>CM077023.1:10000000-12500000 GCA_039090855.1 Macrothele yani | reverse complement strand
TGCATTTCTTGTGCTGTACCGTGCTTTCACATTGTGTTAATGCTTTGATCGTGCACGTGCAAATTTATGATAAATTCTGTCATCTGTCAGAACCCATGGCTTGTCCTGTGCTTTCAGTTTATGCATATACTCATAACATCCCAGAGTGCACTCATGGTTTATCGTACTTGTAACATTTCTTGCGCTGTATCGTTTCTTCACATTGTGTACTTTATTTGGTCATCCCTGTGTACAATATGGTTCATCATGTCTTGTTAATGTACCAGTTACATCTATTGCGTCGTACAGTGCTTTCATTTTGCGTTAATTCCTCTTGTCATCCCAGTGTGCATTCCTAATTTTGCTCTGTGATCTTACTGTTCCTTCTGCATTTTTTTCGTGCAATCCACGCTACCGTTGAATTCTGAATGCTAATGTCATCTCAGTATATTTTCATGCTTACTCGTGTACATTAATTACCTTCACCCCGCCTGTATTATGTTGCTTTGGTGCCCTCGTTAAATAACTTGCACAATTGTGCACGCTGTGTTTTTATCTCATGTATGTAATGTTTTACCTTCACGGAGGTGTTCGTGCTGTTCTTTTTCTAATTTTGTACTATTGTTTCGCCTGTGTTATCCCGTAAATCATGCCCAGCCAATGTCATGTGACACGATGTGTTTCTCTCTGTCACTTCTCCTGCAATTTTTATGCAATAAACTTTGCTTGCAGCATTTGTTATTCATCCCCATTGTCATTGCAGTGTGTATAAAATCATGTTTTAAGAGTTTGTATTATTTCTCAGTGAGACGCCCAACACTGTACGTCTCCCTCTTATGTTTTCTTATGATGAATAATAATAAAGCGATTTTGAAACCTTGCTTTATGGCTCGGTGCATTATCCTCCTGGTACCAACAAGGCTCGTTTCCATAGTATTGACACAGAGTTGGTAGGGTATACCTGTCCAGAATATCGAGGTAGACGTGCTGGTTAGCAGGTTTGTCCACGATAACCATAGGGCCGGGACCATACCACGGAAAACACCTCCCCACGAGTACACTACAAGCTCCAAACTTGACCGTAGGAACAGTACACTGTGGTAAACAGAGTTCTCCTTGCTGCCGCTATACCTAAACACGGCCATCAGACTGATGGATCGTGCATCTGGATTCATCAGTCCACAGGACCCGTTTTCATTGATCTACGGTCCACGATAAATGTTCTTTACACCATGCTAAACGACGAGTAGCATTCCGAGTGTAGATGAAAGGCTTATGAGCAGCCACACGACGACGGTAACCAATGGAATGAAGTTCTCTGCGAATGGTACGTGTACATACCGATATTCCAGCATTTGTACTTACCTGTACACTGCGGTTTTGTGCAGTACTCAGTCGAGTAGCTGTAAAGACTCTCCTGAGGCGTCGACGTCCTCTATCACTGATTTTCTTTGGTCTGCCGGTACGTTATGCTGCTGAAGGCACGCCATATGTCTTCCACTTTTTCAGTATCTCTAAAACAGTTGACTTTGGTATGTTTAAACGCCTCTCGGTTACTTTTATGGGCAACCCACTAATATAACACCCAAAAATCTTTCCTTTCTCAAAGTCAGTTCTCTCCTGTCGCGACATTTTCACTCAACCTCACAGCGCGTAATGATCGCGACCAGCTGCAGGCTGGTGTTTATGCCGTTTGCAGCTGTACCGCACATTTTAACAACGCAGCGGATCCGTTCATTTTGCTTTCGAAGGGGTGTCGGTGATTTTTGTAAATATAGTGTATATGCTTAGTACCGACCATAAACCTGGTAGTGGTGATAAGCGCTGTGCCCTCTAGTCCTTATGCTCTATTCTATGACCCGTAGCATGATGGGGAAGTACTAGTCCGAATGACATGGACATCATGGAACTGCGTTCACACAAATGATTCAACCATTTTTGTCTCTTCTTAAGTTCGTCGCCATTGATATAGCCGTTTTAGCAGGTAATCAGTCAGAAAGTGTGAGAGCCAATTATCCCCCTAAACGATCACTTTGAATAACAAAGAAACGGGAAAGCAAACCTTTCTGGTGCGCACGTTCACTTGTTCCAGCCGCGCTCGGCCTATTCTTAGACAGCGAATATATTCGTTCGAGCTGATTTCAGACAGAAAGGTTCCCTGTCCCCTCTTTATTTATGGGAGGGCGTGAAAAAAGAGCTCAGCATGCTCCCGTGTATCGGTACAGTAGCGAACTTTACACATATTCGGGTCTTCCTCAAAGTTGTTGGGTACGCAAAAGGGTTGGCTGATTTACTGCAAAGAAAGGGCGATTGCAGTATCCCCTCTCAAACTTTATGAGATGACCAGAGCGGTCAAATACTTCCGGCCAGAATCCACCTACATTCCCATGAGAAAAGGTTGTAGAAAGTTGGTGCGATATCGGATTTCACGTTCTGAGATCGGACTCCCTGGTGCATGAGGTGATAAATTAATGACTGGAACCACGCCCTTTTTATGTTACGGCGTAAGACGCAGGCGTTGGCAGCCCCGGATCCTATTCGTAGCAGTCACCAGCTTAGCGCGGGAGAAATTTTTGTTTGTTTGTTTGCGTGAGCGTTTCGCTTTCCCAAACGGGCCACGAAGTTGAGCCAGCCGGATGGAAGCGATCCCATTGGCCGAGAGTGGCGTCGACTGAGAGGGCGCTCGCGTTCTTCCGCATTCTCCGAAAGGCGTGTAATTTGGAATTTTTCTTTTGAAAAACACCCTCGATTTTTCTGACGGCCAGAATGCTTCTTCAGAGGGAAAAAGAAGGCTTCGGCTGCCTCCGAATGGATACAAGAAGGGAAGAGACACGACGGTCCGCCCCTCTGGAATTCCTTGTGTCTATCCCATTAGGATGGAGGAAAAGAACAAGTCTTTAAGAAACCAAAACACCCAAGGCAGAGCGCAAGCTCAAAAATGTGCCTGCCATATACATCCGTGCTGCACGGTTGTAACCGGGGTGTTTTTCCGTTTGGGACCATGGTCAACTAGGCGACCAGAGAAACTTGGACAGTCATCTCGTCCTACCGCCTCACCCCCAAAAGGGTTAATGTCTCCCTACAGTTCCGGACGGCTAACCGGCTTTTGGAGTCAAGTGCAGCGTCACAAGTCTTCTCCATCACTACTACTGTTCTAATGTTCCACTTCACGAGTGACTTCTCCATCACTACTGCTGTTCTAATGTTCCATTTCACGACTACACTACGCCATTACTACTAATGATTTTTTTTTGTCTTAAGAGCCAAGCGGGGATCTCATGAAGCGGTAAGCTGCACGTTTAAATCCTCTTCGTCACACAGAACATTTATCCCCTCTAGCCAGACAGGTGAGCCTTTCTCCCGACCTGCCCATTTGGAATAAAATAAATCAGTCTTTATATGTAAATAAAAATCCAATTTACTCTTGGAGTTACTACCCAAAAGTGACAGTTTTGTTTGTCAGAATGAAAATGTTGGTGACCGTAAAGTAAAGTAAAGTAAAGCTGGTATTTGGAATCTTGGCCAAGATCGCCCATGTCATAATAAAATTGCCTGTATATATTATAACCATGAGGAACCGCTGCTAAACCAAAAAAATAAAAAATTAAAGGGAAATCTTGAATTCTATTAACAAAATAATTCAAAGAAAAAGGTATTAAAAGGAAAAGGAATTTTTTTATTTACTGTGTGGCTCAAAACGTTGATGATAAACTTCAATGTAACTTCTTACCTTAAATTAAAACTTAATGTTTCTTAACCTTTTAGTGTCTCATAACCAGAGCAGCTGAAAATGAAACTCAAAATTTACAATTTCAAACTTGTTTTAGGCCTACCTTAAGTTTGCTTTTGTGGAGACCGTATTAAATGTAAAGATAAATATATACTGAATACCACTAGAAGATAGATAACATTTTCCTAATTGTCCTTAAGAAATTGAGTAATAAGAGCAGACAGTCCTCCTCTGGAAATGTGTGTTAGAAGTGTTCATCATGAATTGAAATGCTGGTGTAAAACATAAACAAAATGCGAAATTTCCTTACCTTCCCAAGTGATTGCAAAAAGAAAGCTGCGTATCTGATTACAAAAAAAAAAAAAAAAAAAAAAAGGAATTACAACCTCCTCATTAAATTTTTTAAACAATAAATACAGACCGACTGGTATTTTACAAAATTGCATTCTTGAGTGTGGTAATGTGTTGTGTGCTTAATGTATGTTAGTCAATAGCAAGTGTCCACATTAGCCTAGACTAGTGGGTGGATAGAACGTGGGCTGTTTTCACTTATTTTCCACGTCACAAAAACCGCAATAATTCTTGAATAACAAAAATTGTTTTTTTCTCTCGGCCATAAAAAGAGAAATAATCCTCTGGCACTACAATGACTGATTATTATTTTTTATTTTATCACAGTTGTGGGAATAAATTAATCTTTTATACATATGCATCTGTAAATTTAGCTTGTCTGTTTCTAAATTCATATTCTGGGTGAAAGTGTTGAAATTTAAATTTAAATTTTCATCAGTCAACTTAAATTTAAATTAGTCTCTTCCCTCCCCACAGCATAGTCTCTTCCCTCCCCTCTCGATTAGTCTCTTCCCTCCCCCTCTCGATTTTTAACACCGTAAGGCATTTCAAATTAAAAAAAAAAATTGGAAGTTAGGAAATGCCATTTTTTGTTTGAAAGTTGGGGAACATAAGCACTGCGTTTAAAGATATATTTAATTAGTGCTTATGCATAGCTATAAAACTTGCATCGCAAAATAATGTTAAACAAATCTTTCGGAACACAGGGGAAAATGGTACCAACCTATTCCCTACCTATGCTGAAATTCAAACTTGGTGTGAAACACAAATTTTAGGCCAATGAATGCGGGGTTTCCTGGTGAACAACAAACTGCGTATGTTGTTCATCACAAATTATCTTAATCATGCGAATCAAGTAATAAACTAAGGTTATTTGAAGTAACGTTACCACACCCCATTTGTCTCCACAGTGCGCCTGATGATTTCTGTCACCTCTATTCTCTTTTCCCTTTCTTAAGTACAAAAAGTGAAAAACAAATTAAAATGCAACTGTGAAATACCATGATTAAAATAAGTTTGTTTCGAAAGGAAAACAACGGTGTAATATCAGCAAAGTGCATATTCGCTTCCTTCCTGCACTCAAAAACAAACAAAAAGTTGAAAGGATGAAAAAAGAAGTTCCTCTCCTATAATAGCATCAATTTCATTAAGAACAAAGCTCTTAGTGTGAATATGTAATCTGCGAAACAGGATGTAGCCGCTAATGAAAAACTGAAACATAAAGCAGGCTAGTGATCCTTCCTGCATGGATTTCCACCTCCGCCTACTCAAATCCTACCCACCCGACTTCCCGTTGTCTGCACGGATGTCCACTTGACCACATCTCCCTCTCATCAATTATCAGAAATACCAACTTCAGCTTCCGGTTGTTAAGTGCGATAGGTCTTACGAAAGTACTTAAGACCGCATAATATCCCAGGGTTAAAAGGTTACTTTATCCTTAAAACCAAGAGGGAAGAAAACTGTGTCGTATTGGCATTTGCGTTGAACGTCTGTTAAGCAGACATTTAAATAAAAAACAAACAAACAAAGAAACAATAATTCCCCCTTTGGTCTCGCCATCAATTATTTCCGTTTAGTAATAACAGCCATAGTCAGAGAAATGTGTTTATAGATTTAAAAAACTAATGAGTCCCCATGAAGCACTAGAATATGCTAAAACTAAAAAAAACAAGTGCTGGCCTTCCTGGTGGAAAGTTAGTATACTAATCTATGAGTCGTAACACATTCAAATTTTTTTTATTTATTGTAAGAACAATTCATGGTTATTACTTCTTTGCTACAGTGTTTTGGTCATGAATTTTGCAATTGCAAGGGATTAGTTTTTACACGTGAATATTTCTGAATAAATATTTCGTGCTAGAAATTCCTGTAATGGTACTTTCATTTTCGACTTCTGAATTATTTAATACAATTTAAGAAACGATAGCAAAAAAATGTATATACGCTTACAGCTAGAAAAAAGACAAACGGTATAATATCGACATTTGACAAAGAACAAATAAGTTAAGCAAATAAAATGAACACAATAAAACTAAGCGACTGAGATTATACACAGGCGTGCCCTTACATTATGACCACCTACTTAATAAACTGCAGGACTCTCCTTTAGCCCGCAAAACTCCGGCCACTCGGCGAGGCATCGATTCGATGAGGTGGCGATAGATATCCTGGAGTATATGGCACCATAATGTCAACTTCAGGTCCTCCAGTTCCCGTACGTTTCGGAGAGGTGGTGATTTAGCGAGAACCCGCTCTTCCAAGTCGAAACACAAATGTTCGATTGGGTTCATGTCAGGTGAATTTGCAGGCAAGAGCATTAACAGAAAGTCACCAGCATGTTCCTCGAACCACTTTTTGAGGATTCTGGCAATGTGCCCTGGCGCATTATCCTGTTGGCAATGGCCATCACCAGCAGGGAACACAGTTGCCATGAATGGGTGAACTGGGTCCGGAACAATGTTCTGATACCTAACAGCTGTCAGGGAGTCTGCTATTGGCATAATGGGGCCTAAAGTGTCCCAAGAAAACATCGCCCACAGCATAACACAGCCGCCGGCTTGTTTCCGCCCAACAATACATCCAGGTGCTATAGACTCCGTTGGTAATTGGCATATCCGCGCTCTGCCGTCTACGTGATGCAACAGGAATCTTGATTCGTTAGACCAGTCCACTTTCTTCCAATCATCCACGCTCCAATCTCGATGGTCTTGGGCCCATTTCATGCGTTGTTGACGATGGCGTGAAGTGAGCATAAGGATCCGGCTGGATGTTCGGCTACGCAGGCCCATGCGCAGGAGGCTGCGATTAACTGTGTGCTGTGAAACATTGCTCTGATCACCACTGTTGTAGCTGCTGGTAATTTGTCGTACTGTGGCTCTGAAGTCGCTATGAATAATGCTCGACAGTCTCCGCTCCCCTCTATCAACAATGAGCTGCGAGCGCCACTCGGCTGGACGACGGTTCGTCGTTTGGCCATATGTGCACCACTTTTAATACGTACTCACAACAGCGGCACGTGAACACCCCTCCACAAGCCGCGGCATTTCCGATATCGTAGTTCCGAAGCGCAGTGGCATCAGAACTTTTCCTTTATCAAACTCCGGTAAATTAGCAGCTTTTCCCATTCTGACTCCGAACACTCTACTAACCGAAAGCCGGTCCTTGGGTTGTATATATACTGCTTTGTGAACTTCAGCTGCGCCAACGTTCGGTCTCCAGGCGCGCTCATTTCTCTAGGCTGGGGGTGGCCATAATGTAATAGCTCATCGTTGTATAATTATATGGGCTACAAGAAATCCAAAGGATTTATGTAAAATGAGAGAGTACGTTGTACAATCAACATTTTAACAGGTGGCATTCAATTTGCAATGTTGCAATACCAACACGGAATCAATGTTTTATCACTTCTAGGGATTTTTACCAGAGGTATGAAAACAGATCTTCAACATTTTATTTTTTCGAAATAAAGGTTCTTAAGATTATTTTAAACAGTTTTCCATTCGTTTCTTTCGTGATACCCGTTACGCGGGCTTTAAATATGAAATGCAAGACATCAAAACATTTAACGGAAATATTTTTCTTAGTATCATTAATAAACAGCATTCTACCACGAAAACACGCATATTGTAGCGTAGTGTACTCTGAAATACCTGTTCTGGATTGCCGAACAGGAAAACCAACTACACTGACGGAAAAAAAATCCCAACACCACGAAAAAATAGTTGTAGAGGAATGAAATGGCGGCAATACATTTGTATAGGTAACATATTTAATCGATTAAGGTTTGAAGATAACAGCTTATTGTAAGCGCGAGAAGAGTTATTTTAAATGTGAAATGATGGTACACTAATAACCGGTGTAACCGCCAGAATGTTGAATGCAAGCACGCAAACGTTCATGCATTGTGTCGTACAGGTGCTGGATGTCAGTTTGTGGGATAGAGTTCCATGCCTGTTGCACTTGGTCGGTCAATACAGGGACGGTTAATGTTGGTTGGGGGTGACGCTGGAGTTGTCGTCCAATGGTGACCCATACGTGCTCGTTTGGGGAAAGATCTGGTGACCTAGGAGGCCACGGCAACATGTCGACACTCTGTAGAGCATGTTGGGTTACAACAGCGGTATGCGGGCGAACGTTATCCTGTTGGAAAACACCCCTGGAATGCTGTTCATGAATGGCAGCACAACAGGTTGAATCACCAGACCGACGTACAACTGTGCCGTCAGGGTGCGTGGGATAACAACGAGAGTGCTCCTGCTGTCATAGGAAATTGCTTCACAGACCATAACTCCAGGTGTAGGTCCAGTGTGTCTCGGCCGCAGACAGGTTGGTTGCAGGCGCTCATCTGGCCTCCTTCTAACCAACACACGGCCATCACTGGCACCCAGGCAGAACCGGCTTTCATCAGAAAACACAGCAGATCTCCACTCTGTCCTCCAATGAGCTCTAGCTTGACACCACTGACGTCGCAAACGGCAGTGGTTTGGAGTAAGTGGAATGCACGCTACAGGGCGTCTGGCTCGGAGCTGTCCTTCAAGTAACCGATTTGTAACAGTTCGTTGTGTCACTGTGGTGGCAACTGCAGCTCGAATTGCTGTCGCAGACGCGGTACGATGCGCCACGGCCATACGCCGTACACGGCGGTCTTCCCTCTCAGTAGTGCCACGTGGCCGGCCGGAACCCGGTCTTCTTGAGGCAGTACCTTCCCTTGACCACCGCTGCCAACAATCATGCACAGTGGCTACATTCCTGCTAAGTCCTTCTGCAATATTGCGGAAAGAAATTCCACCTTCTCGTAGCCCTATTACACGACCTCGTTCAAACTCCGTGAGCTGTTGATAATGGCTTCTTCGTCTTCTTAAAGGCATTCTTGACTAACATCAACACACTAAGTCAAATCTCAACGATAACTAACGCTCCCGAACGTTACAGCGCGTATTTACAGCAAATCTGCTTTGCATGTTCCGAGGGGCGCTACTAGCGCCACACGTATGCGCCGAGCGCAAAATTTGCATAGACGTCATCTTACAGATGTACTCTCACCGCTTACCAACTGTCGTTTATCTAACACAACCCCTTCTTGGTGTTGGGATTTTTTTCCGTCAGTGTATATAAATACCAAACTTATAAATTGTCATAGTGAATTATTTCACCGATTTGGGAGTAACACTACAGCATAACTTAAAATGAGATCGACATATAGAACATATTATTAATAAAATCTCTAGAAACATAGGAGTAGTTAGCCGTGTGCTTAATAATCGAACTTATAAAAGCCTTAAATTGTTATACTTCACTTTAACTATTGTCTATCCTGTTAGGGACAAACAACACAAACTAATATAAAAAAATCCAGGTACTCCCGAATAAATTTATTAGATTATTAGAATTTAAACTACACACTAATACTAATAATATACATTATTCAAATATTTATAATTACTTGCGAGTAGATGTTAATCAACATAACATTTTGAATATAAAACAATTATATCAATATGCTTTGGGATTAAATATGTTTAAAAGGATTAAACAAAATATCAATATAGATGTCTTAGGTAAAATATTGATATCCATAACTATGAAACTAGAAATAGATTTCTGATAAAGCCATGCTTGACTGGAACACAACAAATGAAATAAAATATCAACTATCAGTGACCAACTTCTTGGAATCGTTTACCTGAAGAACTAAAATACATTAACAATTATAACTTGTTTAAAAAAGACTTACAACATATTTGCTGAACTTATAAAAAAAACCCTTAAATTAATATATAACACTTCAATCCCTTTTTAATTGCTACTAATATCTACTAATAACTAACTGATCTACTGCATGACCCACTTGCTGCTTTTTTTTTGATTGGAGGTTTAACGACCACCGTGAGCAACTCAATGGGCTATAAGCAGTCGCCCGTCCCTAATTTAGGGTCACTGGTTCCAGGGAAGGGAGAGAGCCAGTGCCGTAAAACAAACACAACATCCATGCCTGACCGGTATTCGAACCCGGACCCCTTACGGACGAATGACCAGAGGCCAACGCCTTAGACCACTGCGCCACCGGGGCGGCCCACTTGCTACTTACCTTCATCCTTTGACAATTTTTATATGACTTGGATCCTTTATGTAGGGAGATCAGGGCTTTAGTCAGGTCATATAAAGACATTTTCCCTGATTTCTCTGGCTGTTATAATAATTACTTTTTACACTCAAATGTAAATACAAATTTGATGAAGGTATAATGTAACAGCTAAAACAATAAAATTATTATTATTATTATAAAAACTTTTTTTCTTACCAGAAGAATGCTTGGGAGACAATGAAATATTACAGAGTACGATCAAAAAGTTCCGAGACTAGACCGATATACAACAAAGTACTTACGTTACTTAAGTCTGGCTATGATTTCCCCTAAGTAGTCTCCTTGGGCAGCGATATACAGCTGCCAGCGTTTTTGCCACTGTCGGAACGCTCCGTGGAAGTCCTGTTCGCGAATCGTGTCAGGCACCGTCTGCAATTCACGCTGGATCTCGTCCACGGTTTCACAACGGCGACCCTTGAGCTCCAGCTTCATCGTCGGAAACAGAAATAAGTCGCAGGGGGCCAAATCCTGCGTGTGAGGAAGGAAAGCCATGCTGTTGTGGCTGCAAAACTGGCGTGCTGCTAACGCTCTCTGAGCTGCTGATTGTCGTGATGGAGCAAAAAATCGCCCCTGTGCCACATTTCATGTCGTTTGCGGCGAATGTCCTCCATAAGACGCCGCAGAACATCGCAGTGAAAAAGTGCGATGACGGTCTGGCCCTGGGGGACGAATTCACGGTGCACTGCCTCCTGAATGTCAAAGAATACGATGAGCATGCTTTTGGATGTGCTCCGAACCCGTCGGGCATTATTCGGCAGTGGAGATGCCGGGCTTTTCCACGGCGACGACTGTTGTTTGGTCTCCGGGTCGTAACCGTAGATCCACGTCTCGTCCCAAGTGATGACCCGCGACAGGAACGTTGGTTCATTCACCACCTGCTGACGAAGATCTTGATAGAGTTCGACACTGAGCGCCTTCTGTTCGGAGTTCAGAATCTTTGGCACAGACTTCGCAGCAATGCGGTGCATGTTGAAAACCGACGTCAGAATTTCTTGCACAGTTCCGTATGACACATTGACGATGGCAGCAATGTTTTGAATGGTTTTCCAACGATCCTCATGCACCAGTTCTCTAATTTTGTCCATATTTTGGGAGGTTTTCCTCGTGGACGCTCGCCGTGACCTCTCGTCGTCCTCCAGTGCCATTATACCGCTCTTGAAGCACGAGTACCACTCAAAACACCTCGCACGACTCATTGCTTCATTTCCATAAGCCTGCCGCAACATTTCAAGCGTCTCTGTTCCCGATTTACCGACTGTGACGCACAATTTGATGTTCGCTTGCTGCTCTAGTTTGCAGTCCATACCGAAATCGCAGCTGTGTTCTGCACGTGGTCAGCAAATATCGTGTAGCACAGCTCCCGATGTCAACAGAACTACGTCACTCAACAAAATGACTCACGAAGGTCACTGTCCACGACCGCTGCTCGCGCATCCGCGTACTGCCATCTGTTGGCGCGTTACGTATCTAGTCTCGGAACTTTTTGATCGCACTACGTATGTAAGTACACTGCTGGCCACCCAAAAATGCAACACCAAGGAAGACACACGATAGCAAAGCCAGATTTACCGAACACATAACAATAGATACAAAGATGAAACGACTGAGCTTACAGGCCCGTGCGACTTGCGGAACACGCAGGCATCAATAGTTCGTGTGGGTCCCATGGCTGGCAATAACGGCCGCTACACGCCGCGGCATCGAACGAAAGAGGCTTTGGATGTGGACTTGGGGTATGTCGGCGCAGGCTGCTTCCACACGTTGCCGCACTTCATCAGGCGTAGCCGTGGGTGGTGCTTGCCGGGCCACTGGGTTGCCGATCAGCGACCAGACGTGTTCGATAGGCGACATATCGAGAGAACAGGCGGGACACGGCAGTAGTGACACCTGGTGGGACGTGAAGAATTGTTGCACAATGCGTGCCGTGTGCGGGCGCGCATTGTGCAGTTGAAACGTGGCTGCTGGCAGGTCCTGCAGGTAAGGAAGGACTACAGGCTCCAAAACTTTGGAGATATAGCGGTGGCTGTTGAATGTACTGGCGATGCGTACCAGAGGGGTGCGGGTGTCATATTCAATTGCGACCCTAACCATAACGCCAGACGACGGACCGGTATAGCGATGCGAAATGCAGGCGTCATACAGTCTCTCGCCGCGGTGCTACCACACGCGGATCCGACCATCGTGCTGTTGCAGATAGAAGCGGGTTCGTCGGAGAAGACAATGTCGTGCCATTATGTAGTCCAGGTGCGGCGTTCAACGGCCCACTGCCACCGCACTCGCCGGTGGTGTAACGTCAATGGTAATCGGAGCAATGGGCGCCGTGCGATAAGTCCCCGCTTCTGCAGACGACGTCGAACGGTACGTGCTGACCCAGGTTGTTGCGCAACACACCCTAATGGCTGCGCTAACGTTCGTGATGTGGCGGTGCGAGCCGTCAATGCCCGCCAAACAACATGCCGGTCCTCTCGTTCGGTGGTGTGCCGCGGCTGTGGCAATCAGTCACGTCGGTCCGTCCGTCCCTCCGTCCCTCCTGCACCCACCGAATCCATACTCGCCTCACTGTGGCTGGATGTCGTCCCACACGGGCGCCGATGTCTCGGTACGATAAACCGCTGTCACGGTAAGCCAATATTCGTCCTCTGTCGAACTCCGAAACGTGCTGGAATGACTGCCATATTCTGCGACGAGGCATCAGGAAGCTTCCCACTTAGTGGTCCGGCAGCACAACACACTTCCACTACTTACACCCCGTCTTCTGTGCACCCTTCTTATAGTGCTTCTCGGTGGCTTGCCGGGTGCACATGATTTGCATATGCCCTGCAATGCTAATCGTTTGCATGTCCTCTCGTGGGCTACGCATGACGCGAATTTCAGGCCAATCGGATGCTTCCTTCTTGGTTTTGCATTGTAGGTGGCCAGCAGTGTACATTTAGCCAAATCTCTCGAAGTGGAAATCGATAGGCGTAGAAAACGTCACTAGAAGAGCTTTTGGAACAAACAGTGCAATTTCAAAGAGCAATTTGCCATTATGTTTTAACATGAAAGGGTTTAATCAGCGCATCTTTTCAGTACTTCTTTATGGATCAGATATATGGACCTTAACTAAAAAAGATATACACAGGCTGCAGGCAACTGAAACAAGCATGAAGTGGTGCGTGATTGGTGTTACCAGGAAAGACAGTAAGAGGAACTCATAGATCAAGAAAATGACAAGAGTAGAAAACATCACGATCAAAGTAAAGACCCTGAAATGGCAATTGGGTGGACATGTTGCTAGAAGAACTGACCACCGTTGGATAACTGAAATAATTTAACTGGAATTCAAGGGACAAGAAAAGACCCAAAAGAACACCACGTGGCAGGTGGGTGGTAATCATAATGGTTGGTGGTGATGATGATGATGATATCATCACCAACAGTTATGAATCCACTGTTGGATGAGTCTCCCCAAGTTATCTCCGCAACTTTCTGTCCTGAAGGATTCACTTCCATGTCACTCCACCATGCTTTCGAATTTTCTTCACCCATCTCGCACGTGATCTTCTGCGTCTTTTTCTGCCCCTTTGTACCTTGGTATTCAGCCTGGTATTTCTGTTGTCCAACGGTGGTTAGTTCTTATAGCAACTTGTCCAGCCCATTGCCATTTTAGGGATTTTTCTTTTATCTTGATGTTTTCCACTCTTGCCATTTTCTTTATACACCAGTTCTTTTTTTTATCTTTTCTGATAACGACAAACGTGCACATCTCCATGCTTGTTAAAGTGGAAGCAATGGTTCGAGAAAATCGGCGCTTGACGATAGCTGAGCTTTCACTCGATTTTTCAGAAATGTGACGTACTGTTCTGTATGAAATTGTCACAGAGAAGCTCGATTACCTGAAGTTTTGCGTTCAATGGCTCTAGGAAATGCTTATGGACCACCACAAAAAGAACAGAATGGCCGCAGCTCTCGGTTTCCTGGAGGGATACCATAATGAGGAAGATGGAGATGAATTATTTGATCATATCATAACAGGAGATGAAACTTGATTTCCTATGTCAATGCTGAAACAAAACGACAGTCTGTGCAGTGGAGTCACATTCATTCACCGAATGAACCCAGAAAGTTCAAGTAAACATTGTTTTCCAGAAAGCTTACGCAACTGTCTTTTGGGACCGGAGAGGAGTGCTGCCTGTTAACTTCATGGCAGAAGGAACCATAATTACTTCAGAAGTTCATAGTGAGACAATAAAAAATACTACGGAGAGCCACTCAAAACAGGAGAGAAACAGTATGCTGACTTCCGGTTTGGTTCTCCTGCATGACAACGCGCGAATACATACACAGGCTGGCACTCGAAATTTGCTGGAACATTTCAAATGGGAATTACTTGATCACAGGCCTTACAATCTTGAACTTGTTCAGAGTGACGTTTTCGAACACATGAAAAATTAGTCGGAACCATAGCGCTTCAATGACAACAAGGACTTGAAAACGGACGTACAATAGTGAGTGTGTTCACAGGCGGCTGGCTAATCTCTTTGGTGAGGGGATTCAAAAGCTCGTTCCGCGATATGACCATAACACATTTCAGGTGGACACTATGTAGAAAAGTAATTAGTATCCGTAAGAAGATATGTTCGCATACAAAATGCGATTTTTACGTACTTCTGATTCTTTAATAGCCCACAGGAAGTTACATTCCGAACAGACTACAAGAAATGTATATATATCCAGAAAAAGATCCCATGGGAAATGGGTGGAAGAAATTCGAAAGCATGCCGGAGTGACACACAAGAATATTACTCAATACAAAGAGTTGTAGAGAAGACTTGGAGAGATCTTTATCCGTCAGAATGGTTAGTCATGATGACGTAAATCGCTATCAAGCAATAAACTGTTGGCAACTTCCATACATACGTATGTCATTTCAGAAGTTTTGCACACTGCGCAGGCGCTTCCCGTAGGATGATGCAATCGCTCCAATCGTCGCGCCAGTTGTGAGTTACACTTCAGTGTACAAAGTTGTGTCTACGTTTGCTGGTTAATTTTTTCCTATTCTGAAAAATTCTGCTTTGAAATGGAGGAAGAAAGTGAGTCAGATCAGATCTCGCGTAGCGACCAGCGATCCTACATTAAAATTGAAATTTTGCGAGGAAAATCCCCTACAGAATTTCATAAAGCTTTGTGCGAAGTTTGTGTGGTTAGTGTAGTGGATCATAGCACAGTGTCACAGTGGGCTTCTCGTTTTCGCCAAAGTCCGGAAAGCATCGAAGACGACCGAAGAAGCGGCCGGCCATCAGATGCAACGGACGACACTTCTGTGGTTATCGTCAACAGCATTTTGGAAGAAGATCGACGGAAAACATGTGAATAGATTGCATATGAAGCAAACATGTCTACCACTTCTTGTCTACAACAGATTCGCATGTCAGACCGAAGATTTGCTATAGAAGGCCCGACATGATGGAAGCTGGTGTCATAGTTTTGCACGACAACGCGAGGCCGTATGTTGCCCGTACAGTAAGAGGCATTCTGGGAAAGTATGGGTGGAAATTACTTCCCCACGCGCCATACAGTCCTGACATAAACCCATCAGTGTATGACTTGTTTCCAAAACTAAAGAAGCTACTCCGCGGAAAACGATTCAGTACGATTCAGGATGTTTTGTAATGAGGTGACCCGAGTAATCCGACGCCTCAACAACGGATGTGTCCTGACTGGAATAGAAGACTTGCCCAAATGTTGGGCAGCTGTCGTAAAGAAACGTAGAGATTACTTCGAAGGCCTGCAAAGATATGATGTGAAAAAATTTGTTTTTTTAAGAAACGAACCACAGTGTGCAAAATTTTTGAAATGACCCTCGTATATACATATACACTGAAGTGCCAGAAAAACTGGTACACCAGTCTAATACTTGGTAGGTCCCCCACGGGAGCGCAGGACTGCAGAAATACAAATGGTCATGGACTCCACTAGCTTCTGGAACTATGCTGTAGGCAATGCCCACCATACTTCCTGCAGAGCGTTCCACAATTCGGGTGTATTCCGAGGTCTCGGATTCCTGTGTTCGATAGCGCGTTGCATGACATCCCAAATGTGTTCTATCACGTTCATATCTAGGTACTTGGGTAGGAATGGCAACACCCCAAACTCAGATGAATGCTTCTCTAACCATAATGAGGCGTCCTGAGATTTGTGTGGAGGTGCATTGTCCTTTTGGAACAGGCACAACCCATCAGCATGAATGCAGGACATGAACGGGTGTACCTCGTCATAAAGGATGCGCACATAGCGTTGGCCGGTCACAGACGTTTGTAGACGTACCAGGGGTCCCAATGAAGTCCAGCTAAACACACCCCACACCATTACGGATCCCCCCATCCACAACCAGCACTTACAGTTCCCTGTTGACAGGCGGGATACATGGCTACATGGGGTTTGCGCCAAACACGAATCCTTCCATCTGCACGATACAGTTGGAAACGCGACTCGTCAGACCAGGCTACTTGTTTCCAGTCATCAAGTGTCCAGTGGCGGTGTTGCCGTGCTCAAGCGAGGCGCATAGCTCTGTGTCGTGCACCCATCAAGGGGACTCGAGTTGGGCGTCGGCTCCCAAAGCCCATATCGTGCAGGGTACGCTGCACAGTCCAGACGCTGATGCTCGTTGAGGCTCCAGCATTGAATTCCGATGCTACCTGTGAAAGTGTCGCGTGAAACAATTCTTGAAAGCCGACGACGGTCACGTTCACGCAATGTCCTTTTACGGCCACACTGGTATCGTAGGTTGGAGGTTTTGCCGGAATTCTTGTAGTCACGGTACACCCTTGACTACAAGAATTCCGGCAAAACCTCCGAACTTCTTTTTCTACCTCCGAAATACTATGGCCCATCTCATGAGCGCCAACTATGACACCGCATTGAAAATCGCTTAAATCGTTATATCTTGTCATTCTCATGCCGACAACAGCTCTGACAGCTTGCAAGGATGTCTTTCGCTTTATATCCGCACTGGTGGAAGCAATTGAGTATGCACATAGGCGACGTTGCTATGTATAAGCTCGTCTGTACCAGTTTTTCTGGCACTGCAGTGTATATATCCTGCAGGTAAAACCCATTACCATAGTCCTACCCACTGAGATTAAAACACATATAGTATACTACTAGCAACACATACTGACAACACCTACATTCAAAACTGTTCAGTACATCACAGGGGAAAATGAGAGTATAGGGATTTTCTTGAGCTTTCCTTGAATATATTGATCAGCCTCTTTTGCTTAGGGCAAGGAGTTAATAAAAATGAAAGAGAGGAAAAAAGACTTTCGCTGAATATATATCTTCATTTTCTACAGAGAATGCGTGTATAGACGACAGTCCTTAAAAAGAGTTATATAAACGCGGGCCAGATTCATTAACCTAGGAATGAGCAACAGATCAAGCGTAAAAAGATGTCCACTGAGTTTTTGCAGCGTTAAGAAGAAGATCCAGGTTAACCGGAAAAGACTGTCATTGGGTACAGGACCTGAGACCCTGTAAGCAAGGAACAAAGCATGAAGTGGAAACACCCTTCACCGCAGCAACATAGAAATGTAGAACTGTACCCTCTGTCAAAAATAAGCTCGCTCACTTTGCTCTGAGATATGCATGAGCTGATTTTTGAACTTTTTCCGGAATACAGACAAATTGTTTACAAAGCAACTTATTTAGCAGTGCTAAATGGCAAGCTGAAACCTACTGTTCGCAATAAAAGGAGTAGGTTGCTTTTTTCATTTTGCACCACGACAATCCTCACCCTCATATAACCATGGTAGCAATTCAAAGATTTAAGTTTGGCGCTCTTCTGCATCCACCTTGCAGCCTGGAACGCGCATCAACTAGTTCTCATTAATTCGCTCCACTTAAAAAAGCATTGCGATTTGGTAGTAAGTGAGGAAGAGGTCAACCAATCGGTGTCCACAAGGCTTCAGGAACAGCCGAAAACTTTCTTCTCCAAGGGAGTCAAGAAGTTTGTGGATTATTACAAAAAGTGTGTGGAAATGCAGCAACCCTACATTGAAAAACATTGGTAAAGTTATGCAGCTTTTACTTTTTTTATTTTGGTAAATGCGATATTGCCCTTAACATTTTGATTTACCATTGTATTTTCGCAGACGGCAGGGCACGACAAAGACGTGCAGACGCTTCAATGAGGCGGGAGGATTTCTAGAGTAACTCAAAAATTTGGACAAACGGCCTCTTACTTTGAGTTGCCAGCCGCATGAATGCACCAGATGTGGATGCATGTAGCGGTAAACAACACCCCAGTCGTAATCTTGAGGGTCTAAATGCGTTCAATGCTCATCTGAAAAGAGACTACCTGGGATTCAAAAGCAGTTCACATTTTGTGATTGAGATGCGCGCTTCGATGGGAGAATAAAACACTTTAGTCCATAGCTCCCGTTCATGCCGGAAGCGTTTGGTCTTGCCTCTGTACTTCCATCTCTCCCAGTCACTTGAGGATCCAAAGAGGAAGCAAATATACATGTATCAGCTTAATTCTCGGCCACAGACACGGCACGTTGACAGCAAATTATAGCAAATCGAATACGTACCTAATCAAGAAAAATACTCCCCGTCGTGTTGCATACATTTGAACCCTGGGTTAGGGAGCTACGGAATGCCACTGCGGAAAAAAGAGGGCTCTTTCGAGTTGATAAAGTCATCAATACTTGTGTGGACCTCTTCGACAGAAGTGAAGTGCGTATCACTCAGGTGATGTTGCAGGGAGCGAACAAGGTGATAATCCGACGGGGCAAAGTCTGGAGAATACGCCGGGCGGGACAAAATCTCCCATCCCAAGCCGGTGATCGTGTTTAAAGTCGTTTTCGTGGTGTGAGGCGCGCGTTATCCTGAAGCAACAGGACCGACCTTCTGCCTTTGCCAGTGTATGGCCTTTTCGCCTCCATTGCGTCACTTACACGAATGAATTGCTGACAATAACACTCAGCATTGACCGTTTTACCAGGTTTGAGCAACTCTTAGTGTACGACACCGCGTTGATCCCACCAATTGCAGAGCAACGACTTCCTGGCATGGATACTCGGTTTGGCGGTACTGGTGATAGGCTAACCTGGATAAACCCATGACTTGCGCCGCTTAGGATTACCGTAAAGGATCCACTTCTCATCACAGACTAAAATCTTGGGGAGGAAATCCTTCTTCTAGAATCTGGAGAGCAAGGACACACAAACATCGTAGCACCTAGACTTGTTCGCAGCTGTGAGTTTGTGGGGCACCCAACGGCCCTCCTTGTGAATCCGTCCATGCTTGTGCAGGCGCTTTGCAATGGCTTGCCGTGTTACTCCGAGTTCCTGGGCGAGCTCTGACTGTGTGCGACAAGGATCCGAGTCCAACAGTTGTTCGTGTTCCTAATCGTCAACTTTCTGTGGCTGTCCTGGACGTTCGGCATCACGGAGATCGGAATTTTCCTTCTTTAACCACTGGAACCACTTCTTGCACGTACGGCAAGACACAGCAGCCTCACCCAAAGCAGCAAAGATCATTTTATGGGCTTCTGCGGGCACTTTTGTTCAGCTGAAACTCGAAGCGGAGGCAGTGCCTCAAATGCTGCTCCTCAAACGACATTGCTTTCGCTGTCAACTTTTGTCCCTTCTGTCACTACAGCTGTGAGCGGTTACGGCTGCCTTGAAAGCTGTTGGATGGCGCTGCAATCAGCCATTATCGCACACAGCTATTTGCATTTGCCGACGTTCTATGATCGCTTGCGGTTAGGGGCCGAGAATTAAGTTGCCCACCTAATATATATATATATATATATTTTCTATTTTTTTTATTAGTCGGCTGTTAAAAACAGAGCATTCGTTGACAACTTTTAGAACGGCTACTTCCTTAAAAGATGCAACAGAGAGTTCGCCATACATAAAATTTCGTTGTTATGGTACTTGTTATAACGCGTTTTCACTTACATGCATCGATGTACTATTGTTCGATTTAAAGGGCGAAAAATGCTTGACATATATTTGTACGGTTTCGGTCCACCTTAGGCCTTAATACATGCCCTGAGCCTTAGAGACATGATTTCGACAAGGTTTCGGAACACAGCGATATGTATGCGTTTCCATTCAGTACATAATGCTGCCGCTAACTGTTGCTTAGTAGTAGGCCTTGGTTCCAAACTTCTTATGCGTGTTTGGAACAAAGGCCTACTACTAAACAGTATTATGGCGCTCTAATGCATCCCATAGGTGATCTATGTGATTAACATTAGGGCTCTGTGCTGGTCAGTCCACACACGATACGGAATTATCGTTACAGCAGGCCGTACTAGTCCTTGCTTTATGGCTCGGTGCATTATCTCGCTGGTACTAACAAGGCTGGGTTCCATAGTATTGCCACAGAGTTGGTAGGGCATAATTGTCCAGAATATCGAGTTAGACGTGCGGGTTAACAGGTTTGTCCACGATATCCAATGGGCTGGGACCATACAACGAAAAACACCCCCACACGAGTACACTGCCAGCTCCAAACTTGACCGAAGGAACAGTACTCTGTGGTAAATAGCGTTCTCCCGGCTGCCGCCATACCCACACACGGCCATGAGACTGATGGGTCGTGTATCTGGATTCATCAGTCCATAGGACCCGTTTCCATTCATCTACGGTCCACGATAAATGTTTTGTACACCATGCTAAACGACAAGTAGCATTCAGAGTGGAAATGAAAGGCTTATGAGCAGCCGCACGACCACGGTAATCCATGGAATGAAGTTCTCTGCGAATGGTACGTGTACATACCGAGGTTATAGCATTTTTACTCACTTGTACACTGAGGTCTTGTGCAGTACTCCGTCGATTAGCTGTAACGACTCTCCTGAAGCTTCGACGTTCTCTATCACTGATTTTCTTTGGTCTGCCAGTACGTTTTGCTGCTTCAGGCACGCCATGTGTTTTCCACTTATTCAGTACATCCAAAACAGTTAACTATAATGAATAACGCTTCTGCTACCACTAAGCTAATTATTGTGAATATGGCTTTCACTAATACTATAATGAATTCAATGCTTGTACTAAGCTTCTAATAGTGAATTCAAATGGTTGTTGTTACTAGTTAATTAAGAACATGAATAAAGTCTCCTGCTAGTAGTGTAGTAACAGTAATGAACAAACTTATAACTGGTAGTAATGTTGTAGTAGTAATTAAGATGAATAAAGTCTTATGCTGGTTGTTACTAATAACACTAAATGAAATAAACCTAACAGCCAGACAGAGGTCTGACAGTAACTATGAACTGAGAAAAACGTACTTACAACAAATTCTTTATTATTGAGACTTCTCGCTCTCACATAAACGAACTCTCTTTATACAGCACCAAACGCTCTTCCCGTACAACAACAAACGCTCTCCTTCACATAAACCAACGCTCTCTCCGTGCAACAACAAACGCTCTCCCTACACACATCAACAAAAAGCTCTCTCCGTGCAACAACAAACGCTATCCATACACACATCAACAAAAAACTCTCCTCCCTTATTTTTTTTTTCGAAGTGCTGGAGAAGGGATTCTCTTATTTTTCCTATCTCGCGGTGTGGAAATAACATCACACCAATGCGAGATTTTGAACGGTCGGGTCATCCGGATAGTTCGGGCGCCATTATAACGAAGTAAATTTCTCCGTCATTTTTATCCGCGCCAGGATTCGAACCCAGATCCCCTCATTCCGGAATAAGTCACTCTACCAGTTGAGCTACGCGGACATTTTATTCTGATTCCTATCTGCCTTTATGTCGTGTGCGTCGTTCTGGCAGGTACGTCACATCTCCTGGTACGTTACATCATCTCCCTCGTGTGCGTCCTTCTGGCAGGTACGTCACATCTCCTGGTACGTTACATAACTTGGGAATGTTTAAACGCCTCTCGGTTTCTCTTATGGACAACCCACTACTATGAAACCCAGAAATTTTTCCTTTCTCAAAGTCAGTTCTCTCCCGACGCGACACTTTCACTTAACCTCACAGTTCGATATGATCGCGGTCAGCTGCAAGCTTATTTTTATACAGTTTGCAGCTGTACCGAGCATCTTAACAACGCAGCGGACCCGTTCATTTGGTTTTGAAGGGATGTCCGGTGACCTTTGTCAATATAGCGAATGTTCTAGCCTTGCTTCGTCTCCAGGAGTTCCTTATTTCATCCTGAATCCCTCGAAACATCTTTTGCAGGGAGCCAGCACGAACATCAGACGATCATGAATCTTCATAAACACGGAACGTGTGTTTTATACTTCATCCGTCTTATATCATGTCGACTCAGAAGAAACGCTGGTTTTTAACATAGCTGCATGGGTTATGTTCAGGTGGGGTACCCACTGCCAGAGCAAACCGTGTAAAAACCACATTTATATATGACGCTGTTACCCTGGTCTCATTATTTCTGCGAAAGTTAGTATTAATAATCTTCTTTTAGTACCATCTCATGAGCTAGAATCATTTCCCTTTTCTTCAGATTTCTTGGAGAAGGATTGAGGAGATCCTTTTCCCAGTTTTCAGGGAGTTGTTAATGAGGGAGGGAATGCGACGAGTTCCTGCTATGCTTTTGATGTTCGAGGAAACACTCTTATTGGCCGTTTCCTCGCATTGGTTGTTCATTAAGTTCTGTTTGGGAATTACTTTACTGCCCTGAAAATCACTTTACAGCATTATTTCGAGCTCCTAGGTGTTATCACCTATTCAGAAGGATGTGAAACGAACTACGACTCGCTTGTGAGAGGAAGTCCCACGTGCAGAATAAGTGGTGGTCGAAAGGGGTGACACGCACAGTGAGCTACGCCAAAAGCCCGTGCTTTTATTGAGAGTAGGGACAAACAAAAGGAGTCTCGATCGAATGGTTGCAGGAGGTGTTTGAGCGATGATTCATAGTGCGATGGAGGGGGCTTTCGCCGCTTAGAACAAAAAATGGCAGATCAGAGAAAATAAAGATTTCTTTAATGTCCGATTCCAATATGGGAGATCGAAGCAGAATTAAGTGGGAACCAGGAGCTTTGGCAACGAAATAGCCGAGAAGAGCGCCTGATAGAATAAACAGGAAGAGTTCAATGTTTAACATAAAAAGAGCGATTTAGAATTCAGGACAAGTAAATGCGTGTCCTTCCTCATATACAGCGTTGAATAAAGAGCAGCACTGCAGAAAACCCGTTTCTCGATTAACTGGTACTTCATTCTTTTCATAATCGGGGGAAAAATTGCTAAAACCCAGGAGCAGTTAAATATCCTTGCAAGCGAAATTCTGAAGATCCGACGTGGCAGTGCACTGAATATAACAAAGTGAATATCTCTGTAACAACGTTCTTTAAAGAACTACTGCTCTTGAGCCATAAAATCTAAAAGAACAGACGTTTTGGGCATAGGCAAGATTGTGATATGCACATCGCATGTTTTGGAGTATGGGTAAGCAGTAACCTTGGGTTCAAAGGTTTCATCTAGAGTAAACTTTAATAATCATTTTGAATGTCTTGCAAATTAAAAATAGTTTACCCTCTTCGATTAGAGCTTCAGGGAATGTATGGAGACTGTCTCCCTTTCACCAGTTTCCAACAAGCATGGTGAATGAGGCAGGGAAGCAGCCACTCGCCTACGCTTTCCGAACACGAGCTGGCAGTTCCCCACGCAGACGGCTGTGCGACTTTCAGTCTTTTTGACCTATGGACAATGATCTTTCCGTAGGGAGAGTATCAAGCATAGCTGTTCTAACATCTTGGGTTTTAAAGGAGGCAATTATCATGGTGAGAAGAAAAGTTGACAACCGAGCTAACCAGGGATTTGCAAGTGGAAATGCACACTCCGAAGTACGTTGTTAACTGAGGGGTGTAAAAGAGGTGGTCTGGATCTAGCTTATTGAGAAGGGAGTTTCGAATGATTTCTCCGTTCGGGGGGGGGGGAGGAGAAAAGGGGAGAAGTCACAAGAAGAGATATATTCATCTGGAACTTGGAGCCGCGCAGTCAGAGTTTTGGGAGAGGAATTCTCTGCACTCTGATTAACAGGGGAAACATTCTATTCATGCCGAGATGAAATATTTGAAAGATAAATTAAGTCGGAAAGCTCAAACTCAGCAGCAAGGTATACTGAGAAAAAAGCTTAATTGAAAAATAAGTAGAAACAGATCAACGTGTTATTGTTATAGAGAAACGTAAAGAAATCAGGACAAAGCTTCCCGAAAGTGGCTTTCCACATTTACTTCACTGAATAAACATACTCTTCACTATAAAAGATCGAGGCTTTACTTTAGCTGGTATTTTATTTGTTTCATCATCGGGGGAAAATATAATTAAAACTCCGGAAATTCTAAATTCCTTAAAGATAAGGTATAACAACTCAACCGACAGGGCGCTGGAAGAAACTAAGATCAGCCTTGTAACAATGCATATGAACGCTGTTGGTCTGTGTTGTAGTAAACTACCCAACCTACATCAAACCTTTGGGCAATGAAGAGCTTTCTGCTTCACTGTAACACTCTAAATCAAATGAAGATGTAGTTTAAGTAGGGGAAATAATCGTTCTCAGCGACTTGATGTAGCCAAGTCTATCATTGGGTAATTAAGCGTCCTCTTTCTGCTAAGTTTCTCCTAGCGAGACGTTGGATCACGCGCTCTCAATGTGAATGAATGGCGTCTTGCCTTTTACCCAGCTTTCCTGAATTGTTGACCTCCCATGAGTTACGGCGAAATGATGCTTACACAAGAACATTTGCTGTTGGTTAGTGCCATGAATATGTAGTGTGGAATGAGTATTTTTTAACATTACGAGACCTTTCTCCTATCTCTCAGCTGACGCGATAAATGTTATTTAACGGAGGATAAAATGGCTGAAATTAGAACCGGCGTAGATCATTCTTGTTCGTTTAAACTAGATCCTTTTAATGTTGCTGTGCATTCAGAAACATGGCAGGGTTTTGCTACATTTCGCTTCGTATTTCTATGAATTTGCTGCATTTGTTTACTTTCATCTACGAAATTCATTCTGCATTTAAAGATACATAATGGAACACGTAGAACATTAAAATATGTATGGAAAAGATCTCGGGGCGAGAAAAGTTGCCCCCCGCTGCTTTCGGTATATCACAGAAATTTGTAAAACCATGGCTCCTCTCAAAATATTGGTGACAAATCAGTATTACAGTAGCTTCCTTCCAAAACAGACCATGCTCCGAAGAATAACGGAAATATCAAGCGAATAATGAAACGGTTTTGATACTTATAAACTATTGTTTGTGAAAATTGCTCCACCATGAAGGAATGATAGTAATCACGTGAAACTTACAGGATATGCAGAGCAAAGTAGGACATGCAAATGATTAGAAATGCCGAGTCATTGCGCATGTCTGGGCCCGGAAACGCCCTCTGAACAGTCGAGTGAAGGATATAAAGAGAGGGCTGTTAAGGATACACACCAGTAGTGCATCTCGGACAGCGAGTTGCAAAAGGATCTCCAGGATTCAATAATGCCTCGGCGACGATGAGGGGCGCAATATCACCATACGACAGAATTTGAACGGGAACGAATGATTGGTCTACGTGAAGGTGCATTTTCGTACCACGACATTGCGGCTCGGACGGAACATAACGCCACGACAATGATGCACGTATGGCGGCATTGGACCAAGAAGAACCAGGTGCATCGAATATCCGGAAATGGACCGAGAAATGTGACGACACCGCGGGATTACCAACACCTCATCCGCATGCAGTGACGAACCGTTTCGCAGCTTTGCAAGTGTTAGCACAACAGTGGAGCACTGCAACAGGTGTGGCCGCAACAGGTTCGATGCCGTCTTCTGCACATAGGACTGGTTGCACGCATCCCTTTGCAGCGGATTCCTTTGATTCTGAACCGCCTCAGGTTGGAATGGGTTTTTCAATACAGACAACGGCATGCTAACTGGCAACATGTGCTTGCTGACGAGTCCCGATTCAACTTAAACTACCATGACGGTCGCATACGTATTAGACGGTATTGTGGTGAGCGCCTTCTTCCAGCATGCAATGTCGAGCATCATACGGGCCGAACGCCAAGTGTGATGGTGTAAGGTACCATCGCAATCTCTGCTGCTACGACGTGACGGTAATATCAACAGCTATCTCTACATCAGGGAAGTTTTACAGGCAGAAGTAATACCCTTCCTTCAGAGCACTCCTGGCGCTATATTCCAGCAGGACAATGCCCGACCACATGTTGTCAAGAATGTTCAAACCCTCTTCGCAGCACAGCAGATATCGCTTCTTCCCTGGCCAGCACGTTCGCCAGACATGTCGCTTATTGAACATGACTGGGATACGGTCACTCGGCAACTGGCCCATCAACGTTCTCCAGCGGTCAGTACCAATGATCTATGAACTCGCATACATGCCGATTGGCAAGCAATTACCAAGAACATCATCCAACGCCTTTTCGATTCAATGCCACGCTGTTTAGAAGCTCTTATTGCAGCTCGCCGAGATTTCACAAGATGCTGATTTTTGCAGGTAAAAGTCGGTTTATTGTTCTGAAAATTTAATCACCCATGTACAGTCATATCAGTAATGTGTGGTATAAATTTCATTTGAATCCCACGGTTCCTTCTTGGTGTTGCAATTTTCACAAACAGTAGTGTATATGATATTTTAAGATGTTCCACAGATAAAAGCGTATAATTACGTGCATAAGCAAAGGAGAGAAATTCTACAAATGTGCCTAATGGTAGAGCGTAGTTATTGAACTAATACAATCATATTGCCAGGCAAAAACAGAATCGTAATTAGCTGAAGTATGGTATTTGTCCAATGTCATAGTGTCTAGCAAATATGGCAACTAACTTTCAGGAGTAAAGTAACGAGGCAATATGTTCTGTTGGAGACTCAAAACCCTACTTCTGAACAAGGAGGTGAAAAAGTCAGGGAAGATGAGACTTCCGATAAAACCATAAAATCTGCTACAGCAACAAAAGGAAAACCCCTAATATGTTGGCCTATATATGAAAAAAAAAATCAAATTTTACCACAATATGGAATTGACATTTAATGCAAAATATATACCAGAAGCAGAAAAACAGAAAAAAGGGGAAGCTTCAGATGAAGTCAAATTTTAAAGAAAAATGACACATGTACAAGCTTGCAAATGTACATAAATTGAAGGAAACCACAGAATATAAATGAACTTTCTAGTTTAACAGGCAAGGCAAATGTTGGAGCAGACAAACACAGAACTAAGCTAGTCGAGAGAGGATTTTATGCGAGAAATGAGAAAGTCTACAATCAGTGAGCCATTTGCTCTGGTCGTAAAATATATTGTTATATGCACCGTACATTCAGCCAAAAATATGCAAAACTGCTTTGTACATGAAAGATTAGATGAGGAAATACATATATAGGCCAAAGCTATATGTATATACAGTATAAACCAAAGGCAAGAAGTGAAAGCATGAAAACTAAAAATCACCATGTAAGGTGTAAAAACACAGGTTTATCCACGCCGGGTTTCCGGGTCCCCTCACTCCGGAGTAAGTCGCTCTCCCAACTGAGCTACGTGGACATGTGCTCACTCACTGCTATCTGCCTTTGGCTCTTGTGCGTCCTGCGGTGCAGGCACGTCACATCTCCCCCCCCCTCCTGCCGAAAGAGGGCCGGGACCATGTGTCGCTGTAGGCAGTCATCCCATGAAGAACGTGCATTTGAGAAATCCCAGACAATTTGGTGTGTGGAACGTAACATCACAATTTATTTTTTCGAAGTACTGAAGAAGGGATTCTCATTTTTCCTGTCTCGCCGTGTGGAAAAAACATCACATCATTGCGAGAAACTTAACAGATGGGTCATCCCGGAAGTTCGGGCGCCAATGTGAAAACACAGGTTTGTCCAAGCTGGGCATCGAATGCGGGTCCCCTCACTTCGGTGTAAGTCGCTCTCCCAACTGAGCTACGCGGACATGTGCTCTCACTGCTATCTGCCTTTATCTCATGTGCGTCCTGAGGTGCAGGCACATCACAAAGGTCTGAAAAATCAAGCAAGTTATGGAACCAATATATATCGAACTTTCTATGTGAGAATCTCAATTGAGGACTGAGACCTACCTCTTCGTGCACAAAGAAAGCGATTCTTACTCATACGCAATCATTTCAGTGGATGGTATCTACATTGCATGTGATAATAAAAAAATATAAGCAAAAAAGAAGTATGCAAGGAACGCTATTCAAAATACAGAATCTCAGAAATGTAACACAGCATTTAAGAATGCAAATTTGAAAACGTAGGGACGGCAGTTACGTGTTGCATCCTAATTGAAAAATATAGGAAATCATAGCCAGATATATTAAAGAAAAGTTACATACCTATGTCAATGGTCTTCAGCAGCTGCAAGCAGGAAGGAAGGTTTTCAGTGGATAATTCAGCATATAGCGAAGTAGTTGTTCCTCTGCTATGCTTTTTTTCAGTCGCCAAACTAGATATAGAAATATGTAGATATAGTATATTGGGTCGATAGGCAAAGCGATACAAAACTGGGAAGTAATGTAAACTGTAATTAATTATCTTAAAGGTACTTGTTCAAACTCCACCGAAGTTGAAAGCAATGAAGCCTTCACAATGGATATATTGATGCTGATTGGGGGGGGGGGCTTTTAAATCTCAAAGACAACCGGTGGACATTTTATTTCAAATTAAAAACATAAAAACATCCCAAAATTCTGGGAGAGCAAGAAACGGAAGTACATAGATCTATCATCATGAAAAGCAGAACAAGCTCTCACAATACATAATAATCAACTAAAAATTTGTTTGGTTCAGAATTCTGTTACGGATATGTATGAACAACAAGTAAATCACCTGCATTGCACAACGACGATCAATGTTGCGTTAGTTTTATCCAAAGTGAGAAGTCCTAGGGCGCGAACAAAGCTCATCCATATCAAAATACACTTCATCAGAGAATAGAATTCAGCGATGAAATTCTAGTAAAAATTTGTTTGGTTCAGAATTCTGTTACGGATATGTATGAACTATAAGTAAATCACTTCCAGTGCAGCAAAAGCAACAGGTTTACTTCTGATATCTTAACGAAGTCACTAGAAAAGCATCAGTACGAAGAACTAAAGACTCGATTTGAACTAATCAGCAAGTATACTGTTCGCAGAATGAGAGGTTGAAGAAAACGAATATGTCATGGTCAAACCAATGATTGCGTGATAAGGGTTCACTCTTCAGCAGCCTGTCTTTCTGCAAGAAGTGAAAAACACAATCGAGACCTTCGCTGAGTCACTTGTTCTTAATGTAAGTGGCATTCTATTTTCTTTCCCTATCTTCTGAACTCTTGACCTCCTGTAAATTATAGTGAAGTGATGTTTACACAAGAACAATTGTCGTTGGTTTATATGATGAATACACACTGTGAAATAAAAGCTTATTATTTTAGGTTGTGTGATGCTTCTTCTTTCTCTATCCTAACTGGAAAAATGTTATTTAAACTTAAGTAACTGAAACGCTGAAATGACGTAATCTAATTTTGTTTCTTTGTAATGTTGCTGTGTATCCAGAAATATGGCTGAACTTTTTCTACAGAAGCCCTGATAATATAGTTTTCTCAAATTGGCTTACTTTTGTTTACGGTCTTCTTTGGGTTGCTTACCAACCGCAGATTCGCAATCACGTTGCCCATTATGCTCGTGATGCGGTATGGGCCCTCAAAAAAATACGCAAATTTCTTGCTCAGCCCTACTTCCACCTTCGGGGTATAAAGGAATACCAGCTGACCGACTTTAAAATCTTTAGAAACCGCTGTTTTCATCCGGTGAGTTTCTTGTTTTTCTGAGGCATTTTTCATTCTTCTCACATCGACGAAACTATAAATCTAACACGCCCTCTGCTGCGACGCCTGGGAAAGGAAGTACTTTGCCTGTTCGCTGCCCAGCCCATCCAAATGGAGGGAATTGAAAGAAAATTACTACAATTCACTATCTCCAAAAATGGCTACTGAATTTCGCTTCCGATAAATATGGAAGCCCCGGTTACAAATCACTTGATTTGTGATGCAATGCATCTTTTCCGGCAGTAGTAAAGTAAATCCCAAATAAAAAATTTCGATGAAACGAAAATGGGTAACGGTAGGTCATTGTCAAAACCATTGTTGAAATCTGATCGTTTTCAGGTCTTTATTATAAACGTGAAACGTCAAAATACGTAAAAGCTATTTACAGTTAAAATACACTGACGGAAAAAAATCCCAACACCACGAAAAAATAGTTGTAGAGGAATGAAATGGCGGCAATACATTTGTGTAGGTAACATATTTAATCGATTAAGGTTTCAAGATCACAGCTTATTGTAAGCGCGAGAAGAGCCATTTTAATTGTAAAATGCTGGTACATTAATAACCGGTGTGACCGCCAGAATGTTGAATGTAAGCACACAAACGTTCATGCATTGTGTCGTACAGGTGCTGGATGTCAGTTAGTGCGATGGAATTCCATGCCTGTTGCACTTGGTCGGTCAATACAGGGACTGTTAATGCTGGTTGGGGGTGACGCTGGAGTTGTCGTCCAATGATGTCCCATACGTGCTCGATTGGTGAAAGATCTGGTGATCTAGCAGGCCACAGTAACATGTCGACACTCTGTAGAGCATGTTGGGTTAAAACAGCGGCATGCGGGCGAGCGTTATCCTGTTGGAAAACACCCCCTGGAATGCTGTTCATGAATGGCAGCACAACAGGTTGAATCACCAGACCGACGTACAACTGTGCCGTCAGGGTGCGTGGGATAACTACGAGAGTGCTTCTGCTGTCATAGGAAATTGCCCCCCAGACCATGACTCCAGGTGTAGGTCCAGTGTGTCTCGGCCGCAGACAGGTTGGTTGCAGGCGCTCACCTGGCCTCCTTCTAACCAACACACGACCATCACTGGTACCCAGGCAGAAGCGGCTTTCATCAGAAAACACAACAGATCTCCACTCCGTCCTCCAATGAGCTCTACCTTGACACCACTGACGTCGCAAACGGCAGTGGTTTGGAGTAAATGGAATGCACGCTACAGGGCGTCTGGCTCGGAGCTGTCCTTGAAGTAACCGATTTGTAACAGTTCGTTGTGTCACTGTGGTGGCAACTGCAGCTCGAATTGCTGCCGCAGACTCGGTACGATGCGCCGCGGCCATACGCCGTACACGGCGGTCTTCCCTCTCAGTAGTGCCCGTGGCCGGCCGGAACCTGGTCTTTTTGAGGTAGTACCTTCCCTTGACCACCGCTGCCAACAATCATGCACGGTGGCTACATTCCTGCCAAGTCGTTTTGCAATATTGCGGAAAGAAAACCCACCTTCTCGTAGCCCTATTACACGACCTCGTTCAAACTCCGTGAGCTGTTCATAAAGGCTTCTTCGTCTTCTTAAAGGCATTCTTGACTAACATCCACACACTACGTCGAATCGCAACGATAACTAACGCTCACGAACGTTACAGCGCGTCTTTACAACAAACCTGCTTTGCATGTTCCGAGGGTCGCTACTAGCGCCACGCGTATGCGTCGAGCGCGAAATTTGCATAGACGTCATCTTACAGATGTACTCTCACCGCCTACCAACTGTCGTTTATCTAACACAACCCCTTCTTGGTGTTGGGATTTTTTTCCCGTCAGTGTATATACAAGTGGTATTTACATTTATAACGTAACAAATAACAACAAATAAACCACACCAAATTAGGTGGGATCAAACATAAGTCAATGTGCAATGCGCAGTTTGATTGATGTCAGCAATATCAAATAGGGAAAATAAAGCAAGGTAAGTCGATCAGCTTACATTTGGAAAAAAGTTGCAAAATCCCACATTACCTTGGAAGAGATGGGGACTGACAAATTGTGACGTGCCTGTACCGCAGGACGCACATGAGATAAAGGCATATAGCAGTGACAGCACATGTCCGCGTAGCTCAGTTGGGAGAGCGGCTTACTCCGGAGTGAGGGGTCCCGATTTCGATGCCCGGCGCTGATAAGCTTGTACGTTATAAAATCAATGTGGAGATGCACAGTAACGTTAACTTCGTCAACATCAAAAATTAGAGAAAATGTAAAATTTGTTTGAGTAGAGTTCAACAGAAAATGAGTACGTGCAATACAACAAAAAGATGCATTGATTTTTGATTGATAAATTCAATAGTGCCCTTGCAGACTCTGAACCAAACGACACTCGGTATGCAGTCGTTGAAAAAGACCCGGGCAGAGGTTTTGAGAACGGCAATATCGTGTACCACTTGAACGAATGCGCAAATCGATTGACAAAATCGTTTACAGAGGAAACCCCGTGCTACAGAATAAGAACGAAGATTTGAATGGTCAACACTACTGTGGTAAAATAAGTAGATCGTACGCTTGGCTTGCATGATCAGAAACTTAGACTGCATTATGTCGATGTGATGTCGTGTGGTGACGTTGTAAGCATCGGAAGTAAATCATGATGGGGGGGAAGCCGTACTTTTTGCAGGAGGGAAAACATTGATGAGATTAACGGTTGAATCATTAGACAGGATGGAAAAGAATGGTTGATATGGCTAATAGTTGCACAAAATTAACAGTTGGACGATGGAAGTCTACGCAAGTGATGAAGAGTTCGAGGAGGGTGCATCCTTTGGTGGAGGTGGTATCATTGGTTTCAGCCAGTGGGTATCATTGGTTTTTGGAGGAGCGGTGCTGGAGTGAACATCAGTCCTGTTGGTTTTAAGTTCGGAATATGGAACACTGCTAATCTTTGTCAGAAAATGATGATAAATATGTATAATGGTGATGGCATGAGGAACAAACGGCACGTCACTTAGATAAATTAAGAATGATAGACTGTGTTGTGCGGAGTAACATGGGATGAGTCCGATTTGGTTTGCAAGATTCCGATATAAACGGCAGATGGAGGTTTGGATTAAGCAAAGTCGTGCATGACGGAGCGGAGTGTTCAGTAAAGATGGATAAATATCACCAAGTTCTTTCCATTGGAGATTTTAATCCACTAACTGAGAGACCTGCACCACTCCGTCGGCAAACCAAGCGGAGTAGTGAAGGTAAGAGGAAGAAAGAGAACGGATAGCGGAATTAAAGAAGGGCGGTTCTGCGAGGAGATCATTAGCAGTGGAGGGAGGACACTAACAGGGTTCAAGGAAGACCATAGCTTAAGTGCGGATTTGTAAGTAGTGGGAAGACTATGTGGAATGAGAGGGTAGAGATCCATTCGTAGAAATGTAGAAACAGTAAGGTGAGGACTGCGGGGTAAGAAAAGAGTATCGAGAATGGCATGATGTGAAAGCACTAGTTCACGAATAAAATTGGCAAGAAAAAAGATTTATGCTTCAGAGAGATGTTAGCAAGATTTAGTCAACCAAAGGATGCAGGAAGTACCATAGTTGCTTTACTGATCCAAAGAATAACATTTCCCGGTGGCGGCCAATGAAATTTTTCCGTGACTCACTTATAAACGTGGAAAGAGCAAAGACCTTTGTTTGATATTCCAAACAGAGTCAGTAAAGATGCGTTGCAGGTTTTTCAGCAGGAAGTCCGGTGGTGGTTCAGCAAGCCAGGCATGTCCAAGTTTAGGTTGAATATAAGTATTAATAAGATGAGCTCTTCTAAAATATGAGAGATTGCTCTTCAGAACACGGAAGGGAGCCACACTTTTAATAATTTTCTATAGTACAGGAGTCCAGGTGTCAGATGCAACATCAGTCTGTCGCCCGTTGTAAACACCCAAGAGTTTCACTACGGTTGACCAAGGCAGATCTCCGCGGGTCACCCACGCCCCAGCCCACAAGCCGGAACATTTGTCAGTATTGATGCAAGATCCAGAAAGAGCAGCATAATCTTGGTAAATCGAAGAGAGGTTGAGCAAGAGTAGGGAAGGCCGACCCACAAGACACCGTATTTTTTTTTTGGAGGTTTAACGACCACCGTGAGCAACTCAATGGGCTATAAGCAGTCGCCCGTCCCTAATTTAGGGTCAATGGTACCAGGGAAGGGAGAGAGCCAGTGCCGTAAGACAAACACAACATCCATGCCTGACCAGGATTCGAACCCGGACCCCTTACGGACGAATGATCAGAGGCCAACGCCTTAGACCACTGCGCCACCGGGGTGGCGCACCGTAATGATAAGCAAGATTGATGACACATGTCGACGGATTGTGACACAAGCCAGAGGCACAGGCGCAATGAGGCACACGCTGTAGAAGGTGAATAAAGAAGACACGATGTATCACCACAAGAAGGCACAGTGCTGGTGCTGGAACTACCACGGGAAGGCAGCGGACCACGAAGACGAGCAGAGCTTAAGAGAAGGCAAACGACGAACCACTAAGAAGAGGCGGGGCACTGGTCGAAATCACAAGCGTAGGAGCAGGAAGGCAGAGGTGACGGCTGAGGTGCAATTAATGATGGAAGCAAAAGTCAAGGCAAGTCACGATGGGCGAACATAAACAGTCCCATAGTGATAATTAATGAAGAGATACATAGGATATACGCACTTACCACCCCAGAAAACCTGCTAGGAGGATAGCGCAAACAGTCATACGTGTGACACGTGCAAAATAACAGAGCTAGTAGCACAGTAAATAGCTAAAGAGAAGCCAAATTCAGGAGCGAGGACGACAGTGTGTACCAAAGTGGCTCGGTGTGGTCGTGAGTGACGCGAATGTGTTGTTATTGTGTGCTGTTATGATTTAATTCCACTTAGTATGTACCGGACTGTGGCTCGGTGTGGTCGTGAGTGAGGCGAATGTGTTCTTATTGTTTGTTGTTATGATTTAATTCCACTTAGTATGTACCGGACTGTGGCTCGGTGTGGTCGTGAGTAAGGCGAATGTGTTCTTATTGTTTGTTGTTATGATTTAATTAGACTTAGAGTGTACCGGACTGTGGCTCGGCGTGGTCGTGAGTGACACGAATAAATGCAATGTTTTGTACATAAATAAATGTATACTCTCGAATCACCCGTTTTATTTCACACCCAAAATGTTCTTGGCATGCGAAAGATGCACAGCATTAATTATCTGCAAAGAGTATCAGGGTGCTCCCTCGATTTTTTAAAAATGTGTGAAAACCAGCACACGAAAAAAATTTAAGATACATGGAGGAAAGCTGTTAAAGCGAGAAGGTTTCTCGTTGCTTGTAAAAGTTTAAATCAGATGACTGCAGCGTAGTCAACGATTCCCGATTAAGCGAACACGTTACATTCAGTGGTCTTGGAAAGCCGTTGTGAAAGCTAATGTTACTACAGTATAATAGATAATTTTCTTAGCAACACAACTCAATTCTGTCCGGCCACCCCAGTGGCGCAGTGGTCAAAGCAATGGCTTCTGGGTTCGAATGCCGGGTAGGGCATAGATGCTTGTGTTTGTATTTCGGCACTGGCTCTCAATGTGTTACTTGATCAGCACTGGCTCTCTCTCTGGGTAACTTGATCAGCACTAGCTCTCTCTGGGCAACTTTATCAGCACTGGCTCTTTCTGGGTAACTTGATCAGCACTGGCTCTCTCTGGGTAACTTTATCATTTGGTGCACTATATACCATGTTCGCTACGTACATTGTTGATGTAAACTGAATATATTGCCTAACAGTGGCGCAGAATGCACACATAACCCAGATAATGCACAAATAAAAGTCAATTAAATATACACAAGTAAAAGACAATTATTAACTGTATTAAGGTATATCGATACTTTCGCTGCGAAAAAAACACACGTGTGGATTCACTTCTTTTATCTAAGAGAAAGAGTCTGGCCAGCGAAGACCAACAGGGTTCCTCCTAGTGGAGGGATGGTGTCATCGTAACGCAACCAGCTCTACTAGAGCCTTCGCTGTTCTGATTCGAAGGCCGTCCAAGAGATTGCCTGCTAGCGTTTCCATGACGACACCAATGAGCGACTGAAGGGGAATGCTTTGGGCAACGGTTCGCTCAAAAAAGAGAAGGCTAGACTACCTAAGTCACTCCCATGTTCCGGACGAAAACAGCACGTGTTTCGCGAGAGTTGTTTCAGTTTGTGTCAAGTGTCAATGAATTAAAATCGGTGATATTATATCTTAAATTCGTGGCTTTGTTGGATTCGAACTGTTTTGATAAATGTTGTGAAAGCTTTCCTGAACATCGACTGTCAGAACTTAAAGAACTCTGTGCTTCAAGTCTTGATACAACTCGACTAAAAATGATCTGAAGGTGTTTTATTCCCTTCATGAATACAAAAAGGATAAAAGATATTACTTGTTACATAAAGTTGAATAAATTGAACATAGTGTTTAGTGAGGTGTACAAATTAGTAGACCTAATATTAAAGTTTCCATCAAGAAATGCAACTGCCGAAATAAGTTTTTCTGCGCATAAAAAGGAATCAAGATATATCTTACAGCCACAGAAGAACATGTACATTCGAGCAACTTAGCTGTTTTGTCATTAGAGAAAAAACATCCTTTTTAAATATGAAAAAGTACTCGGAAGAAACCTTTCATGAAAACGTAACACTCAAGTTCACGCAAAAGGAAAGAACAATGGAATCCATTTAAAAATAAAGTATTCAGAAGAAGAATGGAGTTGTTCATGTACAAATAAATGTTCAAATCTTAATCCTCACAATTACTTGGTATCATGTTAGCAATAGTATGTACCTAAAATTTAGAAAAAAAGTTACTTCTATTGCTTAACAACTAAAATTAAACTTTGCAATTTTTAACGGTGGGGTTGGGAACGCGTGAGATAGCCCAGATCTCGGACCCAAGATACGCCATTGCTGCCTGTCTGCCTGTCAGTACTGTACAACTATACCAGTTTTTCCTGTCACTGTATCTGTACCACCAGTTCAAATAAATATTTTTTTAAACCTCCAATCTAAAAAAATCTAACCGATCCCTCCCAACAACCATCGCTTATTAAAACGATTTGGAACGCACAGTTTCGGAATCGCATATCAACTAAACAATTTGAGGCACAGTTTCGGAATCGCATATCAACTGTAATCGGGGTCGAGAAATAATCTCTTATCACAGTAAAGTTGAAAATATCTCTGTAAAATATTTTCTGAAATTAACGAGTCACTTTTTTTCGTTGCAGGTTTAACGACCACCGTGAGCAACTCAGTGGGCTATAAGCAGTCGCTCGTCCCTAATTTAGGGCCACTGGTTCCAGGAAAGAGAGAGAGAGCCAGCGCCGTAAGGCAAACACGACACTACGGGGATTCGAACCCGGACCCGTCTCGGTCGAATGATCAGAAGCCATCGCTTTGACCACCGCGCCACCTGGGGGCGGCCACGAGACACTTTCCGTGCTTCCTTTCTTGAATTAACAAGGCATATTTCTGATACACCCTTTTCCGTCAATTGACCGAAAGGAACCTGAATTTCGTGGATTTTTCATACAATACTACACTGGCATGTGCTCTCACTGCTATCTGCCTTTATCTCATGTGCGTCCTGCGGGGCAGGTACGTCCCATCTCCCCCCCCTCGAAAGTGGGCCGATGTCATGGCTCACGGGTCAGCCAGGACCATGTGTCGCTCTAGGCAGTCATCCGATGGAGAACGTGCATTTGAGAAATCCCAGACAATTTGGTGTGTCTGACGTAACATCACACTGATTTATTTTTTCGAAGCACTGAAAAAGGGATTCCCATTTTTCCTATCTCGCGGTGTGAAAAGAACATCACACCATTGCGAGAAACCAAAAAGCCAGACCATCCCGGAAGTTCGGGCGCCAATATGACGAAGTAAATTTCTCCATCAAATTTTTATGCCAGAGGTGGCATCCGAATCCACAACTCTCGGCTCCGGATCTCCGAGTGCATTCCACTGTAGTACTGGCATGTGCTCTTACTGCTATCTGCCTTTATCTCACGTGCGTCCTGCGTGGAAGGCACGTCATAAGCGCAAACCCTCATATTGGTCGCACTAAGTCTTCCACAACGCTAGAGCACAGCTAAGAAAAGGAAATGACTGCAATTTCGGAGCAGTTGAACCATTTATTCGGATAAAACAGCTGCACGAGTGGAACAAGTCAGTACGTTGCAGTACCACCTATGGCTCGGATATAAGCGGTTACGCCGCATGGCATATGCGCATATAATTAACGGATACTGTCCTGATGTATAGCATGCCAAATAGTGTCCAAATTGCTGGCCAGTTCGCCAATATCACGGGATGGGTGTAGGTAGAATCATATCATGCCCCGAATAAGTTAAATCGCTGAGTGGTCAGGCGATCAGGTTGCATGAAAAGCCGTCGACATTACGGAGGCAGGCCTAGGAAAGCCGTGACATGTGTGGCCTGGCATTATCCTGTTAAAAATTGCTTGGTGATGCCGCGAAAAGAATGGCATGACAACAGGTCGTAGGATATCGTCGACGTACCGTTGAGCCGTGAGGGTGGTACGGAGGACTACAAATTGTGTCCGGTTATCGTAGGAAATGGCTTTCCAGAGAAGTCTCCGTGCAGCAAGTCGTCTGAAAACATTCCGGATGATCACTTCCGTACATGTAGGCAACTCAACATGGACACGTATGGCTGAGAGCGACGAATTCAGTTCTGTTCGCGCGGCTCTCACAATCGCTCGATCCTTGCGTTCTGTCGTTGCTCTCGGCCGTCCACTGCCCACGTGCCGCTGGGTTGTGCTTTCCTGCCCCATCGGCGCCAACATCGTTCTATTGCCGCGTCGTTCCGACTCAAATGCCTGGCGATACGGCGATTTGACCAACCGACATCTCTCAGCCCAATTATTAGTCCTTCCTCAAACTAGCTCAGCTATTGGTATTGTGAACGGATTCGACGTCGAGGAATCCTCACCGTCCGTGGAGGTTGATGAAACCGCATTTCATTGTAACCATTATCACTGCGTGCTCTTGACAAACAATCCTTGATTTGCGCTTCCCATGTGCTGTGGCGAGCCACTATTTAGTCATTGGTCGTTATTTTTTAATCATTTGCATATTCGGCCCTGAGAAACTTGCACGAGATTCAAGTTTCTCAGGGCAGATCCTGACGGTATTGTGAACGTCGAATCCGTTCACAATACCGTCAGGATCGAACGATTTTTTTATTGGAGGTTTAACGACCACCGTGAGCAACTCAATGGGCACCCGTCCCTGGCAGTCACCCGTCCCTAATTTAGGGTCACTGGTTCCAGGGAAGGGAGAGAGCAAGCGCCGTAAGACAAACACAATATCCTTGCCTCACCGGGATTCGAACTCGGACCCCTTTCGGACGAATGCTCAGAGGTCATCACTTAGACCACTGTGCCGCCGGAGCAGCCGACCGATTTTCTCGGGGTGCTTCGCTTTTTTTTAGAAGTATTACGTCCTCAAAAAAATTCCTTTTATCTGGATGTATTACATCATCCGGATTCGGTGCATCATGGACCGCTAGAATGTCATTTATTTCGAAATTTAGAACATAAATTGGATGAAAAACCTCAAGCTTGGAAGCTGTGACAATCATACTCTCCATCTTCTTTCATTCAAAATTGAAAGAATTCAGATTATATTTTGTAAATGTGATACTGAAAATCTTGCGAAAAGTTGGGAACAAGTACCTTTAAACCAGTACCTTGAAAAAACCTCACATTTTTGTAAGGGATCGCGCAAGGAACTTCTTTTTCTTTTTTTTTTTTTCAATAGAAGCAGCAACTCCTGGAGACTGTAAACCGCCACCGTGAAGAAGATTGTTAACCGTAACTGTAACTCAGCTCGTGATTTGTTTGTTGTTGCGTTGTCATTCACTTGCGTGCATTCAGAAACATGGTTACGAAAAAACACGCTCTGTTCCAGAGCGTGTTTAAGGGAAAGAGAGTAAGTTACTGCAAATGGTTTCAAAATTTTCTTAATTTGCGATCTGATATTCTCTCCGTCACATGGTTTACGGATGAAGCCTGGTTTTATCTGGTTTTATTATGAGGCTACTTAAAGGATAGAGTTTACAAAACCCATCCAAAAACATTGTATGCATTGCGTGAAACAATCACGACTGAAATTGGCAATGTTACTGCTCGTACTCTACGTGAGCCATCACTGAATATGGTGCGGCGTGTTCAACTGTGTTTACAAGAAAATGGAGGACAATTCCAACATTTGCTTTGATAAAATGATTCTCCAATACCACATGTATAGTTCTCAACTTACTGTATGATTTTGTTGTTATTCATAAAAAAGTTATAAGTAAATCACATGGTACTGGTTTAAGTGGATCACCCTGTATAATTTGACGGTAAATATGTAATTGATAAAAATTTGCCTTGATAAAATTGGGTGTTTAGACGTAGAAAGTGTTAATTACTTATAGAATAACATGACATATGGCTCTCTGAAGCCACATGTTTCTCTCGCACCGTAAAATCCAAAATCAGTTACTTACCTACACAGTGCGTCAAAAAATTTTAAGACTGGCGCTAGATTTCAGCCTACGGTGGCGCCACCAGTGTAATCGCAAATGCGTTATAAACCGTGACCATCTGCTTGCCTTCTGCCAAAAGTACTGCGCAGTTGTTAAAGTAACTCAAGCGAAACGGCCGTTCATTAGAGAAGGAAAATGTTTTTCATGTTGAATTATTAAGATGGAACAAAGGGCTGTTGATAAATTTAACGCAAAACTTCGTAAAAGTGCCTCGAAAACGTACCAAATGACGAAACAAGTTTACGGTGAGTTTTGTTTAAGTAGATCAAATGTTTTCCTGTGGGACAAACGTTTTTTGGACGGAAGAGATACGCTAGAAGATGATAAGCATACCGGAAGACCAAGTTCATTTAGGACACCTGAGATTATTGAAAAAGTGCGTGATTTCGTGGCAAACAATCGATGTGCGTCACTAAGAATGATGGAAGAGTCATTAAAGATCAACAAAGAAACAATTTGAACCATCCTGCATGAAGATTTGGGCAAAACAAAAGTCTGTGCTAAATTTGTTCCACACACGTTAACCAATGAACAAAAATCAAGGAGAAGTGCACATTGCAGAGACATCACTTTAGCCGCTGAAAATGATCCGAACTTCTTAAAATCGATTGTTACAGGTGATGAAACAATGTGTTTTCAATATGATCCTAAAACAAAGTGACAAAGTGCGGAATGGAAGTGAAAAAACTCACCAAAAGCCGAAAAAACAAGAAAAGTTCCATCGAAAATCAAAACAATGCTCATTACATTCTTCGATAGTAAGGGTTTTATCCACAAAGAATTTGTTCCAAGTGGACAAACAATTACTGGTGAGTTTTATTTAAATGTTTTGAGGCATTTGATGGGCAGATTTTGTCGCATTCGTCCAGAATATCGGGATGAAAACAGTTGATAATGCACCCAGGCACACCTCACTTCTTGTTCGTAGATTTTTGGGGACAAATAACGTCTGTGTGTTGAATCATCCACCGTATTTGCCTGATTTAGCACCCTGCGACTTTTCTTTGTTCCCAAACCTAAAAATGACGTTAAAAGGGTGCGGTTTTGACGATATTTCCACCATACAAACAGCTTCGACGCGTGCTTTGGAGGCAATTCCGCAAAGTGAACTGGAACAAGCATTCGAATCATTATTAAATCGCTGTAACAAGTGTATTGAAGCCAGAGGGACTTATTTTGAATAAAAAACCAAAACAAATTATAATTTCTTGTTTCTATTTCATTTTACAGACCCAGTCTTAAAAATTCTTTGCCACACTGTGTATGTAAATTTTCTTTGTTTTGGAAAGAGCGCGTAGTACTACACACTGTACAGAAAAATTGTGAAATTCACGAGACACTTTCCTTGATTCCTTTCGTGAATTAACAAAGCATATTTCTGATACAACCTTTTCCATGAAATGACGGAAAGAAACCTGAATTTCAAGCATTTTTGGTACGCCAGAAAAATTCTGAATTTTCAGAAATCTTTCTGCAATTCCTTTCCTTTATTGAGGGTAAATTGCCGTTTTTAGGAAGTGTTAAGGGGAAATTCTGAATTTTCAGAAACCTTTCTGCAATTCCTTTTGTAAATTAACGGAAAAACTCCGTTCTCACCTTTCTCCGTATCCACATGACAAAACATTTCGGTAATAGGACAGATTCGCGGGAATACTTGAGTTTCATTAACTGTTAAATTTCAATCGTCTGTCAAACGAACTGATTTTAGAGTTATGTAGCGAGATCGCATATTGTGGTAGCAAATCGCATGAATATTAGTTTTAGTGGCACAGGATATTTCTTCTCTCCAGCATTTTGTGCACGAGCTGGTATATAGTGTGTTATCGTAAGAAACCTGGTATTTAAATTAATGTACAGATTATAGTACGATGTTCATACATCATCTGTGGAATTCTTAAGAAAGAAAGCTATTATATATAACTATCAAGAGTAAATTATAAATTTAGAAGTTTTATGAAATAATAGAATAAAACAGTACATTTAAGTTTTTCTTGAAGATAATTGAAAGTTATTATTAGTTAAAAAAATTATCCAGTTCCAAAGCAATCTGTTGCTTCGAAATATCACGTTAAAAAAGTTTGTGATGAGTCTTCCTATAGAAAAATTAAATCCAGCAAAAACAGTCTTGCTGGCAGCCAGCACTGCCAGCAATGGCCCAGCATTATGTTGCCGCTGCAGAACCGTCAATAAAATGTCCGGGCGGCCAACAAAAGGGCCAGCAGTTCAGGCCAACAGCTGGCCAACAGTTGGCACCCCATCAGTTGTCATATGCCACAACAGGGCCATCAGTTATCCATCACAGGCAGTAGCTGCCACAAGTGGCCCTTCAGCGGCCCTGCAAGCACGTACCAGAAATGATGGCTAGCCTAACGTGGTCTGCTAGTTTGCCGGTAGTGGCAGCCGGCAACCACGTGACGTAACTGATGGCTTGCCGAATCTTGTCCTCCAATTTCCCAGTAGTAGCTATAAAAAATAAAAAATAAAAATCAAGGATAACAGCAGTTTTCCAAAGGTACAACTTTTTTTTCTCCCCCATTACGAAACCTGTGAATTACAGCACCGCTGTGGGAAAATTTTCTCAACAGACCGGAAAAACACCCGTTTGGATCTGTCGCGTGTGTTCAGGTTCATATAATTCATAAATTTATTTTTTCAACGTAACAATAGTTGTTTTTTTTACCTTAAGGGAACTTCACTCATTTTCAAGGAGTGTACCACCTTAAAGTCGCTTTCCAAAGTTTTGTACTGTCCCTGTCCTCTTGAAAGGCAATTGTTGAATTAATATATATTTACCCGGTTTCATGTCACATTCTGTTACATGTTTAACGTTGCATCTTTCCTTTCCATTCTCCGAAGCTACATTTGTTTTAAAGAGAAAACATATTTTATTTTACTTCTCGTTATTTTTAAAAGCGAATTCCTCCCAGTCTTGTGTATTCAACCCATGAATGAGTACATTATATCCACATAGCGTTGCTATTTTTTTTCTTTCAAATAATTAATAAATTTTGTACGCGTATAATTCTTTTTTTTCCCCAACAAACGTTTTCTTAATATTTTTCCAGGACATTTGTTTCAAGCGGTTTAAATTTTTTTCTTGTTATTCACCCACTCCTTTCAATGAATTGTTATTTATGGGGATGGAGAGGGTGTACTAGATGGCTGTAATCTAGTATTTCATGGCTTAATCTGATATCTTCTTCGACGTGGAATTTCATTAGGAAATTAATTCGCCTCTCTACATATGGATTTTTTTCTTAACATCCACTAAAATAACATGATGGCGATAGCGTCGTCTTCAACTAACTGGTACCCTGAGAGACACAGCAAGTGTTGTTTCTGCGCATGCGCAGTCCCGTTGCTTCCACCTGCTGTTGGGGTTGCATTGGTTGCCAGCAACGGGACACTAGTGGCACTTGCTTGGAGGCCCACAATTCACGGCGATGCTGCAGGGCCATCAACGGCTGGCCAACTGATAGCGCTGCCACCAACTGACCGCTACCGAGCCGTGAGCTGCAGATTTCAGCCAGCAGTGACCCATCACTGCCAGCTGTTGGCCAGCAGTTTCTCAGCACTTGTGTTTTTGCTGGGGAATTATTACAAACGTATATTAAACAAAACAATAAGCTCTAACAGAAAATAAAACATATAAACCACTTGCATTAATGAAGAAAAAAAGGAAATTCATCATCGCACATTAGTTTTACCTTGAACGTGAGTGCAGTTGCTATGACTTTCTGGCTCAGTGGTTAAAACGCGCGGCGTGTATAGACAAAACAAAGTTGACCTTGGTTCAATCCCCGCCACAGGCACGAAAGGATTTTCTGGCGTAAGGGCGGAAAAATTCAGTGTCGTCGATTTTGCGAAATTTCTGTGTAAGTACGGAAAAACTTGAAATTGACTTTTCTGAAATAAACGACTACGGAAGATCTGTGAAAACACGGAAGTTAAAAAACACGGTCACTTTTTAAAAATGGAAATTTCGTTAAAAAACAGACACTTACCGGCAACTTTGCTGCACTTTATTTTCAGAAATCTTCCGTGAATTCACACCATTTATTTTTTACAGTGTAACACGCACAAAACGCCTCTACCTCAGTCGCTGAAGATGCTGCCAAACTCTCAGCTATTTCTTTTCTTTGGTTTTGCATTTTGTTGTTTGCTTCTTCGAAGTACGCATTAGAAAAAAACTTGAATTTGAATCAGTTCCTAATCATATGGAGCTGCTTTTTTTCAGTTACAGTTCATCGTATTCTCTTAAGGGAAGTTGAAATAGCGGCAAGGAATAACCCCCACCGTTCGCCAACAAAATCTAGAGAAGAAATATTAGCTATGTATTTACTGGCGCTTTAAGGATTGCCTCGTGATATCTGGTCGTAAATCACATTCTGATATCAATGAAGTAACTGTAATTTAGTAAGCGTAACATGTAATGCATTAAATATATTTTATCTAGGACGATGAGATTTTCACTACAATCATATTTCAAGATAATTCGGAGAGGTTTTGAGGAAGCAGGAACTATCATTTATCGCAAGCACTGTTATTATGTTCCTCATCAAATATCTAATATCAGAAGGAACGGAAAATATTCCGCTCCATATATTCATTCTCCTAGTGGCGAACAAAATATTCAAAATAAAGAAATCCCCAAAGGTGGCGGAATTTCAAGTTTCCTTATCGGAATTTTGCCGGAAGCTATCCACCACGAAAGCAAAACACACACACGTACATGCCAAATGTCGTCAATCTTTCTGTCTTAAACAGTTCCCTCGATACACCGAACAGCACAATCTTATTTGCATAACCATGAAGGAAACTGTATGCCGCTGCATAATATTAGACGTCTTGCCTGTTTCTTTGCATAAGTATTTCACGAAAGTTGGTTGAGGGCGAGAATTAAAAAACTGGGAGAAATCTTGGGGGGAGTGGGTGGGGGAATAGAACTCGTTTACACAGTAAGAAAGACTCCAAAATTCCGGAGAGTAAGAGCCACTTATACTTTGTATCTATCTTGTGAAAACAGCCGGTCATGATTGGTCAGAAAACCTGGATGCTAATAACAGGTATTCCGGATTTTCACATTTTTTTCCATGCGCCATCAGGATCTGAGAGCTGAAGGCATATTTATTGCGAAACATAGAGCTCGAATGGAGAGTGATTCCTATGAATAATTCATGCAAACATTAAGCGTCGAAAAGGCCGCCACCAATATGAAAAGAATGCTTCATGCCAAAAATATAGGCTTTATTACATTATCTTCTTCGAACATTTTATAAGGAACATTTCAGATTTCCCTTACGTTAACTGCAATATCCGCAGAGCTTGACTTTCCTTTATCCTACACAAAAATCTGAAGATATTCTGCCTTATAATTTTGTTATACGTCTTTGCTTCTTATCAAAGCATTCTCCTAACCACTACCTTTTCGGCCTTTCTTGGTAAATCATGTTATCATCAAAAGGATTCTCACTGAATATTTTTTTCTTCTTTTGAAGCCTGATCGAGACATCGATTTCTTTAACATTGAGCTGACATTTCGTACGCAGTTCGAAAAAAGTTGTTTTAAACTGCGAAAATATGTTAGAAGAAAGTTTCGATAAACGAGCATGTAAGAAATATGGTATGCTTTATTCCTGTCTGTTTGTAAAGTTTGACAGTCTATGATATATTTTTGAATGTAAACGTTTTATCAGTTTCGTCTATCCAGTTCCTTAGTAACTGTAAAGCAACGGACATTGTATGCAAATTAGTAGCCGAATAATTAACCTTTGCGTGGAGTGAGTCATTCACTGATATGAGGGAAGAGAACTGTCGTTCCAAAACACGGTCGTTCAGCTACAACACATGAATAGTAATTGGGAAGCTAGTTAAATTAGCGGCGAGATGCTAGTCACGACAGGGAACATAAACACACCGGACAAAAAAGAACGGAATATACACTTTATTCCTTAACATAAAGCAGAGTTGGGCGGAAATGCATTACAAAGTAATGGAAGTACAGATTATAATTCAACGTGTAATGCATTACAAGGTAATCGCAAGTATGGTTTGCACAAGGCAATACAAATGGCCGCTCCGGTGGCGCAGTGGACTAAGCGCTGGCTTATAACTATTCGTCCGTGAAGGGTCCGGGTTCGAATCCCGTGAGGCATGGAAGTTGTGTTTGTCTTATGGCACTGGCTCTCTTCCTTGCTTGGTGTCAGTGGCCCTAAATTAGGGATGGGTGACTGCTTATAGCCCATTCGGTTGCTCACGGTGGTCGTTAAACCTTCAATAAAAAAAATCATACAAATGATTAAAGAAAAAGCGTTATATGCCGCTCATTTTTTTACAGTGCACAAAGAGCTGCGCACGATTGCAAACGATGACCATGACGTAGCACCCAGCCTACGGTATAAAGCCCGGTCAGAACGATACGGTCGTTAAACGAATGAGCGTTCACATGGCAGGCTATTCCAACGATGAGTACTGTGAGATGGTGCTGCTGTACGGTAAGCGTCAGCGTAACGCTAGGGAAGCAGCACGGCAGTATTCCTTACATTTCCCGGCTGGTCCACATCCAACTAATAGGACTATCAACCATGCTGTTCAACTGCTCAGAGAGACTGGCAGCACAGTAGCTCGTCCACGCTCAGGAAGACCTCTGCACGTAGGATCTCAACATGTTCAACCAGAAGACGTCCTGGGATATGTCCTCGCCCGTCAGTGGGGTATGTGGTTTGACAGTCTCTCGCGTGTGGTGGTAAATATTGCACGAGCACGGTGGCCATCCATATCGTGTGATACCGATGCAAGCGCTGATGCCTGGAGGCAATCAGAGACGCCTGGATTGGTGCAATTTTGTGTTGAACGCCTTAGAGGATGATCCCGGTTTTTTGTCCAACATCGTTTGGACAGATGAGGCACAATTCAAGCGGAATGATGTACTGAATACACAAAACTGGCATTATTGGGCGCTAACGAACCCCTCATGGGGACGTGCGATGGAGCGTCAGGTATGTTGCCCAACGAATGTCTGGTGCGGTATGTGGAGGGACAGACTTCTGAAATCTGTCTTCCACGACGGAGCCTTGACGGGACCGAGATATCACCAGCTATTACGAGATGTCCTACCCGATTGGATGGATGATCGTCCGTTGAAGGACCTAGCGTCCTTATGGTTTCAACACGATGGCGCCCCTGCGCACCGGCCAGCACCAGTCCGGCGCTTTCTGCGTGACACGTTTGGGTAACAGGTAATGGGGTATGGTGGTCCTGTCGAATGGCCTCCACAATCACCGGACCTAATCCCTATGGATTTCTTCTGCTGGGGTTATCTGAAAGAGCATGTGTATAGGACGGAATCTGCAAGCCTGCACGAGCTACGGCACCGTATTGTCGATGCCTGCGAGAGCTTGACATCAACAATTGTGTCTAATGCAAAACAAGCTCTTCTGTGTCGCATTCAAATGTACGAAGTGGTCGATGGCGGCCACATCGAATGCGTCGTACGTTAACTGTGCGCTATGTTGTATTGACATTGATTAATGGAATACAATGTTCTTATGCTGCAATGGTTAAATAAATCAAATATATCTAACAATCCTCTCTTGCTCTGTACAGTGCTTATTTTTTTAACGGATTCCGCTTCAACAGCGTTTCGCGTGTTTCAAACATTCTTTTGGCGGATGTAAGATGCCATTTCGTACTAAGTCAATGAAGCTCTACAACTTTGTTATTGACATGTTTTCGTTATTTCTCTTGCAAACATCCTCATTTACCACTAGGGGCGCTGTCATCAATGCAATCGGATCGGGAATGGTCACTTTACTATACCTACACCTAAGTTCCATGGCTTTAGCACCGTTCGTTCCGAACTTATTGTGTGAGTTAGGACTTTACTTTGCACCCTGTATATGTGTTTCTTAATAGCATTTAATGTAATGTAATTTTCATTTGGGTTGTTTATTTCTGTTTTATCAAGGATTTGTACTTTATGTGCTTAACTGCGTGTAACATGTCAAATAAATAAATAAATGTCTAACATATCATACAGAGTAATACGTCGGCCTTCTTGAATGACATAATTGACACGATCGATGGTCCTGAGTTCAGACCTTGACTGGTGCCCTGATTGAGCTACGCCAGTCACACCTGTTCTGCTAGATTTAAATCTTTCTACCCATTGGTAAACTTTTCTCTGGCCTACACGCGCACTACAATATTGTGCTACCATTCGTTTGTGAATTTAAACGGGCTTGGGCCCTTCTTCCCAAAGAAATCTACGCTGTTAAACAGAAGCGAAATCGGAAAGAAGAGCTTATACATTTACAAACTCACCGCAGGAGCCGGACTCACGCGAAGCTTTGGGGAATGCAGTTTTCACTTTGTGTAACTGCGGTTAAGACATGTTAACGTTGGTCGGCTGCATCGTTTGCGGTAGTAGTTTAATTTTTCTGGAGAGAAAAGTGCCGGAACGCTTAAACGTTAGTTGTTGAAAAAAAATGGAGGGATGACGTAATAAAACACAAATCATTTTCTTGAACATTGTTATTTGTACCTTATTACTGTTGCATGGTACAAAATATAAAATATAATTTACACTCATATTATATTAACTTACTATTTTTAAAAACCAGCATTACGTAACAGTTTTATAATATACAGCAAATGCTGAATTTAAAATCTGTCACGTTTACCCACAAATGAGAGTGTTACGAAACTTGCGCTAAAGATGGTACTACACTAAGAACTATATATAACTGTCTGAGCACGATAACAACGCACTAGATACTAAATAAAAGATGTTATTTATTTACATTTTAAAAACTACACACACATAATTTAAAAATCGACCATAGCGAGATCATTCGGAGGTACTATACCTCCATCTTCAGGCCGAGCGCGCAGAAATGGAAGTGTATAAATACACTCACAAGCAATACCATTCTGCCCCCAGTCGAGAAGAGTACGTTGCCAACTGAAAGAAACATTATTAGATAAGACAGTTAGTAACGTCATAGTTATGAGTTATTTATGAGGTACGTCCGAATCATTAGGAAAGCAGTTCTTCAGAAGAAAACTCCACGGTGAAGGCACAGGTAACGGTAACTCGTCGTTGCAACAGGAAGACAAGAAGCGTTGCACGTACAAGCTTTTTGTAAATGACAGAGGTAATTTATCAGAAGCAGCAGCAAGAATGGAAGATTTATTCCATTCAGGATAAAGGTCTCCCTCAGCAACAGTCATGGCTAAAGCAGTTGAAGAATATCCTGAACGAATATCATATTTATGTTCTGAGAGTCTGACTTTCAGTGTCCTTAAAGTAGAGCCGATGTAGATCTTCTCATTCCCCGTTAAGTGAGCAGCCAGAGGAACGAAGTATACACCATGCCTGCTAAGAGTATCAACAGGATCTTGATCACGGCGGATATGGGAATAAATTGTACCTCCGAAAGATCTCGCTATGGTCGTTCTTTAAACTACGTGTGTGTTTTTAAAATGTAAATAAGTAACATCTTTTATTTAGTATCTAGTGAGTTGTTATCGTACTCAGAGAGTTATATATAGTTTTTAGTTTGCAATTTAGCACGAAAATCATCATTCATTGTATTACACTGTTGAACATAAGGTAACTGCATGCAGTCCAAATTAGTTCCTTGAAGGAGCCAATGTCGGACCTAATTTGTAGGATCAAAATGGGTTTCGAGAGTCCCATAAAATTTTATGAATAACAATGAGATCATTTCAGTTCTTGAAAGAGAGGATCTAGCTGGGGTGATTATCAAATTCGTCTGAGAAAAATCCCTTTTCACGTTCGCTAAAAGATACAGCAATGGTTTGCAACGATCATTTAAGCTGTACAAGTTGCTTAGGTTTTTCCCTTTCCTTGATGTTGTACTAGATATACTCGAAAACCACGAATTGTATCTCTTTCATTAAGTTGAAAAATGCTAGATAATTTCCTCATTTCTTGTTCACGATATAGTAGGAGTATATTTCCCTTTATGCATAATGTCTCTCAATAAAAATGTTGTACAGCGATACATTTGCTCAGGAAGAAGCTACTTCGTATAAAACTAGGAACAAACATCAAGTGCAACTGGTTAACGTCTGCCATCTCTCTCCCTCACATGTTACGATAATTAAATGTGGTTACATTTTAACGTTATTACGGTATTTTAATTAAATAATTATTTAAAAGCTCAGATCCAAACATTTTGTTTTAAAAAAGGTTCGAAACGCCGTTGGGCGTTCCGCCAGAATTAAAGCCCTAATTTAGTTCACAAATTGCGGTTTCTTTTAATTCAAACTCATACATATGAGTTTTCTGTGTGCCCATCATCAAGGTTTTTCGATGTCGCGTTTTTAATTCGTTCATTAGCTTACGACCCCCCCCCCCAACATTTAGAAAGGCATTTTTTACAAATGGAACATACCACATTTGTTTCGTTCCAATTTGCATAGGCAAAACTTGTAACTTGCACGTTTGACGCCACAGGTACTTGCAGAAATGTTTATAACTTTTTGCTGTTCCTTTGTGATTTTTTCCCGGGTTTTTGCGCTGCAAACCATATTTCTGCGGTTCTCGATTCGTATTGTTTAGAATCTTATTGATGTATAAAGTGACAAGCAAATTCCTTAATCCTTCCAAAAGTAATCCTTCTTTAGTCGGTTCTCTGTCATTTGCAGTTTTAACGTCGCTTTCCACAAGACGGCGCGCCTCCGCGTTAGTCAACGTGTGTACGTAAGTGCCTAAATGAGCATTTCCCCAACAAATGGATTGGGCGTGGTGGTCCCATTCCGTGGCCTCCTCGCTCTCCAGAATGAACTCAATTGGATTATTTCATGTGGGGTTATGTGAAGAATCGTGTCTATCAGACGCCTTGTACTGACTTGCAAGAACTGAAGCAGCGTATCACAGCTGCTATTAATTCCATAACTCCTCAGATGCTTGCCAATACATGGCATGGAATCGAGTATCGCTTGGACGTACTACGAGCAACCAAGGGATCTCTCATCGAAATTTATTAACTTGTGTAGTTATATTGCAAGTTATTACAGTCAGTTTCTTTCTATCTGTTTAATGTTTTGTTTTATATAGTTTTGTAATGTATCCAATAATTCTCGGACACGTTGTATATTTTGACTTGTTTGTGTGTCCCATACATTATTGTTGATTCTTCATAAGATTTATAATCCCGTGCTAAAAGTATTTCGATATACACTACTGTTTGTGAAAATTGTAGCACTATGAAGGACTGCTGGTATTAACTTGAAATGTACAGGTTATGTACAACAGGTTTAGGCGTGCAAATGATTAAAATCTCAGTAAAAATGCGCATGTACTTACGGAGCAGCGCCCTCTGAACTGTCCGATCTTAGGTATAAAGTGCTGACTTAAACGAGATGTTGCAATCAGTGAAGAGCTGACATTAATTCAGAAGGGTGTTTCTTGTGTCTCACTATGCCCCGTCCCCGCAGAAAGTCGCATTATGAACACCTGGCGGATTTTGAGCGAGGAAGGATTTGGGGGATGAGATAAGCTGGATTTTTCTAACATTTTTAGATAACCACTCGTACGAGACGAAATGCCAGTACAGTGACGCAAACGTAGCGTCAGTGGATAGATGAGACTCGGACGCACAGAAATCCACGAAATGGACCACAAAACTGCACGACTTCACGGGATGACAGACATCTGTACTGCATGGCAGTGACCTATCGCACCGCGACATCCACGGTGTTAGCGCAGCAGTTTAGCACTGTCACAGGTCAGGCTTTGTCCTCCAGCACAGTTCGACGTCGTCTGCTTAACAGAAGACTGGCCGCTTGCAACCCATTGCTGCGCATTCCTTTAACCTTCAACAGCAGTCGCCGCTGGCTGCAGTGGTGTCTCGAATACAGAAATTGGCGCGCTAAGTGCTGATTGGCAACAGGTCGTGTTTTCTGACGAGTCACGCTTCAAATTCATGCACCATGATAGTCGCATATGTGTCCGAAGACATCATGGTGAAACGACACGTTATAGTGTCATACCAGCCATACGCTAAGCGTCATGGTTTAGGGCGCCATTGGGTTCAATTCGGCGATACATCAGAGATGATTTAGAGGTAAAGGCGATAGCCTTTCTTAAAGTTGTCCTGGCACTATATTCCAGCAGTACAATGTTCAGCCACATGTGGTCGGTAATGTTCAAGACCTCTTCCATGCACGGTAGATTCTGCTTCTGCACGTGCCTGGGACATGGTAGCTAAGCGACTGGCTCGTCAGTCGCCTCAACCAGTCACCGCAAACGAACTCTAGTCTTGCATAGAAGTAGCCTGACAGGCAATTTCCCAGGACGATATCGAAAATCTCTTCCATTCAGTGTCACGCCATGCAGAGGCTGTTTGTTTTTGTTGCTGGAAGTAGCTTCACACGATACTGAGTTTTAACGCGAAAAAATATTTTATAGCTCTACAAATGTAATCAGTTATCTCCTGTAACATGAGAAATCTGTGTTATGAATTTCATTTGAATAGCGAAATTCTTTCTTTGAGTTATAATTTTCACAAACAGTTGTGTATGTATGCTTGTAGGAACTTAGTATCAGACTTTTCTCCCGTAAAGATGGTGGATTTCAGCGTTTGTCGTTTTAAAAATTTCATTTCAAACGGAGGAAGTGAATATCACTTTGAATGCGCGTTTTAGTTCAGTTATTATCATGGTTGAATACTTTTCTCAACCTAGGATAGGTTTTCTAACATTTCCTTAAGATGTTGAAATATTTCAGATATATACACTGAAGTGCCAAAAAAACTGGTACAGACGAGCTTATGCAAAATACATAGCAACGTCACTTATGCGCGTACTCGGTTGCGTCCGCCAGTGCGTATGCTGTATAAAGCGATTGACATCCTTCGGAATGAGAATGACAAGTAATAACGATTTAAGCGATTTTCAACGCGGTGTCATAGTTGGCGCTCGTGAGATGGACCACAGTATTTCGGAGGTAGAAACGAAGTTCGGATTTTCACGGACCACCATTGCTAGGGCGTACCGTGACTATACGAATTCCGGCAAAACCTCCAACCTACGATACCAGTGTGGTCGTAAAAAGACATTGGATGAACGTGACCGTCGTCGGCTGTCAAGAATCGTGTCACGCGATAGGCGTGCAACACTCACGCAGGTATCATCGGAATTCAATGCTGGAGCCTCAACAAGCATAAGCGTCCGGACGGTGCAACATACCCTGCACGATATGGGCTTTGGGAGCCAACGCTCAACTCGAGTCCCCTTGATGGGTGCACGACACAGAGCTACGGGATTCGCTTGGGCACGGCAGCACCGCCACTGGACACTTGATGACTGGAAACAAGTAGCCTGGTCTGACGAGTCCCGTTTCCAACTGTATCGGGCAGATGGAAGGATTCGTGTGTGGTGGAAACCCCATGAAGACATGGATCCCGCCTGTCAACAGGGAACTGTACCGGCTGCTTGGGGTCCGTAATAGTATGGGGTGTGTTTAGCTGGACTTCACTGGGACCCCTGGTACGTCTACAAACGTCTGTGACCGGCCAACGCTATGTGCGCATCCCTTTTGACAAGGTACACCCGTTCATGTCTTGCATTCATGCTAATGGGTTGGGCCTGTTCCAACAGGACAATGCACCTCCACACAAGTGTCGGGACGCCACATTATGGTTAGAGGAGCATTCATCTGAGTTTGGGGTGTTGCCATTACCACCCAAGTCTCCAGATATGAACGTGATAGAACACATTTGGGATACCATGTAACGCGCTATCGAACACAGGAATCCGAGACCTCGGAATACACCCGAATTGTGGAACGCTCTGCAGGAAGTATGGTGTGTATTGCCTACAGCATATTTGCAGAAGCTAGTGGAGTCCATGTCCCGTCGTATTTGTGCAGTTCTGCGTTCTCGTGGGGGACCTACCAAGTATTAGACTGGTGTATCAGTTTTTCTGGCACTTCAGTGTAGTTTATGCAGCAAGTAGTACAACAGCATTATTCTAATCATAATTTTAGTTTGAATTGCAATAAATATATAACTTCAAAATTCAAAGAGTTTTCTTCACTTTCTGATGCACCTCATAAATACGCTATGACCTACACCGTAATAAATAACACCTTGCTACACAAATCCAGATTGAAAGATGTGAGAGAATTATGGCATTCCATACTTGCGGAAAGTTATAATGCAAGAATAAGAAATCCATGAGCTTTTGCACCATTCGAAATGATGATGCAATAATGACAAAGACTGTCAACAGTCGTATGTTATAACATCACGCTTGAGTTCAAAATGTCCTGGTTATTTTCATATCTTTTGTAATTACTGACAAGTATTTGTTTCAGGAATTTCGAAGGTTAAGGGTAGGTAAAGTTTGACTCAACGTTAAAAGAAATCCCAACCTTGAAAAACTCACAACTTTAAGAACTCCCATCTTTGCTTTCAAAGAACTCACAATGTTCCTTAGGGTCCATCTGACAGAACAATGGATAAGATTACCCTACTAGGAAATTCGGATTCGTTCCCTTCCATTCAATTCATACGAGTATAACGTATGATTCATGACATAGATTTCATGGTAATGTCCTAATACAGACACTTTTGAAATCTACCGGGTCATGCAGCTGAGCTTCGTGGCGTAAAGCGCTGGCGGGCACGGCATCTCACGTCACGGACGACCCTCGACGCTCGTAGCCTTAAGAGGACCGAAAACAAATAGCGAACGTAACAATCACCTAGGAAACGAAGACGGGTTCTTTTAAGGGACCATCTACGGCATGAAATGTGACTTACTACGGCCACACGAAAAGCATGTTTCTTAACAAGTAGAAAATTACGTTCCGTCCGTCCGTCCGGAAGTATAAATGCACGTAACCCCACCGAAAAACAGTCTATTTGCACGGAAATGATTTCTGTCTACTCAGGGACACCTCACACCTAACAGATACGATAGAAAATTACGTTCCATCCGCCCGCCGTCTGTCTGTCTGCCCGTCCGTCCGTCTAGGAGTATAAAAGCACGTAACCCCACCGAGACACAACCGATTTGCATGGAAATGATTTCTTTCTACTCAATGACACCTCACACATCAGATATGATAAAAATTACGTTCCACGCTTCCGCCATCTGTCCATCCGTCGGTCCGGAATTACAAAAACCGTAACCCCATGGAGAAAAACGTAAAATGGAACGTAATTTTCTATCGTATCTGATAGGTGTGAGGTGTCCCTGAATAGAAAAAAAATCATTTCCGTGCAAATCGGTTGTTTTACGGTGGGGTTACGTGCATTTATGCTTCCGGGCGGTTGGCGGACGGACGGAACGTATTATAATTTTCTACTTGTTAAGAAACATGCTTTTCGTGTGGCTGTAGTAAGCCACGTTTCAATTTGTAGGTGGTCCCTTAAGAGAACCCGCTTTCGTTTCCTAGGTGACTGTTACATTTGCAATTTGTTTACGGTCCCCTTAAGGCTACGAGAGTCCATGGTCGTCCGCGACGTGAGATGCTGTGCCGCCAGAGCTTTACGCCGCGAAGCTCAGCTGCATGTGCCGGTGGATTTCAAAGGTGTCTCTATTAGGACAGTACCGATTTCATTTGATATTTCAGGTGCAGATTACATTTATGATCAGACTAAATCACAACAGTATTTACAAGTAACTAAAAGCCTTTAGAAACGGTTTTTACTGCCACGCTTCTGCAATACAAGGTGATCCGTTTGGGTAGGGATGAGATCAAAATGGTTTGCAATGGAAAGTAACACATGTAATGATACAATATTTTGCAGAACTTACTTTTATGGTTGGAAATTTGTCTAGGACTAAAGACGACCTCCGTTGCGAACGCAACACAGTTCATATAGAACGCTCAAATCTTCCCAGGTGTTCCCTTGATGAATCCCTACAAAAGGAAATATGGGGCGTCAGATCAGAAGAATTTGCAGGCCAAGCAACGGGCACACGGTGACCGCACCAGTTGTCGTTGAAATGCCGTCGTCAGGTATGTTGGAAATGCCGTCGCCTTCTTGCTGAAAAAAGATAGTCTGGTCAAAATGAGATGCGAGAGATCTCTGTAGCATGTTCAGAAATATACCCGAGCACAGTGCGTTCTCAGCAAACAGAAAAGCACCATACACCTTGTAGCAAGTCACACCAAACCAGAGAGTGACTTTAGAACTCGCCGTTTTAATTTAGTTGCTAGCATGTGAATGTTCCGTACTCTAAATTATGGCGTTGTGCCATGTCTACTACATATCAAACTCCCACCCTTTCTGACCACATATGCAAGATACGACAACAGTATCGCTTTCGAATCGCTTAGCACAGCAGTGATTTTTTTATTCTTACCCATAGGGATCACCTTGTATTTTTAATGGATGTTATTGAGTAACCCCATACTCAGATGTTAGACAACTGGCTTCTAGCATTGAAAAACAGACTTCGATCTATGAGTGAGGTTTGCTTTTAGATTCTTATTCTCTCCATTATCTGGAGCCCAAAATCTCAAATCAGAATATGCAGCTCTTTTTAGTCACGTATGCTAATGGTGGATCTGAAAGAACGTAGTAACGTAAGCATGATTGTCTCATCCTGGACACAAAAGCAAGTCTTCGGCTTCGTTAACATTTTAAAGTATCTTCTGACTCAACAATAACAAATAGCTTTTAATTCCAGAATGGATCTAGTGACAAATTCAGACGCAGTCTAACTTAAAGGAGCAATACGTAAAGTACAGGAATATTGCTAATCATTTTAGTCAATTGTTTGGCATTAAATATTTTAACAACTGTTTTATAGAAAAAGTTCATGCTTTACTGCTACTGGGAATAAAACTGGAACACTCATAGGTCAAATACCAAAAAAGTTTCATTCTAATTATTTCCTTTTATCAGATGTTTGCTGAGCATCTTTTATAAAATACTAAATTCTTGTAAGTCGGAGAAATAACAATTTTTGAATTTATGCACCGGGGAAAAATAATGATGAATTTCAAAAATATAGTTCTGGTGGCGTGTTTGATGTAATAAGTAAGTTATTCATTTCTGTATTATTCACCATTAAATTAAAAAAGATGCATCAAAAGACTTGTTTCGTAAACACGCCTACTCATTTCTAGATGATTTTTGGCATAATTTCTTGGATCAAGCAACGTATTAGTGCAATTCGATGCCCAAAAAACAGGTTAAAGGTAACCCAAAAGTTTTTAGAAAGAAAAGCTTTTTTATTAGAGCATACACGACCGTATGTGCTCTGCTGTGGTTCACAAACAACTTTGATTAAAACTAATTCGAATCAAAAGTTCTTTAACGTGGAGAAAGTTTTAAATTATTAAATCAAATGGAGCATTAGTATTTTCGCAACAGTTTATTGAATAGGGTTTGAATTATCATCATTACTTTTCGTGCATACTTAGATTTGTTCTATGTCTATATTTAAACGATTTTAATGATGTTAGAAATGCAGTTACGGTTGATACAAGGGAGATTCTGAAAGACGATCATTATAACTCAGGGCACCAAAAAAAAAAAAAAAAAAAAAAAGAATATAAGCTTTCATAAGAATTGCTTTAGGATTTGAATCTCGCGTTACAATCGAGACGCGCTTCACTTTTTTCCGCTGTGAATTCTAATGATCAGGGTTTCATATTTCTAACTCAAAATTTCACAAGCCCCGTTTTTTACTTCACGATGAAAGTGAATTGCGCTTTAAAGGAAATCGTAACGAGCGCCGTTGTAAATTGCGCTATGAGTAAATTGAAGTAAAGTGCGTTTTGAATTGTACCTCAGAAAAATCAAATTTTGCAGCTCATATGAAAAGCATAAAAGAACAAACCATTAATGTGAGGAACATTTCTTTTTCAGCTGCAGTTCGTAATCTAGTATTCTGATAGCACCCGGCGATGGATAGATTTTCTGTGATTTTTTCAATAAATCAATCCAATATGAACGGTAGCATTGGAAGTACGATAGCATAACAATAATCTGGAAAGCATTCGTGATACGTCCATGTATTTGTCGTGCAGGTTTAATGTTTGACTAGATTAATAATGTATATAGCCATTCTTTCATAGAAACACATTGGTGTCCAACACCGAAGTCCTAAAGCTACTTTTGGAAAAACAAAAGAGAAAACCACGTACCAGAATGTAGAGAAATTTAATATTTTAATACATATAATCATAAATAATTTATTGAAACATAAGAATATGTGCACATTTTCATTATGCCTGATCACAAGCATATGTGTTTTGTGACGTATACCTCGAATTTAACTTTCGTTTTGGGTTCTTCTTGTATTCTTCTGTAAATTTGGTTTCTTTTCGTTAAATATTTTCTAAGTTTAATGCTATAGACTCTCTCTCTCGATGAATATAAAGTTAGCAAACACCTAACGTCTGGTCGAACTGCAACCTACGAAGTTAGACTCGAGAGATAAGAGATTGTGTACAAAATGTTCCACATGCAATGTTTGAAAGGCTATGATAGAGGAGCGATTTATGAACTATATGTATCTTGCACGAATGCTTTATGTACGACCCTCTGAATTCTGAGAGAGTAGAGAGTTAAGATTTTGTATTTAGTGAGCATTCAAGTTTATTGGGGTTTGACTACGATTCATCATGTTATGATTCCGAACGTTTTGTGAATGATTACGTCATGATGTGCTGGCTGAGAATAATAAAAATAAAACATTGAGGATAATAAAAGATTGAATTCGTAAGAAAACTTGTTTTTCCTGAACTCTGGCTCTTTTGTCAAATAATTTATATGTACGTATATTACGACTTTCAGCTGCTACGACTGAGAAGAAATCCTCATGGTGAAGCCAGTTTACTACGTCAAGTTAAACCTTACGCGAGATAAGCTGTTTAGTGTTTTACAGTAAAGCTAAATTTAGCCCTTAAACGGCAAAGCTTCCAGTGTTCTACAGAGAAGTTAAACTAACGATAAAGTTCCATTTAAACAACTAACATCCAACTATTACTTAACAATCTCCACAGTGAGATGTCAGATTTCATGCAATAAGATGGCCAATAGAAAATGTATTATCCTCTTTTGCGGTCAAACAACTCTCATAACCAAACGTCTTGCTAATGACATGGATGCTGATGAGTTCAGGAGACAGCGAATCATATTCTTCAAAGAGTTCGGTACGTTGATCTCGAAAGTTCTTGAAGGGGGCTGACAAGCTGCATCTTGTGCCCCTAAAGCATCCCATGAATTGATCTATAGTGTTTAGTTCTAGAGACTTGGATGGCAAACCCATCCTTCGAATTTCCTCGTTCCCAAGGAAATAACCGATGAGACGAACCCTGATATCGTTCACAAGAGAAAACTAAGCACCAACACCACCCCTGTAACGCATCTATAGAGGATCTCGTTCTTCTGGCTCTGACCAGTGATATTGCTTCTTTCAAACAAGTGGAGTGGTGCACGACATTTCAACATCATGCCACCACAGACCAGCAAACCATCGTAACCAAAAGTGCCTCGTTTTCTGATGTTGAAGGAATAATTACTGGTACTGGTTCAGCCCAGATGAAATAACACCTGGAATCAGTTTGTAAGCTAAGTCTCGACCCATCAGTAAAAAGAACCACATTGATCTTCGCTTCCGGAACAGCATTGCTGCACCAGTTCAAACGAGCTCTCCTGTGAGATGAGGTGAAGTGAGAGGAACACAAATCATGGGTCTTCTTTCATGAAACCCACTCTCATTGAGACGTTTGACGTGACACAGTTATCACTATGGCGGAGGATTACTCTGCAGAAAGTCGGCTACAATATTCGGAAGGTCTGATTCCAGTTGTCAAACATGGGGGTGGATCTATGATGATTTGGGCTGCCATATCTTGATATTCGGCAGGCCCCCATCACTACCCCACATGGTAGAGTTACTGCCAGCGAATATTTAGACATTTAAGGTGATCAGGTGAATATTTGGACATTTAAGATGATCAGTTGAATATTTGGACATTTAAGGTGATCAGGTGCATCTATGGTCTAAATGTTGTTTTTCCAAAAATGATGCCATTTTGCGAGATGATAGTGCGCCCATACACACAGCCAGAATAGTTCAGTCTTGGTTTGAGGAATAACAAAATTAACTTCAACATCTGCCCTGGCCAGATGAATCACATGACTTGAATAATGTAGAACTGCTGTGGACAGTGTTAGAAAACAGAGTGAGAAGCAGATTCCCTAATCCAACACCTTTGAAGCAATTGGCTGGTGTTCTGATCGACGAATGGTACAACATTCCACTGAAGACTATTCAAAAGCTGTATGAATCTATTCCAAGAAGATTGGAAGCTGAATTAAAGGCAAGTGGTGGTCCAAAACCTTATTAACAAAGTCATATCGCCTATTTCCAGGTGTTTACATTAGTTTGTCCAACCCATATATGCTTTTGTATCAAGTGATGTTAAAATTAAACCAGCAGTGTGAAATCGTGTTCAATGTATCTCTTTTCTCATTATTGAACGATTCTGCTAAAATTTGATGTAGGAAAATTAACAGTGCATTGGCGTGCTGAGTACATTTGCATACTTCGCTAAGAACAGCTGTAGTATTTAAAAGCAGAATACACGTATATACTCACACTGTATAGTATTGAGATCTTTTACATGCAGAAGATAAAGCATTTGTTGAATTAACACACTTTTCCTCACGCTAATATTTGTACCTATTTGACTTTTTGAAAGATGTACTTTATGGGGCTTGTATTCTAGCCAATTCCATTTACCATATTTTTCTCACTTAACAACTTTTTTTTATTATATTTTGTGGTATTTAACATGGGGAGAGAGCTACATCCCAGACAACAGCCTATCCTGTGCCATTTACTAGGAATTGCTCATTTATTAGTTACGCATCCAATTTTATAAGATCTTCGGCAGTTTTTTAAAGTGTTTTTAGACAGAAAAACTGAGCAGAATCCGAACATGACAGCTTCCTGTACATCTTCGTTCTTTTCAGATCTCGATTTATACTTTCAGTAGAGAAGTTTTATACACAGACATTTTAAATACCTTATAATTCTCAAATTTAAAATTTTCATCCGTGTTGTCCTAACAATTTTTACCATTTCACCACGATTTTTTTGAAAAAAAATTGTATTATTTGTTCCTCAATAAATAAATTCATCCAGTTTTGCTCTCACCATCAGACAATTTCCCCTGAATTTTAGCAAGTCTTTTTAAAAGAGATCGTGCTTATGTTATCACTTTGTACGTCCGTCTGTCTGTGGACACCATATCTCTGCAACTGTTAGTCCGATTTGAAAAATTATTTTTGCATTGAGAAGGAAATAATTGCATTCCGTTTCCTTCCCGATGCACAACTTTGCCGCTAGAGGGCGTAAAAGTATTTTTTAAATCGATATCGTATAATTGATATCGAATTCAAAACGTATTTTATTCCGTATATTTGCGTTTAAATATCCGATTGAAAAAAAGAAAATCATTTTCCTTTCCATGCCATTTATTCGAAGACTATTTTAGGTAAGACTTTTTTTTAAATAATGTACAGATTTTCCGCTAGGTGGCGCAAAGTTAAATTACGTTTACCCCGATGTCTCTCCTTCTAAAAGTCCAATTTGAAAAATTCTTCCTGCATCGGATGCAGCTCCTGATGGGAAATGTTTTAGATATAATTTCTAATTTTTGGCAACGAATGGTTTGGTCACCAGAGAGCGTGTTTATTTCTGTTTCTGATGTATTTGCAGCAAAATCTGAGCTTTTGAAAAATCGATTGAAAAAATTCTTCGTGAACCGATACCGCTCACCTCGAAAAACCTTTTCAGAATACTTTCTTCTTCAAGTAATGCATGGTTTTTTTGCTGGGGGGCGTATATATAAATATATCTTTTTCTTTTTCTTTTTTTTTTTTTTTGTCGATATCTCTTCCTCTAAAAGTCCGATTTGAAAAATTATTTTCTTGTTGGATAGCATTTCTGATGCAAAATGTTTATCTCATATAATTTCAAAATTTTGAAGTTACGCATAGATTTTCCACTATGGGACGTAAAGATAAATTGCGTTTTTTTCGATATCTATGGTTCTGAAACACCGATTTGAGAAATTCTTCCAGAATAGGATACAGCTTCTGATGGAAAATGTTTTGCATATAATTTTTAATTTTTGATAAAGAATGGTTTGGCCACCAGGGGGCGTAAGTATTTATTTCTGTTTCTGATGCATTTTGCAGCAAAATCTAAGCTTCTAAAAACTCGCTTGAAAAAATATTTCGTGGAACCATTTCACTCACCTCGGAAAACCTTTTGAGAATGCATCCTGCTTAAGGTAGTGCATAGTTTTTCCGCCAAGCAGCACGCATCTTATTTTTGTCGATATCTCTGCTTCTAAGAATCCGTTTTGACAAATTCTTTCTTTGTTGGAGATCATTTCTAGTGTGAAATGTTTCTCCTATGATTTCAAATTTTTCTTAACGCACAAGCATGCCACTAGAGGGCGTAAGTTCACGTTTTCGGTTAGGGCAATATCTGCCGGACTAAAAACTCGATTGAAAAAAATATTTTTCTGTCAGATACTACTAACTAGGGGAACTCTTCTTGTGCATTTTCTACCAAAATTAATACACAATTTCGCAGCTAGGGGCGCCAATATTTAATCTTTTTTTTTTTTTTTCAATATATCTACTTCTACGTGTAAAATTTAAAAAAATGTTTCAACACCGGATACGATTTATCTTGCGGAACACTTTGACGAGTTTCATAGTTCACAGTTATGTCGCTAGATGCGTTTGTGTAGTTTTTTTTTGTAGATGCATATTCGCTTCTAAAAGTCCTATTGAGAAATTTCGTTTTTACTGTATGCCATTCGCTACAATAGAGAGATGTGGTACATTATTATCTTTAAATAATCCAGAGATTTACCGCTAGGGGGCATAAATGTCAAAACCTTTTTCTTCCTATTGGTGCTTCCGGGAGACATATTTAAAAATCCTTTTTCCTTAGGATAGCTTTTTCCATGAAGAATATTTTTCGCCTGTTTTTAACTTTTCCATTATGCACAATTCTTGCGCTAGAGGGCGTAGATTTATATCATGTTATCTTCTATATTTCTTTATTTAACTGTTCAATTTGAAAATCTCTTTGTCTCTGATACCTTCATTCTGCTATGAAGAACTTTCTGTACACGATTTGTTTATTTTCGTAACATACCTTTTAGCCGGTGGTGGAAGTAAGTAGCTGTTTCTATTTCTGGTTGTTTTATCGATTGTTGAAATCCGTTTGCTTTTTTTTCTAACAGGTTCCACTGAGTTTAAATAATTTTGATAAATTTTATTCGCGTCGGAAAGGATTAGAAAGACATGCTCATTACAACCCAAAGTTCGGTATCATCTTTCTTGTTTTTAGTGGAGATGAAGTGCCCATGACGAGTTTATTTGGCTTCAGAAGGTTCGTTCGATTTGTTCGGTGATACTCGGATTAAGGGGTTATGGCGACGAAGATTTATAAATCCAGCCATTATCTCCACATACTTTAAGAAAGGGTTTAGCTGTTGATCTTACTTGGAGGAAAAAATTCTGCTCCTTCTAGGCTTTCGAGGGAAAGGAGCATATCTGCATAAAAGGAGCTTTGTGGATCTCGGAGAGAGCCAAAGATTTCTTTATAGTTATGCATCTTTAATCATCGCATGTGTTTCACCAATTCTTCGGAAACTTTTCTGTTTACTTTTCGCCCTTATTTGATCTTACAAATCCATTCTTTTGTACGATTCCATAAAAACGTTGCAATGTCATTTAGAAAAGAAAAAAAGGACGCAGCTGTGATAAGTGGTGTTGTAGCATCAACAATTAGGCAATTTAATATGCCAATGATGTAACACGCAACAAACATTTGCTCTGTCGCCTTATTTCCTGGGAGTTTGAAATACAATCGTAGACTCCACGTAGTTTGCAGCTTCATCAGCTGAATTGCCAGCGCGTTTCGCTATGAAGGATCCACATTTTATCCGAGTTGAAGTAACCCTACAAAAATTGTCATATGTCAAAAACACCGGTAGGTGGGTGTCCTGGCATTATTTTGTGCATAATGTTTTAGTTTACTTTTTGATGATGAAAGAAAAACAAATGCCCTTTGAGGGAATATTTCTGGCTACATCCAACTAAACTGAAAACATGCCAGCTTCCCGTACGTCATCTGCAATGGTATACCGGGCCCAACTCGGAAGATTAGCCAGAAGCCTGTTTTATCACCTCAGAGGAATCAGATACTTCACAAGAGTCACGAGCTTAGGCGTTTGATTTGCAGAAGCATATTTAGAAACTAAATGAAAGCCCGTCAATAATGACGGGGAAAAATAAAATTTATGATACAGAAATTATTGACATTTATTTACTGAGTTCCACGTCAATAGATGGCGACGTTGGCTCACAGCTTTCTGAAAATTTCCAGAGCAGTCGGCTAGGGAATTTGATACGACGGGCTGTCTGTTTGCTATGTGTTTTGTAAAACCTTTACTCCCTATTTCGTCAACACTTCCTTGTAAACAACATTTTTTGGATACACTGACTGTGAACCCTGTATCAATTTCCCCTGTTCTTTTCCGTGAACTATTTTTATCTAGACGTCGTCAGATTGTCGTACTCTTGACGATGCCACATACAGATGACTAAACACCTGTTCAGGTAGTGAACCAAAATTCCTGATGTAAAGTTTTTCGTAGCCGCCCCGATAGCCTCTGATCATTCATCCGAAAGGGGTGCGGGTTCGAATCTCGGTGAGGCATGAATGTTGTGTTTATCTTACGACACTGTCTTTCTACCTTCCCTGGAACCAGTGACCCTAAATTAGGAACGGGCGACTGCTTATAGCCCACTGAGTTGCTCACAGTGGTCGTTAAACCTCCATCCAAAAAAAAAAAAAAAAGAAAAAAGTTTCTATCTCTAGAGTTGACCGTATGACGTAACGCATCTCTGACGTCATGTGAGAATGATTTGGATTAGGTGACGTCACACCAGCAGCTGTGTTCTTTGTTGCTATGACAACAAAACAAAGTGCTATACGCGTGGACTGTTTGCCTGTAATTGATGACGTCACCTACACGAAAAGCTAAGCGTGACGTCACAAACACTTGTGTCTCGGTTGTTGCTATTACGACTTGAAAAGTGGCACGGAGAAGGAGGGCTCTAGAAGATTATTATTAGAGACAGTTGAGGTGTTGATGCATGTATTGGTGCAAATGTCACAAGGATGAGCTCTTGCAGCTCGGGTAGCAGGCAATTGGGAGGATAGGTGTGGTCGAAAGAGGCTACTCAACGACTGCAGACGTCAGGTGTCTGGCTCGCGCTTTATACAATAACCAGTGGGTTACATTAAAAATGGTAACCAACATTTACAGTGCCGTAGGAGACTTACCCATGTTCACCAGCATAGGTGAAAGTATTGTGTTTGTTCTACAGCGCTGGTTCTGAAAGCACATGATTATCTGGTTTTTCCAGTTAATTGAAGGGATTGCGTCCTCATGGTCTAAGATGATCTTTATATACAGTACTCACATTTGCATTATATTTCGCCGGTTTTAAACCAAATATGGCCTTTGCGTCAATGTTTCTTAATTAGCAACAACAGCGCTGGTTCTGTATATTCCTCTAGAACCAGGAGACTTTTTATATACTGCATGTGAGATCTATTTAGGTACAACAGACCCCTTGTAACCTTGGATGCTCAATCAAGAAAGCTTCGCCAATACAAGTTGTTTGCTTTTTCTACTCCATATCTGAAATTACTCAACAGAAAGCACACAGTTATAAGTCTAGCGGCTTATATGACGTCCACACTGACACAATAGTTCATTTGCACGTGACCACATAACTGAAGAACTTTACCACTTGCATGTTGCTAGCGGTTTCGTGAATATCGAAATACTGAATTTTCTAATGGGTGAAAACTCCCACCAGATAAAACTATGCATACGTAATAATGTACATATAGGTTTATATTACAATATATATCCATAACAAATGGACTAGAAAGATTTAATTAGTTAACTATAGTTGCATAAATTAAAAAGAATACAAGCACTTACATGAAATATTAGTACAATAGCAGCGAATCCTAAAGGAAACATCAGGTGTGAACATTTTAAAAAGAATGTACTCTCTAGGCATAGTCCCTTGGAATGGGTGGCGGAGAGGGTCACTTGAAGTACTCACTTGTTAAGCATTTAATGTACTCCCGCCACATTATTTTTCTAACAAAATTCTTCCATTAGCACGTCAAGATTCACCTGCTCTGTTGCAATTTCCTCCTGTAAGCCATCACTTACATTCCTCCCATTTCTCTTCTCAATCAAGATTATAAACTCTATACTAAGCTTCTTTCCCGTCGACTAAACTCTATCCTCCCTCACATCCTTGCTGACTCTCAAACCTATACAGTTCCTGGCCGTTCTCTTTCCTCCAATGTTCAACTTCTTCGCGATCTCATTCATCTTGCCAAGACTCATTCTGAACCTCTTGCTCTCCATTTCTTAGACCTCCGTTCCGCTTTCGATAATATCTCACACGCCTATTTAACACAAACCCTGCTACACTTTGGCTTTCCTCCACAATTTGTCTCCGTTCTTCTCTCCCTCTACCGGGACGCCGTTTTCCATGTCAAGACGGCATCTTTTCTCACAGCACATGTTCCCTTCAAGCGGGGAGTCCGTCAGGGCTGCCCGCTTTCTGGTCAACTGTTTGCGATTGCCGTCGAGCCTTTTCTACGCTCTCTGCAAACATATCTCCTAGCACAACTTCCACCACCAGTTGCCAGCTCACGGCATCACTCAGTCATTTACTCTGCTTATGCAGATTACATCACAGTCTGCATTCGTAGCGACTCACAGTTCCAACTGCTTCGTCGTTTGTTCTCCGCATATGCTTCATGTTCTGCAGCTGAACTGAATACGTCTAAGAGCACTGGATTGTGGTGCGGGTCGTGGTCCAATCGCTTGGATGCTCCATAGGGGGCCACATGGTCATCCACTACCCAACGCTTCCTGGGTGTGCACTTAGGCGCACCACAAGCTACATCCAGTGCAACTCGCACGGAACTCCATCCTCACCTCCTCCGCACAGCTGCATTCTGGTGTCGTGCGCAGTTCTGTACGTCCTACTACCAGCGTGCAAATCTCACCAGGACATACCTTCTGTCCATCTGCAAGCATTCTTGGATTGCATCTACGACCCCGCTTTTCTGTCTCCAGGAGGTTACACGCTGCCTTACTCGAGTAATGTGGGCGGGTCATCACTGGAGTAACGTCCACAAGCTCTGTGCTCCTCCCTCCTATGGTGGTGCTGGCCTACCTGATGTCCCTCTGTGCTACAAAGCAAGCCGAGTGAGCAACTTCATTCACCTTTTCACGGTTCCAGTGGCTTCCCCAGTTCAGGTACGTGACGTTCTTGCCTCCTTGCGTAACAAGCATTTTTCCCTTCTTTCTTTAGTTCTCATGGATTGCTGTCCTTTCCCCCCTCCAAACTCCCACCTGCATATTCTGAAGCCCTCACTCACCTTCGCTCTCTCCCCCTCATTCGCTCCCCTCCCTCTTCAACTCTAGAGCTTCTTTCTGAACCCCTCTTCTTCAACTCCCTTGTTCATCCCCCCATCTCCCCTGTTTTTCATTCCCCTCTTGGCTCCGAGCAGGTGTAGTAACTGTACAAGACCTCACTAACTCGGATCTATCCTGGCGCCCTTTCTCTGGCCTCCCCCTGCTATTCTCTCGTCCCCATCAGCCCATTTGGTCTATGACTCTCTGCTAACTGCACTTCTTTCGCTTTTCCCTGATCATGTCTCCCCCACCGGTCTCGTCTCTGTCTTTTCTGCCCCTCTTCCGCTGCCGTTTTTCCTCCGACTCACAAACGCGGTTCTTCCTCTCTCCTCTCTCTCCTCTAAATCTCTTTATCGTTTTCTAGTGCACCTTGCCACCCCTTCACCGCTTTCTATTCTGGAGGTTCCCCCTGCTTCTCTTCCTCTTGTCTGGGCCGCTGCCAGCTCACCCTTATCCGCCCCTCTTGAAATTAATACCCACTGGCTCTTTTTGCATAATCGCCTCCCTGTTCCGTATTTTCTCTTTCGCATGTCTCTTCTCTCCTCCCCTCTCTGCTCCTTCTGCGCACAGGAGGCAGACGTTTCTCACGTCTACCTTTACTGTCCCATCCTGATGCCTCTTCTCCACCAGGCTTTCCGGATTGCCAGTCGCTCTTGTTCTCAAGATCTTCCGTTCACTGCCTACAGACATCTTCTTCTGCGGGCTCATCCACCTACGCCTCTTCCGTCAGTATGTGCCTATCTTTTCGTGCTGGTTAAACACGTTATTTACGTATACCTTCAACAAATCCGCAGCGTTTCCTCGCCGGTCTCTTTACACCAGGCCAGCGCAGCACTTTTGTGCCATTTTCAAGATCGATTGCTTTCTCGACTCCGCCTGGAGTACCAGTCGGCTTCTTCCAGTCGTCGAGAAGCCACCTTCTATGCTACTTGGGCGCCGGCCGCTCCATGGTTTGCGGTTGATTCTGGACTGCTACACCTATCAGTACCCTAGGACATTCTACACCTCCTTTGCTGAGTTCCGTGGCACCCTGGTGCCCCTCCTCCACTCTACGACTCGTGCAATCCACGCTACCGTTGAATTGTTAATGCTAATGCCATCTCAGTGTATTTTCATGCTTACTCGTGTACATTACTTACTTTCACCCCGCCTGTATTATGTTGCTTTGGTGCCCTCGTTAAATAACTTGCACAATTGTGCACGCTGTGTTTTTATCTCATGTATGTAATGTTTTACCTTCACGGCGGTGTTTGTGCTGTTCTTTTTCTAATTGTGTACTATTGTTTCGCCTGTGTTATCCTGTAAATCATGCCCAGCCAATGTCATGTGACACGATGTGTTTCTCTCTGTCACTTCTGCAATTTTTATGCAATAAGCTTTGCTTGCAGCATTTGTTATTCATCCCCATTGTCATTGCAGTGTATATACCATCATGTTTTAACAGTTTTGTATTATTTCCCAGTGAGACGCCCAACACTGTACGTCTCCCTCTTATGTTTTCTTATGATAAATAATAATAAAGCGATTTTGAAACCTCCATTCCAGGACAGTGCGCAACAGATATTCCTTGCCCCGTTAAATATGGAATCGCATCATTTTTTGTTACCTCGCTTGATAAAAGTGAACATCTCAGCTTTTCTCCCAAGTGTTACATCCGGGTATTTCGTTAAATTTTGTTCGTCATAAAGGATCAAATTTGTTTTGAATAACATTATGCCGAACAAAAGTTTCTGTTTGGCTCATTAAATCCAGGATCTCTCTTAACACGGGCTCGTTATAAGCGCGTTCTACTGTATTTTGTTAAGCAAATATATGGTAGCACTCGATGGTGCGAAACATTATTTTAAATACAGGTTTTAGGGAAAATGATAAAGCTCACTATGTCTTGATTATGTAAATATGTAAGTGTCTCGTCTCATGAATGAGCCCCACACCCACTTGTGTCAAGAACCGATTCGGTGGTTTTGCAGTTTTACGAGCCATTTTTCTTTCCTAAGCCTTAATCATTTTGATGTTTTACTAACTAGAGACTGCCTAAAGAGCTTTAAAACGCCCCTGTGGCCGAATTGTCAGACGTGTAGGTTTCTGGTTAGTCAACGAGCTGGACCCGAGTTGGAGTACCGGCTGAGGCATAAATATGGCGCGCTTGTCTTACAGTGCTGGCTTTCTACTCTCCCTGGAACTAGTGGCCTCAAATTACGAACAAGCGAGTGCTTATAACCCTTAGAAATGGAGGAAATGGTGGTCGTTAAACCTCTAAAAGAAATAACAAGAAAGATGACACCGAATTTTTGGGTGTAATGAGCACGTCTTTTGAATCCGTTCTGATGCGAATTAAATTTACCAAAGATACTCAAAATCAATGAAACCGGCATGGAAAACAGTAGTATCTGACCGAAGAATGAAAATTTTCAATCGAGTTTTTAATCCCGCAGATATTACTGTAAACGGAAAAGTCAACTTACGCCCTCTGGTGGCAGACTCGTGCGTTAAGAAAATTTGAAATGACATAAAACAAAGAAAGAATTTTTCACATCGGGCTCTTAGAAGGAGAGATATCGACAAATATAAGATATGCATCAAGGCCGCCTCCCCCCTCCCGCAGAAAAAAAACATGCATTATTTTAAAAAGAAAGGGTTTTCAAAAAGTTTTTCGATGTGAGCGGTATCGGTCCATGAAATATTTTTTCAATCGAGTTTTCAGGAGCTCAGATTTTACTGCAAATATGTCAGACGTAGAAATCAAATCTTACGCCCCCTGGTGGCCAAACCATTATTTATCAAATATTAGAAATTATATGCTGAGAATTTCCTATCAGGAGCTGTACCCGGCCCAGAAAGAATTTTTCAAATCGGAGTTTTAGAAACAGAGATATTGAGAAAAACGCATTTTACATCTACGCCCCGAGCGGAAAGTCTATGCATTACTTGAATATTTTGAACATTTCACACCGGATACGCTATCTAACAAAAAATAAATTTTTCAAATCCGACTTTTAGAGGCAGATATACTGACAGAAATAGGACAGACATCTACGCCATGGTGCAGAAACCATGCATTATTTTAAGAAGAATATATTCTCAAATGTTTATCGACAGATACTGTATCGGTCCACGAAAGAATTTTTTTCAATCGGGCTTTTTAGAAGCTGAGATTTTGCTGCAAATACCTACGAAGCAGAAGTCTAACGCTTACGTCCCCTGGTAGACAAATCGTATTTTATAAAAAATTAGAAATTACGATAAAAAAATTCCCACCAGGAGCTTTATTCGGTCCTGGAAGAATTTTTCAAATCGGAGTTTTAGAAGCAGAGATATCGGGGAAAGCGTAATTTGCCTTTACTCCCCCTAACGGAAAGTCAATGAATTATTTGAAAATTTTGAAATTATATTAGAAACATGTCGTACCGGAAACTCTGTCCAACAAAGAAGATTTCTTTCAAATCGGATCATTAAAAGCAGAGATATTGGCAAAAACAAGATATACACCTACGCCCCCTGGCGGAGAAACGATACATTATTTTAAGAAGAAAATACTTTGGAAAGGTTTGCCTGCGTGAGTAGTATCGGTGTACGAAATAAATTTTTCAATCTAGATTTTAGAAGCTCAGATTTTGCTGCACATACATTAGAAGCAGAAATCAAAACTTACGCCCCCTGGTTGCCTAAGCATTTTATACCAAAAATTAGAAATTATATGCAAAATGTTTCCCATCACGAGCTGTATCAGCTGAAGGAAACATTTTTCAAATCGGAGTTTTAGAAGCAGAGATATCTGGGGAAAAGCAATTTACTTTTACGCCCCCTAGCGGATAATATATACGTAACTTGGAAAAGTGACTATGCCTAAAATAATCTTCGACTTAAATGTAATCGAAAAGTAAAAGAATGTTTTGAATTGGATGTTTAGAAGCAAATATATGGATTAGAATGTGTTTTGAATTCGATATCATCTGCAATTACGCCCTCTAGCGGCAAAACTTTGCATCGTAAAAAGAAAACGAAATAAAGGATCATCATGCGCACATTTCATGCTTCCTAATGCAAAAAAGAGTTTTTCAAATCGGACAATTAGTTGCGGAGATATCGTGTCTACAGACGGACGGACAAACTGGTAACATAAGCACACCATTTTTTACAAAAGACATGGTAAAAATGAAAGAAACGTTGAGTCTGGAGCTACAGTTGTTTCTTCCATATTTTCTAATCAGACGGAGATATTTCTTAATTATGTGAAGAACACGCCGAAAGTAGATAGCTTCGAGGATTTCTAAGCGAAAACACTTTTTCTGTTATTCACTAAGTTTTTATCCTCCTATTTCGTATTTTTTCCGCATTTAAGCAAGATTGATTCGTCAAGACCGGATTTCATTAGTTTTAAGTTAATTACGAGGAGGAAGTGAAAGTCTAAGTGTCTTAGTATACGAACCATAGCATCTTTACTTTCGCAATCATTCCATCTCCTCCTTTCCTCTGAGTGCAGTTTTTACGTAAAACCGAGAAATATATTTAAGTGACTACGCTATCTACAAAAACGAAGCACTACTAAGATGAAAATAGATTTTTTTCGAAGTTGGGGTATTTTACAATTTTGAAAGGAAGGTTTCTACAGAAAAGACTATGGAACTCAGAAATTAAAAAGATTATATCAAAGACGAATTAAAAACGCCAGCATTTATTTTTGGAGATCTCAAGCAGGGCAAATGATAAAAACGATAAACAATAAAACAAAACTCAGCAGTTATGTGAAAAAGTGTACTAGAAATTTCCGCCGCAGTAAGGCTAATTTTTAGTGCAAACAGTAAGCGGTTGAAACAAGTTAGTAAAATCATGCAGTGCATTGATTACGATACGCTTTCCAACATACCAGAAATCATTACTCAAGTTATTACTCAAATTATGAGGATAATGGCTGTAGAATAAATCTTGCTCCTATGCCCTGACCTTTCATCCCATTTCCACGATATTCAACTGAACCGGTTAAGTATACTTCTGAAACAACATGATAAAGTTTTATCTCGATCGTAGCCTTTTCACGTAAGTTAAAACGCATAAGGGCGATGAAATGGATCCCGCACCTATGTCCTGACCTTTGACCCCTCTTCACCCATTTTCAATAGGGTTCATCCCCAGATTGTTCCCTACCACATACTAAAATTTCATCGAAATCGAATCATTTTTACGCAAGTTATGACGCATAAGGGCAATGGAATGAATCCCGCTCCTATGTCTTGACTTTTGACCCCATTTTGCCCATTTTCAACAGGGGTTGTTCCTATGTGGTCCCCTACAACATAGTAAAGTTTTGTCGCAATAGAAGCATTTTTACTCAAGTCATGAGGATAATGCCTGTGGAATAAATATCGCTCCTGTGCCCTGACCTTTGACCCCATTTCGATGATATTCAACAGAACCGGTTCAGTATACCTCCGGAACAACAGGTAAAGTTTTGTCTCAATCGAAGCATTTTTACGTAAGTTATGACACATAAGGACGATGGAATGGATCCCGCTCCTATGTCCTGACCTTTGACCCCATTTCGCCCATTTTCAATAGGGTTCGTCCCAAGGTTGTCCCCACCACATACTAAAATTTCATCGAAATCGAACCATTTTCCCGCGAGTTATCATGCAGACGGACAGACAGGCAGACGGACAAAGCTGGAGCATATACGGTTCTTCAACCTACGGTTGGAAAGCGTAAATAAAAACCTACCAAAATCTGCAGATATTAGTTGAAATTAATAGATTTTTCTTACTACGTGCTGTATGACAATACTGCAGTTATTGCCTTTGTAAGGCTAAGAGTTTTTATTATTTAACATCTTGAGCTGCAGAATGACAGTGAGTAAAGGCAAAATTAGCAAACTTAAATCACCGCAAAATTAATTTTCTACGGAGAACTGAAGTCGTAAATTAGGAGCAAATCAATGCACAGAGAAATAGCGCGAGCGGATACCAGACAGAGAGAGAGAGAGAGAGAGAGAGAGAGAGAGAGAGAGAGAGAGAGAGAGACAGAAATATAGCGAGGATCTCCTGATATGTACACTGAAGTGCCAGAAAAACTGGTACATCAGTCTAACACTTGGTAGGTCCCCCACGGGAGCGCAGGACTGCAGAAATAAGACGGGGCATGGACTCCACTAGATTTTGGAAATATGTTGTAGGCAACTCACACCATACTTCCTGCAGAGCGTTCCACAATTCGGGTATATTCCGAGTTCTCGGATTCCTGTGTTCGATGGCGGTTTATATGGCATCCCAAATGTGTTCTATCACGTTCATATCTGGGGACTTGGGTGGGAATGGCAACACCCCAAACTCAGATGAATGCTCCTATAACCATAATGTGGCGTTCCGATATTTGTGTGGAGTGCGTTGTCCTGTTGGAACAGGCCCAACCCATCAGCATGAATGCAGGACAGGAACGGGCGTACCTCGTCAGAAAGGATGCGCACATAGAGTTGGCCTGTCACAGACGATTGTAGACGTACCAGGGGACCCAGTGAAGTCCAGCTAAACACACCCCATACCATTACGGACACCCCATCAGCCGGTACAGTTCCCTGTTGACAGGCGGGATTCATGGCTTTATGGGGTTTGCGCCACACACGAATCCTTCCATCTGCCCGATACAGTTGGAAACGCGACTCGTCAGACCCAGTCAACAAATGTCCAGTGGCGGTGTTGCCGTGCTCAAGCGAGGCGCATAGTTCTGTGTCGTGCACCCATCAAGGGGACTGGAGTTGGGCGTCGGCTCCCAAAGCCGATATCGTGCAGCGTACGTTGCACAGTCCGGACGCTGATGCTTGTTGAGGCTCGGGCATTGAATTCCGATGATACCCGCGAGAGTGTTGCACGCCTATCGCTTGAAACGATTATTGACAGCTGACGATGATCACTCTCATCCAATGTCTTTTTACGGCCACACTGGTATCGTAGGTTGGAGGTTTTGCTGGAATTCTTGTAGTTACGGTACACTCTTGCAATGGTCGTCCGTGAAAATCCGAACTTTGTTTCTATCTCCGAAATACTATGGCCCATCTCACGAGCGCCAACTATGACACCGCGTTGAAAATCGCTTACATCGTTATTACTTGTCATTCTCATGCCGAAAACAGCTCTGACAGCTGGCAAGGATGTCTATCGGTTCATATACGCACTAGCGGACGCAACCGAGTACGCGCATAGGTGACGTTGCTATGTATTTTGCATAAGCTCGTCTGTATCAGTTTTTCTGGCACTTTAGTGTAGTTTACACATAACAAGGTAGTAGTATAAGCTGAAATTTCATATTAACAGCTCACGCATTTTTTAACACGTCTTTTGCAAAAAAAAAAAAAAGAAAGAAAAACATAAAATAAAATCCTGCTTATGTTATCGGTTTGTCCGTCCGTCAGTGATATTTTGTTTGATAGGTTAGCGCCCCGGAGCGTAGCATAATATTAAACATAATACTAACAAGGGATGTGTGTGGATTTCAACGCGCCAATTGACATGAGACGTGGCGCATGTGTACAGGTATGAGTATGGACAACGGTAGGGTGAGTCATTCCCGTGTAAAACTTGTTAAATGCCGGCAGCGCCACTTGTCCTCGAAACACCCTCGTCATAAGTCGCGTAGTGTGCGTGGAGTGAACAGCTTCCAGGTAAACAACTGCTGTGTATTGCACCGCACATTGTGTGAGGTGCTGTCGTAATTATTAGAACATGGTGAAAATTGTCACCATTAGCCCCATGAATGACGTAGAGCTGCTGAAAGCCAAAATAAGGCGGTGATTTACCGATGAAACGCTAATTGGGCTGGAAGATGAGTCATTTGCGACAGTTTTAACCAACGTAATTACGTATTAGCAAGTACGAAAATGGATTGGAAATGATGCACCAACGACACTCGACAGAAATAGTGAAAACGACCGCATTGGGCAAGATGACAACTCTGGCAGGGGTGTATTCTAGAGATGAGCTCGGGCCCGGGCTCGGAATTACACTTCCTGAATTTTATTACTGTAATTAATTCAACACGTGTAATTCCGAGCCCGGTTAAATTACACCTGCTGAATTTCATTGTGGATTTGTTACCATGGTGGAAGGATTTTCAGTTTCCTAAGCTAGCTGCCATTGCAAGACAAATTTTGCTTAGCAATACTTGCATTATGAATTGTCCAAAGCTATGGCCCAAGTAAGGATTAGTTTAAGAAGGTCTGGTATCAAAAAACTGGGGAAAAAATCACATTCCCATTTTTTGTATGTTATTAAAAATCAAGAATCTTATCTTTAAAATGATGTATTAATTTCCAAAATTGCGCAGTTAGAAGCATTGTTATTTATTTTTTAAAATTTCCTCACTCCCGCGATTTTTGGGGGGACGTTGGTTTTTAGTGCAGCAGGTAGAGTTTTAGAGAAAAGAAGATCAAGTTGAAGCGCTGAGGCATTACTTGCAATTATCTCTCTCTCTCTTTTCATGATGAACTTGATGTGGAAACTGCACACACATATGATAATATTGTGATTATTATACTATTAAGCGCAAAGCTTTGTTAATGTTACAAAATGCAGAATAATCTGGTCTGGAATGCTTTTACGTTCTTTTTTTTTTTAAATTTTGGAAATTTCCCTACATGCTTTTTTTTATATTCTATTACATCACTCTAAACTACCTTTACCAATTAGCATATATGTAAATTATATTGCAAAGATTAGTTTTCTTGAGTCAAAATTTCAAACACTTGCAACTGTTTGTACGGCGTTGTATGTTTTATAATGCAATTTATTCAAAATAAAAGTAAATTTAGAAATCAAAAAGAAATAACGAATGGAATTTTTTGTTTCTAAACGATTTTCTTTTCTTCAGCTTTTACCAAAATTACTGATTCCCCTGATACGGTCGAAGGGCAAGTTGATTATTTATTTTCAAATCCACATTTTGGAACATTTGGCATTATGCGTAGTACTTTTAAAAACATTAATATTGTGAAGTGGATTAACTGAGCTAAACATTTTAAACTAATGATTTTTAAACTAATCCTTACTTGGACCATGTCTTTGGCCAGTGTATAATGCATAAATGCAAGCCTTGATAAGCAAAATTTTCCAAGAATCCGGGCCCGGGCTCAGCAAACACATGTATTCAAAGAAAGCGGGCCGGGCCGTGACCCCCGGTAAGAGAAGGCCATGGCCTTCTCTATGTCACAAATGTAACATATCGCTGCAAATGTCACAAATGTAACATATCGCAAATGCAACATATCGCTGCAAATCCTTTACGTATTTACGATGTTGTAGCTCCCGTTTTTAAATCAGAAAAGCAATTTGCGGATTCCGTATGTTTTTTGGTTGTTGTTGTCAATCGATAACTTAAGTAACAGGAATGAACGATCGTGGGAGAATGTTTTGGAATCGGACCATCCGGTGGTCATGATCGTTGTTTTAGGATTTCGGCATTACAGTGAGAAATTGCATCACAAATGTAACATATCACTGCAAATGCTTAACATTTTTTTATTGAAAGAATGAGAAATAAAATTATTACGCTGTTGTAGCAACCGTTTTTTAAATCTGAAAATCAATTTGCGGATTCCGTATGTTTTTCTTTCATTTTTTTCAGTCAATAACTTGAGTAACAGGAATGAACGTTCGTAAGAGAATGTTTTCAAAGACTACGTTATTGTTTTTAGCTGTTATGAAAATATTCTGAACTAATTGTAATGAAAACTATATATATATATATATATTATTCCTCCAGAAGATGAATATGAAACAAGAAGTGTTCACTGTTACCATAATGAGCAGTCGTCAGGAAAAAATTTATTTCACTTTTAAAGTAGACCTCAACGATATCCATTTGCTAAAATGCTTTCTTTCCAAATGCTTGACCAAATTAATTAACTAAGGTCTTGTGTTATTTACTAAGTTTTTGTATTTAATATTGATTAAAAAATGTTCTATGTACATACCTTACTATGCGATGTAACTGTGAAATTATCCCTTTTAATAGCACGAATCCACTTAGAACACAAATCTTGGTCTTTTGGAAATCCATACACACAAACTTTGGGTACTGTGTTATAATTTCCACGGCAGCCGGGAACACAACACGGATGTGGCATAATCAAATACCTATCTCATTCAATTCCCGGTATATAAAACTGTAATTAAAATGTTAGTTGAAGCAAACCACAGGAAAGGAACACTATTAATTTCACGCGAGCATGGACAACCATAAAAATCACAAGTCACACGGTTAGGCGTAGCGTGGTAATGCAGACACGGACTGTTTGATCAGTAGATCCACGAGGTGTGACGTCACTGAAAATGACGTCACGACTTGATAGGCCTTCAAGATCTCGGAGATAATGGCCGGGCCCTGGTTCCTAAAATTGAGCCCGAACTCATCTCTAGTGTATTCCTGGTCCCACTACAGAAACATGACATTGAATTTCTTGGTGGCGCTGCCGGCGTTAAACACCTTTTACACGGGAATGACACACCCTAAGGTGGTCCGTACTATGCCGCGCACACATGTGCCACGTTTCATGTCGATTGGCTCGTTCGAACCCCACACACATCCCTTTTAGTGAAGACAAGAGAAACAAAGTTATTTCACCAAACGCTGAATATAATATTTTTTCAGGTAATTAATCCTGTAAAGTTGAGTTAAACGTAGAGCTTATTTAGTGCTACTTGCCACATTAAATGCTCTGTAGAAATTGTCGAGTAGAATATCCGAAGTATTATAATTAAACGTTTCCCTTCTTTTATAGTAGAAGATTAGCTTGTAATACGATTCGCGTGGCAGCTTCACTAATGAGATCCAAGCGAAATGTTTTGATGGATTAAGTTTCATTTAATTTTAATTATTAGAAAACATTCAAGATTTAGGCACTCACTAATATCAATTCAGATCTGTGAAAGCAAAAGAAACCTTATAACGTACTACTCAAAGCACCAACTTAATGAAATTTCTGCAGCAAAAAAGGTAATAGTCACAGTCAAGCATTGCGTGTTGTAAAACTTTCTGCACATATACATGGTGAAAAACTACTTGCACTTGATAATTCATCACTGTTTTAATACCTCTGTAGCAAGCAAATTAGAGAAACAGCTGCACTATTTAAACTGTCGTAAGTCGAGATCTTACCGCCCAAGACGGTAACTGCTAGACCCTCGTAATCTTAGAAGACTGGATACCGAGCAACGAAAAAAAAATCAGAAAACTACTTGGAAGATAGAAGGATGAGATCAGAAAATGCGTGGGTACGATATGGGGAATGGAAGCTCAAGAGTGAGACTAATGAAAGAAAGTTGGGGTGATCTACACCAGCAGTGGATCGACAATGACTGAATGTGACGACGAAGAATGATTTAGTATTATACAAAAGAATAAAAGAAATATGAGAGAAAATGCCCTTCGACTTTGAGAGTCTGTGACATAGGAGGCATGGCTATTAAATAAAGAGAATGACGCAATAACTTAGTTATTAAGTGTGCAACTTAATTCGCGGCCCCTAACCGCAAGCGATCATAGAACGTCGGTAAATGCAAATAGCTGTGTGTGATGATGACTGATTACAGCGCCATCCAACAGCTTTCCAGTCAACCGTAACCGCTCACAGCTGTAGTGACAGAAGGGACGAAAGTTGACGGTGAAAGCAATGGCGTTCGAGAAGCAACATTTGAGGCACTGCCTCCTGTTCGCGTTTTAGCTGAAAAAAAGTGCCGCGGAAGCCCAGCAAATGATCTGTGCTGCTTTGGGTGAGGCTGCTGTGTCCTGCAGTACGTGCAAGAAGTGGTTTCAGCGGTTTTAGCAGGGCAATTTCGATCTCCGTGATGCAGAACGTCCGGGACAGCCACAGAAAGTTGACAATGAGGAACTGGAACAACTGTTGGACGCGGATCCCTGTCGTACACAGTCAGAGCTCGCCCAGGAACTCGTAGTAACTTGGCAAGCCATTGCAAAGCGCCTGCACAAGCTTGGACGGATTCACAAGGAGGGCTGTTGGGTACCCCACCAATTCACAACTGCGAACAAGTCTAGGCGCTACGATGTTGCTGTGTCCTTGCTCTCCAGATTCAAGAAGAAGGATTTACTCCACAAGATTTTGACCTGTGATGGGAAGTAGATCCTCTACGATAATACTAAGCGGCGCAAATCGTGGGTTTATCCAGGCCAGCCTACCACCAGTACTGGCAAACCGAATATCCATGCCAGGACGTTGTTGATGTGCCTATGGTGGGATCAGCGCGGTGTCGTACACTATGAGTTGCTCAAACCTGGTGAAACCGTCAATGCTGAGCGTTATTGTCAGCAACTCATTCGTGTGAGTGACGCAATGGAGGCGAAAAGGCCATACGCCGGCAAGGGCAGAAAGTCGGTCCTGTTGCTTTAAAATAACGCGCGTCCTCACATCGCGAAAACGATTTTAAACACGATCACCGACCTGGGATGGGATATTTTGTCCCACCAGGCGTATTCTACAGGCTTCGCCCGTCGAATTATCACCACTTTCGCTCACTGAAACATCACCTGAGTGATACGCACTTCACTTCTGTCGAGGAGGTCGACACAAGTATTGATGACTTTATCAACTCGAAACAGCCCTCTTTTTTCCGCAGTGGCATTCGGCAGCGCCATGACCGATGGCTCAAATGTATCCAACACGACGGGAATTATTTCCCTGATTAGGTACGTATTCGATTTGCTATAATTTGCTGTCAGCGGTCGTGCTTGTGGCCGAGAATTACATTGCACACCTAATAAATAAGAAACGTACATTTTAAACTCATCATTTTCAATATATTCTTCACGCATTAACATACAGTTACATTCTGACCTTCCACTGGGCTAAACAGTACTGTAGATCATCCTGGTGTGATCCCATTGAGAAGTTTGGTCGTATTTTTCACCACTGTAACTTACCCAAGTCTATCTCCTTGAGTACAGATTTGACTTGAGGGAAAACCAAAAATTCGCATGAGGCCAAATGTGGCGAGTAGGCCGGATTTTCTTTTTTTTTTTTATTGGGGGTTCAACAACCACCGTGAGAAACTCAATGGGCTGTAAGCAGTCGCCTGTCCCTAATTTAGGGCCACTGGTTCCAGGGAAGCCAGTGCCGTAAGACAAACACAATATTCATGCCTCACTGGGATTTGAACCCGAACCCATCGCGGGCGAAATATCAGAAGCCATCGCTTAGAACACAACGTCTTCGGGGCAGGTAGGTCGGATGTTCAAACACTGTAGTGCGTTTCTCGGCTAAAACACGCTTCACTGGCAGCGCTGAGTGAGCTGCCACGTTGTCCTGGTCAAGGTTTAAGTATTTTCTCCACAACTCTATCCTCCTTCTGCTGACTCGCTTTCTGAAAGTACGTAGAACCTGTTTGTAGTCATACTGGTTCACTGTAACTCCATGGAGAACCCTTTCTGCCAAAATTTCATCATCAACATAAAACAAATAAAGAACAATTAAGATTACCTTCAAGTTGAAGTTACTTAGCCGTGTTTTCTTTATCATTGATGACTTCATAGTTTTCCAATGCGTCGACTACTTTGTCATTTCTGGGTCGTATTGGAAGAATCAGGTTTCATCACAAGTGAAGATACTTTCTAACAGATTGGAGTTCGCCTGAATTTGCTCCTGAATGTCTGTACAATTTTGCTTGCGATTTCCTTTTTGTTCAGGCGTGAGAAGTTTCGGAACCATCATGGCGCAAACCTTTGTCATGATCAGACTTTCATGTTAATGTAAACTTTCCCTAACAGCCCCTTTATCGCGATGTCTATCATTTCTTCCACCATTCTACTACTGAGTCGTCAATCATTTCGAATAAATGTGTAGATTTCTTCCACCATTCTACTACTGAGTCGTCAATCATTTCGAATAAATGTGTAGATTTCTTCCACATTGTATTCTGTTTTTGAAGTGCTTCGGCGTCCCGGACGTTCGTCTTCTTCAGTGTCATCCCGAACTTAACTGAACCTCTTATGACAAGGTAAAACACGCGCGCGTGACATTATCTCTTTACCGTACGCTTCACTTAACATACGAAAAGATTTGGTAGGTTTTTTTTAATTCACCAGAAATTTTTCGTATGTCTGTTGCTCAATTCTTGAACTCAGTGTTTTCGCGAATCGCGACGAACAACACATCTACTTTCATTGACACGTCTTACTGAACAGATGCACAGAGTGCTGATGATTGTGTATGTCCAGTTATGAACAGTTCAAGGTCAATGACCTACCACTCACTTTCGTCCTGCACCGCACGTTTTCATTCGCCACAAACACAGTCTTGTTATTTCATAGTCGTACTTCCTTGTACATCTGTAATTTAACCTTCCTTTTGAGTTCCTATACTTACGGAAATTTTGTTACTTCTCAGTTAGATTTTCCCCTCTGAACGGATCATCACTTCCTCGAATTTTTTTATACGATTTTGCAACACTGATAGTGTGTCAAAGGTAAATAAGAACTACGTCGAGAGAGTGGTTGTACGATAGTGAAATATTACCGACTGATTTAGACGGGCATGTTAATTTGATATACGAAAGTGCAAAGTTTACATGTGAGTTCTGTTGTATATTTTATTGATCTTATAGCAAAGTTTTTACAATCGTGTTACTTGACAATTTCGAAGGAATAAATATTTTTGAATTTTAACGTAAGTTGCTCTCATTTATACGAACTCTGCCAGAACCTTTTTGTTACGGTTAAAGTAACTGTGATTTAAACATACAATCTGCAAAACTACAACCCTTAAGCAGCAAAACACCATCGTTACAACGGGTGATTAAGTAATAAACTACTTTCTTCCCTCACTCTCTCCAGTTCCATTGTCTTTTACCTGGATTCAAAACCAAGAACTTTAAATGATACAAAATCTTAACTCCCTGCCTGACAAAGAAATTTTATCCCAGGGTATTACGTGCCTAGATATAATAGGTGTGTGCATAAGTTCTACCCGTTTTTGTAGGCTACAAAGGAAGGAGGAGAACACAACAAATAACGTAGCTAAGATTTCACATAATGGTCATCATCCTGTATGACCTCTTGCCATCTGTCTATGAGTAGGTGAATCCCATGCCGGAAAAACTTCTGTGTTTTAGAGTCAAAAAAGTCGGGTCTGGTACGATTCGTCCAACGACGATTGGTCCAATGCCGATTCGTCCAATGGACAATTGGTCCAATGCCGATTAGTCCAGTGGACAATTGGTCCAAAGGTACGATTCGTCCAATGGTACGATTGGTCCAATGCCGATTCGTCCAATGGGACGATTGGTCCAATGGCGATTCGTCCAATTCCGTCCTATCTGTCCAAAGTGCTATTCGTGTTATAAAAATTTCAGCTGTTCTGATTTTATCTCCGATGTTATACGAAAGTGCCGGTATATAGTACAAAGAATGTAAAATAATGTTACATTTCATGCGTAATATTGTGGTTACAGATTTTTTTTTTTTTCGGAATCGCGTTTTTTTTATGCTTAATTGCTGCCGTATGAAGTTACTGATGTACGAGCCGTTCAATCAACTTCAATGTTTCTCTTTTGCATGAAATAATATAAAATACTAGTTTTCCGTTTCTGTTTGTAGCATGAAGTGGGGTTCCGCCAACTGGCCAATGGAAACGTTCTGGTCGGGCTCGGACAGAGGCCTTCTTAACAGTTTTTATTCCAGCGATGTCATATTCATAACGTTTACATATCAAATCAAATTAAATAATATTTGCGCTTTTACTTAAGCACGAAATATTGATTCATAGGCTATAAGCCTAGGCCTTTTTTGCACTTTTTATTCTACCGATTTCATATTCATGACGTTTACATATTTAATCAAGTTAATAATATTGGGCATTTACTTAAACACTAAATATTAATTCATAGGCCATAGGCCTAGGCCTTCTTAACAGTTTATATTCTTCTGATGTCATATTCATAACATTTACATATTAAATCAAGTTAATAATATTGCGCTTTTACTTAAGCACGAAATATTAATTCATAGGCCCTAGGCCTTGGCTTTTTTACCAGTTTGAATTCTACCGATGTCAGATTCATAACGTTTACATATCAAATCAAGTTAATAATATTGAGCTTTTACTTAGGCACAACATATTAATTCGTAAGGCCTAGGCCTTTTTAACAGTTTATATTCTACCGATGTCAGATTAATAATGCTTACATATCAAATCAAGTTAATAATATTGTGATTTTACTAAAACGTGAAATATTAATTTATAGGCCCTAGGCCTAGACCATTTTAACATTTTTTATTCTACCGATGTCATATCCATAACGTTTACCTATCAAAGGAAGTTAATATTGCGTTTTTTCTTAAGCACGAAATATTAATTCACAGGCCTTAGACCTATGCCTTTTTAACGGTTTTTATCCTACCGATGCCAGATTTATAACGTTTACCTATCAAGAAAACTTACTAATAATGTTATGCTAGTATTTTTAACTTTACTTAAACGTTAGAATATGACATCAGTAGAATAAAAAGTGTTAAAAAGCCTAGGCCTAGGTGTGTGTAAAGAGCTCAGAAATGATACGATGAGTGCCTTTTATTAGGTTTTATAACATATTTACAAATACCAAATACCTAGGTTGTAACTAAAAGTCTTCTAAAAAGGCCCGCGGCCTAGGTGCCTTGTAAAGATCTGAGAAATGATTCGATGAGTGCCTTTTATTAGATTTTATAAAATGTTTACAAATACCAAATATCTAGGTTGTAACTTAAAATATTCTAAAAAGGCCCACGCCTAGGTGCTTTGCAAACAGCTGAGAAATGCTCCATTGAGTGTCTTTTACCAGGTTTATGTAAAATGTTTACAATTACCAAATATACGGAAATGATCTTTCAAAAGGATATAATAAACAGAATAATTTAAATCCTTATTCCTTTCTGGAAAATAAAACAGTTCACGGTTGGTAAGATGATACCATTGGACGAATCGGCGTTGGACCAATCGTACCATTGGAGGAATCGGCATTGGACGAATCGGACATTGGACCAATCGGCATTGGACCAATTGTCCCTTTGGACGAATCGGCATTGGACCAATCGTCGTTGGACGAATCGTCCGCGACCGAAAAAAGTCATGCAATGCCGCTTTCACATCATCAAAGGTTTGGAGAGTGAAGGCGTTCTGTAATGATAAAAAAGGCGGTAGTCCGTAGGCGCCCGGTCAGGGGAATACGCCGGGTGAGGTAACACTTCCCAACCAAAGTCCAGTAATTTTTGTCGAGTGATTAAAGCAGCATGAGGTCTGGCGTTATCATGATGAATGATCACACCTTTCCGATTGACGAGTGCTGGCCGCTTAGATGAAAGTTGTTTTCGCAATCTGTCCAACTGTTGGCAGTAGAGGTCAGCATTTATCGTTCGGTTAGGTGCCAACACCTCCTAGTGGATTATTCCCTGGACATCTCACCAAACACTCAACAAAACCATTTTGCGATGCAGTCCTCCTTTTGAGGTCGATGGGCACATAGTCCGTCGACGCTTTACATTACGGTACAGTATCCATTTTTCATCACTCGTTACAATTCGTCCCAAAAACGTTTCATTTCTGTGACGAGAAAGAAAAGAAACACAGGTACGGCTTCTCTCCTCTCGTTGCTTTGCAAAAAGCTGGTGCCGAACCCAGTTATCGAACTTGGTGATGAACCCAAGCGCATGCATCCGTCTTTCGACTATTGTTCTGTGTACCGACAACGTTTCCGCTAATTCCTGAATGGTTAGATGTGGGTCATTTGTTATGGCTTGGTTCCCATCATCGTCAGACACCACGGATGGACGTCCAGGACGTGGTTGATCTTTACAGCTTCTGTCCCCGTCCCGGAATTTCCAAAACCAACGGCGACATGTGCTATCATCAACTGCATCCTCCCCACACACTTAACAGGTGTTGCGACAAGCCGCGGCTGCAGTACTCCCTTTATCGAACTTGTACAGTAAACAATGCCTAATGTGTTGCTTATCGCATGCCATGTTACACCGTCCGTGATTTCTGTTACGAATGACTTACTCGGATAAGCCTAGTGCTTCTATACGCTCTACTGTTCCACGCTTTATTGGCCGGAAATTCGGCATCGCGGCTTGATCTGTGACGTAACTACTCCGATCGCTATTTGCATCTATTAGGGGTATGCAAAAGTTTCCGCCGCTCCTGCTAGTGGGCGCAGTAAAGGGCTAACCGGCAGGCGAACCGGGCTGTCAGTTCGCACATGAAACCAAGCATGGCGGTCGATAAAGTTTATTTTCGGCACTGTTTATTACTCATGTTTAATTTAGGGAAAAATGCGAGTGAAGCATACGGTTCAATATGTCAGGCGTATGTCAAAACGGTTATGGGTGAGCGGACGTATCGAGAATCGTTTGCCAGGTTTAAGAAAGGTAATCTAAGTTTGGAAGGCAAGCCACGTGCAGGTAGACCGCAGGGACTCGCGGACGAGGAGCTGCAATTGCTGTTGCAAGAGGAGCCATACAATCGACCACGAAACTGGCGAAACGTTTGAAAGTGGCTCGATCGACAGTGGTATGGCGTCTACAGGTCTTGGGGGAGATCCAGAAGATTGGTAAGTGGGATCCGCATATTTTAACGGAGCGTAATATTGGTCAATGTTTGGGCATCTGCATGTCGTTGCTGAAGATATTTCAAGGGAAGAATTTCTTGTAGAAGGTTCTCACCAGGGATGAAAAATGGGTCTATAGCGACAACCCCGTACGCAAGCGATCCTGGGTCGATCCAGGCCAGCGATCAACATCCACTGCAAAACAGGATATCCACGGGAAAAAGGTGCTGTTTTGTGTGTGGTGGGATATGCATGGAGTGCTGTACTTCGAACTGTTGAAACCGGGCGAAACATACACTGCACAAAGATATAGCGATCAGTTGATGAAACTGATCGCCGCAATCGAACAAAAACGCCCATGGACAAGTAAAGGACGCCGCTCAGTCATCCTGTTACACGATAATGCCAGATCACATGTTGGTGCTACCACGAAATCAACCCTTGAACAGTTACACTGGAAGGTTTTACCGCACCCGGCTTACCCCCGAACATTGCACCCTCAGACTTTCATCTGTTTCGCTCTATGCAACATGCCCTAGCCCAACAGCGGCTCACCACAGTTCTTCCAGAGGTGGAAAATGTCGGCACTGAGTTCTTCAGCTCAAAACCCAAGTCCGATCACAGGGGCATTCATTTGTTGCCTGAAAAATGGCAAAAGGCAATTGATACTAACGGCCAATATTTCGTTGAATAAATGTGTACTGGTTTCCTGATTGTTCCTGTCTCCTTTCCCCTTAAAACGGCAGGGACTTTTGCATACCCCCAATATTATAAAAGCGGGTAGAACCTTTGCACACACCCAATAATACCAACCCAGCAGAAGTAGGGATTTTCTCCGTTGTATTGGGTGCAAAATCCGGTTTTGCAATCCATAGATTTCCGTATCCAGGAATATACGGAAGTTATTTTTTGGTATTAGAAATATTCTACGTTTATGCGTATAATATGCGGTAATGAAAGTAAAACAGGTCATAATCTGCTTTGTATTGGTATTATGTCAGTTTCGAAATGTGACAGTTTCTGAAATGTGACAAAAGGGTTGACGTATAATTTCCTACCAGAAAAATTTTTCTAATTGAATTTTGACTCCCCGTTGTAGCGTTAGACGCTAATGAAAAAAAAAGAAAATATTACTGTCAAAGTTTTAAAGTTTTTAATGAAAGCGCCGTTTCATAACAGCGCGAGAATGTGTTTTACGAATACTCGAGTGCACGCTTCCAAAACAGTTTTATTTCGAACAACTAAATTTCCCTCGGAATCATTTATGCGGTTCGTTCCGATGGCCGACCATCGCAAGCATGACATTATTTAGAAGCACGGATTTTATTTTTTTTAAATACTTCTTTTTTTTTAAATGCAGTAGAAGAGGACGTAATTATTCGGTTTATCATGAAAAAACTCAAGCCGTAAGCATACTCGAAACAGCAATTCGATGAATTTTGCAATGCCATCCTGAAGTAACATTTCCAAAGCGACATATTAAAATGAGTTCTATAAATGGAGACACAGGAAGAAAAACAGCCCAATTAATATCAAAATGATAGGGTGTTCCCGATCTATATCTTCCATCTGTCGAATGCCAAAGCTATTCAGACGACCACTCGCAATTACTATGCAAATGACACTGCAGATAGCAAACCACCATTCTTTTCATTATCAGAAGCTCCTGTCCCCTTTCATTTCCCGACCCAAGTTTCCTTTTGTCTGTCGGATAGTTATCGAAAAAGCGGGAAGTAAAAAAAAAATGCAATGAAATAAATAAAATACACTGTAGAGGTGAAAGTCACAGCATTCCATGAGGCTTGTGTCTTGCTTTACAAACAATCAGTAGGACCAAAGAAGAAAGAGATTTGAACGAAGAAAACAAAGCGGCAGTTGGAAATAGAAATCCTTAGATGTCTCGTTATTTTTTCCGGCTTACTTAAAGTATCGAAATTCAAAATCTTAAAAAATTCTCGTGAGATTCCTTGCTCATTACGATTCTTCGAGTGATATTTCTATCGCAGTGGATTTTAAAAAAAAAGCAGCATGACTGAAAAGCCAGCGTTTGATTTATGGAATGTTACGGAAGTTTCATGAAGCAACTGGGAAAAGGGACCACAAGATCGACTGCGATGAAATTGTTCAGCTTTGGTCGAATTGATATTTATCTTTGATGAATAGAGACCTTTACTTGCTGTTTGGATTCTCTGTTCACCGTCCTCTCCCAGTAAAAAAAAAGACGATGATGAAACAGGTATTATTACCTATGTTTTCTCTCCTTGTCTTTCCGTGAATATTTCAGAGGTAGAAGTTTTCACCAACGTTCCATACATTTTACACAAAGGTAATACAATTTTAGCGACATATTTTCAACCTTGTATTAACAGAACCTTTCTTTGCAACATAAAGTTCCTTAAATGTGTTTATTTTATTTTGTAGCATATAGAAACAAAAAACAACAACTTGGCGATAAATTTTCACACTGCTGTGAAGTTGAATCATTTGAGTTCCCCCACTACGATGCCTGAAAAAAATGGAAGCTTGTAGGACTTGTTTTGTTTCCCACGCTACCTTTAAGAAGTTGAAAAACCTCCATACTTTTCTAGTCATTAATGAAATGAGTGTATCCTAGCCCATCGAGCACTCATGTAATCCCTTAGAAATGTAATCACTTCTTTCCCGTATGCTTACCTACACGTGTGGTAAGTTTCGTCTCATTTCGTGAGTTCCTTTTTGGTGTGGAATTTTTTAATGTCTAGCTGTGTACACTGAAGAACAATTGAATTAGAGATATTTGTCTAGTAACGTGTAGCACCACCTTTCGCCCTGATGACGGCGATGATTCGTCTCGGCATGGACTCGACAAGACACCGGAAGCGTTGGGAAGCCATAAGGATCCACGACCCCTGAACAAGCTCCCACAGTTCACGAATGAGATGTGTTCGATGGGATTGAGGTCAGGTGACCTAGCTAGCCAAGGAAGCAAGGTCTTGTCGGTGGAGTGTTCATCCAACCTTTCGCATACAATTAGGGAGCGATGGCACCGTGCATTGTCTTGTTGCAGGATGAGGTCCACAGTGGGATGTTGAAGACGCACAAATGGGAGCAAATGGTCGTCCAGGATATCCCGGTAACTTTGATCTGTGAGGGACGGTGTCACACGTCCCAGGGGTCCCATTTCAGTCCACGTAAACAGTCTCCAGACGAGAATGCCACCCTCACCAGCTTGAAGAGTACCCTGCTGGCAAGAAGGATCCATCGCTTCATATGGTTTGCGCCGTACTCGTATCCTGCCATTCGCATGTACAAACGTGAATCTCGACTCATCAGTCCAGGCAACATTTTCCCACATGTCTAGGGTCCAGTGGCGATGTTCCCGCACCCATGCTAATCTTTGCACCCTGTGATGTGCGGTCAGCAGCGGTACCCTCGGGGGATGATGGCTTCTGTACCCGATAGCGAGGAGATGGTTCTGGAGGGTGTGGCTGCTTACACGTTTTTGTGCACCAGCGTTAAATTGCCAACTGATTTCTTGCACTGTGGCCCGTCTATCCGTTGTTACAATGCGAGCTAGCCGACGATGACCCCGCTCATCCACACGCTGTTGTCCACGGCAGTTGGCCCTTGCAGGGATTGTTTTACCGGATTCGATGTACTCACGGTGCATCCGTGACACAGTGGCTCGTGAAAATCCCAGTGGCTGCATGACTTCCGAGATGGAGTGACCCATTCGCCGGGACCCGACAATTTGCCCACGATCAAATGCGTTTAGATCCTTCGTTTTAGCCATACTGCGTCCGACTCTTACTGATTCCCGTCGAATCACTCCTTATATTGTCGGATCTCTGCATACGTCATGCCGTTTCCGTTTACAGTGCCTCCCACAGCACCACATTTGCATAACGCCAGCTGTCTCTAATTCAATTGCTCTTCAGTGTACATAGGTCTGGTACGATTCGTACAACGACGACTGATCCAGTGCCGTTTAGTCCAAAGGGGACAATTCGTGCAATGAACAATTGGTCCAAATGTACGATTCGTTCAAAAGTGACAATTCGCGCAATGAACAATTGGTCCAAAGGTACGATTCGTCCAAAGGGGACAATTCGCGCAATGAACAATTGGTCCAAAGGTACGATTAGTCTAAAAGGGACAATTCATGCAATGAAAATTAGTCCAATGGTACGACTGGTCTAATCCCAAGTAGTCTAATGGTGCGATTGGTGCAATACTGATTTCGCCGAAGGGCTACCTCCCATCAGGGCTTCTACTCTGCACTTCTTTCCTTTTAAGGAGCAAAATTTTCCCTTTTCCCTTTTTGTTCCTGAAAACAGAAAGATGTGGTATATTTCTAAGTTTCTTTGTCTTTTTTTTTCCTACATGAGGAAAGACGAATTTTTCCTTAATTCAAAGAGCAAAATTGAGATTTATTTGGTATATTTTTAAAAATCATATTTTATTTCATTATTGTATGCAAAGAATAACTGTCCTTCTGTGCTATGTCTAATCGTATGTTATCTATACGGTGCATCACAAAATATTTGCCATGCAACCATAAACCTGAAACGAGAAATTACTCAGAATTTAGCGCTACCTCTGTGAAAATAAAAATCGAAACATGCTATTTTGTTTTTGTTTTATGTGAAACAGAATATAGAAAGAGAATTGTTACTTATAAGTTGAAAAATGAAACGCTGACTATGTTTCATGGATACCTGAATACGATAAGTTCTAATGTACAGTTCCGAATAATTAACGCAGGAAATAAATATAACAAAAACGCAAGATTGTCAGTCTCATAAAATCGGAAGATAATCTTGAAATTTGAAACAGCAAAACATCGTCTATCTCGCGCGATGGCAGAGTGAGAAATGAAAATACACTATATTGACAAAAGTCACCGGACACCTAGAAGAGGAACACAACATAGCATTTACTGACACACATTAGTACGCTGTCGGTCCACCTTTGGCCTTAATGCATGCACTGACCCTTCGAAGCTCAGTGGTTGGGTTTTGAGCTAACTGATTTTCGTTGCTATAAGGTGTTTATTGAGTGCTTTAGTTTCTGTGGTTGCGTGTATCTTCAAGTTGAAGTTCTACACTTTACGTTCGTGTATCTCCCAGGTTGGTGAGTGCCATATTTTTTCATTATTCACTGTTTTATTTTTCAACCGAGCTAGTCTTTTTTCGTTAAAGTCTCGCCATTGCTTTGATGGCGGAGGCAGACAAGGGTGACGCCCACATCCTTATCTTGGCAGATCAGCCAGCTTCCTCTTCTTCTTCTACCACGGTAGCTCCTGCTCAGCTTAATGAGGTGGCTCCCGAGCGTCATTGCGACGTAATGGACACTTCTTCTTCTCCAGCTATAACTCCCACCAAGTCTCCTATCTACATCTCAGCAAATGATGACGTCTCCGTTATCAGCAATACTGAGCTCATAGCTTCCACTTCTCATCAACTTCCTGATCCGCCCTCGCTGCCAGGGGCCGTTCGATCGACTTCTCGACCCATATCTGCCCAAGCGTCCTATGCTTCTGCAACTTCTGGGGTCCTCACACCCCCAGTTTCATCTGCTATGCCTTTTCCTGAATCCTATGTCCCTGTCGTCGGTTCTACTGCTACAATTGACATACCAGAGGATTCCCGAGCTGGTCACCTTTTTCCCTCCACTATGGAACGGGGCGTCTATTTTGATGCGCTTCCCGACACTAAGCTGTGGCAATATAGCCGAGCCCTCAAAACTATCTTACCAAAGGATGCTATAGACTTTGTAGCTCGAAAACCCAGATATGTCTTGGTCTATTTTAAGGATAAAGCGCATGCTGACCAGGTCCTTACGGTAGGTCTAACCATCAATGACGTGCATCTGTTAGCACAACCGGTTGCGCACCGCCCGTTGCAGGTGACCTTCTACCCCGTACCACCAGAAGTATCCGACGCTGCACTCTGCACCTTGCTCAGCAGGTACGGCAGAGTTGTTGGCTCCATAACAACTCTCTCTGCGGCTCCCAGGGACCCTGAAGACAAATCAATTCGGGGTTTCCGCCGCACTGCTCGAGTTCTCTTTTCATCTGATGCTCAGCTGAAAGCGGTTCCGAATGTTTTGCACATCCGCTGTGGACAGCAACGCCGAAGAGTTGAGATAATAACTTCACAGTATTGCACTATCTGTCAGAGCGAAAGTCACATAAGGGCTCAGTGCCCACGTGCCTCCCTGCAAACAGCCCCACACACTACATCTTCTTCTACTTTGTCCACTAACGCTTCACAGACTTCTTCCTATTCGAGGAAAGTCGCGGAATCAAGATCTTCCAAAAGTCAGCTTACTGCCATTGGTCAACAAACGACTTTGATGCCTCCACCTCCTGCTGATCCAAATAATTTTCCCAGGCTTCCAAAATCGACTCCCCCTAGTACTTTTACAACCACTGCTGATGTACATGTTGACCACTCCTCAGCTTTTACCGTTGGCTCCATGACACGAGTCACAGGTAACGCTTCGGGTTCAGACTCTCCAGACGATCATGAAGCTTTAGTGGTTGCTGGAAAACGCAGTGGTGCTACTCGCCCCAAGACGAAGAAGTCAAAGACTCTGGCGTCCCGAAGATCCTCTCGCTCTTCTACCCGCTCATCCACTCGCTCCGTCAGCTCTCGACGACCGTTCACCAGGTCGCCTCTACACACTTCCTCTGAGACAGCATGTGAGGGTGCCTTTCCCTCACTAGATGAATTCACAACTTTTCTTGCTGAAAATGCTTTCCCTGCTGAGTCTCTACCATACGAGGACGTGCTGGATTGCCTTTTAGGGTCCTCTAGCCCTTCCTCCGCACGCACTTCCATTCAGCAGTATAAAGCAGCTCTACCACAAGTGCTGGTTCAATTACACTCACTTGAAAACACTCTTCGGCGCACTGCAGACGAGGTCCCGTGGAGTGCTTGTTTTCTCCGTCGACTCCACTCCATCACTACAGCCAGTCAATTCCTACTGCATCCCACAACTAACCTAGACATTCAGGGTGGTGTCACTTAATTGTCGCGGTTTTGCGACACCTCTTGCGAATGCGCTGGTACGAGAGGATCTTGCTCCTCTGAATGCTGATATATTACTTCTGCAGGAAACAAACTGTACTTCCACCACTCAATTTCATCAATGGCGTCAGTGGGATCATACTTTCCATCACGCCTACAGCCAACTGTCGCGTGGTGGCATGGCAGTTGGTGTTCACTCACGTTTACGTTCAACTCTTTCCTCCTTCTCAGTGAAAAACTTATGTCGAGACTTATTGCAACGGGTCTCTTTCACCGTCGCAGCTGAAAAATTTCATGTATTCAACATTTATGTTCCTTGCACTCCTACTCACGTGCCAGAGCTGTTTGCAAAACTTCGACGGGCTCTGTCACGTATTCCCATTACCGACCGGGTATTTATCGGAGGTGACTACAATTGCACTCTACATCCCCTAACTGATCGCTCTTCTGCTTCCAGAGAACACCGTACGGAAGTAGTACATCTTTTACAGTCTATCATTTCAGACTTCTCACTCGCCGACGTTCAACGCCATTTGTCACCAACCCAGACTACACATACATGGCGTGCACCAAGAGCCATTAATCCTCCTACAGCAAGATTGGATCGCTTTTATGCAACTTCTCTTCTTCTACCAGCAATATCAGATTCATGCTGTACATCCACAGCTTCCTCGGAGCATTGCGCCATTGCCATAACAGTTTTTTCTACTTCAACGCAGCCACGTACAATCCGGCCTTGGACTTTTGACGACACTCTTTTAGATGACCCAGCCTTCTGCTCATCGGTGCGAGATTTTCTCGCGGATTGGCGTCCAAGGCTTCATTCTGCACCGTGCCCCCTCAACTTTTGGTTGGAAGTAAAACGCCACCTCATACTACTGGTACGAAACCTGTCATACTCGATCATGACCCAACGGAGGATGCGACTTGATCATACTAGGCAAATGCTTTCTTTGCTCAATCTTGCTGATCCCCTATTTCAAGTCTACCAGGCAGAATTGCATTCACTTTTGGTGCCGCTTGCAAAACAAGCCCTTCAACGCCTTAAACTACAACACCTGAAACCTGATGCTTGTTCGTACGAATTCCTTACGTCACTTGAGTCAACTCGCCGAGCCTCTTCTGTTCTACAGCATCTTCGTCTTCCAACTGGAGTGGTATCATCCGAACCAGTCCAAATTTGTTCTATGGTACGGAACTACTACATTTCAAAATTTTGTGAAACTCCTCCTCCCTCCCCTACAGCTTCTACTCTTCTGTTCTCTTCTTTGCCTCAGGTCCCTTCTTATCTTTCAGCCAGCCTCCTCCATCCTGCCACTTTAACTGAGCTCTCTGACACTTTCTCGTCCCTGAACCCCCGGGCTTCACCTGCCCCGGACGGTCTCCCTGTTTCTTTCTATAAGGCTTTTCTTCCTGCCCTCCTTCCGTTTCTCCTCTGTGCTTTTTCTACTGCCATGCATCTTGCATCTCTTCCGAGGAGTTTCACGCTCGCACATGTTGTACTTTTACCCAAGAAGGGTGATCCGCTTGACTTGGGGAATTGGCGTCCCATCTCACTCTTAAATACTGATTATAAATTCTATACTAAATTTCTGTCCCGCCGGCTTAACCCCATACTCCCTCATATTCTCTCCACTAATCAAACCTATACTGTACCTGGCCGCTCCATCTCCCATAATATTCAGCTTCTTAATGATCTAATTCACCTCGCCCGCTCTCGCTCAGAACCCCTTGCTCTTCTTTCCCTCGATCAACGCTCAGCATTCGATAATATTTCTCATGATTACCTTCTTGCTACATTACTAAATTTCGGCTTTCCTTCTTCCTTTGCTTCTCTTCTCATCTCCCTCTACCGGGACGCAGTTTTCCACGTCAAGCTGCTCAACCTTCTCACAGCTCCCATACCCTTTCGTCGCGGCGTACGTCAGGGTTGCCCCTTATCCGGGCAGCTCTTCGCTCTCGCAATAGAACCTTTTTTACGCGCAGTCCATCGATCCTTCTTTGCTTCACTACCACCTGTGGTAGCCAGCACACGTCATCATGTTGCTACCTATGTTGCATACGCCGACGATGTTACATTCTGCATTCGGCAAGACTCACAATTTCACGATCTCCACAATCTCTACAATACCTACGCCTCATGTTCCGGAGCAGTGCTAAACACAACGAAAAGCACAGGCTTATGGACCGGTTCGTGGTCTAACCGCACTGACTCTCCTTGGGGAGCAGAGTGGTCCAACATCTCTCAACGATTCCTAGGAGTCCACCTTGGAAAACCAGCAACTGCTTCACTCGTCACCTGGACAACTCTCCGGCCACGCCTACATCGCTCGGTCGCAATCTGGCGGCGCGCACAATTCTGCACCTCTGTCTTTCAAAGAGCACGTCTAACGCGCACTTACCTGCTTTCAATGTGCACGTATTCCTGGTTGGCTTCGAAGCAACCAGCACTACGTCTTCTTGAACTCACCCGCTGTCAAACTCAGGTTATCTGGCCCGGCCATCGCTGGGTCGGAGCACCACAACTCAGCCTGTCTCCTTCCAACGTAGGCATTAGTCTACCCGACGTCAGATCTTATTACAAGGTTTATCGTGTGTCTACGTTTTTACGATCACTTGTGGCACCTGCTCCCTCTGCAGTTGCTGCTCGTGATGTCATAGTCTCTCCGCATAACCCACGCTTTACTCTCCTTTCGTTCTTACTCATGGACCACTGTCCTCTTCTCACACTTTTCCCTCCTGTCTACAAAGAGGCTATCTCCTTTCTTCGTTCCCTCCCTCTTTCTTGCTCTCTCCCTGCCTCCACAAATGACCTACTTTCCGAACCTCTTTTTTTTTCTTCTCTGCTACACCCTCCCCATCTCCCATGTTTTGCTTTTCCTTCATGGCTCCGAGCTGGAGTCGTTACAGTCAGCGATCTTGTTAACACCGATCTTTCCTGGCTCCCCTTCTCTTCTCTACCCTCTGCTCTCCGTTTCAATGCCAACGCTCACTTTGTTCACAACTCTCTTATTTCTACTATAATCTCCCTGTTCCCTGAGCTTGCTACTCCCTCAGGTCTCATTTCTGTCCACTCTGCCTCTCTCCCTCTCCCATTTTTCTGTCGTCCAATGGCCCACTTCTTCCTCTTGTCTCTTTCTCAACAGCTGATCTCTACCGTTTTCTCTCTCGCTCTTCCGCACCTCTTCCCATTTCTGGCATTCTACTTTCTTCTACCTCCGCAGTGTGGTCCGCTGCTCTTTCCCCACTTTCAGCACCCCTTGAAGTCAATTCACATTGGCTTTTCTTACACAACCGCCTCCCTGTGCCATCGATTTTACATCGCATGACCATTTTATCTTCACTCTCCTGTCCGTATTGTGGCGAGGAGGCTGACGTCTAGCATGTCTTCATGTATTGCACAGTATTATTGCCAATACTCCATCTCGCTTTCACGCTAGCGCAACGATCCTGTGAGACCGTCCTCACCTTCAGCGCCTACCGAACACTACTTCGGAACTCTTCTCGCCCTATTCACCTTCCCGCAGTCTGCTCCTACATCTTCGTGCTTGTAAAACATATAATTCACGTGTATCATCTCCAGCGTCCCCCCGAAGCTTCTACTGACAAATAAATTCAGTACCACGTTACTTTGTCATTTTCGTAATCGCCTACTCTCCCGCCTTCGACTGGAACTTACCACTGCAGTTGCACGCTGCAGTGAACCACAGTTCCTTTCAACTTGGTCACCAGCAACCTCTTGGTTTGCAGGGTCGCCCACAACGTTCACCTTACAGTCGGAACTTTTGTTTCACCTACCTTCTGAATGATACAATTTTTGCCATGCTGTTTTGTTTTCAATCTCTGCTTCACCAGAGACTATTCTTCAATTCCTGATTCAACTGTGTAATTTTACTTATCAACTGTGTAAATTTGTGTTCTCCAATACTCACTGTGATGAGTTGTGTCTTCGCTCTGTATTTTCAGATATTTTTTTTTCTTTTGTATTCTCAGGAAAATTATTGTATATAACTATTTTTCATATCACCGTTGTATGTAACATGTAGTACCGCGAGCCACATTCATCTGTAAAATTTTCATCATATGTCTTTCGAACTTTTGATTTCATGTTTGTCTCCTTGATCACCTGCAACCTCCTGGTTTTCCAGGTCACCCACAACGTATCACCTTTCGGTCAGAACTTTTTTCATCAATATTATGTAAAATTTATACTCTATAGTACTCATCATTCTGGACTGCTTCTATTCTCTGTATTACCAGAGATTCATATTGCCTCGCCAGATTTCTACTGCACTTAACTATTGCCATGTCAACGTTGCACAGAATCCTGTAATTAACGTAGCGCAAGCTGCATACATCTGTTAATTTCTCATCACCTGTCTTTTACATCTATGTCTGGAAGCTCAAATTCTGTATTATACCTTGCATCAATACTGTGCAAAATTAATATTGTATAACGCTCTTCAAGCTGAATTGTTCCTATTCTCTGCTTTGTCAGAGACATTTGTTGCCACACCAGACACTCTAGTGTAACTAACTGTTTTTTACTATCATCAATGTACAGAACCGTGTAAATAAGCAGTAGCGTAAGCTTCAAGCATCTGTAAATATTTTTTTGTCATACATCATTTGAGATGATTTATTCAAGCACATCTCCTGTATCTTTCTTCTAATAAATACTGTGTGAAAACTGACCCTTCGAGACATGCTTTCCACAAGGTTTTGGAACACAGCGATAGGTATGCGCTTCCATTCAGTACATAATGCTGCCGCTAACTGTTACTTAGTAGTAGTCCTTTGTTCCAAACTCCTTATGCGGCGCTCTCATTAATCCTTTATGTGCTCTATGGGATTAAGATCAGGGATCTGTGCTGGTCAGTCTACACACGATACGGAATTATCGTCAAACCACGCCGTAACAGTCCTTGCTTTATGGCTCTGTGCATTATCCTGCAGGTACCAACAAAGCTCGGTTCCAAAGTATTGCCACAGAGTTGGTAGGGCATAATTGTCTAGAATATCGAAATACACGTGCTGGTTAACAGGTTTGTCCACGATAACCAATGGGCAGGGACCATACCACGGAAAACACCTCCACACGAGTACACTGCCAGCTACAAACTTGATCGTAAGAACAATACACTGCGGTAAATAGCGTTCCCCCGGCTGCCGCCATACCCACACACGGCCATCAGTCTGATGGATCGTTTATATGGATTCATCAGTTCATAGGACCCGTTTCCATTGACCTACGGTCCACGATAAATGTTCTTTACAGCATGCTAAACGACGAGTATCATTCTGAGTGCAGATAAAAATCTTATCAGCAGCCACACGACCGCGGTAACCCATGGAATGAAGCTCTCTGCGAATGGTACATGTACATACCGATGTTCCATCATTTTGTTTCATCTATACACTGTGGTATTGTGCAGTACTCCGTCGATTAGCTGTAACGACTCTCCTGAGGCTTCGACGTCCTCTATCACTGATTTTCTTTGGTCTGCCGGTACATTTTGCTGCTTCAGGCACGCCATGTGTCTTCAACTTATTTAGTACATCCAAAACAGTTGACTTGGTTATGTTTAAACGCCTCTCTGTTTCTCTTATGGACAACCCACTAATATAACACACAACAAGCTTTCCTTTCTCAAAGTCAGTTCACTCCAACAGCTACATTTTCACTCAACCTCACAGTGCGATATGATCGTGGTCAGTTGCAGGCTTGTTTTTATACCGTTTGCAGCTGTACCGCGCATAGTAACAACGCAGCGGATCCGTTCATTTGCTTTTGAAAGGGCGTCCGGTGTTTTTTGTTAATATATTTAAATTACTGGTAGGCAAGAAAGGAAACTGGAAAGAGACTGAGGGAAAAATTGGTGTATACAATTAACACAATAAAAATGAGGATGTTTGCTTACCACTTTGTCGGCAATTTCTTTTCACACTTCTGTAGGTTTCCAGTGTCTTCTTAACATTTATTTGCGATTCCTGGGTTCCCCAAAACACAGCGTTTATCTATTAAACCATATGGGTGGTACGGGAATGACGCTGTACATTGCGTACGTACTATGTACTTACACTTTGCTTATTGAAGTTTTAAAAGATAATGAGTGGGAGCCCTAAATGGCGCCCCCTCCCTTCTATTCTTTCCTTTGGCTGATCCTTGAATTCTCCCACCCTTCCCAATGGAGGATGTTCCCTCACCAGCTTGCCCTCCTACTGCCAGACTGGCATCAAGCACAAACAACATTAACAGGAACCATAGTATTACTTATCAAGCTTAAGCAGCACTTACTTTTCGCGTCCTCACCCTCAGGCAAACCATTTGCTGTAAAAAGATTAAACTCAGACAGGAAAAACATACGACTTCAGAAATCGCAAAATCTATTTCATTGAAGTTACGGTTACAATTTGGTTGGGTGACTTTTAGTTCAAGTTTTTACATTTCTTGAACGAAAATCCCCCCCCCCGCTTTTTGTCCCAGAGGAGGCCCGATTTTGAAAGTGTAAGCCCTGCTGCCCATGTGCAAAAAAATTCATTCATTCTGATACGGCCTTTGCTATCGTATGAAAGTATTAGTAGCCCAAAGAATGTAACAAGCGGGTTTTCTTCGGGTTCTTTTTTCGCTTGTTTTCTTCTTAAGAAAGAAAAGACCCGTCCCTCGGTGGTGCAGTGTCTGTCACCATTCGTCCCAGATGGGTTCGGGTTTGAATCCCGGTGTGGCATGGGTTTTGTGTATGTCTTACGGCACTGGCTCTCTCCTTTCCCTGGAGCTAGTAGCCTTAAATTAGAGACAGACGACTGCTTTGCAACCCACTGAATTGCTCATAGTAGTCGTTATAACCCCCCCCCCCAAAAAAAAAAGAAACATGTTAATTCCGCCCTCGCTGTCGCTTGTTTTTTTGCATTAAATAATGTACAAGACAATTTCATATTTTTGTTTAATAGTATATATGCATGCAAAAAATGTATTAGTATAGGGCTACTGTTGAAGGAACTGGAATTAATATCAAAACTACACGAGTTTTGAGATCTTTGCAACTCTGATATTCCAGTGTCCTTTACATGCATACGCAATATTGATTCACGTTCTTCTGCATTGCAGTTCGATGCTGAAAGTTTGAAAGTTTTTCTTTTTTTGTTTCGCAACTTGATGGCAGAACTTTGGGGAGCGAGCGATGTCCTGTTCTCTTAAATTGTTTTCTGATGAAAACCGGAGGAGAAGGTATATATCAGTAGATTCTCGGTGTGTCCTGTATCATCGATGAAAACACTGACTTTCCATCGTTGGGCGAAGCATCAAGCTTTGTTTCACTCCAAGGGTGCACTAAAAGTTTACAGATTTCATTACCTTCAAACTTTCTTATCTTTTCTTTTTGTTAGAGTTTACCCCTTTGTTTTCCTCTATTTTCATTTTCCTTTCAGGAAACTCTTGGCTGAAGTTCGTAGAGAATGCATCTCGCTTGTCGATGTTCAAGCATATTACATGAAGCGTCTCTTGAAACCTCTTTTTTTCAATACTTGTGTGGAAGACTGGGAAAAATTCAGAGTATCCTTTTCTCTATATGGATTCTGTTTTCATTATTTATAACATTGTTGCATTCATGGCGATAGCAGGAATAAAACGCATTTGGTGCTCTCTCGATAATGGCGTTTTTCCATTAAGGTGAAAATTCCACCGTTAACTTGGCGCTCTTTTCAGCCAAATGGTGTGACACTCAGAGGAAATTTACAAGTTTGTAGTCTGTTGGGTCTTTCTGACCTGTGACCTCGACGTGAATTCTATTCGCAGTGTGGAGAAATAATGCTTGACGTTACGCTGAAATGATACCATTGGAGAAGAGCACTGCATTCGTGGTCACGAGTTCTTCACGCGGCTGGGTCGTAGTGATGCGTTTGGACGAAGGAAAGACGAAAATTATCAGTCGCCAACACTTTCTAGTTACATTTTAGAAAACGAGGAATATCAGATAGGATTTTAATGACCGTTACAATGCTAACCTAATTAATGCATCACGTTATTTACAAGCAAAATCCCGATTTTAATAATCGCTTGGATGGACGATTTGATGTAATCCACTTTAAGGTAATCTGGATTTCCGAACCGTTGAGCTACCGGACGATCATTATTGAGAGAGAGACAAAACTGCAGGTATAATTCTCATACATACTAAACCTATTAATAAGTTCAAAGCAGGGAGGTCCACACTGCATTCGAGAAAAGTTACACATGGGTACGCATCGGGTCTAAATAAATCAGTATAAGGGTTTGCATAATCAAATTTTAACCTGACATCAAACCAATTAAGAAAACATTGAGCTGCGATTTACATCTATGAAACTTATGTACGATAAAGTCTGAATTTGATGATTTATGAAACCAAAATTTTGCCATTTGAGAAAAAACGCCATCGTATGGGATCTGATTATTGCAAATGAAATCAGCAGCAAGCAATTATATTAAAAATGACGAAATGGTCTTACTGAATGCTAAATTCCGAAAGAGCTGAATTTCAATATCAAGATTAGTGTTTAAGAATTAAATTCTTAACGCTACAAGACAATTAGGTTTCTCTTCGTAATAAAATATATGAAATTTGTTGTGATACAAAATGAAATCCATAGAGTATAATAAATTTGGATGATTTTACTTGAAATTAATAATGCCAAATTTATATTTACGAAATCAGACCGACTGATTTCGTGCGCAATAGTTTGAATTTGTTCTGTATATATGTATCATGAAAATTGGTCAGTCTGGCTTCTCGTGATATGTGGAATTTCTGCTCTCCCCCCCCCGTCCCCGTAAAAATGCTCATCTCGATCGAAATCCATCAAATGGAGTTGATGAAACAGCTAGTTTTGATGTGGGTTAGCTCAAAAAAGATTTTAGTAATATGAAGCTATGATTTTAAAGCTTAGAGACAGCAAACAATACAATGAGGTATCAAAAATTATTACCATCACCTGAGTCCGATCGAAAGCGACATACGGAGATATTAAATTCACTCGCTCAGCTCGCGTTCCAGTATTGGAGAGAGGGGGGCGTGGAAGGTTTGTAAAACAAAATATTGAGAAAAAGTCAAATTTGACCTGATTTCAAAGAAGGATGGACCGTTGGTGGTTGACACTTTGGAGTCCCCATTTCAAACGTAGCACGTTTGGTTACATGTGCGCGAAAAATGATGTGCAGATGCACGAAATGGAAAAATGAAGTAAAAAAATAAAAAGATTCGAATAGTGAACAGTGACGAGCAATGACCTCCTGGAATGAGAGGTTTTTAGGATGGGGATAGGCGGACGGTGTGAATTCCATTGTTGTCCAGTACAGTACAATACCCAGCAGATCAATATCCGCCTGAACACTACTCCCTGTTCTATAACGACTGACATACGTACAGTATAGTCGATGGTCCATTCACCATCTTCCCCTCACTGTTAATCACAAGGAGCTGAGTCTAGCTTTATGTAAAGAGCATTGACACGTCCACGATATTACCAGCAAGTCTCGTGTGGGAAATTAGTGTATAATGTTACAATTAATTTAGATCGTTTAATAGAGGCGACGATTACACTGGGTTTCCTTGGTTCGGTTGGGACATGTATTCATTGACTCATGGTTGGGACATGTATTCGTTGACTCATGATTGGGACACGTATTCATTGACACATGGTTGGGACACGTATTCATTGACACATGGTTTGGACATGTATTCATTGACACATGGTTGGGACATGTATTCATTGACTCATGGTTGGGACATGTATTCATTGACTCATGATTGGGACATGTATTAATTGACTCATGATTGGGACATGTATTCATTGACTCATGGTTGGGACATGTATTCATTGACTTATGGTTTGGGACATGTATTCATTGACTCATGGTTGGGACATGTATTCATTGACTCATGATTGGGACACGTATTCATTGACTCATGGTTGGGACATGTATTCATTGTGTTCCGTACGAGACCTTATGAGGTTTTGTAACAACGCATATGGCGCTGTGAAATTAAATTAAAAGCCTATTGTTTTTGGAGCATGTTTATTTTTGATTTCATACCTGCTGAAAGAAATTCATATTACCTCAAGTGTAAACAAAACAAGCAGCACTAATTTCTGGAGCTGCAAAGGGAAGAAAGACAAGCTGGCTAAAGTTAATTAAAAAAATATTCTTACATAGATTCCCTACTCTAATTACATAGTAATGGATAGACCAGATAAATTTTGCTACAGCACATTACTTATACACAGTCTAGTAACATTATTGTGACCACCTCCTACTTTTGATGTCAACAGCGCATAGCCAATGAAAGAAGGCACGTGTCGTGAGCTGGCTTGGAAGGTATATCAGGTGTGCTGTAGGCAGTCTGAAAACATATCACTCGTTGTTATTATGGATAGAAGGAGCTATTTATCAGATTTGAAAAAAGGAATGATTAATTATCGGCTTTCGGGCCAAGGATAGCAGTATTTCTGAAACAGCACAGTTTGTGAACCGTTCGCGTGCTGCTGTTGTTAAAGTGTATCGTGATTGGAGAAATCGCACCATTGCGAATAAGCGACGTGGAAACTGCGTAGCACCGCATGCCATTGATGTCAGAGGTGAACGTGGGCTGCGAAGGTGTGTGAAGGCCGATCGACACGCTACAGTGGAGCAACTCACTGGCCGAATGAACCAGAGGGGCTAATTGAAGTGTGTCTAAAACGACACTTCAGCAAAGCCTGCTGCGTATGGGGCTCCGGTGCATACGGATGGTCACTGCACTTATGCTAACGAAGGTGCCTCGACAGAAAAGGCTTACATTTGCACGGCAGTATCGGAATTGGACCTCCGCTGATTGGCAAAAGGATTGTCATCTCCGATGAGTCACGTTTTCTGCTTCATCGAACGGATGGACGTTGGCGTATAAGGCGAGAAACATCGGGGAACCAATAATCTTCAGCCATTGCTGGAAGGCCACAAGATGGTACGGAGCAGCGTTATGGTCTGGGAAATGTTTTCGTGGAATTCTCTGTGTTCATTCATACCTCTGGAAGGCACTATGGTACTACTTATTGAGTCACTCCCAGCCCGTATAACTGCTGCCCGCGCTGCACACGGCGGTTACTCTATATATTAGCTGGGGGTCACAATTATGTGACTCGTCCGTATAATAGCTAGAGTAAACATGCAATCCTAAACAACCTCTTTTCAGTAGACGATTCAGTGAATTCTATCCTACAGAATCCAACTTGTGAGATACACGGTGAGTAACATTACCGTGACATCATAGAAATAAATATTAATGCATTTAAATTAGGCAAGGTATTAAGAAACCTAGAAAATTGAAATGGTCGTCTTCTGTCGATTCGGCTGCAGTTCCGGTTGCGATCCGTAACGCGGGTGTCCGAAAACTTTGCTGGAGGCCTCTGCTTGACAGCCTTTACCTGACTTGTTATTCTTCCCTATCTTCCAAACCAACTCTCTTTCGTTCTCTCTCTCTCTCTCTCTCTCTCTCTCTCTCTCTCTCTCTCCTCTCCTCACTTGTCTATCTCTTCTCAGTCCGCGATAAAAGACATAATATCAACCTGACTTCAAGTTTTAGGAGCTTTTGTTTTTATTTTTCTATTAGGGGTGTGCAAAAGTTTCCGCCGCCTCCGCTAGCGGGCGCTGTAGGAGTGTAACCTGCCGGCAAACCATGCTGTCAGTTCATACATGAAGCCAAGCATGGCGGTCGATAAAGTTCATTTGCGGCACTGTTTGCTATTTATGTTTAATTTAGGGAAAACTGCGAGTGACGCATACGTTTCAATATGTCAGGCGTATGGCGAAACGGTTATGGGTGAGCGGACGTGTCGGTAATGGTTTACCAGGTTGAAGAAAGGTGATGGAAGGTTTACCAGGTTGAAAAAAGGTGTGTCGAATGTTTTACCAGGTTGAAGAAAGGTGAGGGAAGAAAGACAAGCCACGTACAGGTAGACCGTAGGAACTCGCAGAGAAGGAGCTGGAATCGCTGTTGCAAGAGGATGCCACACAATCGACCACGCAACTGGCGAAACGTTTGAAAGTGGCTCAATCGACGGTGGTACGGCGTCTACAGGCCTTGGCGAAGAATATTCAGAATATTGGTAAGTGGGTTCCGCATACTTTAACGGAGAGTAACTTTGGTAAACGATTGGGCATCTGTATGTCGCTGCTGAAGAGGTTTCAAGGGAAGAATTTCTTGTGGAAGGTTGTCGCCGCGGATGAAAAATTGGTCTATTGCGATAACCCGTTCGCAAGTGATCTTGGGTCGATCCAGTCCAGCCATCAACATCCACTGCTAAACAGGATATCCACTGGAAAAAGGTGCTGTGGTGTGTGTGGTGGGATATTGGTGGAGTGCTGTACTTCAAACTGTTGAAACGGGCGAAACAATTACTGCACAACAATACAGCGATCAGTCGATAAACCTGAACGCCGCAATCGAGCAAAAATGCTCATGGTCAGGTAAAGGGCGCCGCCCAGTCATCCTGTTACACGATAATGCCAGACCACATATGGGTGCTACCACGAAATCAACCCTTGAATAGTTACACTGGGAGGTTTTACCAGACCCGGCTTACTCCCCGGGCATTGCACCTTCAGACTTTCATCTGTTTTGCCTCTATGCAACATGCGCTAGCCCAACAGCGGTTCACCACAGTTCCAGAGGTGAAAAATATCGCCACTGCGTTCTTCAGCTCAAAACCCGAGTATTTCTATCACAGGGGTATTCATGTTTTGCCTGAAAAATGGCAAAAGGTCAGTGATGCTAACGGCCAATATTTCGTTGAATAAATGTGTACTGGTTTCCTGATTGTTCCTGTCTCCTTTCTCCTTAAAACGGCGGAAACTTTTGCATACCCCTAATACTTCCAGGCATGCTACGTGCTTTCGGACGGTGCATCTTTTTCGTTTCTTTGTTTAAAGGTTTAATGATCACTGTGTAACTCAGTGGGCTGTAAGCAATCGCCCATTCTAATAAGGGTCACTGGTTCCAAGGAAGGGAGAGAGCCAGTACCGTAAGACAAACACAACATACTACTAGATTTCCTATGCAGGTCACGTTCCAATAATCTGTTGTGATAACTTATTCCCTGTGGTATGTGTCGAAGGATACTTGTATTGTGAGTGCTATCACAATATGACAGTACTCGCGAGCCATTAGCACATATCGCAGTTCATCATGCTTCTGGCTAGCAATTCTAAGATTAAACAGAACAACGTTTGGTCCACGCATCACCAAAAGAGCATTTTCTCTGGTTCTCCGAGCTCACTAGATATAAACTGGAGCAGTTTTTGGTCGACAGAATGACCTAGAACGAACTACGTGTTTATTTTCTTTTAAAAGAAACAAAAACGTGCAACATATGAAAAAGCCAAACAACCTCAGACGGAAACTTGAAACTAGGATGCAAAATACGAAGAAACTGTGAGCTTTTAAATTAAAGAGTTAAATTAATTTAATGTCAAACGAAGTCATATAATTCAAAGCAAGCAACGCTATATCACAAAATCGGGTTCTCAACTATCAATAGGAACCAAAGCCTTGAAGAAAATGTCAGATATGAATTTGAGTGAATAAGTTCCCTTAAACTCGTAAAATTCGGCATTTGGGATTCAGTACCAATTAATTAGAGTCTCACTGATTGTTAACCAAATGCTAAAACGGAGTTCACTGAAAATGAAATAAATGAGGATGTTACATTAGAAAAGCTAAACTTCATACCAGTAATTGCATTTAAAACTTGCTGTCAGAGTAGAAAAATCTTATTGTCTTGAATAAAACAGGAGGGCAAACGAAATTCTCTTTGAAATTCAGTCGATGAATCTGACTTGGCGTATGTAAAGTCGTTAACTAACTTGATTTGGAACTCCAAAGTTCTTTACTCGTGACTTACAGGTAAGCGCACGCAGTGAATTTTCACTGATCTAGGCAGTTAGTTGTGTTACCCTGCAGCTGAATTAAAATAGCTGAGCCTTTTAATTCAAACGTTTTGGTAGTACATGGGGGAGATTTTATTGGATGGGGAATTGTCGAGCTTTACGTGCAGCTAATTTCTCGTTGATACGTTAATCAATTAAATTAACTTGGGTAAAATTATCTTTTACGCTTTGCATTCGAATCCAAAATATTTAATTAAGAATATGAGAAAATGCTTTCTTCTACAGGATGACGGGAATAACGAACTTTTCTTCACAGTAGATGTTCGAGTAGGTATTATGGCAAAAGGCTGAAGCAAAAAGAAAATGCAGCTGAAGGGGACAGGAGATCGTAAAGGTTACAAGTTCTTCGAAGCAGGCAGGTGGCTAATGGTTGGTACGAAATCCCATGGGATGCTCCATCGTGTCACGTGATATCTAGACTCCGTGACTAGCTGATAATCCAGGATATTCCATAAATGCACCCCCAGATGAAACCCTCTAGCGGCCAGTGGAAGGTCTTGTTGATGCTATAGATTCTGTTTTAAGTTATCGAGATTTGTTTTACGTATCTTCAATCAGAATGTATACCTTTTTGTGTTATTCTGTGAATTTTACTTCATTCGGAAGTTTTGAGTGTGTAGCAAATAAACGCAGCTACTGTGTGTGTATTTAGAAGATCTTTTAAACAGATAAAGTTTACGAAATAAAAGGGGTACTAAATTTGGGCCAAATATTCTGAGTGTATTGGAAATGACTTTGCCACTAAATCGCTGCATACTTCAAACGGATACATCAAAATTTTTGAAAATAAGTTATTTAATGAATTTTATTATATCTCAATGTTGATCCTAACTTCTGTTTCTGACACATCCAAAAATTGCCTAATTTGAAAAACAAAAGTGAATCCCTTTGGTGTATGAATGACGTAGTAAACAATGTCTTTAATGCCATTAAAAAATAATTTTCGTGTTTGGGTCTTTAAATACTCGTACTTCTTAAGCAGCCTCGGTTGCGCTGTGTTCTAAGTACTGGTTTATGACCCTTCGCCCAAGTGGGTCCGGGCTCGAATCTCGGCGAGGCATGGATCAAAACCTATTCACCACCTATCAAAAACTATCTGGTGGCGCAGTGGTCTAAGCGATAGCCTCTGGTCCTTCGTCCAAAAAGGGTCCGGGTTCGAATCCCGGCGAGGCATGGATGTTGTGTTTGTCTTACGGCACTGGCTCTCTACCTTCTCTGGAACCAGTGACCCTAAATTAGGGACGGGCGACTGCTTATAGCCCATTGAGTTGCTCACGGTGGTCGTTAAGCCTCCAATAAAAAAAACTATATTTACAAATATTTTCATTTTTGTGTTAATCTAATGGCCTAAATGCATTGGGTATCTCCTCTCCCTTGAACTAGTTATCGTAAATCCTGGACGAACGACTACCTAAATGCTATTCACGGTGGACGTTAACTCCCTTCCCCCAGAAAAACTTCCTGGTAAGGGAGAGATGATTTCTCTGAGCGAGGTCATGAATGAGACATAATATTAATAATATCAATTTCAAGACTGAAAGTAGGAGTAGACCAGCTACTTATTTAACGCTAGTAAGACATACTTAAAAGACGCTCTGAAGTCTCCGAACATGAAACTTTAACAGATTGATCCTCCTACCAAAAACTACCTTTACGAAATAAAAATATTTCATTTTTCTAAGGAACATGGAATATACCTGTTCTTCTATGTTTTAATCATTATAATTCCTGCTTTTGTTATTTCTTATCCTTTATGACATAATTAAAAAATAGCAATAAACGTTCTGCATGGCATCTACCAAAAAGGAATATTCAAGTACAGTTCTTACCCTAAAAAATCCCGAAATTACAGAATTTGAAGGAAAGATGATATTGAAAGAAAATTCCCCAAAGAAAGTATTTCGGAAAACCCTTTCCGCGTTAAATTATGGGATGTATTCACAAGCACAAATCAATATATATTGAGTATATATACACAGTCGTATCAAAATAATATGACCCCCCCCGGAATCACAGTATACCCGCCTAGGCGCGTCACAGAGTGCACGTGACAAGTTCGATCACACGGAGATATAAGCGGCCGGTCAGGACAAATGAGCCATTATGCGTAATATAAGCACAACGGGCAGCGAGAGTGATTTCACGGACGTTCAAAGAGAAATGATCATCGTCTATCGCGCAAAGGGTGGAAGCATCTCAGAAACAGCAGACTTCGGGGCAGTTCGTCAGGTGCTGTAGTAAGGGTGTAGCAAGAATGGACCGCTGGCACACTGAGTACCTCCCGACGTCATAACTGTAGAGCCCCAAAGGACATCGACCCCAAAGGAGAACGTCGCCTCCGTCGACTGGTAAAGGGAAATCAACGCGCAACAGTGCAGCAACTGACCATGCAAATGAACACTGGGACACCCAGGCATGTGTCTCCGATACAGTACAGCGAACCCTGCTACGTCTTCGGAGTCACCGCTGTGTCAAGGCACCCATGTTAACCCAGGTCCATCGGCAACGACGCCTGCAGTTTGCATGGGACTACCGTTATTGGACAGTGGAAGAGTGGGAAAAGGTTGCTTTCTCCAACGAATCGAAGTTTCTACTCTACAGAAGTGACAGGCGGTAGCGGATACGGCAGCAGACACACGAGAATCAACACCCGGACATGCTTGTCGTTCAAGTACAGGTCGGCGGTCGCAGTGTGCATGTCTGGTCATGTTTTCCTGGTATGACCTGGGACCACTGGTACCACTAGATGGATCACTGAACACCAATGGCTACCTTTTTATCATCGCTGACTACATACATCCCTTCATGTTGGACATTTACCCTGGTGGTGATTGTGTCTACCAACAGGACAATGCGCCGTGCCAGGTCGCTAAGGGGGTGCGTAACTGATTCCAGGAACACGACAGCGAAGTCTCCGTTCTCCCTTGGGCGGCGAAATCGCCCTACCTCAATTCCATAGCGCACTTGAGGGACTATTTTGATCGATAGGTTTGGCGTGCCGACCTACAGCCACATCATCTCCAGGACCTCCGTACTCTGCTGCAGTCCGAATAGGCACGTGTGTCTCGGGCAATCTTCTAAGGCCTCGTTGCGTCCATGCCACGCCGTCTCGCCGCTGTCATCCGGGCCAAGGGTGGTTATTCCCATTATTAGGTAGGTGGTCATATAATTCTAATACGACTGTGTATATATCATTATCATCATCATGATCATTGTCAACCATTATCAATCCAGTGCTGGATAAAGGTCTCCCCATGTTTCTTCCGCAACTGTCTGTTTTGAGCTTGTCTCCTCCATGTTTCTTCGGCATGCTTTCGAATTTCATCCATCGATCTCCCATGTGGCCTTCTTCTGGGTCTTTTTCTGTCTCTTGGAATCCAGTCTAAAATTTTGGTTGTCTGTCGGTGGTCTGTTCTTCTGGCAACATGTCCAGCCCAGTGTCATTTCTGTTAGAAATTATTATAAGAAATATGACTGTCAGAGTTCATCGACATTTGAACCAGAAGCCTCAGCGCACATTTAACAGAATTGCAGGTGGCGCTGCTCGAAACTTTTTTTTATTTGTTTGCTCTAGCGAGCGTTGCCTGGATCCCCTTTTGCTGCTCACGTCGGTTAGTAATCTAAGTGGTTGATCTTTGACTGAACAACAACAATGTCGGTGATATATGGAGGGTGTGCGTGTTGGAATAGTGAGTTATTACCTTTTTGTGGAGATGTACAATAAATATTAGTGTGTTGTCATTCAAGTGTTTATAAGTGTGGAATCCATTTTTTCTGTGATGACTAAAGGATAGATCTTCCTGCAGCTGGAACGTGGCTTATTGCGTTACATAAAAGGCTATCATCAATTATAGATTTTTACTTATTTAGAAATAACTAACAATTTCAAGAATTTTACTCTGATCGTGATGTTTTCCACTCTTGTCATTTTTCTTATCCAGGAATTCCTCTTCTTATCTTTCTTGGTTACACCAAGTACGCATTTCGCCATGCTTCTTTTAGTTGTCTGAAGCCTTTTTATGTCCATGCTCCATATGTAAGGACTGGGAGGATGCATTTATTAAACACTTTTCTTATAAGACATAACTATACATTGCTCTTGAACATTCTATTGTTTCTTCCAAACGCTCTCCAACCAAGTTTCATACGCCGATAAATTTCCTCATCAATATATCCCTTGCTTGACATCTGTTGTCCAAGGTAAATGTAGGTATCGGTTGCCTCAAGCTTTTCCCCATCAATCGGCAAACCTTCATTTCTTGAAAAAGCTTTGTATGTACATCAGATTTATTTGTCTTCTGAAAGTTAATTTTTAATCCCACTTCTTTTTCCTGTCAGCACGTTCCTGGATCATATTCTGAAGTTCTGAAAGGGTAGTTGCAAAAATGATTACGTCATCAGCAAAACGGAGTTGAATTAGATAATCTTCATTAACCTTTATCCCTTTGTTTTCCCAGTTCAATGATTGAAAAGCATTTTGCAATGCTGCATTGAAAAGTTTGGGAGATATGGTGTCAACTTGTCTCACGGCCTTTCCAATTTTTATTAGTGCTGTATCCTCAAATAGCTGAAAATTTGCACTTGCATTAATATAGATGTTATCAATAATGCTAATTTACAACGCAAGATTTCAAAACCATTGTAACTGCTGATGGTTTCACTGAATCAAAGGCCATTTCATAATGAATAAAAGCCAAGCATAATGGGACTTTATATTCCCTCGTTCTTTCAATTAGTTCTCTCAGTACGTGAATATGATCTATGGTGCTGTAGCCACTCCTAAATCCAGCTTGTTCTCTCGGTGAGCCATGTCCAATGTTACCTTCAAGCTATGTGAAAGAACCTTAGTGAAGATTTTATAAACCACTGGAAGGAGGCTGATGGGCCAGTAGTTCCTGATATCCTTGATGCCACCTTTTTTATGTAGCAGGATCATTGTAGCATTGTCCAATCCTCAGGAATCTTTCCCTCATTGAGGCATTTAGTGAAAATTTGGGCGAGTGTAGTTTCTATTTCTCCGCTTGCTCCTTGCGTAATGTCTATTTCGCCGCTTGTTTCTTGTATAATACATACATACACCGTCGAGTCACATTACTGTTACCACCAGCTAATATCCAGAGTAACCGCCGTGCGCAGCGCGGACGGCAGGTAAACGGGCTGGAAGATTAATAATTTAGTTTCCGCATCTTTGAGGGCGGTTATGTAATTTGTTTGTTTGGACTTATTCTTACATCTATAGCTTTGCAGAAACCCATCTTTAACTAGGTATTTGTGGTAGTGAGAAAATGCAGTTTTGCTGGTCCTTGAAAAAGCCAAGGCTCGGCATTTTCGACACTTTCTGTATTCAGGTTTTGCTTTTTTCTCTTTGCCTGTTGGTTGAGTATTTTATTTTTTTTTATTATTTTTTTTTATTTTTCTGTTGTAGTCTCTGAGAGAGAGAGAGAGAGAGAGGGAGAATTATTAAGAATTAATAAAATAAATTTTTTAAATACAAAATTGAATTCAAAACTGAAGTTCAGAATTGAAAACCGAAAAATATAAAACAAAGAAAAGGGTGCCGTCGTCAGGAGAGCATCATCCTGCGGGAATGGCCTTTCTAGTACTAACAAACGAAAAGGAGAACCAAAAGTGTCGGTTGGTCATGCTCCCTAGGCCACCAAACCAAACACAAAACAGACCTAAGAACTCAAAAAACAATAATATAAACAATGACAAAAAAAATGATAAAAAGGCTTACCGGCAGAACAAAGAGGTCAACGCCACGAATGAAGACTAAACATTAGACCGACGATCAACAAGAACACAAATATATACTAAATCTTAAAAGTGGTCGCGGTTAAATAACATCCTAGCAAGTCAAAGTAGTGTGTAAGATGACGAGATGCAAAACTGTATGTAAATGAAAATCTTTAGCCACTAGGGTCCTACCAGGTGACACTTTGTATTGCCTGATTTACTTAATATTGTTAGGTCCTGGATTAGCACAGCATGTCAATGTGTAACTTGAAACTCTTTGAAACCAAATTAAAATTCAAAGTTTTGAACAATGTTTTAAAAAAAAATTATGGGAAAGTTGTTAAATTGCAATTTAGAGTTAGAAGTGTTTTAAGATTCTTTTTCATTAAAACCTGTGTTGAACACATTTTTCCTATTGTATGGAATTGAGAAAGAAATAAGTTACGATGTACTTCTTTAGAAACGTTTGCGAACCAATGTGTGTAGTGAATGTTATCGAAATCAAAAGCATTTCGTTTATCGTAAATATACACCACACCCCCTCTCCCTCGTCCACCTGTACCTCCAAATCGAGGTAACAAACGTGAGTAAACGAGCTGTTGGTTCTTTTCTAAGATGAGGTCCTCAGGATACAAGTCAGCAGCCCAACGCAAAAAGTCCGGTATGTTAATGACAATAATGTCATCAACATACCTCAGATTGATAGCAGGCAAAGAGCAAGAAGCAGTAAATCTATCCTCAAAATAGTGCAGATAGAGGTTGGCTAAGCTACTTGAGGTGCGACTGTCCATCGGAGTACCACGAGTTTGGAGTTATAGCCCATCTCCCACGGTAACGAAATTGTTATTAATACAGAAGTCCACTAAAGAGTGCCAAAATTGTTTTGTAACCCCGTAACCAAGCTTCGTGTGTAAATTTAAGGCAACCTGCCATATAAACCCTTCATTGAAATCGAAGTGAATAGGTTTTTAAAATCGTATGTATCAACGATGAGACCATTGTTAAAAAGTTCAACACCTCTAAAATTCTTTTTTTTAATTAGGATGTTTTAATTTAGTTATCCATCCTTATTCTCCAAATTTGATTATATATACAGGGTGATTTATAAAGTATGTAGTTTCCAGATGCTGTAAAACAGTAACAGTTGAAGACACGGACCACAACTGCGAACCGTTAGGTTTGTGTCCCGCCACTGAGGGAAGTGACGTAGACGATAGCGCGCGTGTCACGTGACTAGTCAGTCGATGAACATCTTCCTCACCGATGAATTGGACGAGCCACGGACTACAACATGCCACTGACCGAATAGCCACCCAGAAGTCCTGACTTAACACCTCGTGACTTTTTCCTGTGGGGGTACGTAAAGGACAAGATATTCGCTCCTCCCCTTCCTGTTGATCTAGCGCAGCTGAAACAGCGTATCCCAGCCACTATCACTGCACTTGATTCAGATATCTTACCTCGCGTTTGGGCAGAAGTGGATTACCGGCTTGATCTGTGTCGTGTGACTAAGAGTGCACACATAGAACATCTGTGACTGTCTCTAAAAAAACTTGAAACATTCCCCTACAATTCTGTTACAGGTAACATAAAATATCTTACATTGTTCTTGTTTGATAGTGCGTCGAAACTGTATACTTTTTTATGAATTACCCTGTATATATATATATATATGACGACCGCCAATAGCGGTATAACTATACCATCGGGATTAGAGGAAATGCTATCCCACACTCACCAACCCGCTTGGCCAGCGTGGTGAGTTATGGCCAAACCCTCCAAAATGACTCCACAACTTAAATCTTGGCCCTCAGTCTCCGGCAGCTGGAATGTACCTGGCCAAGGCAGCGGCCAGTGCGACATGAAGGCAGAGGGTGCTAAGAATCCCCGGACGACCGGAATAGGCTGCCATCTGATGCTGACCTTGGCTACGTATAACGGACGCTCCCTATCTTCTGATTCAAGGCTTCTTGAATTGGAAGAGGAACTACAAAGGATCAAGTGGGACATCGTCGGGCTAAGTGAGGTAAGGAGAAAAGGAGAAGATCTCATTGAACTGAAAAGTGGACATCTCTTCTACTATCGTGGGACAGATACTGGCAGAACTAGTGGTGTTGGATTTATAATAAACAAGAAACTGAAGGATAAAGTTGTAGAAGTTGAAAGTTCCTCTGACAGAGCTGCACGACTCGTTATCCAACTCTCGAGAAGATACCAGGCTCAGATTATTCAAACTTATGCACCCACCACAAGTCATGCTGAAGAAGAAATTGAAGAATTTTATGAGGAAATTCGTGATCTAAATAATAAAGGTAAGCAGCACTTGAAGATAATTATGGGAGATTTCAATGCAAAAATAGGGCAACGGCAACAGAATGAAACTTCAGTAGGTAAATTCGGTCACGGCAACAGAAACCAGCGTGGAAATACTCTCGTAGAGTTTGCAGAGGCAGAAGGGTTTTTCATCTTGAACTCCTTTTTCAAGAAAAAGCCACACAGGAAATGGACATGGAGACATCCAAATGGGACGACAAGTGAAATTGATTTTATTATGTGTAACAAAAAATTCGTCATAGAAGACTGCAGTGTGCTAAACAAGTTCAACACAGGCAGTGACCATAGATTGGTGAGATGTAAGATGCACCTCAACACTAAACTCGAACGTAGCAAGCTCATAAGACAAACAAAATGTATTGACATAACCAACCTTAAAACACCATAATACCTTCAAATTGGAACTGAAGAACAGATTCTCTGCTTTAGAAGGCCTAACATCGGAAGAAGTGGATATTTCTGAAGTTAACAGAAAAGTAACCAAAGCTCTTATGGAAACAGCAACAAAATTAGCTGGGTCTAAGAACAAATTGCATGTGAACAAATTATCAGGAAAAACCAAAATGTTGATGCAAAAAGAAGAGAGATGAGGACAACTAAAGAAGATGTGACTTCCAAAGTGGAATATATAGAGCTATGCAAGACAGTACGAAAAAGTATCACTGAAGACGTAAGGAAATTCAACTGTGAACTAGTAAGGAAAGCAATTGAAAACAACCAAAGCCTAAAGATAGCAAAGGGACATCTCAGTAAGGGGAAAAAACAGATTATGGCACTGAGAAAAGAAGATGGTTCTGTAACAAGAAATAGAGGCGAAATTTTGACAAGAGTGAAAGATTTCTACTCCAAATTATATGAAAGGGATGATACATGTACTCCAGACATCATGAAAGGTACCAGTACCAGAGTTCTTCCAGTCCTTCCAGCAGAAGTTGCACATGCAATCAAGAACATGAAGCGGGGAAAAGCTCCAGGAGAAGATGGAATTACTGTAGACATCATACAAGAAGCAAGTGGAGAAATCGAAACAGTACTCGCCCAAATTTTCACTCGATGCCTTAATGAAGGGAAAATTCCTGAGGATTGGAACAACGCTACAATGATCTTGCTACATAAAAAAGGTGACATTGAGGATCTCAGGAACTACAGACCTATCAGCCTCCTATCAGTGGTTTATAAAATCTTCACTAAAGTTCTTTCACACCGCTTGAAGGTGACACTGGACATGGCTCAACCGAGAGAACAAGCTGGATTCAGGAGTGGCTACAGCACAATAGATCATATCCACGTACTGAGAGAACTAATTGAAAGAGCGAGGGAATATGAACTTCCATTGTGCATGGCTTTTATCGATTATGAAAAAGCCTTTGATTCGGTGAAACAATCAGCAGTTGCAATGGCTCTGAAATCCTGCGGTATTGAAGATGCATACATTAATATTATTAATAACATCTATGAAAATGCAAGTGCAAAGATTCGGCTGTTTGAAAATACAACACACATAAAAATTGGAAAAGGAGTGAGACAAGGTGACACCATATCTCCGAAGCTCTTTAATGCCACATTGGAAAATGTCTTTCAATCACTGAACTGGGAAAACAAAGGGATAAAGATTAATGGAGATTATCTAACCCACCTTCGTTTTGCTGATGACATAGTCATTTTTGCAACTACCCCATCAGAGCTACAGAGTATGATCCAGGAACTTGCTGACAAGAGTAAAGAAGTGGGATTAAAAATGAACTTTCAGAAGACAAAAGTGATGTACAATGCTTTTACAAGAAATGAAGATTTATCGATTGATGGAGAAAAGCTGGAGATAACAGACACGTACGTTTATCTTGGGCAGCAGATATCAAGTGAGGGTCACATTGGTGAAGAAATTAATCGGCGTACAAAACTTGCCTGGAGAGCTTTTGGAAGAAACAGCATAATTTTCAAGAGCAATATGCCATTATGTCTTAAAAGAAAAGTGTTTGATCAATGCATCCTTCCAGTGCTTACGTATGGTGCAGAGACGTGGACCTTAGCTAAAAGAGACATACAAAGGCTGCAGACAACTCAAAGAAGCATGGAGAGGTGCATGCTTGGTGTAACCAGGAGAGATAAGAAGAGGAACACGTGGATCCGAAAAATGACAAGAGTGGAAGACATCATGATCAGAGTTAAATCCCTGAAATGGCAATGGGCTGGACATACTGCCAGAAGAACAGACCATCGATGGACAGCCGAAATTTTAGATTGGATTCCAAGGGACAGGAAAAGACCCAGAAGAAGACCACATGGAAGATGGGTGGATGAAATTCGAAAGTATGCGGGAGTGACATGGAGGAGACTGGCACAAGACAGACCGTTGTGGAAGAAACTTGGGGAGACCTTCGTCCAGCAGTGGATTGATAATGGTTGACAATGATGATGATGATGATATATATATATTTTAATTTGACGAAATCTGAGGAATCAGATCGTTTATGTAAACATCCTTTTTAGTGTATCTCATAAAAAAGCGAGAAAAAAATTGCACAAATGGAAACAATCTTCGTAGATTGTGTGCTTTGCATTGAACTCCAATAAATTAAGAGCAGGTTAGCCGCTCATGGAGAGGAAACGCGGAGCTTAGCAAAGTTCAGATAGGAAATTATGACGTATGAGTCAAATGGGCAATGAAGAAGCGGTAAGCCTACCCGCGTAATTCAATTAGGAGAACAGCTGGTCCGTAATAGGAAGATGCGGGATAGAATCCCACTATTTTTGGAAAGAAAGGTTACGTTGGCGCCCAAACAAAAAAGGATTTCCTCACCGTGAGGATAAAAAAAAAATTGGGTGGTGGTTCTTCCGCACAAAGTACTTAAATAATAAATAAATGCGTCTGCAATGAAATAGTCGCCAAATGTTGCTGTTGCCCCGAAACCTGCTGGGCGATTTCGTGACCCTGCTTTTTTCATGGAGTTCTGATGTGACGCATGCGTGGAATGGAAAGTGAAGCAGCGAAAAGCCTGCCGGCGTAGTTTAATTGGGAGAACAGCCGCTCCGGGTATGTAGATGTGGGTTCAAGTCCCACTAACTGACAGAATGGATTTCAGATGTATTACTTACTGGTGCTGGCACAATATTTCAAACAGCACCAAAACTCGAAGTTGAAGAACAGCCAGCGTTTAAGCATAAAATGCGTGGTCCCGTCCACTGAAATCGATAAATGGTAGCACAGAACACCTACGTATGGTCATCAGAAACATGCCATTGCTGACATTCTACTACGATGATTCATAAGTCCCTGCGTTTTCCACTATGTAAAATTCGTACTCTGACACGACACCGTGTTGAATGTGCATTCCTCTGCTCGTAGAACAAAGGCAAAGCACATAGTCCGTCCACACATATTAGAATTATCTGAGTGGTGGTGTCCAGCGAAGAAAGAGACAGCGCATTCTTTAAAATACACAATGGGCGTAGTGTTCTTCTTAGTGCATGGAAGTAGTTGCAAAAATATTTCCAGCATGATTTCTGCAATTTTTAAAACATCCATAAGAAAAAAACTATTTTATCCCACTAGCGGCTAATATATGCAGTACGAAAAATCCCAAATACTCCACACAATATATTTCGCACAGCGGAAAATCCCTGAGGCAGAAGGAATTTTTCAGATCGAACAATTAAAAGGAGATAAACGTGAATAATTGAAAGTGTAAATATTGGGTGTGTGTAAAAGTTCTTCCTGTTTTGCTAATAGATGCAAATTGCGATCGGAGTAGTTACGTCACAGATGACGCTGCGATTCCGAATTTTCGGCCAATAAAGCATGGAGCAGTAGAGCATATAGAGACACTAGGTTTGTCCGAGTAAGTCATTTCTAGCGGAAATCACGGACGGTGTAACATGGCATGCGATAAGGAGCACATTAGACATTGTTTACTGTACGAGTTCGATAAAGGTAGTGCTGCAGCCGCGGCTTGCCGCAACATCCGTCTAGTGTATGGGGAGGATGCAGTTGATGATAGTACATGTCGCCTTTCGTTTCGGATAAATGATCAACCACGTCTTGGACTCCCATTCGTGGTTTCTGACGAGGATGTGAACCAAGCCATAACAAATGACCACAACAGTAAAGATCAACCACGTCTTGGACTCCCATTCGTGGTTTCTGACGAGGATGTGAACCAAGCCATAACAAATGACCCATATCCAACCTTTCAGGAATTAGCGGAAACGTTGCCGGTACACAGAACAACAGCCGAAAGACGGATGCATGCGCTTGGGTTCATCACCAAGTTTTATAACTTGGTTCCGCACCAGCTTTCTGCCAGGCAACGAGAGGAGAGAATCTGTACCTATGTTTGCTTTGCTTTCTCGTAACAGAAATGAATCGTTTTGAGGACGAATTGTAACGGGTGATGAGAAATGGTTACTGTACCGTAATGTAAAGCGTCGATGGACTGTGTGCCAAGGTGCGGAGCCTGCTCCATTGACCTCAAAATGAGGATTGCATCCCAAATTGGTTTTGTTGAGTGTTTGGTGGGATGTCTAGGGAATAATCCACTGGGAGGTGTTGGCACCTAACCGAACGATAAATGCTGACCTCTACTTTCAACAGTTGGACAGATTGCGAGAACAACTGGCATCGAAGCGGCCAACACTCGTCAATCGGAAAGGTGTGATCATTCATCATGATAGCGCCAGACCTCATGCTGCTTTAATCACTTCGCAAAAATTACCGGATTTTGGTTGGGAAGTGTTACCTGACACTTACGGACTTCCACCTTTTTCGATCGTTACGGAACGCCTTCGTTCTCCAAACCTTGGATGATGTGAACGATATGAAAACGTCATTACATGACTTCTTTGACTCTAAAACACAGGAGTTTTTCCTGCGTGGGATTCACCTACTCATAGAGAGATGGCAAGAGGTCATACAGAATGATGGCAATTATGTGAAATCCTATAGGTACGTTATTTGTGAACGTGCAGGCCATTGAAGATGTCTCACATCCTGAAGTGCATGTTGCGTCGCACGTGCCGTGTGTGGGCGTGCGTTATCTTGCTGGAAAACACCACGATGGACCGATCTTACAAATGTCACAACAACGGGCTGAATAATGATGTTGATGTAGGAGGTGCTGTTTAACGTACCCGGTACAAACAGTAGTTGTGTACGGGAGTGATAGCTGATCGCTCCCCACACCAGGAGACCAGGTGTAAGCCCTGTGTGTCGCTGGCGGACGCAAGAAGGGTGGAGACGCTCCCCTGTGCGTCTGCGAACACGCATACAGCCATCGGAGGCTCCCAAGCAGAATCTGCTTTCATCGCTGAACACGACAGATCGCCATTGCTTTCTCCAGTGCAGACGTTGGCAACACCACTGCAGCCGTTCCTGACGGTGGGCTGGAGTCAGAGGCACACGTGCACGTAGTCCTGCATCCAGTAGACGGCTGCGTATTGTTGGCACAGTCACCTCAGGGGCAACGGCAGCTGGGATTTGCGTCGCAGTGGATGTTCTGCTTGACAACGCCGCTCTTCTTACGCGTCGATCGGTCAGCTCATCAGTCCATCTGTGACTCCCGGTTCCACGTCTTCTCGTGTGGGAATGTTCCTCGGACCATCTACGCCACCATCGTACCACCACTGATACTTCCCGTCCAATTCGTTCCGCAGTACGACGATACGACCACCCGGCCTTGCGGAGTCCGACTAGACGACCTTGCTCAAAGTCCGATAACTGCTGAAATCGTACACGTCTTCCATGTCCAGGCATTGCAGCTTCTTCAGGGTCTTTCCACGTGTCCGTACGCCGACGACTGATTACATTCACTTCGCCGTACTCCTTAAATACCACCGACGATAATTTGCATATTATGCCGTGCTGTGGCGTAAACGCTCATCGGTTGGTCCCGAAATTAACACCACACCTACGTAAACTCGACCCTATTAACATAAAATTTCATGATCGTCCGCCATTCCTTCTTGATGTTCTTTTTTCATTTTACGCCAGTGTATGATACACGGAAATGCATATGACATAACTTTACGCCCCTTAGAGAGAAGGCTGTGCATTATTAGGAGAAGAAAACAGGAACAAGATATTCTTCACAGTCAAGAGTATCCTACCAAGAAATGATTTATCCAAGGGATGTTTACAATGACGATACTTTTTCGAACATAAATATACGCTGACGTCCTCCTTGCGGCTGAATTCTAAATAACGAAAAATGAGAAAATATGCGCAAAGTACTCTATACAGAGGAAGTTCTGTGATGTAAAAATAATTTTTCATGACCCAGCAGTACTGTGGGTACGTATGGCTTAATGTTAAAAAGTGTACATTGGGCAACAAACACTAATACTGAGCTAGATTTCAGCTAGGTGATAAACTAATGATGAGAACATGTGCTGACTATTTAGTCATACAGCAGTCCCGCTGAGCTTAATTGGTGTTCGGAAACGATTCTGTGTGAACTATAATTGGTGATCCAACATAGTTCTCAGCCGAAGGTTTTGGGTCAGAAACATTGTGGAAAATCGTTCTGCAGCCTCTTTCACGAGCTTCAATTGTAACAAGCAGAAATTGCTTTGGTACTGCATTATTTTATATCTTTTGTTTTCAAAGACTACAATCGACAGACGAAATAAGTAACTCACCTAATACCTTTTGCGCGTTGCTCATTAGAAAGAGGATATATTAAAACACTACTTTGTATCGAATGCGAGCCTCCTCTATTGGTACATTTTACAACAGACGCTGAAACTAATTACACGCAGTTTCTAAGTACAATTACTATCTGATATAAATAACGTATTTTGCAGAGTACTCTCTGTTTAGGGAATGTTGGTGTTTTGGACGTGATATCAGATAAATGGCGCTCGCTTTTCGAATTCGCTTGCTTTCTGAAGTATAAGCACCATTCCCAAATGCGTAGACATCTGGGGATAATTAACATCGTTGGATGAGAACTTTGGCAGATGTACATTTACCCAAAACAAAAATCGATATTACTATCTGCAGGTGTCTCGAAAAGCCTGCTATCTGGATTATGGTTTGTTAATGCAAGCTAATTTGTCTCTTTTGGGGTTTATCTCACTTTGAGTTGGTTATCGAATTAGCGTTTTCTTCGGATTAGATGTTTAAGCTACCCAACAACATTAGAGAGAACTTTAGTGTAAGTGGCTGTACCTTCACTGATGTAAAAAGAATAAAAAAGAAACAGATAAAAAATAGCCTTCTATTAAATAGTAAATCTTAATGGATCCCCTGATTAGGACTACACCATGTAGACAAAAGTATTCGCACATCCACATATGCAAATAAACGTGCATTTGCAGAACCAGACGAGACTGCGCGGCGCAGGGTGTGTTGTGTTACTATGTATGTAAAGGGAAGCATTGGCGTACCTATGAGACCACTTTGGAAGCTATTTGATTATGCCGCGGGAGCTTAACTCATGGATATTGAAAGGGGCATGGAGGTTAGATGCCACCTGAGGAAGCATTCTGGTCATAGTGTTTCCTCCCTTCGGGGATTCCGAATATCCATCCTAGCTGATGGTCTTCGTGGATGGAAAGCAGATAGTGTGATCTGGGAGGCCGCACAAGCATAGCGAACATGCCAGACGAAGCTTACTGCGAAACATGAAACTACGTACGTTTTCTGCCATAGACCTGGCCGGCGATGTCGAAGAAGCCAGTGGAATAGCTTTTTTACACCAGAACAGTCCGTCGGGAACTGCATGCTCACAGTTACCATTTTCCCGAGGAACGTAGTCAGGCGGGCTGCATTATTTCTACAGTGGAGTTTGGAGGAGACTGATCTGTGATGGCTGTTTGTCCTGAGAAAGACTCGGTACTTTGGTTGTGGTGCCCTAGAGCTTAACGGCCGCCAGGTATGAAAACACTCTGAACGATTCTGCCCTACCTACCTACGTTGTGGTAGTACTTCACATAGTTCCTTGCTAATTACAGCAAGTTAGAGCACCTTTCCACATTGCAAGGTCTGCCGAAGATTGGTTCGGAGAGGTGGACATGCAGGTGTTGGATTGTCTTATCCTAAGTCTCGATCTGTAAGACCAAATGGAAAGCCGAATTCGATCTCGCCAGTACGACCTTCCTCTACAACAGGTTTGGCACGAGCTTTACAGGAGGGATACAGAAAAATTCGGGGACTAAACTACCAGTATCTCGTAGAAAGCATGCCTAGAAGGGCATCTGCAGTGATAACGCCCAAAAGTGGGCGGATCATGTACTGATTTCTGTTAATGAACCTGTTTACGTTCGACCTCATTATAAGAACACCTTTGTCCACAGATTGTTGTCTATTGAAATGACGCAACGCGTCCTGATTAGCCACACATAAAATATACTGTGATTTGCATAAATGAGACACATGCTACTTTAAATTTTAAATATTACCCTTAAAGTTTTTAAAATTAAATACTACTTTTTAAATCATATTCTTCAAGATTTTTTTTACTCTTCATCACTTTAAAGTTTGTTTTCGGGTAGTATACGAAGTAAGTCTGACTCCTAAGTCTTTGCGAAAAAAGAAAAAAAAATCAAGGTTATCATTATCAGACATTTCACAAAATATTTTGTTTCACATTTCCAGAGTGATAAGCTCAGTAGCTAGCTCCTTTTCAACATCTCCACTAACGCTGATAAGCAAAAAGTGCATTAATTAGTGGGATCTCCCGTAGTGTTGACAGTTCCACTAATGAACGAAGCGGAAAGAGGAGAAAATTCGGCAGCTTGATCAGGAAGTACACAGCAAAATAATTCTGCGATTTTGATGTGGGTGCATTTTATAAAAATAAATTTTAAGGTGCACTTTTAATATATTGTATCTTTAACTGACTGAAAAGCCATGACTTTATTAAGGGTCAAGTTAAAAAATGACTTTTTGTGATGGAAGAAACTTTGCAGTTCTTTTAGCTTAATTGTTTAAATTTAAAGAACTTTAAATACGCAAAGGTCTGAAGTGGTGATATTTCATAGTAGCAATTAATAGAACCCGGAAGTTAATGCAAAATTATTTTCCTCTTTGAGGAACATATATTAGAAAACAAAATAAGCATTTCATACTTTTAGCACTTTTTCGTAAGCTGTCGTTCTCCATGTTTCTAATTGACACCCATTGCTCAGCACTGTCCATATAAAAGTCCAAACCACATAAACGTACTGCGACCCCATCCTAACATTTCTGTTCATTCTATGTGTTCTTAAAATTTCAGAAGCCCATTTAATTCCTTCAAAGTCCTTACCACTCTTTTGATGTTTAAGATGTTCCTCAAAAGTTGATCTCCATCGTGCCGCCCCGGTGGCGCAGTGGTTTAAGCGATGGCCTCTGATCGTTCGACCAAAAGGGTTCCGGGTTCGGATGCCGGTGAGGCATGGATGTTGTGTTTGTCTTACGGCACTGGCTCTCTCCCTTCCCTGGAACCAGTGAGTCTAAATTAGGGACGCGCGACTGCTTATAGCCTATTGGGTTGTTCACGGTGGTCGTTAAGCCTCCAATCAAAATAAAGAAATCTCCATCTAAAATTTAGTCTCGTAAACACAACTGAAGAAAAGCACAAAGTATCTACTGTTCTGAAATCTTATTTTGTATTGTCCCAAGCAAATTTATGAGTCATCATCGGTCACTTCAAAAGAGAATAATAAATTCGTATCCTTTCCTCACTCGGCGCCAGTGAACACACAAAGTTGTCTGTTTAAACATGGGTGCTTTTACTGAACTGGAAGTATAATATTTTAAATAGACTTCATTTTTTATAACTTGATTTGAAAACACACAGAATGGATAAAACAACAATTTGTATTAGTATGAAATTGGGAATTTACAAAACAGTACGGATATAAATTTTGCCAGCAACGGCGTACTTCAGTTTAGTATTTTTTTTTCGATTGAAGGTTTAACGACTACCGTCAGCAACTCAATGGGCTAAAAGCAGTCGCCCGTCTCTAATTTAGGGCCACTGGTTCCAGGGAAGGAAGAGAGCCTGTGCCGTAAGGCAAACACAACATCCATGCCTCACCGAGATTCGAACCCGGACCCTTTCTCGGACGAAAGGTCATAAGCCAGCCCTTAGACCACTGCGCCACCGGCAGTAAACGGCAGTAAATTTTGTAAAATAAGGTTGAACTTAGAAAACAAAAGTCTTCCTTTTAGCACATACGAAAAGGTAACAATATCAGCTTTTTACACAGATCAAGGCTGAGAACATACAGTTCGGTGCTCAAACATTAACAGATTTTACAGTTGGGAAATTGCTTCATCTTTGTCATAGTCATTCTTAGCTGAAATCCGAAACAACACAATCAACCTGTTGATCGAACCAAACCTCTCCAGGTAATTTTGGTTGAACGTTTTTCTCTTCTACGACTCCTTGCTTCGTCAATTTATGTGGTATGTTTTCAATTTTGTGTCCCGTTATTATTTAAAAACTGACCAGCCTGCCCTCATCCATCGTCAAAAATTTTACCCGGAATGATATTGATCTCCTCTAAACTCCCATGGGCTTTTGCACCATGTATCCATTTCCGTTGCACCATCATCCTAAGAAATGTAAAATACTCCTGACGCTTGAAACTAATACTATATTACGCCCAAATGTGACAACGACTATCGCTCGGAGATTTTGTGCACCAGAATTAACATCTGTTCTAGTTGTTTTTTAAAGGTTATAACGAAGTAAATTTCTCCGTCATTTTTGTCCACGCCGGGTCCCCTCATTCCGGAATAAGTCGCTCTTCCAATTGAGCTACGCGGACGTTCGTAATCGCTGCTATCTGCCTTTATATCGTGTGCGTCCTGTGAGGCAGGCACGTCACATCCCCACCCCCCGAAAGAGGGCCGGAGGCATGGCCCACGGGTCAGCCGTGACCATGAATCGTTGTAGGCAGCCATCCGCTGTAGAACGTGCACTTGAGAACTCCCAGTCAATCTGGTGTGTGGAATGCAACGTCACACACATTTATTTTTCGAAGCGCTGGAGAAGGGATTCTCTGATTTTTCCTATCTCGCGGTGTGGAAAGAACATCACACCATTGCGAGATCTTGAACGGCCGGGTCATCCGGAAAGTTCGAGCGCCATTATAACAAAGTAAATTTCTCCGTCATTTTTGTCCACGCCGGGGCTTGAACTCGGCGTGGACAAAAATGACGGCGAGATTTACGTCCGCGTAGCTCAATTGGTAGAGCGACGCGGACGTTCGTATCGCTGCTATCTGACTTTATATCGTGTGCGTTTTGTAAGGCAGGCACGTCACAAGGTAATGCTTATGGTAGTTTGGAAACTGGCCCATGCTTACTTTGTTCAAAAGAATGAGTATCTTGTCATTCAAAAACGTGTCATATTTCTTTGGCGTTTGTTTCGGTAAAATTTAAGAGAAGACAATTGACGAGAAATTGTTGCGTTACTGACTCATTAATGATCGTTAATAAGCTTTCGTTCAAATAGATCAGCAAGCAATATTTCAGTTTGTTTAAAATCGTTGGGAATGTAAAAATTCAGTGAACCTAAAGTTGTTGCAGCTGTTATTAAAAAGGGAGTTGGGCAATGTGCGGCACTGAGATCTTCCAGATGAGCACGATTTATACGGATTTTTATTCGACATTATGGTTCTGGATAGCTCGCTATCTTTCTGTCCATTGCATGCACGCCGCAGCTTTTTGTACATGGGCTGATGCATTTTCCCCAGATGCAGACGTGCTTCGGGAAACCGGCTCTGTTACCTATTCTCTCTTGTTTCTTTATATATGATCTTATTCTTTTTTTTTAAATAATCGAGGCCAGAGTTTTATCGACGGTAGCAATCTGCGTAGGTTTTATGCCCTGAGTTACTCACGTGGAGCTAACAAACATCGGTGACTGCGCTGCTTTTCCTTTCTTTAAACTATGACATTTGCCGTCGAGGCAAAGACAATCTTGTGAAGTATAATTACATAAAAACCCCAGAACTCTCCCGATCTTGCAAGCACCAAAAGACATCATACACACCAAGTGATCACTGAATTATGAACACCCCTATCAAAATTGGATGCGGCCTGTTGACCATGTGATTTCCGAGAGGGCGTGATTAGTCGAGCGACGTAGCATATATAAGTTGTGAGTGGAGCAGTAGGTAGTAAAATTCGGAGCATGATGGGTAAACGGAAGGATTTATCGGACATTGAGAAAGGACAGATTGTAGGAGCTCGCAGAGTGGGTGCCAAGATTTCCCAAACGGCTGAACTGGTAGGCTGTTCGAGAGCCGCCGTAGTCAAAGTGTATTAAGACTGGCATGAAAATGGAGGAACAACGACCCGGAGACCAAACTGCACAGCACAGCAAAAGGTTGGTGTGAGAGATGAGCCCCGGATCCGACGATTTGTATAGGCCAACAGACGCATCACTGTTCAGCAGCTGACAACCCAATACAACACAGGTCCACCAGGAACAGTATCTGTCATGACCATGTGTGGCACGCTCCCACAAATGGGCTAAAACAGTAGACGACTTCGATGACATCCTCTCCTAACCACGATTCATCGTCGCAAAAGACTCGCCATGTGCAAAGATCGTGGAAGTTGGACGCCGGATGACTGAAAAAAAGTGTGCTGGTATGACAAGTCGCGTTTTGTACTCCACTCCGTGGATGATCGTGCACGTATTTGGCACGAACAACATGAGGCACTCGATCCATCTTTCATGGGCCGGTGCAGGCGGTTGTATGGTGTGGGGCATATTTACCTGTCAAGAACTTGGACCCATGGTGCATGTGGAACAACGTATGACTGGTGCCCACTATCGTGTGTTGCTTGCTGACTTTGTTCACCCAGCAATGTTGCACATTTCCCCGAATAGCGACGGTGTCTTCCAAGACGACAATGCGCCAAGCCACAGCTCCAGTGTTGTACAGGAATGGTTTCAGGAACTCAGCTCAGACTTTCAGCATATCGATTGGCCTCCGAACTCCCCGATGCCAATCCTTGTGGGACATTATTGAATTGCATATCAGGCGTCCGGGTACACCAATCACCTCCATACCTGCATTGAAGGCCGCATTCACACAGCGTGGTTGGCCATGCCTCCCAACTGGTTCCAGTATCTTATTGAATTGATGCCACGTCGGATAGCCGCTGTACTGATGACTAAAGGGGGACCTACGTAATATTAGGTAGTTGGTCATACTTCAGTGATTACTCAGTGCAGTTTCTCCTTTTTCTGTCTGTGAAAACATTGGGAAAGAGAACCTCTCTGCTCCTGGATTTAATATTATCCCAAGATACTCTTATCACGTCTTCTTCTCATCTTTAAATAAATTTGCTTCAATGAAAACTAGAATTTTGCTTTCTAATCACACGATATATACCCGTTGAACAACTTCTGCGCTATGTCAAAAGATGATCGAGTCGGAAACATTCAGCTAACGTTTTAGTTAGCGCACCTACACTGAAGCAGGGCCGGATTAAGGCCTTAGTGGGCCCCTAGGCTAAGGACTTTGAGTGGGCCCCCAAATAACTTATGACGGAGAACTATTATGAAGTCCATTAAAACACAAAACTGTAACTACTAAATTATCTGCAGAGTTTTCATAATAAGTCATTGTGTTTTTCATTGTTCTCAGAAAAACATGAGTTAAAAGCTTAAGATTCTTAGATTTTGTCTTGGGTTTTCTACCGGTTAAACATTGTATACCTCTCTTAGTTCATCTTTTTTGTTAAATACAATATGAAGCCAAAAGGGACTTCGACAAATAACGGTTCCAAGTACAAATTGGAAGGTGTGGGTGTATGGTATTGAAAAAGCTGAAACTGTCTCGCATACTCCACTGTACACAGCAACATGAAACCTTTACCCTTAGTGAGACACTGTCTTGAAATCTGTTCGTCTTCCAGCCTCTGTTTCTTACCAAGCAGAAATCATACGAGACAAAAAGTAAAACTATTTCATAAACTTCTCTCTTTCACTCTCTCTATTACTTGCCCAGGCATGCTTCCTGAGCGCTTGGTCATGGTGGGCCCCAAGGCTATATAGCCCCTATAGACCCCCCTTAATCCGGCCCTGCACTGAAGTAGCACATTATTAGGAACACTTACCTAAAAACGCGCTGGTCTTTCCTTGGCCTTTAAAACTACTTCGATTCGTTGTTGCATGGTTTCAAAGAGGTGCTAATATTGCTCTACAGGCACGTTCAGGTAAGACGATATGAAGACGTCTATCAATTGGCAAATGTTTACTGGAGGAGGATCACTCTAACCAGTGGCTCTCTCAATCTCATCGCCCATGGTTTCACGGTCTGGTGACTGAGGGGGAACATTTTAGCGTTTTGAAGTGTCTGCTGTGCCCTTGGAACTGCTCTATGTCGATCCGAGGCTTTGTGGCATTGAATATTATTTTGCTGGAAGTAAATCGCTCAATCAGGAAAAAACGTACATCACACGTACGAATGTGCCTCGTCGGCGGTGATGTTAAGATACCTCGTGGCATCTAAATGCTGTTCCAGTTGTATTAAGAAACCAAATGACCAACATTAAAACAAACTTCAGACAATTACACGTCTCTACCAGCTTGTATAGTTAATGCTAGGCAGCTGTATTCCAGCTGCCTAGCATTAACTATACAAGCCATGGACGGCGGTAGGTAGGGGACGCCGGGATGCAGACCCCCCCCCCTTGGAATTCCATGGTGTCTCTCACTGAGGGGGTCTATCCAGGAAACGCCTTAAAAATATGTGGTTCACATATAATTTACAGTTTTTTTGTTGGTTTTTTACGATTTCCTGGATATCGTCACCATGTTTCGCAGTTTTCTGGAAAACTCTTCAAGTACACTTTTGAAAACTTACTTCGCACAAATATACCGAAAATGGTTAATATAACGCTCTGTTTTTCTCCTTAAAAAAGTTCTTTAAAGAATTCTTTAAATTTCTTTAAAGCGGAGAAGGAGTCTCTCTCCTCTCTGTGCATTCTTTTTATTCCAAGTGCGAATGTGTCTTACTCGAGATCAGAAAACCCATTAAATACATCTGAGAAATAAATAACTGAACAAAAGAACTCGAACTCAAATGGAGCGGTGAGTATACTACCGTGCACAGATCTTTCTTGGTGTTTTGTCACATAGATGATAAACGATCCTGCACGAATGTGCGTGCTTTTGCTGCGAGAACAACGATCGTCGAAATGAGGGTATCGAAATTACTCTGTGGCGTTCTGGATGGTATTTCTGCCGAGGGTAGAAATAATCTATCGTCGTTTCCTTGATGTTTATGCTTTCACCAGCCATCTTTATGCACAATGCCTGTGTGTGGTAGAGAAAACCTTAAGAGATTTGTTTAGGAACTACGCTTGATGTGAATTCCAAAGTTTCCGAGTAAGAACTGGCTCCTGCGATTTCAACAACACACTTACCCGTTTAACCCAAGAGATATATAATTGCAATACTAAATTGCTGTTTTCATCCCAGGTACAATTAGGTGTTCATATATAACTATAGCTTATTAGATCTTGACGTTCGTTAGTTGCAGTGAATAACCGAAAAATTCAGACACCTTTTTTAATTCATTTATGACATTTACTGACAGTCGGATGATGAAAGGATTTCGGTGTGCTTTACAATTTAAAACGTTTCGTATTTCACAGGGTAGAACGGAGGAGTGAGGATTTCAGAATCGCCACACCTCTTTAAGCCTTTCGCCTCCTATTGAATCCGGCGCCTGAAATTTAGCAGGCAGATGCTACAAGTCAACAAACTGGCTTTTTTTATTGGAGGTTTAACGACCACTGTGAGCAACTCAGTGGGCTATAAGCAGTCGCTCGTGCCTAATTTTGGTCCACTGGTTCCAGGGAAGGGAGAGAGCCAGCGCCGTAAGACAAACACAACATCCATGCCTCACAGGGATTCGGACCCGGCCCATCTCGGACGAATGATCAGAAGCCAATGCATAGACCACTGCGCCACCGGGGCGGCCAAACTGGCTTTGGAATGCACTACCTTCTGCATATCAGTTGACAGGTGATAACACATTGCAGTTGCGCCCAACACTTTTTAATATTTGTTTTCAGTCCTACAGCTTCAAACATTACAACCATCAGTAAACTTAAAAATCTGGGACGCCTACCAAACAGCATTTCCGACAATATGAATCCCCCACAGGGACCTAGGGTCTCTGAGATCTTCGGTAAGATTAAGTTACACAAACCACTCCACCCAATCCGACCTTCGGTATCTTAATATTCATCACTTACCCGTACCCTTGAAAAGGCTTTAGCCTCATACTTAACCCCCTTATTGCACTATTCACAATATTCTGTCAATAGTTCTCTCCAGGTTATCCATTGCCTTAAACCTATTCGCACCAAAAACACGCCTTTCATTCTCGCATCCTTGGATGTCATTTCCCTTCTACCCCAGTGTCCCCCTGGATGCAGCACATAACCTTATTGAGGAGCGTTTGCATTCATTGACTCCCCTCCTACTTTGACCGAAGTTGAAGCAGTTATATCAGCCCCTTAAACTTACAGCCTTTAAATTTAATGAAGTTATTTACCTGCAGATTAGTGGTACCGCTATGGGTTCCCCCTTTCTGCCGTGCTGGCAGAATTTGTTTTGCAAAATCTTGAAAATGAGGTTCTTACTATTTGTCCCTTAAAATCTCTTCTCTTTTTACGATATGTGGCTGATATCCTACTCATTTGGCCGCATTCTCAATCTGATCACCTTCATTTTCTGGAATTACTGAACTCTAAATACCCTTCCATTAATCTTTCTTTTGAATTGGAACAAAATTTTGCCCTTCCGTTTTTGGATTTGTTGTTTGAAAGACAACCTTCTAATCACTCCTTAAAATATTCTGTATATCTGAAGCCAACCTACCAACCCGTTCTTGCATCTCACTCTTCGTTTCAACCAGAGTCTGCTAAACTTGCTGCAATCAGATTGTCGGTGCGCAGAGCACTCTCGCATTCTTCAATTCGTTTGCGTAAGCTTGAGTTACATGGGATCCTGAATGTTGCTAGTGACTTCGGATACCCAAGGAAAACTATGGTTTCAATTCTGCGTAAATTCAGGCGCTTCTACTTCCCTGCTTTAGAGAGAACCACCCATTCACAGCACTATGTGGGATCTATGAATTGCTCTCCTACTTGCACCAAGGCCTTAGGAAATATTTGCGCTAGATCCAACTTGGACTTTGGTTTAAGGACTTGCAATTTATTTTCCATAATCAGACGCGACAGGGACCTTATCAAACCAACACTTAAATGCGGCGTATATTCCATCTCACTTAAATCCGTTGAGCCTAATGTTGAAGGTAAATTGTACATAGGCTCAACTCTCAGAACGGTTACAACCCGTGTGTCTGAACATTTATACGATGTGCGAACCGCATCTCGATCAACGGCATTAGCTAGGCTGGTTGCTAGCGGATCTCATATGCCTTTATGGAATGAAACTCGGATCATCGTATCTTACAACAACAGATTCATAACTATTTTTGCTGAAAGTTTGTTTATTTACCTTCTTAAGCAAAGGTGTTGCAACGACGACATACCAGCATATATTTCCTGAATTTGGACTAAACTTTTGGAACGCTTTGGTGATCATCGTACTTTGAATTTATTTTTCAGCCAGACCATCCGATCAACTGGATGCAGCATATAACCTTTCCCTATTGACTCCAACCTTTAATATTTCTTTCAGCTTACCCACGTCACTCGAATATGTTTCTTCGGTAATGCTGCCATCCTGTAGGAGCATGCGTCATAATGCGTCATCACGCCCTTGTCACTGTATATACAGTAGTATGTTGTGCTCGCATGAACAGTCTGTTCAGTATGTCCTGTATCTGATGAAGACCACATACCGTTGGTCGAAAGATCTAGTACTTTTAACTATTATATTTTAAAGTATTGTTTTTTAACTTGTATACGAGGTCCGATCAAAAAGTTCCGAGACTAGACCGATATACAACAAAGTACTTATGTTACTTAAGTCTGGCTATGATCTTCCTCAAAGTAGTCTCCTTGGGCAGCGATACACAGCTGCGAGCGTTTTTACACTGTTGGAACGCTTCCTGCAAGTCCTGTTCACGAATCGTGTCAAGCACCATATGAGATTCCCGCAGGAACTTCTCCACGGTTTCAAAACGGCGACCTTTGAGCTTCAACATCATCTTCGGGAGTTCGACAGAGTTCATCAAGAGTTAATCTTCATCTTAGAGAGTTAATCTTCATCTTAGAGAGTTAATCTTCATCTTAGAGAGTTAATCTTCATCTTCGGGAGTTTGACAATTGGATCTTAACGGAGTTCGACACGGAGCGCCTTCTGTTCGGGGTTCAGAATCTTTGGAACAAACGTTGCAGCAATGTAGTGCATGTTCAAAACCGAAGTCAGAATTTCTTGCACTGTTCTGCATGACACATTGACGATGGTAGCAATGTCTAGAATGGTTCTCCGACGATCTTCATGCAACAGTTCCTAATTTCGTCCACATTTTCGGGTTTTTTCTCGTGGATGGTCGCCCTGACCTCTCATCGTCTTCCAGTGCCGTTCTGCCGCTCTTGAAGCGCGAGTGCCACTCAAGACACCGCACACGACTCATTGCTCCATTGCCATAAGCCTGCCGCAACATTTCATGTGCCTGCGTTCCCGATTTGCCGAGTTTGACGCAGAGTTTGATGTTCGCTCACTGCTCTAGTTTGCAGATCATACGGAAATCGCAGCTGCATTCTGTACGTGGTCACCAAATATCATGCAGCAAAGCTCCCGATGTTCACAGAACGACGCCACTTGGCACAATGGCTCATGAAGGTCACTGCCCTCGACCGCGGCTCGCGCGCCCGCGTGCTGCCTTCTGTTGGCGCGCTACGTACCTAGTCTCGGAACTTTTTGTTCGCACTACGTATATGTCTTTTAACCCAATTAAAAACCTATATCGACGCAACGTTTACTGAGGTTATAAAGGCCAGTTGCAATTTTTTCTTATCGTGTTAAACAACAGATATTTGTGCTTCGTTATATGGTATAGTTTTATATGTTATAGTGCGTTTGGGTGTTCCAAATAACTTGCTACTTCAATATAATATATAATTACTCCTAAAGATCCTTAGCAAAATGTTGTGAAAAGTAGTTTGCCTCAAAAACAGGATAACCGCTGACTGTGTTCTGTCCCTTTTGCACAAGCCTGAAATTGCAGCCCTGTAAACGTTTTGCTCTTGCCATCAAAACAACTGCTTTCAAAAGCTGTCAGCCGTAGTTCTATAATACATACTACAACTTTCCATCGCATAGCAAAAAGAGCATTCACCCATTTTGTTCCCAGCCGAGAAGCCAAAGAATGGGTTTTTTTTTCTTGCTAGGTTTTGGTACAAAGCACTCCTTTTACCTATTTAAGTCAGAATACAGTAAACACATGTACTTTTGAGCAGTTCCGTGTTTCAAAAAAACCAAGAAAGTTGCTCAACAGAGAGAAAGGCCACACCATGAAGGAATGCACGAAATGAGACGCAACTTACTACACATACTGTATATACTACACATACTTCTCAACTCAAAACATGAGGTATAACTTGGTCCTTCGTCCTTTTTAGTGGCTGCTTATTTTTAAATACATATTATTAAGTTTTTAAATATATATTTTTATCAATAATTGAAAATGCACTTTAATATGTCGGATATATTTTTATCGCTTCCCATTACTCACGAAGATATTTTCCCTGGGTTATTTTTATTTGCATCTTCAATATTTTGAGCCCCCCCTGCGGATATCCTGGGTCCGCCACTAAGCTCTTGGTATCGTGTGATTGACCCAGGTAAGTACTTTTATATATCAGAACAAAACGTTCACAAGGCACACTGTAGTTGATAGAGAAATTCTGTATCAAGATTGTTAAAACATATAAAATCCCTTTCAAGAAAAACCGACTTACTTTGCCGATAACAAGTATAATCAATATTTGATTCTAGCTCCAATACATCAAGTATTTGATCCAATATTTAATAAAATATACAACAGAGGACCTCTGCCCTCGGTACTGTGGGTCAAATTGGGCTCTGCCGTAGGACTGTTAGAGCAGACGGTAACAATTATAGGATTCGTTGTTGACCAACCCCTTCACCTGCCATTCCCTTTCCTTCCCAGCAAAAACACAAGTGCTGGGAAACTGCTGGCCACCAGCTGGCAGTGCTGGGTCACTGCTGGCTGAAATCTGCCGCTCACGGCCCGGTAGCGGTCCGTTGGTGGCAGCGCTATCAGTTGGAGAACCATTGATGGCCCTGCAGCATCGCCGTGAATTGTGGGCCTCAAAGCAAGTGCCACTAGTGGCCCGTTGCTGGCAACCAATGCAACCCCAACAGCAGGTGGAAACAACGGGACTGCGGATGCGCAGAAGCAACTCATGGTAACAGTTAGTTGAAGACGACGCTATCGCCATCGTGTTGTTTTAGTGGATGTTAAGAAAACAAATCCATATGTAGAGAGGCGAATTAATTTCCTAATGAAATTCCACGTCGACGAAGATATCAGATTAAGCCATAAAATACTAGATTACAGCCATGAAATACACCCACTCCATTCCCATGAATAACAATTCATGGAATTGAATGGGTGAATAACAAGAAACAGTTTGAAACAATTTGAAACCGCTTGAAACAAATGTCCTGGAAAACCATTAAAAACCGTTTCTTGGAAAAAAAAAGAATTATATACGCGTACAAAATTTAGTAATTATTTGAAAGAAAAAAAAATCAACGCTATGTGGTTATAATGTACCCATTCATGGGCAGACAAAACTGGGAGGAATTCGCTTCTTAAAATAACGAGAAGTAAAATAAAATATCTTTCCTCTTTAAAACAAATGTAGCTTCGGACAACGGAAAGGAAAGATACAACGTTAAAAATGTAACACAATGTGACATGAACCCGGATAAATATATATTAATTCAACAATTTCCTTTCAAGACGACAAGGACAGTACAAAACTTTGGAAAGCGACTCTAAGTATGTACACTCCTTAAAAATGAGTGAAGTTCCGTTAAGGTAAAATAAAAAAAAAAAAAAACTATCGTTACGTTGAAAAAATAAATTGATGAATTATATGAAACTGACTTTTATGAAAAATACCTCGCAATATTGAAAATGAAAGCGGGAGCCATTCGATTACACATTCCGCACGAAACAGACAGCTTCAAGCACACTCTCGTTCGTGGCAAGTTAGTACGGTCGGTAGGGAGCTGAGCTCCCAGGTTCGTATCCACCCAGATCTAGACGGGAGTTCTCCCGGTCTGTTGAGAAAATTTCCCCGGCGCACTGCTATAATTCACAAGTTTCTTAAGGGTAGAAAAAACAAGTTGCAGCTTTGGGAAACTGCGGGTTGTTATCCTTGATTTTTTTTATGGCTACTACTGGGAGGACAAGATTCGGCAAGCCACCAGTTACGTCACGTGGTTGCTGGCTGCAACTACCGGCAAACTAGCAGACCACATTACGCTAGCCATCATTTCTTGTACGTGCTTAAAGGGCCGCTGAAGGGCCACTTGTGACAGCTACTGCCTGTGATGGACAGCTGATGACCCTGTTGTGGCATATGACAGTTGATGGGGTGCCAGCTGTTGGCCTGAACTGCTGGCCCTTCTATTGGCCGCCCGATTATTTTATTGACGGTTCGGCAGCGGCAACATAGTGCTGGGCCATTGCTGGCAGTGCTGGTTGCCAGCAAGACTGTTTTTGCTGGGTTAGAGCTAAAACTATAAGGGGAAAGCAATTGTTTAGACGCTGGAGACATCCAGTGTAACCATGAAATATAGCTCCTGGGAATAGTGGACACTCGAGTTTTGGCATTCTGATGTTTTAAATGTTCTGAGATTCTACTAACGGATATTTCACTTTAAAAGCAGAGGATGTCCCAGAGCCTTGGGGCGACAGCCGTGGTTGCCCAGGTTTTGCGCCTGTCTTGATAACTAATAATAAGACGCTGAACGCAGTTCCATTCGTAGCATAAAACTGTTACTCTCTATAAAAATAGCATCACAGGACAAGGCAGAATTTGCCTTTATGATCTTTGTTATTATTTTAAAATTTTATCAATTAACAAAACATTCAAAATAAAAAATTAAAAAATCAAAGATTTAGTTTTCTTTTTGGTTTTTGAGGCTCTTGCGATTCTGAGGCACAAAGCGCGTGCTTCCTGCGCCTGTGGGGCGATCCGCTTCTGCCGACCAGCCTAATTTGCTGATCGCCCGATTCGTTGCCAAAGATGCGCGTGGTCTCGCATTGTCATGATGAATATTGATCCTTTTCAGATTCTTGTTTGGTCTCTTCCTCTTTATGGCTTCCCTAAGCTTCTAGGGTGCCTCAATGTACCACACACGGTACGACCACGTTCCAGAAAATCAAGGTGAATGACACCACTGTCATCCCAAAAAACAGTTACCAAGACTTTCTGTGCTGATCGTTGCCTCTTGAACCTCTTAGACCTTGGTGAAGAGGTGTGACGCCATTCCATGGATTGATTCTTCGTTTCCGGATCGTAAAGATTCGCCCACGTTTCACCCCATGTCACCGGATCGAAAAAAAACGTGTCTTCATTGGCTTCAAAGCTTCCAGCAGATCAGAGCAGATTTCCACCCTGCTCTCGTTCAAATCGGGTGTCAACTGCCGAGGTACCCACTTTGCACACACTTTCCGATACCCTAAGTCTTCCACCATTTTCTATATGGCATTTTGACCACAGTCCAGTTGTGCAACAAGCTCACGGGTTGTGACCCGTCTCTCCGCGCGAATCAATTCATCCACTTGCTGATGATGTCAGTGGTCGTAGATGATGGTCTCCCACTGCATGGTTTGCCTTCAATGCTGCTTTCCAATTCTTTAAACTTCTTTATCACTGTAAGAACATTGCTCTTGAAAATGGTTCATCTCCCTGGACATTCTGTAGCCTTCTGTGAATGTCGGACAGCTTGCACCCTTCCTTCGTTAAGTACTCAATGACGGTACGTTGCTTCTGCTTGGAATCCATTATTTACCTGCAATGAAGAAGAAGGGTTACTACAGAGGAAGAGTTACGCTATCAACATGTGCAATTTGTACGACCTCTGTCAGTTAATAAGAAAGTTATGACCACTTTTGCATTACTTTCGGTATATTTAATATGTGAGCTTATATTTTTACTTGGTAAAGGCAACACATACTATTAGCATTGCCTACCTGGAAGTTGACACTTTATCCTCCAAAAAAATTTTTTTATGATTTTTTTTTTCATTTTACATTTTTTCTTTTTTTTTTAATCTCTTTTTCTAATCAGTTTTAATGGCCGTTCTCAAATATCGTCTTTTGCATTTCGCTTAACACTATTTGATATGATTTGGTGGGTCATGGTTGCGCCAGAAATCGGATTGTAAAATAACCCAAGCATTAGTGTACACTTTCAGTTTTGCCAAGCATTTAACGCCACTTCCACCCCGTCCCTGTTCCTCGAATTTTATAGATTTTGTGTTCTGAATGTATCAGTTGTTTCTCGCCGTGCTAAACTCTGTTACCTCTATAATTGCTGTTTGATGAATGATGAAATGATACCACTGTTTATCAATGAGTCCGTGGAGCATTCGTTGTCCAGCAGAAAGCATCATATGCAGGAGGGCTCCCTGTTCCACCCACCGATTTTCCACATTCCCCCTCTCGTAAGCAAGGGCTGGGTGCATGGGCGCCTATATAGGGGGCAATAGGTGCATTTGGCCTCCCCTGGAAATCAGATCATGCCGTTTCTGTTTTTGGAAGATACACATACATTTTCGCGATAATATTAATTCTGATTGCAAATTAATTTTGGAGAATTTCTGGATGCGTGTGCTTGCAGTAAAAACAGGAAAACAATGGGAATATCCAGTAGAAAAATAGAAAATTTGCAGTCGAAATTATTAATGAAATTTCCCATTGCATTTTGGAGAACAGTGTACTTACGTACAGTGCAGAAAAGTATACAAGCGAAGAAATGAAAGTTGTACGAGTATCATCCTCTACAGCAGCTATTCACAACTGGGCAAAGTTCTCTCAAAACGTTTTCAAAAAATTTGTCTTGAGGGTGTTATTTTCATTCTTGATGATCAATTGAGTGATTTCTAGAGTTAGAGCATTTGAAACAAGTGGACAAAAGGATTTAAAGAACATCAAAGAAATGTCCTCATTGTCCTAACATGATGTCTAATTTCACTCACCTATCTTTTTACTGCAGTTTTTGGGTCTCCTGGTTTCCAATTAAATTTATGTATTGAGAATGTGGTAAAAATGGTTAGATAACAAAAAGACGCAGTGGAAATTTTTATATGGTGTTTGTATGTTTTCATGGATAAAATTTCTGTTTGCCCCCTCCTGAAAATTACGCTATGGACGCCAATGGCTGGGTGTTTGTAGTCGATTGCCTTGTTGTCTTCCTTTACGAGGGCAACTGGCCTATAAGATAAGGATCAGAGATTGAGGTGAGGGCAACTGACCCATGCTCGTTTACAAGAACGAGGTCCTCAAAATGGTACAGGAAAAGAACCTTTTGTCAAGCTACAAGCAAATATTGTTCTAATCAGTGATTAAACTATCCTCCGACATCTGCCATTCAATATCCCTGCTTACCAAGCAACAGCTTAAAATCGATTATTTACATGAAGAACATTCCTGTGTGATTGTCCAAATGATATGAAATACTTGAAGAAATAACATGAAATATTATACTGCAATGAGGATGCGCGCGAGGGTGTAGCGATTCTTACACAGATTTTCATACGTTTGTTATATTTAAAAACTCTAAATCAGGTTCATATTCACCAAATGAAGGTGAATGAAATATTCGGCAATGCATTTTAAACATTATCGCTGTCAACATGAAAGCGCACTGTTCCTTGTTGGCTTTTCCGTACTGTGTGCTGCGTATAAAACTTATGCTTGGGTACTTGCGAAAGACTCGAAATGCGATTCTGAGGTTTTCTTTCGTCGTGTCTGTCCTCCGTGCATTTGAAGGTCCTTTTCACAATTACTCAATAAAATCCAAATAAAAAAAGCATACAAACAAACGGAATTGCCTGAGAGTATTATAACGTACCAGGAGATGTGACGTACCTGCCAGAAGGACGCACACGACATAAAGGCAGATAGGAATCAGAATAAAATGTCCGCGTAGCTCAATTGGTAGAGTAACTTATTCCGGAATGAGGGGATCCGGGTTCGAATCCTGGCGTGGACAGAAATGACGGAGAAATTCACTTCGTTATAGTATATAAAATTATTCGTTTTAGAGCTATTCATTTGAAAGTTATGCATTTTTTTTAAAGTTGCGTGAATTACTTTTCCTAGTGTTGCACCTAAAGAGAAAATGCGTGACTCTGGCACTTCCTAAACATGTACTGTATTTCTGAAGTTAAATGGTCCAGAAAGTTAATTGCTATAATCTTTCGTATTGTAATGATTTATGTAATGGAAATATTCTTCTGACGTTAAGCATAATGTTCATTTTGAGAATCGTCTCATTGTGATTAACTGCTACACTTTGAGTGTGGTCTAATATTTAGAAAATTGGAACTTATCAATAAATAAATTGTGAACAGTTAACCTTTTATCACTCAAAGTTTGGCTGAACGAGGTGTTCTTTAAGATTTAAAGTATGCCGTTTTTCATCCGTATTTTTTTAGGTTAAAGAAATTTGTACGTAAGTAGCTTATTTTTCTTTTCCTATTCATGGTTTTGGAGAGGTATAATGAAAGTAATAGATATTTTAGCTCTTGAATTCATGTAAGAAATTCAGAGTATTTGGTACAGTCAGGAAAAAGTAGAAGCATAGGATTCCAATAATTCCTAGAAATATAAGGGAGCACCAATTAAAATATCATTTGAAGAGCTTGAAGCTGCAGGACATAAATGAGACACTAATGGTATTGAAGGAACTATTGCAAAGTGGTTCCGTACGTAAGAGAAATTGTTGAGAGAACGAAAGATTCACATTCAAAGAAACCTGACGGCTGCCTAACAAAAGGCTTCAACAAAGAGACGGGTCATCTGCAGTGAAAAAGAAGGGACAATGGTTTTCAAGAAAGAATCCGGGGAAAAGAGTAGTTATCTTGATAAAAGCAACTTTAGATTACTTTCAGAATTTCTGCCCGAGGGAAGAACGGAGGGAGCGATGCTTCAGCTGAATGCCGAGGAATATTATACGAATATCTTCCTTTTTTCCTTTGAAGCGTAGAAGTTGAAAGACATCTTAGTTTTGTCCTCAAACTGTGTAATACTCCGTCGAAAGTTTTTCCTGAAAAAAACGAGGAATGACTAACACGAACATATGAAACTTGATTGACAGATTTTCTTGTAAAATAGCCCTTTAATTTTAAACAACTAATAGAGAAAACTGAAAATTAAATTTCCGTTATTTTAGAATCAAAATGAACAGATTGCGCAACCTAACAGAATAAGAAGAAAGTGGAACGGAAGACAAGTTATTGTTTTAAGTTAACAATAACAATAACAAACGTGCGATTTCTCATATACATTGGTGCTCAAAATTAAAGCAACTACCACAAAAACCTAGTCAACAGAGGAACTTTGCCCCGAAATAACATGTAAATGGTACACAAGATGCCGATTATGTCAAGTAGCAAACGCTGCGACCAATAAACGAACGACGGCGCTATAGGAAGCCGACGGATATTTGCATATGTCACACACAACTGGATTTTGTATATATGCGTTTATGGTCGAATACGTGGGGAACCTTGGGGTTTGCACTGTTAAGTGCAGTGATAAAATGTCATTATGTTTTAGAGAGTTCGTTTAGATGATTCATTGCGGTGGAGAGCTATAGGGAGATTACAAGCAGAGCAGTCTGAAGCTGAAGTGGCCGGATGGTTAAATGTGGATCGATCCGTTGTCTGCCGCTCAAGAACGCAATTTCAGGAAAGTGAAAACAAATCGAGAAGACCTGCGCAAGGACGTCGGAGGGACACATCTACTCGACAAGACCGATTTTTGGTGTTAACCATTAGGCGCAATCCAAGCAGCACTGCACGTATAATGTCACAGACGCTCCCAGCAACAACTCATATGACTGTACAGCGACATACAGTTTAACGAAGATTGCATAACAGTGGTCTGCATGCAAGAAGGCTTGTTGCGTGCGTGTGTGTGTGTGTACGCGTGCGTGCCTTTGAGTGTATCCCAAAGAACATCTAGCTTCGAATGGTTGCATAAACATGTTCATTGGACCCACCAAGAAGGAACACGCGTACCGTTTACCTATTAGAGCTGATTATGTTTGTAACCAGATACTCGGAGAACATTCATATGGCGAGAACGTTGAGACACGACATCAGCCGTTGAACGATGGAGACTGGGACCATTTTGGTTTGGACCGGATTCTCTACTAAAAGTCGTTCACCTCTCCACGTAATAACGAGGCAAAATCCTCGAGGTCTATAGGCTGAAAATCATTGAGGTCTATAGGATGAAAATCATTGAGGTCTATAGTCTATACTCATGTTGTTATTTAGAGATGCAGTAAGACCGGATTTCATGTTAAAGGACGACAACACCCGACCTCGAAGAGCTTTAATGGGCAGTGAATATTTTGAAAGCGGAGATACTGAACATACATGGTTTGGTAGGTACGGTCAACAGATCCTAATCCAACTGAGCATGTTTGGGATACTTTATGTCTACGAATGCCCGCTTCCCTCCTTTTACAGGTCTACGGGACTTACGGTGTACTTTTCCGGAAGAATTAGGCTTAATCCCGAGCAGTCGCTTGTGGGCACACTAATTCAGAGCATGGTGCGGCACTATGAAACTAACTGGGGTGATCATAATCCGCATTGAAGACCATTTTTTCGCCGATTTATGTGATATCGTTTCATGCTGAATTTCACTGATTTTTTCACAGGCCCAAAATTTGGGCATATTTGCATACATCTTAGTTCTTTTGTGTTCACAAGTGTGAAACACTTTGCTACACACCGTACATAAAGTTCATTTCCTTATGTTCATTACCTTGTCAGTTATCTGTTAACTAGGTTTTTGTGATTACTGCTTTAAATTTGAGAGCCAGTGTATTAGGTACAGGGTTCTAAAGCTTTCAGGGCCATTATTTAATAAATTTAAACGCATGGTAGAAGCTATGATCTATCTTTCAATTTTTTTTTTATTGGAGGTTTACCGACCACCGTGAGCAACTCAATGGGCTATAAGCAGTCGCCCGTCCCTAATTTAGGGTCACTGGTTCCAGGGAAGGGAAAGAGCCAGTGCCGTAAGACAAACACAACATCCATGCCTCACCGGGATTCGAACCCGGACCCCGTTCAGACGAATGATCAGAGGCCATCGCTTAGACCACTGCGCCACCGGGGCGGCTATCTTTCAATTGATCTTTCGGCATGGAAATGTTTTATCCTGTGTACGCATATCCTCATCGTGGCTGCTCTTGATTCAGAGTAAAGACAAAAGTGTTTTTATGCTCATACACATCCTCATCATACTAGTATTTGCTTATTTTATGCATACGGTTGCATCAAAATGAACAGGCAGCCAGCCTCATGAGCAACGCGTTTTTTATGGTTCGAAGGAACGGAGGGGCTATGCTTCACTATCTCACTAATACTACAGCTGAAACCCTGCTTCGGGGATCCACAGGGAAGGAAAAGGGGCAAGCTTTTTTGTGTACCCCCCGACCCTCAGCGGCAATCTCAGTTTTCATCTACTATGTCGAATGTTCGCTCTCTGTGTGAGAAGTTGATTGGAGGGGCTAGCAAGGGAGAACGGTATATGACTGGGAAATGTGACACGCACATGTGCCTCCGTCAAAATGCCAGTGCTCATAAACTTCAACCAGACTATGTTATTTTATGAAATAATACAAAAACATTAATAAAGGATCCAATAAGTGCTGCAGATCGAACGTGCATCATTTTCGCACATGGTTTACCATTATTGTATTACCAAATTATTAATATTTCTAGAAAGCTTTAGTTCGCAAATTGCACAGCAAATATTGTAATTTTAATTTGCTGTTCCTATAGGAGAAGTGAGCAATGTGGAAATACTGTTAACTTCTCTGAGACACCAATTTGTTTAAAACACCGGCCATTGTCACATAAATAGTTCATTCCCATAGGCGATTTTAGATCTTTTGTGGCCCTAGGCCCTAAAAGATAGGCCCTAAAGGACGCACATGAGATAAAGGCAGATAGCATCGAGAGTATACGTCCGCGTAGTTCAGTTAGGAGAGCGACTTATTCCGGAATGAGGGGCCTGGTTTCGACGCTCGGCGTGGACAAAAAAAGTGACGGAGAAATTTACTTCCTTATAACTTCGTGAATTTACCACTAACGGCTGTCAAAGTTAAAAAAACAAAGTTCCATTGCGAACAAACTATTCAACTTAGAGGGGGAAATTATTATTTTTATTTCTCTCAAAGTAGGCTTAATTGTTCCTTCTCAAATATTTAAATTTTCCAATTGGTTCGCTAATTTCCTGCTAGTGGCGCTAAGTCCAAAGAATTTGGTTTTCACAAATTTTTCAAAAAATATTTTTGCGAAAGACAGGACATAAACATTCAATAAATTTTGTTCATTTTAAATTTCACTACTAGTTCATAAATTTCCCGCTAGAAGTTCTCAAAGTTGAAATTCCGTTAATTTTAGCTTTACGCTACAAAGAGATCATTTCAGTTACAGCAATACTTCTTTTTTTTTGTTCTTTTTACTTAGCACCTTTTCAGTTGCAAATTACTTGACAAATTAAAAGCTAAGGCCCTGAAAATGGAATTCCTCTAAATTTATCAATATATGTGTATAAATTGTCATAAAATTGGAATGCATTTCAATTACAAAACGTGCTCTTTCTATTGCTTCAGCTTCGGAAAATCATCTTGTTTTTACGTTATGAGCAAATATTTAGGCGACGAGCATAGTATCAAGCAAAAATAAAATACTTGAAGACATTGGTAACAGGAAAAGTCCTCCACATTAGAAAATTTGGGTAAAATGCAATTTGTGCGCAGTACTTCACTTGAAAAAGGTGGATGACTTTTTGTGGAGTTTTTCTGTGGCGAACAATTCCTTAAATCGAAGATATTCAGACGTAAATGGCATAGACGGATGCCATGGATCAAGAAAGTTGGACAGTAAGAATTTAATCAGTCAGTTCAGGAAAGCGAGAATGTGTTTTTTGAATGCATTTTTTCTTATCATTTTCATCGGAAAAATGAGGTGGTCTGCATTTTGTTTATTCTGCCAAAAAGACGCGTGAGATTTTTTTATACTCGCACTGCAGTTATCAGGAACAGAAACATAAGAATTAGATGGAGAAGATCCACTTTGAAAAAGGAAAATTAGAAAGCGACAGCTTTTCGAGTAAGAGTGCCATTGAAACGTTTGTATTGCTTTTTCGAGCGTTAGTTTTATAACGATTTAAGGAATAGAAAAGGTGAGAATACTTGATAATTATCAGTATTAAACCAGGGGAAGGAGAAAGTCATAAGAAAATGCTGTTGCACAATAGAAATTTTTTTAACACTATTAAATAAGAAAAAGATAAATAGTGTGATCGTCTCGAATTTCTTAACTATTTCAGCCTAAATACTGGCTGTTTTGTATACTGCTTTAGCGGGATTAGGGCTAAGGAAGAACTTGATTACCCTACCCCAAAGGGCAAAACAATTAACAACAAACGCCCTCGATCATCAGGACAGTATCTACAAGCATTCTTCATCTGAACTCAGGGAGTGAAAGGGGAAAAGTTCCACCGCAGATGTTTTCCTTTGGCTGGAAGTAGCATGAAAGTAATTGATATAATAGCAGGCCAGTTAAGTATTCGCCTTAAACAATGAAAAGGGTCAGAAGCGTGAATCCTTCCTTGACCTACCACAAAAAGGAAGACTAAATTATTTTAACTGTTCCTTTCAAAACAAGTACATCAGTAAATACTTAAAAATTTGGAGGATCAACAAGAGCAAGAAAAAATATATGTTACTAATATTAGAAAGTGAAATATCAATTGACAATACAAACAAAGTGATCGCTTAAAGGATTGATTTGTTTCTGTTCGTGAACACCAAAACAAAACTTGGAATCCATTTATACATTTTCAGGGCCCCCAAACTCTGGGGCCCTAGGCCTAGTCGAAAATCCGCCCTTGTTCATTCCAAAACGTAGTGAGCTCGGTTTGCGGTATAAATCAGGCGGACCAGTCAGTCAAGTGTTTGTTAATGTCAGTTTTTTTGTTCTTGTTTGGGGGTTTAACGATCACCGTGAGCAACCCGATGGGCTGTAAGCAGTCGCCCGTCCCTAATTTAGAGCCACTGGTTGTAGGGAAGGGAGAAAGCCAGAGCTGTAAGACAAACACAACATCCATGCCTCACCGGGATTTGAACCCGGACACATCTCGGACGAATGACCAGAAGCCCACTGGCCACTGGGTTGGCAGTGTTCGTTTTGAGGATCGGAAGCGAACAAAAATTAGTGATCTGAACTATAATGTTGAACGTAGCAGGGTGGTTCCCGCAAAGCAAGCTGGAACAAGTATCTCCCAAACGGTAGTCTTCCTGTGCTTTTCAGCAACAACCGTAACAAGGGGTTTACCGCGAATGAGGCTACGCAGAATGAACATCCAGCAATGAGCGATTCTGTGGGGTTTTTTGATTGGAGGTTTACCGACCACCGTGAGCAACTCAATGGGCTATAAGCAGTCGCCCGTCCCTAATTTAGGGTCACTGGTTTCAGGGAAGGGAGAGAGCCAGTGCCGCAAGACAAACACAGCATCCATGCCTCACCGGGATTCGAACCCGGACCCCGTTTGGACGAATGATCAGAGGCCATCGCTTAGACCACTGCGCCACCGGGGCGGCGATTCTGTGGATGAAAACAGTTCGTGGATCTTGGGAATGTGGAAGAATTATTCTTCACAAATACATGGAACAACTATATTACATAATTATTAAGGCGGCAAACAGAATAGCCATTGCCATGCTTACTGTTCAACACGTACCTTAACATCAGAAAACTTGAAAATTACGTAGCCCTGGAGCGGAAATCAAGTTCGCATTTTCCGATTTTCGTTCGAGCATGCTATCCGTCGCATTACGCAGGACGATGAAGTCTCAACTATCTGACTGTTGAGATTTGAAATTTTTTCAATTTTACGCCAAGCTAATCCCTGTTTAACTGATAGCGTGCTCTAACGGAAATGGGGAGATGCGGGTTCGATTCCCGATCAAGGATGATGCAATTTTCATGTTTTGTTTGATGTTAACCCTTTAACGATCATGACACAAAAATCTTCTATCACTCTAAATACCATAAAGTCCGAAACTGTCTGTTGGTTCACTTCTTTGTTTAGTAACAACAATAGTGACTGAGGGGGACACCTGTTGATCCCTCATAGGTTATGCAAATTTGAAAAGCAAGTAAGGGCAGGATATCTGACTCACCCTATACAGGCGATTTGGACGGCTATGGTCGTTTGTATGTACGGACGTTTTGGGCGTTATGGTCGTTAAAGGGTTAAGGTACATATCGAAAATTAAGCAAAGCAATGACTATTCTGTTTGCCGCCTTAATAATTTGTGGTTGTTCCATGTATTTGTGAAGAATATTTCTTCCACAATCCCATATTTGAAAGAGTTCCAACTATCTGATGATTAAGATCTGAAATTGTTCAGATTCTTAATCATCAGATAGTTGGAACTTGGTTGTCGTGGGTGGTGTAACAGTTAGTATTCTCCAACTTAAGTAAGGAGAAGCGGATTCCATTTCCATCCTGCTCCAGGGGAATGTAAATTTTCAAGTTTTCTAATGTTAAGGTACATCTTGTACAGTAATTCAAGGAAATTGGTATTCTGTTTGTCGCCTTAATAGTAAATAGTTGCTGGATCGCCAGGGTCAAAAGAGACTTACAAGAATCGTGCAAGAGAAAAGATGGTCCACCACAACCCGGCAATTCATTGCAGAATTCAACATTGGTGTATCGAGTGTCATCCTCGAACGCGCCACGTATCGGACGATGTCGTGAACGTGCTACAACACAGCATGTCCAGTGGTTGACAACCATGTCTGATGTCGTCTGAGCAGATCACAAGAGCGTGCCTCTCGTAGGCTCAGGATTATCGATATTGCACCTTTAAGGACTGGAGAAAGGTCGACTGGAAGGACGAATCAAGGTTTCTTCTGCATCATATGGATGGCAAGATCGGAATTTTGTGCAAGCAACACGAAACCAGCTATCCTGTCAGATGTCAAGAGTACAGACCGGAGGCCTCGCTGTGCTGGTGAGGAGAATTTTTCCTAACACGCATTAGGCTTCCTGATACACATTAAAGTGTATGTGAACCTCACGACGTATATCAACATCGTTTCTAGCTAAATTAAACCCTTCATGGCTGCGGTTTATCCTCAAGCATATGGACACGTCCAGAAGCATAGCGCAACAGCTCACAATGCCCGACCCTCACCAAATGGTTTCAGAAACATGCCGACGAGCTTTTCTTTCTTCAGTGGCCTGCGCATTCCCTGGATTTAAAACTCACTGAATACCTCTGGGATGAGATAGAACAGGATTTTTGCTGCGAGACTATACCGCCGTCCAATTTTCAGCAATAGCGCGATTCAATCATGTCTGCGTGGTACATCGTTCCTGCACGACACTTCCAGCATCTAGAGCAGTGGTCATCAACCTGGTCCCTGCCGCCCACTAGTGAGCGATGATTCAAGCTTTCATGGTGGACGGTTGAGTTTTTTGACCGTTTTTACAAATTTTGTTTATCCGCCATATATCGAAAACACTGCTAACAACTTCGCAAGTTTGACTTTTTAAAATATGCTTTTGCAGTTTACTTTTGAATTCCATCTCTAAACTTTGAATATAGGTAATAATTAAAACAAGATAATCCGTAAATACAGTGTGTTGAGGATAACACAAAACACACTTTACTAATGATGTAGAACACGCACAAAATAATGTAAGAAGAAATTATATGCGAAAACACTGTTTCTCTTCTTGCAAAGATTGTTATCTGCGGAGCTAACACACACAACGTTAAAGGTCGACGACACAAACACCTGTGTGAAAGCACTTAAAAGTAACACATAACTAGACGAAACCCGTCGGAATCGAAGGAAAGTTCTTTTTTTTTTTGAAAATAATAAACTCGTATGAAACAACAAATGTAAACTTTATTTGATTGACAAATTCATTCAACCACTTCAGTAAAGACAATAGTCCAGGTTCGTGATTTTTTTGTGACTGAAGATTTAACGACCACCGTGAGCAACTCAATGGGCTATAAGCAGTCGCCCGTCCCTAATTTAGGGTAACTGGTTCCAGGGAAGGGAGAGAGCCAGTGAGGTAAGACAAACACAACATCCATGCCTCACCGCGATTCGAACCCAGGCCCCATCACGAACGAATGATCATAAGTCAAAGCTTGGGCTATAAGCAGACGCCCGTCCCTAATTTAGGGTAACTGGTTTCAGGGAAGGGAGAGAGTCAGTGCCGTAAGACAAACACAACATCCATGCCTCACCGGGAAAACACGACGAAACCCGTCGGAATTTGACCTTATATATATTTTAACGTGTCGCCGTTCAAATCAATCAGGAATGCACAGTATTGAAGAAAAAGTACTTCTTACCTTACATTCAATTTTTGAACGACGGTTCTTGGGTGCCGTGTGTTGATATCGTTAAATCAATTAACAATAGCAAATTAATCCACATTCCTCCGAAGTTGACACGAATCACTCAAGAGGCAGTAATAAACATCAAACCTACATTTAATACATGACACAGATGGTCGACCGCACACATACTAAAGATACATAACATAAAAAAACCGGCGTTTTCTTCATCGTGAGTTTCATCGTTCAAAACACTCGAGTTCTCTTTTTTCCACGGGGCAACAGCGCCCTCTATCAGAAACAGTTTTGACAGCTGCTCGGATTTTATTTATATTCTTAACTTACATTCAATTTTTGAACGACGGTTCTTGGGTGCCGTGTGTTGATATCGTTAAATCAATTAACAATAGCAAATTAATCCACATTCCTCCGAAGTTGACACGAATCACTCAAGAGGCAGTAATAAACATCAAACCTACATTTAATACATGACACAGATGGTCGACCGCACACATACTAAAGATACATAACATAAAAAAACCGGCGTTTTCTTCATCGTGAGTTTCATCGTTCAAAACACTCGAGTTCTCTTTTTTCCACGGGGCAACAGCGTCCTCTATCAGAAACAGTTTTGACAGCTGCTCGGATTTTATTTATATTTTCTCTTTGGGAGCTGTTCCTCTTCCGACATCCTCCCACCTTTGAGCTTTCGGGATCAGTCACGAAACTCAAACCCATAAATCGTTATAAGTTCATTCGCCGCACTGGCTTTAAGATCCGTCCATAACGGGATCGCACGTCTCCACTACCCGTTGCTTCTTCTTGCTTTTCTGACAACACTGGGTCATGTAAAATGTCTCTGGAAGTAGGTCCCTTTTCGACGTCTCTCGATACTGCAGGAGGCTCAGGGACTTGAAGGGACGAGCGCTCGCTCTCTCGAATCTCAAGAGGATAAAGTCTCTTCACTGGTCGCAATAAGGATCCTGTTTTTGTCTTAACTTCCGCAACATGGACTTCACCGTCCTTGCCCGGAATAGGTTTTTGCACCTTGGCCAAAAGCCAATTGAGTCTTTTAGTCTTGTCGTCACCCATTAAGGCCACGTCCCCTTCCGCAATGCTGGATCTCCTTTTAGCCTTTGAAAATTCTCTGAGATGCCCCAGATATTCGACTCTGAAGCGTTTTCTGAGATCCTGCCGAATACTCTGCCTAAATCTAATCGCTTGTTCAGTCTTTCGGTGTCAATCAAATCCAGATCGGGGACTCCTATCTCTTTGATCTCTTGCAAAAACATAGCCGGTGTGAGGGCAACGAGGTCATCACTGTCCTCAGAACTGTATGTTAGCGGTATCGAATTAATCACACCTTCCGCATCGCAGAGAATCGTGTACAGTTCTTCGTACTGTAGACTGGCTTTACCCAGTACCTTTCTGAGCGCAGTCTTCACCATGCCTATCATCCTTTCCCAGAATCCTCCCCACCAAGGGGCAGAGGGTGGATTGAACTTCCATTGAATTTTTTCCGCCGTAGCAATCCTTTGTACTCTATCCCAATGAATGGATTTCAAGTTCTTAGCTGCTCCCACTAAGTTTGTTCCATTGTCGGAATAAATGGTTGTTGGACGTCCTATGCGTGCAATAAACTTTCTAAGTGCCAAAAGAAATCCGTCGGTCGACAGAGAAGTTACCAACTCTAGATGAATCGCTCGGTAAACTGCACAGGTGAACAGTACTATCCAACTCTTTTCATTATTTTTCAAAAACAACGGTCCACATAAATCGATGCCAACCGCTTCGAAGACAAGGGCATCTCTAACTCTATCTTCAGGAAGAGGCGAACTAAGTGATTCCAAAGGAAGAGCAGTATACCTTTTGCATCTGACACATTCATTAATAACTTGCCGTATCGTCTTTCTGCACTTTATTATCCAATAACGTTCACGCAGAGTCGAGATTAGGACCTGCAGACCAGCATGGCCTAGTTCAACATGTTTTTCCCAAATTAATTTTTTCACTATGTGATGTTTAGAAGGCAGTGCTACTGGATGACGAAATGCCTCCGAGTCCTTTCTCATGGTGATTCTTGTATTGACTCGAAGCAGCCCTTCTACGTCGATAAAGGTTTTCAGAGAAGTTTCTCTATTTTCGCCAAAACTCTGTCTTTGGATTTCTTTCAACACTACCATTTCGGCCTTTTCGATTTGTTGTACACTTAACTCACCGAAACATCTTTCAGTTCGTTTTGCCTTTGCATTCCTGTAAAAATGAAAAATCTACGCCATGACTCTGATTATTCTGCTATACGAGGAGATCTTGGTAGAATATTCAAAAACCTTCTCAATTTCTGTGTTAGTAGCAGACACAATAGTTTTCCGCCTTTCTGAATTCACAACTTCCAAATTTGAAAGATCTTCTGAGGCTGGCCATTCATCACACGGTAATCTTAGCCACTCCGGACCTTCCCACCAACGAGAATTTTTCAACTCTTTCACTGTACATTCTCTCGAAGGGAGATCCGCAGGATTCATATACCCGGCAATGTGCCTCCAGTCTTCTGGGTCTGTTAGCCGCCGAATTTCCTGAACACGATTGTAAACAAAGGTTGCCCAGTTTTCATTTCTTTTTATCCAGTATAACACATTCACAGAATCAGACCAATAGTACGTAGGCACGTTCTCCAGCCTCAAGTCTAATTTCGTTGTTTCTGCTAACCTAGCTCCAATAGTGCAGGCCAAGAGTTCCATCCTGGGTATGGAAGGTAATTTCAAAGGGGCGACTCTACACCGTGCTTGTATTAGCTGACACGTCGTGGACCGATCATTTTGACATCGGACAAAAATACAAGTAGCAAATGCTATCTTGCTTGCATCACAGAACACATGTAGAGATACCTCTGAATTGGCTGAAGCATCCTTTATTATGCATCGTGGAATCAGCACAGCACTTAAGCCTTCCAATTGCGTCTTCCAACGTTCACATTTTCTAGATATAGTCGGAGGTAGCTTAGAGTCCCAAGTGATCCCGTTCTTCCAACATTCTTGCAGCAAAATCTTTGGCCCCAGTGTAACTGGGCACGTGAATCCAATGGGGTCGAATACTCGATGGACAATAACGAAGTAAATTTCTCCGTCATTTCTGTCCACGCCAGGATTCGAACGCAGATCCCCTCATTCCGGAATAAGTCACTCTACCAATTGAGCTACGCGGACGTTTTATTCTGATTCCTATCTGCCTTTATGTCGTGTGCGTCCTTCGGGCAGGTACGTCACATCTCCTGGTACGTTACAGGACGACTGAGAGGATCTCTCGTTTTGTCAATGGGAACTTTCCATCGCTAGAGAGCCCCTTCATGTCAATAGACAGCTCATCTGAACTCAGTGTCCAACTTAATCCCAGCACTGGGACCTTCCTTTTATCTCCATCTTTATCCTCCACTTCTGTCGACGCAGGAGCATGCTCCCACCCTCGCAAATCGAACTTGGCTGCACTGAGGATACTTCGTGACTCAAAAATGAACTTTTCAAGCTCCTCTCGGCTATTCACACTAGAAACACAATTGTCAACATAAAACGACCTCAGGAGCTTTTTCGCCGTTTCTTGCAGATGATCCGGCGCGTTCTTCAGGTGAAATTCCATTGTTACTCCCAGCAGGAAAGGGCTCGAAGAAATTCCGAAAACAACTCTTCGGTGCTGGAAGGTTTTAAGATTTTCTTCCTTACCGTTCTCCCACCACAGGAACCTCAAAAATGGTCTATCATGCTCCTGAAGTCCAATCTGTAAGAAAGCTTTCTTTATATCGGCAGTTACCCCAATTTTTTCCATCCGAAATCTGTTTATAATTGAGGGTAAAAGTTCTACAACATTCGGTCTCTTTTCCAGACAGTCGTTAATGGAGGGAGAATTCTTCCCTCTCGCCGAGCCATCAAAGACAGGTCTCACTTTGGTCGTTAAGTTCTCCTTGAAAACAGGATGATGTGGTAAAAAATGCTCAGTTTTCACATTCTCCTCAGGAGATTTAACTTCTTCTATAATGCCCTCCTTCAGCCACTCCCGGAAAACATCTTCATAAGCATCTAACTTCTCAGTCCGTTCTAAGGATTTAACACAGCTCTTCAATCTTTTAACTGCTATCTCCCTGCAGTCCGACAGAGGAGGGTGATCTTGAATCCATGACAAACAAACCATATATCTTCCTTGTTGGTCTCTTGAAACATTACGAATAAAATGATCTTTCGCAGCGTCTTCGAGCTCCTTTCTCGGGATCTTTTCGCCTGGATCGAGAATCCCCAAAGTATCAAGTCTCCACAAATCAGAAAGGTTTAATTCGCCAACGTGGAGAGAGATAAGGACATTAGATTTACTGGTTTCTTTTTCTTCTGCTTTTCCCATAAACGTCCATCCCAGACGTGTGTTTACTGCCACCAATCCATTGGAAAGGTGCTCAATTTCACCTGTAAATAACTTTCCTGCGAAGTCAGCTCTTATCAGAAAATGAATTTCCTTCGGATCTTTCTCATACAGACAGTCATGTTCATTTATGGAAATATCGCTAATGAAAACTCCACGATTTGTCAGTTCCTTTGTGCATTTAGAGTCCTCTAACTTCGGAATGAAAGCACAGATTCTCTTTTGATCCATCACCTCTAATTTGCAAATATAATCGCCGTCAATATTGCTTAATTGAATCGAATATCTTTTGTGCTTTTCACTTTTTTCTATTCCTCCAAAAAGTCCATGAACGACTTTTTCTTCCCCTTTGCATTTCAACTTTAGTGCTTTAGCGACAAATTCAATTACATATGATCTCGAGCTACCTGTATCAATAATCCCTCGTACATAACGACTGATGTCATTCTCCTTAATACAAACAATTAAAGTCTGTAAATACACCTCCTTGGAACAGGAATTGTTAGTCAAAACACTGGCTTCCAGAGCTCTATCATTTTCTTTATTATTTTCTGGTTTCTTATCTTTCTCTTCGTGTTTATGAAAACACATAATAGATAGATGTCTATTACCACAGTGTGAGCAGGTAATTTTTACCTTACAAGAACGTGAAACGTGTCCTGGTTTAAGACACCTAAAACAGCATCCCCTTTTTAACAGAATAGATTTTCTTTCCTCCAGAGACAGATTTCGAGTTTCTTTGCACTCAGAGTTTGCGTGAGGCTTGTAACAAAAAACACAAACGAGTTTTTTCTTTTCTTTCAGTTCAGTACTAAATATCTCAGCTGCTGTCGGTGTATTTCCCTTTTCTCTCGAGTAACGTGAGAGCTTCCTGCCACAGCCACCTGACCGAGGAGCAAAAGTGGCTGGAAAACTGTTGTGCCTGTCTCTGGTGACCGAAACACTAGCAGAAGTGCGCTCCCTGGAGGTCAGTTCCTTCCTCAAAAATTCAATCAAATCTTTGATGTCATAACTGGCATTGGTACTTTGTTTATTGAATTCTAAGATCAGATCAGCGGGGAGCACTTTTAACAGCATCGGACACATAAGATTTCCATACGTGTCTGACAAAACTCCCAGCGACTCTAAACTTCTTATTTGCGTTTGAACATTATCAAACAACTTTCGAAATGTTCCGATATCACTGGAATTCTTGAGAGGGGAAAGATCAAGCAAGTTACTCATATGTGTATTTATTAACAAATCCTTTCTCCCAAATCTCTCTTCTAACATGTTTACAACAATGTCGTAAATTTCCGGTGTGATAGCAAATCCTTGTACAGCGTTTATAGCAGTACCTCCTAAGTGAGCTTTAAGATAATTAAATTTACCTACTTTGTTCAAAGAATCATTCTTATGAATTGCCGATTCAAAAGAATTCCAAAATGTAAGCCATTGACTCACATCCCCGTAAAACTTGGAAATAGATAGCTTCGGCAATTTTATAGTCACAGAGTCCCTCACTCGTTCTTCTTTCCATTCATGTAGCTCGGGGCTCTGACCAAGAGACACGCCATTATTCACAACATTTTGCTTTAATATATGAACTCTTTTGGACGCTCTATAACTCCATGTAGTTATTTTCTCACGATATTCTTCAGCACTTTCTAACTCAGACTGCAAGTGCCCTGGGTCTAAAACATTTTCCAGCTCGGAATCAATTAATTTTAGTTCTGTTGATTTTTCATTAAGATGTTCTAAAAGTTCTTCAAGATTATCTATATCCACATCAGTTAGTTTAAGTTCCGCTTCCAATCGCTTAATAATTTTAGTAACGGAAGTTCTCATCACGCCGCGTTTCTGTCTCAGTCTAGCTCTAATTTCTTCGGCCATCTTTTCGTTCGAAACAATATATCAGAATGTCAACAAACGGAAGAATTCTCTCGGCTACGAATTCTGTGCTATGTTCAAAATACCTCAACTCAAAATCCCGGCAGGGATGCCATTATGTAACGTGTCGCCGTTCAAATCAATCAGGAATGCACAGTATTGAAGAAAAAGTACTTCTTACTTTACATTCAATTTTTGAACGACGGTTCTTGGGTGCCGTGTGTTGAGATCAGTTAAATTAATTAACAATAGCAAATTAATCCACATTCCTCCGAAGTTGACACGAATCACTCAAGAGGCAGTAATAAACATCAAACCTACATTTAATACATGACACAGATGGTCGACCGCACACATACTAAAGATACATAACATAAAAAAACCGGCGTTTTCTTCATCGTGAGTTCCATTGTTCAAAACACTCGAGTTCTCTTTTCCCACGGGGCGACAGCGCCCTCTATCAGAAACAGTTTTGACAGCTGCTCGGATTTTATTTATATTTTCTTTTCGGGAGCTGTTCCTCTTCCGACATATATATATATATATATATATGTCGGAATTTGACCTTTGTCCTCAGAGATACAGTCACCCGTCGGAATCAACGAATAGTTTTTTTCTCGGCAGACGAAACCCGTTGGAATCGACGATTAGTTATTTTTTTTTCTTTTGAAAAGAATAAACTCGTGTGAAAAGTTTATTTACAACTTTACATAATGGGAGACGTCTTACCTACGTGAATAAACTGGATCGAATGAATGTTAAATTGTATGTATACATCACGCAGTCCAATGGCGCAACGCAATCAGGTTTTCGAGTGTTCGCTCTTCCGATAAGAACTTTCAAACAAATTCCTGCTAGCGTTGTTTTGCACAACGGTTCGTTGAGAAGAAATACTTCGGACTTTGGACTATCTGAGTTACTCCATACTTCCACCTTCAACAGCGCGTGAGTCAACCGCAGGCGATCTGATGTCAACCGCACGCTTCTTCCATAGACTTTACATGGGAACGTTGCCGCTCCACAACGCCCGAACCGTTGCCCCAATCTCATTTTTCTCTTCGACTGGCGCATCTACATGGTAAGACCTTTATGTTGATACCTCAACCATATGTTTACGTTCAGCTGTTCTCTCACAACTGGTATTACAGTAAAAAACCTTATATAGATTCCTGTGCAATGTTTATCGCTACAGAAGAGCAGCAACATAAAAGTGCTTTCCCTTTGACAACGTAGTACACGTGTAAATAAAATGGCTCGATCCATCGCCTTTGTCCTCAGAGATACAGTCACGTGACACACAAAAAAAGCTTAATTGAGAGTCGGGTTGTTTATATAAACAAACACATCTGTGGGGTGTGGGAACGGCTTCTTTCTCACACAGTTCTCACGGCGGCGACTTCAGCTCAACGTGCTTTCAATATTCCTTTGTTTTTCCAACATTTAGTGAGCATACCAAGGGCGAGGCTTACCACCGGCCATCACTCAGTCTTCAAGCTGTACCTTTTTCATGGTGGGAAGGGGGGGGTCAGTACGTGGTTAGATTTGTAAGATTAAGCACGCGTTCACTGTTTAGAACGAGTTGATAAATTGTGCAACAAATTGGGAACTTATATCTCAAAAAAACAAATGCGCTCGTTGCTATTTACTAGAGTATCTGAAGATGGGTATCACCGAATCTGTTACAAATAAACAGTTCCCAATGTGTTTACTGTACCACAAGGCATTATTCAATGAAGCAATGAATCTAAGTCGATTACGAGAACTTCTTACCACAAAGCATTCAAAAGATAAAGATAAGCCCATTGAATATTTTCAAGAAATGTATAAAATATTTCAAAATCGTTCAACAATAACTGCATCATTTAAGAAACAACATACAAACAACGAAGATGGATTAACTGCAGCTTATCGTATATCACAATTAATTGCAAAAAGTGGTAAAAACCATAATATTGGAGAAACTGTAATAATAACCTCTATCAAAAAAACTTATCTCAACAGTAATGCATCAGGATATACCTGAAGTTTTAAAAAAATTGCCCGTTGGCGATTACACAGTAAAGCGACGCATTGACGAAATGGTGGTTAATGTTGAAAATAAAGTTATAGGTATTCTCCAAAACGCTTTATATTTTATATGGTTGGACAAGTCTACCATTGCAGATAATAATGCTCTATTGATGGCATATGTACGGTACCTTGATGAAAACAATACAGCGCAAGAAGAAATGCTATTCACTGTAAATCTTATTACAGATACAAAAGGATTGTCAATATTTAATGCTGTGAAATCGTACTTTGCAAAAAATATTATACCTTACAAATATGTATACCCTTGAACAATATTATACCCTTGAACAATATTGTTCAATGCTCTACTGATGGAGCACCATCAATGGTAGGTCGCTATTCTGGATTTGTTTCTTATTTAAAGGAAGAAGTACCAAACGTTTTGTGTATCCATTGTGTGATGCACAGACAACATCTTGTAGGAAAACATTTAAGTACAGGTCTCCATTCATCGTTAGGTATAACAATTACAGCTGTAAATAAGGTCAAATATAATGCCAAAGATGATAGAATGTTTCGACTGCTGGGACAGGATAATAATGAGCAATTTATTAGGTTACTTTTACACACAGAATTTCGATGGCTCTCAAAGTGTACATGCTTGTCTCGTTTTGTAGCATTATATGATAGTGTCATACAGTTTTTTGAAAGGCTGGTCTTTGTCAACAATTAAAAACAATAAAGAATGATGCCTTTTATTTGGCAGACATTTTCAAGAGATTTAATGAAATTAATTTGCAGCTTCAAGAAGCCAATATAACTGTTATCAGTTGCAAAAATATTGCGTCATTATTTATCAAAGAACTTGATCTTCTCGGTCATAATCTTTTGAAGAGATAATTTCATCAGTTTCCCAAATTATCATATATAAAAGATGATGAAACTTCAGAGGAGATTGAAAGGTTCAGTAGCCACCTCAACGAACTTAAATTGGATATGGAAAAACGATTTAAATATATTTTGAACTTGAAGGTGTATGACTGGATGATAATACCTTTTATTGCAAATTTTGCTGAGGTTGATTTAACTTGCCAGGCAGAACTATTAAAGCAAATATAATTTCGACAGGGGTGGATACAAAAAATCTAGCAAAATAAAAAAATGCCTGCGTTACATCCAAATATGTGGAAAATGATATTTAATTTATTGATATCTTTCCCTACCTCATATCTTGTGGAATCAGGCTTTAGTGATGTTTAATCATATTATCACCAAACAGAGAAACCGTCTGAATATCACCGAAAGATGAAACCTTCGTTTGTTCCTTACGAAAATCGGACCAGATATCAAATATTTAGTCTCGCAGCATCAGCCTCAAGGATCTCATTAATCACTAATTTAAGGTGATTTCATCAAACTTTATTGTTTTAACATTTAACTTTCATTTTCTTCATGTTAAGCAACTCCCGCACCAGTAGGCACTGTATCGATGGAGATGCAGAAATTCATTAAACTGAAATTATCTATCTATAAACATACATAAAGTTATAAATAAAAAGATAAATTTAAGTACATATTTTTTACAAACCCTCCCATAAAAAATTACTTCGCACTTGCGCTAAATTGAGTTACTGTGGCATCGGTGGGCGGTAAGGAAATTTTACCATCAACAAAGATATAAAAGTAGGCGGTAAGTATTAAAAGATTGACGACCCCCTGATCTAGAGTGTTCCATACCCCGACAAATTTGAGCTGTTGTGCATGCCAAGGGCAGCTCAACATGCTTTTTGGTAGGTGTACCTAACAAACTGGCATCACAGTATATGGTGGTGATATTAGTCTAACATTTTGGTCAAACTGAAATTAATCCAAAAGAAATATTGTTTGGCAGTGTCTGTGATGTTTCGTCTAATCCTAATTGCAAAGCAAACACATACCGTTTGCTAATGCCTTTAGTTTTTATTCGTCCACACAATAACTAATTTATATCGGAGCTGTTCACTGGTTATTTCGTCTAAACTGAAAGTGAATGGGAAATAAATTCATGTGTTCAAAGTCTGTACTGTTCAATGCCTAAGCCCGTAACCTGACATTTCGGTAATGTATTGTGACATACCTGCCACGCAGGACGCACACGACATAAAGGCAGGTAGCAGCGAGAACGAACGTCTGCGTAGCTCCGTTGGTAGAGCGACTTGTTCCGGAATAAGTGGACTAGGGTTCGATCCCCGGCGGGGACCAAAATGACGGAGAAATTTACTTCCTTATAGTATGTCATAGGTATCCAAACTACGAAACACAGGTCACAAAAGACACTAGGCTTGTATTTGCTCTGCTCATCAACTAACATTTTAAAGGTAAGAGAAAAAAAAATCAGTTGAAAAATTATACACCCCAAGATGTGTATTTTTGACATAGATGTGTAATTTGACATTTAGTACGTTCAGAAATACGTTGTTTATATTTCCTTTATTTTTTGAATTTACAATTTTATTTTTCTTCAAGCAGAGTCGCACCATATGAAGTAGAATTAATTAATACTTTGCCAGTGTGTTAATTTCACTGTTCGGCCCTACTTTTAAGTGTGGGAAACCACTTGGAAGATGAAATATGCGAAATAGAATTACCGACATACCGTACTTTGGCCAAGGTATATTTACAACATCAGTTATTATGAGAGATCCACTGCTAAATGCTGATTTGTCAGAGATATAACAGCATCATACACTGAGTGATTACTGAATTATGACCACCTATCTAATACTTCGTAAGTCATCCTTTCGCGCTCAGAACAGCAGCTTTCCGACGTGGCAGCAGCTAGCCGACGTAAGATGCCAGAAGCAGTTGGGAGGTATGGCCAACCAAGCTGTATGCAATGCGGCCTTCAATGACGTTATGGAGGAGATTAGTGAATCCAAACGCCTGATATGAAGTTCCATAGCGTCCCTCCCACAAGTGCTGTGTTATATGGAAATATTTAAACTTTATATAAATTGTAACCTTTGTCCTTTTGTGGGCCAACGACAGCTCACTCCCCAGTCAGAAAGGCGCCTACCACAGATTAATTTCGGAGAAAGGTCATTCTCTCGTCGATCGTGGTACCTCTTCTACGGACAAAAGGGACATCCCCTTTTTCCCCCAGCCGTCGCCAGAATCTCTCTCAGAGCCGACGGGTACAATAGGACCAAGCAATTAGGAATTTCTTCTTACGTCAAGAACAGAACGTGTAAGGGAATGAGACAGAGAGGAGTCTTCATGGATATCTCGAGGAAAAAGTAGGAAGGATTTTGCTCGGAGGCAAGGCACGCCAAACGCTTTAGCACGGGACGAGGTAGAAAGCGATTTTCACGCGAGCTTGTAGCCACACAAGATAGGAGCAGATTTGGCGGGGAAAACGTAGAGAAGCCATCCATAACATCCAACTCCCGTTGGAAGTATTTACTATCCAATCAGATCAACGATTATTCTAATATTTCCCCTTCCCCCCATCTGATGAATAAAGATATGTGCAAAAGGAAACATCTGTCATAACGTTCAATTTTTAACTACTTGTTTATTTGCTTCCCTGCTCTAACAACAGGAACCTGCAACCGATTCTTCTGATAAGTTGGCGTCCACCACAAAGCATAAAATAAACCAAGCCAACAGCTGTATAGTATTGATATTAGGGGAGTTCGGAGGCCAATTGTTATGCTGTAAGTTTGAAGTGTGTTTCTCAAACCATTCCTGCACAACATTGGACCTTTGGCTTGGCACATTGTCATCTTGGAAGACATCATTGCCATTCGCAAAAAGTGCAACATCGCTGGGTGTACAAATGCAGCAAGCAATTCACGATAGTGGGCACCAGAAGTACGTTGTTCTACCTGCACCAGGCGTCCAAGTTCCTGCTAAGTAAACATGCCCCACACTGTACAACCGTTTCCACCGGCTTGCAGTGTGGTGACTCTGCAGGATAGAACGAGTGTCTCATGTTGTTTGCGCCTAATACGTACACGACCATTCACGGAGTATACTAGGAAACGCGACTCGTCAGAGCAGCACATTTTCCCCCCAGTCATCTGGAGTCCAACTTCCATGATCTTTGCACCAGGCGAGTGTTTTGCAACGATGAATCGTAGTTAAGAGAGGATGTCATCAGGGTCGTCTCCTGTTATAGCTCATTCGTGTTACGCATGGTCGTGACAGGTACTGTTCCGGGTTGACCTCTGTTGTATTGGGTAGTCAACTGTTGAACAGTACTGCGTCTGTTGCCCTGTACGAATCGTCGGAACGGATGCTCACCTCTCACATCAACCTTTCGCTGTCCTGTGCAGTTTTGCCTCCTGGGTCGTTGTTTGACTATTTTGAAACCCCTCCTGATACACTATACCTACGGCGGCTCGCAAACAACCCACCAGTTCAGCCGTTTGGGAAAACGAGGAACCCGCTCTCGGAGCTCCCAAAGTCCGATAAATCCTTCCGTTATCCATCAAGTTCCGAATTGTACTACCTACTGCTCCACACAGAGTATACGTGCTGCGTCGGTTGACTAATCGCGCTTTTTCGAAAATCACGTGGTCAACGGGCCGCATCTACCTTGGGTGGTCACTCGGTGTATTTCTCACTAATCGTAAAATAACATTTCTTTAATTCTGAACATGTTTTTCTGAAATAAAATTTTTCAGTTTTAGAATTAAAATAAAAACCATGTCTAATATTATAGAAGTAATTTGCGTTTTAAGAAGTGAAATGAAAACAACATGTAGATTTCTGTTTTTTTAGATTTTCAGATTTTTAGCTCAATTTAATATACCTGCGTTAGTTAGACAGGTACTTATTATTTGGTTTAAAATTCAACGTAACACCGACATAACAGAATAATGTTTTTTATGATTTCACTAGTGTTTAATTCTTCAACTGTCGTCAAAGCATCGTCAAAAATCTAGTATGTTCCTCGTGTCGTTAATTTTATTGGATACTTGATGATTTTGACAGGCATCATCTAGGTGAATTACTTATTTCTTTTTACAGAAGTTACTGAACGTTTCTTAACTTCATATCCAAAACCACGAAGCTATAGCTATTCGTCGTTAGGTTATTTTCCCAATGGAGAACGGATTATGGAAGGAAAAATACTATAAAGCATAGAAATATGAGAGTTTTGTGCCAGCTGAAAAGTATAGGGTGTCAATATAAATTTTATAGTGTAGTCTAGCTCTTAGCGAGTGAGGTTAAACCGAGGCACACGTCTGCTTTTTGTTAAAAACTTCCTTTTTCAAAATCTGATCTTTCCAGTGAGAGGAGTTTAGTCCTTAATCTTGTTGTTCGCGTATCTTTATCTGGGAATTTGTTTTCTTCCCGTAGGTAACGCTCCTTCCTAATTAGCCAATAGAATTTCAGTCCTTGCTATGGAAGTACACACACAAGCATATAAACTTAACATTTTCACTCTTTAAATGCAAAAATAGTATTCCACTGAATGAACAAATGTGCCATTGCTTGAAGTATATTTCCGCCGCGCTAAAGCTATTATGATATTTCGGGGCAATTTCTAAGTTTTTTAAATGCTAAAATACACTCGCGCCAGACAGTTTACTATCATTTTTCCGCCCCCTTAGACAAATGGTCAGTGGCGCGAGTTTTTAAATAATGGCTTAAGTTGTTTTGCGTTCTGGATGAGGCATGGGTGGTGTGTTTGTGTTATGGCGCTATTTCTGTTATTTCTTCTAAGGCCAGTAGCTTTAATCAAGGTACACAGGCAGCTGCTTATAGTCTAAGATGTTCAAGGAGGTCGTTAAATCCCGTAAAAAAAGTTATAATTTTTTGTAGTTCCTGATTTTCTGCAGTACATAGTATTTTCCGAAGATTCCGTTTGTGTTGCCTCGAGACACTGTCCTTTATAAACTCGGACATCACGCACTATACAGTAAGAAGTCATACTCTCGATTACGTTTTCCCATACGCAATCAATTTCTGCTTCACAATCCAAACATGTCCTCAAGATTTTTCATCTCTTCGAGTTACACACTGTGTCAGAATGGTGATTTCTCCCCATAAATCTTCCACCACGACAGCTCTAAATTAGGAACCGTTCCGCCCGTCAGCTATTTCAGTGATGCTGTCTTGTTGTTGATGAAGATCTTTCACCGTAAAATACGCGTACGTGAATTTACAAGAAATCGACAGTGCCGAAGAGTAATGTTTTCACTAGTTTATTCAGTTTCTATGGAAAGGTCAGTGCTACCATAATGGTTGTACTATATTTAACTACACAGTCGTGTTCTTATTGCACTCGCTATTAGAGATATCTACCTAATAGCGTGTTGGTCCTCCTCTAGCGCGAATAACAGCTTATACACACCGAGGCATCTACTCCACCAGATGCCAGAGGGTTTCCAGAGGCAATGCCAGCCATGCCTGTTGCAGCATTCTAGACAACGTCACCCGAGACGTCGGTCCAGGACATTGATCTGATGTTTCGCTCCACGTATTCCCACAGAGTTTCAGCAGGTTTTGAATCCGGGGACCTTGGGTACCATTGGATGGCTCCAAACTCAAATGAGTGTTCCTCGAGCCATGTCTGGGTGGTTTCGGCACAGTCGGCTGCAAGTGATCAGCCAGCACATGCTGGTAGCGCTCAGCGGTTAACAATCTCTCCAAGCACACTAAGGGACCTAATATTTCCAGTGAGAAGACTCCCCAAGCCATCACAGATCCTCCACCGCCGCCAACAGAGCCGACCTGGCACGACGGTGCTATGTCCTTGTGCTGTCGACGTCACACCCGCACCATCCCGTCAGCTCGGTAAAGCTGAAAACGGGATTCATCTGACAACACGACGTGGCGCCACTCTGCAGAGGTCTAGTTTTGATGTTTCCCGTACCAGGCGAGGCGTAATGTCCCATGATGAGTAGTCAAGAGTGACACAAGGGTAGGGCGTCGGCTCCCGTAGCCCAGGGTATTCAGCCTGCGCCATACCGTTCGCTCACTGACGCTGCTTGGGCTTCCGATATTTAACCTGGATGTGATGTGCGCCACCTTTGTCAAGCGGTCGGTCCGTATGAACCAGGATAGTTTACGTCGACTCCGGTCATCAATGGATTGTGGTACGCCACTGGTTGTTCTCTGGGGGCTAGTAAGTACGTCGATGGTATACTCTCGGTACATGGTTGCCGGCGGGAACCCTAGGGTTCTTAGCGTTTGGGCTATAGAATCACCCATCTGTATTGCGCCGCAAGTGCGTCAACGATCAAAGTCGCACAGATCACCAAGTTTACCGCCGTTCGGCGATTCCGATACACTGTTGGAAAGCTCTGCTGTCGGCCTATTTATCGCTTGCGTTTCGTTTGGGAATATTACACTCTGCGGGGTGATGCCCATGTCAACTGTCCATCGAACCTACCTCTATATGTTTTTGTCTACTAATGTATTATACAAAGTTGCACTGTTTGTCTACTTATACAACTAGAATGTTAGCTATATGATTCACTCTTTGCCCAAAAAAGGAAAAAAAAAAGAAAAAGAAAAAACGAAGCACCCGGAAGGAATCATTCAATAGAAATGAAAATTGGTATGTGCAATGTACATGCATAGAAATAGAAATTATTGCAATTCCGAACCAATTGGACAATTTATTCGAATAAAACAGCCACATGAGTAGGAGAAGTCAGTACGCTGTAGCGCCACCTCTGGCTCTGGTACAAGCGATCACCCGGGGTGGCATAGAAGCATACAATTCACAGATACTGTTCTGAGGTATAAGATGCCAGATGGTACCAAATTGCGAGTGAGATCTCTGACATTCCGTAAGGCGCAGGTGGCTTCCCATCATGTCCCAAACATGTTCGACCGGTGACAGGTCGGGCAATCCAGCTGGTCACGGAAGGGTGTCGACATTATGGAGGCAGACCTGAGAGAACCGTGCCGTGTGTGGCCGGGCATTATCTTTTAGAAAAACGTCTCGGTGATGCTGCGACAAAAATGGCGACACACAAGAGGTCGTAGAATGCCGTTGACGTACCTTTGAGCCCTGGGGGTGGTACAGAGGACTACCAAAGTTGTCCGGCTGTCGTAGGAAATGGCTCCCCAGACAGTCATTACCGGTGTGCGAGACGTGTGCCGTTCCGCGGTAAAGGCAGGATTTATGCGCTGCCCGGCTCGTCTTCAAACACGTATGCGCTGGTTATCGGCGCCAAATACAAACCGTGACTCATCACTGAAAACAACACGACACCACTGGACACTATCCCATGTTGTTCGGACCCGATACCGCTGTACACTATCCCACGTTGTTCGGGTCCGATACCACTGGACACTATCCCACGTTGTTCAGGCTCGATATCACTGGACACTATCCCACGGTAGGTGACGACGTGGCCTCCCCGAATGTAGTCCCAGTGTCGTACGTCGTCTGGCAACGGTCCGTACGGCCACTTCCGTACCTGCAGACGACGCAACATGTCCAGGGATGGTTGAGAGCGACTAATCCGGTTCTCTTTGTGAGGCTCTCACAATCTCCCGATCCTCGCGTTCTGTCGTTGCCCTCGACCGTCCACTGCCCGCGTATTGCTGGGTTGTGCCCTCCTCGACCCATTGGCACCAACATCGTACGATTGTCCCTTCGCTCCGACCCAATGTCTGGCGATACGGTGACTTGACTGATTGTCCTCTCTCAGCCCATATTATACGTCCTGTCTTAAACTCGCTCAGCTTCTCGTATTGGGCACGGATCCGACTTTGAGGCATCCTCACATTCCGTAGAGGCCGGTCACTATTTCGTCATTGGTCGTTATATTTTTGATACTTTTCATATTCGGCCCTGAGGTGGTACTTGCATGCGGAGTTTTATCAGGATCGAACGACTTTCTCGTAGTGCTTCGTCTTTGTTTTTGTTTTTAGGAAAAGAGCGTATCTGTGAGTTCTGTTGAGGATGCTAACATCACAGGTGCTAACTACTTGAACATCAGTAGACAGCTTCTCTGTTTCGTTACTTTTTTTCCATTTTGTAGCAAATGCCTGTTCCTGCATTTTTTCCCTTTACTGCGTCTTGGCAATTTAATGAAGTGGAGGTACCATTAGCAAAGCCAGAGCCTTAGCGATGGAAATGGCGCAGTATTTTTACCTCAATTAGATTCTAAGTGGTAATCACAAAATAAATGGTATGCCATTAGTCGAATTTACCTCACTATGTCAAACAAGCGTTGATAGGAATACGAAGCAAACAATAACTCCAAAAGAAAGTCACGGATTTTGAAGATGACAATCCGTTTTTTGGTGTAAATATGACAAGCATGGTAAGTCAGATAATATATCCCAAAACTTCGTCGTCCTGGAGCGGGAATCGAACCAGCGTCTCCCAGATAGCGCCCTGGTATGCTAACCATTACACCACAAAGAACGACTAAGTCTCGAGTTTCTGATTAATTTGAATATAACCATCACATGATCATCACATAACCATCACAGGATCCTGTGATGGTTATGTAATCAATCGCCATCCAGTCAATCGCCCATCTCTATTTTATGACAACTGGTTCTAGGGAAGGGACGTGTAAAACAACTACACCACCCATGCCTTACCCGAGACTCGAACTCAGGTCGAACTCGACCAAGAAGCCAGGAACTTACTTTACCATCTCGTATCTATGCAGAATTGTGTACACGCTTTAGTAAGTCGTGCTCAGGAGCATATAAGTACACCGGACAAAGATTAGTCACCCCTGGCAGGACGCACCTAATAACGGGTGACGGCACCTCTTGCGTTGATAACAGCACGAATCCAGTGTGGTAGAGACTCCACGAGGTTGTGGATGTATTGAACATCGATTTGCAGCCACTCGTGCGTCAATTAGTCCCGAAGTTCCGCCACAGTACGTGGGTGTCTATTCCGGCGTTTCACCTTCTGTTCCAAATGATCCCACAGATTTTCAATAGGATTTAAATCTGGAGATTTGGCGGGCCAGTCGAGGTGAGACAGTGTTGCTGATTGCTCGTCGTGCCACTCAGACACAGTTTAAGCCCTGTGTACACGGCAATTGTCTTGAAAGACAGGAGTGACAATGTGATGCTGCTCCTGGAGATGTAGGGCAAAGAGCAACACTTCGTCATTCAGAATGCGGAGGCACGCATGCTGGTTCACATTGATCGTCACTGCAACGAGAGGGCCCATTTCGTGGTACGAAAAACATCCCGCAAACATCACAGAACCCCCTATAGCCTGAACAACACCTTCGACACAATCAGGATTAAAGGCTTAATTGGGCTTGCGATGCACTCGTCGACTTCCATCATTGGAATACAAACAAAAACGAGACTCATAGGACTAAATTACTCGTTTCCAGTCCTCCTCAGTAAAGGTTGGTGCCTCTGAGCTCATTGATACGTGCGACTTTCGGACGTACTGTAAAAAGAGGCCTTTTCCGTGGTATTCTGCTCCAGATGTTTATCGCATGCAGTTCTGGTCGCAATGGCCTTTCGGAAATTAGTTAGAGTGGACTTTCATTGACTGTTTGGAGCAATTGTTGCTTGGTTTGAAACCGATTTGCAGTTACTAGGCGTGAAACATGGCGGCGGTCCCTGTTGGTGAGAATCGTTTTCCAGCCACAGTCATGTCGCCGATTTTTTTATTTTTTTATTTTTTTAATTGGAGGTTTAACGACCACCGTGAGCAACTCAATGGGCTATAAGCAGTCGCCCGTCCCTAATTTAGGGTCACTGGTTCCAGGGAAGAGAGAGAGCCAGTGCCGTAAGATAAACACAACATCCATGCCTCACCGGGATTCGAACCCGGACCCCTTACGGACGAATGATCAGAGGTCATCGCTTAGACCACTGCGCCACCGGGGCGGCGTCGCCGATTTTCAGTTGACTACGAAGTACAGCACTATTTGTAGACCCGCTGAACAGTACGCTTCGACACACCAAAAAATTGGGCGACTTCATTCACTTTGTGTTCGTGGGCACCGCCAAACACGATGGCTCCTTTTTGCCACTCAGTAACGTCGGTCTTACGACCCATATTGCAGACTACATTCAACATGCACGTTGCTCTTCACCACTGCACAACGCAGAAAAGATCCTGTAGACTACGTGAGTGCTATGTAGTTCCCAACAATGCTATCACGGCGCCCTCTGTGCAACCGATAACTTCCTAATGTCATTTCTGTTAGGGGTGACTAATTTTTTGTCCAGTGTGCTTAACAGCATAGCATTGTGTTGTACAAACTGTTACATAATCTAACATTATATTTGAGATCCAGGGCTCATTTGCTCTGGCAGATGTTACTACCAACTTTCAGAAAAACAAAGGTATCCGTTTGGTGACGTGCCTCCATTCTTCTACATGTTTTTAAAACTGTGGCTTTTATTTATACCTTCTGAGAAGTTGTTTCACAGTATTTAATATTTATTTGGGGGTATTGCGTAGACAAAAGAAATGTGGTTGACAGCAATTCACTAACTACTTCAAAACCTAACGGAGACAGTTGAGTGTTTTGTGACTCACAGCCTAATCTTTCTTTTCAGGTCCTAGAAGCTTCAAAACATTCCTGTATTTTAGGCGCATTTGGGCCCACTGCATCAGCAGGTGTTCTATCATCAACATACTGATGCTTGATCTACATCAGTCAAAAAGTGAACAACGCAGATAGTTTTTCCGACAGTAATCAGTATTAAGCTTTTGGATAGAAATGTCTGTTTTTTTGCTTACGAGAAGCAAACAAAAGTCCCGAATGTTACATACATTTGAAACGGTGCTTTCCTTTTCGCTGGTAGACAAAGACGTGAGTTCGTGAGACACATGCATATAGCCTAGTTCCTAGCACTTAACTCCACTGTCATTTATGTCGCATTCGTGATTTCAAACAAAACACTTACTTGGGAAAATAATGTTTATTTCAAGTTTGAAACGAAATGCAAATAAGGAGAGATGCATGTAGTTGTGCAGTTTGCGTTTTCTGTTGACTTGCTGTACTGTTCTGAGTCACGCTGTCAGCAAAAGAGTTTCAAACACTGCGACTAATACATCAAATAATTACAAACTTCACAACATCGGGAAAATAGCATGTGTGTGTGTGTCGCGATGTAGTTCGAATATAATGGACCAACGAAGCAAAATAGTTGGCGTGCTCTTATCGGGTATGCGTTAGAAGTCATTAAGTGGGGGAAATCGTATCATTAAAACAGTTGAAAGTTTTGAAGGACGGGGTGGGATGACTTCCATATTTATGACGCAGTCGTCGGGAGAGGCGACTGTTATGCAGATGAGCACTGTCATATGCGAACACCACAAAGTCTGGCCAGGAAATCAGAATGGCGTGCGATACAAGTTATTGACGAAGGGCCTAAGCCTTCAGAAGATGAATTTGTTGCCAGGACTAAGTGTCCTCACTTCCGGTTTTCAACTGCGATAAGCAGTGCGCGGAAAGTTCAGGAAGTTATTGGAGGAAATAGCCTCAAAAGGGGTCACGTGGAGGTCCCATCAGAATTATTTGATGAATACTTTAAGGGCTATCAAAGATTTTCGAATAAAACGAGCTACAAAGTGCCTCAGACCACAGCACTGAAAGAATTGAAAGCCAGAAGCACATCCAATCAAGGCATGCTATTCAAAGTGACAACCCTTTGTGAAGCGGTACGTTCAAAAATTTTATTGCTGTACGCCGCATTCGCAAATGTTTGCTTTCAAATATCTTTTATAGGAACCTAGAATATTCTAGAATCATTAAGCGATGCAATTGTGCTGATTTCTTCTTCAGTTTTCTTGCAGTCGCTTCCACACTTTTATTATTATTTTCCCTTTAACTACAAGTATGTGAAAATGCCGTCCCGGTGGCCGAGTGGTCTGAGGCAGAGTTGGAAACGGATTAAAAATTTCGGACCCGGACGTCCCACAACTAGACCCGCCCCGTTCCGGACAAGTAACTGACCCAGACAAATCTGCTTTGAACTATAAATTCGAAACTCAATTTATATATATATATATATAAATACATATAAACGTAATATATATAGTCATCCTAATAACTGTTTGATATTTAATAACTGAAATCCTTTTTTAATCATAAAATTTGGTTATTTGCTAAATTTTAGGGCCATGTTTAGTGCCACTATTTTGCGTAATCCAGAAGTAATGGCTGACTATGACCGTGACCATGGAGTATATTACAAATGGGAATCATTATTTACGATGATACAAATGTATTTTTTTAAATGTATTTAGATTGTTCACGCTTTGATGGAGGTGCGCATACTTTCATGTGATCCGTTAAATTTTTGGTTCCATAATCTTTTATTACACCGTCGACATCTTTCTTTGTAATTATACACTTTCCACATTTTGAACAACAAGCAAGAGCAAACAACACAGAATTATTCACCGGTTCCTTAATGAGACGAAACAATTTCCAGCATTCACTCTTCCCCTTGTGGTTTTCAAAAAGCACGTATTCGTTGGCCTCGAAGCCTATCTCAACCTCATTATTATTAAATCGATCCATTTTACCAAATAAGGAATTAATTTTGACATGACATGTCATGGGAACGGGATGTTAGCACATCAATCGAAAACCTCTGAATGATCAATGTAAAAGATGCGATGTGAAAAGTAATTCTTAGTCAAACAGTGAACTTCGCACGGAGAGAGTGAATCGCTGAGAAGCAGGCGAATGGCGTTTGCCTGTACCTTGCCCTGGACAATCGCACGGTAAAAGAACGCAAAGGAAGTATCTTTTTACGATATCGTGTCGGCGTGTCTGACGTCGGTCGGTGGAAATCTTCGTTGGTTTAAGAAAGAGACAATATTTTTGCATGGCAAATCATTATTCGCTCCGTGGGCACCAGTATCGACTACAGAATTCCAAAAGGCGCATTTTTCTTTGGAATATATTTTTCTCTTTTCAAAGATAAAACGGGAATAAAACGGGGTCAAAATCGGGTCAGGAACACCTTGACCCGACCCGTTGGACCCGTACGAAATTGTTGACCCGTGACCCGTTTCCATCTCTGGTCTGAGGAGCTGACTTCTGACCAGCCACCTGGTCTGAGGATCGAGTCCTGGATGAAGCATGAGTGATGCCTTTGTTGTACTGGACACGCTTTCGGATTGCCAAATTATGACGGACGCCTGCTTATAGCTGTACCCTTAAACGTCAAAACCATAAAAATCTATGCAATTATGAAGTGCGGGTTTAGCTTCTATTAAACGAACGACGCTTTAACTTTTTGCACTTAAACTTTAAACCCAATTCTGTAGATGACAATTCTGAAATACTTTTAGATTCAAACAATTTTGACAATACAGATTGTTCTGCACAATCGACGTATGAGGAGCGTTCCAGACCTAATGACTGCCAGGAAGTATTTTGCTTAAGTGTGGCTGAATGTTCACGTGGTCGCCCTGGTGGCGCAGTAATCTAAACGCTGGCTTCTGACCATTCGTCTTGAATGGTTTCGAATCTCGGTAATGCGTGGACGTTGTGTTCTTCTTAGGACACCGGCTCTCTCCCTTCCTTGGAGGCAGTGGCCATAAATTAGAGAGGAAGACTGCTTATACCGCACCAGGTTGATCCGGGTAGTTGTTAAACATACGAAAAGTGTTCATGTGTCTTAAAGCCATATATATAAGATATTCTTACCTTTTTAACACTTTACCTTTTCCAGGTGAACTGTTATGAATTATGGATACTCAACCTAAACAAAGGTTTGTCACTGAATTCCCGACAAACGAAGGTTTCAGCGCTTTCCAAATATATACCAACCAGAGAAATGTGTATTGTCCATAATTTACGAAGATGGGTGAATGGATTTAAAAACGGGGAAACAAACATTAAAGGAAATCGTGGGATTGGTAGGCCATTAACCTCAAGCACAGGTAAAAACCGAAGAACAGTAGGCAGGTTTATTTCTGTCGACTAGTGCATATCCGTCAGATAGATTACTGATCAGATAAATTGTGGTCATGGTACTCTAGAAGGAATATTAATAGATTAAACTATCTAAAAATATATGCTACCCGATTTGAGAGTGAAGAGGATGGAAATTTTCATAGTTTCAGCAGATGTTCGAAGAGCAAGGTGGCCATTTTTCAAATGTTATGACAAGATACGGAACGCTATCGTGCCTTTACGATCCAGACACAAAGGAATAGGCCAGGGAATGGAGGCACTATTCTTCATCGAGGCGAAAAAATTAGATCTCAGGGATTAGCACAGCAGACCATATTCACTGTCTTCCGAACCCCAAAGATATCGTACTTATGGATTTTCTTGAAGCACCAACAAATGTGGGCAGTAATCGGAGGACCCGACTTTGAAAAAGCTTTGGGAGGCTATCAGAAAGAAAATGCCGCAGAATGATACGAAAACTACACCGCAGCTGCTCATGGTTGCAACCTCAAATTCAACAACCCAAGCTATTGCACAGATTTGCCGGTCAGTGTTGCAGCAATCACCCAATAGTCCTGATCTGGCACTGTCAGACCCTTATCTCTTCGACCCTATGGAGTGCAATGTCAATGGGACAAATTTTAATGACACAGAGCACATAATATCTTCTTTAAAAAGACAGGCCTCTGCGATATATTTCTAAACAGATTTCAGTCAGAGACAGCGCAAGATTCGCCTGTGGAGGAGATACTTTTGAAAGGTAAATTTCCATGTACTTACATTTGCAATTAAAGTCCTCTGTTTTGATAAAGCGTCATTACTAAACAAGAACTACTTTCGGCTACCTAGTGCATATTCATGACTTTTTTGCCCTATCTACAAAGGGGGGGGCGATAGCCCCCTCACCCCCATAAAGAGGGCGAGGGGATCCATCGTGGTGTTGTGTGTACTATAGGAGTTTTCCTATACAACTGCATAAGAAGTAAATTGCCAACTGCCATTGTTCGTGAGATATTGCCCTGATCAAGGACTTTCCTTGTAACCCTGTATATTCAACACAGCAGGCAGCACAGTGGAATACTGCCCAATTTTACGGCGACCTCTTCAGATGGTCTTGCGGAATTGTTTTCTCCTGTAGCATAGGAAATTCTGGAGTTCAGATAGTAACTAACTCATATTAATTTGTAGTCCTGCATTTTGTTTACTTCCAGTACATAGACTAATGAAGTTTCCTGTGTACGAAATTTATTTCATTATATGCCACATGCATAGCTTGTGATATCCTTCGTAGAAAGGGTAAACACTTTAGTGGTTTCAAGAAAAAACTGCACATAATGTTGATATTATGATCATAGACATAATATTAACATTAGCTGAATTCAAATGCAAAGCAACCAGCCTTGCAAAAAAAAACAATTGGGATGCAAAGAGAAGCATGCTGATGGTAAATCAAATTCCTATGAATAACAAATCAGATTTTTATCGCTGAAAACCGCTTTGAAAAGCAAAATATTTCTCATGAGGAATTTATTACAGCCAGGCTTGTCTCACTTCTTGCAATTAAACTATTATGCGACTGTGAAACATTTCGTACATTATGATGTATGAATTGCATTAATCAGTTTAATGATGACGCGTGTTAGACACTGGTAACGGTTTCCGCCACGCAAGTAAGACTTCAGGATCTTGAACGAACTTTTAAATTTCACCATCTCATTTTGTGTACTCTCTAACACGCTGTTACAAATTTCTTACAAGTAAATTTGTGTTGCTTCATTATTCTACATCTGATGGTTTCCGTGTATTATACTCGTGCAAAAGGAACAAAAAGCACTTGGCAATGTTAAGAGACGAATCTGAAGTGTCGCAAGGAGTATGTTGAAACTAGAATTGCAGCATGTAAAATCAACGTTTAAACTACATTGAAATTAGTTTACTGTTTCCTGAAGTTTCGCTAAGCTTACGCCTTAGCTTCACCAGTACAACTGGTATGATTTGCATTCTCATCACACCAATTGTACCGATAAAACGGAACAATGCCGCTCTAGTGGCCGGAAGGTCAGAGGTGCGGATTTTTGGCAATTAGTGTGAGCTGAGTCCCGTTCGAGTTCTGGATGAGGTATACGTGGTACGCGTGATCTGCAACACTCATTCTGTGCTTCACCACAGACCAGTGACTAAACATTAGAGATGCGTAGCTCCTGTAGCCTTAGATATTCATAAATATCGTTAAACCCCGAAAAAGATAAAACTGGGCGACAAGCTCAATAAAACTGTCGTATGTAGTTAATTGACTTCATTGTGCCTAGAACAGTGAATGTGAACACTTTAATTTTAACAACACAATGCTGTAGTAAACTAGTTAGTGGTGCAACATCAGCTTCAGCACTTTCTAAGAAAAGATACACTTGTGTGGTGCAAGCGAAACCCAACAACATGGTGCAACCCGGCACCATAAGGTATGACAAACTTGTACAATGTCGTGGTGCAAAGTTGCCCCATGTTGTTGGGTTTTGCTTGCACCACACAAGTGTATCTTTCTTAGACAGAGCTACAGTGGAGTAGCACCACTTTTTGGTGAAGCCTACTACACATTTTTAACAGTGCATGAGCATTTAAGGTTGGGAAAAGGAAGTGAACCAACGCTGGAAGTACAAACACAACGACCATTTCTTGCCCCTGGATTCGTACGAACATCAGCCCACGATCTAGACAACTCACTTGATCCCTAGCTGGTGACATCTGCTTTGTTTTCGAACATGTCCGTGGAAAATTTAAACATCTCGAAAAGGAGAGAAGCCACTCCCTTATGTATCAACGTTTGACCGGCGTAGCACCAGAAGTAATGTGTTCTGCACGGGCGTTATGAAAGAACTCTATAAACTCATAAGAGGACTGTGCAGGACATTATCTGTTCGTCGTAAGCGAATGTCTGCATTGCTTTCAGCCGAGCCACTGTTGGAGACCACCCGTGGGCTTTGTTGTGGCGATGCACAAAACAAAATGCTGGGTGCATTAAAATGAAGGCAAAGCATTTACTCACTGGTGAACATAAACGCAGAAGAATTGGACTGGGCCAAAAACGTAATGACATAGTCTGAAAATGGAAAAGTATACTTTCAAAATAATTAATTTTGTAAAATGAAGACCCAATACCTCACGATTGTTTACCATTTTATGCAAAGAAATGGGCAGCGATCATGTTACATTTCTAACACACATAGATGTTAGGTGGCTTTCTCGTGGGAGAGTTATTATTCGTTCATTTGAATTGAGAGAAGAGTTAGTTGTCTTCTTCACTGACCATTCTTTTCACCTTTGTAAGTGTACAAGTGATATTATATGGCTAAAAGGTTAGCATATTTAGCAGACATCTTTTCAAAAATAAACGAACTGAATACATCATTACAGTGTGCAAATACAAACATATTTAATGCTCAAGACAAAATAAAAAGTATGATAAAGAAACTAATATTTTGGAGCCACACAACTGAGAACAATACTGAATGCCCAGTGACATTCTTAATTTTTAATCAGGCTGTCAATAAAGACATCAATGTTCATCTTAAACTTTTAGAAGTGACTTTCAATGAATATTTTACTGAAATTTTCAGTAAACTAAATTGGATTCGCAACCCATTTGATAATGTATTTTACGACTCTGACTGATAAACTGACAATAATGGATGAAAATGAAAATTTGACACTCCAACAGATTTTGGTCTACATACATCATAAAAAAATGACAGCCATATAAATTCTTAGCTAAAAGCAAATAATGAATTTCTGTCTGCTGAGAAAAGAGCTGTAACGTATACTCTATATTCACTTTCCTTTTGATTTTACTATCTCTGGTTATTTTATTTTACTATGTAAATTATCTTCTTACTGAACGAAATATTATTTCACCCGCTGAATGAGATCTGGCAATGAGTGTAAGTCATGACGTGGTGGTAGCTAGTATATAGGCGCGTTCATCGAGACTTAGGGGAGCTTTTGTGTTGTTATGAGGAGAGCTTTTGTTGTTGTTATGAGAGAGCGTTGTTGTTTACGGAGAGCGTTTGTAATATGAGGAGAGATTGTGTTGTTATGAGGAGAGATTCTTCATTATTGTAAAACAAGTTGTGTGTGTGCTTTAGTTGACCAAGAGTCTTATAATAAAGAAGTTGCCGTAAGTTAGTCTTTCTCAATTCATAGTTTTTGTCAGACCTCTGTCTGGCTGTTAGGTTTATAACATTAGTTTCTTACCATAAATAACCAGCGTTAAGACTTTATTCTCGTTCGTAATTAACTAGTAACTACCATTTTGAGTTCACTATTTTGAAGCTTAGTACAAGTATATCATTAGCTAGCTGGTAGGAAGAGAATCATTCATATTAATTAGCTTAGCGTAAAACAAATAAAGCTAATTCATTATAGAGCTTTTAAAATTATCCTATCAGTTTCCACTCTATATTTTTGCGAGAGAGCATTCTGAATTTATTGTTTTTGCGGAAACAGATTTAAGAATCTGTTTGCCAAATATTGCTAACTTTTGTTCAAATAAAAAAGCCTACCATCGAAATTAAGTTTGCATATGATTATTATATTACATTAAAATACCTTCCAATCTGCAACTTATTTCGTTAATAATGCCATTTTTATTGAACATGATATATTCTATGAATTTGTGCAATAAAAATTTCTATATGAAGTCTTACAGCTAAGTAATTTTATAATTAGAATGTTGTGGTTTTATGAATTAGACTCTAAATTTTAGAGGTTTCATAACTACATGTAGTAAAATCTTATATTTTATAGTTATAAATATACACTGAGTGGCCACTTTATTATGACCACCCCCTCAGTACTTCGTTGGGCCACCTTTTGCCTTTAATACTGCGTCGATTCTTCGTGGCATGGACTCCACGAGATGTTGATAAGTGGCTTGTGGAATCTGAGACCATGCTTGATGAATAGCACTTTCCAGGAGTGTGAGATTGCAGGTTGTGGATCCAGCTGTCTGATGGCTCGTTCAACTTCATCCCACAAATTCTCAATGGGGTTGAGATCTGGAGATTGTGGGGGCCACCTAAGCAAAGTAAACTCACCGGCATGTTCCTGAAACCAATCCTGTACAATACGAGCACTATATATGGCAGGACACATTATCTTGTTGAAAGTAGCCATGGTCATTGGGATAAACCATCCACATGACAGGATGCACTTGGTCCGCAACTATGTTTAGATATGATGTGCCAGTCAGACGTTGATCAACACGAATTAAAGGGCCCAAAGCATGCCAGGAAAACATTACCCAAACCATAACGTTGCCTCCACCAGCTTGAAGGGTTGGAGCAATGCATTTAGGGTCCATGCTTTCGTGCTGTTTCCGCCACATTCTCACTCGGCCATCGGCATGGTGGAACTGAAAACGTGATTCATCGGATCACATAATTTGTTTCCAATTATCGACTGTCCAATCCTTGTGCTCCTGTGCGTACTGGATACGCTTTTTCTTGTTAACTGCAGACAGCAAAGGTGTTCGAACAGGCCTTCGGCTGCCATATCCCATCCGATGCAGTGTACGGCGAACACTGCGTGCAGAGATCATTTGAGGGGATCCTTGATTAAGATGGTCTGTAATGTGCTGCACTGTTGCCCTTCTGTTGTCTGTTACCAGTCTGGACACTCTCCGATCAGCCCGAGCAGTCACTAGTCGATGACGACCACACGTTGCACGTAGAGACCCAGTTTTTTGGCGGACAGTCCAGTCTTTAAACAGTTTAACAACAGCTGCTCTGGAACATTTCACAAATGCGGCGGTTTCGGGAATATTCGCTTCATGGCTCCGAGCTCCTACAATCATTCCATGTTGAAAGTCCGTCAAATCGCATTTTTTACCCATCTCGTCACCCAAAAATCACTTCTACTCCTGTCGCAAGCACTGGGCTTTCCGCTTTTACACTAGCCTCGCCCTCTAGCGCAACAGCGTGCAGCCATAGCTCATTTGCCTAAAACTGTCAGATGGTCATAATAAAATGGCCATTCAGTGTATAACGTAAATGTTAATTTGAAGCCTTTTTAAAATGGGTGTTCGCTTCTTATTGAAGGTGGTTCGCGGGGAAAAAACAAACAAACAAACAAAAGTTGGGAACCACTGGTTTTAACAAAGTTGTTTCGATTCGGCCGAGCATTTGAAATTCAGTTTGCTGCTTATTTTCAGTCAAAGAAGTTGTGATTTCCATTTTCTCCATCTCACATTATAAGCCAAAAAAAAAAAAAAAAAAAAGCACTTTGAACGTAATCTACAGGGTAAAAATAGTGACTTTACACGAAAAAGAATACTCTGAACGCCCCACAAGCACATTGTTTTAAATCAGCAAAACTCTTATTCATCATGGAACATGAAATTTGATGCGACATTTAGAAATCGAAAGAGGAGTGGCCGTCCGAGGAAAACGACGCCTCGAGATGACAATGCCATACAACGAATCGTCAGATGCTCACAAAGTAGTTTCTGAAAGGTGAAAGAGTCTAGGCATTCTAAGAGAACAGAAGTTAGTATCAGCACTGATTGAGCAAAGAATTTGGATTAGTCTTACAAAAACTTTGTAACAAAATTTAATCTTCTTATTTAATTTCTCTTTTTAGTCCTCTCTTCTTATGTAAATTTCGGTTTATTCTCGTTAAAGGTTTTTCAACCGAATGCTACATTTTCTCTCTCGATGAATCTGTGTTGGTAACTCTGGCAGCAGGTCAAAGTGCAATTTTACGTGTTTGAAAGCAAAAGGTAAGAACGAATGTGATCCGTTTTCGGGAGGCAATACATTTATTCGCCTTAGAAGCAATGCACTCATTCATCTTAGACGCAATATGATTATCCGTCTTCGAGACAATGTTATCTTTGTGATAAGAAAGCAATCTTAACTCTGACAGTTTTTTATCAACAAATGTATCAGGCTATATTTCTTTACGTATCGATGCTGTATCAATATAGATATATGTCTAATCAAGGAGTGACGTGCCTACGTTAAGGTGTTCCGAGGATTTCGTTTAAGTTGCTATATTCTGTTACCAAGCTATTTGACTGTGGTGTGTCAAACTACTCCACCTTGACGAACGTTAAATAAAAGACAAACATTAAAGTAAAATTTCTTTGACATTTTACTGGGTGTTATAGTTTCTAGTGTCTAATTGCTGATTCTGGTTAATTAAGTAACAGCTGTAACGAAATTAAACTATCCGGGATTCAACTAAAGCAATTTAGCAAGCTTTATAGTGAAGCCATTTACTTCAGCAGGTTTTAAGCTTTAGCCTGAAATCAGATTTATGCTTTGTAGTGAAGTTCATGCTAGGGGTATTAGTTTGAACTCAAGCAATTATCAAGTAAAACAAATATCACTTCACAAACGATTATTGCCCCACACCTGCACGTAAGCCTTAACTGACTCCCGTTGTAAAAAAAGAGATTAGTGTTCACTAGGAGAACTGAAAAGTGGAGTGAAGTTATTTTTCAGATGAATCGATACTGCACCAATTTATGGCGCACAAAACACGACCGACTTCCAAAACCAAAGCGAAAGAGATTCAATGAGAAATACACAATTGCTACTGTAAAGCATCATGCAGGCTAGACTATATGGAGTTCTACAGATATGTTAAAATCTGATGCTATTGCTCTCTACTTCCTGCCGCCCAACAGTGTCTTGAGCGTATACTTAAATGATACGAGACAAGCTGACACTTCATATGAACATTCACGCATGCACCACATTCACTCGTGGCGGTGCTCCATGCCACACGTCCAAGACAATGAAGGATATTTTGATTAAAATGAAGACTTCTATATTACAGACTTAAACACCATGGATAATCTTTAGGTTGTTTTGAAAGATAAGGTAGCAATAAATCAAAACAGCTTTTAAAATGCGAAAGCTTTGAATGAAGCCATCAAGTATGTTTGGTGAAAGGAAATATCCAGTGAGTATTGCGAATCCCTCATCTTCAGCGTGCCACGCAGTATGCAAGCAGTATAATTTTCAATACAGGAGCCACACAAAGTACTAAATCTGAATAATTCTTATCTTGTGTTAAAAAAATCTCTAAATGAATATGTTCCGTGTATGTTTTTGAAACATATTTTTCAAATAATTATACGTTCAAGTACAACTAAAAGAAAAATCAAGTGGTCTTAAACTTTTGCAAATAAATGTACCATTCTCGTCACAGCATTGCTATGCATACAACGTAATGTGATTGTGTATTAGTGAAAGCTTCCCAGTTTTCACGCAATATCAATTGTAATAAAACGAATTTGTGCCAGGTTGTGGCGTACACAGGATGCTGGTACGCAGAGGGCTTAGCGAAAAAAAGATGTCTTCCCAGAAATAGTGTTGCAGGCGATTTTTTGAAACGGACGAATAATCAGACGATTAATTGACTAAAGAATTTTGATTAATCAGTTCATATTTTTAGTCGATTCACACCCCAACAATGCACGGTATACGCAATCTTAAATTTTAAAAATAAGCAATGCCACAGTTACAGAATTAAATATTTATTTCCTGACGTACTTCAAACGCAACTCAATTCGACGTGCCGTTTTAGATAGTTCATCAAGTCTTGCATCAGTAGTAATCGGGATACCTCTATGCATATTTAATACTACTAATCCATGTAAACGCATTTCATTGATTGTATTTCAAAGATACGTTTTCGGTCGTCGTAGCGTTGAAAATGATCGTGCACTTACTGAAATAGTTAATCGTAATGTTGCAAATATTTATAGAAGTCTTCTTACTGTCGGAAATATACACTACATTGACAAACGTCACGGGAAATCCCTCCAAAAGCAAATGAACGGACCTGCTACGGTGTTAAGATGCGTGGTACAGCTGCAAACGGTATAAAAACAAGACTGCAGCTGACCGCGATCATATCGCTCTGTGAGAAATGTCGCGATGGGAGAGAACTGACTTTGAGAAAGAAAAGATCGTTGGGTGTTATATTAGTGGGTTGTCCATAAGAAAAACAGAGAGCCGTTTAAACATACCCAAGTCAACTGTTTTGGATACACAAGTCAACTGTTTTGGATACACAAGTCAACTGTTTTGGATGTACTGAATAAGTGCAAGACACATGGCGTGCCTGAAGCAGCAAAACACCGGCAGACCAAAGAAAATCAGTGATAGAGGACGTCGAAGACTCAGGAGAGTCGTTATAGCTAATCGACGGAGTACTGCACAAGACCTCAGGGTACAGGTGAGTAAAAATGCTGGAACCTCGGTATATACGCGTACCGTTCGCAGAGAGCTTCATTCCATGGGTTACTGTTGTCGTGCGGCTCTCATAAGCCTTTCATCTCAATTCGGAATGCTACTTGTTGTTTAGCATGGTGTAAAGAACATTTATTGTGGACCGTAGATCAATGGAAACGAGTCCTATGGACTGATGAATCCAGATACACGATCCATAAGTCTGATGGCCGTGTGTGGGTATGGCGGCAGCCGGAAGAACGCTATTTAATACAGTGTACTGTTCCTACGGTCAAGTTTGGAGCTCACAGTGTACTCGTGGGGGGTGGGGGAGTTCGTGGCATGGTCTTGGCCCATTGATTATCGTGGACAAACCTGTTAAACCAGCACGTCTACCTTGATATTCTGAACAATTATGCCCTACCAACTCTGTGGCAATACTATGGAACTGAGCCTTGTTGGTACCAGCAGGATAATGCATTGAGCCATAAAGCAAGGACTGTTACGTCGTGTAATTCCGTATCGTGTGTGGACTGGCCAGCACAAAGCCCTGATCTTAGTCCCATGGAGCACCTATGGGATGAATTAGAGCGCCGCATAAAAAGTTTGAAACTAAGGCCTACTACTAAGCAAGAGTTAGCTGCAGCATTATGTACTGAATGTAAGCGCATACCAATCGCTGTGTTCCAAAACTTTGTCGAAAGCATGCCTCGAAGAATCAGTGCATGTATTAAGGCCAAAGGTTGACCGACACCATACTAATGTATGTCAATATATTCTAGCCGCCCCGGTGGCGCAGTGGTCTAAGCGATGGCCTCTGATCATTCGTCCGTAAGGGGTCCGGGTTCGAATCCCGGTGAGGCATGGATGTTGTGTTTGTCTTACGGCACTGGTTCTCTCCCTTTCCTGGAACCAGTGACTCTAAATTAGGGACGGGCGACTGCTTATAGCCCATTGAGTTGCTCACGGTGGTCGTTAATCCTCCTATCAAAAAAATCAATATATTCTATGTTGTGTCTCTCTTCTAGGTATCCGGTGACGTTTGTCAATATGCAGTAGTATATGTTCATCACATATGGGAAATGCAACGTGACCATTTCTTGGGATATTTTCAATATTAAGAATATGCCGTCACCACAGCTTTAGTTCTCCGATAGCTTCCTCTGTACTACAGTCAAGAATATGTCCGTATTTTCCGATACATTTTTTGGTGCTATTTTCTTGCTTTATAGTAAAACTTGTCTTATTTGGCACAGAAAACTTTGACACATAAAACTTTGCAAAACTGTTTTGTGTTTTGGTATTCGGCCGTGAATTTGGGTTGTGACAAAATCAAGAAAAGTAATGAAGATTGAGATGCGGTAATATTCCTCCGGAGGGCCTTTTATAATATTACAACGATGGATTTGCCTTCCAGTTCGACGTGGAATACGTACTTTTGCAACGTGATAAATCTCCCACTGTCACGGTACTCCACCGATTAAAACAAAATCAAACTGCATTCTTTTTCTTATATAATTCACTGTAGTGTACATTCAGTTGCATTCCTGAAAATTTCTATGAATTTCGCATTTTCACCAAACAGTAAACCTTTTTTGAAATTTAAATTTCATTTTTTTCTATCAATTTTTTAAAAATAAGAACGCCGAGTAGTAGACCACGAGGGAGGAAGGAGGTTCTGATCTCCACTAACCTTTATGTGAATACGTCACTGATGCCAGACCCAACAACAACGAAACCGGTCAATCATGTGACTCTCCAGAAACTCCGATGATGAAATGAGAATCGTTACAAAAGAAAGTGCGTTCCTTTGAAGGGAATTAATTAAAAAAGGTATCTAACACTCATGAACGCACACTTCCAAGGGAAGTTGCTTATTGAAGCGTGTACTTCACGTTTTCAGAACGCAAGCATCGAAGTACTGGCTTAAATAAATTTCTGTCGAAATTCCCAGCCACATGTAGGAAGTTTATCATTAATGTCAAAAACTGCGTACGTTATTTGTGTTGTAGAATTTCATTTGATGTCGTAATAGAAGACTTTTGGGCATTATTCCTAGAACTGAATGATTTTGTCCTTTTCAGCGGTTATAAGTATATTGAGTACTCAACAAAATTCGTGCCGTTGTAGAAAACTCGTAATAACAGACCACAGATAGAAAAAAACGCACCTTTCCTCCGCACAGTAGTAATTATGTGCGACCACAACCTTTTCCCAGGGAAAGACCAGCATGTGGATAATTCGATGGTAAAACGCCTTATTCTTCGGTGCAAAAAAAGAATCCAGTGCACTTCGAATTTGTTGTTCGTTTCAGAACACCAGCCCTTCGAGGTAGTTGTAAAATGCACGGAAAAAAGGTGGTAATTTCAGGGAGCTATATCTGGGGAATATGCTGGTTGATACATCGTTTCCCAGATAAGACGTTTTATGGTTTCCAGAGTCCTTTTCGTACCTGGAGTTTGGCGTTGTCCTGCAGGAACCGCACACCATTCCGATTAATCAATGCAGGATCCTTGCGAATCAGAGCATCCTGAATCCATTGCAGCTGGCAGGAGTAAAGGCCGGCTGTGATGCTTTATCGCGTGGTAGGAGCTAATCATGCATTATGCCCTAAACACTGTACCCCTCTCCCTCCCAGACACACACACAACAACAACGCCTTAAGTGGATGCAGAGGTGGTTTACAACGTAATATGCAGTATCGGTTCATTTCACGACACTCAGTGTCTGGTACGTTTTGGAGTGTCATACTGTACCCACTTCACTGCGCAGGTGGGCACACGGTTGAGAAAGAACTCCTTGTGCTGACGTGAGAACAACGATATGCATACAGGTAACCGCTGCTGGTTGTTGGTCATCTGTCAAATGATGCGGAACCAAACAGCTTAGTTTGTATATCTTCCCCATGGCATGTAAATAGAAGCTAATGGCTTTAACTCTTTCACCGTGACTCGCGGAAAGCTGGCGACAAGTTTGCGTGGTGTTTTATTCAATTATTCAATACTGGTGCACTGCTGCTCCTCATCAATCCCCTGCGGACCTCCCTCGGTGACGCAGTGGTCTAAGCGATGGCCTCTGACCATTCGTCCGTAAGGGGTCCGAGTTAGAAATCCCGGTGAGGCATGGATGTTGTGTTTGTCTTACGGCACTGGCTCTCTCCCTTCCCTACAATCAGTGACCCTAAACTACAGACGGGCGACTGCTTATAGCCCATTGAGTTGCTTACGGTGGTCGTTAGACCTCCAATAAAAACAAAATCCCCTGTGGTCGTCATCTGAGTGAGAAATCATCCAAATATCCGTTGCTACAACGAAACGAAATTTCTGAAACAACATTTTGGTGGCTCCCTCACTTACCACACCGGCCCCAAATGCTGTGCATATCCGTTTCGTTGTCTCTGCCGCATTTGTGAAGAATTTATACTCGGCGACCGTACATCCTCTAAAACAGTCATTCAAAAGCTGGCCATTTTGCACACGGTTTCCACAGAAATGTAAGCTGCAGGAGATACGTGTCATCTATCCGATTAATGATCATTTTCTAGCTTTGCAGCGATGCGGAACAGAGGCGCCTCCTGTCCCTCGTTTTGCACATACGTCATCTTCTGTGTTTGCATGCGCAAAACGGCACGAACATTTTTGGTTACCCAATACATATAACTGCTAAGTGACCTTTCGGTAAAGAGATCACCGCTTTTTGACTAGCATCAGGAGAAAAGTGGCAGCTTGATTTGTTAATTAAAATGTTGAAGTTCTCAAGTGAGAAACAGGAACTTCGCATAGTTTAGGTGTATCTATAAAATTCCGTACGTGCATCTTATAGATAAGACACCTAAGTGATATATATCATACTGTTTAAAAATAAACTGTAAAATTGATTATACGGAGCCCCATTATTGGTACCCTGCGCACCCTATTGAAAAATCTGTGCATTTTTTTGAAAAAGAAAATGTACCTAAGTGGTTTTCGTTGTAAATGGCATCGAAGAAAAGAATGAATTTTTAAAGTCGGATAATTAGAACCAATATAATGGAATAAAATGTATTTTGGATTCGATAGCATTTGCATTTACCCCTCTAGCGGCGAAGTTATGCATTGGAAAAGGACCAATAGCGAAGAGTAATTTTTTTCACATTTCAGGCTTCCCAATGCAAAACTATTTTTTAAATCGGAATGACAAGTGCAGAGACAGGGAGTCCACACAGAGAGAGAGAGAGAGAGAGAGAGAGAGAGGGAGAGAGAGAAAGAGAGAGGGAGAGAGAGAGAGAGAGATTTCGACTGACGGACTTACATTGTAATACTATATTAACAGTACCTTTTTTCAAAAGATGTGCTGAAAATAAATGAAATACGAAATCATGAAATCATTTGACTCATTCATGATAATGACTGTAAAGATATTTAAAGCTAGACAATTGAGTAATCTCAGAAATCTTAGATTAACAAATATGTATGATTAAACTCAGTGTGCTACTGTTTAACTAAGAAACTTTCAGCACTGCTAGATCCGCTAATGGTTTGCCTATCATTAAAATTATTAATATCAATCAGGTAAATAGATTAATACAAAACTGATGTAAATGCTTTTACAAAAACTGAAAATGTAGGCAGCCGCGGTGGCGCAGTGGTCTAAGCGATGGCTTCTGATCATTCGTCTGCGATGTGCCCGGGTTCGAATGCCGTGAGGCATGGATGTTGTGATTGTCTTACGGCACTGGCTCTCTCCCTTCCCTGAAGTCAGTGGTTCTGAATTTGGGACGGGCTACTGCTTATAGCCCACTGAGTTGCTCACGGTGGTCGTTAAACCCCCATTCCAAAAAAAAAAAAAAAAAAGATGTAGTGGTTGATGGAGCTAATTTAGCAACACGTTATGCGTACCTGATGCCTACATTTACCTTGGACAGACAAATATCACCAAACAATGGCCAAATCGATGAAGAAATAAAAGCGCATGAAACTTGACTGGAGTGCATTTTTAAGAAACACTACAATTTTAAAAAGCAATTTATAATTGCCTTAAAGGTGTTTAACCAATAATGCATCCTGCCAGTTTTTACTTATGAATCAAAGTCATGCACCTTAACTAAAAAAAGACAAACGGAAGCTGCAGACAACTAATAGAAGCTTAGAGATTTCAACATCGCTTTATTCGACTAAAGAAGGTACAATGGGAGACGGATACAACTCGAGCGTCTCAAATAAACATACGGTGATTATAGTAAAAGCTATATACACACAATGCAAAGAATAATGCGTAAGTACAGATGAAATGAGTATATATGTACATTAGGAGGGTAAACTGCAAGCATCACATTGGCTACCGGCAGTGTGGCAGTGGACACTGGGATCTGTACAGCACCAGTAGCAGAAGGCACGGGAGAAGTGTGTCAGTACACTGTAAGACGATGAGTTCCGTTAGAGATCGTAAACCAAGGTAAGTTCGGAGTCCAAGTTGTATAGAAGACCTGCTCACAAGAGCGGGCAAGAACAAACGTGTACTTTAGCTGGAGTCGGGAAGTGAGGCAAGCGCGGAAATACAAACGTAGAGTATCGCTCGGCTTGAAAACAAGTGAATGGCGAAGTAGCTGTACGAAGAGATTGGTGGACCACATAAATGACGTGCTTGGTAAGGACAAACATATGCACAGGCAGGCGAAGACACTTGCAGGAGGAGAGTCCGATAAGCGCAAAGGAGACTTTAGCGGTGCAAATGCGACTAGCAATGATGAGAACTTCATGCTGAGCGCAGAAAGGGGCAAAGAGGAGAAGATAGGACAGACATACGACAGAGTATAGAAGGAACAGAGAGACGATTGTGAAGAAAGAGCTAGTGAGTGTTAAGTTCAAAAAGGAGCTGACAGAGGAGAAGTGGCAGTGGTCCAGTCCAGACAGTAGGAAGCGAGGCAGAAGGAACATCAGCAATAGGCTGAGGAGAAGAAGAAATAGTACGGAGAAAGCGATAAAGAAGGTTTGTAGTAAAAGCAGGTAGAGAGAGAGAGAGAGAAGAGGTGAGCCTCGAAAGAGTAAAGAAAGAAAGGAAGCGGGAGAGAAGCACAGAGGACGGGAAGGAGGCCAAACGAAGATGCAGGAGAGAGGAAATTGTAATAATAGAAGAGCGAAGAGAAACAAAGACAGAGAGCTCAGCAGGAAGGGAAGGAAGAAAGTTAGAAACTGCAGTGAGGAGTATCCAGGAAATGTCGGGATTAACAATGTCCCGGACAGTTACCAGACCAGCACGGAGCCAGGAAAGATGAGCGAAGAAAGGAGGATGAAGAGCGCAGGAAAAGAACAGCGGTTCAGCGACAAGCTCCAGAGTGGAGGAAGGACAGGCTTAAGAGAGAGGGAGAAAACGAAAGAAAGAGATAGCTTCGGAGTAAATAGCAGGAAAGCAAGAAGGGAGAAAAGCATAGCGATTCATTAGAGGAAGAGTTGAAAAAGAGAAAGAAGGATTGCGAGGAGAAGTGAGAACATCAAGGACAGCATGAATGGAAGGGAGAGGTGAAAATACGAGACGTAAGAAAGAAACCAGGCGGTGGGCTCGGTAACGCAATTGAATAACGATAAGGTTGATACCACCGGAAGGAGGCGAAAGGCATTGAGTAGAGAATCTGACCCAGTGATGACACGACCAGACGATGGAGGTCAGGCATCTGGTGATTACAGTAAGGCGGTGAGTAGGAATAGAGATATCCGACCAAGAAGTAAGTGCCCAGGGAAAGTAAATACGTGTGAGTCAAGTTGTCTCGTTTACGAAATGAGGTGTAAAACTGGGCGCGACGCCAAAAGCAGTAGATTTGAGGAGACGAGGCCGGAGAGTTGTCCAAGAAGCGGCAGCGGCAGCATGAGGAGCTCCCAGATGGACACCCAAAATCTAAAGAAGCATTGAGAGGTATATGCTTGGTGTAACTAGGAAAGATAAGATAAGGAATTCGTGGATCAGGGCACGATAAGAGTTGTTGATATAATGATCAAAGCACAGACCTAAAATGGTAATGGGATGAACATACATATTTCTAAAAACACAGCCCACTGTCAGACAACTGGAACACAAGACTGGGTACCAAGGGACAGGAAAAGTCCCAAAAGAAGACTACGACGGAGATTGGTGGATGAAATTCTAAAGCATGCCGGAGTAACATAAAGATAAATTACTCAAAATAGAGAGCTGAAGACGGGACTTAGGGAGACTATCACGCAGCAGTGGATTGATAATGCTTGATAAAGAAGATATGAATTACGGGCCTCAGATCAATCGTTTGAGACGGGCAAGGGTTTGAGTCACGGATGAGGTATGGGTGGTGTGCTTGCAGGATGGCGCTGGTTTTACTCTTCCCTGGTACCAGTTACCTCAGATTAGGGATGAGATACTGCTGCTTATAGCCCTTAGAATTACTCATCATATTCGTTAAAACCGGAAATTAAAAACAACAACAACATGTGATTGCTAATTTTTCAGATTTTAAAATTGTCTTGTCTTTGGCATTAATTTAATTTTTTTTGGTAAAGTTGTTACTATAAGAACTAAAATCCGTTTCATAAAATTCGTATTTTATAGCTTTTTAAGGTACTTCATATCACTATTGTTCGATATTTTGTAATGATGAAAAATAGTACCTCTTAAACTTTGCGTTAAAGATTTTACGACTGTATCATTTAGCTGAAAACAACTGATGCAAAGCACGAATGTAAAAGTTTTTGCCGTGCAAATTTGAATATATCAAACTTAGATTTCTGTCTCAACTTTGGAAGATTCAAAGCCAGCAATCTTATTTTCCTGCTTTGAAAACAACTTAATTAATCGGAAAGTTCTTTGCCGTTGACGTGTTTTGCATGTTCCCAATGATGTAATGAACTTTCAAAGGAAAATTTGATTGTATATATTTAACTTCTTATGACTCTTCAAAGTTGGACATCTTTTCCTTTCAGACTTTAAAGCATAGGATGTTGTTTGGAACCTTTCTCTCATTAAATTCTTTGGGTAGATGGTCTGTGTGCTTATTTCCTTTTTTTTTTTTTTTTTTTTGGAGGGAAAAGGGAGGATTATCGACCACCGTGAGCAACACTCAGTGGTCTATAAGCAGCCTCCCGTCTCTAATTTAGTAACATTCGTTCCATCGAAGGAAGAGAGGAAGTGCCGTAGGACCAGCACACCATCCATGATTCACCCGGGATTTGAACTCGGACCCATCACCGTCGAATGGTCAGCAGAAGCCAGCGCTCAGATCACTGCACCACCGGGGCGGTTACTTGATTTCCCACAGAGTTAGCATTTGATCTTCTTAAAAACTTTATTAGGTTTTATATTAATGTTTATTATTAGCAGCCCTACTTAGTCTCTGTAGAACCAAACTTCTTGAGAGATAAAAAAAACATTTTTTAATACTGAAAACGTGACGTGCGTAGAATTCAATATTGGAATTAATTCCTGTAGTGAAAAGACAGACATATGCTTACAAAACAAGAGTATCGTTTCTGAAGCGCAGAACCAATATACTACAAGGAAAGATAAAAGCAAAACAACGAAATGGAAGAGGAAATCGTGCATCTTGCGAGAAGGAGGAAGAGACAGCAGAGGCAACAGCAGCCTCGGTTAAAGGGAAGAACTTAATTGAAGAGATTTATAAGAAGACCTAAACGTCTGAAGGAATTGCCCAAAGAGCAGATAAGAAATCCTACGGAACACGGACCGAAAGCATACAGCTTGTAAAGATACACTCCAATACATGTCAAGCCTTGGAATCTCCTACAGAACGAGAAAACAAAATTACTTCTCTTTGGCAAATAGGTTTGCAGATAAGTGACTATTGAGCCAGATTTGTTATTTTCCTTGTTGTTTAATGGTGGCAGATAAACTGATCCTGGCGTTTCCTTTGTGTGTTGGTCCCATGAAACAAAAGACTATCGCATTTACCATTGAAGAATATTTTGCTTATCTGTCATTTAATCAGAGATTTCCTCAGAAAATTAATTTCCTCAAAATATAGACCGTTTCTATTCTAGTCGAGAACGTGAAGTGTTGGGAAAGGTACCAGTTTTGAAAAGGCAGAGTCCTGAAAAACGTTCTCCACCAATTGTGCGTTGAAACAATACCGGAGGAGGCGGATAAATTTTAAGCACACAGTTTTAAAACTTTAAACGTTTTTTTTTAACATAACGAAAATTAGCAAGCCATCAGAAAACATCACAATAACCGCGAATGGACAAATTGTAAAGCAAGTACAAAGATTCAGATATCTAGGCACAGTATTCACCAAAAATATAAGCTGTCCAGGATCTGTGAAAACCCGAAATGTAATAGTCTGTATACCCACAAACAAGCTGAATAAAATTTAGCAGAACGTCTACATTTCTAAACAGCTGAAACTAAAATTTTGTCATTCTACCAAAATTTACACTCTAACATATAGTGCAGAAAGAACAACATTCCAAAATAGAGAAAGATTACCGGCGTTCGAAATGATGTGTTTAATGAAAATGAACAGAACATCATGAACTGAGCATAGACGATGTTAAAACAAAATGCGCAAATCGGAAATCGCTGTGAACAACTTTAAAAGGATGTGACATATACCTCTAATTTAACATTCCCTTTCAGTTTCTGCTTCTTAAGCATATTTTGTTACTTCTCGGTTAAAGATTTTCTCACTGAACGGCACATTACTTTCCCAAACATCTTGTACATTTCAGCAACGCTCGCAGTGAGTCAGAAGAATAAAATGTTTACATTAAATGCAAAAGTGCATGATATAAGTGGAATAGCGAAAGAGGTGGAAGCTTGCAGTGGATTTATGTGGGTAATTGAATAACGTGTTGTAACTACGTATATAGTTAAGATTTCTATGTTTGTAGAAGAGCTTTGTATTTAGTGTCAGATGATGAATCACGACTTATTTACAGATTATCAAACTAAAGTAAAACCGGATTAAGGCCTTAGTGGGGCCCCAAGGCTAAAAGTGGGTCCCAAGGCTAAGACATGAGTGGGCCCCCACAGAACTTATGACAAGGAATCATTATGAAGTCCGTTGAAACACGAAGCTGTAGCAATATGCTTGTGATAATTAATACGTAATGCATTCTTTAAACTAGTAAAGTATCTGCACAGCTTTCATAATACGAGTATAAGTCACTGTATTTTTCATCCTTCTTATAACAGCATGTTTGGAGTTTCTAATGTTTCAGCATTCTATACTTTTCTTAGTGCATCTTTTTTATTATGCAATTTGAAGCCACAGGGGACATTGACCATTTACGGTTCCAATGCAAATTGGGAGGTGTAGGTGGATGGTAGTGAAAAAGGTGAAACTGCCTCGCTGACCCCGCTGTACACAGCTATATGAAACCCTTACCCTTGGTGAGTCACTGCCTTGAAATCTCTTTCGCCTTCTAGTCTCTGTTTCTGACCAAGTAGAAATCATACGAGACAAAATTACAACTATTTAATGAATTTATTTTATAAACCTCTCTCTCTCTCTCTCTCTCTCTCTATCTCCTTTCTATTTTTTCCCAGGCATGTATCTTGGGCCCTTGGTCATGGTGGGCCCCAAGGCTATAGGACCTAATACCCTCCCCCCTTAATCCGGCCCTTAACTAAAGTGTATTGGTGATCAAAACTTTCAGTGCGTTACTACTTCGTCAAAGATAAAGACCTGTGTACATTTTACGCAAGTGACGATTCTTTTCAACTTGGCCGTTTACTTTTAATTAATTACCTACAGTGTTCTACAATTTAGGTAAGGAGACTAATTAACCAATTAATTAACGACAGTTCACAACTAAAAGCATTACAAGGAAACAGCTGGAATGGTTCAACCACGGAATAAGAATAACTCCTAACAGACTGCCACAGATTGTACAGAATGGAAGAGTGTGATGAAAGAGGAAGCGTGGTAGAGAGGATATCACACCATAACACAATCAGCTGAATGCGACAGCTGTCGCCAAAAGATTCAAGTAGCACAAAATGTATTAGGAGGTCTCAACCCATCATTGACAAACAAGGAGGACTGGCTGACTGACTGACTGACTGACTGTTTTTGACGTGAATAGGTCTTTAAAATGAGACCAGTACTAGGTGGCCAATACGGAAAGTTGAGCTTTACGAAAAAATGGGCATCGAGTTCGGTCTAATAATTTCTATATTATCAACGCGAACCAAACCAACCTAGTGTCATTCGATAGCTAAGGAAACAAACACTTGTTAGTGACCTCCAGTTTGCGCACTGCGCAAACTTCAAATCAGATTACATCGTGACTGCGAAGCGCTACGGCGTCGAACTTGGTCTCAAACGAAAGCTAACGTCAAGATCTATCGATTTAAGACATTAGAAGTGAAATCGAATACAGTGTTAGTTGTGAAACTTTGGATTGCAGTTGAAAAATGAAAAAACAAATTATAATCTCGGCATATACTCGTCGAAAAGCCAAGCAGAAATACATCGAACGTAATCTACACGGAAGAGCAATTCGTCAGCTTTCGATAATCACCTCAATGTCCGCGGCAGAACGTATGAGAAAGTACCGGGAGGGAGTACTTCGGCGGCAGCGACACACGAGTCCATGGACGTGGAGCATGAAAATGATTCTGCCCATGCTTCGGAAAACGGAAACGCTACTTGAATACTCTGAAAGTATAAATAAAATCATCCCAGACTTGTAGCCTGATTTGGAAACGCAGATCATCATCACCGGCGACTTCAACGTTGATGTGTCGCGAATACGAGCTCTCATTGATTTCATGCAACAGGAGTTTCGTCTGAGTTACGTACCGACTGCTCCAACCACACTCGGCAATAATTGTATGGACTTGACATTTGCTAGAAACATAGATGTATCTTGTATGCCATTTGTATCCTACTTCTCTTAATACAGACCAATGATTAATAAACTTGTAATTGACTACTGAATTTCACTACTGAATTTGTCTTTCTTTCATTTACTAGACCCAAATAAATACTATGCGCTAACGAAACGTATTCACGTAAAACTTTGCGGCCGTGCTCCGACACAGCCTACCCGATTTTCTTTCGGGTAAGTAAAATTCACGTGCTGAAATAATGTTTTGAGTTCACACAAATACCCACGAATGTAAAGACGGCGTTCTTAAAGCGCTTGAGAGTTAAGAATGTCGTCTAGATGGATGAACTAAGGATACGATACTGCGATAGTATATGAAGGAATTCCATATGGCTGGTTAGTGCTTTTGAACTTACAAATCCTTTTCTTATGTAGTGTATGTCATTACCCAAGAATATGTTCGGTTTGCCGAACTATAGTCCGATTTAATTGTCTATTGTTATTTCTTCGTTACCATAGAATTATCCGCTTTTCACCAGCTGCACAGTTCACGGTGAGTTGATATGGAGGTGGGGAATCGTTTTCTATGAATTTTGGAAAGGAGTGCCTACTGTGCGTGTGTGTGTGTGTGTGTGTGTGTGTGTGTGTGTGTGTGCAAACAACTGATTTCTCTGCGGATGCCACTAACCTCATAATGAAATCCTGCTGATCCTGAACTTGAGGAAAGAATTCACAGGAAACATGTGGCCGGAAGAAGCGCTTTCCATCAAAGAGGGAGTGTTCGTAGAGCTCTCCGTCTTAGACGAAAAGCGTTGCTCAATATAGGAGTGAATTGGGCTTTCAAAAAATATGACAAAATAAATGATAAAATGACACTTATATGGTTTCATACTTGGTCTCCAGTGTCAATTAAGATTGGGAGTAAGAATTGAAAAATATCTAGGGCCGACTTCACGAAGAACTGAAAACACATCTACTTAACTGTCCATTCAAAACTTACAAAAATTCACTCAGGTCGACCCCAGAATTCACCAACGTCATAAAAGATTAAGTATCTTGCAATATTTACGGAAACAGTTCTGGTTGCTGCATGTTGAAAATCCATGCCAGGAAGTCCTGCATCATTTCTTCATCTCCACACTATCTCTCTGATCTTTAGTTTGAGATGCATTCATAACACACTGCTATTTCATGTAGTGTGCATAAGCCAAATAAATAAATATTAGTGCTATAGAACAGCTTTTCGTTAATAATGATATGTTCGTTAGCATTTTTATTTCCGTTTATCCGCACGTTTCGGAAAGGATATTCATATCCAACGCTCTGCTTCCATGGCTGTGGTCGACCTTCCGCTGATCTGCTCGTTACAAATGTTCGGACTTCTTCTTTCAAATTATTTGCACCGTTTTCTCACATGCTGATTTGCCATTAAGTCCTCAGTAAACTTGAATCAGCTACCAGTGGATGCCAATGGGAAAAACATTATTTACCTAGGACACGCTACGCTACTAATGCTGCACACGTCTAAACGAGATCACGTTTCTAACAGCTCCATCACTTCATGTTATCGCAGTCTAAAAACAATCGCTACTTTCAGCCTCTGACATCATGAATATGGTAGAAATATTTGCTAGTGTCAGTGATGCCACCTCATGAAAACTTCATCCTGGTAAAACCATAGGAAGCAGCTGAAGGAACTTTGCATTACATGAGCCGTTCTATTGCATAACACCCTGAGGATGTCAGTATGCCGTATGGTTAGGTCCGAATTCTAATCCAGGGTAACTCGCGGATGCTTTGTTTTTCCTCTCCGTCTCATTCTTCCTGATCCCTGGTTTCGGTAGCCCTGAATTAGGGATAAATAACTGGTTTTAACCTTAGATGCTCCCGCGGTCGTTGAACCCCGAAACAGCAAGAATGAAAAGTTTCCTATTGTTTCATTTGCGTGCTTTATGTGAAGGGCAAGAGCTCTGTTACTTACAACATCACGGGGTATGAGGCTGTAGTCGTTCTACAGACTTTCTTTTCAACTCAAGCACACGAGTTCTTCTTTTCCGAGAGACACCGGAGGAAAAAAACCGAAGGTTATACACTAATAATCGGAGAAATAAAAACGAAGGTTATGCACTGAAATCTGTTATCAATAGCTCTAAATTAAACTCCTAAAAGAGTTTTGATGAATTTTATTACACAATTCCAAACTCTTTTTCTCTGTCTCTTCTCCGGGTCTTTAGCATATGGATTTACCGAATCATAGATGTAGCGTTAGGTGAAGGGAGGCACGGAGGGTTATGTGACCCCAACTTTAAAAAATTTAAAGGCGAGGACAAGAGTACGATGAGTCAGCAAATATGAATGGGAGGTTTAATGAAACCGCTACAAAGTTCAAAGTAGAAGAACTAGGAGGTTTACACAAAGACACTCTTATGCTCACCTTACAGATCCCAGCAAAAACAGAAGTGTTGGGGAAACAACTGGCCACCAGCTGGCAGTAATGGGTCACTGCTGGCAGATATCTGCCGCTCACGGCACGGTAGCGGTCGGTTGGTGGCAGCGCCATCAGTTGGCAGCCATTGATGGCCCAGCAGCATCGCCGTGAATTGCGGGCCTCCAAGCAAGTGCCACTAGTGGTCCGTAGCTGGTAACCGTAGCAACCCCAACACGAGGTGGAAGCAACGGGACTGCGCATGCGCAGAAGCAACACGTGCCGTTTCTTTCATGGTACCAGTTAGTTGAAGAGTATGTTAAGAAAAGAAAATCCATATGTAGAGCGGCGAATTAATTTCCTAATGAAATTCCACGTCGACGAAGATTACCGGAAGAAAAATATATAAAAAAGATTTAAAGATTTCGGAAAGATTTTGAGGATTTGGGAAGAAAAATATATGAATAATTATTAATGAACTGTAATAAATAGTCAATTACTCTCATGTATTTGTAGAAACTCATTTCGTAGCAAAATTCCTGCACTGACACGCAGAGAATCGAGAATACAAACAGCTATGGAATACACCCACTCCATTTCCATGATTAACAAGAAATAATTTCTGTGTAATCTTTCGTTTTAACAAACACTACACCGCTTGAAACAAAAGTCCTGGAAAAACATTAATCGTGATGTGGGGAAAAAAATAAGAATTATACGCGTACAAAATTTATCAATTATTTGAAAAAAAAAAAAAAACGCTATGTGCATATAATGTACTCATGCATGGGTTGAATACACAAGACTCGAGGAATTCGTTGCTAGAAATAACGTCAAGTAAAATAAAATATATTTCCTATTTAGAACAAATATAGCTTCGGACCGCGGACAGGAAAGATACAACGTTAAAAATGTAACAGAATGTGACATAAACGGGTAAATATATTAATTAAACAATCGCCCTTGAAGACCACAAGGACAGCACAAAACTTTGGAAAGCGCTTTTAAGTTGTGTAACGTACCAGGAGATGTGACGTACCTGCCAGAAGGACGCACACGACATAAAGGCAGATAGGAATCAGAATAAAACGTCCGCGTAGCTCAATTGGTAGAGTGACTTATTCCGGAATGAGGGGATCCGGGTTCGAATCCTGGCGTGGACAGAAATGACGGATAAATTTACTTCGTTATAATGGCGCCCGAACTATCCGGATGACCCGACCGTTCAAAATCTCGCATTGGTGTGATGTTCTTTCCACACCGCGAGATAGGAAAAATAAGAGAATCCCTTCTCCAGCACTTCGAAAAAAAAAATAAAAAAAAATAAGGGGGAGATGATGTAACGTACCAGGAGATGTGACGTACCTGCCAGAAGGACGCACACGACATAAAGGCAGATAGGAATCAGAATAAAACGTCAATTGGTAGAGTGACTTGTTCCGGAATGAGGGGATCCGGGTGCGAACCCCGGCGCGGATAAAATTGACGGAGAAATTTACTTCGTTATAGTTGGTACACTCGTTGTAAATGAGTAAAGTTCCCCAGCAAAAACACAAGTGTTGGGAAACTGCTGGCCACCAGCTGGCAGTGATGGGTCACTGCTGGCTAAAATCTGCCGCTCACGGCACGGTAGCGGTCCGTTAGTGGCAGCGTCATTATAGTTGGCGAGTCATTGATGGCCGTGCAGCATCGCCATGAATTGCGGGCCTCCAAGCAAGTGCCCATAGCTGGCAACCGGTGCAACCCCAACACCAGGTGAAAGCAATGGGACTGGCCATGCGCAGAAGCAACATGTGCTGTGTCTCTTCTGGTACCAGTTGGTAGAAAACGACGCTATTGCCATCGTGTTATTTTAGTGGATGTTAAGAAAAAAGCATATGTAGAGAGGCGAATTAATTTCCTAATGAAATGCCATGTCGACGAAGATATCAGATTAAGTCATGAAATGCTAGATTACAGTGGTGAAATACACCCACTCCATTCCCATGAATAACAAGAAATAATTTGAAACTGCTTGAAACAACAGTCCTGGAAAAACATTAAAAAAATCTCTGTTAGAAAAAAACAGTATTATACGCGTACAAAATTTATCAATTATTTGAAAAAAAAAAGTAACGCTGTATGGATATAATACAACGTTAAAAATGTAACAGAATGTGACATGACATGGACGGTTAAATATATTAATTCAACAATCGCCTTTCAAGACGACAAGGACAGCACAGAACTTTATTGGAAAGCGCCTTTAAGTTGGTACACTCCTTGAAAATGAGTGAAGTTCCCTTAAGGTAAAAAAACAAACAAAAGACTACCGTTATGTTGAAAAAATAAATTTATGAATTATATGAAACTGACATTTATGAAAAATACCCCGCTATATTGTACAATTAAAGAGAGGACCATTCGATTACACATTCCGCAGGAGAGAGATTCAGCTACAAGCAATCGCTCGTGCGTGGCAAATCAGTCCCGTCTGTAGAGAGCACGCCGACAGCCCTGGTTCGTTTCCAGTCAGATCCAAAGGGGCGTACTTCCGGTCGTTGAGAAAATTTCCTCAGCGGAGTGCTGTAATTCAGGAGTTTCGTAAAGGGGATAAAAAAGGTGTAGCTTTGGGAAATTGCGGTTATCATTGGTATTTTTTTTATGGGTACTACTGGAAAATTGGCGGACAAGATTCGGCAAGCCATCAGTTACGTCACGTAATTGCCGGCTGCCACTTCCGGGAAACTAGCGGACCACATTAGGCTAGCCATCATTTATGGCAGGTTCTTGCAGTGCCGCTGAAGGGCCACTTGTGGCAGCTGTTGCCTGTGATGGATAACTGATGGCCCTGTTGTGGCATATGACAACTGATGGGGGTGCCAATTGTTGGACAGCTGTTGGCCTGAACTGTTGGCCCCCCGGACATTTTATTGACGGTTCGACAGTGACAACATAGTGCTGGGCCATTTCCCAGTGCTGGAGCAGAAAGACTGTTTTCGCTGGGTCCCTTAAGGTAAATAAAAACAATCCTTACGTTGAAAAAATAAATTTATGAATTATACGAAACGGACATTTATAAAAAATACCTCGCAATATTGTAAAATTAAAAAGTGAACCATTCGTTTCACATCGCACAAGAAAGAGGCTCAGCTTCAAGCAAAGGCTCTTACGTGCTGAACCAGTGTAGTAGCTAACGCGCTCGTTTCACAAGCAGACAGTTCTTGGTTCGTTTTCAGCCGGATCCAAACAAACAGGCTTTTTCAAAGAGTTGTTGCAAAAATCTCCCCCGTGCCGTAATGCAGAAGTTTCGTAGAGGCGGAAAAAAAAGTTGTGCCTTTGGGAAGCTGCGGTTAGCACTTTTTTTATGGCTACTACTGGGAAATTGGCGGACAATATTCGGCAAACCATCAGTTACGTCACGTGATTGCCGGCTGAAACTATAGCGGACCCCATTAGGATAGCCATCATTTATGGCACGTGCTTGCAGGGCCGCTTGCTGCAGCCACTGCCAGTGATAGATAACTGATGGCCTTGTTCTGGCATATGATAACTGCTGGAATGTCAACTGGCCAGCTGCTGGCCTGAACTGCTGGCCCATGTGGTGGCCGCCGGGACATTTTATTGACGATTCGGCAGGGGCAACATAATGCTGGGCCACTGTGAGCAATGCTGGCTTGGGTGCTGGGCCCATCAGCACTGTTTTTGCTGGGATTTGGCGGTGATTCGTTTTTATGAGGAAGTAAACCCACGAAAAATTCTATGAATTAGAGAACGCATTATACAACATTATTCGTGTATCATCAAAAAGATGTGTAATATTTAAAATAAATTAAAAAAATAACAACTTTATTTTCGGAAAACTTAGTATTTTGTCAAACATACCCTAGGCTGCTCCTCATCGTTCATTATCAGCAGTGATTGAAGAGTACTGTATAATAAAAATTGTTATGCACTTAAAATACCCAAAATTTGTGACATTTACAGAGAAATTGTTTCCAAGAATGACCTTGCCCCAAAAACCAACGCATCCGTTTACAGCTTTTCTTGCCCCCACCGATATAAAACATTAGTTTACATTTGTTCGTGCTCCCACCGAAATAAAACATTAGTTTACATTTGTTCGTTCCCCCTTCCGAAATTGTTTGGTCACGCAACACCGATGTACCGGGATGATCTGTTTGAGCACTAGCAGCTTGCAACTGTAAAGTTCGGACAGTAGAGCAACTAAGTTCTTCGCAGAGATAAAATGTGAATGACTCCCAAATTATCTTCGGCCCAGAAATTATGGTATACTGGTGGATGAGAGCCAAGTTATAAACATAAAAACTGGTATATCAACATAACGACTAACTAAAATTTAAGGAAATTCGATCGAGAGCTACAGCACCTCACAACGTGGACCATACGAGAAAAGAATGCCACGTGAACAGCGTTTGCGCAGCACAAGCAAAACAGACAAGCACATAAGGCACGGCAAAACAGACAGCACATAAGGCACGGCAAAACAGACAGCACATAAGGCACGGCAAAACAGACAGCACATAAGGCACGGCAAAACAGACAGCACATAAGGCACGGCAAAACAGACAGCACATAAGGCACGGCAAAACAGACAGCACAGATACAGTTATCAACACATTTTGCCTCGCAGGCTCCAAAACATGTTAGCTTGCAAGAGGTGTTGGAAATATGCATGTCACTTGGATGATTCGGAGAGTTCGTCAGCCATCGATAGGATGTTGGTAGGATAGATCACAGCTAACTAGCAAGAGCTAATAATGTCTTTCGGATGGCCATCTGCACGCTACGGGATTTCTGGAATGTGATCCGACAACAAGTTCCGAGCCGGCCAAGGATCACAACATCGGAGGCAGCGCCGATATCTGGCCTCAACAGCGAGAAGACATATGGAGATGACAGCTACACAACTGCATGTTCGTGCTCTCTTGTGCTTCAGGTACGATGGTGTCAAGGGGAACTGTGTCGAGACGACTTCTTGAGAGAGGTCTGTATGCAAGGAGAAGAATGGTTTGCCCACCCCTCATTTCTTCTCAAAGAAGGAGCTGGAAGGATCACATCTAGTACGAGCAGCGGTGGGCGCAAGTGCTCTTACGAAACAAGTCTCCTCTTCACAAACGAGTTGGAAATCCGATTACAGATTTCCGTCGTGTATTCATCTGGTGAGAACGCGGAGCCTGCGCAATCATCCCCTGAACATCCGGAAACTGGATCACATTGGAGGGCGAGGTCTTCTGGTGTGGAGTAACATAATGCTGAATGGATGTACACCAATTCATATATTTGAGGGTCACATTGTGCATGCTCAAGGGTACATCGAAGCGATCCGTGGGCATTGTGAAAGGCTTTTCAGGGGTGCCGTAGGTCCCAGGTTCGTTTTTATAAAACATAATATTCTTCTTCATAGGGAAAAACTGGTCAACGATTTTCTCGAAAGTGAGGTTATATACAAGGAGAACAGTCCCACCAGGTATCCTTATCTTAATCCTATTGATCATGTCTGGGACGCTGTGAGGATTACACTTTACTACTCTGCAGCAGCTTGCTAGAGATATAATTTACATCAAAGGAACAATAACGTGTATTGCCATACGACTTTATCCGCCATCTTGTCATGAGAATGTGTGATTGTTGTGCAACATGCGTTGAGGTTATGGACAGTCGTATACGATTCATAGTCTCATATGATCACCAGAACGACGTATTTCTGATAACACCACTGAATGACTTGTTTTGAACGCTGCGGTATTATTCCTGGTCATCCATTTCCAACGTATCTCGTGTTTACATATGTTCCTTGCCTTGGCCTGATGTACACTGAAGAGCAAGTGAATTACAGATATCTGTCTAGTAACGTGTAGCACCACCTTTCACCCTGATGGCGGTGGCGATTCGTCTCGGCATGGACTCGACAAGACACCGGAAGCGTTGGGAAGCCATACGGTGCCACGACCCCTGAACAAGCTCCCACAGTTCACGAATATTTGATGGAGGGGTCAGAGCCTCGAACATCTACCTCGATGGCATCCCAGATGTGCTCGATGGGATTGAGGTCTGGTGACCTAGCTGGCCAAGGAAGCGAGGTCACGTCGGTGGAGTGTTCATCCAACCATTCGGATACAATTCGGGAGCGATGGCACGGTGCATTGTCTTGTTGCAGGATGAGGTCCCAAGTGGGGTGTTGAAGACGCACAAACGGGAGCAAATGGTCGTCCAGGATATCCCGGTAACGTTGATCTGTGAGGGACGATGGCACACGTACCAGGGGTCCCATTTCAGTCCACGTAAACAGTCCCCAGACGAGAATGGCATCCCCACCACCTTGAAGAGTACCCTGCTGGCAAGAAGGATCCATCGCTTCATGTGGTTTGCGCCGTACTCGTATCCTGCCACCCGCATGTACCAACGTGAATCTCGACTCATCAGTCCAGGCAACATTTTTCCACATGTCTAGGGTCTATTGGCGATGTTACCGCGCCCATGCTAATCTTTGCACCCTGTGATGTGTGGTCAGCAGCGATACCCTCGTGGGATGATGGTTTCTGTACCCCATAGCGAGGAAATGGTTCTGGATGGTATGGCTGCTTACACGTTTTTGTGCACCAGCGTTAAATTGCCGACTGATTTCTTGCACTGTGACCCGTCTATCTGCTGTTACAATGCGAGCTAGCCGACGATGACCCCGCTCATCCACACGCTGTTGTTCACGGTAGTTGGGTCTTGAAGGGATGGTTTTACCGGATTCGATGTACTCACGGTGCACCCGTGACACAGTGTCTCGTGAAAATCCTAGTGCCTGTACGACTTCCGAGATGGAATGACCCATTCGTCGGGCCCCGACAATTTGCCTACGATCAAATGCGCTTAGATCCGTCATCTTATCCATACTGCGTCCGACTCTTACTGATTCCCGTCGCATCACTCCTTATATTGTCGGATCGCTGCATACGTCGGTGTCGTTTCCGTTTACAGGGCCGCCCACATCGTCATATTTGCATAACGCCAGCTGTCTCTAATCCAATTGCTCTTCAGTGTACAGCGCGGTCCAAAAGTCTCACGCTATTTTTAGAAAATTAATAAAACGATAACTACACTACCTACAGAAATAAGATTTACAGCGTTTGGACGGTAAACATATGACGTTTCCTTGTCTATATAATTGAGTGCAGATGGCGCTAGTTGTAATTCCTGTTCATAGCTACAAGCTACAATGGTGAATGTCAAAGAAAAAGCGATTTGTGTGACGTGGGTTTTCGAAAGGAAATCAGCAATACAAGTGCAAAGAAATTCTCGTGCACGTTTCAGCTGGAATTCTCATAATGCAAATATAACTAAACATTGGAAAGATAAATTTCGAGAAACTGGGAGTGTTGGCAATCCAAGAAGTGGACGTTGCATTGTTTTGGATGATGACGTGGAACAGGTACAGAAAGCATTTTACCGGAGCCCGAAGAAATTAACTGTCCAAACTGCTGGATACAAAAAACTTTGGATATTAGCTTACAAATTTCAGATTTTTCAACACTTGGAGGAGAACAATACGCCTCGCCGTTTCGTAGTTGTATGTAACTTAGTTGACTGCTTTCATAATGACGAAACCTTCCTTGAGCGTGTTCGTTTTAGTGATGAGTCGACATTTCACATATCAGGAGCAGTTAATATAGATAACGTGCGCATATGGGGTTCATAAAACCAACATGTTTCGCAAACGAATATCCGTGATAACCCAAGGTTAATGTTTGGTGTAGGCTTCATTATTGATTTTTTCTTCGTGGAGAAGCCTATCAACGCAAATGTCTACATAGATATGCTGCAAAATTTTGTTGAGCCGCAAGTCGAAGACCTTCAGCCAGATGTCATCTTTCAACAAGACGGAGCTCCTCCCTACGAGGGAACAAGTATTCGCGATACTGTGTTACCACTGGTAAGGATGGCCCGCTTCCGGGGCCAACCCGTTCTCCTGATATGACCTCATTGGATTTTTTACAGGGATTTCACAAAGAAAGAATATAGAGAACAGAGGTGTGTGATTTACAGGATATAAAGGAACGGATCATGAACGCCATTCTGTGTTGATATGGATTTATTACAACGGACATGGCGAGAATTTGAGTACAGGTAGAACATCCTCTTTGCAACTAATATAAGGTGGGACCCATAGAAGTGTATTAGTTTGTATCAATAAAACAACTTTAGATGTTTACTTTTCAAACGCATCAAATCTTATATCTGTAAGTGGTGTAGTTAATTTTTTGGAAATTTTCTGAAAATATGGCGAGACTTTTGTACCATCTCGTACTTCTCACACGAATTCCGTTAAAGTTAAGTTACTTAACATGGTTCATACGGTTTTTTAATCACAGAATCCCAGGAAATTTCCAGGATATTTCCAGGACTTTTTCAATCTTTTCCGGGACATATTATCCAAATGCTATTACTTAAAATATAGTGAATGAAACCATATTGTACAATATTTCCTGCGTGCTTGGGCAAATTTAATACAGAATGCATAATGTTAAAAATGATGTCCGCCGCAGCTAATAAGAAACTTAGAATCGCAGATAAATGCTGAAACACCAAAACTGTCACTGAAAATGTAACCAGGTTTAATTTCTACTACACTTTTATATATAGTGTACTACCCTGATTTTGAGAAAAAATTACATTTTTAATTTGGCTTTAGTTAAATTATTGGAGCAAATTATAGAATAAAAAACAACAACATAAAACTTAAAAATACATAGGTATGTGGCATTACTCTTCAAATGCTTTCATATACCACACAATCAATGTATAAAATACTATTTATATTTAATTATTTTGAAATAATGCTTAAATTGGAAATTTAAGGATAAGGAAAGGTGAAATATTTGGAACATTTTCAAAGGACCATAGGGATAGTTATTTCTTAAACAAACATTCATGGGAGCAAGCATTTGTGTTACATTTTATTTTGGGAAGGGATTTTCAACATAATATAGATGCTGTAGTTATGTTTTAAATTTCTACTAACCAGAAAACAAAGTATGCACAAACATTTCCAACATGAAACGAAAGAGAATAACGGGAAAACCTTAAATCCAAGGGCTGTGTACAACTGCATTCATTAGTGATCAAGGCAATTTTAACTGGGCACGGTTAGAAAACTAATTGTAGAAGATGGAAAGGGATTACTTAGCTCAGGAAATACTAAGAAACAACTAGATTTAAGTTTTTGATATTAGAAAGCAATATGATTTCATGGCAAATTTTTACATAAAGCATTCATTAGCGAATTTCAGTAAAGGTCACGCCAGTGGCTAAAACGTTATGTTACGAAAATTAACAAATGGCGCACAAAAAGTTTCTCATAGTAGAAGAAGGTATCAGAGACAAAAATATTTTCAAATCGAACAGCTAAAAGAAGAGATATAAAAGGAAACATGATATAACTGTATGCCTTTTAGTGGAAGAATTTTGCTTAATGGAAAAGTTGAAAACAGGCGAAAAGTATTTTTCATGGCAAAAGCTAGGCTAACGAAACAGAACATTTCAAATACATCTCCCGGAAGCAGTGATAGCAACAAAAACGTTATGACCTTTACAAGTCCTAGGGAGAAAGTTGTACATTATTTGAAGAGGATCTTCTTATTGTAGCAGAAATCTTATTCACTCCCCATCTTTATTATAGCGAATGGCATACTGTAAAGAAAGAAATTTCACGATAGGGTTTTTAGAAGCAGAGATGCGGCTGCAAACAGAAGTACACAAAGACCACCTAGCGGAAGAACGGTGAACCACAAACCTCCTCAAATGCAAACATAAAATGTTCCATAAGGTAAATGGTATCCGGTATTAAAAAAAATTAAATCTGACATTTAGAAGTACAGATATTGAGAAAAATAGATTAAATGTTTGCGATCCCTAGCGGCGAAAATGTCCATTATCTTGGGAAGAAAATACAAAGAGTTTTCATAGTTAGTAGTATATGATCGAAAAAGAATATTTTTCAATCGGGTTTTTAGTCCTGCAGATATTGCTGTAAAAGGAAACGTGAACTTACGTCCTCTATTGACACACTTGTGCGTTAATACAATTTGAAAATATATGAGAAACATTTCCCACCGAAAATGTTCTCCAACAAACAAATAATTTTTGTTCAAATCGGACTCCTAGAAACAAGGATATCGACAGAAAAAAAAAGATATACGTGTGCGTACCCTGGTGGAAAAACTATGTACTATTTTAAGCAGGAGGTATTTTTAAAAGGTTTTCCGAGGTGAGCGGTATCGGTTCACGGAAGAATATTTTAATCGAGTTTCCAGCTGAGATTTTGTTGCAAATACATCGGAAGCAAAAATAAACTCTTACGCCCCCTGGTGGCCAAACCATTCTTTACCAAGAATGAGAAATCACATGTAACACATTTCCCTCAAAAGTTGTATCCGGCGCAGGAAGAATTTTTGTTTTGGTTGGACGCATTCAACATCGAGATTACGCTTGAATCTCGATGTTGAATGCGTCCAATCAAAACCATCTCAGCGGCTAGTATCCAATCACGGTTCCTTTTTTTTTTTTTTTTTTTTTTTTTATTGGAGGTTTAACGACCACCATGAGCAACTCAATGGGCTATAAGCAGTCACCCGCCCCTAATTCAGGGCCACTGGTTCTAGGGAAGGGAGAGGGCCAGTGCCGTAAGACAAACACAACATCCATGCCTCACGGGATTCGAACCCGGACCCGTTTCGGACGAATAATCATAAGCCATCGCTTAGACCCCTGCGACACCGAGGCGGCCCGATCACGGTTCGGAACTTTTGATAAAAGTTTTTTAAATTGAATTTACGATCGTTTTGTGCATCATTTATTTACACTGTCAGTTTAAATCCAGGTATTCAAAAGGCCTTTTTGGAAAAGAAAAACTGCTACTGCGTGTAGTGTCTTACACCAAATCCCAGCTATTAAAATTGTGATCATAGCTTTTATTACCATGAGTTCTGAGTAATTCATGTTGCATTAATTATTTCGCATTGTGAGAGTGCATCACGTACTAAAAACCCTGATAGAACGATAGGATATTATCAGCAATATTTGCTTGATTCATGAGATTCCAATCCGTTGGTGCTTGCTGTCCAATCTCCTCCTTACGTGTTGCATGACAAAGAAGTAATTACTTCTTGTAATTTCTCTCGTTGAAGCTTCAGCATCTAATTTGCATGAGACAATCTGATTTGATAAATATGTATGCTTTAATTCAAGGGGTATTTAAAACAAGTGCCTATTCAAATTAATCTTCTTAGTGTCCACTTAAACAAATTAAACCAAGAAAAACTTTGCCAATTTTCTCGGCAGTAAAATATCACTTCAACCGTGGAAGGAACATGAATGAATTAAAGCAAGATAAAAAAAAAAAAAAGGAAAAAGAAGAAGAGAAAAAATCTTTATTAGGCAACTTAGAGCAATCAACGTAAGTTCGTCCCCTTAGTTGGGTGTATCCTCCGAAGGCAACAGATTTCAGAAATGACTAGATGGTGGGTACGCTTGCTTCATTATGTAAATTAGAAAGACGCGTGCTGTCATTTAGGAAATGCCTTTACCTCGAAGCATCTCTCTCTTAATCCAATCCCTCCTTCCATCTATCCTGTAAGCCCATCGCAAATGGATGATGCAACAGGGCGTAACTGCATTCCCCTTTTGATCCCCTCTTTCTCATTTAAACCCTTTCCTGACTGTTAGTGAAAACAGGCAGCTCATGCGTTTAGATTTGTCTCAAGCACCTTGCATACCGTGTTGCAGATCACCCCATTGTTGCCAGTTTTTCCTCGTTTTTTATCCGTAAGTACATGCCATTTACTCTAGGTTGATATGATGGAAGTGGGCTATTTCAGCTCTTCAGACAAAGCATTGGCTGCAGCTGTGTAATACATACATGTATACATACAACGACACAGTGCTTAACGTAAATCTCACTTAGAATGTTATGTACAACCAAACTAATGAATACATTGTTAGAGCATAGAAAAACAACAACAACATAAGGTCCGTATATCATAATTTGAAGTAATACAACACTGCAGTTGTACTTCCTAATTGGAATACTGCATTGCAATGTACTAATAATTTTCTACAAGACAACAGAAGATATAGCTGAACTGGATTTTTTCAGTGGCCTGTTATGTGGGCCAGTCAGGCCTTCGCTTGTAAGTAAATTTAGCAGCTCCGGAGTTTTAGTCATTTTTCCCTGATGAAAAAATGAATGAGTTACCAGCTAAATGAGGACTTTCTTCTGCAGTGGTACTCTTTACTCAGTACTGAAGTTCGAGAAGGTCACGGATTTGCTTTTTCTGATTTCTGTATTACCTTTTTCTTATTGTTTGCCCATTAATCTGTTTCTGCGTATTTTAACCCGCGTCTTTCTCGGTTACTTGCCTGGAATGTTGCCGTTTCCAACTTAATTTCTACGCTTGTTGTACCATTTAGAACATCGGAAAGAACCTTTTCTTTTCTCGAGAAGACGAAACTCTCCCCCATCGAGCACTAGATCAAGACTCCCCTTTTTGCTTTTCTCTCTTCTTCCAGAAAAAACGGGGGTTTGCGCCCTAGTCCCCCTTTGTTTGCCCTGCTTCGGGAACATCAGTTCAGCTCCGTATCACTTTCACACCGCTTCATTTGCAACTTACTTTACACGTGTGCCTTATTCTCATGTGTGAGCCATTGTTCCTTCCATTTACTACTTAAACAGAGGATGAAACTTGAGAACTGCTAACAAAGCTCAAAAATCATTTCTAAAGCAATAAATTAATTCAAACTGAATTTCACGAAGAGCCGATGCAGGGATAGTGTTTTTTTTTCCGAACGTCAGAAACTAGCAGGGAGTAATAAAACTCCCCCAACGTTAACGGCCGGCTGAAAACTAAGAAAGGGACCAACTTCTCAAAAGCACTAACAAAAAAGGAAATGATTTTAAATTATGAAAGGGTATAAGAGATGGGTATTAATGTTAACTATCTCTTAATTATAAGAGATGGTTATTAATGTTAACTATCTCTGAAATTATAAGAGATGGTTATTAATGTTAACTATCTCTTAAATTATAAGAGATGGTTATTAATGTTAACTACCTCTGAAATTACTGGGTCCAGCTTAACACTTCAGAGAAAGAAACGCTTTTCTGCAGACCCAGCAGGCCGTAAACAGTTCACCCGATGCAGTTAATTGCACAACTATTTTTCTTTCTTTCTTTCTTTCTTTTTATTTTTTTTTTTTTTTTTTTAGTATTTTAACTTAGCTTCTCGGGATTTACCTAAAAAATAATGAGAACTGAAAGCAAAAAGAAAGTGATGTACTTCTTCAAAAACGAGGTTGACAATTTTAGCTTCAGTGTTATCAATAAGTTTTCTAAGCCTTATCTAACGGAAGTTTCTCAAAAGAGAAATATGAATTAATTTTTTAGCACGTCTTTTGTAAAAAAATATCGTGCTTATGTTATCGGTTTGTACGTCCTTCCGAAGTCTGTACCCACGACATCTCTGGGACTATTAGTCCGATTTGAAAAATGAATTTTGCATTGGGAAGCTTGAAATATGAGAATGCTGATCCTTTATTTCGTTTGTTTTTACGATGTACAATTTCGCCGCTAGAGGGCGTAAATGCAGATGATGTCGAATTCAAAAAATACGTTTTATTCCACATATTTGCTTCTAAACATCCGACTGAAAAAATTCTTTTATCTTTCGATTCCATTATGTCGAAAAGTGTTTTAGATATAGTTCAAATTACGCATATATTTTCCGCTAGGGGGCGTAAAAATAAATTACATTCTTCCCGATAACTCTTCTTCTAAAGCTCCGATTTGAAAATTTTTTTCTTCAGCGAATTCACCACCTGACGGAAATTTTTTTTGCATATAATTTCTAATTTTTGGTAATAAATACTTTGGCCACCAGGCAGCGTTAGTGTTAATTTTTGCTTCTGATGTATTTGCCATAAAATCTGAGTTCCTAAAATATCGAGAGAAAAATTCTTTCGTGGACTGATGCCACTTACATCGATAAACCTTTTCGGAATCATTTCTTCTTAAAATATTCCACAGTTTCTCCGCCAGGGGGCGTCGATATATATCTTATTTTTGTCAATATCTCTACTTCTAAGAGTCCGATTTAAAAATTCCTTCTTCGTTGGATAGTGTTTTTAGCGTGATATGCTTTTCATATAATTTCAAAATTTTCAAGTAATTCATAGACTTTCCGCTAAGGGGCGTAGAGGTAAATTGCGTTTCTCCCTATATCTCTGCTTCTAAATCTCCGATTTAAAAAAATATTTCTGCACAGGATACAGCGCCTGACGGTAAATCGTTTGCACATAATTTCCATTTTTTGTGAAAATGGTTTGGCCACCAGGGGGCGTAAATCTTAATTTCCGCTTCTGATGTATTTGCAGCAAAATATGAGCTTCTAAATTCTCGATTGAAAAAAACGTCGTTTGTAGACCGATACTACTCATGTCGACAAACCTTTTAGGAACATTTTCTGCTTAAAATAAAGCATGGTTTCTACGGCAGGGGGCGTAGATGTATATCTTATTTTTATCAATATCTCTACTTCTAGGGGTTCGATTTGAAAAATTTCTTCTTTGTTGGATAGTGTTTCCAGTGTGACATATTTTTCATATACATTCAAAATTTTCAAGTGTTTCATAGACTTTACGCTAGGGGGCGTAGAGGAAAATTGCTTTCCCCCTATATCTCTGTTTCTAAATCTCCGATTTGAAAAATTCTTTCTGCACCGGATACAGCTCCTGATGGGAAATCCTTTGCACATAATTTCTAATTTTTGTAAAAAATGGTTTGGCCACCAGGTGGCGTAAGTCTCAATTTCCACTTCCGATATATTTGCAGGAAAATATGAGCTCCTAAAATCTCGACTGAAAAAAGTCGTTTGTTGACCAATACATTTTCTTCTTGAAATAAAGCATGGTTTCTACGCCAGGAGCGTAGATGTATATATTTTTTTGTCAATATCTTTACTTCGAAGGGTCCGATTTGAAAAATTCCTTCTTTGTTGCATAGTGTTTCTGATGCGAAACGTTTTTCCTATAAATTCAACATTTTCAAGTAAATCATAAACTTTCCGCTAGGGGGCACAAAGGTAAATTGCGTTTTCTATGTAATTTCTGCTCCTAAAATCTCCGATATGAAAAATTATTCCTGTATCGTATAAAAGACCTGATGGAAAATATTTTTCACATAATTTCTAATGTTTGGTAAAGAATGGTTTGACCACCAAGGACATAAGTGTTAATTTCTGCTTTTGATGTTTTTGTAGCAAAATCTGGGCTCCTGAAAACTCGACTAAATTTTGTTTTTCTTGGACCGATAGTGCTCATATGGAAAAACCTTTGGACAATGCTTTCTTCCTAAAATAATGCATTGTTTTCCCACCAGGGGACGTAAAGTCACATTTTTATTTTGTGAATATCTCTGTTCCTAAGAGACCGATTTGAAAAATGATTTCGGTGTTGGAGAGTGTTTCCGGTGCGAAATGTTTCTCATATAAATTAATGTTTTTCTTAACACACAAGTCTGCAACCAGAGGGAGTAAGGTCACGATTGCGTTTACAGCAATATCAGAGGGTTTAAAAACCTGATTGAAAAACTTCTATCTTCCGTCAGATACTATTGTTTTCCATACCGGTTCCACTGACTTTGAATAGCTTTGATAAATGTAATTTGCGTCACAACGGATTCAAAAGACGTGCTATTACACCCGAAAATTCGCTGTCATCTTTCTTGTTAACTTTATGACCGAGGTATTGTTTAAAGTCAGTACGTTATAGTCTCGTTATGTGTGTATGTTACTGTCGGGTCCAGGGGCGCACCTGCTCATGAAACTTTTTTCTTATCTACTATGCCAGTTTACGAAGCCTTTTTGTTTAATAATGGCAACATCTTAATTTAATATCAATATTTCCAGTTCCAAATTAATTTGTAAAATAATCCGGCAAAACGTAGAATGACAGATTTTGCACACATAGGAAACTGCATTAAGAAGCAGTCAACAGCGTACCACATGAATGCTGATCCATGCCAACTCAGTTGCTGCCCATAAATGTTGGAACGTAGCTGGTGGAGGATGACTATTCGAATAGCTAGCTGTTCTCGATCGAAACAGCATCTCACAGGCACTTCATTTGACTGAAACATAGAGACTAGGGAAGCCACTGCAGTAAATTGAAGTCGACCCTGAACTGATTAGTAGCGGTGTTCAGATATTGGATTGCATATAAGTAATAATTCATTGGCATCAGTGGTATGATGGCTGTGTAGTTATGTTGAAGCTAACTACCAAGTAGAACACCCAAGCTTTAACAATCGGAGGAAACACAACTTCAGCACCTGACACAGTTGTGTGTGGGATCGAATAGTATACGGTAAGCGTAAAACTTTTGACCATATTCTCTGCATTCTGATAGCACCTTAGTAAGATTTCTCTCTTCAAACAGTTCTCGGCTTTTCTCCTAAACCGTGTCTCGCACAATATTGATGCATGGCAGTGCCCGTCCACATAACATTCGTGCAACGGTGGACAACTTCCACGAACCACACATTCTTCCATGGCCTGCAAATTCTTCGGTCTTCTCAGCGTGGGACTTTGTGGATGGCGAAGTCAGCAGGTAGGTTCCAAGATCACACCTGCGAGAGCAGTTGTACGTCGCTTGGAGCACCGTAGTACAGGAAATGATTATCAGTCTTATTGGAGGTTTATGGTTTATTATCTTAAGGCAGGTACTGCTAAGCAAGGTTCACATGATCGCTACTAAATAAAGTTCAACATATGCGAGCATTTCACTCATTTCTGTCTCAAATTTCATTCATTTGTGCACTTCGGACAACCCTATGTGAAATGTGATTAGCGTAGTTTTATGCCTACCTGTTCCTGCTCTCACAATTTCAACGATAATGTTCGTACATGTAGAGTATATATGCAAATGTAATTATCTTTACCTATCGGAAAATTCATTTGACATACTCTGACCATTTCATTTCATCACTTCCTCGAAAATGCTTTAAAAAATAATTCTGCATGATTTGATACACTAGATATGATACGAATTAATTTACACCACTGTCCTTCTGATACAGATATACCGCATTTAAAAATGTTTCATCACTTTCTGTTGATTTCTTTGGTAAAGTTGATATGATGGTCATTAAGTTGAACTTTAACCTTCTAAAATCGAATGAATGAAGAATACGAAACTGATATTTTATACACAGACTGTAAATGCTGCAACGTGAAAGCGTGGTTGGCAAACATATGAACGGTCACAGGTAAAGACATTTAAAAAAACAAACAAAAAAAACGAGATAATTTATTGCCTTGAAATACTACCGAGGAAGCGTTTCTATCATTTCCAGGGGGAAAAGTGAACATCATATGATCATTGAATATAAACTAAAGCTCTCTTAAAATATAAGCTATCATCTAGCTTTTAGTTGAGCAGCATCTACAAGTATGCGATCAGTGGAATGAAACACGGTTATGGAAATTCGGCGAAGAATCAGAAATAAGACACATCACTCGAAAATGGAGAAAAAAGTCAAAACGTCATATTCAAAATTCCCTTTAACATGATTAAGTGTGTCTAATCACCGAAATCCTCAAATACATATTACAAGCAGCTGTGTCTTTTAAGGAAGCTAAAGGACAAAAGGTTAACAGCCGTTTTATGGTTTTCCGTTGTCGTTATCAGTAAAACTACTGGAGTCTTCTCAACCCCATTTTAGATGGCGTTGAGAAGACTCCGGGAACAGAAAGCGAGCAAAGTTTCCTTTTACTGCGGTATTTACATACGTCTCTCTCGGTGACAAAAAGAACTTCTTTGGTAACTTTAATAAATCCATGTTACAGAAGAACATTAGCATTTCGACATATACTGCTCTTCCGAAAACTTTTCACTCCATCTTAATTAATCAATAAAGTAAATTAAGATAAATATGCATCTCCGTTCAAGAAAACCGACTGATTTTTGGAACGCTCATGATATTCACCGGGGCTTTCACCTCTTATAGAACGTATACTAGTTTTTTTATTTTTCAAGATATTTATCTTTTTATAAAAATTAACAAGTCAAAAATCGTCCTCAATACAATTAAATGCTATTTCAAAATATTCAATTTGAAAAAATAATTTAATGAAATATTCCATCTTCAGTAGTTTACTTTAAACCGATTAATCTTCCATTGAGTGTGTGCGCTAAATATACTGTTTGAACAAGGAAAACAGCTAAATTTTCTTCAACAATTGGTTCTTACTTTAAATTAAACGAATTTTCATTGCAATTTTTATACTTTGAGAGGAAAATAATATAAAAAACAGTACATTTGTTTGAGCAAAATTTGACATACAGAAACGGAACTTTATTATATGCTTTCTTATAACCAATCATGCGACTACTTATTAATTAAAAATAATTCATTGTGAAATTAAATTAAGAAAAACAGGTGTACGAGTATAGTTACGGGAAAGAACAAGGTTGGGCGATTTGCATTGAATCGCCTTTTATTGGGCGATTCAATGCAAAATCGGTTTACAATAGTATAACGAAGCAAATTTCTCCGTCATTTTTTTTGGTCTACGCCGGGAATCGAACCCGAGTCCGCTTATTCCGGAACAAGTCACTCTACCAACTGAGCTACGCAGGACGTTCGTTCTGATTGCTATCTGCCTTTATGTCGTGTGCGTCCTGCTGGCAGGTACGTCACAATGGTCAAACATCGTACCCACTACCTTGAAAATGCAGTGAATTTTTATGAATTAAATACCGACATTTTTTATAAGATTTCCTTAATAAATTAAATTGGGAAACATGTATTCGAAAACAGAGTATAATCAGTGTTTGCATCTTAAGTTTGTCTCAGAGGAAGGCGATAAGCGGTGTTCTATCGCCTTCCCCTGAGTGGAGCTTAACTGTGTTTGGGTGTGATTTTCTACTAAAGTTGAAATCATGCCATAATATATCAGGACTAAGAGAAAATAAAGTCAGGGAAAACAATATTCCACATTCTCGAAAAAAATAAGGTAAGAAACGATTCCTTTGCACACGCATGGGATACAGGGCTGAAGGTGTATGACTCAAGGCGTATTTGCCGGCCGGCGGTACAGAGATCAGGCAAGACGGGTGTCAGACTTCAAGGCAGCAGTTTATTCTGTAGCTTACTATGTTTTACCAGTTGAACGTCTTTGATTAATTGATTAAGTAGTCCTTCACTGGCATGTTGAACATGGAACTCTAGGCAACTAACTAGAAATAAACTACCTGAGTGAAATGAATCAGCACTTGCGCAAAAATGGAAACTGGTCTTTATTTTCCACGAAGTGGTAACGCGCTGAAGTTTCAGTCACCAAGTTTGAAACTCATCAATTCGTTATTCATCAGCTGACACTTAACAGCAAGTTCTTATACAAACACAGAAATCTCAACCATACAGTTACAACACGTTATTCGATCACCCACATAAATGTACAACAATTGCTTTCACGACTTCCACCACCACCTTTTGCATTTGACGTAAAGTTTTTATTTACTTTTACGTCTGACTCACTGTCAGTGTTGCTAAAACGTACATGCTCTTCGGGAAAGTGATGTGCTTTTCAGTGAGAAAATCTTAAACCGAGAAGTATTATTTACATAAGAAACAGAAACCGAGCAGAAAAAAATTTACATAAGAAACAGAAACTCAAAAGGAAGGTTAAATTAGGGATATACATCACAAACTCAAGGGTGTTACTGACCTTATCCTACGTGCTCCACTCTGTCATTTGTATCTGTTGATATACAGTATCATAAACCGGTTGAAAAAATGCAAATAATTGCTCAAAAATCATCATATGTAATATTGTGTCTGCAAGGCTCACTGTGTTCATTAGGATAATGAAAGCTGGAATTTCAGGAGTGGATAACATTTCTCTTTCTACTTCTCAGAGCTTTTGCGAGGCTTTCCGTTGTAACAGCCTTGCCTACTAGGTTCCGAGTATTTTAAGAGATTCCTGGAAATGTCATCACTGTACAAACTTCATTGTCTATTTCACCGAGGCGAGGATTGGTATTTGTAATTACTGTCCTAAACACTACACTAACTGCAATGATTCTTTGCAGTCAAAGGGAAGCTTTTTAAGGCTACCAATTCTTTTAGTTTATCACGCTCATGAGTACAACATGTGTTATGACTATGAATGAAAATATATAAAAGTGTGCATTTTTAAACGATAGTGTTCTTCAATAAAATGAGAAAGATTTAAACAGAAACTGATTTTGAACACACGACGTACTAACTGATAAAGATTTTAGCTGGTACCTTTCTTTAGATCATTTCTTCTAAAAGACTGAACAACCTATCTGCGGTGTTTATTTCATTTATCTTACTGTTTCTAAATAAGGAAGTTAACACAAAAACAGAAAAAAGGGAAGCAAACGTTGTGATACTTTGTAAAAGCGATCTCCTGTTATTCTGAGATACTTAAGCCTTAGAATGTCAGTTTGCGGGTTGCTCGGAGGAAGCAAAAGAAAAGCAGTGCGCTTGGGCTTTTCTATTTGATGATTAACTTGGGGTAATTCGTGTAAGGCTTCCTTTGCTTATCGACACATGTTAAACAAGAACGCTTTTATCAGTCTTCACTTGTTTTCCAAGTGATTTTGTTTCATCAGCTCGTGCTTGATCTTAAAAAAAACTGTTCCTAATACACTGTTCTAGTTGCTTTTAGACGCATTTGGCAAGGAATTATGCGCTTGCTTGATAAACCAAAGCCATTAATACAGGTCACACTTAGCCCTACCACAGAAGCATCGAAAAGAATGTGTGAACTTTTGTACAATAAACACACACACGCGCGCGCTATAATTTTATGAAATTTGTTACAACAAAGTATGACGAGCGCAGAGAGAATTATAATTTTTAAAGTAAAAAAGAATGGAGATAATGAAAAACAATCAATGTGGTCTCCGTCCTGGGTAATAGAAAAATGTTTCTGTAAATAAATATTATAAATAAATACACCGTGTTAGGGGAAGTAATTCGACTCCCAAGAAATATATAGACCAAAACCAAATGTTACCCACCTTTAGTAGGTAACGCAGCATTTATCCTACGCAGTAAACTGTTCGTATACTACTTGAAAGTCTCATGATAAACCTGCCTTCATTCTTCATTAAATACCATATTGAATTTTGAATGTGATATTGGCCTTCACCTCATTCCAGTCAATCTTGTAAATCTGGGCTCAATAATCTCAGCTAAATTTAAAATGAATAACCATCTTTAATATCGTCACAGTTAAAATCTTTTGCCTTTTTTTGATAGTGCTTTTGCGGAAATTTTGAGATGGTTCCTTTCACTAGTTTACTGCCAGCCGTGTTAACGAGAGAGGAGAGGATTACTCCGTGCTCTGCTTCAACACCTTTACTAACCATGTTTCGGGTATCTGCTGCTCATGTGTGAAGGTTTTATTACTTTATTACTCCGGAAACCGCTTTACAGCTTGGAGTTCTCGTGATTCATCCCCTTTTTGTATTACTTTATTACTCCGAAAACCGCTTTACAGCTTCGAGTTTTCGTGATTCAACCCCTTTTGTGAAAATTTTGTGGAACGCACAAAAGGTTTGGACGTAACAAGAAGAACACGTGCAAAGTAAGTTGCTAATGAAGGGATGCGAGCCGGGAAAGTGACATGGAGGTGACCTAGTGATCTGAAAAGGAAAGTCTTGGTCTAGTTCTTTGAGAAAGGGTTTCGAAGATTCACCGTACGAGGGAAAATAAACATTGGGAAAATATCCGATGTGGAGAGGAAGACTAAAGCAGATATGGAGTTTAGAAAGAGAAACTGGGTAGCGAGGTTACAGAGGAAGAAGCCTAATGGAATAAGCAGGAATAGATCTTTGTGCAAATAACATAAAGGACAATAAAGAAATCAGGAAAAATCTAATACGTAGACTTCTCCATATACAGTACTGAATAAAGAGAGTCACTCAAGAAGTGCTAGTATTCACTTTGCTAATACACTGGCGTGCAAACATTAAGGACGACACGGTTTTTCAAATGTAACGTCGTGCAGAAGTGCTCCACATCGGCTCAAATCATACCATAAGATCCCCAAGATGTAAGAATATGAGACAAGTGAGCAAAATCGTCCAAACAAGGAATCCAAAGGATACAAAGGCACTTTATTGAAAAGGTAGCGTCGAGCACAACTGGACAGAAGACAGAAACATCCATGTGACAGGCGGATGCCAAGAAAAATCCCGTCTTTAGTAGGGTATATGATCACCCCTGACGGCGTTGCAGGATTTACAACGTCTGTCCATGCTGAGGACGAGGTTGTCCAAGACCTGTTGAGGCATCGCGGCCCATTCCTCTTGTAGCGCCACTCGCAGCTGCGGAATCGTTGCTGGTAGCTGGTGACGTGCTGCCAAGCGTCTCCCAAGGAAGTCCCACACGTGTTTGATTGGATTTAGGTCCGGGGACCTTGCGGGCCAGTCCATGCGTTGAATATCTTCACTCTCCAACAGCTCTGCGACAGCCACTGTACGATGAGGTGTACCGTTGTCGTCCATGAAGAGGAACTCAGGACCCACAGCACCTCTAAACAGACGCACGTGAGGCAGGAGAACCTCAGTACAATAGCGGAACCAGTGACTGAACCTCCTTGGAAGATGTGGAGGTCAGTACGGCTACCAAGCATGATACCGCCCCAAACGAGAACTCCGCCACCTCCAAACCTGTCCCTTCCTATGATGTTGGAGGTGTGATTGCGTGTTCCCTGCTCTCACCAGATATGTATACGTCCATAATCGCTCGTCAGACTAAGTCGGCTCTCATCGGTAAAGAGAACTCGACCCCATTGTTGATGTGTCCAGTTCTTGCGGTCCTGGCACCACAGAAACCGCCGTCTCCGATGAGCACACACCGTACTGGTCGTCGTGCAAATAGACCACATTTGTGCAGCCTCCTGGTCACGGTAAAACGCGATAACGGACGTTCAGTTGTCTGTTGCATGTGCCTTACGATTTCTCCCGCTGTCTGTCGTTTGTCTCTTCTTGCCGGTAGGACAATATACCGGTCGTCCGCCGCCGTGGTTGCTCGTGGGCGATCACTGCTAAACTCTCGGACAGCTATTCTTGTCGTTTGAAATGCTCTCCAAGCTCGTTAAACGATGCTGTGAGCGATCCCGAACTCCTCGGCCACCCTAGTCACACTTCGACCTTCTTCCAACTTCCCAATGACGCGACCTCGGGTAAAGTCATCCAGATGTCTTCTACTGAATTGCCTGTTAGCTATATCACACGGTGGCACCAACTCGACGTCGTTCGAACCGATGTACACTGTGCAATAGCTTTCATCGAATTGCTGAGCGCACACCGCTCGTGTGCTTTATACCATTCCGACACTCACCCCCTCCTCCCTACGTCATGCTGCATATATGCGCATTCCCTACCGTACCGGACACTAGTCTATCGCCTGAGTGGTCTTTCGGTCCGTTCTGCCTGCTCGTTCCGCTGTTATGCTAATTTCTCCTCTTCGTTCTTAATTTTTGCACACCAGTGTAATTGTTTCTTTTCATCATCGGGGGAAAATATTGTTAAAAACCTAGAACAGTTAAATTTCATTTACCGAGGGCCAGACGAACCCATACGACAGGTTATGGAAAGTAACCCAGTAAAGAGGCCTGTAACAATCTCACTAATGCTCAATTAGAATTTGATCGTGGTTCTGAACTGGGCAGTCCATTACCCTTTTTCTAAATAAAGCCAAGGTAGATTTAGGTGTTATTTTCTGAAACTCGTGTGGACCTTCACCGAAGAATTTCATAATTGTCAGAAATACGACATTTTTAAGGAAGTTGAAGTAAACCTGTATGTTCTTGGTGGTTTTTGCTAAAAAGAAGTGTGCCAAGGAAAACACCTACGCCCGATCTCACTTCTACCATGACGATTTACAGTTGGAACAATGGAGTTCTTCTCAACGCATTTTCCGAACTGTCACCAGATCCTGATTCTCTCATCCTGTTTTGAAAATAGATTATTGCTTCACAACATCCGTTTCCAGTTAACCTGAGTCCAGAGTCAGCAGTTTAAATACCATCGCAGTAGTCGTTGAACGTGAAGTGTCATCAGAAATTCCCTGGTGTAACTCGCTGGTGGAAATTAATCGCGTGCAACATCTCAGACTCACATTCATTGTTGCAAGCTCTTGGGAATTTTGGGTCATCGCGCAGCTGGCCGCGGCTGCTTAACAGCACTTACCAAATGGTAAGTGCTGTTAAGAGGTTCAGACTGACTCCTGCATTCAGTACCCATTTTCATACCATATTCCTGATCGGTTTGCTAATAAAGATTGGCTTCCCTGAAAATACGCGTTCCGTTCCGTTTGCTCTGTAATAACGAACATCCGGCCACGGTTGAAATCATTCAAGTAGGTTATTTTTCTAGAGTACGGATTTCAGACTTCCTGAACTAGGTTTTCGTAATTATCGCAGAGTAATAAATAAATTTTACGTTTGAATTTTCTGCTGTGGTTTTGTCTTTTACCATAGAGCAACGACCCTAAGTAAGGCATGGGACATTCCTAAGGGTGTTAAATGCTTAAAGAGTGGTTAACAACCTGCCCTTACAAAAGAAAAAAGAAATATTAAGAGCTATTACGCTTGTAAATTTATTAGAAACTGAAAGTGATGCGTCCATTGCGTATATAGCGCCCTTACCACAGCACACTATCTACATCATTTGCATAGCCCCTGTTTCCAAGATCTTCCCCTCAGGCAGGATTCTGCAGAAGTGCTCCAATGTTTTTGGCAACATAATGCACTTTACCTACGTGGAACCAAAACGTTGATTTCCATACCAGGTACCGTACGGTACAAAAAATTAAAATATCTATCATAATTTTAACTATATATATATATATATATATATATATATATATATATATATATACACTATCTACCAACAAGTAATTGGACACCCCTGCAATCGACGATATCTGCGGACCTGACACGCGTCACGGACGCCGCCGTTAAATATCGTGTGGGAAACAACAACGCAACCAGTCGCATGCAAGATGCCACACAGTTCGGAGCTCTCTGATTTCGAGAAAGGTGTAATCGTCGGGTATCACAGAAATGGCCGATCCATACGTGACATATCCAGCAAGTTGAAGTACCCAAAATCAACAGTGGCCTAAGTGATTGGCAAGTGGAAGATGAGAGGTGACTGTCGGAATGTGCCCCTACCCGACAGACCCACAAAACTGGGAGTTAGAGACCGACTGGTGCATGCCACAGAAATTCGGAAGAACCGCACCAAATCAATGGACCACATTCGCGAGGAGTTTCAACAGGCATACGGGAGTGTTCTTTTGATGAATACCATCCGTAAGGAAGCCCATCTGCTCGGTTATCATGGACGTGCTGACGCCCACAAGCCTTTGATCACCAAGTCCAATAGCGCTGCTCAGCTAACGTGGTGCAAAGAACGTCGACAGTGGACCGTTGAACAGTGGAAACAGGTTCTCTGCAGCGACGAATCAAGGTTCACCCTCTACCGTTCGGATGGAAGGGTCTGGGTTTGGCATCTACCTTGAGAACGTCTCCTGCCGGAATGTATTGTGTCAACTGTGAAGTTCGGCGGCGGTGGAATTATGCTATGGGGGTGTTTCTCCTGGTATGGCACGGCAACCTTGGTCGCAATTCCTGGTAGACTCAACGCCCAGACCTACGGCACCATTTTGGATGACCATGCGCTTCCTACGTTGTGGCAGTTTTACGGGGTGGACCCATGTTACTTTCAGGATGACAATGCCACCAGTCATGTTGCGAGGTCCACCATGGCTTGGTATGGTGACAATGAGGTTAACCGAATGGACTGGCTTGCGCATAGCTCGGACCTTAACCCTATCGAGCACCTCTGGGACGAGTTGGAGCTTCGACTTAAGGGGTGCCCCCCGTCCGAAATCGGTGAAGGAACTGACCTGTCTTCTCCAAGCCGAGTGGAAGAAAATACCGCTAGCCGTCGTACAACGCCTGGTTGAGAGTATGCCCCGGAGAGGGTAGCAGCTGTAATCGCCGCTCGTGGAGGTTCCACCAACTATTGAAGGTCAATAAACTTCGTTTTCCTTTTCTATCACAGGTATCCAATTACATGTTGGTAGATAGTGTATATATATATATATATATATACACTATCTGGACAAAAGTCACCGGACACCTAGAAAAAAAGAAACTCAACATAGCATTTATTAACATACATTAGCACGGTGTCGGTCCACTTTTGGCCTTAATGCATGCACTGACCCTTCGAGACATGTTTCGACAAGGTTTTGGAACACAGCGATAGGTATGCGCTTCCATTCAGTACATAATGCTGCCGTTAACTTTTGCTTAGTAGTAGGCCTTGGTTCCAAACTTCTTATGCGGTGCTCTAATTCATCCCATAGGTGCTCTATGGGATTAAGATCAGGGCTCTGTGCTGGCCTGTTCACACACGATACGGAATTATCGTCAAACCATGCCGTAACAGTCCTTGCTTTATGGCTCGGTGCATTATCCTTCTGGTACCAACAAGGCTCGGTTCCATATTATTGCCACAGAGTTGGTAGGGCATAATTGTCCAGAATATCGAGGTAGACTTGCTGGTTAACAGGTTTGTCCACGATAACCAATGGGCCGGGACCATACCACGAAAAATACCCCCACACGAGTACACTGCCAGCTCCAAACTTGACCGCAGGAACAGTACAGTGTGGTAAATAGCGTTACCCCGGCTGCCGCCTTACCCACACACGGGCAGCAGACTGATGGATCTTGTATCTGGTTTCGTCAGACCATAGGACCCGTTTCCATTAATCTACGGTCCACGATAAATGTTATTTACACCATGCTAAACGATGAGTAGCATTCCGAGTTGACATGAAAGGCTTATGAGCAGCCGCACGACCACGGTAACCCATGGAATGAAGTTACGTGCGAATGGCACGTGTACATACCGAGGTTCCAGCATTTTTACGCACCTGTACACTGAGGTCTTGTGCAGTCCCCCTCGATTAGCTGTAACGACTCTCCTGAGGCTTCGACGTCCTCTATCGCTGATTTTCTTTGGTTTGCCGGTACGTTTTGCTTCCTCAGGCACGCCATGTGTCTTCCACTTATTCAGTATATCCAAAACAGTTTACTTGGGTAAGTTTAAACGCCTCTCGGTTTCTCTTATGGACAACCCACTAATATAACACACAACGATCTTTCCTTTCTCAAAATCAGTTCTCTCTCGCCGCGAAATTATCACTCAACCTTACAGTGCGGCATGATCGTGGTCAGCTGCAGGCTTGTTTTTATACCGTTTGCAGCTGTACCGCGCATCTTAACAAGGCAGCGGATCCGTTCATGTGCTTTTGAAGGGGTGCCCGGTGACTTTTGTCGATATAATTTATATATATTAATTCCATTTTCTGTTTTCTCGTTAAAAGTATGTGAGAGATAATTGTTTGCCACCGAAAGGGGAATTGCGAAAATTGAATAGCACCACCGTTCACAACACTTACGTATTTCCATCTGATACAACATTCATCTCTGACTGAAAAAGAAGAGTCTCTGACACTACAGTATGATCAGTTTGTAGTCAGCCGTCGTTATAGTCGAATTTGCAGTTGTTTTACAGATATTTTATCTTAAACACGTGCTAAATAAAATAACTTATGGGGTGAGGGTCGGAAACATTTGTCTTGTGGAAATCGAAAAAAATTGGGCATGCTTTAGGATGCGACAAAAGAAATTAGGTATATATATCCTTTCACAAGATTGAAACTCATCGTTGTCTAAGGACACGTTTAGCAAAATTAGGAAGCGGGCGCATACGACGATTATTCAAAAAATGCATGTGGCATGTTATGAAATTTGGTGAAACCCTGTATGATACCGCACGCTAGAGAAAGACCCTAAAGTATTTCCTAAAAAAGCACTTAATTCCGACAAAAATGACTACATACAGAACCAGGTGAAAATAATGGGTTAAAATAAAAAACCCAGAGTACTCCAATATGGAATGCGATCACCCCTGATAGCAATGCAGGCCTCACAGCGATGTTTCATGATCTTGATTATAGTATCTATAGGTGCTCAGTAGGTAGCAACGACCATTATTCGTGCAAAACTTGTGTAAGCCCCTCCATGGCTAGAGGAGGGCAGCAACACGTCTCCGTAGAGCTTCCCAGACATGCTCGATCAGATTAAGTTCAAGAGACCTGGTTTACCATTCCATACGGACAATGGTCTCCTCTTGGAAATATTGCTCTACCAACCTCGCGCAATGGGGATAAGCGTTACTGGCTTGTAGTAAAAATGTATCTCGTATGGTACCTGCATAATGGCAAAACATAGGGGTCCAGGACTATTGCGTCGATCATTCATGGTTCCTCTTGCAAGCACAAAGATTTCTGTGCGTCCATCTAACGACGTGCGAACCGCAAACCAGCACACTACCACCACCACCACCACAAGTGTCCCTTTCACAGGTCATAGACGAATTATAGCGTGTTCCGCACTTTCTTTAGATCAGAGCTCGCCTGAAATTGCTTTGCAAAGCAAATGTGGACCACCATCAGCTTCCAGTCCAATTGACGTAAAGTCTTGCCCAATTTAAACGTCCCCCACCCATGACGGGAGGTAAGGGGCGCACATAGTGGTCGTCTAGCATGAAGACCTCCTTCGTGAAGCCCTCTGCGTACATTGAACCCAGATACCACCGTTCCTGTTGTCGCAGTAAGGGCAGATCGCAGCTGTGCCGGATTGGTCCTTCTGTTCATCCGGTAGTGAATCGGGGATATCGGTCATCCACGGTGTTGTAGCCCAAGGCCTTCCTTCGCTGTACCTCGGGGAAACTGATTGCGTGTTTCGAAATTCTTTCGACAGTCTGTGGACCACAGAAGGATTCACACACAGACATTTTGCAACTTCCACTTGAGTTTGGGGTGTCTTTAGTCTTCAGACATCTTTGAACTTCAGTTCATCGAAGAAGTCTCGCAGCCATTACAACAAATCTGCTACCTCAAAATCTATCTAGTTTTAAATAAAGTCTCGCAGCCATTACAACAAATCTGCTACGACAAAATCTATTTAGTTTTAAATAAAGTCTCGCAGCCATTACAACAAATTTGCTACCTCACGATCATTTTTTTACACTCTCCAAGCGCTGTGACGTACACGTCTGCAACAGCCCCTTTTACGCTCAGGCTCATTTGCATAAACAGCTGCAATCGACACTTATTTGCATACAGTACGCTGACTCGGCATTACATTTCAAGTCAGATATCCAAGTTTCATGCATTCCCATCACTTCTTTCGCAAATCGCGATTTTTCTGGGGTTGTTTTCCTTACTTTATTGAAACCACTCTAGTTTTTGTGTCCTAAAGCAGCTATTGAAACAAGCAAATTCTCTGTTGATATGTGTGCATTAAATTCACAATGGCTGGAAACTAGTTACATCGATATAAATAATCTGCATACATTTTGAAAAATGTTGTATAATCAGTTAGAGAGAATTTGTGAACTGACTAGGATTCTCTGTCAACAGAAAGATTTCTATTTTTTTTTTTTTTGATTGGAGGTTTAACGACCACCGTGAGCAACTTAATGGGCTATAAGCAGTCGCCCGTCCCTAATTTAGGGTCACTGGTTCCAGGGAAGGGAGAGAGCCAGTGCCGTAAGACAAACACAACATCCATGCCTCACCGGGATTCGAACCCGGACCCCTTACGGACGAATGATCAGAGGCCAACGCCTTAGACCACTGCGCCACCGGGGCGGCAAAGATTTCTATGGACATGCAATTTTGTGACGTACCTGCCAGCAGGACGCACACGACATAAAGGCACATAGCAATCAGAATATACGTCCGCGTAGCTCAATTGGTAGAGCGACTTATTCTGGAATGAGGGGACCCGGGTTCGAGCCCCGGCGCGGATAAAAACCAGCGGAGAATTTTATTCGTTATAAATGGCGCCCAAACTATCCGGATGACCCGACCGTTCAAAATCTCGCTATGGTGTGATGTTATTTCCACACCGCGAGATAGGAAAAATCAGAGAATCCCTACTCCAGCGCTTCGAAAAAAAAAAAAAAAAAAAAAAAGATTGACTGGGAGTTCTCAAGTGCACGTTCTACAGTGGATGGCTGCCTGCAACGATTCATGGTCACGGCTGATCCGTGGGCCATGCCCCTGGCCCTCTTTCGGGGGAGGGGAGATGTGACGTACCTGCCAGCAGGACGCACACGACATAAAGGCACATAGCAATCAGAATAAACGTCCGCGTAGCTCAATTGGTAGAGTGACTTATTCCGGAATGAGGGGACCCGGGTTCGAGCCACGGCGCGGATAAAAATGACGGAGAAATTTACTTCGTTATAATTTGTAAATATCAACGTATAGATTTTTAAGACCGATGTGTTCATTAACATAAGTCCTCTAGATCATGTCTTTTAAATTTAGATCTTCAGTAAGGTATTCTAAATTACTACTGGAAGTGCTCACTTCATTATGTAGGCGTAGTGAGGTGACAGCAACGGGTACGTATCTGCCTATTTGCATAATATGGTGTACTGGTCCTAATACATGGCATACTCAGCGTATATTCCTTTCACTCCGATCGAATTCTACGTACGAAGGGTTTCATTCATTTTAACGGAAATCTGATGTATCATCTATAGGAAAAATAAAGAGTATATCCTACAGTTTGAGATTTCGGACCTTATTGTGAGAGTTTAATGAATAGCTTATTTGAAATTTTGGTAGTTTTGATACATCTCGTCAATCTTTGCTTTACTCGCTTTATCGCTGAAATGAAGGAGCTGTGCCTCGTGCACTTTTATCATTATTGTAATCACTTTTATTTTTATTCTGTACATTCGAATCTTATTTACTATTTAGCGGTAAGTTGCCACGGAAGCTCAAATTTGTTTAAATTTAGACGTGACTGTACTTACACACCAAATATCTAGCAATGAACGACACGGTTTGTAAATTATCGCAGCGTCATGGAGCAACAAATGCCACATTAAATAAGGAAAATCTTTAAAAATTGGTCATACATTTAATAGTTTATTGCTTTCAAACATAGCTTCGCACACATTTGAGCTGCTAACCTGAGAATGAAATGCTTTGAAAAACCTATTGTTTTTATTTTCTATGATTTAAAAACATTGCATTTTGTCACACAAAATGAGTGTTTTGTAACAACACTATACTGTAAGGACACTCTCTTCTGCCCATTTTCTCAACAGTGTAATTTGTTTTTGGAAATGAACATGATTAATCGCAGTACAATACGATATAATCTGGATTGTGGTTCTGCCTGAATTTCCTCATATGAGATGTGTCCAACACTTATGATATTTATGAGTTTAGTTTGTTTATACTATCTACAATCTGAGCAACCTTTTCTGTTAATTTCGGTTTGTCATTTTACCTTTATGTGTTCCAGTTGATCGAACTGTATAAGCCGAGCCTGAGAAGTGCGTGATGCTTTAAACTTGAATAGTTGCAGCGTTTTTTCCAAATACATCTTTCCATCACTAGAGAACATATAACAACCGGTTTTCTGAGCGCAAAATGAGTGAGAAGAATGGCTTAGGGTTTTTTATTTACCGTCATTTTGGAACCGTGACGTGCTCGAGTCCATTTTCTGCCGCATCCTATCAGCTGATGGGCTCCATGTCGTGCTTACGGGTACTTTAACACAGGAACAAAAGTTGCAAGAGATACTGCCAGGACGGGAAATCCTTTGTTTTTTTGTTTTTTTTTTCTGTTTTTTTGTTTTTATTTGTTGTGTTATCTCTTCTTATATTTCATCTCGCATGAGCAGGAAGGTCATTTTATCTCGAACGTAGTGCATTATAGAAAAAGAAATATGCATTAAGATTCAGGTCAAGAGAGATTTCGCTTTTGCAGAGTACCTCCCAAAAATACATCAGGAAATGTTATGTTTGGCATATAGACAGTTCATCTGGCACACTGACAAGAAACTACACACAGACACATGCTTTAAATTATGCAGTGCTATGAATAGAACTAAAATTACGCACAAAAGTTCATTTATAACATAATTAGAATTTTGACAGCACAGACAAGTTTCAAGAATGATAAATACATTTGAAAGCACAACAAAACATCAAAGCAATGGCAGTGCTTGATTAATTATTTAAAGAGCCCGATTTCATGAGGTTTTAAAAAATCCTCTGAAAATAAATCGACACGAAGATGTTTAATAGCTTTTCCTAAAATCACAGTGTGTCAGTTATCGCTCAGTTTAGATTATAGAGCACAGTACAAGTTATAATGCGCCTTGACTTAGCTTGCTCTAATATTCAGAGAATACCATTTATCTCCAGTTCCGATTTTAGCTTTTCATGGATACCAATGCATCTCGAATGAAATTTTCAGAAACATACACTGGGAGAATAATATGAAAATAGGTATCCATGTAAAGCTCGATGACGCAACGTCAACTTTTAAATAACTCGTGTACAATGAGGAAAGGTTCCCCACCCACAACCTAAAATTATGGTCGTCAAGGTTTTATCTGCTTCCAACAATTGCTTTAGTGTGTTCTTAGCAAAATGTGGTAAGTTGGCACCGTATACAGATTCAGATGCTTAAAAATTCAATCAGAAGATTTGCTCATAATTATCAATTCCTAACTCCGGTAGAATAATAAAGAAATTTATAATGTACGCTTTTTTCAGCTTCTACCCCATCTAGTTAAGATAATGCAATTGAATTATTCTGATTGAACATATCCTCATAACAGGCGATTTCTTGTTCCACAAACCAGAAGTTGGCGGATCGTAATCAAGAGTTACTTTTTCCAGGAAAGAATGAGGACCAGAATAAGAAAGCAATGGAAATATCCATCCATGTTTCACTTCGGGCATGAATGTAAGTTAATCATCTGCTGTAGGGTTCTAGCTATTGTCCCAGTATACGATCACACATCGTAATCATGTTCCTATGGAGGACGTCTTCTATCCTACTTGGTTAAAAGCTGGAATCGTCACAGTCTCACAACTTGTACACCCGGATTATACTTGGATAAAATCTGAATGATCTGTTAGGTTATCTTCCTTCAGCCATGGAAAATGTATATTTAAATTCCAAAGCTTCAAAGATGCTAACAGTCAGTTATGTCCGTCATTGGCAACTCCTCAAAGCTTGATTTCCATAGCATCATATTCTCTTCTATTGCCGTTCACGATTACGTTACAAGGCCAATCATAAATTTTGCCTCCGTAACCTCTACAAAGCTATATCGAAATTTCCGTCTTCGCAATATCTCCCCATGCTCCATTCTCAACATATGAACTTCTGAACTTTGTTCCATCTGGTATGCAGTACAATCATCTAATGCTCATCCTAAGGAAACTGAAACATATTGGCTTAATCTAGACCACAGCTCCCTATCCCGATTGAGTACTCCACAGATTTCAGCTGACAACATCTCCCAACTGCCGTCACTGCTACACACGAGGCGATGTAAATAACATTTACTGAGCTTGCCAAATACTCCCACCGTTGTTTACCTATGATTTTGTACTACTTTCCAAGAGGTGTACTAGCCGTCATATCCAGCACGAGTATCTTTACCTGCTATCTCCTACCTGTACCACTCTTCATACGCAAGCTATTGTATATATGCCTACCTTTCTGTGTTACGTAAGTTTGTCATTTGCTTGTTTTACTTACATGTTGACTGGGCCCGCTGAACTGATACAGTACAATCCTCTCAACTGAAATTCTTGATGTTTTTCCGCGGTCAGTTTACTGCCAGAATGCAAGCAGAATACTCTGAAGCTTTAAGTAAGAACTCAGTGTGCCGCCCCGGTGGCGCAGTGGTCTAAGCGATGGCCTCTGCTCATTCGTCCGTAAGGGGCCCGGGTTCGAATCCCGGTGAGGCATGGATGTTGTGTTTGTCTTACGGCACTGGCTCTCTCCCTTCCCTGGAACCAGTGACGTTAAATTAGGGACGGGCGACTGCTTATAGCCCATTGAGTTGCTCACGGTGGTCGTTAAACCTCCAATCAAAAAAAAAAAAAAAAAAAAAACTCAGTGCCAAAATTGTTTAGTGATTGAGCTCCACTTGAACGGTCCACCCTTAGCTGCTATCACTGCCTCCACTATACTGGGAGGGCTTTGCACTGGATTGTGGTACATTGCTACGGAAATTGCCTTCCGTTCACCCACAAGAGCATTAATTAAGTGTGTCACCGATATCGGGCGGTTCGGCTTGGCTCTCAATCGGCGTTCGAATTCATCCCAGTGGATCGCCATCAATGATATGCATCACATTTTCCCCCACCCATCTCATAGAACTATTCTTGCACGGACCTTGTTTTGTGGACGGGGCATTTTGCTGTTGGCGCTGAAATACTTTGTAATTTGGGCCACATTGTTATACCCATGAATTTCTTAAAGATATGACGCCTAAGTTACAAATGTTTTTTTTCTTTCTTCACCCAACCCCTCCACCGCCGGAATTTCTTATCGGACCCAGGCAAACAAGTCAGCATATTTCGTTTTTTTATTGGAGGTTTAACGACCACCATGAGCAACTCAATGGACTATAAGCAGTCGCCCGTCACTAATTTAGGATCACTGGTTCCAGGGAAGGGAGAGAGCCAGTGCCGTAAGACAAACACAACATCCATGCCTCACCGGGATTTGAACTCAGACCCCTTTCGGACGAATGATCAGAGGCCATCGCTTAGACCACTGCGCCACTGGGACGGAATATTTCGCTCTCCGCTGAAGCCCGTGCGAATGGCCAAAGAGGTCCAAACTTTCTTATTTTCTTTACCCTCGTGAGAAAGAGCAAGAAATCCTCATAATTTAAGGAATAAATGTCTCCAGAGTTCCTGTTGGTGGTGGACAGATGTCCCCGGTTTCCAAACAGTCGCATTTCGTAGTCCGAATGCTGATCAGGGAATAGCCACGGCAGACTATTATGACCGTCTTCTTTGAACGTGTACTTTCGTAAGCGTCATAAATTTTACAAAAATGTCACAAGAAAGTATAACGCTGCCGCAGGTAAGCTGCCGTAATCTTTCACTATTCTCCAGATCCAGAGAAAATAAGCAACGGGAAGCATCACTTGCCCAGAATACTAGCTGGTGATAGCATGTTGCGCAGTGGCCCAAGGACTAACCAGTGATCGGCAGGGTAAAGCATGTGTCACCTCAGCTGACCAATCATACCCTGAAGCAAAAATCTCCGGAGAGGTTGAGAGCACTCCCATACCACAAGAAAAATGAGAGGGATTTGATATATACTCCGAATGAAAAAGGAAACGATATATATAATATAGGAACGGATAGCTATTCATATGCTCAATATAGAGTAGGACACACATTTTGGGATGCTCAGGTCTCGGTAAATTTTGAGTACAGAGTTATTGTAGGTTCCGTATGTCAGATGTCTAGATGTGCACCCGTACGCGCAGAGATTCAGAAGTGGATTAGGAGCGAACGACTCATCGCTGCTTTGGTTGGGTCTTCATCGGACGTAAGATACGATGATATTTTTCTCCCTACATTGAGTTTCAAAATTGTTATACTTATATATACATATGCTTCCTTATACCTTCCTTGTAGGGAAATTTGGGAACTTACCTTAACTTTAAATCTAGGGGAGTGACAGGCCTAAACAGCATGAACCAGTAAACGTGGCTAATTTTGATAATTTTCATTGACTTTAATTTGGCTTCCACAATAAGGTTGCAATACATTTTACATAATAAGCAATAACCTGTTATTTACCTAATTATGTGTGCTTGTGTATATTTTTCTGTATCGCACACACATAATATGTGGCATATAGGTTCTTGCGAAAACCTCGTAAAGGGTTCATAAAGAAATCACAGCACGAAGTCCGTAAACTTTGAGCGTGGGTCCCTAAATTTCTGGATGAAGCAAATTTACTGTTTATCCAACTAGACGATACTATACGTATATACACTATCTTGACAGAAGTCACCGGACACCTAGAAGAGGAACACAACATAGCATTTACTGGCATACATTAGTACGGTGTCGGTCCAGCTTTGGCCTTAATGCATGCACTGACCCTTTGAGACATGCTTTCGACAAGGTTTTGGAACACAGCGATAGGTATGCGCTTCTATTCAGTAAATAATGCTGCTGCTAACTCTTGCTTAATAGTAGGCCTTAATTGCTCTCAAACTTCTTCTGCGGCGCTCTACTTCATCCCATAGGTGCTCTATGGTATTAAGATCAGGGCTTTGTACTGGCCAGTCCAAACACAATACGGAATTATCGTCAAACCACGCCGTAACAGTCTTTGCTTTATGGCTCGGTGCATTATCCTGCTGGTACTAACAAGGCTCGGTTCCATAGTATTGCCACAGAGTTGGTAGAGCATAATTATCCAGAATATCGAGATAGACGTGCTGTTTAACAGGTTTGTCCACGATAACCAATGGGCCGGGACCATACCACGAAAAACACCCCTACACGAGTACACTGCCAGCTCCAAACTTGACCGTAGGAACAGTACACTGCGGTAAAAAAGCATTCCCCCGGCTGCAGCCATACCCACACACGGGCAGGAAACTGATAGTTCGTGTATCTGGATTCATTAGTTCATAAGACCCATTTCCATTGATCTACGGTCCATGATAAATATTCTTTACACTATGCTAAACGACGAATGGCATTCCGAGTGGAGATGAAAGGCTTATGAGTAGCCCCACGACAACGGTAACCCATGGAATGAAGTTCTTTGCGAATGGTCCGTGTACATACCGAGGTTCCAGCATTGTTTTTCACCTGTACACTGAGGTATTGTGCAGTACTCCGTCGATTAGCTGTAACGACTCTCCTGAGTCTTCGACGTCCTCTATCACTGATTTTCTTTGGTCTTCCGGTACGTTTTGCAGCTTCAGGCACGCCATGTGTCTTCCACTTATTCAGTACATCCAAAACAGTTGACTTGAGTATGTTTAAACGCCTCTCGGTTTCTCTTATGGACAACCCACTAATATAACACCCAATAATCTTTCCTTTCTCAACGTTAGTTCTCTCCCGCCGCGACATTTTCACTCAACCTCACAGTGCGATATGATCGCGGTCAGCTGCAGGCTTGTTTTCAAACTGTTTGCGGCTGTGCCGCGCATCTTAACAACGCAGCAGATCCGTTTATTTGCTTTTGAAGGGGTGTCCGGTGACTTTTGTCAATATAGTGTATATTACACTCCAAAAATGAAAGATAAAAATTGTGATGATTATTAAAAAGGGTTAAGAAAATAAGAATGAACGAAACTGTTAGGCAAGTGCTATAGAAATTGTATGTAGACAATATGTGATGGATAATGTGACGCCAAATGTTTTTTTACTTTGATAAAATGTAATAACAACGTGACTCGTGGATTCGATTCACAAAACATTCATATAACACCCAATAATCTTTCCTTTCTCAACGTCAGTTCTCTCCCGCCGCGACATTTTCACTCAACCTCACAGTGCGATATGATCGCGGTCAGCTGCAGGCTTGTTTTCATACTGTTTGCGGCTGTGCCGCGCATCTTAACAACGCAGCAGATCAGTTCATTTGCTTTTGAAGGGGTGTCCGGTGACTTTTGTCAATATAGTGTATATTACACTCCAAAAATGAAAGATAAAAAATGTGATGATTATTAAAAAGCGTTAAGAAAATAAGAATTAACGAAACTGTTAGGCAAGTGCTATAGAAGTTATATGTAGACAATATGTGATGGATAATGTGACGCCAAATGTTTTTTTACTTTGATAAAATGTAATAACAACGTGACTCGTGGATTCGATTCACAAAACACGAACCGAAGGTTCGAACATTGGGGCAACCCCAATCGTTCGAACCTAGCACACGGTTAGTGTGTCTTGCCCCTAACATAGATTAAGTCGACTGCGTGTAGGATGCTGACAGCTCTTCAGCCGGGAGAAGACGTGACGCCGTAGCTCCAGCCGCCTTTGAAAGTAGGAAGGAGCAGGAGCTCCAAAGAAAAGATCAGAATGAAAAGAAGGTGAAGAAAAGAAGAAGAGTGTATGCATCGCCTCAATGCTTAATGCTAAGTAATGAAGCAAACTAAGCCATGTCGGGTGATTTACGCCATTTCGTTAAGCATTCATCAGTGCAAAATTTAATTAATATATTTCTCTCATCGTGGTAATAAAATTATTTTGGTGGAAGGTAAATTAATAATACTTTCAGTTGAGGAGATAATATATTGATTCATGTTATTTGCTATTTTGGTATTTAATTCAGTATGTAGTTCAATATGTCCAGGGTATAACTTAACAATTAAAATTGTCATAAGCCATCTTGCATGAATTACCTTAATAACATGTTTATTAGTAATCGAGTTTCTATAGGGGAATCATATTAATAAAATATTAAGTTGATTTGACTTAATTTGACTTATTTGCGGAGGTTAAATAAATATGGATTTACTTACAGAATATTATCTTTTATTATCTTTTAAGGTTTAATCAGTGCTAGTTGCACTCCTTTGTTTTATAGTTACAATGAATTAGTTAATGCTGCTGAAATATTATCTTAGTCTATTCATATGTGTGAAGAATTTCACAATATTTCATATACGCATTTTCAGTGACGTGACCCACAGTGTGAGTCGTAAAAACATGACCTACAGTTTGAGTTTTTCAGCTTGTTTTCATTCATACATGTGGAATTTCACATGTGTGAAGAAAACGATAATTTATATATTGATGAATTTTTATTCACACGTGTGAAGAACACCACAATATCCAATTATGAGGATTTTTTAAATTTATTTTTATTTACACGTGTGAAGAATACGATAATTAATATAATGAGTTAATTTTTATTCACACGTGTGAATGACACTAAAACATTCAATTATAAGGATTTTCTTAATTTATTTGTATTCGCATGTGTGAAGAATATGATAAATAATATATTGAGTAAATTTTTATTCACACGTGTGAAGAAATTTAATTACTATTCATACGTGTGAAGAATACAACAACATTAATATATATAAGAATTTTCTTAAATATTTGTTTTAAGATATTATTTTGTAATGAGGTAGTATCTAATTTGACCTGTATTGTTAATTATTATGTAATGCTTGCATTTATTTCAATAATTATATTATATTATCATTATCAGTGTAACCCATGAAGTATTTTTTTTATTTTATTTTAAAATTAAACTTTTATTCACACATGTTAAGAATATTCACACGTTTGGAGAATACCGTAATTATTATTATTTTTTCTTGTATAAAGAAGATTTCATCATATTTGCAAATTAAGCTAAATTAGATTGTTATATGCATTTTTTAATATACACATTTGTGAAGACAGCTATGTTATTTTAATCTAGGAAAATTTTCGATTTTTAGTTCTTTATTATTAATAATAAGATGATTTAGAAATTCTTTTTCATAGGAATAAAAGGTTATCATTTTTTTTGGTCTATCCGTGTTATACCAATATAATCTTTCAATGTAAGAGACTTGCAGGTTAATTTTACTAAAGTGTTCAGAAATTTCTGTGATTGTTGTTGGAAATGGCACCTGTCTGATTATATATTTAACATTTTGATTAATTGTTTTATTTATTTCATCAGAGTATGATCCAAGAACTTGCTGACAAGAGTAAAGAAGTGGGATTAAAAATGAACTTTCAGAAGACAAAAGTGATGAATGAAGCTTTTACACGAAATGAAGATTTATCGTTTGATGGAGAAAAGCTCGAAATAACAGACACGTACGTTTATCTTGGACAGCAGATATCAAGTGAGGGTCTCATTGGTGAAGAAATTAATCGGCGTACAAAACTTGTCTGGAGAGCTTTTGGAAGAAACAGCATAATTTTTAAGAGCAATATGCCATTATGTCTTAAAAGAAAAGTGTTTGATCAATGTATCCTTCCAGTGCTTACGTATGGTGCAGAGACGTGGAACTTAACTAAAAGAGACATACAAAGGCTGTAGACAACTCAAAGCAGCATGGAGAGGTGCATGCTTGGTGTAACCAGGAGAGATAAGAAGAGGAACTCGTGGATCCGAAAAATGACAAGAGTGGAAGACATCATGATCAGAGTTAAATCTCTGAAATGGCAATGGGCTGGGCATACTGCCAGAAGGACAGACCATCGATGGACAGCCGAAATTTTAGATTCGATTCCAAGGGACAGGAAAAGACCCAGAAGGAGACCACATGGGAGATGGGTGGATGAAATTCGAAAGTATGCGGGAGTGACATGGAGGAGACTGGCACAAGACAGACCGTTGTGGAGGAAACTTGGGGAGACCTTTGTCCAGCAGTGGATTGATAATGGTTGACAATGATGATGATGATGATGATTTACTCTCAATAATTACCTCAAATTTCCGTTTGATACTACAATACTTCTGGTAGTTTCTTTAGAGAATACAGTTTTAAGTGCATTTTTAATCAGCTCCGTTTGTATCTTCTTTGTTTGTTCAAATTGTTTATTTAAAGTATTACTGAAATCATTATGTACTTTTGTAAGTTTGTTTATTATTTTGCATGTGTTATCAATAATTTCTATTATATCATAAAAATGTGACATTATTAAAGTAAAGAAAAAATTGAAGGAACAGGGGCGCCTGGATATAGTGAAGAATTTATTAATAAATGCTATGAACCATCAAATATTGTATGAACAATTTCACAGGTGAGTAAACTTTCAATTTCAAAGAAAATTATAGTTAAAAGAGAAACTTTTTTGTCGTAACGTTTTATTCTTTGTTCTCCGTAGAATAAAATTAATGTCACTGCATAATATACACAGTCAAGTCACATTATTGTGACTACCTCCTACTTTTGACGTTAACAGCGCGTAGCCAATGAAAGAAGGCACGTGTCGTGAGCTGGCTTGGAGGGTATATGAGGTGTGCTGTAGGCATTCTGGAAACATAACACCTGTTGCTGTCATGGATAAAAGGAGCGATTTATCAGATTTGCAAGATGGTATAATTATCGGATTTCGGGCAAAGGGTGGCAGTATTTCTGAAACAGCGCAGTTTGTGAACTGTTCGCGGGCTGCTGTGGTTAAAGTGTATTGTGATTGGAGAAATGAGCCCATTGCGAATCAGCAACGTGGAAACTGCGGAGCACCATGTGCCATTGATGTGAGAGGTGAACGTTGACTTCGAAGGTGAGCGAGGGCCGATCGACAAGCTAAAATGGAGCAACTAACTGGCCGAATGAACCAGGGGACTACTGGAAGTGTGTTTAAAACCACAGTTCAGAAAACCCTGCGGCTTATGGACCTCCGATGCAGACGAATGGTCACTGCACCTATGGTAACGAAGGTGCATCGGCAGAAAAGACTTACATTTGCACGGCAGTATGGGAGTTGTACCTCGGCTGATTGGCAAAGGATTGCCTTCTCCGATGAGTCACATTTTCTGCTTCATCGAACGGATGGACGTTGGCGTATAAGGCGAGAAACATCGGAGAACAAACACTCTTCAACCATTTGCGGAATAACACAAGCTAGCGGGAGCAGCCTTATGGTCTGGGGAATGTTTTCGTGGCATTCTCTGGGTCCGCTCATACCTGTGGATGGCACTATGGACCGAATTCGTTATGAATCCATCCTTGCAGACCGCATACATCCATTACATGCTGATTGTCTTCCCTGGGGCGAATGGGATCTTCTAGCACGACAATGCGACTTGTCACGCAGCTAGAAATGTCCGAAAGTGGTTGGAAGAGCACGATGAAGACTTCAAAGTACTTCACTGGCCTCCAAATTCCCCAGACTTAAACCCAATTGAGCATCTGTGTGACCACCTCGATTGTTGTTGTTCACTCTGAGGATCCTCCACCTCGCACCCTCCAGCAGCTGGCAGATGCACTGCAGTCAGCATGGCTCCACATACCTGTGAACATCTTCCAGCACCTTATTGAGTCACTCCCAGCCCGTATAACTGCTGCCCGCGCTGCGCACGGCGGTTACTCTGGATATTAGCTGGTGGTCACAATTATGTGACTCGACCGTGTATTATTTAGTGTTAAAAACGTGCAATTGCAGTTTAACTGTAAGAGACATTTAATTTTTCTGGTTACTCTGGATAAAATGAATGGCATTGAAGTTGTTAAAGTGATATTAATTTAGGTGGGTAATCATGAACATTAATAACAACTGCAAAATTAACCCTCCAGGTGGCAGAGCTTTGGAAGAGGAAATGCGATTTTTTTTCAGATGTATAACAGAAGACTTTCCTTTCTGTAGACTTCCCTTCGCCATCGTTAGGATGCTCAAATATGCGTTCTCGCCGCTATTAGTCTGAAAATTATTTCGACGCAATATTGCGTTCTCGCGGCATTTGAACTTGTTTTCGATTAACGTATTATTGCGTCGTCACCGCCTTGGACACAGAAACCTGCGAACGTATATATGCGTGCTTCCTAATCGGATTGTTAAAAGAAACGTTAATCTTTTTGAAAAACATGTTCCACCATTTGTATTACCTATGTATGTTTTTGATATTTCACCGCTATAGTTATTTTCGTTTGTGTGGTTGTAAACTAAACGATTAAAATAAATGCCTACTTCTAGTTCTGTTAACATGGCTTTGTATGAATTTATTTCCATGTAAATAAATTATTACGCTGCGTAGAAAATTGTGTAATAAATTAGTTTAATACGTGATATAAACTACGTATAAATTACGCGTAATTTATGTAAAATATGTATCATGTAATTTACGCAGCCACCTGGCAACTTCCACTTTCAATCTCGTCAGTCGGATTGCCAGATGGTGAAGCGTATTCATCACTCCAGAGAACGCGTTTCCACTGCTTAAGATTATATTGAAAACAGATTGAAAATACGAACGTTTACCACAACAAAAGGTTTATTATACATCGACTATAGTTTCGCAGAGCGTTTGGCACGGCATTATCAGGACGAATGGAGCGTCAACATTCAAATCACTGTGACATCATCAGAGTTCTAACGGTCACGATTTTTGGTGAGTTATTTCCACGCGCTTGAAAGAAATGGAGTCGACGTTATGTCGTTGACAAGCCGTGAAGAGTTCCGGTATATGTGGAAAGCTTCTAATACATTAAGCTTGATATTCGAATCAGGTTTATCAATAAGCGTAGCGTTTCCAAACGAAAATTTATGGTTATTTTCGTGACAATTTTGGGCTATAGAGGTCTTCTTCAGTTCACAGTTCCGTAAGTAAGCCTTGTGTCCCTTCACACGGAAACTTTACCTGCGGGTCTGTCCTATATATGAAAGTCCACATTCACAAGGTATCTGATAAATTCCCCAGGAATTTATATTTTCGACGTAGTCTTTTGATCCGTAAAAATTTATCTTGTTTATGGGTTTAAAAATAGCTTTGAAATTAAAACTTTTGAGATTTTTTGAAATTCTGAAGTAAATCTGAGGAGCAAAAAGGAAAACCGTCCAATTTTCTCGTATTGGGAGGTCTCTCGTATACGTGTGAAGGAGCACAAGGCTTACGTACGGAACTGTGAACTGGATAAGTCGTCTATAGCCTAACATTGTTACGAAAACAACCATACATTTTTGTTCGGAAACGCTACTCTTATTGATAAACTGATTCGAACTATCAAGCTTAATGTATTAGAAGCTTTCCACTTACACCGGAACTCTTCACGATTTGTCAACGACATGGCGTCGACTCTATTTCTTTCAAGCGCGTGGAAACAACTCACCAAAAATCGTGCCCGTTAGAACTCTGATGATGTTACAATGATTTGAATGTTGACGCTCTATTCGTCCTGATGATGCCATGCCAATCGCTCTGCGAAACTATAGTCGATGTATAAGAAACATTTTATTGTGGTAAACGTTGGTATTTTCATTCTATCTCAACACCACAAGTTCTGTAGTCACAATGTATATATCTATTGAAAACGCCACTCCAAGCAACACTTGGCGTTGATCTTGCTCATTTTAGGCTTGTGTGTTGTAGCTCGGCCACGGAAACCCGATCCTTTCAACACTTGACGGAACACTTATGGTGCTGGCGTTGCTTTCAGAGACATTTTGGACTTGGGTGGTGAGTAATGCAACCGCGAACAGGGGAGCTTGTAGCATCACCCCTTCAACCCTCGGAGGCCACAATATGTCATTCTACGTGGCCTACCAGGTTGCGATTGATCTCTGCTGCTTGTAGGCGTTCCCACTGCACAACAATATCTTTTAGAGTTGATCGGAATAGCTGCAACAGGGCAGAAATTTCCAGAACTGACTTGTTGCTGAGATGGCATCCTAAAAGCTTGCCACGTTGAAAATCCCTTAGCTACAGCTATCCCGTACGTCCCATTCTATTATTCATGTTTGCTTCTGATGTTTATCAGGCCCAAGGTTCTTACACATCTCTTAGGTGGGGTCCATTAGCGATCTACGCTCTCATTGGCTCTTCTATTTGACGTCACTGTGGAGAAACGGAGCGAAAGCAAAACACAGCGTTCGTATGTAACTCAAGGCAATGAGGAGAGCTTAAAGTTTATATGAGCAAAAGCTAAAATATTTCTCCATTTAAAATTTTTCACTTCATCACACAATTACTAAAGAGAAGAAAAATGTCCTGTTTAGAATGAATTCTAAACTAATACAATAGAGTTACGTTCAGAGTTTGTCATATGAGTTTGTGAAACAACACAGTGGAGACCTGATATTTTTACCAAAACAAATAAGGAATTTTTATCAACAAAAAAGAAATCCGCGATATTTCTAACTTGCGCAGTTTTAATAACTAGCGTGAGAACTATTCTCATAGGTTAACAGTACATAAAATTTAGATACAAAATAAAGGTTTGTATTGAATTATACCAGAAATTAACCTGTTCCTTTTCTCTACAGAAATGTAGTCAACTTTCTTTTACACACGACATTGTTACTTTTTTAAACTCTATTTTACATTTCGACCTCGAAATGGCGAGCATTTATAAAAATTCGGATAGAAATTATGCTTGGATAGAATCTGGATAGAAATTATTGAACAGAATTATGCTTGAAAGTTCGCTAAAATTTCGGTGATGCAACCTGTATATTTTGTCTTTTACTGCAGTGAATGAATGGTTTTTTCCAAATCACGTTCATAATCATCTTCAGTAAAATGTTTAGAGCAATTTCTGGGATGTTTCACATTGACATCTTTCCTTTTACATTTGAGTAGCCACGTTTTTTGCAACATCTGATCTTTTGGAAATGCGTGATAAATAATACCAGTTCCTTTTATTTTCTTATCGTGCGGTGGGCACTGAGCAACGGCATAATTAGACATCGTTCTTGCGAAATAATAGCAAAGAATGGTGGGGTCCTGAAGTTTCTTAGCTAACAAATACACAGCAATAGAACGATTTCTTTTTGTTACCACAATAGTTATTTTTAACTTATCACAATAAAAATATGACTCTCGATCATAAAGTCTGATGAAGCACCACTAAATTAACGCAAAACTAATAGTAACCGCATGTGTGCAAACCATCGAAGCAAATGATCTGTCTCCACAGCTACGTAATGCGCGAGTCGCTCAAAAGTGCCTTCACTACTGCGCATCGAAATGGACCCTCTCTGGTTAGGCAACGTGCGTCTTTTTACACCTGTATGGGCCATCGGTGTGACGTATCTGGGTAAATCCACTACACAAATGGGGTGTCCGAATACTTTTGATCATACAGTATATATGAAATACAGTTAGTGTAATAGGTTTGAGACTTGTTAAACGACGTGTTCGCTACACCCGAGAATTCGGTGTCGTCTTTTAAGATATTTTTGGACAACTATTTGAGTGTGAACTTCGTGGTAATAGCTGTATTCAAACTAACGACAATCTCGAATTGTCAATATATGTGCTTGTGTGTGCGTGCGTCATCAGAAATACGGCTGCTAACGATTACGCTGGAGGTGAATGTTCTCATAGCAGCAGGAAAATGCTAAAGTAATTGTTAAATGGCTTCAGCAGGCACTCCACGTGTTTCGCTTCTACTGAAAGAGGCGACGAAAATAGAGAGAGGGAGAGAGAAGATAAAAAAAGGAAGGAAGGATGATAAAAAAATCAACTGTGTGTTACCTACTTGGCAAAATTCCAGCTGAACCTTGCAATTCTCACCCACTGCTTCTTTCACTGAATACACTAAGCAGCATACTTCCTATTTCTTTTTACTTTACGCTTTTTACGCACTACGGCCGCGAGTTACAGAAAGAAGAAAACGGCCATGAAGTAGTGAAAAAGAGTTTGCCTTCCTTGTTTGACAGGTTGTTGGGTGGGCAGCAGGAACTCCTGAGCGGAGAGTATCTCTCAGAAACTTGTGACGAGTTTCCTAATTCGAGTACAAATCTTTTGCCTCAACAGATACATGACTAAGGAAAAATATAAGAAAAAATAATAATATCATTCTATGAATGAGGTATCTGCGTGCTATTAACTGGGATGCCATGATCCCTTGAATTATTAACAACAGCAACAGCTATTTCTTCAGTACGGGTTAAAAAACTTTCCTTTCAATCTCTCTATTAAAACCGTACGACCTTTCTCCTTGCACAGTCAACTTAAGCAAATGAACGTGCTCACTAAGGGGGCGAGAAGTAAAATGACTGACTTCACATGTCAAGATTCTCGTTTCGAATCCCTCGTGGGACTCGAAAGATGTGTTCGGATTTGGAGAACGTGAATGGTTTAAAAAAGATTCGATTTGCTTGAAACTGAGCTCTCTGCATTTTGTTAGAATTTTGTCTGCATGTTCAGAGGTCACTTAAGTCTATCATTGCTTAAACCTGTTAATACAGTGTCTCTGCTTGAAATAGTTTTTTGTTTGTTTGTTTTCGGGGTTTAACGTGAGCAACTCAATGGGATATTAGCAGTCACCCGTCCCTAATTTAGGGTCACTGGTTCCACGGAAAGAAGAGATCTAGTGCCGTAAGACATGTACAGTCTCCCCGAGATTGGAATCCGGACACATCTCGAAGAACTGTCAGAAGACAGCACTTAGACAACTGCGCCACAGGGGCGGTCTTAAAATAATAGTGCCGCCCCGGTGGCGCAGTGGTCTAAGCGATGGCCTCTGATCATTCGTCCGAACGGGGTCCGGGTTCGAATCCCGGTGAGGCATGGATGTTGTGTTTGTCTTACGGCACTGGCTCTCTCCCTTCCCTGGAACCAGTGACCCCAAATTAGGGACGGGCGACTGCTTATAGCCCATTGAGTTGCTCACGGTGGTCGTTAAACCTCCAATCAAAAAAAAAATAAAAATAAAATAATAGCATCCTCAACAAGTTAAATCCATCTAATATATTTTTTACAAGCTTTCCCACCGTAGGTTAAAGAAGCGTATATGCTCCAGCTTTGTCCGTCTGTTTGTCCGCACGATTACGCGCGTAAACATTGTTCGATTTCGATGAAATTTTAGTGTGTGGTATGGGACAACCTGGGAACGAACCCTATTGAAAATGGGCGAAATGGGGTCAAAGGTCAGAACATAGGAGCGGGGTCCATTCCATTGCCTTTATGCGTCATAACTTACGTAACAATGCTCAGATTGCGACAAAACTTTATCATGTTGTTCCGGAGATATACTGAACTAGTTCTGTTGAATATCATCGAAATAGAGTCAAAGGTCAGGGCACAGGAGCCGAATTTATTCCATAGCCAATATCCTCATAACTTACCAAAATATGCTTCTATTGCGCCAAACTTTAGTATGTTGTTCCGGAGGTATATTGAACCAATTCTGTTTAATATCACTGAAATGGAGCACAGGAGAGAAATTTATTCCACAGCCATTATCCTCATAACTTGAGTAATGATTTCTGGTATGTTGGAAAGCGTACCATAATCAATGCATTGCATGATTTTACTAACTTGTTTTTCTTATCACAGTTGACTGGAGATACATGCAACAGATCTCAGGAAAATTCACGTATAGCTTGACAGAGAAGCTCTGAGCATCACTAGGAATATGAGGAGCACAAAGTTTTGTACTATATCTGTGTACACATTAAAACATCTGCGTTTGCTCACGGAATTTCAGTATGTTCGGTAACAGAGTGTTTTTACAGGTGCTCTAAAACAGAATGTCAGAAGAAGATATGCAATCGAACCGTAATTGAAATTTTTTAATAAAAAGAGCTTTTTTCTTTTCGTTTAGACCTGTAGGTTAGGTTATTCAATGTCGTCGTTTCCCCATAACTATTTAAGGACCACTGGTCTGAGGGAAGGAAGAGAAACAGCGCTGTCGAACAATATCACGATGCATGACTTATCAGGGCACTCGGCAGAGCACCCAGAGAGAGGGCCGCGCTTTTAACCGCTCTTCCACAAGGACGGCAAATCCATAACGGTATAGTAAATACATTGATGGTGTTCAAAATTAAAATCCGGAAAGCATTCGCAAGGGTAAAAAGGGGAAACACGTAACCGCAGGTAACGACGTTTCGCACGTAAAGAGACACAATCACAAAGGTAATATACATTTTGTAACAACAGACAAATATTATCACAATTTGCGTATACAGGGTCACATCCGCAAATATCACCACGGTGAGGTGTCAGGATGAAACCTAAAGTTGTCTTCATAAGGAATGTGATCACTACCTACGGAGCTGAGGAGCTGTTAGGTGGCGTCTCAGAGCATCCCAGGCATGCTCTATAGGGTTCATGTCCGGACACCAGGCTTGCCAGCTCATGCGCAGAATATCTTCGCTCTGAAAGAAATTATCGGCAAGCTCGGCCGTGTGCAAGCAAGCAAGCGTTAGCATCTTGTGGCGTGCCTGCCCAGCATGATGCACACGATATAAAGGCAGATAGCAGCGATAACGAACGTCCGCGTAGCTCAATTGATAGAACGACTTATTCCGGAATGAGGGGACCCGGGTTCGAGGCCCGGAGTGGACAAAAATGACGCAGAAGTTTACTTCGTTATAATGGCGCTCGAACTTTCCGGATGACCCGGCCGTTCAAGATCTTGCAATGGTGTGATGTTCTTTCCACACCGCGAGAGGGGAAAATTCAGATAATCCCTTTTCCAGCGGTTCGAAAAATAAATGTGCGTGACGTTGCATTCCACACACCAGATTGACTGGGAGTTCTCAAGTGCACGTTCTACAGCGGATGGCTGCCTGCGACGATTCATGGTCACGGCTCAACCGTGGGTCATGCCCCCGGCCCTCTTTCGGGGGAGGGAGATGTGACGTGCCTGCCCAGCAGGACGCACACGATATAAAGGCAGATAGCAGCGGTTACGAACGTCCGCGTAGCTCAATTGGTAGATCGACTTATTCCGGAATGAGGGGACCCGGGTTCGAGCCCCGGCGTGAACAAAAATGACGGAGAAATTTACTTCGTTATAATCTATTAAAAGGAACTGAGGGCCAACACCTCCCCGAAGACGTTTGACAAAGGGCTTTAGGAACTCGGTCGTATAGCGCTCAGCACTCACATTGCCTCCTACGAACACGTGGAGTGGTGTTTGGCAGTTGAACATAATGCCCCTTAACACGAGCAGACCACTACTTCCGAAGAGGCGGTGGTCTTCTTTGATCTGCCGTGGACGTTTGCAGGATCATTGCGGGGTCACTGTTCGCACTAGACGAAATGCCGGCGATAATCCGTTTGTAGACTGAATATAGACTTATCTGTAAAAATAACACCGGCCCACTCGCCTCGGCTCCAGGAACGATGTTGCCTGCATCAGTACAAGCAAGCTTTCCTGTGAGGTGCAGTTAGTGAGACACAAACCATCGGTCTCCTGGAATAAAGGCCATTTGCTTTAAACCTTCGATATATCGTTTGCCTTGATACTGTAGTCCCAGTTGCAGCTCAGAACTCCGAACGCAGGACCTATGACGCCGTGCTATTAAAGCGACATATTGTCCTCACGAGGTGTCATACGCCTTGGACGACCTTGGCCAGACCTTCGTGACACCCCACCGGTGTTGTTGAATAGCTGCCATAACCGTGAAACCATTCTATGGTGGATATTCAAGTTCCTTGCAACCTGGGCCTGAGACTGGCCTTCTTCTAGTGGTCCTATCGCTCGCCACAGTACAGCGTCGGACACACGTGTATGAGACATAAGGAAAACATTTGTAACCACCGGAACGTTTCTCACATGGGCTGTAAGCGAGAAATGCCGCTGCTGTTCCCCGTTAGCTTTAAGAATGTAACTCAATTTACATTTTCGACATCATTTTGCTCACTGACATGCACACTTCATTGCGGCAGTTGTTTCTCGTGTTCATTTGCATATGTGGACAACGTAACATTTCGTTGATCTCTTTGGATTATTTGCCCCTTATTGCCTTCCGGACATGAATTTTGGACACCAGTGTATATTCAAAAACTTTGCTTCTCTTAAGCCACAGTTAAGAGGTGCACTTCATCATTTAAACAGCGCAGAGACAGACGATTCCAGGGCTAGAAGTCCTACTTCTGCTACCATCACTGAAAATGGCGAAAAATTCCATGACACGTTATCGGAAAATACAGTAGCAGGCTGACTACTAAGTATATTGCTAGAGAGCTGCAGATATTGCGGGAAAGGGTTCAATAACATCATCTTTCGAATTAGAAAAAGCTAGGACAACACATCTGTTCCCAAAATATTGAGTAAGGACTTGAAATAATTGCGGTGCAAATTTCCTGGGAATATCAGCAGCCCTTTCAGTGTTCATCTCAGCCCAACCTTGTGCTGAGATCAGTTCTATGAATGAGAGCTGAGTGCATCGTTATTGATTCTTAGTGAAAGGAACAACCCGAAGTAGTCAAAATGCCTATTGTCGACCACATCAAGAGAAACGGCAACTCTCCTTCCGGCAAAGCGATGACCCACATCTTCTGGCATTTCGAGGAGGTTATTTTAGTAGACTAAAGAAAAAGACAATTACTAGTGAATAGTATTGAGGGTATCTAAGGTAAGAGAGGTTGGTAAGAATTGAGATTTAATTTCTGTGGGATTACATGACATCGATGGGCGAGGAGACGTATAATTTGGCTTGAGTCAGTTGATCGTGCGACCGCCACGCCAGGTTATACATTCGGCAACACGGCGCGGCATCGCGTGGACAAGTCCACAGATGCAGCGCCGTGTTGCCGAATTGTGTCCTGAAGTATCATTAATCATGCAACGCTAACCCGTGTCTACAATTTTTTGACCTCTGATGGGGGTCATGCAGGGGTGTTAAGCCGTCTGATAATGACGTCCTACTCGCTCTCTTTTGGGGAGAAGTCTGGAGATCGCACTGCCCTGAGAATAAACTGGATACCTTGTAGGCACTCTCTGCTGATACTGGAAGTGTGCGGGTGGGCGTTATCTTGTTGAAACTGAGCATCAGGCAAACCTCGGAGATACGGCAGCCAAACGGGTACCCATTATGCATACGAGCGCTAAACGGCTGTTGAAACTGATAGCACCCCAAATCATGATACTGGCTGAGGAGCAGTATGACCTCCACGGAGGGCAGCAAGATCAGCCCAATAACCACATCGTTTTCTAACTCTCAATTGGTGATCATCGGCGCTGAGGCAGAATGGAGGTTTGTCGTATGTCTAGTACGGCATCACTGCAATCTTGTGTAATGATGTGCTTTGGTGAGTGGCAGTCGTCGCAATGGCTGCCGAGAGCGCAACCCGGCCTCAACCAATATGCCATTCACAGTCCGTGTCAGTACGGGGATGATTATAACTGCCTCTATACCTCATCGAATGTCGCCCGCTGCGGATTGGCGGGCTGCTAAGGCTTGATTTCAAATGAGGCGATCGAGGCGTTCAGATGCCAGCCTACGTACACCAGACCGAATGCGGCGAAGCACATTATCTTGCTCGAACCACTGCCGCCACATTCGGCTGATAGGTGTTGCAACCCGATGCGTTTCCACCGCAACGAAACGCAGATGATGAAGCATTTGATAAAGGTGTCTGTGTGATGTTAGGATTCCAGATGACGTCACCCAGGCATTCTCGCTCCTTACACGTCGTTTTGCCAAAGAGAAAACTCAGATATACAGTGGTCCACACGTCCGTGTGAATACGACCAAACTTAACTACGCCGAGACGCAAAGTGAAAATCTACCAAATACGTGGCGTCAGTGAATAAACAAAGACATCGCTCTTTCCACGTTTAAGCAACCCAAAAAATTGTTATTCGGTCACCGCTGGGGAATTGAATCACAGATCTCTCGATATTTAGCCGAGCGCGTTAGCCTTACACCACGGTGGCCAACAATCCACGGCGCTATGTTTTTTTTGTCAGCTGCTGACATCCTAAATCTGTAAGATGGGCTCAGCTACTGAGACGTCTCCATCTGATGGGCATTAACGGCATTGGCTATATATTAATTATAGCAGTTAAATCCAAAGTAAAAATCCTCCAAATACGCGGCGTCAGTGAATAAACAAAGACATCGCTCTTTCCACGTTTAGCAACGCACAGCAACCGAAAAACTGTTATTCGGCCGCCGCCGGGGATTTGAATCCCGGATCTCTCGATATCTAGCCGAGCGCGTTAGCCTTACACCACGGTGGCCAACAATCCACGGCGCTATGTGCGTTTTTCTGTCAGCATCTGACATTATAAATCCGTAAGATGGGCTCAGCTACTGAGACGTCTCCATCTGGTGGGCATTAACGGCACTGACTATATATTAATTACAGCAGTTAAATCCAAAGGGCGAGATCCAAAGTGAAAATCTTTCAAATAAGTGGCATCAGTAAATAAACAAAGACATCGCTCTTTCCACGTTTAAGCAACACATAGCAACCGAAAATTTTGTATTGGGTCACCGCTCGGCAACAAGGGCACACACGATAGTAATAAGGGCCTCTGTGATTCTTAGAAACTGATGCAATTAGAAACTGATGCAAACAGTATAAATTAGTGTAGAGGTACCAGCTGGTTCTGTGTGGCATTGGAGAAAAGACTCCAACTCACCTGGCTTTGTTCCAGAATCCTTAGGTGAATAATCAGCTGGAACCGTCAGTTGTGGGATAATCCTTCACACTGGTGTACTTTCATGATTAAAAAGACGAAAAAGTAAGTGTAAAAACTAATTCGATATTTTTTCCTTTCTACATATTTCTTCTTTCTGTATGACTACAAACTAGCACACAGTGGTCAAACAGTAAATGACTTTGCTATGAACTGAATAATGGGAAAATTTCAAAAACTCAATAACGCTGAAGAACATTGCCGAATGTTCCACATTTCTTCGTGAGTTCAGCGAATAGGAAAAGAATTAGAGATCCGAATAAATAGGCACGTTTAAAATCCTCGATTTTCTGAAACGGGTTTCATCATATTACAGGCTTGAGCAAAATTACCTGAATTTACAGAAATTTTTCCGAAGCATACGGATCTGTTATCAACAATTTACCAGTTTACTAAACCATCAAAGCTGCAAAATTTTGGATTATTTTATGCAAGAGAATAATTTACGATTTGAATGTTTTGTTTGACACTACGTTCAAAATGTTTCACAAACTCATCACAAGCGCAGAAGCAACTAATGATAAATTGGATTACTTTCCGTAAATGGCATGCGTGGATTTACTTTTCGTTTCTTATAGATTTTTCAAAGACATAACTCAGGAATATGCGTTACGCTGGGATTTTCATTACGCTGAGAAATCTGAAAACTTGCTCATGCGTGATTAAGAAGTAATATAAGAAAAGAACAAATTAAAGTAGCTGTGGCTTTTCAAAAACATCCTCGTTTCCCTCCCTTTCTATTCCTTCATTCTTTAATTTCTTTCTGTTACAGCAGAGAAACAGTAACACAGCTAACATATCAACTGTTACTCTCGATATATTTTGGGACCACCGGGCTGTGAGGAAATATTATATCTGAAACATCAAGGGTACTCTTCTGATACACGTTTCCTTACTAAATTGGTCATCCCGTCCCCACAGCCAAGCGTTTCCTTACTTCCAACTTTTTTTTTCTTTTTTTTTTGTCGGAGAAAAACAGCAATGTGAATATATTAAATTGCCCTTCTCCCGAAACAAAACCCTTTCATGGTACTTTTTTAATTGCATTCTTGCGCTCAGCAAATAAGCATCTACACGAAACGAATGCATTACTGCTCCTCAGATTTCTTTGCATCTCAGCACGACGATAAAATATGATCATCTTTCCAGAGAAAACTGGTTTTTATTTTTGTAATGCATCCAATCGACATGCCAAGCTACCTTTTATTTCGTTCTCTCGTAAAGTAAACTGCGTATTTCATACTTCTTCCCTTCACCTTCCCCGTATTTTTCTACTCTTTCCTCTCATAAAGTACACTATGTATTTCATATTAAATATTTAACCGTTTTGGCCTTTCGTTGAATATATACAACAATATGAATTATAAATTTCTAGAGTTATATTTTAAGAAGGACTGTTTGATTAGGTGACCTGAGAGGGCAGACATTTATACTTATTATATTCCGATATATTATTTTGTCTTTTATTTTATTTACTTATTTGTTTTGCTGTTTTTCCCTATAACTTCTTTACATAATTATATTTTGTCCTCAGTCACTCAATTATTATTCTTTTAATTTCTCCAATTCCTTTTTTTTACGCTTTCCAACCGTAGGTTGAAGAATCCAACTTTGTCCGTCTGTCTGTCTGTTTGCCTGTCTGCCTGTCCACACGAAAACTCGCGTAAAAATTGTTCGATTTCGATGAAAGTTCAGTATGTGGTAGTGGACAATCTGGGGACGAAGCCCATTGAAAATGGGCGAAATGGGGTCAAAGGTCAGGGCAAAGGAGCGGGATCCATTCCATCTCCCTTATGCACCATAACTTAAGTAAAAATACTTCGATTGTGACAAAACTTCATCATGTTGTTCAGGAGGTACACTGAACCGGTTTTATTGAATATCGCCGAAATGGGGTCAAAGGTCAGGGCACCGGAGTGAGATTTATTCCACAGCCACTATCATCATAACTTGAGTAATAACCCCATTTTGGCTGAGATTCTCCTACAGTTCCTTGAAGAAAGGGTTTTACTGGACTTCCCTTCCTTATCAACCGTCACTTATGATAAGGTACGTAGATGACTTGTTGGTATTTTGGCCGCATTTTCAGTCTCTACTTGAAGAATTTACTGAATGTCTATCCTCCCAGTTCCCTTGCATCAAGTTTACGAGAGAACTGAAGAGAGAGGTTGCCCTTTCTGTATTTTCTGCTTCCCCGTGACCTGAATTCTAATCAAATCAAGTTTTCAGTTTATCGAAAACCGACATTTGCCCCTTGTATCATCCCTTTTGCTTCATCTAATCCATCAGAACATAAAGCCTCTGCCCTTCGTTTTTTAATAAAACGTGCCTTTACGCATTCTTCGTTTTGTAGGGCTCGACATGAGGAATTGTCCAGAGTCTTGAACATAGCCCGTTCTTTTGGTTATCCAGCTCACTTCTACCATGGACTATTACAACAGTTCCTGCGGTTGAGATTTACGTCTTTGGTAACTGCGCCTTCCTCAACTAGGTACGTTTGTAAAATTGAATCTCCACCCCCACCCCAACCACCACCCTCTTGTGACCTTTCTGAAAAAGCTTGTTACAACCATAACCTAGACTTTGGAATAAGCACCAGAAATGTATATTCTTTGGTACGAAATGACAGAGACACTATCTCAACATTCAATAAACCGGGAGTATATTGTATTCCACTTGTTCCTAGGGACCCGAATCACGCTCTTAAATTGTATTTAGGATCCACGCTTAGGACTTTAAATATCCGGATGTCGGAACATATATATGCTATTAGGACGGCATCTACAACTACAGCTTTAACTACAGTACTGCAGTCAACCAGGGTGAGCTTTTCCCGGATTGGATGAATTCCAAAGTTCTTGCTTCTAATTTTAACAAGCGTACAATTTTTCTTTCGAAAAGCCTATTTATTATTAAGTTGGGAGCAACATGCTGTAATTCTGAGCTTCCAGCGTTTGTTGCTCGACAGTGGAAACGGTTTATTACTCATAATACCCAGCAATTTGAAGAAAAAGAAGAATCAGCATAAATATTTGCTATTTGAACTTTAATTAACTTTAAATGGCATCACTTGTGCTTGTGGCGGGGTGCATTATGGGTTATGGCCATTCAATATATACTGGTTGCATTTTTGTGACTTGTGGCTCTTATCTTGAGGGTGAGGCCATGAGACCTTGAAAGATCTTGTGTCTTTTAACCTGTTTTTAATTTGCAAATAAACTAGTTTTTAATTTGCAAATAAACTAGTTTTTAATTTGCAAATAAACTAGTTTTTAATTTGCAAATAAACTAGTTTTTAATTTGCAATTTGAAAATGTGTTTTAGTATATCGTACTTCGACAGCTTTATGAATATTGTTAGTGACTTGAGTAATAACTTGAGTAATGATTTCTGGTATGTTGGAAAGCGTATCATAATCAATGCATTGCATGATTTTACTAACTTGTTTATTTTCATTTCTTCCATTTTTATTCTTCCATTTTCTCCTTTCATAGTAAGCGATATTCCATTCGAAACATAACTATTACTATTTCGTAAATAATCTTTATGAAAATTAATAGAAAAAATGGTTTATATACATTCATGTTCATAAAAAAACTGACACCTGAAAGGAGTCGAATTGCGACTTTGATATTTACGGGACATGTTCATTAGGCAAAGCAGAACGAGCGATTAGCATCTTGGGGTCATAGGTACCAACAATGTATATAATACAATTATATAAAATTATATTTAATATTATATATTATATTTAATATTATATATTATATGTAATATTATATATTATATATTATATTTATACAATTTATACAATTTATATTTCCATGTAGCTAATAATTATTGGTGTGACCACCTCTGGATTCTACCACCTGCTGTACAAGCCGATCCATCGAATCAAATAATTAGGTGAATGGTGTCCTGTGTAACAGCCATCTAGGATGTATTGACCCTCGTCCAAAGTTCATCAAGAGTTGCAGGCGGACGGTCGTACCGCTGCACCTGTCTTTTGAGCATATTCCAGATATTTTCAATGGGTAACAAATCCGACGACCTAGCCGGCCACGGCAGACGTGGAACGCTGTTATTTCCTGAAGAAGACACGTGTTGTCATTGTAACATGCGGTGCGGTATTATCCAGACGAGAGGCGATCAGTTTTCGTACCTATAGCACCCCAGGCATAAATGCCTCATGTTTGGCGCGGTATGCCAGTGCTAATATACTATTCCTGACGCCCGCCTCTCACTCTGTTGTCCGCGCACACAGATGTGGCCATCATTTTTGCCTAAACAGAAGCGCGTCTTGTCCGAGAACACGATATCGTGACATTCGTCACGCCAGTCTTTTCGTTCGATGCACCACTGCAGCCTGACAGTCCGTTGCTGGGGTGTGAAAGGTATCCTGATGAGGGGCCAAGGAGCCAGCATACCGAACTGCAATAACCGGGAACGTACCGTTACAGTTGACACGGAAGAATGCGTCACACTTCGCCACTGCTACCAATGCCGTTGATGAAGCAGAACGGTCACTCAAAGACAACCTTATGAATGACGGTTGTCCCTGGGCGCTGTATGCGTACAACGTCCAGAATCTTAACTTCGTGGTATAGGACACGAAGAAAATGTTCGTGGTATACGACACTAAGGGTAAGTTCCAGACGGGTGAGAAGGGAATGGTACAAAGAATCAGAGAAAGGTTCTTCGTGCCATTCCCTGCAGACTCTTGCCGCGACGGACACACTGTGCGCTCTACACGACCGGCAATCTCACGGATGTAAAACATTGCATTCTCTCATGCCGATAATGTACCCTCTGTCGAACTCTCTGACGTTACTGCGCGAATGTCTTACATGACGACGAGGCATTCTTACCCTCTGCTGACCAAGAACTGACATGTCGACTGAGCCACGCAGTGATTATAACAGAAAAGCGGCCTGTTTCAGGTCTGCAACTTTGCGCGGTCTAATTTGCTTAGACGCGGTACGCATGCACCTGTTACACCGAAATGTAAATAATTTCTGCGATATTGCCCGATTAGCATAACCTGTGAAAATCAAACTTGTAGCTCGACTTCTTTCAGGGATTCTGTTTTTTATGAACTTCAGCGCATATACACTACATTGACAAAAGTCACCAAACACCTAGAAGAGAAACACAACATAGCATTTATTGGCATACGTTAGTACAGTGTCGGGCCACCTTTGGACTTCATGAATGCACTGACCCTTCGAGGAATGCTTTCGACAAGGTTTTGAAACACAGCGATAGGTATGCGTTTCCATTCAGTACACAATGCTGCCGCTAGCTATTGCTTAGTAGTAGGCCTTGGTTCCAAACTTCTTATGCGGCGCTCTTATTCATTCCATAGGTGATCTATGGGACTAAGATCAGGGTTCTGTGCTGGCCAGTCCACACACGATATGGAATTACACGCCGTAACAGTTATTGCTTTATGGCTCGGTGCACTATACTGAAGGTACCAACAAGGCTCGGTTCCATAGTATTGCCACAGAGTTGGTAGGGCATATTTGTCCGGAATATCGAGGTGGACGTGCTAGTTAACAGGTTTCTCCACGATAACCAATGGGCCGGGACCGTACCACGAAACACACCCCCACACGAGTACACTGCCAGCTCCAAACTTGCCCGTAGAAACAGTACACTGTGGTAAATAGCGTTCCCCCAACTGCCGCCATACCCACACATGGCCAGAAGACTGATGGATGGTGTATCTGGATTCATCAGTCCATAAGACCCGTTTCTAGTGATCTACGGTCCACGATAAATGTTCTTTACACTATGCTAAACGACGAGTACATTCCGAGTGGAGATGAAAGGCTTATGAGCAGCCGCACGACCGCGGTAACCCATGGAATGAAATTCTCTGCGAATGGTACGTGTGCATACCGAGGTTCCAGCATTTTTATTCACCTGTACACTGAGGTCTTGTGTATTACTACGTCGATTAGCTGTAACGACTCTCCTGAGGCTTCTACTTCCAATATCACTGATGTTCTTCGGTCTGCCGATACGTTTTGCTCCTTCAGGCATACCATGTGTCTTCCACTTATTCTGTACATCCAAAGTCAACAGATAGTCAGTCATTAAGGTGCTTCTCTGCATTCTTCTGTTCGTTAAATTTCCATCGTTTAAAGCTCGCCTACTTCGGTTGGTTGGAAAGTGGTGATTGTTGTTCTACATCTCGTTCCCCGAATTTTTGTTTTTTCCTTGTTCAAAATTTGTTCTTTAGTTTCACACTTATATATATATATATATTGTCTTCAGTGATGAGTCACGGTTTATAAAAAACCGACCGACGATGAAATAGTGGCTTGTAAGGGCTGATGGGAACCGCTCAGCGAGGGGGTATATCAAGAGCAAAGCACGCATGCCAGGACAATTGTGACGGTGGATTGCGATTGCATTAGCCTTCATGGACTGCAAGGATGCCTTGATGTCGAGAAGTCGGATCCGTGCATACAACGAGCAGTTGAATGAGTTTCAGAGAGGACGTATTATTGGTATGCGAGAGGACGGTTGGTCGGGTTATTGTATAGGCAGACATTCGGGTCGGAGCGACGCAGCAATCGAACGATATTGTTGACAATGGGTCGAGGAAAGCACAACCCTGTGGCACCCGGGCAGTGGACTGCCGAGGGCAACAACAGAACGCGAGGATCAAGCGATTGTGAGAGCCGGCACGATCAGAACCGAATACGTCGGCCTCAACCATCCGTGCTCATGATGCATCGTCTACAGGTTGGGAAGTGGCGATCCGGACCGTCGGCAGACGACTTCCGACACAGGACTACATTCGAGGAGGCCACTCCGCCACCTATCACTGACCAGCGAGGATCGTATCGTCAGCACCGGTTGCAGCGGTGTCCAGCCCGATAACACCGTGTGCAGTGGCGTCGTGTTGTCTTTAGTGATGAGTCAAGGTTTGCGCTTGGCGCCGATGACCAGCGCATATGTGTCTGGAGATGAGCCGTCCAGGGCACGGATTCTGCCTTTACCGGGAAATGGCACGTAGCTTGCACACCGGAAGTGACTATCTGGGGAGCCATTTTATATAATAGCCGGACACCCTTGAAACACCTTCGTACCCCCTTGACTGCTCAACGGTACGTTGACGACATTCCACAATCTGTTGTGTTGCCACTCCTCAACGAGCAGTTTTCAAAAAGAAAAATACCCGGCCACACACTTCACTGCTCTAGTAGGCCTGTCTCAGCAATGTCGACAAAATTTAATGGCCAGGCCGATCACCAGACCTGTCACCGACCGAACATGTTTGGGGCATGATGGTACGCTACCCACGCCCATCCCGGAAGGTCGGCGAACTGGTCCGCAATTTGGACACCATCTGCCATGCTACACCTCAGGACACTACCCGTGAACTGTATGCGTCTACAACACGCCACGTAACTGCTTGTATCCGAGCCAGAACTGGCGCTACAACGTACTGATTTGTTCCACTCGTGTAGCTGCTTATCTGAATAAGTGGCTCAAGTACTCTGAAATTCAAATAATTTCCTTTCCTGTAGATGTACACTGCACATATTGATTTTCATCTCAATTTGATGATTTCATCAGGGTGGTTCGTTTTTTTTTTTTTTTTTTCTTTGTAAAGTATTTATGTATGTGTATACATACATACACATATACACCGATGACCACCTACCTAATAAGCTGTACAACCCCTTTATCCCCCAAAACAGCGGCAACTCGGGGAGGCATCCATTCAACGAGGTCGCGACAGATATCCTGGGGTATCTGGTACTATAATGTCAACAGCAGGTCCTGCACTTCCCGTACATTTCGGGGTGATGGGGGTTTAGCGCCGCTCTTCCAAGTCCAACCACAAATGCTCGATTGGGTTCATGTCAGGTGAATTTGGCGGCCAGGGTATTAACAGAAAGTTACCGGCATGTTACTCGAACCACACCTTTACGATTCTGGCAGTGTGGCATGGCACATTATCCTGTTGGTAATGGCAATCACCAGCAGGGAACACAGTTGTCATGAATGGGTGAACTTGGTCGAGGGATTGTGCTATTGGGATAATGAGGCCGAAAGTGTCTCCCAAGAAAACTTCGCCCACAGCATAACACCGCCGCCGCCGCCGGACTGTTTCCGCCCAACAGTGTATCCAGGTGCTATAGTCTCCATTGGCAATCGGTGTATCCGCGCTCGGCCATCTAAATGATGCACCAGCAATCTTGATTCGTCAGACCAGGGCCACTTTTTCCAATCAACCAATCTCGATGATCTTGGGCCTATTTCATGGGTTGTTGGCGATGACGTGCAGTGAGCATGATGACCCGGCTGGGTCTTCGGCTACGCAGGCTCATGCGCAGAAAGCTGCGATATACTGTGTGCTGTGACACATTGCCATGATTACCAGTGCTGTAGTTGCGCATGATTTGACTGTGGCCCTGCGGTCGCTGTCAACAATGCGCGACAGTGTCCGTTACCCTCTGCCATCAATGAGCTGCAGACGACACACGGCTGGACGATAGTCCCTTGTTTGGCCATCTGTGCACTACGTTTGATACGTACTCACTACAGCGGCACGTGAACAACCCACAAGCCGCGTCGTTTCCGAGATCGTGATTCCGAGGCACCGTGCCATCACAATTTGTTCTTTATCAAACTCCGATAAATCTGCAGCTTTTCCCGTTCTGACTCCGAACACTCCACTAAACAAAAGATCAGATCAGATCATATGTAGAGGATTTTAGGAAGGGAGTGTCTGACCCCAGGTCTTAAACAACCCTTAGAAATAGGAAGCTAGGAGATTTGGAAGTCATACGGAAGCGAGGTAGAAGACGCCCTTATTTACTACCGGTGGGCCAGTACCCGGGATCCGACGCACGGCGGATATTTAGTTGATCGAGCGTTAGTACCTGCCTGGGATCGAACCTGAGGTCTTCTCCATGGCAGTGACGAACGTTGCCCACTACGCCACCTGTGGCCCAACTAACCAAAAGCCTGTCCTCGGGTTGTACGTATACTGCTCTTTGAACTTCATCTGCGTCACCGTTAGGTCTCCAGCCGCGCCCATTTCTCTAGGCTGGGGGTGGTCATAATGTAATAGCTCATTGGTGTATACTGTATATGTATGTGAATGTGTGTGTGTGTGTGTGTAGAAAGACTTGCGCTTTTTTTGTTGTTGTTGTTTTTAAACACTAATGACACATATTAAAACCAAAACATCATTACAGCCTACACCCAACTCCCCTCCATGTGAATGAACGTTTCTCAGTGGAGTCATGCATATCACAGTAGAACAGCGTGCGGATTTAAAGTTCTGTGTCCGTATAGGGAAAACAATTCGGAAGCGTACGAAGTGTTGGTGCAGGCATATGGTGAGAGTGTGATGCCACATCATACAGCACAGTGGTAGTTAAAAGAATTTCGCGAAGGTCGCGAATTGTTTTAGAAGCAAGGTGGACGTGGGGTATCGCCAACGGCCATTGCTTATCAAATAGTAGGCACTGCAACCGCGATTATTCGTGAAAATCGTCGGCTCACAGTGATACAAATGGCAGAATATTTACAGATTTCAGTTGTAAGTGCCTACACTATACTCAGAGAGAAACTGCACATGACGCGAGTCAGTGCAAGATGGATTCCTTGGTTGATGATGCCTGAAGAAAAACAAGTGAGCGTTGAAGTGTGTGGATTTTTGAAGCAAGAAATTGCTTCAAACGAGGACGACCTGTAGTCAGTGATTAAAGGCGATGAAACTTTTCTTTATCACTACGATCCAGAAGGCAAATAACAGAGCTCTGTATGGAAAACTCCGTCATCTCTAAAAGTAAAAAAGGCAAGATGTGAAATGTCTGCCGGGAAGGTAATGGTAATCACTTTCTTTGACTACCAAGGAATGGGGCACCAGAATGTTCTGTGGCCGAGTACCACGGTTAATGCAGATTATTACATGTCTGTTTTGACAAAGCTGATCTCACATATCCGTAAGAAGCGTTCTTACATTCACCGAAATCTTTGGGAACGCTTGTTTTCACATGGCACAGAAAGTCACTACCGTCTTGGCTGAAAAAAATATTGGAACGGTTATATACCCTCCATACATTCCAGATTTAGCACCCTGTGACATTTTTCTTTTCCCAACTCCCAAAAAGAACTTGAGAAGACATAAGACGTCAACAGAAGAAGTAGTCAAAGCTTCAGAGGCCGCTTTGAAAAGGATGCAGAAAGATGGCTCCCAGAACGTCTTTGAGGATTGGCAGCGGCGTTTGGACATGTAAGTTGCCTCCGGAGGAAATAATTTTGAAAAGGATCACAGCCATGTGTAATTCAGGTTTGTACATGAATGCTCATAAATTTCCGCGCATGTCTTTCTTGAACGGGCCTCGTATTTTTATTTTTTTTTTCTCAACACGAAAGCATTAGTAATTTTTTTGAAGCTCCAGGGAGGTGGAAAAGGCGCACCTCATCCAGAGTTGGAAACGGGCCAAAACTTTCGGACCCGATCCGGATCCGTAACTGACCCAGACAAATCTGCTTTGAACTATATATATACAGTATATTCATCCCAATAACTGCTTGATTTTTAATAACTGAAATCCTTTTTTCATAATAAAATTTGGTTACGTGCTAAATTTTAGTGCCATTTTTAGTGCCACTATTTTGCGTAATCCAGAAGTAATGGCTAACTATGACCGTGACCATGGATTATATTACAAATGGGAATAATTATTTACCATTACACAAATGTACTTTTTAAATGTATTTAGATTGTTCACTAATTCCACGCTTTGATGGATTTGAGCATACTTTCATATGGTCCGTCAGATTTTTGGTTCCATGGACCATTGACTATCCCCAGCCTTCAGCGTGGCAGTGCTCAAATAGGAAACCTCTGTTGCAAATGCTGAAACGCAGCCTCGTTACTTTTCAAAGCTTTTACACATATCTTCATTAACCCCAGCTTAATGTGGAGCGGTGGGAGCAGAACCTTTTCAGCATTCATTAATGGAATCATTTTTCCATTGTTTTCGCCAGGTGTTAGATTTTTACGAGGTGGCCACTGTTTCTCCACTTAGTGATTCCGTTTTGCCCAGCTATCTTATTCGCAGAGGAAACATCAGTATTTTGTGTATCCACCCGGCAAACCAAGCAACATCGCTATCCATTGAACGAAATACAAGAATTCTGCCTTAGATGCACGATTAAAACTTGCAGGAGAAAATAAAGTATTTATTAAAAGTTAAAAAGTTAAAAACACCATGAGATCTTTCGTGGCTTCTACAGCCACATCTTCAGATGAAAAGACCCGAGTGCTCGGAATCCGACATTTAAATACAGGAGCAAAAAACAGGTCGTTGCCACTTAACCCAAAGAAATACCCGATAACAGGGGGAAAACAGGATCATATTAAGGCTACATGTATACTGTGACGTACCTGCCAGCAGGACGCACAAGACATAAAGGCAGATAGGAATCAGAATAATCGTCTGCGTAGCTCAGCTGGTAGAGCGACTTGTTCCGGAATAAGCGGCCTTGGGTTCGAATCCCGGCGTAGACCAAAAATGACGGAGAAATTTACTTCGTTATAATGTCCCTGTTCGGGCGCCAGGGAGATGTGACGTACCTGCCAGCAGGACGCACAAGACATAAAGGCAGATAGGAATCGGAATAATCGTCTGCGTAGCTCAGCTGGTAGAGCGACTTGTTCGGGAATAAGCGACCTCGGGTTCGAATCCCGGCTTAGACCAAAAATGACGGAGAAATTTACTTCGTTATAATACATAACTTAAAGTTCATGATTTCTATTGCTAAACAATAATCTCCACGGTTGATGTAAGATAGCAGAAAGTTCATCATTACAGCAAATATTAAAGTTTTGAAATATATACATACTTTCAGTAAGTACCCAGCAAAAACACAAGTGCTGGGAAACTGCTGGCCACCAGCTGGCAGTGCTGGGTCACTTCTGGCTGAAATCTGCCGCTCACGGCCCGGTAGCGGTCTGTTGGTGGCAGCGCTATCAGTTGGCGAGCAATTGATGGTCCTGCAGCATAGCCGTAAATTGTGCGCCTCCAAGCATGTGCCACTAGTGGCCCGTTGCTGGCAACCGATGCAACCCCCAAAACAGGTGGAAGCAACGGGATTGGGCATGCGCAGAAGCAACACTTGCTGTGTCTCTCATGGTACCAGTCAGTTGAAGACGGTGCTATTGCCATAGTGTTTTTTTAGTGGATGTTAAGAAAAAAAGCCATACGTGGAGTGGCGATTTAATTCCCTAATGAAATTCCACGTCTACGAAGATATCAGATTAAGCCATGAAATACTAGATTACAGCCGCGAAACACACCCACTCCATTCCCATGAATAACAATTCATGGAATGGAGTGGGTGAATAACAAGAAATAATTTGAAACCGCTTGAAAGAAATGTCCTGGAAAAACATTAAAAAACGTTAGTTGGAAAAAAAGAATTATATGCGTACAAAATTTATTAATTATTTGAAAGAAGAAAAAAAGCAACGCTATGTGGATATAATGTACTCATCCATGGGTTGAATACACAAGACTGGGAGGAATTCACTTCTAAAAATAACGAGAAGTAAAATAAAATATCTTTTCTCTTTAAAACAAATGTAGCTTCGGACAACTGAAAGGAAAGATACAACGTTTAAAATGCAACAGAATGTGATATGAACCCGGGTAAATACACTGCTGGCCACCCAAAATGCAACACCAAGAAGGACACGAGATAGCAAAGCCAGATTTACTGGACACATAACAACAGAAACAGAGATGAAACGATTGAGCTTACAGGCCCGTGTGACTTGCAGAACACGCAGACATCAATAGTTCGTGTGGCCCCCATGGCTGCCCATTACGGCCGCTACACGCCACGGCATCGAACGAAAGAGGCTTTGGATGTGGGCTTGGGGTATGTCGGTCCGGGCTGCTTCCACACGTTGGCCACAGTTCATCAGGCGTAGTCGCGGATGGTGCTTGCCGGGCCACTCGGTTGCCGATCCGCGACCAGGCGTGTTCGATGGGCGATATATCGGGAGAACAGGCAGGTCACGGCAGCAGTGACACCTGGTGGGCCGTGAAGAATTGTTGCACGATGCGTGCCACGTGCGGGCGCGCATTGTCCTGTTGAAACGCGGCCGCTGGCAGGTACTGCAGGTAAGGGAGGACTACAGGCTCCAAAACGTCGGAGATGTAGCGGTGGCTGTTGAGTGTACCGGCGATGCGTACCAGAGGGGTGCGGGTGTCATATCCAATTGCGCCCCAAACCATAACGCCAGGCGACGGACCGGTATGGCGATGCATAATGCAGGCGTCATACAGAATCTCGCCGCGGTGCCGCCACACGCGGATCCGACCATCGTGGTTTTGCAGGCAGAAGCGGGATTCGTCGGAAAAGACAATGTCGTGCTATTCCGTAGTCCAGGTGCGGCGTTCAACGGCCCACTGCCTCCGCACTCGCCGGTGGTGTGACGTCAATGGTAATCGGAGCAATGGGAGCCGTGCGACAAGTCCCCGCTCCTGTAGACGACGTCGAACGGTACGTGCTGACACAGGTTGTTGCGCAACACACCCTGATTCCTGCGATAACGTTCGTGATGTGGCGGTGCGAACCGTCAATACCCGCCGCACAACATGCCGGTTTTCTCGTTTGGTGGTGTGCCGCGGCTGCGGCAATCACTCACGTCGGTCCGTACGTCCCTCCTGCACCCACCGAATCCATACTCGCCTCACTGTGGCTGGATGTTGTTTCACACGGGCGCCGATGTCTCGGTACAATAAACCGCTGTCGCGATAAGCCACTATTCGTCCTCTGTCGAACTCCGAAACGTGCTGGAATGACTGCTGTATTCTGTGACGAGGCATCAGGAAGCTTCCCACGCACAGGTCCGGCAGCACAACACACTTCCACTACTTACACCCCGCCTTCTGTGCACCCTTCTTACAGTGCTTGTCGGTGGCGTGCCGATCGCAACTGATTTGCATATGCCCTGCAATGCTAATCGTTTGCATGTCCTCTCGCGGGCGACGCATGCTGCGAATTTCAGGCCAATCGGATGTTTCTTTCTTGGTGTTTCATTTTGGGTGGCCAGCAGTGTAGATAAGACAAACTGTCTTATGAAGACTAAGAATTGTTTATTTGAGTCCAGTGAAGATTGAGCGGAGTTTTAAGATCTTTCCACTTTATCTCAATTGTAACACAGCTTCTGCCTCCTTGCCTAGACACTTCGTTTCCTGCATCGCCTTATCCAGAGAAACTCTTTTACCAACCAGATTTGATATTCGATCTACCGAAGATGCGTGGTCTTCTGGACTACGACTTCTGTCACTTAGTCATCTCATTTCCTACATCAGCTAAACCAGAGAAACTATCTTTCCTTAAGCAAATTTGCTCTTCGATTGACTCAAGGCGCATAGTCTTATGGACTTCATCTAGTTTGGATGGGTCGAATGGAATAGTAACACCACCACCAGAGATCACATCACGCAACTGAAGTCCACATAATTCAGGTTTTACTCTACATATGCATATTATATGAACTGTGAAGTGCAAACATTTAAACTGTCGCTGTTATTCGTGATAATTGTTATTTAGCATTATTTTAGAGAAGCCAGAATCCCTACCAAGGATCTAAAAAATGCTTTCGTATGAGTTGTACGAAAGTTAGAATAAAATGAAAATAAGGGAAATAAGGAATTTCATTAGAATTTTGGTTTTATAATTACTATTTGAGGTGAAGAGCACACTAAATTGCAAGCACACGATCAATTCATGTAGGTAACTTAATATACGTGCTGTCACTAGGATATTACATTCCTAGGTGTCAGTAATGGCTTCTTCTTCAAATTCTTTCACCCTATCACAATGCACATTTATTCTGTGAAACACGAATCTCTCTTCTAACGCACTCGAACCGATGGCGCATCAGTCAGTGGGGATCCTGCGTAGGCAGGCAGTAAAATCTAATTTTCATTTATTGTCTATTGGCAAATGGGGAAAAGATCCTATTTTTGAAGTAAGAACAAGAAAGTTAAAGAAAACCTACGCATCAAAAAACACTAAAATAAGCTAATGAATGATTAAATGAAAATGGAACCACATTTTCTGTTTAATTTAAAACATTCTTTAGAGTTTCAGATCCGTTTACCAAGCAGCTTTAATTACAGCGACTAGAAAAAATAATGAGAAAGACACCTATATGATCATGTGCTTCAACGAAAGTACCGAGCTATTTTTATCAAATTTGTTTTTTGAAATTAGACATAGCAAACACGATTCTGTACAAACTCTTGTATTGTTTTTTTCTTGTATCTTTGGAAAACAAATTTTAACTTGGGTGCTTTTAATTACTTTCTTGAGGAGATTCTTATATCTCAAATTATGTTTTCCCATAAATAGTTTAAATCATAATTACAGATACTGTACAAATGTTATTTCTTAAGTTCATGTTGTCAAACATTTCATGAAATTCCCGAACCGTTATCCCTAATCCCTTTCACGAATTATCGCAGAAATGACAGAAAACCCTGAATTTCACGAATTTTTCATACATGAATTTACAGAAATACTCAGGTTAATCTTTTAAGGTTAATAACGGAAAACTGAGGTTTTTGAGAGGTGTTATCGAGAAATCCTGCATTGTCAGGGAACCTTTCCGTAATTCCGTTCTTATATTAACGGGAAAATTATGGTCTCACTTTTTCCATATCCACACGAATGAAAAGTACAGACATAAGAGGGGTTCCCAGCAATACTTGAAGTTAGATTAACTGTTAAATTTCAGTTGTTGGATGATCTGATTTTATGGTTCTGTTACGAAGCCGGATATTGTGGATAGTATTCCACATGCCATTAAGGTTATCGTGCTATTGTATAGTATGTTACCGTACGAAACCGGGTACTTGCGTGATGTCTTTATATCATTATCTGGGTACTTGCGTGATGTCTTTATATCATATCTGTGTACCCGTTAACGCAAAAGTCATTATTATAGCCATGAAGAGTAAATTTTACATTGGGGGGGGGGGGGGAATTGTTATGGAAATAACACTAAGAAGTAGTACATCACACCTTTTCTTAAACATAATTTATTTTTATTTTTTATTTTTTTAATTGAAGGTTTAAGGACCACCGTGAGCTACTCAATGGGCTATAAGCAGTCGCCCGTCCCTAATTTTGGGTCACTGGTTCCAGGGAAGGGAGAGAGCCAGTGCCGTAAGACAAACACAACATCCATGCCTCACCGGGATTCGAACCCGGACCCTTCATGGACGAATGATCATAAGCCAGCGCTTATAACACTGCGCCACCGGGGCGGCCATTAAACATAATTGAAAGGCATTGTCAGGTTAGAAAAATGTCGAGTTCTAGAACATCTTTTGCTTTGAAAATTCATGATGAAAAATGTAATTTGTAATAAATCCTCCTGCAGAAAAATAAAATCAATATAAACCTATTCAGAAGAAAATAAATTGACCAATTAACCCGCATTCATAGCGAAAAACATTTCATCATCGGCCGACTTCGGTCATCTACGTTTCGGCCGTAAATGTAATCTGGTGGTGTCTTGCTAGTTAAGCTCCTGACACACGTGTAAACCATCGCGGGCTAGATCCCCACAGCAGGCAAGGCGAACGATTGTCCTTCACCTCGCAAGTCGGGAAGAAGTCGTGTAATGCGACTTTTGCGGTAAGAAAAGTTCCTTCCATACTGATACTGAAAAAGTCAAAACCAAAGTTTTTGGAAACTTGAAATTTCTGTACAAAAGCGGAAGAACCTGAAACTGACATTTCCGTAAAAAAAATCGGAATTAGTGAAAAGGAAAATCTTTCAAAATACTAACGTTTTCGTTATCAGAAATGGAAACTTTTCAAAATGGAAATTTCGTTCAAGGCGGAGATTCTCCTGACTATTCAAAAACGCATTTTTATTCTAAATGCAATTTTCGATTTCATGTATTAGGTGTACAAATGAGTTTTAAAGCGTTTCTTGTGTGACATATACCGCTAATTTACATATCCGACATTCCCCCGCGTTGTTGTCATGTAACCGTAACTGGTCCAGGGTATAAAATACGACACAAAAGTTTGCCCAACAGTCAAATGCACTTGCACATCGGTAGGTGAAAGATGGCAAGCGACACTGCATGTATTCGACTCTGCATTCGTTACGAATTCCATCAAGGAAAATGTGCTGCAAAAGCATGTGCATCAATCTGTTCTGTCCTGGGGGAGAATATTATATCAAAAAGCACGTGGGAGGTTTGGTTTAGACGGTTTAAAGTAGGTGATTTTGATGTTATCGATCGAGAAAGTAGCGGCGTCCTGTAGAAGGTTGCACACGAGGAACTGCGAGCATTGTTCGATGAATATTCTTCTCAAACGCAAAAAGAACTAGCTGAACAACTGAGGGTAACTCAACAAACCATTTCCAATCGTTTACGTGCAATGGGAAAGATTCAGAAAGAAGGAAAATGGGTGCCATATGACCTGGGCTAGAGGAACAAGGATAATCGTGAAGTGTTTGAATCTGTAGAATAAACAACACAGAAAGTCTTTCCCGTGGAAAATCGTTACGGGTGATGAAAACGGGACAATCCCAAACGCAAAAACACTGGGTAGACCCCGGTGAAGTAACGACTTCGACACCGTAACGCAATATTCACTACAAGAAAGTTATGTGTGCATCTGGTGGGATATGAAGTGTGTGCTCTTATATGAATTATTGGAACAGGGTCGAACTGTTACTACAAATCGCTACAAGCAGCAACTGCTGCGATTGAACCAGAAAATATGTGGGAAACGTCCATTCACCTGCAAAGGATTGCTTCCCGTGGCTGGTATGTTTTGGAGCACCTGGCGTATAGTCCCGACATAGCCCCTTTAGACAATCCTTTGTTCCGATCGATGCAACATGGTTTGTCTGCTGTACGGTTCCGGACATGTGACGAAATGCAATGTGACTTAATCGCATCACACGACTAAGTATTCTTCATGGCTGGAATCCGGCAGCTGCCCGACCGATAGCGGAAGGTGATAGATATGACGGCGCATATTTTGATTCGTAAAGGCATTGTTGTTTTCTCTCAAATTATATGTTGCGTTGTCTTAAAAAGCTTTAAAACTAATTTGTACGCCTAATATATATATATAGATATTTCTTTTAACAGCGCAGAAAATAATGGCATTTTCGTGGACATTTTTGCTAAAAAATTGTAGCATGTGAAAAACTATTTGTGCCGCTTCTACTACCATCGTTACTTCTGCACTTTTTAGCATTTTTTCCTCAACTTTCTAAAATATATTCTTTTTGTCATTAGTGCTAATCTTGGGCAGATCTGTAATGAATCCTAGGTACGTAATCTCTCCTCATTATTTTTCTCAGTGCCGTCTTTTCGATTCTACTTTTGAGCTCATGAGGGATTCATAGGTATAGCTCGCGTTCTCTTTTCGTTAAAGAAAAGGATCTGTTTTTTTACAGAGCTCAGAGAACTTTTATCCTCTTTTGCGTCTTTCGAAACATTTGAAGATCCTAAGTACCCGCTTATTATTTCTTTTCTGAATTTTGCATTTTAATCCCCAATTACAATGGGTCTGCCTTTAAATCCATCATTTTCTTTTGTGATACGCTCCATTTTACATAGGAGACTGTCTCCATTGTCGTTGTATGAGAATGTCTGTTAAAAGATGTCCTTTGCTTTAGATTCAATGAGTAATGAGGCACTAGTCAGATATTTGTTATTGATTTGAAGAATGAAGGGTAAAAAGCATTTTCTTATCATAAAACAATATAAAATATAATATATCTCTATTATAAAATATAAATAAGCTTTTCCTTCAATGATCAATGTAAGATCTAAAAGCTAGATTTGTTTTGTTAAAGACATATTTCAATCTCACATACCTTCTTAAAAAAAATTAATGAAGCCAATTATTTCTTTTACAGGTTTTCGGCGTTTTCTGTTGAAGATATTAGCAGTTTGAAGCATTTAATTTTGATATCACTCATAATTGGTACATTATTGTTTTATGTTATATTTGGTAGAAAAAATACTGCAGGAAAACTTTCTTTTCTCTGACGCTCAACGGTCATATACTAGGACAAGTAACCGTGTAAAAGCATGGTCACCTAGATACCTACAGTCCTGGGTGATTGCTTCCTGATGTCAAGAACAGCGGGTAAAATCGTTAGCCCATTGACTTTGCCCCTATGAACAGAGAAGCCAGAACCTGCCACTAATCTGAGAGATTCTATAGCCGCTCGCCATGACGTCACGAAGCAATCCCTTAGGCTTGGTATATACACAGTGCGTCAAAGAATTTTTAAGACTGGCGCTAGATTTCAGCCTAAGGTGACGCCACAAGTGCAATCGCGAATGCGTTATAAACCGTGGCCATCTGCTTGCTTTCTGCCAAAAGTACTGCGCAGTTGTTAAAGTACCTCAAACGAAACGGCCGTTCATTAGAGAAGTAAAATTTTTTTCATGTTGAATTATTAAGATGGAACAAAGGGCTGTTATTAAATTTAACGCAAAACTTGGTAAAAGTGCCTCAGAAACGTACCAAATGATGAAACAAGTTTACGATGAGTTTTGTTTAAGTAGATCAAATGTTTTCCTGTGGCACAAGCGTTTTTTGGACGGAAGAGATACGCTAGAAGATGATAAGCATACCGGAAGACCAAGTTCATCTAGGACACCTGAGATTGTTGAAAAGTGCGTGATTTCGTGGCGAACAATAGATGTGCGTCACTAAGAATGATGGAAGAGTCTTTAAACATCAACAAAGAAACGATTCGAACCATTCTGCATGAAGATTTGGGCAAAACAAAAGTCTGTGCTAAATTTGTTCCACACACGTTAACCAATGAACAAAAATCAAGGAGAAGTGCACATTGCAGAGACATCATTTCAGCCGCTGAAAATGATCCAAACTTCTTAAAATCGATTGTTACATGTAATGAAACATGGTGTTTTCAATATAAGTCCTAAAACAAAGCGCGGAATGGAAGTAAAAAAGCCACAAGCCAAAAAAACAAGAAAAGTTCTATCGAAAATCAAAACAATGCTCGTTACATTCTTCGATAGTAAGGGTATTATCCACAAAGAATTTGTTCCAAGTGGACAAACAATTACTGGTGAGTTTCATTTAAATGTTTTGAGGCGTTTGATGGGCAGAATTCGTCCAGAATATCGGGATGAAAACAGTTTGTGTTTGTTGCACGATAATGCACCCAGTCACACCTCACTTCTTGCTCGTAGATTTTTGGCGAAAAATAACGTCTTTGTGTTGAATCATCCACCGTATTCGCCTGATTTAGCACCCTGTGACTTTATTCCCAAAACTTAAAATGAAGTTAAAAGGGTGTTATTTTGATGATATTTCGACCATACAAACAGCTTCGATGCGTGCTTTGGAGGCAATTCCGCAAAGTGAACTGGAACAGGCATTCGAATCATTATTAAATCGCTGTAACAAGTGTATTGAAGCCGGAGGGACGTATTTTGAATAACAAAGCCAAAACAAATTATAATTTCTTGTTTCTATTTCATTTTACAGACCCAGTCTTAAAAATGATTTGCCACACCGTGTATGTAAATGGTCGTGGCCAAAGGAACAAAAAGGTCTTGACTCACGATGAATAAGGCTTCTAAATTAGTGCCTCTTACATAATGAACAAATTGTTTTAGGGTCGGACTTAATGTAACAGTCATTTATTTGAACAGCTACGCAATTGCGCAAACTTTTTGTACAGGATCAGATCTTCTGAGTAGTGACGACTCCTCCATGTAGGATGTGAAGATCATCCTACATTTACATTTTAGATAATTACACTCATAAATAAATATTTAAAAAGACTCATTTTGTAAACATAAAAGAAAAACGAAAATGAGGCACAATTGCAGTGGGTATCATCCTCGAACCGTTAGCATGCGTACAAAACGGTGCATGGTGGTCGTGTGTGGAAGCTATGAACAGAGACTGAGGATTTCTATCAACCGTCCTAGCTTCCTAACTCTCGCCCATTGAGTTTTCAAATAGTTTGCTAGAAACAAAAGTTGTACAGGGGACGTGTACTCTTACAACGTCGGAAAATTAACAAAGGAAATTATATACGCAATGAAGATGAGGAATTTACAGATGTGCATATGTACAACAAATATGACATAATAATACAAGACGAAATAACAGGCAAGGAAAAACTCGTGACAGTTCGAGAATTTGCAGTAGAGGAAGGTGAACACGGGTTATGACTGATGTAATCCTAGCAGGCGTGAAGAGAAAGCAAACTAGAGGAGAGAAATAGTCTTGTTATAGGAAGACGACAGTGTAGATGGCAGCAACAGAAGATCATGCGAGCAAAGAGTACACAGTGCAGAAGGTCACAGAACTGAACGGGATGCTGAGGACGTCACGAGTCATCATACGAGCCGCTACACGTCGCTTACTCTCGTTCCCATAGTGTCACGTGACGCCTACTGACCAACGCACAGCTAAAATAAAAGAGCAGGAAAAGGAAGCGTTTTTGTTCCGCTAGGTTTTTTGAAGTTTCAACTTGTTCTATTTTGTGTTTTAATTTACTGTTCAGCATATTTACTGTTGTGCTCTGGTAAAAAAAAAGAGCTTTTCTGCATTGAAACGTATCAATACCTACAGTCGAAATTCAACAGCTGAAGATCGTCTCTATGAATTAGCTTCAATATCCATAGAGGACGCATTTTCAAGGAGCTGAAAAATTGCCACACCTTTCATGATACAGTTATCGATATGTTTGCCTCCAAGAAGGACAGAAGAATCTATACCTTAAGTACAAATAACGACCATAAGTAAAATACGTTTTTATTTCGTTTTATTATTGTTATTAATTTTTTCTTTGTTGTTTGGTTTATACACATTTAGCTTCAGGATATACAGTATTTATTTTTAAAAGCATTTTGTTCATATATCCTCTCTGCCTCCTCCTCAAGCCTTACTCCCTTTACATCGAACACGCCATAAAAACCAGGAGCCGCCCCTGCTTCTGAGGACGGATAATATGGAGACGACATTGACTCAGTCTTGCAAATTCTTTCAACTAGTTCTTTGTTGAAAATTAACTGACAATTTAATGCAAACAGTTTTTATTCCGGGAGTAATCACTATTACAGTTCAGGAGAAATTCATTAAAAGATAAAATAACGGGAAACTTTTAAAAAGGTATAGACACTTTGTCCAACATTTCTCTCAATTAAAGACTCGACTTGTTTAACCCTTTGAAACAGTCAGCAACAAACAGGTAATTGGCCACATTTAGATAAAAGACACAATATTCTAGTGTAAGTAGAGCTTTGCTTTCTTTTTTTATTCGAAAAGAAAGTATGGTAGTAAAATGCAGTAATGATCAATCATATACTGGCACATCAAATATTATGCGTAAAGATCTTATAGCAACACACAAAATGTTCGTCTTAGATAATGTGGGCAGCTGCAATAAGATTTGTTTACAATCCGGCTTTCAGAAGGACAGATATTGTCGCAAGCGAAAATATACGCACGCTTACTCTCGTTATGGGAAACTGTGGATTACTGGAAGTTGAAAATGCACTAATAATGCTCTTCATAAAGAAAACTGTACGATAAAGAAAAAGGTTACTTTCAACAGCTATTTTGCAAGTGGATGTGTGTGGAATATTTGAAGAACATTTTCCGCATGGAAAATGTTTCTCTTGGTGGAAACAATTCTACAAATCAGACTTTTAGAGGTAGTGATAGCAAAGGAAACAGAAAATACATCTTCACCGCTTAGCGGAGAAAAATGTAAGTAGTAAATCTCAAGTAGAGAATTTATTCAAAATATTTCTCGTAGAGAAATATTCCCGATGAAAAAGTATTTTTTGAATCGAACTTTTAGAACCAGCGATATAAAATCAAGTTAATATCGATATTAATTTCAAAGTTCATTTTACGCCCTTTAGCTACAAAGTTTGTTTGCCAGAAAAATGACAAAAGGTACGAAAAGTTGTTTTCACAGTTTTTTTATTACTATTCGGAGTTCGAGCGACCACCATGAGCAACTCTAAGGGTTGTAAACAGTCGTCTCTGATTTGGGGTCACTGGTTCCAGTTCCAGGGAGGGATGCAGTATTTTGGGGCAGGCATGTCGCCCATGTCTCATGCGGCACTCGAAGCTGGGTCCATGTTCAGCGACTACCCAGAAGCCAGACACTCGGACCACTCAGCTACCCGAACATCCTTTCAGAGATCAAACTACTTAATAGGGAAAAATGAATTTTCAAATTGGTGCAGAGGTAATGCAATGGTAGCACATGGACAGAAATCGAGATGATAGTAGCACGTATTTTTTATCCTGCATAGGACAGAGGAAACTGGAGGAAGAGAACTTGCTGAGTTACCGTTGGACCTGTCAAGAGACAGAACACTAATGATGTTTTTTTTCTTTTGATTGGAGGTTTAACGACAACCGTGAGCAACTCAATGGACTATAGGCAGTCGCCCGTCCCAAATTTAGGGCCACTGGTTCCATGGAAGGGATAGAGTTAGTGCCGTAAGACAAACACAACATCCATGCTTCACAGGATTTGAACCCGGACCCTTTTCAGACGACTAAGGATGTTGATGTCAAAATATTTCCTAGAAATGCGCGATAAACAGTGGTAGTGCATGAAGTGAATGTTATAAATTGGGTTTCCCTGAAACTAGTTTTTCGACACTCTGCCCGCTGCTCTGGTAATGCAGTGGTATCATTGGGCATGGGCCAGAGCTCTGAATGAGGCATGGGTGGGCCAGAGCCCTGGATAAGTCTGCCTGCTGCCCTGGTGATGCAGTGGTACCATTGATTGGGCCAGGGCCAGAGCCCTGGATAAGTCTGCTTGCTGCCCTGGTGATGCAGTGGTACCATTGGGCCAGGGCCAGAGCCCTGGGTAACGCATGGGTGGTGTGCCTGCCTTACGGCACGAGCTCTGTCCCGTTTCCTGGATTTCTGAAACTGCAAAAAATGAAAATTTGCTTTTGAAAAGAAACGTACGTCCGAGTCCCCCCCCCCCCTCCGGAAAAAATCCCAACTTTCGGGAAGAGTGGAAAATTTTATTCTGTTCTAGCAGGCCCAGGGTCGACTCCCGGATGAAGTTCGAATAGCGTGTTTGTCTAACGGCACTGGCCCTTCCCTAATCTAAAACAGTGGCCCCAAATTAGGGACGGGCGACAGACTCTTTCTGTCGCTCACAGTGTCGTCAACCTCCCCTCACCCCCATTCCGAAAAAATTATCCGCATATTCGGGAAGAGTGGCAGTTTTTTTATTAGTACAACAGGAGGTTGGAGGATCATACCATGTGAAAATGCAAAATGTGATATTTTATTAAAAATTTTAGATGCAACTCAGAACGGTCCAAGCTACATGCCCATCCTTGCACAACATCTGCATCATTCATGGTCTTCACGTACCCACAGAGCAATGGACTCTTCCAGAAGACAGGGCTCCTCCCCACAGAGCTGTGGTGACTGGAACATTTTTTAAAAGACCGTCCTGCAGAAGTTCCCGGCCTAGAAACGCCTCCCCGTTCACCGGGCGTGAAGCCTGATCAAAATCTTTGGGATGCTGTAGAAATGTCCGCTCAAGCTTTGGATCCTTCACCCAGGAATGGTCAGCGGTACAGCAAGCATGGGTGAAGATACTTGTGAAACAATTTCGAACTTGGTGGACTCAATACTTAATGCCTCGCCGTGTGACAATCCTTATCAGGCCGTAAGGTGGGCCTATCCGATACTAGGTAGGTATCACATGATTTCTGTCTACTCACTGTATGTCTGTGTATTTGATGTGGTCGATTTTACTGATGTTGCATATTCTGCGATGAATTGCTGGCTGTCTTTCTCTTTTGTTGTTGTATTCCGTGGTTAAGATGTTAAAGTGATATTTATTCCCCAAATAAATAAATATATAAATAAACAAACCAGCAGACAGACAGAAAGTCAAACAGATGTGCAATAAATGTTTCTTAAGTGTTAAGCTGATTTAATTTACAGCAATTAAAAAAATAAATCTTAATTCACTTATTTTCATACAGAGTCATTATTTTATACAATAATTCACTTATTTTATACAATCTTAATTCACTTATTTTCATATAGATTCATTTTCATGGACGACATTACAAGAACATGAAAATTCCCCACAGATCCGATTCAATGTTCCGTGACAAGGTTCAGCCTGATCGCACCTATGGCGCACTGAGCCCCTTGTGAGGGGGAAATGACAAGCATTAAAAGTGGGAAAAGATCGACCTGATAGGAAATCAGAAAAAAAATGAGAAGTTAAAAACTCCTACAGATCTTTTTTTCATCTTAATGATCGAGCGTTCTCGTCCCAGGTTATTTTATCCATGGAAGAGAAGAGATTAAACATTCGTTTTTATTGGAAGCTAGGTAAATCAGCTACTGAAACTTACAGAACATTAAAAGAAACATCTGGAAACACAGCATTATCCCGCAGCAGAGTTTTCGAACAATATGCACTGGTTCGTGACGAGTGGGAATCCTTTGATAATAATACGAGATCAGAGCGTCCCTCCAGTGTGCGGACAGGTAAAAAATCGAAGAGGTGCAGAATCAGTTAAAGAAACATCTCCGAATTACTTTTTGAACGTACCTTGTATATGTTTAACTACACTGCCGGACAATTGCTAAGGACGGATGACAATAGCAACGATAGCAACCATAAAATGGAAGGCAAGAAAATGTGGAAATTAGCATACGTGCGGGATAAAGTAAAACGTGTTGTGCGTATGCAAATTTTGGATAGCCGAACTTGTTCGTGACGTCATAGCGCTGATAAGAGATATAAAGGATTTGACGCGTATTGACCGTTGTTGTTCAGACGCAAAGTTGAAAGGGAAAGAATCAATTGACGAACTGGCAAGTTTCAGTATGTCTTCCCGACATCACCTAGATGATTTTACGCGTGGCCGTATTATTGGCAAGATTGAAGAAGGGCGAAAAATAACAGATGTTGCCAGGGAGTTCGACGTCAGCCACAGTGTTGTTTCAAGGCTTTGGATATCATTTCAAACAAATGGAGAGTGTAGCAAACGTCACGGGGGAGGTCGTGTTCGCAGTACGACACCTGCAGAAGATCGGTACATAGTGCTATCAACAAAAAGACACCGGCGCAGCACAGCTAGTGAGGTAGAAAATCAGTTTATGGCTGCTACTGGCAAGCGGATCTCCCGAAAAACTGTCGCCAGACGTTTGCATGAAGGAGGACTATACGCCCGCCGTCCTGTTGTGTGCATCCCATTGTCCAGACGTCACCGTACCGCCCGTTTGCAATAGTGCCATTAACATCGCAATTGGACTGATAACGACTGGTCTGCTGTCCTCTTCTCAGATGAGAGTAGATACAGTCTATCGTCTGATTGTCGACGACAACTGATCTGGCGTGATAGTGGTACTGCATATTGTCCAGAAAACATACAGGAAAGGGACCGATATCCGACATGTAGTGTCATGGTATGGGCTGGCATCATGATCAATGGCCGTACGTCCCTCTATGTGCTTCCAACTGGGACTATGACTGGCCAACGATACATTAATGATGTTCTGCTACCTCATGTTCGCATGTTCCGTGGTGTTGTCGGTGATAGATTCATTTTCATGGACGACAACGCAACATGTCATCGAACAGTCGCTGTCCAGGAGTGTCTTAAGAGCGAGGATATTCAACACCTCGTATGGCCAGCACGTTCTCCAGATCTGAATCCCATTGAAAATGTGTGGGGTGCTTTGGGGAGGAGTCTTGCTGGTCGCCAATGCCCTCCAATAAACAAGGACACCCTCATCCGTGCACTGACAGAGGAACGGGATAAATTACCCCAACAGCTGCTTGATAATGTTGTGCAAAGCATGACACGACGTGTGGAATCTTGCATCGCCCTCCATGGTGGCCATATCCCGTATTGGCATCTTACGCCGGAACGCCTGCGGACGGTAATTGCATTGTTTTCACGTTTACGTATTCTGCACAAAATGGCTTGTTTGTCCCTTGAACACGTTCCAAAGCCTTCTGGATTTCAGAGCACAATAAATTGTCTTTCTTGTAATGTCCTGGCATTCTGACATTATTTTATTTCACTTGGCATCCAACCACACTTACTTTTTTATGCTCTATATAGCCGTTTATGATCCGTCCTTAGCAATTGTCCAGCAGTGTACTTTGAAAACTAATAAGAAACAATGCTTGAGGAGCTTTAAGATATGTTTTTTGATTACGCGCTTTTCCCGGAAATTTTCACCTGGTTTCAGATATGTTCTTCCAAATTTACACATGATAATACGCATACAAAAGCTTTCAATTCCGACGAAATTTTAGTTTATTCTTAGGGACCCCGTTGGGGCCAACTTTTACTTAACAACTCGCTGTGGGGGTGGGGGTGGGGGTCCATATCGATGAAATGTATTGAGAATGGCTGAAATCGGATTAATACTCAAAGCGCATGATCGGTATCAATTCTTCCACAGATTTACACGCTGCTAACTGCTGTGAAACAAACCAGGTGAATTTCACTTAAAAGGTAGACTTCTCCTTTCTAGCAGGTGAAGTTTCCCTTGTTTTATGGCCCCTGTATAAGGCCCTGCGGGAAAACTCAAAACGAGATATGTCCTTCTAAAATTCCGTCTCCCTATTATACAACCACTAATGACCACAATATAAGACACAGCGGGAAAGGGGACAAGGAGAAAAGGCAAAACGGGAAGACACTGTTTAGAGTACAAGCCCATTTCTGCTGGCGATGGGATTCGAACCCATAACTTCCTTCTCCGGTGTCGGACATTTTACTAATTGAACTATGCCAGCAAAGACTTATCGTTGCAACGCATTAGTGATTCGACGTACCTATGTACCTACCACAGAGATGCGTCACCTTCGTGGTAAGTACGTCACAAGTGTGGGATTAAACAAAATCTCACAAATTTATTGCTGAAATGTGAACTACGAGTACATCTGACAATAATTAACAGTGGAACGGCTCCAGGGAGACTCAGCTGATCTGTCCATACGGTGTTCATCCTCGTAAAGCTCTCATGATTACATTGTTTTTTACCTATTATCAGATAATCTTGTAAAGCTTGATCTGGAAAATAAATAAGGTCAGGGCTGGAGCAAGCTTTTCTTATTTGGTAGGGAAGACTTGAAATTACGCCCCTTCGAGTTCAAAAGATTTTGCGCTCAAATAGTTTTCATTTTCTTACTCCTGCGTTAAAAAAAGTATTATGATCGTTAAAAATCTCACTTCCGGTTTTTGACATAATCTTACTAAAAATTGAAATATTACGTTAATAGTCAAAACCCAACGGTTGCAAATATGAGTTAAAACCCAAAAGTTATGAGAGCACCGACAACACAGCTCGTGTAGAACTGCAGACTGAAAACAAACCAACACAGAATGAATGAGTATCAGATAGTGAAAGCTAAAACAGAGAGATGCTTTCGGAGTAGGGTTTGGAAACATTTTCAAGGTTAAACGCTATCCGTGATAGAGGACGAATCACTAACTAACTCTTCGTCTATTCCGCAAATCCTGTTAGGTCACGGAGGCTGCTCAATGTCGCATTTTGCTTTTATGCATATGGAGGAGTCCACCTCTCATTCTGTAGGTTACTCTGTATTCTGGTTAGTTGCTCGTAATGCTGAATGCGTCTAACTTAAGTCTTTGCAAAAGAAAATACTGAACAGTGTAACCTTCCTTTTAAGCTAAAACTTTCAGTAAATTTAGCTGTAGATTCCTATTTTTTACACCCCTCAGACAAGGCCGTCGCTAGACTTCGAAATCAGGATGGGCGACAGGTGGGCGATCATTATTTTTGGTGGGACAAGCTTGATAAAAAAAAAATTATTTTTACGAAACGACGAAGAAAGCATTTTTAATGCTCTTAATTCTTTTTCTTGATTGAAAGTTTAACGACCGGAAGCAACTCAATGGGCTATAAGCTGTCTCCCGTCCCTAACTTAGAGACACTGGTTCCAGGAAAGGGAAAGAACCAGTGGCTTAAGACAAACACGACATCCATGCCTCAGCGGGATTCGAACTTGGACCCATCTCGGACGAATAGTCATAAGCCTGCGCCACCGGGGCTGCTTTAATGCTTTTCACTACCGGCTACAAAGGGATGCATGCAATCCCCTCCACCTAGACCACGCTCACACACACACACACACACACACACACAGATCTAACTAGGTACGCCACTGGTGTAAGATAGAAGTGTTGGTAGAATGTTGCCTTTAACATTTTGCTTGCTCTGAATGCATTGACTCAAACTGATTTTCAAAATCTGACATTTCTGCTTAAGAAAATAGTACTATACTTGAACAATTTATTTATAAGAAAATGTCGTTTTTGTTTATCTGAATCAAATTTTAATGTTGTGCTTCTCAGGCACAATACCTTATCCCTCCTTAACTTCCTTCTTTCCAGCCAGAGACTTGGCCTTGCACTCCTCTCATACAAAACAGTCGTCAGCCACTTTCTGCATTTTCACTGGCAGTCTTATGGACGTTAGTGTAGCTTTAGACTCCATTTTTCGTGTTGGAATCCCCTATTTTGTAAAGAAAACAAACAGAACAATTAGTAGAGACCCCTTAATGAATAACGATCCACCCTGCTCATTAGCCCCCTGGCCATACAAACATGAAAAAGAGTCTGAAACTAAAGAATTGGAGGTGTGCAGAACTGAATTTTCATGGCCCTGCGGTGCTATTTTGATATTTTTTTTTTTTGAGACGTAAACAACGCACTTCCTAGGGGGAAATACCTATGGCTACATGAAATAAAACAAAGACTTATTATTTGGCAAAATGCAGATTATATTTTTAAGTTAAATATACTAAAAAGTGGCACATTTAGAACTGGGTGGGCGGTAGGGTGGGCAAGACAAATTTCAGGGTGGGTCAAGCCCACCCTCGCACTCCATTAACGACGTCCTTGCCTTCACAGCATGAATTTACGTCCCCGATGTGATCATTCTGGGGGAGCAACCGTCTTCCCTGCCCTTCCAGTACCTACACTGAGAAAAACATTTTGTTAATTCAGCAAAAAAATTGTTCAATCAACGAAAAAAAATTGTCGCTATGCAGTCAACAAAAATGTTTGTTGAATTTAAAATGTATTTTGCTGAAAATTATTGTTGATTCTAGAAAATTTATTGTTATCATGACAAAACGTTTTGTTCATTTAACAAAGTGCCTAGGTCGATTTTTGGGAATTTGTTTGATCCAACAATATGTATTGTTATCGCGATGTTTTATTGCTGCGACCAAACATATTGTTATCGTGGCACGACACAGTAATTTCTTGCCCAAAGAAAATGTAGAGTTACGTAGGTGGCCCACTTTGTCCCTAAACGTTTTTTTCGATGGCAACACTTCGCCGGTGTCGTAATTTTAGGCGGTGCCAATCGACCCTGGATGTCCGACATTTTTTTTCGGGGCTATCTGCCATTTTTTTTCACCGCCAATATTTTTTCCCGCCGCATTTATTTTCTAGTGGGGTTTAAATGAATTTTGACGGTGTTATGTCACGAGGAAATTTTTTCAGAGCCAGCGAAAAATCTCTTGCTGAGCAGATTCGAACCTGAGACCTTCACAGTTCAGTAACTAGGCGTGCTACCACTCAGCTATACCTGTTCTTATGAGTGAATTCTTATTTGTGAATTCAGCATTTGAAGGTCGGTTTATTACCTTCTGGAATGTTCACGGACGGTTTAAACTTGACATGACGATGTATTGACACTATTTTGGTGCGTGTGTAACATGTTTCTAAATCCGATTTATGTTTAAATGGTTTCCTTAGTTTTTTGATGAAACAAATTATTGAGACTTTTGGTTAGACAAAAAAAAAAAAAAAAATAACATTTTTCTTAACGTTCTATATATATGTTCCAGGGTACTATCACCATGTAATCTTTGGTTGCGGCACGAATTTTGAAACACCCTGTATATATATATAGCCTATACTTGAAATCAAGCTCCTCTATACATTTTTTTATTTGCGATCCGGTACCGATACAAATATAAATTCGCAGTCAGCCATTATTCAAAACGAAATCTTAGGCGCAAAACGAGATTCTTCTTATCAGTGGTAGTCTGGTAGTGATCGTATGGAGTAGCTAGGAATCACATGCGCTTTGACGTAAATGCGATGCCACCTCTATATAGTTAAATTAACAAAATATAGCCAACGAAATAATTTTGTGCTGCCAACAAAACAATGCCGATGGAGTTTGGCTAAAGCAACAAAATAACAAAATAAATCGACAAAACAGCTCATAAAAACTATTTTGTTGTTTCAAACTAACTTTTTTCTCGGTGTACGGCCCTGAATAAGGGCAGAACGAACTTACAAAAATAAGTGTTTCAGCTAAATCGGAATTGTACTAGTACGTTCAGAAAGTCACATTTACTGTTTCCTAATCATCGCGATCACAGAAACGAGGGTTTTTCGCGTTAGGTAGCGTTTTTTTTTTCTTACCATTTTATTATTTTTATTTTTGGTGCCTGATACACTACATGTTGTTTTATATTTGATGTCTGTTTAACAGGATATCTGCGTATTCTGCACTTTGTAACTGATTTCTCGGCTTCATATTTAACTATCTACGTATAAGCTAGTTTTGCAAAAGGAACAGAAAAACTTTGCTTATAGCGCTGCAGCAAAATTTGTTAAAGTCATAATCATAACGGACTGAGAAGTTTCCCTCCCTACTTTTGCAAAAAAGAAACAAAAGGTATTTAGGGGGAGGGGGAGAGCATCATGGCGATTATCCACGCCAGTACAGCTCCGCTTCCAAAGGAAGCGTAGAGAATGCCGAAACAATACCGTGAAGTAGTGTTTCACGATTGAGTGACCCATGCGAAGTCACCCCACTCATAGGGTCGAGAGCAACAGCTGCCACTGAGGTTTCCTGCGTGATGAACACGTCACAACCGGAATTTCAACGACACGCCTACCCAAAGTTCGTGACCCATTCTCGCACAATCCCTAGGATGGGCTCTTTCTTTTAACAGCATTTTCTCCACGGCACCCTGGGAGTAGTTAACTTTTATAAAATGCTCCGAGTCGTGGCAACTGAGAATAAGCACTACAAATGATACAGTACGTTACAGAGGTTGTTTGGTAAAGATTGCAAGTCAGCATGGCACTCCTAAATCCCATGCTGTTCCTGCTCTAGGTATGGCATCCGTGGGTGAGTGAGTAATCACGCTGCCTTCAGCCTTTCTCTCTTTTTTTCTTTTATTATTTCTTACTATCTTTTTTTCGAGGATAATAGGGAATCAGTGGCTTTCTTGTGTAATTTCGAGGTCAAGGAAATGCCCGAGGAGAAAATCTTCTCCATTTCTACAACTGGATCAAGAAAATGAACTGAGGCTCGTTGCATTTGAGGAAATGCTTTGGATACTTAGACACTGGATAATCACAGGAGTGGAGGGAGAGGGTGCCATGAGAACGGATTGCAGGTCATTGATCTGTCTGAGTACTCTTCAGAGTTTTTTCTCTTCTCTCTCTCTCTCTTGTTATGAACATTATAATTGAAAAAAATTTTGTGGTCGGGCTTACTGAATGCTGAAAAATCTGTGCATTACTAGAAAACAAAACTGTACCTAAAATAACAGTCTTCGATATAAATGCCATCGAAAGAAAAAAAATTAATGGAGTATCTAGAAACAAATACACTATATTGACAAAAGTCACCGGACACCTAGAAGAGAAACACAACATATCATTTATTGACGTACATTAGTACGGTGTCGGTCCACCTTTGGCCTTAATGCATACACTGACCCTTCGAGACATGCTTTCAACAAGGTTTTGGAACACAGCGATAGGTATGCGCTTCCATTCAGTACATAATACTGCCGCTAACCGTTGTTTAGTAGTAGGCCTTGGTTCCATACTTCTTATACGGTACTCTAATTCATCCCATAGGTGCTCTATGAGATTAAGGTCATGGCTCTGTGCTAGCCAGTCCACACACGATAGGGAATTACCGTCAAACCACGCCGTAACATTCCTTGCTTTATCTGCTGGTACCAACAAGGCTAGGTTCCATAATATTGCCACAGTAGGGCATAATTGTCCAGAATAACGTGGTAGACGTGCTGGTTAACAGGTTTGTCCACGATAACAAATGGGCCGGAACCATACCACGAAAAACACCCCCACACGAGCACACTGCCAACTCCAAAGTTGACCGTAGGAACAGTACACTGTAGTAAATAGTGTCTTCCCGGCTGCCGCCATACCCACACACGGCCATCAGACTTATGGATCGTTGTGTCTGGATTTATCAGTCCATTGGACCCGTTTCCATTGATCTACGGTCCACGATAAATGTTCTTTACACCAGGCTAAACGACGAGTAGCATTTCGAGTGGAGATGAAAGGCTTACGAGCAGCCGCACGACCACGGTAACCCATGGAATGAAAATCTGTGCGAATGCTACGTGTACATACCGAGGTTCCAGCATTTTTACTAACCTGTACACTGAAATCTTGTGCAGTACTCCGTCGATTAGCTGTAACGAATATCCTGGGGCTTCGACGTCCATTGTCACTGATTTTCTTTGGTCTGCCGATACGTTTTGTTGCTTCAGGCACGCCATGTATCTTCCACTTATTCAGTACATCCAAAACAATGGACTTGGGTATGTTTAAACGCCTCTACATTAATTTTCTTGTCAGAGCTGTGTTATCAGCAAGAACACACTACAAACATGCTGTCGGAAAGTTACTGTTCGCAAAAACCTAAATTTTTATTTAATGTTAATTTTATCATACCGGCGTGCCACCCAAATCTTGTTCGTGTGTCACCAAGTGACACGCGTGTCATACGTTCGCCATCCCTGACCTAAGTAGTAACAGGAATGTAAAACACAAAGAGACGTTCCATTTCTCGTAGGAATTCCTCCCTCATATGAGATTTAGACCTGATAACATACTTCTGTTACAAATGGATATGATTTTCCTCTTTTGTACTTAAATATAAACAAGGTAGCCTCAGATCTTCAAATATGTAAACAAATACATCGAAATTCCTCAGGTAGCAACGAATCACGCCAAAAGCTCGTTTTTGTTTTGATGTCGTGAAGCTGAAAATTCTCTTAACGTAAACGTTTCTCGGAAAAGAAAAAATCCACGTGCTTCAGTCGCTAAGCCCAACAAAGTGAAAACTAAATTCGATTAAAACTTAAAATTAGACAATCCCATTTAAGTCTTTCATGTTACAGCGCTTCTTGTCGGTTTCAGCTGTAACTATCCAAATCATCCGGTGACAGGGGGGGTCTTTCGTTTCCCCCACAATTAACTTCGTCATCTGATTATTCCCGAAGTCTGTTTTCGTTTTGTGAGCTTTTTTTAAATCTTATTCATGGGCAAAAAGCTAAACTTCCCGGTACAAGACCCGTCCAGACAGGCTAGAGTGCTGCGACAGGTCCGTGCTGATCTCTAGTGCAGAAAAGATCCGACATAAAAACGATTTTTCAAATCAGACTTTTAGAAACAGATACCCTACCTGACAGAGAAAACGCCACACCATGACGGAATACTCGAAAACAGACCAAACTACAAACACAGATAGCCAAGTAGGTCATGAACAAATAATTTAATTTTCACATACAGACTAGGCTTCAGTGGCCGAATATACAGAATGATCATTAAGGAGTGTGGCCCCATTTTGGGCAATACATCGTTGAATCATACGTGGCATCGAGCTATGAGAGTCCGAAGAGAGTCCTGAGGTATCGTGGACCATGTGGTGTTGATCCAAGTCCACAGTTCATCATTTTGCGGTGGTGGGAGAATACTCAACCGACGTCAAATCGTACCCCAATGATGCACGATGGGCGAGAGGTCGGGGGATCGTGCTGGTCACGGAAGCATCCGCACAATGTGTAAAGCATTCAGGCTGCTGCGAGCGGTATGCGACCGGGTATTATCCTGTTGAAAAACGGCGTTTGGGATGCCCTGCAGGTACGGTAGTGCCACGGGCCGCAGCATCTCGTCAACATGGCGGCGTGCCGTCAGTGTGCCCGTAATACGTACCAGAGGTGAGCGGCTGTTGGAGCTGATAACACCCCACACCATGATTCCACATTGCCGGGCCGTGTGGGGTTCCACAATGGCGGAGGAATCCGCCCGTTGGCCACGTCGTCTCCAGACTCTCACACGGCGATCATCCATGGTGAGACAGAACCGCAATTCGTTGCTGAACACCGCACTGTTCCATTCGGCACCCAACGGAGCTCTGCAGCGACACCACGTCAAGCGGTGACGATGATGGCTCGCTGTTAAGGATAGCCTTCGCAACGGATGGCTGGACAGCAAAACAGACGCAGCCCATCGGCGCGACACTGTCTGCGTCGATATCGGATCATCCAAGCTTCCCCGTACACTCAGAAAAATGTCGCCCGTTGTGGCCTCTGGGTCCGCTACTGGATGAGATCGGATAAAAAGATATGAGCTCGGACGTCCGTCTCCGTACGACGTTGCACAGATTCTTCCTGGGACCACTGTCTCCAAATGAGACCGACGGTTGTGGCATCACGTTGCGTTTATTCCGCAATACGAAGAAGGGACCATCCGGCGATACGAAAGCCTACGATGACACCTCTCGTGAACTCATTCGTTTGACGAAATCGCGTACGACAGCGTGTTAACGGCATTGACACCCCTTGTTCGTTCTCCAGACACGGTTACAGCAGAACCACTGACTTCTCGCGGCCGTGACGACGCACAGTGGTTCCAAATACAAATCTAGCTGGACAAAAGGTATAATTGTTTGAGCTTCAAAAAAAAAAAACTTGGATATTATCGTATTGTAATCCTAAATGGTTGTGTAGCTACGACTCGCAATCAGTTTTACAAAAGAAATAATTGGGCCTGAGCAGGAGCAGGTAGATGTCACGTATTTAGTGCAACCATCGTTTTCTCGTTAGCATGGCCCAGCAGTTGCCTTCGGATCTACGGTCTGCGTACCCGTAATTTATTCTCGATACTATTCGGGTCTTCGACGAATAAAAGTACGGGTACCTTCCTACATTTTCAGTGCATTTTAAAACTTTAACATTGTGTTATTTAGTTCTTATGTTCATTCATTTTAACAGACGTATTCCATGAAATTGTTTTGAGATGTAATTGAAGTAACAGACTTGCAAAAGCAAAGGCCGTAAAAGTCCTTTGTGAAAGTATATTCAGCGTTTAAGTTAGTCATTTAGGTATGCAATTATAACTGTTTTATGACCAACTTGAATCAACTTCTTTTTTTATTATAATGTTAGTGATGGCGAACGGAATTTCAAGAAGAGAGCTGTTTGATGTTTGGCGGAATGAAAAGAATATTACAAGGAGATTATCCTGTGTGTGTGTGATTATATATTGACGTAATATGGCTTGGAAGATTCTAAGGGATATATTCGTGAACTAATACAGAAAAAGCGTGCTGAATTTTGTAAGAAAGTTAAAGAATAGTGGACTAACTGTCATTATGTATTGAAAACATTCTTACGAAAAAACAGTGATTGGATGAGTGTTAAAATGACTTTTTTAGAAGCAGACAGTGCTCAAGAATAAAAACCATATGTCGTCCACGAGTGTTGTTGCATGAGTGTGCCCGTGTTAGTCGAAAAAGGCAATTGAAACCATTGTTGGAAACACACACTGTTGGTGAGAATGTTCTTGTCAGGGAAATGGGTATGCAATCTGAAGGCAGGCGTGATGCAGCACAAATAGTAAAGCTAGTATCAAGTTTTTCCCCAGAAAGTGCCACGAAAAAAAAAAGCCTATCAATCTCCAAGTAACAAAGCGCCCATTAAAATGGCATGTGACGAAGCATTAGCCTTTTTTGTGGATAAAAAGCTCACAAAGGACCAGTACATCTCTATGCGTCAGATAGGGTATAGCTCACAATGCTAATATTTTTCCAAATTATCATATGCTTCTTGAGGCAAAAAAGCGACGCTATCCAGATAAAATGGAGATCACTGACTACTCTGCAGAGGTGCAACTGCAGTCATTGCTTGATCATACTATACGCTGTTTAGTGTCAGTACAACTGGAGGTGTTACAGCAAGTGCGAGAAGGCATAGACACATTTCCAACACCTAATATGGTCGTCAAATGAGGCTGTGATGGCGCATCTGGACAAAGTCAGTATAAGCAACTATATTCGGCAACGCAAGAGGGTATTGATGATTCGTATACATTTGTTATATCAATGGTACCACTGCAGATGATCACGTATTCTTCCGTTGGTAGTAGTACAAGTCCAGAGAAAATAGTAATTTTGTGGCAAAATCCTTTGACTTCATCGACAAAATACAGTCTGCCTATCAAAGTTATTCAAAAGAAAGAAAGTCCAGAGTTAACAAGGAAAGAAATCGACAATATAAAGTCACAAATAGCTGTATTATCTCCCACTGTTGTACACGTAGAAGGTCATGAAATTCTTGTGAGGCAGGAACTTGTTCTCACTATGATCGACAGAAAGATTTGTAGTGTGTTCTCAAATCAAGCATCACAAAATTGTCATGTATGTGTGGGGCAACTCCTTCACAAATGAACAAACTTAGCATTATTCGGACAAAACATCCAGATGAAACAGCACGGGCCCTGGACTTTTCTAGCCTTCACTTGTGAATAAAATTTTTCGAGTGCAACCTGCATATATCATATAGATTAGACATTGAATCGTGACAAATACGAAAAGAAAACAAAGCTCAGGTTGAAGAACTTAAAAAAAAAGAATACAAGATCGCTTCCACAAAGAAATGGGGCTGCTTGTCTACATTCCCAAACCAGGATTTGGTACGACCAATGACGAAAATAGCGCGCGGAGGTTCTTTGAAGATCCAGCTTTAGCATCAGGTATTATGGCGTAGATGAAGAACTGATTCGGCGATTTGGAACCATCCTTAAAACAATCGCCAGTGGGTATAGCATTAACAATGGAGAGTTTGAAAAAATACTGCTTCGATACAGCAGAATTATACATCCGAAAATATAAGTAGTATTATATGCCGCAAAGTGTGCATGAGATACTTATCCACGGTGCACAGTTTGTAAAGAAAGCCGTACTTCAAGTTGGGATGATGTCCGAGGAAGCTCAAGAAGCACGGAATAAGGACCATAAGAACTTCAGGGAACATCATACTCGTAAATTTTGTATAGCCGATACAATGACGGACCTGATGCACACGCTATTAATTTCTTCGGACCCGATTGTAAGCAGTCTTCGAGTCAAATGTCAAAAGAAAAGCAAATCTCCTGATGTACTGAGACTACTCCAAGATCCAGGTCGCAGCGATGATGATGATGATGATGATGACGGAAAATGAACAGATGTACATCTCTCTCTCTGAAGCCTGTAAATATTTGAAATATATGTTTATTTGACCACAATTAGCGTTTTGATTAAATCCTATTAATTTGTTATTTTGTTCAAATAATAACAAAGACTTAAAAAAATATTTGCACTAAGTCTTACAAAACTATACGAATCTTTCGTTGATATTTTTACCGCAATAAACAAATAATTAGAAAATGCAACTTGTACATTCGTATAAAATTCTATGACAATATGTTTTACAGGAGAGGGGTTATTAATTTTGTACATCAGATTTGTATTTGGAATCACCGTGCGACGTCTCGACTGATGGCCTCACTGGCTGGTTTTCCGCTTATATCTCGCGCGCCGATCGCGAGATTGGCCTGCAAATGCAATCATTTGTATAACTTGTACGTGTGCACCCACGCTGCAATTAGCGTGGCGCTGCGTTCACGTCTTCGTGGCGTGTCATTTTCTCTGTCAGGCAGTGTATATCTGGAAAATTAACAATTTATCGTTACACCCTAACGTGGAAAGAGCGATGACTTTGTCTATTGCAAATGTAAATAGACAAAGTCATCGCTCTTTCCACGTTTTTCTTTAAGTAACACACAAACAACCGAAAAATTGTATTTTCGCCACCGCTGGGATCGAACCCCAGATATCTCGATACCTAGCCGAGTGTGTTCGCCTTACGCTACGATGCCAACAATTCACGGCGCTATGTGTGTTTATCTGTCAGTATCTGACTTCACAAATCCGTAGGGATGAGCTCAGCAATCGAGACTTCTCCATCTGATAGAGCTTAATGGCACAAGCTACACTGACGGAAAAAAATCCCAACACCACGAAAAAATAGTTGTAGAGGAATGAAATGGTGGCAATACATTTGTATAGGTAACATATTTAATCGATTAAGGTTTCAATATCACAGCTTAATGTAAGCGCGAGAAGAGCCATTTTAAATGTGAAATGCTGGTACATTAATAACCAGTGTAACCGCCAGAATGTTGAATGCAAGCACGCAAACGTTCATGCATTGTGTCATTCAGGTGCTGGATGTCAGTTTGTGGGATGGAGTTCCATGCCTGTTGCACTTGGTCGGTCAATACAGGGACGGTTAATGCTGGTTGGGGGTGACGCTGGAGTTGTCGTCCAATGATGTCCCATACGTGCTCGATTGGTGAAAGATCTGGTGATCTAGCAGGCCACAATAACATGTCGACACTCTGTAGAGCATGTTGGGTTACAACAGCGGCATGCGGGCGAGCGTTATCCTGTTGGAAAACACCCCTGGAATGCTGTTCATGAATGGCAGCACAACAGGTTGAATCACCAGACCGACGTACAACTGTGCCGTCAGGGTGCGTGGGATAACCACGAGAGTGCTCCTGCTGTCATAGGAAATTGCTCCTCAGACCATAACTCCAGGTGTAGGTCCAGTGTGTCTCGGCCGCAGACAGGTTGGTTGCAGGCGCTCACCTGGCCTCCTTCTAACCAACACACGGCCATCACTGGCACCCAAGCAGAACCGGCTTTCATCAGAAAACACAACAGATCTCCACTCCGACCTCCAATGAGCTCTAGCTTGACACCACTGACGTCGCAAACGGCAGTGGTTTGGAGTAAGTGGAATGCACGCCACAGGGCGTCTGGCTCGGAGCTGTCCTTCAAGTAACCGATTTGTAACAGTTCGTTGTGTCACTGTGGGGGCAACTGCAGCTCGAATTGCTGCCGCAGACGCGGTACGATGCGCCACGGCCATACGTCGTACACGGCGGTCTTCCCTCTCAGTAGTGCCACGTGGCCGGCCGGAACTCGGTCTTCTTGAGGCAGTACCTTCCCTTGACCACCGCTGCCAACAATCATGCACAGTGGCTACCTTCCTGCCAAGTCGTTCTGCAATTTTGCGGAAAGAAAATCCACCTTCTCGTAGCCCTATTACACGACCTCGTTCAAACTCCGTGAGCTGTTGATAACGGCTTCTTCGTCTTCTTAAAGGCATTCTTGACTAACATCAACACACTACGTCGAATCTCAACGATAACTAACGCTCACGAACGTTACAGCGCGTATTTGCAGCAAACCTGCTTTGCATGTTCCGAGGGGCGCTACTAGCGCCACACGTATGCTCCGAGCGCGAAATTTGTGTAGACGTCATCTTACAGATGTACTCTCACAGCCTACCAACTGTCGTTTATCTAACACAACCTCTTCTTGGTGTTGGGATTTTTTCAGTCAGTGTATTTAATTACAGCTAATAAATCCAAAGGGCGAAAGAAATGGTAAAAATGTTCCAAATACGTGGAGACAATGTAAATAGAAAAAGCCATCGCTAATTCCACGCTTTCCTGTAATTAACACACAGGAACCGAAAAATTGTATTTCGACACACCGCTGGGATAGCCCAGATCTCTCGATAACTAGCCAGATGCTGACAGATAAACACACACAGCGCCATCGACTGTTGGCACCGTAGCGTAAGGCGAACGCACTCGGTTAGTTATCGAGAGTTCTGGGTTTCGTTCCCAGAGGTGTCGAAATACAACTTTTCAGTTGCTCTGTGTTAATTACAGAAAAACGTGGAAAGAGCGATGACTTTGTCTATTTACATTGTCTCCACGTATTTGGGGCATTTTCACCGAGAAACTATGCATTACGTGAAAGAAAAATGTCTACCCAAATTAGTCTTCGTTATAAATGGTATCGAAGAAAGGAAATATTTTTTTCAATTGGACATTTCGAAGCAATGGTATGGAATAAAATGTATTTAGAATTTTATAGCATCTGCATTTGCGCCCTCTATCGGCAAAGTTACGCATCGGAAAAGGATCGGAAACCAAGGATCATCGTTCTCACATTTCGAGCTTTCTCAATGTCAAAAGAATTTCTCAGATCAGTCTAATAGTTGCATACATATGGCGGATAAATCAGATAAAATGATGTTATACGCACGTCCATTTTTTTACAATAGACGTACTAAAAGGGATTTGAATTCTTCCACGTAGTTATGAAGATGAAACGAAAATGAATGAAAACGAAGCTGAGAGCATCAACACGCAGGTGAGATTGAAGACGTCCATTTATAATAACGATCTTGTTTCGACGACGGTCACTTTTAGAAGCACTGAACTGTTACAAATAAAATTCCCTTCTCAAGATTTTACAGAAAGAAAACGGGCTAATGTGCAAGCGGTTTATTCTAAAGTGAGCTCTTTCCGTCTTCAAAGTGGGTGGAGCAGACGGTGCGGCTGCCTAGGGCGCAGCACTGGAGAATGAGCAAAAACCACTGCTTGCAACCTGATTAAAATTGGAAATGAAGCTTTCTAACCAATTTCTGCTACAACACTTAATATTCGAATTTCTTCCTCAAAATGTTCAGGAGATGCTAATGGCTCACATTCAGAAATGAGACTAGGCGTCTGCACTCCGTCGAAAGGACCGAGTTCTGGATGAAGCATACGTGGTGCACATCCAGCATCACTTGAGGCCGCTAGTCCCCTCCCTTAATCAGGAATAGACTACTGCCCATAGCGCTATGAGTTGCTCGTTAGACCGCAAAACAAAAAATAAAAATAAATAAATTTTATAATGAATTTTTAGAAATCCTTATGCTATGTTTACGCCAAACATAATTAAAGGACAAGCACCCCTTCTATTTAATTTTAACGCATTCCCTCACATTTAAGGGGAATGACGACTGTTGAAGAAGCACCAATATCATTTAAATACCCATTGCTATTTGTTGTGACGATAAACGGATAGAAAACACATTTGTGGCGTGAAACAGTGAGCATGTTTGCCTATGTAAACTGAGATATCCGTTGTTCCTGCATCACCGGGTGCAGGGAGACTGATGTGAGGTTTAAGGAGGGAGGAAGTAAGACGCAAAAGGCAGGCTTTCTTTTTTTTCGTTAAAAGGCAGTATCCAGTGTTGGGGTTGGAAGGGAACACGCCACATTCCTCTTTCAGAGACTAGCGGTCGTTCAGCCGGCAGTAGCAGATAGCAATCACGTGGCTCCAGGAAGCATTCAGTGATGCCTAGCGCTGCTGTGGGGTTCGTTTAGTTCGACTGTTTCAGTACGCAAATAAGAATTTTAACATTTTTGAAGTTCACAACAAAATTTCTGAATATTTCCTCTAGATTAAGTTGGTTTTGGTTACATTAAAGTTCTAATTTAAATCCACAACACAGATACGCGCGAAAAGAAATTATAATTTCGCTCAACTTAATCTTTTGACCTAAAGTAAAAATAAGAAAATCCTATCTTGCGTACAAAAAAATAAAAAAATGTTTCCGCAACTCCAGTTTCTCCTGAAAGCAATCATGAAATGCAACTGCCAAACAAGTTACCCAAAAAGAAACACTTTGGTTGCATTATGAGGCTATTTAGTGTTGTTAATGCAATGTTTAGTCTTTCATGAGCCTTAAAAAGGGTGCCAATTATTTACTCAAAACGAAACAAGAAATAACCATGATATCTAGTGATTACCAAAAGTTGTGTTATATAGAGTACAATAGTGTGGATCGATATCCCCTTTTCCAAGTCTGAGATGAGCAAGATGTACGAATAGGGCTCAACGTATTTGACGTGCTTGGCCCGCAGGACGCATGTAAGATAAAGGCAGATAGCAGTGAGAGCACATGCCAGTGTAGTATAGTGGATAACACTCGGAGCTCCGGCTCCGAGAGTTGTGGGTTCGAATCCTGTCCCTGGCATAAAAATTATGGAGAAATTGACTTCGTCATACGTATAACAAAATAATTCTGCCGTGAGCCATGAATTACGGTTTTCAGAAAGCTAGTTAACCTGTATTTATTCGACACCAAGTATACCCTACAACTTCACAAGGTGTTGAAAAGCACTTTAACTTGTCTTGACTTCTTAAAATGGCACCATGGATGCGGTCTACTTTATTGTGTGACGGACAGTTGACTTGTAATTTTTCTACGAAGTTAAATTACATAGCAACTGTGGGCGCTTACACACAAACACACACACACACCAAAAAACGTGAAATTTCCAGTTTCAGATTAGCAGCTTTTTCCGACGACAGCACTGAAATTTAGTTTCTTCCATACTGCGCACATGGAAGAAACTTACCAGAATATGGATATTCTCATGAAATCTGCTAATTACTCCGAACACGTGGGGCAAATACTTAAAATAATTGGACTTCTAACAGAAATGCAACCAGGATATACCAACTTTTGTTGTTTTTTTGTGCGAGGGGGACAGTCGGGGTTGGAAACATGATTATGAGATCAAAGAGTGGCCTTTGAGGGAAAGTTTGGTGCCTGGGGAAAAGAATGTAAAATACAAATCGCTCGTTGATGCCTACAAAATTTTATTTCCCCCACTCCACATCAAGTTGGTTCTTGATCAAAAATGTTGTCAAAACTATGGATAAAGGGGGCAGTAGATTTCAGTATTTGAAGGAAAAGTTCTCAAGATTGAGCGAAGCAAAATTAAAAGAAGGTATTTTCATTAGACCACAAATTCGGACTATCATGGATGACCCTGTGTTCGCGGCAAAACTCACTGAAACCGAAAAAAAACAGCGAAGCGACCTTGTTATATTTCATCGAGGACGAAGCGACCCTGCTAAACGAGAAGAACAACCCGCTCATTGTTTAAGGAACTAAAGACTTTGTGTCCACATTGGGTTCCAAAGTTGTTAAAGACTGACCTCGAAGCAGCCCTTATTAAAGCAACTAAAGAAGTATTCCCTGATGCAACTGTCTCCGGTTGCAATTTTTACTTCAGTCAAAGTCTATGGCGGAGTATTCAAGATCTGGGACTTACACAACTGTATAAAACCAACGAAGAAATAAGAACAATATGTAAAATGTGCGCTGCTTTGTGGCACACCAACCTGTAGAAAATGTTGAAGACGCATGGCTGCTTATTATGGATGACGCATCACGGAATGAAATGTTAAATTTATTTCTTGACTATTTTTTTTTTAACCAATGGATCGAAATCAAATGTGGAATGTACATGGTCAGCGCCATAGAACCAACAACACCATCGAAGGATGAACTCAGAATTAAATAGTATGCTAGGAAAAAAAACCAGCCAAATATATATGAACTTATTAAATGCCTAAAGAAAGAATCAAAACGTGTGATGCACAAACAACAATTAAAAGAATTAGGAGAACTTGGTCCAAAAAGGAAGAAAATGTGTACGCAAGTAGACGAATGCATTCGCAACATCATGGCGGAATTTGAAACTTCTAAATATATATATCATCATCATCATCATCATCGTCAACCATTATCAATCCACTGCTGGACGAAGGTCTCCCCAAGTTTCCTCCACAACGTTCTGTCTTGTGCGAGTCTCCTCCATGTCACTCCCGCATACTTTCGAATTTCATCCACCCATCTCCCATGTGGTCTTCTTCTGGGTCTTTTCCTGTCCCTTGGAATCCAATCTAAAATTTCAGCTGTGCATCGATGGCCTGTCCTTCTGGCAGTATGTCCAGCCTATTGCCATTTCAGGGATTTAATTCTATATATATATATATATATATATATATATATATATATATAAGTAAAATGATTCGATTAGCAGGGTCGCTTCGCGCACGATTTCAAGAGGGTCGCTTCGCGAACGACACCATCCTCATATTCCACGAATCATTCTGGAACAATCCGGGTAGTGTGGCATCGCGCATTATGTTTATGAAAGAAGGCACTACTATAGTACAATACCGTTGCGATGAAAGGATGGACTTGCTCTGTAATGATGTTTAAGTAGGTGGTAGACGCCGTAGTTTCCTGCACATGAATGACTGGACCCAGGGTTTCCCAGCATAACACTACCAAAAGCATTATACTTCCTCCACCGGGTTGTTTTCGTCCAACTATGCATCCCGGTGCCAACATTTCCCCAGATGAACGACGCACACGTATCCGGTCATCCACGTGGTGCAACAGGAAACGTAATTCAACGGACCAGACTACTTTCCTATAATCATTCAAAGTCCAATTTTGATGCTCGCGTGCCCATTCTAGACGCTTTTGATGGTGGACCGAGGTGAGAATGGGCACTCGGAGCGCCCTACGGCTATGCAACCTCATTTGCAGCAGGGTCGATGCACTGTGTGTTGTGACAAATTATTCCCTTCAACAGCATTCCAATTACCGGCGAGTTTCCCCACAGTACTCCTTCTGCCGGCTCGTAGTATACGAAATAGTCTTCGCTCATGTGACTCTAGCATCGATGAACCGTGGCCGGCCGCACACCTTGCCGGAGGTTTGTGGTTTTTTCCTTCTTCGGACCACTTTTTGAACGTACTAACCACGGCTGACTGTGAATGTGCCACGGAAATGTTCAGACCCAGTCGTCTGGCCTTTAGAATTTGGCCTTTGTCAAACTCACTGTCTTTCGCATCTGAAGAACAATACTGATAACAGAGCTCAGCATCAGGTGTTATTCATATCGTTTCGTACCTTTACCCGCGCTGTCATTTACCTGCAGTTGCTTCGATTTGATTAAAGACGCACTGGCCATAATGTTTTGGCTCTTTGGTGTATGCTGATGAGAGAATGTTGCGCTAATGCTGGAGATCTTTTCCTCGAGAAGGGAGGAATTGCCAAGCCGCTATCATCTAAGGCTATAAAAAGCTACGAAGTTACCTGTTCCTAATTTGGACCCACTGGTCCTAAGAAAGGGAGGGAATCAGTACCGTAGGACAAAACCACAGTCAGTATGCCTCATCCCAGACTCGACTCCAGGTCCAACGCGGATATCTCAGCCAGAAGTATCCGCTTCTGACCACTAGGCCATTGATACAGATTTGTTTCTAGTACTGTCGACATAGACCGATTTCCTCAGATTCACAGTTTTGGTTCTCCAGTGCTTTCCGGAGAGTCAGCAGTGAATTGGGGTTGAGAAACTCATAAAAATCCCAGAAGATTTTTAGTAGGTCCCTAAATTTAAGGCAACAGAATGCAAATTCCCCTTTCAGAAGCGTAATAAGACCTACTCAAGCTTTCATTCATCATCATGAGTACCCAAGTGGATGACTGCGTGAGGATGGGCTGACAGATATGAGACGCACATCAGACTGTTCTGTTCACGTTTTTTTCTTGGATTCTGGTTGTTTTATTAGGGAAATGGTTCCATGCGAAACGCAACTGTGATCAACACTCACCATTTTTATTATGATGAACACTAGCTCAAAATGGATAAGTCTGGCCAAGAGAAAACTGCCTCACCCAACCGCATTTCAGCCGTTCTTGGAGGTGGTAGATTTATAGGCTTTTGCGTTAATCCATAACTGCCGAATACAACTGAATACAAAAGGACACTCACAGGACAATTTAGCGGGGAAATCACATTAAGCACAAAAACTCTTCCACGTAAAATTAAATTTTTTAGGGTAATATATTTTCCCGACTGCCTCCGAAACTTAGTTTTGAATGTGCTGCTCGCTGTGATGGAATTATTGCACACTGCGGCATGTTCTTTCTTCGGGGACGATTTTTGTACATGAGTTGTTCCTTTTACTGGCAGAACTATTTAGATTTTGATAATCAGTGTTTTCCTTCCTAACAATTGCACGCAAATCGTTGTCAAACAAAGACATTACGATTCGATAGCTACTTTACACAGGTTGAAAAATATATCTTTTGGTGTTGTCTTGGCTGATTTAACTTCTACCATTATTCAATGTGAAAAAATAACAATACAAGACTTTTACGAGAGTATTCCCTTAACATATCTTGACTAACGCTCACAAGGCAATTTACCGGGAAAATTATCTTGCCACTTCTGTGGTAAGGTGCACTCATGTATACAAGAGAACACCTGGAATGAAGGTTTGTATGATAAATCTGCACGGACGGGGGAATTTTAAACTACAGGAAAGTTACATAAAGCATCCAAATCAAACGCATTTCTTTTTTCACTTGTAAAATTACTAAACTTCCGGACTTAATCATAAAATTAGCTTATAAAACCTATCTTTTGTACTAGTATATTTATCAATGCTTTGAATACGATGTGCAAAGTAAAACGTTTATTCATATATTATTCTTCTAGCATAGTTACCAAGAACATTCAGGCACTTGTTTCTATGTGATAAAAGCTTATATTTTTTCGTATAAAAGCCCTGTACCTGTTGCTGGAGCACAGCGATTTGCGCTTCCTTTGTGGTGAAACGATGTCCTTTCATGTGATCTTTGTACAACGGAAAGAGGGGGAAATCACTAGGTGCGAGATCCAAAAGGTCATTGCCAGTGCATTACCAACAGAAAGTGACCTTTAACCAGTTAAGTGATCCCATCCCACGCTGGGTAGCGTACCAGAAGTGGGCAGTTATATCTAAAGTACGCCGTTTACGTGCGCTGCGGTAGCTTACTAGATACGCATCACGGAGATCAACCCCACCCCTCTTGTAGTTATAGTCGATGACCACTTGGGGTTTGATTATATTCTTGCCGCGACATTCTGTTTCTGCCATCATATATTGTGCTCATAATACATATATCCTTCTTGTCTTTCCACTTCAAAATCATGAGGTTGATTTGGTACGCTGACACATATTCCCCCTTTTTCAATTTCGTTTGTTTTAGAACTGTAGGGACCCCCTTTCTGTTTTGGCGCAATGTTCCCATGGCATCGGCGTTTTTGTCACATAACTTGTGAATTAACTCTAGGCTCGAGAACCAGTTATCAATGGTCACACAATAGCCCTGATTCAGGAGTGGCGCCATGAGTTGTAAGACTACTTTCGATCCATAATAGGTTTCATATTGTACACTACCATCAAAACGGGTGTCCTTGTCTACATAAATTATGAAATTCCACACATAACCGGATTCGGACTCACAGAGCTCAAACGACTTGATACCAAATCTAGCTCGTTTTGATGGAACGTAGGTTCTCCGTGCCAGACGACCTTTCCACATCATCAGAGATTCGTCCACTGAAAAATCACATTCTGGTGTGTACACACTTTGAAACTTGTCCTTCAGGTGATTTAGAATCGGCTTCAATTTGTACAATCGTTTGGAACCTGACGTTTGTTCCTCATAGGCTTCGTTATCTCCGAAATGTAGGAATTTTAGGAGCAGATGAAATCTCCTTTCTGTGAAGAGCTCCGTAAACATCGGCGTTGCGATTATGTTACCCATCGAAAAATAGCTGTTATCAGGTTTTCTGTTGCAACCCTTGTAACAAAAAAAAAAAAAAGACTAGAAGTGTCATAATTTCGCCCTTGTTGTTATCTCTCCAATGGTAAACTCTAGATTTGGCTTTTAGATCTGGATTGTTGTCTCTGAACTGCTGCGCGTAGCGATTAGTTTCTGTGCTTATTCATTCAGCGATATCCGGCGTAATGAATAACTCGAAAAATTCCAGTGGGTTATCGGGATCATGCAACTCGACATTCAGACCTGGTTGTCCCGTAAAAGGAAAACGCGGACGTTCCGTGCCTACTGTCGACCATGAGCTATGTTCCACGTCCCTTTCTGTCTGTTTCTCAGCATGGCTGTCGGTGTCTGCACTCTTGGAAGGCACTGGACTGTTGATATCTTCAGCCGACTCATCACTAGCATAGCTGTCATCGGTCTCATCCCTCAGTGCACTGTTGCCACTATTATTCCCTATTCCCTCTTGCTTGTTTTCACGTAGTCGTTCCCTTTTATTACTATTCGTCGCCATCATCAGTACTATACCTGCATACCAACTCCTTGTACGCCACACTAACTTGACCTCGGGCCTTTCACTGGAACCTCACGCCAGTACTACTTCCGCACAAACTATCGCTTACACCTTGGCAGCCTCGAGCCCCGACCACTCCTCGACGTGACGGTTCCACACGTCATACTCGCTCTGCTTTGCCTACCGCAATGCCGTGTTCACACGTCAAAACCACTTAACTGGTTAAACTTCATTTCTCTGAATGTTACTATGTGTTTCCTCTTCGAGAATTCTTGTATAGCGGAATAAACGAAATAGTGAATCAAGGCTTCGTCCTTCGTAAAAGCTCGATAAAGAAACTGATTTGTATTTTGCTTGTAACTTTGCAGTAATTTCAGACTAGTTATCATTCTCATTTCTTTCAACTGTTAATGGACGAGGAACTTACCTCGTACATGAAATGCTAATCTGCAGTATTTCACGAATACTGGAGGCTGTAGAATGACATGCCACACTGAAATGGAACGCATCCTTTGAGAAGTGAATTGGACACAATTTGCGATAGTCGTCTGTTATACGTGCTAGTATCCTTCCTCCCAGGCGGAAACATTCGAGAGCATTCAGCAATGCGCTGGCAAGACATTACATTTTCTTCGTGCAATGCAGTGAGCTGTCGATGGCTTTGAACCGGTGGAACTTTCTTTAATAACAAAAATCGAGCTTCTTCTCAGGTCCAACGTTTCAGCTTACTCAGAAATTTTAACTGCCATAACACACCTGTAATGTGCGTATGAGGTTTCAAGCTGCACACTGCTGCCACTCGAGTAAATTAGTACTTCAACTCACTGTTACTGCCGTTTCTGAAGGCGTGCTCGTGGAATGATAATCTTTGTCAGATTATGATTTGGTCAGCCCTGGCAGAAATGGTTTGACGCATAGATCATGTCCCCATCTTAAAGAGCTATTTTACTAAATCGAGTTAGACGGCAAAAAATATGTGCTGGACAAATGTTACTAGGATGAATAATACGAGAACAATATTTAGAGTTCTCACATTATTTATTAGAAAATACTCTGGGTAAATTCTTCTGAGAACGTAATCAAGTCCTCTAAATAATTTATAGAACGTGCAAGGGGATTACCTACAAGTATACCTGAGGGAGATATAATGGTATGTTTTGATATAATGTCACTGTATCTTTCCATACCGATACCAAGGGCGGTAGAAAATCGTTGCTTCCAATGAGTTTGTTTACATCGACCGAAACCAGGGAAACAGTTAGTACTTTAAATCTGGTGACACACCACGACTGTTTCAAATTGGATGAATACACTTATAAGCAAACAAAAAGAGTGCCAATCGGTTCACCTTTATCATCAATTCTTGCGGAATCAGTGCTGAGATCTATCGAAGACCCCTTCTTTTTAAACTGTATTAAGAGACCTCGAGTATGGACCCGCTACACTGACAATATATTCTTCATATTGGAATACAGAACGGAGGAATTAACGGATCTTTTGCACAAGATTAAGAATCTATACAGTACGATAAAGTTTACCAGGGAGCTTGAAGGGAATGGAACACTTAATTATCTTGACGTCATGCTCAAAAGGTGTGGGGGAGACACCCAGTTCCGATTTCGATGTGTATTACAAACCAAACGCGATGTCTAACGTCGACCCACCTGATGCCCACTGCCCTAAAGGGAACAAAGTCTGTACCATACAGCATGAGAAGGTCTGGGAGTGACTCAGTAAGGTGCTGGAAGGTGTTCACAGGTATGTAGAGTCATGCTGATTGCAGTGCATCTGACAGCTGCAGGAGGGTGCGTGGTGGAGGATCCATAGAGCGAACAACACGATCGAGGTGGTCACACAGATGCTCAATTGGATTAACGTCTGGTGAATTAGGGGACCGGTGAAGTACTTTTAAATTTTCATCGTGCTCTATCAACCACTCTCGGACATTTCTAGCAGTGTGACACGTCGCATTGTCGCGTCAGAAGATACCATCCGCCCCAGGAAAGACAATCAGCAGGTATGGGTGTGCGTCGTCTGCAAGTATGGATTCATAACGAATTCAGTCCATAGTGCCTTCCACAGGTATGAGTGGACGCAGGGAATGCCACGTAAACATTTCCCAGACCATAACGCTGCCCGCACCAGCTTGTGTTCTTCCAGCAATGGTTAAATAGTGTTTGTTCTCCGATGTTTCTCGCCTTATACGCCAACGTCTATCCGTTCGATGAAGTAGAAAACGTAACTCATCGGAGAAAGGCAATCCTGTGCCAGTCAGCAGAGGTACAATTCCGATACTGCTGTGCAAAAACACTGGGTGGCCACTTTATTATGACCACCCTCTCAGTACTTCGTTGGTTCACCTTTTGCTTTTAATACTGCGTCGATTCTTCGTGGCATGGACTCCACGAGATGTTAATAGGTGGTTTGTGGAATCTGAGACCATGCTTGATGAATAGAACTTTCCAGGAGTGTGAGATTGCAGGGTTGTGGATACAGCTGTCTGATGGCTCGTTCAACTTCATCCCACAAATTCTCAATGGGGTTGAGATCTGGAGATTATGGGGGCCACCTAAGCAAAGTAAACTGATCGGCATGTTCCTGAAACCAATCCTGTACAATACGAGCACTATGGCAGGACGCATTACCTTATTGAAAGTAGCCATTGCCGTTAGAATAAACCATCCACATGACAGCATGCACTTGGTCCGCAACGATGTTTACATATGATTTGCCAGTCAGACGTTGATCAACACGAATTAAAGAGTCCAATGCATGCCAGGAAAACATTCCCCAAACCATAACGTTGCCTCCACCAGCTTGAAAGGTTGTAGCAATGCATTTCGGGTCCATGCTTTCGTGCTGTTTCCGCCAAATTCTCACTCGGCCATCGACATGATGCAACTGAAAATGTGATTCATCGGACCACATAATTTGTTTCCAATTATCGACTTACCAATCCTTGTGCTCCTGTGCGAATTGGATACGTTTTCTCTTGTTAACTGCAGACAGCAAAGGTGTTCGAACAGGCCTTCGGCTGCCATATCCTATCCGATGCAGTGTACGGCGAACAGTGCATGCAGAGATCATTTGAGGGGATCCTTGATTAAGATGGTCTGTAATTTGTTGCACTGTTGCCCTTCTGTTGTCTGTTACCAGTCTGGGCACCCTCCGTTCCGCCCGAGCAGTCACTAGTCGACGACGACCACACGTTGCACGTAGAGACCCAGTTTTTTGGCTGACAGTCCAGTATTTAAACACTTTAACAACAGCTGCTCTGGAACATTTCACGAATGCGGCGGTTTCGGTGATACTCGCTCCATGGCTCCGAGCTCCTACAATCATTCCATGTTGAAAGTCCGTCAAATCGCATTTTTTACCCATCTCGTCACCCAAAAATCACTTCTACTCCTGTCGCAAGCACTGGGCTTTCCGCTTTTACACTAGCCACGCCGTCTGGCTGCATCAGCGTGCAGCCATAGCTCATTTGCTTAAAACTGTCAGCTGGTCATAATAAAGTGGCCACTCAATGTATAAGCCTTCGTTAGCATAGATGCAGTGACCATCTGTCTGCATCGGAACCCCATACGCAACAGGGTTCACTGAACTGTCGTTTTTGACACACTTCCGGTAACCCCCTGGTTCATTCGGCCAATAATGTGCTCCACTGTAGCGTGCCGATCGGCCCTCATGCACCTTCAAAGTCGACGTTCACCTCTTACATAAGTGGCAGGTGGTGATCCGAAGTTTCTACGTAGCTTATTCGCAATGGTGCCATTTCTAAAAGAAAAAAACACAGCAGCACGCGAACAGTTCACAAATTGCGCTGTTTCAGAAATACTGCCACCCTTGGCCCAAAAGCTGATAATCATCCCTTCTTGCAAATCTGATAAATCGCTCCCTTTATCCATGACAGCAACGAGCGATATGTTTTCAGAATGCTACAGCACACCTTATACACTGAGTGGCCACTTTAGTATGACCAATTATACTCAAGCCCGGAATAAATAGCCATCTCGAATCCATGTTCCCCAATCAGAACCAGTTGCCGAAGAATTCCCTTTACCAAGTATAAAGTGTCTCATTTGCGAAATCATATGAAATCCCATTTATACATAAAAAAAATTATCTCGCTCTCCCTCTCTCTAAGAGCCCGAACCGCAGTAAATATTTCACAGCCCGAGCCCGATTCGGGGCGGGAGCTCGGCTTCAGGCTTTCGGGTTCAGGCTCAGCCCGTCTCAGCTCTAGCAGGCAAGAGTACAGAGTGACAATAATGCCGGGTAGACGCCGGAGACGTCGATTTACGCAAGTACGGAATTTGAAAGATGCCGGATCATCGGGCTGAAAACCGCAGGGTGGTTAGCGCTTTGTATAGCCTGCCACGTGAATCGTTCTGATCAAACCGTCCAACTGTGTTGGGAGCAGTGCACACGTGACGGCACTGCCACACGGCGGAGCGGCTCCGGATGGACAAGGAGGACCACCGGTAGAGGAGATCGACGGTTCGTTCACCAGGTACGAATGGATCCTACGGGGACCCGGTCCACTATACAGGCAGATGTAGCGCATCCTGTGTGCCCACGAAATATGCGATCATAATGCCCCTTACGTGTGTTGCCATTAACACAGGAATATCGCCAGCTCCGTGTGCAGTGGTGCTAGGCCAGAACGACTGGAATGCCACAGACGGGCGACGTGTGGTGTTTAGCGATGAGTGCCGCTTCGGTTTGGGGACAGATGATCATCGTGTCCGAGTGTGGAGGTCCATGGGTTAACGGCCCAATCCTAACCTCGCTATGGAGCGTCACACCTCCTCCACTGCAGGCATTATGGTCTGGGGAGCCATTGCCTACGATAGCCGATCATCTCTATTAGTGATACGTGGATCATTGATGGGCTAGCAGTATGTGGATGAGATCCTACGGCCTTATGTGCTCCCATTCCCGGCCGTATTCCAGGTGCGCTATACCAGCAGGATAATGCCCGTCCGCACACGCCTCGGATTTCCCAGGACTTCCTACGTCATGTCCAGACACTTCCATGGCCTGCCCGCTCCCCGGATATGTCCCCTATCGAGCATGTGTGGGACCAGTTAAATCGACGGCGGCCGCCGTGTCGCACTATCCGGGATTTGGAGCACACCGTCCAACACGTGTGGGCCAGTCTGCCGCAGGATACTATCAGGCGTCTGTTCGCCTCTCTGCCGGACCGTATTGCAGCATGTATCGCCGCACGAGGCGATGCGACGCGCTATTAAAGATGACCGGACTGCATGCCACAGATCCCTCTGTAATTGTTCTGCAGCTCTGTTTTTGCCGTCATGTGTATCATTACATCCATAAAATTTCAGTTCAATCCGATGCTTCCTTCCTGGTGCGCAAATTTCATTGTCCGTGAGTATATATATATATGTAGTGAGGAAAGCAATTGAAAACAACCAAAGCCTAAAGATAGCAAAGGGACATCTCAGTAAGGGAAGAAAACAGATTATGGCACTGAGAAAAGAAGATGGTTCTGTAACAAGAAATAGAGGCGAAATTTTGACAAGAGTGAAAGATTTCTACTCCAAATTATATGAAAGGGATGATACATGTACTCCAGACATCATGAAAGGCACCAGTACCAGAGTTCTTCCAGTCCTTCCAGCAGAAGTTGCACATGCAATCAAGAACATGAAGCGAGGAAAAGCTCCAGGAGAAGATGGAATTACTGTAGACATCATACAAGAAGCAAGTGGAGAAATCGAAACAGTACTCGCCCAAATTTTCACTCGATGCCTTAATGAAGGAAAGATTCCTGAGGATTGGAACAACGCTACAATGATCCTGCTACATAAAAAAGGTGACATTGAGGATCTCAGGAACTACAGACCTATCAGCCTCCTATCAGTGGTTTATAAAATCTTCACTAAAGTTCTTTCACACCGCTTGAAGGTGACACTGGACATGGCTCAACCGAGAGAACAAGCTGGATTCAGGAGTGGCTACAGCACAATAGATCATATCCACGTACTGAGAGAACTGAAAGAGCAAGGGAATATGAACTCCCATTGTGCATGGCTTTTATCGATTATGAAAAAGGCTTTGATTCGGTGAAATCATCAGCAGTTACAATCGCTCTGAAATCCTGCGGTATTGAAGATGCATACATTAATATTATTAATAACATCTATGAAAATGCAAGTGCAAAGATTCGGCTGTTTGAAAATACAACACACATAAAAATTGGAAAGGGAGTGAGACAAGGTGACACCATATCTCCGAAGCTCTTTAATGCCACATTGGAAAATGTCTTTCAATCACTGAACTGGGAAAACAAAGGGATAAAGATTAATGGAGATTATCTAACCCACCTTCGTTTTGCTGATGACGTAGTCATTTTTGCAACTACCCCCATCAGAGCTGCAGAGTATGATCCAGGAACTTGCTGACAAGAGTAAAGAAGTGGGATTAAAAATGAACTTTCAGAAGACAAAAGTGATGTTCAATGCTTTTACAAGAAATGAAGATTTATCGATTGATGGAGAAAAGCTGGAGATAACAGACACGTACGTTTATCTTGGACAGCAGATATCAAGTGAGAGTCACATTGATGAAAAAATTAATCGGCGTACAAAACTTGCCTGGAGAGCTTTTTGAAGAAACAGCATAATTGTCAAGAGCAATATGCCATTATGTCTTAAAAGAAAAGTGTTTGATCAGTGCATCCTTCCAGTGCTTGCGTATGGTGCAGAAACGTGGACCTTTACTAAAAGAGACATACAAAGGCTGCAGAGCCGCCCCGGTGGCGCAGTGGTCTAAGCGATGGCCTCTGATCATTCGTCCGAACGGGGTCCAGGTTCGTATCCCGGTGAGGCATGGATGTTGTGTTTGTCTTACGGCACTGGCTCTCTCCCTGCCCTGGAACCAGTGACCCTACATTAGGGACGGGCGACTGCTTATAGCCCATTGAGTTGCTCCCGGTGGTCGTTAAACCTCCAATCAAAAAAAAAAAAAAAAAAAAAAAAAAGGCTGCAGACAACTCAAACAAGGTGTAACCAGGAGAGATAAGAAGAGGAACTCGTGGATCCGAAAAATGACAAGAGTGGAAGACATCATGATCAGAGTTAAATCCCTGAAACGGCAATGGGCTGGACATACTGCCAGAAGGACAGACCATCGATGGACAGCCGAAATTTTAGTTTGGATACCAAGGGACAGGAAAAGACCCAGAAGAAGACCACATGGGAGATGGGTGGATGAAATTCGAAAGTATGCAGGAGTGACATGGAGGCGACTGGCACAAGACAGAAGGTTGTGGTGGAAACTTGGGGAGACCTTCATCCAGCAGTGGATTGATAATGGTTGACGATTATGATGATGATGATGATGATATATATGTATATATATATATTGTATTACGCCACGGAATAAATGGATTTATACTACGCTAAAAGCGTTTGAATTGCTAAGGTTTTTAAAAAATATCGGAAGTTTGACTAAAAGTAATTAAACCAAAAAACCTTTGAGAACCAGCACATTAACATTTTTAATGCACTACGTACAACAATCAGGGAATAAATTTGGTTTAAAGATCCTTATATACTCTGAAAAGCAAAACCTTAACATCAGCCAAAATGGAAATAATTGTTCTCACATTATTTATCCAAGTTACTAATATCTAATAATATTTACTCCCGCTAAAGGATCTGTCAGATACCTGTATTAGTTATTAGCATTTGGTGCTCTTTTCTCGTGTTCCAAATGTCAACAATGCAACACAGCAAACAAAGTCTTCAAGCTGTTTCCTTTCATGTAATAATTTGCCAACTAAACAATCCAAACATTTGTCATATCAGAGTCACAACTGAGATTGTATTGTAGCCAGTGCTGAAAAAAAAATGTATTACTTGAATTGAAAATAATTCATTTGTAATTACTTTATTTTTAAAAGTATTCTTTACGACTAAATCGGCATTTTTTAAATGAGAAAAAGCCTATTGAAATCGCTCTCGTCTGTCTAATACGAAGAATCTAATTTGCTCTAGCAATGCTCGTATATATTGAACAAGAAGCTATTATTTAGAAATAGAATTACTGAACAATTCATGATCTGCATAACAATGCACTGCAAACTTTACGTTATTTAGGTAATTGTTTCATTAGGATATCTTTGTAAACTACTTATATTCCATGTAAAATGTATGAAATTTAAAATCACAATTTGTATCATTTTAACCCAAAACGGATGCAATGAACCATGGGAGGGTAATATATTGTATTTCTTCATCTTTGTGTATGATTGGAAAAATGTGAAATAGCTAATCTTGAAGCTCCATGACTTCGAAAAATTTGTGGAATTTGATTGCAGCTATTTTTATTGAGATACGATTACAAAAGTTACTTCTTTTTTAAACTCTCAGTATATGAGAAAAAAAAATTCAGTAACTTTGTAGCATAACATGCTGATGTGTTTGAAAGATTTTAATTATTTTCTTTCTTAGACGTGTTCCAAGAATTGTCATCGGCTCGTGGCGCAACAAAGAGGCAATACCAGGTTTGAGGGAAACGATGGGCAATTGCAACAACTTCCCATCCCACATCTAACACTTTTTTATCTTACTCCTTTAGAAGTGGTTGAAGACTTACTGTGTGAACCATCAAACGTCAACGCTGAGCTCTTGCGAAAACGTGGTGACAGACACTACAAAAGAAGGACTAGTCATCGAAATCAGATGGAAACGTTAACGCTTATTCAATGTGAGAGCGGCTACTGATCAGAAAAGTTTCGGGAATAAATTGATATTTTTATGTCTCTACTCATCACGTATAAAACACTATTATTTATAAACCGTTCTCCGATAAAAAGAACTGAAATATAGCCGACAACTTGTTTCATAAGTAGCAAAAGAAAAAAATTCTACTTAAAAATGAGAACCTAAACCTACTTGTTTTTTTTTAAGTATAATCGTATCGTAAACGAGTACATGGCATGCTCAAATATAAGTAACCACACGTACTTACAAATAACTACGTCAATAAATACAAATATAATCTCGTATTACTTCATATTATAGATTTCAAGAGAAATCGCTTAATAAATGTGAAAAGTGACAACATAAATAATTAGTACAACAAAGTCCCTGATCACAAGTAATTTAATTGTACATAAATTATCTTTGTGTACGTTTTCACATTAACTATATTTGTGCCATTCTCATAAATAATATATTGTCACTTCAACACTATATTTGCCATGAAACTGTGCGGTCCATTTGCCCAGCATGTGACAACGAGTATATCTATTATCCCAGATGTGACATCGAATAATATACTTCCATTCGATCTATGAATAAATGAGTAAGTATGGAGTACACGTATTCCAAATTAGAAACCGAGTCACGGATGGCTTAGTGTTTAGCGATTCAGACTGCTGTTAGAGGAACCCTAGGTTCAAACCCAAGCCTAGTGTGAATTTCTAACAATCGCTGAATACCCTCCGTGCATCGGACGAGCACGTCAACTGTCGGACCCCGGTAGGAATCTCCTCCTAATTTCTCTCTGCCTTTTAGGTGCAAAATCGTACCGTAGCGCCATCTAGTGTGCTCCCTCTCACTTACAAACTATCGTGTCAGATTCCCTCTAACTTCCTTCAGTTTCTGTGCCCTGCCCGAAAAGGCACATATATACATTTTTTGCTTACTTCTAAATACTAATTTTTAAGTGTTTTGACAATCATTTCGAGAAGCAAACATGGTCGATCGTCAAAACTAATTGGTCATCACGAAAACATATATGACCGGTTCATGAGGTATATTAAAATTACCTTATTTCGTACCTGAAAAGAAAAAAAACCAAGCAGATTAATGTAGCTAAATACTAGAAAGCATAAAAACAGCGAAACGTAATTTTAGTCATTTAAGAGGCTACGTGAGATTGCATATAACGTCTACCTTTCGTTCCTAAAAATGCAGCTTTTTCGTCGATTAAAAAAAAAAGTTTTTTTTTGTTTTGTCTTCTCATCAGACAGAAGTGCTGGCTGGCTGGCTGGGATCAATAAAAGTCAAAATGTACAATGATTTCTACCATTAACTTACGTGTTATCATTCATGAAATAGTTACGTATGAGAGTGGAAATTTGGAACTGATATTTTTATTAAACCGTGCTACTTCGCCATGAAGCGCGTTCTTTGACTTGTTTGTGTTTTGTGCAGTACTGGGCTGACGATGTGATTAACCTCTGTGCCTTCTCTGTGGTCTATCCTTGCTAAGCTGTCTCTCATCCGTGCCTAATTAATGTGTCTTACCTAAGTATCCTGAATGATCATCTTCTGTGGTTGCCGGTATATCCTTGTTATATAAACTTCCTGAGGTTGTTATTTTGTAAAACTATCAAAAACTCCGTTTGTGAATATATCTCATCTAAAGTGGCAGTAAAATCCAAGTAATTACTTCATGTTCACCGCATTCTCTTAATACAAGCATAGATACCCTGACATCACATTTCACGCAAAATCATTCATATGACGAATACAGTGAAATCTGAGTGCAACAGAATTTACCTTAGACGGAATTCTGTGTAAAATCGAAGTTTTCTAGTGCTGTGTTCCGCAACCAGTGTGCCCCTACAAGGTGAAAGGTGTGACGCGAACTTTTACCTGTTATCCTTTTGTAAGAAATTAATTGTCGCGTTTTATTTTTTTTTTTTTTATTTTATCCCAGTTACTGTGTTTCATATGCTTGTATTTCATTCTCTACAGCTGCACTGATTAAATAAGATGATGATTGTTTATTTTTTATTACATGCCGCGAATTTTTATGTATCCTAAGAAATTAAATGTAAATTATTTACTCACAGTTGTTGTTATATCGTAGTTTTGCTTATTAATATATTTGTATTTCTCGCCTCTACCGTGCACTATGCGGCTTCTTTGTTACACTTGCCGCATGTTCTGTGTTCTTTCTAGCCCCTACCGCCGCGCTAGGCGGTTTCTTTGTTACACTTGCCGCATGTTCTGTGTACTTTCTGGCCTCTACCGCCGCGCTAGGTTGCTTCTTTGTTACACTTGCCGCACGTTCTGTGTACTTTCTGGCCTCTACCACCGCGCTAGGCGGCTTCTTTGTTACACTTGCCGCAGGTTCTGTGTACTTTCTGGCCTCTACCGCCGCGCTAGGTTGCTTCTTTGTTACACTTGCCGCACGTTCTGTGTACTTTCTGGCCTCTACCACCACGCTAGGCGGCTTCTTTGTTACACTTGCCGCACGTTCTGTGTACGCTTTTCCATAAAAGTGTGGGGATTAGCGAAATTTTTCCTGTCTTTTATTATTTTAATACGTTGTTTTGGAATTTGTCCCTGTTTGTTAGTGCTTCTTCAACTTTATTACTTTTTCCTGTACCGATGCACCCACCCATTTTTGTTAGACTTTATTTTAAATAAGTCGGCATATGTGTCCCTTCTTCGCTTTGAAGAGTATAGGACCCGCGTCTTACAATTATTTCAGTTCTATCACAGCTGTGCTCTGAAGTAGTAATAAAATTGTGATTGCCAGTCAGTCTTGCTATTTTCTATTACTATTAAACTATTTATTTCTTCAAGATGGACAAGTTCCTTGTACGGAGTGTTCCGTCCAGGAGTGCAAGTAGTGAAAGCAATGAGCCCGCCCTCCCAAAAAAAGAAACAGAAATTAGTGCACCGGCAGTATAGTTATAATTATTTATCTTACGGCTTTTTCTTGGTGTGGTGATAAAACATGCCCCATCCCCGAGTGTATCGTTCGTGGTGAAAAACTCAGTAATGCTGCTATGGTTCCCAGTAAATTGAAACGACATTTGTCAACAAAACATTCTTCTCTGTCAAGCAAAGATATCAATTATTTTCGGCGGTTGTTGGAACAAAACAAAAAACAAGCAACGTTCATGACTGCGACACTACGTGTTTCGGAAAAAAGTACAGGAAGCTAGCTACAAGGTACCCGAACTTATCGTAAAGGACAAAAAACAGACACAATAACTGAAACGTTGTTAATGCCTGCTTGTAAAAAGATGGTGAAAATAGTCGTGGTTTCAGAAGCTGCTAGTGAAATTTCAAAAATTCTTCTCTGTGCTGACACAATCACACACCGAGTTAGGGACATGTCCAGTGACATTGAAGACATTATGAAAGAGAAAATCAACAGCAGTCAGAAGTTCTCACTTCAGATCAACGAGTCCATCGATATTAGCAGCCACGCACAACTTCTTGCTTACAGCAGAAAAAGCTTCAGAAATAGTTAAAAACATAAGGGTTTGGTTCCTGTGAAATTGACAAATAAAGCCTGTAAAGTTTCGTGAGAAACGGTTGCGAAGTGTTTTATTAATTAAAACTGGTTTTCTGTCAGATTATATCATAGAAAATGAAATGGTAGATTTTAAAGATGGCGAATTTGATTTCTTCCTGATGAAAAATTCGAGCAATATTCTTGGTTGTAAGGAAATCAGGCAACACAAATATGGTAGAGGCAGACAACAAACTTAGAACGGAAGCATATTGTATTCTTTCCGCTGATGAAATGATTGGACGCCGCCCCGGTGGCGCAGTGGTCTAAGCGATGGCCTCTGATCATTCGTCCGAAGGGGTCCGGGTTCGAATCCCGGTGAGGCATGGATGTTGTGTTTGTCTTTCGGCACTGGCTCTCTCCCTTCCCTGGAACCAGTGACCCTAAATTAGGGACGGGCGACTGCTTATAGCCCATTGAGTTGCTCACGGTGGTCGTTAAACCTCCAATCAAAAAAAAAAAAAAAAATGATTGGACACAGAACAGCACCTACTGAAATTGAAGAAAGTTCAAATGATGATGAAAATGTGACAGATGAGGAAAATCAAAATTCCATTATTACGCGTAAAATCCAGACAAAAAAAAACTTGCAAACATTCCTTATGGGACGACAGTTTTGTTTTGCTAGAAAATGACCTTCAGAGTGCAATTGGGAAAGCTACGTAAGCAGAACTTTAGTCTACAATACTGTAGACATACTGTTTCAAAAATCTGAAATATTTCGTATCATCCAGTTTAATAATTATCCTCTCTATTCAAACATACACAATTAATGTAAAATATTTTCTGAAATGAAGCAGTAGTATCGAAAGACTACTAAGCTTTTATTTTTCTTTTGAATTTAGGCAGAATTTTCATAAGAGTAGTGACATTTCATTATTTTTGTACAATACCCAGGTTTGCCATAAAGGTATTGGCTGATAACTATTATTTTTCTTTTTTTTTTTTTTGATTGGAGGTTTAACGACCACCGTGAGCAACTCAATGGGCTATAAGCAGTCACCCATCCCTAATTTGAGGGTCACTGGTTCCAGGGAAGGAAGAGAGCCAGTGCCGTAAGACAAACACAACATCCATGCCTCACCGGAATTCAAACCCGGTCCCCTTTCATACAAATGATCAGAGGCCATCGCTTAGACCACTGCACCACCGGGGCGGCATAACTATTCTTCTGAATATAAGGAGTATCATTCCGTATCATATAAGTACACTGCTGGCCACCCAAAATGCAACACCAAGAAGGACACGAGATAGCAAAGCCAGATTTACAGGACACATAACATCATATACAAAGATGAAACGATTGAGCTTACAGGCCTGTGCGACTTCCGGAACACACAGACATCAATAGTTCGTGTGGCGCCCGTGGCTGGCAATAATGGCCGCTACACGCCGCGGCATCGAACTAAAGAGGCTTTGAATGGGGGCTTGGGGTATGTTGGTCCAGGCTGCTTCCACACGTTGCCACAGTTCATAAGGCGTAGCCACGGGTGGTGCTTGCCGGGACACTCGGTTGCCGATCAGCGGCCAGACGTGTTCGATGGGCGATATATCGAGAGAACAGGCAGGCCACGGCAGCAGTGACACCTGGTGGGCCGTGAAGAATTGCTGCACGAGGCGTGCCACGTGCGGGCGCGCATTGTACTGTTGAAACGTGGCCGCTGACAGGTCCTGCACGGAAGGGAGGACTACAGGCTCCCAAACGTCGGAGATGTAGCGGTAGCTGTTGAGTGTACCGGCGATGCGTACCAGAGGGGTGCGGGTGTCATATCCAATTGCGCCCCAAACCATAACGAAAGGCGACGGACCGGTATGGCGATGCATAATGCAGGCGTAATACAGTCTGTCGCCGCGGTGCCGCCACACGCGGATCCGACCATCGTGGTGTTGCAGGCAGAATCGGGATTCGTCGGAGAAGACAATGTCGTGCCATCCCTATTCCTGGTGCGGCGTTCAACGGCCCACTGCCTACTCACTCGCCGGTGGTGTAACGTCAATGGTAATCGGAGCAATGGGCGCCGTGCGACAAGTCCCCGCTCCTGCAGACAACGTCGAACGGTACGTGCAGACACAGGTTGTTGCGCAACACACCCTAATTCCTGCGCTAACGTTCGTGATGTGGCGGTGCGAGCCGTCAATGCCCACCGCACAACATGCCGGTCTTCTCGTTCGGTGGTGTGCCGCAGTTGCGGCAATCGCTCACGTCGGTCCGTCCGTCACTCCTGCACCCACCAAATCCATACTCGCCTCACTGTGGCTGAATGTCGTCCCACACGGGCGCTGATTCTCGGTACGATAAACCGCTGTCGCGATAAGCCACTATTCGTCCTCTGTCAAACTCCGAAACGTGCTGAAATGACTGCCGTATTCTGCGACGAGCCATCAGGAAGCTTTCCACGCACAGGTCCGGAAGCACAACACACTTCCACTACTTACACATCGCCTTTTGTGCACCCTTCTTATAGTGCTTCTCGGTGGCGTGCCGGTTGCACATGATTTGCATATGCCCTGCAATGCTAATCGTTTGCATGTCCTCTCGCGGGTGACGCATGCTGCGAATTTCAGGCCAATCGGATGCTTCCTTCTTGATGTTGCACTTTGGGTGGGCAGCAGTGTAGGATACTTTTTTTTTCATTTTTTTACTTGAGATATTTTGCGATTTGAGAGTGACACGATGCTCGTTGGTGACAACTCCGCTTCACTGAAATTAATTTTTCAAGTGTGGCATGTTTTTAGTGTGACTTAAAAGAACGTGAAGCATAAAATGTGACTTGCAGCACACCACTGCAAAGGGATTCGTATCAGTGAAAGTACAGTTTCTACTGCCAAAACAGTTTAAATTTAAATTAAATCAGTACTAACCAAAGTCAATGTTTTATGTTTTACACCCAAGATGCACTATTAAAGACATATTGAATTTCTTTCACAAGATCCATAAATACTAGTAATGTATCTATGCACACGCAAGTGCCGCATTTTTTATCTTAGGCTTCTTCTATGTACTGTATCTTACCAAAGCTTCTGAGAATCTCAGTAACCTGCTGAAATAACTCGGAAATACACACAGCAGCCAACGCTCATGATTCCCAGTTTTTTGGATAGATTGATCCGGTGCATTGAGGCCAGATTTTATCTCATTGAATAAGTGAACTTCTGATGCAGCCTTAAGAACAACCTTTGCATTGTTTATCAAAATATCAGCGCCAGAAAAAACTCTACGGCGAGCACGGCGGTCAGTAAATCATTTGATATGTATTTTAAGGGTTAGCGCTGCTTTGTTTATATAGATGCATTAGTGAAGATCACTCATGTACCAAATCAATCACTAGTATCATTAGTGAAGATCACATGCACAATCCTAAGAAGTCAAGAAAAAAATTAAGAAGAAGCAAAACGTTGATCAATCGTTGCAATCAATATTTGAAGTTATTGTAATGGAAGTAATATACCAAAAGATGCTTACCGACTGCAAAGTAAATTCAACAAAGTTTACTAAACAGTTTTCAACGTATTATCTAGTCTCACCATTGCCCAAAACTAAATGTTCTTGTCTAAATTATTTGTATCATCGAAAATAAAATAAAGTGTTTCTGAAAAGGACTCTTCATTTTGAAGCAATTGCGTAACTAATCGACAACTGCATTTTTCATTTTGTTCGTATTTTTTAATACAGTTGTCAACAAAAGAAACTTTGAAAGATTTATCTTTTGAGGTTTGCATAAGACATATATTCAAAAGCCCCACACAAGACCATCGCAGACCAGAAATATTTGCACTCAGTTAATTAATATGATGGAATAAGATATGTACCTTTATTTTATATTTTTCCCAGTGGCCTTTGTAAATGCAGTTGTCGGTTATTTGCACAAATGCTGCGAAATCAAGTATTTCTTATTATAACTATGCCTTCCACAAAAATACGTAAAAAAACTGTTCTTTTTGCTAACCGAGTGTTATACTTTTGCTTAAAGCACCTAGTTTGCACACTAAGGAAACACTGCTTGACATGAAGATAATTTGCTTGGCATTCTGGTACTTTAAATATACCTATGAAAATGAAATTTTGAATGCTTTCTGCACAATTTAGTGAAAGAGAACACTAGTGTAATCAGAAGCTTCCCTTGCACTGACGCCGATTAAAGCGGAGGTGCATAGTCTACATGATCTTCATCAGGGTTACTGAGCAATGATTCATAATTTTGCTGGGTAACGAGAAATTTGATCAAGAACGGCACATGCTTTGTCGCTTTGTTAACAAAGGCACATGCTTTTGTTGCTTTGCTTTTCCTTGGGTATTAACGAGATTAAATTGTTTGGATAAGGATACTAGAGGGAGGAAAGGGTTGGAAGCAAAATATCCTGAATGAATAGGCTGTTGGAATTTCAGGAACGTAAGGGATGAAGAGGGGAGTAAGATGGGTGAGTGTTAGACTTATGCGAAGGAAGGGGGAATGGGTCCGTGAATCAGCGAGTAACGCTCAGCAATAGGAATCTATCTGAAAGACAAAGAGCAAAAAGTAATTTAAAAAGTGGGAAAAACCAGCACTAAAAGTATAAAATGGAATTACAAATACGGTATGCTCCAAATGGACACAAATTGTCATAAGGAGTTTTACCTTGGAATTTGATATTTGTAGACGTGTAATAAAGATACTTAACGTGTCGGAAGAAATTTTGCGTACTGCACCGTGTTGCGCAGAAATTCTGTCTTTCAAAAGTTAAAAGAATTAACGGTAAAACCTTTAGTAACAGGTCAAAAATTACGAGGCATTATAAGGTACTTGAAACAGGCCAGCTTAAATATGACCAACGGCTACGGTAGAAAACATATGAGTCTGGATCAAAGAAACTCAAGGAAGCATTTGGCAAAAGTAATTTTTGTGAGGAAGAAATGCAGGTATTTCCAAAAGGTCTAGTCAAATTTTGCGAAACCGTTTTAGTGCGTATAGTAATGAAAAACGTTCCTCTGATCATCGGATTGCCACCTAGGAGTCCGATTGGTCAGAAGCGCAAATTTCTGGCTAAACGTTCAAGCTAAGCTCAAGTTCGAGTCCGGGTGAAGTTTGACTAGTGTTTGTTTTAGGGCACTTCCTGTCTTCCTTCCATGGAACCAGTGGCTCCAAATAAAAGACAGACGACTGCTTGTAGCTAAAAATTGCTCACGGGGGCAGTCAAACCTCTTGCCGAAAAATAAAAATTAACATCGGACCGGAAACACTGCCATTAAAGTTATAGCACATTTTGACAGTGCGTAGTGACGTACGTATGTCAGAATGTACGTTGCTAAACAAATTTGCATGTCTGCCTACATAACACATGTCTGCAAATGTTGGACAAGATCCCACTGCTCCTGGTCATTGGTCGTGGTAATGCTACTAAAGTAAGTGGGTAGTTTGTTGTTCATAAGTTATATGTAAGTTAATCATCAGCCTTCCTGCTATTGTCAATCCACGTGCTATATGTGATCTTGACCATGAATGATCAGTTCTCCAATCCTGAAATGGCAGAGATCCTTTTCATTCATGGACAAGCAAATGGAAACAGCAGGGAGGAAGCTCGGCGTCTCTACAGAATAGCCTTTCCGCAGCAACGATGTCCTGTCAGGGATAATTTTGCAGCCATACATTGGCGTCTACAAGAGATAGTACCCTTCTCGCCTGTTACTGCCGACTAAAGGCGAGCAACACTTGCTCTAACATCTGCTTTACAGAAACATGTGCTGGAAATGGTCAGAAAGACGTTCAGAACTACCATGAGAACAGTTGTAGCAGACGTAAGAGTTTCTCGTTCGGCTGTCTGGAGTAATTCTACCCATATCGCTTGCAGAGATTACAGGCCTTCTAAATCAGCTGATTTATATCCACCAGTGGTGTCGTCACAATGGTTTTTGCACCTGTGTATTGCACCTGGTTTTCTCTATTGTGTGCTTTTCACCGAAGAATCGCAATTCGCCAAAGATGGCATTGCGAATTTTATAGTAATCACCGCTGGGTACAGGAAAATCTTCATGCTAATACTTCAGCTCAGTAATAAGAGAAATTTCATGTAGACGTTTGGGTTGGCATCGTTGGTGACTATCTCATTGTCAGTGTGGGGCGGCGAACAGGGCCATTCGATAATTGCAGATGGAAAGAGGAGAACGGGGGGGGGGGTAATACATCATTGTTGCGATGGCATATGTCACAAATTTAATTTATTGCGCTTTGTAGTTAAAAAAAACAAACAATAGTCGTTATATTGTATGTCAAAGGGGACACCGTGTAGGATAGGAACCGAGGGGTTTTCCGACTTTGTAAGGATCCGGGCTGGGAGTTTCACGAAATGTTGCATGGTAAAGTCGGGTCACGCCATATAACCGGAAAGATGCCAGAAATGTAAACAGCCTCTACTTTTAACATTTGTCATATCTTTATTTTATCAAATGTATTATGCTAAACTGTTGAGGATAACGTGTAATCGGGGAATATAAACAACTGCAAAACGTACGTCCAGTTTTACGTCTTCGAAGTCTACTGTAAAATGGCATGTTTTCCAAGTCAAATCAATACCTGCAGACATTCCTACATCTGAAGCGACTAACAGTACAAATTGGTCAAGTATCACAATATCGCATATTGTTACACGATACCTAGCAATTACATGTGTTCGAAGAGACCCCCATTGACAGCAATGCACAGCTCAATCTTGTTACACCATGCACCTTGTAAAGCACAACGTGTATCCCGGGATATTTCAGTGACATTCCGGTGTATATCCCCTCGGAGTTCTGCAACAGAATTCACAGGATAAATGCAGTTTTTGAGATATCCCCAAAGAAAAAAGGCACACTTTGTGAAATATGGAGATCGATCAGGCCATTGGACAGGTCTGTTATTTCTAATCCATCTACTTGTAAACTTCTCATTCATCCATTATGTTGCTAGAGGGGAATGATGAGCCGGTGCTCCATCTTGTATGAAATACAGCTGTAAGTCTGCATTCGCATCCACAAATGGCTCCAGGTGAGGTCATATTTCATTTTCCAACAAATTTCGATAGGACTCACCATTTAAATATCCTTCAATAAAAATGGACATATAATTACATCGTCCTAGATACCATACATTAAGTATTTGTACGTACTGTGAATGCCTCCCTGAAAGAACAGGCGGATTCGTGGATGACCAGTGGTAAGGCCAATTTCGACTGACTTGCCCATGCCTGATGAACGTTGCTTCATCCGTGAAGATGAGACTCCCCTTAAAATTTTCATTGCTTTGCATTTGTTGCCATGCCCAAAGACAAAACTGTAGTCGCCTATTATATTCGGTTGTTCGCAGCTACTGTACGAATTTTGTCTTGTAAGGACGACATCTGTTTGCCTTCAGTGTTCAGTGAACGGAAGTATGAGACCTACCAGCCGCTTGAGCACGATGCCGTAATGATTATGTCGGGTTTGTTTCGACACTAGCTAAACCGTAGATTTCCTTGCCTGCATTGGTGACTGAGTTTGATCTTTCCGTTCTGTTTCCTTCTACAATGATTCCAGTTTCCACGAAACGGTGTGTTAAATTACAGACTGCTTTGAGAGAAGGTTGTAGCCTATCAGCGTTTTGCTGGTGAAATTGCCGAACTGCTTGCGAAGCATTCTCACTATTATTAAAGTACAAAACCAATAGCTGAACATAATCCTGAGTGGAATACGCGTGGGTCATCTTTACAAACTAACATAGAACATACGTTTTACGAACCTTCGAATGCAGGCGGAAAATTTAAATGTCACTAACACTTTGCTACTGTCCGAAGACAAAAAAGCGGTGCTGACTGATGGCCTGCAAGGAAGATAAGACTACATTTCAGACTATCAAGGCAACATCACGTTTTGCAAACATAAGCAAATTTAGTTTTATTCCCACAGAGTTTCACCTTGGCCATAAAACGAGTATGGTAAGTTTTCAGAACTAAGAGGCACAAGAAAACAAATTTGCGAAATATTTCTTAGTAAAATAATTTCACGACCTTGGCCTACATTTCACCAAATAAAAATAGGGAAAAACGTAATAACCACGTTACGTCAAATACAAAGATCTTTCCAGTGATATATTACACTACGCTTCTCCCCCACCTTTCCATCTGCAATTATTGAATGACCTTGATCCCCTCCCCCAACGGGGTCACTGGACCCCTCGATTCGTGGCCTGAAACGTGGTTCCTTGCCATAAAACACAATAAGTACGGTACATTCACACGAACCAAAGAAAGAACCCAAATGTGTCATAAGTAACGCATTTTTTCCTACCACTCATAGTGCACTTTAGTGTCGCTATTGTGGGCAATAACTTTGTACCTAATAAAGATAAAACAAAAATTCAAAAACGAACTTACTACATTTTCTGAGATCTTTCCAACTATATGTTCTACGACCCCTTTTTCCATTTTAAAATTTCAAAAAACCCCCATCCCCGCCCCCTACAGGGTCACCAGACTCCCGGTTCAATGCTTCAAAGGTGTCCCCTCTTGCCATAAAGAGAAATGACTATCTCGGTTTTTCTGGAAAAGCAACCAATAACAATTTAAATGGAATTTTTCTGGACTTCTGTGCCATACTGTATACTAATACATACTTTTAATGCAGACGCGCCTCAGGTTTGGGTCCTTTTTTTTATTTGTTTCTCGTCTTAATGACTGCTATGAACATTTAAAACTATAAAGTGCCTCTTCCTAATGTATAACCACTGACCGTCCCCAAGAATAGGACAGAAACAGCGCCGTAGGACAAATATACGACCAATGATCCATCCGGTACTAACCCGGATGATTAGCCAGAAGCTCTCACATCTGACCATTCGGCCACTGAAAGAAACACTAAAAATATATCAATTAAATTTTTATATTTCCTATCGGCAATTTTTTGTACCAACGGGGTTCAACTAATCTTTAAATTATCAGGTTATGGCTTGAATCTGAGTACTAATATTAAAATTACCCTGCTACAGCAAAAACTCTGAGACAGTTTTTATAGAAAAAACCTTGACAAAAGAGTCCTGTTACCTTGTATAATGCTTCGACATATACACTGAGATGTATATGTCGAAGCAGATATTTGGCTCGCTCCAACACATAAGACGGCACTTAAGCACGATGTGCGGTATGAATCAGATACAGCAGTTCGTTAAGCATCGGTTAAGAGTCGGAAATGGACAAAATGAGCAATGTGAGAGACTGAACGTAGTATGAAAGTTGGCATTTGGTGGTCCTGGGCGTTTCATGCACAACAGCAGCATCAGGAAAGGTTTCTTGTGAATGGTGCGATGTGCAAAAATAAATTCCAGCATCCCGCAATCTCGTGGAAAAAAACAGCTGGTGGATCAGAGGGATCAAAGGAGTCTGACGACATGGTTGTCGGCTGTACCATTTGCGACGCTTGGCACAACAATGTTGAACTCTGCAGCGATTTGTCAGGTTGTTGTCAATCTCTTTGCTTTCACGATTGTCTCTAGTCTCACTTGAGGAGGTCATCTCTGACCATTCGACTGAGACGGTCCTGAGTTCCGGTAAGGCATGGGTGGTGTGTTTTTCTGATGACGCTGGATATATAGATATATACTTTCCCTGGAACTAGTAGCCCAAAATTTGGGATGGCTGACTGCTTATAGTCCTCTGAGTTACTCCTGGTGATCGCTAAACTCAAAAAAAAAAAAAAAATGTGTATCATTGTCATTGTATATGTTCCATATCATGCTTTATTACCATCAAACAGAAATCATCGCTCTTTCCACGTTTATAAGTGAGTCACGAAAAAATCATCATTGGCCGCCACCGGGAATCGAACCCAGGGTCTTCTAGTTACGCGCCGGATATGCTTCCACTGCACCACAGCGGCCTCGAATTCCTCCAGACTCACACACACTAACTGTCAAACCAATTTGGAAGGTTGCTTCTTGGAGCCCCGCACAATGCTGGGGATTCACCAAAGATGGTAAGCAGCAACTGAACAAATAATTAGAAGAGAATGAGAATTTTTCCGTGACTCACTTATAAATGTGGAAAGAGCGATGACCTCTGTTTGATGTACCTAGTCCACTTCGGGTGTCTGTAATAGTTATTCATTCGCCTTCTAATTATTTGTTCAGTTGCTGCTTACCATCTTTGGTGAATCCCCAGCATTGTGCGGGGCTCCAAGAAGCAACCTTCCAAATTGGCTTGACAGTTAGTGTGTGTGAGTCTGGAGGAATTCGAGGCCGCTGTGGTGCAGTGGAAGCATATCCGGCGCGTAACTGGAAGATTCTGGGTTCGATTCCCGGTGGCAGCCAATGATAATTTTTCCGTGACTGACTTATAAACGTGGAAAGAGCGATGACCTCTGTTTGATGTTCCTGGTCCACGTCGGGCGTCTGTAATAGTTATGCTCTATTACTCTCAAGTTTAAACCACCACCACCATGATGTTGACTATTTTTTTATACATGAATATACAGTATCTCTTAATAGACATCGAGTTTAGTTTACCTCTTTACATACACGACTATGCCTACGAGAAAACATGCGTTGTCTTTCTTTGAGTGGCCATCGCTTGAGTGGTGGTCGTTAATAGCATGTAGTTGCAAAGTTTCTTCCATAAAATCGGAGGTATTAATGTGTTCCACAAAAGCGCCCTCAGCTTAGAGAATGCGAGTTAAATGCGATGACCAATGCTTTGCATTGTTTTAGTACTTGACAACGATGCATTTTTTTAGTTTAGGGCGTAGAAAATCTGATGAACATTCCTAATCTTACTGTTTATTTCATAGCAACGAAAGTTGTCTGTCTGTAATGTTATATGTATTTCGGCTTCTATGCGTCGCTCCCGCACGGGGATAGCTGGTTTTCCAGTTGTTTGGGGAGCGGCGCCCCCACGGCCCGAGCTAACCTTGTGACGGTTTCTATTGCCTCTGCGGCTTTGACGTTTACCTCACCGAAGAGACAGCTGTTCATCCAGCTGATGGGGGATGGCGTCCCCACGGCCCGAGCCGATTGTTCTCTTATTGTTTTGCTTTTTTCATCTTTCGTTCATATCTTGACATGTACCCGCCTCAGTTGTAGGCTGCTGAGGTTGTGATGAGGCGCCAGCTCCGGGTTTTGTTCCTCGTTCTCTTCCCTGTCTTTTCTCTTTTATGTTACATTTTCTGTTTTTCCGGAGCTGGTTGGCTTAGACCTACCTGCATGTTTGCCGTGTGCGGTGACCCGTACAGGTGGAAATGAGGATGCTGGAGGCTGAGGTATTTGGGGGCCGGGTTGTAGTGTCTCCAGATGCCAACACTCCTCTTTGCCCTCTGCTTCATCCTAAACGGGAGGCTGGGAGCTAACCCACTCCTGGTCAGGAAGTCTGTGGCCGAGTTGCGTCCGGTCTTCTAGCGGCTTGTCGTTTTGTTCGGCTGGGTGAGTTGGGGGGTAGGGTGGGCATGCCAAAGGGGTGTTCTCCGGGCACGGGAAAGTCTGGGTGCACGCTGAGCGTGTGTCTGCCCTACCAACTTGCTATATCCGCTGACTATCCCTAGAGCCGTGTCCTGCGTCCTCTTGGGCTTGCGGACCTCCGGATCTCCCTCGTTGGGCTCGGTAGTGGGTGGGGAGGTTGGCGGACGAATCTTTTTTCTCACTCATGGCAACACAAAGTGTTTCCCATGCTTCCAATTTAAAGCGCCCTGTGGAGGAAAGTACACCTTCCTCCACAAAGAAACTTGTCACATCTAATTGCAATGCTCTGTTTCTGTTGATTAAATCTGGTGACTCTTCACAGTCACTCAGTACCAAGAGTCCTTTCTGGATCAACAAGGCTCTGCAAGCCGTTGCTGGCTCTCCAAAGAGTGTGAAGAAGCTCCCTTCCGGGGATCTTCTCGTGGAAACTTCTACTCCACGCCACAGTGCCACCTTGCTGGAAACGACCGTTTTGCTTGGCGTTCCTGTTCAGGTTTCTCCTCACGGTTATCTCAATTCCTCTCGCGGTGTAGTCAACTCCCGCGACCTGCTTGAATGCAGCGATGAGGAATTGCTGGAGGAACTTGGTGAACAGCATGTCATTGGGGTTCGGCGGATTCTTTTTAGGCGGGATGGGAAATCTATTCCCTCCCGTAACATCATCCTAACGTTTGACTCTCCAAACCTGCCTACTTCCATCAAGGCAGGTTATTTACGGCTTGATGTTCCCCCATACATCCCGAACCCCTTGCGATGTTTCAGGTGCCAGCATTACGGTCACTCCCAGCAGTCTTGCCGTAATGTTGCAAAGTGTGGCCGCTGTGGTTCCACAGAACACTCTTTGGCGGATTGCTCTGCAGAGTCTGATCATTGTGTCAACTGCGAAGGGACTCATCCTGCTTCTTCTAAGCAGTGTCCAAAGTGGATAGAGGAACAGGCAATCCAACGCCTGAAGACAACTGAGCATCTCTCATATCCCGAGGCTAGACTGCGGATCGCCCCTTTACAACCAGGCCGGCGGTCCTATGCTTCAGTTGTGGTGCAGAAGGCTTCAGTGGCGGTCCAGACTGAGGTGTCCATCCCAGCGGGGTGTCCTTATGATTTTGGGGACATCGTCACTGCTGGTATGGAAGCACTGAAGTCTCGCCGTATTGCATCCAAGGCGACATCAACATCGTCACTGCTGGTATGGAAGCACTGAAGTCTCGCCGTATTGCATCCAAGGCGACATCAACATCGTCGCCTAAACCTACCTCTATGCCGAAACCATCTACGGCCATCACAGGGACCCAGGTCCAGGGCACTGGAAAGAAGAAGCCGGAAAAGGTAAAACCGGGTTCATCCTCCCCGAAACAGAGCAAGCAAAAACCATCTCTCAACACAGGGGGTACACACAGCCCTGTGTTACCTCCCGACACTGCGGATGGATTGGAGGTGATGGACGACAGTGAAACGTTCTAGTCGTCTGTCTTTTTCATTCTTTCATTACATTTTTCATTATGGCCACGCTCATTCAGTGGAATTGCCGAGGTCTGCGTTCACACATTGACGATTTAAAAGGCTTACTGTCTTCGCACACACCTGTGTGCGTGTGTCTCCAGGAGACAAAGCTTCGCATGACGGACACTCCTTCGCTGCGGAGACATTCTTTTTTCCGCAAAGATCACCAGGACGGCGTAATTGCCTGCGGAGGAGTGGCCGTCGTTGTTCCTCATGGTGTCCCTGTCACTGCGGTTGCCCTTCGGACGCCTTTGCAGGCAGTGGCAGTGAGACTGTCTGTGAACACTCTGCTCACGGTGTGTTCCATCTACATACCACCAACTAAAGCTGTAAGCCTTTCGGATCTGGAAGATTTAGTTGACCAGCTGCCGCCTCCTTTCTTCATCTTTGGAGATTTTAATGCTCACAATCCGTTGTGGGGTTCTACAACTCGAGACTCCAGGGGCCGTGTTGTTGAGTCCCTTCTCTCCAGCACGTCCCTCTGTCTCCACAACACCGGAGTTGCTACTTATTTTCATGAACCCACCCGTTCGTCCTCAGCCATTGATCTGTCTTTGAGTTCACCATCCTTATATCCTGCCTGGTCCTGGAGCGTGTCTGGTGATCCCCTTGGCAGCGATCACTTTCCCATCTTTCTCCGTCTAGCGGGTGGCGGGTACCGTTACCCTACTCGCCCTGCTAGATGGAATATTGATCGTGCCAAGTGGGACGCATTCACGGCTTCAGCGATTATTACTCCAGCTATGGTGACCTCAGGAACGGTCAATGACGCTGTTGCGGCGGTAACGGATTGTGTTGTGCATGCGGCTGAACTTACCATCCCCAGGACGTCGACTAAACTTCCACGTTGCCCAAGACCTTGGTGGAATTCCACTTGCATGGCAGCTCGTCAGGCCCAACATCGGGCTTGGGGTAGGTTTCGTCGGTACCCCACCGACGCGAACCTACTTGCTTTCAAGAAAGCCAAGTCCTACGCGCGATTGGTTCGTAGGCGTAGTCAACGGGAGTCCTGGATACAATATGTATCCGGGATTAACACCAATACCAGCCCTAAGATCGTTTGGGACAGGATCCGTAAGATTCGGGGTCAGTACCCATCTGGGGAAATCTCCATTCTTGAGAGTGTTGGAGGAACGGTTGCTGACGCTCAGGGTATTGCTGACTGTCTGGGCGCCGCTTTTTCTTCGGTGTCCAGCAGCAGCAATTACCCTGCTTCGTTCCGGCAGTTACAGCCGCGGCTTGAACGGTCCAAGATTTCTTTTGGACCGTTTTCTTCCGCAGATTATAACAGCCCGCTGACTGCCGTGGAGCTGAAGACCGCTCTGACTCGGTCCGGCCGGACATCTGTCGGACCGGATAACATCCATTACGACATGCTGAAGCGCCTTTCTCCGCCCTCTCTTGAATGTCTGCTAATCCTGTTTAACAGGATTTGGCTAGAGAATGCCTTTCCCGAGTCTTGGCGTACGGCCATTGTCGTTCCTGTTCCCAAACCTGGTAAAGATCCCACCAACCCGTTGAACTACCGGCCAATTGCTATGACGAGCTGTCTTTGCAAAGTACTCGAGCGCATCATTAACCTTCGTCTCATTTTTTATTTAGAATTTCATCACATTTTTTCGCCTCAACAGAGTGGATTTCGTAAATCTCGATCCACCACCGATCATCATCTTCGCCTTGAGGCTTCTGTCAGGGAGGCGTTTGTCCGGCGTCAGCACATGGTCTCCGTCTTCTTCGACATGGAGAAAGCCTATGATCGTACCTGGAGATACGGCATTCTCCGTGATCTGCACGAGTGCGGATTGCGGGGAAACTTACCATCTTTCATCGCCGGATTTCTCCAGGACCGGAGTTTCCGTGTGCGCGTCGGGTCGACCCTCTCTGCGGTGTACCCGCAAGAACAGGGTGTACCTCAGGGCTCCATTCTTTCCGTTACGTTGTTCATCCTTCGTGTTAACCATATTTTTCACCTGCTTCCTCCCACGGTTCGTGGAACTATGTACGTGGATGATCTGCAGATCTCTTGCGCCTCTGTTAACATGCGTACCATCGAGAGACAGCTCCAGTCTGCCATTACCAAGATCTCTCACTGGGCTTCCCAAAATGGATTTGGCTTCTCGACGCAGAAGACCGTTTGCGTGCATTTTTGCCGCAAACGGGGTCTTCACCCAGACCCCAGCCTCCGTCTGGGGTGCTCTACCATCCCCGTGGTGTCAGAAGTCAAGTTCCTTGGGTTAACTTTTGACCGAGCGCTCACCTTCCGGCCTCACATCCAGTCTTTGAAGGTGAAGTGCACGAAGTCATTGGGTATCCTGAAGGTCCTCTCTCGAACATCTTGGGGGCCGACAGGTGCTCAATGCTTCGCATTTACCATTCTCTGATTCGGTCAAAGTTAGACTTCGGATGCATTACGTACGATTCAGCGCGTCCATCGGTTTTAAAGCCTTTGGACCCCGTCCATCACCAGGCTCTGCGGCTATGCACTGGTGCTTTCCGCACCTCTCCCGTGCATAGCCTGTATGCAGAGGCTCATGAGCCGCCGTTATGCATCCGTCGTAAGCAGCTGTCTCTTCAGTTTTATACAAAACTGAAGTCTTTTCCTGATCATCCACTGTATGGTTCCATCTTCCAACCGGATTGTGTCCGTTTGTTTTCCAACCGCCCCTCCTGTGTTCCGACGTTCGGGATTCGGATGTCTGCCATAGTGCGCGATGCTGGTCTAGACTTGTCAAGGATTGGTTTGACCCGGTTCTACAATGAACCGCCTTGGCTGCCGGTTCAAGCAACGGCTGACCTTTCTCTTTGTGTGTGGCCAAAGTCTTCCACTCCTGCTCTGGTGTACCAGCAGCTCTTTGCTGAAAAACTGTCGGTCTACCCGGATTTCGTGCCTGTATTCACCGATGGCTCGAAGTCCGGGGATGTCGTTGGATCCGCTTTTGTGTGTGGCGAAGCCTCACATGCTGAGCGGCTTCCGCCTGAATCCACCTTCTTTTCGGCGGAGATGCGTGCGGTGCACCTCGCTTTGTGCCACATACAGTCTCGATCACTTCGTCGCGCTATGGTTTGCTCTGATTCCCAGTCCGTCATCCATGTTTTATCTTCTCCAGAGGACACGGACTCACCTGTCATCCGTGATGTCCGTCGTCTTCTTGGAACTTTGGAGGGTGATGGCTTCCTGGTCCGATTCTGTTGGGTTCCTGGCCATGTTGGGATCCGGGGTAACGAGCTGGCAGATCTCTCTGCCAGGTCTGTTTCCTCCATGTCGCCAGCTCGGCTGCCACTGTCTTTCCGAGATTATCGGCCGTTGATCCGGAAATTTGTTCTGGATGAGTGGCAGTCCCTGTGGTCTCAGCAGGGCAGCAATAAACTCTATGCCATCAAACCACGGATCGGACTTTGGATGTCTAGTTTGCGGAAGAACCGTCGTGAGGAGGTTGTTCTTGCACGTCTCCGCATTGGGCACTGTCGTTTTACTCACCGTTTTTTGCTGTGTGGCGAGAGTGTCCCGGTGTGTGAGGCGTGCGACTGTCGTCTCACTGTCCTTCATGTTTTGTGTACTTGTGTTCGGTTTTGTGATCATCGTTTTCGTCATTTTCACTCTCATCTGTTGGACGAAGGAGCAGCTACGCTGCAGACAATTATTGGCGAAGCCTGCGACATGAAAGCAGTGTTTTCGTTTTTACAGGATATTGACTTTTTTAAACTTATCTAGATTTTAACTTGTTCACTATCATATTTCATTTTTCCTACATCAGCCTGTTTTTACCCTTGTGTACGTTTTTATTGCTTTAGTTTTGTTTTGATGTCTTTTGTTTTGGCGCTCTTTGGCCAACCATGGCCCTTGCGCCATTAAAATATATTAACCAACCAACCAACCATCTATGCGTTGTTCGGTTACGGATTGAATCAGAGATGCTGGAGCAATCTATATTACTATGGTCGCCTACAGACTCATGCCCTGGCTAAAGTTATAGCTACCAGACAAGAATAAATTTTACACGCAGTATGAATACAAACGGATCAATTCAGTGTGGAAATTTGTATTAGATAATCAAGAAACTTGCGAATTCCGCGAATATCATTGGCGATAATGTTAATCCTAGTTGGCTCAGCGGTTTGAATTTTCAAGAGAATTTACTTACTGTACGCTTGAGTGCCTTAATTCCTTTAGTAAATCATAGTGATTAAAAAAAATTAAAAGCGGTTGTGTAAAGAGGGTTACTTCAGAACATTTAAAGCTTTAATTAGATTTTAAACGTTTGTAGTTGTGGGATTAAGCTCTAAGATTTACGTTGGTTAAATTGGTTATGTGCTTAAACTAGGAACTTTTTTCTGAACTTGTGAACATAAACATAAAGCGTTAGTAAATACAGAGATCACTAATGGCCAATATAGTGAATCAGATGAAACAACTAGGTCAACATTATTCAGAATATGAACTTGCTGGCCTCAATTCGTATAACATTCACAATACTCCGTAATCGTAATAGGCGTTTCTAAAAAGCACTATATCAAATGCACTTCGAACACATCCCTGTATTATATACTTCTATCAATATCTGACAAATTCACATCCTCTACACCCCGTGTTGAAGTTATATTGACCTCTGGCCCACTGTCAGCAACGTCAAACATAGAAAGCTCTTCGCGGAAAGTAATCTGTCGCTAAGTAAAAACACGTGCAAATACAAGAAACTAAATTTACATAAAAACACAGAAACTTAAAAGGAAGGTTAAGTTAGAGGTACACGTCACAAACAGATCTTCACATCGCATTGAGGCTCACGTCTTTCTGCGTTTACGTGGATCTTTCTACTTCTAGGAGATAAGCAGCATATGTCTGTTTATGAAGTACTCAAGCATGGAGAGTTTTGAGAATTATCTTACATGATGTGATGAATATAAGCATTTCCTGACAAGGCGAAACGCATTACTGAAAGCGTCATGAACATAATAAACCAGATTTTCCATAAATTTCATTCAACAGACGCCATAGCGGCGCGAAGTGCATGCATAAATAATGGGTTGAATTATAAAAAGGAATTGCCGTGACTTTATGCGATTATTAGAGGTGCATCTGGGAGGAGAAGCTATCCAGATGCTTTCCCAATAGCAAGCTGCAGACAGCGTATTCATAAAAAAAAGCATGTATGGCGCTGCTATGTTCTATATTACAGCATTGTACTTCTATACACCGAAGAGCATGCACTTTTGGCCAAAAAATAAAAATTAAAAAAATAAAACCGAAGCACCCCGAGAAAGTGGTTCGATCTTGATGAAACTCCGCATGTAAGTACCTCAGGGACGAATATGCAAATGATTAAAAAATTAACGACCAACGGCGAAATAGTGGCCCGTCACAGCGCATCGGAACCGTGCATCGAGAAGGGTATATCAAGAGCAAAGCTTGTACGCAGGAACAATTGTGATAGCGGATTGCTGTTGGGTTAACCTCCACGGACTGTGAGGATGCCTTAACGTCGGATCCGTGCACATAACGAGCAGTGGAGCGGGTTTTGTGAGGAGCCGGTTGATCAAGTCGCCCTATCTCTAGGCATTTGGTTCGGCGCCAATGGGTCAAGGAGGGCACATCCCAGCAGAACGTGGCACTAGACAGCCGAGGGCAACGACAGAACGCGAGGATCGAGCGATTGTAAGAGCCGCACGAAGACAATTGAATTCGTCGCTCTCAACCACGGTGGAACGGCACACGGCTCGCATTCCGGGAGTAACCGTCTGGGCAGGCATTTCTTACGTTTGCCGGTAACCCTTGGTAGTCCTCCGTGCCACCCTCACGGCTCAACGGTAAGTCGACGACATTCCACGACCTGTTGTGTTGCCATTCCTGCCGCAGCATCACCAAGCAATATTTCAACAGGATAATGTCTGGCCACCACATACGTCACAGCTCTCACAGGCCTGCCCCCGTAATGTCAGCACCCTTCCGTGGCCAGCCCGATCGCCCGAACTCTCTCAGATAGAAAATGTTTGGCACATGATGGGACGCCCCTTACGATCTTCCCGGAATGACGGCGAAAGGGCCAGCAATTTGAACACCATCTGGCATACTATACTTCAGGACAGTATCCGTGAACTGTGCGTCTATGCCACATCGGGTAACCGCTTGTATATGAGCCAGAAGTGGCGCTGTTATTTACTGACTTGTTCTACTCGGGTATCTATTATATCCAAATAAATGGCGCAACTGCTCTAGAATTGCAATCATTTCCTTTCCTGTACATGCACGTTGCACATATCAATTTTCATCCCGATTGGATGATTCTTTCTTGGTGCTACCCAGCAAGGCATGGACGCAACAAGTTTTCTAAAGGTGTCTAGTGATATCTGATACGTACACATTACCAGCAGATCCTTTAGACTCTTGTAAGTTACGTGTTCCAGCCACTGCAGATCGGATTTGCAGCTCCAACACAAACCCCAGATGCTCGATTGCATTGATGTCTGGGGAATTTGGAATACCTGGAAGTCTTCCTCATGTTCCGCGAACCATTCTTCTTTCGGCCAGTGTGGCATAATTCGCGGAAACGTTATGCTGCTGAAAGAAGGCTAGAGGGAAATATCACCATTGCCACAAAAGGATGTGAATGATTGGCAATGAATGATGTTTATGTAGGTGGTAGACATCATAGTTTCCTGCACATCAATGACTGGACACAGGGTTTTCCAGGAGATCATTGCCCAAAACATTACACTTCATCCGCCGCCTTGTTTTCGTCCCATGGCGCCTTTTCTTACCAAAATTCCCTCACGTAAACAACGTACACATACCCGGCAGTACACATGATGCAACAGGAAACGAGATTTATCGGACCAAACGACCTACTTCTAACCATTAAAGGTCCAGTTTTTGTGCTTGCGTATATATTCTAGGCGCTTTCGACGGTGAGCCGAGTTATCATGGGAACTCGGAGTAACAAGCGGCTAGGCAACCTCATTTTCAGTAGGGCTCGATGTGTTGTTTGATGTGTCACATTACCCCCGTAACTAGCATTCAAGTTAATATATATAACATATATATATATATATATATATATATATATATATATATATATATATATATATCATAAAAACAAGTCAAAACTATAAAGGCCAAAGACTGAACGGAATCGAGACATAATAAACGAAAAAGTAGCTTACATCCAAAGGTAGCGCATGCGGCAGCTGGTCAAACGGTGAAGCAACATATGGAGTGTACAATACCACGATGCATAAAACCTAAACACATAATCAAAGAACAAATAATGAAACATAAAACGATGTACCATGAACTGTTCGTCATCAGGAGAGTACCAGTACATGGAGAGAGAGCAGCTTTTCTGTTGTCCGTGAAATTTAGGTAGAAAACCAAAGTACCCCCCAGTACTCTCTAAGCTGCAAACTCTGATGCGAGACTGAACGAAGAAACGGAAAGAAGGAGAGACGTCGAACAGCATATACATAAGCATTGGTGTGATGCGTATGGTGACGTAGTATGGGGGAAAAATAGTGCGCGAAATCTAAAAAAAAGGAAAAAACTGGGTGGAAGGAAAGGAGGTTAGTGCTAGCAGCTGTTAGTGATCCATCAAACAGCATTTTGAAGGCCCTGCAATTTAACATTGTAGGATCATGGGTTAATAATGGTGTGAAGGTTGAAATCTGTGTACATGGCTGTATTGTAGGTAGTAAGAAACTGTTGAAAATATTTTTTGAGGAAACGAATTGGAAGTCGATTGTTACGCAATTTAAAATACAGGATTCGGAAATTTATTATGACATTAGCTGGACTATTGCAAATTTTACAAATTCGAGCTAATTGCGAAATAACAATGTTACGATGCACGGAAATTGAGATATTTGAGGTCCAGTATGAATAATAGTTATTGCTGAAGTGAAAATTACGACGTTTATCGTAGACATCTGAAACAATACCACTACCATCGGTGAAAGAAATATCAATATCTAAATAATGTATATGGCCATCTCGAATGGAAGATTTTTCAACCTTCACACCATTATTAACCCATGATCCTACAATGTTAATTTGCAGGGCCTTCAAAATGCTGTTTGCTGGATCACTAACAGCTGCTAGCACTAACCTCCTTTCCTTCCCCCCAGTTTTTTCTTTTTTTTGTTTTCGCGCACTATTTTCTCCCCCATACTACGTCCCCATACGCATCACACCTATGCTTATGTATATGCTGTTCAACGTCTCTCCTTCTTTTCGTTTCTTCGTTCAGTCTCGCATCAGAGTTTGCAGCTTAGAGAGTACTGTCCGTGGGTACTTTGGTTTTCTACCTACCTTTCACGGACATCAGAAAAGCTGCTCTCGCCATGTACTGGTACTCTCCTGATGACGACAGTTCATGGTACATCGTTTTATGTTTCATTATTTGTTCTTTGATTATGTGTTTAGGTTTTATGCATCGTGGTACTGTACACTCCATATATATATATCATCATCATCATTGTCAACCATTATCAATCCACTGCAGGACGAAGGTCTCCCCAAGTTTCCTCCACAACGGTCTGTCTTGTGCCAGTCTCCTCCATGTTACTCCCGCATACTTTCGAATTTCATCTACCCATCTCCCATGTGGTCTCCTTCTGGGTCTTTTCCTGTCCCTTGGAATCCAATCTAAAATTTCGGCTGTCCATCCATGGTCTGTCCTTCTGAAGTATGTCCAGCCCATTGCCATTTCAGGGATTTAACTCTGATCATGATGTCATCCACTCTTGTCATTTTTCGGATCCATGAGTTCCTCTTCTTATCTCTCCTGGTTACACCAAGCACGCACCTCTTCATGCTGCTTTCAGTTGTCTGCAGCCTTTGTATGTCTCTTTTAGTTAAGGTCCACGTCCCTGCACCATACGTAAGCAGTGGAAGGATGCATTGGTCAAACACTTTTCTTTTAAGCATAATGGCATATTGCTCTTGAAAATTATGCTGTTTCTTCCAAAAGCTCTCCAGGCAAGTTTTGTACGCCGATTAATTTTTTCATCAATGTGACTCTCACTTTATATCTGCTGTCCAAGATAAACGTACGTGTCTGTTATCTCCAGATTTTCTCCATCAATCGATAAATCTTCATTTCTTGTAAAAGCATTGAACATCACTTTTATCTTCTGAAAGTTCATTTTTAATCCCACTTCTTCACTCTTGTCAGCAAGTTCCTGGATCATACTCTGTAGCTCTGATGGGGTAGTTGCAAAAATGACTGTGTCATCAGCAAAACGAAGGTGGGTTAGATAATCTCCATTAATCTTTATCCCTTTGTTTTCCAAGTTCAGTGATTAAAAGACATTTTCCAATATGGCATTGAAGAGCTTCGGAGATATGGTGTCACCTTGTCTCACTCCCTTTCCAATTTTTATGTGTGTTGTATTTTCAAACAGCTGAATCTTTGCACTTGCATTTTCATAGATGTTATTAATAATATTAATGTATGCATCTTCAATACCGCAGGATTTCAGAGCCGTGGTAACTGCTGATGGTTTCACCGAATCAAAGGCTTTTTCATAATTGATAAAAGCCATGCACAATGGAAGTTCATATTCCTTTCAATTAATTCCCTCAGTACGTGGACATGATCTATTGTGCTGTAGCCACTCCTAAATCCAGCTTGTTCTCTTGGATGAACCATGTCAAGTGTTACCTTCAAGCGGGGTGAAATAACTTTGGTAAAGATTTTATAAATCACTGATAGGAGGCTGATAGTTCTGTAATTCCTGAGATCCTCAATGTCACCTTTCTTATGTAGCAGGATCATTGTTGCGTTGTACCAGTCCTCAGGAATCTGCCCTTCGTTAAGGTATCGAGTGAAAGTTTGGGCGGTACTGTTTCGATTTCTCCACTTGCTTCTTGTATGATGTCTACAGTAATTCCATCTTCTCCTGGAGCTTTTCCCCGCTTCATGTTCTTGATTGCATGTGCATTATCTTTAGGCTTTGGTTGTTTTCAATTGCTTTCCTCACTAGTTCACAGTTGAATTTCCTTACGTCTTCAGTGATACATTTTCGTACTGTCTTGCATAGCTCTATATATTCCACTTTGGAAGTCACATCTTCTTTAGTTGTCCTCATCTCTCTTCTTTTTTGCATCAACATTTTGGTTTTCCTGATAATTTGTTCACATGCAACATGTTCTTAGACCCAGCTAATTTTGTTGCTGTTCCCATAAGAGCTTTGGTAACTTTTCTGTTAACTTCAGAAATATCCACTTCTTCCGATGTTAGGCCTTCTAAAGCAGAGAATCTGTTCTTCAGTTCCAACTTGAAGGCATTATTGTTTTTTTTAAGGTTGGTTATGTCAATACATATTGTTTGTCTTATGAGCTTGTCACGTTCGAGTTTAGTGTTGAGGTGCATCTTACATCTCTCCAATCTATGGTCACTACTTGTGTTGAACTTGTTTAGCACACTGCAGTCTTCTATGACGAATTTTTTGTTACACATAATAAAATCAATTTCACTTGTCGTCCCATTTGGATGTCTCCATGTCCATTTCGTGTGTGGCTTTTTCTTGAAAAAGGAGTTCAAGATGAAAAACCCTTCTGCCTCTGCAAACTCAACGAGAGTATTTCCACGCTGGTTTCTGTTGCCGTGACCGAATTTACCTACTGAAGTTTCATTCTGTTGCCGTTGCCCTATTTTTGCATTGAAATCTCCCATAATGATCTTCAAGTGCTGCTTACTTTTATTATTTAGATGAAGAATTTCCTCATAAAATTGTTCAATTTCTTTTTCAGGTTGACTTGTGGTGGGTGCATAAGTTTGAATAATCTGAACCTTGTATCTTTTCGAGAGTTGGATAACAAGTCGTGCAGCTCTGTCAGATGAACTTTCAACTTCTACAAATTTATCCTTCAGTTTCTTGCTTATTATAAATCCAACGTCACTAGTTCTGCCAGTATCTATCCCACGATAGTAGAAGAGATGTCCACTTTTCAGCTCAATGAGAACTTCTCCTTTTCTCCTTACCTCACTTAGCCCGACGATGTCCCACTTGATCCTTTGTAGTTCCTCTTCCAATTCAAGAAACCTTGAATCAAAAGATAGGGAGCGTCCATTATACGTAGCCAAGATCAGCATCAAATGGCAGCCTAGTCCAGTCCTCCATGGATTCTTAGCACCCTCTGCCTTCATGTCGCACTGGCCGCTGGCTTGGCCAGGTACAATCAAGCTGCCGGAGACTGAGGGCCAAGATTTCAGTTGTGGAGTCATTTTGGAGGGGTTTGTCCATAACTCACTAAGCTGGCCGACCGGGTTGGTGAGTGTGGGATAGCATTTCCTCTAATCCCGATGGTATAGTTATACCGCTATTAGCGGTCATCAGAGCCCTTTTAGTGGGAACAGGATTCACCACGAGAAGGCGGAGTTGACATTTGTCAAGGAGAGGCTGTGATGTTGCGCATCACCTGATCTTACATCCCATATATATATATAAAATTAGCTGGGTCTAAGAACAAGTTGCATGTGAACAAATTATCAGGAAAAACCAAAATGTTGATGCAAAAAAGAAGAGAGATGAGGACAACTAAAGAAGATGTGACTCCCAAAGTGGAATATATAGAGCTATGTAAGACAGTACGAAAAAGTATCACTGAAGACGTAAGGAAATTCAACTGTGAACTAGTAAGGAAAGCAATTGAAAACAACCAAAGCCTAAAGATAGCAAAGGGACATCTCAGTAAGGGAAAAAACAGATTATGGCACTGAGAAAAGAAGATGGTTCTGTAACAAGAAGTAGAGGCGAAATTTTGACAAGAGTGAAAGATTTCTACTCCAAATTATATGAAAGGGATGATACATGTACTCCAGGCATCATGAAAGGTACCAGAGTTCTTCCAGTCCTCCCAGCAGAAGTTGCACATGCAATCAAGAACATGAAGCGGGGAAAAGCTCCAGGAGAAGATGGAATTACTGTAGACATCATACAAGAAGCAAGTGGAGAAACCGAAACAGTACTCGCCCAAATTTTCACTCGATGCCTTAATGAAGGGAAAATTCCTGAGGATTGGAACAACGCTACAATGATCTTGCTACATAAAAAAGGTGACATTGAGGATCTCAGGAACTACAGACCTATCAGCCTCCTATCAGTGGTTTATAAAATCTTCACTAAAATTCTTTCACACCGCTTGAAGGTGACACTGGACATGGCTCAACCGAGAGAACAAGCTGGATACAGGAGTGGCTACAGCACAATCGATCATATCCACGTACTGAGAGAACTAATTGAAAGAGCGAGGGAATATGAACTTCCATTGTGCATTGCTTTTATCGATTATGAAAAAGCCTTTGATTCGGTGAAACCATCAGCAGTTGCAATGGCTCTGAAATCCTGCGGTATTGAAGATGCATACATTAATATTATTAATAACATCTATGAAAATGCAAGTGCAAAGATTCTGCTATTTGAAAATACAACACACATAAAAATTGGAAAAGGAGTGAGACAAGGTAACACCATATCTCCGAAGCTCTTTAATGCCATATTCGAAAATGTCTTTCAATCACTGAACTGGGAAAACAAAGGCATAAAGATTAATGGAGATTATCTAACCCACCTTCGTTTTGCTGATGACATAGTCATTTTTGCAACTACCCCATCAGAGCTACAGAGTATGATCCAGGAACTTGCTGACAAGAGTAAAGAAGTGGGATTAAAAATGAACTTTCAGAAGACAAAAATGATGTTCAATGCTTTTACAAGAAATGAAGATTTATCGATTGATGGAGAAAAGCTGGAGATAACAGACACGTACGTTTATCTTGGACAGCAGATATCAAGTGAGGGTCACATTGGTGAAGAAATTAATCGGCGTACAAAACTTGCCTGGAGAGCTTTTGGAAGAAACAGCATAATTTTCAAGAGCAATATGCCATTATGTCTTAAAAAAAAGTGTTTGTTTAATGCATCCTTCCAGTGCTTACGTATGGTGCAGAGACGTGGACCTTAGCTAAAAGAGACATACAAAGGCTGCAGACAACTCAAAGAGCATGGAGAGGTGCATGCTTGGTGTAACCAGGAGAGATAAGAAGAGGAACACATGGATCCGAAAAATGACAAGAGTGGAAGACATCATGATCAGAGTTAAATCCCTGAAATGGCAATGGGCTGGACATACTGCCAGAAGAACAGACCATCGATGGACAGCCGAAATTTTAGATTGGATTCCAAGGGACAGGAAAAGACCCAGAAGAAGACCACACGGAAGATGGGTGGATGAAATTCGAAAGTATGCGGGAGTGACATGGAGGAGACTGGCACAAGACAGACCGTTGTGGAGGAAACTTGGGGAGACCTTCGTCCAGCAGTGGATTGATAATGGTTGACAATGATGATGATGATGATGATATATATATATACACTGACGGGAAAAAAAACCCAACACCAAGAAGGGTTTGTGTTAGATAAACGACAGTTGGTAGGCGGTGAGAGTACATCTGTAAGATGACGTCTATGCAAATTTCGCGCTCGGCGCATACGTGTGGCGCTAGTAGCGCCCCTCGGAACATGCAAAGCAGGTTTGCTGTAAATACGCGCTGTAACGTTTGCGAGCGTTAGTCATCGTTGAGATTCGACGTAGTGTGTTGATGTTGGTCAAGAATGTCTGTAAGAAGATGTAGAAGCCATTATCAACAGCTCACGGAGTTTGAACGAGGTCGTGTAATAGGGCTACGAGAAGGTGGATTTTCTTTCCGCAATATTGCAGAACGACTTGGCAGGAATGTAGCCACTGTGCATGATAGTAAGCAGCGGTGGTCAAGGGAAGGTACTGCTTCAAGAAGACCGGGTTCCGGCCGTCCACGTGGCACTACTGAGAGAGAAGACCGCCGTGTACGGCGTATGGCCGTGGCGCATCGTACCGCGTCTGCGGCAGCAATTCAAGCTGCAGTTGCCACCACAGTGACACAACGAACTGTTACAAATCGGTTACTTGAAGGACAGCTGCGAGCCAGACGCCCTGTAGCGTGCATTCCACTTACTCCAAACCACTGCCGTTTGCGACGTCAGTGGTGTCAAGCTAGAGCTCATTGGAGGACGGAGTGGAGATCTGTTGTGTTTTCTGATGAAAGCCGGTTCTGCCTGGGTGCCAGTGATGGTCGTGTGTTGGTGAGAAGGAGGCCAGGTGAGCGCCTGCAACCAACCTGTCTGCGGTCGAGACACACTGGACATACACCTGGAGTTATGGTCTGGGGTGCAATTTCCAATGACAGCAGAAGCACTCTCGTGGTTATCCCACGCATCCTGACGGCACAGTTGTACGTCGGTCTGGTGATTCAACTTGTTGTGCTGCCATTCATAAACAGCATTCCAGGGGGTGTTTTTCAACAGGATAACGATCGCCCGCATACCGCTGTTGTAACCCAACATGTTCTACAGAGTGTCGACATGTTGCCGTGGCCTGCTAGATCATCAGATCTTTCACCAATCGAGCACGTATGGGATATCATTGGACGACAACTCCAGCGTCACCCCCAACCAGCATTAACCGTCCCTGTATTGACCGACCAAGTGCAACAGGCATGGAACTCCATCCCACAAACTGACATCCAGCACCTGCACGAAACAATGCATGAACGTTTGCGTGCTTGCATGCAACATTCTGGCGGTTACACCGGTTATTAATGTAAAAGCATTTCACATTTAATATGGCTCTTCTCGCGCTTACAATAAGCTGTGATCTTGAAACCTTAATCGATTGAATATGTTACCTATACAAATGTATTGCCGCCATTTCATTCCTCTACGACTATTTTTTCGTGGTGTTGGGTTTTGTTTTCCGTCAGTGTATATATATATATATATATATACTGGCGGAAAGTGAACAAATAACACCAAGAAGGAAATGGCGGACGATCATGAAATTTACATATGTTATTTGGGTCGAGTTTACGTAGGTGTGATGTTAATTTCGGGACCAACTGGCGAGCGCTTACGCCACAGCACGGCATAATATGCAAATTACCGTCGGTGGTATTTAAGGAGTACGGTGAAATGAATGTAATCAGTCGTCGGCGTACGGACACGTGCGAAGACCCTGAAGAAGCTGCAATGTCTGGACATGGAAGACGTGTACGATTTCAGCAGTTATCGGGCTTTGAGCGAGGTCATCTAGTCGGACTCCGCGGGGACGAGTGGTTGTATCGTCGTATTGCGGAGCTAATTGGACGGGAAATATCGCTGGTGGTATGATGGTCGCGTAGATGGTGCGACGAACATTCCCACACGAGAAGACGTGGAACCGGGAGTCACAGACGGGCTGATGAGCGGATCGATCGACGCATTAGAAGAGCTGCGTTGTCATGCAGAACATCCACTGCGACGCAAATCCGAGCTGCCGTTGCACCTGAGGTAACTGTGCGAACAATCCGCAACCGTCCAATGGATGCAGGACTACGTGCACGTGTGCCTCTGGCATGTGTACCTCAGACTCCAGCCCACCGTCAGGAACGGCTGCAGTGGTGTTGCCAACGTCTGCACTGGAGAACGCAATGGCGATCTGTCGTGTTCAGAGATGAAAGCAGATTCTGTTTGGGAGCCTCCGATGGCCGTATGCGTGATCGCAGACGCACAGGGGAGCGTCTCCACCCTTCTTGCATCCGCCAGCGACACACAGGGCCTACACCTGGTCTCCTGGTGTGGGGAGCGATCAGTTATCGCTCCCGTACAGAACTAGTGTTTGTACCGGGTACGTTAAACAGCACCTCCTACATCAACAACGTCATTCAGCCCGTTGTTTTGCCATTTTTAAGGGTGGTCAATCGTGTTTTTTTGCAGCAAGATAACGCACGCCCACACACGGCACGTGCAACGCAACATGCACTTAAGTGTGTGAGACAACTTTCATGGCCTGCACGTTCACCGGATTTGTCCCCCATTAAGCACTAGTGCGATTTTATGGGACAACGACTTATCCGGTCTCCACGGCCAGCCACGACCATCCCAGATTTACGCGTCCAGGTTGAGGATGCTTGGAACTCAATACCCCAAACTTACATCCAACATCTGTACGACAGACTCCATGCCAGACTTGCACAGTGTGACGCAGTACATGGCGGTTCAACCTCGTACCAATCAAGTTACATGGAAATGTTATTTTTCAGTTTACCATTTTGCCATAATGTTTTGATTACGTTATCCTCTGTATTCCGTTATTATGCTGTATAAATTTCGTTGGTATCAGACGTCTCTTTCTTGGTGTTCTTTTTTCACTTTCCGCCAGTGTGCAATGAAGAGCAATTGAATTAAAGACAGCTGGCGTTATGCAAATATGGCGCTGTGGGCGGCCCTGTAAACGGAAACGACATGACGTGTGCAGCGATCCGACAATATAAGGAGTGATGCGACGGGGAGCAGTAAGAGTCAGACGCAGTATGGGTAAGACGAAGGATCTAAGCGCATTTTATCGTGGGCAAATTGTCGGGGCCCGACGAATGGGTTACTCCATTTCGGAAGTCATACAGGCAGTGAGATTTTCACGAGCCACTGTGTCACGGGTGCACCGTGAGTACATCGAATCCGGTAAAACCATCACAGCAAGGGCCAACTGCCGTGGACAACAGCGTGTGGATGAGTGGGGTCATCGTTGGCTAGCTCGCATTGTAGCAGCGGATAGACGGGCCACAGTGCGAGAAATCACTCTGCAATTTAACGCTGGTGCACAAAAACGTGTAAGCAGACACACCATCCAGAACCATCTCCTCGCTATGAGGTACACCAGGCATCGTCCCACGAGGGTACCGCTGCTGACCGCACATCACAGGGTGCAAAAATTAGCATGGGCGCGGGAACATCGCCACTGAACCCTAGACATGTGGCAAATTGTTGCCTGGACTGATGAGTCGAAATTTACGTTGGTACATGCGGATGGCAGGATACGAGTACCGCGCAAACCACATGAAGCGATGGATCCTTCTTGCCAGCAGGATACTCTTCAAGCCTCGCTTCCTTGGCCAGCTAGGTCACCTGACCTCAATCCCATCGATCACGTCTGGGATGCCATCGTGCTTTAGTTAAATCGTGCCCTTTAAAAATTTAGTCATAAGGTTGAAATATTTGCAAACTCTCTTTTTCTCTCTTGAGTAGCCCAATAACCCTTTAACAACCGTAACGCCCCAAACGCCCGTACATTGAAATGGCCTTAGCCAACCAAAACGCCTGCCTAGATTGTGTCAGATTTCCTGCCCTTACCTTCTTTTGAAATTTGAATGACCTATGAAAGATCAGCAGGTGTCACTATTGTTACTGAACAAAGAAGTGAACCAGCAGACAGTTTCGGGCTTTATGGTATTTAGAATGATAAAAGGTTTTGGGGACATGGTCTGTAAAGGGTTAAGTTGCAATTTATTTGGATTCATTGAGGGAATCATGTACCAGGGTAAGACTAAAGTTGGTCCTGTTTTGAGTTGTACATAATTTTGGGCCTGCAACCTGTGCGAAACGCGCTAGCGTCGACTGGATACCTCGATGACGTGGAACACACTGGGCTGATGACTTGTATCTGACACGGAGCCACCAATTTCCTTTATGAGGTGAACAGGGGGTGGAAGTCGATAAACGTACTGCTCGGGAACTCCCACGCCATTACTGAAAATATGTGTTAAACGCGGAAGAAGCAGCGAGAGAAATTTGTGTTGTTACAACAATAACATCCTCGTCGAAGCGACTGTATGACAGCGAACCCCTGTACCAGTGCACGACGAGTGACAGATAAAGTTCCCAATCCATCATCTTTTGTCACTTGCAACAGCTTGGTGTATTCTCCACGCACGATCTAATACTTCGACATGAATTGACACCCCCTCTGACGAAACAACATGTCGTTCTCTAACACAGATTACTGTCAAATCCAAAAGTGGTGAAAAGTGGATGTTTAACGCACCACTGGGTACCAGCTTCTAAGATCACCTCAGGGAGAAGAGCCAGTGGTGCAAAAATGGCGGTTCGGAAAGAAAGTCATGTTGTAAATTTGATGAAATTGTAAGGTTCCTGTCAGGTGTTGTGGCTGCAGACCGGAACCTGTATGTCGAACAACTCTACCTGGTTTATGATGCCCTGTGGCAATGCAACTCAGCGCTCACCAATAGGTATCCGGCATTACTGCAGGCGGATAATGCCACACACACTTCGAAAGTGGTCCACCGAAAACTACAGGGATTGTAAGGGGTTGTGATCCTACCCCATCCTCCATACAGTCCCGAACGTGCCCCATCCGACTACCAAGTATATCGTTCTGTGGCCCATTTTCTACAAGGACAGTACCTTACTTCAGCGGAGGCTGTAAAGTCTGGCATCAGATAGTTTCTGTCCTTAAACCTGCCGAGTGGTACCGCTGTTGGTTCGTGGCTCTATTAGAACGTTGGCAAAGGAGTACAGAAAACAATGCCTTCTACTTTTCAGAATGAGGCGAGCGTGCATGGGCTTTGTGCATCATAAAACGTTTTAGCTGCAAACGGGACGAACGTTTACTCACCTTGGTACATGAAGGGAGGTTGAAAAGTTTCTAGCCTGTTATAGAAGGAATGTTGTGAAAACCCATTTATTTTTCAGCATAGCTCTCTCCCCTCCCCATAAGTCAACGCACTTTCTGACACGAATCACTAGCTTCCCTAGCCCACTCATATAAAAGTGAGAAGATTTTGACTCCAACCATTAATTGCATCAATCACAGTGGGCCGCGGGTGGCCTAAAGGGCAACGTTCGTGACTGCCACGGAAAGGGCCTCAGGTTCGATCATTCTGAAAAGTAGGTACGAACGCTCGATCCACTAAATATCCGCCGTGCGTCGGATGGGCACGTTAAGCCGTCGGACCCCGGGTACTGATCCCCCGGTAATAAATAATGGCGTCTTTCTCCCCCTTTCTACTTCGCTTCCGTGTCACTTTCCTATCAGGCACTCTAGCCCAAATCTCCTAGCTTCCTATTTCTAAGGGTTGTTTAAGACCTGGGATCAGACACTCCTTCCTAAAATCCTCTACATATGATCATGATCATTTGCATCAATCACAGCATTGTCACTGTCAAATTTCTGCATCTTCAATTTCTTTTTTGAGATTTGTAATAGTAAGTAGTCCGATGGAGCCAGCCAGCTCCAGTGAGCAGTGTGGAAGACGTAATAGATTGAACCCACAGTCACGCAGTGTTGCGTGAGTCACAAACGTTGTATGCGCCGGTGCTTTCTTTTGATGGAAAACCACTCCTTTGGACAATTTTCCTCATCTCTTGAACTTCATTTCCTCGCAGAAAGGTCTCAGTAGGTTAGAATAACACTATAAATTGATAGTGGAACTTCATTCTAGGAAGTCAACCAAAATCACGCCGTCTTTATGCACTCTACTCGGATGCCATGACTTTCGCAGTAGGCTTTTGCACTCGAATTGAAGAGGGTGTGACGTGCCTGCTCCGCAGGACGCACACGAGATAAAGGCAGATAGCAGTGAGGAAGCATGGTAGCTCAGTTGGGAGAGCGACTTACTCCGCAGTGAGGCAACCCGGATTCGATGCCCGGCGTGGACAAACTTGTACGTTACAAGGGCACCCGAACTCCGTCGAACAAATTCATAGAGGAAGTCAGAAATGGCAACTATCACGGATCCTTTCGGTCTCTTTGACCACCATAGACATTATTATGTGCCTTGTAGCACTCCAGCAAATACTCCACGCACTCAGCGTTACACTGTACCTCCTAATTATCCTGTAGCATTGTACGTGGCCTGCGGTTCAGATTTATAGGACAGTGAATACGCAAGATACGAAAATCATGTCCGCGTAGCTCAGTTGGGAGAGCGACTTACTCCGGAGTGAGGGTACTTGGATTCGATGCCCGGCCCGGAAAAAAACTCGTACGTTATATTGGCGCCCGAACTTCCAGGATGACCCGGCTGTTAAGTTTCTCGCAATGATGAGATTTCCATTCCACACGGCGAGACAGGAAAAATGAGAATCCCTTCTTGAGTGCTTCGAAAAAATAATGCTCGTTCTGCACGGGATGACAGCCTACAGCAACACATGGTCCCGGCTGACCCGTGAGCCATGCCCCCGCCTTCTTTCGGAGGGGGGGGAGATGTGACGTGCCTGCCCCGCAGGACGCACACGAGATAAAGGCACATAGCAGTGAGAGCATATGACCGCGTAGGTCAGTTGGGGGAGCGACTTACTCCGGAGTGAGGGGACCCGACTTCGATGTCCGGCGCGGACACACTTGTACGTTATAAGGGGAAGAACAGGGAAGAGAACTTCCGTTGTTCCTATTGTTCTTGTGTTACTGGGTCGGGGTGGTGTACCCAGGCTTTTTGTTATATACTGCCTCAAAATCTGAGCTTCATTATAGCTTCAAAATTCTGCTTCATTTTATACGAACATTTCAATCTTTCTCGCCTCTTACACGCATTCAATTCATTAGAGACCTACCTCGAAAAAACCAAATTTCTTCAATCCTGAAACTTCACCAGAATATCGTTAGATCGCTTATGATAAATGCTAAATATTTTTCTAACGGGCTTCAGTGTCATCCTGCGGTCTTTCATGATTAAATCATACGAGGAGCATTTTTAATTCTGTCTCTATCATGCTTAAATTTTGCAACCCAGTTTTTGACTGTGGTATACAAAGGACAAGATTTATCTAGTGTTTGGTGGATGTCCTCATAAATTTATTTTAGCCATATTTCCTATAAATGGAAATATGCAATGACTGAACTGTGCTTGATTCTCCCAACAGTCGCTACCTTCATTTACTTTGCTCACTTCAACGGCCTCCGTAAAGGATACAAAATAGCTACAAACTTGAAAATTTTTGTGAACACACAGAAAAGACCACAGCACAGAATATTGTCTTTTAAGCAAACTTTCAAAATAATAAAAAAGGGCTAAAAGATTTTCTACCACTGTTCGAATAAGATTCTAACATATCCCTTGCCAAACAGATTTTCTACCACTATTCGAATAAGATTCTTACATATCCCTTGCCAAACAGATTTTCTACCATTATTCGAATAAGATTCTACCATCTATCTTGCCAAACAGATTTTCTACCAGTATTCGAATAAGATTCTAACATCTCTCTTGCCAAATAGAATTTCTACCACTATTCGAATAAAATTCTAACATCTCTCTTGCCAAACAGATTTTCTACCACTATTCGAATAAGATTCTTACATATCTCTTGGCAAACATATTTTCTACCACTATTCGAATAAGATTCTAACATATCTGTTGCCAAACAGATTTTCTACCACTATTCGAATAAGATTCTACCATCTATCTTGCCAAACAGATTTTCTACCAGTATTCGAATAAGATTCTAACATCTCTCTTGCCAAATAGATTTTCTACCACTATTCGAATAAAATTCTAACATCTCTCTTGCCAAACAGATTTTCTACCACTATTCGAATAAGATTCTAACATCTTTCTTGCCAAACAGATTTTCTACCACTATTCGAATAAGATTCTAACATCTCTTTGGGCAAAGAGATTTTCTACCATACTTTAAATAACATTCTAACATCTCTCTGGGCTAAGAGATTTTCTATAATCCTCCGAATAACATTCTAACATCTCTCTGATTACGGACGTAAATCTAGTTCTGTATAGACAAACGGATGGACTAAGAAGAGAGATTTTACTTTTATTAATATGAGACTTTATTTTTCAGAAAAATCACCTAAAAGCTGGTATTCGATTTCTTGTACAAAGTATAAAATTCAAGTTTTATTATACGAAGCGGAAAAATTTATTTGGCTTCATAGAAGTGGGAACATGTAAAGAAAATGAATGAACAAAATGAATATTGGGTTTATGAAGAAAGAACCGCGACGCCAGTAACTTCATGTCAGAATCTCGAGGCGCGAATCTGATTATAATTACCATGGAAACAATTTGAATCGCATCCACAGCTGACTTGGAAAATAACTTGTTATGTTAATGGGTACTTGTACATGATATTCAAAAGCAACGGCCACTTAATAATGGTTAATGTAACTAAAACCCTTTTTCGTCACCGAAAGAGCGTTTTCTTCGGACTGTAACTAATTGGGAACTCTATACCAAACTGAAAGAAGAGATGTTATCCGTACGGCAACTATTCCATAAGGGCGGTTAGATTTCACGGCGTACTGATAATGAATATTTCATTGGAACTTTATTTGTAATTCAAAACGCAAACTAGATTTACTTAGTATGCACTCAGTCGACGCACAACTCATGTACAAATGGCTCAGGTGAAACAGCACGCAGCTTGCGCTAAGTAATCAACCTAATTAAATATTTTACCTTAAAGATATTATTTCTCTTAGTATTATTATAAGTGGATTCTAGTACCACCTTAGAGAAAATGCTTCCGAGGCTGAGTTACGCTTTGATTCAGACAACGCAAAAACAAAACAGCAAAAAATAACTTATGTATTCCAATGTTTCTATCGCAACAACAGCGCTTAAGACACGGAGCAATTTACGCATGAGACATTTTAAACATGGGCGTTATTTCAAAACAGTATTTGCGCATTTTATCAACCACAAATGGCAATTTATTTCTAGCAGCATTGCGACATCAGCGTATTCATTAATTACTACGAGGAACTAGTAGTGTCCAGGTCATCTAGAGTTAAATAGTAATTTACAAGATCCTCTTTTGGCTGATGAACAGGGAGATAACGTAGTTTACAAAGCGTTGTTGGGCCGTCATGTAGTAAATGCAAACGTCTGAATCAATGTCTTTTTGACCACCATCTACTTCTTATATTTTGTTAAACACCGGTCATAATGTTTTACATTTGCATTTCAAGTTCAGCGAGATGTTTTCGAATATTAACCCTTTTTAGCACGTGATTTTGCAATCATGTGTACACAGAAAATCGAGAAAAATACGTAATTTCTGTGCCCGTTTGCCCATTCGTCAACCGACACGGTACTGCTGCTTGTGCAGATCAGATCATATCTTATGTACAGGATTTTAGGAAGGGAGTGTCTGACCTAGGTCTTAAACAACCCTTACAAGTAGGAAGCTAAAAGATTTGTGTTAGAGTGCCCCTACAGGAAAGTCACACGGAAGCGAGATAGAAAGGGAGAGGAAGACGCCCTTATTTATTACTTGGGGGGGGGGCTTCTCCGGGGTCTGACGGCCTAACTTGCCAATCCGACGCACGGTGGATACCTAGTGGTTCGGGCGTTCGTAACTCCTGGGATCGAAACCGAGGTCTTCTCAGTGGCAGACACTAGCGTTGACCACTAGGCCATCCAAGGCCCTACTGCTTGTACAATTACACTGGCGTGCAAAAATTAAGGACGAGACCGTTTTTCGAATGTAACGTCGTGCAGAAGTGCTCCACATCGACTCAAATTATACCATAAGATCCCCAAGATGCAAGAATATGGAACAAGTGTGCAAAACCGTCCAAACAAGGAATCCAAAGGATACAAAGGCACTTTATTAAAAAGGTAGCTTCGAGCACAACTGGACAAAAGACAGAAACGTCCATGTGGCAGGCGGCTGCCAAGAAAAAGCCAGTCTTTAGTAGGGGATATGATCACCTCTGACTGCGTTGCAGGATTTACAACGTCTGTCCACGCTGAGGACGAGGTTGTCAAGGAGCTGTTGAGGCATCGCGGCCCATTCCTCTTGTAGCCCCAATCGCAGCTGCGGAATCGTTGCTGGCGGCTGGTGACGTGCTGCCAAGCGTCTTCCAAGAAGGCCCCATACGTCTTCGATTTGATACAGGTCCGGGGTCTTCCGGGCCAATCCATGCGTTGAATATCTTCATTCTCCAACAGCTCTGTGACCGCCACTGTACGATGAGGTGTAGCGTTGTCGTCCATGAAGAGGAACTCAGGACCCACAGCACATCTAAACAGACGCACGTGAGGCAGGAGAACCTCGGTACAATAGCGGACACCAGTGACTGAACCTCCTTGGAAGATGTGGAGGTCAGTACGGCTACCAAACATAATACCGCCACAAACGAGAACTCCGCCACCTCCAAACCGGTCCCTTTCGATGATGTTGTAAGTGTGATTGCGTGTTCCCTGCTCCCTACAGATGTGTATACGTCCAGAACAGCTCGTCAGACTAAATCGGCTCTCATCCGTTAAGAGAACTCGACCCCATTGCTGATGTGTCCAGTTCTTGTGTTCCTGGCACCACAGAAATCGCCGTCTTCGATGAGCAGGTGTTAATGGCACACGCCGTACTGGTCGTCGTGCAAATAGACCACCTTTGTGTAGCCTATTGGCTACGGTAAAACGCGATAACGGACGTCCAGTTGTCTGTTGCATGTGCCCTGCGATTTCTCCTGCTGTCTGCCGTCTGTCTCTTCTCACCTGTAGGACAATATACTGGTCGTCCGCCGCCGTGGTTGCTCGTGGACGACCACTGCTAAACTTTCGGACAGCTGTTCCTGTCGTTTGAAATGCTCTCCAAGCTCGTGAAACGATGCTGTGAGCGATTCCGAACTCCTCGGCCACACTAGTCACACTTCGACGTTCTTTCAACTTCGCAATGACGCGACCTCGGGTAAGGTCATCCAGATAACGTCTACTGGATTGCTTGTTGGCGATATCACACGGTGGCAGCAACTCGACGTCGTTCAAACCGATGTAACCGTGCAATAGCTTTCACCGAATTGCTGAGCATACACCGCCCGCGTGCTTTATACCCTTCCGACCCCCTCTACGTCATGCTGCATATATGCGCATGCCCTACCGTACCGGACCCTAGTCTATCTCCTGAGTGGTCTTTCGGTCCATTCTGCCTGCTCGTTCCGCTGTTATGCTAATTTCTCCTCTTCGTCCTTAATTTTTGCACACCAGTGTAGTATGAGTTGTTTTTATATTGGACAGCTGAAAATCGTTTCCTTGTGTTTTCAATTTATTTTGTATTGGTAGATTTACCTCACGGCGCCACAAAATTATCTTGAATTTTAGGCATTTCTGAAAGAAAGACTAGGAGAAATCTTGTTGAATCGTACAGAGAAAGAACACCCACGATTTTCCATATATCCTGCAAAATTGTCTGTTTTTTTTTCTTTTTTTTTGTTTGTTTGGTGTTGTTTGTTTCGAGTTTTAACTTCACCATGAGCAACTCACAGGGCTGTAACAAGTCGTCCATCCCAGATTTGGGGCCACTTGTTCCCGGAAGGAAATAAAGCCAACGCAATCGGACAAACGCACCACCCATGCCGCTTCCAGGACTCGAACCCAGGAGCAACTCAAACGGAACGTCAGAAGCCACTGCTCAGTCTCCATGGCTGCTCTTAGGGATATACTGAATGAAACATAGTACAACATATCAGTATATTGGTTTTTGAGGTAACGTATGTTTCAAATGAGCACCACAAACTTTAAAATGGCTTAGATCAACATTCTTATCCTGGACGCATGGAAGAGGCTGCTTTTGTAATTTTATGGCATTTATTTGTTATTTTAAAGTTCTTCAGTGCTTTTACAGCGCTTGTCTGAGCGAAATGGCTTCAAATAACTCCAAAAGGAACACTGGAGATGTGGGAAGTTCGATGAACCACACTGTAAACAATTTTCTGAAATTCACGGGCAACGTTCCGTCATTTCTTTCGTGAATCAACGAAACATATTTCTGTTACAACCTTTTCCGTGAAATGATGGCTCATCGGTGTGTGTATATATACACTGCTGCACAACTGCTAAGGACGGATCATAAACGGCTATATAGCGCATAAAAAAGTAAGTGTGGTTGGATGCCAAGTGAAATAAAATAATGTCAGAATGCCAGGACATTACAAGAAAGACAATTTATTGTGCTCTGAAATCCAGAAGGCTTTGGAACGTGTTCAAGGGACAAACAGGCCATTTTGTGCAGAATACGTAAACATGAAAAAAATGGCATTACCGTCCGCAGGCGTTCCGGCGTAAGATGTCAATATGGCCACCATGGAAGGCGATGCAAGATTCCACACGTCGTGTCATGCTTTGCACAACATTATCAAGCAGCTGTTGGGGTAATTTATCCCGTTCCTCTGTCAGTGCACGGATGAGGGTGTCCTTGTTTATTGGAGGGCATTGGCGACCAGCAAGACTCCTCCCCAAAGCATCCCACACATTTTCAATGGGATTCAGATCTGGAGAACGTGCTGGCCATACGAGGCGTTGAATATCCTCGCTCTCAAGACACTGCTGGACAGCGACCGTTCGATGACATGTTGCGTTGTCGTCCATGAAAATGAATCTATCACCGACAGCACCACGGAACATGCAAACATGAGGTAGCAGAACAGCATTAATGTATCGTTGGCCAATCATAGTCCCAGTTGGAAGCACATAGAGGGACGTACGGCCATTGATCATGATGCCAGCCATGACACTACATGTCGGATATCGGTCCCTTTCCTGTATATTTGCTGGACAATATGCAGTACCACTATCACGCCAGATCAGTTGTCGTCGACAATCAGACGATAGACTGTATCTACTCTCATCTGAGAAGAGGAAAGCAGACCAGTCGTTATCAGTCCAATTACGATGTTGATGGCACCATTGCAAACGGGCAGTACGGTGACGTCTGGACAATCGGATGCACACAACAGGACGGCGGGCGTATAGTCCTCCTTCATGCAAACGTCTGGCGACAGTTTTTCGGGAGATCCGCTTGCCAGTAGCAGCCATAAACTGATTTGCTACCTCACTAGCTGTGCTGCGCCGGTGTCTTTTTGTTGATAGCACTATGTACCGATCTTCTGCAGGTGTCGTACTGCGAACACGACCTTCCCCGTGACGTTTGCTACACTCTCCATTTGTTTGAAATGATTTCCAAATCCTTGAAACAACACTGTGGCTGACGTCGAACTCCCTGGCAACATCTGTTATTTTTCGCCCTTCTTCAATCTTGCCAATAATACGGTCACGCGTAAAATCATCTAGGTGATGTCGGGAAGACATACTGAAAATTGCAAGTTCGTCAATTGATTCTTTCCCTTTCAACTTTGTCTTTGAACAACAACGGTCAATACGCGTCAAATCCTTTATATCTCTTATCAGAGCTATGACGTCACGAACAAGTTCGGCAATCCAAAATTTGCATACGCACAACACGTCTTACTGTATCCCGCACTTATGCTAATTTTCACATTTTCCTGCCTTCCATTTTATGGTTGCTATCGTTGCTATTGTCATCCGTCCTTAGCAATTGTCCGGCAGTGTATAACAAAGAAAATAATGAACAAGCAAAAAATCACAAAAACACAAGGCAATAAATCTTTTTTTAGAAGTGTTCCTGTTGGAAATTCTTCTATACAGCTTGCTGCGCTGTTAGATTTTCAATATTTTTGCAGTGTTTGTGGAGTTAATTTATGAGCCATTTGTTAGTTTTCGTAACTTACTGTTTGGCCGCTGGTGGAAGAAATAGCTGTTTCTGTTTCTGGATGTTTTATTAATTGTAGAAATCCTGTTGATTTTGTTTTTGTTTAACTTGTTCCATTGACTTTAAATAACTGATAAATTTTATGCACTTCGGAAAGCATTCATTCATTTCATTACAACAGAAAATTCGGTGTCATATTTCTTGTTTTCTCCTGCTGCTAACGTAAATAGAAAAGATCCTCGCTATCCACGAGCAGCGGTGGAGTTAGGCACAATACATAAAAAAATTTTCTTAATTTTTTTCCATCCCTTCTTTGGTAAGGAAATCGGGTGTGTTATTTCGTGCGATACCACACCTGGCGCCGCGGCCACAGCAACCTGTAAATTAAAATCCAACGCTAGACAATGTGTATCAGTGGACTTTAATGAATCTGATGTTTCGATATCAGTAAATTTTCATGAATCTGATAAGCGAAATATTAGACTTTGTTCATCTGTTAACGTTTAGAAAATATCTTGATTCATAAAAAATATACAAGAAAGGAAAAGAAAACCTCGATAAGTTGTTACATATCGCTGCTATAGGTTAAAATGAAAGCAGTAAACCGCTCCGAAAATACTGAGCGGGCAGTAGATATCGGGAGCCATTTTGTGCTTCCTTTAAGCACTATGCACGCCTGTAAAGAACATAAGAGAATTTTCAAACCATGCAGCCCACAATGCTGAGCAACCTGCTGTGGAGCTAACACGACGTACAAATCCTACATACAAAAAATGTAATGATATCCCTTTTCCTGGAAAAAATCAAATGTTCTCTACAAGGACATGTAGTGGAGGGATGAGAAGTAACGAAAGCTTTCATTATGGATAAGCAAAAAGTGTTAATGCCAGATAATAAACGTATGTGAGGAATAGAGTCCGCAAAATAGGAAAAGAAAACGACGCAGCATAAAACATCTTCTCATGCTTATTACATTCTATGCTTTATGTTGTTACACTTTATATCATGGTTTTCTGAAATGCATTAACGACAATGAGAGATGATCCACTGAGTTTTTTGTTTAAACTTCCGAGCGTTTTCCATCCTTATTCAATATATTCCATGATTAAAGAAGTTGTTAAAACTAAGTATACAAACCATATATTTTTTTCAGTGACTACAGGAATGCACGAGCTTTAGTAACCCTAGAATGTTTTAAAACCAATTTAACAAATTTACTCTTAACCATTTGTTTGAAACTATGGAGACTTAAGGCATTAGATCGCGGAGATCTGAGATAAGTAATTTAATTGAACACGCATCCAAACTTTTAAAAAGCACGGCATTTGAAATACGTAGCATAAACACAACCATTACGACTTTTGTAATGTAATCCAAACTATTCAGTGAGCTGTACAGCAACAAAATAATTAACATTGTTTGTAAAAAAAAATATTATAGGCTGTGGAATTTGTTTAATTGCTGACTGCTTTAAAAGAACTATGAACCTCACTGGAATCCAAACGTAAAACCGAATTGGAAGCCCACAAAAATTCACGAAATAAAATATAAAACATATGCGACGTATATTCTAAATTAACTTTCCTTTTTAGTTTCTTTCCCTATGTAAATCTTCAGTTTATTCTCAGTTATACTTTAGACTTAACGTGATATCTTTTTTAACAAACGAATACTGTTGGCAACATAATTGAGGTTGAATGACGTGACGTATGCCTGGATTTGATAAGAACGAGAGATATAAACTACGACTAAACTGTTGCTTAGAGAGCGTTGTGTTGTGGGCTGTGTGGAGCTGTGTGGTGTGTGGAGCGTTTAATGCGAAGAGCTATGTTATGTTACGATGTGTTGGAGAAAACCTTGAATAAAGCATCTTTTCCGTAAGTTTAACTTCTGTTGTTTACATGTTTCGTCTGGCCGTTAAGGTTTAATTTAGGAACTATTTCATCTTATGGTTATGTTTTTAAAATAACGTAGAAGTACGTAAAGACTTCTACGTTATACATACCAATTATGAAAACACATATGGCTCAAAATCCGGGTGAAAGGAATTAACGTTTTCTTGTCGAATTAAAACCGACAATTATTTCGCTAGAACAAAGCTTCATCTTTATCTTGATTTCATGCAAATTAAAAAATGAGCAGTAATACTTTGATTAAACATCGTCGAATATAAAAGAACTTTTAAGTTATCTGAAGTAAAAAGATACCAGTGAAATCGAATAATTAGATGAAATACTCTTGATAAAGAAATTGTTGATTTATTAAGCAGAGACCCTCCTTCAAAGATACTACAGTACGTGTTCCCCAGGGATTTACAAACAATTTACAAATTAAATTTTCGTTTCAGAAATTTTATTAACCTTACTTTTATGGGTTATCAAGAAGAAAAATGTTTCTAGGTAAAAAACAATAATAAAGGATTTAATTTTACACATTTCCCAGAAGTACGTTGTTGGATTTACGTACCAACTATTGAAATGTTATGTGCTCACATTTCAACGTCCACAAAGTCGGTGATAAACGCCCTAGCTTCGGAGATTGGAAGACTGAATGAACTTCGCAGCAAATTTATATTGCCTACGGGTGTATTGTACTCTAACGTTATGGATTAGCATATACATGGTGTTTCAAAAGGTTATTGACAAATTTAAGGGGCGTACAGAGGGGTCAGAATACAGCAACTTTCGAATGGGAACTGTGTTCTACGAATTCCTGAGTTAGTATAAACTTTAGAATGTAAGGAACTGTATATATCGCGACAACATATCAATAAAATAATCTTAATTTGCACAAATTTAATAAGTAAACAAAGACTACTTATATACTCATTGAGTGTATTACAAAAGGTGCTCGAATTGGCGACCACCACAAGCAATGCAGGCATTGCATCGTCGAAGGAAGCTCTGACGCACTCTCTCAAATACAACCGTCGTTGGAAAATTGCACCCGTCGCCGTGGTGGGAAATTCTCCACAGACAATTCGCGCACTTTCTGTGGATGGTATGGGTGAAGCTGGTTATTATAATAATAAGACTCGCCATACAGTGCTTTATGAAATTCCTACGCAATTAGCGATGGCACGTGTGCTGGTAGATGACTGCTCTTCCACACACGACAGTACATCCTCTTCGATAGCGACTGTTCGAATCTGTCATGGACGCCCACATGACGTGCTGCGCGCAGGAAACCTATTTCCCCGAGTCGCCAGTGAATGTTTTGGGACGTCGTCATGTTCAGGGTAGCACATGTTCTTTTATTGTTCCCGGTGAGGCGTTCAGCTTTGCATGCATTTCCAGCAGCTGAGCTACAGACGAATTGCATGTCCCGGAGTTTTTTTTTTTTTTTTTTGATCGGAGGTTTAACGACCACCGTGAGCAACTCAATGGGCTATAAGCAGTCGCCCGTCCCTAATTTAGGGTCACTGGTTCCAGGGAAGGGAGAGAGCCAGTGCCGTAAGACAAACACAACATCCATGCCTCACGGGATTCGAACCCGGACCCCTTTCGGACGAATGATCAGAGGCCAACGCCTTAGACCACTGCGCCACCGGGGCGGCGTCCCGGAGTTCTGCAATAAGTCTGTCGTTTTTTGTTTTGTTTTTTATTGTAGGTTTAACGACCACCGTGAGCAACTCAATGGGCTATAAGCAGTCGCCTGTCCCTTATTTAGGATCACTGGTTCCAGGGAAGGGAGAGAGCCAGTACCAACATCCATGCCTCGCTGGAATTCGAACCTGGACCCCTTTCGGACGAATGATCAGAAACTATTGCTTAGACCACTGCGCCACCGTGGCGGCAGTCTGTCGTTCCATTGAATGGATAGCAAGATATTACGAAAGGACTAAGACACCAGTTACCTCCAACTCAACAACGCAAAAAAAAAAAAAACCCACCGGCGTCTGCGCAGACGACTAACAAGCAAACGTAACCCAATGCCTCTTCTCACAGTCCTATTACTCCCACAATATAGTTCCTTCATTCAAAGGCTTGAATGAACTCAGGATTATATCGGAGAACACGGGTTCTTGTTCGAAAGCTGCTATAATATTCTGACCTATCTGTACGCTCCTTAAGTCTGTCAATAACATTTTGAAACACCCTCTATCAGGGTCGTCCAAATCAAACATAGACTACCTGTTGGAGTTAAGTGCACTTTATTGCAGCATACGAATATGTCATCATCATCATCATTGTCAACCATTATCAATCCACTGCTGGACGAAGGTCTCCCCAAGTTTCTTCCACAACGATCTGTCTTGTGCCAGTCTCCTCCATGTTACTCCCGCATACTTTCGAATTTCATCCACCCATCTGGGTCTTTTCTTGTCCCTTGGAATCCAGTCCAAAATTTCAGCTGTCCATCGATGGTCTATCCTTCTGGCAATATGTTCAGCCCATTGCCGTTTTAGGGATTTTCCTCCGATCATGATGTCTTCCACTCTTGTCATTTTTATGATCCACGAGTTCCTCTTCTTATCCCTCCTGGTTACACCAAGCATGCATCTCTCCATGCTTCTTTGAGTTGTCTACAATCTTTCTGTCTCTTTTAGTTAAGGTCCACGTCTCTGCACCATACGTAAGCACCGGAAGGACGCATTGATCAAACACTTTTCTTTTAAGACATAATGGCATATTGCTCCTGAAAATTATACTGTTTCTTCCAAAAGCTCTCCAGGTAAGTTTAATACGCCGATTAATTTCTTCATCAATGTGACTCTCACTTGATATCTGCTGTCCAAGATAAATGTAGGTATTGGTTATCTCCAGCTTTTCGCCATCAATCGATAAATCTTCATTCCTTGTAAAAGCATTGTACATCACTTTTGTCTTCTGAAAGTTCATTTTCAACCCCACTTCTTTACTCTTGTCAGCAAGCTCCTGGATCATACTCAGCAGCTCTGATAGGGTAGTTGCAAAAATGACTATGTCATCTGCAAAACGAGGGTGAGTTAGAAAATCCCTATTAATCTTTATCCCTTTCTTTTCCCAGTTCAGTGATTGAAAGACATTTTCCAATGTGGCATTGAAGAGTGTGGGAGATATAGTGTCACCTTGTCTCACTCCCTTTCCAATTTTTATGGGTGCTGTATTCTCAAATAGCCGAATATCTGCACTTGAATTTTCATAGATGTTATTAATAATATTAATGTATGCATCTTCAATACCGCAGGATTTCAAAGCCATTGTAACTGCTGATGGTTGCACCGAATATAAGGCCTTTTCATAATCGATAAAAGCCATGCATAACGGAAGTTCATATTCCCTTGCTCTTTCAATTAATGCTCTCAGTACGTGGATATGATCTATAGTGCTGTAGCTACTCCTGAATCCAGCTTGTTCTTTTGGTTGAGCCATGTCCAGTGTCACCTCCAAGCGGTGTGAAAGAACTTTAGTGAAAATTTTATAAATCACTGATAGGAGGCTGATAGGTCTGTAGTTCCTGAGATCCTCAATGTCACCTTTTTTATGTAGCAGGATCATTGTAGCATTGCTCCAATCCTCAGGAATCTTCCCTTCATTAAGGCATCGAGTAAAAACTTGGGCAAGTACTGTTTCAATTTCTCCACTTGCTCCTTGTATGATGTCTACGATAATTCCATCTTATTCTGGAGCTTTTCCCCTTTTCATGTTCTTGATTGCATGTGCAACTTCTGTGGGAGGACTGGAAGAACTCTGGTACTGGCAAATTTCGTTATGTCTGGAGTACATGTATCATCCCTTTCATATAGTTTTGAGTAGAAATCTCTCACTCTTGTCAAAAATTCGCCTCTATTTCTTGTTACAGAACCATCTTCCTTTCTTAAAGCCATAATCTGTTTTCTTCCCTTACTCAGATGTACCTTTGCTCTCTTCAGGCTTTGGTTGTTTTCAATTGCTTTCCTCACAAGTTCACAGTTGAATTTCCTTACGTCTTCAGTGATACTTTTTCATACTGTCTTGCATAGCTCTATATATTCCATTTTGGAAGTCACATCTCTTTTAGTTGTCCGCATCTCTCTTCTTTTTTGCATCATAATTTTTGTTTTTCCTGATAATTTGTTCATATGCAACTTATTTTTAGTACCCGCTATTTTTGTTGCTGTTTCCATAAGAGCCTAGGTTAGGTTTCTGTTAACTTCAGAGATGTCCATTTCTTCTGACGTTAGACCTTCTAGAGCAGAGAATATGTTCTTCAGTTCCAACTTAAAGGTATTATTATGCTCTTTAAGGTTGGGCATGTCAATACACTTTGTTTGTTTTATGAGCTTGCCACGCTCGAATTTAGCATTAAGGTGCATCTTACATCTTACCATTCTATGGTCACTACCTGTGTTGTACTTGTTCAGCACACCGTAGTCTTCCATGACGAATTTCTTGTTATACATCATAAAATCAATTTTCCTTGTCAATCCATTGGGATGCATGCATGTCCATTTCCTTTGCGGCTTTTTCTTGAAAAAGGAGTTCAAAATGAAAAATCCTTCTGTTGTTGTGACCGAATTTACCTACTGAAGTTTCATTCTGTTGCCGTGACCGAATCTACCTACTGAAGTTTCATTCTGTTGTCGTGACCGAATTTACCTACTTAAGTTTCATTCTGTTGCCGTTGCCCTATTTTTCCATTGAAATCTCCCATAATGATCTTCAAGTGCTGCTTGCCTTTATTATTTAGATGACGAATTTCCTCATAAAATTGTTCAATTTCTTTTTCAGGATGACTTGTGGTGGGTGCATAAGTTTGAATAATCTGAGCCTGGTATCTTTTCGGGAGTTGGATAACGAGTCGTGCAGCTCTGTCAGAGGAACTTTCAACTTCTACAATTTTATCCTTCAGTTTCTTGTTTATTATAAATCTAACATCACTTATGCGCGTACTCGGTTGCGTCCGCCTGTGCGTATATAAAGCGATAGATATCCTTGCTAGCTGTCAGAGCTGTTTTCGGCATGAGAATGACAAGTAATAACGATTTAAGCGATTTTCAACGCGGTGTCATAGTTGGCGCTCGTGAGATGGGCCATAGTATTTCGGAGGTAGAAACCAAGTTCGGATTTTCACGGACGACCATTGCAAGGGTGTACCGTGACTACAAAAATTCTGGCAAAACTTCCAACCTACGATAAAAGTGTGGCCGTAAAAAGAAATTGGGTGAACGTGACCATCGTCGGCTGTCAAGAATCGTTTCACTTGACACTCTCGCAGGTAGCATCGGAATTCAATGCTGGAGCCTCAACAAGCATCAGTGTCCGGACTGTACAACATACCCTGCACGATATGGGCTTTGGGAGCTAACGCCCAACTCGAGTCCCTTTGATGGGTGCACGACACAGAGCTATGGGCCTTGCTTGGGCACGACAGCACCGCCACTGGAAACAAGTAGCCTGGTCTGACGAGTCGCGTTTCAAAATGTATCGGGCCGATGGAAGGATTCGTGTGTGGCGCAAACCCAATGAAGACATGGATCCCGCCTGTCAACAGGGAACTGTACCGGTTGTTGGGGAGTCCATAATGGTATGGGATGTGTTTAGCTGAACTTCACTGGGACCCCTGGTACGCCTACAAACGTCTGTGACCGGCCAACGCTAGGTGCGCATCCTTTCTGACGAGGTACACCCGTTCATGTCCTGCATTCATGCTGATGGGTTGGGTCTGTTCGAACAGGACAATGTACCTCCACACAAGTGCCGGGACGCCACATTATGGTTAGAAGAGCATTCATCTGAGTTTGGGGTGTTGCCATTCCCACCCAAGTCCTCAGATCTGAACGTGATAAAACACAATTGGGATGCCATGCAACACGCTACCGAACACAGGAATCCGAGACCTCGGAATACACCCGAATTGTGGAACCCTCTGGAGGAAGTATGGTGTGCATTGCCTACAGCATATTTCCAGAAGCTAGTGGAGTCCATACCCCTTCGTATTTCTGCAGTCCAACGCTCCGGTGGGGGACCAACCAAGTATTAGACTGGTGTACCAGTTTTTCTGGCACTTCAGTGTATATGTACATTGCGGCAACAGTTCATTAAGTACACTTGCCTTTGTTACATAAATATCTCACTCCAACAGATAAGATGGCACGTGGGCGAGGTGTACGTATGAATCGGGTAGACCAGCTCGTCCAGCATCAATGTTCGACTGAGGGTCAGAATAGGTAAAATTGGAGACATGGGCAACTTCGAAGATGGTATGATAGTTAATGCCAGTCATGACGGTTCGAGCGATCTCTCAAACGACCACTCTCGTGTTTTCACCCACAATCTTGCAAAGGTATATCATGAAGTGAGACACGCAAAATGCCAGCAATTGGCGAACCTGTAGGTTAAAACAGCTGTTGGATCAGAGAGGTCGAAAGAGACTGGCAACATGGTCGTCGGCGGTCTCGCGGTCTCTTTTGACCTCTCTGATCCAACATGGTCGTAGCCCATTAGCGACATGATCCGATACATGGTCGTAGCCCGTTAGTGACATGATACGGTACATGGTCGTAGCCCGTTAGCGACATGATCCGATACATGGTCGTAGCTCGTTAGTGACATGATACGGTACATGGTCGTAGCCCGTTAGCGACATGATCCGGTACGTTGTGCGTTCGAAGATAACCTTAGCACACCAGTTTTGAATGCTGCAGTGATTATCCTCGTTGTAGCCTGTCAGTTCGCTTGCATGACTCTCGCCAGTCTCCTTAGAACACTATTATCCACCAGCTGTAATTAATATTATTATCCACAATATTGCAGCTTGCTAGAAGTTTTCTCTTTCCCGCCATTCATGGTAAATGTTTGCTATGATAGTGCGTGAAAACCCCAGGAGACCGGCCGTTTGGGAGATGTTTAACCTATCACGTCTGAAATCAACTATCATGACACTTTAAAAGTAGCTCAGATCACTCGTTTTGCCGATTCCGATCTTCCGATGCTTAGTTAGTTCAATGCTAACCGATACCTGACGAATCGGTTTCCCTGATTTATATTGCACGCCGCGATGTCTTATATGTTGGAGTGAGCCGTTTATGGTACGATAGAAGCTGTACCTAATAAGCTGGCATCTCAATGTATGTAAAGAAATTGACGTGAAATACAGAGTGTAGAGAATGAGATATACATCTGTACGTGCGTGTGTGTTTCACAGGCTGGGTAGTGATTTTGTACAGAACAAGATATGCATGCGTCTGTGTTATACTACAGAGATAGACAGTGATTTGTTTAATCATGACTGTGTGTTTTGGAAGCAAATGGGGAGCAGTGATTCCATGAGATTATAAGGCTGCATAAGAAATCTCTCTTTCCTAATGACAGCCACAGGTGCCAGGGTAAGCATAGAATCAGGAACAGAAGGATAAATATTCATGTCGTGCTCTGAGGTTCCAAACGGACACCGCCAATCGAGTGAGCCTGCTTGGTGCCAAGATACCTAAGTTAGGCTTTGGCCAAATCCACTGAAGAAATCATGAAAATTCTACGGTTTATTGTGAACTTCACTGAGTTTGAGAGATCTACCATGTAACTTACGTACGTCGAATTTTGTTCCTGAAATAGAAGGAATTTTTCCTTTGAAATGACTTGTTTCAATCATATATGCAAGGACACGTTAAGCTAAAATAAATATAATTAGGATGGCAGAAGATATGAGTAATTGTTCACACAGTTCCCTAAGCCGCAAGATTTAATTAGTTTAATTGCTTCACGGTATTATCTAATAATACTTCCAACTGTAGCTACTCATTAATGAAAAGGAAGCTTCTGTCATTACGGAAAACACCCTTATCATCGAACATAAACCTTGAACATTTTCCAGCAGTCACAATTTACATCGTAATGATGGCAACTGTTCCGCTGACACACACGTATGGACGCTTGCGTGTTTCGAAAACTCCGAACTCTTGATTAATGTTTAGCGCAAACTACGTTCTTCTTCTCTCTCTCCTTGTGTCCCTTCTAGGGCCCCAGTAATCAAGATATTGGTTTGAGAAGTCTTTTCCATTGCAGCTCGCAAAGCCCAAAAGTTTCTTTGATAAATACTTTCAGGGGTGGGACGGATCGAAGGAATTTATTTCCAACCCGAGAATCCTGTGCACGTAATGTTTATCAACGTTGATGAGAGAAAAGTCTGCATCCTTCTTTCTAATACGTGTGTGAGTGTGTGTGTGTGTGTGTGTGTGTGTGTGTGTGTGTGTGTCCGTTACTGCATTTGCCTTTTGGTTCCCAGAAATGTTAAATTGCATCTTTTTTTAAACTTTCAGCAGATGCGACAAAAGGATGAAATTAAGGATTCTTTTTCCGAATAAAATCAATGACATTTTCACTGGCTGGAGCATTCCAAATAACGGATGACAGACATCAATGAACATACCGTTTGCCGTGCAGAAATATTTTGTATCTTAAGTATCGCAGTGCGGGGCCAAAAACTCTGTCAGCGGTTACTTTTAATCGATAATTATAATTATTGCAATTGCATGCGCATGTCCCGCAGATTTAGCAAGTTGAACGAAATTCTGAAAACACGCTATCTTTGGCATTTCTTTTTCTTCCCTGCTTTCACTATAATGATGATGTGCTTTTCAGTATTACGTAGATGCTTCAAACGGAAACAGCAAAATTGGCCAGAAATTGGGAAACAGGAGGATATCAAACAGGATAATAGTACGGTTTTGATGGGTTATTATCAAAGATAAGACCAGACCATGGCTCATTTGGTCAGCAGGTTATCCGAGCCGAGATTTTCTTTCGTGCCAAACTGGTCGGGTCAAAACCTCCTGATGCGGAACTGACCCGTTTTTTAAGGGGGAAATGGAATTAATTGAATATTTTCAGAGAAAAATAAAGAATCTGGATAATTTTTAGCATCACATTTTTCCAACTGCCGACTTCACTGGGATCTGTGAGGCAGCAGAATTATACTGTTCTTTCTCCCGTCGAAGACGTAAATGCATATTTTTTTATTTGCCACACTTCCAGTTCTGGTAATTACATTCGAATGTTTCTTTTTCTGTAATCTGATAGTTGCAAACATGACTGAAAGTATCCATATATTTTCCGGGTCTCCTTATGCACAAAGTTTTTTCTAGGTTGAGTCTTTTCGAGTATCAATTTGCTTCTTTCCTGGTATCAAACTTTGAACAAAATGAAGTTGCTTCACCGTATGTGAATCAAACGACTTCTAAAGCCGAAGTTGCTGCAGTGGAACTGAGACATTATCTGGCAACTATTGTTGTATTTGTTACACCCAGTACAAATGTGGAAGATGCGCTGATACCCATGAAATTTTTATCAGATCCTATAACGTGGTGAGATGAACAACAATTTATGTACACTATTCTAAGCACAGTTAAGAAAATCTTGATAATACAAGAGTCATTGGCTAAGTCAGAGCTTCATGTTCGTGTGCAGGTCGGTTGCAAGAAAGGAAGCTGGAGGTTCAAGTCCTGTTTGCTTTAGGACTAGATAAAATGATAAGGAAATGAGTTTTTTTAATTATTTTAAATAAATGACGCCTTGCTAACACAATAGCGCTTGCAGAAACAGAGTTATTACATACATACACTGCCTTACCACTAATACTCGAATACCTGCATGTCCATAAATTATCTTTACTTACGGAAAATTTAATATTTAGTGCTAAAATCTTTGGAGCATGGCGGCTTTTAGTTATCCAGGATTACTCCCTACCGGTTGTTTGTATATATCCCCCGATGTGTTCCATCATTCGGCTTCCAAAGTGGTGACTATTTCAGCTTTGTTTACTGAGTGATTTCTTCTTCCACGCACTTGACGATCCAATTCACAGAGAATATAGATTTCCAGATTTTAGGTCAAGACTCTATAGGCTAATAAGTCCAACTTTTCGATGCTTATGTCCTCAAACTACTCCGAAACAACGGCACCAATATGGCATGGTGTCTGATAGAGGTATGCGACTTCTCCAAGATACTGCCAAAACGGTGGTAGCGCAAAGTTGTACAGGACGTCTAAGAAGAGCTCAGCACTCACGGTTTTGCCCAAAACAATTAATGCCCAAAAGCCGAACCACGAAAACAGCTCCATACCATCGCGATTCCTCCAGCAAATTTTTCTTTTCCTTTCTTTCTTTTCTTTTTTTTTATTGGCGGTTCAACGACCACCGTGAGCGACTCAATCGGCAATCGGCTATAAGCTTTCGACCGTGCCTAAATTACCGCAACTGGTTGCAGAGAAGAGAGACAGTCAGTGCCGTAAAACAAACATATTATCCATGCCTCATCGAGATTCGAACCCGTACCCACTTGGACGAACACACAAAAAGCCAGCGCTTAGACCGCTGCTCCACCGGGGCGTTGTTTTGTTTTGATGTCTTTTGTTTGGCGCTCTTTAGCCAACCATGGCCCTTGTGCCATTAAAATCTACCAACCAACCAACCAACCACCGGGGCATCCCGCAAAACTTGATTGTCGGGACGATACAATCCAGAAGGTATCCTTCTTCCGGCATACGCCATAATCAGGAAAGATCATCAGGCTCGCAGGCTGCCGTGACTCGTCAGTCGAAAATATAGTTTTTTTGTTGGTCTACAGACCAATATTACACCACGCTAATCGGCATGTAGTATTATTCGAAGTGCGTAGCAGCTTGTGGATGGATGTTCGACCAGGTTAACCCGTGGCCTACAGCGTCCTGCGCATTGTACTGGTGCTGACATCAGTCACATAAGTCTTGCATGGGGTTTGCCTGATTTTAGGCAATGTTGACTTGCGATATGAGCGGACAGTCCTTTGCAAAGTTCTCCTGCGACTTTCGGTAACTTCGGAGGTTTATCGGGTCATTTGTTAGCAGAATCAGTCGCAGTGCTCTCCCGCTTGCATATCACATCATCAACCGCCGACCTAGAGATCTACAGTGCCGCTAAAGTGTCATGTACAGTGCCATTTCTTATGAGGCACACTATTATCTATCCGCGCTTCTAACCAATTAACTCTGTCAATCAAGGCATCTTGCATTCACAGTCGTGCCATTATCTCATCATAACCGTTGCAGGGAATTTATAGTTGGGCCTGTGACGTGATGCATGTAGACTGGGGAGGAAACCTGCTTCCTCCTGAGAGCAAAATCTGAAAAAAATATTTTCATCGAGACGCGCAGCTTCAAATCGTTAGATGGTTGGAGAGTATAACAAGTAACGTTATAGTGAGAAAATATAACTCCATATTTTAGCAAATGTTTATATGTTAAGATTAAAACTGTTAAAATCATATTTAATAAGGTATAGTTTGCATACGTGAATTATACACAGTCGAGTCACATTATTGTGACCACCTCCTACTTTTGCTAATGAAAGAAGGCACGTGTCGTGAGCTAGCTTGGAGGGTACATAAGGTGTGCTATAGGCAATCTGAAAACATATCACTCGTTGTCGTCATGGATAAAAAGAAGGAGCGATTTATCAGATTTGCAAAAAGGGATGATTATCGGCTTTCGGGGCCAAGGGTGGCAGTATTTCTGAAACAGCGCAATTTGTGAACTATTCGCGTGTTGCTGTGGTTAAAGTGTATCGTGATAATAGAAATGGCACCATTGCGAATAAGCTACGTGGAAACCTCGGATCACCACGTGCCATTGATGTGAGAGGTGAACGTCGGCTTCGGAGGTGCGTGAGGGCAGATCGACACGCTAAAGTGGAGCACCTGACTGCCCGAATGAACCAAAGGGCTACCGGAAATGTGTCTAAAACGACACTTCAGCGAACCCTGCTGCAGATGGAGCTCTGATGCAGACGGATGGTCACTGCACCTATGCTAACGAAGGTGCATCGGCAGAAAAGGCTTACATTTGCACACCAGTATCGGAATTGGACCTCCCCTGATTGGCAAAAGATTTCCTTCTCCGATGAGTCACGTTTTCTGCTTCATCGAAAGGATAGACGTTGGCGTATAAGGCGAGAAACATCGGAGAACAAACACTCTTCAACCATTGCTGGAAAAACACAAGTTGGTGGGGCATCGTTATGGTCTGGGAAATGTTTCCGTGGCATTCTCTAGGTCCACTCATACCTGTGGAATCCATCCTTGCAGGCCGTGTACAACTATACACGCTGATTGTCTTCCCTGGGGCGGATGGGATCTTCCAGGACGACAGTGCGACGTGTCACACAGCTATAAATATCCGAGAGTGGTTGGAAGAGCACGACGGAGACTTCAAAGTACTTCCTTGGCCCCCTAACTCCCCAGACGTAAACCAAATTGAGCATCTGTGGGACCACCTCGACCGTGTTGTTTTCGCTCTATGGATCCTCCATTAGGACCCTCCAGCAGCTGTCAGATGCACTGTAGTCAGCATGGCTCCACATAGCTGTGAACACCATCCTGCACCTTACTGAGTCACTTCCAGCCCGTCGAGCCGCTGTCCGCGCTGCACTCGGCGGTCATTCTGGATATTAGCTTGTGGTCACAATACTGTGACTCGACAGTGTATTAACAAAGAAAATTTTCCAAAATCGTTTTTTAACATTATTTTTCTCCTGTGAGGTTTTGAGCTGCATATTTTATACTAATGCTTGTCCAAAGCCACTATTTCTGTCAGTCTGATAGCCAAATGTGTGCCTGTAAATTCTTGATACCTACAATACTTGAACGCTGTAAGGCTGAATATATTGTCATTTTGTATTTCAAACTTTCTCTCAGAGAGAGAGAGAGAAAGATAGAGACAGAGACAGAGACAGAGAGAGAGAGAGAGAGAGAGAGAGAGAGAGAGAGAGAGAGAGAGAGAGAGAGAGAGAGAGAGAGAGAGAGAGAGAGAGAGAGAGAGAGGGAGAGACAGATAGATAGAGACACACACACAGATAGAGAGAGACACACACACACACACACACATATATATATAGAGAGAGAGAGACAGATAGAGAGAAAGATAGAGACACAGATAGAGAGAGACAGATAGAGACACAGATAGAGAGAGACACACACACACATATATATATATATAGAGAGAGAGATACAGATAGAGACACACACACACATACACAGATAGAGAGAGAGACACACACACATACACAGATAGAGAGAGAGACAGATGGAGACACAGACAGAGATACAGATAGAGACACAGATAGAGAGAGAGACACACAGATAGAGAGAGAGACACACAGATAGAGAGAGACACAGATAGAGAGATAGACACAGATAGAGAGAGACACACACACAGATAGAGAGAGACACACACACAGATAGAGAGACACAGATATATAGAGAGAGACACAGATATATAGAGAGAGACACACACACAGATAGAGAGACACAGATATATAGAGAGAGACACAGATATATATAGAGAGACACAGATATATAGAGAGAGACACAGATATATAGAGAGAGACACAGATGGAGAGAGAGACACAGAAACACAGATAGAGAGAGAGACACAGAAACACAGATAGAGAGAGAGACACAGAGACAAAGATAATCTCTTCAAGTGTGTAATACATTTATCGGTGAATATGCTCACAACGAGGGAGATCAAAAAATTTAAGAGGAATAACCCTTGACCTAGTTAAGAGTCAAGTGTAGAATGTATATTGAGATTGGAGAATATTTTAAGTTTTATGTGAAATCGCTATATGCGTTGTTTAAAGATATAAAAGTAATTTCGCACATCAGATATGAAATTGAAACTCAGTGTTAAAGACCTCCTGTGAAGCGCTACAGAAACCAACAGAATTTTATAGTAGCAACAAAAGTGGATCGACCGCCTCGGTGGCTTCTAATGATTCGTCCAAGACTGGTGCCGGCCAGAAATCCGGTTATAGACATGGCTGGTGCGTTTGTATTATGACACGGTCTTTCTGCCTTCCCAGGAACCAATAGCCCTACATTAGGGACTGGACACTTCCCATTCAGTAGCTCACGGTGGTCGTTTACCTTCCCTTCCCCCTCCAAAAAGGTATATGGATTTAAAACCAAATCAGCAAAGCAATCCTCAGTTGGAGTGTTCAGTTAGAAAAGACGTTTTCTTTTGTTGTCGAGATGTCTCTATTGTTGATAATGCTTTATTAGGGAAATGCTGATCGTCCAAGACTTCAGCCATCAAGGAGAGTTGAACTAGCACAACTTAAATATGAATAAACAAAACTTCCTTACGTAATTTATTTGGCAAATAACATGAGCTACATAGTACAATTCGGAAGAAAATATTTATTTCTGAGGAAATGAAACGAATGTTTCAGGATGAGGAACACAGTTTCTGCAGCCACATGAAATATTTCTTGAACATCTGAAAACGCCTTCGATGCAAAAGAAAATTACTGTACCGTTATTCTGCAAGAGCATAGGAACAATAAGTGTCATACTATCATATACTCTGATATTATGTGTCCATCTCCTTCCTTTCGTATCATAAATACGAAAACCACTTTTACCATGAACGAATTTTGTTTCGAAATATTCGAGTGCCGACGTAGTACCCATGAATGCCATTATAAAAATCTCACATTTCCAAGTTGGGTTGTCGTACTTTTTCCCGCTTACCGACTTGTACAGTACGTAAGACATTGTAAAGCAAAAGAAACCTTTTTCGGCACTTTGGAACACAAAAGCCATTCACAGAAAAGCTGATATTTTTGAAGAAATTCAAGCGAATATCATAGAAGAAATTCGATCCAGCGATTTGTTTTCTGAATATGTGATGGATGGTTTTACTACAACATAAATTTTAAAAAGGAATATTGAAAAGTAAATGTACTACAAAAGAACAGCACGGAGATAATTTGAAATCCCTTTGTGGAGACAAGTTTTTCTCAGTTTGAATTCTAGTAGGAAAAGTATTATGTTACATAAGAAAATTTGTAAAGAACATTCGGGTTCAAACAAAAGACATGGTAAATCTGAAACTTTCCAAGGTTACAGAATGAAAATTTAAAGCTTCCACAGTAATATAAAAACCGATGAGCCATTACATTATGACCACCCCTAGCCTAGCGGAATGAGCGCGCCTGGAGACCGGACGGTGACGCAGGTGAAGTTCACCGAGCAGTAACCCGAGGACAGGCTTTCGGTTAGTAGAGTGTTCGGAGTCAGAATGGGAAGAAAAGCTGCCGATTTAACGGAGTTTGATAAAACACAAATTGTGATGGCACGGCGCCTCTGAACTACGATCTCAAAAACGGCGCGGCTTGTGGATTGTTCACGTGCCGCTGTAGTGAGTAGGTATCAAAAGTGGCGTAAAGATGGCCAAACGACCAACCGCCGTCCAGCAGTGCAGCTCATTGATCTAGAGGGCAGCGGAGGCTGACGCGCATTGTTCACAGTGACTGCAGAGCGACAGTTCGACAAATAACGCAGCTACAACAGTCGGGATCAGGGCATTCTGTCACAGCATACAGATCCCAGCCTTCTGCGCATAGGCCGGGTTAGCTTAAAACCCAGCCGGGTCCCCATGCTCACTGCACGTCATCTCCAACAACTCATGAAATGGGCCCAATATCATCGAGATTGGAACGTGGATGATTGGAAGAAAGTCGCCTGGTCTGACGAATCAAGATTCCTGGTGCATCACGTAGAAGGCCGAGGGCGGATACGCCGATTGCCAGCGGAGGCTATGGCACCTGGATGCACTTTTGGGCGGAAACAGGCCGGCGGCGGCGGTGTTATGCAGTGGGCGATGTTTTCTTGGGACCCTGTAGACCCCATTATCCCAATAGCACAATCCCTGACAGCTGTCAGGTATCTGAACATCATTGCGGACCAAGTTCACCCAGTCATGGCAACTATGTTCCCTGCTGGTGATGGTCATTATGAACATGATAATGCACCATGCCACACTGACAGAATCATCAAGGAATGGTTTGAGGAACAAGCTGGTGTATTTCTGTTAATGCCCAGGCCTCCAAATTCCCCTGACATGAACCCAATCGAACATTTGTGGTTCGACTTGGGAAAATGTGTTCGCGCTAAATCACCACCACCCCGAAATATACGGGAACTGGAGGAGCTGCTGTTGACATTAGGGTACCAGATTCTCCAGGATACCTAACGCCACTTCATCGTATCTGTGCCTCACCGAGTGGCCGCTGTTTTGCGGATTAAAGGGAGTCCTATAGCTAATTAGATAGTTAGTCATAATGTAATGGCTGATCGGTGTATAGTATATATAAATGGCAAAAATTTAAAATTTTCCATCTGACAGATTTTTTGTGTAGCTACACTCCATTTGTTTTACTAATATCTGAAGAACGGTTATGAACCAAAGGTAGCTTTTACGAGCGGTATTCGAGAACAAACGTAGAAAATAAATCAGCGTAGGGAACCAAATTTTAGAATGAGGTTATAGTACCATTAGAGTCTTAATGAATGGCAAGATAAAATTTAAAATTTTTAATTTCGCCATTATTCCAATTTGTTTCCTTAATATCTAGAGACAGGTAATCTCTCTTTTCTAAAAAAAGTAACTGCCGCTGTTTTAGAAATTTCGCGACACTCTTGCTTTCCTAACTCGCAGCGCAAAACGTATTAAACACAAAAATATGAAATTTACATCGTTTGTAGGGAATTGTTCGGAGAACACGCTGGAATAAACCGTTTCTCGATTTCAGCGATACTTCAAGAGCTATTGTATTTCAAAGTTAAGGTAAGCAAAAAAGTGTTATCAGGTCCCGTTCCGGACACACTAACAGCAACAGAACCACGAAACTTTGTAGGCATGTAGTGCCATGGCCGAATTTTTGCACTTCGTCGCGCCCTTTTTTTGAACTTTGATTTAGTTTACGAGAAATTAAATTTCTAAATTTCACAAAATTCTCTATTTCGCGATAGGATCCATTTAAAAAAACTGATATATGGCAAACTATAAATCATAACGCATTGCAATTTTTACAGCATAAACTTACAACTATCGTCCATTTTTACAAAAAATGTTTCAGAAAAAGTCATTTTCTGATTTTTAAGCATTTTTTAAAGACGCAAAGGAAAGAAACGAACGGCTTGTCTGTCTTCACGATAACCACATAGGAACGTTCTGGTCATGTGACCTGCTGCCATGGTGACACAGAGAATTTATTATGCATATGCTTTGTTGGTAAAGCTATCTCAGTTGTTTAAGGTGGACGTCAAGTAATTTTGCTTCCTATATTTCCAATGGAAAAACTTCTGTACACATTTTGTTCATAATTAATGCGTTCCCAAGGATGAAAATTTGAACATCGATTAAAATAGCTTCATTTTATAACTTGGAATACTTAATATTTTCTAAAACATATCCATAATTATGCAATCCAACATTTGTTTGTCTACTGACGTCATCAAAGTAGTGGTCGCGCCATCTTTTTTGTGGACAATGAATGCGGTCCCAAGGATGAAAATTTTACAATGGATTAAAATAGCTTCATTTTATAACTTGGAATACTTAATATTTTCTAAAACATAACCATAATTATGCAATCCAACATTTGTTTGTCTACTGACGTCATCAAAGTACAGGTCGCGCCATCTTTTTTCTGGTTCCAACACCACCAAAGGAAAAGTTATTGATTTTTTATATAATTTTGGCAATGTTTTAGAAATTATGAAGTATTCCAAGTTATATTATGAAGTTATTTTAATCGATGTTCAAATTTTCAACCTTAGAACACACTAATTGTGAAGGAAATGTATACAAAAGTTTTTTCATTGGAAGTATAGGAATCAAAATTACTTGACGTCCACCTTAACGGTTTAGTATAACGGTTTACGATTTACGGAAATGCTTTTTGGACCTCTATTGTTTTCCTTAGTGGTAAATTTAGTATGTGCTATGAGTTCAAACGACAAAAGTCAGACCTTCCAAAAATTAACGACAGTAAAAAAACCTCTGAAATTTCGGAATAACAAGCTTTATTTGCTTAGACATGCAATAAAAATTGAAATTTATATGAATTTTCTAGTTTTTATTTCATGTGATATACTCGGAGATCATGCTGCAGGGCCCGAGCGCTACTCTGGAAAGGAGCGTAGCGAGACTAGAGGCGCAGCCCCTAGTAGCGTAAAAGAAAACAATTTTGTTGCAGATCTGAGCACGACAGATGCCCTGGTTTCTGGGTGGAAGTACCAGCTGAGATCGGGATCGAGGCCCGGATGTGGCCTGGGTGATATGTTTGTCTAACGGCGCTGGATTTATCCCGTCACTGGAACCGGTAGCCCAAAGTTAGGGACGGCGGACGGCGTATAGCCTTCAGAGCTGTTCGTCGTTGTCGTTAATCCTTCTCCTTCCCTCAAAAAAAAAAAAAAAAAAAAATGATTCGAGCACAAATGCAGCAGAAGCGAGTAAAACTCGTTTAGAATAAAATTCACTTGATGTGGGGGTAAGAGAAATGTACCTCCTACAAGAGTATCGGGTTTGCATTCTTTCCGAAGAAGGATGGCCTTTCCTGTCACCGGGATTTCCATTATTTCTTCTTGAGCTGAAGGCTATAAGATGTTTAAATTTCACTTTAGGATTAAATATCTGGTAATATAATGCTCTCTAAACAGACTATTTTAAGCTGTGGAATTTGAATTTGCATTTCGTTTGGGGATGAAGTTTAATAACAAGGGAAAAGTTATCATATAGCTTAATTAGCCCCAAATATTCATGTGATAAAGTTACAGGTAAATCCTTCCTCGGGGAAATAGATCGTCAAGATTTGCAGTCGAGAAATGGTGGCATCTTTCTAAAACGTAATATATGATGCAAATGCTAAAGGGACATTGGAATAATCGCTTGAAATCCTGACAGCCAAGACGTTGTCTTGCCTCAAGTGACAATTTCCATAACACTGGAGGACACTACGGAACAAACCAGGGATTAAACAGAACAACATGCTTATCTCTTGCCTTAATGTCAAATTTCGTACCGAGACACACACACACGACAAAGCCATTCTCATGTATGCAATGCTCTGGTGTCAGGATCGCTGTAAAAATACGAGTTCCTTAATCTCCCCATATTATGATCTTCTTCGTTTCCTTTATTCCACGAAATTCCATGACCTTGCGGCACAACGCCACATTTGCGTGTTCACTCGGAAATTGTTCTAATTAACTTCATGGAATTTCTTGAGTTTCTGAACGTAAAAGATGCGACTATCATTATTTCTTAAGCGGGTTAAATTTATCTGTGTTCTCATGAAATTAGCCTCGATAATAATCCTTGATTGATTATTTATAATGAGACCAAAGAGATGCAACATTAGAATAAATGCATTCTTTCTGTGTCAGAGATGTTCAGATAAGCACTGCAATAGAAGTGAAGTTAGTTGTTATAAAAGGGGGTGAAAACGCATATGTCGCGAGTAGTTCGCGGTTGGCTTAGTCACACTATTTGATGTGGAAGATTTTTTGTCAGCTGCCGCAAAACTCCCGTCGTGATTGGGAAGTCACTTTAAGCCGTTGGGCCAGGAGTATAAACTCTTCGTTAAAAACTGGGTTTTAACGTAGGACTACGTCTAACTCCGCGAATAGTATGGGGCGACTTACTGCAGACCCCCTGTGACAAAAATAGGTCCTAATTGAAATCATCATACACTGAATGGCCACTTTATTATGACCACCCCCTCAGTACTTCGTTAGACCACCTTTTGCCTTTAATACTGCGTCGATTCTTCGTGGCATGGACTCCACGAGATGTTGATACGTGGTTTGTGGAATCTGAGACCATGCTTGATGAATAGCACTATCCAGGAGTGTGAGATTGCAGGGTTGTGGATCCAGATGTCTGATGGCTCGTTCAACTTCATCCCACAAATTCTCAATGGGGTTGAGATCTGGAGATTGTGGGGGCCACCTAAGCAAAGTAAACTCACCGGCATGTTCCTGAAACCAATCCTGTACAATACGAGCACTATGGCAGGACGCATTATCTTGTTGAAAGTAGCCATTGCCATTGGGATAAACCATCCACATGACAGGATGCACTTGGTCCGCAACGATGTTTACATATAATGTGCCAGTCAGACGTTGACCAACACGAATTAAAGGGCCCAAAGCATGCCAGGAACACATTCCCCAAACCATAACGTTGCCTCCACCAGCTTGAAGGGTTGTAGCAATTCATTTGGGGTCCATGCTTTCGTGCTGTTTCCGCCAAATTCTCACTCGTCCATCGGCATGGTGCAACTGAAAACGTGATTCATCGGACCACATAATTTGTTTCTAATTATTATCGACTGTCCAATCCTTGTGCTCCTGTGTACGAACTGGATACGCTTTCTCTTGTTAACTGCAGACAGCAAAGGTGTTCGAACAGGCCTTCGGCTGCCATATCCCACCCGATGCAGTGTACGGCGAACAGTGCGTGCAGAGATCATTTGAGGGGATCCTTGATTAAGATGGTCTGTAATTTGTACTGTTGCCCTTCTGTTGTCTGTTACCAGTCTGGGCACCCTCCGTTCCGCCCGAGCAGTCACTAGTCGATGACGACCACACGTTGCACGCAGAGACCCAGTTTTTGTGGCTGACAGTCCAGTCTTTAAACACTTTAACAACAACTGATCTGGAGCATTTCACGAATGCGGCGATTTCGGTGATACCTCCATGGCTCCGAGCTCTTACAATCATCCCACGTTGAAAGTCCGTCAAATCGCATTTTTCACCCATCTCGCTACCCAAAAATCACTCCTACTACTGTCGCAAGCACTAAGCTTTTCCTTTTTATACTAGCCTTGCCCTCTGGCGGCAACAGCGTGCAGCCATAGCTTATTTGCATAAAACTGTAAGGTGGTCATAAGAAAGTGGCCACTCAGTGTAGCGTTAAAAGTACGTGCCGAACACTAACTGTTTTAGCATGTTTGTAAACAGCATGGTGTCCAATTCGCGTACTGCGCAACACATCGTGCGCGCGACGCTCTCCTCGTTCCCTATGCACGGAGATGATGCAATATTTCTGGGTGTGCCGCGCGTTTGACTCAGTCAATCTCGGTAACCGCAAGCGCAACACGACTGTGCTCGTTTTAAAGCTCTCGACGAGATCTATTCAAATATACGAAGAACATTTCGCAGTGGTTTGAACTGAACATCTTATTTTTTTTTTTTTTTTTTTGTGTGAACCGATAAACACTTTTGAAAAAATCGCGGTTTATCTGGACAGCAGTGAGTGCAAAACGACTGTGTGTGGTATCGTTTTAAAGCTCTCGGCGTGATCTATTCAAAAATATAAAGAACATATCGCAGTGGTTAAAACTAAAATAAAAAAAAAACATTTTCTGCGTGAACGGGTTAACATTTTCGACAATGCCGCGGAATTCGCAGAACGAACGCAAGCAAAAGTGGAGAAAATCGAAACGAGAGGCAAGAGCAAGTGATGATGAGAGCACCACGTTGGGTAATTCGTGTATCGATCTGCTTTGTGTTCGCAATGTGTCCATCATTATTTGTACAAATTGTGTAAGCTACTTTTCATATCATAGACCTGTGTTGGCTATAACAAATTAAATAAACGGCTTGAAAACATACTCGACTAGCTTATTTCAACTCTCCGATCTGCAAGTCGTAGTCCTACGTTCCAAACTGACGGCTCAATCAAAACTGAGCCTACCTGGATTTTTTTTTTTTACTTTCTTCCGCAGTTCGCTTTCAACACTTTCTAGTTAGGTTACCTCTTCTGGTATCTAATGTTTTTATACCTTCCTCACAAAACTCTCCTGACATGAAGAAAGATTTTAATGAATACCGCATGTCAGGTACACGTTCATCTTCAGATAGTGAGATGTATTCGTAATGATGTCAGGAACATCATCATTCACTTATCTCTATATTACCGCATTTGTGTGTGTAATTGAGGGATTAACGACCGCCACGAGCAACTCAATGGGCTATAAGCAATCTCTCGTCCGTAATTTAGGGTCATTGGCTCCAAGGAAGGGAGAGAGCCAGTGCCGTAAGACAAACACGACATCCATGCCTCACCGGGAGTCGAACCCGGACCCTTCTCGGACGAATGGTCAAAAGCAGCGCTTAGAGCACTGCGCCACCGGGGCGGCAACCGCATTTCAGCCCTCATGTTCTCTAGTTGCAGGCCATCATACTTGACAACTGAAACAGTACGTTTGAGGGACACTGAACAGAAAAATCAAGGCAGCATTATTTAAAAGTTCCACAAGACTTAAAATTATTTTACAGTTTTTGACAAGTTACACTGCTTCACATAGAGAAATGCCACACCGCGAAGGAATGCACAAAATGAGCCGAAACTTACAATACATGCAGACAAGTAGGTGGGGCAGAAGAGATTTAATTCCAAAGGGATGGCATGAATGCGATGATCGAGGAGACAGTATACAGTGGTCTGAGTCAGTAGGTCGTATGAGCGTCATGCAGGTCTATACATTCTGCAACACGGGAAGGCATGTAATGTAAAATGTCCCGGATGGCGTCCTGAGGTACCGGTATCCACAATTAATCTTTGTTACGAATGGGGGTCATGTAGAGATTGTACGTCGTTTACCGATGACGACCCACACGTTCTCTTCTGGAGAAAAATCCAGGGATCGCGTTGCCCAGGGTAGCAGCTGGACACCTTGTAGGCAGTCGGCTGATGTTTGCAGTGAGAGTACGATAGATATTTTGTTAAATTTGGCATCAGGGATACCACGGAGATACTGCAACAAAATGGGCTGCAGTATCTCATTCACGCATCGTTGTGCCGTCATTGTACCCACTACACGCACAATGTTGGAACTTGACAGTGTTGCACATCATACAACCAGGCTGAGGACCCATAACGCTCATTGATGGCAGCAAGATCATCCTGGTGACTACGTCGTCGCCAGACTCTCAATCAGTGATCGTTAGTGCTGAGACCGAAACAAGACTCGTCGCTGAGTACGGCATGGTTCCATTCATCTCGCCACGCATGTCTGGTATGGCAACCTTGCGATAAGATGTGCTGAGCTGAGTGGCAGGCGAGAGCGCAAACCTGTCTCAGCCGATTTGCGATTTAAAGCCGTGTCTGTACTGGGATGTCCATAGCTAAACTGTCGTGCGCTGTAGATTGTGGGGTTGCTACGACAATCTAGGAGTCGGACGTTAGCTTACGTACAGCAGTCCCACTACAGCGACGCACGTTACTTTCCTACAACCACTGCCGCTCCATTCTGCCTACAGTTGTTGAGTACCGACGCGTTTCCCCTGTGATCCGACGTAGGGGCCAATCAGCCGTATGTAGCCTTATAATGAAGTATCTGGTGAAGTTGACCGTGTGATGGTAGGATTATCGATGCTGTCGCCCAGGCATTCGCACGCCTTAAACAAGCTTTCGTTACTAAGATCAATCCGACTCGCCCAGGTGAGGACAAAAACTTAGCTACTCCGAGCCTTTTGGCCGTTTTATCTCCCTTACCTTCACGTGATTGGTTCGCATCTGTAATCATTTACCTAACCAAACTGTCGACACATTACCCATCAATTTGCTTGGTGTTCCTGCAAATACTTCCTGTTGTGGCATTTTCTATGTCAAGCAGTGTAATAAGGTCACGCAATACAACACTAGGTTCTTTTAAGGCGAAGGTTTCACAGCAACAGTGGCTCAGCTTCATCTGGACAATTGCCAACTGAGTTCGATTACCATTTACTCGTTCCGCGTGTGGCGTTAGTGGATAGCGGTTTCTTTAATTGTCTTCAATTACCTAAAAAATATGGCAGAGAGATAGCTTTATATATTAGGTTAAGCAGATATTCTGAAATATCATGTATGAAAGGATTAAGAGATGTCAAGTTCCGACACTGAGTGGAATTTCCATTAACTTAGCTTTATTAAAAATATTTTTATGGTTTCTTTCACAAGAGAAATAACTGTTAACGTCACATTTCTTCGTGTACGACTCGTGTCCTTTAAGATGGAATCTTAAGAATCTAAAGTTCTGAACTCATTGACAGTGGTCACTCTCGATACCACACGAATTTTTGCGTCTTTTACTCTAGAATAATTTATTTATATTTGTTAGAGTGAAGAGCACTTCGGAACCTGCCTATTTCAGAATTATGACACATTAAACATACCAGACAAAACATTAGTTACCCCTAACAGAAATGACAGTAGTAAGTCACCGGTTGCACAGAGGGTGCTGTGATAGCCTTGTTGGGTGATAAATAGCACTGACGTGGTCTACAGGATCATTTCTGTCTCGTGCAGTGGTGAAGAGCAAAGTGTGTGTTGAATTTAGTCTGCAATATGGGATAGATGTTACTGAGTGGCAAAAAGGAGCCATCGTGTTTGGCCGTGCCCACGGACACAAAGTGAATGAAGTAGCCCAATTTCTTGGTGTGTCGAAGCGTACTGTCCAGCGGGTCTACAAACAGTGGTGTAGTTCGCAGTCAACTGAAAATCGGAGACATAACTATGCCCGGAAAACGATTCTCACCAATAGGGACCGCCGCCATGTTTCACGCCTAAATGCAAATCGGTTTCAAACCAGGCAACAATTGCTCCAAATAGTCAATGAAAGTCCACTGCAACCAATTTTTGAAAGGACACTGATACGAGAACGGCATGCGATGGACATCTGCAGCAGAGTAAAATGGAAGAGGCCTCTTTTAACAGCAAGTCACAAAGTCGCACGTTTTCAATTGGCTCAGAGGCACCAAAACATTATTATGGAGGATTGGAAACGAGTAATTTCGCCTCATTTTTGTTTGTACTCCAATGATGGGAGGCGACGAGTGCTTTACAGGCCCAATGAAGCCTTTAATCTTGATTGAGTCGAATATGTTGTTCAAGCTGGAGGGAGATCTGTGATGTTTTGGGAATGTATTTCGTACCACGAAATGGGCCCTCTGTTGCAGTGACGATGAATTTGAACCAGCATGCGTACCTCCGCATTCTGAATGATGAAGTGTTGTCTTTTGCCCTACATCTCCAGGAGCAGCATCACATTGCCACTCCTGTCTTCCAAGACGACAATCGCCGTGTGCACAGGGCTAAACCTGTGTCTGAGTGGCACGACGAACAATCAACAACACTGTCTCACCACGACTGGCGCTCCAAATTCCCAGATTTAAATCCTATTAAAAATACACTGGTGTGCAAAAATTAAGGACGAAGAGGAGAAATTAGCATAGCAGCGGAACGAGCGGGCAGAACGGACCGAAAGACCACTCAGGAGATAGACTAGGATCCGGTACGGTAGGGCATGGGCATATATGCAGCATGACTAGGGGGGGGTGTCGGAAGGGTATAAAGCACACAGGCGGTGTATGCTCAGCAATTTGGTGAAAGCTCTTGCACGCTGTACATCGGTTTGAACGACGTCGAGCTACTGCCACCGTGTGATATGGCCAAAGGCAATCCAGTAGACGACATCTGGATGACTTTACCCAAGGTCGCGTTATTGGGAAGTTGGAAGAAGGTCGAAGTGTGACTAGTGTGGCCGAGGAGTTTGGGATCGCTCACAGCATCGTTTCACGAGCTTGGAGAGCATTTCAAACGACAGGAACAGCTGTCCGAGAGTTTTGCAGTGGTTGTAACGTACCAGGAGATGTGACGTACCTGCCCGAAGGACGCACACGACATAAAGGCAGATAGGAATCTGAATAAAACGTCCGCGTAGCTCAATTGGTAGAGCAAGTTATTCCGGAATGAGGGGACCCGGGTTCGAATCCTGGCGCGGATAAAAATGACGGAGAAATTTACTTCGTTATAATGGCGCCCGAACTGTCCGGATGACCCGACCGTTCAAAATTTCGCATTGGTGTGATGTTATTTCCACACCACGAGATAGGAAAAATAAGAGAATCCCTTCTCCAGCACTTCGAAAAAAAATAATAAGGGGGAGATGATGTAACGTACCAGGAGATATGACGTACCTGCCCGAAGGACGCACACGACATAAAGGCAGATAGGAATCAGAATAAAACGTCCGCGTAGCTCAATTGGTAGAGCAACTTATTCCGGAATGAGGGGACCCGGGTTCGAATCCTGGCGAGGATAAAAATGACGGAGAAATTCACTTCGTTATATGGTCGTCCACGAGCAACCACGGCGGCGGACGACCGGTATATTGTCCTACAGGTGACAAGAGACAGACGACAGGAGAAATCGCAAGGCACATGCAACAGACAACTGGACGTCCGTTATCGCGTTTTACCATGGCCAGGAGGCTGCACAAAGGTGGTCTATTTGCACGGCGACCAGTACGGTGTGTGCCATTAACGCCTGCTCATCGGAGACGGCGGTTTCTGTGGTGCCAGGAACAAAAGAACTGGACACAACAGCAATGGGGTCGAGTTCTCTTTACGGATGAGGCCGATTTAGTCTGACGAGCGATTCTGGACGTATACACATCTGGAGAGAACAGGGAACACGCAATCACACCTCCGACATCATCGAAAGGGGCCGATTTGGAGGTGGTGCAGTTCTCGTTTGCGGCGGTACCATGCTTGGTAGCCGTACTGACCTCCACATCTTCCAAGGAGGTTCAGTCACTGGTGTCCGCTATTGTACCGAGGCTCTCCTGCCTCACGTGCGTTTGTTTAGAGGTGCTGTGGGTCCTGAGTTCCTCTTCATGGACGACAACGCTACACCTCATCGTACAGTGGCTGTCGCAGAGCTGTTGGAGAGCGAAGATATTCAACGCATGGCTTGGCCCGCAAGGTTCCCGGACCTAAATCCAATCGAACACGTGTGGGACCTTCTCGGGAGACGCTTGGCAGCAACGATTCCGCAGCTGCGATTGACGCTACAAGAGGAATGGGCCGCGATGCCACAACAGCTCTTTGATAACCTCGTCCTCAGCATGGACAGACGTTGTAAATCCTGCAACGCAGTCAGGGGTGATCATATCCCCTACTAAAGACTGGATTTTTCTTGGCAGCCGCCTGCCACATGGACGTTTCTGTCTTTTGTCCAGTTGTTCTCGAAGCTACTTTTTCAATAAAGTGCCTTTGTATCCTTTGGATTCCTGGTTTTACAGTTTTGCTCATTTGCCCCATATTCTTACATCTTGGGGATCTTATGGTATGATTTGAGTCGATGTGGAGCACTTCGAAAAACCGTCTCGTCCATAATGTTTGCACGCCAGTCTATGTGGGATCCTTTGGAACGAAAGGTGAAACGCCGAAATAGACACCCACGTACTCTGGAGGAACTTCGGAACCAATTGAAGCAGGAGTGGCTGCAAATCGATGTTCGATACCTCAACAACCACGTGGAGTCTCTACTACACGTGATTGATGCTGTCATCAAGGCAAGTGATGCCATCATCGGTTATTAAGTATGTCCTGACATTGGTGACTAAGTTTTTGTCCGGGGTGCTTATAAGCAAGCATCTTTAACAAATGGAAGAACTGAAAAGTTCCTGTGGCAAGGAAGACATAAAAAAGTCAAGGTGGATATAGGGTGTAAGCCTGCGGAACTTTCTCAACGGTTTTGTTCAGCACTTATCTTGCAAGATTTGAAAGCCTCTGTTATCAGCAACACTTACGATGTGACTGAACTCCTTTCGAAGTCATAGTGAGAAGAATTGGTAGTGAAACACGTAACACACAAAGCATTAGAAGAGTTCTTAATATCATCATATCACGCATAAGTTACATTAAAAATTATAAGTGGTGGGACGTTTCGTAGTGACTTCTACCTTCATTAGCCATGGAATGAAACACGTAGAATGAACCATGTGGGCCGCCCCGGTGGCGCAGTGGTCTAAGGCGCTGGCCTCTGATCATTCGTCCGTAAGGGGTCCGGGTTCGAATCCCGGTCAGGCATGGATGTTGTGTTTGTCTTACGGCACTGGCTCTCTCCCTTCCCTGGAACCAGTGACCCTAAATTAGGGACGGGCGACTGCTTATAGCCCATTGAGTTGCTCACGGTGGTCGTTAAACCCCCACTCAAAAAAAAAAAACCATGTGGTATAAGCATCAGTTGTTGCCAGATTTCAAAATAGTTTTCCAAATGATAAGGATGTGAAAAGGTGAGTCTGTATTGCATGTGTTAGGGGTAAGGTAGATTTCATGCTTTCGCGGTACCTGAGGGCTTTCCGATTGCTGAACGGAACGATACGTTTAACATTTCGGAAATCGCGGACGTATCGCTGATAGTTAAAATGGAAAGGGAGGTGGAAGGGTTGCCTTTCTTAACATCGGCGTTATGTTCCATCACTTGCCGGTTGATAAGTACTACCAATTTAGTGGGTAACGCCTGTGGAAGTGTTGACAGGGATGGAGTAGACACCTTGAAAATCTAGGGATTCATTGGGATCTTTATCTTTAAAGATGATATTAACAAGATGTGGAGGTGGTTTAACTGCAATCCTGTAGCCAAAAGATTTGAAAATAGAGCAAACTTTATGAGGGAAGGGCAGGCTAAAGGGTAAAATACCAACACACTGATGAGTGGTGGAAGGTTCAAGCAGTAAACTAGTAGTTCTGTTCTGTGACTCAAATTTCTTAATTAGTCTATGTACTAAAAGGGGTGGAAAGCCATGCAATTTGCCAATGTTGATGATGTTCTGATATTCTTTTTGAAGAGCAGGAGGGCTGTTGCAAATGAAATATGTAAAATTCTCGTCCTAAGAACAGGTGGACAACAACATTAGTTTTCTGGATGTTAACATCAACATCAATCCAGACTTCTCACTTAGTTTCTGTGTTTACAGTGAACCTTCTGCCACCCATAATATTATCCCTAACCATTCTTGCACCTTTGAAAAATATAAATTGGCTGCTATAAAGTCATACATCCACAGAGCTAACCTTATTTGCAAGAGCCCTTCAGCTCTTACAAAAGAATATCAGAACATCATCAACATCAGTAAATTGCATGGCTTTCCACCCTTCTTAGTAACTAGACTAATTAAGATATTAGATTCACAGAATAGAACTACTAGTTTACTGCCTGGACCTTTCATCATTCATCAGTTTGTTGGCACTTTGCCCTTTAGCCTGTCCTTCACTCATAAAGTTTGCTCTATTTTCAAATCATTTGGCTACAGGATTGCAGTTAAACCAGATCCACATCTACTTAATCTCATCCTTAAAGACAGAGATCCCAATGAACCCCTAGATTTACAAGGTGTCTCCTCTATCCCTGTCAAAACTTCCACAGGCGTTACCCACTACATTGGTAGTATTTACCGCAGCATAAATCCGCAATTGATGGAACATATCGCTGATGTTAAGAAAGGCAACCCTTCCACCTCCTTTTCAATTTTAACAATCAGTAATACATCCGTGATTCCCGACTGGCAAAATGTCAAACGCATCGCTCCTTTTAGCAATCGGAAAGCCCACAGATATCGCGAAAGCATGAAATCTACCTTAGCCCTAACACCTGCAATACAGGCGAACCTTTTCATATCCCTATTATTTAGAAAGCTATTTTGAAATCTAACAAAAAATGAAGCTTATACCACATGGTTCATTCCACGTGTTTCATTCCATGGCTGATGAAGGTAGAAGTCACTACCCAAACGTTCCACCGCTTATAATTATTGACGTAACTTATGCGTGATATGATGATATTAAGAATTCTTCTAATTCCTTTTGAAGAACTTATACTACAGAAAAAAGAATTTATAACTATGTTAAATTGTGTTTTGATTTTGAAATATGAATCGCAATGTTGTAATTAACCTTCGAAATTAATTCAAAATTATTCTGAAAATATTTGTGATTCATATAGGACGAATATAAATTTTAACACTGTAATAAGAAACTTTCTCAAATCCTGAATCAATGAGCGGGCATATTTTTTTCTTAATGGAATCAGCTCTTCGATTTATGACAATCAAAGTGTACTACCTGCACATTAGAAGCGAATTAACTCCATTAAATGAGCGTGACTGTATTCCTTACATACACTACGAGTATCACTGTGTTTAATTCACAAATTCCCACGTTGTCAACCATATCTCAATGCCTCAGTCTACTGTTGAATGGAGAATGAAATCAATTTACTGTTATTTCCATATACGAATTAAAGCGCATTTTTTAACAGCAAACCACCGTTGCAACACATTTATGAACGCAATGTTTACCGTGAAATGCCTAAATCAAATGAATATTTGAAAATGGAAGACTTGACAGAACAATGGATTTCAGGTGGACTGATATGTACTGCAAATTATTTGAGAATTCATAGGAAAGGAGGATGTCTGAGAGTCTGTCCATTAACTCTTTAACGACCATAACGCCCAAAACGCCCGTACGTACAAATGGTCATAGCTGATCGAAACGCTTGTCTAGAGTAAGTCAGATTTCCTATCTTTACTTGTTCTTCAAATTTTCTCGACCTATGATGGATTAGCAGGAGTCACTGTCAGTCATTATTGTTGTTATTAAACCACAGAAGTGAAACAACAGACAGTTTCGGGAGTTATGATATTTAGAGTGATACAAGATTTTGGGGTCATGGTCGTTAAAGGGTTAACCGGATGTTTCTGAGAAAAAGCAAAGGTTTAATGAGATATCAGAAGTGAAAAAATCTGCACTTCCATGAGCTCCACGGACTTGACTACACAGACAGACTCAGATCAGCTCGCGTCCGGGTAGTTAGATTCGTTATACCGCCATGTAGAAAATGTATTTTTTCATCAAATTATCGAAGTCGTCCTAATAGGCGAGTGGTACAAAGCATTGGCTTCTAACCATTCGTCCGAGATGGGTCCGGATTCGAATCCCGGTGATGCACGGATGTTGTGTTTGTCTTACGTCGACGGATCTCTCCCTTACCTGGAACCAGTGGTCCTAAATTAGGGACTGGCGACTGCTTATATCCGACTGAGTTGCTTGCGGTTGTCGTCAAATCCTCGAACAAACAACCAAATTATCGAAAAAGGAAAATAAATTTGATTTCAGAAACAATTTATTGAGCATCTTTTTGTAAATTAAGTGCTTCAATCTGCTTTTCTGGGGATTTAATGGTCCTCACTGGCATCAAACGTTATGAGGAGTCGTTGTCTCTGTACCTTCCCTAGAACCGCTGGTTCTAGGGAAGGTACAGAGACAACGCTGTTAGACGAGCGCAAGAACCTGGGAGCGACTCGAACGATTATTCAGAAGCTCGCATCTCTGACCATTAGCCCACGGAAGCGTATCAGTCTGCTTTTAATGTGAAACATCATACTAAACAAAAATGTAAAATGTTAACATAGCAAAACATTACCTTTGTTCTGCATTGACACCTTTTGTTCTACATATCGCTATCGTATGAGTATTGAGATTTCTTTCCAAAAATAACCTTACTCTTATAAGCAAATTCACCGCGCAAAGTGCAGGCAATAAAAGCAGCTCCTACCACTTAGCATCTTCGATTTCTATGTTATTATGTGATATCTTTTCCTAGAACAAGTAACTCTGAATCAGCGGAACGGATAATTCTTCTTAGCCTCTGATGCTAACAAAGGTCATTAAACTTTCTTTCAGAAGAAAGGAAGTTTTAAAAGACTTAGATAATTAGTAGCGTTACAGTACATGCTGACAACTATGACAGATTAGCAGAGAGAATTTAAAATGCACAGAGATAAATTGGGAGCCTTGGATCTTGTCGCCAAAGTCAGCAGGTCGCAATATCTCTTTTAAGCGTCTGTGTCTCACACTGAAAAATAAACTACAAACTTGTATAAAACGATATTTGTTTTTTCATCAACCAACTCTTAACGCATGGAAAAACATTACCTGTCATCAAAACAACAAACATCTCCAGGGCTGACATGACACTCCGAAACGTACCAGGATATCCACATCTTCCATTTAAGGCCGGTATATAAAAGCGATGCATTCCGCAACTGTTTTGTGTTGCAGATTTTCTGTTTCAATATTCTTCATATAAGCTCATTGAAATGGACGAAAAGTTTTGGTCTTTGATTTTTGTCCCAATTTATATAACTCAAAATATGCACACGAATAGCAACGGGATGAATCGGAAACCTTATTTAATTTCGATTTTTGGAAGGCGCGCTAAATTAAAACTAGTTAAAATTTTTAAGGTTTCAGATGAAATAAAGTTTCCGTAGCATTTGTTTAACTTTTCAGTGTATTATATCATATGAATGCATATCAACCTCTCCGGTGATGTAGTGGTCTAAGAACTGGCTTCTAACCATTTTGTGCGAGATGGGTCCGGGTTCGAATCCTGATGAGGCATGGATGTGGCGTTTACCTCCTTTCCTGGAACCAGTGGCCCTAAATTAGGGGCGGGCGACTGCTTATAGCCCACTGAGTGTTCGTTAAACCCCCAAACAAACAAAAAATGTACATCACATGTTCGAAACGGCATTATAGTTTTATATGTTCGTTCTAATTTGAGGAGAAAATATCATGTTACACAACATGAATGAGAAAATTCCGAATTCGTGAATGTTAAAAAGTAGGTAAAATTCATAAGAACCATAAACATTTCCAAAACTGTGCTAGCAATTACTAGCACGTCTGAAACAGCACCTGCTGGATCGACTTGAGTAGAATGGTAAAATAAGCCCCGGATTTCACACAGCTGCTCGTCATTCAGTTTTCTTGGGCTCATCTAAACAGAATTGCTTCGTTATGTTCTTCTTCCCAGTACTGAATTCGGATAATTTTGTTCCTGTGTGGCAGTTTTTATATCAGTTCGCACCGATCAAGTATTAATCACTTTTACTTTACCGATGCAGAACAATGGAGGCTTCCTACATTCCTAAGTATGGAACCGGCATTTAGTGCGATATTCAACAAGAAAAAAGCCACCGAATTGCTTGGTGCAATGAGCACGTCTTTTGAATCTTTTGTGACAGGAAAAGAACTTTTCCCAGGAGATTCTTTAGAAAAGGAAAATAAAATCTGCGACAAAAATGCTTCTTTTACGCCTAGTAGTGGAAAAAAACTAATCATTATTTAAAATACCCAATGTGAGCAGTGTTCTTGATAATGAATGGAACCAGTTAAAAAACTAATCTGATTTCCATCATCGGTAAAACATTCAGAAACAGAAATCGCTACTTATTCCCACTAGCGGCAGAAATGTGATAAAGACGAATTAAGAATTGTACAAAAAATGTTCCTCAAGACGAAATATTTTCGAGGCTGAAAGAAGGAAATATTTTCGAGGCTGAAAGAAGGAAATATTTTCGAGGCTGAAAGAAGTTTTCAAATCGAACGATTAGAAGATTGACATATGGAGCAAAACGTGATATAACTTTATGCTTTCTGGAGGAAAAGCTGTATGACTTTTAGTTGCAGAGATAGTAAGTAAAAAGCTCTTGTGCACATACCCCCTAGTAGGAAAATTGCGCAGAGTTTTAGAAGGATGATGTTCACAATCTTTTTTTGTAGCTAATGGAACACAATAGAAAGATAATTTTTTCAACGGCAGTTTTACATCAAGAAGGAATGGCCAAAGCGTGAATCTCCTTGACAGAAAAATGTTGCACATCCCCCATTGGTCAACACTGAAAATATTTTTTACCTCCACTTCATACAAAATTAGATCATTTTAAAAACTTTGTTAAGGCCATGGATAAAAATGGTGCTGGGTTTGCTTATTTGAAGGAAAAGTTTCTTCTAACAAGGGATGCTAAAATTAAAGAAGGCGTTCTTGTGGGCGCTCAAATGAGAGCTCTGATTCAAGATGGAAATTTCGGAGAGCTATCTATTGAGCCAAGTTGAAAAGAAATAGCGTGGAGATCGTTTAAAAGTGTTACGGAAATGTTTTGGAGGAATTTTAAAGCACAGAACTACGGTGACATTGTGGGTGAACTATTACATTCATTCAAAGATATGGGGTGCAATATAGTGGTGTTGGATTTATAATAAACAAGAAACTGAAGGATAAAGTGGTAGAAGTTGAAAGTTCCTCTGACAGAGCTGCACGACTCGTTATCCAACTATCGAGAAGATACCAGGCTCAGATTATTCAAACTTATGCACCCACCACAAGTCATCCTGAAGAAGAAATTGAAGAATTTTATGAGGAAATTCGTCATCTAAATAATAAAGGTAAGCAGCACTTGAAGATAATTATGGGAGATTTCAATGCAAAAATAGGGCAACGGCAACAGAATGAAACTTCAGTAGGTAAATTCGGTCACGGCAACAGAAACCAGCGTGGAAATACTCTCGTTGAGTTTGCAGAGGCAGAAGGATTTTTCATCTTGAACTCCTTTTTCAAGAAAAAGCCACACAGGAAATGGACATGGAGACATCCAATTGGGACGACAAGTGAAATTGATTTTATTATGTGTAACAAAAAATTCGTCATCGAAGACTGCAGTGTGCTGAACAAGTTCAACACAGGTAGTTACCATAGATTGGTGAGATGTAAGATGCACCTCAACACTAAACTGGAACGTGGCAAGCTCATAAGACAAACAAAATGTATTGACATAACCAACCTTAAAAAACACCATAATACTTTCAAGTTGGAACTGAAGAACAGATTCTCTGCTTTAGAAGGCCTAACATCGGAAGAAGTGGATATTTCGGAAGTTAACAGAAAAGTAACCAAAGCTCTAATGGAAACAGCAACAAAATTAGCTGGGTCTAAGAACAAGTTGCATGTGAACAAATTATCAGGAAAAACCAAAATGTTGATGCAAAAAAGAAGAGATGAGGACAACTAAAGAAGATGTGACTTCCAAAGTGGAATATATAGAGCTATGCAAGACAACACGAAAAAGTATCACTGAAGACGTAAGGAAATTCAACTGTGAGCTAGTGAGGAAAGCAATTGAAAACAACCAAAGCCTTAAGATAGCAAAGGGACATCTCAGTAAGGGAAGAAAACAGATTATGGCTCTGAGAAAAGAAGATGGTTCTATAACAAGAAATAGAGGCGAAATTTTGACGAGAGTGAAAGATTTCTACTCCAAATTATATGAAAGGGATGATACATGTACTCCAGACATCATGAAAGGTACCAGAGTTCTTCCAGTCCTCCCAGCAGAAGTTGCTCATGCAATCAAGAACATGAAGCGGGGGAAAGCTCCAGGAGAAGATGGAATTACTATAGACATCATACAAGAAGCAAGTGGAGAAATTGAAACAGTACTCGCCCAAATTTTCACTCGATGCCTTAATGAAGGGAAAATTCCTGAGGATTGGAACAATGCTACAATGATCCTGCTACATAAAAAAGGTGACATTGAGGATCTCAGGAACTACAGACCTATCAGCCTCCTATCAGTGGTTTATAAAATCTTCACTAAAGTTCTTTCACACCGCTTGAAGGTAACACTGGACATGGCTCAACCGAGAGAACAAGCTGGATTCAGGAGTGGCTACAGCACAATAGATCATATCCACGTACTGAGAGAACTAATTGAAAGAGCGAGGGAATATGAACTTCCATTGTGCATGGCTTTTATCGATTATGAAAAAGCCTTTGATTCGGTGAAACCATCAGCAGTTACCACGGCTCTGAAATCCTGCGGTATTGAAGATGCATACATTAATATTATTAATAACATCTATGAAAATGCAAGTGCAAAGATTCAGCTGTTTGAAAATACAACACACATAAAAATTGGAAAGGGAGTGAGACAAGGTGACACCATATCTCCGAAGCTCTTTAATGCCACATTGGAAAATGTCTTTCAATCACTGAACTGGGAAAACAAAGGGATAAAGATTAATGGAGATTATCTAACCCACCTTCGTTTTGCTGATGACGTAGTCATTTTTGCAACTAGCCCATCAGAGCTGCAGAGTATGATCCAGGAACTTGCTGACAAGAGTAAAGAAGTGGGATTAAAAATGAACTTTCAGAAGACAAAAGTGATGTTCAATGCTTTTACAAGAAATGAAGATTTATCGATCGATGGAGAAAAACTGGAGATAACAGATACATATGTTTATCTTGGACAGCAGATATCAAGTGAGGGTCACATTGATGAAGAAATTAATCGGCGTACAAAACTTGCCTGGAGAGCTTTTGGAAGAAACAGCATAATTTTCAAGAGCAATATGCCATTATGTCTTAAAAGAAAAGTGTTTGATCAATGCATCCTTCCAGTGCTTACGTATGGTGCAGAGACGTGGACCTTAACTAAAAGAGACATACAAAGGCTGCAGACAACTCAAAGAAGCATGGAGAGGTGCATGCTTGGTATAACCAGGAGAGATAAGAAGAGGAACTCGTGGATCCGAAAAATGACGAGAGTGGAAGACATCATGATCAGAGTTAAATCCCTGAAATGGCAATGGGCTGGACATACTGCCAGAAGGACAGACCATAGATGGACAGCCGAAATTTTAGATTGGATTCCAAGGGACAGGAAAAGACCCAGAAAAAGACCACATGGGAGATGGGTGGATGAAATTCGTAAATATGCGGGAGTGACATGGAGGAGACTGGCACAAGACAGACCGTTGTGGAGGAAACTTGGGGAGACCTTCGTCCAGCAGTGGATTGATAATGGTTGACAATGATGATGATGATGATGATATACTTTACCATTCATTTCTTGGACTCCCACTTGGATTGCTTCCCTGAGAATCTCGGTGCCGTCAGCGACGAACATGGCGGGCGATTTCACGGAATGTACCAGGGAAAGTGGAGAGTTCTAGATGCTTGCTGACTATTCTTGGACACTTAAAAGGGATGTTCCAGATACTAAATACAGAATAAAATAATCAGCAGTCACATTTTAGGTAATATGAATAATGGTATAAATATATAATACGTAAATACAGATTTTCTCCGGATTTTAACCTATGTGTCACGCCCTGCGCCATACAGAAAAACTAGTAACATATTTGAATTCAGGATAAAATGTACTAGTACATTTTGAGTACCAAAAATGTAGTTTTATTTTCTAAACCAGGGTAATATACGCTTACGTCCCCTACCGGAAAACTTTGCCTTTTCTGAAGAAGCAATTGAAGGCAAAATTGTCTTGGTTCTAGAAAGTATCAAACTAAGTATGAACTGTGTCATTCTGGGTTTTAGAAGCAAAGACACAGGAAAAATTTTTTTGAATTCGATAACATCTGCTTCTAACGTCTGCTAGCGACGAAGTTATGAATCGGAAAAATACAAAATGGCAAGAATCATCGTTTTGACGTTTCAGGCTTAACAATACGGAAATAATTTTTCTTAATTGAATTAACAGCTGCAGAGATAAAATGTACACAGGCAGACGCACATAGCGATAACATAATAAATAACGCGTCCTTTCTTTTGCGAAAGACGTGCTATAAAGAAACGTAAAAGTAACAAAAACAATGCTCTATGAAAGAAATATGATAAATATATGCAAAGAATAAAATCGATGCATATATCAACCAGGTTTATATCGAATGTTAAATCATTATTGTACAAGCGAGGTGGATATCAAGGTTAAATCAGTAACTAAAACTAAATTAAAGCCCTGAAGTTAGCAGGGAAAAAAATGTTTGGACAGCATAGGAAATGATTTTAGTCAAAATGCCGGACTTCCCGCAGACACCGATTTTCTAACTAGAATTACATTTTTTCAAGGACGCAAAGTTCCACCTGCGAGCGTAATATTATACGTCACATAGCGATAACATAATAAATAAATATGGAAAGATTATGGTAATGGAAGAAGATGCCATTTTATGTATCGCACTATAACATCTCCAAGAAAACAGCTATTCTGCGATCACAAATTTATTTTAGAATGAAAAAAAAAATATATATATATATATTTTTCATTCTAAATTAAGTTACCTGGGTGCCCCAGTGTTTACTTGCGTGGTCAATTGCTGCCTTGTTGCTCGTCGATTGCCCTTGACCAGTCAACCTAGGCGACCTTCTCTTCTGGGGTCGACGGTCTCTGGGACTCCACCGTTATGACGTCAGGAGGTACTCGGTGTGCCAGCGGTCCATTCTTGGCACACCCTTACTACAGCACCATACGAACAGCTCACGAAGTCTGCTGTTTCTGAGATGCTTGCACCTTTGAAGCGGTGATGATCATTCCTTTTTGAACGTCCGTCAAATCATCTGCTGTTTCTGAGATGCTTGCACCTTTGAAGCGCTGATGATCATTCCTTTTTGAACGTCCGTCAAATCATTACGTCTGCCCATTGTGATCACGTAACGTACTATGGCTCATCTGTTCTGGCCAAAAAGGCTAGGACAGATGAGCCATAGTATAGATATGTAGGCAACGACAGATGTGCCATAGTGCATATACAGTGACGGAAAAAAATCCCAACACCAAGAAGGGGTTGTGTTAGATAAACGACAGTTGGTAGGCGGTGAGAGTACATCTGTAAGATGACGTCTATGCAAATGTCGCGCTATGCGCATACGTGTGGCGATAGTAGCGCCCCTCGGAACATGCAAAGCAGGTTTGCTGTATATACGCGCTGTAACGTTCGTGAGCGTTAGTTATCGTTGAGATTCGACGTAGTATGTTGATGTTAGTCAAGAATGCCTTTAAGAAGACGAAGAAGCCATTATCAACAGCTCACGGAGTTTGAACGAGGTCGTGTAATACGGCTACGAGAAGGTGGATTTTCTTTCCGCAATATTGCAGAACGACTTGGCAGGAATGTAGCCACTGTGCATGATTGTTGGCAGCGGTGGTCAAAGAAAGGTACTGCCTCAAGAAGACCGGGTTCCGGCCGGCCACGTGGCACTACTGAGAGGGAAGACCGCCGTGTACGGCGTTTGGCCGTGGCGCATCGTACCGCGTCTGCGGCAGCAATTCGAGCTGCAGTTGCCACCAGAGTGACACAACGAACTGTTACAAATCGGTTACTTGAAGGACAGCTCAGAGCCAGACGCCCTGTAGCGTGCATTCCACTTACTCCAAACCACTGCCGTTTGCGACGTCAGTGGTGTCAAGCTAGAGCTCATTGGAGGACGGAGTGGAGATCTGTTGTGTTTTCTGATGAAAGCCGGTTCTGCCTGGGTGCCAGTGATAGCCGTGTGTTGGTTAGAAGGAGGCCAGGTGAGCGCCTGCAACCAACCTGTCTGCGGCCGAGACACACTGGACCTACACCTGGAGTTATGGTCTGGGGAGCAATTTCCTATGACAGCAGGAGCACTCTCGTGGTTATCCCACGCACCCTGACGGCACAGTTGTACGTCGGTCTGGTGATTCAACCTGTTGTGCTGCCATTCATGAACAGCATTCCAGGGAGTGTTTTCCAACAGGATAACGCTCGCCCGCATACCGCTGTTGTAACTCAACATGTTCTACAGAGTGTCGACATGTTGCCGTGGCCTGCTAGATCACCAGATCTTTCACCAATCGAGCACGTATGGGACATCATTGGACGACAACTCCAGCATCACCCCAACCAGCAATGACCGTCCCTGTATTGACCGACCAAGTGCAACAGGCATAGAATTCCATCCCACAAACTGACATCCAGCACCTGCACGACACAATGCATGAACGTTTGCGTGCTTGCATTCAACATTCTGGCGGTTACACCGGTTACTAATGTACCAGCATTTCACATTTAAAATGGCTCTTCTCGCGCTTACATTAAGCTGTGATCTTGAAACCTTAATCGATTGAATATGTTACCTATATAAATGTATTGCCGCCATTTAATTCCTATACGACTTTTTTCGTGGTGTTGGGATTTTTTTTTCCGTCAGTGTATATATATATACCTGCCTCCCCGGTGGCAGATTGGTTTCAGGCGTTGGCTTCGGATTACTCGTCTGGCTTTTGCCCGAGAGCCGGATAAAGCAAAGGGAGGAGCGCCTGTCCGAGGGCGCTGGCCCTGCCCAACCCCTCCAACCAGCTCCCCGAATTTAGGGATGAGCATCTGCGTATAGTTCTCATGGCGGTCGCTAAACCGCGATTTATTTTTAAGAAAAACTATGCAGGTCTTTGATGCGAAGAGGATGACAAAAAGTATACCGATCACACTAAAAACGGAATTAAGTAGCCGTTAGAGGAGATGAAACGAAACCGTTTGTTTGATGCGCAAACTTATATTATTAGAAAGCGGCAGAATGGGAAATTAGGGTCCAGAATGACAAAGTGTTGTGGAGGCATGAAGCGCTTTATAAACAGCAAGTTTATGTAATTTTAATTTCCAATTTAATGCATTCAGTTTATTTTTCAAATTGTATTATTTTATTGTTTGAGGCAGCCAAAACATTATCCTCTTGAAATTATTTTAACAGTAACTGTGGGGAAAATGAGCCTCACACAAAAGATTTGTTTTCATTCAATCAGTAAATTAATTAGATTGAAACGAAACGATTCCATTCATTTTTGTAACATATACGCTGCTAAGGTATCGTAATGCTAATCGCCGAGTGGTCTAAAGCTGTTTCGAGTCCCGGTTAACGCGTGGGTGGTGGGTGTGTTTGTCTTTAGGTGATCGCTCCCTCTGTATCCTAGATCCTAGAATCAGTGACCTCAAATTAGATTCCAGAGTTGAGAGTTGATTGTGGCGCCCCCACACTCCAAAACGATTTGTTTTTGCTTTCGCAAACAAAGAAAGCAAACTGTTTCGCTAAGTTTGGGGGTGGAGGAAAAGGAGGGTAAGTGATTTCCTTGAGCATCTAAAGATATAAGAGGAGGACATTAGTCCGCAATTTGTAGAACCTGGCTCCATGTTCGGGACAGAGCAAGGCCGTCTAGAAATTACAAGGCCATGTCATTAGAGTGTTGAATTCCCTCCGTTTCGGATGTCACTCTCATGTTACACTGCCTGATACGTCGGTGCCGTATTTGACGTCATGCACGACAGCGTCGGAAACCAATCGGAAGCCTTGGTTTTCGCGTGACGTCCCTAAAAAAGAGAACTCATCTCTCTAGTGTCATGGCCTTGTATTTTCTAGACGACCTTCGATAGAGCCAGAGCCGTGGGACAAGCGCACATGATTACGTGGGTGTATAACGAAGTGAGTTTCTCCGTCATTTCTGTCCACGCCAGGATTCGAACCTGGATCCCCTCATTCCGGAATAAGTCACTCTACCAATTGAGCTACGCGGACGTTTTATTCTGATTCCTATCTGCCTTTATGTCGTGTGCGTCCTTCTGGCAGGTACGTCACATCTCCTGGTACGTTACAGGTGAAGCGACCTACTAGAAAATCGTGGGATAAGCGCCCCTGTTATAAGTCATCGTGGGCGAAGAGACCCTGCTAATCTAATTACAATGTATTACTGCCCCCTTCGGTAATATATGTTACGTACCTACCTCAGAGGTGACGCACTTTTTAAGACAGCAAAGCTTCTTTGTCGGTGTAACTTAACTGAGAAAGCATTCGGCTCCGGAGCAGAAGGAGTCGATATCCGCCACTGGAAAATTGCTTTTACGCTACAGATAAAGCAAACCCTCTATAAAATCGGTTCTTCGCAATAGCGAAACCTCTACACGCACTGAAATTTACATAGCAATTTCTGGAAGACAGTAACGCAAAAGTCGTTCTTACTGACGGACTGAATATTGAAATTCAGTCCACGAATACAAAAAAAGGGACATAGCGTGATGTCACGTGCTTGCAACATAATGGTTAGAAAAGATTATTTAAGTCAAATACGGACTAGCAGCACCATGTTTATATTATGGAAACGATAGCTTTAGCTTCACTGCTCTACGCCCCACAGCATGATTCTCATTGAACTGCTTTTCTGCAGAAAAGATGCTAGTCCAATGAAGTATCCAGTTCGAAATCCAACGTCTAAGTTTTACAAACACTTTTGGGATTAACCGAAGTACTAGATCAGGGCAAGACAATTTCGATAGCTTAAAGGAGGACAAGAAGTGTCTCAGATTCCTCCAAGTTGCTATATAAATCTTGAAGAAATGTGATTTAGGAAATCAATGCCTATAAGGAGCCACTGGTGGGTTAACATTTTGCTTATAGTTCAAGATATCCCAAGGTGGGTCAAAAGTACCTCCCGTTTGCAGCTAAAAGCGTTTAATGGTGAAAAACAGCCATACACGCTCACCTCATTCTGCAAAGTACTGGCAGTTGTTCTCTACAGTCCTTTGCAAACGTTCCACCTGAGATATGATCCCACGGTGGTAACACACAAGCGGTTTCAAGGACAAAATTTCTGATGCCAGATTCCACATCCACCACTGAATCGAAGTGTTGTCTTTGTAAGAAACGAATAATGGAGCAAAACAGGTAGCAGTCGGATGGAGCAAGTCCTGGACTACATGGAGGATGGGACAGGATCTCACTTCTTTCCAGTTCCTGTGGGTTTCGTCTGACTACTCTAGAGGTGTGACTACTTGGAGCTTTATCAACTTGCAGCAACGCCCGCTTCCTTTTGAAGATCGCTGGGTAGTGTTGACGTAGAGCATTATGGACCCATAGCAGTTCTCGTCCAAAGCCTAATATTCCTGCATGAGTTGCCAGACCACAGAACCTTTGCAAATCCACCAAAGTTACAGCACATCTTTCTTCTCGAATCGCCCTCTTTGCACCACTGGCTGTGCTTCTCTCGGCGTGACCTCAACGACTGGTTCCCATTGGTAGGACATTATATGAATATCCACTCTATAACGAAGTGAATTTCTCCGTCATTTTTATCCGCGCCGGGGTTCGAACCCGGGTCCACTCATTCCGGAATAAGTTGCTCTACCAATTAAGCTACGCGGACATGTATTCTGATTCCTATCTGCCTTTATGTCGTGTGCGTCCTTCTGGCAAGTACGTCACATCTCCTGGTACGTTACATCATCTCCCCCTTATTTTTTTTTTTTTTTTTTTCGAAGTGCTGGAGAAAGGATTCTCGTATTTTTCCCATCTCGCGGTGTGGAAATAACATCACACCAATGCGAGATTTTGAACGGTCGGGTCATCCGGATAGTTCGGGCGCCATTATAACGAAGTGAATTTCTCCGTCATTTTTATCCGCGCCGGGGTTCGAACCCGGGTCCACTCATTCCGGAATAAGTTGCTCTACCAATTAAGCTACGCGGACATGTATTCTGATTCCTATCTGCCTTTATGTCGTGTGCGTCCTTCTGGCAAGTACGTCACATCTCCTGGTACGTTACAACTCTTAATCATCTGTGACGATACGATGCCACAGCCTATCGTCCCGTAGATTTGACTGTAATCTGTGACGGAGAACGACAAGGTGTACCTCTGCTGGAGTGTCAATTCATGGGTAACCATTTGATGGGGCCCGGATGAGAAACGAATCTGTTGAAGGCGACGAAAGACAGTGGATTCGGAAGACCCTACCTGAACTGTCAATCGTCGTGTCCTGGTACCGGGGTTCGCTGTCAAAGCTTCGACCAGAATATCAGTGTTGGTGGTCGGTGGACGTCTTGACCTCGTCTTGACTTCTAGAGTGGGGTCCTCAGCAGTGAAGCACAAGACCCATTTTTGTGCAGTACTGCTGTCCACCGTTTTCTCGCCTACAACTACACAAACTTCTCTCGCTGCTGCCGCATTTACCTATTTTTTCCAATAATTGCGTTGGAGCATTCAAACAGCACGTTTACCGACCTCCATCTTCTGCTCCGCTGAGAACGCAATGTGGCTTCGTTCCAAATGCACGTCATCAGCCTCGTATGTTCCACGTAAGTCGACGCTGGAGTGCGTTTTGCACAGGAATGGAAGCCCAATAGTATATGTAGCTCAAAACGAGACCAACTTTTGACTCATGCTGGTATCTACCTAAAAACACTCAATCCCTGTTATTTTTGGCAATATTGCATATCTTACATGTCGGGCTTGATAAAATCTGGTTTATAAAAGAATTCTTTATACGAACATTGGCTGCAATACATGTACCTCCTTGAACGAGTGTTTTTCAGGAAAAGCAATGCTTTTTGCGATTGCTGATGACTACGCATTTAAAAAAATCACAGATTCCCGATACAAATTTTGAAGATGACAATCCGTTTTTTGGTGTAAATATGACAAGGATGGTAAGTCAGATAATATCCCAAAACTTGAAAATTTCTTCGTCCTGGAGCGGAAATGAATCCGCGTCTCCCAGATAGCATACCCGGGCGCTATTTGGGAGACGCGGATTCGATTCCCGCTCCACGACGAAGAAATTTTCAAGTTTTGGGATATTATCTGACTTACCATCGTTGTCATATTTACACCAAAAAACGGATTGTCATCTTCAGAATTTGTATTATATGGTGTAATCCCGTATTTCATTCATGATTTATCTGCTTCTCCGGGCAATCACGAGATTAGATTCTTAACCTCCAGATTCGCTAAACATGAATGCCGGTTGCTTCGACTAGAGAACCCTGTGATGGTTTTATTCAAATTAAACGGAAACTTGAGACTTCCTTGTTCTGGGTGGTGTAGTGGTTTACACAAAGCAAGATTTACACAAAGCAATGCATGCGAGGAATTATTCCACGGTCTGTTGGAACTCGGGCGCGATCTGGGAGACGCGGGTTCGATTCCCGCTCCAACGACGAAGTTTTCAAGTTTTCAGATATTTTCTGACTTACCGTCGTTGTCATATTTACACCAAAACACGGATCGTCATCTTCAAAATTTGTATTGTATGGTGTAATCCCGTATTCCATTTATGATTGATTACCATTTTGTTTTCGCGAAAATGGTAATAAGAAATATATACAAAGATGCAAATTTATTGAAAATTAATTTGAACGATATCGAGAAAATCTTCACACTTAAGTTTGCCTGTTTTTGTTCATTATTTGGTGTTGGGAAATAACAAGTTTCAGTGACGAAACCGCTCCAAATGTTAAATCGATACTTGTCTCCTTTCTCGAAAAAATTTAGAGGCCAGAAAACAGCGGAAATGATTTGAGTAAAATTGTTTGCTTTTTGTTTTCGTTTTATTTATTTATTCATTCTTTACATATCGCTCTTCAATCTGGGATTTACACAAAGCAATGCATGCGAGGAATTATTCCACGGTCTGTTGGAACAAATGAGTTAAATTTGTTTTATTCATGCCCAGTAAAAATACGAAGGTCGGCAGCTGTCATTTCACATATCTCGATCCATATGAGACTCAATGTATGAAAACACTGCAATTATGGATGGTTAACTGAGAGATTGCCACACGTTTGCAAAATTTCTCTTTCCAATTGATTTTGAAGGTTCAGTGGTAATTTACTTTCTTTGCCTTGATGATTTACTCAGAGAATTTCTTTAACTCTAGAAAAATAAGCTTTGACACCGTCTACAAGAACAATTGTAAAGTAAATTATTTTGCGCGATTCAAAAATAAAATCCCAACAGTGTGTTTTGTCCTCTAACGTTTCTTCTGAAGTATCACATTTTTATGAATGTGTATAAAAAATTATGTTGAAGTTTTGGGCTTGTATTTAAAGAAAAAACAATCTTAATATCCTCGAGTAAGAGTTGTACGCTTCCACAAATTTCTGATATAACTTTAACACAAAATAAAGGAAAAAACAAACAAAAATACAATGATGAAAAAGTAAATGATTTTATTATTGTTTCAAACAAAATGGCCATGAGGTGCTTCGAAGACACAGCATGGAATTTAACAGTTGTTCAGACGATGTAGGTAAAGTTATTAAATCGTTAATAGTAGGAATTATCTCGCCTATAAAAAATCACTTTCTACTAATCAGAAACAGAAAATGTGCGGTAGAATAAAAACCGTAGCATATTTTGTTCCCCTTTTTAATTACCCTATTCAGAGGAATGTCTTCCTTTTTCTCTTGGATTCTAAGATATAAAGCGTTTGATTTTATTTTTGAATTAGCTGAATTTATGGGTCACCCTTCTCACCACAGGAAAAAACTGTAATGTCGTTTTAAAGAAAAAGCAAAGAAACTAATTTCCGAAAATTATCATAAGCGATAACCACCATGCAACAGAAATTTAGGAAAAGACATGGAAGAATTGCTTTGTGAAATCATTGAAGACTAGAACGCCATTATAATGAACTCTAAAATTACAAAACCGATATTTTAAAACGCATTTGAATATATTAGTTTGGAAATGATAAAAGAAGGGAACGCCCTACTAGTCCTCTGTAAAATTTAGGTGCTTTATCTTCCTGATCGTTTACCGTGATTAATTTCCCGATCACTTTCCTAAAGAAAAATGACGTAATCGAAATAAGAGAATCAAAAACGTACTGATGAAATCCTATGAAAATATTGTTGCAGTGATCTCTCCGCAAAACTTAAGATAATCAAGCTAAATTTGCTCTACACAACAATCCCAATTTTACATTAAGGTAAACGAAATATGATTCAGATCAACTTAATGATATATGTGACTGTTCTTCTTCATATGGCATTTACAGATCGGTTAGCTGTCTTGCCGCTGAATGGAGCTTCGCACTATTGGGATCCTTAGCCGGGAATGCGACAGATTGGGAAGCCAGCCCAATCCTCGGGACGCCGCAAATCACATGGGCAACCGACGGAAGCGGCTTAGACGTCTAGAGCAGAATGATTTAAATTGATTGGAGGTTTAACGACCACCGTGAGCAACTCAGTAGGATATAAGCAATTGCCCGTCCCTAATTTAGGGCCACTGGCTCCAGGAAAGGGAGAGAGCCAGCGTGGTAAGGCAAACGCCACATTCATGCCTCACCGGGATTTGAACCCGGACCCATCTCGAACGAATGATCAGAAGCCATCGCTTAGATCACTGCGCTACCGGGGAGGCTAGAGCAGAATGTGCTATTTACGTATTCACGCTATGTTAATGAAAATCCTGGAAAAGCTACGAATCGGATAGCCGGCATTGGAGAATCCAGCCTTTAACTGTCACGTGCCAAGCAAATAAAAGGCTGGCGATTAGCCAACTGCGTCACGAAGGTGGTCTGATGGTGAATTTTTTTTTTTTTTTTTTTTTGGATCGCAGGATTTTACGACCACCGCGAGCAACTACATGGGTTATAAGCAGTCGCTGTCACTGAGTTAGGTCAACTTACTCTAGAGAAGGTAGCCAGCAGTGTATATTAATTAAGCAATCGCCGTTCAAGACAATAAGGGCAACACAAACATTTTGGAAAGCGCCTTTAATTTGGTACACTTGTTGAAAATGAGTGAAATTCCCTTAAGGTAAGTAAAAACAATCGTTACGTTGAAAAAATAAATTTATGAATTATATGAAACTGACATTTATGAAAAATAGCTCGCAGTATTGTAAAATTAAAAAAAGAGTACCCTTAGTTTCGCATCGCGATGGAAAGAGGCGATGTGAAACTAAGGGTACTCTTTTTATACTGATTTTCCACCCACGAATCTTCAAGGGAAGATTCGTGTGTGGAAAGTAAGTGTAGTCGGCCGAGCGCTCGCTTCGCACGCAGACTGTCGTTGGTTCGTTTCCAAATCCAAACGGGCGTTTTTCAGGACCTGTTGAGAAAATTTCCGCAGTGCTGTGCCGTCATGCAGAAGTTTCGTAAGGGAAACAAAGTAGTTGTTTTATGTAGTTAGATTAATACTTTTTTTTAAAACGGCTACTACTGGGAAATTAGTGGACAAGATTCAGCAAGCCATCAGTTACGTCACGTGATTGCCGGCTGCCACTGCCTGGAAACTAGTGGACCACATTAGGCTAGCCATCATTTATGGCAAGTGCTTGCAGGGCCGTTGAAGGGCTACTTGTGGCAGCCACTGCCAATGATGGATAACTAATGGCCCTGTTCTGGCATATGGCAAATGATGGGGTGCCAGCTGCTGGCCTGAACTGCTGGCCCATGTGGTGGCCGCCGGGTCATATTATTGACGGTTGGGCAGCGGCAACATATGCTGGGCCGCTGCTGGCTGCCAGTGCTGGATTGAGTGCTGACTCAGCAACACTGTCTTTGCTGGGCTGTGACGATACGTCACCAAAACTTATCGTCCTGTGGGTTTGACAGCAATCTTCGACAGAGAGTTACACGTTGTGTCGCCTGATGGGGTGTCAATTCATTAGGAACCATTGGATGGCGCCAAGAGAAGAAATCAAGCAAGTGGAGGTGATGAACGATGGTGGATTGGGAAGACCACCACCTCGGTTGCCAGCTGTCTTGTACTGGTACCGGAATTCTCTGCCATTGCTTCGAATAGGATGCCAGTGTTGGTGAGCACTGGACGTACTGACCTCGGCTTATCTTCGAGATTAGTGTTCCAATATATTGTATCTCAATGCGGAATGTGATCACCAGCAGTGCAAGCGCTGTCTCTCTCGGCTGTTGGGAACCAGAAACCATAAATTATGGACGGACTGTTGCTTATAGCCTTCTCTGCTCACAGCGATCATTAAACTCCGAAAAGAGAGGTAAAAACATTCTTCCGCGCCTTTTTCTGAAGCGGAATGAAAGTTCAAAAATTGCACTTTCTGCAGGAAAAGCAACTGTACGACAACGAAAAATGCCAGCAGATAGGCTAACAATGAATTTTGAAATTTAATTTCTCTGGAAAGGAAACAATGAAGGAAATAATTTCTTTTGAAATTATTTCTCTAAATAACTTAAATTATTTTATTTAATTTCATTTGAAAAGAAGAAAAAATGACATGCGATCAACACAGCTGGCAGCTGTTTAATATAACAAGAAGGCAGTAAAAGCAATGGCAAACACGCAATTCATTAGGAAAGCTGGAAAAAATATCGAGCTTCTCTTTTGCCAACAATTAATGATTTATGTCGTGATGTAAACTGACCCTTACTTTTTAGCTCAACGATTTTCTCTAAAACTTTTCAGATTATACGTGAATACATACAGTATCTTACGAAGAAATAATTTTTGTCAGGTTTCATGTGACATCAAATGCAATATCAAACATGACTTCCTCACTTGCGACTGTTATCACGATGAACCTGAAATCACATACTTAAAAAAATCCTAATCATGCCTTTAGAAAAATACCCATTGACAACGTGTCTGTACGTGTGTTGCATACATTAGTATATACATATGCATGCATTGTGAGCTTATAGTTTATGTACCATCAGAACCGTCAAAACTGGGAAGTTTTGCTTCAAGTAAAGAAAAGACTAATTAAAAGTAAACACAATTCTTACTTGCTAAACAAAGTTTGTAAATTTTCTTACAGATTTCACGTTTTATTTGACAGGTATAAAAACTGTGCCGTGGAAAATAAGAGAATCGAAGCTACTTGGGAAAGTATACTGCGTCATTATGCAATCTCCAGAGTATAGCGTGAATTACCTGCGATTTAGAGCCAAAAGCAGTTTCCTTAAAACTTAATTATACCACTTTCTCCCTCCCATTTTTATTTTCTTATTCTCTATTTTTTTCAATCTTTTTCTCTTCGTGTATGTTCTCAAGCTCAGCTTGTTTTACAGATGCTGTTGATAACGAGCGAGCAAGAGTTTTGGTTGAGTGGACACGCTGTACACGGGTTTTTGGTCGGAAACCAGTTGGGTATTAAGCTTTCAAAGGTTGGAGAACGAAGAAGGGGAGGGAAAGAAAGCCCACTTTAATTATCTTATCTAGTGAGCGGTTTATGTTATTTGGGCTCAATAATTCCCAAGTGACATTCGTTTCTAACGGCAGGCAGATAAGACCAGCTAGCGTGCGTGCAAGCAGAGTAAGGAAAAGGGATTGTACGCAGGGAGGGTGAGGATAAATAATAACACCCTTGCTGAACCCCGTGAATCGCTTTCGTGTGACGTCATGGCAGCGATCATCAGACCCACCCTTTGCCACATTAGCATATCTCGTGCGAAGCAGGTAGCAGGTTACGAGTAATGATAGTGGTGCCGTCATTTTTGACACTCTGATTAAAATTAAGCATTATTGCTAAGGACGGGGGGCAAAGGAGTGTTGGCAGCGTAGCCGAAGGTGATTTGAAGACGTATATTTCTTCACTAGGCATCGTCTTTTACAGTGTTGACAGATTCTGATTTGGATTTCCGGTTTATCATCTACCGTAATTAAAAGAAGAAATATTTCTAATATTATTCGTTATTTGGGTCAAAGCTGCAAGGAAAATTTCAGTAACAGTATGCAAACATCTTAGAAATTAAGTCAGCAGGCTACACAAATGTTCCCTTTGTGTTGCAGCCTTACAGTTAGAATGCATTACGTAGTCAATTGAACCGAGTACTTTTTCTTTTGATTTTTGGTTTATTGACCTTTAAGTAGTCGCCCGTTTCTAATTTAGGGCCACTGGTTCCAGGGAAGTGACAGAGCTAGCGCCGTAGGACAAGAATCCATGCCTCACCTGGGACTTGAACCTGGGCCCAACTCGGACCACTAACCAAAGTACTGAATGCTTCAGTTGTAACCAATACTTTTCCGTTTTGTTCATTAACTTAAAAACTCTCCGTGTTGACTCCAGTTGCAAGCAAAAGAGCGTTTTTATAATAATGCCTCGAAAAAGCAAAAATTCCTTTACCTATGGCTTGTTTTTTTTTTAAGTACTAATATCCACATCTTTTGTTTTCCTAGTTGCCATCTAATTTTCTGTCACGGATGACGCCGAGGGTTTACATATTTTGAGCTGAAATTTCCCCACTAACCAAAATAATTAACTTATAACAAAACTTTCCTTTAGCGTCTTTTTTGTTCAACGACCACCAGGAGCATCTAAAACTATAAGGATCACCCGTCCCTAATTTGGGGTTCATGGTCCCAAGGAAGGCTCAGAGCCATCGCCCCAGTACAAATACATTACCTGTGATTCACGCGAAACTTGAATCCGGAATCCAAATCTTGCAATTGGAAAGAATCCCGCTCCTGTCACCAATCGTCCATCAGGCAGTTTTAAAGCAAAGTCATTTTTCAATTATTAGGTGTACAAATAAGTTTTAAAGCATTTTTTGTGTGACGTGTACCGCTAATTTACATATCCGACATTCCCCCGCGTTGTTGTCATATGACCGTAACTGGTCAAGAGTATAAAATGTGACACAGAAGTTTGACCAACAGTCAAACGCACTTGCACATCGGTAGGTGAAAGATGGCAAGCGATACTGCCTTCATTACGAATTTCATCAAGGAAAAAGTGCTGCAAAAGCATGTGCATCGATCTGTTCTGTTCTGGGGGAGAATATTGTACCGAAAAGCACGTATGCGTTTTGGTTTAGACGGATTGAAGCAGGTGATTTTGATGTTAGCGACCGAGAACGTAGCTGCGCCCCGCAGAAAGTTGCACATGAGGAACTGCAAGCATTGCTGGACGAAGATTCGTCTCAAATGCAAATAGAACTAGCTGAACAACTGGCGGTAACTCAACAAACCATTTCCAATCGTTTACGCGCGATGGTAAAGATTCAAAAGGAAGGAAAATGGGTACCACATGACATGAGCCAGAGGAACAAGGATGAGCGTGTCATGAAGTGTTTGAATCTGTTGAATAAACAACGCAGAAAGTTTTTCCTATGGAAAATTGTTACGGGTGATGAAAAGTGGTTATGGTAAAACAATCCCAAGCGAAATAAAACACTGGGTACACCCCGGTTAAGCAACGACTTCGACACCGAAACACAATATTCACTACAAGAAAGTTCTGTTGTGCATCTGGTGGGATATGAAGGGTGTGCTCTGTTATGAACTATTGGAACAGAGTCAAACTGTTACTGCTGATTGCTACAAGCAACAATTGCTGAGACTCAACCAGGAAATCTGTCGGAAACGTCCATTCACAGGCAAAGGATTGCGTCCCGTGAAATTACTACATGACAACACTAGGCCGCATGTCACGAAATCGGTTATTGACGTTTGGCTGGGAAGTTTTGGAGCACCCGGGGTATAGTCCCGACATAGCCCTTTTTTTTATTGTATGTTTAACGACCACCGTGAGCGACTCAATGGGCTATAAGCAGTCTCCCGTCCCTAATTTCGGGTCACTGGTTCCAGGGAAGGGAGAGAGCCAGTGCCGTAAGACAAACACAACATCCATGCCTAACCGGGATTCGAACCCGGACCCCTTTCGGACGAATGATCAGAGGCCATCGCTTAGACCACTGCGCCACCGGGGCGGCATAGCCCATTCAGACTATCATTTGTTCTGATCGATGCAACATGCGTTGTCTGTTGTACGGTTCCGGACATGTGACGAAGTGCAAAAATGGGTTGACGACTTCTTCGCGTCACAAGACGAAGTATTCTTCATGGCTGGAATCCGTCAACTGCCCGACCGATGGCGGAAGGCGCATATTTTGATTCGTCAAGGTATTGTTGCTTTCTCTCAAATTATATGTTGCATTGTCTTAAAACGTTTTAAAACTTATTTGTTCGTCTAATATTTTCGTGCTTTCCATGTAGAGTGACGCAGTTAAAAAAGCTGAAAAAAAAACCACTATGGAAAGCTGGTTTTAAAAACAATTCAGACACTGCAAAGACTTTGCTTATGTGATTCATAGGTCTTTAAATATTGCAAATTTAAAGGTTTTGAATTTCGGTGTTACAGTATATTCCTCATAAACATATCGAAATTCAGAAAAAAACGCTGAACTTAAAGAACTTTTCCCATAGAAGATTTTAACCTGAGTGGGGCCAAAATTCGTATGAAAAATTTACTTTCATTTATTACGACCGTCTAACTCAGAATGGGCCAGGAGATTATTGTCGTTGTTACTCAGTTTTTTTTTTTTTTTTTAGATTAAGGTGATTTGAAAGTGGTTCAAATTACTTTTCCAATCGTTAAAATATCCCGCACAGCAACGGAAATAAAACTAAAGCGGCGTAATAAAACTACTTATCATAAATACAAAAGAAATTCTTGGTATCTTGAAGTAATTCTTTAACAAATCGTAGATTCGCGGCCGCCGGTTACTGTATTTCTTAGCTACCCTAACTTTTGGGCACTCTTTGTTTCCCTAGTGGCTTAATAACGATAAAGAGTGCATAGTCCAGCCAGTAGATAAAAAGGAAGGAGTCGGGCATCTATACATCGGATAACATAAGGGCCAAGCATGGCATCGGTCACCCGCTTCCTGAAACTGACCGACGAAAAAGATGAGTTTTCTGACAGTGTGCTATGCCAATGATGTTGATAATGGTTTATTAGTCACCCTGTTTTCTGGCTTAAAGGTTTCTGCCCAATGATTTTTTCTGGTAGCGACGACTTCTCATTCTCCACTTTTATTTTATGTCAAGGTTCTTTCTTCCGACTGAAGTTTATGCCATTTTTAAGTACGCGAAAGCTTTTCCACAAATTCCCAATTTTCACACCTGCCTCGAGAAATTATCATCAGTAGTGAGGAAAATACTGTTTGAAGCCTAAGTTGAGTTTTAGTTTCATACCCAGAGCAGCACACTGAGTTTTACTCAGAAAATAAAAGTTCAAGGTTTTATAGAAAGTGTTACTTACTTTTTCAGGAGAACGAAAACCTAGCATGCTGTTCGTTTCAGCTCAAACAGCAATTTCATAAGATTCCAGGATTCATATTCTAAACTTTATAACGAAGCAAATTTCTCCGTCATTTTTGGTCAACGCCGGGGATCGAACCAGAGTCCACTTATTCCAGAACAAGTCGCTCTACCAACTGAGCTACGTAGACGTTCGTTCTTGCTGCTATCTGCCTTTATGTCGTGTGCGTCCTGCGGGGCAGGCACGACACATCTCCCCCCTCCCCCGAAAGAGGGCCGGGGGCATGGCCCACGGGTCAGTCGTGACCATGAATCGTCTTAGGCAGCCATCCGCTGAAGAACGTGCACTTGAGAACTCCCGGTCAATCTGGTGTGTGGAGTGCAACATCACACACATTTATTTTTCGAAGCGCTGAAGAAGGGATTCTCTTATTTTTCTTGTCTCGTGGTGTGGAAAGAACATCACACCATTGCAATATCTTTAACGGCCGGGTCATCCGGGAAGTTCGGGCGCCATTATAACTAAGTAAATTTCTCTGTCATTTTTGATCCACGCCGGGGATCGAACCTGAGTCCACTTATTCCGGAACAAGTCGCTCTACCAATTGAGCTACGCAGACGTTCATTCTTGCTGCTATCTGCCTTTATGTGAAAGAGTAATTTCTTCTATTAGAGAAACAGCGGTTTTACTAATAGAAGAAATTATACATGCATGCATACATATCTCTAAGCTGTTCTGTGAGATTCAGAGTTTTGCTCCTCAAAAAAAAAAATCATTTGCCAGATTAAAGTTTAAAACTGATTCTTCTGGAATTTATCAACTGTTAATGTGTGAAACATCTCCATTTACAGGGATATCCATCCCCACAACTCGAGTTTCACTGACATCAATTACACGCCTCACACAAGAGGTTTTTTTCTTCAAACTCATTATCTTTTTCTCATGCAAACATTCCTGAACGTGGTCCTCCCATGATTTCCTTGGCCTTCCTTTACCTTTTTTCCTGCCACTTGCGATGAATAAATTCTCATAATAAGCATCGCATCTCATTTTTAATATATCTCAAAACTCAAAGATGAAAGAAATCGGAGAACAGTAATTTTGGAAATTAATAAAATAATAAAAAAGAAGGTTCTTTCAACGGAACAAATAAATACAAAATGATTTTGGAAGTAATTCAACCAACAAAAGGTGAATTTTGTGATAATTCATCTGATTAAAAACAAGCATTTTACTCTGTTGAAATACTTAAAAAAAAAACAGTTTTTGAAAAAACTGAAAGTTTGAATACGTCCTAATAATACAATATAGGGTGTGGCGTATATTCTAAATTAACTTTCCTTTTTAGTTTCTTTCCGTATGTAAATCTTGAGTTTATTCTCAGTTATACTTCACTCTTAACGTAATATTATTTCTCTCAAACGAATACTGTTGCCAACATAATTGAGGTTGAAAGAACGTGACGTATGCCTGATTTGATAAGAACGAGAGATATAAACTACGACTAAACTGTTACCTGGAGGCGTTGCGAAAAGAGCGTTGTGAAAAGAGCGTTGCTGGAGAGCGTTGTGAAAAGAGCGTTGTGTTGTAGAGCGTTGTGTTAACAGCTGTGTGGTGTGTGGAGCGTTTAATGCAGTATGCTATGCTATGTTACGATGTGTTGGCTACATCTTTGAATAAAGCATCTTTTCCGTAAGTTTGACTTCTATTGTTTACATGTTTCGTCTGGCCGTTAAGGTTTAATTTAGGAACTATTTCATCTTATGGTTATGTTTTTAAAATAACGTAGAAGTACGAAAAGACTTCTACGTCATAAGTGCTTTCTATTACAGAAGAGGACGGAATATCAAACGATATACGTATTTTATAAAAGGATACATTTTATATGAAGACTGGAAGTATGGTCAGTTTTCTTGCTGAAGAAATCGTAAGAGAATGATTTCTTCAGTTGTGAGGAGTAATTTAATGGCGATTTTAGGAAGTGTAAAAATAACAAAAAAAATGTGTCAGCCGATTTTGTAAAAAGATAGTCTTGTGTCTTTTGAAATTTAAAAATATAGTTTTTGAAATCCCTGACGACGGCAAAATTAAAAAAATAATGATGATCTCACCAAACAAGCACAGGGGTTTATCAAAATAACAGAAACACCGACTGTGACAGGATTATATGAAATGCGACGAATGCAAATCGCAGGGATGACGTCACCCGCAATATGAGGCAAGTAAAGGGGTGCAATACGATACCAGGTAACATATAGCAGTGCCACAGTTGCAGGTGAAACAGCTGTTTTGGAGTAATTTCCGACAAATTCAGATCTCAGTAACCTCAAAAAAGGCATGATCATTGGTGCGTGTCTTTTTTTCTTTTTTTTTTTTTTTTTGGGAGGTTTAACGACCACCGTGAGCAACTCAATGGGCTATAAGCAGTCGCCCGTCCCTAATTTAGGGTCACTGGTTCCAGGGAAGGGAGAGAGCCAGTGCCGTAAGACAAACACAACATCCATGCCTGACCGGAATTCGAACCCGGACCCCTTACAGACGAATGATCAGAGGCCAGCGCCTTAGACCACTGCGCCACCGGGGCGGCGTGCGTGTCTTGGAGAAGCTTCATTAAATAAAACGCCAGAAATAGTAGGTGTAACAGGGGAAAAATAAGGGCAACCTATCAACAAATATTAAAACAAATTCAATGCATTGATTTTGATACGCTTTCCAAATACCAGAAATCACTACTCAAGTTATGAGGATAATGGCAGTGGAATAAATCTCGCTGCTGTGCCCTGACTTTTGACATCATTTCGATGATGTTAAACAGAATTGGTTTAGTATACCTCCGGAACAACATACTAAAGTTATGTCGCAATAGGAGCATTTTTAGTTAAGTTATGAGGATAATGGCTGTGGAATAAATCTCGCTCTTGTGCCCTGACCTTTGACCCCATTTCGATGATATTCAACAGAATCGGTTTAGTATACCTCCGAATAACATGATAAGGTTTTGTCGCACCTGAAGCATTTTTACGTAAGTTATGACTCATAAGAGCAATCGACTGGATCCCTCTCCTATGTCATGACCTTTGACCCCATTTCGCCCATTTTCAATAGGGTTGTCCCCTACCACATACTAAAATTTCATCGAAATCGAACCATTTTTACGCGAGTTATCGTGCGGACAGAGAGACGGACGAAGCTGGAGCATATTCGCTTCCTTAGCCTACGGTTGGAAAGCGTAAAAAAGCACGCGGAATTGCCTCCAAACGTGGAAATTCTGGACGTCATACGAAGGTGTCAGATAGGGATAGGCGAATGGCACGGATTGTATGACGGAAGCACAAGACCACGGCACTGCAAATAGCAGCAGGGTTGAAAACCAGCCGGAATATTCCCGTTTCCAATATAACAGTCGGTCAGGAACCCCAACGTGCCGATATTTATGGCTGTGCTACAGTCCACAAACCTTTGATTAGTAACATCAATGCAACAAAACGTGTAAGGTTGGGCAAAGCGCATAAAACTTGGTATGCTAAAAAGACTGGGAACGGGTCATGTGGTCTGATGAATCGTGCCCCATGTTGTTTTCCAACACTGGTAATGTACGTCTGGCATAAACCTGCAGAAGCGTACTAATCCGACTGTGAAACATGAAGGTAAATCTCTGATCCTGCGGGTTGCCATATCGTGGCATTCCTTACGGCCATTGGTTATTCTGCAGAGTGGCGTCGCATCTGTAACGCACAAATCCATTCTTGGGAACCACCTGCACCAAATGTTGCAGGAATTGTTTCCTAATGACAGCCACCAGTTTCAAGCAAATAATGCACCCGTCTGTTGTGCGAAACATTGTCAAGCTGTGGTTTTGCAGGAGATGAGGAACAGCAGCTACCCTGGCCACCTCAATATTATTGAACATTTGAGGTAATATCAGGTGAGATCACTCTTTCAACATCCAACATCACTGGCCCAGTTGGGACATATTTTTACAGAAAGAATGGTCTCACATTCTATTATCATACACCCATTGTCATAAAAATCCGCGAACCAAGAGAAAACCGTGCGATTAATGTGAAACTCGGCGAATAGCTATGGGGAGGGCAGAAATGCAAATGATTGAAGTTTATTGCGAATCCGCATGCCCGCGCGTCCAAGACCGGCGCTGCAACCGCAATCCGTGGGGCTTATAAGGCGCCGCGCAGGCGACTCAACTTTTGTGCCGAAGTTCATGGTAAGAATCAGGTGAGATCCATGAGCGATAGACATGCCGAGGAGCCGCCGTAGATGTGCGTACAGTCAACTCACGTAGTTTGAACGAAGCCGTATCGTCGAGATGAGAGACGCACGGTGGCCGCGCGCTAAATCGGCTGCCATTTGGGCCGGTCGGATAGTACGTTACGATCGTGTTGAGGGCAATGGACACAGGAAGGCACCCGGACACGGCGCACTGGCTCCGGACGAACCAGACGCACCACCAGCCGAGAACACCGTGGGATCACGAGAGTGGCACGCACAGATGCAACGACGTCCTTTTCGAATATTCAGAGACATGTGGCGGCTGTACAAGGGACTCTTGTGTCAGCCAGAACCATTTCCAGACAACTGGCAGAGGCGAATCTGCACTGTCAACGGACCTTACGTTTCCTGCCATTAACACCTGACCGTCGTCGGTCTCGATTGCAGTGGTGTCAGCAGCGAGCAACATGGAATGCTACGGACTGGAGACGTATAGTGTTCAGCGAGGAATCCCGCTTCTGTATGGGAACGTACGACTACTGTATCAGAGTGTGGAGGACCGCAGGTGAGCGGTACAATGCCAGCCTCACTATACAGCGGCACACGTCCCAAACTGCTGGCGTGATGGTCTGGAGAGACATCCGTATGACAGAGAGACTTCCCTCGTAGGCGCAGTGGTCTAAGCGATGGCCGCTGATCGTTCGTGCGAACGGGGTCCGGGTGCGAATCCCGGTGAGGCATGGATGTTGTGTTTGTTTTACGGCACTGGCTCTCTCCCTTCCCTGGAACCAGCGAACCTAAATTAGGGACGGGCGACTGCTTATAGCCCATTGAGTTGCTCAAGGTGGTCGTTAAACCTCCAATCAAAAAAAAACTTCCCTCGTAGTGATCTAAGGGACGTTGACAGCCCAGTGCTACGTACAAGAGATCCTACGGCCCCATGTGCTGCCTTTCTTAGTGACGCCGCCCGAAGGCATTTCACAACAAGATCCGCACACGACTCGGGTTTCCCAGGACTGTGTAAATCATGCTACGACGCTTCCGTGGCTTGCTAAATAGCCTGATCTCTCATCTATCGAGCACGTGTGTGACCAGATGGGACGCCAGCTTTCTCCATGTCCCAGTGTTCGTGATTTCGAGCATCAGTTGCAAGAACTGTGGGCCAATCTGTCGCACGATAACATAGGGCGTCTCTCTGACTCCATGCCGGACCGTATCACCACATGTATCCGAGCACGAGGCGGTCCGTCGCGGTACTAAAGTTGACCGAAATGTGTACCGTATCTCCCCTGGAAATCGTCCTGCTGCTGGGATATTGTAATCACCTCTGTCCTTGGTATGTACCATCTCACTACTAAAATCTCATTTTAGTGCAACGCTTCCTTTTTCGTGCGTGGATTTTTATGACAAGGAGTGTATGTGCGTGGCTTGTATAAGTCTATTCCAAGTCGAATTGTTTCTGTTCTGAAAGCCAGTGGTGGGCCTGCAGCTTATTAATAAAACGTTCTTAGGTTTCCATTATTTTGATAAACCCCTGCATATTAAATTGCTTCTATCCAATGATACTGATTGAAAAAAAAACATTCTTAATTTCTAAATCTGATTTTATTTTGAGCCAATTATTTTCCATTCGATTACATTGAATTTTAACCACGTTTTCGTGATTGTGTTATATGTGGGTATGTGTGAGATTACCTTTTTCGAAAGAGTAAATTAATCTCTGTCATAAAGACACAAGCAATGATAAAATTTTAACGGTATAAATAGCAAAAGTAATAAATAGCATTTACCTTTGAGATTTCTGCGTGAGAATTTGTTTTCATTTCAGACGGTCGCAATTAACTGCTACGTATTTTGTTTTACTGCTAAACTCTTTTTACAAGAATAAGTTCACTTTGCAAACATTTTTTTCAGATATTTTAATGACACTGCAGAAATGAGAAAATCATCACCAACAGTTTTTTTTTATTTTGCATAATGTCTTATTAGGTGCTTTTCAAAATACCCAAGTGAGAGTTGAATTTTTAATGCATTTCTTAGCAAAAACGTACTTGTTGTCACTGCTTTTCAAATGCAACGAATGCTGTTAACTTTTGTGCAGTTAGACAGCATGGTAAGCGTATTTATCCATAGATGGTTTCCGCTTTTTTTTCTGGTAAAAAGGAGAAAATGCACATCCCTCGGCGTTTTTTGTTTTTTTAAGGAATTACGCTTGCATGTCTGTTCAAATGACTGGTAGCACACACCAAGTGTTATAACAGCAGATCCTTTAAAACCGGATGTGACAGGACGGCAGAAATAACAACATTCTGTCACATAGTAAAAATGATTAAATGGTTCCGATGAAGAATGGGTGTGAGTGAAGAAAGCGTTTCTTTATTGTTTCAAAAGTATCCCAACTTCCATTAATTTACATCAATTAAACGTTTTCGTTCATTTTGGTTTAAAGACATTTGAGATTTTTGAAGCGCCTATCTAATGAAAGAAATTATCAGTTTGACAAATGAAGCTCGAACTGGATATGCACATTGGTTCATTGGTTTCCATCAATTAAGGGAAAGAAAACCCAGAAAATTCGCGATAATTTAAAAAATACATGATGAAATGTTATGAAAGTTGGTAACAACCTGTATCATATCATATGTTAGAGAAAGATTTTAAAATGTTTTGTAAGATACACTTCGTTCCGACCAAAATGAAGACATACAGAACCAGAGGGGGGGGGGGGGATAAGGTGCCAAAATAAAACAGCCAAAGTATATCAACAGGGAATGTCATCACCAGTAGTGCAGGACGGCGATGTTTCGTACTGTTGATGATGGTGTCTATGAGTTCAGTAGCTAGCAACGATTATTATCCATTCAAAGCTTGTCAAACCTCTCGAGATCTTGCGCAGTTTCCCTAGATCATCCCAGACATGCTCGATCGTCGGATTAAGGTCGGGTGACCTGGCTGGCCAATACATACGTACAAGTCTCCTCTTGAAGATATTGTTCTAGGAGTTATCGTCTGGCAGGAGAAATGTACCTCGTATGGCACCTACATCAAGGAGAAAAAACGGGTTCAGGTCTTCATCCCTTTAGCGTCAAGCATTCATGGTTTTTCTTGGAAGCACAAAGAGGTCTGTGTGTCCACTTAATGAGATGGCATCCCAAACCAGTACGCTACCACCGTCAAAGAGGGATGTTAGCGTGTCCTTCTTTCTCTCCGGATCAGAACACTTCTGGAAATACTCTATAAAGCAAAGCTTTACTCATCTGTGAAGAATACTGACTAACATTCAGTTTCAGTCCAATTGACGTGAAGTCTTGCACAATTCAAACACCCTCTCTGTGACGAAGGACAAGAGGCAAGAAGATTGCTGGTCGCCTAGCATTAAGACCGTATTTGTGAAGTATTCTGCACACAGTGGAAGTAGATATCACCGTTGCTGTAGTCTCAGCAAGGTCAGATCGCAGCTGTTTCGGGGCAGCCGTCCTGTTCCGCTGGCAGTTAATTGGAGATATCGGTCATCCCCGAATATTGTAGCGCTGGGTCTTTGTTCCCTGTACCTTCGGAAATATGAAGGTACAGAGAAAGAAGGCCCTTGCGTGTTTTGAAATTGGTTCTATAGTCTATGGATCACAGAGGGATTCACAGGTATCCATCTTGCAACTTGCACCTGCCTTTGGCAAATTTCTAGTCTCCCGATATCACTGCACCTCATTTCATATGTTAAATGATGTCTCGCAGACACTGCAGCAAATATATCTCGAAATTATTTTTATATCCCACGTAAACGATGCGACGACACCTCCGTAACAGCCCCTTTTATGCTGCGGCTCATTTGCATCAACCGATGCCATCTGCACTCATTTGCATTCGATACCCTGACTTATCATTAAAATTTACGTCATATACCCAAGTTTAGTGCATTTCAACCTCTTCTTTCACAAATAATCGCGATTTTTCTGTTTTTCCTTAATTTTAAAAAAAACAGTGTAAGATATTTATGAGGCTATTTCAACTCACATTCCTTCTAAAATTCTAAAATGACAGAACAAATCTAAAACCCATTCAGAGCTTAACGCGACAAGCAAGATTATCTTCCAAACTATTTTAATTTCAGATAATTTTCCAATCTCACATTCTCGCTCAGGTCGCAAGTAGAGACAGTGCAATAGCTGGGGAGCAACGTATTTTATAAACATTTTACTGATAAAAATAGTTCCTCAAAATGAGCCTTCAGCGGATAAAAGTTTTCTAAGAACACATAGTTTATATAAGGTTAGCTCAATCAATAAGGCAACAAGACGTCTGACAGCAAAGTTCTTAACGCGCCAATGAAGAGATGTGCACACCCAAAGAGTCAGAAACATTACTTCACCACAAGAAGGGTCTGAGCTCAATAGTTTACTAGGAATGACTGTTGGAAGATGGATACTATATTGTTTTAATATGGTCACACGAAGAAGTGTGAAACTTAATTCGATTGTCTCGTGCAAATTTTGTTGATCCAGTGAAAATCCATTCTCATTTGGTGGGAGTGTATGGCGAAGGTGTTATGTCAATGACAAACCTCGACATGGGCGCTCAACGACCGCCATTCGAGAGGACATTGTCAGACAGGCGGATGATCTCCTTTGTGACGACAGACGCTTTATAGTGAGAGAAGTTGCCGGCAAACTGCAAATTTCAGTTCACAATGTTGTGCATGGCCAACTGCATTATCGGAAAGCTGGCACGAGATGGGTGCCTACGAATCTCACAGAACACTAAACAAGACGAACTTGGGTCATTCACACATTTGGCATGCTATAATCAGCAAGGTGAGGAACGCATTCTCACAGGAGACGAAACTTGGGTCTATCATTCTACATCAGGAATCAGACGAGTATTCATGACGCGGAAACACCCGTTATCTCCACCTACCAGAAAAAAGTCAAGAGGTCGTAATCCAGCTAAAAAATCAAGGCAACTGTCTTTTGGCACTGTCATGGTGTCAATGTAACAGTCAAACGGTATCGTTAGACGTTTTGACTTTGTGCACCATATTCTGCGAAAGGGTTGGGAGGCCTGGGCTGCTGGGCAGAGGTGTTGTGCTGTTACACGAAAACGCCAGACCCAACGCGCGGTTGGATGATTTCGACTATATGGTTGAGAAGTTTTGGAGCATCTTGCTTACAGCCCTGACCTCACAACTTGCGATTTTCATCTGTTTGGCACTCTCAACAAATATTTCGCCTACTAGTTGTAATGCTTTGGGTGTTTAAATTGTGAAAAAATGTGTTTATTGTTTATGTTACACTAAAGATCCAAACTTACTTCACTGTAAAGCGCTTCCTGACTTAAGCGTAATCAAACTGAAGAACTTGGTTTCACTGTAAAGCTTAACTTCGTGCTCCGGATATCTTAAATAAACATATTAAACACTTAACTAGGCACTAAATGGCACTAACGGCCAAATAAATCAATAGTCTTGTACTTATAGTAATAAACTTGTTTGTTATGTTCACACTAGGCACTTTAAATCTCAGCACAACATCAAATGTAGAGTATAATTCAAACCCGGTATTCAAACAACCTTTCGCTTCGCTACCCGAGTGCAATACTGTTTTAACACAGAATACTCTTCCAGTCTGACGACTCGACAGCAATTTAACTTCAGTGATCAAACAAGTATAATAATCAACGTGAAAGAATGTATCAAATTATATAAGATCAAACGCTAATTGCATAACATCAAAGTAGTCTGAGCCCTCTCAACAATTTCTCTCCAAAGCAATTACAACGAGCTCACGCTCTACCAGACTTCCAACGAGAGCCCTCATGCAATCGTGAACATCACTTTTATCAGTCTTTTTAACATACGCCATTCAGTTTTGACCTAACGGCAGGTTGCCAAACGAACATTCAGCGAGAAATAAAATGTAGCGTTAAGATTAGAAATAGCTTAAGGAGAATGAACTAAAATTTACATAAGAGTACAGGAGCTTAAAGGGAAAGTTAAATTAGAGAATACGTTACACAGGATTTTACTACATATGCAGGTGTGTGGCAGACAGTAACAGAGTGGCTGCACCAGGAGGACGTCGATTTCTTCTGTGTAAGAGTACACGCTTTGTATTTGACATCACCATGGGCTCTTGCTTAAATTGCTACGGTAACGTTGTGGAAGATTAAAGAGCACAAGTAGTTACTCTTGCGCAATATATACCCCGGTCAGCCCTTAAATGCTTCTACACTGCAAGGTCTGTAAACTTATTTTTTGAACACCCCTTGCATTTTCTCGCCCACTCTTCAGAGTCTCGAGAAGTCTCACGCCTGACTGCGATGTGTGAAGCGTAAATAGCTCTAAGAACTGTAACTACGAACTGAATTTGTAGGTAATTTACCATTTCTGTGAATAGTAATAAAAACCAAAGTTCATGAAATTTTAATGAAGGTAAAAAATAAACTGGAAAGCTGAAATATTTTGCTATAGTATTAATTAAATCTTTAAAAAATCCGGCTTAAACTTCGTAAATGAGATGCTTGCAAGAAAGGTTCACGGTGAATTTCTTTTAAGATTGGAATAAATGCCTGAACATGCTTCATAACCAGAGAGCATTCTGCTTAAAGACACGCACGCACAGCAGAGGTGAGACGAGCCCGGGCCCGAACGTGCTCGGGCGGGCTCTGGCTCTGTGTGAGAGAGAATTTTCTCCATTTTTTTTTCAGTGTGAGTTTGTGTGATTTATCATATCAGACATTTTTATACTTTCTATTTGGTAAAAATAACTCTTCGGCAACTGGGTCTCGGTGGGAGACACGGGATGCTATTAATCCGGGCTCGGGTAGCAAATGCCATAGGCCACGCATTAGTCGATTCGTGCGGCGAGGGAAGCTTCTTCGAGAACTGATGTACTTGAGCTCTTAAAATTGAGCCCAAACACAGCACTAACGCACACACGCACAAATGTACACAAATTATGAACCTTCGTGTGTTTTTCCGTGGGCTAACTTTCACAGTTGTAATCACAAAACCATAAAATATTATTCTCCTTTGTTGACATAATACATCCCTTCGAATACGAAATAGACAGGTAAAATAACTGAGAAATAAATTAGTCAGGAAGAAAAATACAGAAAAACAAACATAATGCCTACCGAGAATCGAACTCGTTTCACTTTCTTTCTGCAGTGGGGATATTTGTGCGCCAGAGTTCTCCAAGTAACTCATTGGATTCTTGAAAAATATAACGAGTCGTTGTATTGTTTACAGTTAAAAATTAAATTACTGAAGATTTATTTTTAGCAATTTAACACTTCCTATGAACAAAATAATACACTCGAAATCTGTTTTTTAAGTATTTCAACAGAGTAAAATGCTTATTTTTTAATCAGATGAATCTACACTAGTGAAAATATCATCCGCATAATCGAACTGGAAAAATGCGAGCATTCTTAAAACATCCGGAGGACTTTTTTAATCACTAAGAAACATCATGTTATTACACCATTTCAAATATTGTCGTTATGTCCACGCACGTTATCACCTCAAATACGATTAATGTTTGGTGATATAATCGTTATCCTAATTCTAAGTTCTACAGTAATAGGATGTTTATTTCTTCACACCCAAAAAAGCTCTCAATAATCTCTTATGGCACCATAATTTTATCTGCTGTCATCTAATTTAAAAGGCACTATAACAGCAGCAAATGAAAAATGATTGGCAAAAAATTACCTTTAGTTACTACATAGATTGCACTCCAAAAGTAAATGGTGTTTTTATTTTTTGTTGAAACACTTTCTTTCATATTCTAAAATTATGAGCATTTATTTGCAACGCATACGTAGTTATTCTGATGTTAGGTTGTTTAATGTTCAACTACATGGTGCATCTTTTTACGTAATTCAGTATTTATTTCCTCATGCTTCTTCATCGAACTAGTTACTTATCTCAAATACCTCGCACATAACTAATCAGTATAATTAATCAGGTATGTTTTTATGTCATTTACGGTCATAACTAATGTTTTTTTTCAAAATTTTAGTCATTAAAAATTCCTGGTAAAGAAGAAGTCCTAAAATCTGACAATCAATAAAAAGTTTTTTGACTTTATTTTAAACATACCCGCACATTTTCTACATAAATACCATATATAAATTTTCACCATTTTCATTTTTCTACATTAATATCATTATGACCATGATTTCGGGACTCAGCTGGCTACTGAGGTGATTGACAACTAAGACGCAGTTTTATTTCCACCCACTGAAAGTAGGAAGCAGAAAAGTATACATATTTCTTACTAAAAAAAAACCGCGCAAAATTTGATATTAAAGCATCAGGGTTTTGAAAAAAGCTTTGGCCTGGAACATTTGCACCCGATTTAAGCAGTGACCAGAAATCGCATCATCATCATCATCATTGTCAACCACTATCAATCCACTGCGGGATGAAGGTCTCCCCAAGTTTTCTGCACAGCTGTATGTCTTGAGCAACTCTCCTCCATGTTACTGAGGCAGGTTTTCGAATTTCATTCATCCACCTCCCATGTGGTCTGCTTTTGGGTCTTTTTCTGCCCCTTGCTATCCAGTCTAAAGTTTCGGTTGTCCATCGGTGGTCCGTTCTTCTGGCAACATGTCCAGCCCATTGTCATTTCAGGGATTTTACTCTGATCATGATGTATTCCAGTCTTGTTATTTTCCTTATCCACGAGTTCCTCATCGTATCTTTCCTGGTTACACTAAGCATGCATCTCTCCATGCTTATTTCAGTTGTCTGAAGCCTTTGCATGTATGTTTTTAGTTAAGGACCATGTCTCTGCTCCATATGTAAGATCTGGAAATATGCATTGATTAAAAACTCTTCCTTTGTGACATAATGGCATATTGCTCTTGAAAACTTTACTGTTTTTTCCAAAAGCTCTCCAGCCAAGTTTTATATGCCGATAAATTTACTCATCAATGTGACCCTTTCTTGATATCTGTTGTCCAAGGTAAATGTAAGTATCGGTTGCCTCAAGCTTTCCCCCATCAATCGATAAATCTTAATTTCTTGAAAAAGCATTGTGCATCAATTTCGTCTTCTGAAAGTTCGTTTCTAATCCCGCTTCTTTATTCTTGTCAGCAAGTTCCTGGATCATACTCTGCAGCTCTGAAGGGGTGGTTGCAAAAATGATTGCGTCATCAGCAAAACGATGGTGAGCTAAATAATCTCCATTAAACTTTATTCCCTTGTTTTCTCAGTTTAGTGATTGAAATCCACTTTGCAATGTGGCATTGACAAGTTTGGGAGATATGGTGTCACCTTTTCCCATCACTACCTTTCCAATTTTTATTGGTGCTCTATCTTCAAATAGCCGAACCTTTGTATTTCATTTTCATAGATGAAATGGGTATTGAAGATGCTAATGTAAACATCTGCAATACCGCAGGATTGCAACGCCATTGTAACTGCTGACGATTTCACAGAATCAAAGGCCTTTTCATAATCAATAAAAGCCATACATAATGGAAATCCATACTCCCGAATCACAAATATAAGAGGTAATTTTTTTTCGAGATACGAAAGATAAAAGAATCTGACATTATTTTAAATATTCAAGAATTAGCATGGGTTTCAGCGAAACTGATTGCGTCTTTTCCGCTTCACATTTCAAAACTACAATGATGCATTTCAGACAAGAAAACTTCAAGAAACTTAAAAAATATCATAACCTTACTGCGAAACAGAACTAAAGATATTTCACGGCTAAACAAATATGTACCTTTCTTATCTCTGGCTTGAAAATGTATCAAGTAAAAGCATTTTCAAGCCAAAGCATACTTAAGGGACAAATATCTTCAGCGTTCACATATCTAGAGTGACCCTTGTGTTTGGTACTTAGAAGTCTCGTTTTAGCATAAACTAACAGAATTTCGTCATAATGGAACCTCTTTCACATTTATTAGAAGTCTGTAGATGTCAATCTTTTGAGTTTCACTTTATGATCAATAATTTAAATATGACTAGAAGTGTTATTAATGTTATACAAAGGTTTAAATATCTCTTTCGGCATCCGTTTACAATAAGCCGAGAGCTGGTATTTCTCCTGGAATGAAGATCTAGTTTTCACATTTGTGCTGCGGTTGTCTCTTCAAAATTTATTCCTAGGGTAATGCATTTAGCATGAAACAGTTTTGTTCCTGTTTCATACCAAATTTATTTATGTTGCTAGTTTTATCACACAATAAAAAATGGGTTCATTTCTATATTCTCTGGTGAAGAAGAAAATACTATTTTTCATTCTGAGAACGTCAAGTCCTGATTGGTTCCAACATCTATTCAGTACTCATTTCTACAACGGATATCATCCAATTTTATCTAAAATTTCTAGCTTAGTTTTTTTCCCACCGAGAGTGCACAGCTATTTGGAAGACAGCCTAAGGAAGGACAGAAGAAGAATTCATCGGCGGCAACTGCCAGAAAATCTCCATTTTATTTTCACTCCATGCAGAGGACCTGCAGTACGTGAAATCTGTATTCCTTGGACTAGGTCCAATATTTGAATATCGTCACCGACACCAACAGCCACATTTCACGAGTTACATTGGAGAAACCTCTAGGTTATTTCGGGTGCATCATAACTGAAATCCCAAGAGGGGAGGGAGTAAAGAAAAAAATAACAATTCCTTCAAATTTCGCAAGTAAGTGATTTTCTGAGGCTAATGTGAATCAGCATTTGAGCGCTTCATGCTCACAGGGCACTTATTGTCTGAAGAACGTCCCTTTTTCATTTCCTATTTCTGCCATTCAGAATTTGTTTTTTCATTTGTCATGATCAAAGGAAGCATTCTGTGGAATATTTTAAACTTTGCCATCAGTAAAACCTCATCTGTTATCTATAGACAAATCCACAGATATGCACGAGCATAGCTTCACATTTCAAGCGCGATTTTGATCTCATAAATAAGACAGTTAAGCTGGGCTGTGGTTTTCCTAGGTTTCCTGCGGAAAGCTACGTGAAAGGACAAAACATTGTGCTGTGGTATATTTGTATCGTGAATCAGCTGAAATGCTCATACCTTCAGTACATATGCACTATATTATCAAACATAATCGGATACCACAATGTTTTGGGACAAATGGCTTTATTACCGCAATGAGTAGTTAGTCGGTCCACCCTTTGCTTGTAGGACAGCTGCAACATGTCGAGGCATACTATCAACCAATGTCCGGTAGGTCTCGGTAGGAATGGCTCGCCATTCGCCCTGCAAAGCTTCTGCCAGAAAGGAGAGCAAAGACTGACTGTTGATGTGGTCGATTTCGTATCCGTCGCTCCAGTTCGTCACACAAGTGACTCACCACTCCAAAGAGCAGCTTTCCAGTTGCCCACAGTCCACGAAATACGGGAGACACACCACTCCAAACCGCGGTTCTCATTCACGGTAGGGATGTGTAGCATGTGTACCGCTGATCTACTATATTAACCCCCGCTGTGCAGCTCTCTGCGGATAGTTATGGCACTAACCGAGCCATACAAGCATTTTCTACTTCAGCACGATGGAAACGGCAGAGGAAGAACGGAGTTTCTTACCGTTCCTTATCATGGCTCTTCTATCGCGTTCCGTTAGATTGTGCGACCTTCCTGAACTTTTTTTTCGCTGTAGTTGCATCGTCCTGCTTCCATCTCTTTACGACATCTACAGTCGATTTTGGTATGTTTAGTTTAGCTGCAATGCTCCGTATGGAAACGTTACTAAAATGGCATCGTATGACCAGCCCATGTTGGAACTCGGAAAGTTCAAGTCTACGCGGCATATCCACTTCAAAGTTACTGAATACACAACAGAACATCTCAGCTTTATATACGTACCTCCCCACTCATAACGCACCTTCCTGAACAACTGTGATTTGCACTTATGCAAATACTTGGTAATGTATGAATACTTTTGATGATATAGTGTATATTCACATTTTTCGAGTCGCAATCATATATTTTGGGCTAAACAGAAACAAAATGTTTTCATTAATATTGGGAAACTACATTTTTGTGTACATTCTTCTTTTTTTCTTACAGACTTATTCCCAGCTGAGTTGTACCGCTAGAACAAGTGTTTTCCTTCTAATGCATGATTTTTGTTTTTATTTGGTGGTTTAACAATCACCGTGAGTAACTCAATTGGCTATAAGCATACTACAGGGCCACTGACTAAAGGGAAGGGAGAGAGCCAGAGCCGTAAGACAAACACCATCCATGCATCACCAGGGATTCGAACCCGGACCCATTGACCGCGAATAATTAGAAGCCAACATTTCCTAAATTTCTCTCACCGGGGAGACAATGCATGATTCCAGGGGCACTCCAGTTATTCGAACATTAATGTTTGCCAATAGTTTTAATGCGTTTTAGTCGTGTTATTGTTAATTTAACTTTGACAAATTTTCGAAGTGTACTCCAGTTCTTCCTCAGGCCCTCTTTGCTGTTTAGTTTTGTTGCGGTGAGGTTGAAAATCAGAGATGATTACGGATAAAAGTTATTTTCTACTTTTCGTCTATGTGGTTATGGCTAAAAAAGAATTTGGTGCCATCGATACGGAGTGTTCAAGCTGAGGAGCGTGAATGATGATAAAAAAAGTTTATTCTCTACTTCAAGTCCTCCTTTTATTTTCCTTTTCGAAACTTTTCTTTGATTGATTATACTTTTTAAAGATTTAGAGCATGGAATGTAACTGTGGACTTACTTTTGTTGGAAGGACTGGCATACAAGTGAAAACTAGCTGGCCGGACACAAATTAGCAATAAAGTCTATTAGCGTCTAGCAAACTATCGTTAGATAAGCATATACAAGTCATTGTATGTGTAATGAATTGGGAATCTCTAAACCATATTATTTATTAGTCGCAAGTTCTAAAAGGGCAATTAAAAGAAGTACCTGAGATGGAAAAGAAAAAGAATCAACCATCCAGGTTGGGCACTCCCACATCAATAGTACCATATTATTTCCTAGCCGTAACCAGACAGAAAAAGAGAGAAAAGACTTAACTGTGACCATCACTGACTGTTAACCTTAACCTTAACAAAAGTAAATATCAAAGATGCCCTGAGGAAGAAATGGAATGCACTTCGAAATTTATCTGCATTGAAAGACAGACACTTTGTTTCTTCCATTTTTTATCATGAACAAGCACATTCCTTTTAACCTTGACTCCCTTCATGTCCTGCGCTATTTTTTCATCTTTTTTCTTGGTCTTCCTATTACCCATTTTCTAGCATCTCTATTTCATTTTAAATTGTAATCTCTTCCTCTCCGCTTCAGACATGTCCAGCTCGTTTCAGATTTTTCTTATGTTTTCATTGATTTTCCTAATTTCAGGGTCTTCTCTAATGTCTTCATTTCTCCTATGTTCTTTCCTTGATATCCCTTTCGTATATCTAAACATTCTGTTTCTGTTCTTTTGAGTTGCTCATTTTCTTTCACTCTGGTTTTCCAAGTTTCTGATCTATATAAACGCGTATGATTTTTAGCTGTCCTATGAATTTTTTATTCCACTTTTATTGAGATCATCTCCAACACCTCTTTCCACGTAGTGTATTCTATCCTTCTCTCACTGATTATCTTGCGTCTTCTAGCAGGTGCTAACCATTCGAAAGCTTGAATCCAAATATTTAAACTAATCTCCTTCTATCGGTCATTTATTTGTCCTATCATGTTCATACACACTTTTTGTTCAACTCTTGAACTGACTACCATATATGCTTTCGCCGCATTTATCTTTAGATTAGATTTTCTCACAAAAGCTATTTGCCAGTCTATAAACATTTTTGGCGGCCTTCCACTGATTCGATTCTAATGACTAACTCATCGTCGAAGCCAAATTACCAATAATCACACTGAAAGCATAAATTATTAATTAAAATTACTGAGGATGGTGTTTCAGAAAGCAAAATGGTAGACCAAACTTTTAGATACAGATACAGGGTCAAACTGTAGCAGACGGCACAACACATTCTCACAACATACCTGTACATCTCATGTCGCGTTTAAGTGAAATTTATCGACTGCACTTATTCGTTTTCTCCATTATGGCACGAAAATGGTAAGAAAAAAGTGAAACAGCATTAAGTGTTGGTATGAAAAAGAGAAAGAAAAGAAAAGTACATATTAGTGTAAATTTGGACTTATCAGACGCATTGCAGAGGAGCAACGGAACGAAGAAATCTGTACAGCGACGGGTTTGTTACCATCCATTATTCTCACATTTCTGTGAGCACGGAGAAAGCAAGAGAGATAACTGAATCATATGCTGGAAGAAGGGAACTTAGCCACGTATCAAATGAATAGGCATTCTCAATTTCAGTAGTTAGAGAAAGCTCTGATGCTTTTGTTTGACAGCCATGACCGTTGTAACATGACTATAAATACCTTTACTTCTTTACGTATTTATTTGAATTAAAGCCATGAGCGTGTTTGATGATTTCAATGGAGGAGAGAAGCGAAATCGTAAAAGACGAGTCACAGCTGGTTTCAACGATAGAAATAGCGCCCCCATATTCTAGCCTGTAGGTTCGAGGTGAGGAGAATTGAAGGGTATGGGACCTGCAAACCTGTTTCTTGATTAATTACAAAAGCTTATTTACACAAAAGAGAGGTTTTACCAAGGTGGATTATTATTGTCGATGAGCAGTTCTGTACTAGGACGAATACCTTCTCGAACTGTTAGGTCAAAGTAATAAGAAAACGTTTCGTGTTACATGGGAACGAAAAAGGCAACATTTCCTATGATGTGGAGTTCGAACAGAAGGCAATGGCTGAAGACGCAAATTTTTGAAGGTTATATGACAAATTGCCTTTCACCATTTATAAAAGGATTATATGCAGCAAACAACGAGGCCCGTTTTATTCTCGATATCGCTCTAAGTAATCTTAAAAGTGTAGATGATTATGGAGAAAATGTCCAAAGAATGGCTTTGTCACATAACACAAACTCTGTTTTAGAAGAACTATCACAATTTTCGAAGTCGCTGCCCTGGTGGTCGAGGGGTCGGAGGTGCTGGATTCTAGGTACTCATCCGTGTTGGGCCCGGATTCGAGGCTCGAAGGCGGCATGGGTATTGTGTTTTTGTCCTATGACGCTGATTTTGTTTCTTCCCTAGAACCGATGGCTCTAAATTAAATACAGGATATTTTATTAGATGCTCACCGGGATCGTTATATGTACAATCGTGGCCAAAAGTCCTGCACCAGTAGAGGGGAAGTGAAGCTTTGATGTTTGAAGTCATTTTATACAGCGTAATGATAAAGTCAGGAATACATGTCATACACCATTTTAAAGGAAATTGTATTTGTATGCTGAATTCAAATATTTTTATAGAATGTTATTATCCGTAATAGAAGTGAAGTTACAAGCAAAAGTACAGCATCTAGTCATAAAAAGCAAAAAATAGAAGAATTTGTGAAATTAGTGTACACTGCATTTAACGTAAAATTACTGTACAGTACATTATTGAAACTTGCAGGACACTTGAAATAATTTACCAACAAGCAAAATGCGCTTTAATATTTAATTGGAAAACCACGGTTTCTTAGTAACAAAGCCCTTCTTGGTATGGAACTAAGGAGCTTCTCTAGTTGTCCATTGGTGATAACATGGTGCCATACGGCCCTTACACACTCAGTTAATGTTGTTTTAGATGTGGGTCCTTGTTGACGGATCTCTTGCTTCAATATCACCCACAGATTCTCTATGGGATTAAGATCGGGTGACTGTGCCAGCCACTGAAGTTTCTTATAAATTTTCGATTAAACCACTCGTCAACCAACTTCGACCGATGTCATGGCGCGTTATCGTCCTGAAAGATAAAATTCCACAAACCCATGTTTTATGCAGATGGTAGCAGTTTGGACTCCAAAATATCCACATATTTCGATGCATTCAATGTGCAGACGGCCAACACCCCTGACTGAAATACAGGACCATAACATCACCAAATGTGGGTGCTTGATTGGTGGCTGGGTGCAGCATCCTTATATCTTTCACCCGCCCGACGACGTGCATAATTATTTCTATTATTAGCGGAAATAGTAACAGTTGTTATATCACTGAAAATAACATTTTTCCATTCATCAACATTCCAATTCTTGTGTGCCTTGGCCCAAGCAATTCTTTTGCGCCGTTGTTGTGTTCAGTAAGGAAAGGTTTTCGTGCAACTTTTCCGTTTCGTACAGTCAGTCCGTTTACTTGTAGCCTACGACGAACTGTACGTGAAATTGCAATAATGCCTACTTCATTCTCCCACTTATTTCGTAAATCAGTGGCTGTTTTAAACCTTCATTTTAAGGAACGACGAGTCAACATGCGATCATCACGTTCATTACACAGCTTTGGTCGGCCTGTTCTTTTTCTGTTTCCCACACATTCAGTTTCTGCAACTCTTTTAATGGTGCGCAATACAGTGGAATGGTCACAGTCACATTTAACAGCAATTTTACGACTGCTGAATCCAAGTTCATGCAAAGTAATAATTTTTGCCCTGGTTTGTAGAGGCAGGATCAATTTTCGGGTCTTTGACATTCCGAAATTCAAATATCCCCAGGAATTCTGATAAAAATCAATTGTTCTAAGTCGGCAGACGATTCTACATCCGTTTATATCTCACTAGCGGACGTCGGAGAAAGCTATAGGGGATTAGAAGGGTGCGAACGCTTTTTCAGAACTGGATTTACGTTTCCTAACTTGCACATTTTAGCTTGTAAAATTATTTGACCAGCATAAAAGTTCCTTTAAAATGATGTATAATATGTATTCCTGACTTTACCATTACGCTGTATAAGTTGACTTCAAACATCAAAAATTGATATTCGGTCTACTGTGCAGGACTTTTGGCCACGACTGTATATAGTATATATGAACCTGGAAACAAAAAGAAAATAAACATGAGCTTTGAAAGCTTACTACTTTGGCGAGTGACGAGGTATCTCTCAGATGGCTGAAATGGTGATGATAAACCAAACACAAAAGAACAATAAGAAAATAAAACGATATCATACACACAGGAGAAAATCATGCCAAAACCCAAGAACGGCGTTTTGCTGAAGATTGTGTCTCAACGCGTTCGATAATTTGTAGGCTTTGAAGACGAGGAAAAGAGTATTGTGGATTTGGAAGATCCGTCACGCTCTCGACAAGGTATTGTAGATAACGCCGAAGTGCAGGAAAATCAGAAGGAAGAACTAAAAAATGAGAAATTAATTCAGTTTAACATTAAACCATTAGTGGAACCAACAGAGGAAGAAGCGCCTAAACCTTTAGAATTCTAGACCGGAAGTCACTGCAATTGCTGTCGGTACTGCCAATAGCATGGCAACAATCCTCGAAGATAACCATCTCAACATGGGAGGGGGAGGCGAATTTGAATTTACAAAAAAAGTGAACACACCGTATCCGATGTTATCGTCAGCTGCGTGAAAGAAATCTTAGAGGATAGGCAGACACGAATTCTCTCATTCTTTGCCGTTAACCTACGATACACTTCAACCTTCGACATCAGCCCAATTCCAAACAGAGACATTATTTGCTGTATCAGATAGGAACGACTTAAATTGGAGACATTAATGGCTGAATGAAAAAGCCTCGTCGAAGTGTCATTCTGTCTCCCTGTCCAATTCTCTGACTCTACCACTACTCTGAACTATACCCGAGCTATCGCTGTCAACTGCTCTCGGTAAAGGTTATAATCAGTCTCAAATACGTTTTCACTAGACGCATTTAATGAAGGATTATTAGATATCTAAACAAGAATGGCCATTTCATTATTTTTGATACACATTTTTAATAAAACTATAATTACGTGATCCATAGTATAGTTCTGTACAGTTGTACATTACTGTTAGATGCAATTGCTGATAGCCGCCCCAGTGATCGAGTCATCATCGGCGCGGTCCTCTTTACCTAAAAACCTGATCCTGCCCCGGATCAGGCATGGTTGGTGTGTTTGTCTTACGGGCTGGCTTCTTTCTCTTTTCTCAAACCAGTAGCCCAAAATTAGAAACCTGCGATTTGTTATACGCTTCATATTCATGGGAAGTTTTAAAACATGGAAAAACAGTTGTTGATAACTAGAAAATTGATACTGCTGTTCTTATTTGAATGATTTTTAATATTTTGGCATGTATGGAAATGAAATAGTGTTTTTCTGAGAACAATCGGTGGTATTTTCCATACCAAACAATGGGAATTATGAATTGCGAGCAATTTTAGAGGAGCGCACTACGTTTGCCAATCAACGTGTTTGTACACATACTATTGATTTTGGGTTGAAGTGATGGTGAGTTTATTTGTATATCTCTATGCGTCACTCAATCGAGGGTACCTCACATGCAATCACGCCATCTGCGACCATATTTGAATGTTTATTTGTTTACTCAACTTAGATTAAACAATTATTTTGATATGTGCATAAATCAAGCTTAAGGAAAATTCGTTGGCACCTCTCACTTTCTGAAAAGTTTCCATACAAAAAAAAAAAATAGGAAATAAAAAAAGCTCCTCCTTCAGACTGCTTCCATAATTAGAACTCTCTCTTACATTACGCCAATGCATGCTGTCTCCCGTATTCCTCACCTCCCAGTCGGGCCATTGATGGTAGCCGGATCAAAGGTCAATGATGCGAGTGCTTGCCACTGGCGACACGATGACGTCGCGCAAGACTCTCCGCCAGGATGTCAGTCCTCCACCCTGTGTTCCTACTTCTTTTATTTAAACGGAGGTTTTGCTCGCAATCGAAGATTATTTATTTGATGCGCCTTTTTTTTTAATTTCGCACTTTAATTTCTGTCATTACTGCAAAAATGAAACTAAATTCTCCCTACCCTCATATTTATTAGGAAAATGTATACACCGATGTTTTCTACGATTTTATGGACAGATGAGTTTTACTTTTCTAGTGTCTACTACTCATGCATGCGGTGTTTGAGGCATTGAATTTGTTAACTCGGGAAAGAAGGGGTAGGTAAAAAGTAGAGACGGGGAAAGAAGCGCAGAAAGTGGCAATTACCTCAGTGAGGCAGCTGCCCCCACGCGGAAGTCTATAAAGCGTCAAAAGATTGCAGTGATGTTGCTGATAAAGTTAAAAATACGCCATGACAAGTGATTTAACATTATGGAAACAAGCTTTTCCTTGAGTGTAGAATGTTTACTTCCTTATTTTTTTATATTTTTTTTTATTGGAGGTTTAACGACCACCGTGAGCAACTCAATGGGCTATAAGCAGTCGTCCGTTCCTAATTTAGGGTCACTGGTTCCAGCGAAGGGAGAGAGCCAATGCCATGAGACAAACACAACATCCATGCGTCACCCGGATTGGATTCGAACCCGGACCCCTTTTGGACGAATGATCAGAGGCTATCGCTTAGACTACTGCACCACCGGCGCCGCCTTTTCCTAGTTTCTTGAATATTCTAGAGAAATATGCCAGCCACTTTCTTTCAATTTTTTTTTTTTGATTGGAGGTTTAACGACTACCGTGAGCAACTCAATGGGCTATAAGCAAACACAACATCCATGCCTCACCGGGTATCGAAACCGGACCCTTTTCGGACGAATGACCAGAGGCCATCGGTTAGACCACTGAGCTACCAGGGTGGCCTTTCAAACTTGAAATCAGAGCATAGCTTCGCATTAAATATTGAATACCCATTGTGTTTTCTCTGGTAGGCACTTAGTAATACTAAAGTCGCTTTAGGAAATTACTTTCTTAATAGCCTATATGTCTTCCGCAGGTCGAGTGGCCAAAGGAGAAGACTTTTGACATCTTGGACTGCTCATCTGGGTTCGATTCCACAGTAAGACATGTAAGCTGAGTTAGTCTTTACGGTGCTGGTGTTTCTTTGGTGGGCAGAGCTGGTTAAAGACCACCATGAGCAACTCTGAGGGAAATAAGCAGTTGCTTGTCGCTAATTCAGGGATATTGGTTCCAGGAAGGTCACTCGCTTCTAATTTAATCCATTTTGCTTCCAGGGAAGATACAGAGTCATCAAAAAATCACACCTCCTGTTCCTCATCCGGGCCCGTCTCGGACTATTTTACAGAAGCCAGAGCCTCAGACCACCTTGCTGGGCTGGTGATGCTAATTTCTTCCCTCTTCTGGAGTTAGTGGGCTGGATTAGGGAAGACTTACTTCTCCTGCCATCAAACGCACATGACGTTCGCTGTAACCCCGAAACAGGCAAAAAATACGTTTCGTTTTCCCCTGGGGGCATAGATTTTCATCGCTGCTCCTCAAATTACTTTGCATGTCGTAGGTTCACAAGCCAGTTTCTTTATTATATGCTAGACTGTCCAACTATCGGAGACAATAGTAAGTAGTCTGAATACTCATGTCACTCACAGACAAACTAATGCAGTTTGTTTATGAATGATTTAAAAGACAAAATTATTTCATTAAGCTTTTAATTTATGCCAAAAAGAGCATATTCAAATTTTGAATGCTAAATTGAAGTACAATGATTGAGAAGTGAATGTAATTTTTCCAAAATTGTTGCAAATTTTGTGTAACAATTTTGATTTTCATCTGACGCTTTTAATTTCATTTGGGGTTCAACGACCCTCAGGAGCAGGACCACAGTAGGTCTTCCGACCCGAATTTGGGACCACTGGTTCCAGGGAAGGAACAGGCGCTTCGTGGAACAAGCATACCACTCATGGATCATCCAGGATTTGAAGCCAAACCCAAATCCGTCGATTAGCCAGAAGACGGAGCCTCCAACCATTCTGCAACCGGAGCGACTTACGTGATAATACCGAAAGCATATAAAGATTTGAAGATCTCACTACACGTTTGCAATTTTTAAATGAACAGAGTAAAAAATTGGACCATTCAAGTCTCATCCAATATGAATAAAAGAATAAGCGTGTAACAGCTCTCAATTTTATTAAGAGGTGTAAAAAGTTTTAAACCATCTGCTGTTCACATGCATTACCTGTAAGCTACATGTAATTGACGATTTTTGAAAATTAAATGTATTTTTGGCTTGCATGTGTATACGTTACCATCAGAAAAAAGCTCCTAACGCAGAGAGAAATTTAATTTTACATTTTGGTAGATTTGGATAGGCTCACAAATGAGACTGAGGATCATTATTTTACAGCATGAATAGATTTTGCTTTGCCCAAAAGTCTTAAAGTGTGAGCTCGGTAACTGTAATTTTAAGATTAAAAAGATTATTACTTCTACCAATAAGTTTGATCAATAACCAAGTGTTTTATTTCACCTTCATAAAGCTGCAATTATGTATGTTCAAAATTTATAGATCCTTTTGAACTCTAACGTAGACGCAAATTGCAAAAATCCAAGTGGGACTACTCAGGGGTTAAACTTTCAGCGTATGGCCGCCCCAGTGATCTGAGGCGCTGGCTTCTGACAGTTGTACCAAGATTAGTCAGGATTAGAGTCCCGCGTGAGCCATGGGTGCCGCCTTTGTCCTACGGCAGTAGTTTTTCCATTTCCTGAAGCTAGTGGTCCTTAATTGCTGAGGCAACCACAAACGATTTGATTGTCAGCATCTTAAGGATGGTGTGGCTACCTAAATGCAAAGAAAATATATGGCTAGCTATGAGACACTTACACTGATGGGCCATTACATTATGACCACATACCTAATAAGCTGTAGGACCCTCTTTAGCCCGAAAATAGTGGGCACTCGGCGAGGCATCGATTCGATGAGGTGGCGATAGGTATCCTGGGGTATCTAGTACTATAATGACAACAGCAGGTCCTCCAGTTTCCGTACATTTCGGGGTGGTGGTGATTTAGCGCGAACCCGCTTTTCAAAATCGAACCACAAATGTTCCATTGGGTTCATGTCAGGTGAATTTGGAGGCCAGGGCATTAACAGAAAGCCACCATCATATTCCTCGAACCACTCCTTGACGATTCTGGCAGTGTGGCATGGTGCATTATCCTGTTGGTAATGACCATCACCAGCAGGGAGCACAGTTGCCATGAATGGGTGCACTTAGTCCGCTACGATGTTCAGATGACAGCTGTCAGGGATTGTGCTATTGGGAAGACGGGGCACAAAGTGTCCCACGAAAACATCTTCTGCAGCACCGGCACCGTCTGCCAGTTTCTGCCCAACAATACATTCAGGTGACATAGCATCTGTTGGCAATCGGCGTATCCGCTCTCAGACGTCTACGTGATGCACCAAGAATCTTGATTCGTCAGGCCAGGCCACTTTCTTCCAATCATCCAATCTCGATGATCTTGGGCCCATTTCATGCGTTGTTGGCGATGACGTGCAGTGAGCCTGGCGGACCCAGCTGGATCTTCGGCTACGCAGGCCCATGCGCAGAACGCTGTGATGAACTATGTGCTGTGACACATTGCCCTGATCAGCATCGTTGTAGCTGCTGTGGATTTGTCGCACTGTGGCTCTGCGGGCGCTGTGAACAAAGCGCGCCAGTCTCATCTCTCCAGTGGCATCAATGAGCTGCGGACGACACAGAGCTTGACGACGGTTCGCCGTTTGGCCATCTGTGCACCACTTTTGATACGCACTCACTACAGTGTCATGTGAACAACCCACAAGACGCGCCGTTTCCGAGATCGTAGTTCCGAGGCCTCGTGCCATCACAATTTGTCCTTTATCAAACTCCCGTAAATTGGCAGCTTTTCCTATTCTGACTCCGAACACTCTACTAACCGAAAGTCAGTCCTCGAGTTGTATATATACTATTTCTGTGAACTTCATCTGCACCACCGTTCAGTTTCCAGCAGCGTTCATTCCTCTGGGCTGGATGTGGTCATAATGTGATGGTTCAGCGGCGTATGTATCATATATATTATGTCTTGGTCAAGTGGTAATGATAATCACGCTCCACAAATATTGTTGATGCTATGCAGAATAAGCTGCACTATGTGGACAAAAGTAATAGGACACTGTAAGTAAATAGAAAGTACTGTATTTACATCAGTAGCACGTAGTTCCTCCACTTGCAGAGAATCAAGCAGCCATCCCCAGAGGCAAACTGTTCATAAGTTCATGGAGTATGAAGAGCGGATTTCCTCCATTCCGCCTTGAGTACATCGACCAACTTTGTCAGTGAAGAAGGTCGTGTTGATCTAGACCTAATCCGTCTATCAGGGAGACCTGATTTTCCTCATACCGCTCAATTGTAGCCCTGGAAACATAACAAGGGGCATTGTCATACTAGAAGAAACAATCGTCGTGTCCATAGAACTGCCACAACGTTGGGAGTATTGAGTTATCCAGGATATCTCTATACAGCACAGAGTTTATGTTGCCATGAATAACAACCAGTGGACCCACACCGTACCACCTGAAACAGCCCCAAACCATAACTCCACCGCCTCCGTGCTTCACAGTCGGCATTGTAAACTCCGAAAGCAGACGTTCTCCGGGTAACCGCCAAACTCAGACACGTCTATCCGATCGGAATAATGTGAAGCAGGATTCGTCGCTCCATAGTACCTACCACTATTGCTCCAATGTTCAATTTTTGTGCTGTTGATACTAACGCAGCCGTGGGGCTTTATTGGTCTTTGTTGTGAGAGGTTTATGAGCGGCTGATTGGCCATGATACCCGAGTGCATGGGCCTGTCTTCGAAGTGTGTTGGTGATGGCCATCTGGAACTCATGTACACTCATTGTTGTAAAAATCCGCGCACCAAAAAAAAAAAAAAACCCTTGCGATTAATGCAGAACTCGGCGAATAGCTACGGGGAGGGCACACGTGCAAATGATTAAAGTTTCGTGCTATTCCGCATGCCCGCGCGTCCAAGACCGGCGCTGCAATTGCAATCCGTGGGACTTATAAGGCGCCGCGCAGAGGACTCAACCTTTGTGCTGAAGTGCACGGTAAGAGTCAGGTGAGTTCCCTGAGCGATAGACATGCCGATGAGCCGCCGTAGATATGCGTACGGGCAACTAACGGAGTTTGAAGGAGACCGTAAGCCTATCGTCGGGATGAGAGACGCACAGTGGCCTGCGTGCCGAATCGGCCGCCATTTGGGCCGCTCTGACAGTACGGTGCGTTCGTGTTGGGAGTAATGGACACGGGACGGCCCCCAGACACGGCGGACTGGCTCTGGACGACCCAAATACACCACCAGCAGAGAGGACCGTGGGATTGCGAAAGTGGCATACACAGATGCAATGATGCACTTGTAGAATATCCAGAAACATGTGGCGGCTGTACAAAGGACTCCTGTATCCGCTAGAAGCATTTCCAGACGCCCGACAGAGGCGAATCTACACTGTCAACGGCTCTTACGTTTCCTTCCATTAACACCTGACCATCGTCGGAGTCAATTGCAGTGGTGTCAACAGCGAGCAACATGGAATGCTACGGACTGGGGATGTATAGTGTTCAGCGAGGAATCTCGCTTCTGTATGGGAACGTACGACTACCGTATCAGAGTGTAGAGGACCGCAGGTGAGTGCTACAATGCCAACCTCACTATACAGTGGCACACGTCCCAAACTGGCGGCGTGATGGTCAGGGGACCCACTGTGTATGACAGCCGGGATTCCCTTGCAGTGATCTGAGAGACATTGACAGCCCAGCGCTACGTACAGGAGATCCTGCGGCCCCATGTGCTTCCTTTCCTGGCGAGGCGGCCCGGAGCCATTTTTAAACAAGATAACGACCGTGCGCACACGGCTCGTGTTTGCCACGACAGTCTACGTCAAGCATCGATGCTTCCGTGGCCTTACAGATCGCATGATCTCTCGCCCATTGAGCACGTGTGGGACCAGATGGGACGCCAGATTTCTTTATGTCCCAGTGTTCGTGATTTAGATTATCAGTTTCGAGAAGTGTGGGCCAATCTGTCGCAGGATAACATACGGCGTCTCTTTGACTCCATGCCGGACCGTATCACCGCATGTATCCGAGCACGAGGCGGTCCGACGCGGTAATAACGTTGACCGGAACGTGTACTATATGTCTGCGGGAAATCGTCCTCCTGTTGTGATATTGTAATCACTTATGTCCTCGGTATGTACCATCTCACTACTAAAATCTCATTTCAATTCGACGCCGTCTTCTTGGTACGCGGATTTTTATGACAATGAGTGTACTATGGCGTGCATTGGTCGGGACCTGGTTTTCTGGATCTTCTTCTGCAGCACCCTCCGGTCCCTGGGTTGCAGTTTCATGGGTCGTAAAGGGCGAGTTGAATTCTTGCAATGTCCCTTCTTCTTCCACTTGTTCATGGCAAAGGCCACACTCAATTTAGCCACCTGTCTGACATCACCAATGTTTCTTATTCTCATTTCTCTAATTGAGCAGCCTATTATAACGCCCTTTCCAAACTCGGAGATCTCTCTTTCGCTAGCCATTTTATCAGCGATTGATCGGAGCACACTCTCGTTGCAGTTCTTATATGGTTAGACCACGCCTCTGCTGCTGAAGCACATCATTGCGCCTGCGTGGGAGTGTCTAATGACTTTTGTCTACGTAATGTATTACGCTAAGGGCCGTTCGTGACATTTAAGCTGCACTGAAAATCCGTAAGTTCACAGTTAGTGATGTGATATGTAACAGTGCTGAAACAGCCAAGACTCAGTAAACCCACGAATCTAACAGAAGGGGACCCAAGAGTTCTGCAAAGTATTGTTCGCTCAGAACACAGATCACCATTGTCTCAAATCACGCAAACCCTGTGTGAAAATAGTGGGATTGATGTTAGCACCCATACAGTATATACGAAGATGCACGATATGGGTTACCATGGTCGAGCAGCTATCCACATGCCGCTAATCATTTCCATTAATGCCGCAAGCCGATCAACGTGGAGTAAGGAAAGCTAATCTTTTCTTTTCTTTTCTTTTTTTGATTGAAGATTTAACGACCACCGTGAGCAACTCAATGGGCTAAAAGAAGTCGCCCGTCCGTAATTTAAAGCCACTGGTTACGGGGAAGGGAGAGATCCAGTGCCGTAGGACAAACACCACATCCATGCCTCACCGGGATTTGAACCAGGACCCCTCCCGAACAAATGGTCAGAAGCCATCGCTTAAGCTAATCTTGGACTGTAGGCCAATGCAAAACTGCTTTGCGCTGAGGAGTCATGGTCAACAGTCTACCAGTCTAATGATCGCTGCTGGGTGCGAAAAGGATCGTACCATCCCGACAGTGAAATTCAGTTACTGCAGGGTGGTGGTATGGAGCTGTTAATCGTAGTTTGGATTGAGCTCATTAGTCGTTTTGAATGAAACCATGAGTATTGAGCTCTACCTAGATGTCCTGGACAATCATGCTTTGCCAAAGTTACAGCAGCACTTTGGAGAAGGCTCTATCAGCCGGACAACGCAGCATGGTACACTACTCGTGTTGTTACAGATTAGTTTGGGGAAATGGACGTCGAAAAGTTTAACTGCCGAGTCAAGTATCCTGATCTGAGCCCTATAGAGAATTTCTGGGATGAATTGGATCGCCGAGTGCTTGGAAAAAGAGATCGTCCAATAAACAAAGCTGAACTGATCACAGCTTTGAAGGCAGAATGACGGAACACAACGGCTGATATTAACAAGAAACTGACTGATACTATTCTAGGAAGAATAGAGACCGTCATAATAGCCAAAGGTTTCAATATACGATATTAAATTTTGTCTAAATAAATTATTCGTAGACATGCAGGTGTCTGGATATCAGTGGGTGATAAGACATTTTGGATGCGGCCGATAACGTGAAAATCAAAATTTTGCGATCTGCTTATTGAAACAAGTTATATTGCTGTATTTATTATTTCTATAGTTAACGGAAATCAGAACAAAATCTAAAATCCTAATTACGTAGTGTAAATACAGGTGAGACTACATGACCTCAGAATGGAGATTTATAACTTCAATTTAGAACGATATCATACATATTTTGCACACCCATGAACATTGCTAGCGTCGTACATGCTATAGGCTAAAAAGGATCGGTAGCTTTGGGAGGCGTACATCCTCGAACGTTTTGATGCCCTTTTCTTCTAGTACTAAATTCCAAAGACGTGCAAAGGCAAAGGATTCAGAATATATCGAAAAAGTACCCATGTAGTTAAGCAGCACATATGAGATGGACTCCCGGAAAGAGTTGCAAGTATACCAGGAAAGCATAGAGCAGCCAGCTTCACACACTGTAAAAAACTGCCGAGAATAGTCAGTGTTTCACCCGGATTAAGACGGTTTACAGATCGTAAACACGCCACCTGGCGGTCAACCATAAATTTTCGGTAGGTAAACTACATGTTCACGGTGTTTAAACTGTTTCAAATGCCACTGTATTTTAGCCTTAACAGTCTGGCAATGTTCTTCTTAAAGTGGTTATATACCTGTTTTTTCACGTGCAGTCAGTCGACTGGCAACACCTCTGTGGGCAACACGTTTTTATTCCCTGGTCATTAGACTGTTAATGAGCATTATGGTATGGTACTGTAAAATTACGGTTTATTGACGGGCCACTCAGTTGCCGGTGCATCTACCGTAATTTGACCCTGCAATTTTTTACAGTGCACTAAATGTTACAAGAAGATTCTCACGGTGATAATTGGACAAAACCCTGCAAAATAGAGAGAACGGTCGCCAAACTAAGAAGGTTGCAGTGTACTATCCTCAATTTCGCTTACAGCGCACACAAAAGTCCCATGTTCACGATCTGCTGCTTTGTTATGTATTAGAAATGCATACTAATTGCCAAAAGTTATATGAGCGTTACCTGATGGGCGAAGAGTACAAAAATGCTTCACATTGTACAAAGATTACCTGTACATCTACCTACACATATACAACAAGACCCGGCCACTATATCATTAACCAACTGACCAAACATGTTATCATAAGTGGTGTACAGAACGTGTCAAAACGTTTTCCGAAGGTTTCATTCTCACTGTTGGTAGAGTAAAAAGGGGCCGTGGAGCGAAAAGGAAGATAAAAAACATCCCTCTGCTATCAAACAAACGTCCTAGGGACAATGTAACGAAAACTTACCTATTAGTAAGGACGTCAGTGCCGTATGACTACATCAAAACAACGCTTTTTCAGTCAAATCTTAGATGATATTATTAGATATATTCGAAGGAAAGCAGAAAAAACTGGAATAATCGCTCGCTCATTTGAATTCCTGAAATGGGCTATGCGCAAACGTCGACCTCATATTGTTCAGTTAGTATGGAGCTCATGTAAGCAGGAAAAGAATTGACTGGGTATGACAGGGCTTAACAGAAGCCTACAGTAAGTGGTACTCTGTGTAACAATTATTTTCCAACAAGGATACCAGATCGAGCATTATGAATAATGGCGTACAAGTATATGATATCCTAATGTCCTCTGAAAAGAGCTCCATGTTATGATACAGCCAAGTTCAGGGCGCCTACTAATTTAGCGTAGTGGTTTTGCGTGCATACATTTTTTCAGCGATTTGATTTTTCCATTGAAGATATATTTCATATTTATGGTGTTATGTACTGTACTCACCAACTGTATAACAAAACAAGGTACGAAACTATTGATTGTTTTATGTTTAAAGACAATTTTTTTCTACAACATACACTGCTGGACAATTGCTAAGGACGGATCATAACCGGCTATATAGCGCATAAAAAAGTAAGTGTGGTTGGATGCCAAGTGAAATAAAATAATGTCACAATGCCAGGACATTACAAGACAGACAATTTATTGTGCTCTGAAATCCAGAAGGCTTTGAAACGTGTTCAAGGGACAAACAGGCCATTTTGTGCAGAATACGTAAACGAGAAAAAATGCAATTACCGTCCTCAGGCGTTCCGGCGTAAGATTTCAATACAGGATATGGCCACCATGGAGGGCGATGCAAGATTTCACACGTCGTGTCATGCTTTGCACAACATTATCAAGCAGCTGTTGGGGTAATTTATCCCATTCCTCTGTCAGTGCACGGATGAGGGTGTCCTTGGTTATTGGAGGGCATTGGCGACCAGCAAGACTCCTCCCCAAAGCATCCCACACATTTTCAATGGGATTCAGATCTGGAGAACGTGCTGGCCATACGAGGCGTTGAATATCCTCGCTCTCGAGACACTCCTGGACAGCGACTGTTCGATGACATGTTGCGTTGTCTTCCATGAAAATGAATCTATCACCGACAGCACCACGGAACATGCGAACATGAGGTAGCAGAACATCATTAATGTATCGTTGGCCAGTCATAGTCCCAGTTGGAAGCACATAGAGGAACGTAAGGCCATTGATCATGATGCCAGTCCATACCATGACACTAAATGTCGGATATCGGTCCCTTTCCTGTATGTTTGCTGGACAATATGCAGTACCACTATCACGCCAGATCAGTTCTCGTAGACAATCAGACGTCAGACTGTATCTACTCTCATCTGAGAAGAGGACAGCAGACCAGTCGTTATCAGTCCAATTGCGATGTTGATGGCACCATTGCAAATAGGCGGTACGGTGACGTCTGGATAATGGGATGCACACAACAGGACGGCGGGCGTATAGTCCTCCTTCATGCAAACGTCTGGCGACATTTTTTCGGGAGATCCGCTTGCCAGTAGCAGCCATAAATTGATTTGCTACCTCACTAGCTGTGCTGCGCCGGTGTCTTTTTGTTGGTAGCACAACATACCGATCTTCTGCAGGTGTCATACTGCAAACACGACCTCCCCCGTGACGTTTTCTACACTCTCCATTTGTTTGAAATGATTTCCAAAGCCTTGAAACAACCTTGTGGCTGACGTCAAACGCCCTGGCAACATCTGTAATTTTTCGCCCTTCTTCAATCTTTCCAATAGTACGGCCACGCGTAAAATCATCTAGGTGATGTCGGGAAGACACACTGAAAATTGCAAGTTCGTCAATTGATTCTTTCCCTTTCAACTTTGCGTTTCAACAACAACGGTCAATACGCGTCAAATCCTTTAAATCTCTTATCAGCGCTATGACGTCACGAACAAGTTCGGCAATCGAAAATTTGCATACGCACAACACGTCTTACTGTATCCCGCACTTATGCTAATTTCCACATTTTCCTGCCTTCCATTTTATGGTTGCTATTTGTTGCTATTGTCATCCGTCCTTAGCAATTGTCCAGCAGTGTATATTAGTAGTTTTCTGTAATGTCTTGATACAGTATTCTATTCTTTTGTTTTTAAATATTATTATTCTGGGCAAGTTTGTGCCTGACAAAACTATTATGTAACGAGCTTATTCGTTAAAGGAGATGTTGTTACTGACATGACTCCGCATTACTTGAATTACTCAAATTGTTCTTACAGAAATAAAGTTTGAAGCTGAGGAAATCACACTGATCTTATCAAAGTGAGTAACTGTGCAAATAACAGATGCAGCAGCACTAGAAGAGAAGATAACGTTCTTATATTTTCTCACCATGAAAATAAAATACAGAATTTAAATGTTTTCCTATGACAAGGAACAAAATCCTTAAGTTCTACTATTAACGCTTCGTGTGTTCTGGTCAGGGAACAGAGGAATTAATCTTTGATCGCACCTACAGTTCAAACGGAACCATTTTTTAAGATTATAATAAAACTAAACTTCTACTGATAATTTTGAAATTCAGTTTCAACCTAATAAATAGATCCAATTAAGGAACGATATCTCACTTTACTTATACAGTTTTAAAAAGAAAGCAGAATATTCTCAGCAAACCAAATTTTCTGACTGTGAGTTTTCACTTAGTTTCATCCTGAGGAAGTTAAGGCTGTAATTAACGCTAGAAAAACTAGTCAGGTAGTTTGAATGCAAGAATTCACCCTTACGCACTCTATACATGATGCTGGAGAGCCAAATTTTAACAGCTCACTGAAGGACTTATGGGAAATGAAAATTTTTGTGCGTGCAAAAAGAAACTTCATACTTTAATAAAAATGTTTAAGTGGACAACAATTTTTCCACTGGAATACCATAATGAGTGAACAAAGAAATGGATGCAACTTCAGATGTATAAGCTCATTGTCATAGTTACATTCGCGTGCTTTCTAATGGAGAAATTTAGCCTATTATAAGAAATGGTAGAAAATTTTTATAAAAAAGTTTTTTTAGATGTTAAAGCAACTAGTTTGGATTTAATACACACAGGATGAGTTTTGTTCAAAAAGAAATGCGAATATGCACCAAAATGCAATTGAGAATTGATCATTATACAACATAAGAAAAAACACAGACATGATTAAAAACGTAGTCTTTTCTTCGGAAGGTATATTTCTTAATGATACACATGTTATGAATATACACAGTTGAGTCACATTATTGTGACCACCTCCTACTTTTGGCCTCAACAGTGCGTAGCCAATGAATGCAGGCACATGTCGTGACTTGGCTCGGAGAATATATAAGGTGTGGTGTAGGCATTCTGAAAACATATCACTCGTTGCTGTCATGGATAAAATGAGCGATTTAACAGATTTGCAAAAAAGGATGATTATCGGCTTTCGGGCCAAGGGTGGCAGTATTTCTGAAAAACGCAGTTTGTGAACTGTTCGCGTGCTGCTGTGGTTAAAGTGTATCATGATTGGAGAAATGGCACCACTGCGAATAAACGACGTGGAAACTGCGGAGCACCACGTGCCATTGACATGAGAGGTGAACGTCGGCTTCGAAGGTGCGTGAGGGCCGATCGACACGCACCAGTGGAGCAACTCACTGGCCGAATGAACCAGGGGGCTACCGGAAGTGTGTCAAAAACGACAGTTCAGCGAACCCTGCTGCATATGAGGCTCCGATGCAGACGGATGGTCACTGCACCTATGCTAACGAAGGTGCATCAACAGAAACGGCTTATATCTGCACGGCAATATCGGAATTGGACCTCCGCTGATTGGCAAAGGATTGCCTTCTCAGGTGAGTCATGTTTTCTGCTTCGTCGAACGGCTGGACGTTGGCGTATAAGGTGAGAAACATCGCAGAACAAACACTTTACAGCCCTTGCTGGAAGAACACAAGTTGGTGGGGGCAGCGTTATGGTCTGGGGAATGTTTTCGTGGCATTTTCTGGGTCCACACATACCTGTGGAAGGCACTAAGGACCAAATTCGTTATGAATCCATTTTTGCAGTCTACGTACATGCTGATTGTCTTCCCTGGGGCGGATGGGATCTTCCAGCACGGCAATGCTACGTTTCGCACAACTAGAAATGTCCGAGTGTGGTTGGAAGGGTACGATGAAGACTTCAAAGTACTTCCCTGGCCACCTAGTTCCTCAGACTTTAACCCAACGGCGCATCTATGGGACCACCTCGATCGCGTTGTTCGCTCCATGGATCCTCCACCACGCACCCTCAAGCAGCGGTCAGATGCTATGCGGTCAGCATGACTCCACATACTTGTGAACACCTTCCAGTACCTTCCTGAGTCACTCCTAGCCCGTCTAGCTGCTGACCGCGCTGCACATGGCGGTTAGTCTGGATATTAGCTGGACCGTGTATTAGGTTAATAATTTAAAATCTATATGGCTCCCCGGTGGCGCAGTGGTCCATGCAATGGTTTCTAGCCATTCGCCCGAGATGAGTCCGTCTTCGAATCCTGTTGAGGCATGGATTTTGCGTTTGTATTAATGCACCGAATCTCTCCCTTCCCTGAAACCAGTGGCCTGAAATTAGGGACGGGCGTCTGCTTATAACCTACTAAGTTGCTCACGGTGGTAGTTAAACTCCCAATCAAAACGAAAAAAAAGAAATCTATATATTTTTTTCGTTTCGCGGTTTTTATTTTTGGAGGCTTAACAATCAGCGTGAGCAACTCAATGGGCTATAAGCAGTCGCCTGTCCCTAATTTAGGGTCACTGGTTCCAGGAAGAAAGTGAGCCAATGCCGTTAATCAAAAACAACATCCATGCCTCACCGGGATTCAAACCCGGACTCCTTTCGGACGAATGATCAGAAGCCATCACTTGGACCAGTGCGCCAGCGGAGCGACTGTTTCGCGGTTTAAAGACCACTATGAGCAGATCTAACGGTTATAAGCTGTCACCCGTACCTAATGTTGGGCCATGAGTTCCAAGAAATTTCGTTTTCATGGAGCTGTAATTAGTGAACCCAAGTTCATCACGAACGACTGATCCGAAGCCCTCTTCTCAGCCCACACGGCCACCGAGCCGACGATATTCAAATAGTACACACTTTGTAATCACATACTTGAATGCTCAAGATATAAACTCAATAAACAAATTATTATATACACCTAACAATTAACATGTTCAACCACCTTTTCCCCTTACAACAGCAGCCAAAGATTCAATGAGGAATGGAAAGCTCGTAGGTTGTATTGCAGCCCATGAAGCGAGCACCTCGTATCGTAGAGCTTCCACAGTTATTGTGTGAGGTTTGGCTGTCTCGAACAGACCTTTCCGATTCGTTACATAGATTCTCAATGGGGGTTGATGTCAGGCGATTGAGTGGGGGTTATTCGAGTGTGGTCAACTGACCTGTAAGCTTCTGAAGTCAGTTGATCTCCACTCCGGAAGTATGCGGTGTGGCGCTGTCCTGTTGAAAGATGGCGCCATTGTAATGTTACAAAAGGGTGTATATATGCGGCGAGAGGTTGTTACAAAAGGGTGTATATGTGCGGTGAGGCATATTTTGTGCCCGTGTTGGAGGTCTCAATGGGTACTAGGGTCCCCAAGGAAGTCCACGGAAATTCACCTCACTCTCTTACACGAGCACCACCCGCATGTATGACCCCAACTTGGCAAGTTGTGTCCATCGCTTCGTATGGTTTAAGCCACACACGCACTTTCCCATACGTGTAATAAGAGTTGAAACCTTGATTCGCCAAACCAGATGACGTCTCTCCTGTCCTCCACACTCCCTTCGAGGTAGGTCTCTGCAAATTGCCGCGTAATCTACCAGTGGTTTTCAGTCAAAAAGGATATACAATATGCACATCAACTGCAATAGCCTATTTTTTCCATAGTACGACGGATACACATTGTGACTGAGATTGTTGAGCCACCTTGATTAAATACCGACGTTATCTGCTCCATCGTAGCCGTGAGATTCCTTGTGACGATGCGGGAAATTCTGCGCTCACCTCGAGAGAGAATTGCACGTTTACAGCCACATTTTCCCCATTGGATGGAAGTTTTGTCATATTTCGCGTAGCCTTGGCATTCAAGTGCGACGGCTGACGTGGCAATCCCAATAGTTCAGGAGTTGTGGGTGATTGGATAACCGGCGCTTTTTTCTAGGCGGGGGAGAGGGGGGGGTTAAAGACCACCATGAGTAACTCGATGGGCTATAAGCAGTTGTGCGCTCCGACTTTAGAGTCATTATTTCCAGGGAAGTAAGAGAGCTAATGCTGTAATACAACACAACGTCCATATGCCTCATTGGGATTCGAACCCAGACCCATCTCGGACGAATGGTCAGAAGCCATCGCTTAGACCATTGCGTCACCGAGGTTGCTAACTGTCCTTCTTCGCAGCTGCTATTTTGCCGCATTCGAACTGTCGTCGCTGCCTTTACCCATAACTATTTCTTCGCTATTGGTTTCCAATGCGTAGAGATCTGCTGTATTTATAAACATTGCCAGTTTCAGCATCCCACGTGACTTGAAACGATACTGCGGCTTTGCATATTGTTTCCGGGGTGTATATACATAATAATTCGTCCATTCAGTGCATAACGAAAATGCTGTATCTATGAAACCTGACAAGTAAAACTTGCGTAGCTATTTTCGATGCTTCTCCGCCAAATGAATCGCTGTAAAGCACGACTCAAGGTTGTAACAATTATCCTGATGAATCTATTCCATATTCAGAAGAACAGACAAACAAAGACACTAGAAGTTTCGAAAAAGAAATTAATTAGACAGCCTGGGTACACACGGTCACATAAATATTTGAGCGCGCGTTTTCGTTTTCCAAGAGTTCTGATTATTTTCAGTGCATAATTATTGAAAACAAAATTACCGCGATCAAGTAGATATACAAACAAACAAAATTCTAGAAAAAACTATTTTAAGAAATCATCTGGCAGTACATGGACATAGAAATACAGATCGCATGTTATCCTTTTTCGAGGCTGTGTTAAAAGTTTTAATTGCTTTGTTCAGCGCATGTTTGGAATTATTGAAAACATAATTACCACGGGCGAAATCATTACCTAGCGAAAAAAGTAATAATAGGTGCCTAGTAGAGTCATCGCTGTACATCATAACATAGAGTCGAGAAAAATATGTTAGTAGAAATAAAAGAAAAAGAAAAGTGGAGACCAAAACATACAGAAAATGAGTTTAAGGTAGATTGATTAGCAGAATAAGTGATTGTGCCTTCCAGTGCCAAAATGACCTCAACAAGGACACAGTTTCAGTAATTTCTGGATGCTGCTTAACCGCCGTTTGCAGCTGCAAAGCTTTCCACTGTTTGGTAAAATGATGAAATACACAAACAAACGAATGAAAAAAAAAATGTTACTAGATGAATCGAGGCATCTATTATGGGGCTGTAGGAAACTTCTCTTCCACAAGAGCATCACGCACGGTAGCAATTAGTATTCAAAAAGTGGATTGGCTTTACACGTGCATAGTAAATCTGCACGCTTCAGCAGTAGTTGTGAAAAGTAAAAAAATTAAAGGGAGCCCTGTTTTCCGTTTGTGCGGAGAGAAGGTTGAAGCCGCTTCATTTTATTATTTTTTAAGTAGGTGCAACATAGGCGTATTTAGCCATAATAAAAAATGCTCGAAACAGAATATTCCTGAGCTGAGGTATTATCTTTTTAATGTCCACGCAAAACTCCTCCCCTTTTAACGTTTGGACGGGCAAATATGGATTATCCAATTTCGTCTGTTGTTTAAATTATCGACCACGTGATGATGTAAGAAGCATATGCAGGCGACCGTGTGTGTCACGACACCGGCTCCATGCAAATATCCTTGCACGAATCTGAGGGGTAATTCCGATCCGTTTGTGGAATGTGGTTATTTCAGATACGGGACTAATGAGGGGGTCATTATGTCGGATACGCCTATCAGGGCGATACTAGCAATTTACTAAAACGTTGTTTACATCGTTTACGTTAAAAGGCTAGTTTGCTTCTGATATATTGTGCGTTATGTAATCAACAAAGTTAGAACATGCTTGCTTGATAGAAAAAAATGAATTGTTTCTTATCAAATTTCTGTTCTGAGGTCTTATATGAACCATCTGTGATGAATGGCTTAGGAAAATGAAGAAAACACATCGTGCCAAAAAAAATAAGAAACCCAGTGATAAAAAAGTTGTCACTTTCGAACAAATACAAAAATTGTTTAAAAATGCATTTTCTCATCTCATGTTGGATGCAATACATTAAACATAAAATATATTTTTTGTATTTAGCAGCACAATTAGGTAGGCCTCATTAACAAGCGTCGTGGAATGAATGCTATTAACCGCTTTTTTTGTGAGCCCCCCCCCCTCCTCCTCCAATGAGCATCCAAGGTGTCTCCCGTTCCTTGTTCCAGGAAATACGCAAAACCAGCGCCGTAGGATGGGTACCGCACCTATTCGTCATTCAGGACACGAGCCCTATCCCATCTCAGACCATTAGCCAGAAGCACGCACCTCTGACCAATCCGACACCGATTTCTGTTCAATGGCAATGTGATTCCGTCGCCAAAAAAATGAAGTTCAGCAAAATAATTGATACTAACGATCTCTGTAGTAGCGCTTAGTGCACTTGTGTTCGATGTCAGAGAAGCTAATCTATTAATACATAGATATGTAGGCATAGCAGTGTGTTGATATACACTATATTGACAAAAGTCACCGGACACCCCTTCAAAGGCAAATGAACGGATCCGCTGCGTTGTTAAGATACGCGGTACAGCTGCAAACGGTATAAAAACAAGCCTACAGCTGACCGCGATCACATCACACTGTGAGGTTGAGTGAAAATGTCGCGGCGGGAGAGAACTGACTTTGAGAAAGGAAAAATCGTTTGGTGTTATATTAGTGGGTTGTCCATAAGAGAAACCGAGAGGCGTTTAAACATACCCAAGTAAACTGTTTTGGATGTACTGAATAAGTGGAAGACAAATGGCGTGCCTGAAGCAGCAAAACGTAACGGCAGACCAAGGAAAAGCAGTGATAGAAGACGTAGAAGCCTCAGGAGAGTCGTTACAGCTAATCGACGGAGTACTGCACAAGACCTCAGCGTACAAGTGAGTAAAAATGCTGGAACCTCGGTATGTACACGTACCATTCACACAGAACTTCATTTCATGGGTTACCGTGGTCGTGCGGCTGCTCATAAGCCTTTCATCTCCACTCGGAATGCTACTCGTCGTTTAGCCTGGTGTAAATAACATTTATCGTGGACCGTAGATCAATCGAAACGGGTCCTATGGACGGATGAATTCATATAAATGATCCATCAGTCTGATGGCCGTGTATGGGTATGGCGGCAGCCGGGGGAACGCTATTCACCACAGTGTACTGTTCCTACGGTCAAGTTTGGAGCTGGCAGTGTACTCGTGTGGGGGTGTTTTTCGTGGTATGGTCCCGGCCCATTGGTTATCGTGGGCAAACCTGATAACCAGCACGTTTACCTCGATATTCTGGAAAATTATGCCATGTGGCAATACTATGGAACCCAGCCTTGTTGGTACCAGCAGGATAATGCACCGCGCCATAAAGCAAGAACTGTTACGGCGTGGTTGGACAATAATTCCGTATCGTGTGTGGACTGGCCAGCACAGAGCCCTGATATTAATCCCATAGAGCACTTATGGGATGAATTAGAGCTCCGCACAAGAAGTTTGGAAGCAAGACCTACTACGAAGCAACAGTTAGCGGGAGCATTATGTACTGAATGGAAGCGCATACCTATCGCTGTGTTCCAAAACCTTGTCGAAAGCCTGTCTCGAAGGGTCAGTGCATGCATTAAGGCCAAAGGTGGTTTCAGAATAGCTTTAATGTAACAAAACAGAGGAGACGAGCAATATGGAATCGTCTCAAAGAAAAATAAAGAACAGGAATGATACAAACCGTAAAAAGCGATGATATGTACATTGAATGAATAATGACAAATTTAAAACGTGATGCAAACAGAACAATGCTGAGGAAATACAAAATGATCACAGGCGGGGCACCGCAGTGCGAAAGAACATCAAAAAGTTAATGCAGAGTCTTAACTCACCGTGGGATGTAACGGACGTGGTGTAACAGCGAACTACGGGTTCACTGGTGACCACGTAGCATAAAAGGAGCTTTCAAGGCATGCGAAGATGGTAGACTGATACTCCTGCTGTACCACCGTGCACTGAGTACCGGAAAGCATGGTGAAAAGTGAAGTCCCAAGTGCGCCATCTATGAAAAAATGTCGAGGAGTGGCAGTTCGTCTCTTGCAGAAGGAGTAGGTCGGCCCCAAGAGGCGAGAGATCTTCCAGAACGAGAGCCTTAACGAGGGGGTTAGCAAACCCCCTGCAATTCAGAGTGGCGACCTTGAATGGGTAAGTCCGACGTCGGATGAAGGGCAGCTATAGCAGGTCTCTGGAATGTGTCGAGGCGATTGATGATACCATGACACCATAAGACGTAGTCGGGTTGCTTGGCATTATGCCGGAGGAATTTGAGGATGGAGGTTGCTTTGTCAAAGACCTCGGGAAGAACTGCTTCAAACTGCTGTAAAAAGATGAGAGAAGCCACCCGATTTGTTTTATGAGTGAGAAACTCGTAAAGATCTTCAAAGGAGACCGGTTCTGAAGGAAGAGAGGCATTGGTAAGCAGAGTTGAGAAATCTTCAAACGTCGGCAGAGGACCCTTGGACTTTGAAGAGAAAGAGCTTTAACGTGACAGGGGTGACTTGGAGCCTGCTAGACGGGTGGAACGATATGGGCGGCCAGTCGGAGAAGGTGACTTCTTCTTTTTCCTCCGGGCGTCGGAACTGGTAGTAGAGCAACGTTTGCCCTGGATCGATGCCACACGAGATGTGGAATCAGAGGAAAGGTCCACCTCATCGCCGGGAGCAAAGGTGCCGACGGTGAATGAAGCTTGAAGATCATCCATGATGTCCTTGGATATAGAGAACACGGGAAGGCAAGCAGTATTCAAGCGGAGGAAAATCCGACAGATAAAGAAAGCAACATCAGAAGACGCGTGTTGATCGAAGGCTTTAATCAGATTTTCGGCAGAACTGGGTCCACGAGGTGCAGACGCAGGAAGAGACATGGCAGCAGAAACGGAGGAAGAGGTAGAATGCTGCCTTGGAGCTGCAGGAGTCAGTGGCTTTGCATGGGGGCAATGAGCCTACTGATGGCCGTAAGCCTTGCAGCGTGAGCAATGAGCAGAGGTGAGGAGCTCAATCCGGCAGCGCTCGTTACCGCAACGAACACCGAGGAACTGTGGAAACTTTATGAGATGCTCTTCCGACGGGAAGATGATGCAAGCAGTTCTACGGAAGCCACAGATATGTTTATCATCGGGGTCAGAGGGGGAAGAGGAGAGAGTCTTCACTGGGTCGACTACTCTGCCGCATCAACTAAGTGCAGCACACAGTATATCATCAGAGATCTCCGGGGGTACCGGATGTAGAGAGACCAGAACAGGACGCTGGGCGATGGATTCAGCTAAGAGGTGACGATCGCCAATTGATAGACCCTGAGACAAGACAAGATCGGCATATTCTTTCTTCTAAAAAATTAACAATCCCAGTTCGTGGCTTTCGGGTGAGGTGGGTGATGGCACCAGAAGAAAGCATCTTCTTGAGAGCAGGGCTGTACTGCTTCAAATGGTGTTGGGCAGCGCTTCAAAACAAACCCCCAACTCAAGGGTCGAATGAAGACGTTGGCCAGCAGGAGAGTTCTCAGGAATGTCTAATAAGATGGTGTCACCGTTGAGAGTAACGTAAGAATCCATAGGTGGCAGACGAGACGAGGGGGAAGCCGGTGGAATACCAGAGGCAGCCGCAGAATACGTGCGTTCAGAAGCGCCTCTTCTGGAAGGCATTGACGCAGCATGAGACAATGTATTGGAAGCAGAGGCAGCAGAAACTGTAGAGGGCAGTTTAGCGACGCCATCAGAGACGTCCATGAATTCACCATCGCCATCAGAGGCCAGGGACGTCACATCCACGTTCTCAATGGCAGAGTCGGAGACCCAGGCAGGAGAAGAGGTGCAGATGACAGGAGGAAAATTAAGAGGCTCTCCGCTAGCAAGCGAAGATGATTTCTCGGCTGCAACTGACTTTGAGGAGGCGACGCGAGGCGGGCGGGAACAGCGCCCTCATCGGCAGATGCCTTAATCAATGGCAAGGGTTAACGAAGAAAAACGACCAGCTCGGTGTGTAAATTAAAACAGTGATATTGAAACAAAATGAGCACTCACCCACTCGTGAGGGATCTTAAACGAAAGCACAGACCTTTAATTTCGGCACACACACAGAAGAACGATGATGGGACACATAAAACACGTACATGAAGCACTCAAACACGGAGCTCGTGAAGACACGTGTAGGCCAAAGCTGGACCGACACCGTACTAATGTATGCCAATAAATGCTATGTTGTGTTTCTCTTCTAGGTGTCCGGTAACTTTTGTCAATATGGTGTACATCGGTGTAGTGAATGTACTGATTTAGGCAGTGATTCCTCGGAAAATAGCTATCAGATGCGTATAAAGGAGACGTGTTTTCCGAAAGACCTTAATGCTGATAACCAAGGTTTCACGTCACTAAGCGGATAGGTTAGATTTGAGTGGTATAAGTAGTGACTAGCTTTAATGATATTGCATTCTTTAAATGAAAAATATTATTTAAGTTACGTAGAAGAGGAAGACATACTGTATAAATGAGCCACTTCAAAATAGGTTCCCAAAAAAGAGTACCTTTAACCTTTACAAGTACCTATGTTCCCTGATAATATTTAATTCACATAAATTAAGAGAATGTAAGAAATTTACGTAAATAAACTCCGAGAAATGCAGTCTGACCATAGAAAATACAAGTGAGTCAAGAGAAGAGTACGAACTCTTCCTTATTCTTGCGCTGGCCCGGTGGCCGGGTTGTCCGAGGCGTTGGCCTCTAACGAAGCCTGGGATGAGGTCCCTGATGAGGTATGGGCTGTATGCTGGAACCTTCCCCTTCCTAGACGCATTGGCTCCAAATTAAATACGGGAGATTGCTTACATCCCTGAAGAGTCGCTTATGATAGTTGTTAAACACCTTCCTCCTAAAAAAAATTAAATAGCGCTTTTAACCTGAAATGTTCCTTTAAGAAACAGTCAGGTGTTCATTATTTGCTACCTTATCTTTTGGATACATCACAGTTTAATGTATTTCGTTTCAGATCGCGAAAAGTATTCGAAACTCTTTACATTCTAACCCCCCCCTCTCGAAAGAAAGCGAAATGTATATAAATGTAATGCAGTTCATGCTTTTATGTGGATGCACAACTCAATATTACTGCCCATGCGCGCGAAAGGGCACCCAAGCTCAAAAATGAGTCAGAATAAAGAATGATCCCCGTACATGCAAAGACGTTGCTTTTAAGCAAAGACACATTCTTTCAAATATACAAGCTTTATCTATTCAAAACCAAAAGACACGCAACTTGAGGTACACTGGTGTGCAAAAATCAAGGACGAAGAGGAGAAATTAGCATAACAGCGGAACGAGCAGGCAGAACGGACCGAAAGACCACTCAGGAGATAGACTAGGGTTCGGTACGGTAGGGTATGCGCATATATGCAGCATGACGTAGGAGGGGGGGGTGACGGAAGGGTATAAAGCACACGGGCGGTGTACGCTCAGCAATTCGGTGAAAGCTATTGCACGGTGTACATCGGTTTGAACGACGTCGAGTTGCTGCCACCGTGTGATATGGCCAACAGACAATCCAGTAGACGACATGGATGACTTTACCCGAGGGCGCGTCATTGGGAAGTTGAAAGAACGTCGAAGTGTGACTAGTGTGGCCGAGGAGTTCGGGATCGCTCACAGCATCGTTTCAAGAGCTTGGAGAGCATCTCAAACGACAGGAACAGCTGTCCGAGAGTTTTGCAGTGGTCGTGCACGAGCAACCATGGCGGCGGACGACCGGTATATTGTCCTACAGGCGAGAAGAGACAGACGGCAGACAGCGGGAGAAATCGCAAGGCACACGCAACAGACAACTGGACGTCCGTTATTGCGTTTTACCGTGGCCAAGAGGCTGCACAAAGGTGGTCTATTTGCACGACGACCAGTACGGTGTGTGCCATTAACTTCTGTTCATCGGAGACGGCGGTTTCTGTGGTGGCAGGAACACAAGAACTGGACACATCAGCAATGTTGGTTGTGTCCAGTTCTTGTCGGCTCTCATCTTTACGGATGAGATCCGATTTAATCTGACGAGCGGTTTTGGACGTATACACATCTGTAGAGAGCAGGGAACACGCAATTATATCTCCACCATCATCGAAAGGGACCGGTTTGGAGGTGGCGGAGTTCTCGTTTGGGGCGGTATCATGCTTGGTAGCCATACCGACCTCCACATTTTCCAAGGAGGTTCAGTCACTGGTGTCCGCTTTGTACCGAGGTTCTCTTGCCTCACGTGCGTCTGTTTAGAGGTGCTGTGGGTCCTGAGTTCCTCTTCATGGACGACAATGCTACACCTCATCGTACAGTGGCTGTCGCAGAGCTGTTGGAGAGTAAAGATATTCGACGCATGGATTGGTCCGCAAGCTCCCCGGGCCTAAATCCAATCAAACACGTGTGGGAACTTCTCGGGTGACGCTTGGCAGCATGTCACCAGCCGCCAGCAACGATTCTGCAGCTGCGATTGGCGCTACAAGAGGAATGGGCCGCGATGCCTCAACAGCTCCTTGACAACTTCGTCCTCAGCATGGACAGACGTTGTAAATCCTGCAACGCAGTCAGGGGTAATTATGTCCCTTACTAAAGACTAGATTTTTCTTGGCAGCCGCCTGTCACATGGACGTTTCTGTCTTCTGTCCAGTATTGCCCGAAGCTTCCTTTTCAATAAAATGCCTTTGTATCCTTTGGATTCCTTGTTTGGACGGTTTTGCTTAATTGTCCCATATTCTTACATTTTGGGGATCTTATGGTATGATTTGAGTCGATGTGGAGCACTTCTGCACGACGTTACATTCGAAAAACAGTCTCGTTCTTAATTTTTGCACTCCTGTGTATATTAGTATGGCAAGATTAGCTGCTTGTTTTACTTCAACAAAACTGTTTGTTTTTTTAAAAGTCTTTTTATCGAGGAAAACAAGTTTGTACTGTATTTTATATAAAAAAATCACGCAAAAATAAAAAATTAAGATAGCCCAACAAATCCGTTTACTTTTCTAATTTAACAAACTATACATTGGCCAAGGGATGTAAGGTCAGGTGATGCGTAACATCACAGCCTCTCCTTGACAAATGTCAACCCCGCCTTCTCGTGGTGCATCCTGTTCCCACTAAAGGGGCTCTGACGACCGCCAATAGCGGTATAACTATACCATCGGGATCAGAGGAAATGCTATCCCACACTCACCAACCGCTTGGCCAGCGTGGTGAGTTATGGCCAAACACCTCCAAAATGACTCTACAACTTAAATCTTGGCCCTCAGTCTCCGGCAGCTGGAATGTACCTGGCCAAGGCAGCGGCCAGTGCGACATGAAGGCAGAGGGTGCTAAGAATCCCCGGAGGACCGGACTAGGCTGCCATTTGATGCTGACCTTGGCTACCTATAACGGACGCTCCCTATCTTCTGATTCAAGGCTTCTTGAATTGGAAGAGGAACTACAAAGGATCAAGTGGGACATCGTCGGGCTAAGTGAGGTAAGGAGAAAAGGAGAAGATCTCATTGAACTGAAAAGTGGACATCTCTTCTATTATCGTGGGACAGATACTGGCAGAACTAGTGGTGTTGGATTTATAATAAACAAGAAACTGAAGGATAAAGTGGTAGAAGTTGAAAGTTCCTCTGACAGAGCTGCACGACTCGTTATCCAACTATCGAGAAGATACCAGGCTCAGATTATTCAAACTTATGCACCCACCACAAGTCATCCTGAAGAAGAAATTGAAGAATTTTATGAGGAAATTCGTCATCTAAATAATAAAGGTAAGCAGCACTTGAAGATAATTATGGGAGATTTCAATGCAAAAATAGGGCAACGGCAACAGAATGAAACTTCAGTAGGTAAATTCGGTCACGGCAACAGAAACCAGCGTGGAAATACTCTCGTTGAGTTTGCAGAGGCAGAAGGATTTTTCATCTTGAACTCCTTTTTCAAGAAAAAGCCACACAGGAAATGGACATGGAGACATCCAATTGGGACGACAAGTGAAATTGATTTTATTATGTGTAACAAAAAATTCGTCATCGAAGACTGCAGTGTGCTGAACAAGTTCAACACAGGTAGTGACCATAGATTGGTGAGATGTAAGATGCACCTCAACACTAAACTGGAACGTGGCAAGCTCATAAGACAAACAAAATATATTGACATAACCAACCTTAAAAAAACACCATAATACTTTCAAGTTGGAACTGAAGAACAGATTCTCTGCTTTAGAAGGCCTAACATCGGAAGAAGTGGATATTTCGGAAGTTAACAGAAAAGTAACCAAAGCTCTAATGGAAACAGTGCAACAAAATTAGCTGGGTCTAAGAACAAGTTGCATGTGAACAAATTATCAGGAAAAACCAAAATGTTGATGCAAAAAAGAAGAGAGATGAGGACAACTAAAGTAGATGTGACTTCCAAAGTGGAATATATAGAGCTATGCAAGACAACACGAAAAAGTATCACTGAAGACGTAAGGAAATTCAACTGTGAGCTAGTGAGGAAAGCAATTGAAAACAACCAAAGCCTTAAGATAGCAAAGGGACATCTCAGTAAGGGAAGAAAACAGATTATGGCTCTGAGAAAAGAAGATGGTTCTATAACAAGAAATAGAGGCGAAATTTTGACAAGAGTGAATGATTTCTACTCCAAATTATATGAAAGGGATGATACATGTACTCCAGACATCATGAAAGGTACCAGAGTTCTTCCAGTCCTCCCAGCAGAAGTTGCTCATGCAATCAAGAACATGAAGCGAGGGAAAGCTCCAGGAAAAGATGGAATTACTATAGACATCATACAAGAAGCAAGTGGAGAAATTGAAACAGTACTCGCCCAAATTTTCACTCGATGCCTTAATGAAGGGAAGATTCCTGAGGATTGGAACAATGCTACAATGATCCTGCTACATAAAAAAGGTGACATTGAGGATCTCAGGAACTACAGACCTATCAGCCTCCTATCAGTGGTGTATAAAATCTTCAATAAAGTTCTTTCACACCGCTTGAAGGTAACACTGGACATGGCTCAACCGAGAGAACAAGCTGGATTCAGGAGTGGCTACAGCACAATAGATCATATCCACGTACTGAGAGAACTGATTGAAAGAGCGAGGGAATATGAACTTCCATTGTGCATGGCTTTTATCGATTATGAAAAAGCCTTTGATTCGGTGAAACCATCAGCAGTTACCACGGCTCTGAAATCCTGCGGTATTGAAGATGCATACATTAATATTATTAATAACATCTATGAAAATGCAAGTGCAAAGATTCGGCTGTTTGAAAATACAACACACATAAAAATTGGAAAGGGAGTGAGACAAGGTGACACCATATCTCCGAAGCTCTTTAATGCCACATTGGAAAATGTCTTTCAATCACTGAACTGGGAAAACAAAGGGATAAAGATTAATGGAGATTATCTAACCCACCTTCGTTTTGCTGATGACGTAGTCATTTTTGCAACTACCCCATCAGAGCTGCAGAGTATGATCCAGGAACTTGCTGACAAGAGTAAAGAAGTGGGATTAAAAATGAACTTTCAGAAGACAAAAGTGATGTTCAATGCTTTTACAAGAAATGAAGATTTATCGATTGATGGAGAAAAACTGGAGATAACAGATACGTATGTTTATCTTGGACAGCAGATATCAAGTGAGGGTCACATTGATGAAGAAATTAATCGGCGTACAAAACTTGCCTGGAGAGCTTTTGGAAGAAACAGCATAATTTTCAAGAGCAATATGCCATTATGTCTTAAAAGAAAAGTGTTTGATCAATGCATCCTTCCAGTGCTTACGTATCGTGGATCCGAAAAATGACGAGAGTGGAAGACATCATGATCAGAGTTAAATCCCTGAAATGGCAATGGGCTGGACATACTGCCAGAAGGACAGACCATAGATGGACAGCCGAAATTTTAGATTGGATTCCAAGGGACAGGAAAAAGACCCAGAAAAAGACCACATGGGAGATGGGTGGATGAAATTCGTAAATATGCGGGAGTGACATGGAGGAGACTGGCACAAGACAGACCGTTGTGGAGGAAACTTGGGGAGACCTTCGTCCAGCAGTGGATTGATAATGGTTGACAATGATGATGATGATGACATTGGCCAAGCTATCTTCAATCAACGGGAGGCTTTCTCCAGGCAGAAAATGCAACACAATGCAGTAAAAATTACTGTATTTTGTTTTCAAATAAATTCAAATCGGAAGCACCTGTCTTCGATTCAGAAAAACGAGCCGCTTAAAAGAAGGAAAAGTATTGATTTTGTCAAATATATGCATATATCAAGGTTTGCATTAATACACTTATTGAAATCTATCATAAAGTTTAAGTAATTAATTTTTGCTCTAATTTTTTGGAAGAACTGTTCTTTCAGTTGTCTCCTGTAAATGCCTTTACTTTTCCTTCCTTTGCACGCCACTATTTTTGTCTGAATATTTTTGGTTCTGCTTTAACACTAGAATCACATATCCAGAATTTTCTCCTTCTACAAACTGCTCTTTTTGCGCAGTATGGTTATTGGCATAGGGACTTTCTTTGAGACTCTGTGCACATTTCAGAAGTTCCTATTTTTCTTTGAATGAGACAGCGTTGGGTCTCTGCGCAGCTCTTCAGTCACTCAGTGAGGTATTGGGAAAACTAATATATCATCTCCAGATGTAATTGATATTTCTTTGCGGATTTCCAGTTATGCTCGGTTCTCATAACTTCGAAACTTTATTCATGTGGCGTCCATGCAGTATATATTATCATATGAAATTAGTCATACGAAATCTGGCCATGACAGTTGTGTACCAGTCAATATGTTACTAAAAATATTAGTTAGCTATTCAAAGCAACGGATGCATTTAACTTAATTTCAATTTCTATAATTTTGCAGATTCCAGTGTAAAGACCTGGATATTGAAGTTACTAAAAAGAAGGCCAAGGAAAATGTAGCAGTTACATAACGCTGTTTGTTCTCTCTCTTCAAGTGGATGCTACTTTGTAAGAAATGCATCAAGTCTCATGTACAGTTCTGTTCTGAATACCCAAAGGTAAAGCGAGAACGCAAAATGCCTGCTCGTTATTTCCATTAAAAATAAAAGATAATATCGGGTTTTTGTTTCTAGATGGCACTTCACAGTATTACACTACTGTTTGTGAAAATTGCAACAGCATGAAGGACTCCTAGTATTACTTTGAAACTTACAGGATATCTACAACAGGGTGGGACACGCAAGTTATTAAATTGTCAGCGAAAATGCGCATGCGGTTTAAAACAGCGCCCTCTGAACTGTCCGGTCTTGGGTATAAAGAGCTGGCTCAAACGAGATGTTGCACTCTCATGGGCCGCGGGTGGCCTAGTGGGCAACGTTCGTGACTGCCAGGAGAAGACCTCAGGTTCGATCCCAGGCAGGTACGAACGCTCGAACCACTAAATATCCGCCGTGCGTCGGACGGGCACGTTAAGCCGTCGGGCCAAGGATACTGGCACTGCGGTAGTAAATAAGGATGTATTCTACCTCACTTCCGTGTGACTTTCCTATCGGGCACTGTAGCCCAAATCTCTTAGCTTCCTATTTCTAAGGGTTGTTTAAGACCTGGGGTCAGACACACCCTTCCTAAAATCCTCTTTATATGATCTGATCTGATTTGATGTTGCACTCTGTTAAGAGCCGTCATTGAGTCTAAAAGGGTGTTTCTTGTGTCTCACCATGACCTGCGGCCAAAGGAGGTTGCATTATTAACACCTAACGGACTTTGAGCGAGAAATATGTTTTTGGATGGGAGAAGCTGGAATTCCCTACAGCGCAACTGGCACTAGTACGAGACGAAACGCCAGTATAGTGATTCGAACCTGGCGTCAGTTAACAGATGAGGCTCGGATGCCCAGAAATCCGGGAAATAGACCGCAAAATCGCATGATTGCATGGGATGACAGACACCTCCACGGCATGGCAGTGACCGATTGTACAGCGACATCCACATTCCTCTCGCATATTTTGATGTCGTCTGCTTAACAGAAGGCTGATTCCTAGCAGCCCATTGTTGCGCATTCCTTTGACCTTTAACCACATGGCGCTTCAGGCTGCACTGGGGTCTCGAACACAGACATTGGAGCACTGATTGGCAACAAGTCGTGTTTTCTGAAGAGTCACGATTGAACGCGATGCACTGTGATGGCCGCATACGTGTTAGAAGGTATCGTGGTGAACGGTACCTTGCAGCGTCGTACCGGCCAAACGCCAAGCATCATAGTATGGGAGAGCCATTGGGTTCAATTCGCGATCTCGTCTGATACAAATTGAGGGAAACCTCGACAGCCAACGATACATCAGAGATGATTTAGAGGCAGAGGTGATACCCTTCCTTCAGAGTTGTCCTGGTGCTGTATTCCAGCAGGACAATGCTTTCCCACATATGTCTCGGAATGTCCAAGACCTTTTCCATGCACAGCAGGTACAGCTTTTTTCCTGGCCTGCACGTTCGCCGGATATGTCCCCGATCGAATAAGTCTGGGACATAGTAGCTAAGCGACTGGCGCGTCAAGCGTTTCTACCAGTCGCCACAAATGAACTCTGGTCTCGCATAGAAGCAGCCAAGCAGACTATTCCCCAGGGCGATATCAGAGGCTGTTATTGTTGCTTGAGTTGGCGTCAAACGATACTAAGTCTTGAAGCGAAAAAATCATGTACAGTTTTGCAAATGTAATCAGTTGTCTCCTGTAACATGAGGAATATGTAATATAGATCTCAATTGAACAGCGCGATACTTTCTAATTGTTACAATTTTCACAAACAGCAGTTTACTTCACTATGCTTTTACACTTTATTTCCGTAAACAGCATGACCCCAAATATGACTTAAATCATATACTTCAGTTAGTAGAGTGTTTGGATTCAGAATGGGAAAAGCTGACAATTTATCGTAGTTTGATAAAGGGCAAATTGTGATGAAATGGCGCCTTGAAAACGGCGCGGCTTCTGGGTTGCGCACATGCCGCTGTAATGAGTACGTATCAAAAGTGGTGCACATATGGCCAAACAACGAATCGTCATTTACCCGTATGTCGTCCGCAGCTCATTCATTCAACAACAGGGCGGTGGTTGTCGCGTATTGTTCACAGCGACCGCAGGGCTACAGTGCGACAAATCACCCGCAGACACAACAGTGGTGATCAGAGCAATGTGCCACAGCACACAGTTCATCGTAGCCTTCTGCATATGGGCCTGCGTAGCCGAAGAAAAACCCAGCCAAGTCTCCATGCTCAGTACACGTCATCGCCAACAACGCATGTAATGGGCTCAAGATAATCGAGATTGGACCGTGGTTGATTGGAAGAAAGTGGTCTGGTCAGACGAATCAAGACTCCTGGTGCATCACGTTGACAGCCGAGCGCGCATACGCCGATTACCAACAGAGGATATGGCACATGGATATACTGTCGGGCGGAAACAGGCCGCCGGCAGAGGTGTTATGCTGTGGCCGATGTTTTATTGGGACACTTTAGGCCCTATTATCCCCATAGCACAAACCCTGACGGCTGTCAGGTATCTGAACATCGTTGTAGACCAAGTTCACCCATTCATGGCAACTGCGTTCCCTGCTGGTGACGGTCATTACCAACAGGATAATGCGCCATACCACACTGCCAGAATCGTCCAGGAATGGTTCGAGGAACAAGCTGGTGACTTTCTGTTAATGCACTGGCCTTCAATATCCCCTGACATGAACCCAATGTAACATTTGTGGTTCGATTTGGAAAAGCGGGTTTGCGCTAAATCACCACCACCCCGAAATGTACGGAAACTGGAGGACTTGCTGTTGACATTGTGGTACGAGATCCCAGGATACCTATCGTCACCTTCATCGAGTCGATGCCTCGCCGAATGGCAGCTGTTGTGCGGGCTAAAGGAGTCCTACAGCTTAGTAGGTAGGTGGGCATAATTGGTGTTACAATTTCTCATCGGTGTATATATAACCGACATCCCAAATGTGTTCGTTGACGTTTTAATTCGGCGAAAGCGGGGACCATGTCAAACACCGTGGAATCATGGAATGTTCTTCCAGCTATAATCGGGAGAATGTGGACGTGTGGGAGAATGGAACCCCACATCATAACAGGGCCACAGCCTGTCTGTCCTCTACGTTGTAGGCAAGCGGGACTCATTTCCCCGTGGGGTTGCCACCACACCCGGAGGCGGCCATCTGCCCGAAACAGTTGGTACCGCGATTCGTCGGACCAGGGTACACGTTTCCAGTCAACTTGCGTCCGATGGCGGTGTTCCCGACCCCAGGGGAAGCGCAGAGTCTTGTGACATCGGGTCAGCAATGGCATCCAGGTGGGCCGTCGACATTGGAACCTCATAGAACACAAGGAACTTTGCACCATCCGAACATTGGTTCCACTACTGGCTCCAGCATTAAATTGCGCTGTAATTTCCGGCAATGTTGCACGCCGGGCGTATGTTACAAAGCGTGCCAGACGCCGCTGTTCAAGCTCGTCCAGGGCTTTTCTACGGCCAGTCCACTCTCTTACTCTGGATGTTTTCCATGAGTTTGTGTAGTCCAGGTACACCCTTGAAATATTGTTAACCGTGTAAATCCAAATTTCGTTGTAATTTCCGAGATGGAGTGACCCATCGCCCAGGTGCCGACTATCATACCATGTTATAAATTGCTGAATTCTAAAAAGCTGCCATCTGAACTGCGATCGCTACCACTTGAGCTAGCGGAGATATCTGCCTCCATATATACGGGGTGATCGTAATTAAATTACCCCTATTCCGCGCTGTCTAGAGAGATATTGAGCAGTCCAAATGCAACCAAATTTGTATGGTCACATTTCAGAACATGCGGAAGGCATTTCTGTAAAAAAAAAAAGGAAAAAAATAGTAGTGCCAAAACTTACCACTATGGCACTTGTGGCGCTGCAAGCAACGAAAAAGCGGTTTTATCTGCATAAGTCCGCGTGTTGCAGCCAAGTTCTATGTATAAAAGTGGCCACAACAGCAGAATATCATTCTTATTAGCTACGATCACCATCACTGTGTTGGAACGCTCATTTCATTTCTTGTGAAGCTCTTTTATGGAAACAACGGTAATGCTAGGGATGCACTCTGGGAATTTCGGAACCGTAGCGATCACTCGATTCGAAGAAACCGGCAATCCAGGAGTTAATCCCGGTCGAGAGCGTAAACCTATCATTTCACAAGGCGTTGAAGATGTTGCCAAAGCTGTTTTGAACAGTCAATGAGTAATGTTGCAGGTTGCAGTAATGCACGTGAATTTATTTATCCAGTAATGCACGACAGTTGAATTTATCTTATGGCACAGTGTGGAAGGTTCCGAGGATGGCGGTGCATTGTTATCCGTATATAAAATCAGCCACAACCACCTGTTGCTTGCTGCCGACAGGGAAACCCGACTGACCTTTGCATCAATGTTTCTTTCCAGAATGGAAATGGACGAGTCTTGGCCATAGAAGACCTTGTTGAGCGACGAGGCACATTTTCACGTCAGTGGGATATTGAACGCTTGCAATTGTCGCATTTGGAATACGGAAAGCCTTCATGTTTTCCTGAGGATTCCACTACACTAGCCTAAAGCTGCAGTATGGTGTGGATTCACAGACATATTTATCCTTGGACCATTTTTCTTCGAAAAATCTGATCCCAATTACCCAGTGACATGCTCTGTGATGGCCCAGAGATACCGAGAGATGCTCAACACTTTTGTCGTACTCCAACTGCAACAACGACAATGCCTTGAGTCAACCACTTTCATGCAAGATTGCCTCCACATATTGAACGCTGTGTACAAAAGTCGCGGCACATTTCGATAACTCGAAGATTAATTGGAGCAGAAAAACAGAATTAACGGTGCTAATAATAGACGAAATTATCTATTTAAAGGAAATGTGAATGACCCCCATGATCCCACAAATTGGCGGACCTGAGAGAGCTATCTCGTAAACGAAGCAAATTAGGGAAACATTCCAAACAAAAAGTTATATAGTGTACTTAGTGTGAATCCGGAAAAAAGTTTCAACAACTCTCAAATTCTGGTTGTACCCTATTGAACTATAGCATACCTACAAAGAAAAGTTGTTTCTCCCCAACTGCTGAACGGTGTCTCTGCCATTTTTTACGTCTCGGAGGGAGTGATCTGAGAGGATGATTTTTGAGGGCTGAGTTTAGGGTTTTAAACGCACCTCTCACTGAAATAAGCCTCCCTGAATTTTCTCCAGCCTTCGCCAAGAATCTGTAAACACACATACTGCTTCGCTTAAAATCTCGCTATATAGCAAATTTATAGAGTTTTAGTTCGTATATCCAGAGATTCAGAAAGAAATCTAGGAGATGAAGTATGTGAGGAGGTGAAATTAAGGCACAAAGCCTGCACGAAATAAAATACTGTACATGATTACCCCTTCTGGATTTCCACAAATACCAGAATCGACAGGAAATAAATGTGTTCATATCAGTTGCCTCTCATTTTTCGCAGTCATGTAAAGTCGATTCTCTTCGGCAAATCGATCATACTGCAACCTTAAGAAACGTAGACCCGCACAACGACTATGTGCTGGTATTGTTGTTTGTCCTCCTGACATCAGAAACAAAAAATATGACACCGAATTGTCGGTCGTAATGAGCACGTCTTTTAAATCCGTACTAACGTGAATTAAATTTATCAAAGCTATTCAAAGTCAATGGAATCCGTTAGGGAGGTAATCAACGGGTTTCAACAATCGATAAAACATTCAAAAATAGGAACATCTACTTAGTTCCACCAGAGGCTGAAAAGCAGGTTACGAAAATAAACAAAAGTTTCTCATAGCACAAGGAAGGTATCAAAGACAAAGAGATTTTCAAATCCAACAGTCAAAAGAAGAAATCCATTAGGTGCACAACATAATTCTCGGCCACAGGCACGGTACGTTGACAACATATTATAGCAAATCGAATACGTACCTAATCAGGGAAGTAATCCCCGTCGTGTTGGATACATTTGAGCCATCTCATAGTGTAGGACACCGCGCTGATCCTACCATATGTACAGCAACAACTTCCTGGCATGAATATTCGGTTTGGCGGTACTGGTGGTAGGCTGACCTGGATAAACCTACAATTTACACCGCTTAGGATTATCGTAGAGGATCCACTTCTCATCACAGGTCAAAATATTGTGGAGGAAATCCTTCTTCTTGAATCTGGAGAGCAAGGACACAGTAACATCGTCGTAGCGCCTAGACTTGTTCGCAGCTGTGAGTTGATGGGGCAACCGTCCAAGCTTGTGCAGGCGCTTTGCAATGGCTTGCGGTGTTACTCCTAGTTCCTAGGTGAGCTGTGACTGTGTGCGACAGGGATCCGCGTCCAACAATTGTTCCAGTTTCTCATCGTCAGCTTTCTGTGGCTGTCTCGTACGTTCTGCATCACAGAGATCAAAATTTCCTTACTTAAACCGCTGGAACCACTTCTTACACGTACGGTAGGACACAGCAGCCTCACCCAAAGCAGCACAGATCTTTTTCTCGGCTTCCGCGTCACGTTTTTTCAGCTGAAACGCGAACAGGAGGCAGTTCCTCAAATGTTGCTACTCGAACGTCATTGCTTTCACCGTCAACGTTCGTCCCTTCTGTCACTACAGCTGTGAGCGGTTACGGTTGCCTGGCAAGCTGTTGGATGTCGCTGCAATCAGCTATTATAGCACACAGCTGTTTGCATTTACGGACGTTCCATGATGGCTTGCGGTTAGGGGCCGAGAATTAAGTTGCACACCTAATTGAAGAAAACATGATATAAGTCCACGTCTGCTAGCAGAAAAATTTTGCATAATGGAAAAGTTGAAAATAGGCGAAAAATATTGTCCATGGAAAAAGCTATGCTAATGGAAAAGAACTTTTAAATACGTCTCCCGGAAGACGAAATACCGAAAATAAAAAAAAATAAAAAAAGGTTTCGACCTTAACTCACATAGCCGGAAATGTTTCCATTATTTAAGGAGGATAATGTTCCACACCTCTGTTTTAGCGAATAGCATACTGTAAAACAGAAATTTCTCAATAGTGTTTTTAGAACCGGCGATACAGCTGCAAACTGAAGTACACAAACTCTGCCTACCGACGGAACGGTGAACTACAAAATTCCTCATATACTAGCCTAAAGTGTTCTAAAATAGCACCCGGTGTTTAAAGAAGTTTTAACCGCATATGAAGAAGCAGAGATATTGAGGAAAACTTATTATGCCTTTGCGCAGCCACATGGCAAAGTCGGGCATTATTTTGGGAAGAAAATGTGCTAACAGAGTTTCCTTAGTTAGTAGTATCTGACCGAAGAAGTGTTTCAATCGGGTTTTTATTCCCTCAGACATTGCTGTAAATCGAAACGTGAACTTACGCCCTGTGGTAGCAGACATTCGTTTTAAGAAAATTTTGAAATTATATGAGAAACATTTCGCAGCGGAAACATCTCCAACAAAGATACATTTTTTCTAATCGGACTCTTAGAAGCAGAGATATCGACAAAAATAAGATATGCATCTACGCCCTTTGACGGAAAAACCATGCATTATTTTAAGAAAGTATTCTCGAAGGGTGTTTCGATGTGAGCGGTATCGGTTCACGAAAGAATTTCTTCAATTGAGTTTTCAGGAGCTCAGATTTTGCTGCAAACACATCACAAGCAGAAATTTAAGCGTACGCCCCCTGGTGGCCAAACTATTCTTTACCAAATATTAGAAATTGTACGCGAAATATTTCCAATCAGGAGCTGTATGCGATACAGATAGAATTTTTCAAATCTTAGTTTTAACATCAGAGATATCCGGTAAAACGCATTTCACCTTATCGCCCCCTATCGGAAAGTCTATGTATTATTTGAAAATGTTGAAATCATATGAAAAGAATATCGCACTGGAAACGCTATCCAACAGAGAAGGATATTTTCAAATCGTACTCTTAGAAGCAGAGATATTGACAAAAATAAGATATGCACCCTGGCAGAGAAACCATACATTATTTTAAGAAGAAAATATTCCGAAAATGTTTATCGACGTGAGTGGTATCAGTCCACGAAATAATTTTTCAGTCGATATTTTAACTTAGATTTTGCCATAAATACATCAGAAGCAGAGATTAACACTTACGCCCCCTGGTGGCCAAACCATTTTTCCCAAAAATTACAAATTATATGCAAAATATTTCCCATCAGAAGCTGTATCCGCAGCAGAAAGAGATTTTCAAATCGGAGTTTTAGAAGCAAAGATATCGGGGAAAACGCAATTTACTTTTACGCCCCCTACCGTAAAATCTATGGGGAACTTGAAAATGTGACTGTACCTAAAATAGTATTTCATGTAAATGGAATTGAAAGGTAAAAGAATGTTTTTCAGTCGGATGTTTAGGAGGAAATGCATGGAATAAAATTTATTTTGAATTCGATATCATCTGCATTTACGACCTCTAGCGGCGAAATTTTGAGTCGTGAAAAAGAAACGAAATGAAAGATCACAATTTGCATATTTTAAGCTACCCAACGCAAAAAGAATTTTTCTAATCTGACTAATAGTTGCAGAGAGTGTCCACAGACGGACGGACGGACAAACCTGTAACATTAGCACGATCTTTTTCACAAAAGGCGTTCTAATAATGGAGAACGTTTCTCTAGTTTGCGGTGTCCAAGCTGTTCCATCATTAGATGCGCAGCTCAGCCTCTACGAATGACAGGCTCTGTGGGGTTTCAATAACACGTTAGAAAATTTAGGGGATCTGGAGTTCTTGTGAATGATCAAAACGTTGTCTCTTGTGCCCTTCTAACAAACAGATCAGCACAAGTGAAACACGCTTGGCACGTAGCCTTTCCAATGGAGAATATTGAATCAGCATGATTTGAACCCATACATTGTCCATTTACAGCAGGCTTTATAGGTATGAAGGTGATAAGGAACGGCAATTGGATTGGCACAGTTTCATTCCGGAAAAAAGGATGCGAAATATTTTTTTCTGCGTAACATATTGTGTATAGATGAGGCCAACTTCTTTCGTGAAGGTGTAATAAATAAACGTAATTCTCATTCCTGAGCGCTGGATAATCCTCAACAGAAAAGAGATGTTCGTCATCAAAGAAAATGATCTGTTGAAGTATAATGTGGAACATGGAGAAACATAATTTTCAATCTGGTATTCCTTGAAGATGCGTTTGGCCGCCCCGGTGGCGCAGTGGTCTAAGGCGTTGGCCTCTGATCATTCGTCGGAAGGGGTCCGGGTTCGAATCCCGGTGAGGCATGGATGTTGTGTTTGTCTTACGGCACTGGCTCTCTCCCTTCCCTGGAACCAGTGACTCTAAATTAGGGACGGGCGACTGCTTATAGCCCATTGAGTTGCTCACGGTGGTCGTTAAATCTCAAAAAAAAAAAAAAAAAAAAAAAAAAAAAAAAAAAAAAGATGCGTTTGCTGAAGATTAACATGTAGAATGTCCCCTCAGGTCACTGGACCTAACACCACTGGACTTAACCTTTTGGGAAAGGTCTATTTTACATCTCTAGTTTATGCAACACCACTTAATGATAACAGCGATCACAAACAGCTAATTATCAATACCTGCAAAGAATATTTTTTACCGTCAATTACATGCAGGTGAGTTACCCGAAACTGTAATTCATAGAATTCACCAATGTGTTCTTGCTGATGACGAAGAGTTTGAATTGTGTGAATAATGTACATATGATCTTTTTCCACCATTACTACTAACATATTTATTTGAATGAGTTATAGCATTTAAATCACAGATCTTTTTCCAGTAGCCGGTTACTTTCGACAACAAACCGTTGTGATAAGCGAAGGCAACTACTTTTCTGAATCGAGCTATCATATTGGACGTAAATAAAATGTTTTTACCTAGTTCGTTGTTTTTAATGTATCGATCACTGTAGCCATGGCTGCTCAGTTCCAATGGACCCCTCCCCCTTAATTATTCGTCGCTTTTTTCATTTCTTGAGCTCCTGAAGGGGTAGTCGTTAAGAATAATTGATTTCAAGAAGATCTTAGGGTCATAATTTAATATTCCAGATTTCCTTCCAAAGCTCCAGATACACAACCTGAAACAAGCTCTAAATTTAGTGCTTAGCGAGATTTTAAGCGAAGCATCAAGAGTGTTTACAGCTTCTTGGCGTAAACTGAAGAAATTGGGGGCCTTACTCCGGTGAGCAGAGCGTTTAGGGTCCTAACCTTCGCCCTTGAAAAACAACATCTCAAGTCACTCCCTCCTATGCACAGAAAAAGGCAGAACCATTTCAAGATCAAATAGAAGCCATCGCTCTCCCTACGTCTACAAGTAAGTCACGGAAAAATTATCATCGGCTGCCACCGAGAATCGAACCCAGGGTCTTCCAATTACGCGCCGGACATAAAATTTCGAGTTGCTGAAAAAACAACTTTTTCTTGTAGGTAATGCTGCAGCTCAAAAAGGCACATCCAGAACTTTGAGAGTTATTGGAAACTTTTCCACGGATTTACACTAAGGTAATTTAGCTATGCAACATTGTAATTGGAATATTTTTTTTAACTTGCTTCGTTTACGAGGTAGCTCTCCTAGGTCCCCACAATTAGGGGGTCTTGGGGGTCATTCACATATCCCTTGAATAAATAATTTCGTCTGTTATTAATACCCGTTGACTCTTGTTTTTCTGCTCCAATTCATTTCCGAGTTATCGAAGTGTGCGGTTACTTTTGTAAACACCCTGTATATAACTGATATTATACAATACATACACCGATGTGCCATTACATTATGACCAACTATCTAATAAGCTATAGCACCCCCTTCAGTCCGCAAAACAGCGGCCACTCGGCGAGGCATCGATTCTATGCGGTGGCGATAGGTACCCTGGGGTATCTGGTACCTAAATGTCAACAGCAGGTCCTCCAGTTCCCGTACATTTCGCGTTGGTGGGGATTTAGTGCGAACCCTTTTTTCAAGTCGAACCCCAAATGTTCGATTGGGCTCATGTCAGGTGAATTTGGAAGCCTGGGCATTAACAGAAAGTCACCAGCTTGTACCACGAACCACTCCTTGACGATTCTGGCAGTGTGGCATGACGCATTATCCTGTTGGTAATGGCCACCATCACTAGCAGGGAATACAGTTGCCACGAATGGGTGAACTTGGTCCGCAACGAAAATTAGGTACCTGACAGCTGTCAGGGATTGTGGTATTAGTATAATGGGGCCTAAAGGGTCCCAAGAGAACATCGCCTCCGTTGGTAATCGGCGTATCCGCCCTCGGCCGTCTACGAGATGCACCAGGAATCCTGATTCGTCAGATCAGGTTACTTCCTGTCAATCATCTATGGTCCAATCTCGATGCTTTTGGGCCCATTTCATGCGTTGTTGGCGATGACGTGCAGTCAGCATGGGGCCCCGGGCTGGGTCTTCGGCTACGCAGGCCTATTGCCAGAAGGCTGCGATGAACTATGTGCTGCGACACATTGCCCTGATCACCACTGTTGTAGCTGCGGACGACAGGCGGCTGGACGACGTTTGGTCGTTTTGCCATCTGTGCACCACTTTTGATACGTACTCACTACAGCGGCACGTGAACGACCCACAAGCCGCGCCGTTTCCTACATTGTAGTTCCGAGGCGTCGTGCCATCACGATTAGTCCTTTATCAAACTGTTACAGGGCTTGGAGCTGATGTCTATTACAGCGCCCTGTGTGAAAGGTTCGTTAATGCTTCCTTTGCCGTAAGTTCGGTATTGGTGGTTTATTCCGTAATTCTCCCAACTGGAGCAGATAAAAGCAATACAAAGCATAGAAAAGTGAATCGACTGAGGCTAAATTTTGCAGTGAGGAAAACGTTTATTCAGATCATACGGGGAATGTCACCAAGCTTCTGTCCTTTTCGTGCTTTCCTTATTTTAGTTCTCCCTCGGTGTCCAACTCGCCGAGAATCCTTTATCTCTTCCCGGCCATTCAAACTTCTCTTCCCGTTTCCTCTATATCCGCCTCAATTCCGTCCTCCTTCCTTTTTGTCCCGAAGCATACTCCACCTCCGCTAAAACTCTCTTGCTTGGTCCGCTCCGACCAAAACCTCCGAGGTTTTTTCTCAGAGCCTCCCAAAAGTATATCGCCTCTCTCTCGACGTTTCGCCACCGAGTCTCCCCTCTCATGCCCGGAGTCAGATACCCCCTCCAAAAAAACTGTCCCCTTGTCCGACTTCCAAGAAAGCGCAGCCACTCCTTCACACTCAAAACTCTATGTTCTTAATTGCTCAGCGGCTCCCTTTGCTGCGACGCGTGGGAAAGGAAATACTTTATTTCCCTTTCGCTGGGCTTCCATCAAAATGGCGGGAAATGAAGGAAAATGATTCCATTTTAACATTTCTAAAAATGGCTACAGAATCTCGCTTTTGATAAATATGTAAGCCCCGGTTACAAAACTCCGATATATCGGCAGCTTTTCCCATTCTTACTCCGAACGCTCTACTAACCGAAAGCCGGTCCGCTCGGGTTGTATATATACTGCTCTGTGAACTTCACCTGCGTTGTAGTCAAAATGTAATGGATCATCGGTGAACATACGTAACAATATCAATCATTAACAATCCACTGCTATATGACGGTCTCGCCAACGTTCATCTACAATTTTCTGTCTTGATCTAGTCTCCTCTATGTCACTCGGAAATGGTTTTGAATTCCATCCAATCATCTCCTACATGCTCTTTTTCTGCCACTTTGTATCCAGCCTAATATCTCAGTTGCCCATCGGTACTTCGTTTTTCTAGCAACATGTCCAGTCGTTGCTATTTCAGAGATTTTACTCTGATCATGATGTCATCCACTCTGTCATTTTCCTGATCCACGAGTTCCTCTTTTTATCTTTCCTGATTACAGCAATCATACATCTCTCTAGGCTTCCTTCAATGCTTTATGTTTATTTTAGCTCATTAGCAAAATAAAGTATTATGACTTCAGTTGTCTGCAGACTTTGTATGGCTTTTTTAGTTAAAATCCAAGTCTCAGATCCGAACTTAAGAACTGGCAGAACGCATCGATTAAACACTTTTCTTTTAAGCTATATCGGTATATTGCTCTTGAGATTTGTACAGTTTCTTCCAGATGTCCTCAAACCAAGTTTTATATGCCGATTAATTTCTTCATCAATGTGACATTCACTTGATATCTGTTGCCCAAGGTAAATATAGGTATTGGTTAACTCTAGATTTTCCCCATCAAACGATATCATTTCTTGCTATAGCATTTTACATCAATTTTGTTTTCTAAAAATTCAATTTTAATCCCACTTCCTTAGTTTTGTCAGCACGTTCCTGGATCATACTCTGCAGCTCGGAAGGGGTAGCTGCAGACATGAATATGTCATCAACAAAACGAAGGTGAGCTAAATAATCTCCATTAAACTTCATTCCCTCATTTTTCCAGTTCAGTGATTGTAAGACATTTTGCAATAAGGCATTGAATATGTTGGAAGCTATTGTGTCACCTTGCCTCACTCCCTTTCCAATTTTTACTGGTGCTGTATCGTCCAAAAGCCGAACCTTTGCACTTGCATTTTCATAGATGTTATTAATAATAGGAGGGTTGTACCAAAAGTAATGCAAAAGTGGGCTATACTTTTGTATTAACTGACAGAAGTTGTTTAAATTGCACATGTTGGTAGAGTAACTCGTTCTCTATACAAAGGCACTACTCAACATAGTCTCCATAACAAGAGATGCATTTGCGCCATCGTTGAACCCAACTCTTGAACCTTCTTTGAAAAAATTCAGGTGTGGACTGTTGTACCCACTTCTTCACAGCCACTTTCACCTTCTCTGTGTCATCAAATCGTTGTCCTCGGAGACTGTTCTTCACTGGACCGAACAGGTGTAAATCAGAGGGCACCAGATCTAGGATGTGCGGTGGATGGGGGATCACCGACCAGCCTAATTTGCTGATCGCCTGATTTCTTGCCAAATATTTGTGTGCTCTCACATTGTCATGGTGAATGTGGATCCTTTTCAGATTCTTGTTCGGTCTCTTCCTCCTTATGGCTTCTCTAAGCTTCTTGAGTGTTTCAATGTACCGCTTGCTGGTCACGGTATGGCCACGTTCCAGAAAATCGAGGAGAATGATACCCCTGTCACCCCCCTCCCCCCAAAAAAACGGTCACCTTGACTTTCTGTGCTGATCTCTGGCTGTTGAACTTCTTAGGCCTTGGTGAAGAGGTGTGACCCCATTCCATAGATTGATTCTTCGTTTCCGGAACGTAAAGATACGCCCACGTTTCATCTCCTGTCACCAGATCGAAAACAAAGTTGGCTTCAAACGCTTCCAGCAGATCAGAGAAGACTTCCACCCTTCTCTTCTTCAAATCGGGTGTCTAATGCCGAGATACCCTCTTTGCACACACTTTCCGACACCCTAAGTCTTCCACCATCTTCTGCATGGCATTGTAACCACAGTTCAGTTGTGCAACCAACTCACGGATTGTGACTCGTCTCTCGAATATCAGCAAGTGGATCATCCACTCGCACATGATTCGTGTTAGCGGTCGCAGATGAAGTTTCTCCACTGTGTAGTCTGCCCTCAATGCTGGTTTCCCCTTCTTTAAACTTCTTCATCTATCTGTGCACATTGCTGTTGTTAATGGTTTCATCTCATTAAACATTCTGTATGCTTCTGTGGATGTCGGAATGCCTGCACCCTTCCTTCGTCAAAAACTCAATGACGGCACGTTTATTCTGCTTGGAATCCATTATTTGCTAACAATGAAGAAGAAGGGTTACTATAGAGGAAGAGTAACTCTACCAACATGCGCAATTTGAACGACCGCTGTCAGGCAATAAAAAAAAAAGGTATGCCCATTTTTGCATTACTTTCGCTGCAACCCTGGTAATAATGTATGCATCTTCAATACCGCAGGATTTCTAAGCTACAATAACTGCTGATGGTTCCACAAATCAAAGGCTTTTTCGTAATCAAAATACATAATGGGAAATGCATATTCAATCGCTCTTTCAATTAATTCTCTCAGTACGTGGGTATGATTTATTTTATTGTGCTACAGCCACTACTGAATTCAGCTTGTTCTTTCGGTTGAGCCATGTCTAGTGTCATCTTCAAGAGATGTGAAATAACCTTAGTAAGATTTTATAAACCACTGATAGGAGTCCGATGGGCCTGTAGCTTCTGATGTCACCTATGTTATAATTTGTTTTTGTAGCAGGATCATTGTAGCATTTTTCCAATCATCAGGAATCTTCCTTTCGTTTAGACATCTAATTAAAACTTGGGAAAGTGTAGTATCTATTTCTCCACTAGTTTTCTGTACGAGTATAATACGCACGGTAATTTCATTTTCCATGGACTCTTGGTCATTTGGTATTCTTAATTATGTGTGCAATTTCTGCCTGGAGGACTGGAGGGATTTAGGTACTATTACCTTTCATAATTTCTAGAGTAGATGTATCATCCCTTTCATATTGTTTTGTGTATAAATCTTTCACTCTTGTCAAACTTTTGCCACCACTTCTTGTTACAGTACCATCTTCTTTTTGAAGCGCCATAATCAATCAATATATCTATCTATAATGATACATCTATCTATCTATAATTTTAGATCTATCTATCTATAATGACAGATCTATCTATCTATCTATCTATCTATCTATCTATCTATCTATCTATCTATCTATCTATCTATCTATCTATCTATCATCTATCTATCATAGATAGATCTATAATGACAGATCTATATATCTATCTATCTATCACAGATCTATCTATCTATCTATCTATCTATCTATCTATCTATCTATCATAGATAGATCTATAATGACAGATCTATCTATCTATCTATCTATCTATCATAGATAGATCTATAATGACAGATCTATCTGTCTATCTATCTATCTATCTATCTATCTAGATATAGCTATTATACGAACAAATTTGTTTCCTGCACGGCTTGATGTATTTTGTTAACGCTGACTAGTTGCACTTCTTTGCCATAAATAAAAACATGCGTGACGTTTTCGAATTTTGAACCTCGAAACGCAGAAGTAATTCTTACAATGAATAGCGCTTGTGTTTTTAGTATAAATATCCATATTCTTATGAATAGGTAAATATTATAGCACATGAAAATGTTTTTCAGTTCCCTTCTGAACAGCTCATAACGCTATGAATAAGCTGAAGTATACACCAGTACTTCCGAAACAGAGTACCCGTAATTCGTATAGTCGGTCTTTTATTCCGTTTGTTGAGTACCCGAGAACATGAGTAAATTTTTCGTCATTTATATTTAGGAAATCTTACGTTACAAATTCAACAGATTGCAGGGACAGTTACAACATGATCGGGCATTATAGTTTAATACCATATAATTACAGATCATGTTGCGCTGAATTTCATAAGAAAATGAGATTTACACGAACACTAAAGAAAACAAAACTTTTTCGCCTGATATGAGGCGAAAAGGTTTTGAAAGAAAAGGCAGAAAATTATGAAAATTATTGCTACGGTTTGCATATATCACATAACCTTTACTTCTAGAAATGCCTTTTCAAACTTTAAAAATGTTGCTTGGTATGCTACACATAAGCCAATTGATTCTCTTCAAGCGTATTTCGCGTTTCTCAAAATTTTCATTTTAGTTATGTGACGTATACCTTTAAATAACATTGCTTTTGAGGATTTGTTCTCTAATGTAAATTTAGTTACTTGTTGATTAAGATTTTCCTCACTGAAAAACACATTGCTTCTACGAATAACTTTTACATTTTAGCAACACACACAGTGGGTCAGAGCTAGATAAAATGATTAGATTGAATGTATAAAGCAGAATTGTAGAGATTTATGCATGATACAGAGACGAGATTTTATGTACGAGAGTTGTTGTAGGACAGTTAACGATACTATAAAAGCTACTGAAATCGTATATGGTCGACTAATGAATATAATGATTGCGAGATTGATGTCTGTACTGATGCGGAATGGATCTTCCCATGAGTGGAAAAATTAAAACGAACAGTTTGTTAATTAGTAAGAGATGCTTCTTTTACACTGGCCGTTTTGATCCTTATTGAAGCAAAATATATATTCAATTAAGTTCATTACGAACATTAACTAGGTAGCTATATAAATAATCACGTAAACTTACAGATATTTAAAGCTTAATCATCATAGTTAATAATTAGGATATTTATGTCAACATATCTTTTCTTATCAATAACAAGGAACAATACACCAACTGTACTTAAATAGTATAACTGTACTAGTGATCCGAAATTTCTTGGCGTAGAATAGAAAAAACATTTCCAAGCTTTCGCACATCAACCAGATGGCTTTCTCAAGAAAGGTAGACAGCCAACTGCAAACTGAATAATAGAACGGTTCAACAATTCGAACGTGGTGACTTGACTTGGCAATAACGAATAGATGCAAACGTAATCAGGTATTCAAAGACACGAGGCGTTATGCTCGTTTAGCACGCGGAATCGTCGAAAGAAAACCAAGAGGCAATCACTATTTAAAGAACTGGTTTCAAACCCGTGGCAATTCCAGTGAAACGCTATCATTGCACGACTCGCTGCTGGTTATGATCTCCAAGGTTTCGCGAATGGCAGTAGATTTTGTGGTGAAGTAGGAAGCTAATTTCTTTACGCCATCGCTCATTGGAGCAGCGGACTTGAACTTGACTTCTCTGGATAGAGCCGTGGTTACTTTGTCGTTCTTTATGTCCATTTTATGTTCCTTAACTCTAATTCTAAATGAACATTTAGTAATTCTAATGCAGTATCGCGCGGATGCGTCCGGATATAGTAAAGTAATGGCATGAACACCTGCTTCATTGGAAGGTGGGGACTTCTCAGTGTTTCCCTTAAGCATGGTATATAAAGATGTCGGAGATCTGATGCCAACACCGAGGTTCATCTTCCTGAGCGCGTTCTTGAGCTGATAGGAAGCATTTGGTATATAGGGAATTGATCCCAGGTAACGTATCTGCGACTTCGAAAGATTAGTACGACTGGTCCGGATTTTCTCGATGTAGCGATGTACCAGGTTCGGGGCGTATCCTGCCTCAGTGGCCAGCTCGATAACGTTTCGCAATTCGCATTGCCTGGAAGAAACATCTGAGAAGACTGCAAAGGCTCTTCGGATTCGAGAACGGAATAAAAGTGTCTTGTAGTCAACGGGGCAGAAGGAGTTGCGGAGCATCAGGTTAGGTACGGATGTGGATTTATAATAGACTTGTGTGCGAAGGCGATTTTCAGGTAATTTACTCAGTAAAATGTCCAGATAAGGCAATGCGCCATTGTATTCGAGCTCCATAGGGAAATTGATAGTAGGGTGAGTATCATTGATTTTATCTAGAAAAACTGGGACGGTATCCTTTCCATAGGGCCATATGAAGAATATACCGTCCGCATATCTTAGCCAGATGGTAGGTCTCGGGGTGATGCTGGTGAATATATATTGCTCAATTGGACGAAGTATTGCTTCCGCGAGGACGGCTGAAAGGGATGATCCCATCGGAGCAACATTTATATGTTTTAAAATTTGTTCTTGGAAACTGAAGTAGCTGGAATTTGAGACCAAGTCCATTAATTTGAATGATTTAAAATTTTTATTATATTTCTAATGCATAAGTGATGAAAATGCATCTGGCTTTTTACCTCAGTATTTATTTTATACAATCGCATTCACCGCTACCAAATGTCCTGTTAAAAATTCAATTTTCGTCAGATTTCTTTAATTATGAAAATTATTTTGTGTACATGCTGTGCTTCAAGTTATGGGCAGTCCTCTTGTTTGGGGGCATAGTGTATGTTCAATTCCTCTCGCTTAACTGAAAGAAACGAATGAAACATAAAACAACGGATGAACTTGGTGACTCTTAGGGAGGCCAGGAAAATCCCTTTGCTACATCGAAAAATAATTTTCCTAAAATGGAAAGAAATTCTGTTATTTTCATATACCTATAGCAGTTGAGAACGGTATTTTGTAAAAAAAAAAACGTTTTTAATACTTGCGAAATTTATATTTCTCAGTAACGATAATTTAAATGGTTAAGTTTTTTATCTAATTGCAATTTATTAGAATTAAAAGTTTTTTTTTTAATTTTATAAGAATATTTACTGAATTACTATTTTAATGGCATGATTTAGTTGCAACGTAAATTCTGGTGATCGAAATCTTCTCTGGAAACCCCATAGAGAAGAGAGTAAATTAGTAATCTATTCATTTCCTGAAATTAAACGGTTTCAATTTAACCACGAGCAGGACTGTGCAGGAATCGCATAATTCTTTCTAGTCCCCGAGGTTAGTAGATAAAATGGCCATGGGACTAAACGTAGTATTGGACCATTTCCCTTTTTGGACGAATAGCCTGAGACCGGGAATGCATTCAATCAAAGATTTCATTTGGGGTTCAAACAGGATTCGGAGAAGTCTGGTGACTTCAGCAATCAAGAAGGGAGAAAATGTAGAATGAATGCTTGAAGTTGTTTGAATGATATTACCTCATTCGCTAAGCCAAAGACAAACACATCTCCATTATAGAACAAAGCCAGAATTTCAATTATTGGAAACAAATGTCAGAGAATGTAGCATCAATCTGGAGAAATCCTGTCAAGAACTTTCTACTGCTAAGAGGATTTTAACGGTAACTGGGCGTGTTTTCCCTGATTTTAACATGGAGTGGCAGGGAAATTGCACTTTCCGCTTTCATTTTTATACACAGATTATTGAATCATTGAATGTAAATTTATACTAATAAAAAGTATCTCGTTAATTAATAATTCATTTATCCTCCATTAAACATTCGGTCTGCGCTGGTACCTCCGTTAGATAATAACCGAAAACTGTATTATCAATATCTCGAATAATAACAAAATGCTATTACAGATAAGTTTGGCGCTTGTAGTCACACATTTCTAAACTAAAATTTAGCAAATAATCGTAACATTTCCTGACTTTTTATAGCAAAATTTTAAAGGAAAGGATTACCCCCGTTAAATAGTATTGCATCTGTGAATTACAATCAGTAATTTTTTGCACATTTAAGAGATATACGAGATAATGTTCTGTAAGGTAGCGTGCAGATAGATAAGCTGCATCAGAAATTTGCTAATATTCAACGCAATTATAATTGAAACTCTAAAAAAAATTTGATTAAGGGAAAGGGGATTTGCACTCTAAGTGGAAATGGATTAACGTGCCGTAATTCTTGGATGGCAAGCACAATCAAGCAACTACTCAATATCCGAAACACCAATCGCGTGCAGCTGGAAAAAGTTCTGGGTAAAGACAGACTTAAAGGTAAAGTTTAGAAACAACCATCCAGTATCCTAAACCTCTGCTATTTATGAAATCGAAGCGGTGCTTAGCATTAACAAAAATTTTGAACTGACAAGGTAATAACTGAATAAACAGTGAAGTTTGACAATGCCTTATAATGCTCCGGCTAACGTTCCTTTTATCCATATTATGTTTGAATTCAGTTTGAAAGAAAATATTCCAACAACTAAAGCAAGAACTTTATTTTGGGGTTAATTTGGCACAGACGATGTATTTCGCGTTTGGCTGGCCTTGCAGTCGAGCGGTTAGCGGCGTAAGCTTGTAGCTAGTCGGCAGGACCGCGCCCGCGCTTGAGCCTCGGACGAAACCTGGGTGGTACACTTGTCCCTTGTCCTATCCCGTCCGTGAAGACAGTAGCAACACGTTTGGGGAGGGGGGGCGACTGCTTAGAGTTCATCATGGTGAGAGCTAAATCCCAAAACAAAAAAAAATGCAGTTTGTTTGGTACTTATAATGAATTTAGCCAACGGATACTTTTTGCTTTACCTGAGTGGCGGTACGCGCATGGCATGCTATCCCCATACCACTACAGTTCATTACAAAACCTCCTAACCAATACAGGCCTATGAATACGACAGATCGCTAAACACTCAATCAATAAAAAAAAATACGGCAGATACGCACATAAAAGCATTTAACTTAATATTCTATGTGATTTCAGTGTACACTGAAGAGCAATTGAATTAGAAATACCTGTCTAGTAACTTGTAGCACCACCTTTCGTCCGGATGACGGCAGCGATTCGTCTCGGCATGGACTCGACAAGACACCGGAAGCATTGGGAAGCCTTACGGATCCACGACCCATGAACAAGCTCCCACAGTTTACGAAGATCTGATGGAGGATGTCAGAGCCTCGAACATCTCTGTCGATGGCATCCCAGATGTGCTCGATGGGATTGAGGTCAGGTGACCTAGCTGGCCAAGGAAGCGAGGTCACGTCGGTGGAGTATTCATCCAACCATTCGGATACAATTCGGGAGCTGCATTGTCTTGTTGCAGGATGAGGTCCCCAGTGGGATGTTGAAGACGCACAAACGGGAGCAAATGGTCGTCCAGGATATCCCGGTAACGTTGACCTGTAAGGGACGATGTCACACGTACCGGGGGTCCCATTTCAGTCCACGTAAACAGTCCCTAGACGAGAATGCCACCACCACCAGCTTGAAGAGAACCCTGCTGGCAAGAAGGATCCATCGCTTGATGTGGTTTGCGCCGTACTCGTATCCTGTCATCCGCATGTGCCAACGTGAATCTTGACTTATCAGTCCAGGCAACATTTTTCCACATATCTAGGGTCCAGTGGCGATGTTCCCGTGCCCATGCTAATCTTTGCACCCTGTGATGTTCGGTCAGCAGCGGTATCCTCGTGGGACGATGGCTTCTGTACCCCATAGCGAGGAGATGGTTCTGGATGGTGTGGCTGCTTACAGGTTTTTGTGCACCAGCGTTAAATTGCCGAGTGATTTCTTGTACTGTGGCCCGTCTATCTGTTATTACAATGCGAGCTAGCGGACGATGACCCAGCTCATCCCCACGCTGTTGTCCACGGCAGTTGGCCCTTGCAGGGATGGTTTTACCGGATTCGATGTACTCACGGTGCACCCGTGACAAAGTGGCACGAGAAAATCCCAGTGCCTGCACGACTTCCGAGATGGAGTGACCCATTTGTCAGGCCCCGACAATTTGCTCACTATCAAATGCGCTTAGATTCTTCGTCTTACCCATACTGCGTCCGACTCTTACTGATTCCCGTCGCATCACTCCTTATCTTGTCGGATCGCTGCATACGTCATGTCGTTTCCGTTTACAGGGCCGCCCACAGCGCCACATTTGCATAACGCCAGATGTCTCTAATTGAATTGCTCTTCAGTGTATTTATATCATTGATAGCCCATATAAATCCACGGCTGGATGAATGTCACCTCGAGTTTCTTCCACAACGGTGCGTCTTGAGCCAGTTTCCTTCATTTCGCTCAATCATGCAGTTGAATTTCATCCACCAATCTCCCACGTGTCTTCTTCTGGGTCTTTTTCTGTCCTTTAGCATCCAGTCTAATATTTCAGTTGTCCATCGATGGTCCGTTCTTCTAGCAGTATGTCCAGACCATTTACATTTCAGCGTTTTTTCCCTGCTGGTATCTTCCACTGTTATCGTTTTCGTGATGCACAAGTTCATCTTCTTATCTTTCCTGTTACACTTACCATGCACCTCTACAAGCTTCTTTCAGCATCTGACCGCACAATCCGTTGGGATGGGATCAGCAACTGAGACGTCTCCATCTGGTGTGACTTCTGAAGTCAGATGCTGACAGATAAACACACATAGCCCCGTGGATTGTTGGCTCCGTAGCGTAAGGCAAACGCACTCTGCTAGCTATCGAGAGATCTGGGGTTCGATCCCAGTGGTGTCGAAATACAACTTTTTGGTTGCTGTGTGTTAATTAAAGAAAAACGTGGAAAGAGCGATGCTTTTGTCTATTTACATTGACTCCACGTATTTGGAAGGTTTGCTCCTCTATATGCCTTTGTTAGTTCAGGTCCATGCCTCTGCTCTATATTAAGAACAGGAAAGAAACACTGGTTAAATACTTTTCTTTTAAGACATAATGGTAGGTTGCTTTTGAAAACTCTAATGATTCTTCCAAAAGCTCTCCAACCAAGTTTCATACGCCAATTTTTTTCTTCATCAATATGATCCTGGCTTTATATATGTTGCCCAAGGTAAATGTATGTAGGTATCGGTTACCTCTAGATTTTTCCATTAAATATCACTAAATCTTAATTTCTCGTAAAAGCATCACACAGCAATTTTGTATTCTGAAAGTTCATTTTCAAACCCGCTTTTCTACTGTTTTCAGCAAGTTCCTAGATCATGCCCTGAGTTAAATAATCCCCATTAATCATTATCCCCTTGTCTTCACAGTTCAATGACTGAAATTCATTCTGCAGTGTGGCATTGCAGAGTTTTGGAGATGTAATGTCATCGTGTCTCACTCCCTTTTCAGTTTGATTCAGTAATGTAAATGTTTGCATTTGTTTTTCTGTCAGGGATAAATGAGCACAATGGAAGCACATTTTAAACCAAGAGATATATTCAGCATTTTATGATGTGGAAAACAAAACAACCAATTTCATTTTTTTTTACTTTAAAGAAAAGCCTTGTGCTTTGAGTTGTGAAATTTTCAGTTCATTTCCTACATATATTTGTATTTTATAGAGCAGCATGGTTCCCTGTTGGATTGTTTCTTTATTTTCATTTTTATTTACGGGTCAGGAAAGGTTTGTACTACGGCGGATAAAATTTTTCTTTATGTATTTTAGCCAGCGGAAGTAGGATTTTATCTAAATATTTGGCTCTTGCGCTCAAATTTTTTAAACCTTGAAATTTTAAGTCAAGCCCATACCTGTCGCTGAATCCAAAGAAACATTGCATTTTGCTCCTTGAAGCTTAGTCTCGTTCTTCAGAAAATATATGACTGACATTTTCTGCAAGTCTCAATCTATAAATCAATGTCTTATCAGTGCAAAAGTTACACTGACCGTTAATTGTACCAAAATTACCTTTTACTTAGCTTTTTGGGATGATTTCACATCACCTTTTGGATAAAGTACTGTTCATATATCTGGGTGACTGTAAACCCAGAGACAAAATATCGTATATTGCCTAAGAATGAAAAATTAGAAACTGGTTTAAGGCGTGTAGGATGATTAACATTTCTAAATTAGGGTAGCGTAGAAAATTTTGATTGTTAGCGAGAAAAAAGCGAAGAGCCTCAGCAATTTTAGTGTGTTATGCAATGAGGTAAAAACAAACCGAGAATGGGGGCTATGGGTGAATACTGAAACCTGAATTTCAAGATTTACTTAAAATACCTTTTATTACGTTAGAGTCAGTGGTCTCAAACTCGCGGCCCTGCGCCAACTGTTTTGCGGCCCGCATGAATGATAACAAAATAAAACTAAATCACACTTTTTTCAAGTGCATTATAATCATCATCATCATCATCATCATTGTCAACCATTATCAATCCACTGCTGGACGAAGGTCTCCCCAAGTTTCCTCCACAACGGTCTGTGTTGTGCCAGTCTCCTCCATGTCACCCCTGCATACTTTCGAATTTCATCCACCCATCTCCCATGTAGTCTTCCTCTGGGTCTTTTCCTGTCCCTTGGAATCCAATCTAAAATTTTGGCTGTCCATCGATGATCTGTCCTTCTGGCAGTATGTCCAGCCCATTGCCATTTCAGGGATTTAACTCTGATCATGATGTCTTCCACTCTTGTCATTTTTCGGATCCACGAGTTCCTCTTCTTATCTCTCCTGGTTACACGAAGCATGCACCTCTCCATGCTTCTTTGAGTTGTCTGCAGCCTTTGTATGTCTCTTTTAGTTAAGGTCCACGTCTCTGCACCATACGTAAGCACTGGAAGGATGCATTGATCAAACACTTTTCTTTTAAGACATAATGGCATATTGCTCTTGAAAATTATGCTGTTTCTTCCAAAAGCTCTCCAGGCAAGTTTTGTACGCCGATTAATTTCTTCATCAATGTGACCCTCACTTGATATCTGCTGTCCAAGATAAACGTACGAGTCTGTTATCTCCAGCTTTTCTCCATCAATCAATAAATCTTCATTTCTTGTAAAAGCATTGAACATCACTTTTGTCTTCTGAAAGTTCATTTTTAATCCCACTTCTTTACTCTTGTCAGCAAGTTCCTGGATCATACTCTGCAGCTCTGATGGGGTAGTTGCAAAAATGACTACGTCATCAGCAAAACGAAGGTGGGTTAGATAATCTCCATTAATCTTTATCCCTTTGTTTTCCCAGCTCAGCGACTGAAAAACCCTCCAATGTGGCATTAAAGAGCTTCGGAGATATGGTGTCACCTTGTCTCACTCCCTTTCCAATTTTTATGTGTGTTGTATTTTCAAACAGCCGAATCTTTGCACTTGCATTTTCATAGATGTTATTAATAATATTAATGTATGCATCTTCAATACCGCAGGTTTTCAGAGCCATTGTAACTGCTGATGGTTTCACCGAATCAAAGGCTTTTTCATAATCGATAAAAGCCATGCACAATGGAAGTTCATATTCCCTCGCTCTTTCAATTAGTTCTCTCAGTACGTGGATATGATCTATTGTGCTGTAGCCACTCCTGAATCCAGCTTGTTCTCTCGGTTGAGCCATGTCCAGTGTTACCTTCAAGCGGTGTGAAAGAACTTTAGTGAAGATTTTATAAACTACTGATAGGAGGCTGATAGGTCTGTAGTTTCCGAGATCCTCAATGTCACCTTTCTTATGTAGCAGGATCATTGTAGCGGTGTTCTAATCCTCAGGAATCTTTCCTTCATTAAGGCAGCGAGTGAAAATTTGGGCGAGTACTGTTTCAATTTCTCCACTTGCTTCTTGTATGATGTCTACAGTAATTCCATCTTCTCCTGGAGCTTTTCCCCGCTTCATGTTCTTGATCGCATGTGCAACTTCTGCTGGAAGGACTGGAGGAACTCTGGTACTGGTATCTTTCATGATGTCTGGAGTGCATGTATCATCCCTTTCATATAATTTGGAGTAGAAATCTTTCACTCTTGTCAAAATTTCGCCTCTATTTCTTGTTACAGAACCATCTTCTTTTCTCAGTGCCATAATCTGTTTTCTTCCCTTACTGAGATGTCCCTTTGCTATCTTTAGGCTTTGGTTGTTTTCAATTGCTTTCCTCACTAGTTCACAGTTGAATTTTCTTACGTCTTCAGTGATACTTTTTCTTACTGTCTTGCATAGCTCTATATATTCCACTTTGGAAGTCACATCTTCTTTAGTTGTCCTCATCTCTCTTCTTTTTTGCATCAACATTTTCGTTTTTCCTGATAATTTGTTTACATGCAACTTGTTCTTAGACCCAGCTAATTTTGTTGCTGTTTCCATAAGAGCTTTGGTTACTTTTCTGTTAACTTCAGAGATGTCCCACTTCTTCCGATGTTAGGCCTTCTAAAGCAGAGAACCTGTTCTTCAGTTCCAACTTGAAGGTATTATGGTGTTTTTTAAGGTTGGTTATGTCAATAGATTTTGTTTGTCTTATGAGCTTGCCACGTTCAAGTTTGGTGTTGAGGTGCATCTTACATCTCACCAATCTATGGTCACTACCTGTGTTGAACTTGTTTAGCACACTGCACTCTTCTATGACGAATTTTTTGTTACACATAATAAAATCAATTTCACTTGTCGTCCCATTTGGATGTCTCCATGTCCATTTCCTGTGTGGCTTTTTCTTGAAGAAGGAGTTCAAGATGAAAAACCCTTCTGCCTCTGCAAACTCAACGAGAGTATTTCTACGCTGGTTTCTGTTGCCGTGACCGAATTTACCTACTGAAGTTTCATTCTGTTGCCGTTGCCCTATTTTTGCATTGATTATAATACAGTATATTAAATATAACGTAAACATAGTAATGTTTAGCGAAGCCATACTCTTAATAAGTAACAAGTTTATTTACGAAGAACGTAATTGTATTAAACAGAATACATATTTTCAATATATTCGAGTCTCCCTTTTTCCTATAATGCTGACAACGCACCTGAAGAACTTCAGTTTGAATTAATACTTTCAGTGTGATTCTTTCCTAAAAGAAAAATTGAACAGCTGCAATCTAACGGCGTTTTACCAGTTAGTTCCCTAGGACAAGTACGTAAACATTCAAAACCTATCTGCACGTGCTATGTCTATGTTCGGAATAACATAACTCATGTGAACATTTGTTTACAAGAAAGAACCAGGTAAAATTTCCCGAAAGGAATAGGTTAAGTGACAGTCACTGATGCTCACTTTTAAAAGTGGCAGGTTCAAAGGACATTATTCCAAATATCGATAAGTTAGTGACAGAAAAGCCAGCCCTAGTTTCTGGTCAGAACATATAATATCTTCTGTACTGTGTACCGTGTTCATTGAGTAAAATGTGATTGTTTTAAGATTTAAATGAAAATAATTGTTATTTAAAGGGATTGTTTTCAGTGATTGATGAAGCATTTGTTTTTACTATTTACCGATAATTGGAAATAATGTTCCACTCTAGTGACAAGCCATTGGTGTAGTTTGTAAAGTGGATATTTATTCATAAGAAATTTATTAACATTCATGCGGCCCTCAAAGTTTCTTCAAAACCGGAAAGTGGCCCTTCCAAGGGTCTCAGTTTGAGACCACTGCGTTAGAGCGCGCCATCGATCCGTCGCAATTTCCAGGAATCCATAAGAAGGTGTATGATGTATTTCTAACAAGTCAGGAATGAGGTGTTCATTAAGAGCCAAATGCCATGGTTTAAATTCTTGTGTTTTCTACAGTTAAATGATTTAATGTTGGTGCACGTAGATGACTTACTCTTGTTGCGTTGCATTCAGTTTTCCGATGTTTGGAGAACTTTTTATGGTGTCCTTTCAGTCGAGCTGCAGTTCAAAAGTATGGCCCTTCCAAGGGTCTCAGTTTAAGACCAAAAAATGTAAAATAGTTTGCTTGAATAAAAAGATTTTCGGAACAAATTGGCTTATGAACTTTCATAACAACGCATTATGTAGCGCAATGAACAATTTGCTTGCCACATTTCCTGACTGAATACGAGTTGTGACAGGAATGATTACAAGACCAATGACGCGCAAATCTGCAATACATACCGAAGTGGAACATGGCGAACAGTAGGAATGCGAACACGCGGTTTAAAAAATAAACAAGAGTAGGTATACTCATTCGTAACTATACGGAGCAGTGAAGGTGGAAATGCCAACTCCTAGTTCCTATTACGCATGCGAAAATATCAATATTTATTCATTTTGTTCTTGCATATCAACGAATATTTATTATTGGGACGTTCACTTAAAATAGGGAAAAAGTGCATATTCCGTGTGTTAGCTGCTTTCCCCTTCCCTGCAATTAGCTTGTCTTGTCTATTGAGGAAATGTCAGGCACATGCACAAGACTATGTCGCACTAGGATATTGAGAGTAAACTCGCTGCAGCTGGAGGGAGAAAGGGAGAGAGAGAGAGAGAGAGCAAGGGATGCGAGGAATTCATCCTATCTGGACTTAACGGTGACTGGGTTTGAGGAAGTAGGGTGCAGCACGGGGGAAGGGACTTCCCATCCATGTTCCGAGTCTTATGCCACGTCTCCCGTTTCGCTTGAGGCATATTAGAGCCCGCTCTCTCACCATCATATCAAGCATTATCCGTCCGTTCAGGAGCCAAATAGGAATTTCCTAAACAAGCGGCCAGCCGTTATGAACTCTGTAATACGACGGCGATACATCAGTTCCTGGGAGAGGCACTTTCGCAATGGATCCGTAGTTCCATCACGACATTAAACTGCGATGTTATTGCAGGGCTGAGTTCGGTTTATTCCGGTTGAAAGGAAACTTAGCGAGTACGAAACGAGTTTCGCTGCCGGTTCCGAAACCCCAAAGGTAAAATAGTTTGCTTGAATGAGAAGCCTAAGCGATCGCGGAATTTATATCAACTTGTACATCACATTTGTTACATTTTGTGGAAGTTAGGGCTGTGAAAGCAGTTTAATTATGGGTATATATTAAATAAAGACTCATTCATAATACAATGGCCTTTCCTTTTTTCTTTTTTTGGACTCAGATTTTTTCAAAGAGATTGCAGAATAACTAAGTGCGGATCATAATTCCTTGGAGATGGAGTTGTCAAAAGCGGGGGTTTCTTATAATGTTGAGTTTGAATCCCAGGTAATGACAAAGACGGGATTAGTTCTCTTCCTGGGTTAATTAGAGATAGAACACTTCTTATATGTTTAGATATTCACGGGAGTCCCCATCTGTTTAGATATTCACGCGAGTCCCTATCTGTTTAGATATTCACGGGAGTCCCTAAACTAGAGAAAAATAAAATAGAAAAATCTCCTGAACAACAGGGTATAGCCGTGGATAAGCTACTGAATCACAGTATAGCTTGCTTCAAAAATTGTATACTGAAACTTCTATCCAAGTCTTAAAGAGATTGCCTCACGGATGTGTTGTAGGCATCTTTACCGAAAAATTTCTCATATACTTTCCCTCCCGCAAAGAGGAGATTATTTTCACTGTGCGCACACAAAACATGTTCGTGTAAAAGGTCTGTTTATGCGACAGAAAACGACAGATGGAAAGAACACGCCACTGAAGGGTAATACCTCACGTGCAAAGAGCCTACGAAGAAAATTAGACTGCAGACAATATACTATATCTACAATACTGAACTTAAGCAGACAAAGTAATTTTCATGGTCAAGAGTAGAAAAGTATTTTGTCTGTGCGCACTGAGAGGTAGAAGCCAATATTTTGTTTTCGTATTCAGAACAGTACTACTTATGGTCCTCTTTGGCTTCATTTGTTACACCACGGAAAGTCCATCAGTGACTATTGTTATCTTCATCTGGGTCAACAGGAATGAGGAAGATAATCGTCTGGTTTTAGATAACAAATATCTTTACTTAAAATAATTTAAAGGCATGATCAAACTCTGCCATACCCTTTGCGCGGCTTGCTTTACTTTCTTTTATGTCATTTATTCTACTAATGAAACACTTCAATCAACGCATCGATCAGTCATATATTTTCGAAACATTCTACTGATACTCTCTTTGTTTGTCTCTGTTTTGGGTCCTCTAAGACGTCATCAATACCAGCAGTTTGTTCCGACAGAGATAGAAAGAACATTTCCTCCGACGCCGTTACAGATCATGAAGGCCTAGAACTCAACATTAGAAGGATATAAATAACGAATATGTAGCTGGGTTTCTCGGCCATTTGAAAAATTTCTTGGCACATTAATAGAAAAACGAGGAAGGAAAAAAATTGCTTAAGCAAATAACGATTGCGAAACTCAGTGTCAAGAGCATATTTCCCTACGTTTCACTCACTCACTCTCTCTCTCTCAGGAAGTTATTTATTTATGTTAGCATCATTTTTTTCCTTTCCCACTTAACTCTCTGTAGCTTTCTTTTTCTTTTTCAGTAAAGATGTCACGTTCAGCTGCTTGATGGAGAAACAGTGGATGGCTTCAAGGGTGAATGAGGTCCAAGTATCAGATTTCGCCCGGAGGGACCACCTGCTTCTGTCATTTCAGAGTTCCATCCGCACAACAAAACCAAGAGATATCTTCGGACATCGCAAGCAGACAGAACTTAGTGAAATGGAACTGACTTTTTAGAGTCCAAATGCACATTGTTTATTCAAACTACGAATATATATATATATATATATATGTGGGTTCATATATGCATGAGTGCATATTACCTCACCAAAAGCATTCTGTCACTCTGACGTGAAAAAGACATTAATTGCTTGGGATCGTCCCACTTTTTCCTAAATGACAGAAGTGACCCCTCTACGAGCAGTTTCGATCAACTATCTGCATATTTCGTTGATGGGCAGTGGATTTATTATACACTCCCCGTCAAAAGGTAAGTACAAAAAAGAAACGTGTGACTAGCAAAGCAAATCTTAGAGACATGAAAGACTTTTCACCGCATTGATGATGAAAAGGTCAAAACTCGTGTTGGATGGTTATCTGAGTAGACTGGCGCAGATGTTTCAGTTGTGATAACGTTGAATGCAGAGAGTACGCAAACCAGAGCCCCCACCAACAAAAAAAAATCTTTCAAATGGAGGCTGTCAGTACAATGTGAAATGCCCAGCATAAATCAGAAATTGCCACTTGTCTCAGCATTTTTTAAAGATCTGAATAAATAACAGAATTGAGACTGCTGGACAGCAGCTGTGAGGCCATTGGGGGCCAATCAGTGATGGAAGTAACTCGATTCTTTGGTGTCAAACATGCTGTGACCTCAAGGATCTGGAACGAATTTCAAATAACTCAAACAGTCGTCGGGTGGCGTGTTTCGGAAGGTCTAACAGTGGCAACCACTGCAGTTGGCCACTACATCCAGTTATTGGCCAGACGGAATCGAAGAGTAACAGCACCCAGTACGCGTTTGGATCTCATCACAGCAGGAGGAAGCCATATTCCGTCTTTACTCTAACCAGAAATCATGATAACAGTACATTCTATAGCCCATACACCTGTTGCATGTAGTTCATTTCGTATCAACCACAAGCGATCATGTCGACTAGACTTTCAAACAGTAGCTTAGTGTCTTGTTCACAGGTGAGGTATGTTTCTCACTGAAATCGGGCAGTCGATGTGTCTTAATCAGCCTGGCTGACAGCTGGAGCTCTCTTCACGACTGGTAATATAATCAAACGAAGTGTTTTTCGTGTTGTGCAAAAAGGCTGTGTTCCTTTATTAATAGCCCCTTCAGGTTCATGTTTAAGCCTAATTGCAGCTCGTTGAAGTTAATATATAGAAAAATAAATAGTTGAGAAAGTTGCAGTTTCAATTAATTCATTATTTGCTCAAACTCATATGTGCAGGTTGTCTCAGAATTATCTTACTAAACTACTACTTGAATCTCTCAGTTCTCTCGTTACTTATTATGCTTTATAATTATTGGCTGTTTTGTATTTACTTCAAATCTAAGCAACTTTTCATTCCATTCTCTTACTACATCGTTGTCCAGAAACCCGAAAAAGTCTTCCTTCTCCGATCATTACCTCGCGACCTCTCCCCTATGAGGTACTTGTTTCCTAGACCTCTGTGTCCGAGCCTATTTCAGCGCCTAGCTCGAAGGGGAGAGAGTTTCTCCGCCACCTGTTCAGCAATAAACTAATTTAGCAGTCTCGATCCGCTTTTTGGATCACAATGTATTAAATGCTGCGTAGGCTAATAAAACGATAAAAAGCACATAACGTTTCCTGCGTAGGCTATTGCATGGGAAGACTCTTTTAGAACTCTAGCTAATTATCCTTGCTCCTAAAGAGCCCTATTGCATGGGAAGACTCTTTTAGAACTCTAGCTAATTATCCTTGCTCCTAAAGAGACCTATTGCATTGGAAGACTCTTTTAGAACTCTAGCTAATTATCCTTGCTCCTTAGATAGCCCCGTCCAAAGTTCCCATGTTTACTGAAAAATATTTACCGCTAAATATTCTTTACTTAGAAAAGAATTAACTCTGATATCTTGTAAAGTCTCCTGAACCATCGTAATAGGTGACTCTTGGCAAGTGTTTTACTACGGGGTTTTACCAACCTGCATGATTTTTCCAAAACGTCCTATGGCTGCCGAAAAATACCGATATAAATTTTCTCGATTCCCGTGTGAGGACATATGCTGATACATTTCGCTTAGATTTCTTTGTAACAGATGATAATGCGTGCTCCACTGAGCTAAGGTCGTCTATGCCTATCGTAAAGAAGAAGGTATATAGCGAATGGAGTGTCCTGCATTTTCTCCAGACTTCAGTCCCATTGAAGATATGTGAGATGCCCTAGTGGGAAGTATTGCTGAGACCTCAAGACGGATCTCATTCTCTAGTGCCTTCCCACTCACTGGATCGTCTTCTTGAGGGGATGACTCCTCGGTGCGAAGACTTTATGTCTTCCAGAGGAGCATCGCAATCTACATTAACTATATATTTTTCATACCAAACGCCCAGCCTATTTTGGCATTGTATCTTTGGGGCATCGCGTTCTCGGTTCATATATATCTGAACTATTTCATGCTTTTAGGGCATGTAGATATAGGACCAATGAACCACGCTGTGATGTTCAATATGAGTTGGGTAATTACTTTCTGAACAACGTCCATTTCCTTGCTTTGTATTTAACTTTTGACGGACAATGTGCATTTTTAACTTCCTCTTTTCAAGAAAGCGGAGAAGTATGTAATGCAACAACTCTCAAACGGAATAAAATGAAAGATCGTTTTTCTTTTCCTACCGTTATTTCTTTCATCGGGCGAGGGCGACGTCTCAGCCACCATCTGACATATCCGTTCAAGATAGTGAACTTGAATTGTAGGATCCAGCCACCATCTGACAATTGTAGGATCCAGCCACCATCTGAATTGTATGATCCAGCCACCATCTGACATATCCGTTCAAGATAGTGAACTTGAATTGTAGGATGCCATGTGCTGTATCTTTCGCAACAGGCTTCTGTCGTGATTGCGCCTCGCATATGTGTCTGCCTCAACTGACTCTCAGAAACGTCTCTTTTTCCGGGTTTGGTCTCCAAATCGAACCTGATTTACTGATCCTACAGTACGTTATAACGAAGTAAATTTCTCCGTCATTTTTGTCAACGCCGCGGCTCGAACCCGGGTCCCTTCATTCCGGAATAAGTTGCTCTACCAATTGAGCTACGCGGACGTTTGTTTTGACTACTATCTGCCTTTATATCGTGTGCGTCTTGCTGGGCAGGCACGTCACATCTCCCCCCCCCGAAAGAGGGCCGGGGGCATGGCCCACGGGTCAGCCGTGACCATGAATCGTTGCAGGCAGCCATCCGCTGTAGAACGTTCACTTGAGAACTCCCAGTCAATCTAGTGTATAGAATGCAACATCACACACTTTTTATTTTTCGAAGCGCTGAAGAAGGCATTCTCTTATTTTTCCTATCTCGCGGTGTGGAAAGAACATCACACCAATGCGGGATCTTGAACGTCCGGGTCATCCGCAAAGTTCGGGCGCCATTATAACGAATTAAATTTCTCCGTCATTTTTGTCCACGCCGGGGCTCGAACCCTGGTCCCTTCATTCCGGAATAAATTGCTCTACCAATTGAGCTACGCGGACGTTCGTTATCGCTGCTATCTGCCTTTATATCGCGTGCGTCCTGCCGAGCAGGCACGTCACAACATGTACAACTCCTTCTTTGAGACTGTTCTCCATTACTTTGCCATTTGTAATTTTACTTGTATCACTTGCACCTTATAAAGTTCTTACCTGTGACATTTGCTACAAAGTTTTTACCATTGTACTCTACTTATTCATGGTATGCCATTGTCTTTTACACTTTCTATTTGACATCAACCATTCTATTACCACACATGTTTTACATATTATTAATATGTCTTGCTCATTTGATGTCAGCCTCTCATAGGCACCTACCCAGTGCATCACTACATTATACATAGTATTATAACTATACCTTTATCTTTGTTACACATTTCTATTGGAATTGTTCATACTGATTCTTCACTGTGTATCTCTCGTGCATTACTCGTGCACCATTGTTGTCGGTCACTTCTGTAGCTCAACTTAAATCTGTGAAGATACTCATCTACTATGATTTTATTGCCATTGTATATAGCACATCAGCATCTGTAGATGTGTCATCTTCACTGTACATATATCGTCAATTATGTTTCTGTTGGCACTGTAAATACAGGCCCTCGGTACCATCCTCTCAGGTTTTCTCAATAAACAATTTTGAAAGTCACAGAGTTGGTAGGGCATAATTGTCCAGAATATCGGGGTCGACGTTCTGGTTAACAGATTTGTCCACGATAACCAATGGGCCGGGACCATACCACGAAAAATACCCCAACACGAGTACACTGCCACCTGCAACCTTGACCGTAGGAACAGTACACTGTGGCAAATAGCGTACCCCCGGCTGTCGCCATACCCACACACGGCCATCAGACTGATGGATCATCCATCTGGATTCATCAGTCCATAGGACCCGCTTCCGGTGATCTACGGTCCACGATAAATGTTCTTTACACCATGCTAAAGGACAAGTAGCATTCCAAGTGGAGATAAAAGCCTTATGAGCAGCCGCACGACCACGGTAACCCATGGAATGAAGTTCTGTGCGAATGGTACGTGTACATACCGAGATTCCAGCATTTTTACTCACCTGTACACTGAGGTCTTGTGCAGTACTCCGTCGATTAGCTGTAACGACTCTCCTGAGGCTTGGACGTCATCTATCACTGATTTTCTTTGGTCTGTCGGTACGTTTTGCTGCTTCAGACACGCCATATATCTCCCACTTATTCAGTACATCCAATACAGTTGGCTTGGATATGTTTAAATGCCTGTCAGTTTCTCTTATGGACAACCTGCTGATATAACACCCAACAATCTTTCCTTTCTCAAAGTCAGTTCTCTCCCGCCGCAACATTTTCACTCAACCGCAGAGTGCGATATGATCGCGGTCAGCTGCAGGCTTGTTTTTATAGCGTTTGTAGCTGTACCGCGCATCTTAACATCGCAGCGGGTCCATTCATTTGTTTTTGAAGGAGTGACATTTGTCAGTATAGTGTATCATACATTTTACAGTATGCCAATTGATCAATGTACACAGAAACACCAGTGTTGATCAAGTAACAGATTATGAACAAGTACACATCAAACATGGATTTTACAGTATGTTAAATGACTAATGTACGTAGAGAGCCAGTGTTGGACAAGTAACATATTGAGAGCCAGTGCCGAAAGGCAAACACAAACATCCATGCCTCACCGGGATTCGAACCCGGACCCAAGTAGAGCGAATGATTATGAGCCACCGTCTTAGACCACTGCGCTACTGATGTGGCAAATAAAGCCACCCTTAGACCACTGCACTACTGGGGTGGCAATTAAAGCCACCCCTTTGTCAGTAGTTCTTCTGACGTAAAATAAAGACTCGCTCTGAAAACAAAGTTTTAGAAGGTTCAATAATGAATAAGATATACCTGTGTCATAACAGGTTAAAGTATTTTCGCTTAAAACAAACTAAGAATAACACATGGACAAAAGATTATTTCGCATCATAAGGAGGGAAATACAGGATATGACCATTTGTTTTGCAGCAATACATGCACTATGCAAAAATCAAACAGACAGAAAGCTAACACCATACGTATCCTGATGTTTTCTACAAACTTTAGAGTATTCTGATCAGTGGGATGCATTGCGGGTAAGCAGGGTAAGTTCCCACTTTAGTTTAGGAATGGATATCACAACTTCCTAAATATCTGTCTGTACTTCGACACACATTTATTTTTTGTTAAAATATCCAAATTATAGTATTATTTAACGCAATTTTGCTTCTTTAAGCACAGTTTTTCAACTTTGTATAGACCGCATCTAGCTCTTTTTTTTTTATTCTTCACATCTTTTGTGGTCGTTTGCTAGAGTCGTTGACTTAGGTAAGCAGTAACAACATTGCTCCCATGTGCTTCCCCTCGTCTTCTGCGGGGGCGACTTAGCTTGCTACGGTTAGTGAGCGGCTAGCTTATGAGGAAGTCCACGTACGTCTGGCAAGCGGAAATTCTTCTGCACACCCTGTCTCCCCCTTACTGTCTTATAGGATATTTTCCCGTATTGTAAGAAAAATTAGTAGTGAAAATGCTATTACAAACGCCGTTTTGACATAAAGATTTCTGTGAATAAAGAGACTTAAACTTTTATAAAAATCCAAACTGCATACCCTACTTCAAAGATTACCGTAAGCCACTGATCGCAATGTAAACACATGAAAATCCTGATGGCCCAAAAAATTGCATGTTTCTTGAAACCATATGGCTGCTCGGTTGGTAGAATGGTCAGAAACGCAGGCTTCAGGCCAATCCTCCGATTTCCGCATGAGTCTGGAGTGGTGAGACAACAGGGCTGGCCCTAATCTGCTTACGAAGCCGATGGCCACAAATAAGAGACGCGGGGCTCCCTACTGAGCTGGATGCTCTTGGCGGTCTTTAAGCTCAAAAAAGAAGAAAAACCACATGCATAAATTCTGAAAAAAAGCATACAAATTGAGCGCAGTTAAAAAGGTTACCTCTTGCAGAAAACAAGGAAAACGTTTACTATGATGCAAACACGGCACAGCCTGTAAATATAAAGCTCGTAAGAAGAACAAACAAGAAAGATGACACCGAATTTTCGGGTGTAATAAGCACGTCTTTTGAATCCGTTTTGACGAAATTAAATTTATCAAAGGTATTCAAAGTCAATGGAACCGGTATGGAAAACAATATATCTGGCGGAAGAAAGACGTTTTTCAATCGGGTCTTTAATCCCTCAGATATTGCTGTAAACGGAATCGTGAGCTTACGAACTCTTAGAAACAGAGTTATCGACAAAAATAAGATGTGACTTTACGTCCCTTGGTGGGAAAACCATGCATTATTTTAGGAAGAAAGTATTCACAAAGGGTTTATCCATATGAGCGGTATCGGTCCAAGAAAACAAATTTCAGTCGAGTTTTCAGTAGCCCAAATTTTGCTACATATACATCAGAAGTAGAAATAAACACTTATGACCCCTAGTGGTAAAACCATTCTTTACCAAACATTAGAAATTCCGTGAAAAATATTTTCCGCCAGGTCTTGTATGCGATACAGGAAGAATTTTTTAAATCGGAGTTTTAGGAGCTGAGAACGCAATTTACCATTGTGCGCCCTAACGGAAAGTCTATGATTTACTTGAAAATTTTGAATTTATGAGAAAAACATTTCGCATCGGAAACACTATCCAACAAAGAAGGAATTTTTCAAATCGGACTTTTAGAAGTAGAGATATTGACAAAAATAAAATATACATCTACGCACCCTGGCGTAGAAACCTTGCACTATTTTAAGAAGAACATGTTTCTAAAAGGTTTGTCGACATGAGTAGCATCGGTCTAAAAACGATGTTACTTTCAATCGGGAATTTAGAAGCTCATATTTTGCTGCAAATACATCAGAAGCGGAAATTAAGGTTTACGCCCCCTGGTGGCCAAACCATTTTTTTACAAAAATTAGAAATTATGTGCAAATGATTTCCCATCAGGAGCTGTATCCGGTGCAGAAATAATTTTTCAGATCGGAGATTTAGAAGCACAGATATAGGGGGAAACGCAATTTACCTTTACGCCCCCTAGCGGAAAGTCTATGAATTACGTGAAAATTTTGAAATTATATGAAAAACATGCGACCTCGAAAACACTATCCAACAAAGAAGGAATTTTTCAAATTGGACTCCTCGAAGTTGAGATATTGACAAAAATAAAATATACATCTACGCCCCCTAGCGGAGAAACTGTGGAATATTTTAGGAAGAAAATATTCCGAAAAGGTTTATCGATGTGAGTGGCAGCAGTCCACGAAAGAATTTTTTTAATCGATATTTTAGAAGCTCAGATTTTATGGCAAACACATCAGAAGCGAAAATTAACACTTACGCCCCCTGGTGGCCAAAGTATTCTTTACCAAAAATTGGAAATTATATGCAAAAGATTGTGCATCAGGAGATGTATCCGCTGAATTTTTTTTTTTTCAAATCGGAGTTTTAGAAGAGGAGTTATCGGGAAAAATGCAATTTATTTTTCCGACCCCTTGCGGAAAATCTGTGCGTAAGTTCAAAAAGAAACTATATCCAAAATACTCTTCGGCATAAATGGAATCGAAAGATAAAAGATTTTCTTCAATCGGATGTTTAAAAGCAAATATGTGGAATAAAACGTATTTTTGAATTCGACATCATCTGCATTTACGCCCTCTAGCGGCGAAATTGTACATCGTAAAAAAAACAAAATAAAGGATCATCATTCGCATATTTCAAGCTTTCGAATGCAAAAAGAATTTTTCAAATCGGACTAATAGTTGCAGAGATACCGTGGGTACAGACGGACAGACGGACGGACAAACCGATAACATAAGCATGATCTTTTTTTACAAAAGACGTGCTAAAAAAGGAAATACGTCACGCAGAAGAATCGGGTGTAGACAAAGAGCTAAATTACCGTGATGTTAACAATAATAATAAGTATCGAACTTATGGGCTAGTATTTTTCAAAGTCTTGTGTATATGACAACAACATCAACAACGACAAAAAATAGACGAAATATGCACATTCAAAAGCTCAAAAAATAATGCATTTTTTATGCTTGCTTTCTTCTTCGATACTGCAAGAAGTTAGTGTCGAGGAAATGCTTTGCGCTATCTATTTCGTGCTACACTAATAAAACTGTTGTCGAGTAAGTTCGCTGTTAATGGCGCGAGGGTTCAGATGTACTCATTTTAGTGCAATGTTTCAGAACATTGCCTGTAATGAGGCTACATGCTCATAGAACTTACATTAAATCCGTCCACTAACTGTACAAGGAAGACAGTTTCAAAGACTTTGACCTCCTTCGAATTTATAGATGTCAGCGGAGTAAGTACTATCGTTTTCTGTTGAAATTAGACACCCATGAAAACTGTCACTAACTGAGGGCATTATAATTTTATTCTAGTTTCCGTTTCTAAGTCAAGGCACGATTCTCTTAACGCAACCGCTGGCGACAATTTTCAGTCGTGTTCCGGAGTACAAGAGGAAATGCAGTATATGCAGTCATTATAAACAAAACACATCCGCTCGGCAACCATGCCTTGCTACATGTTCCACGACTTCAGCTTTGTTTTGCTTTCATTTCTTCAGTTTCCTGTAAAACCTCCAAATCTGCAGTGACTCATCAGTTTCCTTTACTCAGCCGTATATCATGTGTACGCTGTTTGGACATTGCGCTTACAATTATGAAAATAGTTTTCCGAATGATGAAGCTTCGCTGCTAGAAGATTTGTCAATGCCTCTTTTCCATCCCCTCCTTTGTGTACAAAATAACGTTTTAAACTGATTTCTATACTCATATATCGTACTACGAAGCTTTAGAATCTATGGTATCCCAAGAATTGTAACGTAGTCATTATACTGCCTGTTAACCTTTTCATTTGGGAAGGAGCAAGACTAGGCCCATCGTTGAAGGTGTTGCCATTCGGATGAGGATGCAAATGCATTTTTTCAAATTTTGTGTTGTCCCTTCTAATTACTCACAGCTTATCTGATTAGCTGACTCCTAGCAATTATTTGCTTCAAGATAGTTCAGTATTCTACGAAGCCTGTAATAACATTAAGCAAAAGTAACGGCATAGCAAGAGTACTTCGGATCGTAAGAGACGGTTTATCATTAAATGTTTCGGGTACAGTATTCTTATAAAATGATACCAGAAGATTAGCGAGATAAAATTTACTTGTTTATTTTATGGAAACGCAGCGCAACCTTGGGCAAAATGATACGGAAATAGCTTTTTGAATACTTCAACAGATCAAGGATTCCTAGTTGAAGTAAATCGAACGAAATTATGGTCTTTCGGGAACAGAACTTCAAATTCCGCTACATTTCAATCTTATACGACATTTTTTGTGAAAATGTTATTAAAATCAAAAATATTGAGCCATTGAAAAATAAACTGCTGTGTGTTGAAAATGCAACACCAAAGTAGACCTGAGATATTGAAGTGAGATTTATAGGGTATGTTACGCATGAAACAAGATGTAAGTTATCAGAAGTACAGACCTGTGAATGATGTGGAACATACAGTATTCAATACGTTGTGTATTCACCACAAGGGGCGATAGCGGCTCTTACACGGGGTGACTTTGATTGGAAGAGGTTCTCTATGTTACACTGCGGAAGGTCATTCCATTCTGTTTTGTAACCTAGACATCGATATTTATGAGAAGTGAAGTTCATTAGCCATTTCAGAGATAGATAATTCTATTCATTTTCCTCCAATTTCCCGCTCTTTTGATGAGCTGGGGAGCGAACAGTCAAAGTGTGGTTTTTCTTACGCATCCCTTCAATTGAGGGGGTGTTAGATTTATAGTTTCGTGGATGTGAGAAGAGGGGAACAGGACATTATTGTTCTTCAGCCGTCCCAGGCGATTGAGTAAGAGAGAAGAAGGGGCAGCAAAGCCAACTAAAGAATTTTGAGTTTTCAAAGAAAAGGCATTTTAAGGTGTGATCGTGCTTTCTTGGAAGGCGTAGGACTTCACTGTTCGGCAGAGGAGACTTTTTGGGGGATTTTCTGAGCAAGAGGAAGCGAGGGAGGTGGTGTGAAATCTTGCTGGTCAGAGTGAGAATTAGAAAAAATGCGGGAATCGACGGAGAATGAGAAGGTGCGAGGCGAAGACTAGCCGGGAGAAAAAATTGGTATCGGCGTGCTGACGATTAGAGAGATAAGGAGATTACGACGTGTTAATAAGATATGGAAAGAATGGAGATTAGGACAAGGCCTAGAGGCATTCCCCGTAACATCTAAATAAAAGTCTTCCTCACTGCAAGAGCATAGTTTAACTTTGTCGATTTTTTTATACTTTGTATTTTATTTATCTGCATCTGCCGGTAGAAATACTGGTTAAACCCCAGATACAGAGCTTGCAGCAAACGAAGCTTAAAACGAACTCTCCACACAGAGCGCTGTAACATAAGTCAGCACCAAGCCCTGCAACAGTTTCGATTCGTACCCAGAGCTCATCTCGGGGAAGAGGCGGCGGAGATTGATGTGTTCCACACGTTGAGTTACCAAACTTATTCAATGGGCTACAAATCAGGCGAACGCGCTGGCTAAGGGAGACGTGGCACATGTCGGGCATCCAGGAGCTGTAAGACTTCCCGCACCACATGTACACGGACATTTTTCTGTTGAAAGATGGCACCTAGGACCACGTTCAGATATGGCAGCACTGCAGCACCCACAACTTCCGAGATACACCACTGGCTGGTCATGGTTCCTGCAATGTGTAGGAGGCGGGGACGTGAATGGGATCCAACAGCATCCCACACCAGAACGCCTGATGTTCGGCCCGTATGACGCTGCACAGTGCATGCCTCCAGCAACCGCTCACCACGGTGTCGCCGTACATGGATATGTCCAACATGGGTCATTGGGTTCAACCGTGACTCGTCGGGAAAAAGTGTGTGCTGCCATTCATCACGTCAATGGTTGCGTCCTTGACCCCATAGCAGCCGCTGACATCTGTGGTTTAAGGTCAAGGGAAGTAAAAGCAACGGACGGCGAGCGAGGACGTTTATCTGAAGCAAACGGTGTCGGACAGAGTTTGCAAACAACCTTTAATGTGATACAGACCTTCACTATTGTGCTAACCCTCGGGAAGTGGCTCCTTGGTTCGCCAACGAACGACATATGGTGGAGCTGAATGTCTTCCTGCTCATTCGTCCGTCGCTGTGCTCTAGACGACTCACGTCGATGAGTCAAACCTTCTTTTTCTTCTCACTGACGCTATATTCGCATCACTGAGCTCGCGTTTCATCCAACGCGAACGTCGATGTTGCGGAAGAAAAGTCCGCCCTCCCGGCCTCGCTCGAAGTCCATTAGTTTTACATAAAGGTCCCGTCTGCTGCGGCGGGGAGTACTAAGTTACTGCCACTGCCTTACTGCCACAATTCCCCTGAACCGACTATGGCAACTTGCCCTGTGCGTCCTGCTTTTATAACTCTCGCGGTGAGGCCACGAGTGGGTTCTGGCACAAATCATTTGCATGTGCGTTGGCTGAGAATGTAGTAATTTACACCTCTTCACGTGACGTACTAATGCTGCGAGTTTCAGTTCAATCGCACTCGATTTTCCTTGTCTCAGTGTAGAAATGTTCAGAATCTGTTTATATTCCATCAAAAATTATTTCTGTATCAATGGTGCCCTCGCGAAAATATACATCGCTTGTCCAAAAGGTACGTAAAATGATGTTGGAAAATTTAAATTATTTAAAGATAATGAGAGCGAAAGCAACGCATAATTTCTTATAGGAAACATAAGTAAATTTAACAAATGAAAAACCAACGAATGATGTCAAAATGAATAAGTGAAATCATTTAAATTGATCATAAATATATAACAGATTTTGGTTATGCAAATTTTCACCACCATTTATCTATGATGCTCTCGAAAGAAAAAAAAAATGAAATTCCGTGTTTAGGTAAACAAACTGACAAATATGCGATATATGACTTGGTATTTCTAAAAAAACGGAAAGATCGATGTTTAGGGAAAGAACTACAACGAAGAGGTAAAAGGTGTACAAGCGCATCCCACCCTATAAAAATAAAGCTGAAGTCAGGCTGAATATATTGAATAAGACCATGTCATCCCGAAACCGTCGTTTCTCACTACGTCTATGAGAGCTACTCAGAAAGTGTTTCATATAAAACTCCAAATTATTTAAATGAAACAACCGTATGCGCTTACGAGCGTAAGTGTTCATGTGCATTGCCGATCGCAGTTGCTTGTAAAAGAAGTAAATGATGTTTGAAATTTACATAATTAGGAGAGAGTCAAAGTCATGTCTGTGCATTTATTTCAGTTTTACTTGCTACAAATCTTGCGTAGCAATGTAACATTTTCTATGTGTGAGATACAACTGCGAAACCCTGAAGAATTTAGGTTACCAACTGAGCAGCGACGAACAGCCACTTTAAAATATACAGTGTGATTACCTTACAATAACGGATCTCACTCACGAGCTACATTTTGCGTTAATCGCTATGCTAATAGTAGACAGTGTGTTCAACATGTCCTTTATGTAAACGCCAATTATCGAAAGAGCAAGTCAGAGATTCTGTCACAAGTGAAGCAAGCGACAAATTAATAAAGATATTCTACAAATAAGTCTTAAGTAAATTTTTGTTACCTTAGTGCTTTTAAACTTTAGAGCACTTATGTTAGCTACTGAAGTGAAGTGTTAAGATTTAGGTTATCAAGTGACTAAGTATTTAACATAAAACACCATTTAAACCACATCAAAGTAACTGGGCTTGACTGAGTTAAAAATGTTAATGCTTCCAATGTTTACATGCAACACAATATATGTGGTAATCATACACCTCAGTGATTCCTTATGAAAAGAGAAGAATTCACTTGTTTTTCCTGTTTCCAGGTTACTCAAAACGGAAAACGAAGAAAGTATAAGAATACATTTAATATTAAACATTTTTTAACTCAAATGTCACAGGCAAAGTAATACTTCTTCTCGTTTTCTCCCTTCCTGTACTAAAGCCAAACGAGAGATTGAACTTGTAAAATCTCTCATCTGTTTTGCACATACCCACTTATCAGTGGCCCGATCAGATTTCACATACGACAAAATTAGGACCCAATTCTGATAACATTTTTAAACAAAATGCCGAATGAATTCCCAAGGAGGTATAATATTTTCATCTAAAATAATTTGTCAGCAAAGTGACTAACGAAAGGGATTGTTAGATATTGGAAAATTTCTGCACGGTCAAGCCAATAACTTCAAAACTAGTCTGAATTGCTGGAGTATTGTAGTGAAAAAATTAGGGAGTGATAGAGAATTTCTGTGTAAGAAAGTTGAGCTGAAGATACTGTTGTACTAAACTATGCCTTACATCTAATAAAACTCTGCGAATATCTTATTTATCAAAGAATTTCACCCGAATTCCCACATCGGAATAGCCATTTCTTGAATTACGACATAAATTCATGATTTCCAGGTTTTATGTTGCTTTGCTAAAAGGATTTTGATGTGCTAAACAAGCTTGCATAGTCTTGGAGAGATAAGTAGGGAATGACGGGATTTTAGAATATTTTGAAAGCACACCATCAATGCGACTTTCAAGAAAAGAAGTTTTAATTCTTATGACACACTCTTCCACAAGCAATAAATCCTGGGGAATGAAAAAGCAAATACCGCTAAAGCAGGGACTGAACCTTAGAGCTTAACTAAATTGAAAAAACAAAATGTGCATATTGCTTTAGCATACCTAAATTTCATTAACATGGGAAATAGGCCTTGCCCATATATTATATGTACATATACACTATGCTGACAAAAGTCACCGGACACCTAGAAGAGAAGCATAACATAGCTTTTGCTGACATAAATTAGTACGGTGTCAGTCTACCTTTGGCCTTAATGCATGCACTGATCCTTCGAGACATGCCTTCGAAAATGCTTTGGAACACGGAGATGGGATGCGCTTCCATTCAATTCATAATGCTGCCGCTAACTGTTGCTTAGTAGTAGGCCTTGGTTCCAAACTTCTTATGCGGCCGCTCTAATTCATCCCACAGGTGCTTTATGGGATTAAGATCAGGGCTCTGTGCTGGCCAGTCCACACACGGTACGGAATTATCATCAAACCACATCGTAACAGTCCTTGCTTTATGTCTCGGTGCATTATCCTGCTGGTACCAACAAGGCTCGGTTCCATAGTATTGCCACAGAGTTGGTAGGGCATAACTGTCCAGAATGTCGAGGTAGACGTGCTGGTTAGAAGGTTTGTCCACGAAAACCAATGGGCCGGTACCATACCATGAAAATAACCCCCACACGAGTACACTGCTAGCTCCAAACGGGACCGTATGAAGATTACACTGTGGTAAATAGCGTTCCCCCGGCTGCCGCCATACCCACACACGGCCATCAGACTGATGGATCGTGTATCTGGATTCAACAGTCCATAGGACCCGTTTCCATTAATCTACTGTCCACGATAAATGTTTATTACACCATGCTAAACGACGAGTAGCATTCCGAGTGGAGGTGAAAGAAAGGCTTATGAGCAGCTGCACGACCACGGTAACCCATGGAATGAAGTTCTCTGTGAAAGGTACTTGTAAATACCGAGGTTCCAGCATTGTTACTCACCTGTACACTGAAGCCTTGTGCAGTACTCCGTCGATTAGCTGTGACGACTCTCCTGAGGCCTCGACGTCCTCTATCACTGTTTTTTTTGGTCTGCCGGTACGTTTTGCTGCTTCAAGCACGCCATGTGTCTTCCACTTATTCAGTACATCCAAAACAGTTGACTTGGGTATGTTTAAGCGCCTCTCGGTTTCTCTTATGGACAACCTACTAATATAACACCCAACAATCTTTCCTTTCTAAAAGTAAGTTCTCTCCCGCCGCAACATTTGCACTCAACCTCATAGTGCGATATGATCGCGGTCAGCTGCAGGCATGTTATTATAGCGTTTGCATCTGTGCTGCGCATCATAACAATGCACCGGATCCGTTCATTTGCTTTTGAAGGGGTGTCCGCTAACCTTTGTCAATATAGTGCATATACCTGGGCATACAATGAGTGATCACTGAATTATGACCACTTACCTAATACTTTGGAGATTCTCCTTTCGCCCTCAGTACAGCAGCTATCCAATGTGACATGGATTTAAGATCCCGGAAGCAGTTGGGAGGTATGTCCAAGCAAGCTGTGTGTAAAGCGGCCTTTAATGCAGGGATGGAGGTGATTGCCTGATATGCCGTCCAGAGTTGCAAACGGATCAAAAACATGGACTCTGACACCGACCCGGACAAAACTGTCTTGAACTAGAGATTCGAAACTCAATTTATAATTATACATAATCATATATATACATAAATATCAGCTTGTGCTGTTTCTTAATAACATGTCAAACTTCAGAATATGTTTCACATCAACACCAATTTTCACCAGCTTCTGATTAGTTCAAAGTTTCCAAAATGTGGATGTTGCTTTCATCATTGCTCCTCAGAAGGAACACTCATGAAATCAACATTCACATTTTGAAAACTTTGAACTCATCACAAGCTTGCGAAAATTGGGGTAGATGTGAAACATATTCTGGTTTCTTAAGGAGACGAAATAACTTCCAGTATTCACTCTACCCCTTTTTTGTTTTCAACAAGAACGTATTTGTTGGCCCCGATGCCCTTTTGAATATCCTTAATATTAAATTCATCGATATTAACAAATAAGTCATTAATTCCGACATGATATGAAATGGAACGGGATGTTAACGCGAGAAAAGAAAACCTCTGAATGCTGAATGCAAAAGATGCGATGTGAAAAGTAACAGTCAGTCTTATAATGTGACAAGCGGGGTGTAAGGGAGTGAATCACCAGAGAAGCAGGCGACAGGCGTTTGCCTGTATCTTGCTCCGGACAATCGCACTGAAAACAAGCGCAAATGAAGTATTGTTTTACAATATGGTATCGTCTCTCGGTGGAAATCTCTTTTGCTTTAAGGAGGAGACGGCAATATTTTGTATGACAAATCAATTTTCATTTTTCAATCCGCTGTTTACCAGCATCGAACACAAAATTCCACAACACGCATTTTTTTGAAATATTCTTTTTATTTTCAGAAATAAAACGGAACTTAAACCGGGTCGAAATCGGGTCAGGAACACCTTGACCCGACCCGTTTGACCCACAAAAAATTGTCGACCCGTTGATCTGTTACCGGCTTCCATCTCTGATGCCGTCCCGTAGTGTCCCGCAAGTGCTCAATGAAATTGCTATCGGAGGAGTTCGGAGGCCAATTGATATGCTAAAAGTCTAAACTGTGTTCCTCAAACCATTCCTGCACAACATTGGACCTGTTGCTCCGCGCATTCTCATCGTGAAAGACACCGTCGCCATTTGGGAAAAAGTGCAACATTGCACAAAAAAGTGTACAGAGTCAGCAAGCAATTCACTATAGTGGGCACTAGAGTTAGAAACGGGTCAAAAATTTCGGACCCGGACCCAACCCGATCCGATCAGGACCCGTAACTGACCCGGACAAATCTGATTTGAACTACAAATTCCAAACTCAATATACATATATATATACATATAAACGTAATATATATATATTCATCCCAATAACTGCTTGATGTTAAATAACTGAAATCCTTTTTTAATAATAAAATTTGGTTACTTGCAAAATTTTGGTACCACTATTTTGTGTAATCCAGAAGTAATGGCTGACTATGACCGTGACCAAGGAGTATATTATAAATGGGAATCATTATTTACGATTATACAAATGTATTTTTTTAAATGTACTGTATTTAGATTGTTCACTCTTTCTACGTTTTGATGGAGGTGCGCATACTTTCATATGGTCCGTTAGATGTTTGGTTCCATAATCTTTTATTACACCGTCGACATCTTTCTTCGTAATTATACACTTTCCACATTTTAAACAACAAGCAAGACCAAACAACACAGGATTATTCACCGGTTCCTTAATGAGACGAAACAATTTCCAGCATTCACTCTTCTCCTTGTGGTTTTCAACAAACACGTATTTGTTGTCCTCGACGCCTTTCTCAACCTCCTTAATATTAAATGCATCCATATTAACAAATAAGGAGTTAATTTCGACATGACATGTCATGGGAACGGGATGTTAGCACATCAATCGAAAACCTCTGAATGCTCAATGTAAAAGATGCGATGTGAAAAGTAACTCTTAGTCATACAGTGAACTTCGTACGGAGAGAGTGAATCAGTTGAGAAGCAGGCGAATGGCGTTTGCCTGTACCTTGCCCTGGACAATCGCACTGTAAAACAACGTAAAGGAAGTATATTTTTACGATATGGTGTTGGTGTGTCTGACGTCGTTCGTAGGACACATGCACCCAGGGATCCTAGTTCCTACCAAGTAAACATGCCTTACATCATGCAACCGCCTCCAACAACTTGTACTGTGAAGACCATACCGGTTGGACTGAGTGCCTCACGCTATTTGCGCCAATACGTACATGACCATCCACGGAGTGGAATAAAAAACGCGACTCCTGAGACCAGCACACTTTTTTCCAGTCATTCGACGTCCAGCTTGCATGATCTTTTCCCCAGAGAGTCTTTTGCGCCGATGAAATGTGGTTAGGAGAGGATGTCGTCGAGGTCGTTTGTTGTATAGCCCATACGTGCGGGCGTGCGATGCATGATCACTACAGATACCGTTCCGTGTTGAGCCCTGTTGTATTGGGAAGTCAACTGTTGAAGAGTATTGCGTCTGTTAACCTATACGAATAGTCGGACTCGGGGTTCAGCTCTGACGTCAACCTTACGTCGTCTAGTGTAGTTTTGCCTCCGGCTCGTTTTTGACTATTTTCACGCCAGTCCTGATATACAGGGTGTCCGAGAATTATTGGACACATTACAAAATTATATAAAACAAAACATTAAACAGATAAAAAGAAACTGACTGTACTAACTTACAATGTAACTACAAAAGTTAATAAATTTCGATATGAGATCCCTTGGTTGCACGTAGTACGTCCAAGCGATACCTGATTTCATGACATGTATTGGCAAGCATCTGAGGAGTTATGGAATTAATAGCAGCTGTGATACGCTGCTTCAGTTCCTACAAATCAGTACAAGGCGTCTGATAGGCACGATCCTTCACATAACCCCACATGAAATAATCCAATGGACTTAGATCTGGAGAGCGAGGAGGCCACGGAATGGGACGACCACGCCCAATCCATCTGTTGGGGCAAATGCTCATTTAGACACTTACGTACACACGTTGACCAATGCGTACCCACGTTGGCCAATGTCTTGTTGGAAAACGACGTTGTCATATCTTTTGATCTGGGGTATAGCGAAATTTCCTAGCATATCCAAGTAAATGTCACCATTTATGGTTTTTTTCGCAGAAGAAAGGGCCAATCACTTCTCTTTTTGATAGGGCGCACCACACATTAAATTTTGGAGAATCACTTTCCAGTTCAATAGCAGCATGAGGCGGTTCACTGCCCCATATCCTACAATTGTGACGATTCACAATACCTGATACATGAAAGGTGGATTCATCACTAAAAATTACGGTACTGAGAAAGTTTTTGTCGTTTTTCACTCGATTCGGCATATCCACAGGGAAATCGTATCGCAGAGTGTGATCATTTACATGCATCTTTCGCACTATTTGAATTTTATAAGCACGAAACTTTAATTTCCTGTGCAAGATATCGTGAACTGTCGATTTCGGAATGCACAGTTCTCTGCTACTTTACTAAGAGATTTCATGGGGCTTTGTCGGAAACCATCATTTACTTGGTCAACCGTCTCACCGCTGACGCTAGGCCTACCGGTTCCTCCACGATGTTCCACATTGCCAGTTTCTTTAAACTGTTTCATCCACCGCTTAATTGAATTCGTTGACGGAGGATTACAACCATACTCTAATTCGTACCGTCTTTTAACTTTAATGACAGACTTTAATCCCGCAAGCCATAACACACACATCGCCTTCTGCTGTACGAATGGCATGACTACAGATTGCGCATTTCTCATACATTCCTCATTAGGCCACACCTAGCGCCATCTATGGGATTCTGGGAATAACAATTCTGCAAAAAAAAAAAAATATAGAAACCGTGTTAGTAATACGTGGCATAGAAAAACAGACAATGTTCATAGTTTTTTTTTCCACATAATCTTGTAATGAGTCCAATATTTCTCGGACAACTTGTACTTTAACTACAGCGGCTCGCGAACAATCCACCATTTCAACCGTTTGGGAAATCAAGGCACCCGCTCTCGCAATCTACCATTACTCAAAGTCTGATAAACCCTTTCCTTTATCCATCACACTCCGAATTTCACTACCTACTGCTCTACTCATGACCTATATATGTTACGTCAGTCGAATAATCGCACCCGCTCGGAAATCACGTGGTCAACGGGCCCCATCCACTTTTGATGGAACTGGTCATAAATCAGTGATCACTTGGTGTGTGTATATATGTATATACAGTATATATATAACCACAACGAGAAGAAGCAAATCAACGGGACCCAAAAAAGGGGGGAAATAATTAAAAAAAAAACTTTGCGAAGAAGCAGCGAAAAAACCTGGAATAATGCAGAAAGTATTGAAAATGCTGAGCTTTCGCTTTATCAAGGACCAGCAAAACACACCGTAAACTCGTTTCTAGAAAGACCTAGTTGAACATGGGTTTCTGGTAATAATGTTTTAAAAGATTTTTGTGTGTTGCTGAAGTTTGTTTACACTTATATACACTTTATTATGACCACCCAATCAGTACTTCGTTGGGCCACCTTTGGCTTTAATACTGTGTCGATTCGTGGCATGGACTCCACGAGATGATGATAGGTGGTTAATGGAATCTGAGACCATGCTTGATGAATAGCACTTTCCAGGAGTGTGATATTGCAGGGTTGTGGATCCAGCTGTCTGATGGTTAGTTCAACTTCATCCCACAAATTCTCAATGGGTTTGAGATCTGGAGATTGTGGGGGCCACCTAAGCAAAGTAAACTCACCGGCATGTTCCTGAAACCAATTCTGTGAGAATTCCTGAAACCAATTCTGTACCAGGCAGGACGCATTATCTCGTTGAAAGTAGCCATCGCCATTGGGATAAATCATCCACATGACAGGATTCCCTTGGTCAGCAACGATGTTTAGATATGATGTGCCAGTCAGACGTTGATCAACACGAATTAAAGGACCCAAAGCATGCCAGGAAAACACTCCCCAAACTATAACGTTGCCTCCACCAGCTTGAAGGGTTGTAGCAATGCATTTGGGGTCCATGCCTTCGTGCTGTTTCCGCCAAATTCTCACTCGGCCATCGGCATGGTGCAACTGAAAACGTGATTCAGGGGACCACATAATTTGCTTCCAATTATTGACTTACCAATCCTTGTGCTCCTGTGCGAACTGAAGACGTTTTCTCTTGTTAGTGCAGACAGCAAAAGTGTTCGAACAGGCCTTCGGCTGCCATATCCCATTCGATTCAGTGTATGGCGAACAGTGCGTGCAGAGATCATTTGAGGGGGATCCTTGATTAAGATGGTCTGTAATTTGCTGCACTGTTGCCCTTCTGTTGTCTGTTACCAGTCTGGACACTCTCCGTTCCGCCCGAGCAGTCACTTGTCGATGACGACCACACGTTGCACGTAGAGACCCAGTTGTTTGGCTGACTGTCCAGTCTTTAAACACTTTAACAACAGCTGCTCTGGAACATTTCACGAATGCGGCGGTTTCGGTGATATTCGCTCCTTGGCTCCGAGCTCCTACAATCATCTCACGTTGAAAGTCCATCAAATCGCATTTTATACCCATCTCGTCACCCAAAAATCACTTCTACTACTGTCGCAAGCACTCAGCTTTCCCTTTTTACACAAGCCTCGCCCTCTGGCGGCAACAGCGTGCAGCTATAGCTCATTTGCTTAAAACTGTCAGGTGATCATAATAAAGTGGCCACTCAGTGTATATGCTCAATTTTTGGAGCTAAGGCCTTTTTCTCATTAGCTAAAACGTTAACAAAATGGCAACCAGGCACTGATATAAAGTATGAAGTATGTTGTCCTCCTGATGAACGTCGCACCTTCGCAGCCGACGTTCACCTCTCAGATCAATGGCACGTGGCGCTCCGCAGTTACCACGTCGCTTATTCTCAATGGTGCCATTCTACAATCACGATACACTTTAACCACAGCAGCTCGCGAACAGTTCACAAACTGCGCTCTTTCAGAAATACTGCCACCCTTGGCCCGGAAGCCGATAATCATCCCTTCTTGCAAATCTGATAAATCGCTCCTTTTATCCATGACAGCAACGAGTGATATGTTTTCCGAGGTTGATGTCCCCCTCTACTATTGTTTATCATGGTGGTGATTTGCCGCCCCGGTGGCGCAGTGGTCTCTGAACATTCGTCCGAAAGGGGTCCGGGTTTGAATCCCGGTGAGGCATGGATGTTGTGTTTGTCTGACGGCACTGGCTCTCTCCCTTCCCTGGAACCAGTGACCCTAAATGAGGGACAGGCGACTGCTTATAGCCCATTGAGTTGCTAATGGTGGTCATTAAATCTCCAATCAAAAAAAAAAAAAAAAAAGGTGGTCATTTAGTTCCGCAGTTTCCATTTCTTTCTCTTTCCTGTCGTACACAATGCAATTGTTATCAGATTTTTAATTATTCATTTACCAAAGGTTTTTGAAAAATTAGCTCACATATATGCTCAATGTTTGGAGCTACGACCTTTTTTTCATTAGCTGAAACGTTAACAAATGGCAGCGAGGCACTGATATAAATTACGGGAATAGTGTGGCGCAAAAAAGAAAAAAACAATAATAGGATACGTACATTTTATTCCTAAAGTGCGTTATACTTCGCATTTTAACCTTTCTTTGTGTTGAAACAAGATATACACGAGTGCTCATGCGTTGAATTGTGTAAAAAAGTCAAGTATAAGTTATTTAGTTGAAGATGCCCTCTAAGTATTTTGTGTTCCGTTGCTCGTTGATTGAATAGATTGAACTGAATCGATGTCTGGTTAAGAATCAATATTTCCACAAGAGCTCAAATAAAGAATGATGCGGCAACCAATTTATATTCATGATGATGATTTACAATCGCCAATCCGCGCATACACACATACAACACTGACACATTGGCAGCGCAGTGTGCAATGCAAGGCAGGAGCGGTCGGTAAAGGCAACAGCTGGGCTCAGAAGAGGCTGAAAAGCGTTCAATGCATTAACGATCAAAATCTCGCCTTCAAAAGTGACTGCGTTCCGAGAACCGGAAAGGCAAGCGAAGGAAGTATCTCCGAGAACTGTTGGTGTAAAGTGGAAAATAATAGCACAAGGGAGCTTGATTTAATCTCTTCCTGGAAAAGAAAATTCAGTGGAAGATTCTAGGAAATTTGCTATATTCAACAAAGAACGGCTTTTTACTGACTTTATTTCATTTATTTCACTAGTATGTCTTGGACACTTTCATCTTCCATAAGTGGCAGATTTTGTTGGACTCATTTCCAGTTGTGTACCTAAGCTTCAGCATGTCCACGTTCAATTTCTTTTTCTAAAAATATTGATACATGAGTTGTTATTTTTACAGCGGAAATTTCAAAAGATTCTATTAAAAGTAACATCACATTTTATTGTACGAATGTACGCATTATTAATGGCTTTATGTAAGTTTTATAGAAATCATTTAGTTTAACAGGTGTGGCCCTTCCATTTGGCATTATGTTCAAATTCGCGATATGAGTGTACCAATGTTTTTACAAGCACACTCAGATGAAGGCACAAGATTTGACAAAATTACTAAAGCTGGCCATAACTATCAAAACAAGAGACTAACCGAAATGTCTCTCACCCAGGATGGCCAAAACGACATTATTCTGTGAAACAGAAAGAGTCCCGGTGAGGCATGGATGTTGTGTTTTTCTTACGGCACTGGTTCTCTCCCTTCCTTGGAACCAGTGGCCATAAATTAGCGACGGGCGACGTCTTACAGCCCATCGAGTTGCTCACGATGGTCATTAAACCCACGCGCGCGCACACACAAACACACACACACACACACACACACACACACAAAAGAAGCAGATAAAGGCAACAATTTAATGTCATGGATTCTACACCTGAACAGTTAGTTACTCTCTGCGCGGATATCAGCTTTGTGTTTGTTGTATATCAGAAAAACCCCCACTTAAAATCGGTATTTATATCCTATAAAGAAGAGCATATCAAAAAAAGGTGAACTGAAGGAATTATCCGTTACAGTGTGATGTATTCTGTGTGCGCTGCCTCCCTGACTGAAGCCACATATATAGTTTTTGAAACTATTTACTGCAACAATAACGAATGTTTAAATCAATAAATCCGTTGCAGACGGGCTAGAGATTCTTGTATCTGGTTAATCCTCGGAGCTGGTCCCGGATGAGGCGTAGGTGGGGCGCCTCTTCCACGGAGTTGCTCCTACCCTTTCTCACTGGAACCAGTTACCCCAAATTAGAGACGATGACTACCCTATGAGCTGCTCATGGTGGTCGTTAAACCCCCAAAACAATTGGGAAAACACACGTTTGTCCGTGTCCCCTCACTCCGGAGTAAGTCGCTCTCCCAACTGAGCTACTTGGACAGAATGTCTCGCTGCAGATGTGTCGTCTTGACACATGTTTTCATCTCTGCACACAACTCAATTAGGCGACATGCATATGAATCCTGACATCATTGACGGTAGAACATGATGGCTGGATTTTCATTCCTCTCGTCTTCTAGTTGTGAAAAGGACAGTATTTCACAGTGTCTTGAAAAAAATACTTAATACAAATGAAAAGGAATGAAATGATAGATTTCTGATGGTACTTCTGCATCTCGTACTATTTGAAATATCTTATGGTTTATTCGAAGCATAAACTGCAAGCGAGATAGGATTGATTATGAAAGTTCATTCTTGTGTTACAGGGTTCATCACTGGGTTACTCTGTAGTAGGTTCGTCATGCCTTTGCTTGTAATGAAGTTTAGAAGTTTCGGGAATTTATTTACATTTTTCCTGATGATGAAACAAATAAATTTCTAGCCAAGTGAAAGCTCGCTCTTCCGCAGTGGTGCTTTTTTTTAAAGCTGTATGTGGGAAATGTCACGAATTTTGTTTTCCTGATTTAAATATTTTTCTTTTTATAACGCAAGCATTTTTCTGTTCCTTCTGTTTCCAACAGGCATCTTTCATAGTTTAAATCGCAGTTTCCGAATTTCCCTTTCCATTTTAATCTCTGCTACCTTTTTTATTCCGTTTCGAAAAAAATTCCACTCTCCCTTAAAGAGCCGAAATCCTTCCCGTCCTCCGAAGAATCGAGAATCGTCCCCAAAACTCTACTTCCTACAAACTTCTTGCCTCAGATCAAAACTTCCTTCTGTGTTTCGTCCTTTTCTAAGTATAGCGCGGGCTTGTCCCACTTTACGACCACCAGATCAGCTTCCTGTCACTTGCGCCCCCTGTCATACACTTTCTTTCGGCTATCTGTCCAGTGGCTGAATGCGCAAAAACGGGACTCTTACCCATCGTGAGAAATTCCTCCTTAAAACTTAAAGTTGTAAGAAACAGCCGTGGGCTCAAAATCTCTCCTTACGTGAACACTGACGCTACGAAATGATAAAATTCTTAACCACCCACTCACAGGACATTAAGTAATTCAAATTTAACTTCGTCAACGAGGCAAATGGCCAGTAAGAGTTTTTCCTCCGAACATCAGAAGCTTAGATTGAATTGCCCTCCCTTCATTCATTAGCACAGCTGGCAGAATATTAGTGCAACGGGACCAACTCATTATCTCCCCAAGAACTGATGAAAAAAGGAAATAATTTTAATTCATAAACTGTATCAGATATGGTTATTAATGTTAACTTTCGCTGAAATAAAGGAGCCCAGGAACTACCATTGTAAAACATTCCCTATATATTTCAGCAATAACCACTCATATCAATACAAGAAACCCCCTACGTAAGACAAAAATCAACCTCCAACACCCACCCACCCCTTCCCTTACATTCAACATAAAAACAAAAACACCTACCCAATACACCCAGTACTCGAAAGGAACTGAAACAAAATGTACTTCCAAATTAACTCAAACACTAATAATTACAGAGGAAAACCATCTAATGTTAGTACATATGAGTTTATATCCTTATGGACTGAATTGCATCTTCAATAGTGACAGAATGGTTCGTTATGAAAGAAAGAGAAATGTTTTTAACATCATGACTAAAGTGTTGGTGAAATCTCAAAAGCTTGGCGATAGAGTCGTCAGAGGACACAGAGGCAATGGAAAAAATAAGCATTCATTCTTCAGTTTTATGGAATTCGTCACAAAGCTTGGAAATATAATAAAGGGTCCTTTTTGGATTAGCAGAGTTGTTGATGCTTTACATTATTTGAACAAAGGTAAGCTTATGGCTCTGGCAAAAGAGATTGTGAATAAAAAACATCTAATGAATTCGTCAGAGACAGTATTTTATATCAGTGTCTGTTTAGATATAAAATTGCTTCGTTTAAACCACAGACATTATCAAAGAAATTTTGTATTTTGAACTTCCAGGACAAGTGTTTTGATACACCTTTTAGGAAGATAATTAAAAATAGAGCAAACTTGTTTCCTCGTCAAGAAACAATTCAAGTCGTTCCTTCCTTTTCGTATGGTATGTCAATAGACAGAAGAATGTTTAATTATAACAAGTTTTGTAAGGAGCTTGGGACGCAAAAAGAAGAGGATTTACCATGTTTGTGTGATGTGAGGACAGATGTTACCAGAGGTATGCAAATAATGAATTGGGACACATTGTTACTGGAGATATTGAAATTGTGTAATCGCTGGAATTGAGATATTTCTTAAGTTATGGTGCAAATTATAGACCTAACATACAGTACATCTACCATTGGTAAACATTAAAAAATCCATCAAATAGAAGCCATCGCTCTTTTCACGTTTATAAGCGACTCACGGAAAAATTATCAGCGACCACCACCGGGAATCGAACCCAGGGTCCTTCAGTTACGCGCCGGATATGCTTCCACTGCACCACATTGGCCTCGAAATTCTCCAGACTCACAAACGACAAACTGCCAAACCACATGACAGGTTGCTTCTCTGGAGCCCCGCACAATGTTGGGGATTCACCAAAGATGAACAGCAGCAACTGAACCACGTCAACTGTGTATTTATCCTGCTACATAAAAAAGGTGACATTGAGGATCTCAGGAACTACAGACCTATCAGCCTCCTATCAGTGGTTTATAAAATCTTCACTAAAGTTCTTTCACACCGCTTGAAGGTAACACTAGGCATGGCTCAACCGAGAGAACTAGCTGGATTCAGGAGTGGCTACAGCACAATAGATCACATCCACGTACTGAGAGAACTAATTGAAAGAGCGAGGGAATACGAACTTCCATTGTGCATGGCTTTTATCGATTATGAAAAAGCCTTTGATTCGGTGAAACCATCAGCTGTTACAATGGCTCTGAAATCCTGCGGTATTGAAGATGCATACATTAATATTATTAATAACATCTATGAAAATGCAAGTGCAAAGATTCGGCTATTTAAAAATACAACACACATAAAAATTGGAAAGGGAGTGAGACAAGGTGGCCCCATATCTCCGAAGCTCTTCAATGCCATATTGGAAAATGTCTTTCAATCACTGAACTGGGAAAACAAAGGGATAAAGATTAATGGAGATCATCTAACCCACCTTCGTTTTGCTGATGACGTAGTCATATTTGCAACTACCCCATCAGAGCTGCAGAGTATGATCAAGGAACTTGCTGACAAGAATAAAGAAGTGGGATTAAAAAAGTAACTTTCAGAAGACAAAAGTGATGTTCAATGCTTTTACAAGAAATGAAGATTTATCGATTGATGGAGAAAAGCTGGAGATAACAGACACATACGTTTATCTTGGACAGCAGATGTCAAGTGAGGGTCACATTGATGAAGAAATTAATCGGCGTACAAAACTTGCCTGGGGAGATTTTGGGAGAAACAGCATCATTTTCAAGAGCAATATGCCATTATGTCTTAAAAGAAAAGTGTTTGATCAATGCATCCTTCCAGTGCTTACGTATGGTGCAGAGACGTGGACCTTAACTAAAAGAGACATACAAAGGCTACAGACAACTCAAAGAAGCATGGAGAGGTGCATGCTTGGTGTAACCAGGAGAGATAAGAAGAGGAACTCGTGGATCCGAAAAATGACAAGAGTGGAAGACATCATGATCAGAGTTAAATCCCTGAAATGGCAATGGTATTGGTATTGGTAACTGTGGGTAGCAAAGTGGTACCCAGTTTATTGCTATAACGAAATACGAACATAGGAGATTTATTGAATGTTGCAGTACAGAAAACAAAAGTGCGGCCATGTATGTATATCCACGATGCAGCACAAAATTACACAGAAAGGAAATGAATGTCCACACGAACAATGAATGGCATAACGGTATGTCAAACGATTTGAAATAACACATGTGCACAAGTATATGAAATGTACTATGCCATCATAAATCATCCGAACGGAACGAACTTAAATGTGGTTAGAGCGCAAAACACTATTGAGTAACTCATCAACTTTATAAAAATAACAAAGGTAACAAATGTACCACTATTGTAATCCGCGATCGAGGAAAGCACTAACACAGCTAAAACTCACAAGTATAGGAAATTTAAAAAAACAAGGCACAATTTCAGGAAACAATAGAGAAGATAATGATAAAAAGATACTGGGGAGCTCACACAAGTAACGAGACCCGATTATTCGTGAAAACACAGCAAAAACACACAATTATAGCAAAATAAAAATTCATTACTTATGAAACACCGTAAAAACACACAAATATAGCAAATTTAAAATACATGGAAAACATCAGAATCAACAGGCACTAAGTCTACAAAAACCAGAGAATTTGCCAACGGGTTTGCAAAACCCCTAACATTAAGAGAACAAAAAATGATCGGTTTGGGAAAGTGAGATAAAAGTCATCGGCAAGAGGAAATGAGGTATCACATATATGCTTCTCAGCAAGCTCCTTCAAGGAGGCGAGACGGCGCGTGTAACGTCTCAAAAACGCCTGATACCGAGGATCGGTGGCACACAGAGATTTAAAAAATGACACATAAGCTTCGAATTGCGTTACCGCTGCAAACAGGTCCAGATCAGGTGAATGGAGGAATTCTTTAGAACAAACAATCGTACGTGCAGGTTGAAAAAAACGTAAAAGTTCCTGTCTGGACAGTGGTCCAGGAACTGGAGGAAACGTTTCAATGGCCTGTAGAACCTCAGCATCAGAGAGAGGATAAACAGGACCTGAGCGGAGAAGCATACTGTTTGAAGAATCTTCAGGTGGAGAAACACCGGAACCAGAAACACCGGGGACACTAGATGAATCTTCAGAAAGAGGCACAGAAAGTTGTTTTAACTTTTTCTGTTTTACAGCGCCTTTGGCAGTTCCAACACGCTTCGAAGAAGAAGCTCAGTCAGGAGACGAGGAAACCAACGTCGCCGAAGAAGCAATACGTAGCAGATCAGCCTTAGTGAAGACTGGTACAACAGCCGAGGCTGCAGGAATACGTGACAACAAGGGTATTGTAGACAAGGTTGTAATTGGAGATCCGATAGCCGAGGGGCTAGGAGAAGAGCCAGACGGCTGATCTGCCGAGCCACCACTCAGCACATCCGGATCGGAACATTTCGCTGTAGACACATCTGTAGTAGAAGACATCTCTGCCAATCTTGAAGGTGGATGCACAATCGTACGGGTCGGGAGAGGAAGAAAGGCAGCATTGTCCGTGACTGAAATGTTCGTCTGACGGAGAAACGAAGAGATCGCGTCAGGAAAACTACCAGTAGTGGGGATAGTAGAAAGACCAATGTGGTCAGCAGTAGGATGCGAACTTGATGAACGTCCATGTCGAAAGCGTTCACAGGAGGCAGTGGTATGATCCTGTGTTAAACAGTGTGTACAATAGTGAGTGGTGAAAACCTTGAAACTGTACGTTCGTGAGCCAATTTTAAAAGTAGTTTCTGTAGGGCAATCCGCCAAGGCTTTCTCAGTGGGAAAGACGACCAAAAACTGGCGGCGAGGTCCTGTAGTATGTGCAAATCGAGTTCCGCGGGGAGCGTCAGAGAAGCGACGAACCTTGCCAACAATTTTACATACATGACTGACAAGGAGAAGAAGTGCAGTATCAGGCACTTCCTGTGGAACCAGATAGAACGTGATGTTCACCGGTCGCTTGGAAAGAGGCGAAGGGATGAGATGTTTTGTCCTAATCCAAAGTCCGTGTGTAAGAAAAAAGTCAGCATCCTCCTTGTGATTGAACTGAACCGAGATACCCCGAGGAGTACGGGAAATGCCCGCAATGGGCACAGACGACACATGTCCAGAGAGGGCTTCCACAAGGTACTTAGAAAGAGGAGAGGTAGGTCCAATCGCTTTTTTCCGTGCCGCCGGCGAGCTGTCACCCTACGAGCTGGAGTGTGACGTCACAGTGGCCATTAACAATCTCTTGAGCATTCGTAGTCATTCGGAGCTTGGGCTGTAGTGTCGATTACTTGCTGCATTTCTTTGTCAATTTTAGACCTGCTTTGTTCTTTCATTCATTTTTTTCTTCATTTGTTTTCTGTGTACAACTATCTCGAAAATACCTGGATACGCTGTTGCACTTTGTCGTAATAACAGTTCAAAGGAAAGGAAGTTAGATGTTACATACCATGTTTTCCCATCGGATAGAGATTTCTTGAAGCAATGGGTAGCGAAATGCTGTCGAAAGGATGTATTCGATGCAAAGAAAGCACGAATGTGTTCAGAACACTTTGATGTCTCGAAGTAAGAGCGAGATTAGACATGAATTGCTGAACTTACCTCCCAGAAAAAAACTGAGAAAAGATGCCGTGCCTACAAAAAATATGCCTTAGCAGATGGAGGAGCAAACTTCTGTTCTAAGTGAACGGTTTAAGATCGGAGAGGTCAGAAAAAAATGAATTAAATCGAATTGAAAGTATATCTCCAATTAAACGTCAAATCACAGGTCACAATGAAAGTGACATCATTCCTGACCAACATTTATTATACCGTCAACGTTATGTGAGAAGTGCGAATGTCTGAACAAAATATAATGCAACTGAAGAGTGAAAATAATTCACTACGGGAAGAATTATCAAACGTAAGAAAACGGTTGGTAATGGTAAAACAATGCTTTTGCCTCGAGAAAAGAAGCCTGAAAACGGAAATTAATATTATGAAACGCAAATGCAAGAATAAAAATTTACTGAGCAACAGTGAAAGGTGGCCAGCTATCATAAATTTGCTTGGTCATTGCTTCACTGAAGTGCAAGTTCCAACTCTTGTGTCTAAAAAGAGACCAGCAAAATGGAATGAAGAAGATATAAGTCAAGCACTTGTTTTGCATGATATTTCTCGAAGAGCATATCTTTTCATCAAAAATAAAATGCTCATACTGCTTCCAAGCATTTTCTCTCTGAAACGGTGGTGTGGTAAATTTGTGTTACCGATGGTTTAATTGAGCCCGTTTGAAAGGTGATGAAAATGAATGCTGTACACCTAACTGAATTCGACAAGGTTTCAGGTTTATCTTTTGGTGAAATGAGCGTTGATTGCCGATATAGTTATGATGCTACTGAGATAAAATTTTAGGACCGCATAGTAACATTTCAGTAGTTATGCTGAGAGGCTTCTGGAAAGCTTGGAAACAACCAACCATATACTGTATTATTCCTTTGATAAGCAGATGAATCCAAAGCTGTTAACTGACATAATTCGAGCCGTTGAGTAATCGGGTTATTTTGTGCATGGAGTGGTACCTGATCTTGGGGGGTGGGGGATATCAAGGTTTGGAAGCAGCTTGGAATAACCCTAATTGTATCTTCTTTTCCAAATCCAGTAAATGAAAATCGAAAAATATGGATGTTTGCCGATGTGTCCCATCTAATTAAACTTCTCCGAAATCATATATTTGATCGAGGAACACGCTGCAATGTGGAACCATCACTCGCCAGATATTTGACCTTTTGCTGTAACGTAATAACTCAGAATTAAAGGTGTTTCATAAAATAAAATGGATCCACACAAATATAAGAGGACCCATGAGACAGAGAATTATTTTTAGCGTCCCAAATGCAATCTAACAACGTAAAAAAAGCTGTAGAGTATTTTTTTCCTCAAAGAAAACAAATTGCTAATTTTATAAAATTGGTAAATGACTGATTCGACGTAATGCAGTGTAGATTTCTCAGCTCCAAAGAGCCATTGCAGTGTGTTTTTGGAAAAAAATATATATATATTCAGCAAAAAAGCATCGAACAGTATTCATGTCATATTCCCGTTTTTTCCCAGTATATATATATTTTTTTACTCTATTTTTAAAAATAGTTAGATGTTTGTACAATTTTTACTTAAAAATTATTTGCTCAAAACTAGCTCTGTTATTTCGATTGAAAATTCACAGAGCACACGACAATTTCTCGGTATGGCTCCGTGCACGTTACAGCATCTCTAATGGCCACTGTGACGTCAAAGCGCAGCGAAGAGAAGCGGGAAGACGGCGGCGTTACGATGGACCTACCTCTCCTCCTTCTAAGTACCTTGGGCTTCCATATAGCGTGGCAATGGAATATTTGGTAAGCCATGAAAGAGCACACCTCTATTCAGGAGGTTATGGAACTCACGGCCAATCTGCGAATGGTCATCTATCGTTACCGTCACCTTGGGGTTGGATACCTGAACAATAATAGGTGTTGATTGCAACAGACCATCAGGTTGAGACGAATCGGACGTAGAAGTAGCGCCTCGTTGCACTGTAGAGGCAAATGACATCCTCGGAAGAGAAGTCTGTTCGGATCCGGCAGGAGCAGAAGGATGTGAGGGAAGAGAAGCACAGGCCGAAGGCAAGGCAGTAGAATCAGTAGTACCCAGGGAGAGCACCGAGGCAGATGCAGGAGCTGAAGAAGAAAGCGCAACCAAGTCCAGCGAAGGCACCGGAGCAGGAGTACTAGAAAGCTGGGAAGGCATCTTAGCAGACACATCTGAGGACGAGAGTATGTTGACTTCCATGGACGTGGGAAGTGTGACGTGACGTGCATCCGCCACGCCCAGTGATGATAAGGAAATACCGGAAGCCGCCATGTTGGCAGCTTCCAAACGTAAACAACCGAGCAAACGATAAGAAAACGGATGAATATGAACGAATACGAGGACGAGGACGTTAGAAAAGTAGCTCAAAACGTACACAGTACCTTTAGACAGCCTGGCCACGCAACAGGTGAGTGAGGGACGAGGTATTCTACACTAAAATGTATAAAATATTGGAGCCACCAACACCACGTCTGTCACGAACGAGCAATGGGCTGGACATACTGCCAGAAGGACAGACTATCGATGGGCAGCCGAAATTTTAGATTGGATTCCAAGGGACAGGAAACGACCAAGAAGAAGACCGCACAGGAAATGGGTGGATGAAATTCGACAATAAGCGGGAGTAACCTGGAGGAGATTGGCACAAAACAGACCGTTGTGGAAGAGGCTTGGAGAGACCTTCATCCAGCAGTGGATTGATAATGGTTGACAATGATGATGATAATATATATATATATATAGTACAGTTTTGATTGGCCTTAAAGGCATGGGTATTTACGTCAAAAAACTATGTGCTTACGTTATCAATTGTTTTGTTTCATTACTGTTTAGATACAGTATCTGCGACTCTAGAATTTGAACTGGATGAAAGTCAACCTCTGCATTCTGCAAGGGAAAATAAAAGTACTCACAGTGTCATCATGCCGTCTCATACAGTCATGTCATCCTTGTCTTCGCCAGACTAGGATGACATGGTTACCTCAGCTGAAAATTCAACAATGTTTATAGAAGATATTTTCGGAGATGAAACATTCATCTTTAAAATATTAGCTATCCGAAAACTCGGACTCCATAAGCATATCTGCAGGACAAAGTGTTTCTAAAATATTAGATCTTCTCAGACTCAGAGTTGGTTAGCACGTCGCAGAGGAAAACTCATATTAGCAACGAACCCATTAGTAGGTTCCACATCTCTGAAGCACATCTACTGCAATAAACACTCAAAGTTTGATTTTTTGGTATTAACACGATGCAGATCCGCTGTGATGATCATCCACATAAGAATTTGGTCCCATGACCTTGCCTGACTAAAGAAGACACTCATACTGTGCAACGCATATCCCAAATTTAACCTTCATTTTGAGTGTCTATTTTTATGTAAACACTGTCATTGTTTTGGCAACACGGACAGTGGGTCAACGGTAAATAAAAACTTCGTCGAGAGCAAAAAGTGTGTGGTGAGTGTGAAGAGAGTGGCAATACTGTACGATCTTGAGAGATTTACTGTTTGACGTATTGGTATATTAACTTGATGCTACGAAAGTGTTAAGCTCATATATGATTGTTGCTGCGTATTATTGATGTTATATCAAAGTTTCTGCAGTCGTGTCACTCCTACATTTGGAAGGAATAAAGTACTTCAATTTTACGTTTCTCATTCATATGAACTCTGGCCGTTCTTTATTGCGCTAAATGACTGTGTTGTTTACACCAAACATAAAATATTCAAAACACTATAGCTCGCAATATAGAGCTCGCATAGGACTATCTCTGCTGCCAAAAACATTCATATTTAGACTATTATACTTCGATAGCCGCAGATCTCATAAAAATGCCTGTTCATACATACAGAAAACTGATATACAGTACAGCACCGATTGTACGTTTTTCTATTATATGTTTCATCATTTATACGTTGAATTCATACAGTCTGAAAAGACTTATTGCTATACTCTTCCCGAAAGTGAAACAAAATAATTTGTTACTATGTGAGAGAGACCCTTCTAAAATCGCTATCTTTATTTCTGTAAATAAGTAAGAGTAGTGACGGTTAGCTTTGTCGTGGTTCTATATGATTAATCTACTTTTGCCGCTGATTTTGAAATGCTTCTTTCTCCTCACTCTTTCAGTTGTCTTTTAATTCGGCTACAACTGTTAGTTTCGTCACCCTCAAAATCTCCTAATATTTTCTGTCCCGCTTTCAATTACTATCTGCGTTCATGTCATATTTCGGCACATAAACCTTATTCTTCATTTGTGTCGGAAAGCGAAGTTTGCGCTGTTTCCATCTAGAGCACCAGAGATCATCTCCCTTCTTTGTCTCATCAGAATAAACGCGCTAAATATTCTTTTCCTAGTCCATCCTCATCCTCCACTCACCATACGGTCAGTTCCTGTCTGCTTATGCCCCTCTCATTCTCTTCATTGGTGTAACTTTCCGCATTTACTTTCCAAGGCTGAGCTACATCATTGGGATCGCACCTACCTGAAAAATCGTCTCATTAAAATCTAAGACTAAAAAAAAAAAAAAAGACCATATGTTCAGAACTCTCTCCATGAAGACAATGGGCAATAAAGCCATTCCAAGTTATTCCAACGCAGTCCACAGAGGCGGCGAACACGCTCTCTCAGAATCAGAGTCTCATCTCACATCTCCTTTGCCTGCAAAAAAGCGTCTAAGGGACCATCTCCTATTTCTTTAAAAAGAACGGAGAAAAATGAAATGGTTAATTTATAAAAAAAGAGTAGAACAAGGATATTATTGCTAACTTTCACTGAAACTAATAGGGCTGCGGAGTGGAAACATCTCCCTTTATCCCGTTTTTCCCCAACAAATCGGTGAAGGAAATATGCGTTCCATACAAATTTGTAATTAGTAACGGATAATAAACAACTAGTAATATTAGAAATACCTACGTGATGTTACTCTTTGCTATAGCTACAATCCCTTTAAACATATTCCCATCACGGAAGTATTAAAATCTTTACTTTACAGATTGTCTTTCACACACAGCCCTTCTTTTAACTGAAACGGATAAATGGCACTGATGCACAATCAGAAATATATTTAAGCCCGGAACACATCCCCACATAAGCAAATAGATGTCTACGCGTTTTTAATAAAACCTATTTATGATCAAATTCTGGTAAAGTACGCAATAACATAAAAATAGGGACATCAGTAGTAGCACGCTCTTACCGTTCAGGTATAATAACCGTTGTCATATTTCTTTGGATGCCATGACAATATCCACTGAGTTACTTTTTGTGTTTAACCGCAGGGTAATCTGGAAATCCGGAATCCTGTATTCTGACATATCCAGAAAGCCTGTAAAACGCATTATGAGCTTTTAGTGTCAATCACAAAATCCGCATTAATTCTTTCCGGATGAACTAGGGATAAACTGCATTTTATGGCCAATATACTGTAGTTCAATACATACCCAATACAGAGCAAGAACAGATTTGAGCACTAACAAATCTCTTGGAGATGAACTCACATTAATAGAATTTATTTTTGCTAAAAACAGTTCATCATAATGAAATTTAATTTTATTACATTCAGCTGTCTGAACACTAGAGAGGCATATATTACTTATCTACCATGCGAGGTAAGTGATGATACAATTAAATACTAATTGCGATTTTTATCACTGCAAAATTACCTTCAGTTATGCTTTTATCTATTTGTACGGGAAATGGAATCGAAACTCCTTTCGGCTTCAGTTAAAGATTATACGAAGAGAAAATTTTCAGGATTGACAGAAATTTTATACCAAGAACCACACAATGAATGCCTCGGCTCTTTAAAAGAATACTTGATCTGAAGTGTTAACGAACTTTCAACTTCAATTTGCCAAAAACTGGAAGGCTTTGCAGATGCATTTGTCAAGCTCAATTGGAGGCTCCTCACTTTTTTATTATGATGGGATTGAGCGGACAGAATAAGGGATCGGAGCCAATTCCGCAGGGAAGAGCCACACATGCTAACAACGACACTGCATGTCAGGAAATGACTAAAGGATATAAAGGGAAGGATTTGATGTACATTGCATGTGGAACAGAAGGAAGGATGAGATTCTGAAAGCGGGGGAACTTTGAGATGATGGGGGAATGTTCGAACATAAATCTTCAAAAAATACCAAGCACAGGAAAGAGCGCTACAATGTGAGAGCTTTTAGCGAAGCTGCTTAACGTCCGATTTAACAAAAAGAGTGGTGAGAAATGTTGATGTTGAGCGATATCTTTTTTTTTTTCTTTTCCATGTCAATGCTTTGGGAACCTTTTTCGAGCGAAGGAAAGTAAAAGACCTCTTTGTGCTTTGTGGGGGAGGTGAGTATGATGACCATAACTCAGACCCTGAATGAAGAAGAAAAATGGTCGGGGAGGTATTGAGAGAAGGGTATCAGGACTTTCCCCGTTTTAAAACCATAATCTGGCTATATACTTAGGATTGAAAGCTAATAAAAGGTCTCAAAGTTTAAATAATATTTAACAGCGTGAAACCAGCCCCTTTGTTCTAGTTCGCTATCGGAAATCCTGAATTCCGTACATAGTAATTCCTTTTATAAGTTATTTCAACATTTTTATTGGTGTATTACATTTCGAAGATTCGAAACATTTATTACGCATTTTTTCTTTTGTTTCATGCTCTAAAATACAGTACATTCGAGAAATTTTGTCGTCATTTTGTTCCTAAGAATGAGAAACTTTTACACTAAAAGAATTAGTAACACTTACCATTTGAAACAAAAATACGCACTTAAAGTTCATTTTACAAGAGCTTAAATAACCGACGTAAAATTTAGGGAAAGAAAGAAGTGGAATGTGTAAGCTGCTAAAGGCGTTCTGTCTGTGGAAACATATATAACAAAAACAGTGTGTAAAAAGAAAACAAAACACGTGAAAATAAAGGAAATCTGAAGTATATATATATATATCATCATCATCATCATTGTCAACCATTATCAATCCACTGCTGGACGAAGGTCTCCCCAAGTTTCCTCCACAACGGTCTGTCTTGTGCCAATCTCCTCCATGTCAGCCCTGCATACTTTCGAATTTCATCCACCCATCTCCCATGTGGTCTTCTTCTGGGTCTTTTCCTGTCCCTTGGAATCCAATCTAAAATCTCGACTGTCCATCGATGATCTGTCCTTCTGGCAGTATGTCCAGCCCATTGCCATTTCAGGGATTTAACTCTGATCATGATGTCTTCCACTCTTGTCATTTTTCGGATCCACGAGTTCCTCTTCTTATCTCTCCTGGTTACACCAAGTATGCACCTCTCCATGCTTCTTTGAGTTGTCTGCAGCTTTTGTATGTCTCTTTTAGTTAAGGTCCACGTCTCTGCACCATACGTAAGCACTGGAAGGATGCATTGATCAAACACTTTTCTTTTAAGACATAATGGCATATTGCTCTTGAAAATTATGCTGTTTCTTCCAAAAGCTCTCCAGGCAAGTTTTGTACGCCGATTAATTTCTTCATCAATGTGACCCTCACTTGATATCTGCTGTCCAAGATAAACGTACGTGTCTGTTATCTCCAGCTTTTCTCCATCAATCGATAAATCTTCATTTCTTGTAAAAGCATTGAACATCACTTTTGTCTTCTGAAAGTTCATTTTTAATCCCACTTCTTTACTCTTGTCAGCAAGTTCCTGGATCATACTCTGCAGCTCTGATGGGCTAGTTGCAAAAATGACTACGTCATCAGCAAAACGAAGGTGGGTTAGATAATCTCCATTAATCTTTATCCCCTTGTTTTCCCAGCTCAGCGACTGAAAAACACCCTCCAATGTGGCATTAAAGAGCTTCGGAGATATGGTGTCACCTTGTCTCACTCCCTTTCCAATTTTTATGTGTGTTGTATTTTCAAACAGCCTAATCTTTGCACTTGCATTTTCATAGATGTTATTAATAATATTAATGTATGCATCTTCAATACCGCAGGTTTTCAGAGCCATTGTAACTGCTGATGGTTTCACCGAATCAAAGGCTTTTTCATAATCGATAAAAGCCATGCACAATGGAAGTTCATATTCCCTCGCTCTTTCAATTAGTTCTCTCAGCACATGGATATGATCTATTGTGCTGTAGCCACTCCTGAATCCAGCTTGTTCTCTCGGTTGAGCCATGTCCAGTGTTACCTTCAAGCGGTGTGAAAGAACTTTATTGAAGATTTTATAAACTACTGATAGGAGGCTGATAGGTCTGTAGTTTCCGAGATCCTCAATGTCACCTTTCTTATGTAGCAGGATCATTGTAGCGGTGTTCCAATCCTCAGGAATCTTTCCTTCATTAAGGCATCGAGTGAAAATTTGGGCGAGTACTGTTTCGATTTCTCCACTTGCTTCTTGTATGATGTCTACAGTAATTCCATCTTCTCCTGGAGCTTTTCCCCGCATCATGTTCTTGATTGCATGTGCAACTTCTGCTGGAAGGACTGGAGGAACTCTGGTACTGGTATCTTTCATGATGTCTGGAGTGCATGTATCATCCCTTTCATATAATTTGGAGTAGAAATCTTTCACTCTTGTCAAAATTTCGCCTCTATTTCTTGTTACAGAACCATGTTCTTTTCTCAGTGCCATAATCTGTTTTCTTCCCTTACTGAGATGTTCCTTTGCTATCTTTAGGCTTTGGTTGTTTTCAATTGCTTTCCTCACTAGTTCACAGTTGAATTTTCTTACGTCTTCAGTGATACTTTTTCGTACTGTCTTGCATAGCTCTATATATTCCACTTTGGAAGTCACATCTTCTTTAGTTGTCCTCATCTCTCTTCTTTTTTGCATCAACATTTTCGTTTTTCCTGATAATTTATTTACATGCAACTTGTTCTTAGACCCAGCTAATTTTGTTGCAGTTTCCATAAGAGCTTTGGTTACTTTTCTGTTAACTTCAGAGATGTCCACTTCTTCCGATGTTAGGCCTTCTAAAGCAGAGAACCTGTTCTTCAGTTCCAACTTGAAGGTATTATGGTGTTTTTTAAGGTTGGTTATGTCAATAGATTTTGTTTGTCTTATGAGCTTGCCACATTCAAGTTTAGTGTTGAGGTGCATCTTACATCTCACCAATCTATGGTCACTACCTGTGTTGAACTTGTTTAGCACACTGCAGTCTTCTATGACGAATTTTTTGTTACACATAATAAAATCAATTTCACTTGTCGTCCCATTTGGATGTCTCCATGTCCATTTCCTGTGTGGCTTTTTCTTGAAGAAGGAGTTCAAGATGAAAAACCCTTCTGCCTCTGCAAACTCAACGAGAGTATTTCCACGCTGGTTTCTGTTGCCGTGACCGAATTTACCTACTGAAGTTTCATTCTGTTGCCGTTGCCCTATTTTTGCATTGAAATCTCCCATAATTATTTTCAAGTGCTGCTTACCTTTATTATTTAGATGACAAATTTCCTCATAAAATTCTTCAATTTCTTCTTCAGGATGACTTGTGGTGGGTGCATAAGTTTGAATAATCTGAGCCTGGTATCTTTTCGAGAGTTGGATAACAAGCCGTGCAGCTCTGTCAGAGGAACTTTCAACTTCTACAACTTTATCCTTCAGTTTCTTGTTTATTATAAATCCAACACCACTAGTTCTGCCAGTATCTGTCCCACGATAGTAGAAGAGATGTCCACTTTTCAGTTCGATGAGATCTTCTCCTATTCTCCTTACCTCACTTAGCCCCACGATGTCCCACTTGATCCTTTGTAGTTCCTCTTCCAATTCAAGAAGCCTTGAATCAGAAGATAGGGAGCGTCCATTGTACGTTGCCAAGGTCAGCATCAGATGGCAGCCTAGTCCGGTCCTCCGGGGATTCTTAGCACCCTCTGCCTTCATGTCGCACTGGCCGCTGCCTTGGCCAGGTACATTCCAGCTGCCGGAGACTGAGGGCCAAGATTTAAGTTGTAGAGTCATTTTGGAGGGGTTTGGCCATAACTCACCACGCTGGCCAAGCGGGTTGGTGAGTGTGGGATAGAATTTCCTCTAATCCCGATGGTATAGTTATACCGCTATTGGCGGTCGTCAGAGCCCCTTTAGTAGGAACAGGATGCACCACGAGAAGGCGGGGTTGACATTTGTCAAGGAGAGGCTGTGATGTTACGCATCACCTGACCATACATCCCATATATATATATATATATATATATAACCTATAAAGCAGAAACTACAACAAAACTAATAATAATAATAATAATAATAAAAAATAAAAAAATAAAAAACTCAAAAGCCAACCAAAGCAAAGACAATAAAAAATAATAAAACCGGAATGCAGAAAGTGTCGAAAATGCCTAGCCTTGGCTTTATCAAGGACCAGCAAAACTTTGCATTTTATCAGTAACACAAAGACCTAGATGAAAATAGGTTTCTGCAAAGTCATAGATGCAAGTTTAGGTCCCCAAAAAATCCAAATTACATAACCGCCCTCAAAGGTGCGGAAACTAAATAACTAAGCAAATGTTTTTGCATACATCTCTCACTTTCCTAGCCCAACCCATACTTATCGTCTCCCACAAAAACCAGAAAAACATTGGCAAAAAGCTCACAAATATTGTGAGAATGCTTAGAACATTAGACTCAGGAAACGAGGCAAAACCTACTAAAAAGAAATATATATGTAACTTAGAAACACCTAGAACAAAAGAAAAAACAACAACTTGAAAGACTACAATTAAGAATAGATTAACTATAAAACCACTTACTACCCACAGCAAAACGACAGGTTTGACACGTGGTAAGCTACCTTACCGCCCAAGTGAATCTCCCAACCGGGAACCAAAATAAAAAGCAATTAAAAAGTGTCATTCCCTGGGAAAAAGAACTTCCAAAAAATTCAATGAAAAATAAAAAAAGAATAAAAAACAGAGACCACAGGAGCAAATAAGAACGTTTTACAGACAGTTCCCACGAAACACGGAATGCCATAAGACAAAAACACGTAATATAATGCATTGGTAAAGGTACTTAATAATAAAAAATAAAAGTTGCAATATTTACACAGTATTCTAGGAATGCTTTAAGATGATTACAACAACTGAAAATAATTCCGCCCAACTCCGAAAGTCGACGAACACCACGAGATCGAGAGACTAGCAATCACCCCTAAAAGGAGCACAAAAATGGGCGCATGGCGAATATAAATGAAAGAAAAAAATTTATATATATAAAAATTCAAGTTGTACCAATGCCAAACAAGAAAAATAATTTTTTAGCATTAAACGAAAAAGACAAGAAGTATACAAATATCCTTCATATGAACAAATGAAAGAGCCTATCTACAATGCTGCGAATCTCCATCTCCTCAAGAGCAAAATGGCCGACCGAAAACCAGCAGTCAAGGAGGAGATGATAGCCTGAAGACTGTCCCGGCACAAAAAATACGCTGCACACGAAATTCCTCCAATCAAAAATTCCAAACCGAAAATAATGATCTGTTTGTCCAGTAAGAGAAGAATAACTCACCAGAATACACGGAAATTATTATCAAATATACCTGATGTGTATTTAATAATTATACTGTATGTGTGAGTTAAATTTCCATAAAATTTTGGTAAATGAATAATTAAAAATTCGATAACAATTGTATTGTGTACGACAGAAAAGATAAATAAATGAAGACTTCGGAACTATACCAAATATGATGTGGAGGACCAACATCATATTTGGTAGGTAGTTATAATGTTTTGGCACTTCGGTGTACATATTCAGGAATCAGAACTTGAGAAGAGAACGAGAAGAAAAGTGGGTACCAGTTGCACGGAAAAAGATCCCTTGGGACCAACAGTTGCAGTGCTGCTGCGTGATCACATGTTCAATGCATATACACTCTATGTCCAAGTGATAAGAAAAAAAATCTGCTCTTTCTACTTCTGAAACTCAGATTTGCAGGTGTTCATTTGTGCTGACATCTAACGTCCTGGGGAACTCAGATGACCTGGAGACGTCGGAAAACCTGTTCCTTTGTTCACATACACTTTGGTCAAATAAAAAAGAAGAAACTAAACAATCTCTCACTTGCGAATTCTAGAGTTTCCTTTATTCCCATTCATTCCCGATCTAAGAAACGGGCCCAGATATTTAGGCAAAGTATTCGCCACGTACTAATTGAATTACGACCACCTACTCATACTTCTCGCGCTCTCCTTTTCCCCGGAGATGGGCCGTCATCCGTTATGGCATGGGCTCTACGAGGTGTCTGTGTACAGTTGTGAGAGGATACGCAACCAAGCTGTTTGTATTAAGGTCCACAGTTCCGGGATGAAACGCGGCGGTGTGTCCAACTGCCTGACCTGTATTTTCACTACATGCTACAGATGTTAAATAGCGTTGAGATCAGGCGAGTTACGGATCTATTCAAGGTTTCTCTTATCAGTGCTGTGCTGTATGACGTGCCTGCCCAGCAGGACGCCCGGCGTGGACAAAAATGACGGAGAAATTTATTTCGTTATAATGGCGCCTGAACTTTCCGGATGACACGGCCGTTCAAGATCTCGCAATGGTGTGATGTTCTTTCCACACCGCGAGATAGGAAAAATCAGAGAATTCCTTCTCCAGCGCTTCGAAAAATAAATGTGTGTGACGTTGCATTCCACACACCAGATTGACTGGTAGTTCTCAAGTGCACGTTCTACAGCGGATGGCTGCCTGCAACGATTCATGGTCACGGCTGACCCGTGGGCCATGCCCGGCCCTCTTTGGGGGGGGGAAATGTGACGTGCCTGTCCAGCAGGACGCACACGACATAAAGGCAGATATCAGCGATAACGAACGTCCGCGTAGCTCAATTGGTAGAGAGACTTATTCCGGAATGAGGACCACCGGGTTTGAGCCCCAGCGTGGACAGAAATGACGGAGAAATTTGCTTCGTTGCAGTTGGTCGAACCATTCTTGCACAAGACGGATTAGCTTGATATGTGGCATTATCGTCCTGGAAGAACGCATCCCCATCAGGATGTGGATGCAGCATTGTGGGATGTATATGGTCCACAAGCAGTCCCTAATAGTAGCCGGCGTCCGTACGTCGGTACACAGGCACCAGGGATCCCTGATCATGTCAGCTAAATGTGCCCTATATCATACAACTGGCTCCACAGCCCTAGATAACCGATACAAAGCATGGGGGAGCCATAGACTCACGATACTGTTTTGTTTATTTCACATTGAATCACGTCTTCTAAATTTTCTGGTAAACATCAAAAGGACTTGATTAATAGTTATACTCACTAAGGGAAAAAACAGTACATTAATATGCTGGTAGACACCTTTTTTCTTATTCCAGGAAAGGTTTTGGAATTCCTTCTTTAAGGAGCGCATTATATCGAGGAATAATGGACCGTAGATCAATGGAAACGGGTCCTATGGACTGATGAATCCAGATACACGATCCAACAGTCTTATGGCCTTGTGTGGGTATGGCGGCAGTTGAAGGAACGCTATTTACCGCAGTGTGCTGTTCCTACGGTCAAGTTTGGATCTGGAAATGTACTCGTGAGGCGGTGTTTTTCGTGGTATGGTCTTAGCCCATTGGTTATCGTGGACAAACCTGTTAACCAGGACGTTTACCTCGATATTCTGGACAATTATGCCCTACCAACTCTGCGGCAATACTATGGAACCGTGCCTTAATGGTACCAGCTGGATAATGCACCAAGCCATCAAGCAAGGACTGTTACGGCGTGGTCTGACGATAACTCCGGATCGTGTGTGGACTTGCCAGCACAGAGCGTTGATCTTAATCCCATAGAGCACCTATCGGATAACTTAGAGCGCCGCATAAGAAGTTTGGAACCAAGGCATACTACTAAGCAAGTGTCAGCGACAGCATTATTTGCTGAATGGAAGTGCATACCCATCGCTGTGTTCGAAAACCTTGTGGAAAGCATGTCTCGAAGAGTCAGTGCATGCATTAACGCCAAAGGTGGACCGACACCGTACTAATGTATGTCAATAAATGCTATGTTGTGCTTCTCGTCTAGGTGTCGGGTGACTTTTGTCAATATAGTGTATGTCAGGCTTTTTAGGGGCATTCAATTGAACAAATTTCTCTCGTTGATGCTGCTGCTGCGGTGGTTAACCAGTTGTTCGAATAATGGCGTAAGAGCAGCGGTTGATCGACATCTATCCTCTCCTGACGTCATAACGCAATGTGGTTCCCTACCACATGCAAATCATCAGGCTTGTGTGCTTGACATCATCGCGGTACCGAGTCGATCCTGGCCCGCGTTTCGCACAGGGATAGAGGCCCGAAATTATTTATAGCTCAAAACGGGACGACGTATGACTCACCCTTGTATAATTTTCAAAAAATCAGAAATTAAAGATAATAAAATTTTATTTATTGAAGAAAGCTACTTGAAAAGAATTGCATTTAAATTTTAATTCATGGGAATGTAATTTTGACTTGCACCAAGAAAACGATAAGAAGATGTCTCAGAACATCATTTTCCTAGTATGGAATACTTAGCTCTTACCAATAGAAAAACACCATTTTTCCCCTTAGTATGTGATTTCCTAAAACGGTATTTAAATTAGTTTTCGGGTATAACGAACGACTCTGAAAGCCAGGTACTTACGCCTATAGCATTAGAAATACGCTTACGCTCTAATTACTTCGTTTATCCCCAAAACACCTCTTTCACGGTTAGACATACCCGTAACAATTCACAAGATCATTAGCTTGTTTTGTTAAAGTGTTTTATAACGTTTAATTGCATGCGTGGGAGATGTAATTACAAATGCTTAAATGCCTTTCGGTCCTTCCTGCCTCCTTACTGCCCTCGTCATACATTGTGTGCATACATTGTGTGAGTGGAAGATGTTAATGACTCTTACTCAAAGGATAAAACAGAAGCTATGAAACTACAATAAGCAGCTTTTCTCCCCAGCTCCAGATCTTCAGATTTGGCTATACACTTGAAATCACTGCTCAAAATAGGACGCAAAATTCCCAGTCAACTTTGCACAAATTTAACTGGTGTTGCCCCTGCAACTATAAATCAATAAATAATAATTGACTTACCAATCATAAAAGTTTCATGTTAAAAATATCAATAAGAATAAAAGGCAGCTGTCTAAGCATGTAAAAAAACAATCCAAAACGTACAATTAGAATTTTACTACTGAAAATACATATTAGGTAAAAACAAGATCTTTCGCAACAGGCGCCCTTGGGCGTCATCAGGTTAAAAGTATTCCATCACCAGTTCCCTCCAGGCCATTCGAGACTTCAGAGGCTTAGGCTCCTCTTTTATTTTGGCGTCATTGGATGTGGAATCGTTATATCCGAGTGTTCCATTGAAGGTTGTCCACGATTTAATTATTTCTAAGTCGTCCGATTTGGGGACTATTCCCCAATGCAAGTTCAGGCAGTCTCCGATGCTTTAAATATTATTGCAAAAATATCCTTTTTCGCTTTAATGGGACCATTTACCGTCAGGGTTGTGGCACTTCTATGGGCTCGCCCCTATCTGCTGTCTTGGCAGAGGTGGTCATGCGAGATTTGAAAGACGATATTTTAGCCAGGGCGGAGGAGGTTCCATTAATCGATGATATTTTCGTCATTTGGCCACACGCTGGTGATGCTTTGCTTTCTTTTAGAAGCCTTTTGTCGTCTAAATATCCTACTATCAACTTGACGATAGAATGGGACGAAAATTGTAAGATCCCCTTCTTGGACCTTTTAATTACCAGACATGTTAATAAGGATTATTTGAGTTTTGAAGTGTATCGGAAGGCTGTTGGTTCTGCTGATATCATTCCACACGCCTCTTTCTACCCGGCTAGGTATAAACTTGCAGCTATTCGGGATTTAGTGAATAGAGAGTATACCCATTCCTCTTGCATTGCTGCTCGGAATACAGAACTTCTTTTTATTAAGACGATTGTGATGGAACATGGGTATAATGTTGGTATTGTGAAAAAGTTGTGCGCTCGGCATAGGAGAGGTAATTCGACTTCGTTATGTGTTGAGCGCAAGCAGGTTAGTTACGGGGGTTCAGTGTCTTTTCTACCACCGATTACTAATGCATTACGGAGAATGTGCAAAAAACAGAAAAAAAGACTTTGGTGATGTTGCCTCTAACCTTCGGAGTATGCTCATGAAGGATCGTGAGCCCAAACCCGTTCAAGAACAGTGGGGGGTGTACTGTGTGCCCTTGAAGACTGACATTGCTGCCGCTACTAGTTCATGGTACATAGGCTCCACTCTTCGTAGTTTAGGAGTTAGAGTGGCTGAACAACAGTACACTGTAAAGACTGGGTCTACTACTACTGCTCTTGCACGCCTGGTTAAGTCTGGAACTCATCTGCCCTCTTGGCATGAGACTTATTTGTTACTTAAGACCAGAGGTAGGTATATGACTCTCTTCGCCGAAAGTTTGTACATTGACGTTTTTCAGAAGGTATGCTGTAATGATGACTTACCTGCACATGTACATGCACCATGGATTTTTTTATTTAACTTTTTGTGTTGTGCGAAGTACCCTATTGCGGGGGTTGATAAAGGACTTTGTGCTTACTTATCACTTCGGTGAGTATGTATTGGTCACCTATTAAGTGTTATTTTCTTTCTAAGCTTAAGAACAGAATTAATCCTAAGGGTCATTGATCTGTGCTTACTTGACGATTGAATGGGACGAAAATTCATTTGAACTAGAGAAGACAGTTCAAATGAAGTAAGCACAATCACCTTTTAAGTGTTATTTTCTTTCTCAGCTCATCTCATTGAACAGAATTAAATCCTAGAGGTCATTGATATGCGCTTACTTCATTTGAACTAGAGAAGATAGTTTGAAAAGGGCTACGTGTTGCATGCCATTCTGGACTGTTGTTATCAAAACATTAATAGCACCAAGCCTTTGCTGCTCAGGCTGTATCTGAAGCAATTACCGAAATGGAAGCATCTGGCCTGAGGAAAAGCCTTTGTCGTACCGTAGAGGTGCTTTTGTGTAGATGTGTCATGTATTATAGTTAGGTAATGACCTTTGCAGTGCTAGATGACGCTGTATGTGAAGAATTTAGTAAAAACTGCACATCTTCAATTAGTACTCAATGGGAATGTGTAACATAAAAACTCAAACTTTCTTTGAAATTAACTCTTAGAGTTATACGGAGAAGAATTTTGATGTCATGAAAAATTAAAAGTTGCGGTTTTGTAATTGTTTTCTTTCAGAGCTAGTTCCATTAGGTTGTAAAGAACGAATACCGGAAGGCATGTCAATTGTTTCCAAGGTACTAACTTCGGTGTTAATAAGAAACATGTTAGCTTAGCAGAATCTGAGATAATGCATAAGGGAAAATGTTCATTACCTTGATGAAAGACTCGAAGATTTCGTTACAACGCCTAAAGAAAAAATTCACAATTTAAGTAATATACCCTGTGCGACGTCCCATGACAGAAAATGCTCAATAATCCGAAAACGTTATGTGTAAATTCGTTGCGCTTTAATTCGTCAGGCCAACGTTTCCAACTTTTAGTTTCACGCAAACCGTTTGTCTAACTGCCTTACTTGGCATTCCACAATATCCCAAAGATTTTCACTTACGTTGAGGTAAGGAGAGTTTGGAGGCCATTTGAAAACAAAAAAATGTACCAGATGCGGGTACCGCCTTTGGTACATTTTAACCACGGAGGGTCTAGAACAACCACAAGTGTCTCCGTTTCTGAAATGGACGCCCAACCCTTTGTGAGCCCACAATTTGGCCTTTTGTGAAATCCCATAAATCCTTGGTTTTACACGTCACGCCAGTAACTTTGACCACAACTGAGCTACCAATCTATTATAATCACCACTTTAGAGTACAGCCAACGCCCTCCTTCCCTTTACGTCAGTATATATCTTAAATTTTGTGCCGAGAAGATTATATGTGTACTTCATATAATTCGTCAGGGAACACTGGTGTTCAAAATTAAGTCATAATCTGAAAAAACGTAAATAACTGTATAGTATGTAAAAATGTGCGCTGAAAACTGCCGAACGTGTAAATTTCTGTACGCGGAAGACTATAGCCGCAGGTTATCCTGAATGTGAAAATTACGTTTCCGTTCATTTCTCCTCCAGGTGACATTGAATCGGTCCCATGCATTGTTCCCCCAGCAGGCGAAACAACAAGTCTTTTTCTATCACAGACTGCTGTCAAATCCACAAGATGATAGGTTACGGTGTCGTATCAACACAGATGACAAGAAGTGGATATGACTATGTAATCTACCACTGTGAACCAGTGGCAGAGGCCACGACAGGAAGCACAGCCAGTGGTGCGAAGAGGACGGTTCGAGAGGAAAGGCATGCTGTACATTTTGTAGAATTGTGAGTGTCCTGTGCACTGGGAAGTCGTAACAGACAGTCAGGCTATGGACGGGAAACTCTATGCCGAACAAGGGCAGAGGGTTCATGATGCTCTGCTCCAACGTTACCCAGCGCTCATCAATAGGAAGAGGACTTGCTTACCGCACTCCAGAGCGGTCAGCCAAGAACTAAGAGTATTGGAAGGGGTTGAAATCCTACCCCATTCTCCATACAGTACTGAACATTCCCCTTACGACTGGCACCTGTTTCTCTCCATGGCCCATTTCCTAAAAGACAGCACTTCGCTATATTCATGGATGTGGAATCTAGCATCAGAGAGTTAACTCCGTGGGATCATGGCTCTGGTGGAACGTTGGAAGAGGTGAGCGTATGCGACTTTCTTGAATCATTAAACATTTTAGGTGCAATCGGGATGAACTAACCCTGATATACGAGGGAAGGTGGAAAAGTATCTAACCACTCGCAGTAGAAATGATGGAACGTTTTGAAAACCCATTTATTTTTAAACATAGCCCTACCCCATAAATCCACACACTTTCTAAAACAAACCACTAGCAACCCACTCAAAAACAGTGAGAAGACTTTGACTCAAACCATTTGTTGATTGCATCCATCACAGCATTGTCACTGTCGAATTTCTGCCCTATGAAGTCCTTTTTTAAAATTTCGAAATAATAATGAGTCCGATGGAGACACATTCGGCGAAATGTTTGCCTCACCTTAGTGTAATCAATGTGTCCAGTTACAAAAATATATTTCAAACAGATTTTCAACATCCGTAAAACATGCACGAATAGTAATAGTAACTTACGCTCACTAGCGGCGGAAAGTGTGTTACGAGAAATCGTAAACTGTTCCTGATAGATGACATCGTAAACTGTTTCAAAAGATATTTTTTTATTGAAGAATGAGAAGCAATGATGTAGAAGAAAATGCGATATAAATTATATGATCAGTACGTTATTTGAAGAAAGTACAAAAATGGGCGCAAAATATTATTTACGATGAAAGGTTTCGTACTAGGATCGGAGGTGTTCTTGCAGATAGAAACATACGCTTACCCTCCTGGGTGACCGAGCTGTATGTTTTGAAAAAAGTAGAAAACATGCTCAAAATAGTTTTTCGAGCGAATGCTACACGAAGAAAAACGAATTTTTCAAATACGACTGCCACAAGCAGAGATAGCAAGAAAAGGTCTTTATATATACACCCCCTCCCCCCAAACGGGAAAGATATTCATTACTTAAAAAGGATAATATTGACAATCTTTACCGTAGCGAATAGCATACAGTACAAAAATAGTTTTTTCAATAGGACGTTTAAAAGTTGCACACTAACGCTACCTAATGTCAGAACTGTGCATCATCAGAAATTCAAGGTATATGCAAAATGTTTCACGAAGTAAGAAGTTTCCGATACTAAAATAATTTTTTTACATCGGAATTTTAGAAACACATATATACAGAAAATTATGGTATATATTTGCGCCCTTAGCGGCTAAATTGTATATTACTTTGGGCAAGAAATGCTCATAAAATGTTTTTATGGTGAGCAATATCTTATCGAAAAAGAATAATTTCAATCGGGTCTTTAGACATGGAAATACTGCTGCAAATATATTTTGAACAGAAATATGCACTGACGCCTTCTAGTGGTAAAAGCGTACATAAAGGAACATGAGAAATGTTATGCAAAACATTCTTCACAATAAATGTTATCAGTCACAAAATGAAGTTTTTTCAATTTCGGAAGCAGAGAAATCGAGAAAACTATGATGTACCTTTAACGTGTCCTGGAAAAGAAGTTCCGTATTATTTTGAGCACGAAGTATGGGCAAAATGTTTTTCGTGATAAGTGCGTTGGATTAGAAATGAGATTTCTGAATCAAGTAATTTTAAAGTGCTGATGATGCTTTAAATACCTCATATTTCTGTTTCCTTATATACGAAGCTATATAAGAAACAGAAATATGCACCGATAGTAAAATTGTTCATTATGAAAAACTAGAAATATATATATTGCCTGACATAGAAATTTCCCCATCCAGAAGGAGTAAGGACAGAGGTGTGAAATTGAGCATGCAAATAGGAATACATAGGGGTTTACCTTGATGTTAGTTTCAGTCACGTACAGTGTTTATCAGATGAGATAATGCAGCACAATGGGTACGCCTCAGTAAGTGTTTGTACTGCCGCGAACGGCAATACAGGCAGTAATACCGCGTAGCAATGAGCCATAAAGTCGACGTATATCGTCATGAGGATAGGAACACCAAGCATGGTTGACTTGCTCCTATAATTCATCGAGATGGTGCGCAAGCCGATTCGATTGCAGATGATGTTCAATGTGATTCTACAGGGTTTTGATTGAGAACAAATCGGGCGATCTTGCTGGACATGGCAGTGCCTCTCTAAACATGTTGCAAACATTGTCTGGAAGCCCGAGCGGTGTGTACACGGGCGTTATCTAGCTGGAAAATCGGATGACGTAGGCCATTCAGGAACGGTATCAAAATGGGCTGCAGAACCTCGCTCACGTATCACGATGCTGTCAGTATGCCTGTGATGCGGGCAAGATGCGACCTACTGACATGCGCAACAGAACCCCATACCATGATGCCTACTTGATGGACAGCGTGGCTGTCGCAAACGAAACCGAGATCCATACTCACACCAGAGTGTCGTCAGTCACGGACGTCTATCATCATCAGAGAGAAACGGGATTCATCACCGAAGACCACAGTTGTCCATTCGTGACTCTAGTTCGCATGACTTCGGCACCAAGCCAGACGAGCGCAGCGATGGCTGGTTGTCCATGGCTGTCAACGTAACGGTTGTCTACTGCGAAGGTTTACCACATTTAATCTGTGGTTTACAGTTCGGGTCATTATGGTGACGCCCATTGCCGATGACATACCACATCGAATATCGACAACAGTTCTTTCTGATGACAAACGAGCATGTGGATCAATCCGCCGGTCAAGGCGTGCTGATGTCTGTCTGACTGCACCACTGCCACTCCGACGCACGTACGAACCTTCCTGTAGCCACTGGTGCCAACAGCGTCCAACAATTCGTGCATGCCGTTGCACATGCGCAGCGATACGCCTTGTAGACCAGCCCGCTTCACACACGTCTGCAATTCTTTCTCTCTGAAATGCATCCAAATGACGTTAAACCTACAGACGGCGTGTACCCGGCATTTTCGGCCTTCGCTAAAGAGTTTCCCAGCACAAACAACAAATCTGAAAGGTCCGCGACACTTCCACCAGTGACCACACATTACCATCCCTGTTGTTGCTGGCACCTTTGTCTCACGAACGTGTGAAGTCATCGGCTGCGGTTTAGCATGATTTGCATATCTCAAGTGGGTACACCGGCCCTACGATTTTCATGTTTGCATGGCACCTCCTTCTGGGTGGGGCAATTCCTATGTTGAGCAGTGTATATGCAATATATTATGCAAAATATTATGTTCCAGAAATTCTATCGAAAAGGAAGAAATTTTAAAGGAACATACATCCGGAAAATATAATATGCTTTTATGCCATCTAGCGGGATAACTGTGAGTTATTTAAAGAAGTTGTATACGCAAAGGGGTCTTTTGTTGTCGAAGTTATCAAACAAAGAAAAAGAAATTTTCAATTGAAATTTTAAAAGCTTTGATATGGAATAAAATATAGTTTGAATTGATACAATCTACATCTACCCCCCCCCCTAGCGGCGCGACGAAGTTATGCATCGATGAATGAGCAAAATTTAATGATAATCGTTCTCACAGTTCAGGCTTCTCAATGAGAACAATACTTTTTCAATCGGATAAATAGGTGCAAAGATATGTAGCGCCCACACAGGTAGATAAACGAACATAGTGATAAGCGAATCCTTTTTTTCTATAGACGTACATCAAAACAGCAGAGACACACTTTATTATAAAGTATACTATCATTTTGAGATAATAAAGCTATTTTATAATAGTATACTTTATAATAAAAGTGTATCTCGCTTTACAACAAAAGCAGGACACACTTTTACACTAAAGTATACTACTATTTTTATATTATCATGAAGAATTCCAATATTTGAGCGCAAATTCTTTCTAAACTTAAATAAAGAAAGATATATATATATATTCTATTCTTTCTTATTGCTATAACAGATTATCCAGACATGCACTACTAATAGCTTTTACTGGTACATAACTGCACATTTCGAATATGTATATTGTTTTCCAGGAATAGAAAAGAACAAAAATCGCGATACCTTATGACATTATAGAAAGAGATGATGTATGCGTGTTTTATGTAAAACGCGACTTTTACTTGCACGAAAATCAATGCTACTGTGCATTGATGTGTGCAAGTAAGCCTGCCATTCCAAAAATAACTTTTTGGGGGATTTGACGTATTTCACATACGGTTTGGAAGCAGGTGATCTGAATCGCTTAGCATCACTTTAATTATAATTGAAGAGAAGAAGTCTTGGATAACTTAGAAACTGGATAAGTCAAGCAGCAATTTCCTGTTTTCCTCATTGTTAGTAGGTTTATAAGCTAGCTGTCTGAGGATTTCTTAAGAACAGGAAAAGCATATCGATGATTCAGAGAAGAAATACCTAGGAAACAATTTTGAGATTCAACTGCTTTCTTCGGGTATCACAGCCGCGAGATATCGTAGAAGCAAACAATCAACTGTGTTCGTTTTTTTCATAGTAACGTCAAAAATACCTATTTTTTTCACCCTATAGAAGATTTATGATTGTCTATATTATGCTGGACAAGATATTAGAATAATTCCCTTAGGCTGCTTTGCCGAAGGATTATTTTGAAAATTGCAAGCGATCCATCACACATTACTCGTCGCAGCTACGACACGCGATCCAGTATCATTACCTTTCGGTGTAAGCAGATGTAGACAGAAAACTGTACATCTACAGAGTATCCTTGCTACATGGATTATGTAACAGACTTTATAAACGGTCGAGTCACATTATTGTGACCACCAACTAATATCCAGATTAACCGCCGTGTGCAGCGCGGACAGCTGCTAGATGGGCTGGCAGTGACCCAATAAGGTGCTGGAAGGTGTTCACAGGCATGTGGTGCCACGCTGACTGCAGTGCATCTGACATTTCTATATAATTTATGACTACAAACTTGTGGTGTTGAGATAAAATAAAAATACCAACGTTTACCCCAATCAAAGGTTTATTATATATATCGACTACAGTTTCGCAGAGCGTTTGGCTCAGCCAAACGCTCTGCAAAACTATATAGTCGATTTATATAATAAACCTTTGATTGTGGTAAACGTTAGTATTTTTATTTTATTTTATATGAAATTTCGTCTACAATTCAGGTTATGGTTAAATAACTAACACTAGGTCAAAATGATATCCTAACAAGGCAAAAAAGTCTAATAGTCGGGGCCTGGTGTAATAATTATTATTTTTATTTTATTTTGTTCCTCGACAATCCTAAGTAGCTCAAACTGAGCCATGGGAAGGGTTGAACTACTAAGAATTTCTTGCTCTGAAGAAATGTTTATTTTAAGAAACAGGAAATGAAACAAAATAAAGTTTCCGGGGCCCTTTTGGAAATATCTCTTCGGCCATTTCTGCAGGTTGCAGTTGAAGCACAAAAAATTTCATGCATGCGTAAAATTTCGCTTTGAATGTACAAAAAAGGCAATTTCAGAAAAGGGCTGCATAGCCTTTTTGGAAAGAAATATTTTTTAGAAAGCCTTCTATATAGATTTCACTTCTACATAGATTTCAGAGTGCAAAAGATGATACGTCTCATTTCAGTTGGGATTTGAATACACAAAGAAATACTGAATTTACTGAAAAAGCCCCGGTGTCTTTTTCGGGTAAAAAAAATCGTTTAGAAAGCCTTCTGTATAGATTTCACTTAGAGTACAAAAGATGACACGTCTGACTTCAGTTGGGATTATTTAAATACACAAAGAAATACTGAATTTACTGAAAGGTTCCCGGAGCCTTTTTGGAAATAGCATCGTTTAAAAAGTCTTCTATATGGGATGAGACGTCTGAGTTCAGTTAGGATTTGAATACACGAAGAAATATGTAGTTTGATCAAAGGGACCCCGGTGCCAATTTTGGAAATAATATCTTTTAGAAATCTTGCAGTTGAAGTAGAAAAATATCAAGCCCGTGGATTCGCCCTTCTATCGTATCGCTCTTTTGTCGTGTCGCCCTTCTATCGTATCGCTCTTTTGCCGTGTCGCCCTTTTGTTGTACCGCCCTTTTGTCGTGCGCCCTTTTGTCGCATCGCTCTTTTGTCTTGCGCCCTTTTGTCGTGTCGCTCTTTTGTCGTACGCCCTTTTGTCATGATACGTGGGGAATCAGGGGCCAGGGAAGTACTTTGAAGTGTTCATCGTGCTCTTCAAAACACTCTCAGACATTGTCGTGCTGGAAGATCCCATCCGCCCCAGTGAAGACAATCAGCATGTATGGGTGTACGTGGTCTGCAAGAATGGATTCATAACGAATTCGGTCCATAGTGCATTCCACAGATACGAGTGGACCCAGAGAATGCCACGAAAACATTCCGCAGACGATAATTCTGACCCCACCAGCTGGTGTTCTTCCTCCAGCAATGGTTGAAGAGTGTTTATTTCCCGACATTTCTCGCCTTATTTGCTAACGTCCATCCGTTCGATGAAGCACAAAACATGACTCATCGGATAAGGCAATTCTTTGCCAATCAGCAGAGGTGTAATCCTTGTCTGCCGACGCACCTTCGTGAGCATAGGAGCCGCGACCATCCGTCTGCATCGGAGTCCTATACGTAGCAGGTTTCGCTGAATTGTCGGTTTAGACACACTTCCGGTAGTCCCCTGGTTCATTCGGCCAGCTAGTTGATGTAACGTGTCGATCGGGCCTCACGCACCTTCGAAGCGACGTTCACCTCTCACATCAATGGCACGTGGTGATACGTAGTTTTCACGTCCTGTATTTGCAATGGTGCCATTTCTCCAATCATGATACACTTTAACCACAGCAGCACGCGAACAGTTAATAAGCTGCGCTGTTTCAGAAATACTGCACCCTTGGCCTTAAAGCCGATAATCATCCCTTCTTGCAAATCTGATAAATCGCTCCTTTTATCCATGACAGCAACGAGTGATATGGTTTCAGAATGCCTGCATATTTGTTCCCTACTACATCCGTATATCTTCTTGCTTCACCTACCCGAGTTCCTCCGTCGCCTTTTGCTGAGAGTACAGTCATTTGTTTATATCGTTTGTTGTGTTCCTTATCTCTGAAGTCAGGCACTCTCACTCCTTCGCGGTCTTGTTGGGCACAATCTCCGTTGTCTTCTTGGTCTTCCTTGGGGTCCGATATCTTTAATCTTCACGTCGAATATACACTGAGAGGACGTAAATGGTGGAACACCTGGTTCCTGGGCAAATGAAGCAGTCACCCCTGTCTCTCGTGGATGAACCCACGGCTTGGCAGGTATATAGGTAGGATAACATCACTGCATTTATTTAGATGTTAAGTTAATGTCAGAATGGATAAACGTCGTGAGTAAACAGAGATTTAAAGAAGAATGGTAGTGGGTGCCCGATGCGTTACTCTATCGCGGAGGTGGTTCAGGATCTGAAGTATACCCGTTCGTTCGACAGTATCGGGAATACGCCATTCCCGGAATAACATCTCATCTTTGACAGTACTGTGGAGGAAGATAGGTACGGATGAACGTAGCCGTCAACGTCTGTCTCGCATAACTGCAACCAACAGAAGAGCGACAGTTGAACAAATCATCACTAACTTGAACGAGGTAGATTGCAGAAACGTCTCCACCCAGACCGTCAGGAGATCATTACCCGCAGTAGATTATAGTAACCGCCGACATACCTGAGTAGCATTACTCATGCCACATCACAGAAGTTTAATCTTTAGTTGGGCGAAAGAACATCGGCACTGCACCTGGGATAATTGGAAACAGGTTTTCTTGTTCCATGAATCTATTTTCTACTTATTTCGCGTAGACTGGAGGGTGCGGATCTGGCGGAAACCGCAGGAAGGATGGACCCGGCATGTAAATAAGGAACTGTACAGGCTGGTGGAGGCTCGGCGTGATCAACTGGCTCACGTTGGGACTTCTGGTAATTCTAGATGCATCTGTGAACGCTGCATGCTACGTGTCCATCCTTGCAGACTATTTGCATTCCGTTAATGGTCTTCCGCACCGAAGAGGAATGGACTCTTCCTCCAGGGCAATGCGTCTCCCCACACAGCCATGGTGGCTGAAACATGTTTAGCAGAGCCTTCCGCAGAAGTCTCTATCCTGGAATGTTTTCCGGTTCATTGGACATGAACCCTGTGAATAATCTCAGGGATGCGATGCAAAGGCCTGTTCGAGCTGTGGATCCTCCACCCAAGAATGCGACGGAATTATGGACAGCAGTGCAGGAAGCACGAATAGGGATACCTGTGGGACGCTTTCGTGACCTAGCAGAATCAATGCTTTACCATGTGACTTCCCTTACCTAAACGAAAGGTGAACCTACCCGTTCTTAAGTAGGTATTCTATGACTACTGTCCACTCAGTGTATATATAGCTATTCTTTTTGTTCTTCCGCTTCACATGACCAAGCCATTCTAATAAATTCTATTCGATTTCACCTATTATAAAAGAAGACCCATACAAAGCATACGTTTCTCCGTTACGTCTCCGTTTCCATTATCCGGATTTATTGTCTCCTATGTGGATCCAAATATTTTCGTAAGTACACTCTGCTTTCAAATGTCTGTACGCATACTTCAACCCTAACAGTTGTACTCCACGCATGTGCTTCATACATTACAATAAGTCTGATGATGGTTTTGTACATATGTGTTTTGATTCTGGCGGAGAGGGATTTTGGAGATAACAAATGTTGCATTGTACACTGCCGGAAAGTGAAAAATGAACACCCAGAAGGAATGCTGGTAGAAACGTCATATTATAATATATTAACTGTTAAGGGCAGCAGAAACTGTGATCCAAGTTGGAATGTCATTAAATGAAATAATGACCTCACTACGAACGACAACATGCAAATATACGCAGCGCGTATTTAAGGACTAGCTAGTGTAGAACGAAGTCCTTCGTTTGGTGCTGTGTTGTTCAGTGCTCGTTGAAGAAGCTACCATACCTAGACGACGCAGGCGCGCAACATATGTTCAGTTATCGGAGTTCGAGCGAGGCCGTATAGTGGGTCTGCGGGAAGGAGGTTGGTCCTGCCTTAAATCGCTGACCGAGTATGACGAGAAGTATCGACCGTGGTAAGATGGTGGCGTCATTGGTCAAAAGAGCATTCGCACACTCGCAGACGTGGTTCCGGGCAACACAGAGTTACGGACGCACGAGATGAGCGGCGTTGGCACAACATACGGTTACGGTGCCACAAATTCGATCCTCTGTCACACCAATGGTGTCTACCAGAACGATACGGAATCGTTTGTTGGAAGCAGGACAACAGACACGGGTGCCCCTGGCACGGTTACCACTGCCCGCTGGTTACCGTCGAGCACGTTTGCGGTGGTGAAAAACGAGTTCATTGGAGGGAAGAATGGCGATCAGTGGTCTTCAGTGATGAAAGCCGATTCTGCTTGGGAGCATCTAACGGTCGTGTACACGTCCGAGGGCGACAAGGTGAGCGCACTCTACCATCGTGCCTCCGCCAACGATACGCAGATCTCTTGTCGGGCATCATAGTGTGGGGAGCGATTAGCTATCACTCTTCTACGAGTCTGGGGTTTGTACGGGGTACACTGAATAGCCGTACGTACGTCATCGACAACGTGCAGCCGATCGACCTGCCATTTTTGAGTGCGATCCCCGATGCGATATTCCAGCAGGATAACGCCCACCCACACTCCGCCCAGGGCAACTCAACATGCTCTTCAGGCTGTGCATCAACTCTTTTGGCCAGCACGCTCCCCGGCCTTGTTTCCAATCGAGCATGTCTGGGACTGGATGGGACAAAGACTCTTCCGCGGACCCCGGCAGGCAGTGACCATCTCTGACGTACGCGTCCAAGTTGAAAGCGCATGGAAAGCTATCCCCCAGCGTGATATCCAGCATTTGTACGACCGATTGCATGCCAGATTGAAAGCTTCTACTGCTGCTGGAGGAGGTGCAACATCTTATTAAAATATGCCTTCTGTACACTGTAACACGCATTAAAAGGTAAAATAAACACTGAATCACTTCACGCGTGTGATCACTTTCCTTTCTTAACAAGTTGTTGCTACGACATAAATCTCATAGATGCAGCTGCAATTTTTAATGGTGTTCTTTTTTTCCCTTTCCGGCAGTGTATAATAAGTTCTGTCTGCTCCTTGTATCTAGCTTGAATCTCTTCGTATATTTAACTCTCTGTCGTTATTATTTACCCGAAATGTTTAAATGAAGTATCATTTTCAAATTGCATGTTATGATGAGTTTTGCAAGTATTTATCTCGGCCTCGTTCTCGGTATCTAGAAACAGTTTTCTATTGACATATTTTTATGCTACATTTTTCATCCTCCATTTTAAGTGTTCGAAATGTGCTCCTGACATCCTCAGCAGTTTCTCCAGCTATATAGATATGATATCACCATGTTCTAATGTAACTGATTTATTTTATTTTCCGGTTTTTCTAATTTATCTTTCTAGAGCCAAATGGAAGAGGATAGGAGAGAGAGAGAGAACATTTTCTTAACTTCATAGTAAAAGGTTCCGATCTATCTCCTTTTAATAGAACCATTACTGGTTTTAATTATATTAATTAGCTTCTGCCATATTCCAAACCCCTTGACCCTCTTCTTCTCTGCCAATGCAACAGTTAGATTTTTTAAAGTCAATATAATAAAAACATTACAGATTTGTTATCGCATTCTCATTTTTTTCCAAAACGTTTTTTAATTCACATATTTTACTTATTGTGAATCTATTGCATCTAAAATTAGCCTTGTACTCACAGGTATTCTCTTCGGTATAGGATGTGAGTCGAGTTAGGTGTATATCAGATAGGATTTTGTAGCATGCAGATAGAAGAGGAATTCTCACTACTAAGTTTTTCTTTCTTTTTTGCATCCCTTCTTGTGTTAAAGAAACGAATCGTTGCTTCCAATCAATCAGATTTCTTCTTTCTCCCAAATATGAGAGAGATGAGTTTGTTTATTTCCTGAATAAGTATTTTCCTGCAATTAATTTGTGTGTAGTCGAACATAATATGACCTGTCTGATTAGTTGATACATCTTTACACATACAATGAATTCGAATAAGAGTTGGATGCAGAATGCGAGTGCAGATGGTCCGTATAAAAATAACTGTAAATGAGAGAGAATTAAAGCACGCGTACGTTATACAAGTATGATTCACTAAAAATATTTACCTGCCGAAGTTAAACCTTTATGAGCAAAAACGCAATTTTTAGGGTACAATTTGGACCTACAACCATGAGAAACTACTAGAATAGAAAAAGAAAGTGCACACATTCACATACTTTCACACACCCAAAACACACGGATTCTGAGTTTATCTTACCAAAACACAGCATTCTAGTATCAGATAAAAATCTGCTTTTGCAAACACTAGCGCTGTCATCATGTATGCGTAAACTGACATGTCAAGTTAGTTGAACTGACAGCCCGTGAAAAACAACTTTTGGGGAAAGCAGCTCGTGTCATCTACTTCGATTCGCATGGACGCTCTCAAGAAATGTAGTAAGGCGGATTTTCTGTTTTCTTTCCTTGTCGATTAATTTCCATCATCTCTGGCTAACGAATGAGAGTGAGTCCGACAGATGCGCGAAGAGTCGGAAAATGGTTCTTCGATAATGACTTAGTTTACCTGCCCAGAATATGTATTTACCCGGCCAACATTTCAAGTTTAGCACTGTAGCCCGAAGACTTCAAAAGAAGTTTACTCGCAGTTTGACATAAGACGTTTCATTTTTGACTAGTTTTGTTATTTCAGTTTTAGCCAGAGTCATGCAAGATTAATGAACATATAGTCCAATATGTGCATTATTTACCCATATAACTTCCTTGCTTGTGAATGAAGCTGTTACATTGTTACGTGGTAGACAGAGTTATGTATTAGGGGTATGCAAAAGTTTCCGCTGTCCCGGCTAGCAAGCGCTGCAGGGGTCTAACCGGCCGGCGACTCGTGCTCTCAGTTCGTACATAAAGCCAAGCATGGCAAGTTAATTTGCGGCACTGTTTGTTATTCATGTTTAATTTAGTGAATAGGCGAATGAAGTATACGGTTCAATATGTCAGGCGTATGGCGAAAAGGTTATGGGTGAGCGGACGCGTCGAGAATGGTTTGCCAGATTTAAGAAAGGGGATTTAAGCTTGGAAGACAAGCCACGTGCACGTAGACCGCAAGAACTTGCAGACGAGGAGCTGGAATCGCTGTTGCAAGAGGATGCCACACAATCGACCACGCAACTAGCGAAACGTTTGAAAGTGGCTCAATCGACGGTGGTACCGCATCTACAGGCCTTGGGGAAGATCCAGAAAATTGGTAAGTGGGTTCCGCATACTTTAACAGAGCGTAATATTGGTGAATTATTGGGCATCTGCATGTCGTTGCTGAAGAGGTTTCAAGGGAAGAATTTCTCGTGGAAGGTTGTCACCGGGGATGAAAAATGGGTCTATTGCAACAACCCCGTACGCAAGCGATCGTGGGTCGACCTAGGCCAGCCATCAAAATCTACGGCAAAATAGGATATCCACGGGGGAAATGCTCTGTTGTGTGTGTGGTGGGATATGCATGGAGTGATGTGCATCGAACTTCTGAAACCGAGCGAAACAATCACTGCACAACGATATAGCGATCAGTTGATGAAACTGAACGCCGCAATCGAGCAAAAACGCCCATGGATAGATAAAGGACGCCGCTCAGTCATCCTGTTACACGGTAATGCCAGACCTCATGTCGGTGCCACTACGAAATCAACTTTTGAACAGTTAAACTGGGAGGTTTTACAGCACCCGGCTTACTCTCCGGACATTGCACCCTCAGACTTTCATCTGTTTCGTTCTATGCAACATGCCCTAGCCCAAGAGCAGTTCACCACAGTTCCAGAGGTTGAAAATTTCGTCACTGCGTTCTTCAGCTCAAAACCCAAGTCCTTCTATCACAGGGACATTCATTTGTTGCCTGAAAAATGGCAAAAGGTCATTGATGCTAACGGCCAATATTTCGTTGAATAAATGTGTACTGGTTTCTTGATTGTCCCTGTCTCTTTTCTCCTTAAAACGGCGGAAACTTTTGCATACCCCTAATAGTGTCATTTCTCGTTTCTGTAAAAGAGGACTACTTCTTCAAGTTGAAATAGTATATATCAAGAAGTAGAAATGTAGCTTTGTGAATGTTGTCTCAGATGCCAACACACGTACTACTAACATCGGTTGTTTTGCAATTTGTAATGGTTTACAATTTTAAATTAGCTTCTTTAAAAATTTTCATTCCCACCCATATAGGTTTTCTATCCTTTTACAAATAGCTCCACCCGTAGCCCAGTGGCTAATGTTTCTCCTTCTGCTTCTCTGTTTTTTGTATTTTCCGTGAGCATGGCTTTCTCATATTCAGATTTCTGAGACTTTAAAGCCACGTCATCAAGAGAGTGTAAATGTCTTACTCCAAACATTTACTCGAACTTTTTTTACTTTGTGCTAGTTTACTTCATGACTACTGCCGATGAATATGCCACTTTCATACATAATATTATTCAGTGGTGAAACTATGCGAACGTTATAAGGAGAACGAAATATTTAAAGCATTAACGAATATTTGGGGGATCTTGCTACGCATGTCGATATGCACTGAGATGCCAGTTTATTAGGTGCACCTGGCATCACGTACATTTCTCACTCCAACACGTAGCACGGCACATGAGTGCAGTGTCCGGTAAAAATCAGGCAGAGCAGCTCGTCCAGCAACAGTTAGCGCTCAGTTGAGGGTAGTATGGACAAAACGAGTGATTTGAACGTAGCATGATAATTGGCGCCATACGCGTTGGTTTCAACAACTCCCAAATGAGAGTCCCAATGAGCTTTTCACACACAACCATACTAAGTGTTTGGTGACAATGGGGCGACAGGTAAAAACTTTCAGGAATCGGCGGTCATGTGTACGAAAACAGCTGGTGGATCAGAGGGGGTCACAGGAGACTGGCGGGAAGCGTGCAAGCAAACAGACGAGCTATAACCCAGCAAATCACTGAAGAATTCAACATTGGTGTGTGGAGAGTCATTTCCGAAAGCACCACGAATTAGACCATCTCGCGAATAGGGTACAACTGCCGACGACCATGTCGAGTGCCTGTACTGTCAGCGCAGAACACGAAAATGAGCCTCCACTGGGTGCGGCAACATCTACAATGGACTGTTGAGGACTAAAAAAAGTTAATCCGGATAAACGAATCAAGAATTTTTCTGCATCATGTGGATGACGGATAAGATTTTCGTGCAAGCCATATGACGCCACAAAGTCATCATGTCAGGTGTCAACAGCACAGGCCGGTGGCGGTAGTGTGCTGTTCTAGAGAATGTTTTCCTGGTACGCATTACGACCCCTAATACCCATCGAAGAGCATCTGAACGACACGGTGTATTTGGACATGGGTGCTGACCAAATACACTATCTACCAACAAGTAATTGGACACCCCTGCAATCGACGATATCTGCGGTACTGATACACATCACGGCCGCCGCCGTTAAATATCGTGTGGGAAACAACAACGCAACCAGTCGCATGCAAGATGCCACGCAGTTCGGAGCTCTCAGATTTCGAGAAAGGTGTAATCGTCGGGTATTACAGAAATGGCCGATCCATACGTGACATATCCAGCGAGTCGAAGTACCCAAAATCGACAGTGGCCTACGTGATTGGCAAGTGGAAGATGAGAGGTGACTGTCGGAATGTGCCCCGACCCGACAGACCCACAAAACTAGGAGATAGAGACCGACTGGTGCTGACCAGAGAAATTCGGAAGAACCGCACCAAATCGATGGGCTACATCCGCGAGGAGTTTCAACAGGCATCCGGGAGTGTTCTTTCGATGAATACCATCCGTAACATCTGCTCGGTTATCATGGACGTGCTGCCGCCCACAAGCCTTTGATCACCAAGTCCAATAGCGCTGCTCGGCTAACGTGGTGCAAAGAACGTCGACATTGGACCGTTGAACAGTGGAAACAGGTTCTCTGGAGCGACGAATCAAGGTTCACCCTCTACCGTTCGGATGGTAGGGTCTGGGTTTGGCGTCTGCCTGGAGAACGCCTCCTACAGGAATGTGCCGGAATGTATTGTGACGACTGTGAAGTTCGGCGGCGTTGGAATTATGATATGGGGGTGTTTCTCCTGGTATGGCACGGGACCATTGGTCGCAATTCCTAGTAGACTCAACGCCGAGACCTACTGCACCATTTTGGATGACCATGCGCTTCCTACGTTGTGGCAGTTTTACGGGGTGGACCCATGTTACTTTCAGGATGACAATGCCACCTGTCATGTTGCGAGGTCTACCATGGCTTGGTATGGTGACAATGGGGTTAATCGAATGGGCTGGCCTGCGCAGTGCCCGGACCTTAAACCTATCGAACACCTCTGGAACGAGTTGGAGCGTCGACTTAAGGGGTGCCTCCACCATCCGAAATCGGTGAAGGAACTGACCTGTCTTCTCCAAGCCGAGTGGAAGAAAATACCGCTAGCCGTCGTACAACGCCTGGTTGAGAGTATGCCCCGGAGGGTCGCAGCTGTAATCGCCGCTCGTGGAGGCTCCACCAACTATTGAAGGTGAATAAACTTCGTTTTCCTTTGCTATCACAGGTGTTCAATTACTTGTTGGTAGATAGTGTACAACTCTTCATGGGTACGGTTCATCTTTAAGCAGATGGACATGCCCAGAAGCATAATGCACCCACTCACAAAGCTCGTATCGCTACCGAATGGTTTCAGGAACTTACCGACATGTGCTCACTACTGTTGGCTACACAATCTACGGATTCAAACCCCATCAAAAATCGCTGGAAGGAGGCAGAACGGACGGATCACTACGATATGTGCCGCTGTCCCGTTAAATTTGCATTAACTTTTCTGCATGGTATAATATTCGCGCACGACGATTGCAGCATCTAGTACGTTTTGTGTACCAACGAATTCGGGCTGTTCGTTAGGGGCCAAGAGCGTAGCAACCCGCTACTAGATAGGTGTATTTAACAAACTGGTATCTCATTGTGTATAGAAAGGCATTAATAAATTTGCAATTGAAATGGAAATGCCAATATCACAAAACCTTCTAGTCACAACAGGAAAAATATTCTTTCTTGAAAACATTTAGAAATCGGAGACTGTTTTCCTATTTAATCTTGCACAATATTTACTTCAATATCCGCATGTCCTTTCATTTCCAATTGTTGCGTCCTTCTCGAACTTCTGCCATCCTCTTGAGCTGTACCCAGCTGCGGAAGTGAATTTTCTGTGGTCTTTAACGAGGTAGTTTCCCGTTTATTTCTTCATCGTAGTTGAGTGGCATTTCACGTTTATCCAACAGTGTCTACAATGGTCATAGCGTCAGCCTCCAAAAATGGCTCAACACTCCCACGGGCAATTTAGGGGATCCACCGAATTATTTTGCGTTACATTCACGCAAACCTTGCACACGATCTCGGTGACCAACGAGGGGATTTGAACCCTGAACAGAAAGACTACCAACCACCAACGCTTTTTGCAACCTCTCCGTGCCGGTAGTACCGTCGTCTTCGTTCTCTGTATTCCAAAGCTGCCAGCAACACGGGTAGCAGTTAAAGATTCCCTTACGTGGAATCCTGAAATGTGAACATAGTAATACTAGGGCGAAACATGCTAATGTAAGCACCTCCGGTAGCTACGAGCCTGAACGAAATTCTTTATCGCGCTGAAAATGCTCTGAAAACTTTCGAAATCGGGGATGAAAGTTTATTTTCTCGGTACAGTTCAGCAGCATACTTATGCGCACTTTCGTTCACAACTATTTCATTAAGGGAAAATCCATTTTCCTCTTGCTTTTGTTAAGGGAACGGAGTTCTCCGCAACTTCAGCCGACTTTCACTACGGATTATATAGATAGCATTGTGTTTTCTTTAAGCTTCAAGACGCGTTGATCAGCTTTTCTTCTCACACGTCTTTGTTCACGAGTAAGTTTTGCAATTACTTGGATCCATATTCTAGTTGACGTGTTGAGGCCCCAAATAAATTTCTGCCATTTACAAACACATTTTCTTACTTCCTCATTCCTTGGTTGAGCCGCAAAAGCTTTCACCGAGTTTTCAGCAAAAGAATTGATTCTAATGTATAACCTCAACGCTTGAATTTTACTTAATATTTGCATATTATTTGCATTTATCATTGTATGCAGTTCCTGTCAAAAACGCTTTGATACTAATATTCGTTACGATGTGTGAAAACCTTTGGTCATCAAAAAGTCTACGGCTTCATGTGAAATATTGGCAACGAAATATGCCGTATGACTTTGATTTCAGCATTCATGTTTTGTTTTGAAGATACCTATACAATGATTTTTCTTTATGATGGTAGAATGACGAGATTCCATTTTTCGTTTATTTTACAATGAATCCATTTCTTCGTGTACCGCATGCATCAATTTTGTTTTCTATATTTTTTCGAACTTTTGATTTCTTTCATGACTTAGAATCTAGTACACATTATTAAAATGTAATAATAAACTCTCTGAAAAATATCTTTCGGTGAATATTTTGAAATTCTGGATTGAGTTGTGCATGTGTTCTTGCGTCTATTTTTTTTCTTTCTATTTCTTTGTTTTATTTTGAGATTTAACGATCTATAAGCAGTTCAATATATGTTCCTCCCTAATTTGGGGCCACTGGTTTCGGCGGGAGTGCAGAACCAACTCCGAAGAACAAATACACCCCTGTGGCTTATCTGGGACTCATACCTGGGCCTAACTAGGACGATTAGTCAGTGACACGCGTCTCTGACTATTTCGCCACCAGGGAAGCAAAGCACATATTCTTCTTCTAAAATAGGTTCTCTTTTTAACGTTTTCCAACCGTAGGTTGAAGACGCATATATGCTCCAGCTTTGTCATTCTGTCCGCCCGTCTGTCCGCACAATAACTCGAGTAAAAATGGTTCGATTTTGATGAATTTTTAGCATGTGGTAGGGGACTACCTGGGGACGAATCCTATTGAAAATGGGGTCAAAGGTCATGACATAGGAGCGGAATCCATTCCATTGCCCTTATGCGTCATAATTTGCGTAAACATGGTTCGATTTCAATAAGATTTTAGTACGTGGTAAGGGACTACCTGGGGACGAACCCTATTGAAAACGGGTGAAGTGGGGTCAAAGGTCAGGACATAGGATTGGGATGCATTCCATTGCCTTTGTGGGCCATAACTTTAAATATGGTTCGATTTCGATGGAATTTTAGTATGTCGTAGAGGACCACCTGGGGACGAACCCTGTTGAAAATGGGTGACGTGGGGTCAAAGGTCAGGACATAGGAGCGGGAGGCATTCCATTGCTCTTATGCGTCATAACTTGCGTAAAAATTGTTCGATTTCGATGAAATTTTAGTATGTAGTAGGGGACCCTCTGGGGACAAACCATATTAAAAATGGGTGAAATGGGGTCAAAGGTCAGGACATAGGATAGGGATCCATTCCATTGCCCTTATGCGTTATAACTTACGTAAAAATGCTTCGATTGAGGCAAAACTTTTCATGTTGTTCCGGAAGTATACTTTGCCGGTTCTGTTGAATTTCATCGAAATGGGGTCAAAGGTAGGGTTAGAGGAGCGAGATTTATTCTACAGCCATTATCCTCGTAACTTGAGTAATAACTTGAGTAATGATTTCTGGTATGTTGGAAAGGGTATCAGAATCAATGTACTGCATGATTTTACCAACTTGTTTCTGAATAAAGTTAAGAATCAGTAGTTTATCATTTGAACAAAAACAAGGACATTTAGCCTCGCTTGCTCTGTTATATTTCTGTTCTCAGCAAACGTTATTCTGTTCAAATTGTGACTTTGCCATTGTTAAGAATTAATATCCGAAAAATCTTGACCTCTCATCCACTGGGTTTATTTCGTTAGAGGAATCATTAAATTTTCTCTTGTTTGATTACAATGCTATTTCCCAAAATACCTTTAAAACCGCTTATTCACCATATGCCCTCAATGTTGATTAGCTCCTACGAACTGGAGGATCATTAATTTGTTTCTTATTTTATAAATCGACTACAGCAGAGATTTCGTAGTGACACAGAAGCTATGGTATTCTTTAGGGTGATTCAATAAACCAGAGTACCTGCGCGGTATATCTTATTTTGAGGGATGATCAGATGTGTTTATTAAATAAAATCTCTGAATAAACAAATAAAGAAGATATTACTGTAAAGAAATAGCTTTGTAAAATTAATAATCATGATATAAGTACGAGTTTCTGCGAAATGTGTAAATATTCTTATAAATAAATGAATAAATAAATATTTTTTATAATAACATTTCATTAACATAAATAAAAATAATATTTTTAAATAAATATTTTTAAATAAATATTATTTTTCAAAATAACGTGCGAAAACCACGCATACATGAACTGAATAAAGCTCCTCAGAAAAGCCTACCACCACAACGACTTCAAAACTGAATTCAAAAGTTGGCGATTAAGATTTTCCAGCTATATTGATCTTGAAAATTTAGGAGTCATTATACTCAACTGTTGTGGAATACTTAAATGTACTTACATTTTCAAGGAGAAAATATTGCAAATCTTCACAAGTTCTCCGTAACAACGACAGAATTATGTCACACAGATCCGAGTTCCCGAAGATATCCAAATGGTCGATTTCTATTATTTGGTTTCTGAGAAAACAGCTAAATCTTGGAAGCCCATTCGTTGAGCTGAAGTGCATTTGTGACATGTGCTCACTATGCTGACATCCGCTGAAAACACTGCACTTTTCTCTGCATTTTGTCACTTTATCCACAACACATGTACACTGCTATAATTCTGGAGGCTAGAGCACTGCCCATCAGATGTAGATAACGTTTGGTAAATACTAGTGTAAAGCTATATACTTATAAAATGATATTATTTCATTTTAAAAATATCTTTTTCGTGGGAAGAGCTTTACCTACGAAACATTAGTGGTATGGTATGCCATCCAAGAGGATGTTCATGCTTTATGACTAATAAACCCCGCTAAGGTCAGCTGGTATGCCAGTTTACTGAGTCATTGCATACTCACATTGTGTTCGACGCTAGGTGACCATATTTTTTTTTTTTTTTTGCGCTCTCAACGGCCTTTGATCAGATCTGCTCAAATATTATTTCTTACGTGGGATTTTATGTTATCGGCGTCAAATTAGCAAATTTTAAAACAGGAAGGAAGAAAAGAGCAATACTGCAAAAAAAAAAAAAAAAGTTGTCACAAATTGGGCCGTCAAAAACAGCGGAGAGAGTTCAAGTCATTATCAATTTGGCACGCAAGAACTTCAGATTTGGAAATCCAGACATTAATATCACTTTCCAAAAATCTAGGATAATCTTACCTTCTATTAGCAGTCAGAGGAAACAAAATAAGAACAAGGTTTCAGGAGCTGTTGTTTGAAAAGTGAAGTACACTTGATGTTTTTAATTTCCGAAAATTACTTAAAAATACATTTTTCCGCACCATGTTTGACTGTCTATCATAGGAACTGCAACACTGATCAGTATCTTCATTGTTTTTAATATTTATTCCAATTGGTAAGGATCTTGGTTCAGAAGGCATCAGTAACATTTCTATGTAACGTACAGATTACTGTGAACCATCAAAGAAAATACTCTGAAAGATATATATCACCCGAAATATCAATGGAGCCGCATTCAAACATATAAAGTAAATAAATCTTTTATAGGAATACGCCCTAATACGTTTGCCTTTTCGTATGGCAAAAACCATTTCCCAGAAGTCAACAAGGATTAAAATCATCTTGATATAGAACAATTCATAATAACATGACGAGACTTCTATCATGAAATGTGTTTAAACAAGAACTAACAAGAAAGATGACACCGAATTTTCGGGTGTAATAAGCACGTCTTTTGAATCCGTTCTGAGGCAAATTAAATTTATCAAAGCTATTCAAAGTCAATGGAACTGGCATGGAAAACAATAGATCTGACGAAGGAAAGAATATTTTCAATCGGGGTTTTAATCCCTCAGATATTGCTGTAAAAGGAATCGTGAGCTTACGAACTCTTAGAAACAGAGATATCGACAAAAATAAAATGTGACTTTACGTCCCCTGGTGGAAAAACCATGCATTATTTTAGGAAGAAAGTATTCTCAAAAGGTTTATCCATAAAAGCGGTATCGGTCCCAGAAAAAAAAAATTGTCGAGTTTTCAGCAGCACAGATTTTCCTACAAATACATCAGAAGCACAAACTAACGCTTATGCCCACTGGTCGCCAAACCATTCTTTACCAAACATTAGAAATTATGTGAAAAATATTTTCCATCAGGTCTTGCATGCGATACAGAAAGAATTTTTCAAATCGGAGCTATAGGAGCAGAAATAACGCAGAAAACGCAATTTACCTTTGTGCCGCCTAGCGGAAAGTCTATGATTTATTTGTAAATTTTGAATTTATAAAAAAAAAATTCGCATCGGAAGCACTATCCAACAAAGACGGAATTTTTCAAATCGGACTCTTAGAAGTACAGATATTGACAAAAATAAGATATACGTCTACGCCCCCTGGCGTAAAAACCATGCATTATTTCAAGAAGAAAATATTCCTAAAACCTTTGTCGCCCTGAGTAGTATCGTCAACAATCGACTTTTTTTTTCAATCGAGATTTTAGAAGCTCATATTTTGCTGCAAATACATCAGAAGCGGAAATTAAGACTTACGCCACCTGGCGGCCAAACCATTTTTTTTACAAAAATTAAAAATAATTTGCAAACGATTTCCCATCAGGAGCTATATCCGGTGCAGAAAGAATTTTTCAAATCGGAGGTTTAGAAGCAGAGATATAGGGGGAAAGGCAATTTATATTTACGTCCCCTAGCGGAAAGTCTATGAATTACTTGAAATTTTGGAAATGATGTAAAACACATGTCACATTGGAAACACTATTCAACAAAGAAGAAATTTTTCATAACGGACTTTTAGAAGAAGAGATATGGACAAAAATAAGATATACATCTACGCCCCTGGCGTAGAATCCATGCACTATTTTAAGAAGAAAATGTTTCTTAAAGGATTGTCGATATGAGTAATTTCAGTCAACAAACGGCGTTTTTTTCAATCGAGAATTTAGAAGCTCATATTTTGCTGCAAATACATCAGAAGCGGAAACTAAGGTTTACGCCCCCTGGTGGCCAAACCATTTTTTTTACAAAAATTAGAATTTATGTGCAAACGATTTGCCATCAGGAGCTGTATCCGGTGCAGAAAGAAATTTTCAAATCGGAGGTTTAGAAGCAGAGATATAGGTGGAAACGCAATTTACCTTTGTGCCCCCTAGCGGAAAGTCTATGATTTACTTGTAAATTTTGAATTTATAGGAAAAAATTTCGCATCGGAAACACTATCCAACAAAGAAGGAATTTTTAAAATCGGACTCTTCGAAGCAGAAATATTGACAAATAAAGATATACGTCTACGACCCCTGGCGTAGAAATCATGCATTACTTCAAGAAGAAAATTTTCCTAAAAGATTTGTCGCCATGAGTAGTATCGGTCAACAAACGACTTTTTTTTCAATCGAGATTTTAGAAGCTCATATTTTGCTGCAAATACATCAGAAGCGGAAATTAGGACTTACGCCACCTGGTGGCCAAACCATTTTTACAAAAATTAGAAATTATGTGCAAAGGATTTCCCATCAGGAGCTGTATGCGGTGCAGAAAGAATTTTTCAAATCGGAGATTTAGAAGCAGAGATAAAGGGGGAACGCAATTTACATTTACGTCCCCTAGCGGAAAGTCTATTAATTACCTGAAAATTTTGAAATTATATGAACCACATGTCACACTAGAAACAGTATCCAACAAAGAAGGAATTTTTCAAATAAAACTACTAAAAGTAGAGATATTGACAAAAATAAGATTTACATCTACGCCCCCTGGCGTATAAACCATGCATTATTTCAAGAAGATGTTCCTAAAAGGTTTGTCGGCATGAGTAGTATCGGTCAACAAACGGCTTTTTTTTCAATCGAGATTTTAGAAGCTAATATTTTGCTGCAAATACATCAGAAGCGGAAATTAAGACTTACGCCCCCGGTGGCCAAACCATGTTTTGACAAAAATTAGAAATTATGTGCAAACGATTTCCTATCAGGAGCTGTATCCGGTGCAGAAAGAATTTTTCAAATCGGAGATTTAGAAGCAGAGAGATATAGGGGGAAACAGATTTACATTTACGGCCCCTAGCGGAAAGTATACGAATTACTTGAAAATTTTGAAATTACATGAAACACATGTCACACTTGAAAAACTATCCAACAAAGAAGGAATTTTTGATATCGGACTCCTAGAAGTAGATATATTGACAAAAATAAGATATAAATCTACGCCCCCTGGCGTAGAAACCATGCACTATTTTAAGAAGAAAATGTTTCTAAAAGGTTTGTCGATATGAATAGTGTCGGTCAACAAACGACGTTTTTTTCAGTCGAGAATTTAGAAGCTCATATTTTGCTGCAAATACATCAGAAGCGGAAAGTAAGATTTATGCCCCCTGGTGGCCAAACCACTTTTTTTTACAAAAATTGGAAATTATGTGCAAACGATTTCCCATCAGGAGCTATATCCGGTGCAGAAAGAATTTTTCAAATCGGAGGTTTAGTAGCACAGATATATCGGGAAACGCAATTTACCGCTACGCCACCTAGTGGAAAGTCTATAAATTACTTGCAAATTTTGAAATTATATGAAAAACATGTCACACGGAAAACACTATCCAGCAAAGAAAGAATTTTTTAAATCGGACTCCTAAAAGTAGAGATATTGACAAAAATAAGATGTACACCTACGCCCCCTGGCGGAGAAACTGTGGAATATTTTAGGAAAAAAATAAAAAAGCTTTATCGATGCGAGTGGCATCAGTCTACGAAAGAATTTTTTTAATCAAATTTTAGAAGCTCAGATTTTATGGCAAATACATCAGAAGTAAAAATTAACACTTACGCCCCCTGGTAGCCAAAGTATTCTTTACCAAAAATTTGAAATTATATGCAAAGGATTTTCCATCAGGAGATGTATCCGCTGAAGAAAAAAAATTTTCAAATTGGACTTTTAGAAGAAGAGTTATCGGGGAAAATGTAATTTACTTTTACGCCCCCTAGTGGGAAATCTATGAGTAGTTTGAAAAAGTAACTATATCTAAAATACTCTTCGACATAAATGGAATCGAAAGATAAAATAATTTTTTTAATCGGATGTTTAGAAGCAAATATGTGGAATAAAACGTATTTTTGAATTCGTTATCATCTGCATTCACGCCCTCTAGCGGCGAAATTGTACATCGTAAAAAAAAACGAAATGAAGGATCACCATTCGCATATGTCAAGCTTTCCAATGCAAAACAAATTTTTCAAATCGGACTAATAGTTGCCGAGATATCGTGGGTACAGACGGACGGACTGACGGAGGGACGGACAAACCGATAACATAAGCACGATCGTTTTTTACAAAAGACGTGCTAAAAATTAAGCTAAGAAATTTGTATTTATGGGCCTATTCTTTGCTCATAAAAAGTATTGAAGGCATTGACTTATATTCCAATAAAATGCAGTTCTGTACACACAGTAGGAAACTTTTTCACCCTCAGATACAGACACATTTTTACGTTTAAAGTTTCCAGTGTTTCTAGAAAACTTGTCTACTGATCTGTTTAAGAAAGCAACTGTTAAATGCAAAATTTATGATAGTGCGTGGAACAAGCAGCATATACCCAAAAAATATTTCATTTCCGGATACCAGCACCAAACTTTGGGGTTTGGCTAAATACATATCAAAGGCTGTATGTATATCAGCCGGGAGACAACCTTAGAAATGGTTACGTTACGTGCAGTGACGTCATTAAAATGGCCGCCCAGCATATTTTTTTAAAGTCGCATATCTAAGAAACTACTGAACGGATTTTAATAAAAGAGGTCTCATTTTAAAGCACAATGTTTTATCTGAAAGAAAGATCCTTACATATTTTGCTGTAAATACAATAGTTTTCGTTTTATTCCTAAAATATGAGATGATTTTTTCCATATTTCTTGTAATTTCTTTTCCCACCCACTTCCCAAATGACATGTTTACCCAAAATTAAATATACCATTGCTTAAAATAGTCTCTATAATATAACTATAATTTCAGAATGGGTTTTGCGGTATGCTTACACACATTATTTGTTTTACCTACCTAAAATTGCCACCGGTTGATTCGTTATGCAAACGTATATCAGTAAATAATGAACGGTGTGAATACAAATACAAGGTATCATTTTAAAATACTTTTTACTCTTAACAAAGAAATTACATTAGCAATTCTACTTTAAATACAGTGATTTTCATTTAAATTTAACATTTTCTTTAGATTAAGTGTTTCCCAAAAAAGCTTTTAACACCTACTTGAGCCTGTACAATATTTGGAATTCATGTTAAAATAATCTGTTCATTATTCCTCTTTTCTGTAGCAATGACATACGCATGTTCACAAAAGAATGCATCGGAGTCCAGTTTTTACAACCCCAGTTATAACATCAGATCAACAAGTATACGCACTTGCTAAAGACCTTCATTGAATGTATCCTGATTTGTATGGAGAAGACAAAATGTGCTTGATGTTAGATGGACTACACATTGAAATGCCAATAAATTTAATGATCGATTCATGATTGGAAGGATCTGGCTGGATTGAAAACCTGGTAGAGTGAGTTGTTACAACTCCAGAAAGAGTGAGGACTTTTTCAAATCATCTCATGTTAAAAGAAGTCGATATGCTAATGAAGTGAGATACGCATCGCTTAATATCCTTATGCAGCAAGCATATGACAACAGTGAAGATAAATCATCAGAAAGCTTCACTCAGTGGTGCAACCGAATGCAAAAAGAATCTGTTCAGTTCAAGTATTGGATGGCAACCATACAATTAGAAGGTCTCGTTTTCGTACGAAGCATCCGTCAAGGGAACTTCCTGGACTTTCTTTCAGCACTTGAAAATTTATGCCCTTGGGTATTTTCACTTGACCATGTGAACTATTCAAGGTGGTGGCCAATTGTTTTGCACAGCCTGTGGAATTCATCAGAGCTTCATCCCACAGTGTACAGGGAATTTTGGAAAGGAAACTTTGTAGGCAATAAAACAAAAAACAAAAAAAAACTTCTCATGCATTTCTCATGATCAGATCCATGAGCAAAATAACAAACTCGTTAAACTTGATAGTACAAAACTATCCCTTCTTAGCAACAAAGATTCATTACTGAAATGGATGACTGCCATGAACATTGAGTTTGAAAAATCGACAACTTGAATTGAAAAGCTAAATCTAATGAAGATAAACACAACGAAGATAACAAATCATCTAAAGTTCGCTTTCAGAAAAATGTAAGTCATTTAGTTATTTAGATTTTATCAAGAGCATGGTAATCCATTTGAAGAAAATGAACTTACTACTGTCAACAGTAGTAAAGTACAAGTAGTTATGAGCGAAGTAGCGTCAATGTCTATCTTTGAAGCCCACATCAAAGAAGAAAAACAATACTCCACATACGTGAATGAATGTTCGGTGTCGGGAAATATTTCTATTCATGATGTCATCAAACAAAGCAACCTTTCATTGTTCAGTAGGAAAACAGCTGCCATCAAGTCCAAAGATGAACAAAAATTGGCTCATCTGAGGAAGGATTCTAATGTATTTTGTCGTCTTTGCGTTGCAAGCCAAGTTAGACATGGAGACGTGGAAGACTTCTTTTCCCATGAAAAAAACCGATATTTACCGTCTATTTCCGAGTTTGGTGAACTACGTCTGCCTTCGAGTAAAGCTGACATTGTATCTTGTGTTCAAAACATCTGCAGCTTATCAAGAAAAGTTACTGCATCTGCCCTAATCATTGATGGAGCTGCCCTCGTGCACATGTTGACATCATGAGCAAGTATAACCTTTCAGCAATACAGCGAATGTGTTGTAATCCCCTATATAAAGATTAGATTAGAAACAATAGAGTGGACATTTGACCAGTATATTAATGGAAGTTTAAAGTCGAAAACTCGCCAATCTAGGGGTTGTGGTGAAATAATAGCAGTCAAACCTGGAGTAAAGATCCCACGCAATTTTAAACAGTTTTTAAATGAAGATAAGAATAAAGAGAAACAGTTTAATATGTTAGCAACTAATCTTGTTGCAATAGTAAGCCCCGGCAAAGAAGCATTTTGCACTTTCAAGGATAAAGTGTTAGCGTGAGCTGGAGAAGAGAGTGTATCCTCAATTTCAATATCATCGAACGAGGAAGCAGATGAACGGCTTCAATTGCATGCATTGGATGTTGCTATACATGGACATAGCAAAGTTCCTATTAAAACAGTGGATTGCGATGTGATGTCCATAGATTTATTTGCATTTCCATACAATGCAAAAGCCGAAGAACTGTGGATTGAGTATGGAATTGGGAAGAACTTACAATATTTGCCCATTCATGAATTATATTCTAAGCTTTTCAGTGGTGAATCCAAGTTGATTCCATTCTTCCATTCATTCACTGGGTGTGACACGGTGTCATCATTTTCTGGTATAGGGGAAACAATTGCCTGGAAAACACGGATGTCATTTCGTAATGTTGATTTGGCTTTCCAAGAGTTTTCCAATATGTCAACAACAGCAGTTATACCTGACAGCGTGGCGTTTTCTGCACTTGAACGTTTTGTGGTATTAATGTACCATGCTACAAGTACTGCAGAACATGTAAATAAAGCACGCAGGATACTGCTTACTCAGATGAATGAAACATTGAACATGTCCCACCAACGGCGGATGCCCTATTACAGCACTTAAAACGAACAATGTTTCAATGTAACTTTTGGAGAAACTGTTTGACTAGAAATCCTCAAGTTCACGATCCATGTCAGTGGGGATGGAAAGCAAAATATGGCACCACGTTCAAACCTCTTTGGACAACACTTCCAGATGTAAGCAAACATTGCCAACGACTAGTATCATGAGCGAGGAACGATGCGCACAATGCCGCTGGGTAAAAATTCGACTTCGATACAGTCTTCGGTGTACATGTGAAGGTCATTGCTCGAGAAGAGATGAATAATGAACTAATTATGTTGCATGAGTTCCAAATGTTGTACAGCTCAAGTAATTGTTAAAAGTTTTTTTGGGAAACACTTAATCTTAAGAAAATGTTAAATTTAAATGAAAACCATTGTATTCAAAGTAAAATTGCTAATGTAATTTCTTTGTTGAGAATAAATAGTATTTTAAAATGATACCTTGTATTTGTATTCAAACCGTTCATTCTTTACTGATATGCATGAACGTATGCATAACGAATCAACCGGTGACAATTTTAGGTAGGTAAAACATGTAATATGCGTAAGTACACCGCAAAACCTATTCTGAAATTACAGTTGTATTTTAGAAATTATTTTAAGCAATGTTATATTTAATTTTGGGTAAACATGCCATTTAGGAAGTGGGTGGGGAAAATAAATTATAATAAATATGGAAACAATCTCATATTTTAGGAATAAAACCAAAACTCTTGTATTTATAGCAAAATAATTTATTTGTACGTGAATTCTATTCTCCTTTTGTGTGAACTTGAGTCTTACGCTTTCATAAAACGTTTCTTCCAAGTACTTTTTCATATTTAAAAAGAAAATCTTTCTCTATTGACAAAACAGCCAAGTTTCTCAAGTGTACATGTCCTTGTGTGGCTCTAAGATATGTCTCTATTCTTTTTAATGCAGAAAAACGTCTTTCTGCAGTTGCAGTTGTTGATGGAAACTTTAATATTAGGCCTGCTAATTTGTACACACACGAAGATATTGGCATTTTCTCCACAAATGTTCGATTGGGTTCCTGTCAGGTGAATTTGGAGGTCAGGGCATTAACAAAAATTCACCGGCATGCTCCTCGAACCACTCCTTGACGATTCTGGCAGTGCCGCATGGGACATTATCCTGTTGGTTTTCACCAGCAAGGAGCACAGTTGCCATGAATGGGTGAACTTGATCCGCAACGATGTTCAGATACCTGAAAGCTGTCAGGGATTGCTCTATTGGGATAATGAGGCCTAAAGTGTCCCAAGAAAGTATCGCCCCCAGCATCCGCCGTCCTGTTTCCGCCCAACAGTGCATCCAGGTGCCATATCCTCCGTTGGTAATTGGCATATCCGCTCTCGGCCGTTTACGTGATGCACCGAAAATCTTGATTCGTCAGACCAGGCCACTTTCTTCCAATCATCCATGGTCCAATCTCGATGATCTTGGCCTCATTTCATACGTTGTTGGCGATGACGTGCAGTGAGCATGGGGACCCGGCTGGGTCTTTGGCTACGCAGGCCCATACGCAGAAGGCTGCGGTGATCTGTGTACTATGACACATTGCCCTGATTACCACTCTTGTAGCTGGGGGTGATTTGTCACACTGGTCCTGCAGTCGCTGTGAGTAATGCGCGGTAGCCTCCGCTCCCCCTGGCTTTAATGAGCTGCGGACGACACACAGCTGGATGACGGATCGTCGTTTGGCCATCTGTGCACCACTTTTGATACGTACTCACTACAGTTTCTCGGGAGCAACCCACAAGCCGCGCCGTTTCGGAGATGGTAGTTCGGAAGCGCCGTGCCATCACAATTTATCCTTTATCAAACTCCGATAAATCGGCAGCTTTTCCCATTCTGAATCCGAACACTAACAGAAAGCTGGTCCTCCGTTTATATATATATATATATATATATATATACTGCTCTGTGAACTTCACCCGATCCACCGTTCGGTCTCCAGGCGCACTCATTTCTCTCGGCTGGGTGTGGTCATAATGCAATGGCTCATCACTGTATTTTTTCTTTGTTTGTCTGAATGCCGTGGGATGTACGCATACCTCCATTTAACTTTTTAGTTTCTGTTTCTCTATGTAAATTTCGTTATTTCTTGGCTAAACATTTTCTAACTGAACGACATAATTACTTCTTTGAACAGCTTGTGCAATTTGGTCAACATAAAATGAAGACACCAAATGTGGTGTCTTCATTTATGTTACTCTAACTTATTCCAGTTTTGTGAAAGTGTATAAAGACTAGATTGTAAAGCGTTGATACTGCGAAAGAGATTAAAGCCCGTTTAACATACACTGCTGGACAATTGCTAAGGACGGATCATAAACGGCTATATAGCGCATAAAAAAGTAAGTGTGGTTGGATGCCAAGTGAAATAAAATAATGTCAGAATGCCAGGACATTACAAGAAAGACAATTTATTGTGCTCTGAAATCCAGAAGGCTTTGGAACGTGTTCAAGGGACAAACAGGCCATTTTGTGCAGAATACGTAAACGTGAAAACAATGCAATTACCGTCCGCAGGCGTTCCGGCGTAAGATGTCAATACGAGATATGGCCACCATGGAGGGCGATGCAAGATTCCACACGTCGTGTCATGCTTTGCACAACATTATCAAGCAGCTGTTGGGGTAATTTATCCCATTCCTCTGTCAGTGCACGGATGAGGGTGTCCTTGTTTATTGGAGGGCATTGGCGACCAGCAAGACACCTCCCCAAAGCATCTCACACATTTTCAATGGGATTCAGATCTGGAGAACGTGCTGGCCATACGAGGCGTTGAATATCCTCGCTCTCAAGACACTCCTGGACAGCGGATGTTCGATGACATGTTTTGTTGTCGTCCATGAAAATGAATCTGTCACCGACAGCACCACGGAACATGCGTACATGAGGTAGCAGAACATCATTAATGTATCGTTGGCCAGTCATAGTCCAAGTTGGAAGCACATAGAGGGAAGTACGGCCATTGATCATGATGCCAGCCCATACCATGACACTACATGTCGGATATCGGTCCCTTTCCTGTATGTTTGCTGGACAATATGCAGTACCACTATCACGCCAGATCAGTTGTCGTCGACAATCAGACGATAGACTGTATCCACTCTCATCTGAGAAGAGGACAGCAATCCAGTCGTTATCAGTCCAATTGCGATGTTGATGGCACCATTGCAAACGGGCGGTACGGTGACGTCTGGACAATGGGATGCACACAACAGGACGGCGGGCGTATAGTCCTCCTTCATGCAAACGTCTGGCGGCAGTTTTTCGGGAGATCCGCTTGCCAGTAGCAGCTATAAACGACACCTGCAGAAGATCGGTACATAGCACTATGTACCGATCTTCTGCAGGTGTCGTACTGCGAACACGACCTCCCCTGCGACGTTTGCCACACTCTCCATTTGTTTGAAATGATTTCCAAATCCTTAAAACAACACTGTGGCTGACGTCGAACTCCCTGGCAATATCTGTTATTTTTCGCCCTTCTTCAATCTTGCCAATAATACGGCCACGCGTAAAATCATCTAGGTAATGTCGGGAAGACATACTGAAAATTGCAAGTTCGTCAATTGATTCTTTCCCTTTCAACTTGGCGTTTGAACAACAACGGTCAATACGCGTCAAATCCTTTATATCTCTTATCAGAGCTATGACGTCACGAACAAGTTCGGCAATCCAAAATTTGCATACGCACAACACGTCTTACTGTATCCCGCACTAATGCTAATTTCCACGTTTTCCTGCCTTCCATTTTATGGTTGCTATCGTTGCTATTGTCATCCGTCCTTAGCAATTGTCCGGTAGTGTACAATGTATATGTGATACTAATAAGTATTGATGTGATACGATTAAGATCTGTGTTGATACCAGCGAGATATATTGCCAGTGGATTACATTGATGTCCCTTTGAACTTCCCGTGGGTGGAACAAACAAGAGAAGTTACCATTGTTTAATCTATTATCGATTCTTTATCTGGATGTTAATACTTAGCAGTGGCGTACATTCGAGGCTAGCTAGGCTAGCTGCAAACCTAAACGAATGCACAAATAAATGCCAATTAGGTATACACAAATAATTCAATTTGAAAACGGAATCGTGAACTTACGCGTCCTGGTTGCAAACTTGTACGTTAAGAAAAGTTTGAAATTATATGAGAAACATTTTGCAGCGGAAACGCTATCCAACAAAGAAAGCATTTTTCAAATCGGTCTCTTAGAAGCAGATATTTCGATAAAATATAAGATATATATCTACGCCTCCTGGCTGGAAAAACATGCATTATTTTAAGAAGAAAGTATTCTCAAAAGGTTTTTCGATGTGAGCGGTATCCGTCCAGGAAAGAATTGTTTCAGTGGAGTTTTCAGGAGCTCAGATTTTGTGGCAAATACATCAGAAGCAGAAATTAACACTTATGCTCCCTGGCGGCCAAACTATTCTTTACCAAATATTAGAAATTATATGAAAAACATTTCCCATGAGGAGCTGTATGCACTAAAGAAAATGGTTTTCAAATCAGAGTTTTAGAAGTAGAGATATCGAGGAAAACGCACTTTACTTTTACACCCCCTATCGAAAAATGTATGCGTAACTTGAAAAAGGGACTATACTTAAATTACTCTTCAACATAAATGGAATCAAAAGGCGAAATATTTTTTTAATCGGACGTTTAGAAAAAATATATGGAATAAAATGTATTTTGAATTCCATATCATCTAAATTTACGCCCTATAGCGGCGAAACTGTACATCGTAATACAAAAACGAAATGAAGGATCATCATTCGCATATTTCAAGCTTCCTAATGCAAAAAGAAGTTTTCAAATCGGACTAATAGTTGCAGAGATATGGCGTTTACAGACGGACGGACAAACCGATAACATAAGCACGAATTTTTTTTTTTACAAAAGACGTGCTAAAAATTCACGGAAAGTTAAAATGTATCATTTCTTTTAAAATTACTCCGTCGAAGCTTATGCGAAATAATGTAATAGTACCCCCCTCCCCTTTTTTTAATTATAAATGTTTTGCACATCTTTGTTTTTTACTTCGCTTTTTTTCTTCGATTAAAGAAATAAAAACTAGTTTTGAACCTAAGGATGACAACTAGCTTTTTTTTCATGGAAAAAATTGTCCTCTTATTGTTTTTTTTTTAACACAGGAAAGATTTAGGGCTCCAGGTGAATCCCTCCCCTCTAGCAGGCGAAAGGTTTATGCGAGACAGGAATAGACGAATCAAGAATTCTTTGCTCGCCTAAAATGACGGAACCCATTTAACTTTCGACGTACGACGAATAGGCGAATCAAGAAGTAACCGTTCTAAGGTTTATATGGATGGGAAAACTGAACGATCCGATTGTCCTTTTACAATGATAAACCAAAAAATATATATATAAACCTGGCATTAAAAATCTTGTGGAAAACGAGCACGAGATGCGTACTTCATTCTGATTGGGTTTGGCGCAGCTTTCAGTTTAAAACAAGGTGCAGAAAGTTGATATTAGTATGAAACGCATCGCATCTAAATCTTTATGAAGCATTTGCTCTTCATCTTCAGAATGCCTGAATGGATCAGGAAACAAACAACAGCAAGATTGAGTTCCATTTTACTTAACTCCAGCGCGGTGATTAGAAAGTAGTTACCTTTATCTGTTAGAAACCAGAGAATACAGAGACAGTATTTTATAAGATGGAAATGTTGTGCAGTTATAGTTCTGAAGCATAAATAACGATCTTCATGCTGCTGAACAAAATGCAGCTTTTTCTTGAGGTTAACGGAATTGCGGTTTCCGAACATACGCACAAACAGAAAACCTCTCTCTGTGTTGTGCTGTAATGTAATTTTGTTAAAGAACGTTCATTTTTGTTGACCTATTGCCAAACGTTGCATTAAAATCAGTGTATCTAAAGTATATCTCTTACACAAATTCTAAAAATACTTTTCTTTCTATTAATATTAAAATATTTCATCGAATGTGTTTAGTGTTAATGGGGACCTGTAAACATTTATGAGCTAGGAATCTGAGTACCTCAATCTGGAATTAGATATCCTCTATCTCTGAAAGGAATTAGATCATAGGTTAGCAAAAAAAACCTATAACCGTAGTTTTACTTCGATCTTTCTTTTTTAACTTTGCCTGCTCTTTTTAAAAAGCACGTCTTTTGTAAAAAAAGATCGTGCTTATGTAACCGGTTTGTCCGTCCGTCCGTCTGTGCCCACGATATCTCTGCAACTATTAGTCCGATTTGAAAAATTATTTTTGCATTGGGAAGCTTGAAATATGCGAATGATGATCCTTCATTTCGTTTTTTTTTTACGATGCACAATTTTGCGGCTAGGGGGTGCAAATGCAGATGATGTCGAATTCAAAAATACGTTTTATTCCACATATTTGTTTCTAAACATCCAATTGAAAAAATTATTTTATCTTTCGATTCCATTTACGTCGAAGAGTATTTTAGATATAGTTACTTTTTGAAATTACGCATAGATTTTCCGCTACGGGGCGAAAAAATAAATTACATTTTTCCCGATAACCTTGCTTCTAAAACACCGATTTGAAATTATTTTTCTTCAGCGGATACACCTCCTGAAGGAATATCTTTTGCATATAACTTGAAATTTTTGGTAAAGAATACTTTAGCCACCAGGGGGCGTAAGTGTAAATTTTTGCTTCTGATGTATTTGCCATAAAATCTGAGCTTCCAAAATATCGATTGAAAAAATTTTTTCGTGGACTGAAACCTTTTCGGAATATTTTCTTCTTAAAATATTCCACAGTTTCTCCGCCAGGGGGCGTAGATGCATATCTTATTTTTGTCAATATCGCGACTTCTAAGAGTCCGATTTGAAAAATTCCTTCTTTGTTGGATAGTGTTTCCGATGCGAAATGTTTTTCGTGTAAATTGAAAATTTCAAGTAAATCATAAACTTTCCGCTAGGGGGCACAAAGTTAAATTGCGTTTTCTGCGTTATTTCTGCTTCTAAAACTCCGATTTGAAAAACTCTTCCTGTATCGCATACAAGACCTGATGGAAAATATTTTTTAACATAATTTCTAATGTTTGGTAATAAATGGTTTGGCCACCGGCATAAGTGTTAATTTCTGCTTCTGATGTATTTGTAGCAAAATCTGGGCTCCTGAAAACTCGACTAAATTTCTTTTTTTTTCTTGGACCGATATTTTTCATATGGAAAAACCTTTTGAGAATACTTTCTTCCTAAAATAACGCATAGTTTTTCGAAAAGGGGTCGTAAAGTCACATCTTATTTTTGTCGATATCTCTCTGTTTCTAAGAGTCCGATTTTAAAAATTATTTTTATGTTGGAGAGCGTTTCCGGTGCAAAATGTTTCTCATATAAATTTATGTTTTTCTTAACGTACAAGTCTGCAACCAAAGGGCGTAAGCTCACGATTCCGTTTACAGCAATATCTAAGGGATTATAAACCCGATTGAAAAGCTCACGATTCAGTTTACAGCAATATCTGAGGAATTAAAAACCCGATTGAAAAACTTCTATCTTCCGTCAGATACTATTGTTTTCCATACCGGTTCCATTGACTTTGAATAGCTTTGATACATTTAATTTGCGTCAGAACGGATTCAAAAAACGTGCTTATTACACCCGAAAATTCGGTGTCAACTTTCTTGTTCATACTGGGGACAGAAATTCACACTAGAAACTATGTAAAAGTGATCAAAGGTAGGTGCACTCATGTTCGAAAAGTTGTGAAGAAACTACACAAGTAGATTTCAAAGTACAGTCGATTCGCAGTCAGGTTTCCCGCATTTATATTCCACATTTTGAAATCCCCAAATTATATACGTATATATTTACGTTATAACGAAGTAAATTTCTCCGTCATTTCTGTCCACGCCAGGATTCGAACCCGGATCCCCTCATTCCGGAATAAGTCACTCTACCAATTGAGCTACGCGGACGTTTGTTTTGACTACTATCTGCCTTTATGTCAAGTGCGTCCTGCTGGCAGGCACGTCACATCCCCCCCTCTCCCGAAAGAGGGCCGGGGGCATGGCCCACGGGTCAGCCGTGACCATGAATCGTTGCAGGCAGCCAGGCAGCCATCCACTATTGAACGTGCACTTGAGAACTCCCAGTCAATCTGTTGTGTGGAATGAAATGTCACACACATTTATTTTTCGAAGCGCTGGAGAAGGAATTCTCTGATTTTTCCTGTCTCGCGGTGTGGAAATAACATCACACCATTGCAAGATTTTGAACGGTTGGGTCATCCCGATAGCTCGGGCGCCATTATAACGAAGTAAATTTCTCCGTCATTTCTGTCGACGCCAGGATTCGAACCCGGATCCCCTCATTCGGGAATAAGTCACTCTACCAATTGCGCTACGCGGACGTTTGTTCTGACTACTATCTATCTGCCTTTATGTCGTGCGCGTCCTGCTGGCAGGTACGTCACAACGTATATACTAGTACACATATATCCTGCATGCATCTGTTTCCGCATTGAACGATTTTTCGAATTTAACGTTCATTTTTGATGCTTCCACCAAAAAACGTTAGATCGTGATTCGACTATAAGATGAACACTGAAAAATAGTGACAGTAAGGATAGAGATCAAACGGAAATAGAAACTAAAAATAAAACATGGATCGAGGCAGTATCAAAGAAGTATTTAAATAGTTGACTAATTCTTACAGCTATATGATACCATCGTCATTTCTAACTGTGGTATTCTGCCAATTATTAACCATGAGGCAGAACTCTACTATTGTACAATCGCAATTCTATTACTCCGCTGATATTGTTGAGCTAACTTCTTTGGGAAGATTTCGTGTCCAAAGAGGTTTTCCATTCGGTTCTTCACTTTCCCTTGAGTTGAGTTTTCCTTTTCTGGTTTCATGGCCTACAGATCATCAGCTGGAATTGAAAAAATGGTCCGGGTGGCCCACAGCTATTTGTCGAGCCAATGGTGCAGCGTCGTCTCTGATGCGTGACGTCATTAGCGGAAGAAATTTTCCATGATGATAGTCATTCAGTGAAAGGAGAGAGCCATCTAGTGACCACAGAGGCAATGTGTTCAAGAATTAGCGAGGAAAATACGCTGCTGACATGCCCCAATCTCGGAGGGGGAGGCGCTTCAATTGCACTAGGTCATCATTTAAGGCTGGAATCTGCTTGCACCTCTGTTGCCAGGAAAGAATCCTTCTGAGAATGCAATCTGCTTGGGGAGGGAATGCAAAATGGAATTAGATGTTGTCGGTCAAATCTTTCTGTAGATAACAGTTAAGTCGAAACTGATGACAACAATGCCAGCCGATTGGTGATTTTTTCACGCGAACCTGTCTCATTACAGAAAAAAGGCGCGTTAATATTTTTTTCCAGCCTTTGGTGATGCTGCTTGGCAAATGGAATCATAATATTTATGATCGCTGAATAACATTTTGAATGTTACTTAAAGTGACAAACTTTTATTTTTGGATGACAGGAATATATCATGATTGTCTGGAAGTGAGCAGAAGAAGGCTAATTTGCATAAACAAGATTACATTCACGTGACTAGAATTAAATAATACGGTGTCTTTTTTTTTTTTTTTTTTGGTTGGAGGTTTAACAACCACCGTGAGCAACTCAACGGGCTATAAGCAGTCGCCCGTCCCTAATTTAGGGTCACTGGTTCCAGGGAAGGGAGAAAGCCAGTGCCGTAAGACAAACACAACATCCATGCCTCACCAGGATTCGAACCCGGACCCCGTTCGGACGAATGATCAGAGGCCATCGCTTAGACCACTGCGCCACCGGGGCGGCAATACGGTGTCAAAAGCGTTTAATAACACATGAATAATGTTATATTATTTATTCTAAGTGCGGCATTTGACATGTTTCGTCGCATGAAGTGCATGTTCCCAGATTCATAACTTTTGGTATTCCTCATGTCCAAAGAACAAGATGATATGAACCATATCCGCAGATAAAAATTTGCAAGCATATGAACAGTGATATGATTGCAGCTGAAGATCAGTATATCACTAATCTGCTTTAATGCGGTACAAATGACAGTGCTATGAAATGTTTCACATATTCGTTTTGAACACAGTGTGTGCGTTTTCCAGGATGGAGAATTCTCTCCAATTACATATTGTCTCTGTATCTTCCAATAGACGACTTCGAGATTTATTATAGGAATTAGCAAACAAACGTCGAACAAAGGATTTATTGCAAAATGGTTAAATACAACATCGTGAGATGTTTTTTTGAGATGATTCCCTCGGTCGTTTTCCCTGGGGAGGATATAAGGGCAATTATTTTCAAAAAGGACGACACCCATCTTTTTGCAAATACCTCTGATCTATTGCGTTAAAGTTATGCCAGTAGTTTCTTTACTTTTAAATTCTGCAATCCGAAGTATTCCAACAAAAAAATAAAATTTTAAAGCATCCAGCGGTGAGGGGGTACTTTACGTCAAAAGGTCCAGAAAATGCATGAGAAATTGCTGTGTAACTATAGTCATAGGATGAAAGAAGGATTTTTAAAATGCAACATTTAAAGGCGCAGATATATAGTTGAATGTGAATGTGTATTATGTTTATTGCTGTATGAAACATTAAAATTTGCACCACCTAGCATGAAAGCTTGTAACGTATATTCTATTTTAACTTTCCTTTTGAGTTTCTTTTTCTATGTAAATTTGAGTTCGTTGTCTTAGATATTTTCAAACCTTAACGTTATGTCTTTTCCCTCAAACGAGAATGATGTTGGCAACACACTGAGGTCGGAACAAGAGGGACGTATGTGTGACCGGATAAGAACGATAGATAACAAGTTAGTAAAATCACGCAAATGCCTTGATTATGATACGCTTTCCAACATACCGGAAATCATTACTCAAGTTATGAGGATAATGGCTGTAGAATAAATCTCGCTCCTATGACCTGACCTTTGACCCCATTTCGATGATATTCAACAGAACCGGTAAAGTACACTTACGGAACAACATGATAAAGTTTTGTCTCAATCGAAGCATTTTTACGTAAGTTATAACGCATAAGGGCGATGGAATGGGTCCCGATCCTATGCCCTGACCTTTGACCCCATTTCATCCATTTTTAATAGGGTTCGTTCCAAAGTAGTCCCCTACGACGTACTAAAATTTCATAGAAATCGAACCATATTTACGCAAGTTATGACGCATAAAGCTATGGAATGGATCCCGCTCCTATGTCGTGACCTTTAACCCCATGTCGCTCATTTTCAATAGGGTTCGTCCCCAGGTAGTTCCCTACCACATACTAAAATTTCATCGAAATCGAACGATTTTTACGCGAGTTATCGTGCGGACGGACGGACGGACATACGGACAAAGCTGGAGCATATACGTTTCTTCAGTTCAACACAATTTTTTAACAAGGTTGGATTCAGGAGGCGAACATGGGCGTCCTGATACTTATATTGTACAGTAAAATATACAAACTCTAAAATCTATGTACACTATATACAGGACGTTGAATTGATTCACAAAGTAGCCTCGTGGTAAGGGGTGCAGACATTTTGCACAAGAACAATAAAAGAGACTGTCGGAACATTTCGTCTCCGAGCATAAGTACATTATAGTGCTGACAAACAACAGAATATAATAATGAAGCACTGTGCAAAAGGAAAACGTTAGATGCTAAAGTAAACAATGTGAAACCTAAGGCAAACAGAATTAGGATGTCTAGTACTGGGATAAATTATGATAGTCATAGGGAAGAAAAGTAAGACTATATACAATTGTACAGCATGGTGCATATTATATTCACATTTGTTAGAAGATATAAGCTTTTTGTTGAAGTTTGATTCCAAAAACCAATGGTGAGCATGCACGTTGAACTGAAGTTCAACAGAGCTGGGAGAATCGAGGTTATGAACTGCCGACAGTCAGTTGTAACGTCGCTGGCATGCCGGCGAACCAGGAGGCGGCCGGAGACCAGGTGGAACGGAAATGTTGCTCTCTCTGTTGGGCAAAGGCCACTAGGGTCTCTAGACGAAGTCTTGAGAGGAGACGCTCCTGAAAGTGGCACAGCAGTACCACAGAAGCTTGGTGGATTGTATAAGGAAATGAGATATCTCGGCAGCGCTGATGAAATACGTAGATGACATGTTTCACTAGGATGAAAATATATGAGCATGATGGGTGGAAGCTTGACTGGAGGAGAGACCTGCAGGAGGAGTGTGTTATAGGCATCAAAAGTAAGATCAGTTGTGGCTGAACGTTGAGCTATGGAAAATGCAAGATGGAGTAGTGGAAGAAGGATGACACAATGTAAATAAACGTGAGAGACATCAGCTTCTTGAGCACATAAGGGGCAAAGACGTGAGTCAAGAATGGTCATGCGGTGGAGGATGTATGGAACGGGAAGCGGCGGTGGAGAAAAAGCCAGTGAGTGTTTTTTTCAAGAGGAGCTGAAAGAGGAGAAAGGGCAGCAGACCAGACAGCGGTGAGAGAGGATTGGGAGACATCAGGGATGTGGAGGGGAAAAGGAGAGTGGGATTTTAAAAGGAACCGTTTGAGCTTGACTGTAATAAAGATTTATTACAGCTTGACATGAAATCTTTATTACAGCTTGACTGTAATAAAGATTTCATGTGAAATACCTAGAACTGCGGCAGTGGTCAGCTTAACTGCCATAAAGATTTCAAGTGAAATACCTAGAACTGAGGCAGTGGTCAGCTTAACTGCCATTAAGATTCCATGTGAAATGCAAATATTACAGAGGATTTTACATTAGTCAGGGTCCTTAGATGCCACACAACACCTGACTGTCGTTTCCAAGCAATGCCAATTTGCGCAGAGTTAGTGACTAAAACACGTAGCTTTTTTTTCAAGAAATACCTACATAAACCGAATTTTGAGCTTCACGAAACCAGAGGCCCGAGTTTCTAGCGCGATTCATTGCTACAACGGAGATGAGAACGTTCGAAGTGTTTCTTCACGTATCTGGGAATCTACGCTATCTTACTTATACTTAAATGTGGAAGGGGAAATGAGTTTACATTTGTAACTGAAGTAGGTAGTCAGATCTAAACCTCACCTGCGGGAAGAATTCCTACGAAAAATGGCACGTCTCTACGTTACTTTCCGTTTACTACTGAGATAGTTCAACTGAGTAGAGGAGCTTTGTTTCTAATGAAGAAACCTTGAGTTATTTGCAATATGTTGGCAGAGAACGTCGTGATGAAAGTCTGAAACTCAGCAGGCTGGGGCGTTATTTGCGCCATCTAGTGGCAAATCTGGTCACCATACAATACAAATGTTCATGCAAATTTCTCCGCTTCGTCCCCTTTATTGACTACTAACTGAAAATTTGCAGTCTGAGTTTCAGAAGCAAACTTGTCGTGCTAAACACATTAATACCAGGGTCAGTCAAGTGTCTGTCCTGTTTTGAGCTATACATGGTGTTGGGCGTCCATACAAGTGCAAAAAGCGCTGAATCATTGAGTACGAACCGCGATGCTGCGGAATACACAAGGCTGGTGAGGTGCATTTAGACAGAACGACATTGCATTATCAGGTGAGAAGAAGATGAATGTCGATAAACGTGATGTCCGGGTGCTCCAACATAATTATTGGAAAAATAGGTTAAACGTGGCAGCAACAACGAGAGATATCCATTCAGCTGAAGGCCAGAAAACAGTGGACAGCACCAGTGCACGAAAACGGTTACGGCGTTTCAATGCTGAGAACACCAGTGTCGAAGACAAGCCGAAGTCAGAACGTCCAAGATCATCAACACTGACACTCTTGTCGAAGCTGCGAAAGCAAACCCTGGTACCAGCACGACAGTTGGAAGCTGAAAGAAAGTGATCATCGCAATCGAACATCGTTCGTCACTTACAGCAGCTGAATTTCCCCCTAAAGGTGCCATGGCATGGTTCCCCATGAACTGACATCCCAGCAGGCGGAACGACGTGTCGCTTTCTGTCACTGATTTCTATCAAATTCACGGGACGATAGATTTCGGTGTCGTATCGTCACAGGTGATGAAATGTGGATACACCTTCGTTATCCAATCACTGGGAACTAGTGATTGAATCCACGTCAGAAAACACAGCCAATGCTGAAAAAAGGGCAGTTCGGGAAGAAAGCCATGCTGCGCATTTGGTGGAATTGTGAGGCTCCTGTATCCTGGGAACTCGTGCTAGATGGTCAGGCTGTGGACGAAAACCTCTATGCAGAACAACTGCAGCCGTTCCATGGTGCTCTGTTCCAACGCTTCCCAGCGCTCATCACTACAAACCTCGCGTTGCTGCAGGTGGAAAATGTTCCAAGTCACACCTCCAGATTGGTCCGTGAAAACTACAGGAATTAGAAGGGCGTTGAGATCCTACCAAATCCTCAATACAATGCGGACATTGTCCCATTCGACTACAAAAGTTTTGCACCATGGCCCATTTCCTATAAGGATAGACTTATGGTTCAGTGATGGATATGGACCTTGTATCAGAGAGTTTCCATCTTTGAAACCTGCAGAGTGTTGTTACCGCCGTGGAATCGTTGCTCTGGTGGAACGTTGTCAAAGTACTATAAAAAACAACGACTTGTACTTTGCAGAATGAGGTGAGCGTGCAAGGCTTTCTTGCATCATTAAACATTCCGAGTGGTACAGCGGTGGGATCGTGGCTCTGGTGGAACGTCGGCAAAGGACTATAGAAAACAACGGCCTGTACTTTGCAGATTGAAGTGGGCGTGTATGGCTTTCTTGCATCACTAAACCTGTGAAGTGGTACCGCCGTGGGATCGTGACTCTGGTGGAACGTTGGCAAAGGACTATAGAAAACAACGGCCTGTACTTTGCAGAATGAAGTGGGTGTGTATGGCTTTCTTGCATCACTAAACCTGTGGAGTGGTACCGCCGTGGGATCGTGTCTCTGGTGGAACGTTGCCAAAGGACTATTGAAAACAACGGCCTGTACTGAAGTGAGCGTGTATGGCTTTCTAGCATCATTAAACCTTCTGGCTGCCATAGGGACGAAATTTTGACTCACCCTGGAAAGTTCAAGTCACTTAGCAGGAAACTTGTCATCACAGCAATTCAAACATGCATGAGTGATCCTGCCCATGGACATCGCTATCCAGTGGAAAAATAATTTCTTGAATCCGACTAATACATGGGGAAATATGATATCCACAGACGGTCGGATAAAGTGAGAGCATAATCACGTGCTTTCTTGCAAAAGATAGGTTCAAAATAATACGAAAAACGCGCACACTGATATTAACTGTGCAAATAAAACAGTTGTATAAAATTACTTTCCTGCGTTCAAAATTTGATCGGGTAGGCATTCCTCTACTATGGCCGACAAAACTAGAGTCAAAATAGGAGAAACAAATGTCTATAAAGAGCTCCAGGATCCTCATCAACACAAAGAATATAATCTTTATCACATACATACAAATTATGTTACTTCTTCGGTATATTTCTTTCTGAACGGCATGTCGGATCTTCTGAATTCTCTTATACTATTTGGCTACGACTGACAGTGCGCCAAAGGTTAATAAAAAATTACGCGCAGTCGAAAGATGTGTGACGTGTGCACGTAATACGATATATTGCTCGAAATAAGATAGTATGTAATCTTGATGACATGTAAGCCGAATATTATGTACAACAAGACTGATAATGTGGTTGAGTCTATATCACTGTTGCAGTTTTTCAAAGAGTAATTGTGTTAGAGTTTACAAGCTGTACGTCAACAATCACGAAGTCGAATAAACAAGTCCTTTGAATGTTATGTAAATTCCATTTCTTGCTCTATTAATCGCTGTGACCGTGTGTGTTCATCTAGGTGCTAGTGTTAAATATTTAGTATTTAAGTGACTATTGTTTTAACAAATAATCAGCAAAAATCACAAATTTCAAAGCATCCTAGGCATAATATGAACAATAAATATCTCATTATACTTTCGTCACCGTAACAACCAAATTTTCCTTTACACTCCTTACTGACATGACCTGATTTCTGCACGGGAGGGCCTAGGCCATGGGCCATCATTTATTGGGGGCCTTCAAATTTCTTCAAAGGCAATAAATACTTCTCAACGTAATCAAGCCCCTTTTTTTCAATCTTTAAACTAATAGCGAAATTGCCCCTGAGGCTTTCTCCCGACTTTTTATGCATACTCCACTGATTAAGAAATTGTGTTTTAGGTTATAAAAATATACACTTTCAGCATGATTTCCTGAATATGAAGACACTTCTAAACTAACAACTGGAGGGGTGATACAGGACACTGACTAATGTTCAGGGACCTATTAATATGACGTTGCCATACGTCATTAGTGTAACTGGGTGATGTGATCACGTGTTTCTCTTCATCAGTAAAGTCCATGACGTCATATTGATAGCGTGTTTTGTTTATACAGGCTTCATCATTGAAGTAGTGAATAGAAAAAGGGTAGTAGTTATGAAGGAATCGATGTATTATTCGGCATTTAACTACATTTATCGAAAATCGTTCTGTTTTAGAGGCTTTTTTAAGAAACGAAAAAAAAACTTTGATTTTGTTTACTAATTATGTCAACACGGACGTATTTATCGAGTAATAGAAAACGACAAAAAAGTATCTGGAAGAATGTGAAGCAAAATATTGAAAGGATCTTCCTAAAAATACTTATGAATAATTCGTAAAAAAGGAGAAACTGTGGCTGAAATACAAACTCAAATTGTTCATAAATTATCAGCGACACTGTGCTTATCTTATGGGCACTGTCGATTTGTATGTTTCACTATTGTTATCCAAAAAGAAAAAATATGTTTTTAGTCCCATTTCTGTGTTCTAAAGGGGAATGTATAATATGAAAAAAAGGAAAATCGACAAGAAAAATGATTTTGATAATTCGATAACAATAATAAATAAACATACATATCCACAGTAACAATCAATACACTGTGTCACACAAAAATATATTGCTCTATGTGTTTTCCTCAATAAAGAGGCCCGATTTAAAAGTAGCCCCAGGGACTCATCACGTCTAAATCGGGCCCTGGTTTGAAGTAAAGCAATAAATAACTTTTTGCAACTGCGAGAGTTCTCTGTGTGTATTGCGACTTTCTTTCACATTCTAACACAGACTCAACACTAATATTACCCGTTTCATCCTTGCATGTGACTTGTACTAAAACCTGCGACAACAAGAGAACGGATATGAAGAAATTAACTCGTGCACCAAAAGCTATTAAATCGAAACAAATGCCGTCTCTTGCACGATAAACTTTAATGATAAAAACTATGTACAATTAAAATAAATATGTTTAAGAACTTTCAACGCCACAACGGCGTCATCTTCAGAAACAGTGCAGCAGTGAACAAAGAAGTGAGTAGCCTATATACTTTACAAGACACATAGCAGTTAATGCGCATGTGCAAAAATCGGCAAAGTCCAAATCAAGTTCAGTGGTAGTTGGTGGGCGTGACCTGGCCCAAAAGTGTTCTCCAAGGAAGGGGGATAAACACGGGGGGTTCATCGTTACTGCATCTTTCACCATTGACGAATATGTGAATACTTTCACAGAAAAGTGTTGATCGACGATTCCTGGGAGAATCCAGAATAATGGTGTCATTCCAACATGGTAGGTAAGAACCGTTTAAACAGAGTCTCAACAAAAATGTAGCACCAGAATGCGTCCTGAGATTATACTGATGTTCGTAAATGCGGGTCCCCAAATTACGAGTGGTAGAGCCCACATAACATAAATTGAGCTCGGCAGGGTTAGTAGATTTAAGTGGAACCAAATATACACCGTGACGGTTCACACATTAAACACAGTCTCTGTCCTTTTTAACAGTGTTAAATAAAGTACGAGACCTTACACCAAACTTGAGTTTGTACTTATGACATATGTTCTTTAAGATGTTACATACAGGTGGTATATATGGAATGGATCCCACAAATTGGTAGTCAAATTTATCTGCAAGCAAAGCTGTCTACGGTCGACCAATTGATTTCTTAACAATCAAGCGATTAATCATGTGACGAGGGTAACCGAAAGTCGAGGCAAACTGTTTAATCCTAGCTAACTCTTGGTCCCTGAGATGCTGTGTGAACGAGTGTGTAAATGCACGAATAATAATAAAATGAAAAGCAGATAATTTTTGCGACATTGGATGAGAAGAAGTAAAAGGTATAAACGTGGCAAAAAAAGTTGGTTTACGGCAAACAGAAAATGATAAGGAGTTATCGGAAAGATTACGGAAAAGGCAAAAGTCGAGAAAAGGCAAAATGTCTAAATTCTCGAACTCTACCTCGAACTTGATAGAATGATGTCGTGAAGAAAGTAAAGTGGCAAAGGAAAAAAGCTCATCGAAACCTTAAGGCCAAACAACCAATACGTCGTCGACGTACCTGATGTAAAGAAGTGGTTTTATGGGGGAAACAGGAATGAGGGTATCCTCTAAGTCCTGCAACAAAATCTCAGCAAGCAATGGAGACAGGGGGGGGGGACCCCATAGGGGCACCTGCCAACTGTCGATAAATAAAACCATTAAAACGAAGATAAGATATCTTCGAAATAAATCGAAGAGTACACATTATGGAAGAAATTTCATCGGAAGAATAAATACACACACCAACAAGTTTGGCTTCAGAAAAAGAGCCACTACATCGAGTGAAGCTAAACAGTAAGTGGAAATGTTGGTGGACATAAAAAAACGAACCCTAGAAAGTGCTTTGGTGGAACTGGAAACGGAGTAAGAAGAAGATCTAATGAGGGGAGCCAGAAATTTGGCTAAAGATCCCTCAAGATTGCGGGTGGGTGCAAACAAAGGTGAAACCAAAGGTCGGACAGGGGTTCCCGATTTATGGAGTTTTAACTGGCCAAATAAAGAAGGAACCCTGTAACCAGAGGGAGGGTGCAAACTGTTGAACAAAGACATGGGCAAAGCTGGAAGATACTTTAATCTTAATAAAGCTGCAACGGTGGTATTAGTAGGATCCCGGCGACAAACTTCGGTACTAAGATCGGAGATAGTCTGCTGTACCTTGTCAACATATTCATTCTGATTCATAATGACAACCCGATGAGTTTTATCTGCTCGTGTAATAGCTAGACTCTGGTCTTTGCAAAGACTTCTGAGTTCGTCATTCATGGTCCTAGATACAGTTGAGTGTTTCTGCTTAGAAATATTGGATGGCAATACACGTGCAACACGATGTCTAGTTGAGTCTTGTATGACGACTGGTAAGGCACTAATGACATCCTCGAATTACGGGATAACGTGCAATAAGTTAATAAGTTAGGCCTGTTGTGCAATAAGTTAGGCCTGTTGTGCAATAAGTTTGGCCTGTTGTACAATAAGTTGGGCCAGGTCACACCCACCAGCTACCACTGAACTTGATTTGGACTTTGCCGATTATTGCACATGCGCATTAACTATGTGTCTTGTAAAGCATATAGACTACTCACTTCTGTGCTCACTGCTGCACTGTTTCTGAGGATGACGCCGCTGTGGCGTTGACAGTTCTTAAACATATTTATTTTAATTGTACATAGTTTTTATCATTAAAGTGTATCATGCAGGAGACGGCATTAGTTTTCGATTTAATAACAAGAGAACGGATTTTAAATTCCTTTGTTGTCTCCTGGAAGAGAGATTTGTTTATAACTGCGCCATACCTAAACTCAACCATAAGTGCGAATATTTGCTGGCGTACGGTGATCGTCTAAAATATCACAAATCCTGCAAGAATAAGGGTATCATGCTGGAAAAAGAATATAAATATGAAAGACACAATGTACGAATTTTGTGAAAAGTTCGCTTACGTTCATTTGATCGGAGTCACTAGTGAAATAATCTGCGAGTCTCTTTCAAGTGCAAAACAGTAAGAGTGTTCCATCATGTAAAGAGGAGCAACATCAGAGTTTATCCTAAGCTATATTGTTGTCCTTGTCTGTAGAAGGTGAGTGACGATTGTTATGAAGAAACCATATCAAAACTCAAAGAATACAAAAGATCACGACTACATATTATTCCGTCAGAGAGTGAATTTAATTTTCACAATGAATACGAAAGATATTATCGCCTTTGCACTGCACAAAAAGAAGTTCGTTTATATAAGATCTCGAGGACTAGTACCTGGAAATGTGTTAATCAGCGATACTCACTGAACCAAGTTTCAATACCTGCAGTTGTCCTTATATTTAATTTATGATAATTAAATGCTAAGTAGCACTACGGAGATAAAAAGTCAGAAAACAGTTGAAGAGGAGTTCTGGAAAATGTATTTGGGGTCCATGCAAGAATTTTTGATGTGGACGTATTTATCAAAGTAGGTTACTTTAGAGTTTATTATTAATGCAGTGGCATCTATGGCGTTCTGCTATCATCTCACCCATCAGAGATGAAATAAAAAATAAATAAAAAGGTTTTCGCTATTGTTGCGTCACGGAGAAGTCTCGTGAATAATTCATTGTTATCAGAGATTTCTGAACGGGCCGGGCCTAATCAATTATAGCCTGTCACCGACTTGGGGCATTTACAAGGGGAGTAACTCTAAAGAAATCCTGATTAGAGAAAGTGGGGAAAGCTTTCGCTCTAAATTAATGGAGGAAGAATCATCATTCCTGAAGACGACGGCGAGAAAAATTTCTTCTCCATCTTCTGGGCGCTATGTACAGAAAGTTTTTATTTTGAGAATTTTAATCTAGGGTTCTCTCAAAGAAGAAAGGGTACTTCGAATCTGCGAAAGAAATGAACGTTGCACGATGTTTTTCTTTCCAAGTAATTTTACAGCCAGTAATTTATTGAAAGGAATGAATCAGCAGATTTGCTAAATGTTTATGAACACTCACAGCAAAATACGTTGGAAAATATCATATTTCATCAGTAGGAACGTACGCAGTAAGTTCAATAGCAATGGAAGTGAGTGTTTCATTTGCGATACAATAAAGCCTATGCAAATCAAACAAATATATTTTTGAACATTTAGCTAAATGCAAGAAACTGCAAATTACAACATATCATTATTCCCCTGCAAACCAGTTTTGGTTGAATCTACAAAAAATGTTAGGCAACAATTTTGAAACTTAGATTGAGTTTATCATGACAACGGTTGGGCCAGTTTTGATACGTTTGTATTCAAATTTAGTTAATTTTTAAGACGGTGTCTTAAAAGTACTTGGTTTCGTACGATTTTGGTATTAAAGAATTTTGTCTTACTATTTTTTCTTGCCTCAAAAATGTTCTTTGTCTTAAACTAATTTTGCTTTCTTACGATATAATCAATAAGAGTTATTTTAGTTAGAATGGGAAGATTTTAATGAATATCCTTCTGAGTCAAGTTTTGCAAGAAGCAAGACAAATTATCTTCCTAATATTTCATTACCTGAAAAATAAATGTCTAATACGAAAGTAAATACCTACAAAATACAATTATGAAATCTATAACTATAACTTTCGTTTGAAATTCTAAAGTTTTTCTTATGTTTTCGACTTTGCTCTTTAGTATATGAAAATGAATACATATGTCTCAATATGAGAGGAGATACTCATAGTTATGTTTGAAACAATAGTTTCATAGGAAAATTATCATGGATAGAATATGCAGTATGCAGAATCTGCCCAACGCGCCCGCATTCTCCACCCAATTGTTTATTTAAACTGATGAACAATGAATGCCTTCCGGGTGGCAGAGTGCTCAGAGGCGTTGGTTTTTGGCTAATCTTTCGGGTTCGGTAACGGCTCGAGTCCCGGATGAGGAATGGTAGCTGCGCCCGCCAAACGGCCTTTCCCTCGCCGGGACCAGCGTCCATCAGTTTGGGACGGAAAACTGCTTATAGGCACTAGAGCTAATCACGGACTTCGCTAAACCACCAAACAAAAATAGTAACTGCAGAAGAGTCTAAGTGTTTGTAAGATTAATGTATGGTTGATTATTTCGTCTTTATTCGTAAGTGAAAAGTAAATTCGTTAAAACTTCGAAATTTTCATTTCCATGTAGTTTTCAGACGTCTGTAAAAATGTAGTTTTCAGACGTCTGTAAAATGCAATATACACTATATTAACCAAAGACACCGGACACCTCTTCAAAAGCAAATGAACGGGTCCGCTGCGTTGTTAAGGTGCGCGGTTCAGCTGCAAACGGTATAAAAACAAGCCTGCAGCTGTCCGCAATCATATCGCACTGTGAGGCTGAGTGAAAATGTCGCGGCACGAGAGAAATGACTTTGAGAAAGGAAAGATTGTTGGGTGTTATATTAGTGGGTTGTCCGTAAGAGAAACCGAAAGGCGTTTAAACATACCTATGTTTTGGATTTACTGAATAAGTGGAAGACACATGGCGTGCCTGAAGCAGTAAAGCGTACCACGAGACCAAACAAAATCAGTGACAGAGGACGTCGAAGCCTCACGAGAGTCGTTACAGCTAATCGACGGAGTACTGCACAAGACGTCAGTGTACAGGTGAGTAAAAATGCTGGAACACGTACCATTCGCAGAGAATTTCATTACATGGGTATGGCGGCATCCAGGGGAAACGCTATTTACCACAGTGTGCTGTTCCTACGGTCAAGTTTGGAGCTGGCAGTGTACTCGTGTGGGGGTGTTTTTTGTGGTACGGTCCCGGCACATTGGTTGTCGTCGATAAACCTGTTAACCAGCACGTCTAACTCGATACTCTGGACAATTATGCCCTACCACTCTGTGGCAATACTATGGAACTAAGGTCTGTTGATACCAGCAGGATAATGCACTGAGCTATAAAGCAAGGACTGTTACGGCGTGGTTTGACGATAATTCCGTATGGTGTGTGGACTGCTCAGCAAAGAGCCCTGATCTTAATCCCATAGAGAACCTATGGGATGAATTAGAGTGCCGCATAAGAAGTTTGGAACCAAAGCCTACTACTAAGCAACAGTTACGACAACATTATGTACTGAATGGAAGCGCATACCTATCGTTGTGTTCCAAAACCTTGCCGAAAGCATGTCTCGAAGGGTCGGTGCATGCATTAAGGCCAAAGGTAGACCGACACCGTACTAATGTTGGTCAATAAATGCTATGTTGTGTTTCTCTTCTAGGTGTCTGGTGACTTTTGTCAATATAGTGTATATTAATAGAAGCTGATGTTTTATATTAAGTATAAACATTTCTGTAATTGCATAAGCAACTAATTTGTCAGACTATAGAAATACGAAAATTTGAAGATACATCAGGTTAAGCAGAAAATTCTGTTTATATCAGCTTCAGCTGCAATAGATTATTCTGTCTATATGAGGCTCTTTTTAAAACAGTGATGGTCAGGGCCCGATTTACTACATGCGAGGCCCAGGGCACAAAACATTTCCGGGGCCCCCCTTGTTATTCTCTATCGACCAAATAATAGTCACTGTGTGCAGAGTAGCAAAATGTAGGCGTACGTGCGTACGCTGATAGTTTCCAATACATTATTAACAGGTTTGCAGATAGTTTTTGCATGTAGATTTAAAAAATTAAAATGTTAGGCCTATATACAGCAATTAAAACACTTACTCAACGCTTTACGCAGATTAATATACTTAATTCTATTTCAACTGAAGAACTTAATTTTTTTTCACATCTTCTGAGTTCTTTTGTTTTTACAGACATTTCTGGCCTCTAGATTTTATCAAGACCTTGTTCTCAATGTATACGAACTGTATTAAAGGTTTTGTTTACACAGAATTTAAATTTTATTGCCAGGTTCCACTTTCAGTTGCCAATTAAGTAAAAATAATCTCCTTATGCATTTTGTAAAGTCCAGTATTTTTGAATTAACTTGTTGAAAATCATATTTATAATTTTTGAAGGTTCATTGATATAACTGTTTTTCTGGATATAAAAACTTTCTTTAACTAATCTCTTGTTTTTATGAGGTTCGTAGTCCAATATTTTGCCATAAAAGTCCATTTTACACACATTGCTGCACATTCAATGGAATGTACTTATTTTGTCCTCATTGGAATCTGTAATGTTCTAATATTTATTTGTTTTATTAATTTTCCCTTAAATTATCTTATTCTATTGTTATCATGGTTTGCGGGTTTGCAGCGAGTTTTTTGTTTCAATAGCTGTGTACGCAGATACATTTTATTTTTATACAACTCTGGCTGTGCTGGGACAACTGGTTGATCAGTTGTTTGTGGTGTTAATGACCCCATAGATTCTAACTATAACAATATATCTATGACGAAATGGATGGACATCTTAATTTTAGTGAATATTGTGGTCTTGCAATGTACTGATTCTTGCGTCTAGAACATGAGAACAATGCACCTACAAAATATGTGAATTAAAACAAGAAAAAATAATCCATGGTGACCTCCACTGGACCTTCTCATAAATAGAGATATGAAACTGCATAAACAATTGAAAAAGTGCTATGGGAACTCCTACTTCCAGCTTCCCGGTTTCTACCAAGATCAAATCAGCACATCATGATCAATATATCAGAAAACTGCAAAACATAAAATTTTGTGTTGATGGGGAAAAGTCTGAGTTAAACATTATAATCTGAAAAGCTGAGGGGAACATCTAGTACCGGTTCAATTTTTGGTAAATGTGTACTTCAGCGTCCTAAATTATTTCGTCAGAAAATTTGCAAAATTTCAAAAAAAAAAAAAAAAAAAGTCATATTACAGATGTTTACCGAAAAACTTACCTCCAAGTACGATGAGTAAACACACGCCGCGACGACGACCTGAAGCTTTGCTCCGTTGAAAGGAAGGTTTGCTGTGGCGGGGAATTCATGGACAGAAGAGTACAACACGAATCAGGTACGCTCTTGTCAGGAAAGAGTAACAGAATATACTTCTATGCTAAAGAATGTAGTTTGAAATTTCTGTCTCACTTTTTAAAGAAACATGCAGAGATTGTCTTCGTTTTTTGGCATGTAATTCCGTGATACGAAATAGTAAGTATGCACATTCCTTTCTTGTTTCTAGAAAAGCGTTAGAGTAGGTGTTGCATTCTCTCCAACGGAAGTTAGATGGCAAGCCTCAATGTGAAAGTTTGATTACTAAATAAAAAAAAGCTTCCATGGAGAAATGAGTTCATACATTCAGCATCAAAGAATCCCATACGAAAAAAACAAGAAGCTGTCCGATTGCGATGTCAAGAACTGACACCGAAATTAACTATTTTCTGTAGCGTAGCACTACACTCTTTCCTGACAACAGCGTACCCGGTTCCTGTTGTACTATTCCGCCCGTGAATATCCTGGCCGCAGCGATCCTTTCTTTCAACGGAGCACAGCTTCATGTCAACGCCGCAGCGTTGTTTACGGCCTCCCGCAGCGTCTTCTGACTCGTCATACTTGGAGTTCAAGTTTTACAGTAAACATCTTTAATATTCATTCTGACGATGAAATTTGTTCACCATTTCCCCTTAAATTGCATATTTTAGAATCTGTACGTCACACTTTTTCGAAATTTTACATCTTTTCCGACCAAATAATTTAGGACGCTAAACTACACATTTACCTAATTTTTACCAAAATCTAATGAGCACATAATGACATGAATGTATAAGTTGTCCAGTGTCAAACAAAAATGACAATACGATGACAAAGTTCTGTGTTTGGGCACCAGATCTTTTTATTTGTAATAACTCATTTACTATTCTTTATTTTTAGGAATGAATAAAAAGAATTGAAAATTTACCTCCTATATCTGGACGAAACAGTTGGGTTGAATATTTTTCTTCTACATTTCCTAGATGCAAAGTCATGTATTAGAGAATCATAATTCAAAGACTATGTCACATCACTCTCCAAAGACAGCAGAGCTAATGATGCCAGTTTTGTTTGTCGCATGGTTGATCGTAAGGGATTTTTCAGTCTTTTCAGCAAAGAAAATGATCTCTCACTTGTACAATTTGAAATCGGTAATGTCATGAACATTCCAAGTGCAGTCTCAGTGTTCGGAAATGTGGCTTCTAAATTGCTTACCTTCAAAGTTTGCAGCATCTGGGGAACGGTTGCATGCTCCCCCATCATTGAGGAGAATTGCAAAAACTCATCAGCAAACTGGTCGTCAAGGTCATTGTTATAGTATTCCTGCAATGCTTTTGCCCCTTCAAAAATTTCAGATCTTGATTTTTTTGTAAAAAAATTCAAATTTTCTCATTATATTTTCATAAGCACTTTTTCTGCTTGAAAGCTGAGTGATTAAAGCATCACAAAGCACATAATGAACCTGAGTTCTAAATATATCCTTTGCACTGAGTTCTATATGTTCACTGTAACATTCATCTAGGAGTTTATTCTTGGGCACTTTCTTTCTTCGGAATTCATGACCATGGTATTGCACATTTTCAGACACTAATGTTTTAGCTTCCTCTTCATAGACTTCAAAATTTTCCCTCACGAACTGAATGAATTCAATTAACGACTCGAAAATTTTAGGTACTTCAGAAATATTTCCTTTTGGATTCTGGCAAGTTTGATTTGCGCAGTTTAATCTCTGAAGTATTGTGCCCCAAACTACTGTGCTGATCGATATTTCCATTGTTCGCATTTTCTTCAGCAGTGATTTTGCTTCATCTCTTGTCTGTCGAGAATCATCTACATTTTCTGACAGAAATACTAAAACTTTCTCTATTTCACGATAATTTTTCCTCACTGATCGTGTAGCTGCAGCATCTGTACACCATCTGGTAACTGACCGACTCTTCAGTGTGAGTGATGAATTTCCATGTGCTTTCTGGACTTTCTCCTGAAGTATCTTCCAACGGTGAGTTGATGCAGAAAAAAAAGTATAGAGTTTTTGCAAAAATGTGAAAAAAGAAAGAACTTTATCACAACTATTTATGCTATTCACACCAACTAAATTTAAAGTGTGAGCAGAACATGGCACATATTCCGCTAGTGGATTGATTTCCATAATGCGTGTTTGAACACCAGAATACTTCCCAGACATGTTGCTGGCATTGTCATAGCTTTGGCCTCTGACATTCATAATATCCAGGCCAGCGTCCTGTAGAAAAGATATCATGGTATTTGTAATGTTTTCTGCAGTATATCCATGGAATGGAATAAATGTCAAAAACCGTTCTTTTGCTTCACAATCTTTGTTGACATACCTTATGATAAAAGCCAGTTGATCTATGTGGGTAATATCTGGAGTAGAGTCAACTATGACAGAAAAATATTTTGACATTTTTATTTCATCAGTGATGGCATTAAAAACACGTACAGCCATTAATTTAACAAATTCATCCACACATGTTGAAGATAAGTAACTGGTGTTACCACTTCCTGGATTCCCACATTTTTCCAAGTGTTGAGCTAAGAATGGATCAAATTCTGCAATTAATTCTAAGCAGCCCAGGAAATTTCCATTCTGAACTGATCCAATTGTTTCATGATCACCATACATTGCCAACCCACTAACTGAGAGATACTTAACTGTTGCAACAACTCTATGCAAAACATCTTGCCGCCCCGGTGGCGCAGTGGTCTAAGGCAATGGCCTCTGATCATTCGTCCAAAAGGGGTGCGGGTTCGAATCCCGGTGAGGCATGGATGTTGTGTTCGTCTTACGGCACAATGGCTCTCTCCCTTCCCTGGAACCAGTGACCCTGAATTAGGGACGGGCGACTGCTTATAGCCCATTGAGTTGCTCACGGTGGTCGTTAAACCTCAAAAAAAAAAAACAAAAAAAAAACCCATCTTGCCAGTACTTGGATTCCTTCCGATACTGCATAACTATCTGACAGTCACATGTGTGCAGAAGCATTCATGCGTGATGAATAGTCACATACTGCTTGCCTGTGTATGTGTAAATTTGCATGCTTCCAGTCAGAAAAACCTGTGGATCCTAATGCTGTAGTGCTCCTAGCATACAATTTGCATATCCGGCAGAATAGTAAACAAGTTGATGGGGATAAAAGAAGACAGTCGCGTTTTACCTTCTCATTATTTTTTTTTATTCTAAAAAAATTACCTTCTGTTAGGAAACAATTTTTTACCACAGATATCCTTCCCTGTGAATGCCAGCAACTTCAAATTTTGGACTGGTGGATTGCTCAAAAAGCATTTGCGCATTTCTTCTGTAATTTCTCCCCATAAGGCAAGATCCACTGCATTCATTGTGGAACTTGTGCTCTCTTCATTAGATGAATTCAAAATATTTCCCAAATTAGGAGCACCTGTGATGTTAGATGATTCTGAAGTCAGATTACTGGCTTCCAAATTAGACAAATTACACTCAAGATACTCACCAGTAGTAAAATTAGAGGAATGTGTAGGAATTTTGGGACCAAGTGAAATATCCAATTTTTTAATGGCAAAACATTCAATGCCAAAACGTTCAATTGTTTGGCTTTCCGTTTAGCACTGCTGGATAAATATGTTTGTTTTGACATAATTTAACTGTTAAATATAATTCAACTTAAATATATTGTTACAACTAACTAAATTTGATTATATATAAAATTAACATATATTCAACATTCCATTAGACTACAAGAAACGCAACGCAAAATACAACCATGCCATCGCGTTTGCGGTTACAGTTACGAGTTACGACAACGACAATCCGTGTGCAGGAAGTTGAAGGATCAGTTAAGTTTAGATGCGTTCGGAGAAGCAAGAAAAGGTCACGTGAATCAATGAAAGCAGTCCTCCTTCTCAATGGCCACCTGAAGGTTATTAAACCACTGAAACTCATTAATGGCCACGTGTTTACGTGAAACTCGAAACTCAAACTCACTGCATGTAAGTACCACATTTATAAACACATGGCTCATGAGCATGCAAAAGTAAAAAAATAAATTTTACATATACACACACAAAATTCCCATTAACTAAGTACACATTTAATTCAAATTTGGGGGCCCCCCAAAATCGGGGGCCCTGGGCACGTGCCCCGTGTGCCCTCCCTTAAATCAGGGCCTGGTGATGGTATGAAATTGTTACCTTTAGCGATGATCTACAAGTGTTGTCCAAAATAATGAAGACACCTTGAAACAATGGTTGTCAGGCAGCTAATATGGTGTGGTGGAAGCAACCTTGGCATTTAAAACTGCTTGAATCCTCCTTGGAATGGACGCGTACAAGTCCTGGATGGTGGTAAGTGGTATGTTGTACCATTCGTCTTGCAGAAACTGCTCCAATTCCTTGAGAGACGCCGGAGGATTATAACGGGATCTCACTCTGTTTTCCAACACAGACCACAGGGGTCTAATGATTTTAATAATACTAAAATATTTTTTTTAAAGTACAAATTTTTGGTACCGTGACCATTGATGTACTGCTAGATTGGGAGTGAATTTCAGTGCCCTCAATTAGTGAGACGTAAGATTAAATAGTGTTTTGAATTGACACAAAAGTTTTCATAATGGCTGCGAATATGCCCGTTTTAGTTTCTATGGTACCAGTCTTTAGTGGTGATGAGGATAGTCTCACCATTACAGAAATTTTGATAGTATTGAAGATATTGCACTACTTGATAAATGGGGTGATCCAGAAAAGTTAATTGTTTCGAAATGTAGAACTAAAGGTGATGCAAAGCCATTTGTTTCTGACCACCTAACTAGGGATGAAGCCTTAACTTTTATGGACCTGTTGAGAAAATTTCCCCAGCGCAGAGCTATAATTCAGAAGCCTCGTAAGGGGCAAAAAACGTTGTAGCTTTGGGAAACTCCGGTTAACCTTGATTTTTATTTTTATTTTTTGTATGGCTACTACTGGGAAATTGGCGGACAAGATTCGGCAAGCCATCAGTTACGTCACGTGATTGCTGGCTGCCACGGCCGGAAAACTAGCGCACCACATTAGGATAGACATCATTTAAGGCACGTGCTTGCAGGGCCACTTCTGGCAGCTACTGCATGTGATGGATAACTGATAGCCCTGTTGTGGCATATTACAACTGATTGGGGTGCCAACTGTTGGCCAGCTGCTATCCTGAACTGATTGGGGTGCCAACTGTTGGCCAGCTGCTATCCTGAACTGATTGGGGTGCCAACTGTTGGCCAGCTGCTATCCCGGACATTTCATTGACGGTTCGGCAGCGGCAACATAGTGCTGGAACATTGCTGGCACTGCTGGCTGCGCATCAGAAAGCGTTGCTAACCCCATTGATTTATAATTCACGGGATTCATTTCTGGCTATAATTGCCACCAATCTTTTTTGCACGATTTCCTGCTTAATGAACTGTAACAATAGCGACAAACCTTCGAAAAGAGAGAGAGAGAGAGAGAGAGAGAGAGAAAGAGAGAGAGGCAGAAACAGGTGTTTCACACTTGATTCTATGCAGTGGCATGATATCCATATCATGGGGGGACTAGCCCTAACCGGTCATGCCTTGGGGTATGGAATAGAAGTTAAAAGACCAGAAGGGAACAAGGGAACGCCTACCCCCTTACTGCTGAGGTGAGAGGGAAGGAATTAATTGATTTTTTGAAGCTTTCCTAAAACTTGTCCTTTATATAAGCATTTCTACTTGTGGGGAAAAGAAAATTTTGAACATCATTTAGTTCAGGTGCGTTGGCCGGTTACAGGGTTAAACCGCGCCAAAAACAGAAGAAAAAAAATTGGTTGTTTTTCTGAGAATTATCCTCTGCTGCTTTTGTGCGTTTAGGTCTTCAGGTCATAAAATTTTATTAAATCACTTTTGTTCGCTTTGAGATTAATGTTTACAGCTATACATGTACATATATATTACATAAATAAGGGGTGACGTCGATGATCTCAGGAACTACGGGCACATCAGCATACTATGAGTGATTTATAAAATCTTCACTAAGGTTCTTTCACATCGCTTGAAGGTAACACTGGACATCGCTCAACCGAGAGAACAATTGGGTTCAGGATTGGCTACAGCACTATAGATCATATCCATGTACTGAGAGAACTAATTGCAAGAGCGAGGGAATATGAAATCCCATTATGTATGGCTTTTATTGATTCTGAAAAGGCCTTTGATTCCGTTAAACGATCAACAGTTTCAATTGCTTGAAATCCTGCGGTATTGAAGATGCTTACATTAACATTATTAATAACATATATGAAAACGCAAGTGTAAAAATTGGGCTGTTTGAAAATACAACACAGATAAAAATTGGAAAGGGAGTGAGACAAGGTGACACCATATCTCTCAAACTCGTTAATGCCACATAGCAAAACGTGTTTTAATCATTGAACTCGGAAAAGAAAATGATAAAGTTTAATAGAGACTATTTAACTCACTTTCGTTTTCCTGATGACGTTGTGTTTTTTGCAACTGCCCCTTCAGAACTGCAGAGTATGATCCAGGAATCTGCTAGCACGAGGAAAGGTAAGATTGAAAATGAACTTTCAGAAGACAAAACTGATGTGCAATAATTTTACAGAAAAATGAAGATTTGTCGATCGATATGGAAAAGCTGGAGGTAACCGATACCCACATATACCTTGGACAGCAGTTATCAAGTGAAGGTCACATCGATGAAGAAATTAACCGGCGTATGAAACTTGGTTGGAAAACTTCTGGAAGAAACAGCACAATTTTTACGAAAACATATGCATCATGTCTTAAAAGAAAAGTGTTCAATCAATACACATCCTTCTACTGCTTACATATGGAGCGGAGACATGAACCTTAACAAAAAACATATCCAAAGACTGCAGACAACTGAAAGAAGTCTGAAGAGATTCATGCTTGGTGTAACTAGGAGAGATAAAAAGAAGAACTCATGCATAAGGAACATGACAAGAGTGGAAGACATTATGATCAGAGTAAAATCCTTGCAATGGCAAAGGGCTGGCTGGACATATTGCCAGAAGAACAGAACACCGATGGACAACCAAAATTTTAGACTGGATTCCAAGGGACGGAAAAAGACCCTTCCCCCCAAAAGACCACATGGGAGATTGGTCGATGAAATTCGAAAGCATGCGGGAGTGATATGGAGGAGATTGGCTCAAGACAGAACGTTGTGGAAGAAACTAGGGGAAACTTCATCCAGCAGTGTATCGATAATGGTCGATAGTGATTATGATGTGATATATATATATCATTATCCTCATTGTCAACCATTATCAATCCACTGCTGGACGAAGGTCTCCCCAAGTTTCCTCCACAACGGTCTGTCTTGTGCCAGTATCTCCCATGTCACTCCCGCATACTTTCGAATTTCATCCACCCATCTCCCATGTGGTCTTCTTCTGGGTCTTTTCCTGTCCCTTGGAATCCAATCTAAAATTTCGGCTGTCCATCAATGGTCTGTCCTTCTGGTAGTATGTCCAGGCCCATTGTTATTTCAGGGATTTAACTCTGATCATGATGACTTCCACTCTTGTCATTTTTCGGATCCACGAGTTCCTCTTCTTATCTCTCCTGGTTACACCAAGGATGCACCTCTCCATGCTTGTTTGAGTTGTCTGCAGCCTTTGTATGTATCTTTTAGTTAAGGTCCACGTCTCTGCACCATACGTAAGCACTGGAAGGATGCATTGATCAAACACTTTTCTTTTCAGACATAATGGTATATTGCTCTTTAAAATTATGCTGTTTCTTCCAAAAGCTCTGCAGGCAAGTTTTGTGCGCCGATTAATTTCTTCATCAATGTGACCTTCACTTGATATCTGCTGTCCAAGATAAACGTACGTGTCTGTTATCTCCAGCTTTTCTCCATCAATCGATAAATCTTCATTTTTTGTAAAAGCATTGAACATCACTTTTGTCTTCTGAAAGTTCATTTTTAATCCCACTTCTTCACTCTTGTCAGCAAGTTCCTGGATCATACTCTGCAGCTCTGATGGGGTAGGTGCAAAAATGACTACGTCATCAGCAAAACGAAGGTGGGTTAGATAATCTCCATTAATCTTTATCCCTTTGTTTTCCCAGTTCAGTGATTGAAAGACATTTTCCAATGTGGCATTAAAGAGCTTCGGAGATATGGTATCACCTTGTCTCACTCCCTTTCCAATTTTTATGTGTGTTGTATTTTCAAACAGCCGAATCTTTGCTCTCGCATTTTCATAGATGTTGTTAATATTATTAATGTATGCATCTTCAATACTGCAGGATTTCAGAGCCATTGTAACTGCTGATGGTTTCATTGAATCAAAGGCTTTTTCATAATCGATAAAAGCCATGCATAATGGAAGTTCATATTCCCTCGCTCTGTCAATTAGTTCTCTTAGTACGTGGATATGATCTATAGTGCTGTAGCCACTCCTGAATCCAGCTTGTTCTCTCAGTTGAGCCATGTCCAGTGTTACCTTCAAACGGTGTGAAAGAACTTTAGTTAAGATTTTATAAACCACTGATAGGAGGCTAATATGTCTGTAGTTCCTGCAATGTCACCTTTTTTACGTAGAAGGATCATTATAGCGTTGTTCGAATCCTCAGGAATGTTCCCTTCATTAAGGCATCGAGTGAAAATTTGGGCGAGTACTGTTTCGATTTCCTAACTTGCTTCTTGTATGTCTACAGTAATTCCATCTTCTCCTGGAGCTTTCCCCCGCTTCATGTTCTTGATTGCATGTGCAACTTCTGCTGGGAGGACTGCAAGAACTGTGGTACTGGTACATTTCATGATGTCTGGAGTACATGCATCATGCCTTTCATATAATTTGGAGTAGATATCTTTCACTCTTGTCAAAAATTCGCCTCTATTTCTTGTTACAGAACCATCTTCTTTTCTCAGTGCCATAATCTGTTTTCTTCCCTTACTGAGATGTCCCTTTGCTATCTTTAGGCTTTGGTTGTTTTCAATTTCTTTCCTCGCTTGTTCACAGTTGAATTTCCTTACGTCTTCAGTGATACTTTTTCGTACTGTCTTGCATAGCTCTATATATTCCACTTTGGAAGTCACATCTTCTTTAGTTGTCCTCATCACTCATCTTTTTTGCATCAACATTTTGGTTTTTCCTGATAATTTGTTCACATGCAATTTGTTCTTAGACCCAGCTAATTTTGTTGCTGTTTCCATAAGAGCTTTGGTTACTTTTCTGTTAACTTCAAAAATATCCACTTCTTCCGATGTTAGGCCTTTTAAAGCAGAGAATTTGTTCTTCAGTTCCAATTTGAAGGTATTATGGTGTTTTTTAAGGTTGGTTATGTCAATAGATTTTGTTTGTCTTATGAGCTTGCCACGTTCAAGTTTAGTGTTGAGTTGCATCTTACATCTCACCAATCTATGGTCACTACCTGTGTCGAACTTGTTTAGCACACTGAAGTCTTCTATGACGAATCTTTTGTTACACATAATAAAATCAATTTCACTTGTCGTCCCATTTGGATGTCTCCATGTCCATTTCCTGTGTGGCTTTTTCTTGAAAAAGGTGTTCATGATGAAAAACCCTTCTGCTTCTGCAAACTCAACGATATATATATATATATATATACTAACTTGATGTACAGAGATTTTTGGATAATAAATAATAATGCAGAAGTAATTTCTACTATACTCAAAGTTTGTCCCCTAGATATTAATAGTTATGATTTTGAAAACCTATATACTAATCTGCCTCTATCAGATATAATCACTACCTTTAAAGAGCTGTATGCAGAATTTAAACTTAACCAATTTGTTAATGTAGGAACTTGGAACTCTTATCTCAATTGCTGCATAAAAAATAACCATATCTTATATAATAATACTCTCTATAAGCAAGTGAACGGTATTCCCATGGGAACATGAACGTCCACGAATATCGCTAATCTATTCCTGTTCTTTAAGGAATATAAATTCATTAAAAATCACCCCACCTGCTCAGATAACTACCTTTACACTTTTAGATATATTGATGATCTGCTGTGTATCAATAATTCAGAAGTTATAGAGAGTGATTTTGATAATATCTATCCTAGCTCTCTTAACTTATGTAAAACCAACCACAGTAATCAGGAACTTGAGTTCCTAGACTTAAGCATTAAGCTCAACAGAGGTAACCCATCTATTAGCCTCTTTGATAAAAGAGTTAATTTTCCTTTCAAAGTAATTAAATATCTACACTGGAATAATAACATTTCAACCAAAGTAATTGAGAATGTACTAATTTCTCAGGTCCTAAGAATTTCAAGAATTTGCAGCAACAATTTGGACTTCAATTACCACATTAATATACTATTAGATAGTTTTCTAGAGAACGAAATTCCTTCTTCTTTCATCAAAAGAACTTTAAGAAAAATTATTCTGAATAATAGAGTAAGGTTGGCAGATCTGCTTTAATTTTCTACACAGTTAATAATATGATTCTGACCAATCAAAGCCGTAAGGAAGTTGGCTAGAGGATGCCTATTAACTACCTAAAGGAACCTTAGTGCTATGGATATGAAGGTCCTATTAAAACAAAAAATTAAATAATATAAACAAAATCACAAAAAAAGCTTAAAAATCTGTTTATAAAGAAAATAAAAACAAATAAAAAAGAAAACTAGTTATTCATCACTAGGATAGCTATACTAAAAATAGTAAAACCAACATTAAAATTAATAAGATTCTGATTAATCTATAGAAGCTCACTAAGGTGATTTAATACATGCAAAGATTATTAAATACACTACTCGTGTATTTTATATTTCTCATGTATTCTGGAGAGTTAATTCTGCTCTTTCTGATCATACAGATCCACAGTCTTAAGTTTATATATTTTTTTATCTGGTTAAAAATCTCCGCGGTTGGTTTCTTTCTGTATGAGGAGGCCATCAGCCCCACCCTCACTGCCCCCCAGCGACTAGGGAGTGGCGGAAGAGGTCAGCCATGTTTTACTCTTGTGAGGAGAAAGTTTTTGTCACACAAGAGGTAAGCTCTCTTCCTTGTTTTTGGGTTCTAGGTTTTATAAGCTCAATGTTTGTACTTCATGTACTTTTTCTCTGTTGATTTTTAGCTTTTCAGCTTTTAGGCACTGGCTTGTCTGTTAACATTTTTGCGGGTTTTAACTCTTTCTTTTCTTTGTAACTTTGCGCGTCTTTTGGGGTACCTAGGAACAGAAGATGGCTAAGCTTGTTCCTTTTCTATGCGCTGTATTTTCAAAGTAGTTAAGTTCTTAATAACTAATTAATTATGCACTTAAAGCACTGCTGAAATACTTTGTACATATTGCAACTAACTGTTTAAGGCATATAACTTTCACAAAGTTTTCTTTAGTTAATTATTGTCTTTAACTTATTCTCGTTTTCGTGCTGTCATAAGTTGTAGAGTAGGGGGTTTTAGACTCAAGTTTTCTTTCAAAAATCTGTTTTTTAAAAATTAATATTTCCTTTTTTAATTGCAATGTAAAAATTTGGATTTCTTTTGCATTGATTTTCAGGTTTAAATTCTCTCTCAAACGAACTTGGCATTTCGTTATAGCTGAAAATTATTTCTAATTATTATGTCACTCTCACAGCTTGAGTTCTCTTTAATCTTCTTCTCTCTGTTTAATAGTAACAGATGAAGAGCATGGGTCGGGCCAGGAAGGTTAATGGATGCAAGCGAAATTGTTAACTAGTGCTAGGTCATGCAACTCTACGGAGGACATGACATATATATATTTTTAAACTATTTTAGGTGGGAATGTTACTTGCATCTATGGCCTTGCAGAAACCCATTTCCAACTAGGTCTTTGTGGAGGTGAGAAAATGCAGAGTTTTTGCTGGTCCTTGATAAAGCCAAGGCTCAGTATTCTCGACACCTTCTACATTGAGTTGTTTTATTTTATTTTTTTATCTTTTCTCCTTTTACTCACACAGGTAGATACATAACCTTTTCTATGTTGTACTTGGTGTGAGTCAAAATTATATATGTATTTTTTTGCTTAGGTATCTTCTTAATAGAATGTGAATTCTGAATTTTCAAAACTGCTGCGTTGCGCGTTTTGATCTTCAGGTTATTTTGCAACTTTCGTTTTAAATTCTAAAGTTTTTCCTTAGTCTTCAGTTTTGCTCTTAAGTATCATCATCATCATCATCATTGTCAACCATTATCAATCCACTGCTGGACGAAGGTCTCCCCAAGTTTCCTCCACAACGGTCTGTCTTGTGCCAGTCTCCTCCATGTCACCCCTGCATACTTTCGAATTTCATCCACCCATCTCCCATGTGGTCTTCTTCTGGGTCTTTTCCTGTCCCTTGGAATCCAATCTAAAATTTCGGCTGTCCATCGATGATCTGTCCTTCTGGCAGTATGTCCAGCCCATTGCCATTTCAGGAATTTAACTCTGATCATGATGTCTTCCACTCTTGTCATTTTTCGGATCCACGAGTTCCTCTTCTTATCTCTCCTGGTTACACCAAGTATGCACCTCTCCATGCTCTTTGAGTTGTCTGCAGCCTTTGTATGTCTCTTTTAGTTAAGGTCCACGTCTCCGCACCATACGTAAGCACTGGAAGGATGCATTGATCAAACACTTTTCTTTTAAGACATAATGGCATATTGCTCTTGAAAATTATGCTGTTTCTTCCAAAAGCTCTCCAGGCAAGTTTTGTATGCCGATTAATTTCTTCATCAATGTGACCCTCACTTGATATCTGCTGTCCAAGATAAACGTACGTGTCTGTTATCTCCAGCTTTTCTCCATCAATCGATAAATCTTCATTTCTTGTAAAAGCATTGAACATCACTTTTGTCTTCTGAAAGTTCATTTTTAATCCCACTTCTTTACTCTTGTCAGCAAGTTCCTGGATCATACTCTGCAGCTCTGATGGGCTAGTTGCAAAAATGACTACGTCATCAGCAAAACGAAGGTGGGTTAGATAATCTCCATTAATCTTTATCCCCTTGTTTTCCCATCTCAGTGACTGAAAAACACCCTCCAATGTGGCATTAAAAAGCTTCGGAGATATGGTGTCACCTTGTCTCACTCCCTTTCCAATTTTTACGTGTGTTGTATTTTCAAACAGCCTAATCTTTGCACTTGCATTTTCATAGATGTTATTAATAATATTAATGTATGCATCTTCAATACCGCAGGTTTTCAGAGCCATTGTAACTGCTGATGGTTTCACCGAATCAAAGGCTTTTTCATAATCGATAAAAGCCATGCACAATGGAAGTTCATATTCCCTCGCTCTTTCAATTAGTTCTCTCAGCACGTGGATATGATCTATTCTGCTGTAGCCACTCCTGAATCCAGCTTGTTCTCTCGGTTGAGCCATGTCCAGTGCTACCTTCAAGCGGTGTGAAAGAACTTTAGTGAAGATTTTATAAACTACTGATAGGAGGCTGATAGGTCTGTAGTTTCCGAGATCCTCAATGTCACCTTTCTTATGTAGCAGGATCATTGTAGCGGTGTTCCAATCCTCAGGAATCTTTCCTTCATTAAGGCATCGAGTGAAAATTTGGGCGAGTACTGTTTCGATTTCTCCACTTGCTTCTTGTATGATGTCTACAGTAATTCCATCTTCTCCTGGAGCTTTTCCCCGCATCATGTTCTTGATTGCATGTGCAACTTCTGCTGGAAGGACTGGAGGAACTCTGGTACTGGTATCTTTCATGATGTCTGGAGTGCATGTATCATCCCTTTCATATAATTTGGAGTAGAAATCTTTCACTCTTGTCAAAATTTCGCCTCTATTTCTTGTTACAGAACCATCTTCTTTTCTCAGTGCCATAATCTGTTTTCTTCCCTTACTGAGATGTCCCTTTGCTATCTTTAGGCTTTGGTTGTTTTCAATTGCTTTCCTCACTAGTTCACAGTTGAATTTTCCTTACGTCTTCAGTGATACTTTTTCGTACTGTCCTGCATAGCTCTATATATTTCCACTTTGGAAGTCACATCTTCTTTAGTTGTCCTCATCTCTCTTCTTTTTTGCATCAACATTTTGGTTTTTCCTGATAATTTGTTCACATGCAACTTGTTCTTAGACCCAGCTAATTTTGTTGCTGTTTCCATAAGAGCTTTGGTTACTTTTCTGTTAACTTCAGAAATATCCACTTCCTCTGATGTTAGGTCTTCTAAAGCAGAGAATCTGTTCTTCAGTTCCAACTTGAAGGTATTATGGTGTTTTTTAAGGTTGGTTATGTCAATACATTTTGTTTGTCTTATGAGCTTGCCACGTTGGAGTTTAGTGTTGAGGTGCATCTTACATCTCACCAATCTATGGTCACTACCTGTGTTGAACTTGTTTAGCACACTGCAGTCTTCTATGACGAATTTTTTGTTACACATAATAAAATCAATTTCACTTGTCGTCCCATTTGGATGTCTCCATGTCCATTTCCTGTGTGGCTTTTTCTTGAAGAAGGAGTTCAAGATGCAAAACCCTTCTGCCTCTGCAAACTCAACGAGAGTATTTCCACGCTGGTTTCTGTTGCCATGACCGAATTTACCTACTGAAGTTTCATTCTGTTGCCGTTGCCCTATTTTTGCATTGAAATCTCCCATAATTATTTTCAAGTGCTGCTTACCTTTATTATTTAGATGACAAATTTCCTCATAAAATTCTTCAATTTCTTCTTCAGGATGACTCGTGGTGGGTGCATAAGTTTGAATAATCTATATATATATATTTGTATGTATATACACACACACCGATGAGCCATTACATTATGACAACCCCCTGCCTAGAGAAATGAGCGCGTCTCGTGACCGAATGGTGTCATAGGTGAAATTCATAGAGCAGTATATATAATACCCAAGGACCGGCTTTCGGTTAGTAGAGCGTTTGGAGTCAGAATATGAAAAGTTGCCGATTTGTCGGAGTTTGATAAAGGACAAGTTGTGATGGCACGGCGTCACCGATCTCCGTCCTCCGAAACGGCGCAGCTAGTCTGTTGTTCACGTGCCGCTGTAGCAAGTAAGTATCAAAAGTGGTGCACATATGGCCGAACGACAAACCGTCGTCCAGCTGTGTGTCGTCCGCAGCTCATTGATACTAGAGAGGAGCGGATACTGTCGCGCATTATTCACAGCGACCGCAGGGCCACAGTGCGACAAATCACCCGCAGCTACAACAGTGTTCGGTCGTGTTTGTTTGCTGCTCCTGCGTGTGTATATTTTTTACTTCGGCTTTAGCGTTGAGTTTTAAAGCACTACGTGCTAGTTTTTTTTTTGTTTTTTTTATGTTTACTCATAGAGTTAGTGAGTATATTAAATTAATTTAGTAATTTTTCATACTAATCACAATTAGTTTTTTTCGGGTGTTGGTTATTTTTAATCGCACCTGAATTCTTTATTACCCAAGTCTGATATACTGCATGTCAGATACCAATGATGTTTTAAAGCAAGTAGCTTCAATGGCAACAACCTCTGCAAAGTCTAAACCTGCATGTAAGGTTTCTCAAGTTTTTGCATCAACATATGATACCACGGCTTCTACTTCGGGGATTTCAAGGTCACTGAGTCATGAGAAGTGGCCGGAATTGCCGGGCATAGCGAAAGAAGGTAACACAGTGCTTCAGCCATCTAATGTGAACAGTTTTGCTGAGACTGCAAGGAATATTCATACAGTGAAAACTGCAACAGCCCAAAGTGCATATACGTCCAGTGCGACGGAGATAACAAGGATTAATAAAGTGCTACGTGTCAATATTGCAGATGAATCGCCACAAGGTAAGGTATTGTGCACGGCTTTACATCTTAGTATTTATTTCCCAGCACTTAGTGATACACCAATTCCAATCTATTTAGAGGCAATAACCAAAATTGTACCTAAAACATGTATTGAATCCACGATCAGACAACGTGGAGGAATTATTGTCCATTTACTCATCAAGAAACGGCTGAAAAACTATGTGTGAATGGTATTGATATTAAGGGAATACATTTAATACCTACACCCGAGGTCCAACGTCCTATTACAGTTACACCGACACCTGTTCCACCAGCAATTCCCGATGCATTGCTTGTTCAAGCCTTAGGGACTTTAGGGCGCATAGTGGACGAAACTAGGAAACTTCCTGCGACGTCAGCAGAATCAGCTTTTCATCATGTAAAAGGCCCAAGGAGGCAATACATACTCATTTTTCCGTCTGAAAAAGATTTAGCGAACAGACCTGAGACAATGGAAATTCTCACAGAAACAAGAAGGTATGTTTTTAACATATTTGTGGGAATACAATGTTTTCGTTGTAAGGCGGAGGGTCATGTGGCGTCAAGGTGCCCACATATATCCCAGCCTGCAGTAACAGCTTTAAAAACCACGAACCAAATCCATGATGCTGCGGAGCCTCGAGTTGATTCTAACTCGGATTCGAATCAAGCAGAAGGAAATATAGTACAGGAGCCATTGCAAATGACAGTGCAGCTGGAATCTGAGAGGGGGACAGTAGTACAGCAGCAGTCGGAACTTCCGAGAGAGGTCGGAGTACAGCAACAGCTGGACTCTCCCGTTGTACCTGTACAGAAGGGTATAGAAACGCCCGAACAGGTAACAGAAATGGATATTTCTGAGCCACCAGAACTGACTATTCAACGGGGAGTGGACCCCAGTGAAAGTATTTCTTCCAATAAAACACCACGAAAAAGGTTAGAACAGCCTGAGTCTCTACATCCTGAACGTGAGCAACACGAGAGAGGAAGGCCTCCAAAAATCAAAAGAGACATTATGAAAAGCCTCAGTCAGATTCAAGTTCACGACAGACATCACCAAGAACTGGAAGAAGCGAGTCGCCAGTAGAGACGTATAATAAATTTGAAATCCTTTCCGATTGGAAGGATGTTTCAGCAGAAATCGAAGAAAGTAAATCGCAGACTTCAGATGATAGCATGATGGGCAGGGAACACTGCATAGCCCAATACAGACTCTAGAAAGCCTGCTTGGAAACAGTGAAATACTCACAGCTCCTTTAACGCAGGAAAATCTGAAAACCCTGTTTACTGTGAAAAGTCATAGTTCTATTTTGCATTTGCAGTGCATTAAAGACAATATGAAAAAACTGCCCGAAATGATTGCCCAGCTGAATACATTGAGTGATTTGTCCAAAAGGGCTCCAAACCTTTTAGAAAGGAAGCCTTTCCGTCACAGAATTCAACAATTTATTAATGCATTGTACAAGCACAGTTCGAAACATCTACAGCCACAGGATGATTTACTTGTTGAAGATTGTGACATATAAATGTAGAGGAATGCCTACCTCTACAGCTAATGCACTCGTATACGAAGATATTCGTCGGCATTCCCCGCAGATTGCGTTGCTTCAAGAGACAAATTGTGCAGAGACAACCCAATAAGCAAGGTGGAGGATCTGGCCTTTTGTTTTTCATCATAATTGTAGAACACATATCGGAAATGGAACGGCAATAGGACTCCATCATTCAGTTTTCCCACTACTAAAAGATATTCGTGAGCCACAGGGTAGGTAAGGCTGTCTACAATATCTCTCCTTTCAGTTTCATGAAGAAAATTTTCATCTTATTAATATACATGTCCCACAAAGTGATAATGAAGCAATACCCCTGTTATATCAAGTCAAGACATATCTCGAAACTATTCCATCTTCAGATAATATAATTTTCGCAGGTGACTTCAATTGTGTATTAAACCCACAGCTTGACCGATATCCACCAACAAATATTCATTCTACACGCAGTGCCCTAGTTAATGAAATTATGACAGAATTTGATCTTGTTGATACTCACAGAATGATGCATCCTGACTCGAAGGATTATTCATACATTTCAGCTGTTGCTTCTTTAAATACAATTGTACGAATGGACAGGTTTTATGTGTCCAATTTTCTGCGCTCCCGATTTGCTGCTTCATATATCTCAACTAGTGTTGCATCTGATCATAAACCTGTATGTTTCACATTGCTTATGGCCCCAGCCACCCTTCCTCATTCACCTGTTTGGACAATTGATGAATTATGCCTTTCTAACCCGGAATTTCAAACAACTGTCAAAGGTATCCTTGCGAATGCTGTACAACATTTAATTACTGAAACAGATAAGCTTACACTGTGGCTCACGACAAAAGAAAAAAATTATTGCTTATGCTCAACGGTTCTCGTTTCGGGAAAAAAACACGAAGTCAAATGGAAATTGACCAACTGCGTAGAATGTTAAAAGTCACTGCACCTTCATCTATAACATACTCAGTCTATCAAACCCAACTTTATCAGAAAGTGCAAGTACATGCAAGAACAGCACTTTAACGCTTGAAGTTTCAAATTCGCAATCTTCAAGATGACCCTATTCGAACACTAAGGCAGTTGGAAACACGAAAGGGCAAACTCAATACTATTACACAGTTGAGGCAATCTGGCGGATCTGTGAAAATGAACCCTCATACTATTTGCTCAATTGTTACTCATCATTATCAGCAAAGATTTCAACCGACAGTACAATCACCGAACCTGCAATCCCCACTGTTTCACGACCTGCCTCAGATTCCAGAAGGATTAGCGACTGCTTTAGATGATACGATTTCACCAGGGGAAATCACGAATTCTATTTCAAGATTAAACCATCGCAGTGCACCAGGACCAGACGGCTTATCTATTCCATTTTACAAACTTTTCAAACTTTTTCAGAAGTCGCTCCTTCCTCTGTTACTTGCAGCTTACAATTATATCTTTTTTTCTACCACTTCATCTACTGCCTTTACCACAGTTTTTCTGAGATTGATTCCGAAGTCTGGCGATCTTCGCTTATTAACGAACTGGCGACCCATTTCGATACTAAACACTGATTAGAAAACACTAGCGAATATTCTTTCTAACAGACTCAATCCAATACTCAGCTATATAATCCATTCTGACCAGTCATATACTGTACCCAACCGCTCTATTTATAATAATATTAATACGATTCGAAACCACTATGATCTTGCAGCAGCTCAATCAGAACCACTGGCACTTTTTAACATTGACCAGCGCCAGGCTTTTGACTTGATCTCTCACTCCTATCTTTCTGCAAAACTTTATGCTTTTGGTTTTCCGTCGGGATTTCGAGGTGTGATTGTAGCACTGTATACTGATGCCAGTATTAGAATACGTACTTCAGATTTCATTACCACGGCAATCCAATTTGAAAATGGAATTAGGCAAGGTTGTCCCCTGTCCGGACAACTGTTTGCGATAGTTTTTGAACCTTTTTTGCGATTACTCAGGAAAAGGGTTCTGCGAACACTACCTCCTACAGTTGCCAAAACTCGACATCATAGGATTATCTTGTCATCATATGCTGATGATTTGACTGTTTTTGTGAGGAAGGACATGGACTTTGATGTCCTTAAACAGACATATGAGATTTATGCGACAGCTTCAGGTTCTCAAATCAATCAGAACAAATTGTACCGGACTGTGGGCCGGAAGCTGGTGTGGAATAACCGATTCGCCGTGGTCAGCCAGGTGGACATCTAACACTGTAAAATTATTAGGAGTTCACATTGGAAAGAAATTTTTTGTTGCTGAAGCCACATGGGCTGCTACCATCAAGAAAGTACAAAATAGGTTGGCTTCCTTAAATTGTCTGAAACCTCACTTGTCTTACTTTAGCAGAGCAAAAATTATGAATTCAATGATACAACCGATATTGCTTCATACATGGTCTGCAGCCTTACCTCCACAATTTATACTAAAAAACATCCAACAAGGAATAGTCAAATTTATATGGAATAACATACATTGGATTCAAGGAAAAATTATTCAACTACCGGTGGATTATGGCGGGTTAAACCTGCACAATGTTGCATACAGACACACTGCTTCCTCCTTTGTTTCATTATTGCGAGAACTATCTACAGCTTCTACTGCCTCTCAGACCAGTATTAACATTCTTTTCTTCCCAAAAAATCCGTTTCTTACTCCCATTTCATTTCTGCGAATAGAGCTATACCCATTGACTCTCCGTGACATCCCTGAGATTTACAAAACCTCACTATCCATCTGGACTTCCCTTAAACCAACCCGACTCCCTCCCTCCTGTACTAATGAGTTACTCGCAGAGCCTCTTTTCTTCAACTCAGTTATTCATCCTATCAATAGCACTTATTTTCACTACTCTCACTGGTTTACTCGCGGTGTTGTCTTGGTGCGGCAACTCGTACATCAAGATTTTACGTGGAAATTTTTTGAAGAAATAACACCAACGCTACTCATCACTCCAGAATATCGAGCCCAGCATGCTTTGATCAAAAATTCACTACGACGGCTGTACCCACACCTAGTACAACGAACGGGGTTGAAACGTGTATCATCTGCATCACTACTTTTACCCTTTCAAATTTACCTAAATGATAAGTCATTTAACCAGACTGCTATTGGAGTTAGAGATCTGTATCAGCATATAGTTACAGTTAATGAAACCCCGAGGCCCATTCAAGGAGTTTCGTCAGAAAAGCTGGAACAGACCTGGTCAACAGGTTTAAAATCTTACTCCACACCCAAAGCACGAGACCAACATTGGCTGCACCTGCATAATCGGCTATTGACACCGCACGAAATACACAGGTTCAATCTGCGCTATACACCAAATTGTTCATATTGTGCCACAGTTGGAAATATTAGCCATTCATATATGATGTGTATAGTGCTACAACCATTGTTCTCCATGATGTTTGCATTCCTTGAAAAGGTATGTACCCTTTCACATACAATGACTAATTATCATATTTTGTATAATAACCAGCAAGCAGAGAGAAGGCATGGGAAAGTGTGTATAACGATTATTTTACAGGCAAAATACACAATATATCTTCTGTATAAGTTTGGAATTCAAAAATGATCATTGAGACGTTATTCACTTGCGCGGGGTTTTCTGCGTCAAACTTTTAGAGGAGCCTTAATTGCTACCATGCAAAATGATTATGAGGAAATGAAACGGAGAGGACAGAATCTAGAATTCCATAATAAGTGGAAGCATAATAAGAACTGGTATGAGATTACTAATGGACTGATATCACTAAAAATATAATGCAATTTGTAAAATAAAAGTTGAAGGCATGACTCATTAGAGCAAAGAATTGCTGCTCAGTCACACTGTGCAGTAAAAATACTAAACAGAGTGTAATTAGTGTATTATTCCATATTTGTTTCAGATGTAAGTAAGTAGTTTGATGGTATCAGTATATTTTGTATGGTATTAAGGATTTGCAACCTTAAAAGCTTTTGATTTTGTACGCCATTCGGTTTACGATTCACGCAGGTAATAGAATAAGAAATCAAGAAATGTAATTGAAATGTAAAAATGTGTGAAATGAAATTAGAAGACGATGACACGTAGTAGTGGAAGAAAGAGTGTTGTAATGGTTCGTGTACATTGTATAGGGGAAAAGACCACATTAATGATTATCAATTATTAGAGTTAAAAGCTGAGAATTACTGACAGAACCAAGTGGTAAAAAAATGGTGTTATCAGAAATTATACTGAAAATACGTTAGGCTTATACTGTTAAATATCGTACATGTCTGTTGTGGTTTTGATTACTGGTTTTTGTCAAAGAAGTAATGTTATGAGGAAGAGAATATATGTATGATTTAGAAATACTGTTTTCCAATTTTTCAGTATTGAACTTTAGACTTTTCTGCACGATAGTTTGTATTTAGTGTAAATAAGATGAATGATGAATTCGGTTGGGTTGAATTGAATAATGCGAGCTTGGTGAAACACTATTGATTGACGGGTATGATTTATGACGATGAGGTTTCATGGGAACAAGTGAGAATAATATAAAGAATTGGAGTTCATGGACGTATTATCTTAGTAGTGAAGCATAGACCACTTAATGTTGCATAATGTGTTGTTCTTTATAATTTAACAAATAAGTAATGTCATGATTTCTTGTTGTCAAATCGCGTGGTAATCATTTATTCACTACTTAAGTTGATAAAGTGAGAAAGTGGGATATTAGTAGGAAAGAAGGGCAAGGTGTGTACTTCAGTAAAAAGTCAGCTTGCAGCAGTTGTGCGACGAAGTGCGGTGTATAACAATACTTTAAGTTACAGATTTTGCAGGGAATCAGAATCTGTAGATAAGCATTTATTCATTTGCGCAGTGTTACAAGATGTGTGAGTTTTTGAGATAAGAGAATTGAGTATTTTAGTTGTTGCATTGAGGTGAGTAATTTGATTTTGAGAGCGCGAGAGTCTGAGAGCAGTGGTGTAGAGTGGTTGAGGATCCTTAATGAGGGATGAAGCAGAAGTGAGATCACGAATGTGTTTTTATGTAGGAGTACAGATCAGTTGTATATTTTAATTCAAGTAGGAACTTTCGATTATAATGATTTATATGTTGAAATGTAATTGTAATCTGTGAGAGCTTGTAATAGTTGAATGGCGGAGTCCAATGAGCTCAAGATTAAAGTCAGTTTGAGGCAGTTGTGTGTCTGACCGCTCAAATGTTTGGTCTAAGTTAAAATTACCAAGTGGCAATTACAGAAAGTGATAAGAGTAGATTGAGAGTTTCAGGTTTTCCATGTCAAAGTAGGTAGGTTGAGATTAAGCATGTTAAAGGTGTTTTGGAATATAGCAGTCATTTTTGTTTGTGGTTATACGGCTATATCGCTGAATATTGAAGGGTTTGCATCAATTACTATCATGAGGTGTAAAAAAAAGGCTGCGTCTACCCATGATGTATGTTTTTGCCCGCTGTCTTGGCCTATGATGGTTTTCAAGGGAAAACGGATAGTTCCAGTGTCAGAGAGAAGGTAATGACGAGATCACAAACTAATGTTGGACTTCAGTCATTTATTTATTCTCAATAAATAGTCATAACGAATATAATATTTGATATGGTGGAGATAAATGTAGTTGTAAATTTGTGAAAACTATAATTTGTTGAATTATGGAGTCAAGTGTGTACACTGATTAGAGTCAGTTAGCAGCAATTGTGCGACAGACAGCATAACTGTTGTTTATGTTGTATATGCTTCGAGGCAATTAAAAGAAATAAGGAGTGTAGACTGGTGTTTTCAGGTTTAAAATGTTAAGGTAATATGAGTCCAAGTGTGTACAAGGTGTAGTTTAGAATCTTGCAGACATATTTTGTAATTTGTGCAATTATATTGTTAAACGTCGAAGAGACTATGTTAAATATTATTGTTAAGGAGTAATAGAGAGAGGAAAATGCGTCTTTCCAATATTTTGTCTCTGCCGGCTTTCGTAGTGAAAGCCGGCTTGAGAAAACTGGAAGGCGCTGCGTCTTTTACTTCTGGTGGCTTTCGCGGGAAAGCTGACTTGAGGAGTGCAGGACGCGAAATTTTTTTTTTAAATCAAGCGTGTAGGTCTGTTATCATAAGAGTTTTATGAATATTAAAAGGTGTGGATTGATCTTTTAATTTAAAGCAGAAATTACATAGTGGTGTCAAATTTTCTGTGGATATATAAAGTACAGAGTATCTTTGAATAATTGGCATATTGTGAGTACTATTGTAAAAATGTACAAAAGACCGGAATCAGAGAGAAAGTAACGAAGAGATCATAACCTAATGAAGGACTTCATTACAGTAATATATATTAAATAAATAGTTACTTACGAGTATAATGCTTGATAAAGTTGAGATTAATGCAATGTAATCGTAAATTTGTGTGAACTGTGATTGGTTGAATAGTGTCAAGGAAATGCACACTTACAATGTATTCTGGAAAATGTTTTTTTATCTCTTTAATTTATTGTAAGAAATTCTAAAAGTTGCATGCTTTGAACTGTTTGTAAAAATTTGATTGTCACAAGTGGCGTAATGGACCAGTGTGGAGAGTTTCTTGGTAAATGGATTTGATTTCATTGCCAAGAAGTATTGCGTGGAAGCGTACCTTCCAGTTTGAATTACATAATGTATCTCCCGCTGCCTAACCATACGAAGACGATTCTTTGTTTATTGTTTTTGCTTGAGGTTTTGAAAAATTATTTATTGGCTTTAAGCTTTTTTAATTAGCTTTTAGTTTTTTATAATGTTGTGTGGAAACATGTTATGTTGTATTCTTTTAGAACAATAAATACTCTTGAAATACAACAGTGGTGATCAGGGCAATGTGCCACAGCACACGGTTCATCACAGCCTTCTGCGCATGAGCCTGCGTAGCCCAAGACTCAGATGGTTCCCCATGCTTACTGCAAGTCATCGCCAACAACGTATGAAATGGACCCAAGATAATCGAGAATGGACCATGTATGATTGGAAGAAGTGGCTTGGTCCGACAAATCAAGATTCCTGGTGTATCACGTTGACGGCCGAGCGCGGACACGCCGATTACCAACAGAGGCTATGGCACCTGAATGCACTGTTTGGCGGAAACAGGCCGGCGGCGGCGGTGTTATGCTAGGGGCGATGTTTTACTGCGACACTTTAGGCCCCATTATCCCAACAGCACAATCCCTGACAGCTGTCAGATATCAGAACATCGTTGCGGACCGAGTGCACCCATTCATGGCAACTGTGTTCCCTGCTGGTAATGGCCATTACCAACTGGATAATGCGCCATTCCACACTGCCAGAATCGTCAAGGAGTGGTTCGAGGAACATGCTGGTGACTTTCTGTTAGTGACCTGACCTCCAAATTCACCTGACATGAACCCCATCGAACATTTGTGGTTCGACTTGGAAAAGCGGGTTCGTGCTAAATCACCACCACTTCGAAATGTACTAGAACTGGAGGACCTGCTGTTGACATTATGGTACCAAATATCACAGGATATCTATCGCCTCCTCATCGAATCAATGCCTCGCCGAGTTGCCGCTGTTTTGCGTGCTAAAGTGGGTCCTAGAGCTTATTAGGTAGGGGGTCATAATGTGATGGCTCATCGGTGTATATATTGAGGGGGGACTGGAAAGTAATGTCGTTTTTAGAAAAAAATGAGAAACACTGTTTGTAACAGAAGAAATTTATTTCTTAATCAATTAACTATTTAACTGCCATAATTATCGATCACACTTGCCCATCGTGAAATGAAACTTTCAATGCCGTCTTTATAAAAAGACGTTGGCTCTGATTGGCTGTGATGGATAAAATCTTTCAAAATAAGGTTTGATCCCTTCTATTCAAATGGGTTTATTTAATGGAAAAATGTCCAGCTAAGAAATGTCTTACTAGCTTTGTTTATGGCCCTATCAAGGTACGTATTTCGCTCTGTTACCCACACTGTCTCTCTCTCTCTCTCTCTCTCTCTTTCTCCCTCTCTCTCTCTCTCTCTCTCTCTCTTTCTCCCTCTCCCTCTCTCTCTCTCTCTCTCTCACACACACACTGTGACTTTCCCTACTTCCTATTACTAATGATACCAGGCAATACTAAAAAAAGCAGAACAAAGCTCACTCATTACCTTTCCTGGTTAGTCAAAATCTCTTTTCACTTCCACTTTCATCTTTTTCTGTTTCTGAACCTCTAGTTTTTTTGTTTTTTTTTCTGCTGAAGCTAGAACAGATCATTTTATCTCCATATTTACAACACATTATAGTTCAATTACTAATCAAAAACTTCTGTTATGGGAATTCTTACTAGGAAATGTTTTATTTTAATCGCAAAATTAAATTTTGCAATTCAAATTAAAAAGACAGCCAAAAGAAAGAGAAGAGTTTTCTCCGAAAACTCTTCTCCTTCTTTTGGCTTCTAGTATAAATGCTACGATATATTGGTGTTTTAACATCGGCAGTTTTTTTCGAAATTACATTAAGGATTCATTCCAAAATTTTCCCGGAAAGAAAACAGTGACAAATGAAGAGGGTACCGAAGAAGTTGAGGGTTCCTGAAACCCTCTCATAAGTAAAGTAAGAAAAACTACATATTTAAGACACTTAATAAAGAACACCTACCTTAAAAAATATCTTTTCTTGGAAATCAAAACTGATAGTAAAATAAAGTCATTACGTAGCTTGGCAGTAGAAAATATTGCGTAAAATTTAGGGCATTCTTTCAATGAACTCTTTTTCACCAGGCAGAAGCAAAGAGTTTCCCATTCTGCTCAAACTATCAGAAGAGGAACCACAGTGTTTTCTCTTGGTTTCTGTGAGTTAGATATAAACCGTCTTCGCAGCTGAGGTATTCGTTTCATGCGGGAAATATAGTTAATTTTAGTGGAATTATCTTACTGTGTTGTGAGTAAAGGATACATGGCAGAGTATTCGAAAGAGATAAACGTTGCAATAACGTGGGACTCAGTTGAAATAAACCTAAAAGCCTTTTAGGAGTACTGCCTCGATCCTGAAAGCACTCGCATCTGGGTAATGACGTCTTTAGGCTTTCATGACCAGGATAACCATCCTTGTCTCAACAGGGTATCAAACGAGGGTACAACTCCTGTGGCTAAGCAGAATTCCATATTAAATGATAATTCGACCACCAGTGAGGCAAACAAATATGTACGCTTACCAAAAATTATAAAGCAGTCGTTTTCACGCAACCACAAATATCGCTACACTGAAGTCTTTCAACAAATATGGCATTAGCTTATCAGGAAGCATCAAATTCTGTCATGTAATCCTCGACACGAAACCTGACAAACTCTACGTTTCTCGGGGTCAAATAAGATATGACATTTTTGGGAATTCTTTTTTATTGATACGAAATTTAAGTGCCTTAAAAAGTTTGGCATTATTTTTAACACGTAATTTATGAACATTATCTACCTCCTCCGGTAACTTCGGTAAGAAACGAAAAGAGACGAAGGGCTTTGGAGCTTTTCACAGCGAGAATCTGGAAATAAATTGAGTCAGCCGAGACAGACGTCATTCATCAAAGTGTTACGCTATTTAGGAAAATATTAGAATTAATGCCTGGAGTGATTTTTTTTACTTGCAATACTTACTCTTATAAATTATATATATTTGTGCTGCGGGTAGTTTGTAGCGTATATTATATTTTAACCTTCCTTCTTGGTTCCTGTTTTCTTATGTAAATTTTGGTTTATTCTCGTTAAGCATTTTCTAGTCCGTACGCTACATTTTCTCGCTCGCCGAATTAATGTTGGGGTAACCTGACGATAGGTCAAGAGAATGACGTACGCAAACGACAAGAATAAGAGTGCTGTTTGGAATTGTATCCGGGAGATTGATGAAAGTTGCGTTGTAGGAGCTTTGATTTTGAGTCACTCATGCTAAATGTTACGCTTCGTTGTTCAGGAAAACTCAATTACTTGTCGAATGTTGGCGTAACTTTACAGTTATTCTGTGTCACGAGCATTTGACTTATTCTGATGTTGAAGCGATAGTTGCTGGACTGCGAATCAGAGTTATATTCTGCATTTGATATTTACTGACTTATACGCAAAAATAGAGCAACGGCAACAGAATGAAACTTCAGTAGATAAATTCGATCACGGCAACAGAAACCAGCGTGGAAATACTTTCGCTGAGTTTGCAGAGGCAGAAGGGTTTTTCATCTTGAACTCCGTTTTCAAGAAAAAGCCACACAGGAAATGGACATGGAGACATCCAAATGGGACGACAAGTGAAATTGATTTTATTATGTGTTACAAAAAATTCGTCATAGAAGACTGCAGTGTGCTAAACAAGTTTAACACAGGTAGTGACCATAGATTGGGGAGATGTAAGATGTACCTCAACACTAAACTCGAACGTGGCAATCTCATAAGACAAACAAAATGTATTGACATAACCAACCTTAAAAAACACCATAATACCTTCAAGTTGGAACTGAAGAACAGATACTCTGCTTTAGAAGGCCCAACATCGGAAGAAGTGGATATTTCTGAAGTTAACAGAAAAGTAACCAAAGCTCTTATGGAAACAGCAACAAAATTAGCTGGGTCTAAGAACAAGTTGCATGTGAACAAATTATCAGGAAAAACGAAAATGTTGATGCAAAAAAGAAGAGAGATGAGGACAACTAAAGAAGATGTGACTTCCAAAGTGGAATATATAGAGCTATACAAGACAGTACGAAAAGATATCACTGAAGACGTAAGGAAATTCAACTGTGAACTAGTGAGGAAAGCAATTGAAAACAACCAAAGCCTAAAGATAGCAAAGAGACATATCAGTAATCTAAGAAAACAGATTATTGCACTGAGAAAAGAAGATGGTTCTGTAACAAGAAATAGAGGCAAATTTTTGACAAGAGTGAAAGATTTCTACTCCAAATTATATGAAATGAATGATACATGTACTCCAGACATCATGAAAGGTACCAGTACCAGAGTTCTTCCAGTCCTCCCAGCAGAAGGTGAACATGCAATCAAGAACATAAAGCGGGGGAAAGCTCCAGCAGAAGATGGAATTACTGCAGACATCATATAGGAAGCAAGGGAAGAAATCGAAACAGTACTCGCCCAAATTTTCACCTGATGCCTTAATGAAGGGAAAGGTTCCTGAGGATTGGAACAACGCTACAATGATCTTGCTGCATAAAAAAGTTGAGATTGAGGATCTCAGGAACTAAAGACCTATCAGCCTCCTATCAGTGGTTTATAAAATCTTCACTAAAGTTCTTTCACACCGCTTGAAGGCAACACTGGACATGGCTCAACCGAGATAACAAGCTGGATTCAGGAGTGACTACAGCACAGTAGATCATATCCACGTACTGAGAGAACTAATTGAAAGAGCGAGGGAATATGAGCTTCCATTATACATGGCTTTTATCGATTATGAAAAAGCTTTTGATTCGGTGAAGCTATCAGCAGTTACATTTGCTCTGAAATCCTGCGGTATTGAAGATGCATACATTAATATTATTAATAACATATATGAAAATGCAAGTGCAAAGATTCGGCTGTTTGAAAATACAACACACATAAAAATTGGAAAGGGAGTGAGACAAGGTGACACCATATCTCCGAAGCTCTTTAATGCCACGTTAGAAAATGTCTTTCAATCACTGAACTGGGAAAACAAAGGGATAAAGATTAATGGAGATTATCTAACCCACCTTCGTTTTGCTGATGACGTAGTCATTTTTGCAATAACCCCATCAGAGCTGCAGAGTATGATCCAGGAACTTGCTGACAAGAGTAAAGAAGTGGGATTAAAAATGAACTTTCAGAAGACAAAAGTGATATTCAATGCTTTTACAAGAAATGAAGATTTATCGATTGTTGGAAAAAAGCTGGAGATAACAGACACGAACGTTTATCTTGGACAACAGATATCAAGTGAGGGTCACATTGATGAAGAAATTAATCGGTGTACAAAACTTGCCTGCAGAGCTTTTGGAAGAAACAGCATAATTTTCAAGAGCAATATGCCATTATGTCTTAAAAGAAAAGTGTTTGATCAATGCATCGTTCCAGTGCTTACGTATGGTGGAAAGGCGTGGACCTTAACTAAAAGAGACATACAAGGGCTGCAGAGAACTGAAAGAAGCATGAAGAAGTGCATGCTTGGTGTAACCAGGAGAGATAAGAAGAGGAACTCGTAGATCAGAAAAATTACAAGAGTGGGAGACATCATGATCAGAGTTAAATCCCTGAAATGGCAATGGGCTGGACATACTGCCAGAAGGACAGACCATGGATGGACAGCCGACATTTTAGATTGGATTCCAAGGGACAGGAAAAGATCCAGAAGAAGACCACATGGGAGATGGGTGGATGAAATTCGAAAGTATGCGGGAGTGACATGGGAGAGACTGGCACAAGACAGACCGTTGTGGAGGAAACTTGGGGAGACCTTTGTCCAGCAGTGGATTGATAATGGTTGACAATGATGATGTGCCTAAAAACGACCAGGAAAGAAATAGTGGATATAGTACGTAACCCATTTCAATTCCCCTGGCCATTATTATTATCTGCTTAATTAGCTTTTTTCATGTCGAATTAAGATAACAAGAACACGAAGTTAATATATACAGTGAAGCCGTATTGTAATCTATCCAAACTTTACAGTGAAGCCAGTTACCGCAGCACTGTTACGCTTTAGTAAGAAGAATGCGTCACAGTGAAGTTATGTTGGGGTTTTAGTTGTACTATAAACAATTATTAATATTCGAGTCATGTCCACTAAAACCCTACGAGTTGTGTTTCGGAATAATCTCCAAGTAGTACAGGTCTCCCATATAGATACACAACATTCAAACGTAGTACAGGCCTCCCATGTAGATACACAGCATTCAAACGTAGTACAGGCCTCCCATATAGATGCACAACATTCCAACGCAGTACAGGCCTCCCATATAGATACACAATATTCAAACGTTTTATGTTTTATAACGAAGTAAATTTCTCCGTCATTTTTGTACACGCCGGGGCTCGAACCCGGGTCCCCTCATTCCGGAATAAGTCACTCTACCAATTGAGCTACGCTGACGTTCGTTCTTGCTGCTATCTGACTTTATGTCGTGTGTGACTTGCGAGGCAGGCACGTCACATCTCCCCCCCCCGAAATAGGGCCGGGAGCATGGCCCACGGGTCAGCCGTGACCATGAATCGTTGCAGGCAGCCATCCGCTGTAGAACGTGCACTTGAGAACTCCCAGTCAATCTGGTGTGTGGAATGCAACATCAAACATTTTTATTTTTTCGAAGCGCTGGAAAAGGGAATTCTCTTATTTTTTCTATCTCGCGGTGTGGAAAGAACATCACACCATTGCGAGATTTTTAACGACCGGGTCATCCGGAAAGTTCTGGCGCCATTATAACGAACTAAATTTCTCCGTCATTTTTGTCCACGCCGGGACTCAAACCGGGGTTCCCTCATTCCGGAATACGTCACTCTACCAATTGAGCTACGCGGACGTTCGTTATCGCTGCTATCTGCCTTTATGTCGTGTGCGTCCTGCGAGGCAGTCACGTCACAGTTTCTATAACCAGAACAAAATGCCTTTAAAAGTGCTACTTGTTCATCGTCAGCTATTAACAAAAGCTGAATGAGCATCTCCTTATTTACTGACAGCTAAAAATATTACAAGCATTCATCCCGCAAACTCATTATATTCAATATTTCTTCTTTTAAAGTAACCATAAATATCCTTCTACCATACGTAATATGTTCGCCATTGCCTGTATAAGTAGACTTAGAGCGAGTTTATGCAAATAACGCTCGCTCTTATGTTTATATTCTTGTATGGAAAGGAAACATTACCTTAATTCGCAAAATGGATAAATAAATACGCCTTTATTGGATCGACATGCCTGAATGAATGTACTGTCGTAATTGCTTCAAATTGCGTTATGAGTAGAGAATTTGATTTCGAAAACGTGTTTTGTGTGCGCGTGTCGCTGCCGTGTTACCTTGTAGATGCTTCGTATGAAGAATAAAAATGGCTAAAGCGTAATATATGTATGGCAGTTGCAATCGCCTTTCGTGAAAACTTGCGGAATATCTCGACCAAAGTTATGTCAAACGTTCCACAAGTTATAACAACGGGGAATTTTAAAACAAAGATAAAGGAAAACATTAAATTTTTACGTTAAATCTGGGTATGGCTTACACAGTACAATTAGTTCACATTACACAGAGGATTTCAAAGGTATTTCACTATTATTTCGAATAAAAAACGAAACATTATTCACAAAATTGACTTCATGTTCCGTTAATAACATTAATGTTGTATTTTCAGATAACTTGCAACGTTTTACCTATTTTGCACATCTGTTCACATAGCTCTAACATTAATGTACCTGTAGATCATGTACTACCTAACGAACGACACTTCGTTCAGTTTTGGGGAAAAATCAAATTACGGGTTACACATGCTTGGACATCAGCGTCTCCTTACTTTCAGCATCGTTTGCCATAATTGAAAGTCCTTGAAGAAAGAGCACCTAAACATAAGCCCGGTGCCAAAGTTAAGAAAGAGAACCACCTACACGAAAACGCTGTACAAGGTTAATAAAGATCATTATCTAGACGAAAGTGCTGTACCAAGATACCACGGTTAAAAAAGAGTATTTCATAGACGAAAACACTGTACCAAGGTTATACTTGGTAGGCATTCACGAGCTTTTCATGACTCACTGTAGATGTCTATGGTATTTTTTCTAAAAGAAGCTTTCAGTTTTGATGCATAAGCGTTAGTCACTCTGGAATACTGGACGTAGGTCATCATCAGCTTAAGTTTTCAAATGTTATTGTGTGAAACTTTAAATGTAGAAAACTTATGAACTAAGCGCACCACACGTCATCTAACCAAAGATCGGGCTTCCAACTGACTCTACAGAGAGGGAAATTGCAACACGGTTCTGTTTGCCATTCTCGTAAGATGAATCTTCGAATTTCAATTTACAGAGGGTGAGTCGAACGTTTTGCAATATTTGCATAAACGCATGTGCTGCGGCAGGTATCTCACGTGTTTAAACTAGTTCAAGTAGCGCACTGCAGTCATTCAAAAGGGATATAAAGTGGTAGTCGTTGCTGTGAACAGCATTGCATGTTGTCCTTCTGTCCGTAGTTGGGACGCCTAAAAGTGAACAGCCACAACCGGCGAATTAGGGAACTTTTGCTTTACGAGTTTGAATTTAGACATAACACTGCTCAAGCAACACGAAACATTTGTCATGCGAAAAGGGAAGGTTCTGTAAACCACAGCAGCTCAACCGGATGGTTCAAGAAATTTCGCTCAGATGACAGAAACCCCGGTGATCAGCCTAGGTCAGGTAGGCCGCGAACCGTGGATTCAGAGGCCATGCGCCAGGCCGTAGAGGAAAATCCGAGAACCAGAACTCTGAGATCATAAGGCGAGGTAGGCATATCACAGACCACCGTGGTTCGTTACCTTCAGGCCCACGGCGAGGTCTACAGCAGCTACCGCATTGTCCCTGACGAACTGACGCCAGCTGAAGCAAACCTCTGAATGGAAGTATGCACGAAACTCCTAGAAAACCCAAGCGATGTACGTTTCATCAAGAAAATTGTTACGTGCGATGAAAAGTTGGTCTATTTCCGTAATCCAAACGCACAAAGGCAGTGGTTGACCCCGGGTCATCTTCCGGGACCTGTTGCCATATGTGGGCGTTTCGAGCACAAGGTGATGCGCTGCGTCTTGCGGAATTTTCAGGGTATAATCCATTGAGAATTTGTTCCAGATGGTTGGATCATCAACGCCAACCTCTACTCTGAACAGCTGGAGTGAATGTATGTCGTTTTGGAGGAGAAGTACCCGGCACTGGTGAACAGAAGGCGTGCCCTCCTACAGCAGGCCAAACTTCGGTCTCATACCGCGCGAACGACTCGGGCAAGGAATTTGAGGGCATCGAACTGATGCAGCGCCCAGCACATGGTGCGGACCTTGCCCTGTCGGATTATTACTTGTTCTGGCCCATGGCTCACTTCCGTCACGAAAGGCACTTCACGAACCAGGAGGAGATGGCAGCTGGGGTGAAGGAGTTCTTCGCCTCGAAGGACAAGAACTGGTACCGCCGCGCAACCAAAGAACTGGCAGACAGGTGGCTAAAGACGGTGCAACTCGATAGCCTACATTTTGAATGCTAGTCAGCTTTCGTCGTAATGGTAGAATGAAGACAGAAAGTGATCTAGATATTGCAAAACTTTCAACTCACACTCTGTAGAATCGAAGAAGGGGCAGACAGATGACTAAAGACGGTGCAACACGATGGCCTATACTTTGAATGCTAGTCATCTTTCGTCGTAAAGGTACGTATGAGGACATAAAGTGATTCAAATATTGCAAAACGTTCGACTTACCCTCTTTCGTACATTCACATTTCTTGACATTTACATTCTCGTAATATGTATCTGCGAAATGTTCACCGCAGTAGTGTAAGACATAAGGCGATTTAAAGCGGAGTACCTAGCGAATAACTGGAAATGTAAGCCGAAAATAATTTTAACGGAGTAAAGTCGCCAAGATTAAATTTCTTCGATTTCACTAACAAGGGGTCCTTACAGCTGACCACCCGCGGATTTCGATGAATTTTTGTTTTAATGAAAGTAGAGGCAAAATGAGGATATATGTGTCCCGGCATTTGATCTAATGCCTCTTATTTTTGGAATAAAAAATCATAACGATCCGAGGATATCATAATGACCTTCGTTATTTCCTGTAAATGATACTTTACCGTAATGTCACGAGGTTCTGCAGCAGTGCATTGTAACATACATTTCCTGTTATGGTGGCTAATGTCGGAAAGCGGGGAATGAACAGTGAACTATCAGTAGCAGCAAAGAACGAAATGCCTGCATTTCCCCATCGTCTCTTAAAGCTCTCTCGTTCTCACTTTTCAGAATTCTGTAAAAAGTTACAACATTGTGTGATATAGGTAGATATTGAATGAAACATATGTATTTATGTGCAATATTTGAGTGAGCTAGCTATGCAGTAAGCTGCAGGTCTTGAAGTGATGCGGACCTTATACTTAACATTGTATTGTGTCATTGTCAATGGCAATTCGGTGTAGTTTCACTAACCAATAATAAAGAGCTTGTAGAAGTAATCGTTGAGTAATGGAGTTTAATAATAAATAGCACATATGGGGACATCGGAATTGTTAGAAGAATCGAATTTTATCACATTTTAGCTTATAAAGTATAATTACGTATTTTTATTTGAAGACCTAACATACACTGAAGTGCCAGAAAATCTGGTACACCAGTCTAATACTTGGTTGGTCCCCCATGGGAGCGCAGGACTGCAGAAATACGACGGGGCATGGACTTCACTAGTTTCTGGAAATATGCTGTAGGCAATGCGCACCATACTTCCTGCAGAGCGTTTCACAATTCGGGTGTATTCCGAGGTCTCGGATTCCTATGTTTGATAGCGCGTTGCATGGCATTCCAATTGTGTTCTATCACGTTCAGATCTGGGGACTTGGGTGGGAATGGTAACACCCCAAACTCAGATGAATGATCCTCTAACCATAATGTGGTGTCCCGACACTTGTGTGGAGGTGCATTGTCCGGTTGGAACAGGCCCAACCTGTCAGCATGAATACAGGACATGAGCGGGTGTACCTCGTCAGAAAGGATGCGCACATTCGTCAGAAAGGATGCGCACATAGCGTTGGCCGGACACAGACGTTTGTAGACGTGCCAGGGGTCCCAGTGAAGTCCACCTAAACACACCCCATACCTTTACGGACCTCCCCCCCACCAGCCGGCACAGTTCTCTGTTGACCGGCGGGATCCATGGATTCATGGGGTGTGCGCCACACACTAATCCTTCCATCTTCCCGATACAGTTGCAAACGCGACTCGTTAGACCAGGCTACTTGTTTCCAGTCATCAAGTGTCCAGTGGCGGTGTTGTATAAAGCATTGAAGTCCGATTATACATGCGAGAGTGTTGCACGCCTATCGCGTGAAACGATTCTTGACATCCGACGATAGTCACGTTCACCCAATGTCTTTTTACGGCCACACTAGTATCGTAGGTTGGAGGTTTTGCCGGAATTCTTGTAGTCACGGAACCCCTTTGCAGTGGTCGTCCGTGAAAATTCGAACTTCGTTTCTACCTCCGAAATACTATGGCCCATCTCACGAGCGCCAACTAAGACACCGCATTGAAAATCGTTTAAATCGTTATATCGTTATTACTAGTCATTCTCATGCCGAAAACAGCTCTGACAGCTGGCAAGGATGTCGATCGGTTTATATGGTTTATATACGCACTGGCGGACGCAACCGAGTAACCGCATAGGTGACGTTGCTATGTATTTTGCATAAGCACGTCTATACCAATTTTTCTGGCACTTCAGTGTATATGTTGTTAGGTATCACTATCGGAGGTTTCGCTTTCATTCATTGGTACACAAAATTGCGGATGATAATTATCATAAAAACAATGAAAACATAACACTTCTCTACAACGCGAGCATTTGATAAAAGAACTGTTCGAGCACTTACATTTCGTTTGTCGAACGTCGTCTGGAAAACACATTACGTTCACATATCCAAAAATCGTTCTTTCACTTATTAACTTTGCAGCAAACCAAGCGTACGGCAACATATTCTTCAAAATCGGCGCAGGAAGTTTATTATGTATAAGTGAATGGATCTTCACGACATTTTCTCGCTTGTTTAAATGCCTATTTTATTTTAAAAGTTCGACAGAGTTTTGTAATTTTTTAATACAATTCTTTACTTGATGGAAAAGGTGCACATCACAAGGATGACAGTATAGGGTACAATGAGGGGGTAAGGATTACATCAGTAGAAGAACAAGGGCCGTTGTTCTTTGGGAAGGCACTGTTAAAGAGTGCTGGATCTGTTTGACCTACCCATGAATCCAAGAACAATACAAACTTTTCTTTTTCGCAAAATGGTCAGATAATGTTTTTCACGAAACTGCTGAAATGCTCTTTCCTTAACTTCCGTGATTACGACGATGTCACGAATACACAAGGGCGCCCATAAGCGGGAGAGGGAGGCTCCAACCCCCCACCCACCCACCCACCCAACACCACCAGCCGTTGCCATAACCAAATTTTTGATAAATTTAAAACACTAAAATGGACGAAACCTTTTTTAAAGCATTTTTAAGAATAATAAGATATCAATGATTGATTGTATCAATTATTTGTTGTATTTCAGTATTTGGTACATTTACTAAGATGTTTGACAGCCTTACAGGAGGTAAGGATTTTTCATAGCTCCCCCCCTAAAAGTACTCATATGGGCGCCACTGCGAATACATTTCCATATTCCGCCGTTAGTCCTTCCACAATCTTGGATACAAGAGGTCCCAATTGTCCCTGAGGCTTTTGCATACATAGAAAAACGTTTGGAAGTAATGCTCTAGAAGCGGTCAATGCATACGGCACAGTGTACCTATGCGTTACTTTGTTAAAATCTCCCAAGAATACCTCTGTTGTTTTTTCTCCACGCACAGAAGGTGTCCTGCTCACATCGATTCTCCTAACAATTCCTCTGTCCCCATATGTGCTATTTTTCATTAAACTCCATTACTCAACGATTACTTCTACAAGTTCTTTATTATTGGTTAGTGAAACTACACCGAATTGTCATTGACAATGACACAATACAATGTTAAGTGTAAGGTCCACATCACTACAAGACCTGCAGCTCACTACATAGCTAGCTCATGCAAATATTGCACATAAATACATATGTTTCATTCAATATCTACCTATATCACACAATGTTGTAACTTCTTATAGAATTCTGAAATGTGAGAACGAGAGAGCTTTAAGAGAGGATGGGAAAATGCAGGCATTCCGTTCTTTGCTGCTACTGATAGTTTACTGTTCATTCCCCGCTTTTCGACATTAGCCACCATAACATGAAATGTATGCTATAATGCACTGTGTAGAACCTCGTGACATTACAGTAAAGTATCATTTACAGGAAATAACAAATTTCGTTATGATATCCTCGGATCGTTATGATTTTTTATTCCAAAACTAAGAGGCATTATATCAAATGCCGGGCCAGATATACCCTCATTTTGCCTCTACTTTCATTAAAACAAAAATTCACCGAAATCCACGGGTGGTCAGCTGTGAGATCCCCTTGTAAGTAAATTACCGAACTTGATGCAAACCAAAAATGTTTTTTTCCGAAAAATGGAAGCACTCAATTTCAATTTTAAGTTGAATTTTTTCACGCCAACGATCTTGGTAGAATAAATCTTCAGATGTGAGGTCACTTCAAACAGAGTTTTATTTTTTTATCTAATCACGTCAATTTCCAAAGAGATAGGTAATAAAGCAAACTCATATTATCATTACCCACAATCCTTTAAATAAGTTCACGAATCTAACTGTAAAGGATTGTAATGACGCATGACAGTTGAATATTGATAACGAACTACCGCCATTGCCTGTAGTTCTTAGCAATGTTCAACTGTCATGCATACTCTCACGGTGGTGCAATAAAGATTTCTGGAGCCGTCACTGCCTACGGTTTCCCTCTGTTCATACGTAATGAAGACATCAACGGAAACATAATGATGTTTTTCATATTAATGCGACTCAGGTAAGCTGTTTAAAGATCATTTGCTTTAACTCGAGATTTCATTTGATTCCTAATGTTTGTATAATCCTTAGAAATGTCTATAGTAACAATTAAACGTAGATTTTCCTTTTTTTTCTCTTTCGTTTTATTTCAACATTGACATTTTTGTTAAGTTTTGATAAATTTGACATTTCTACAGTGGAAGCGGCCAAGTTTAGGGATCGGCCTTATCTTTTATCTTTCCAAAATGCGCAAATACATGAAGTTTACACAATCTCCGAATGTTGACTTTTTCGACAGTCATTTCTTTTTATATTAATTACAACGGTTCTATCGAAATTCGTTGCTTCTTAAACGAACAAATATATCAGGAACTTATCTTCCCATTCCTTTATTGGCCGTTTCTTGATTTTCCCACTGACATGTGTGTGCGTATGAGAATCAGCCGCTTCCACGACTAACACTAAAGTTTCACATCGCAATACCCACCTCTAAAAGGGGATCATATTATGAGTGCAACTTAAATCTCGGACCATAACCGCAAGCGATCATGGAACGTCGGCAAATGCAAATAGCTCTGTGCGATAATGGCTGATTGCAGGGCCATCCAACAGCTTTCCAGGCAACCGTAACCGCTCACAGCTGTAGTGACAGAAGGGACGAACGTTGACGGTGAAAGCAATGTTGTTCGAGAAGCAACATTTGAGGCACTGCCTCCTGTTCGCGTTTCAGCAGAAAAATGTGCCGCGGAAGCCCAGCAAATGATCTGTGCTGCTTTGGATGAGGCTGCTGTGTCCGACAGTATGTGTAAGAAGTGGTTCCATCGGTTTAAGCAGGGAAATGTCGATCTCTGTGATGCGGAACTCCCGGGACAGCCACACAAAGTTGACGATAAGGAACAGGAACAACTGTTGGACGCGGATTCCTGTCGCACACAGTCAGAGCTCGCCCATGAACTCGGAGTAAGACGGCAAGCCATTGCAAAGCGCCTGCACAAGCTTGAACGGATTCACAAGGAGAACCGTTGGGTGCCCCACCAACTCACAGCTGCAAACATGTGTAGGCGCTACGATGTTGCTGTGTCCTTGCTCTCCAGATTCAAGCAGAAGGATTTCCTCCAAAAGATTTTGACCTGTGATGAGAAGTGGAACCTCTATGATAATCCTAAGCGGCACAAATCGTGGGTTTATCCAGGTCAGCCTACCACCAGTATCGCCAAACCGAATATCCATGCCAGGAAGTTGTTGCTGTGCATATGGTGGGATCAGCGCGGTGTCTTACACTATGGGTTGCTCAAACCTAGTGAAACGGTCAATGCTGAGCGTTATCGTCAGACTCTCATTCGTGTGAGTGACGCAATAAAGGCGAAAAGGCCATACACCGGCAAGGGCAGAAGGTCGATCCTTTTGCTTCAGGATAACGCGCGTCCTCCCACCGCAAAAACGACTTTAAACACGATCACCTACCTGGGATGGGAGATTTTGTCCCACCAGGCGTATTCTACAGGCTTCGCTCGTCGGATTATCACCACTTTCGCTCCCTGAAACATCACCTGAGGGATAGGAAACTTCACTTTTGTCGTGGAGGTCCACACAAGTATTGATGACTTTATCAACTAGAAACAGCCCTCTTTTTTCCGCAGTGGCATTCGGCAGCTCCCTGACCGATGGCTCAAATGTATCCAACACGACGGAAAAATTTTCCCTGATTAGGTACGTATTCTATTTGCTATAATTTGCTGTCAACGTGTAGTGCCTGTGGCCGAGAATTAAGTTGCACATCTAATAATTGCCTTCACTCTTTCACTGGCGGTCTCACACAGTGCCCTAAAAACTTGCTGACCTTCTGCATCTTATTTAATTCCAAGACTACTGAATAGCCCAGCACTTATCCTTTCCACGTGAAACCCAGTTGCAACATTAAATTTCATAAAAATCTGTCTAACAGCAGGGTCTCTAGCAGTGCTGTCAATTCACCCATTTTCAAAGTCTCCAAATTACGAGTTGCAAAACGTCTCCAAAAGTGAAGTTGCAAAACCTCTCCAAAGGTGAAGAAAATATCCCTAAAAAACGAGATTTAAATTTTGTTAAATTTTAGTATTGACCTGTATGTCCTTTAAAATTTAATGAAACACTATTATTATTAATTTGTTTATTTATATTAATAATGTAAGAAGAAGTGAATGTGATATCATTATTTCGATTCCCCTTGCTTTTGTAGTAGGGTTTCTGTAGTCTGTTTAGGAGGGAAAGATGCAGCAACAATATTATAAATCACGGTGTTTTCCACTCGACTGGCGAAAGCAGGGCCAAAGCATAGCGAAACTACGGTCTATGATAAAATTCAATTAATTAGGACTAAACGTTGATTTCTTCACTCTTGCAGTAATAATTTTTAAAAAGGATAAAAAAGCAAGATGAAAAAACTTAGTATGCAAAATGTGGTAGGCAAACAATTTTTAAGGTCAAACAAAACCTTATTAATTATAAAAACGACATTCTATTTTCGTTTATTTGTTACTGATATTTTGATTTAGACAAAACATAACTTTAGGTTCAGCGGTGAAATATTTCTGCAAATGGGAATACTGAAGTAACTCCAACCACCATCAAATTCGCAGCCTAAATGATCACAGAGAACAATTTTCTCCCAGACAAAGTCAGTAGGCATAGGTAAGCCTTCTGTGTCTGATAAAAAAATAAAACCGCGTGGGGAGGGAGATTGCATTCTGCAAACATTAAGATTCACGGTAATGAAAACAACGGAAATTGAAGAAGTCATTTTCCTGAATAAATGAAAAACCGCATTTTAAATGCTTGAAACCGTAAATATAAAAAGGGGTGAAATCGCTAAAAGCAAACAAAATCCGCTAAAAAAAGTCACTAAGCCCTCTCCAACCATTCCTTCCCCCCCCTCCAAAAAAAAACATCTTTGTAGGTGACCCAATTCCGCAGTTTTGTTTCGAGATCAACCAAGATATTATTTCGTGAATATCTGTTTAGTCACAGAAACCCTGCTACGTATCAAATTTCGTGAAGATCCATTGAATGACAGAGGCATGACAAAACTAAGAGATTCTTTCGCGTATACGAAACATACTTAAAAACTGAAATAAAATATAATTAAAGTGAGAAAAGTATTTGAAAAAAAGCGTAAGAATGTACGACACTGTGACTGTCGATATTTCTATTTGTTAATCGTGTCGGTATTTTTGTTGTCGATATTTCACACCAAGAGCACTGGAATTTCGTGTGGATATGTACTTATGTAGAAATCTGTCCCTAGAGTTTTGGCTTCGCTCAACAGGAACGTACCGTTTCAGCTCACAGTTAGGAACTTAGTTGTTCAAAATTATCTTAATTCCCAAGCACGAAAATGGTAGTTGGCTTCACCTTCGACTATTAGCATTTTCTTTTCTAACGCGCAGAAACGCAGGATAAGCATTGGATAAGGTAAGCTGCTCATTCGTCGTTCGAACGAAAAAATGTTCAAATCCGAGTCTCTAAAAATTGCCATTTTGCGATCACGTTTCTCACAATGAAGAAGCAGTTTGTCTGATGTGCAGTTGCACTACTGCCCTATATTGCTAGCATGACCAAATATCACTGTTTCTGGAGCTCCTTATACACTGGTGTTTGTTGAAAATACACCACCAGGAAAAACGCATGCTATCAGACTGAATAAAGCTCGCATAGAAACTGCGAGAGACAGCCAAAGAGGGTGGGAAGAAGGAAACGAACTTGAGAGAGATAAACAAGTTGACAGAGTGACAAAAAGAAGTTGGGCGCTGGAGAAAGAAATTGAGAGCTATAATAACTGAGAAAGAGAGGAAGTAACTGTAGAAGACAGAAAGAAACTAAATTAAACTTAAAGAGATTGTAAGGTGAAAGTAATTGAAGGAGAATGAGAGAGATTGAATAGAACCAGAGTAATCGTTGAATGTATGTGTGTGTGTGTGTGTGTGTGCGTGCGTGCGCTCGCGCTTCTTCGGAAGGATAATAATAGACAAAAGGTGTTTGGCGATCATTTGTCTGCCCCAAGTGCCTACTACAGTTTATAATGTTACCGACTTTCTATATCGCAGACTGGAATATTTTTACGAAGTGTCTGATCAAGTATAAATGTTTCAAGAGAAAACATGATTTCTAACTGATGATACCCAAACATTTTTAAAAGGGGCAGCAAAATAGTTGAGTGAAATATGAACTGGATGATAATATCATTCCTTCACGCTGGAAAATAGTCTTGACCGTAAAAGAAAAAAACCCTTGACTGTTATATTATTCCCTGAAGAAGAACTTCCTGTGAGTCTGTAACAAGTGTGACGTACACTATATTGGCAAAAGTCACTGGTCACCCCTTCAAAAGCAAATGCACGGATTTTCTGCGTTGTCAAGATGCGCGGTGCAGCTGCAAACGGTATAAAACAAGCCTGGCCTCCCCGGTGGCGCAGTGGTCTAAGCGATGGCCTCTAATCATTCGTCCGAAAGGAGTCCGGGTTCGAATCCCGGTGAGGCATGGATGTTGCGTTTGTCTTACGGCACTGGCTCTCTCCCTTCCCTGGAACCAGTGACCCTAAATTAGGGACGCGCGACTGCTTATAGCCCATTGAGTTGCTCACGGTGGTCGTTAAACCTCCAATCAAAAAAAAAAAAAAAAAACAGGCCTGCAGCTGACTGCGATCATATCCCACTGCGAGGTTGAGTGAAAATGTCGCGGCGGGAGAGAACTGACTTTGAGAAAGGAAATATTGTTGGGTATTATATTAGTGGGTTGTCCATAAGAGAAACCGAGGAGCATTTAAACATACCCACATAAAGTGTTTTGGATGTACTAAATAAGTGAAAGACACATGGCGTGCTTGAAGCAGAAAAACGTACCGGCAGACCAAAGAAAATCAGTGATAGGGGACGTCTAAGCCTCAGGAGAGTCGTTACAGCTAATCGACGGAGTACTGCACAAGACCTTAGCGTATGAGGTGAGTAAAAATGCTGGAACCACGGTATGTACACGTACCATTCGCAAAGAACTTCATTCCATGGGTTACCTTGGTCGTGCGGCTGCTCATAAGCCTTTCGTCTCCACTTGGAATGCTACTCGTCGTTTAGTATGGTGTAAAGAACATTTATCGTGAACCGTAGTTCATTGAAAACGGGTCCTATGGACGGATGAATCCATATAAACGATCCATAAGTCTGATGGCGTGTATGGGCATGACGGCAGCCGGGGGAACGCTATTTACCTCAGTGTACTGTTCCTACAGTCAAGTTGGGAGCTGGCAGTGTACTCGTGTGGGGGTATTTTTCGTGGTATGGTCCCGGCTCATTGGTTATCGTGGACAAACCTGTTAACCAGCACGTCTACCTCAATATTCTGGACAATTATGCCCAACAAACTCTGTGGCAATACTATGGAACCGAGCCTTGTTGGTACCAGCAGTATAATGCACCGAGCCATAAATCAAGGTCTGTTACGGCGTGGTTTGACGATAATTCCGTATCGTGTGTGGACTGGCCAGCACAGAGCCCTGATCTTAATCCCATAGAGCACCTATGGGATGAATTAGGGCGCCGCATAAGAAGTTTGGTACCAAGGCCTACTACTAAGCAACAGTTAGCGGCAGCATTATGCACTGAATGGAAGCGCATACCTATCTCTGTGTTCCAAAACTTTGTCGAAAGCATGTCTCGAAGGCTCAGTGCATGCATTAAGGCCAAAGGTGGACCTACGCCGTACTAATGTATGTCAATAAATTCTATGTTGTGTTTCTCTTCTAGGTGTCCGGTAATTTTTGTCAATATAGTGTATATTCTGATTTAACTTTCATTTTTAGTTCCTTTTCCTATGTAAATTTTAGTTTGTTCTCTTTTGCACTGTCCAAACTTAACGTGATATCTTCTCTCTCACATGAATGCGCTTGGCAACACTTTTGAAGTCAGAGGGAGTGTCGTATGAATGTGATAAGAACGTTAGATAAAAAGGACAATACAGCAGTTGCTCAGTGTGTGTGTGTGTGTGTGGATATGTTCGATCGTTGTTAAGCTATATTATACGACAAATAATTAAGGTATTATGTGTGAAATGCAAAACTCTCAGTGCTATATTTTGGATTTCATCTACTGTGCTGGACCAATAGAAGGTCATCGTAAGTTTGACTTCTGTATATGTGTTACGTCCGGCGTAAAAGTTTAATTTGAACTATCCCGTGCATCTTTTGCATCGTATTCTCATTTAGTTCAACACTTTCTTAGTCATGGTTTTAGGCATAGCGTAAAACCAATCTCGCACACGAAAAAGGGTTACGTTATACAAGGTGATGACATTAGACAACAGGAAAACCTAAAATACGTCCGTTGCAGATATAAGCGGTGTATGCAGGATGGCAAGTACCCTAATGCTTTCGATGTGAAAAGTTATTTTGGCATTCGCAAACAAAAGAGAGTAGTTTCCAATTATTGTTAATAAAATATATTACAAGAATTCAGGAACAGTGGCGTAACCATGTTTCCAACTCTGGAGGGTCCGATCACACATACACACATTATATGTATACATATTTATACAATATTATATTCATACTGTATAAGATATAGTTTGGGACGCCCTCCCCCTACACACACACACACACACACACACACACACACACACAGGAGCAAAGCAGTTGCTGAGGCGCGATCTAACGGGCACAACACAGGCGCCTCTGTTGGCGAATTGTGGAACTTAGCGAACAGAACTGTAAAACTCATAGATAGGGTAGAAATGTAAACTACGAAGTTGTAGAACTGACTTTGTTTATTAGGAATCGACACCGCTGTTTTATTAAGTACATATTATACACGTGTTTTTATTCTACGAAAAATCACAATCTTATATTATTAAATTTAATTGGTTCACATCATAAAAAAGTGTGCATTATATCATTATATTCCCGAAAAATGGGGGCGGGTCATTTACATTGGGGAACCCCGACTCTGAAAATCTGGGGGACCTGACCCCCCACCCTGACCTCCCCAGTAGTTACGCCTATACTGGGAAAGATGCTTACGGATACTCAAGTCAATTCTCGAAATAATTTTCTCGATCGTTTGTGTTGTTTTCCAAGGAGCGCAAATTATATATCCCTCCCCCCCCTCTCGGTACCAATAAACTTAGCTACGACATTGCCGGAGCGGCCATTCATATTACAGTTGCGGCATCAATACAGATCAGCACTATTTTTAAAACCGTTATAATGCCAGCACCAATATGAGCCAATACTACTTATTGATATCAGTGTTATTTCTTACTGCCATTACAGATTCAGGATCTTGGCGCTCCCGTGGTTGCATGAAACACAGGACCCGGATTCTGGTTTAGTACTGTCCGAGTTAGACCTAGTTGTGATTCCCGAATGGGGATTTGCCCTACGGCGCTCTTCTATCCTTCACTGGAGCCAGTGACCCTAAAGTACGGACAGACTAGCCTTTATAACCCTAAAGACTAATATGGCTCCTTAAAACGCGAAACCAAGAAAGGCATCAAAGTAATAAAGAAATATTCAGTCAAAGTTTGAATTTAATCTCTCAGAATGTCTCGATTACCTCGCTATTAAGCATTCGGCCGTATAAAATCCAAGTTGGGTGTTGCTTACCCTGACGGACCAAAATGATAGAAACATGAAGTAGCATACACTGCTGGCTACCCAAAATGCAACACCAAGAAGGACACGCGATAGCAAAGCCAGATTTACTGGACACATAACAACAGATACAAAGATGAAACGATTGAGCTTACAGGCCCGTGCGACTTGCAGAACACGCAGACATCAATAGTTCGTGTGGCCCCCATGGCTGGCAATAACGGCCGCTACACGCCGCGGCATCGAACGAAAGAGGCTTTGGATGTGGGCTTGGGGTATGTCGGTCCAGTCTGCTTCCACACGTTGCCACAGTTCATCAGGCGTAGCCTCTGGTGGTGCTTGCTGGGCGACTCGGTTGCCGATCAGCAACCAGACGTGTTCGATGGGTGACATATCGGGAGAACAGGCGGACCACGGCAGCAGTGACACCTGGTGGGCCGTGAAGAATTGTTGCACGATGCATGTCACGTGCGGACGCGCATTGTCCAGTTGAAACGTGGCCGCTGGCAGGTCCTGTAGGTAAGGGAGAACTACAGGCTCCAAAATGTTGGAGATGTAACGGTGGCTGTTGAGTGTACCGGTGATGCGTACCAGAGGGGTGCGGGTGTCATATCCAATTGCGCCCCAAACCATAACGCCAGGTGACGGACCAGGTTTAGCGATGCATAATCCAAGCGTCATACAATCTCTCGCTGCGATGTCGCCACACGCGGATCCGACCATCGTAGTGTTGCTGGCAGAAAAATTATTCGTCGGAGAAGACAATGTCATGCCATTCCGTAGTCCAGGCGCGGTGTTCAACGGCCCACTGCCGCCGCGCTCGCCGGTGGTGTAAAGTCAATGGTAATCGGAGAAATGGGCGGCGTGCAACAAGTCCCCGCTCCTGCAGACGACGTCGAACGGTACGTGCTGAGACAGGTTGTTGCGCAACACACCCTAATTCCTGCGCTAACGCTCGCGATGTGGTAGCGCGAGCCGTCAATGCCCGCCGCACAACATGCCGGTCCTCTCGTTCCGTGGTGTGCCGCGGCTGCGGCAATCACTCACGTCGGTCCGTCCGTCCCTCCTTCACCCACCGAATCCATACTCGCCTCACTGTGGCTGGATGTCGTCCCACACGGGCGCCGATGTCTCAATACGATAAACCGCTGTCGCGATAAGCCACTATTTGTCCTCTGTCGAACTCCGAAACGTGCTGGAAAGACTGCCGTATTCTGTGACGAGGCATCAGGAAGCTTCCCACGCACAGGTCCGGCAGCACAACACACTTCCACTACTTACACCCCGCCTTCTGGGTACCCTCCTTATAGTGCTTATCGGTGGCGTGCTGGGCGTATATGATTTGCCCTGCAATGCTAATCGTTTGCATGTCCTTTCGCAGGCGACGCATGCTGCGAATATCAGGCCAATACGATGCTTCCTTCTTAGTTTTGCATTTTTGGTGGCCAGCAGTGTATATTGTAGTTAGTTGTACTTGAAAATAAGTATTATTTCATTGTAATACAAAGAGCAAGCGTGCGACCCATTTGCACGGTGTCATGAAGAGCACATGAAGGGAGACAACAACTGATGACATAGAGCAGGTCAGGAAAAGGTCATCCAAATGAACTAAAATGATGGAACGTGGGAGAAATTTGTATAAACAGGGTGGCAACATTATTTAAAAAGAGAAAATGGAAATTCGTGCCAAAAAAGTTTAATGTTGTGTGAGCCTGCTGTGCGTGACACGCAGGGAGTGCTATTAATTTAAAAGGCTTCCCTCGCTCTCTTCGAAGAGAATGGTCACCAGCATTTCGTCTCAAACGTGCCTTAACGTATGCACCCTACTCGATCCAGGACACGACTTCTCCCTCCTCGACTTCATTAATCAGTGTTTCCCATTCTTCCGGTTCTTCTCCTTTTACAAAGCTGCCTGCGAAAACGCCCTTGGCTTTCACTGTCAATTTATTTTCCCTGAAATCGATACGACCCTGTCGGGATACAAAACTCCTTTGTTTATTCACGCTGGAACACCCGAGGAACAGAATCCTGAAAGCTCGATACCACCTCTATCCTCCCCCTATCTCGCCTCTTGGAGAACAAATATTACGGGCCCTGTTGTAGAGACGTATGAAGAATCTGGAGATTTGGTCTTGCGAAGTGTGACGTTCATGGCTCATTTATGGTTTTTGATTATCAAGCATTACTTTCTACTGGCATAAATTCATCGAAACGCAATTGGGAATCCTATACAAAGAACTAGACATGCATTTCCGACAGGCTTCATAACTTAAAACTCGGCCATTAGTATTACAATTGCAATTCCATATCGAATTGCTTTTATACTGAGAATTACTCTAGTTTCGTGAGTGATAAAATGAGTTTGGTGGATCTGTAAGATATTTTCTAGTAAAATGATCATTTCGAAGCCACATTTACTATAAAAATACCGTACCGAATCAGTGTTTAAAGTGAACCGCTGAAATTACGTGACTAATACAGTATTGTACAACCGTTGTGATGAAACTGTGGCTACCGACTTGACAGTCAGTCTCTAAAAAATACAAAGACTCAACGCTTGCTGAAGTATCTCAGTTCCTATCGAATTTGTACAATTAAAAACATGTGAAAAAAAGATTTTTTAAAATTTTTATGCTGGCATCCTTACTGTGAAATAATTGAAATAAACATCGTTATATCAGCCATTTATCACGCGATAATTGCCAATGAGGCTTATGAACAAACGAAGGAGTCTAATGAAGCACATTTCAAAAATTATTTGTTTTACCCACATGGACTTCTACGAAGTCAAATCGAAAGTTCATTTTTATTACGTTTAGCTAGAAATAATGTCCTTGTCTAGTCTTTAATTTTTGAGAAGTAAGAATGAGAATCAGCTGTTAAATTTTAGTGTTTTGCATTCATATGGCATACGATGCTTCAGTTTTCTCTCTAGACCGGAAAGATTTGCATCTTAGAAGCTGTACTGGGTTTAGAGTACTTGGTAGTCGGTATCAATTAATTGTCTATGTCATACCAAAACACTAGCATTACTTCAATGTAAATACTTTTTGTAATGAAACGTACCGTAAAGTTAAGTCGTTCTCCTGATAGCTTACATACGTATATATTACAGAAATAACATAGCACTCCATAGTACCAACGCCTACGTAAATAAATAATCTTTTACTTTCAGTAATTTACTTGTTTATTTATTGCACTGTAGTCACTGTAAATGACAACAAAACATCAATTGCCAAAATCACTTCAGTCGTACTTAGTCAATGGGGGTTTCAATAGTTGGATTATCCACTACTCAAAACACAAAGTAATATACACGTCACATTAACTTGATAACACTTTAAGGCTTCAATAGCAGCGAAACGTAATATTAAGTATCAGACTCTAATCATACAATACCCATGCAATTTGTGCTCTCTAAATAATCTCTCTCCAAAGCAATTGCAATGATCTCACACTCTAGCCGATTTCTAACGAAAGACCTGATACGATAGTAAACATCATTCTCGATAACATACGTCATTCACCCATTGACCTATTATCAGATTGCCAAACCGAAATTCAGCGAGGGAGAATGAAGCGTTTAGCAGAAACTGCTTAAAGAGAATGAATCAAAATTTACATAACAGGAACCAAAAAGGGAAGTTAATTTAGAGTATACGTCACAAAGCGGTAACGAAATTGTTACCTATTCTGACTTACGATAAGCTTTTCCTGGTCTAAATATGAATACATAAGAATCTTGTTTACGCCAAAACCAATATTAACACCGTATGAACAATCCGCGTATTAATATACGTTCGTAGACGCCAAGCTTTCGCTCACTAACGTACAGTTTCTTCAAAGAGATTAACAAAGCAAATGATAATGCGTTTCTAAAGTATCACGTAATAAAAGCTAGACGCTGTAACAGCATCCTGCATTATCAAATGCTTTCTTATTTCCTTGATATTTCAAATGCTTTCTTATTTCTTTGAAGAATCCACCCGTTCGTGAGCGTAAGATTTTCTTGTTGTTGTGGTTGTCTTGTGGCCTTGAAAGACCATAAGCAATCGCCCGTCCCTAAATTTGGGCCACAGGTCTCGGGTAAAGAAGAGAGCCAACGGCGTAAAGCAATCCATGATTCATCCGGGATCATTTCCTGGCCCAAACTCGTGCGACTCTTGAAAAGGCAACGCCTATGACCATGCGGCTACACAGACGGCAACCGAGCGCTTGGCGTTCGTACTTTTTGTGAACATACCCAAATGTCTGGTGCTTACATAACGCGTTTTTCTGAAATAACTAGTATATTTCAGAGCAGGGCATCCTACTTTTGTAACGTTACTTAATTTTGTAATATTTTAACAGTAACATCGATACTCTGTCTATTAATAGACCCTGTATCATAATCAACAATTATCAACCCACTACAGGATGGGTGTTTCCGCAAATCTCTTCCATAACTTTTTGTCATGAACCAGTCTTCCCCATCTCACTCCGGTGTGCTTTCGAATTTTATTAACAAATCTTCCGAGGGTCTTCTTCTGGATCTATTTCTGCGCCTTCGTATCCAGTCTAATATTTCAGTTGTTCATCGGTGGCCCGTTCTTCAAGCAATATGTCCAGCCTATTGCCGTTTCAGAGATTTTAATTTGATGACGTGTGGCGTATAGTTAACTTTCCTTTTTAGTTTCTTTCTCTATGTAAATTTGAGTTCGTTCTCCTTCGCGTTTCTCAAACTTAACGTGATATCTTCTCTCTCGCAAGCGCATGGTTGGCAATAACCATGAGGTCAGAACGTATAACATGTGTATGGATCAGATGAGGGCCTTCTCACATCTCGTCGTGGAATGCAAGAACGATATCCATCCGCGTTAATGGGCTCTTCTACTGTTTCCTTTCTGATCCCCCACCCACCCACACATCTCACAAGCAGTGGGGATTGTCAGTGGGGGTCTGGTGGAGGCCTAACTGCTTCCCCTACTGCCCTCGAGTTCCCCCGATTGTCAATTGATCCACGAGCTCTTCTTTTTATCATTCCTGGTTATCCTAAGCATGCATCTCTCCAGCCTCTTCCAGTTGTCTGCAGATTCTGAACGTCATTTTTAGCTACTTTTCATGTCTCTGATTCATAAGTAAGAACTGGAAGGATGCATTGATTAAACACTTTTCTTTTAAAAGGTAATAGCAAATTGCTCTTTAAAATTATACTGACTGTTCCAAATGTACTCCAATCAAACTTTGTACTGGTATTAATTTCTTCTCCGATGTGGCCATCTCTTGATATTTTTGTCAAGGTAAGTGTTATGCAGTGATCTCAGCTCTGCCTCCTGGTCGTTCATTTTAGAGGACTTGGATTTGACACCGAGCTGAAGCAAGGCCGTCTAGAACCTAGTAGGCAATGACATTAGAGAGATGAGTCATCTCCGTTTCTGACGTCACTCTCATGTTACAGGAACTGAACGTCGGCGTCGTGTCTTCCTATTGGATTCCAACGACAGCGTTGGACGTGCTGCCAAGCGTCTCCCGAGAAGGTCCCACACGTGTTCGATTGGATTTAGGTCCGGGGACCTTGCGGACCAATCCATACGTTGAATATCTTCACTCTCCAACAGCTTTGCGACGGCCACTGTACGATGAGGTGTAGCGTTGTCGTCAATGAAGAGGGCCCACAGCACCTCTAAACAGACGCACATGAGGTAGGAGAACCTCGGTACAATAGCGGACACCAGTGACTGAACCTCCTTGGAAGATGTGGAGGTCAGTACGGTTACTAAGAATGATACCACCGCAAACGAGAACTCCGCCACCTCCAAATCGGTCCCTTTCGATGATGTTGGAGTTGTGATTGCGTGTTCTCGGCTCTCTCCAGATGTGTATACGTGCCGCCCCGGTGGCGCAGTGGTCTAAGGCGCTGGCCTCTGATCATTCGTCCGTAAGGGGTCCGGGTTAGAATCCCGGTCAGGCATGGATGTTGTGTTTGTCTTACGGCACTGGCTCTCTCCCTTCCCTGGAACTAGTGACCCTAAAGTAGGGACGGGCGACTGCTTATAGCCCATTGAGTTGCTCACGGTGGTCGTTAAACCTCCAATCAAAAAAAATGTGTATACGTACAGAAACGCTCGTCAGACTAAATCAGCTCTCATCCGAAAAGAGAACTTGACCCCATTGCTGATGTGTCCAGTTCTTTTGTTCCTGGCACCACAGAAACTGCCGTCTCTGATGAGCAGGCGTTAATGTCACACACCGTACTGTTCATCGTGCAAATAGACCACCTTTGTGCAGCCTCCTGGCCACGGAAAAACGCGATGACGGACGTCCAGTTGTCTGTTGCATGTGCCTTGCGATTTCTCCCGCTGTTTGCCGTCTGTCCCTTTTTGCCTGTAGGACAATATACCGGTTGTCCGCCGCCGTGGTTGCTCGTTGACGACCACTGCTAAACTCTCGGATGCCGCCCCGGTGGCGCAGTGGTCTAAGGCGCTGGCCTCTGATCATTCGTCCGTAAGATGTCCGGGTTCGAATCCCGGTCAGGCATGGATGTTGTGTTTGTCTTACGGCACTGGCTCTCTCCCTTCCCTGGAACCAGTGTTCCTAAATTAGGGACGGGCGACTGCTTATTTTTTTTTTTTTTTATTGGAGGTTTAACGACCACCGTGAGCAACTCAATGGGCTATAAGCAAGGCGACTGCTTATAGCCCATTGAGTTGCTCACGGTGGTCGTTAAACCTCAAAAAAAAAAAAAAAAAAAAAAAAACTCTCGGACAGCTGTTCCTGTCGGTTGAAATGCTCTCCAAGCTCGTGAAACGATACTGTGAGTGATCCTGAACTCCTCGGCAACACTAGTCACACTTCGACCTTTTTCCAACTTCCCAATAACGCGACCTCGGGTAAAGTCATCCAGATGTCGTCTACTGGATTGCCTGTTGGCATATCACACAGTGGCAGCAACTCGACGACGTTCAACCCGATGTACACCGTGCAATAGCTTTCACCGAATTGCTGAGCGTACACCGCCCGTGTGCTTTATACACTTCCGAAACTCCCACCCCCTCCCTACGTCATGCTGCATATATGCGCATACCCTACCGTACTGGACCCTAGTTTATCTCCTGAGTGGCCTTTCGGTCCGTTCTGCCTGCTCGTTCCGCTGTTATGCTAATTTCTCCTCTTCGTCCATAATTTTTGCACACCAGTGCATTTTGATTCACGAGAGCAGTACACTTGCTTCCAATCTTCTACCGTCCTATCGTCGATAGTCCTTTACGTCGACGGACTGTTGTTAGGAGAGGGTAGCGTATAGGTAGACTACCCTCGTAGCTCATCCGTGCCAGAGTGCGATACATAGTCGCACGGGATGTTGTTTCTGGTTACTCCCACATTGTATTGGGCCAATAACTGCGAAAATGTGCTACACCGACTGCCCTGTCCAAGGCAACACACCCGTCGTTCACCTTCGCCACTCTTTCCAGTTGTGTCGCCGGTTGGATGTTTCACCGTATTTGGCACCATTCCTCCTCGAAAAAACCCCAGTGTCACAATTTCCAAAATGGGCACACCAAAACTTTCGTGGGCCCACAATATTTAGCCTTTCGTAAATTCCGATGAATCATTAGTTTTACTCATCAGGTCAGTAATGTTTCACTACACTGAACCACCAACTTCTTTTATACAGCCTTTTATGATATAGACTACACCATCCTCTTCGTTACGCCAGCATTGGGTGTAGCTCACTTCGTATAGCAGTGGTCGTATTTCAGTGGCCACTTAGTTTACAATGACGGAGAATAATATGCAATTATATAAGAAAATTGCTTACATTTTATCAGGATTGAATGTTTTTAAATACCCGAGGTTACTTCAACCTATTTTTTTTTCTTTAAATTCATCCACCGCTTTTACAGAATTTTCTCTTTATTTTTCACTAACAGAGCTTTGGTATATGATGATGAAATAAAATTTTGGGGCCTTCGTGTAACTTAACTGTGTTAATGTTTTTTTTAAATTACTTTTACAGCCTAAAGTACTTATTATTGCTATTTAACTAGGAAAAACCGTTTAGTAGTGTATATAGTTCCATGGTTCGACTGAGTTTTAAGAATTGGTTTAAATTAGAAGTACTTAAAAAGTTTTTGAAAAGCTAGAAGCATGTTTGTTGAGACATTTTTCGAATCAGATTTCAAGTTTGCATCGTGTAAACGTCGATAGCTAGTTAAAAGTTTATCGCACACTATTCCTCTCGCAAGAAACTAAAAGAAGAGTAAAGTTACAACTGAAACCTGAAGAGTTTTATTATCGCGCACACCGTTTGAACAGATATTAATTTTTGATATCTGCATTTTATAACATTTTTCTATTTAGAAACCGTTACCTTTTACTGTTTGCGTTTTGTTAAAAAATGAAAGAAACGAAGAAATAAAGAAAACAAAAAATGCAAGTAACAAAAGGAGGAGCATATAATGAATATCATTCTTCAACAATTTCAAGAGAAAACAAACACTGCCATTAATTACGTAAATCTAAAAGAGAGTTAGTTATTGTTTACCCATGTAACATTTACGTGAAGTACCATTAGAACTCAGAATATGATCTGGCCTGGGAAATAAATTGTTGCTAATTAGAACACTTTCAACAAAAGTTAGTTATTAATTAATTAGTTAAAATTTATGATTCCAAACAAATAAAAATCGTTTCAGGAGCAAAATGCTATTCTTTTTCAGTTTTTCGGAAAACGAGACGAAACCCAACATCTCTCAGAAATTTAATATCAACTAGAAGAAAGAAATTATATCCCTTAATTCTTTGTCCCTATCTTTTTCTCATCAACACCTGATGTCACACGATTCATTAGGCACTGAAATATCTTTTAATGTAATGACGTTATTCCGATACAACAAAAAATAATATATACAAGTGATTAGAGGGTATTACTGCGGATTTGCATCCTCTCGCATTTACAGGGGAGAGGGATTTGAAAGATAGCGAAAATCTCTGTTAATTTTTTTAATATAAATTTCATTTCAAAAGACAACGGATGTGAAATCCTTTTATGAAAAGAAAGCATAATCCAAAACGTAGAATTGGATTTCAGAAAAATGTTGCGAAACGGCGGGATTTGAAAGTTAACACAAATCTAGATACCTCTCGGGTCAAACAAACGGAAGAGTATCCTGAAAAAAACCCATTGCAATAAAAATGCAATTTCTCGTTTTACAAGAATACTTGAATGCTCTATATCTTAACCGATGAATTGGTACCCACTGTCCAATAAAATTGCCTCCGAGATTCTCAGATTTGACGATAGTTATACGTCAATTCGTCGCAAGCGTCAATTCGTCGACTACTTCAATTTGTCGAGCGTCAATTCGCCGACTACGTCAATTCATCGTACGTCAATCCGCAGACTACATCAATTCGTCGCGCGTCAATCCGCAGACTACGTCAATTCGTCGCGTTTACAAATTTTGGTTACATACAAATCGCATGCAGGAAAACATACGATTTCGGTTGTCTACCACCGTGATCATATTTATAAACTTTGGACACCCAGACAGCTTAGTAATATTACGCTTTTTCTTTGGCACTAAAAATAAATTAATGTGCTTAGGTCTAAGCTTAGGCCTTTTTAACAGTTTTTATTCCATCGTGTTCATATTCACAAAGTCTGAACACCAAGTCAGGTTCGTATTATTGCGCTTTTACTTAGGCATTAAATAGTAATACTTTGGCCTAGTTTTTATTCGATTGTACTCATATTCATAAGATTTAGGCACCAAGTCATTTAAGTAATATTGCTTAAGCAGTAAACATTAATAAATACTTAAGCAGTAAACATTAATATTTACTTAAGCAGTAAACATTAATAAATAGGCCTTAGGCCTAGGCCTTTTTAATAGTTTTTATTGCATCGTGTATAGTCACAATGTTTAGACACCAAGTCAAGTTAGTATTATTGCGCTTTTACTCAGGCATTAAATACTAATACCTTGGTCTAGGCCTAGGCCATTTAAACAGTTTTTATTTCATCATGTTAATATTTATAAGGTTTAGACACCATGTGACGTTAATATTATTGCGATTTTACTTAGGCATTAAATACTAATACCTTGGCCTAGGCCTTTTTAACAGTTTTTACTTCATCTTGTTCATATACATAAAGTTTAGACACCAAGTCAAGTTAGTAATATTGCACTTTTACTTGGGCATTAAATATTGATAGATAAGCCTTAGGCCTGGCCTTTTTTAACAGTTTTTATTCGATCGTGCTCATATTCATAAGACTTTAACTTTACTTGGTATCCAAACCTTATGAATAACAGCACATCCGTTGTGCTGTTATTCATAAGGTTTGGATACCAAGTAAAGTTAATATTATTGCACTTTTACTTAGGCAATAAACATTAATAAATAGGCATTGGCCTTTTTGACACATTTTATTCCGTCGTGTTCATTTTCGTAAGTTTCGGGCATGATGTCCAATTAGTAATATTGCGCTTTTACTTAAGCATTAAATATTTATCAATAGGCCTTTGGTCCAGTCCTTTCTGACAGATTTTGTTCAAGTGCATGAAATATTTATTTTTTAAGTAAAAGCGCAATACTATTAACTTGACTTGATGCAAAGCTTATAAATATTAGTACGACGTAATAAAACTGCTAAATAAGCCTAAGCCTAGGCCAAGGTATTAATATTTAATGCCTACGTAAAGGCGCAATAACACTAACTAGACCTTGTGTCTAAACCTTATAAATATGAGCACAATGGAATAAAAATTGTTAAAAAGGCCTAAGCCAAGAGCCTATTTATTAATATGTAATGTCTAAGTAAAAACGCAATAATACTAACTTCACTTGATGTTTAAAATTTATGTATTCATATGCAAAACATGAACACGATGGAATGAAAAACTGTTAAAAAGGCCTAAACCTAGGCCAAGGTAATAATATTTAATGCCTAAGTAAAAGCCCAATGATACGAACTTGGCATGGTGTCTAAACCTTATAAAAATGAAGACGATGGAATAAAAACTGTTAAAAGGGCCTAGGCCAAAGTATTAATATTTAATGCCTAAGTAAAAGCGCAATAATTCTAACTTGAGTTGGTGTCCAAACTTCATGAATATGAGAACGATGGCATAAAAACTATTGAAAAGGCCTAATCTTAGGCCTAAGCATGTGGATATATTTTTAGTGCCAAAGAAAAAGCGTAATATTACTAACCTGTCTGTGTGACCAAACCTTATAAATATGATCACGGTGGAAGACAACCGAAATCGTACATTTTCCTGCATACAATTTGTATGTAACCAAAATTTGTAAACGCGACGAATTTGACCGCGACGAACTGACGTAATCGACGAATCGTCGTAGTCGACGAATTGACCCTGGCGATGATTGATGCGACACCACACAATCAGACCATTTTCCACGGTGTCTTTTAAAAACCGTTGTTGATTCGAACGAATTACACATATTGGATAAACTGCAACAAATAATACGTTTAGAATGTGATATATTATTTCCCAGAATTGTATATTCGGCTAAACATAAAGCACTGATCTCAAGATTCGTGCTGTGTCTTCAGAGCAATGCTAATGACTTTGAATATCTAATTTGACGTAGCTGCAAAATTTTCTCCACTTTGTGTTTTACTATCACGTAAAACAGCTACTGTACTATAACACAACTGAGATGTTTGCTATTGCTCACTCCGGAGTAAGTCGCTCTCCCAACTGAGCTACGCCGACAGAATGTTTCGCGGCAGATCTGTCGTCTTGACACATGTAAGAACACTAAGAAAGAATCTCCGTAGTACTTATCAACAGATTTTGCACAAAGCTCCGATTTTTGTGTCTTTTTTGTGCTTTTCCCCTTTGGATAACGTTAATCTTACCTGAGCATCTTTAAATTAAAGTGTACTTGTCAAGTCGGTGAGTACCATATTATTTCTACAATCATCATTTTTATTTTCGACCAAGCTGGTCGGTTCCTTTCTTAAGCCTCGCCATTATTCATGGCGGCAGCAGATATTGGCAATGTTCACGCCCATATCGAAGAGGGTTCTCCTCACCAGCTGCCGGCACATCAATCCGTCAGCCAGCTGATGCACGTGACTCCTCTTCTTTAGCTCAGACTGTTTTCTCTTCTCATACCTGTGATGCTGATGTGACGCAACTCCCCGTCACGATCGACAATGCCATGGATACTTCTGGAGGCGTTGCTCCTCTACCGTCTGTCTTCACCCAGCTGCTGAGTAATCCTTCGACGTCTACACGGCTTCGGTACCTGTCCTTCCAGGTTCTCGTTCATATTCCTCTGTAATCTCCGGAATCACTGCATCTTCAACTTCGTCAACAGCAGTTCCCATAGCTTCTTACGCCAGCGTTGAAGGAGATACCATCACGCTTGACATCAGTCCCAAATCAATAGCGGTCAGCACCTGCTATCAACATTAGATCTAGGTGTGTGCCTTGATGCATTGCCTGACACTAAGCTCAAGCAATACAGTTCAGCCATTAAGTCCATCCTTCCATCAGCAGCTATTTCTCATATGGCCCGCAAACCTCGAATTGTTCTGGTATATTTAACTAAGAAAGAATATGCTGATCGCATCTTAAAGTCTGGTGTGGATGTCAACAACACGCATCTTCTTGCTGAGCCCCTCGCACAGCTCCCTGTGCAAGTGTCGTTTTATCCAGTTCCACCTGAAATCTCAGATGCCATGCTCTGTACCGCGATCAGTAAGTGTGGACGAGTTATTGGCTCCGTGACAACCTATTCCGAAGCACCAAAAGACCCGAAAGATAAGACCGTCCGTGGTTTCCGCCGCTCTGCCCGAGTGATCTCCCCATCAGTGAGCATATCCGTAAGTGTCCAACCTTCCTAAACGTTCTCTGCGGTTCTGAGTTCCGGCGTATTGAAGTGCTCACGTCTCTCCATTGTACCCATTGTAAAGGAGCTGGTCATTTCCGGGCCATTTGCCCCCATCTTACTTTAAATGCTCCCTCAGCACTCCACAACTCACGTTCCCCCAAGCCGTACTAAAACGTCTGTTTCTGCGGGTGAAGTCCCAAAGCACAGTTCTGCACAAAGTCTGCCTACAGCCGTTGATCAACACACGTCTAAACTTAGTTCTACAAAAAGTCTGCCTACAACCACTAATCAACGCACGTCTGAACCCAGTTCTGAATAAAGTCTTCCTACATCCGTTGATCAACGCACGTCTTCAGCGACTCCTCCAAAGATTGCTCACCTTAATGTCTTTTCTCAAGACTTTCCACTCCCACCTCGTTCTGTTCCAGCTACAACAATGCTTACTGAGAATTTTCAACCAGTCTTTACTGTTGGAACTCATGATACTGACGCCGATGGCACTTCAAGCCATGGCTCTGCACCCAAAATTCATCAGTAGGGTGCCTTAGCAAAACAGCCTGGCATTCGCATTCGCCCTGGACGTCGCACGAGGAAGAAGAAGAAATCCCATTCCAAACAAAGTAGGACTGACTGCTCTCGATTCCCAGGTCGCATAATCTCTTCCCCTCCAGAGCAAGAATCTTCTGAGTCAACCTACACGGTTGTCCCTCCTACACTCGAAGAATTTACTATTACACTCAAAGAAAGTGGTTTTGCTCCAGAACCCTTTCCTTATGAAGATATTTATCAATGCCTACTATATCCTTCCTCTCGCTCTGATACTCGTGAGTGGCTATCGTCCTATGAGGGCGTCCTCTACAATGTACGTACTAATTTGGAAAATCTCTCGTGTGCTCTTCGGAAGAATGTGCTGAACACGGCGTCCACCCCGTGGGGTGCAAGCTTTGTTGTTCGCATCCACGTCATAGACTCACTCCTTCAACCAAAAACTGACTTATCTATTCAAGATAGCCTCACTTAATTGTCGTGGGTTCACGTCCCACGTCACCAATGCACTTGTACATGAGGACCTCGCCCCCTTGGGCGCGGATCTGCTGCTACTACAAGAAACGTTTTTTGTCAATCTACCTCTCTTTTTCATCAGTGGCGCCCATGGGATTATACTTTTCAGCATGCTTACGGATTCTCTGAAAGAGTAAGTATAGATATCGCCGTCAGTCACCAATTTCAATCCTCTATATTCACGCTATCTGTTAGAAATTTATACAGAGATCTACTACAGTGTATCAACTTTACCATTACCTCTGTCTGTTACCATGTATTTAATATTTATGTACCGTGCTATTCCACCTATATACCAGAGCTTTTTTCATGCCTCAACAGTGCTCTCGCTAACATCCCTACCACCGATAAGGTGATCATTGGTGGAGATTTTAACTGCACTCTCAATCCACGACTCGATTGTTCGCCCTCCTCCAGAGAATTTCGGGGAGATTTAGTTTCCCGCTTGCACTCCACAATTACCGATTTCTCTCTAGTAGATGTGCAAAGACACTACCATCCAACAGATCCGTCTCACACTTGGCGATCATCCCGAGTGACTCTCCCGATGAAGGCCCGCCTTGACAGATTTTACGCTTCAACTACGCTCCTCCCTGCAGTGAGTGACTCTCCCCGTCATCCTACCGCTTCTTCATATCACTGTGCTATTACCATCACAGTACATGCTACACCAGCACGGTACCGACAGTCCGACCATGGACTCTTGATTCCACTCTCATCGATGATCCTAGCTTCTGTTCTTCTGTACGTGCTTTCCTTGCTACTAAACGGCCTGGTCTCCAAACCACTGCTTGTGCCCTTACCTACTGGCTTGAGGTCAAGCTACAACTAATTCAGTGCATACGTCAGCTCTGATTTACAGCATCCACACTTAAGCGGATGAAACTGGATCTTGTCCGTCAAATGCTTTCCTTACTCAGCCTTTCAGACCTTCTTTTCATTGTTTACCAAACAGAACTGAAAGCACATCTCCAACCTCTTGCACAACAAGCTCTTCATCGCCTGCGTCTACAACATCTTAACCCAGACCCCGGCGGCTATGATTTCTTAACATCAATGTAGTCTACTAGTCGCGCATCTGCATCCCTCACTCATCTACGACTCCCCACCGGGGAAGTGTCTTCTGATCCTATTACCATCTGTACTCAGGTACGGAGTTATTTCATTGAAAAATTCTGTGAGGCTCCTCCTCCGTCCTCCTCTGCCTCTTCTTCTTCTCTTCTTTCTGACCTACCTTAGGTCCCTTCCAATCTCACTTTTTCTCTCCTCCTCCCTCTGACCTTAACTGATCTTTCGTCTACCTTTTCCTCCCTCAATCCCCGTGCCGCTCCAGGTCCGGACGGCCTCCCTTTCCTTTACTTTAAAACTTTCCGGCCATCTGCCTTTTCTCCTCCACGCTTTTTTTGCTACCTTTCTCTCTCCTGCTCTTCCAAGGAGTTTCACAGATGCCCATGTTGTCCTCTTCCCCAAGAAAGGCGATCCACTTGACTTTAGGAACTGACGTCCCATCTCTCTCCTAAACTTAGATTACAAATGCTTCACTAAACTCATCTCATGCAGACTCAACTCCATCCTCCCCTACATTCTTTCCACTGATCAGACTTACACCGTTCCTCGTCGCTCCATCTCCCACAATCTTAACCTTCTTCGTGATCTAATCCACCTTGCCCGCTCTCGCTCTGAACCCCTTTTCCTTATCTTTCGCTTGACCAACAAGCTGCTTTTGATAATATCTCTCACGCATATCTTTCCACTACACTCCTTTCTTTTGGTTTTCCTGCTCCTTTTGTTTCCTGCCTTCTCTCTCTCTACCGAGACGCCATTTTCCATGTCAGGTTGCCCGCCCTTATAACAGCATCAACCCCATTCCGTCGCGGTGTGCGACAGGGCTGTCCGCTTTCCGGACAGCTTTTTGCTATTGCTATTGAGCCATTTCTGCGCTCTGTGCTGCACTCGTTCCACGATTCTTTACCGCAAACTGTAGCCAGCTCAAGGCATCGTGTTGTAGCATATTCAGCGTATGCAGACGATATTACGTTCTGCATCCGTCATGACTCACAGTTCCAAAGTCTCCGCCAACTCTATGATCAATATGCCTCATGCTCTGGTGCCTACCTCAACACCTCAAAGAGCTCCGGCCTGTGGTGTGGGGCCTGGTCCCACCGCACTGACTCCCCATGGGGTGCAGCGTGGACTGCTTCCACTCAACGTTTTCTCGGCATTCATCTTGGGCCACACCAAGCTGCCTACAATGCTTCTTGGGCCACACTTCGTCCTCGCCTACAACGTTCTGCTACTTACTGGAAACGAGCTCAATTCCGCTCATCGGTTTTTTCAACGAGCTCGCCTTACACATACCAACGTGATTTCAATGTGCACTTATTCCTGGATAGCGTCTAAGTCTCCAGTTCATTGTCTTCAAGACATCACACGTTACCTTACTAATGTGATCTGGACCAGTCATCACTGGATCGGTGTTCCCCAGCTCTGCCTCCCTCCTGCGTACGGTGGAATTGGGTTGACCGACGTTCCTACTCTCTACAAAGCGCATCGCATCTCAACGTTCCTCAGCCTTTTCTCTGTACCTGTAGGTACCCTCAGCTGTCACTGTTCGTAATGTCATTGCCGCCCATCGCAATCCTCACTTGACTTTCCTTTCTCTACTTTTCATGGACCGCTTTCCTCTCACATCCTCCTGTCTTCCGTCTGTTTACTCCGAAGCTTTCTGCTTTCTCCGTTCCCTACCTCTCTCTCGTTCCCCACCAAATTCTCTCTGACCCACGTTTCTTCTCATCTGTTCTACATCCCCCTCATCTCCCATGCTTCTCTTTTCCATCCTGGCTCCGAGCAGGAGTAGTAACAGTACGTGACCTCACTACGTCTGATCTTTCCTGGCGACCATTTTACAATCTCCCCACAGCTCTCCTCTCTTCTCCCACCGCTCGCGCTGCCTACGATTCTATTCTCTCCGCAATCCTCTCTCTGTTCCCCAATATCACCTCCCCTCTTGGTCTTCTCTCAGTCTCCTCTGCCTTTCTTACTCTCCCCTTTTCCTTACCCATTAAAGGCACTCTCCTCCCACTTTCCTCACTTTCAGTGTCTACCGTTTTCTATCTTTCTCAAATTCTACCTCACCCCGTCCTATCCCCGAGGTGCCTTCTGCCTCCACCTCGGCCGTTTGGTCCGCGGCCCTCTCTAATCTCTCTGCTCCTCTTGAGATTAACACCCATTGGCTTTTTCTCAATTACCGTCTCCCTGTCCCATCTATCCTACACCGAATGACTCTTCTCTCCTCCCCACTTTGCCCATTCTGTGCTGAAAAAGCAGATGTGCCACACGTGTACCAATACTGCACAGTGCTACTACCGTTATTTCATCTTGCCTTCTCAATCGCACAATGTTCTTGCGCTGCGGACCTCACCTTCAGTGCGTACCGCACGCTTCTTCTCTGCACATCTCTACCAACCCGTTTACCTCCAGTGAGCTCTTATATTTTTACACTGGTGAAACATATTATATATGTCTATCATCAGCAACAGCGTTCTGCCACCACCTCTGCCTCTCCGCAGCAAGCTAGTGCTGCGTTACTACTTCATTTTCGTGATCGTCTCCTCTCACGCCGAAGATTAGAGTTTCATGCCGCTACTGGCCAGTGCCGTGAACAAAATTTCTTCTCTACATGGTCCCCGGCGACTCCTTATTTTGAAAGTTCACCTTCCTCGATTCGTCTTACGGTCGGAGGTTGTTTGTAACCCACTGTTCTTCAAACAACCGTAATGAACTTGTAAACTGGCTTTTCCTCGCACTTTAACATTTGCCAAAACTGTCTTCACTTCAGCTCATCCTATATTGTTTTCTACGGTTTGAGCAGATTCCGGCAATACTCCTATTCGTAGACAGTTCGCATTTTTGTGGATTTTCGTCCCTTCCCTTCATAATATTGTATAATACGAAACTCACATTGACCTGTACATTTTGTAAATATTCCAATTTTTTGTTGCTTTTTCACGCATATTTTACACTTTTTTTTATCGTTTCATCATTTTGCTTTTGTCATGCGATTTCGTACCTGTATAGTTATTATTATTTTCACTGCTGCGTCAGTGAAATATTTTTATTTCGTATACGCATCTCCCACATGAACATTCCAGAATGCCGCATTGTACATACCACTCACTCTGCTCATCAGTGTGTTCTGTTAATCATTTCATTGTCCACGTTCTTCTACATTTTATTATTATTAATAAAGCGATTTTAAACCTCTGTAGTGCGTCACATTATCTCCCTCTTAATATTTTTCTTTGAAGCGCAGTAGGAATTTTTCATTAATTCCAAACAATGTGTAGAACAAGCGTCACACATTTTTCGAAGAACCCAACGGCCAGTGGATCCATTTTCCACAATCGGGCACCAATGTGAAAAGACAAGTTTGCCCGCGATGGGCATCGAATCGGTGTTCCCTCGCACCGGAGTAAGTCGCTCTCCCAACTGAGCAACACGGACAGAATCTCTCGATACAGATTTGTCGTCTTGACACACGTTTTCCCCTCTGTAGTACGTCACATCGCGTTCCTCTTAATATTTTTCCTTGAAGCTAGTTAGGAATTTTTTATTAATTCCAAACAATGTGTAGAACAAGCGTCACACATTTTTCGAAAAACCCAACGGTAGTACGTCTGTAGTAAGTCACATCGTGTTCCTCTTAATATTTTTCTTTGAAGCGAAGTAGGAATTTTTCATTAATTCCAAACAATGTGTAGAACAAGCTTCACACATTTTTCGAAGAACCCAACGGCCAGTGGATCCATTTTCCACAATCGGGCGCCAATGTGAAAAGACAAGTTTGCCCGCGATGGGCATCGAATCGGTGTTCCCTTGCTCCGGAGTAAGTCGCTCTCCGAACTGAGCAACACGGACAGAATCTCTCGATACAGATTCGTCGTCTTGACACACGTTTTCCCCTCTGTAGTACGTCACATCGTGTTCCTGTTAATATTTTTCTTTGAAGCGAAGTAGGAATTTTTCATTAATTCCAAACAATGTGTAGACCAAGCGTCACACATTTGTCGAAGAACCCAACGGCCAGTGGATCCATTTTCCACAATCGGGCGCCAATGTGAAAAGACAAGTTTGCCCGCGATGGGCATCGAATCGGTGTTCCCTCGCTCCGGAGTAAGTCGCTCTCCCAACTGAGCAACACGGACAGAATCTCTCGATACAGATTCGTCGTCTTGACACACGTTTTCCTCTGTAGTACGTCACATCGTGTTCCTCTTAATATTTTTCTTTGAAGCGAAGTAGGAATTTTTCATTAATTCCAAACAATGTGTAGACCAAGCGTCACACATTTGTCGAAGAACCCAACGGCCAGTGGATCCATTTTCCACAATCGGGCGCCAATGTGAAAAGACAAGTTTGCCCGCGATGGGCATCGAATCGGTGTTCCCTCGCTCCGGAGTAAGTCGCTCTCCCAACTGAGCAACACGGACAGAATCTCTCGATACAGATTCGTCGTCTTGACACACGTTTTCCCCTCTGTAGTACGTCACATCGTGTTCCTCTTAATATTTTTCTTTGAAGCGAAGTAGGAATTTTTCATTAATTCCAAACAATGTGTAGACCAAGCGTCACACATTTTTCGAAGAACCCAACGGCCAGTGGATCCATTTTCCACAATCGGGCGCCAATGTGAAAAGACAAGTTTGCCCGCGATGGGCATCGAATCGGTGTTCCCTCGCACCGGAGTAAGTCGCTCTCCCAACTGAGCAACAAGGACAGAATCTCTCGATACAGATTCGTCGTCTTGACACACGTTTTCCCCTCTGTAGTACGTCACATCGTGTTCCTGTTAATATTTTTCTTTGAAGCGAAGTAGGAATTTTTCATTAATTCCAAACAATGTGTAGACCAAGCGTCACACATTTGTCGAAGAACCCAACGGCCAGTGGATCCATTTTCCACAATCGGGCGCCAATGTGAAAAGACAAGTTTGCCCGCGATGGGCATCGAATCGGTGTTCCCTCGCACCGGAGTAAGTCGCTCTCCCAACTGAGCAACACGGACAGGATCTCTCGATACAGATTCGTCGTCTTGACACACGTTTTCCCCTCTGTAGTACGTCACATCGTGTTCCTCTTAATATTTTTCTTTGAAGCGAAGTAGGAATTTTTTATTAATTCCAAAGAATGTGTAGAACAAGCGTCACGTATTTTTCGAAGAACCCAACGGCCAGTGGATCCATTTTCCACAATCGGGCGCCAATGTGAAAAGACAAGTTTGCCCGCGATGGGCATCGAATCGGTGTTCCCTCGCACCGGAGTAAGTCGCTCTCCCAACTGAGCAACACGGACAGAATCTCTCGATACAGATTCGTCGTCTTGACACACGTTTTCCCCTCTGTAGTACGTCACATCGTGTTCCTCTTAATATTTTTCTTTGAAGCGAAGTAGGAATTTTTTATTAATTCCAAAGAATGTGTAGAACAAGCGTCACGTATTTTTCGAAGAACCCAACGGCCAGTGGATCCATTTTCCACAATCGGGCGCCAATGTGAAAAGACAAGTTTGCCCGCGATGGGCATCGAATCGGTGTTCCCTCGCACCGGAGTAAGTCGCTCTCCCAACTGAGCAACACGGACAGGATCTCTCGATACAGATTCGTCGTCTTGACACACGTTTTCCCCTCTGTAGTACGTCACATCGTGTTCCTCTTAATATTTTTCTTTGAAGCGAAGTAGGAATTTTTTATTAATTCCAAAGAATGTGTAGAACAAGCGTCACGTATTTTTCGAAGAACCCAACGGCCAGTGGATCCATTTTCCACAATCGGGCGCCAATGTGAAAACACAAGTTTGTACGCGACGAACATCAAATACGTGTCCCCTCATTCCGGAGTAAGTCGCTCTCCGAAGTGAGATACGCGGACAGAATGTCTCGCTGCAGATTTGTCGTCTTGTTTACACCTCTGTAGTACGCCCCATGTGTTAATATATAATGCTTTTCCTGTTAGTTTTAGAAGAATCTCACCATCACTTTTGCATGTATCTATACCATTATTAATCGCGCTTTGTTTCAAAGTCAGGTTGCTCAGCAATAAGGGATGGACGTTCAATTTTGTAACAACAGCGACACTGCTCTTTTTGACAATATGTTATCACAGATGTTACAATGAAAATTATCTGGTATTGCAAACAGTGTTATGCTAGAGAGAAACTTATTATCATACAAAGCAAAACCCTACTTATTAGTGTGCCCATTAACATATAATTAAAAAGTACTGCTCTGTAAAGCAACACTTGTAACGTGTGTGTGCTTCTGTACTTTTAACTTGTATGTTATCTTAAATTAAAATTTCAAGTGTTTGTCGGAAATAATCTACCTAACGTTAAAACAATTTGGAAACTTAAGTTCAAACACAATTATACCTTGTTCCTTTTATGACTTTTTTCTTGCACATTAACAATATAAAATTCCTTCTTAAATAAAATAAGTTTCTTTGGGAGTTACTCTTCGTTTTCTTTTTTTTTTTTTTTTTGGTTTTTTTTTAGCCGAGGGAGATCTACATTTGTGCCATTTAGAAATCCCGGCATTTGGCGACATTTTGGTTAAATTTAATTCTATTTTCGATAACCATCCGTTCATAGTAAGGGCTTTCACATAAAAAATATAACTTCTCCGACAAAAACAGGGCTGTAAAACTCGTAATAACTAGTAGCATGTGTTCACTTCCTTATTATGTTTATGTTGCATCAAAATAGCTTTATTACATCCAAAGATACACCTTATAATCAAAAGTATTCGGACACTACCAAATATTTGCATAAGTGCAAAAGACGGTTGCGCAAGAAATTGCGCTGTGAGTGGGGAAGTACGTATACACTGAGTGGCCACTTTATTATGACCACCTGATACTTTTAAGCACATGAGCTATGGCTGCACGCTGTTGCCGCCAGAGGGCGAGGCTAGTTTAAGAAGGGATAGCTTAATGCTTGCGACAGTAGTAGAAGTAATTTTTGGGTGACGAGATGGGTAAAAAATGCGATTTGACGGACTTTCAACGTGGGATGATTGTAGGAGCTCGGAGCTATGGAGCGAGCATCCCCGAAGCCGCCGCATTCGTGAAATGTTCCAGAGCAGCTGTTGTTAAACTGTTTAAAGACTAGACTGTCAGCCAAACAACTGGGCCTCTACGTGCAATGTGTGGTCGTCATCGACTAGTGACTGCTCGGGCGGAACGGAGAGTGTCCAGACTGGTAACAGACAACAGAAGGGCAACAGTGCAACAAATTACAGACCATCTTAATCAAGGATCCCCTCAAATGATCTCTGCACGCACTGTTCGCCGTACACTGCATCGGGTGGGATATGGCAGCCGAAGGCCTGTTCGAACACCTTTGCTGTCTGCAGTTAACAAGAGAAGACGTCTCCAGTTCGCACAGGAGCACAAGGATTGAACAATCGATTATTAGAAACAAATTATGTGGTCCGATGAATCACGTTTTCAGTTGCACCATGCCGATGGCCGAGTGAGAATTTGGCGGAAACAGCACGAAAGCATGGACCACAAATGCATTGCTACAACCCTTCAAGCTAGTGGAGGCAATGCTTTGGGGAATGTTTTCCTGGCATGCTTTGGGGAATGTTTTCCTGGCCTGCGTTGGGCCCTTTAATTCGTGTTGATCAACGTCTGACTGGCATATCATATCTAAACATCGTTGCGGACCAAGTGCATCCTGTCATGTGGATGGCTTATCCCAATGGCGATAGCTACTTTCAACAAGATAATGCGTCCTGTCATAGTGCTCGTATTGTACAGGATTGGTATCAGGAACATGCCGATGAGTTTACTTTGCTTAGGTGGCCCCCACAATCTCCAGATCTCAACCCCATTAAGAATTTGTGGGATGAAGTTGAACCAGTCATCAGACAGCTGGATCCACAACCCTGCAATCTCACACTCCTGGAAAGTGCTATTCATCAATCATGGTCTCAGATTCCATGCCACGAAGAATCGACGCGGTATTAAAGGCAAAAGGTGGCCCAACGAAGTACTGATGGGGTGGTTATAATAAAGTGGCCACTCAGTGTATAAAGTTGAGATGTTCCGTCGTGTTATCAGTAACTTTGAAACGAATATGCCTAGTGGACGTGAACTTTCCGAGTTCCAGCGTAGGCTAGTCATGGGATGTCATTTGAGTAACGTTTCCATACGGAGCCTTGCAGCTAAACTAAACGTACCAAAATCTACTTTAAGTGATGTCGTGAAGCGGTGGTAGTAGCACGGTGCAACTACAGCAAAACAAAAAAACTTTCAGGAAATTCGCACAAACTGATGGAACAAGACAGAAGAACCATGGTAAGAAATGCCAAGAAATCCCGTTCTTCCCCTGCCGTTTCCATCGCTGATGAAGTAGGAAATGCTTGTAATGGTTCGGTTACTACCATAAATATCCGCAGATAGTTGAACAATATGGGTTCTTATGGTAGAGCAGCGGGACACAACCCACACATTATTACTGCGAATGCCAAGCGCCGTTTGTTATGGGGGGGTCTGCAGCTGTTCCTGAACTGTGGACGACTGGAAAGATGTTCTTTGGAGTGATGAGTCATGCTTTTCACTCTTCCAATCTGATGGGTGTGTTTGGATTTGGCAACAGCCCGGCAAACGATTTTCGTGGGACTGTGTTCTTCCAACTCTTAAGTTTGGCGGAGGCTCCATCATAGTATGGAGTTGTTTTCCCTGGATGGGATTCAGCCCGTTGGTAATTATACCACAAACTATGAACTCTAAATGTACCTCTACTTTCTGGATAAATCTGCCCTACCATCAATGTGGAAGTATTAGGGAAATAAGAAATGTCTCTTCCACACACTATCTAGCTCCCTGTCACACTTCACGGCATGTGCAGGACTGGTTTCATGAAAATGAAGTGTAATTGTTATAATCTGAGTCCTGATCTTTATCCTATATAACACTTGTGGGATGAACTGGAGCGACGGATACGAACTCGACCGCAACTACCGTCTTCGCTCTCCACTGTGGCAGCCGCTTTGAAGGACAAACGGCGAGCCATTCCTGTCGATATCTACCGGAAATTGGTTGATAGGATGCCTCGACCTGTTGCCGCAGTCATACAAGCTAACGGTGGAACAACTAACTACCAATTGCAATAATATAGCCATTCGTCCCAAACTACTGTGGTGTCTGAATAGTTTTGATTATATAGAGTATAACAGTGCCTAACAGATCATGGGACACTCGGTATAGTGAGATGGTATTTTCGATGAATTTCTTAATATTGTTGCTACCCCCGGGTCGCCGGATTATCGAATAAAAATAAGCTTTAAGAATTTAGATGTCAGGATGTCAGGCAATGGCTGACGGACCGGAGGTAGAAAGTAGAATTTAGAATAATATTTGTGAGCTCTTTTATCGCCGAAATCTTATGTACTGGTGAAAAGAATTTATCCTGCAATTTAGCCAATTAAAACCAAGAAATTCTGACACTCATTAATTAGTCATGCAACTTCAGGACTGGCACGAGACAACAGACATTTAATCAATTAACAACAAAATATGAGGATAATGATGAAGGCGTCTATGTACAGAGGATTGTGAAGGAGGGGCGTCAAGTAAACTCGCCCCTTTCGGGATAGCTCTGAGGCTGAATTTATCATTAAAGTCATTGATTATTTGTTGGCCTATACAGTCCGGCTTTAAAAACAGTTCTCAGCCGACGAGAGTCTATTGGCTGACCGGAGCCAATCTAATCACAACTGGCATGCATACATACGTTCTGTACTTACAGATATGCTGTTTCCTCAGGTATCCATGTTTGATGTATTTATATTTGAAGCGCTCCTGTGTGATGACACGCCCATTTCAGAGCGGGCACTATAACCAATGGAGAGGGAGTCGAACCCCATCTCCCACTTTCTCTCGTACACTGCATTCACCTGCATGAAATCATGGACGCATTTATGCGCACCAATGTCGTGGTGGAACGAAGCCACTGACGTGTAGAAGGATCCGTTTGTCTCTCCAAAGGTGATTCTCGCATATATCACCGGTCGGCATCTCCGTCATTCGGGGCTGTAATTCCATCACATCGTGTGACCTCCGGGATACTGGCTTTTTCTTACGTGCAATCTAGCACCATGAAAAGAGATATCGCCATATCTCGCCTATTTCCTCGCGGTAATATCAACCGCTCGGCCGCTCTTTGTATAGCTGGCCGGCATCTTCGGACAGAAACTCTTCCTCCGAGCTGGGTCAGCTTCACCGAGACTCGTTCCCTTCACGGTTCGGAACCAGACTATTCTTTTTCGCTTGTTTACATCATTCACAGATTCCTTGTTCTTCTTCTTAGGGGTCTGTTTAAACTCTCTTGTCAGCCTGAAAGCATTTGGCGCGGTGAAGTGGTATGAAATACATGCCTCTGCATTCGGAATATGTGGTGGGTCCCACTTCCTGAAAGTACAGAAAACACATAACTTAACTAACACTCCTTTGTCCTGCCAAGGTTCGGAGTAGCAAACGCCATACGTTTCTTGATCTGTGGACACTTTAATGGCTATCCGACTTGACCGACACGCATTCAGGGGGCGACGCATCGTGTTCCCCACACCAGGCTAGGATTTCTCCCTTCCAAGAAAAAGGGCTCTTATCTGTGTTCTCCTCTTTTGCAATGCGGGAAACCACTAGCTGTTAATTTTCATCCAATAATTAATGCTGTTCCCGCCTATTGCCAAAGCTGCTAATCGAATTCATTTCCGTACCCAAAAGTCGTAACAATATACAGTTTTCATCATTTTAAAATTTAACGATAATATCTGCAGGTAAATCACCAAAATGTTCAAATTTAGATGAAGTGATAAGATTTTTGAAGCCAGTTACACTTTGAGAATCTCTACGGGAACATGTTTAATGCATATTATGTCAAACAAAGCTCTTCAAAACCATTTCTGTGAAGTACGCACAAACTGCTGTAATTTTGAATTTTTTCCTTTCATTGAAAGCTCTAAAGAACTGCGAAACGAAATTACAAAAGAACAAAAGATTTGTTTTCTACACGGGAACGAAATCTGAAAACTTTTGCACATAAATTTTTTTTCAGCAACATACTTTTCAGATTGAATTAGTCAGTAAGGCAGTTCTTGTAAGAAGAACAACATGAGCCTTAACTTGAGAAACATAGCAAGGGAATCTTCCAACCGACACCATTCCTTTTTTGATGCAATTACTCTTCCAGATAGTAGCGCTCAGAAGTATAGTTGACACCACAAAACAAACGGAAAATTAACAACGAAAAAACAACTGAAAGATTAATACAGTTGTCAGTTGGAAAAGATCACTGAACTATCAAGACTCTCTGAAACTTTTCTACTATCAACATCTCAAAAGAAGATATAAATTTATGAGCTTGACTTTAAAGAATACTGGTCAGCACTGCGTTTCTATTGATACAGCGCTGGCTTCATGCACGACGGTTCCCAAATTCTGATCCTCAGTGACACGCATATGTCATGTTTCCAGTTAAAGTCGTTTTATTTATTTCCTACAGCCTGTAGCCTTAAATTAGGCATAAATTCCCCTTCGAAATGTAATTGAAGAGTGCAAAACTACGCAGAGCAACAGGTAAACAAACTTTCACAATAATTTGGAAGCACTTGCTCCCTCCCATGGACTAAGATACTGGATAACATAATACGCACTTGAAACGAAACGCGCGTATTTTTTATCCGATTGAACATTTTTATGAAAACTTAAGGTATAAAATCGCACTATACCTTGTGACGTGCCTGCACCGCAGGACGCACATGAGATAAAGGCACATAGCAGCGAGAGCATACGTCCGCGCAGCTCAGTTGGGAAAGCGACCTATTCCGGAATGAGGGGGTCCGGGTTCGATGCCCGGCGTGGACAAAAATGACGGAGAAATTTACTTCGTTATATTGGCACCCGAACTTCAAGAATGACCTGGCCGTTAAAGTTCGAGCAATGGTGTGATGTTCTTTCCACACCGCGAGTCAGGAAAAATAAGAGAATCCCTTCTTCAGCGCTTCGAAAAATAAATGTGTGTGATGTTACGTTCCACACACCAAATTAACTGGGATTTCTCCAATGTACGTTCTTCAGCGGATGACTGCCTACAGCGACACATGGTCCCAGCTGACCCGTGGGCCATTCCACCGGCGCTCTACGGTCAAGTTTGAAGCTGGCAATGTACTCGTGTAGGGGTATTTTTTGGGGTATGATCTGGGCCGATTGGTTATCGTGGACAAACCTCTTAACCAGCACGTCTGCCTCGATATTCTTGACAATTATACCCTACCAACTCTGTGGCAATACTATGGAACCGAGCCTTGTTGGTACCAGCAGGATAATGCACAGAGTCAGAAAGCAAGGACTGTTATGGTGTGGTTTGACGATACTTCCATATCGTGTGTGGCACAAAGCCCTGATCCCAGCACAAAGCCCTGATCTTAATCCCATAGAGCACCTATGGGTTGAATTAGAGTACCGAATAAGAAATTTCGAACCAAGTCCTACTACTAAGCAACAGTTTGCGGTAGCATTATGCACTGAATAGAAGCGCATACCTATTTATGTGTTCCAAAACCTTGTCGAAAGTATGTCTCGAAGGGTCAGTGCATGTATTAAGGCTACAGGTGGACAGACACCGTTCTAATGTATGTCAATAAATTGTGACGTACCTGCCCAGCAGGACGCACACGACATAAAGGCAAATAGCAGTCAGAACGATGGTCCGCGTAGCTCAGTTGGTAGAGTGACTTATTCCGGAATAAGTGGACACAGGTTCGAGCCCCAGCGTGGACAAAAATGGCGGAGAAATTTACTTAGTTATAATGGCGCCACAGCTTCCCGGATGACCCGACCGTTCAAGATCTCGCAATGGTGTGATGTTCTTTCCACACCGCGAGATAGGAAAAATCAGAGAATCCCTTCTCCAGCGCTTCGAAAAATAAAAAATGTGTGACGCTGCGTTCCACACACTAGATTGACTGGGAGTTCTCAAGTGCACGTTTTACAGCGGATGGCTGCCTGCAACGATTCATGGTCACGGCTGTCCCGTGGGCCATGCCCCCGGCCCACTTTTTTGGGGGAGATGTGACGTACCTGCCCAGCAGGACGCACACAACATAAAGGCTGATAGCAGTCAAAGCGAACGTCCGCGTAGCTCAGTTGGTAGAGTGTCTTATTCAGGAATAAGTTGACTCGGGTTCGAGCCACGGCGTGGACAAAAATGACGGAGAAATTTATTTCGTTATAAAATGCTATGTTGTGTTTTTCTTCTAGGTGTCCGGTGAAATTTGTCAATATATTGTATCTTCACACACAGTATGCAGACATCGTCTCTTTTCTCCATGCCGATCCCGCCACTGTAGAGAACAGTTTTCATTTCACATGCTGAAATGTTGTAGCAATATGTTTTGGAGAAGATGGGGAATTTAACGACCACAATCAGCAACTGAATGTCCTATAAGCGGTCGATTGCTTTCAATCGCGTTGAGGAAGGAGGAGAGGGGGGGGGTAAGTGGTAAACAAAACCAACGCTCATGCGTCAACACGGACGCGATCCCTGGTCCATATAAAACGACTATCCAGAAACCAGCACTTCTGACCACTCGGCCACCGCAAAGACATTGTAAGGGAAACTTCAGCTTATTGTAGAGCTTCCAGTTATTGACTTTCAGAACGCCACATATTCCAAATATTTCTAAAGTGAACGCCATATTTTAGTTAAAGACTAGACCTTTGAATTAAAATCTATGTTTTCATTCGTTTATACGAAAACGCGTCTCCCATCATTTTTGCGTGTGAAGGAAGATTAAAGAATGTTTTCTTACCCAGGCTTCGAGAAAAAATTAGATTTTCTATTCATTCATAATTTTGTAACTGTGGGCACTGCTCATACTTTTACATGTCCTAATAAATTCGCCAAGTATTTAAGACACGGCTGGTTGATTGAAGACTTGCATGACAGCAGAAGAAATGTTTATTTAAAGGTTTATCTTCAAATTTTAAGCTATTCAAGAACTTATTAAATTAGCAATACACCGAACTATTGCAGCCCATGAAACCGTTAATTACGAGAACTGTTTAAGTGATATTTTTTACAGGAAATGTTTAGCATCAACATGTTCACTGTGAATCATGAACAGAAAACAGTTCTGAAAATTTGGTATCTCAGTGAGGCCAACCATTTTACCTGAAACTAGAGTTATATCACCTGTAGTCACTCTTTACGCTATATTAGCGCTACAATAAAGTTTATCAGTACTGTCTCCATTAAATCGCATTAACATCAGCGTTATTTCGCTCATGGTCGCTGTGTCCTAAGATATTTGTTTCACGGTTAAATCTACACGAACGTGAAACCCTGCTAATTCTACGGTAGATTATTCTAAATATCTTTGTGTTTATCATGGGTAAAAGTGAATGTTTAACCTGCAAGAAATACACTGAAGTGCCGAAAGTCATTGCATAGGAGTATGCAAATTTTTAACTGGCGCTTCCATCGTATAAAGGCTTCGACGCACGCCACGATTTTTATCACTTACCAGGTGTAATCTCATGAGTCAGGTTGAATAACCGCCAGTAGGATTTTGGCAAGCCGACGTGAATTATTGGAGTTTGAACGAGGCATGGTAGTGGAAGCCAGGCGGATAGGACATTCAGTTTCCGAAGTTGTGCGAACATTCACCATTTCTCGATCAACGGTGTTACGTGTGCAGCGAGAATACCTCGTGGAAGGCATTACTACCCACCGCGCAGTGGCCGACCACGGGTGATGAATGACCGTGACCAGCGGCGTCTGACCAGGATTGTCCATGCTGACAGACAAGAGACACAGGCTCAAATAACACCCACATTCAATGCAGGAGGTATCAGAGATATAACCATCAAGCCAGTGCAGCGAATAATTTAGCGTCCATGAGGTATGGGAGAAGGAGACCCACCAGAGTGCCTTTGTTAACATCACGACATCGGACACAGCGCTTCACCTGGGGTCGTGAACATCTGGAAGACTGGAAATATGTGGTGTGGTTCGATGAGTCACGCTACCAGTTGTTACGAGCTAATGGTAGGGTTCGGGTGTGGCACAGACCCCACGAGGCCGTGGACCCAAGCTGTCGACAAGGCACTTTGCTAGCTGGTGTGGGCTCCATACATGTGTAGGGTGTCCTTTACGTGGCACGGTTTGGATTCTCTGGTCCTCGTAAACACCCCTTTAACCAGTAATTGCTTTGTTGCTCTGCTAGGTGACCATTTGCAGCCCTTCATAGACTTCATGTACCCCAGCAACGATGGGGTTTTCCAGGCGGACAATGCACCATGTCATCGGACCCACGTTGTCCAAATTTGGCTCGTGGAGCATTCTGGACAGTTCCAACGGATGGTGTGGCTACCACGTTCGTCCTACATGAACCCAATAGAGCACTTATGGGATGTGGTGGAAATGTCCACTCGCACCCAAGATCCTGCACCTACAAATATCAGGAAACTGTGGGTGGCTGCTCAGACGGCATGGCTTAACATCTCTCCAGACGTCTTCTGGTTACTTGTGGAATCGATGCCACGTCTAGTTGCTGCACTTCGCCGGGTTAGAAGAGGTCCAACACGATACTAGGTACGTATCCCATGATTTTGGCATTCTTCATGATAAGTGTATTCTTCATCAGAGCATAATTGTTTAACATAGCAAAACTATCAGAAAAAAATTACTACTTCGGTTAAAATTATTTATATACAAAGTTACCTTATGGACCAAGACAGATTTAGTAGGATTTATTGACCTCATGAATGTCTAAGGCTACAAATAGTTACCCACACCCTATTTTAGGACCATTGGTTCCAAGAGAAATAACACTGGTTCCGTCCTTTTATCTGGATATTCGTGACAAGAAAGAAGACCAAACACCGATGATTGGCCAGACGTCCGCGCCTCTGACCGTTCGACTACTCGGGGAGCAAATCTATAATAACAGTATACGTATCACATTATAGACATTGAAAATGTACGTTCGGCTTATATGGCTCCCATATTTACTAAACTAGCTTTGCAACCTACTGTGGTAAAAACAAACTAACCAACACTTCCGTTTTGTTTATGGCAATACTGATTTTTCAGCAACTGTATCTTATTAAGCTTCCTAAAAATTAGGAATTCCATCAACGTTACACACGTTACCCTGTGCCATGGCAGGATCATGCTTGACACATGTCTTCGACGAGCAGTAGAATTTCAGAGAACTGTGGAGGTTTTGTATGTTAACGCTTTGCCTTTAAATACGAAATGTCGATGGTATATTGTAGGTTTAGTAATCGTTGATATACAATGAGAGCAATTAAATTAGAGATACCTGTCTAGTAACGTGTAGCACCACCTTTCACCCTGATGACGGCGGCGATTCGTCTCAGCATGAACTCCACAAGACACCGGAAGCGTTGGAAAGCCATACGGATCCACGACCCCTGAACAAGCTCCCACAGTTCACGAAGATTTGATGGAGGGGGTCATTGCCTCGAACATATCTCCGATGGCATCCCAGATGTGCTCGATGGGATTGAGATCAGGGGACTTAGCTGGCCAAGGAAGCGAGGTCACGTCGGTGGAGTGTTCACCCAACCATTCGGATACAATTCAAGAGCGATGGCACGGTGCATTGCCTTGTTGCAGGATGAGGTCCCCAGTAGGATGTTGAAGATGCACAAACGGGAGCAAATGGTCGTCCAGGATATCCCGGTGACGTTAACCTGTGAGGGATGATGTCACAGGTACCAGGGGTCCCATTTCAGTCCACGTAAACAGTCCCCAGACGAGAATGCCACCCCCACCAGCTTGAAGAGTACCCTGCTGGCAAGAAGGATCCATCACTTCATGTGGTTTGCGCCGTACTCGTATCCGGCCATCCGCATGTACCAACGTGAATCTCGACTCATTAGTCCAGGCAACATTTTTTCACATGTCTAGGGTCCAGTGGCGATGTTCCAGCGCCCATGCTAATCTTTGCACCCTGTAATGTGCTGCCAGCAGCGGTACCCTCGTGGGACTACGGCTTCTGTACCCCATAGCGAGGAGATGGTTCTGGATGGTGTGGCTGCTTACACGTTTTAGTGCACCGGCGTTAAATTGCCGAGTGCTTTCTTGCACTGTGGCCCGTCTATCCGCTGTTACAACGCGAGCTAGCTGACGATGACCCAGCTCATCCACACGCTGTTGTCCACGGAAGTTGGTTTATGCAGGGATGGTTTTACCGGATTCGATGTACTCACGGTGCACCCGTGACACAGTGGCTCGTGAAAATCCCAGTGCCTGCACGACTTCCGAGATGGAGTGACCCATTCGTCGGGCCCCGACAATTTGCTCACGATCAAATGCGCTTAGATCCTTCGTCTTACTCATACTGCGTCCGACTCTTACTGATTCCCGTCGCATCGCTTCTTATATTGTCGGATCGCTGCATACGTCATGTCGTTTCCGTTTACAGGGCAGCCCACAGCGCCACATTTGCATAACGCCAGCTGTCTAATTCAATTGCTCTTCAGTGTATTTCTGAAATTAATTTTACGTTGAATGTGTTAAGTAGAACCTAATCCCTTGAGCCATCGGTCGGTCATACCTATTTATGTATTATTACGTACAATGTTTTCTTTTTATTGGCTTTTAACTTCAGGGTTTTACGTTTAAATTAGTGCATAATATGTAGAACATCTATGAAAATGCAAGTGCAAATATTCGGCTGTTTGAAAACACAACACACAAAAAATTTGGAAAGGGAGTGAAACAAGGTGACACCATATCTCCGAAGCTTTTTAATGCCACATTGGAAAATGTCTATCAATCACTGAACTGGGAAAACAAGGGGATAAAGATTAATGGAGATTATCTAACCCACCTTCGTTTTGCTGATGACATAGTCATTTTTGCAACTACCCCATCAGAGCTGCAGAGTATGATCCAGGAACTTGCTGACAAGGGTAAAGAAGTGGGATTAAAAATGAACTTTCAGAAGACAAAAGTGATGTTCAATGCTTTTACAAGAAATGAAGATTTATCGATTGATGGAGAAAAGCTGGAGATAACAGACACGTACGTTTATCTTGGACAGCAGATATCAAGTGAGGATCACATTTGGTGAAGAAATTAATCGGCGTACAAAACTTGCCTGGAGAGCTTTTGGAAGAAACAGCATAATTTTCAAGAGCAATATGCCATTATGTCTTAAAAGAAAAGTGTTTGATCAATGCATCCTTCCAGTGCTTACGTATGGTGCAGAGACGTGGACCTTAACTAAAAGAGACATACAAAGGCTACAGACAACTCAAAGCAGCATGGAGAGGTGCATGCTTGGTGTAACCAGGAGAGATAAGAAGAGGAACTCGTGGGTCCGAAAAATGACAAGAGTGGAAGACATCATGATCAGAGTTAAATCCCTGAAATGGCAATGGGCTGGACATGCTGCCAGAAGAACAGACCATCGATAGACAGCCGAAATTTTAGATTGGATTCCAAGGGACAGGAAAAGATCCAGAAGAAGACCACATGGAAAATGGGTGGATGAAATTCGAAAGTATGCGGAAGTGACATGGAGGAGACTGGCACAAGACAGACCGTTGTGGAGAAAACTTGGGGAGACCTTCGTCCAGCAGTGGATGGATAATGGTTGACAATGATGGTGATGTAGAAACATACATTGCCTGAAACAAGAATGTTATTTTACAATGGAAATTACTAGAACTTTCAGAAGATATCCTGAAAATGATCACGCGGATACATACATAACAATGATTTAAATGGATAATAGTTTCGAACAGGTTCATCTCAGCTTTTAGATACAAAATATTACCACATACTGAGTAGCAGAAAACCCCTTCTGCTGGTGAGAACATTATTATCTCCATCGATTTATTAACAATTTAGGATTTCAGCATTTTCATATATTGCGTTAGTACATTACAATGGTGAATTTCTTGAGACATTAATCAGTGCTGGTGTCTTTTGGTTGCTGCTTATAATGTTACTCCATATATGTACAATCTAAATAATGTGTTCGCATTTACCAGATGTGCTTTAAGTGCAAATCTGAATTGAAACAGCATGTTCATGGTTCCCGATTCTCTAGATATTACATCTTCTTAAGTTATTAAAAGCTCATTTCAACGCATAATTGAACACTGTTTTGCCCCTAGACGTTTTTTGATGTCAGCACTTTTTTAAGAACATATATCATGATATTCAGCGCCCAACTATTATTTCGTGATATGACGTAAACTTTCCTTAATTATAACTGGCGCTCATTTCTTTTGAACTTTATGTATTATCAGTGCTACGTAAATTAGTATTTGGCCTTTATTTCAGTTATATCTGTCAGTGCCTATGAAAATATCATAAAAACTAATGAAACACGAATGTCTAGTTTCTGGTTCATTTTTGCTTAAAACGATGGAAACTAAAATATTAATAATTTCATTATATGTGCTTATTTGAAAGTCTACCTGAGATTTGGACATAAAGCAGTTATTTTGTCAATACCGTTGATCTGTGGTAACTGTTTCACATCATAAATAATCATTATCATCATAAATAAAATTTAGTGACAGGGATGTACCGTCGAGAACATTCGATGATTTTGTAAAGCACTAAAATTAAAAAACAAAACAAATTCTAATCATGAAAGAAATACGGGATTACACCATATAATACAAATTTTGAAGATGACAATCCGATTTTTGGCGTAAATGTGACAAGGATCAGATAATATCCGAAAACTTGAAAATTTTCATCGTCCAGGAGCGGTACTCGAACCCGTGTCTCCCAGAAAACGCCCGGGTATGCTAACCACTACACCACCCAGAACGACCAAGTTCCAAGTTTCCGATCAATTTGAATGTAACCATCACAGGATTCGCTAGTCGAAGCAACCGGCATTCATGTTTAGCGAATCTGGAGGTTAAGAATCATATCCCGTGTTTGCCCGGAGAAGCAGATAAATCATGAAAGAAATACGGGATTACGCCATATAATACAAATTTTGAAGATGACAATCCGATTTTTGGCGTAAATGTGACAAGGATGGTAAGCCAGATAATATCCGAAAACTTGAAAATTTTCATCGTCCTGGAGCGGGACTCGAACCCGCGTCTCCCAGAAAACGCCAGGGTATGCTAACCACTACACCACCCAGAACGACCAAATTTCAAGTTTCCGATCAATTTGAATGTAACCATCACAGGATTCGCTAGTCGAAGCAACCGGCATTCATGTTTAGCAAATCTGGATGCCGGTTGCTTCGACTAGCGAATCCTGTGATGGTTACATTCAAATTGATCGGAAACTTGAAATTTGGTCGTTCTGGGTGGTGTAGTGGTTAGCATACCAGGGCGTTTTCTGGGAGACGCGGGTTCGAGTCCCGCTCCAGGACGATGAAAATTTTCAAGTTTTCGGATATTATCTGACTTACCATCCTTGTCACATTTACGCCAAAAATAGGATTGTCATCTTCAAATTCTAATAGTAATACGAAATTTCCGAAGATTTATTTCTCAATTTATCTTCATTATCCTATGTTTTATCATCCATTTTATTTCCTCATGAAACTGTCAGACATCAACAGTGGCATTTCTTTTGACAGTGCTTCGGTTTGTTGCTTAGTAGTGCTATCTTGATTAAGAAACAGGATAGTGTTTCTATTGCATCTGTAGAAAGGCAGATGATGAGTCACTCAGTTGATTGAGGGTGGCGATTCCGTGTGGCAAGCTGACAATTTATCTAACCTTTGTGTTGATTGTTTTCTGTTCGAACTAGTCCCGTGTTTGAAACTTAGTTTCACTGTCATCATAAAAACATAAGGTACTATCCCTTGCCTTAATTCGTGCCTCAGAGTCATTCCTTTCACCATTTATTACAGCGATTTTCCTTTTATTTTTTCACTAGTGTTTATTTTATAGCTCTTATTTACCTGTTTTCTGGAATTTAACCTACCCGTGAGCATCTAAGGTTAGCAGTTGTATAAGAGAAGTCTAGAGGGGTTTAACTAACCGGTGAGATTTTAGGCTTAGCGAAATGCAGGGTCACTCGCTCTGGAGAAGGAAAAGAAGCTGAACACTAAGGAAAAGCATAATATCCGTGCCTTGTGCCGGACTCATACCCAGATCTTGCATTACCAGGAATCCAGTACCTGCGTCCTACAGGTTTCTGGTTCTTTCATCATTGCTCTCCTTTTCTCTTTTGAACATTTTTAGCATTATTGAGAAATGGTAACTTATGCTTGTTCCTATCTTGGAAGGCAGCTTATATGATGTTGTTGCCTCCTTCATTTTTATTTTTAAAAATGAGCACCTTGGCTGCTTTTCGTTTTGCTTGTAACGAGTTTTGGTATTTGTAGAATTTATTTCAAAGCTTGCCACAACATTTATGACTCCTTCTATCGTGCGTAGACACTGACACATAATATTTACACATCAATCGTAAAGAAGTGAAAACCAATAATAATCAAAGATACTGCCATTATTCACCTTGCTCTTCGCTTAAATCACCAAGGTTTTCTGGAAAGCAATCTAGGTGGCTGTGTAGGTAATGGACCTTCATGCTCATATTACAGCCGAGCTTATTAGAATTGGAGAGCACGTCCTCAACTAATTCAGAGTTGTTGTCTGCCTTATGATTGCCAAGAAAGTTTTTGACAACTAGAACAAACGAAGTGCAGGCACAATACTCAATGTTGTCCATTGAACCTATGAAATATGGATTGTTTATAAGCTGCCTTATCTGGGGACCATCAAAAATCCCTGCTTTCAGTTTTTCCGTGATCTGTCAAGGGAATGTACGTGATAAATAGTGAAAGCACACACCTTCTGTGTTCAACGCCTTTAAAAATTGTTTCATTAGGCATGTAAAGGTGGCAGGATGATTTGCCTCTGCTTACCAAAGGTTCCTTAATGACATTTTGTTCTCCAACTACCATATCTTTTCTGAGAGGCCACACTTTTTCTTATCTAGTGGTCGTGTTTGGCTCTGATGTCCCAAAGACCTATAAAGCACGGATATTTTGTTTAGCCACTTTGCTGACCAAGTAGAACGTTCACCATCTTTAGGTCTACACAAATCATTAATTGATGTCCTTGATACTTCAGGTTTTCAAAGACTAGAGAGATTGTCTCGTACGTCTCTGTCTTACTGGCTGAGTCGCCAATTGGAATTAAGCCATATCTGTTGCTGCTGTGTAGAAGAACACATTTTAAACTTCGCTTGGAGCTATCAATGAACAGGCGCCATTTATTTGGCATGTATGATGATAACCCCAGTTTCCTGAGAAGGCCACTGACATTGCAGACCACTAGGTTGTTGTTCTTAGAGAAAAAGGGCAGCAAATCATTTTCTCTGCTACGGTAAAACGTAATGTTGGTTCCAGATTGAAGTAAATTATTTTCATTCAACCTGGAGGCCAGCAATTCTGAAGACTCCTTTGAGAGGTTCAGATCCCTGATGAGGTCACTCAGTTCATGTTGGTTTAAAGATTGAGCACTTGATGAAGTTCCTACGAAATCACTGTCACTTTTCCCACTGCTGTTATCTTGTATGTGATCAGACATGCTTGATTCCTCATCCTCTGGCAGCTCTGGTAAGTGGATGAAAGATGGAATGGGTACCTCATTTAAGTGTGGATGCGGTCGTCTTGCTGAATCAAGATAGGCCCAATTGCTTCGATTGTTTCGATTGATGCCCTTGATGTTAACGAGTATGACGTAGAAGTCTTTTCGCACTTCTACGTTAATTTAAAACATCAACATACTAAGAAATAATTCCCAAACGAAAGAAACCTTAACGGCCAGACGAAACATGTAAACAGCAGAAGTCAAACTTTCGGAAAAGATGCTTTATTCAAGGTTGTAGCACGTCCATAGCAGAACGATATCAATATTTAAACACACCACACAGCTTCACAGCTCTTAACACAACGCTCGCTTTACAACGCACTCTTTCAACGCTTTCAATAATCGCTCTCTTACAACAGTTTAGTCGTCGCCTTTATCTCTCGTTCTTATCAAAACAGGCATACGTCACGTTCATTCAACCTCAATTGTGTTGCCAACAGTATTCGTTTGAGAGAAAAGATATCACGTTAAGAGTGAAGAATAACTGAGAATAAACTCAAGATTTACATAGGGAAAGAAACTAAAAAGGAAAGTTAATTTAGAATATACGTCACACAAGACAAAAATAACAGTTATCATGGTGGTTTTTAAGTTCCCTCCACACCATTAGTGTTCCAAATTTCAGAGAGCTTCTTTTTCCATTTGTCCAGTGCCGTAAATGATCGGTGCAAGTTTTGCATACAATATGGGGAGCCCACGACTTATCTTGGTCCCAAAGCTGAACACCAAAATAACCAAGATTTGCCCTCTTCACAAACTCAGAAATTGGTTTCCTACTTTCTTTAAAGGTGTGCTCTCCACAAATGTAGCATAAGACATCTGGATGATTCAAGCAACTTTTCCGTGGGGAAGTCATGGCGTCTACTCAATCTGCAAACACAATTAGACCACATTAGATTATCTGGTTGTATAGTTGTTCACAAACTCCCAATTATACTAACAGACACTGGCTTTACACTCATAAAATAACAATATACACAGACTTTACGCACATAAAAAAACAATATTTCTGCACATCAGCATATAGGACGGGTATGCCCAATCTCTAAAACTAGAGCTGATAGAGTAAAACTGATGCCATTTTTGGAATCAGCACCCCAAATATACCCAAGAATAGATCTAACTTCCGAGGCACCAGATCTTTTTTTGTTGCGCTGTGTTATCAGGAAACTCGAAGAAGACTGGACTGTGATCGATATCCGCATGGAATTCTGAGAAGTACTAAGCATAGTGCCGCGTCTGTGTTAAGTGTGCAGAATAAACAGAACGGCAGACAGATGTTTTGCTAAAGGTCGTCCCACTTTTATGAGCCAGCAGGATGACCGCGACCTAGACATAATGGCAAAACGCAGTCGGTAAATTACTTCAGGGCCAGTAGGCTAATTATCTTCAAGCAAGCACAAGTGTGCGAATTTCGCACTACAGCGTGTTAAGACATCTAAATGCAGAAGGACTATATGCCCAGAAACCTATAAACTGTATAATAATAGAGAGCGCATCGTACAGCCCGCCATCAGTGGCGCATGTCTCACGTTGACTGGTCTTCAGATCAGTGGGCTAAGGTTATGCCCACAGATTAAAACCGCTTTTGTCTTTCGTCGGATTTTAAGCGGCAACTGATTTCCAGGGAACACAAGACTGCGCATGATTTACGGAACCTTGTTAAACGATGTTCCTCCCAGTCGCGGCGTTATGGTGTGGGCCGGTATCATGGTCAATGAACGTACCGAAATGCAGTTGATGTACCAATGAACAATAACCGGGAAGTGTACTGCAGTAATGTAATTCTTCGCTACGTTTTTCTGTTCCGTGGTGCTGCGAGCGCATGTTTTAATTTTATTGACAATAACGCCCGTCTTCACCGCACAGTAGCTGTGGACGACGTTTTGGATAGTAAGGATATTCGTCATACGAAGCGGCTAGTGCGCTCCGAAGATCTAAGTCCCATTGAACCTGCATGGGACGTTCCGGGGAAACATATTGCACAAAAGAATCCCCCAATGGAATCCAGCACTTATCTGGGTTCTCTAGCAAGAGTTAGACAATTTACCCACAGGAGCTTGTAAACCATTTCGTGCTAAGCATGGCACACCGGTGTGAAACATATGTAATGTGGTACCGGCTGGACATATATCCTACTGAGGACTTTGCCCTGTCGTCAGTTTACGTAGTGCTAATTGAAGACTGTCACTGGACTGGAAGTGAGCCTGGACCTTCTTCGTAACATTTTGTTCTGCTTCTGTCCCTGTTACATATCGCACATAAAAGTTCATATATCGTGCGTTTCATTTTACGGTTCCTGTTAACATCTATAACACGTACAGCAGCAAAACCGCTTTTACCGATTTTGACTGGTCAAAATGTACGTCGTCCATAAGTTTTAGGCAACAGCGTATAGATAGAATAAAACTAAGCGTAGTCGAAATTGTATAAGGAAGAAGGACGTAATGGGTGATTTAGCATAGATCGCAGCTGTGTGATCCAAAACAAGTTTTTCGATCGTAATAATAAAATAATGACATAATACTAGCAAGTGTTTACTGCCCCTTAAAGAAAAATGATGACTGGTAAATTGGAAAACATATGTATGATGTTCACTTCGCAGAAAAATGATTTTTCCAGGCCCACTTGTTGCACAGAAATATCGCGCGAAGTGTAAAATACAACTTTCAGCCACCTGGAGGTAAACTTTGCATTATAAATAACTGAGAACCGCAGGGAAACGTTTATCGCTGGCTTTTGTTTGTTACTTGTTTTGGGGTTTAACGACCACAATGAGCAACTCTAAGGGATACAAGCAGTCGCTGGTCCTTAATTAGGACCACTAGTCTTAGGAAAGGGGAGAGCCAACGCGTTAAAACAAGTGCACCCCCCCCCATTCCTAATGTGGAACTTGAGCCCAGGCCCATCTTAGACCACCAGTCAAAAACGTACGCTTCTGAGGCAGCCTTTACGTTCTTGCAGCTATCCGGTGAAAAATAATTTTTCCAATCAGAAATCAGCAAGATAGAGGGAAACCTAGGGAATTCTGGCCTAAGAATCAAATCACCCTTATAAAACGAATTTTGGCAAAGCAGCTTGTAGACGCGCAGTTACAGCCCTAATATTGCATACAATTTGTCACTCCACCTAAGGAGAAATTTCGCGACTCTAAAATTGGAAATTATACCGGTGATATTTGTTACGACAGTTGCTCCTTGCGAAAAGAAAACGTTGCAGTGTAGCTTCTAAAAGGGGAGATATCGTGCAAAAAATACATTGCTAGGTCATTTGGCTGTTCATATGGATAATCGGAAAAGTATATTGATGACATTTATTCATGGGCCAATAGAAAATCCTGGTAGTGGTTAAAGCTTTCCTTTAAAAACGAAATATTCCAGTACAACTTATAGGACGGGAGATGTGATAAGAATGGAAACGTACGTCTCCATCATTTAAGTAAAAAACTGCACCAGATAAATCCTAAATATGTAATTAATATTTTCCATGTGACCTGAAATATCTTTGCCATAGTTGCGACTATCTGATGTAAAGAGAATGTCTGTTTAAAGAATATATGGATAGTTTGGCCCATGATATCAGCAATGAAAACGATTTTTTTAATGTAACAGTTCGAAGAGGATACATCGAACTAATTGCAAACCAGCGTACTTATCGAGTACAATGCGTAAGAGTAAGATACGAGGATAGCATCAGTCATAATTACATCTCCTCGTCGTTAAATCAGTTTCAACCGTCCGAGAGTTAAGAACAAAAATATTTTAAGAAATGAAACTTATGAATTTATACCACGTACAAATCAATGCCTCTGAAATCCTGCGGTATTGAAGATGCATACATTGATATTACTAACCAGGTTAAAAACCGTCAATAATGACGGGGATAAATAAGATATTTAAAGTGAAATCTTCGGAAGAAGAGAATGTTCTTATACTTAACACTGAGATAATTAGGACATGGTCGTCCTAGGTCGTGTAATGGATACCACGCTCGAACGGAAATTAGGAGATGCGGGTGCAATTTCCACTCCAGGATGATGCTACATTCAAGTCTTCTGATGTAAAAAACGTTACGTAAAGAACAATAAATACAGGTAATTCAGGTATGTCTGGTTGCTGTGTTAACGATTCTATGTAGAGTAATATTTTAATACCCGGGTATTTTTTTGTGATGTCCAAATTTGAAAATACGGTTCATTGAACATCACAACAGTGAAAAAAGTATATTGGTTGAGGCAGGGATTTGACAATTAAAACAGGCAAGTGCTCTTTCAGCTGCGCCATCAAAGTGGGACAAACATTTAAACCTTCAGACAAAGGAAATTATATTGTTTGTGATAACATCTACGAAAACACAAGTGCAAATGTTTTACTGTTTGAGGAAACAACACTTATAAAAATTGGAGACGCAGTAAGAGAAGGTGGCACCATATTTCCCAAACTCGTAGGTACCTCAATGCAGAATGTTTTTCACTCATCGAAGAAAGACAAGGGGATAAAGTTTAATGGAGACTGTTTTCAGGACCTTCATTTTGCTCCCGACATATAAATTATTGCACGTACCCCCTCAGAGCTGCAATGTACGTTACAGGAATTAGCTGATAAGAGTAAAGAAGTGGGATTAAAGATAAACTTGCGGAAAACAAAATTAATATATAAAGCTCTAACAAGAACGGAAGATTTAAAGATTGATGAGGCAAATTTAGAAGTAACTGATGCTCACATCTACCTTAAACAGCAAATATCAACTTAGGGCCTCATCGAAGAAGAAATTAATAAGCGTATAAAACTTGGATGAATAGCATTTGGAATAAATGCTAGAGCAATTCTCCATTATGACTTAAAAGGAAAGTATTTATTCAAAGTATCCTCAAGTTTTTACTTATGGCTCAGAGACAGATTATTTAGGCATATAGATTCTGCTGACAACTCAAGGAAGCATGGAGAGAAGCATGTTTGGTGTAACAAAGAAAGACAGGAAAGGACACATGGATCAGAAAAATGACATGGGTTGATGGTATCATGATTAAAATAAAGACCATCAAGTGGCAATGGGCTGAACATGTTGCTACAAGAACTTACGGTCATCGTCGGGAAAGTGAAAAACTATACTGGAAAGCAAAGCACAACAAAAGACACAGAATAAGACAAAGTGAAATCTGAGTGCGTGAAATTCGAAATCATATTGGGGTGACATGGAAGAGAACTGATGAAGAGAGATAGAGAATTGTGGAAGAGATATGGGGAACGACTTGAGAATGGTTGATGATGAAGATTTTCATCAGTATGTGCAGCAACTACTTCCGTGGTTGTACTCTTTGTCTCACGTTTACACCCCTGAACGTGTGTAATGGTGTCGAAAATTACATTTTTGACGTATTTCCACATTTTTGTTATGCAAAATTTCTCATATAAATGCTTTAAATTATGTTTTTATTTTATGCGATATCTCGGTTTCTGGATTGTAAAATGCTTTCAACACCAGAGAGTTGTTTGTAATCATCGATGGAAAAATTTAAAAGCAAAGTATTATTACTCAAATGTATCTTTAATCAGACATAAGAATGAAGCCAGTCATATCTTTAAGAGGAACAGTTCTAAAGTCCACTGTGAAACACAAAATCAAAGTACAATGGAACCTCGGTTATACGTTTTTCTAGTGGATATCCTTCAAAAACATACAAATGTAAAAAAACACGCATAAAAGAAATTTCATAATGTTTTATACTATTGTAAATTTTTGAATGCCTCTCAAATAGAAAAAAAAGGAAAGAAAAACACTTAATTTTAGATTACGCTAATTTATAATGTAAAACAGACAGACATCCAAAAATACATGAATATTTTGTTTTCTACCTTAAGCCTATGTCTATTTTTACTTTTGTATTAATTTTTTATTCTAATTTTATTATAAAATCTAGGTTCACAAATTCTGTAGGATTTCATGTTTTTAATATACAAAAATAAACTTAAGTTTGAAAAACTAGGTAGTAAATGCGAATACGATTTTATTTTATATTTATTACCCCTATTACACATTCTTTACTTATAAGCATCACTGTTTTCAAGAGCAGTTTGTCCACTAATTGATTTAACATTGGTGCCGAGTAAAATGTTCACTAACCTTTGCTGTTTCAAATTTCTTGAATTCAGAGAAAAAAAGAACACTGAAAGTTATTTAATGAATTATTTACTGCATCATCTATCTCAGAAAAAAAAAAACGCTGTCTCAAGCCTCTCAAAGTTTCAAAGTTGTAATACACCGGGTTACATATAAAGGAATCCAAGAACGGTGTATTTTTGAATTTTCAAAATTTAACGTATAATAGCAAAAAAGCGTACAACTGATTTAGGTATAGCCTAACGGAAAAACGATAGACACTATAGTATAATATCACAACTAGCGCAGAATTCCTTTTAAAAGTGATGTATGTATATAACCGAAGTTCCTCTATAACTGGAGGACATTTTTCATTAACACAGCTGGTATGGATGGACTTTTATGAGCAAAAGAAGAATTTCTATTCTCATTACTAGTTAGTCCGGCATATGAAATATCTTAATTTTTAGTTCGGGTAGATTATAAGCTTCGAGATTTCACTGTACATTTTTTTTTTTTTTGGAGTCAGTAATCTTAAATTAATGATGAGTAACTTTTCAAAACCGATAATGGTAATGTGAATTATTAAACTACTGAGAATAAAAATCCCACCAAAATTTACATATAATTATTCAGAGCCCGTGTTTGATGCTATAATGATGCTTATTTCATTATACGTACTCTTTCGTTTCGACTAAGCAGAGTTAAATCCGATCTTCGGAAAGTATGTCTCAAAATTGTGTTCTTATTTATCTATAAGAAATATCAGCAACACACATTTTTCGCTACATTTCTGTAGCTCTGGCTGTTCCCATTTTAAGTATACATTTACTACAGAAACTGCTTTCAGGGCAGTGTCAAGAGATTTACAAGCTTCGAGAGCAATAATTTTCATTTATTCTACGCCGGTATTTTCATTTATGCGAAGAATAACGATTTTTCGCTTTGTTTTAACGAAATGCGTGGGTCCTAACGCCAACATTTTCCGATACGTTTTCCTTAAATTTTTCAACAGTAATGTCGGCATTTTTTGTTTAGACCAAGAAAGAAAACTCAGGGTCATAAACAAAAAGAACGCCAGCTTTTACGCCACTGCTTTCTATTTCCTATTTCTGAAAGTTTCCGCCGTTAAAGCCTCTTTGTTTTGATATCGGTTGCGATTTAAATGACTGCCGTTGTCAGACGCAAGAGAAAATAGGTTTCCAAGAGCTATTTCCTTGTGAAACATTTCCCATGGTAATGATCATTGTATCATCCCTTCCTTCTCTTGCTTTCGATCTTCGTCTTTTAACCTTATCTGTATCTTTGAGTCATAAATTTAAAAGAATAAGATATGTCTTATTTTAAAGATGTGCCTCCGTGGGTTTGCAGGCAGATATAATCCTTTTTCTCAGATAAGGATAGAACCTAAAGTATGGCAAAAATGCAGCAAATGAGTAGACAGAAAAAAAAGTAAGAACTAGAATTCCCACATAAAGGACTTCAGCTAATGTAAGATCAGCTTTTACATTGAAGATGAAATACTGTTTGGTGATGAGAAATGGACTGTTCAAAAACCATACTAAGGTCCTATGAAAGAAAGGAATTATTCGTATTAGATTTACATCAAACATTACGTTGGTGCCAAAAAAAAAAAAAAAAAAAAAAAAAAAAAAGGGAGGGGTGCATCATCGGCATTTTATAACTAAGCACAAAAGCACGACATGAAATGACATCTTTCTCCTAAAATTCGCACAATAATATCTTCTGACTCAAAAGAAAGTGCGATAACGTAAAAATGTAGTATACGATCAGGAACTTTCTAGAATACGAAATTGTATAGAGTTTACAAAAGCGTTGGCATGACTTTAAATAAAACTATGCATGTAAGCTCCTTGTGCGTCAATAAAATGTGGGCTGCCTCAGTGACCAAGTGGTACGAAGCGCTTCTAATCACTTTTCCGTGATCAGCCCGGGCTCGAATACTGCCCGCGGCATGGATGTCGCACATGTCCTACGGGACTGCCCCCGGCTCTTCCCTCCAGGAAACCAATGCACAAATTAGGGACAGGCGATTGCCTGTAGCCCATTGAGTTGCTCACGGTAGTCGTTAAACCACGAATTAAAAAAAAGTAGAAAACGCACATGAAATACACTATATTGACAAAAGTCACCGGACACCCCTTCAAAAGCAAACGAACGGATCCACTGCGTTGTTAAGATGCGCGGCACAGCTGCAAACGCTATAAAAACAAGCCTGAAGCTGACTGCGACCATATCGCACTGTGAGGTTGAGTGAAAATATCGCAGAACTGACTTTGAGAAAGGAAAGATTGTTGGGTGTTGTATTAGTAGGTTGCCCATAAAAGAAACCCAGAGGCTGTAACGTATACTCTAGATTCAGTTTCTTTTTTATTTTACTATCTCTTGTTATTTTATTTTCCTATGCAAATTATCTTCTCACTTAAAGAGATGTAGTTTCTCCAGCTAAATTATATGTGGCAACGAGTGTAAGTCATGACGTGGTGGTATGCAGTATATATAGGCGCGCTCAAGTATACCAAAGAGCTTCGTTTTATATGTGATAGGTTCTTCCTGATTATTGATATGCGATTTACCTACTTTTCTACGATAGTACGAAAGTTCGGGCTATCAGTAGTTGTGTTATTTTGGAGTGTGTATTTCAGTAATACCAGGAGCTCCCCAATAAAAGGTTTTTTTTTTTTGATTGGAGGTTTAACGACCACCGTGAGCAACTCAATGGGGTATAAGCAGTCGCCCGTCCCTAATTTAGGGTCACTGGTTCCAGGGAACGGAGAGAGCCAGTGCCGTAAGACAAACACAACATCCATGCCTGACGGGATTCGAACCCGGACCCCTTACGGACGAATGATCATAGGTCAGCGCCTTAGACCACTGCGCCACCGGGGCGGCAATAAAAGGTTAAAAGTGAGTACGTTTTCTTAGTTCATTTTATTGTCAGACCTCTGTCTGGCCGTTAAGTCTATTTCATTGAGTGTTTACGTTAAGTTTAGGGTATATTGTGTTTACCGCTCTAATAAGGAGCCTTCAAGGTACTAATGTACTAAAACCGAAGTTATATTACTGATATTCAAGATAATGAGGAACGCCGAGTAAAAATAAATTCCATATTCTTGGAATTTATTACACGTGCGTGTCTTACGTAAACAAACGCTAGCACTTTGAAGATTATGCACACTTTAGCTACGTCAAGTAACCTTTCAATAACCCTAACGTGACTTAACGCAAGCTTTCCTGCACTGCACGTCCAGCCGGAGAATTTTATTCATTATAAGGCGTTTAAACATACCCAAGTTAACGGATTTGGATGTACTGATTAAGTGGAAGACACATGGAGTGCCTGAAGCAGCAAAACGTACCGGCAGACCAAAGAAAATCAGTGATAGAGGACGTCGAAGACTCAGGAGAATCGTTACAGCTAATCGACGGAGTACTGCAAAAGACCTCAGTGCACAGGTGAGTAACAATGCTGGAACCTCGGTATGTGCACGTACCATTCGCAGAGAACTTCATTCCATGGGTTACCGTGGTCATGCGGCTGCTCATAACCTTTCATCTCCACTCGGAATGCTACTCATAGCTTAGCATGGTGTAAAGAACATTTATCGTGGACCGTAGATCAAAGGAAACGAGTCCTATGGACTGATGAATCCAGATACACAATCCATCAGTGTAATGGCAGTGTGTGGGTATGGCGGGAGCCGGTGGAACGCTATTTACCACAGTGTACTGTTCCTACAGTCAAGTTTGGAGCTAGCAGTGTACTCGGGTGGAGGTGTTTTTCGTGGTATGGTCCCGGCCCATTGGTTATCGTGGACAAACCTGTTAACCAGCACATCTACCTCGATATTCTGGACAACTCTGTGGGAATAGTATGGAACCGAACCTTGTTGGTAACAGCAAGACAATGCACCGAGCTATAAAGCAAGGTTTCAACATCGCTTTAATGGTTCTCTTTGACCATCACATGACAGGGACGGGGAGGTGCATGGCATAGGTAAAACATCAGAACGAGGCAAAGTACTCAACAATAGAGCGCGAAACTAACAAATCTCCATTCGGAGAAGCAGAACACAAGATGGACAAATACAGATCAGTAAGCAGGGCACAGTCAATACAAACAGAGCAACTCAGTTCGTTCACTAGTCACAGGACAGCACGAGGCACTACACAGAGAACATCGAAGCCGGAAATGCGTGGAAAATGTAAGATCCACTGAAGGGACTGTATAGGAGTGGATCGTTTTTAATTGTAGGCTGCGTGAGTATATTCCCAGTCATCGAGAGCTTCGAGATATGCATCCTCGTCGAAAAATCCTCACGACGTGGTCGAGACGGGCGAAGCGGACGAGCAGAAGGCAGCAGAGCGGGACAGTCCGGCAAGCAGCTGGGTGACCAGTAAATGGAGTAGAATTCTTATGAGTCCGACGATTAGGGCGAAGACGACGCTTCTTGGAGATTGCACCAGTAGAAGCAGCGCAGGAAGACGGAGCAGCAGGCTGGTGAGACGCCACATCTGGCAGACAAGCAGGAAGCGGTCCCGGGGCACAGTTGCTGAACTTGAGAAAATCGAGGTAGCAGCAAGGGATTGTGAAGGTGACTCGTACGTGGCAATCAAGGCAGCAATCTTTGACGGTGAATAGGAAGGCAGAGGACCAGCAGCAGCAATGATAGCATCAACGCCAAAGTCAGACGAAGAACACAGAAGAGGCGTATGAGGCGGGTAGCAAGTCGGGGTGCTATCCACGGATGAAGCACACACGGAATCCAGAAGCGGAAGAGCGGCTTCAGACGGAGGAGAGTGATGAGGCTGAACAGAGCTGGGAACCAGAGGCAAAGAAGCCGGCAGGGAAGAAGGAGACGATTCCTGTGGAGGCGGAGAGAATCTAACGGAAGCCGGCAATGCGGGCGCAGCAGAAGGTATGGGTGAAGCAGGCATAGGAGAAGACACCACCGAGACAGCAGTAGGAGAGTGTTAAGGCTGTACAGAGCCGGGAACCAAAGACTAAGGAGACAGCGGGGAAGAAGAAGACGGTAGCTGCGGAGGCGGAAAGAGTCCTATGGAGGCAGGCATTGTAAGCACAGCGGAAGGCACGGGCAAACAGGTGAAGTTGAAGATACCAATGAGGCAGCAGGTGGAGAAGATGGCTGCGTGGAGGAAACACCAATTGGCACGGCAGGAGAGCAAGCGATAGCAGACGGGCACTGAGAGTGATGATGGCCTGGGAGCCTTGCAGGCGAAGCAATGGAACGCAGAGAAGACATTAATGGAAAACATGCGATGACCAATAACCGCTCGAAATGCAGTTGGGCAGGAAGTAATGAAGGAAAAGTCCGGGAAAAGAACGAGGGCTTGACGACGAAAGCTCAAGATAGGCCGATCACCTCGATCAGTGGTGGCAGAGGGGAGCGTTCGGACACCACCGACAACGCGCCTGCACCGCGAAAGAAAGGCAAGCAAAAAATCATCACTGACTTCTGGGGATACTAGATACATGGTAACAAGAACTGGGCAATGGGAAAGAATTTGGGGAATCAAACTTTGATCCCCAACAAAAATGCAGGTAGAAAGAACTTGTGCAACATAATCGGAAGAGGAGAAAAATAAACAAGCACTGACTTGGGCTTTCTGGCAAAGTGTGAAATCGCTCCAGAAGGGAGAAACGGCGAAGCAGACATGTAGGCGTGCAACCTAACATTAGAAATCGCGTCGAACTTGACGCCCAAACTGAAAGAAGAGAGCATGGACTTACCAAGCTGGGAGGATTCGGACACGGTTGCGGTGTGAGTAGAGCCTTGAAGAACGATGAAGCGGTCCAAGGAAGACGGGCGCAAAGTTCGGAATGGAGAGCACATGTCCGAAGAAACTGGACCCGAAGAATAATCCGGGAGGGCAACTGTCATAGAGGCAGTGGGAAGGCAGTCGTTCGTAGCCTCACTGGGAAGTCGAGACGAAGGCAGAATTCCAGGAGTTGTAACACAAGCCATGAGTACATTCACAATCAGGCACGGGCAGAAGATGGAAGATTACACAGGGCACCACTACTGGAAGGCGGTGCTCTCGCGCAGCACGCGGAACCCTGAGAACGATGACGCAGAGAACCACTAAAGGAAACTGGAGAACTGATGAGGCAAACAGTACACAAGGGAAGGCGATGCGGCGAACGACTAATGAAAGGCGAGGCACAATCACAGCAGACGAACACAGACGCAGGAGACAAGAAGCCACGCACAAGCAGCAGGCAACGGTAGAACAGACAGTCAAGGCAAGTCACGATGGGTGTAATGTAAGTAGATCCAAAGTGAAGAATTATGAAGGAATACACGCAAAATAGGCACTTACTGACTCTGAAAAGTGACTAGGTGGAAGGCGCGAACGTTCATGCATGAGGTAAGAGCAACAAAACAGGGCTAGATGCGCTGGAGACAGGAAAACAGAGCACAAATTACGGAGCTCAGAAGGGCGTGGCCAGCAGCCGTAAAGCAAGGACTGTTACGGCGTGGTTTGACGATAATTCCGTATTGTGTGTGGACTGGCCAGCACACTTACAATACTGATTTTAATCCCATAGAGCACATATGGGCTGAATTAGAGCGCCGCATAAGAAGTTTGGAACCAAGCCCTACTACTAAGCAAAAGTTAGGGGCAGCATTATGTACTGAATGGAAGCGCATATCTATCGCAGTGTTCCAAAACCTTGTCGAAAGCATGTCTCGAAGGGTCAGTGCATGCATTAAGGCCAAACGTGGAACGACACCGTACGAATGTATGTCAATAAATGCTATGTTGTGTTTCTCATCTAGGTGTCCGGTGACTTTTGTCAAGATAGTGTATTTCTCATAGTATACACTGCCACGTTATGAGTTTTTCAACGGACTTTTAGAAGCCGAGATAACCATGGAAACATAATATACGTTTGCTTCCCATAGCAAAAATACTTTTTCTATTGTTTGATTGGAGGTTTAGCGACCACCGTGAGCAACTCAATGGGCTATAAGCAGTCTCTCGTCTCTAATTTAGGGCCACTGGTTCCAGGGAAGGGAGACAGCCAGGGCCGTAAGACAAACACAACATCCAGGCATCACCGGGATTCCAACCCGTACCCCTTTCGGACGAATGATCAGAAGCCATCGCTTAGACCACTGCGCCACCGGGGCGGCAAAAAAAATAAGTTGCACCATTATTAGCAAAAACTGTAAGTAAAGTGAGACCCATATTGAAAAGTACTAGAAGGAAAAAGTACTTTTTTTATCGGAATTCTGGAAGCAGTGATATACGATGAGACATATATCAAGGCAAATAGCCATGACTATGTAAGCTCTCTAAAGGTAAGATTGTGCACTGCAAAAAAATCAAAAGTTATGAATCATCGCTCGTATGGTGTAAACTACCCAACGGATTTTTTTATTATTTAACTTTCTGCAAATGTATAGTGTCCACAATGGAATTACAGACCGACTGACGTAGCGGTATCAATCGCATCATATGCCAAAAGACATTAAAAATGTACTAAAAACGCAAATTTGGCATCGTTAGTCTACGGCAGGAAAATGTTTATACCGATTTCAGTTTTCATGTAAGTAAGAACCTGTATTTCAGTAGTCTGCGCTTGGGTTCGACTCCGGTAAAATCTGGAATGATGCATTGATCTCAGCTACTATTGGTTCCCTTAAATAAATGAAAGGAAACAAATAACGGGAAACCTATCTACAACTAACGTGCCCATGACGACAGTTAACATACTACCACCAAAAAAAAAAAAAATTAACGTGTTTCATAAAGTTGATGTTCACATAATTCTGGCAAGAACTAAAACTAGAAATAATTATTGCCTGTGTATACTCGTCAACTTTAAATAACTTTCAGATAATCTGTAGAAATTCTTCGCGGTATTCGTGACTAGTTTTTCAGTTTCGTGTCGTAATGATCCATATAACAACGTTTTGCAATCTATTCTCCTATAAGAACTCTCGTACATAAATCTCATCTCTATATCGTACAAAAACATCGGCAATTCCACCTCTCACAAAAACACTACTACAACTACCCTCTTATACATTCGGTTTAATCCTTATACATTGCTCTGAATCACTGTCACTGTTGTCAAATTGTAAAAGCTATTCAGGGAAGTAACGTGACGTTCAGTGGGAAAACGTTTAACGAGAAGTAACTAAATTTAGGTAAGAGAAGAGAAACTCAAAATAAAGGTTAAGTAAAGGTACATGCCACATCCACCAAACATTCTTCGTCCGTGACAATACTTTACAGGAAGTCATAACCTTCGCTTTCGTATCGAGCAAATAATGTATTGCCGTGCTTCCACTCTTGCTTTTTTCATTTCCGGCATCGACCACACACTTTCTTGTAACCCAGATATGTAATAATCTCATGGACACTAGCTGAACTAATGTTTACCTTTTCCACTGTGGCTCTCTGATTGATTCATAGATTTTCTTCAATACGTTCTTTGACTTTTGGCCTGTTAGAAACCCTGAGTTCCGGTGACAATACTCCGAGATGGCGGCTGGTTCTCCAGGTCAGTATTTCCGCCACTATCCCTTGATTTTTCACACAACGACGCGCAGTACTTACGTCCACAGTTTCACCGTAAAAAGAATACCGGTGAAATCCTACAGAAGGTTCGTTTTCGCTCGTCAAAAACTCTATAATAGCTCGCTGTCTCATGCGCTTCGATAAGTTGGAGACGAGTATTCCATTTAGATCCAAATACAACGCAAACCACTATGTTTACCAAGACGTACGTCACTGCAAACTGAATCTCAAGTAAGAACAAACAAATTCAGAAAGGTTTCCCTTCAAGTACCCGCATCTTGCGCGAGATACCTGTGCAGAGGCATTACTTTCTGAACACCGATCAAACATTGGATTTTTCAAAAAGCCATCGTTTCGACAATAACCACTCCGATAATAAGGGCTCTCAATATATGTATAATGCGATGCACTTAGAGCAAATAGTAAACTTCGTGATATTTTTCCATAGGCCAATTACATCAACCTTACTTCACACTCATTTTTGAACCAAAATACACGTATATCTGCCATAGAAAAATAGCGTTCAGCTTAGCATCGACTTTATTTTCTTTCATGGGATGCCATTTTCAATGTGCCACGTCCTAATGGGGGTTTGGTCTTATCTTCTACTTAAAAAAGACAAGAAAGAATGTATGAAATATTGATTACATACGTTTCTCTTTATTGTTCTTGCCCAATCCAAGCTTGTACACTTGGAGTTGAAAAAACAAACAGGTAACTTGAATACTTGAAGAGCCATTGATAATTTAGTCAAGTGAAATATAGTTACAAACTCTTTTGCTAACACCAGTAACTCGGCTTCGAAAAAATGACAGCGTGTTGATAAAACAGCAACCAATCACAACCTCGATAGCTGGATCGCACATGGCACACAATCAATGATCTTTTCTCTATATCTCACTGACTTGACGGTCTGCCAGGAGTTGCCGATAATGTAAAGTATTGTGTAATCTGACGTTTGACGAGAAGCAACATATTTTAAATATGAACAGAGAACCCTAAAAGTGTGAAGTTAAATTAGAAGTCGCAATGTACACACAGGGAGAAATTATATAATTTTACATGCAGTGGCTTCTGTTGATATATGTAGAGGCCCAAAACCACTGTACCGTTTTTTCAATTCAATTGTTTTTAATAATCTTGCTCACATCCCAAACACACGTCATTCCCGGAAACAGAGTCAAAACCAAGTCGAAAAAGGGTCCAAAACATGTCATAATCACAGCGAACGTTAAAGAATATAATCTAAATTTATTTCAAGAGAAAATGTCAACTGCCGCTAGCAACCATGTGTCATTGTAAGAAGAAATACTAAATAATGCATGCAATAATCCACGGGGCGTTGCAAGAGAAAAAGCGGAGGAACGTATTCTGCCGACAAGTACGATATTACTGCCGAAAATGTTTGAAACATTAGACTCGTACACAACACTGTTAAAAAATTTTTTCTGTCTGTAGCTATCTGGAATCTGAACTAATTTCATGTATCTTTTGCTGAGACGATATTCAAGATTAAAGACAATTCAGACAACGAATACAGTACTTATTACGCCCCACTCATGATCCAGTTAAAGCAAAGTTTCCATTATCTGAAAAAGAAGATTGTTTTAAAAATAGAGCATCCCGAACTACAGAATGATGATCCTCCGCAGGAACGTAGGAAAAAATACAAAACCAAATCGCAGTTAAGACTAAAATGAGATACTAGAAAAAAAGAGGAGAAAGGAACAGCCATAATAGGATTTCCAGAACATGTGCGTATTCTGATACTGAATCATGTAAGCTGCCTTTGAATAAAGCCTGCGTTCTGTCATGAGATGTTGCCTACGACATTAAAAGCAAGGTCTTACAAGGATCCCTCAACCAGAGATGGAAACGGGTCACGAGTCAACGGGTAGACAATTTCTTGCAGGTCTAACGCGTCGGGTCAGAGTGCTTCTGACCCGATTTTGTCCCGGTTTTATTCCCGTTTTATTTTTGAAAAGAGAAAAATATTTTCCAAAGAAAAATGAGCGTTGCGCAATTCTGTAGTCGATACTGTTGCCCACAGAGTGAATAATGATTTGCCATGCAAAATTATTGTCATCCCTTTCTTAAAGCAATGAAGATTTCCACCGACTGAAGTCAGACACACCATATCGTAAAAAGATACTTCCTGTACGTTCTTTTACAGTGCGATAGTCCAGGGCAAGGTACAGGCAAACGCTATTTGTCTGCTTCTCAGCTGATTCACTCTCTCCGTGCGAAGTTCACTGTATGACTAAGAGTTACTTTTCACATCACATCTTTTACATTGAGCATTCAGAGGTTTTTGCTTGATGTGCTAACATCCCGTTCCCATGCCATGTCATGTCGAAATTAACTCCTTATTTGTTAATATGGATGGATTTAATATTAAAGCGCTTGAGAAAGGCGTTGAGGCCAACAAATACATGCTTGCTGAAAATCATATAGGGAAGAGTGAATGCTGGAAATTGTTTCGTCTCATTAAGAAACCCGTGTATAATTCTGTGTTGTTTGGTCTTGCTTATTGTTCAAAATGTGGAAAGTGTATCATTACACTGCTGGCCACCCAAAATGCACCACCAAGACCGAAGCATCCGATTGACCTTGAAATCACAGCATACGTCACCCGCGAGAGGACATGCAAACGATTAGCATTGCAGGGCATATGAAAATCATGTGCGCCCGGCACGCCACCGGGAAGCACTATAAGAAAGGTGGCACAGAAGGCGAGGTGTAAGTAGTGGAAGTGTGTTGTGCTGCCGGACCTGTGCGTGGGAAGCTTCCTTATGCCTCGTCGCAGAATACGGCAGTCATTCCAGCATGTTTCGGAGTTCGACAGAGGACGAATAGTGGCTTATCGCGACAGTGGCGTATCGTGCCGAGACATCGGCGCCCGTGTGGGACGACATCCAGCCACAATGAGGCGAGTATGGATTCGGCGGGTGCAGGAGGGACGGACGGACCAACGTGAGCGATTGCAGCAGCCGCGGCACACCACCGTACGAGATGACCGGCATGTTGTGCGGCGGGCATTGACAGCTCACACCGCCACATCACGAACGTTAGCGCAGGAATTAGGGTCTGTTGTGCAACAACCTGTGTCAGCACGTACCGTTCGACGTCGTCTGTAGGAGCGGGGACTTGTCGCACGGCGCCCATTGCTCCTGTTACCATTGACGTTACACCACCGGCGAGTGCGGCGGCAGTGGGCCGTTGAACGCCGCACCTGGGCTACGGAATGGCACGACATTGTCTTCTCCGACGAATCCCGCTTCTCCCTGAAACGCCACGATGGTCGGATCCGCGTGTTGCGGCACCGCTGCGAGAGACTGTATGACGCCTGCATTATGCATCGCCATACCGGTCCGTCGTCTGGCGTTATGGTTTGGGGCGCAATTGGATATGACATCCGCACCCCTCTGGTACGCATCGCCGGTCGCCTGGCGTTATGGTTTGGGGCGCAATTGGATATGACATCCGCACCCCTCTGGTACGCATCGCCGGTACACTCAACAGCCACGGCTACATCTCCGACGTTTTGGAGCCTGTAGTCCTCTCTTACCTGCAGGACCTGCCAGCGGCCACGTTTCAACAGACAATGCGCTCCCACACGTGGCACGCATTGTGCAACAATTCTTCACGGCCCGTCAGGTGTAACTGCTGCCGTGGCCCGCCTGTTATTCCGATATGTCGCCCATCGAACACGTCTGGTCGCTGATCGGCAACCGAGTGGCCCGGCAAGCACCAACCGCGGCTACGCCTGATGAACTGTGGCAACGTGTGGAAGCAGCCTGGACCGACATACCCCAAGCCCACATCCAAAGCCTCTTTCGATTGATGCCGCGGCGTGTAGCAGCCGTTATTGCCAGACATGGGGGCCACACGAACTATTGATGTCTGCGTGTTCCGCAAGTCGCACGGGCCTGTAAGCTCAATAGTTTCATCTTTGTATCTGTTATTACGTGTCCAGTAAATATGGCTTTGTTATCTCGTGTCCTTCTTGGTGTAGCATTTTGGGTGACCAGCAGTGTAGTTCAACATTCCTTAGTCATGGTTTAGACATAGCGTAAAACCAATCTTGCTCACGAAAAAGACAATACGTTGTAAAGTCTATGGCCAGGTCGCTTAACGGATGGTGTGGCATCTGGAATAAAGACTTGTTCAAAGCAATGTTCTTTTATGGTACTCTTACTGGATTGCGGCATCCTCAGGAGTTTCGTGACACCAAACCAAACCTACTGGATGATGTTCCACTTCATCTGCAATATCACAAGTGGTTTCAGCACGAATGAGCACCCGGCCGTCCCACAGCACAGGTCAGCATCGTCCTCACAGCTACATTCCGTCGGGGCATAGTGGTTTACGGCGGTCATACCCGCCCAGTGACTATCGGTATCATCAGACGTAACCTTATTCTGGTCTTTTCCTGTTGGTTTTCCTTAAATCCAAGGTCTATGACATCCTGATAAAAACACGTGTGCTGCACAATTTCCAGGAGCGGATTCGGCAAGCTATGTTGCCGGATGTTCGGAATAACTTACTACGTCACATACAGGCATGCATTGCACCTGATGGTGGACATTTGTATTACGCTGAAATGTAAGAGCTATGTTTCGTCAAGTAGGGCTTCTGTTACTGCAACATCTAGAAGCATGTGGTCGATCGTACGATGAGAGCTTTGGATGTTTACAACTCATCCCCAGCTTGCTATTTGTATACTTTTTTCTTTTGTCATTCTCTTACAATAGGGCTGCTTCTTCATTGGTTATGCAATTTCACATCTCTATATACAGCCTAAATTAGCCCTTTGTTCAACCTTTATATGGCCGATTTCTAGCAAATGAATGGTGCTTTCGAACTTCGCTATTGACATCTTTGCTCTATCGACCATATTTTCAAAGTTCTAGGATCTAAATTTCCTGCTATTACCGCTGAAGTCGAGCTGATGGTATCGGTACTTTCGCGTTTACACCAGTCCCATTGGTTTCACACCGTTATCATGCACCGTTTGCCCGTTATATGTATGTTGTGCGACTTTAATGTTCACCATGTACGTGACGACACACTGCTGTCCAAAACTTAGGGACAAGATTCATTTTGGCCGGTCAAAATCGGAAAAAGTGGTTTTGCAGCTGTAAGCGCTACTAATGATTACAGCAAATTTGTATGCGGGCTGTGCATCATTGAATGTCTTTGTACGTCACACCACATTCATGTTCATATGTTAGCAATATATTTTTGCCCCATGGCGCTCTGTTATTATCATGTTTCATGTTTTTCATTAATTCTATGGATCTGAATTAAAAGAGCGCCAGAGGAACGGCATAAGGAAGAATGCTTTCAGAATTTTTTTAGGAAATGTCTTCTACTTTTCATCACTGAACGACGTAGGTGGGGCACTAAAGGAAGTGTAGCAATTTAAAAGCTCCTTGGCCTGACCAGATCTACAATTGTAAGTACAAATGCTCACTTCTCTACATGTTCATATAACCCATAGTCTCGATGAATTCTGGCAAATCCTTCTGTTTCGCTACCCTTCTTAACAAAATTAAAGCCATACCTGCAATAAGGAAACCAATCAAAATACTTGCTTATAAAATGTTTGTATTACTTATGTAAACGATGTGGAGTACCGAACATGACTACTGAGCACTTAGGTCGTGGATGCACTAAGCAAGCCAGCGTAGATTTTACTCAGAAGCACAATAACGTTTCAAAGATGATAACATCAGCAGCTCAATCGGTATCAGGGGTATCTAGATTAGAAGTAACTTAGTGTAAGTATCACCACTGCTCATAACTACTACATAACATTCCTTATAAATTATAACAGGACTGTCGGGTAAGAGCAGAAGAACCCATCTTTATCAATCGTCAAGGTACACTATTCTATAAATTAAACAGATTTGGATACTAAAGTAAATTCACATGCGTCCGCAAGTAGTTTCCGCAGTAAGTAATTCTAGACTTCTGATAATTCAACTAGATTATTTGTGTGTAACTCTCGGCTTTACACTTAGTACCACGTAAGATTGAGTCTAGTAAATGCCATATATATAACTATATATGGCATTTACTTAAACCATGGACATCATGACAGACTTGACTTGAGTCTGCACTACCAGAATGAAATAAATAGACACAATATTCATATTAAAAATAGCGGATATTGTTTCGATCAGACATTTAACACATGTAGCGTAAAACACCACTTTAGGATATTGAATCAGTTTTCAACAAAGAACTATGCTGAAACAATTCTTACGGCTTTTTCCCATTTTTCTTTTTTTTTCCAATGTAACTTCAGATCATAAATGTTACCACTGCAGTCAGAGGTTTTGCTAATAAATAGCCATGCATACTGTAATATCAGGTAGAAAAATACGACACCAAAATACAGTGCATCCCATGAAAACAAATTTGTTTGCGCTGTGTTGTTAGTTATCCTACCAGGGATCGGATTTATATCTGCAATAAACCTCTCTCTCTCAGTTTCTTCCTGAACACAGGAGGGATTGGCGAGGATGGCTTTCTACTTTATCTTGATATATTTGCGCCCATAACGATCATTACATAGAGCTTACACTTCAATTTCAGGCAAAGTGAAAATGTTTGGAGGAAATGTCGTTAAGCTAACGACGTGATTTTTTGGTAACTTAAAACCTATCCGATTGCTTCCTTTCCAAAAAGCAGCGTTCGACTTTTAGACTCTTGGTATAACAGATTTACTTTTATATGTGAGACAAAAAAATCAGCGTTGCAGTGTGATGTGGTGGTTAATATTTCTTCTCTAACGTGAAAATAAATTGGTATAGAACACATTTTAGAAGTTTCTTATATACGCATCCAAAGAATGCATTTTCGTCAAAACTACAAGCTTAGATAATTTGATTCTGCCGCGAAAAGGAGTTTCAGCCTTTTCTTCACATAAAAGGTGGGTGTACAATGTTATATCGTTACATTTGTTCAGAGGGTGAGTTGAAAGTTTTGCAATATTCGCATAAACGCATGTGCTGCGGCGGGTATGTCACGTGTTTAAACTAGTTCACGTCACGCACTGCAGTCAGTCGAAAGGGATATAAAATGGCAGTCGTTGCTGTGAACGGCATTACATGTCGTCTTTCTGTATGTGGTTGGGACGCCTAAGAGATGAACAGCCACAACCGGCTAATTAGGGAACTTTTGCTTTACGAGTTTGAACTCCGCCATAACGCTGATCAAGCAACGCAAAATATTTGTCATGCGAAAGGGGAAGGTTTCGTGGGTCACAGCACTGCAGCCAGATGGTTCAAGAAATTTCGCTCAGGTGACAGAAACCTCGACGATTAGCCGAAATCAGATAGGACGCGAACCGTGAATTCGGAGGCCGTGCGCCAGGCCTTAGAGGCAAATCCACATTCAGCACTCGGAGATCACCAGGCGAGCAAAGCATATCATAGACCACAGTCATTCGTCATGTTAAGGACCTCGGTAAGGTCTAGAGGAGATGCCGCATTGTCCCTAATGAACGAACGCCAGCTGAAGCAATCCACCAAGTGGAAGTGTGCACGAAACTCCTAGAAAACCCGCGCAATGTACGTTTCATCAAGAGAATTATTACGTGCTATGAAAAGTGTGTCTATTTCCGTAATCCTAACACACAACGGCAGTGGTTGAGCCTGGGCCAGCTTCCTGAACCTGTTGCCAAACGTGAGCGCTTCGAGCACAAGGAGATGCTCAGCGTCTGGTAGAATTTCGAGGGGATAATCCATTACGAATTTGTTCCAGACGGTCGGACCATCAATGCCAACCTCTACTCTGAAGAGCTGGAGCGAATGTATGCCGTTTTGGAGGAGAAGTACCCGGCACTGGTGAACAGAAAGCGCGCTCTCCTACAGCAGGACAACGCTCGGCCTCGTACCACGCGAAAGACCCGGCAAAACGCCAGGAACTTGAGGGCATTGAACTCATGCCATACCCAGCATGTAGTCGAGACTTTGCCCCGTCGAATTATTACATGTTCCTGTCTATTGCCCACTTCCTTTGCGGGCAGCACTTTAAGAACCAAAAGGAGGAGGCGGCTGGGGTGAAGGAGTTATTCGCCTCGAAGGACAAGAACTGGTACCGCCGCGGAATCTAAAACAGATGGCTGAAGACGGTGTCAACAAGATGGTCTATACTTTGAATGCTAATCAGCTTTCGTCAAAAAGGTACTTATGAAGACATAAAGTGATTCAAATATTGCCAAACTTTCGACTCACCCTACGTAATACAGTACACCTAAATGAGTCTCCGGTGATTTGTTTTTTATTTAGGAACGCGGTCGCAAGGACCACATTTGGCCGAATCGCACCAAAACATGTTGCAAATATACAGAGTTCAAAGGAAAGTCTTTATTCAGGGTAATAACTGCGGAAGAAAGGGTCGGAGCGGTACACAAGTTCGGTGTATGTATAGAAAAGGGACAATGGCCGATCGAATGAAAGCGATTGGAGTGCCCCTAGTTGCATAGGTAAGAAGTTAGGAAACCTAACTCGCGAACAACGCGAGATAGAAACAGAATTCCAATTACAAAGTTGTAGCGTATCGTCTAATTAGTAGGAAACAATATATGGTGCGCACGATTTATGTACACGGACGGGTCAAAATGCTGATAAAGTGCATGCGGTCGCTGGATGGTTAGGTAATGCAAAATATCGTCCCACGATGCAGAACGATTCAAATGCGTACGTAAATATTGATAGTGACGTAGAATCCGGTCGCTGAGATAAAATGCCAAGGTTGGGGATTTGAACGCCAGTCAACGCACACGTTGCAAACACTGATGGCGGGCACCTCGAACGCTGAGTACTGTGAAATGGAAGTGCTTTATGGCGAATGTTATTGCAATGCCCACGAAGCTGCAAGGCGGTATGCCGAGCGTTTTCCGACTGGTCAACATCCAACTGCAGCGACTATTAATAAATGTGTTCGCCGCCTCCAAGAGACCAGATGGGTTTTGGTGTTACACTGCATCCTGACGCTGTCCTGGGATATGTCCTTGCCAATCCCAACATTAGTACCACGGCAGTCGCCGAAGCATGCGGATTAACAGACAACATGTTTGGCAAATCCTGAACGAGCATGGAGCTCACCCGTGCCACGTTCAGCTAGTGCAAGGTTTGATGGATGGAGACCAGGGAAGGGGTTTCGATTTTTGAAACTTTGTACATAACACGTTGGAGGTTAATCCAAACTTCTTGGCCGATATCTTGTGGACAGATGAGTATCGTTTTACACGGGACGGAATAGCCGATCGGCATAACACCCAATACTGGGCTCTGAGCAACCAATCTATGGGACGAGCTGCTCGACATCAGCTACGTTGGGCAACTAACGTTTGGTGCGGTATTTGGCGAAACACACTAGTTGGACCCATTTTCTATGATGGGACATTAACAGGTCAGCGATACCTTCATCTCTTACGGGGCCCGATATCTGGCTTTCTGGATGATCTTTCCCTCAGAGATCTGCTGCACACATGGCACCAACATGATGGTGCACCACCTCACATGGCAGCCAACGTACGGAGTTTCCTGGATGAAACATTCAGACACCAGATAATTGGTTATGGCGGTACGGTGGAATGGCCTCCGCGGTCACCAGACTTAACACCTATTGACTGAGGGATTAGGAGGTATATGGGAATTTTCCGTGCGACGGAGAGAATTTTCGGCTTCACGAGAAAGGAAGGGAAGATTTTTCTCATGATCGAAATGGGACATCCAAGTAGTAATTAAGTTGGAAGTAGGAACAGATCTGTGTGCAAAAACTAAAATGAGCAGTATAGAAATCAGGACGAGCAAATCCGGACCTTCTTCATATAGTGCATTGAATAAAGATCACTACTACAGAGAGAGAGAGAGAGAGAGAGAGAGAGAGAGAGAGAGAGAGAGAGAGAGAGAGAGTTCTCATTCAGCTGGTAATTCATTTATTACATATTCGGGGAAAATATAGCTAAAACCCTGGAAATGCTACATTAACTCACAAGTGAAGGCCTGAGGAACTCACGTAACACGGTACTGAAAGTGGTCCAGTGAACAACCCCGTACTGAATCATTGAACATTTATCACTGTATGAAATCCTATAACTATGGTTATTAATAACAAAATAAAACTGTTCATCATAGAAGATGCAATCAGACGCAAAAGTAATTTTTTAAAACGGGTTTCAGAAGCTGACACATGGTTAAAAATAAGAACATCACTTTGTGTGTTAACTGCAAAACTGAAGTGCAGCAGTAGAAAATTCATAAAAAGTGTTGCTCACAAAGGAATCTATCTGAAGGAAAAAATTGACGAATTTTTTGTTAAAGTGATTTGTATGAAAATTATTTCAATCCATAGTTTAGAAGTGAACGTGTGACATCAAATGCAAATATGCATTTCTACCCCTCTTCGTTAGAACTGGCATTCTAGGACAGCAAAAAGTGTACAACGTTTCAGATGAAAGAAGCTTTCCGAGATAAAAGGAATCTTTGAAATTGGATTTTTTAAAAATTTAATCAGAAAAACAGGATGCGCACTAACTCCGCTAGCCGGAAAATTTTCTATTTCGCAAAGTACACAATGTGCAGTTTTTGCCAAAGTAAAATGATTTCCGGAAAAAAAAATTTCAGCTGTATATTTAGAAGCTTAGGTACAATAACAAATAAAATCACTGATTTATTTCACCCAACGGCAGACTGTTCATCATGAAAAATTCGAAAATATGCGTAAAGTGTTTCTCATAGTGAAATGTATTTGATGCAAAAAGAGTTTTTTAAATGGGTTAGCAGCAGAGATATTGCAGGGAACAAAATGCACAGTTCAGTTCCGAAACGGAAGTATTGCTCGTTATTTAACGAAATAGGGTAAACTGATTTTTGTTATGAGTGGTATCTGAGCTAGAAGAAATTCTTTTAATCGGATCTGTAGAATCTAGAATGGTGTGCAATTAAAAATTTACACTCATGCGTTGTAGTTCCAAAACTTCAATACGAAAAAGCAGATATTGCGCGCAAAATATTCCCCATAGTCGACGGGAAAACAGTTTTAGATGCAGAAAAAACGAAGAAAATAGATTACACCTTTACGCCCTCTAGCGAGAAAACTGTACACTATTTGAAGTAGAAGGTGTACACTCCACAAAATGGCAAAGGGCATCCCACGAAAGTCAGAAATGTTTCAATCGGATTTTCAAAAGCAGTGATGTAGAATGAAATAAATTTATTTGCATTTGCACTCCCTAACAGCAAGATTATGCATTGAAAAATTGGAAAAATGCAGATTATCGTTTTCACAATTCATTTTTCCAACGGAAAGAGAATTTTTCAAATTGGCATATGGAGGTAGAAGACACTGTGACACACTGTGCTTTAGTCTCTGTACACTAGTGACCAAAATTGTGGAAACTTTTAAGAAAATTTGTATTTCTAAGGTTTGGTGGCTCATAGCATCAGTCTTTTTTAGAATACCATAAAATTACATATCATAAGTAAAATAACTTAATTTTGGATTTTATGCAATAAACTATGTTGAATTATCTTTACTCTCTCAAAAGCTTCATCCAAACAACCAGAGAAAGAAAACACATCCCAGGAAGCACAGCCTTGCAATTTAACGAAGGCCCAACACTGAGCCACTCTCTTCTATTCCCAAAAGACAATGGCTCATTGTTGGGCCTTCGCTAAATTGAAAGTCTATACTAAGTAGGAACTGCTTTATGTAGCAATAAGTGGAGTTCCTGAACTCAAAACTGACCAATTAGACTGATTTTTCTGAGAGCCAATCTGGTGTTATTATACGTATATAACGTAATTTGTATTTCCGCTGTAACTTACAATGTTAGTCCCTACGTCAGTAATTACGTTATGTGCGCTAAACTCAATGTAATATTTAGAAGGTCCTCATACGCATTACAAGAAAGAAGTCGATTGTAGTACTTACCCATACGTTTATTTTGCTTGCATGGTTTGTACTCTATATTCACATCCGGTTTATTGGCGTACTCAATACAGTATCCGGGACTTAACATCCAATCGCAGTATCTGTGATCAATTACATCAACCCCTTAAACAACCTCTGCATCGTCTTTTTATCTAACGTTCTTATCACATACATACGTCACTCTTGTTCCGACCTCAGTGTGTTGCCAACATCATTCTCGTTTGAGGGAAAAGACATGACGTTAAGGTTTGAAAATGTCTAAGAGAACGAACTCAAATTTACGTAGAAAAAGAAACTCAAAAGGAAAGTTAAAATATAATATACGTTACATATAACATAGCATGGAACCAATAAGAAAGTTAAAATATAATATACGTTACATATAACATAGCATGGAACCAACATTATTCTCGTTTGAGGGAAAAGTCATGACGTTAAGGTTTGAAAATGTCTAAGAGAACGAACTCAAATTTACGTAGAAAAAGAAACTCAAAAGGAAAGTTAAGATATAATGTACGTTACATATTACATAGCATGGAACCAATAAGGGGTTAGCATGAGTCAGCTTCATTTCCAAGTATCAAACCTAATAATATAACTCCTGTTCAGTTGTGTAAGTGTGATCAAGTTTGCCACTGGTTTTTTTCATGGATTTTTCGATTCTTTGATAACTTAGTAAGCTACTGTATCCTTCTTAGTAAGATGACAGAGTAACATGAGTTAACTGGTCACCTAGAAAGCGATGTAAGATTCTAACTTTGCGTGAAGAAGGCTACACCTATGAGGAAATCATAAGAACAGTAAGTAGAAATATAACCAAAGGAAATATTTCTAAACTGTGAAAGATGTATCAGCTGACTCAACCAATTGAAAACCAAATTGGTAAAGGCCGGAAACGGAGCACAACCGCATTTAGTGACATAAGAATTAAAAAACTTTTTAAGTGACAGAAGAAAATCATCTGTGTCAATTAAAAATAAATTGTCTTAATGTGGTTTGAAGATGAGTGCTCGGACTGTAAGTCACAGACTCAAAGACTTAGGTTTAAAATCTAGATTTCCAAGGAAAAAGCCATTTCTGTCTCCCAAACAAAAAAATGGAACAGATTAGAATAGTCTAAGAAACATATTAATTGGTCTGAGGAACAATGGGAGAGTGTCGTCTGGAATAATGAGACCAAAATATTTATATTTGGTAGTGATGGAATAAAATACGTACGCAGAAGAAATGGAGAAAATTTGCTGCTTGAAAGTATAACAGCTACCATGAAGCATCCCGTTAGTGCTATGATCTGGGGTTATATGACAGCAAAACGTATGGGCAGAATTCGTGTGATTAATGGTACTTTGAATGGCAAAAAATTCATCTTTTATATACTTGAGCCGAAACTGAAGCCTTCGGCACATGATCGTTTCCAGGATAAAGAAACTTATACACTATATTGACAAATGTCACCTGACACCCCTTCAAAAAATGAACGGATCCGCTGCGTTGTTAAGATGCGCAGTACAGCTGCAAATGGTATAAAAACAAGCCTGCAGCTGACCACGATCATATCACACTGTGAGGTTGAGTAAAAATGTCGCGGCGGGAGAGAACTGACTTTGAGAAAGGAAAGATCGTTTGGTGTTATATTAGTGGGTTGGCCATAAGAGAAACCGAGAGGCGTTTAAACATACCCAAGTCAACTGATTTTGATGTACTGAATAAGTGGAAGACACATGGCGTGTCTGAAGCAGTAAAACGTACCGGCAGACCAAAGAAAATTAGTGACAGAGGACGTCGAAGCCTCAGGACAGTCGTTACAGCTAATCGACGGAGTACTGCACAAGACCTCAGTGTACAGGTGAGTAAAAATGCTGGAACCTCGGTATGTACACGTACCATTCGCAGAGATCTTCATTCCATGGGTTACCGTGATCATGCGGCGGCTCATAAGCCTTTAGCCTTTGATCTCCACTCGAAATGCTACTCGTCGTGTAGCATGGTGTAAAGAACATTTATCGTGGACCGTAGACCAATGGAAACGGGTCCGATGGACTGATGAATCCAGATACACAATCCATCAGTCTGACAGCGGTGTGTGGATGTGGCGGCAGCCGGGGGAACGCTATTTAATACAGTGTACTGTTTGTACGGTCAAGTGTAGAGCTGGCAGTGTACTCGTGTGGGGGTATTTTTCGTGGTATGGTCCTGGCACATTGGTTATCATAGACAAACCTGTTAATCAGCACGTCTACCTCGATATTCTGGACAATTATGCCCTACCTACTCTGTGGCAATACTATGGAACCGAGCCTTGTTGGTAATAGCAGGATAATGCACCGAGCCATAAAGCAAGGACTGTTACGCCGTGGTTTGACGATAATTCCGTATCGTGTGTGGACTAGCCAGCACAGAGCTCTGTTCTTAATTCCATAGAGCGCCTATGGGATGAATTAGAGCTCCGCATAAGAAGTTTGGAACCAAGGCCTACTATTAAGCACCAGTTAGCGACAGCATTATGTACTGAATGGAAGCGCATACCTATCGCTGTGTTCCAAAACCTTGTGGAAAGCATGTCTCGAAGGGTCAGTGCATGCATTAAGGCCAAAGGTGGACCGAACCCTTTACTAATATATGTCAATAAATGCTATGTTGTGTTTTTTTAGGTGTCCTGTGACGTTTGTTAATATAGTGTACATTTCAACAGGATTCAACTCCTTGTGATGTTGCTTCTGTGTGCAAAAGGTGGTTTCATGAATCATATTACACTGCTAGAATTTCCAGGTAATAGCCCTGAGCTGAATCTAATAGAAAATCTGTGGAGCCGATTAAAGAAACTTGTTAATCCCAAGCGACAAAGGAATAATAAAGCACAATTTACAGGAACAATGATACAATCTTGGTTTCACTTTATAACATCTGATGAACTAAAACCCTTGATTCTTTCCATCGGGGGCCTTTGTAAGGCTTTAACCTTTAACTGCGGCAAAAGGTTTTCCTAACTAAGTACAAACAGAAATGGTGAGAAGTCATGAAATACGCTTTATCATGGTCTTCTGTGTATAACTTCTTTTTTAAAGGAAATGTTTTTAATAAAGTGTGCTGCATTGCATTCTGCATTAGTATAATTCTAATGTTATACAATTTTATGGTATTACTTTTTAAAAAGTGATGTTATGAGACATCAAACCTCAGAAATACAAGTTTTCTAAAATATTTCCACAATTTTGCCCGCTAGTGTTCATATACTGTGGGGATGATAGCCTGAAATAATGTACCTCTCCCACAATTTTTAGCTCTGTATGAAGAAGGAAGTGTCGAACTTCTTGTAGATGGGAAGGCTATCTAGAACAGGGGCCGAAGCTGTGCCGAACGCGTATCAAACCGTGACACGAGGCTAAGGCTTGTTCTTCAGCGCCTTTTCAGGATGCAGGTTATCCGGATGATCATGCAGAATTTTGGGCACCACAATGCAAGAAGCCAGCTCCTATGTCTTTCATGTATCCGTGCTGTAATGAAGTCTGTGTTTGTATACAGTGTTTGCATATGTATGTTTTTCATGTATACTGTGTTGTAACCACACGGAGACAACTGGTTCTCATAGTTGATTGAGGGTTTGCTTCCCCACGGTCCAAGACGACCTTTCGACGTATCTCAGATATGTTTCGATGCTCCTTGGCTAAACATGGCCCTTCTGTCAGGATTTTTCAAATAAACAAAAACGTAATTAAATTATGTTAAAACAAAAGAAATACCAAAAAGGAAACAAACTGTATTGTGACGATAAAAGTACTGAAAATTTCATTAAAGACTTGCAGGAAATATAGCAAATATTTACAGTCTTATGATTGATTTGCTCTTCACAACAATGATGCCGCGAAAAATTATTGATGCGCAAATAACAAAGCAAGTTTAAAACAAAAAGAATCAAACAGAACAACCCCTTTTGCAAAAGACAATATCTACACCATCAATGCAAATACAGAGTATCATAAAAATAATGTCGCGAAGCGAAAATTTAAAACCTCGTAAAGTGATAAACATACATTTATTTCTTATTTATTTATTCGTTACAAATACATAAAGAATTGATTTTTTTCAACCTTGTAGATTTCTGTATGAGCACCGTTTGTTGCTGCAGCCTAACCGATAGTCTAGCTAAATCAATGTGTGTCGTAGAATATCAGGCTTTATCGTGCCAATGTCACTGGAGATTCATATGCGGAATTTCTGTACGTCACTTACTGGAATAACGCAGACAATGTTTTTCACTTTGCTCTCCAAAGAAAGGAAAGAAAGGAATCCAGTAAAGATAAATCTCTATCATACCAAAAAAGTTGCCACCTGGAGTAATCAATCGACAGCAGCAGTGGTCCGTTAGGTGGAAAGAAAGGTCCGGTGAAGAGGGCATACACGAAACGACACCAGCCGTAGACTTTTGCTCTGCCTTTCTCGTGATCGCATTAAACATGAACGGGTTTAAAACTTCATGCTCGATTTATTTTTCTGCCGGAATGGCTTGATACATGAGAAGGTATTTCGCAAGAGCACACCGCGCGTTTCTAGAACGCGCTATTTTTGTAGATTCAATCCAATATCGTATAACGAAGTAAATTTCCGTCATTTTTGTCCACGCCGGGCATCGAATCATGGGTCCCCTCATTCCGGAATAATTGTTATCAATTTTACTCAAATTTAATTTTGTAAGTAAACTTAAAAACATTCAAAGAAGATACAATGTTTTTTCGCCAGATGGAATTTTAATGAAATTCTAGACCAGGTCGAAAATAGGTGAAAGTATTGTTACCAGGGTAAGATTTTAGGGAGTTAAATTAACGTGAAAATGGCTTCAGAAATTTCAGTTCTACATCAGAGACAACGAATATTGCTGATCTGCAAGAACAGCACGGCTACCGATTAGGAACTTTCACGTAAAACCCCTATTTAAATGAGAGCATCATTAATTACCCGACAAAATGGTTAAAAGATCAAGTTATATAAATTCCCGGAGCAGATCGAATCCTGGAGGACACTATGATCTCTGAGATTGCGAAGAATTATAACGAATCTTTGTCTCCTCCGTGTTTATGCAGAAATAAACATATTTATGAAAAAAAAGGTACAGATCTAACATAACAGGCGACGAAGTCGCTACTTTCCGATGGAATAAGCATTACTTTATGGGTGATCCATTTCGAAATTCTTAGATATAGGAAACTTCATTTGTTAGGATTGAAATTCCGAAAATGTAAAAAATGGTCGGGAACTAGGCGGACTGAAATGTGACGCTCTGGGAAATGGGTTTCCATTTGGCCGGCTGACAAGGGAGACTATGATCGGATGATGTGGAAGCCGTGGCTCAATGAGTCAGGAATGTGATGTCCTGGAGAAGCGAGGAAGAATGTGATGTCCTAGAGAAGCAAATAATAATGTGATTTCCTGGAGAAGCGAGGAAGAATGTGATGTCCTGGAGAAGGGAGGAAGAGTGTGATGTCCTTTAGAAGCGATACGGTCGAGCTGGCCATTACTATGCATGCAGCTGTTAAGAGTCGCCGGAGAAGTTCGTCTCTGTATAGAGACTGCGCTGAAGAAGTCTATGACATCTTGGAGATGCGATAATAATCGAGCGGACTATATAGTTGTGGATACAACTGTTCATTGGCGCAGGGACGCTTTTGATTTAGGGGTACAAGCCCTGGATGATCCCCTCCGATTTGGGGGGGGGGTGGATTTAGATATATCCTGTGGAAGAAATATTCTCATAATACGTGGAAATATGCCAGAATAATTAACACAGCAATCAGACATCTCTGAATTGCCTGTTCAACGGGTAACATTAATCACATCAGAAAACCTGAAAAATACGTCTGCCTGGAGCGGGATTCCAACCCGCATCTCCCGATTTCTATTCGAATATGCTGTCTGTTACAAAATGCACCCAGGACTACGGAGTTCCAAGTATCTGAGTGATTAATCAACTAGGCTACGAGAAACAGAATTTGCTTCGGCTGGCGAAAATCAGAGAATATTCTGATTCTTAACACTCAGATACTTGGGACTCTGCCGTCCTGAGTGGTGTAACGGATTTTATGCTCGAACGGAAATCGGGAGATACGGGTTCGATTTCCGCTTCAGGGCGATGTAATTAATGTTACGTGATGAACAATAAATACAAACAGATCAGTGATACATACGAACAATGAAAATGTATTAGAAGAAAACCTAAGTCATAAAAGAAAGAAGGATGAAGGCAAATATTAATGTTGATGAGTGAATGAGAAGAGAATATTGCGCGAGCTGCCGAGGGACTTGGACATTGAAATACAAAGGTGCTACGCTTCCTCTGTTGAAGTTGAGACGAATGCGAAGAAATGTACCGATTAAAGAAATCGACTTCGGTCAGACTGTCCGATTCAACCCTTCGCAATGTCAGTAGCTGCATGTTTGTAGGTGTCATAATGTTGGCGCCTTTCTTTCTGCTCAAGCCGGTAATTGTTTCCCTGGCGAACTAATTTGCTGGAATTGCCCAGATTGTTGGCCAGTTTTCGCTGGATGAGAGACCTCCACTACGAGCTTCAGATTAAAAAAAAATAAAAAAAAACGATAAGAAAAAAACGCAGCATACAGTTTTTCATTCTTTATGGATGATTGGTTTGTGTTTGCTCTGATATGGGGGTCAGTAGATATAAGTGTACCCCTTCCCAAAATTTTGGAGAGTACATTGTACCCCTGTATCCCCCGTTCCTACGCCACTGCAACTGTTAGAACTGCCCAAGAACTCTGCCATATGTAGGGTCGGTGATCAGAAAAGTTGTGACACCTTGGAGAACCAATAGTGATCGAGCGGACAAATGCTATGGATGCGGATGTTTAGAATCACCGGAAAAAAATTGTGTCTGTGTTCCTTTGCGTCGCTAATTTGCATATTTTCCGCTTAAGAAGTTTTCGATGAGGCAGCTCTTTGAGTGAGAAACTGGTTCATGCAATGCTTACTTGTTCGCAACCGGTATTAAAAGTTTATCGAGATGGAAAAATGAACAAGAAGTTTGATATTTTGCTTCTGTTGCAACATTACCGGAAGATAGGGTTTAAGGAGGCTGCAGCAGCTCAAAAAATAAACGAAGTCAAAGTAGAAGGGTGTTGTGGTACCTCGGACAGCGCAAATATAGTTCAAAAAGTTTGCGTCTGGCAACATGAGGTTGGAAAGGAAGAAAAGTTACAGAAGGCCTTCTGTGGTTGATTCTAACATCATGCTCACGGCTTTTGAAGCAATTCCAACAACTAGCACTCACAAACTGCCTGCAGAACTGATAGTTTTCGCATCCGTCATTGCTGACCACCAGCACAAGCTCGAAAAGATCTACACAATATGGCACGAGGTGCCGTATAAGTTAACCACAGCACAGCCTCAATGACACCTCTATGTCTGCTAGGAGCTGTCGAAGAATACGTGTGATACTTGGTTCATCAGGTCATCAAGTAGATAGCTACTGGTGATGAGAAGTGGATCTACCTGCGTAATTCATCCACCTTGAACCAGTGATTGTAATGTTAGACCCAGGTGAACCGGCTTTACCTGTTTCCAAACATGGGCGTTCCGAGAAAATCTCATGCTGTGCGTCTTGTAGAATTTGAGGCCGTGGCCATATTTGAGCCCTTTCCGGATGGTCAAGCTATCAACGGCGCTTTCTATTGCGAGCAGCCATATCAGATGTGCGATAAACTGAAGCAATAGTACTCTGCTTTATTCAACCGAAAACTAGCTCTCATTCGACAAGACAGTGGCAAGCCTTGTACCATCTTTCGTAGCCAGGTAAAGATTCACGAACTTAGTGGAATAAAGTTCCTACCAAATTCAGCTTATAGCCCGGTCTCACACCTTCTGATTATCCCCTGTTTTGAGGGATAGCGCATTTTCTCTGAGGTAGGCACTTCGCTGTTTCGGAAGACGATGAACGCGGGTGTCAAGAGTACTTCGCCTCTAACCCTAAGATATATACTATATCCAATTTGAACACCTTGCAGAATAATGAATACACACTTTTGTACATGATGCTGCATACTGCGAAATATAAGTATTGATTGTTACAAGGTTCCAAGTAAATAAATTTCTAAATCAGAAATATTTTTTTCCGCGCACCACAATATTTGATATCGTGCTCCACGAAACAAATGCAATCTTCAAATGCCAGTAATACAGTAATAGCCATATTACATGAAAATTTCTTTAGCCCACAGTTTCACAAATATAACCAAAGAGTGGTGGCAAAAAAATAAAAATGATATTACTTTCACCATTAAAATATTACCTGAGTTATTAATCATAATCAGAACGTACTAGGCGCAATCCAAATACGAAGCAAGGAAGAAATGTATTTGAAGTTTACTTTTTTGTGAACCCTCCCTCAATTTTGCTCAGTGGATCTAAACTGAAAAGCTAGATTACTAGCACCACTTGCCTGATATAATGTTGGTCCTCCACGTGACGCTAAAACAGCTCTTACCCGGCGAGACATGAACTGCCACAAGATTTATAAAGTTGTCTTGTGGTGAAAAATCGTAAGTACGAGTGAACCTCGTGCCATATACAACTCTATAGCACATATCGTGCACTGATGGTGTGTGTTATTGAGTTGTCTTGTGGAATCCGGTATCAACCCGTTACCCGCAGACTCTTAAACACTTGTAAGTTATGTGGTGGAGCCGTCGCAGATCGGATTTGCTGTTCCAACGCAAACCACTGATGCCCGACTGTCTGGGGAATTTGGAGGTCCGGACAATACCTGGAAATCTTCCTCATGTTCCGAGAACCATTCACGAATAAAAAAATCCGGGAAGTGTGGCATCGCGCATTATCTTTGTGAAAGAAGGCACTACTATAGTAGAATTCCGTTGCCATGTAAGGATGTATCATATCCACAATGATACTACTATGGTAGAATTCCGTTGCCATGAAAGGATGTATCATATCCACAATGATGTTTAGGTAGGTGGTAGACGTCATAGTTTCCAGCACATGAATGACTGGACCCATGATTTCGCAGCAGAACATTGCTTAAAACATTACACTATACTTCTTCCACGGTGCATTCTGCTACCAACATTTCCCCAGGTAAACGACACACACGTACCCGGTGCAACAGATTAGTTTTACCCGGTTTAAGTTTACCCTACACAGTAAAAGAAATCTGCGTGCCAACTGTACCCCAGACAAAACATAGACGGGAGCCAAAGTTACTTGACTGACCTGCTGGCGCCAGTGCTTCCAGCCGGCCTGTTTTTTTTTAAAGATTATCCATGACCGTTTTATCGAAAGATATATCACACGTACCTGATGTATTGTTGTGTCTGCTGGAGACACCCGTTGATTGTTTTGTCTGCGCTCCAGACGGTATATTGAGGGGGTAAACTTGACACGAAGATTTTCTTTATCAGGGTAAAATTAACCCAGAGGTAAAGTTGAACTGTTACACCGGCCGTCCACATAGTGCAACAGGAAACGAGACTCACCGGACCAGACGACCTAATTCCAATCATTCAAGGTCCAGTGTGGATGCTCGCGTGGAAACTGTAGGCGCTTGCGACGGTTAACCAAAGTTAGAATGGGCACTCGCAGTGGGCACTAATGGTCACTCTTTTCTGCAGGTTTCGATGTACCGTGTGTCGTGACACATTACTCCCGTAACCAGCATTTAAACTACTGACGAATCGTGCTACAGTATCCCCTCTGTTGGCTCGTATCGTAGGGATAGCATTCGCACATCTCTAGCATCTATGAGCAGTGATAGGCCCACCTCTTGTCGGCGGTTCGTGGTTTTCCCTCTTCTGAACACTTTTTGAAAGTACTAACCTCGGCTGACCGTCAGCACTCCACAATCGTTGCCCTCTCGGTAATGCTCTGACCAAGTCGTCCGGCCATTATAATTTGGTCTTTGTCAAACTGGCTGCCTTTCCCATTTGAAAAAGAGAATAACACTGATTAGTAGAGCTCAGTGTCAGGTGTTATTTATACTGTTTCATGAACTTCACCCTCGCCGTAGTTTACCTGCAGATGTCGCGATTTGCATTATGACGAGCTGGCCATAATGCTTTGGTTCTTCGGTGTATTTTCCCAATAATTATTCCTAAATTAAAACAAAAAATTACACTCCCTCTTTTTCTGCGATAGCAATAAAAAATGAAATGGAATAACTACTAACCATATTATAAAAAGGTACTAATTGTCACATCCGTACTTTGAAAAACGAGGGGTTGGGTAGTTGCAGTTTTCATAATTTCCTACAAAAGGAAAAACGAACAAGGAAGGAAAAATAAAGTAAAAATTTCCAGAGGAAAATTCAACGCGTACAAAACTTGAAACCTTTGATAATACTGAAAAACATATTTGGGCTTTTTTTCTCTTGCCCCGAAAAAAAAAGTAGGTGATTTTGAATAATTATGTCCTAATTACAAATCCGAAATCCCAAATACTCTGTCACTTACCAACTTCTTGGGAACGCAAGATGAAATTTTGAGGAAGAAATTGAAACTTAAAAAAATAATTTTATTGCAGTTTTTTAACAAATATTTTACCATATTAAGAGTTGAAAATTTGTCATTCCAGCTAATAATGGCATGCTGAATCCAATAATGTGGTCGGGAAAGTTTTATGAGTATAAGAGACTGCTACAAACATGCCAAAAATATAAACAAATTTGGTGTTTTACTAACATTTTTAAAACGTTTTCATGATACACTTCCGTTCGTAACTGGACTCCAAAATGTCTGTAATACGAAACGAGCATTAGTCTGCAAGCATGCGTGGTGACCACGTCCCCGTATATGGTATTTTCATTTCAGATATATTCTTGTAGAATCTTTCTCCGTGCTGGTTGCTTACCGTACCTAGGCTTGGCTGAAAACAGTTCAGGTGCGAGTGGAGAAAGTGGATTTAAAGGGACATATTGCACCCCATAATCTTGCATACTTTTCCATAGCTTCCACTACTTCACAAGAGTTTTCCAGCCCTAACTTTCCCAGAAAATTCGTGCAAACAGCTCTGAATGCAAATCAGCTGTTTTTTTCGGTTTCAGTGAGTTTTCTCGCGAACACAGGGTCCTCCATAATAGTCCGAATTTGTAGTCCAATGGAAATACTTTCTTTTTATTTTACTTCGCTCAGTCTAGGGAACTTTTCCTTCAAATACTGAAAATACACTGCTCCTTTTACCCATAGTTTTAATAAAAATTTATCAAGCCCAACTTGATGTGGAGTGCGGGTAATAAAAGTTTATCGGAGTCAACGTGAGCGATTTGTATTTCACACTCTTTTCCCCAGGCACTAAACTTGGCTTCAAATGCCACTCTTTGACCTCATAATGATGTTCCCTATCGCAACTGTCCTGTTTGCACAAACAGCAACAAACTTTGGAATACCCTGGTAGCATTCCTGTTAGAAGTCCAATTATGTGTACTTTGAGGTCCGCATATATTTGCCCCCACGTGTTCGGAGTAATTGACAGATTTAAGAAGATCCATATTATGGTGAGTTTCTTCCATGTGCGCTGTATAGGACAGTGGTATCGACTGGTAATTGTTTTCATTGTGTAATAAGACCGAATTTAAACTTAGTTTGGAAGGATCAATGAAGTGACGGCGTTCTTAAGGAATATTGGACTTTTCCTACCTAACTCGGCAAACAGTTCATTAACATCATTGCAATAAACAATATCACCACTCTTGGAGACGATGGACGCTCATGACGTTTTCAATAGAATAAGACTTTAGTGCCAGGGTGAAGAAGATGCAACGCTTGTAGCCAAAAATATAACAATTCAGCTTCTTTTTCGTGAAATTCAGTTGTATCACTAGGTCGGTTAGCTCGTACTGTGAAATTAAATGAGGCGCTTCCGATTCAGGCAGGTGTTCGTGATCTGTTGGGTGGTTGTTTGGTTGTGTTTTATGGCGCAAGGGCCATGTTTGGCCAAAGAGCGTCAAGCACAGGCCAATGAAAGAAAGACTTTTAAAAACGTGGTATGAGAGTTAAAAACCGGCTGATGAGGAAAAGTTTAAAAGCTAGATACGTTTAAAAAGTGAATGTGTTTTAAAAACGAAAAGACAGAGGATGTATCACATTGGCAACCCAAGATCCTCTGCAGTGTGGCTGCTCTGTCGTCCAATAAATGGGAGCAGAAATGATGGAAACGAACACAACAACAGAGAACATGCGCAACAGTGAGTCGGCAGTCGCACATCGGGGCAGCGTCGCCACAAAGCAAGAAGCGGTGAGCGAAACGAGAATCCCAATTGGAGACTCGCAAGAACAACTTCCCCACGACGGTTTGTTCGCAAACTAGATAGCCATAGTCTGATCTCTGGTTTTATGGTGAGAAGTTTGTTCCTGCCCTGTTGAGACCAGAGCGAACTGCCACGGAGCCATGATGAATGTGCGAATGCCAGGAGGAAAATCTCGAAAACACAGTGGCAGTCGAGTGATTGGCAAGGAAGATACGGATCTGGCAGAGGCATTCGACAGCTCGTTACCCCGAATCCCACCATGGCCAGGAACCCAACATAATCGAACCAAGAATCCAGCACCAGAAAACGTCCGCAGGTGGCGACGAACATCTCTGGTGACTGGAGAATCAATGTCCACCGGATAAGATAAAACTTGGAGGACAGACTGGGATTTAATGCAAAGCATAGCGCGACGATGGGGTCTAGATTGGATGTGACGCAAGGCGAGAAGCACCACAAACATCTCTGTCGAAAAGACTGTCGCTTCCGGAGGAAGCCTTTCAGCACAGGTGTCAGCACCACACAGAAATGCTGAACCTATAACAGCGCCGGATTTCGAGCCATCGATGAATACATGCACCAAATCGGGGTGGAGTGAAAGGTGCTCGGCAAAAAGCTGATGGTACACCTGTGCAGGCGTGGAAGACTACTGCCTGAACTGACTGCCAAGGCAGATCAATTAAAGCCTTGGGCACACCAATCAACGCCAGATAAAGACCAGCATCGCACATCTTGTCCGACAGACGAATCACAGAAGTGGGAACGCAAGAAGGGCGGTTGGTAAACAGGCGGACACATTGCGGTTGGAAGACGGTAGCATAGAGTGGATGATCAGGTAGTGATTTCAGCTTGATATAGAACTGGAGAGACAGTTGCTGACGGCAAAGGCATAACAGCAGTTCATTAGAATCGGCATAAATACTATACACGGGGGACGTACAGAAGGCTCCGATGCAAAAGCGCAGAGCCTTCTGATGTACGGAATCGGGAAGCTTTAAGTAGAAGGTCGGGCACATTCGTACTTCAGACAGCCATAGTCCAATCTTGACCGGACAAGAGAGTGATAAATGCAAAGCATTGAGCACCTATCAATCCCACACCACGTACCGTAATGGACCATCGGGATACTCAATGAGCGCACACACTGCACCTTTAAAGATAGATTGTGAGGTCGGAAGGTGAGTACGCGGTCGACGGTTAATCCCAGAAACTTAACCTCTGTGACCACAGGAATAGTAGCGCTCCCCAGACGAAGATGAGTGTCTAGCTGAAAACCTCGTTTGCGGCAAAAATGCCAACAAATAGTTTTTTGAGATGAGAAGCCGAAACAATTATAAGAAGCCCAAGAAGAAATCTTAGTAATGGCAGACTGCAACTGCCTCTCAATTGCGCGCATGTTGGTTGAGGCACAGGAGATCTAAAGTTTATCCACATACATCGTCCTACGAACAATCGGAGAAAGTAGGGTGAAAATGTGATTGACGCGAAGGATGATGAGAATGACTGATAAAATGGAGCCCTGAGGGACACACTGCTCTTGAGAGTAAAGCGTAGAGAGGGTCGAAGCGACGCGCACACGGAACGTCCGGTTCTGGAGATAACCAGCAATAAAAATCGGTAAGTTACAACGCACCGCAGTCGTGCAGAACACGAAGAATGCCGTATCTGCAAGTGCAATTGAATGCCTCGGAGACCATAGACCATATGCTGACGTCAAACAAACGCCTCTCTGATGAATGTCTCAAGGAGAAGGTGGTGATCAGGGATAGAGCAAAAACGATGGTAGCTGCTCTTGTGATGTGACAAAAGGTGATGAAATTCCAGAAAAAAGATGAGACGAAAATTGAGGATACGTTGGAGAACTTTGCAGAAGCAGCTCGTCATAGCGATCGGTCGGTAGTTGAACGGGTTCGTCAGATATTTACCATGCTTGAGAACTAGTATCACAATAGCCGTGCGCCAAGACGCGGGAAATACGTACTCCTGCCAAATCCTGTTAAACAGCATTAGTAGACAGTCAAGAGATGATAGACAAAGGTGCTTCATCATTTCATAATGGATGTTATCTGGTCCGACTGATGTTCGTCAAGACCGATTTAAAGAGACTTTCAGTTCCACCGCTGTCAACGGGCTGTTACAGTCCTCTGAGGAAAACGGGTGGAAGGATATGCGGTTCCTCTCAAGTGGCGTCTGGTCTGAAGAACTTTGAAGGAAGGAGGATAATTGCTGCTGCTGGACACAGAAGCAAACGCTGCGCCAATACAGTCAACAATACCCTGAGCGTCGGTAACCGTTCCACCACAACTCTCGAGAATGGAGATTTTCCTCAAATAGGTACTTACCCCGAATCTTGCGCAGCCGATACCAAACGATTTTGGGGCTGGTAGACGAGTTGATCCCCGATACATACTGTATCCAAGATTCTCGTTTTTTTTTTGCGACGACGAACCAATCGCGCATAGGCCTTGGCTTTTCTTATCGCTCATAGAACTTGGATTTCTTCCGTGGGGTACCGACGAAACCTACCCCAAGCCGTATGCTGAGCCTGACGAGCTGCTTCGCACTTGGAATGCCATCAAGGCTTCGGACAACCTGAAAGTTTAGTTGATGTCTTCGGAACGGAAATGTCTGTCGCACGCACAAAAGCAGTGAATGCGTCTCATTTGGCTCGATGATTGTTCCATCTAGCGGGACGGGTGAGAGGGGAATGTCCGTCACCTGCGAGCCGAAGAAAAATCGTAAAATTATCACTGCCAAGGAGATCACCAGACACGCTCCAGGACCAGTCGGGAAATATGGATGGAGAACACAACGACAGATCAATGGCTGAGTAAGAGCGGCTGGGGTCATGAAAGTAGGTGCTTGTCCCCGTGTTATGGAGACAGAATGACGTGTTGGACTGGAAGGTACTCGACAACGCGGCCCCGTGAGTGCCGACTCTGGTCTCCCTACAGCGGCTGATATGCATTAAACTTTACAAGAAGGAAAAAAGGAGGCGGCAGCTGGTCAACCAAGTCTTTCAAGGCGGAAAGGCTTACTGCTTCATCTGTTGGTAAGTAATATATCGAGGAGACGGTGAGCAGAATGTGCACAGAAAGTCTTACCGCCACTGCTTGCAGAATCTTACGCTGAGCGACGGCCATGGCAGGAACACCATGAGCAACAAGTACGGCCACTCCTCCGTATACTATAGTCCCGTGGTCATGATCTTTACAGAAAACGCTGTGTCTGCTCACAGGAAGTGCATCGCGCAGAGCGGAGTTTAGTCTCCTGGAGACACACGCACACCGGTGTATGTGAAGACAGCAAGCCCTTCAAGTCGTCAATTCGTGGTTGGAGGCCTCGGTTATTCCACTGTATGATTGAGGCGATGATGAGAAAGAAAGGAAATAAAATGTGATAAAAGCTGAAGAAAATGGGACGCCTCAGAGTCCATCAGTTCTCAGGAAGGTCTGTTGTGCCCCTTGGCGGCGTGCTATCCAGGGGAGGACTGGTGGATGTTTACAAAACGAGGGATTCGGTTGAGACTGAGTGCCCGAGGATTGTTTGGGCCTACCTTTGTGTTTACCAGGCGAAGAATCACACGACGTAGCACGGAAAACCTGTGTTGGAAACACGGGCCTTGGCGAGGCTGAAGGAGATCCCCGAGCAGTGGTCTGTGGTGGCGAAGACAAAGCATCTGTGGTGGAAGCTTTAAAGGCCTTCAGCCCAGCAGCATAAATCTTCCCGAAAAAGAAAGGGCAGTCTTTTGGAACAGTGATATCCGTCTGAGTAGCGATAGATGTTTTAGAAGTCAAGACTGAAACGTAAGTGCGTCCAACTGACGCAGCGGGAATGATCTTTCTTCGAGCTTCAGGATAAGACACGTGTTCGAGCATCTTTACCTCCTGAGTCCTCCGCTCCTCAATACACCTCGGGCAGTCAGTCTTTCGCATTGGCCGCATGGTCGCCTTTGCAGTTAACACAATGGGGATCTGCAGCAGAACAAACAGTCTGAAGATCGTCGTGCGAACCACAACGACTGGAAGTAGCAGCACCACGGCAGGACTGCTGTGAGTGCCCGTATACCTGGCATCGGAAGCAACAAAGAGGGTTGGGAATCTACGACGCACAGTGATGGAGGATGGTAGGGTCGGGCGATCAAATTTCAGAATGACTGTTCTGGAGTTCACCAAGTCTCCGTTCGAGAGAAACTTGATGCGACTCACTGCTGTAACTCCTTGGTGAGCAATGCTCCTCAAGAAGTTCCTCCTCGGAAACATCCAGAGGTCGCGTTCGGAAATGACATATCGGGATGAATTCAGGGACTGGTGAGGCTTGACTACCACAAGGACACCACCCAAGTTGGAAACATTTAAGAGCAATTCACCATGGCGCACAGTGGTGCAGGAGCGGAAAAAGGTCAATGTTGTGAAGGTTGACTAAACGCTCATTTAATGCAATACACGACATATGTGAGGCTTAGAAGAAACAAACCCTATAAGAAATTGTACAGGATGTGTTATCTATGAAAAATATCAGGACACCAAAGTTAAGCGATCGCGACTTCAACATACACTGCTGGCCACCCAAAATGCAACACCAAGAAGGACATGAGATACCAAAGCCAGATTTACTGGACACATAACAACAGATACAAAGATGAAACAATTGAGTTTACAGGCCCGTGCGACTTGCGGAACACACATTCATCAATAGTTCGTGTGGACCCCGTGGCTGGCAATAACGGCCGCTACACACCCCGGCATCGAACGAAAGAGGCTTTGGATGTGGGCTTGGAGTATGATAGTCCAGGCTGCTTGCACACGTTGCCACAGTTCATCAGGCGTAGCCGCAGGTGGTGCTTGCCGGGCCACTCGGTTGCCGATCAGCGACCAGAGACGTGTTCGATGGGCGACATATCGGGAGAACAGGCAGGCCATGGCAGCAGTGACACCTGGTGGGCCTTAAAGAAATGTTGCACTATGCGTACCACGTGCGGGCGCGCATTGTACTGTTGAAACGTGGCCGCCGGCATTGTCCTGCAGGTAAGGGAGGATTACAGGCTCAAAACGTCGGAGATGTAGCGATGGCTGTTGAGTGCACCGGCGATGTGTACCAGGGGGTGCGGGTGTCATATCCAATTGCGCCCCAAACCATAACGCCAGGCGACGCACCGGTATGGCGATGCATAATGCAGGCGTCATACAGTCTCTCGCAGCGGTGCCGCAACACGCGGATCCGACCAACGTGGTGTTGCAGGCCGAAGCGGGATTCGTCGGAGAAGACAATGTCGTGCCATTTCGTAGTCCGAGTGCGGCGTTCAACGGCCCACTACCGTCGCACTCGCCGATTGTGTAACGTCAATGGTAATCGGAACAATGGGCGCCGTGCGACAAGTCCCAGCTCCTGCAGACGACTTCGAACGGTACGTGCTGACACAGGTTGTTGCGCAACACACCATAATTCCTGCTCTAACGTTCGTGATGTGGCGGTGCGAGCTGTCAATGCTCGCCGCACAACATTCCGGTCCTCTCGTTCGGTGGTGCGCCGCGGCTGCGGCAATCACTCACGTCGGTCCGGCCGACCCTCCTGCACCCACCGAATCCATACTCGCCTCATTGTGGCTGGATGTAGTCCCACACTGGCGCCGATGTCTCGGTACGATAAACTGCTGTCGCGATAAACCACTATTTGTTCTCTGTCAAACTGCGAAACGTGCTGGAATGACTGCCGTATTCTGTGACGAGGCATCAGGAAGCTTCCGTTGCACAGGTCCAGCAGCACAACACACTTCCACTATTTACACCCCGCCTTCTGCGCACCCTTCTTATAGTGCTTCTCGGTGGCGTGCCGGGCGCACATGATTTGCATATGCCCTGGAACGCTAATCGTTTGCATGTCCTCTCGCACGCGACGCATGCTGCAAATTTCAGGCCAATCGGATGCTTCCTTCTTGGTGTTGCATTTTGGGTGGTCAGCAGTGCATTTAGGAAAACCTGTGGTTATTGCACGTACTAAGTAAACCCAACGTACTAATGTTTTTGGAAATTGAGTAGTAGTGTTCGTTGTGGTTAGTGGTGAGGTACTAAAATACACAATATTATTGAAAGAGTTGATATAAACTACGAAGTAGCATGGTGTCAAATCCAAGGACATTTGTCATGCCATTTTCGGCAATGAAAGTACACTGCTGGACAATTGCTAAGGACTGATCATAAACGGCTATATAGCGCATAAAAAAGTAAGTGTGGTTGGATGCCAAGTGAAATAAAATAATGTCAGAATGCCAGGACATTACAAGAAAGACAATTTATTGTGCTCTGAAATCCAGAAGGCTTTGGAACGTGTTCAACTGACAAACAGGCCATTTTGTGCAGAATACGCAAACGTGAAAAAAATGCAATTACCGTCCGCAGGCGCTCCGGCGTAAGATTTCAATACGGGATATGGCCACCATGGAGGGCGATACAAGATTCCACACGTCGTGTCATGCTTTACACAACATTATCAAGCAGCTGTTGGGGTCATTTATCCCATTCCTATGTCAGTGCACGGATGAGGGTGTCCTTGTTTATTGAAGGGCATTGGCGACCAGCAAAACTCATCCCCAGAGCATCCCACACATTTTCAATGGGATTCAGATCTGGAGAACGTGCTTGCCATACGAGGCGTTGAATATCCTCGCTCTCAAGACACTCCTGGACAACGACTGTTCGATGACATGTTGCGTTGTCGTCCATGAAAATGAATCTATCACCTACAGCACCACGGAACATGTGAACATGAGGTAGCAGAACATCATTAATGTATCGTTGGCCAGTCATAGTCCCAGTTGGAAGCACATAGAGGGACGTACGGCTATTGATCATGATGCCAGCCCATACCATGACACTACATGTCGGATATCGGTCCCTTTCCTGTATGTTTGCTGGACAATTTGCAGTACCACTATCGTGCCAGATCAGTTGTCGTCGACAATCAGACGATAGACTGTATCTACTCTCATCTGAGAAGAGGACAGCAGAGCAGTCGTTATCAGTCCAATTGCGATGTTGATGGCACCATTGCAAACGGGCAGTACGGTGACGTCTGGACAATGGGATGCACACAACAGGACGGCGGGCGTATAGTCCTCCTTCATGCAAACGTCTGGCGACAGTTTTTCGGGAGATCCGCTTGCCAGTAGCAGCCATAAACTGATTTGCTACCTCACTAGCTGTGCTGCGCCGGTGTCTTTTTGTTGATAGCACTATGTACCGATCTTCTGAAGGTGTAGACTAGCAAATAAACTACAAATAAAAAACTATGGATCTTCTGACATAGATGTTCTTCACCCTCTACCAGTAGGCCAAAATAAAAGCCATGATCCACCCATTATAATTCAATTTATAACAAGGATAAGTAGAGATAACTGGCTGGCTCCAATATTCAATTCTGACTTAGATCCAGCATCACAGCATTCCAGAATTGACATAAACGAAAACCTCTTACCATACTATAAACAATTGTTCTGGCATGCTAGACAACTGGTACGCCAAGGGCTAATTAAATACGCCGGGATAAGTAACGGCAATTTGTTTATCAGACAGAAGGATTGTGATCAAAGAAACAATCTGTCCTACTGGAAGACCTACAGGTGTATGAACTTGTTATTTAATCAATGTTATATTTTTCTGATTTCATACTAACTGTTTTATGTTGCAGGACCAATACTAGACAACCCAAGACTTAAACAAGTGATTTTTAACTAATACAAATCTCATCCTCAAGGTTATACATGTTAATGCCCAACCATTACTAAATAAAATCACATTACTGGAAGCCTTAATACATACAGTAAGATCAACATTGGATTTCACATGTGTTACTGAAACATGGTTTTTGACTGAAACATTTATTATTCCATTAAACAATTTCAGGATATTTAAATTCAACAGAGATTATTCTAAAAGGAGGGGGATTAGCTATCTATTTTGACAATAAATATCAGTTTTTTTCTACAGTTAAGGAATTTACAATAATCACGAAAAATATAGAAATACTTACCATACAAAATCAATTCTATATAATCTCAGTCTGTTACAGACCACCCAGCTCAGACTATAATGAACTATTTGGAGTGTTGAACCAACTGTTTAACTTTGTTAATTACTCTAAAAAAAGGAATCGTGATGGGTGACTTTAATATAAATTTATATATAAATAGTTCTATAACACAACAATTTAATCAATTACTTGCTGTATCAGGATTTATTAATTTAATTACTTCCCCAACTGGAATTACCCAAAGTACTAGTACCATAATTGACTTGGCTACAACTAATGTCCAATCACGGCTTACAACTACAGGAATAATTTAATATGATATAAGTGATCATCTGCCCATTTTCATTTTACACAAAACTGAAAGTTGTCTACAGGAAGAAACTAAGACTATAAAATTTCGTAAAATCAATAAAAATACTTTAGAAAACCTTTAACAAATTCTAAATGAAATTACTTAGGAAGATTTTCAGAAATATGAATCACCTGATTTAGCTTATGACAATTTTTTAAAAATCTTCAAAGAAAAATATGATCAAGCTTTCCCTGTCTCCTCAACTAATATTAATTATAATAAAAAACTCCGCAAACACTGGCTCACCTCTTCCCTGTTAAATCGTATTAATAAAAAAAAACAGACCCTTTGCAAAATAAAATTTTTAAGAACAAGAGACCCATATGACTTTACCAATTTCAAATTATACAGAAATACACTTAACTCTGCTATTAGAAAAGCTAAAAGAACCTATTACACAAACATATTTTCATTGAATAACCCAAAAATAACAGGGAAAAACCTTAATTATTTACTAGGGAAACAGATTCAGACGGTTACACCAGGACACCTATTGTATTCCAGTGGTATGAAAATCTCTGATAAACACCACATGGCTGCCCATCTTAATGAACACTTTACTAATGTCTCTCATAATCTCAAACTGAACTTAAAATCATTTAATACTAATTTTCTATAAAAAATTTCATAATTCTTCTGTTGGTAGATCTTTTCCTTATTACCTGTAACCAAAACTGAATTACTACAAGAAATAAACAATATTAAAACTAGCTCTGGACCAGGAAATGATGACATTCATTCTTCTGTTGTTAAACATATAGCTGAAATAATCACAAACCTTCTACTCAATATCTTTAACCTTGTTTTAACTACTGAAATATTTTCCACATGCACTGAAAATTACAAAAATTACCCCTAAATATAAATCTGGTAAGAGTAATGATGCCAACAACTAGCGTCCTATAGCTAATATGTCAATCTTTGCTAAAATCATAGAAAAATTAATCTATACGAGATTAATCTCAAATTTACAAAAATGTAATATCATTAATAAAAGTCAGTTTGGCTTTCAACCTAATAAATAAACAGAATCTGCGTTGTTGCACCTTCAGAATATAATTCAAAAAAATCTTGAATTAAAAAATATTACACTTGCTATTTTCCTTGACTTGATTAAAGCGTTTGACACTCTCAATCATCAATTTCTTTTAACCAAATTATATAATGCGGGTGTAAGGGGTATTACCTAACTTAGTAATACCCCTTACAGTGGGTGTAAAGGCGCATACCTGGCTTAGTAATTACCTAACTGATAGATTTCAATATACTATCGTTGATCAAACTCAATCAGCACTACAACCGATTACTTCAGGGGTTACTCAGGGCTCAGTTCTGGGTCCTTTACTATTTAGTTTATATATAAATGGTATTCTTAACATATCATCTAACAATGCTCTAATCCTCTGTGCTGATGATACAGCAATATTATCCACGGCAAAAACCTTAACGAAATGGTTGCTCAGGCAAATCATCAATTACAGATATACTCGGAATGGTTAACATACAATGAACTTATAATTAATGTTAATAAAACAAAATTCCTTATCTTTACCAGACAAATAATATTAAATACGCAAGTTCCATATTTACTTTTAAATAAGACTCCTATTGACATAGTACAGAACTTTAAGTACCTGGGAATTATTTAAACTTCCGACCTAAGATGGAATAACCATATAGACTCACTTGCAAATCGAATTTCCAAAAATATTGGGATTGTCAGCAAACTTATTTAAAATTTAACTACCAAAACACTTAAACTTTTGTACTATACACTATTCCAATCACACATTAATTATTGTTTTTCCTCATGGGGACAAACCACTGAAACCTACATAAAAAAACTACAAGTCCTACAGAATAAATACATTATATTACTAGACTTCAAAAGAAATGTTTCTTCTCATACCAACTTCCAACCATTCACTTTTCAACAGACCCATGTCAACCCCAACCATTACGGCATTTTATCTATTAAACAATTATTTGATTTCAAAATAGGCAAACCTATGTTCTAAAGAATTAAATTAAACTTACATACAGAAATCATTGAATTGAATTTACATACTTATCAATAACTACAATACAAGACACAGATCATTATTACGACCCATACATCCTAAAACCCTCATGATGAAGCAGAGCTCAAATTATATTGGTCCCGAAAACTGGAATACACTACCAGTTGAGTTAAGCACAATAAATAACCAAATTTATTCAAAAACAAACTTAAAAATACTTGCTAAGATAATTAAATTAATGATAATAACTTAAAACAAAATTATTTACGATATATCTAACATCTAACATTTCTGCTGTTGTTTTGTTAACCTGAGTTTACTTGCCTATTTACTTGGGAAATCAGGGCTTTTCAGGACTCTCCGAGGCCTTTTCCCCGATTTTCGCTGCTGTTCTTATGAAATATATATTATTTATGTATATCCACAAAGCCAACAATGTATCAACAAAAATAAAACTATTTATTATTATGTATTTATTTATAGTTAGTTCACTCGCTGCCATTCTGCGTGGCTCCATGACAGTCTGGCACGACACCATTGCAATCTTTGGCGACGATGCACTGTTGTTAAGGGCAGTCGTAGTAACGGTCTGCGTGCGTGTAGTCCAGCGTCGTTCAGCCGTCTGCCAATGCTGCTGGCACTAACAGTACGATGCATGGAGGGCACTACTGCTCGCTGAATATTCGCAATCGTGGCTGTTGGGTCTCTCCGCGCATGTCGGACAACCCGTCGGTCCTCTCTCTCCATGGTTCGTCTAGGTCCCTAGAACCTACCTGTCACTGCTGCGTGCCTTGTTCTATCCACTACCACCAACAGCGTACTATTGTGATATCCGCACGACCGGTATGGCACGCAATACGGCGATAAGACCATCCGGCATTCCGTAGCCCGACGATATGGCTCCTCTTGAACTCATTCAACTGCTCGAATTGCTTCCGAACTTTTCTCCGAGGTATACTTCACTTGCAAAGGATGCAACCAACACAACAGCACGAGTCAGAATGGCAAGCACGCGCAACGGTACGACCTTATACAGCCGGTCAGACACAACGCTACGACCCCTCTTTGCTTGCGTCACACGCGCGGCCGAGCGTGATACTTGAATCATTTGCATGTCTCACGATTTCAAACCTACCCACTAAGTTTCATTCCTGTCGGTTGGTTCCTTCTGGGTGCAACTATGTTTTTGATTATGAGTGTACTTGTCAATGCGAAATGGGTATCAACATGCATCTGTAGCGAACTGTTCGTTAATTTCTTAGCAGTGCCGCGCATGTCTGTCCAACTTTCTGTTAGAAGGAAATGATTAGGATAATTATGTGTTTACATATTTGTGAATGTTTCCATGCACACAAATTTGTGTGCTGCTGTTTGGTTTGTTGTTTTGTGAAAATGATATTTAAAGAACTTACGACACTTTGGATATACATCTGAGCAACGGAGCTATAAATTTATTTGTTATTCACCGGTAGAACAAAATTTATGGATCATTTCATGTAAAGATACACGTAACCAAGAATTCGACAAAATCTCCCTAAAATGTTCAAATTAAGATCAAGTATTAATGAAATAAACAGAATGCAAAAGCATAAATGTACGGGAGTTATATCAATTTTCAGATTAAATATTTAACACTTGACAAAATTTTCTACAGATGCTAAATTTTAATTTAGCGGGGAAGAAATAGTGCAATTTCTGTCTGGATGAATTAACTGTTTTATTACGATTTTACTACGTTAAAGAAAAAGAACGAAATTGGTCGAGCAGTACGTCGGGCGGTAAAATAATTCCACACTGCTGAACTTCTGAACTGTTGCAGTTTGTCGAATAACTGTTGGGCAATTTCTGTCCACTCTAAAAGAAGTTATAAGCAGTCGCTTATCCCAAATTTGGCGACACTCTTTCCAGGAAGGGTAGAGGATCACCGCCGAAAGAAAAGCGAAGTGTCCGTGTCTTGCCCGGGATTAGTCACAGACTTACGCTCCTGACCACTTAACCACCGCGTGGGCATTTTGAAATTTTTATATGGAAGAGTTATGTTTAAAGTGGCTAAATTTTCATATGCCTCTCCTAAAGGCAAACACGAAATGTTATCTTGATTTTCTATTTGTAAACAGCATGAGGACTGGCTATCTCAAGAGCTTTACGAAAGCTCAAACGGATAATTGAATGATAAATAAATAGTACCAAGGTATACACTAACAACTTTGGGCATTCTGAAATTACAATGCTCTTATGTTCTCACTAGACAAACGGAATAAATCAAAGACCGTGATTCAAATGTCTTACTTTTTTGCAGGATGAATGGATACGTGACAGTGTTGTTCCCTTGATTACGGATGACATTTTCTCTATACCCTTATGGTGAAACAATCGCGGAACAGATTCTTTGGCTATTTTTTATGGAACCCATGTAACAAGTTACATTCCTTTCTCCCAAACAATATCAATGAACCGATCTGTAGAAATTCTTCTTCTTCCTTTGCTGGTTCCTTCTAATCAGTCGCTTATAACATCGGAAAGGAAGAGACAAGTCCTTGTTCGTGTTTCTCTGTTTTGTCTTATTTTTCCCTCTCCTTGGTTACGTGGGGATGGTGATGGTGATGATGATGATGAAGTGTGCCGGGCATACGTTACGCACAGCTGTCCTTCGAAGCTCCACTCCATAGAACATCCTTGACCAGCAGTGAGGGCTTCGGAGTGGCTCCTTGAAGCAACTCACAGTGTTATCGATCATTGACCGAACACGATGATTCAACCTTGTTACATGTTGGATGTCGTCGATCTGCGGTCAAGGAACAGGGTTTGTGCTTTTCCTTTTCCCTAAGGTAACAACTCTCTCTCTTTCTTTCTCTCTCTCTCTCTCTCTCTTAGCATCCGCAAAAAACAGAAATTATTAATTACGCACGTTTGATAATTCTACACAACATTTTTGTTTGGATTCAAACCTTTTTATTTCACTAACTGTGAAAAGAGGAAAGGACATTTTCCTCTTGCAACGGCCTCTCTTTCGAGATCACTGAAGGAAAAGCAAATGCCTACCAAACTTCAGAAGTGTTATGCATGCTGCAAAACTTCATAATCTTCGAAATGCAGAAAACGTCGGCAGATCAATAATAGAGGTGAAACTATTCGCTGTCGTCTGGAAACAATCTTATTTGAAATAAATAAAACAACGTAATTTTTTGAAACACATGACAGTTGTTGGAGTGGTTGAGAAAATGTTAAAGGAACATTATTTTATGCACCTAACAGAATACACGAGCAGAATCTGGTACGGAACCTGAGAGCTCGAACCGTCAGAGGAGAATGCTTCTGGCTGATCGTTCAAGTTGGTCTGTGATGGAACATTGATGATACACCTTGTCCACGTACCAGGCCCTCTCCTCCACGAAACCATTGACCCGAAATTAAGTACGAACGATTGCTTATACTCCTGGGTCCCCAAGGTTGTCGTTAAACCCCGAAATGTAAAACAATCCAGTAAATTGTTAAATTACTGGCATCTAGATTCTGGATGCAAGTCTCCATTAAAATTTGCACTTGATCTTCGGTTCAGTATCTATGTCCTTCTTGGTTCACTCATTCTAAATTAGGATTGGGCAAATTCTCTTAACCCCTGATATCCAAGGACTCGTTACAAAAGAAATACAGAATCATCAAGTACAATCAGTGCGTCTTTTGAATCAAAAGAAAGCGTCGTAAATATAACATGAAATAATAATTAAAGATTTATTCGCATGTTAAGTTTTACAACTAATAGTACACGATGCTGATGACCTAAGTTAGCAATGTGTTCGTCGTATAGGATGAAATTCGATGCAAAAATATTTTTTTAAGTTGGTATTTTAAAAGAGAAGGGAAAACAACACCAAAAAACATATACTTACACCCTATCAGGGAACTGAATTGTGGTGGTAGAAAATTGCAGTATGCAAACACAAAAAAATCTACGCGATGCAAAAACATTATTTCTGTCAGGCTTCCAGAAACGAAAGGAAGATACGGTCATAAATACACGTATAATATAAGCACTTGTGTACCATAGAAAAACTTTCCGTCATTAGAATGAAGAAATATACGTAAAATATGTCAGAGCGGTTGAAACGCTCTGCACAAAAATGGCGTTACAATCGAGATTTTAAAAGTAAAACCAGGACTTCACAGGTAAATATGGATTTCTGACTCTTAGCGACGGAACTGCGTATTTATGAAAAATCAGAAAATGCAGACAGAATACATCTCGTACTGTAAGATACTCGTCATAAAAAGAATTCTTATGCTTTGGACTTTTAGGTGCAGAAAGAGCGAAGAACATAGTATACGGTCTAGCGAGAAAACTGTGATTTATTTTGAGCAGAAAGCATGTGCAAATTATTTCCCTTGGTGAGTGGTGTCTAACCAAATCCGAAATTTTTCCAAATGGGTTTTTAAATGCCGATATACCCTTGCAAATAGAAACATGCACTTACTCGTTCTCCTGGCTAACTGGTCGGTATGTAAAAAGTAGAAAACGTGTTCAAAATATCCTACACGCTGATGCTACGTGACTCGAAAATATTTATTTTTAATGTTTTAGAAGCAGTGACAGCGAGAAAAATAGAACATATAGATGATTTCAAGCAGGAAAGAATTATAGGGAAGAGAGAAGAAAGCCGCCGAGTAAGTGATGTTGCCAGGGAGTTTGGAATCGCCCATAGTGCGGTATTCAGTCTCTGAGAAGCGTTTCAAACCATGTGACGTGCCTGCCTCGCAGGACGCACATGAGATAAAGGCAGATAGCAGTCAGAACACATGCCAGTGTAGTATAGTGGATATCACTCGGAGCTCTGGAGCCGAGAGTTGTGGGTGCGAATCCAACCCCTGGCGTAAAAATCATGGAGAAATTTCCTTCGTCATAACCAATGGAATGTGTTCCAAATGCATGCTAGGAGGTCGCCCTCGCTCTTCAACGGTACATGAAGACAGATTTTTAGTTTTAAAAGAAAAATCACGGCTACTCAGCTTGCGAGTAGCCTTCTAAATTGTAGCACAGGAACGCAGATATCCCGACAAATTGTGGCAAGATGTCTACGAAATGAAGGGCTATATGCCGGAAGTCCTATAGTCAGAGCCACTCTATCCAGAGCTCAACGCAGCGCAAGTTTTCAGTGGTGTCGTATTCACACGAGGGAGTCCTTTCAGTCAGTCTTCGGATTCAAGACGTCAGTTGATCTGGCGTGAAAGTGGTACTGCGTACCAGCGCGAGAGTGTGCAAGAAAGGGACAGATACGGCGCTTTCGAAGTCATGGTGTAGGGCGGCATCATGATTAATGAAAGAACCGAGCTACAGATGCTGGAAAATGTGACTATGATGGGCAAACGATATTGCAACGAAGTTCTTCTACGTCATGTTAGAATATTCCGTGGTGCTTTAGACGAAAACTTACTGTTCGGAAATGAAAACGCGACACATCATCGCACGAGAACAGTGCAGACACTTACGGAGACTGAGGATATTCATCACATCATCTGGTCAGCACACTCCCCAGACCTCAACCCCTTGGAACATGTCTGGGTCGCAACAGGGAGACGCATTGGTGTTCGACATTTCCATCCAGAAAACAAGCGGTGCCTGATCCGTGCTCTGAGGGAGGCGTAGATCAATTTACCTCAGGAACTCCTGGATCACTTGGTGCTCAGCATGCTGCGACGTTTTCAGAGCTGCATCGTAGTTTGGGGTGAACATATTCCATACTGAAATTTAAGCACTGTTCATGCATTCTCCAACTATGTCCTTTTAAAATTTGCAACTGTTGCATAAACACCGATTACAATGTAATTTGTGCGTCATTTATACACAATTATTGTGCCTTTTCATGTGTTCGTATGCTGGCAATATAATTATTTCCCCCGTTTGGCTGCTGTCATGTACTGTTTTTCCATTACAGGTGAAACGGTAGTCCGTCCTTAGGTTTTGGATACCAGTGTATAAAGGAAATAATCTTTCTTTAAGACGTATGAATCAAATGGACAATGAAGTAGTGATAAGCCTGTCCTCGTAGTTCATTTGGGAGAAGAGTCGCTCCGGAGTACGAAGATATGAGTTCGAATACCACTGGCGGCAAAATAAACATTAAGCCCACCTTTCTCAAGGAAGAACGATATGATGTATTGTAACGTATACTCTCGATTCACTTTCCTTTTGATTTTTACTATCTCTGGTTATTTTATTTTTTTATGTAAATTATCTTCTTACTGAACGAGATGTTATTTCTCCCGCTGAATGAGATCTGGCAATGAGTGTAAGTCATGACGTGGTGGTAGCCAGTATAAATAGGCGCGTTCAACGATACCTGAAGAGAGCTTTTTGTTGATGTGTGTAGGGAGAGCGTTTGTTGTTGTACGGGGAGAGCGTTGGTTTATGTGAAGGAGAGCGTTTGTTGTTGTATAGAGAGAGCGTTTGGTGCTGTATAAAGAGAGTTCGTTTATGTGAGAGCGAGAAGTCTCAATAATAAAGAATTTGTTGTAAGGACGTTTTTTTTCTCAGTTCATAGTACTGTCAGACCTCTGTCTGGCTGTTAGGTTTATTTCATTTAGTGTTATTAGTAACAACCAGCATAAGACTTTATTCATCTTAATTACTACTACAACATTACTACCAGTTATAAGTTTGTTCATTACTATTACTACACTACTAGCAGGAGACTTTATTCAGGATCTTAATTAACTAGTAACAACAACCATTTGAATTCGCTATTAGAAGCTTAGTACAAGCATTGAATTCATCATAAGATTATCTTAGTAGAAGCTTAGCTTAGCTTAGTAGTAGTGAAAGCTATATTCACAATAATTGGCTTAGTTAAAAGCATTTATTCATTATAGTATGAGTCAAATGGACAGTGAAGCAGCGAAAAGCCTTTTGGCCTAGTTCAACTGGAAAAGCAACCGCTCAGGAGTAGGAAAATCTGGGTTCGAATTAAACTGTCCTCAAAATGAAGCTTATATCTTCAAGTTTTAAATAAAACTAGAAATATGTAAGCACGCGTACTTAATTGCCAAGCAAATTTGTCAGAACTGTAATTCTGTCCTTTCGTTCCTGTATGAACTGAATTCAGAAATTTAGTTTTCTAGATGGACTTTTTTAAAAGTTTTGACATCTATATTGTAAAACTTTGATTTGATTTATGCCAAACGTTTTTACTTCAGGCGCTTTTGTTCAGGTCAACTTTGTCAGTGTATCTTCCCATATACACCGATAAGTCAAAACATCAAAACCATCTCTGCATGATACAAATAAGAGAGCGTGCAGACTATCAGCGTCACGCGCCAAGGTCGCGAATGATACATGTGTAGAATTACTGTATTACCTCGATCGGAGCTCTCTCAGTCAGTATTTCGTTTCGTCTCAATATGCGAAAAGCAAAGGATTTTTCTGATTTCTACAAAGGCCAGATCGTTATGGCAAGACTTCTTGGTAAGAGCATCCCCGAAACAGCGACGTTGGTATACTGCTCACGCCATGCAGGTGTTAGCACCAATCAAAGATGGTCCGAAACAGGTGACACATCGAGCCGTCGACAAGGTGTGGGTAGGCCACGCCACATTGATACCAGAGGTCAGCGCAGGCTATCTCGTCTTGTCTGCAGCAACAGACGGCTACTGTAGCTGACATTACACATAATTTCAATTGTGATGAAGGCCGCAATGTGCCCGAACACTCATCGCAAGCTCTTGGATATATTAGGTGTGCAACTTAATTCTCGGCCACAAGCACGACACGTTGACAGCAAATTATAGCAAACCGAATACGTACCTAATCAGGGATATAATCCCCGTCGTGTTGGATACACTTGAGCAATCGGTCAGGGAGCTGCCGAATGCCACTGCGGAAAAAAGAGGGCTGTTTGGAGTTTTTTTTTATTGGAGGTTTAATGACCACCGTGAGCAACTCAATGGGTTATAAGCAGTCGCCCGTCCCTAATTTAGGGTCACTGGTTCCAGGGAAGGGGAAGAGCCAGTGCCGTAAGACAAACACAACATCCATGCCCGACCGGGATTCAAACCCGGACCCCTTACGGACGAATGATCAGAGGCCAGCGCCTTAGACCAATGCGCCACCGGGTCGGCCTGTTTGGAGTTGATAAAGTCATCAAAACTTGTGCGGACTTCCTAGACGGAAGTGAAGTGCGTATCACTCAAGTGATGTTGCAGGGAGCGAAAGAGTAGATAATCCGATGGGGCAAGGTCTGCGGAATACGCCGGATGGGACAAAATCTCCCATCCCAGGTCGGTGATCGTGTTTAAAGTCGTTTTCGCTGTGTGAGGACGCGCGTTATCCTGAAGAAACAGGACCGACCTTCTGCCCTTGACGGTGTATGGCCTTTTCGCCTCTATTGCGTCACTCACACGAATGAGTTGCTGACAATAACGCTCAGCATTGACCGTTTCACCAGGTTTGAGCAACTCATAGTGTACGACACCGCGCTGATCCCACCATATGCACAGCAACAACTTCCTGGCACGGATATTCGATTTGGCGGTACTGGTGGTAGGCTGACCTGGATAAACCCACGATTTGCGACGCTTAGGATTAACGTAGAGGATCCACTTCTCATTACAGGTCAAACTCCTGTGGAGGAAATTCTTTTTCTTGAATCTCGAGGGCAAGGACACAGCAATATCGAAGATCTGGGCGAGCTCTGACTGCGTGCGACATGGATCCGCGTCCAACAGTTGTTCCAGTTCCTCATCGTCAACTTTCTGTAGCTGTCCGGATGTTCTGCATCACGAAGATCGAAATTTCCCTGCTTAACTCGCTGGAACCACTTCTTACACGTACTGTAGGACACAGCAGCCTCACCGAAAGCAGCACAAATCATTTGCTGGGCTTCCGTGGCACTTGCTTTCAGCTGAAACGCCAACAGGAGGCAGTGCCTCAAATGTTGCTTCTCGAACGACGTGGCTTTCACCGTCAACTTTCCTCCCTTCTCTTACTACATCTGTGAGCGGTTACTGTTGCCTGGACAGCTGTTGGATGGCGCTGCTGTCAGCCATTATCTCACTCAGCTATTTGCATTTGCCGCCGTTCTATGATTGCTTGCGGTTAGGGACCGAGAATTAAGTTGCACACCTGATAGTTCCCCACAGCTGCAGACGCATTCGTGTGCCTATGATCGCAGCCGTTCACCGTCATCAACGTTTGCAGTGGGCACGTAATAATCGGCATTGGGCCATAGGAGATTGGAAGAAAGCCTCATGGTTAGACGAACCCCGTTTTCTGTTCCACCATGTCGACGGACGAGCAAGTGTGCGACGTTTAACCAAGGAAGCCTTCTCACCTGGATGCCTTGTGGGACAGATCCAAGCGGCTGGAGGGAGTGTGATGGTCTGGGCAATATTTTCTTGGTGAACACTTGGACTCATTATCCTTGAAGAGCGAACTCTGACAGCTGTCATGTACTTGAACGTCGTGGCTGACCAAGTACACCCCTTTAAGGCAAATGTATTGCCTGGAGGGGATGACGTTTTTCAACTCCGTGCTACACTGCGAAGATGTTTCAGGAATGATTCAAAGAACATGAAGAGGAATTCCATTTATTGCCATGGCCTCCAAATGCGCCGGTCATGAATCCTATCGAGCATGTGTGATTTGAGTAGGAGAAATGGGTACACGAGCAGTATCACACCAACCACATAATTTACGTTAACTGTGGGATCTTCTGTTGCAGTCATGGCACAATATATCAAGAGAGACGTACCAACATCTCGTTGAATGTATGCCTCATTGGATGGGAGCTCTTTTGGCTGTGAGAGGAGGACCTACATTATATTAGGTAGGTGGTTTTAATGTTTTGGTTGATCGGTGTATAAGACATGAATTTTCTTAACTCTTTTTTAATATTGTTCTTTTGTTTATGTGAACGCAATAATATTGTTAACTGCAAACATGGACATGATTAAAAATTCCGCTACGGACATGTCAAGACAAAATGCTTTATCTCATTTGACAAGTAGTAAACGCATGAACATACGGAAAGATGTGACTGATACAAATATTTTTTCTTAAAAAGTAATGTTACTCAATGATTCGTCCTTTTGCCCACGAATCCCGAAATTTATGCTGCTTTACTTTGCTCTACGAAATTCACTAGAGCTTATTTATATTTCTTTTGGTTTTTATTATCATACAGTCGCTGAAATAAAATTAAATGAACAAGAAATGCACCGAATTCTTTTGACAATGTATTATGAAACTGAACAAAGGATTATGAGGGTTGAAAAACTGTTTTAATCGATAATGTGATTCAAATTTTTACCAGCGAAATTACTCAGTGAAATAAAAATGTCGCAAACAACATTAGTTTCCCTTCAGATAGAAAAGCTGAAAACAGCACGACCCAAATGTTGAAGTTAAAATAAAACTGATTCTTGTTTTAAAAACGACTTGTGGGACATTCATTATATATTACAACGTACAAGAAAAACAAATATACCTCAACTGGCGAAAGAACGATTCTTACACAAAAATAGCTGATTTGTTCGCAAAAAACAGATGATTGCATGAATAATGCAATCTTAATTAAACACAGTATATATATGAAATGCATGATAAAATTAATTCACAAGTGTTCTCCTCTGATTGCCAAGTTATGTCATTTGAGAAAATTGTTCACAATGTAACTTGAGGAAGAATCGACCATGAAACAATACGTAAAGCTAACATGTGGCATAGTTCATACACTGGAGTACAAAACGTACGTACGAGTCAGGTTTTGACCTGCTGCGTCACACAGGAGCAGCCTGGATACGTGAAATTCAAACCATACAAACTCCATTGCTTACCGAAATAATGGCGGAAAGGAATACCGACGCAACCGCAGATACTAAAGTATATAGTGGAATTTTATTCAGAATTGGCCACAGAGTACTGGGTGCCATGATACACATGCATCACTGCCAAAGACAGTAAGAAGGGAAAAATGATCATCACGAACGTCGGCGCATGATTTCCACACGTCCATACTTCGCACTAGGTTGTTGGCGAGTTCTTGCGGTAACATCGCCCATTATACTATACTGTGCACATTAATTCGGACAAAGTAAAAAATCACTCTTTTTTCCAAAACTATGCCTTTATATCATTCTATGCTTTGATATACACTGATAAATACATGTATTAGTATGAAGTATGTCCTCCTTTAGCAGAAATGACCTCTTGAATTAGTTTTGGCATTGACTTCACTAATTGAGTGCACATATTTTTGACTTCATAATCGTGGAACCACACTTTTATAGCATTCGTTATCATGCGTTCTTTGGTTGTACAGTCCATTTTACCTAAACGTCTCTTCCAAATATTCCACAAGTTTTCTATGGGATTTAAGTCTGGTGAATTTCCAGGCCAATCAAGCAAATGGATTTGATTTTCCAGCAATGAAATTCTTGACCAATTTTGAATTGTGACATGGGGCCAAGTCATGTTGAAATGTCCCGTCAAAAGTTTCCAAGAATGGAACAATCCTACGTTGTAATATTTCTACACACGTGGCTGAATTCATCATACCTTGAACAAGAAATATGCTTCCAGTGCCATTTGATGTGAAAAAACCCAAAACATCTGTTTCAGAGAGTATTTTATAGTTGGTTTGACATGCTCAGGTCTTAAGGGTTCACAGTTGCTTCGTTTAACAATATTTGCTTGGTAACCCTGCACAAATAAATGAGTTTCATCACTGAAAATTACCTTTTTCCAGTCGTCAGCAGTCCAATCCATTAATATTTTTTGGCCCATGCTAAACGTTTTATCTTCATTTTCGCATTCAAATATTGTTTTTCCGTTGGTCTTCTTGCCTTCCGGCCAACTTTTAGAAGCCTACGGCGTACAGTTGAATCACTAACATCACAACCACTAGCCAGTAAATCTCTTTGAAGGTCGGTGCTTGCTTTTCTTGGATTCATTTTACTACAGTATTTCTGATTAGATATTTATCGGTTCGTGGAGTTGTTTTTCGTTTTCTTCCACATTTACCTCTCCTTTTTGGAGACGATGATCCAGATGCATTGTATCGCGTAAGCAGTCTTGATACACTTGATTTGCCCACACCAACTGCAGAAGCGATATCTCTCACTGTCATAGAAGTGTGATCCTTCATAGCAATTATTTTTGCACGCTTCTTTGGAGAAATATTATTTTTTCAATACACGAAAGCAACACGTACTCACAGAGAGCAAAAACTAACATCCACCTGTCACACACGAAAGCTCACAACTGAAGCCGAAGTGCCTATTTCCTGTTTAAACCGGTCAAACCACATTCTTACTATCAAGTTCTAACAGTCACACCACCTCACAGCTGATAAAACCGGTTTACGTGGGTTTCCGACATCAACAGGCGATCACATAACAATTCTGAGAATAAAATAGCTTGTCCCAATTATTTTGCACGGTATAGTACTGTCAGCACCGCCTTCATCTCTTGGACAGTTTCTGGTATGTGTTGACATGCTGCAACGCATCTCTTCTCAGCATCCCATAGTGTTTTATGGGATTTAGGTAAGAGGAACGTGCTGGAGATTCCATCCGCTGAATGTCTTCACTTTCGAACAGCTCATCAACAGCCACCGTACGATGGGCAGTTTTTGCTTTATCTTTTATTAAAACGAACTGTCAGCCTATGGCACCTCAGAACAGGCAAACGGGTATCGTTCACTTGATCGAAAGGTCACTGCCGAAAATCACTTGATCGAAAGGTACATTTTACCGAAGGGTCGCTCGACCGTAAAGTCCATTTCACCGAAAGGTCACTTCACCTAAAAGTTCATTTCATCGAAAGGACATTTGATCGAAAAGTTCATTTCATCGAAAGGACATTTGATCGAAAAGTTCATTTCACCAAAGGATTACTTTACCTAAAAGTTCATTATATTGAAAGATCATTTCACCAAATGGTCAGTTTATCGAAAACTTTGATTTTTGTTGTTAGACATCTGTTGGAGTGTGGTGCGGGTTTTTGAAAAATTGGCCACCTAAACATTATCGGATTGCATAAAAAATACCCTTTTAATTTCTATTCAACACCTCCCCTTGAGTAGGTTTTTCGAAATACAACATTAATTATAAGGCCTAGATCTGTACGTTTTTTTCAAATTATAATCCTCCGAGCTCATATTCATAAGGGTTACATAGCAAATCAAGTAAATAATGTTCCACTTTTACTCAAATACAAAACATTAATTTTTTGACCGTAGGCTAGATACAGGCCATTTTATCCCTACTCATATTCATAAGCCTTACATAAAATGTAAAGTAACTTTTTATGTAAACCTTATGAATATGAGCATGCACGGTTAAAATTTGCTGAAAAGGCCTAAGACGAGGTCTAGGGCCCTAAACTTGATTTTTTTTTTGCCTCAAAAAAATGTGCAACATTATTAACTTGACTTTTTATGTAAACCTTATGAAGATGAGTTCGCACGATTAAAATTGGGTAAAAATGCCTTAGCTAAGGTCTAGGGACCTAAAATTGATTCTTTTCGCCAGAAAAAAATGTGCGACATTATTAATTTAAATTTTTGTGTAAACCTTATGAACATGAGCACTGAACATGACTTTTATGTAAACCTTATGAACATGATTCAAATTTGCTAAAAAGGCCTAAACTGATACCTATTGTAAAAAAAATAAGATGTCTTAAAACTAAATCTTAACGTTCTCTGACATGGAGAAATCAAAAGTGCAATTTAAGTATAATCCCCTAACGTTTTGGTGGTCTGACTGCCGAGCTTGCACCATGCTTCAACAGATCCTGTAATGAAATCCAAAGTTTTCGTTAAACTGATCCTTCGGTGAAATGAACTTTTAGGTAAAGAGACCATTCGGTGAAATGAACTTTTTGATCAAGTGACCCTTCGGTGAAATGTACCTTTCGATCAAATGACCCTTCGGTGAAATGAACTTTTCGATCAAGTGAACTTTCGGTGAAACAATCTTTTCGGTGAAGTGATTTTCGGTCAAGTAAACGTCAGGAAAATGAACCAGACCCCAGACAAACATAGGGAAGGATTACCTCATTACAATAGCGCGCACCGGTTACAGTACCACTTTCCAGTATCTGAAGCTTCGTACGCCCATCGACCAGAATGCCTCACCATACGAGAACACAGCGACCGTCACATCTATCCCTTTCATTGACGTTTTCGGGTCGATACCCCGTGCCTACCACACGACAGATTAGCTAACGTCCAGAATCGTTAGAGACACTAAATCTACTCTCATCAGTAAAGAGTGCCATACCCCCACTGTTCTCCTGTGCAGTTCTTATGTTCTCTGGACCAGTGTAAACGGTGTTTCCGGTTAGCAGTTCTTATTGGAACACAGCGTACTGGTCATCGGCCGAAGAGTCCACCTTTGTGTAGTCACCAGCCCACTGTTAACAGCAAAATTGTGCGTGCTGTCCTCATGTTCAGTTGTTTTGCAAGGTTACTATCAGTCTGGTGTCGATCCAACTTGGCCTGTCGGAGCGACTAGAGGTCCTCACTGGGGGTGGTTTTCGATGGACGACCACCACCTGTCATGCTGACAGCTGCACCTCTATTCCTGAAGACCGACCACGGACGCTATACGATGCTGTGCGAGATACCGAACTCTTGTACTACACTCATCACAGTTCGTCCTTCCTCGAGCCTCCCAATTAGTAGACCACGAGCAAAATCAAGATGTTGTAGACGGGCCATCACGTCGTCTCTAACACACAACAAATACAATCTAACGTCTGTTGCACTTATGCACACCGTATGGTGACCTCCGTTCAACTGATGCTATTGGACTGGGTCAGCACATTTTGTTCTCACGTCGCGCAAATCACAAGTCATACTCCATTATTACGCATGTGCTGTTGCTCCTGTTCCCAGCCATGTTAGTGAGTTAATTTGTGTTTGGGTGCTGCTGCTATTTACGGCGTTATTTTACTTTTCCCATTTCCTCCTTACATTTTGCACGCCAGTGTAAATAATACCTTACTGAAGGCATACACATGAACGAAAAAAGAACCTCATACTTTTTAAATAGCTACTTATACATGGTCCGTCATAAAACGAAGTATTTCTATTTTCTGATTAAAATCAATTTGAAATTAAATTAATTTTATTATTTATTTCTATTGAAAGCTTTATTGAATAAAACTTTTGACATAAGCTATGTGTCATCATTTAACAAATGATCCTGATGTGATCCGGGCGTTAAGGAATATTCGAAGTACTGAATTCGAAGACCTGCGGTGTACAATTGTTTATTGGAGAAAACAAAATATGAAACTACGTGAGTATTTACAGATGCCGGAATTATACAAAGCTTCCTTCTTTTGAGAAATTCAGTAGGATGATAAATCAATACCGAATCAAAATATTGCATCTCCTTGATTGGCTTAACTACAGAATTGTGCATTCCGAAATTTTCGATTTTTATAGTTTATAACAAAGATAGAAGAAAGCAGAGATTATTATTGACATTTCGGTACCACTGCGCTATGATATTCAAACCCTCTATGCTACAAAAAACAACAAATATGTGTAACTGGCTGCAGAGATTTGAAGCTGGGAACAGTTCTTCCTCAGGCTCTTATAATGCAGCTTGATGCCTTGAGTCTACAGCAGCTGAGGCTCAAAATTCAGGAGACGGTGATCTTGATGCGTGCCACATAGTAAGGCGACATTTAACCCCTGAATGACTATGTCCGTATTTGACTTCTAGTCCGCACTTACAGAACGACCATGCTATAGATGCCATTGTTATGGATCAGAAAAATAAATATAAAATAATAATTTTAGTTACGTGATTGTTGAAAGAATACATGTCGTATTACAGAAAAAAGAACAATAAAAGCGTTTGTTATTTATTCATATGTCCTTTTATTAATATATTTTTCGAGTTGTGCTATTATATTATTATTATTATTATTAATAGCAATTACAAACAAAATTTCAAAAGCCCACAGTTGGACCTACAGAACACGAGATTGCCCTTTCAAACCACTGGATGAGAAAAGCCTCCTCGCAGCGCCATCTGTTGTTTTCATTAGTTAGTGTAAGCCATAAGTCCGATTTCTGAATTCCATCACTATAGCTGTAGACGAAGTGAGATTTTATGTACCCAGCCCAATGAGGTGTTTCAAATGTCTCGTCTAATGACACTCCCAGTGGTCCTTCTCAGTGCTGCTGCTTGCGTGAGCTGCAGCTCGATAGATTACATGATGGCAAAGTCATGGAAACGCGGAAGGTAGATTTTCTGTTACCCTCCTCCTTTTTGTATCCCCTTAACATGGGAGTCGACATTAACTACCCCGAGCTCACCTGCAGCCTTTTTTTTTTTTTTTTTTTTTTTTTTTTATGTAATCGAGTTATCCCTGGAGACAGCCGTCGGTCTGCGTTGGTTGGCCATGGACGGTGTGTGATGACATCCGTGGCAGTGCTCAATTTTCGTTTTTTCTTTCGTATGTAAGGAGAATGTGGGCCCCTTTCTTTGTTTATTTTGGGGTTAAACGACCCGCTTGAACATCTAAGTCCATACGGTGTCGGTCGTCCCTAATTTGAGGCTACAGGCTTCAGATAAGGGACCGAACCAGGATATTAGAACAAACACACCACCTGTACATCACCCAGGGCTCGAGACCTGGCCTGACTCCAACGACTGGACACAGGCCTGCCCCTTTGCACAATTGTCCATCGCAGCTGCGGTTTATTTTCCAGCCCTGCTAAATTGAAACTGTATCTGGTCAGGTAGGATTTTCTCAGATCTTTTGCTGCATTTTATGAGGATATGGTGTCCAGCAATCCACTGAAACGGTGGTACAGCAGTAGCGGACTGTATCATTTAGGCAGCTAATCTCATTATTCCGAAGAGCAGCAAAAAGTTCTCGACCCGTTTGAAACTTTAACTGGTACCTTAAGTGCAGCTGGGCGAGGAGATTGAAGCACATGAGTAGGGGTAAGTGCTGAAGATACATAACTGATACTTAACATAGGCTTTCATCAAGAGCCCCATAAGCGCGTAATTCTGAATTAGTTGTCTCTAATAATTTTGACTGAATTCAATTTTCTGATCTTTTAGACCCCATTAGTAACTTACAGCTTTTATCATTCGATATACTGTATATACACTATATTATCAAAAGTCACCGGACACCTAGTAGAAAAACACAACATAGCGTTTATTGATATAAATTGGTACGGCGTCGGTCCACCTTTGGCCTTAATGCATGCACTGACCCTTTGAGACATGTTTTCGACAAGGTTTTGAAACACAGCGATAGGTATGCGATTCCATTCAGTACATAATACTTTCGCTAACAGTTGTTTAGTAGTATGCCTTGGTTCCAAATTTCTTTTGCGGCGCTCTAATTAATTCCATAGATGCTCTATGGAAATAAGGTCAGGGCTCTGTGCTGGCCAGTCCACACACGATGTGGAATTACCGTCAAACCACGCCGTAACAGTCCTTGCTTTATGTCTCTTGGTGCATTATCCTGCTGGTACCAATAAGGCTCGGTTCCATAATATTGCCACAGAGTTGGTAGGGCATTATTGTGCAGAATATCGCGGTAGACGTGCAGGTTAACAGGTTTGTCCACGATAACCAATGTGCCGGGACCATATCACGAAAAACACCTGTAACGTACCAGGAGATGTGACGTACCTGCCAGAAGGACGCACACGACATAAAGGCAGATAGGAATCAGAATAAAACGTCCGCGTAGCTCGCTCAATTGGTAGAGCAACTTATTCCGGAATGAGGGGACCCGGGTTCGAATCCTGGCGCTGATAAAAATGACGGAGAAATTTACTTTGTTATATTGGCGCCCGAACTATCCGGATGACCCTACCGTTCAAAATCTCGCATTGGTGTGATGTTATTTCCACACAGCGAGATAGGAAAAATAAGAGAATCCATTCTCCAGCACTTCGAAAAAAAAAAATAAGGGGGAAGATGATGTAACGTACCAGGAGATGTGACGTACCTGCCAGAAGGACGCACACGACATAAAGGCAGATAGGAATTAGAATAAAACGTCCGCGTAGCTCAATTGGTAGAGCAACTTATTCCGGAATGAGGGGACTGGGTTCGAATCCTGGCGCGGATAAAAATGACGGAGAAATTTACTTTGTTATACACCCCCACACGAGTACACTGCCAGCTTCAACCTTGAGCGTAGGAAAAGCACACTGTGGTAAATAACTTTCCCCGGCTGCCGCCATACCCACACACGGCCATCAGACTGATGAATCGTGTATCTGGATCCATTAGTCCATAGAACCCGTTTCCATTTATCAACGGTTCACGATAAATGTTCTTTACACCATGCTAAACGACGAGTAGCATTCCGAGTGGAGATGAAAGTCTTATGAGCAGTCGCCCGACCACGGTAACCCATGGAATGAAAGTCTTATGAGCAGTCGCCCGACCACGGTAACCCATGGAATGAAGTTCTTTGCGAATGGTACGTGTACATACCGTGGTTCCAGCATTTTTACTCACCTTATACGCTAAGGGCTTGTGCAGTACTCCGTCGATTAGCTGTAACGACTCTCCTGAGGCTTAGACGTCCCCTATCACTGATTTTCTTTGGTCTGCCGGTGCATTTTGCTGCTTCAGGCACGCCATGTGTCTTCTACTGATTCAGGACATCCAAAACAGTTGACTTGGGTATGTTTAAACGCCTCTCGGTTTCTCTTATGGACAACTAACTTATAATATAACACCCAACGATCTTTCCTTTCTCAAAGTCAGTTCTCTGCCGCTGCGACATTTTCACTCAATCTCACAGTGGGATATGATCGCGGTTAGCTGCAGGCTTCTTTTTATACTGTTTGCAGATGTACCGCGCATCTTAACATTGCAGCGAACCCGTTCATTTGCTTTTGAAGGAGTGTCCGGTGACTTTTGTCAATATATTGTATAATGCAGGCCACAGGGGAGTGTGTAAGACTAGCTATGGATACAGATTTAGTTTTCTGTTCATCGTTTTTGTTTTCCTTTTTTGAGTGGAAGTTGCGATGTTTAAACCTGACTGAAAAAATATATAATTCATGAATGTTGTCATAAAAGAAATTGATTTCAGAGCGGCATAGGTCAACACTAATTTTAAATTATGAGTTGCACGTTGAATATAGGTTATGTTGTTTAGAAGGTTTTACGTTTATTCATGGGAACTCTGATAAACATCATTGATTACGACCACTTCGTCGGGAACTCTTGTAGAAAACCTGTGCTTTTAAGCGTTCCTGTTCTTACTGGTAACTTCACGTAAGCCGTTTGTTAAGAAACGCCCATAAGGACATTTTGTATAACATTTTGGGGAAATGATATTTTTTAATAATATCATAAATTGTGAGAAAAGGGTAGAAAGCCCCAGAGCTTTGATATCAGTTTTCGAATATGGTTAACTGCCAAAGAGAAACGAATCCGAAAGAATACAGTACACTCTTTTTCGATAGGAAAATAACAGTGAATTGGGATACCGTTAATAAACTCTCTGTGACATTTAAATGGCAGTACCCAGAAGGAATGATCTGAAGTACATGCAAATCAACAGGTGGACGTGTTGTGCCGAGATATGCAAATGATTAAAATACAGAACCAATCGAGAGAAATCTTCGGCTTATATTAAATCAGACGTAGAGACCATGGGTACAAAGTGACGTGTGTGAGGCAATTCAGAGGCTTTTATCTCGAATGGATCGAATTCAGAGTTCAAGGAGATTATCGAGAATCCTAACACGTCACGTTAGACACCAATATCAGCAACTTGAAACTGCTCTTTTTTTGAAGTGTGTACAGAACAGAATTAACATTTAGGGACGACAAGTGCTTCGGAGGGAAGCATACCATAGAAAGAGCAACTGCTTTATGTGTGCGAATATAACTGGAGAGGAGTAATCGGGAAAGGTAAAACCTGTGACACTTTAAAGATACAAATCTTAAGAAGTAGGAGGTTATGAATTCAATAAAAAGGCATGGATAAGTTCAGAAATTTTTGAAAAGTGGTTGTTAAAACGGGACAACCAATTAAAAAACCAACTTCGTTACATTGTGTTCATTACAGACAACTGCCCTGCACATCCACAAGATTGTGCTTCCAAATGCAAACTAAACATCATAAAAATAATTTTTCTTCCTGACAATACAACTACAAAACTTCAGCCATTAGATCAAGGTATAACAAAAAATCTTAAAATGCATTATCGGAAAAGGATCCTGCAAAAGATATTCTAGCCATAGAGAGCAAGCAGCCACTGTATACATAGTCCTTTAAATTTGAGAATCGCTATATAGGAGATGCCGAAACCATGGGAATGTGATGTGACTGCTTCCATTGTGCAGAACTGTTTTTCTGAAAATTGGATTCAAAACTGATACTGCATAAATTGAATCTGAATCCGATATCAGCCTGGCAAAATTGAAGGAAGAATGGCAGCAGCTGGAAGACAAAGGAAGTGTTGAAGAAGATGCAGAGCTCTCTCATTTTCGCAACATTGATAAAAACGTTGTGATCGCTAAATATCCTACATCTTGGAAACTGTTATAAAATGTAGTGAAGAAACTACAGTGAGTGATGAAGATGCTGATGAGGCTATCAAAATAACTTCACATGAAGAAATGCTAAAGGCATTCGATACGGTTCGACGGGGATTACAGTTTAAGGAAAGCGTTCCAGATGAAATGTTCCGATGTTTACAAAAATGTGAAACTTTTTGTGAACAGGAAGCTTTTCATCGGAAATCTATACAGAGCAGAATTACGGAAATTTTTACAGTTTAAAATAAGTACACATGTTATTAGGATAACGAAGAGGACAGTTAAATTCTAGTCTTCGTTTCTATTCCTTCATTAATTTGCTTAATCAGGCAATGTATTTTACTTTTATGAACATATGTACAAAAAAATATTTAAACTCATTTAAGAAAACTTTCTACTGAAAAGTTCAATTCACTGCTCAAATTCAATTACACTCACTGACAACCCACTCACGCGCAATGAAATCTGCGCACCACGAAGAAAACATGATACAACCGCGAAATTTTGCAAATAGCTAGAGTGCGTGCTGGCATGCAAATGATCAACGTTTAGTGTTAGTGCGCAAGACCTCATACCCTGTGGTGGCGCTGTAAGGACAAACCGGAGCCTTATAAACCGGCGTGTAGTTGGAGCCCCATGAAAGCGAAAAACACCGGCCGGCGAAAGCAAGAGTACAGAGTGACAAGAATACCGTGTAGGCGCCCGAGACGTCGATTTATACAACTTACGGACTTTGAGAGAGGCCTCATCATCCGGCTGAAAACCTCAGGGAGGTCAGCGTGCCGTATAACCCGCCACAGAGATAGTTCTGATCATGCCGTCCAACTGTATTGGGACAGTGGACACGTGACGGCACTGCCACACGGCGGAGCGGCTCCGAACGGACCAGAAAGACCACCGGTAGAGAGGATCGACGGATCGTGCGCCAGGCACGAACGGATCCCACGGAGACAAGGCCCACTATAAAGGCAGATGTAGTGGCTCCTGTGTGCCCACGAACCATGTCCCCTATCTATCATTTCCCGACGCCTCGCGGAAGCGAATCTGCGATTCCAGCGACCCTCACGTGTGCTGCTTTTAGCACCGAAACATCGCCGGCTCTGTGTGCAGTGGTTCCAAGCAGGAGCGACGTGGAACGCCACAGACTGGCGACGTGTGGTGTTTAGCGATGAGTGCCACTTCGGTTTCGGGACAGATGATCATCGTGTCCGGTTGTAGAGGTCCCCGGGTCAACGGCAAATTTCCATTCTCGCTATCGAGCGCCACACCTCCCCCACTGCAGGCATTATGGCCTGGAGAGCCATTGCCTACGGTAGCCGATCAGCTCTAGTAGTGGTACGTGGATCATTGACGGGCCAGCGGTATGTGGACGAGATTCTGCGGCCCCATATGCTCCCATTCCTGGCCTGGATTTCAGGTGCGCTATATCAGCAGGATAATGTCCTCCCACACACGGCTCTGGTTGCCCAGGACTGCTCACGTCGTGTCCAGACACTTCCATGGCCTACCTGTTCCCCGGACATGTCCCCTATCGAGCGTGTGTGGGAAAAGTTGAAACTTTAGCTGCCGCCGTGCCGCACTATCCGCTATTTGTGGCACACCGTCCAACACGTATAGGCCAATCTGTCCCAGGGCAACATCAGTCGTTTGTTCTCCTCCATGCCGGACCGTATTGCAGCATGTATCGCCTCACAAGGCGGTGCGACGCGCTATTGGAGATGACCGGGCTGCGTGCCACATATCCCTCTGTAATTGTCCTGCAGCTCCGGTTTTGCCATCATGCGTATCATTCATCTGTATCATTACGTCCGTCAAATTTCATTTCAATCCAATTGTAAGGGCGAAGAGTCATAATGAGATGCATATCAATTAAGGTATGATCTAGTGCTAATTTATGTACATAAAAACAAGGAAATAACTTTATTTCATTAACTGTGTGCATATACAATGCCCAAGGTTAGAAGGGCGCCAGCCTGTCTGGGAAGACTGAATAAGTCTTTTATGTAAAATAATGTCAGTATTGTTATATGCCTCGCTACCTTTTCAGGTCGTCAACGTGGATCTGATCGGCCCAATAGAACCGCCTTCTAGCAAGGGGCACAGATGGATTTTGGTGATGATGGACCAACATACACGTTGGCCGGAGGCCGTATGTCTGACCTCCTTAAATGCGAAGAACACTTGTGATGCGCTTTTGGAGATCTTCCAGCGCACGGGCATTCCGGAGGTGGTGGCGATGGACAGGGGCACTAATTTTGTGTCGGGGCTGACACAAGAGATCTTGAAGAGGTTGGGTTCGACTCCCAGATTCTCGGTACCAGGAAATCCCTCCTCCAATGGGTTGATCGAGCGTTTCAACAGGACCCTCAAGGGGATGTTACACCACATAATAAGGGAGGAGCCAAGGCAGTGGCATAAGGCACTACCTTATCTTTTATGGGCGTATCGGGAGGTGCCCAACGTGACCACGGGCGTAGCGCCGTTCCAATTATTGTACGGTCGGGAACCAACGGGACCGCTAGCAATCTTGAAAAAGAACTGGGCCGGAGAGTGCAGGCTACCCATTGGTATTTCAGTGTCGGCAGGGCAGTACCTCTAAGAAATGAAAGAAAGGATGGAAAAGGTGGCGCTCCAAGTAGAGGAGGTGGCGGAGGAGCAGCAGCGTCGGTACACTTCCTACTACAACCGACGACTGCGGCAGAGGTCCTTCGAGGTTGGGGATCAGGCTATAGCTCTCATTCCAGATTCCCGGAACAAGCTTTATGCCAGATGGACGGGCCCCGTGCATATTGTAGAGAAGAGAGGGGCAAGTAGCTACATGATTGAGGTAGGCAACGGGCAGAGGCGCCACGTTCACGTAGGCAAATTGAGGGAGTTTAAACCCCAGATGAATGTGGTGGGGGTAATTTTTGAATCAGATGGAGAGTTTGGGAGGATTTGGGAGGTGCCCATGGAACCGAAAGATGAAGAGAGGAAGGATCCCAAGCCGCTGAACGTAGAAAGTCCCGAGATCACGCAGCAACAACTTTGGGAGCTACAGGAGTTGGTAGACCGCTTGAAAGTATTTTTTTCGGGGGAAGTAGGAAGAACCACGTTGGGTAACCACGAGATAACGGTTAAACCGGGGAGTGTGTTACGTACTCAGCACAGATACAAAGTGCCCCAATCTATGCAGCGGACGGTGGATGATCAGATTCAGGAGTTATGTGACAGAGGGATGATAGAAGAGTCGGGGGAAGAGTATAGTCATCCAATTGTTTGTATTGCTAAACGCACAGGGGAAGTCAGATTGTGTTGTGACTTTAGAATGCTCAAATCGCACACCGTCGCAGACGCATTTCCCATGTCACACATCCCCGATCTTTTAGCCAAGGGGGGGGTCAGCAAAATACATCACAACTTTGGATATGCTGAAGGGGTATTATCAAATACCGATGGACACCGGAAGCAAGAAATACACTACGTTTGCTACCCACCGAGGATTGTTCCAGTGGAACGTAATGCCTTTTGGATTGTCGGGGGCCGCTGCAACATTCCAGATGATAATGAACAAAATGTTAAACCCTCATTTGGATTATGCAGTAGCTTACCTCGATGACGTTGCAGTGTTCTCCAAGAATTGTGAGGAGCACTTGCAACATTTAGAGAAGGTAATCGGTAGCTTGGTGGAAGCGGGGTTTACGGGTAACCTAGAGAAGTGCTGCTTGGCCAAGGAAATGGTGCATTACTTAGGGCACGTGGTCGGTTCTGGGGGTCACCAGCCGGACCCGGAGAAGTTACAGGCAGTCAGGGACCTGTTAACGCCGAAGACGTAGAAGGAAGTGCGTAGTTTCTTGGGACTCTGCAGTTATTATAGGGTATACGTACCGTGGTTCGCCGAGATCGCGAAACCGCTAACCGATTTAACGGGAAAGAAAGCCGCGGAGAAAGGGAGTTGGACGACAGAGATGGACATCGCATTCAAAAAGCTAAAGAAATGTTTATGTTCCGCACCAGTACTCTCGACGCCAAGCTTTGACCGTCCGTTCTTATTGTACACGGATGCGAGTTCATTTGCCGTAGCCTGCTGTTTAGCGCAGAGAAATAACGGGGGAGAAATCCGACCGGTAGCTTACGCCAGCCGGAAGTTAAACGGCACGCAGGCTAGATGGGCCGCCAGTCACAAGGAGGCCTACGCCATAGTATGGGCACTCCAGAAGTTCGAAGGATGGATTTTCGGGCATCCAGTGGAAGTAATGTCCGATCACAATCCGCTAGTTTATTTGACTAGCGCAGCATCCCAGAGCTCTAAACTACAGAGATGGAGTTTGGCCATCTCACAATTCAAACTTAAAATAACGCACATAGCAGGCAAGCTAATCCCCCACGCTGATGCTTTATCTCGGTTATCTTTTGAGGCAGGTGATCAGCGTCCTGATGAACACAACAGTATCACTACACAGGTAGAGACTCAGTGAGGCTCGAAGGTGGTACTGTTGTACGACAAAAAAAAAAAAAAAAGAAAAAAGGAGAAAGAAACGGGGGAAGTGATATTATTATTTTCGCCTGTTTGTGTCTGTATGTGAGGCGATAAACTGAAAAACAATATATATAAAGAAACTCAAGTGAACAGGACTCACCATGCGAAGTAAGGACCCCGCATGTTTCGTCTCAGGGGCCGAGGCCTGTAAGGGCGAAGAGTAATAATGAGATGCATATCAATTAAGATATGATCTAGTGCTAATTTATGTACATAAAAACAAGGAAATAACTTTATTTCATTAACTGTGTGCATATACAATGCCCAAGGTTAGAAGGGCGCCAGCCTGTCTGGGAAGACTGAATACGTCCTTTATGTAAAAGAATGTCAGTATTGTTGTATGCTTAGTTCTGTTTGTTGTATAGAGTCTGGTTTGTTTGTTGTATAGCGTCTGTTAGTTCTGTTTGTTGTATAGAGTCTGTTTGTTTGTATAGAGTCTGGTTTCCACGTACAGAAGTCCATTAGATGGAATGTGTGGTATGCTGTCGTCGGGCACGGAGACAATAAGCGAGGGAGAGCGATTTCCCCAGAAGCAGGAGCGGCTGAGGAGCGGGTTCGAAGAAAGTGTGCCTGTGGACAAAGGTCAGGTTCGCTCCAGGACCTGACAAGGTCAGCGCCTTGTAGTAGGTCAGTGCCTCGTGGTAGAGGGGGCCGAAAAAAGAAGGGAGGGGTCTTCTGGAGCGAGGGGGAAAAGAGATAGCTTCGGAGAGAGAAGGAGGATTGCGAGGTGCGCTTGGACGGCGGGTAGACGTGCGGCGTCTATGCTTCAAGGAACGCAGTTCCTGGGTTTTGCGTGAAGCTGGAGGCTTCGGTAGAAAGTGAAAAGGATTTGCAACGAGTGTCTGGAAGACGGATAGACAGTGGAGATTTTATGCTCCGAGGTACGCAGTTCCTGGTTTTTAGCGTGAAACAGAGTTTTTTGAGAGACCACGCGGAGTCGGAACGACTCGGATATTAGAATGGCGTCAGGGCAACGGATTTGAGATTGAACAATTCGTGACGGACGACGCATGCCACAAATTCGTCGACGCGGACATTGGCACCGAAACCAGACTCTCACTAGTACTTTGATTCATTAAATTTATTATCTTTCTTATTCACGAAGTATTTATTGAAGTTGATGAAGTGCCTTACAGTAGCCATTCTCTCCCTTCCTTGATTCGCGGATAATTACACAAAAAGGCGGAGGAAGTGGGGCCTGGATGATAAATTTATTATTAATAAATTACGAGAGTGAGAACCACAGATTATTTTGCTGGGGGGGGGGGGGGAAGTTGTTAAATTAACTCACGGACGCCTATCGGACAGAAGGCGGGACTTAGCCGAAAGTCTATGTCTCACCCCTACACCGATGCTTCCTTCTTGGTGCGCAAATTTCATTGTCCGTGAGTGTATATTTTACCACCTTTTTCATTTTCTTTGATTAAGTTTATACAATTGAAGTTTATTTCCATTTAACGAATTTTCTTTATAACGAAGTTTTTAAGTGGAACGATGGGACTTCGTTAAATAGAGACTCAACTGTATTTTAATTTTTAACGTCAGCAAGGTAAAATCTCTTTAATATTTAGTTCAAGAACTTCTGAAATATTTTTTTGTGTATTCTCTCAGTCATCCATTAGATATAACGTTCTATTTTTAGTAATACGTCTGGTTCTGGCACTGAGAGTAATGGGACATACAGATCGGGCACAATGTTTGGGAATGTAAATAATGTTGGCTGGTGGAGGAGTTTCATTGGAGAATAGAATATTGTGTTTTACAGTTCTTTGTGGCTTAACGACCACCGTGTACAGCTATAAGGTATATACGCAGCCCTCAGTCCCTAACTTGAGACCACGGGTTCCAGGGAGGGAGGAGGACCAGCGACATAGGACACGCACACCACCCATGCCTCACCTGGAGCTGGAGCTCAGTTCGGATGACTAGACAAGAACCTAAACCTTTGACCATTCGGACACCGGGACGGCGCATTTTGGAGAAATCATTATCAAAACAATATCGAAGCGTGAAATTAGTACATTAGCCTCGTGCTAATTTGTTTGGTTGCCTGGTTAGTTGGTAATGCCGACCAGGCACATTGAACAAAATGGACCAAAAAGAAGTCTGAAGTGAAGAACGGCAGACGTGCATACTGCTTATGACAATATTTTGCTACCTATTGACCAACCACTAGCTTAATTCGATTCACGAGCAACTGTGCACTTCGTGTGTTTACATATATTAATTAAAAGAGTAAAAATGAAGAATATTCCAGATACTCAAGGAGGAGAAGTTACAGTTCAGTTCACGTGATTACAGCTTAGTCGACGATGCATGGTTGGGCCAAGCCGCTAAATTCTAGACTTTAGAGCAACCTTTTAATGGGTACAGTGGTATCCAGTCCTCGTAAAACAACTGGTTCAGCAGCTCATTTCGATCCATTCCAGCATACATTACAATTTTAAGCGACTGAGAAAGGTGACAAATCAGAGGAATACTTTTCATGTGAAATATCTTTAGATAGTCTGTGAACTGTGGTTTAAACGTGACAATGGACATTGGCTGTCTGACATTCATATGACTTCAGTGTTTTCTTCACCTTACTATTTTATACGATTCTCATCGCCCAATTGCCGAAGTTATGACTAAAAACGTGTGTGCGCGCGCGTGTGTGTGTGTGCGCGCGCGTGTGTGTGTGTGTGCGTGCGTGTTATGGTACACCATGGTTCCTTGAAGTCTGGAGCTATATATACAGGGGTTTGTTAAAATAATGGAAGCACTTACTGTTTATGAAGATTTGTGTTAATAAGTTATAGGCCAACCTCGAGCTTTCAGAACAGAAGTAATTTGACTTCAAATATACTTATACAAATCATGCAAATACGACAATGGCGTTTGAGGCCATTCTTCCTGTAAAATATTTCCCAACTGTGCCAGGGATATTGGAGGTAGAAAGCGTGATCTGTCTTTTCGCTCGAGATATTTCCATAAATATTCAATAATATTGGGGTCTGGAGATTGAGATGGCTAGGGTAGTTGTTGCACTTCATCTCATGCTCTGTAAACCACAACCTGACACATTTCGCACAATGCAGTAGTGCATTCACTACCTGCTTAAAACCAGGGACGGTCATTAAGGGGAAATGCCTGCAACACTGAGTGCGCCTAGTCCCCAAGAATGGATTCGTACGTTGCAGATGTGACACGATCCTGTAGAATAACCAATCGCCCTAAGGAATGCAATGTTATGACATCCCACAGCATCAACGATCCACCTCCATCCTTTACTGTCGGAACCAAATAGTCACAGTGGCACGCTTCAGCAGATTTTCGCCAGACGTACACACTACCAGTGGTGAGAAATAATGTGAAGCACGATTCAAGAGAACAGATGACACATTGCCAGTCTTCAGCGTCCCGGTTTTTTTGTGCTTTGGATCACCTTTCATATTTTACTGCATCGATGTTGTTAATCAGAGGTTCATGGATTGCAGCACGGCATTAAATACCGGCACGATAGAGTTCCCGAAGAACTGTTATGACGGAAACGGGATCATTCCGACTGGTTTTCAACTCTGCTGCTATTTTCGGTGACGTACTATTTTGCTTCCGAAACACAATCTGTGCCAACTTTTGCCTATCGCTATCTGACATCATATGGCGTCCACAGTTTGAACGTTTGGATGCAACGCCGTGTGCTTTTTGATAGGTACTCATAATCTTGGATACAGTTCCTAGTGTTACACATACTATTTATGCCGTTCTAATTACTAAAGCTCCTTTAGCGGTCCTGTAACGTACCAGGAGATGTGACGTACCTGCCAGAAGGACACACACGACATAAAGGCAGATAGGAATCAGAATAAAATGTCCGCGTAGCTCAATTGGTAGAGTGACTTATTCCGGAATGAGGGCATCCGGGTTCGAATCCTGGCGCGGATAAAAATGACGGAGAAATTAACTTCGTTATAATGGCGCCCGAACTATCCGGATGACCCGACCGTTCACAATCTCGTAATGGTGTGATGTTATTTCCACACCGCGAGATAGGAAAAATAAGAGCAGCACTTCGAAAAAAAAAAAAATAAGGGGGAGATGATGTAACGTACCAGGAGATGTGACGTACCTGCCAGAAGGACGCACACGACATAAAGGCAGATAGGAATCAGAATAAAATGTCCGCGTAGCTCAATTGGTAGAGAGACTTCTTCCGGAATGAGTGGACCCGGGTTCGAATCCTGGCGCGGATAAAAATGACGGAGAAATTTACTTCGTTATAGTCCCGACGGCGCAGTGGTCTAAGCGATGGCTTCTGATTATTCGTCCGAAAGAGGTCCGGGTTCGAATACTGGTGAAGCATGGATGTTGTGTTTGTCTTACAGCACCGGCTCTCTCCCTTCCCTGGAACCAGTGACCATAAATTAGGGACGGGCGACTGCTTATATAGCCCATTGAGTTGCTGACGGTGGTCGTTATACCTCCAATCAAAAAAAGCTCCTGTAAGACGGACACCAATGATCATGCCTCTTTATGATCATACAATGCGGGTGACGTCGTCCTTGTGATTTGCATACGGCGCATTGTGTGTACTCCAGTCGCGTTCAGTGGTTCCATTATGTTGATAACCCCTGTATCTCTCATCTCTTGGAATCCAGTTCCCTTAAATCCGTGCAGTCGAAGAACTTACGTAATTCCATGCAGATAATGCGATTTACCGACACGCAAAGACCAGATTTCCAGGTTGAATCTCTAATACTCTCCTTTGTTAACGAGGAAGTCATTTGCTTCTATTTCTCTTTGTTTGATACCTTTATTTTTTTTTTACAAAAGCTGGGTGTATGATGTAGACGTCGGTTGTAATATGTAAGACAATGAGCTATTCTTTAATCCGAAGTAAAACCGCATCATACATTTAGGAAAAATTCGTATTAAAATCTTAATCAGACGCTCTTCCTTTGTAAAGGCTCAACATAATTTTTACCGGGTATTTTGCTGTCATCACGATGGCCTTTGTTTCTTATTTCCTTATCCAGGATGTTTTCATCCCTGGCTATGCAATTTAAAAAAACCTATCACTCTTGCGAATCCTTTTGTGTTCTCGACACTTAGTACAATAGGTACGAGAAGTAAGCTGTGATGCCAAATAAAGTTAACACCGTAGCAAAATCATTACGGCTTGCGAGAGATGTGGGGGAGGAAGGTTTTACTACAGAAGTTGGAAATCGGTTTAAGCGCTCTCCACACCTGGGATACAATTAAAGCGATCGGCGAAGCGTTAAATTACTACGAGAGAGCGCTTTAAATCTGCGCTTCTTCTTCTTCCCCCTTTTTTTATACAGAGATAGGAACGGCAATATTAAACTCGCCGCTGCCCCACGCGGCTCCTCCCAACACGTTTATTCGTCAAGTATTGAACGAGGTTCATGATGGCCATCTATCGTTATCTTGCGTGAAAATCGTTATACTTCCTTGATGAAAAAGGCAAAAAAAATATTGGATCGTGTTTTATCGCACGCTAAAAGAAAAAGAAGCCCTTCAACTTGGGAATGCAGTCGCGAAACTTTTCTCCGGAGGAAAACTGTTTACGAGAGATCAGGCGAAACAGATCTTTGCCAAACAGATCTTTGCGAATGGTACAGAGGTTTATCAAATCAAGGGAAGTGATTTTGATAAATCTATACTAACAGCGACAAACATTAATGGGACACTGCAGAAAATTTCAGCAGAACTTTAAGAGGGACGAAAATCTTTTCGAATTTACAACAAAACAAAATGAAATTGGATGACACTTTGGAAAAACAAACCATGCGCAACTTTCGCCTTCATGCAACAATTTATGGTACAATTTTAGCTCAGTTAATACAAACGCTGAAGGCGTCATTAATATGCATACATGCTTTAAAGGCTGTTTCCTTTACTCGAATGTTTAGGAATATACACTGCCTGACAGAGAAAATGCCACACCACGAAGACGTAAACGTAGCGCCCTGCAAATTACAAGGTGGGTGCACACGTACAATTTATGCAAATGATTGCATTTGCAGGCCAATCGCACGGACGGCGCGCGGGTTATAAGCGGACAACCAGCCCGTGAGGTCGTCACTCGAGAAGTGAGTGATTCTGCTGTTACCGTATTTGGAGAAAGAACAAGGGGTGCCAGTGCCGTTAAGACGTCGTCGTACGCGATTTCGTCAAACGGATGAGTTCACGAGAGGTGTCATCGTAGGCCTTCGTACGGCCGGATGGTCCTTGAGTTGTACTGCGGAAGAAACGCAACGTGATGCCACAATCGTCAGTCGCATTTGGAGAGAGTGATCCAAGGAAGGATCTGTGCAACGTCGTAGGGGAGCCGTAGTAGGGACGTTGGAGCGCACCGATCCTCGCATCCGACGTCATGCCGTAGCGGACCCACAGGCCCCAACGGGCGACATTTTGAAGAGTGTACGGGGAGGCTTGGACGCTGTGTCGCGCCGATTGGCTGCGTCTAGTTTGCTGCCCAGCCGTCCGTTGCGAAATCTGGACAGCATATCAAACAGCAAGCCATCGTCGCACCGCTTGGTGTGGTGTCGCCCCAGAACTGCGTGGGATGCCTACTGGAACAGTATGGTGTTCAGCTACAAATCGCAGTTCAGTCTCACCAGAGATGATCGCCGTGCGAGAGACTGGAGGAGACGTGGTCAACGGGCGGATTCCTCCACCATCGTGGTGCGCCACACGGCCCAGCAACGTGGAATCATGGTATATGGTGCTATCCACGCCAACAGCCGATCACCGCTGGTACGGATTACGGGCACATTGATGGCACGCCGCTATGGGGACGAGGTACTGCGGCCCGTGGCACTACCGGACCTGCAGGGCATCCCAAACGTCGTTTTTCAACGGGATAAAGCCCGACCACATACCGATCTGATCATCTTGAATGCTTTACATGGTGTGGGGATGCTTCTGTGGCCAGTACGATCAGCCGACCTCTCGCCCTTCGAGCATCTGTGAGAACCGATTGGACGTCGGTTGAGTACCCTCCAACCCCGTAAAATGAAGATGAACTGTGGACTCGGATCAACACCACATGGTCCACGATACCCCAGGACTCTCTTCGGACTCTCATTGTCACGATGCCACGTCGGCTTCAAGGCTGTACCACCCAAAATAGGGACCAGACTCCTTATTGATCATCGTGTATATTCAGCCACTAGCGCCTACTCTGTATGTGACAATTAAATCATATGTTCAGGACCCAACTTTGCTATCTGTGTGTGCAGTTTGGTTTGTTTTCGAGCATTCCTTCATGGTGTGGCATTTTTAGTGTCAGGCAGTGTAAGTATATATTGCCGATGTTCAAACTTTTGCTGAAAAAAACAAAAATAAAATTAATATTTTGTCTAACGCTTGAATGTAATCAGAAGTTCAACTACCTAGGTACATGGCGTATGAATAAATATCCACGGTCATATCAAAATGATAAGATCACCCCGGAATCACAGTGTACCCGCCCAGGCGCGTTACAGAGTGCGCGTGACAAGGTCAACTACACGGAGACATAAGCTGCTGGCCAGGACAAAGGAGCCATAGTGCGTGACGTGATCACAATGGGCAATGGTAGTGATTTGACGGACGTTAAAGAAATGATCATAAGCTACCGCGCCAAGGGTCAAAGCATGTCAGAAACAGTAGACTTCGTGGGATATTCGCGAGGTGCTGTAATAAGTGAATACCAAGAAATGACTGCTGGAACACCGAGTACCTGCCGACGCCATAACTGTGGAGCTCCAAAGGCCATTGACCACAGATGAGAATGTCGTCTCCGTCGACTGGTAAAAGACAATCGACGCGCAACAGTGCAGCAATTAAACACGCAAATGAACGCTGGAGCACCCAGGCGCGTGTCCCCGATAACAGTAGAGCGAACCCTGTTACGCTTGGGTATCCGGAGCTGACGCTGCGTCAAGGCGCCCATGTTAGCCCAGGTCTATCAGCAACGATGCCCTCAGTTCGAATGAGACTACCGTCATTGGACAGTGGAAGAGTGGGAAAAGGTTGCCTTCTCCGACGAATCAAGGTTTCTACTGCACAGAAGTGACGGGTGGTGGCGGATACGGCGTCAGACGCACGAGAACCAACATTCAGATACCTTTTTTGGTCAGGTACAGGCTGGCGGTGGCAGTGTGCATGTATGGGAATGTTTTCCTGATATGATCTGGAAACGCTGAAACCACTGGATGGGTCTTTGAACGCCAATGGATATCTGTCCATCCTCGCTGACCACATGCATCCCTTAATGTTGGACGTTTACCCTGGTGGTGATGGTGTCTACCAACAAGGCAATGCGTCGTGCCACGTCGTTAAGAGGTGCGTGGCTGGTTCCAGAAGCACGACAACGATGTCTCCGTTTTCCCTTGGCCGGCGAAATCGCCCGATCTCAATCCCATAGAGCACTTGTGGGCTATTTGGATCGACAGGTTTGACGTGCCGACCCACAACCACGTCCCCTCCGACACCTCCATGCTCTGCTGCAGTCTGAATCGGCACGTGTGCCTCGGGTAACCTTTCAGGACCTTACTGCGTGCATCCCACGCCGTCTCGCCGCTGTCATTCGGGCCAAGGGTGGATATTCCCATTATTGGTTAGGTGATCATATTATTCTTATACGACTGTACATGATTTCTGTGTTTTTAAGGAACTGTGTCCGTTAAGTTTCGTAAACATTCTTCCATATCCCCTTGAATTTTTAATTATCGAATCTGTTATTCTGTATCCGGTACCTCCTGTTTTCTAGTGCTGCATATATCCACCATTGGATTCATCTTAGAATCTACAGGAAGGAACATTATATAATTGCAACACAAGCAGTGCTGTCATATCACGTTGTGCTGTAACACAAGCATTTCATTTTTGGGGGTTTTCGTGAATTCGTCGACCACGACGATTCGATGCCTGCGTCAATTCATCGACCACGACATTCGTCGCCTGCGTCAATTCGTCGACCACGTCAATTCGTCGACCACGACTATTCGTCGCCTGCGTCAATTCGTAGACCACGACCATTCGTATGAAAAAATGATTCATATGAATTTTCATTTCAAATTGACCAGGATGATTTGAATTGAAAATTCGTCGCGTTTATAAATTTTGTTTACATACAAATCGCCTGCAGGAAAAAGTACGATTTCGGTTGTCTTCCGAGGTGATCATATTTATAAGGTTTGGAAACTCAGACAGGTTAGTAATATTGCGCTTTTCTTTTGGCACTAAAAATAAATTACTATGCCTAGGCTCAAGCTTAGTCATTTTTAACAGATTTTATTCAATCGTGCTTATATTCATAAATTTTCGACACAATTCATGTTCGTATTATTGCGCTTTTACTTACGCATTAAATATTAATACCTTGTCCTAGAGGCCGTTTTAACAGTTTTTCTTCCATTTCTTTCATATTCATGAGGTTTAAACACCAAGTCAAATTAGTATTGTTGCGATTTTATACTTAGGTAATAAATAATAATGCATAGTCCCTACGCCAAGGCCTTTTTAACAGTTTTTATTCCATCGTGCTCATATTCATAAGATTTAGACACAAAGTCAAGTTAGTATTATTGAGCTTTTACTTAGGAATTAAATATGAATACCTTGGCCTAGACTTTTTAACAATTTTTAGTCCATCGTGTTCATATTTATAATGTTCATATTTATAAGGTTTAGACACTAAGTAAAGTCAGTATTATTGCGCTTTTACTTACTCATGAAATATTAATAAATAGAATAGGTCTTGGCCTTTTTGACAGATTTTATTCCGTCGGACATGACGTCCAGTTAGTAATATTGCGCTTTTACGTAGGCATTAAATATTAATCAATAGGCCTTTGGTGTAGGCCTTTATGAAAGATTTTGCACCAGTGTATGAAATATTTATTCTTAAGTAAAAGTGCTATATTACTAACTTACCTTGATGAAAAGCTTATAAATATGAGCAAGACGGAATAAAACTGCTAAAAGTCTTAAGCCTAGGCCAAGGTATTAATATTTAAGGCTTAAGTAAAGGCGCAACAATACGAACTAGACTTTGAGTGTAAAACTTATTAATATGAGCACAATCGAATAAAAACAGTTAAAAAGCCCTAGTCCTACGTAATAATATTTAATACCTAAATGAATGTGCAATAATAATTACTGTACTTTGTGTCTAAACCTTATTACAGCGACTGCTTATAGCCCATTGAGTTGCTCACAGTGGCCATTAAACCTCCAAACAAACAAAACAAACAAAACATTATTACAATATCAGCACAATCGAGTAAAAACTGTTAAAGAGGCCTAGGGCTAGGCCAAGGCATTCATATTTAATGCCAAAATAAAAGCTCAATGATACTAACTTGACTTGGTGTCTAAACCTTATGAATATGAACACCATGGAATAAAAATTATTAAAAACGCCTAGGCCTAGGGCCTATTTCTTAATTTTCAATACCTAAGAAAAACCGCAATATTGCTAACATGACTTGGTGTATAAACCTTATAAATACGAAAAAGGATGGAAAAAAACTGTTAAAAAGGACTGGGCAAGGTATTAATATTTAATGCCTAAGTAAAAGCGCATTAATACGAACATGACTTGTGTCTAAACTTTATGAATATGAGCACGATGGAATAAAAACTGTTAAAAATGCCTAAGGTTAGGCCTAAGCATATTAATTTATTTTTAGTGTCAAAGAAAAAGCGTAATATCACTAACCTGTCTGGGTGTCGAAACTTTATAAACATGATCACGGCGGAAGACAACAGAAATCGTACGTTTTCCTTCATGCGATTTGTACGTAGTCGACGAATTTCTCCGTGACGAATTGACGCATGACGAATCGTCGTGGTCGACGAATTGACGCGCGACGAATTGACGCAGGGGCGAATGGACGTAGTCGACTAATTGTTGTGATACCTATTTTTGGTACCCACCGCTGCTGATAACAGGGTTTGTTTAAATTTCCATCATGTGCCATTTACATACAAAGAAGGTTACAATCTCACTATGGGTTATATGATAACAGAAAATTTCCTTTTACGTACTAACTGTTATTAAACAAATAAACATTTCACGAAATGTTATCTAATTATAATTTAGTTTATTCGCTCTCCGTTACATCGGTTCATTTCCTGCTATTGAAAGTTGTCGCGATAATGTACTCATGACTTGAGGTTTATGCAAAAATTACAAACAAAACTGCTCAAACGGCTTTTCAGTTAAAATTCATTCTTTTTTGCTGTTTTGTTTCAAGCATATCTTCCTTTGATAATTTGGGGCGAAGAGGTTTAACGATCCTCGTGAAATACTTAACGCTATGGACTGTCACTCATCTCTGATTTAGGGACATTGGTTCTAGGGATTAGTCGGAGGCAATGGTGTGGAACACATGCACCATCCGTGCCTCATACAGGACTCGGTCCCAAGGCCATCTCATATGATTAGCTAGAAACTAGAACGTCGGACCCCTTGTTCTGGATCCCTGTCCTCCGGAACCTGGTGAAAGGATATAAGTGAAAAACAAAATCTTGAAGCTGTATGTCGACTCATGAAATTATAAAGGAATTGATGTAAAATTTCCTAAAAGTACACTGCTGACCACCCAAAATGCAACACTAAGAAGGACGCGATATAGCAAAGCCAGATTTACTGGACACATAACAACAGATACAAAGATGAAACGATTGAGCTTACAGGCCCGTGCGACTTGCGGAACACGCAGACATCAATAGTTCGTATGGCCCCCATGGCTCGCAATAACGGCCGCTATACGCCGCGGCATCGAACGAAAGAGGCTTTGGATGTGGGATCGGGGTATGTCGGTCCAGGTTGCTTCCTCACGTTGCCACAGTTCTTCAGGCGTAGCTGCGGGTGGTGATTGCCGGGCCACTCGGTTTCCGATCAGCGACCAGACGTGTTCGATGGGCAACATATCTGGAGAACAGGCAGGCCACGGCAGCAGTGACACCTAGTGGGCCGTGAAGAATTTTTGCACGATGCGTGCCTCGTGCGGGCGCGCATTGTCCTGTTGAAACGTGGCCGCTGGCAGGTCTTGCATGTAAGGGAGGACTACAGGCTCCAATACGTCGGAGATGGTGCGGTGGTTGTTGAGTGTACCGGCGATGCGTACCAGATGGGTGCTGGTGTCATATCCAATTGCGCCCCAAACCATAACGCCGGGCGACGGACCAGTACGGCGATGCTTAATGCAGGCGTCATACAGTCTCTCGCCGTGGTACCGCCACACGCGGATCCGACCATCTTGGTGTTGCAGGCACAAGCGGGATTCGTCGGAGAAGACAATGTCGTGCAATTCCGTAGTCCAGGTGTGACGTTCCACGACTAACTACCGCCGCACTGGCCGGTGGTTTAACGTCGATTGTAATCGGAGCAACGGGCGCCGTGCGACAAGTCCCCGCTCCTGCAGACGACGTCGAACGGTACGTGCTGACACAGGTTGTTGCGCAACACACCCTAAATCCTGCGCTAACGTTCGTGATGTGGCGGTGCAAGCCGTCAATGTCCGCCGCACAACATGCCGGTGCTCTCGTTTGGTGCTGTGACGCGGCTGCGGCAATCGCTCACGTCGGTCCGTCCGTCCGTCCCTCCTGCACCCACCGAACCCATACTTGCCTGACTGTGGCTGGATGTCGTCTCCCACTGGCGTCGATGTCTCGGCACAATAAGCCACTGTCGCGATAAGCCACTATTCGTCCTCTGTCGAACTCCGAAACATGCTGGAATGACTGCCGTATTCTGCGACGAGGCATCAGGAAGCTTCCCACGCCTAGGTCCGGCAGCACAACACACTTCCACTACTTACACCTCGCCTTCTGTGCACCCTTCTTATAGTGCTTAACGGTGGCGTGCCGGGCGCACATGATTTGCATATGCCCTGCAATGCTAATCGTTTGCATGTCCTCTCGTGGGCGACGCATGCTGCGAATTTCAGGCCAATCGGATGCTTTCTTCTTTGTGTTACATTTTGGGTGGCCAGCTGTGTATATACGTCTTAATATGTTAAAATGGTTAAAAAAATGTTCCTATCGTCATGTACGGGGTTTCATTTCCTGGGTGAGACAGTGGTGATATTTTTGTTCTTCAGCTTTGGTTCTGTACTTTCCACAAATGCCTAAATCGTAAATTAAGAATAGTATGGAAAGCACTGCTCCCACTCCAGTGAATACTGCAGCTCAATAGTGTAGAAATATTTGCCTGATTTTTATGTACACTAAGAGGGCATTAATGATGGGATAAATGGTTCCTGGGCAGCGCGACACTGTCATCCCTCTCGTTAGAAGACAATAGGGGTGACACCTATATACCTACCCATCGCTTGGCAGGTGTATAAGTAGGTGCACATCACTGCATTCACGTAGATGGTAGTTCTATGCCAGCACGGATAAACGTCGTGGATTAACAGAGGTTGAAAGAGGGATGATATAAGTGACCGACGAAGGGGTGGGTCACTCTATCGCGGACGTGGCACAGGATTTGCAGCTCTCCCGTTCGACTGTACCAAGAGTGTATCGGGAATACGCCATTTCAGGAACAATATCCTAGACAGCGCTGTGGGTGGAGAAAGGTGGTAAATGAACGTCTGCGTCGCATATTTGTAACCAACCGAAGAGCGATAGTGGCATATATCACCGCCAACGTCAACAAAGTAAGTGCCAAAAATGTGTACACAACAACCATCAGGTGATCATTAGCCGCAACAGGTTATGGGAGCAGCCGACCCACCAGAGTCCCATTGTTAACACCACATCACCGAACTGTACGCCTCAAATGGGAGAATGAACATCGGCACTGGACCTTGGAGGATTAGAGACGGGTTCTCTGGTCCAATGAATCCCGTTACGAAATACTTCGCGCAGACAGAAAGGTATGGATCAGGCGGAAAACGCATGAAGCCATGGAACTGGAATGTCAACAAGCAACTGTTCAGGCTGTTCGAGGCTCGGTTATGTTCTGGGGCGTTATCAACTGGAACACGTTAGGTCCACTAGTACATTTAGGTGAATCTCTGAACGGTCCACGCTAAGTGCCTATACTTGCAGACCATCTGCATCCGTTCATGGTTATCATGCACCCACAGGGCAATGGACTCTTCCAGTAGGAAAATACACCTCTCCGCATAGCCACGGTGACTAGAGCATGGTCAGAAGAGCATTCCGCAGAACTCCCCACCCTAGAATGGCCACCCCGTTCATCGGACATGAACTTTATGGAAAATCTTCGGGATGCTGTGGTAAAGTCCATTTGAGCTTTGGATCTTCCACCCAGTAATGCGACGGAATTATGGACAGCGGTGCAGCAAGAATGGGTGGAGATATTGTGAAACCCTCTAGTGAGCTAGTGGACTTAATGCCTCGCCGTGTGACTGCTCTTATCCGGGCAAAATTTGGGACTACCCGTTACTACCTTGGTATCCCATGATTTCTGCCCACTCAGTGTAATCCCGTATAATAAAACCTATCGCCCTAAAATTCTGCGTATAAATTTCAGCAAGTTTTTTGACGAAAAGGTAAGTGCTTATGTTATCACTATATCAGTCTGTCCCCCTGTGGCCATTGGTCTGTATCTATTGTTGCGATTTGAAAAATTCTTCTTGAATTGAAATGCGGAGTTAATCTTTATCTTTTTGTCTTTTACCAGTGCATAACTTTGCCGTTATATGGTCTAAATGCACATGCTATTGATTTAAAACTATATTTTATTGTACATCATTGGCAGTAAAAATCGGATTACAAAAGTTCATCCTTCCTTCAATGCCTTTTACCACGGAGGCAATTTCACACACAGTTTATTCTTTAAGTAAAGCACCGTTTTTCAGCTGGAGTGCATAAAAATGTATAATTTGCCCCCAACATATCCGCTTTTAAAATTACGATTTCAAAAGTTCTTTCTGCAACAAATAGCGGTTATGGTGAATAGTACTTTGCACCGTTTCCCTAGATTTTTTCCCAAGTTCCACATAGTTCTTGAACAGAGTTTTTCCACTAGCGGGAGTAAGCTCATATTCCTGTTCATAATACACACTCTTCACGAAAAAGGAAAAAACGGAGCACCTAGAAGAAATCATCCAATCGAGATTAAAATTGGTATGTGCAATGTACATGCACAGAAAAAGAAATTATTACAATCGCATAGCAGTTGGGCCATTTAGTAGGATAAAACAGACACACGAGTGGAACAAGTCAGTACGTTGTAGCGGCCACTTTTTGCTCGGATACAAGCGGTTACCCGGCGTGGAATAGACGCATACAGTTCTCAGATACTGTCCTGAGGTACAGCGTGCCAGATAGTGTCCAAATTCGGGGCCAATTCGTCGACATTCTGGGATGGGCGTATGTGGCGTCCCATCATGTCCCAAACATGTTCGATCGGTGAGAGGTCCAGCGATCGGGCTAGATAAGAAAGTGTGTCGACATTACAGCGGCAGGCCTGGGCGAACCGTGCCATGTGTGGCTGGGCGTTATCCTGTTCAAAAACTACTCGGTGATGCTGCGACAGAAATGACAACGCACCAAGCCGTAGAATGTCGTCGACATACCGTTGAGCCGTAAGGGTGGAACGGAGGACTACCAAGGGTGTCCGGCTATCGTAGGAAATGGTTCCCCAGAGAGTTACTCCCGGTGTGTGAGCCCTGTGCCGTTCCATGGTAAAGGCAGGATCCGTGCGCTAGGCAGTTCGTCTCCAGACACGAATGCGCCGTGCAAACCGTGACTCATCCCTAAAGACAACACGACGCCACTGGACGTCATCCCAAGTTCAACGGACCCGACACCACTGCAGCCGGTGACTCCTCGCATTCTGTCGTTGCCTTCGGCCATCCACTGGCCACGTGCCGCTGAGTTGTGCCCTCCACGACCCACTGACGCCAACATCGTCTGATTACCGCGTCACTCCTACCCAAATGCCTACCGATATGGCAACTTGACCAACCGGCCTCTCTCAGTCCAATTGTACTTCCTCTCTCAAAATCCCCCAATTACTTGTATTGTGCACGGATTTGACGACGAGGCATCCTCGCAGTCGTCCGTGGAGATTAATACAATAGCAATCCGCCGTCACAATTGTCTCTGCGTGCAAGCTTCGATCTTGATATACCTTCCTTGAAGCGCGGTTCCCATGCTCTGTGGGGGGCCGCTATTGAGTCACTGGTCGTTATTTTTTAATCATTTGCATATTCGACCTAGAGGTACTTGCATGCGAAGTGTCATCAGGATCGAACTATTTTCTGGGAGTGCTTCGTTTTTATTTATTTATTTATTTTTCGGCAAAGAAGGTAGTTGGAGGTGTATTAATGCGGTCAAATAAACCCGACTGCGAAACAAGAAATTATAGTCAGATCTATCTCACTAAGGAAAATATTTAATTTACTAAACAATGCACAATTTTTCCGCTAGGGTGTAAACACGAATATTACATTTTCAATCTTTTTGCATATAATACCATTCATCTCGCAGAACATTCTATGCACACTTTAGTAGTAAATTCTTCAAAGTTACAGTTCTCACACTAGATGGCATAAGTCTGTATTTTTGTTTGTGCCCGTATTTCCGCTTCTAAAAACCCGATTGAAAAAAAAAAAAAATCTTTGTAATGTATGCCATTCGCTAAAGCAACGGTTAAGAATACTCTACACTACAAATTATGCAACGTATTCCCGCTAGAAGACGCATATACATAAATTATTTGCGTGCGATTTCTGCTTTTAAAGGGAGTATTTTAAAAATTCATTTCCCGTTACATAGCTTCCGCTATGAGGAATACCTTCCATATATTTTTCGTTTTCAATAACGCTGGTACAAACAAAAATGCACCCCACCGTGGCTAAGGTGAGCCTATGTATATTTCTATTTGCGATTCTTAAAATACGATTAAAAATCTTTTTTTAGCAGGATACCTTTCACAATAAAGAATATTTTGCTGTTATTTTCGTTGGTAAATCGATCATTTTGCGGTCATTTTCGTTAGTAATAGACTTTAAAATTCATTTTGTTTCGAATATCTTTTGTGATGAAAAAAAATAGTATCTTGCTATCACTAGTGAACACATATTGCTACTTCTGTTTGCAAATAATGTACTGATTCTAGGAATTCGGTTGCAATGCAAACATTGTGTATTTTAAATAACAGACAAAGTTTGCTCTAGGGCCGCAAATGTGATTTCTTTTTTGTTAATTTCCTACTTTTCTACAATCCGCTTTAAAAAATTCTTTTTGAGTCGGAAAGGGTTCGAAATACGTGTTCATTTCATCGGATCATTTGTTGTAAACTTTCTTGTTTCTTGATTTCATGAAGAACTTGGTCTACGCGTTAACCCAGTATTTTTTTCCACACGCGCTTATTTTCTTTTGACTTTCCTGTTTCATTCTTTTTCATACGGAGCTTTTGGCTAATCCCCTAAGCGGCCCGGTTTTTAGCCGCAGATCAAGCATGGATGGTGTGTTGGTCTGTGTTGTTCGTACTGCGCTGGTTCTCTCCCTTTAGTTGAACCAATGACTCCAAATTAGGAACAAGAAAATTCTTATAGAGATAAACTGTCACGGGGTTGTTAAACCCCGAGACGAAAAAAAAAAAAGAAAACACTCAGTAGAACTGTTCATAGAAGATAACCACTATCTACATACATATCATTAAGCTGTTCTCTGAGATTCAGAGGTTAGGTCCAAAAAGAAATACAAACTTCCAGATATTTTTATTTATTGTTGTCGTATCAAACTTCTCCATTTACAGCGATCTTGACATACAACTCGTGCTTCACTGATATCCATTACACGCCGTACACAAGATCTTTTATACTTCATACTCATACTCTCTTTCTCATGCAGACACTCCTGAATCTGATCCACTCATGTCTTCCTTGGCCTTCCTCTGCCTTTCCTTCCTGCCACTTTGGCTGAAAAGATTTTCTTAGTAAGCATTTCATCACTCATTCTTTCAACATGGCCAAACCACCGAAGCATATTGGTTTCCACCTTGCTAACAACATTTTGCTTCACATCACACAACTGCAATACATCTTCATTCCTCACACAATCAGATCGTGTCTTGCCACAAAACCCCACGTAAGTAACACGCTTCTCCAGCACACAAACGACTCCTATGTTTCTTCTGCAGTACCCAGGTTTCGCTGCCATACATCAGAGTAGGAACAATTACAGTTTCATACACAGCCATGCGGGACTCTCCAGAGAACCCATCATTCTTGTGAATACCTCCCAGAGTAGCTGTGACTTTCAAAGAAGAATTCACTCGCCTACTGATTTCACCATCCAACTTGTTCTCTCTGTCAAACATGCTTCCTAATTACACAAACTCACTCACCGGTCAATCACAGTGCCATTTATACTTACATTACATTCAGTGCTACCCGTTCCTCGCTCAAACACCATAACTTTGGTTATTGCCTTATTTATACTCAGTTTGAATTTCATGCAAACTTCGTGCATCCGAGTCAACATAATCTGCAGCTCACTTTTGCTCTCTGCCAACAGGACAGTGTCATCAGCATACAGCAATTTGCACACACGGATATCACCAAGACATAAACCACTATTATCTATTTTGGCATGACGCATGCATGCGTCCATAAATATAATAAACAGCCATGGTGACATTACACAACCTTGTCTAACTCCTGCACCAATGGAAAACCATTCTGATAAAACACCATTCACTCGTAAACAAGCTCTACTACCAGCATACATGGCTTTTACACTATTAAGTAGATTCCCAGTAACACCATATTCATTCAATACCTTCCACAAAAGTGTCCTCATCACTCGGTCGTATGCTTTCTCTAAATCTATGAAGGCAGTAAAAACTTTCTTCCCAACAGCCAGATACTTTTCAATCATCATGCGTAATGCAAAAATCTGGTTAATGCAGCCTTTACCAGGCATAAAACCACTCTGAACATCCCACACTTTCAATGATGTAAGACCTCGTACTTTTTCAATAACAACCTTACCAAACACTCTCCCTGGCACACTCAGTAGGCTAATACCACGATAGTTTTTGCATTCAGTCTGATCACCTTTTCCCTTATACAAGGGAACAATAATAGCATCCTTCCAATCCCGAGGGACCATTCCTAACTCCCAGCACAACTGGCAAATTTCAGTTAACCAGTCAATAATAGAGGCACCACCATATTTCTTCAACATCTCTGCAGTTATGCCATCAACTCCCGGAGCCTTACCATTCTGAAGAGATTTTAGAGCTTTACACACTTCTTCTCTTGAGATCCCTCCTGTGCTTTCATCCCTCATTGTGACATCGTCTGCGTCTGTCTCAGAATCATCTTTGCTTTCCTGATCTAATAACTCACAGAAGTATTCACCCCATCTGTCACTTAACTCATTGGGCTCCCATATCATTTCCCTAATCTCATTCTTCACACAACTTACAACTTTGTTTCCCCTATTTTTCCTGAGTCTCATGCACTTCCAGAAAGACTTCCTATCTTACCAAAAAGCCAGTTCATGCCTTTCCACTTTCTCCTTCCTATCTTTTGCCTTACTGTGGCGAACCAGCTTAGCAGCTTCACGCTTCTTACAGCGATATTCATCAACAGAGACTCTACCTTGCAAAATCCCCAAATAGGCTTCCTTCTTTCTCTTTACTGCCTCTTCAATCTCACTATTCCACCAAGCATCACCTCTATTGTTAACCACTATTGTGGTGCCACAGACCTCTTTAGCAGCAGTGACAACACAGTTATTAAAACATTCCCACTTCTTTTCTACATCCCTCTCACCAGACTTCAGATCCTTCAGTCGTCCTCTGAGTAGTCAGAATACTGCTGATGATCTTCAAGGAGCCTATCAACCTTTATTCTTTCTATCCTGGGTCTCTTCCTATTCCTTTTTCTCCAAAAAACATGCAGTTTCACTAGTGACACTACCAAGTAATGATCAGAACCAACATCAGCACCTCTCATCACACGGGTGTCAACAACTAAGTGTTTCAAACGCTGATCGTAGACAACAAAATCTATCACACTCTTTTGACCAAGAGTACGATTTTCCCAAGTATATGTGTGGATATACTTGTGGTTGAAAAATGTATTAGATACACACAAACCATTCTCAATGCAGGGTTCAATTAATCTTTCACCATTATATTCACACAAGGATCATTAAACTTACCCAGAACATTGTCAGAAATTGCATTCTGCACACCTACTCTAGCATTGAACTCCCCTGCTATTATAACCTTTTCTTTAGCACCAAAACACCTTTACACCTTTTAGCTCATTTCAGAAATCTTCTTTCTTATCAGAAGGTTCCGAGTCACAAGGAGCATACACTACAACAATTACAATTCTCTGAAGTTACAGTTTCAAACGAATCCAGAGAATTCTCTCACTTACACAACTATAATGAATCAAGTTTTTCTTCATCTTTTCACTTAAAATCACACCTACACCAGCCTGTCCTCTCATATTACCCAATACTCCAGACCATGTAACGTATACTCTATATTCACTTTCCTTTTGATTTTACTATCTCTGGTTATTTTATTTTACTATGTAAATTATCTTCCTACTGAACGGAATATTATTTCACCCGCTGAATGAGATCTGGCAATGAGTGTAAGTCATGACGTGGTGGTAGCTCGTATATAGGCGCGTTCATCGAGAAGTGGTGGTTGTTGCGTAGTTGTGTTGTTGCGTTGGAGTTGAGGGTGGTTGGTGTTGTTATGTAGTAGTGTGTTGTTATGTAGTAGTGATATATGAGTGCCTTAGTTGACCAGGAGTCATCATAATAAACAAGTTGTTCTGTAAGTTCAGTCTTTCTCAATTTCTTAGTTTTGTCAGACCTCTGTCTGGCTGTTAGGTTTATGACTTTGATTACTTATTATAAATAACCAGCGTTGAGACTTTGTTTAAGTTCATAATTAACGAGTAACAACACCCTTTTGGGAATTCATTATTTTGAAGCGTAGAGCATTATTCATTCATAATAATTAGCTTAGCAAAAAGATAAACAAAGCTAATTCATTATAATTGGCGCCCGAACTTTTCTCGAACACGAGATCCTGACTATTATTACCCATGGCTTCCTTACCTGAGACAACTGCAAATTTCCACCTTCCGGCAAGTCTCGAGGGTAATGGTGTTTGTTTGGACAATTTGTACGAAGCCTGTGGCTCTGACTTGGATATGAATAATCTACACATACCCAAGCATTCTTCACCATTTCGGAATGCACCAGCTTCTTATCACTCTGAGTCGCGGGTCGTAGCTGAGGGAATTCAATCCTCTCAGCGAAGCAGAATGCTTGCCCATTTCGTGCCGCATGCAGGAACAATTCATATCAATGGTTTGGAGGGGTCTTTAAAGTTCCTTGAAGATCTGGAAGATCATTTTGATCTCTATAATATTCCGGAAGACTGCAAGGTCCAAATTGCCGGCACTTGCTTGAGGAATACCGCCAAGACCTGGTATCGGCAGTGGCGAGGGTCGAACCCGGATTCTCATTATGAGAATTTCCGTGCAGAATTCTTGGAGGTCTTTCCTTTCGGCCTCAGTCGAGCTAGCCTTTGCTCAACAGCTGTTTTCTCGTGAGCAGGGTCCCAATAATAGCCCTGTTGCATTTGCGTTGGAAACTACACGCCTATATAATCTATGGGATCCACATGCCAGTCATGTTGACATGTTGGATACCCTCGTACAGCAGCTCGACCCATTCTTGCAAGATTTTCTTGAGGTTCGACACCCTACCACTATTCATGAATGCCTTCGCCTCATACGCACGTATGAAGAGCGACATGGCAAACATGCTGCAACTCATCATGCTCGGGCACCCCGCGAGGCTTATTCCGAAAACCCTCAGCGGCATAATAGACAAAATTTTCAGCGCGAGCATACACACGTGCCCACCCAAGCTTCATACGTTCCACCACACAGAAGAGTGGCGAACCAGCAACGAGTTTCGGAGCAAGCTACGGGGTATCGTCATAATGCACAGTATGCTCGACCCCGTTCCACTCAGCAGCATTCGGAACGTTATCATGCTCAGGGCAATAATAATTTTTCTGCCCGTGCTGAGGGCAGACGTAACGAAAATGAAAATCTCAACAGACACGCGGAGTTCCCGACGCAGGGTGCACGCAATTTTCCTTATCGTGAAAATTTCCCCGATACCCGGCAGGGTCGAGGTTTCCGACCACATGATAACACCACCAGAATTCCTTTAAACTTCCATAGGAAGTAGACGAAGGTCAGTCCTGCTTCCTGATACCAAACATCCTGACCCTAAAACAGTATTAGTGACTGTTCAAACTCCTCAGTTGCCTGATGTATTCTTGACACTTGAAGACATAATTGTCGAGACAAAGTTCGACACTGGGTCTGAGATATCAGCCCTAAATACAAAGTTTTGCAATGATGTTTTTTCCGCAATACATGTTCAGCCTGCAACGCAGTATTTGCGAGGTGCAAATAACGAAATCTTCAGTATTTCAGGAACTGTCACATTATCTTTAGGGCTGGGAAAAGCTCGTTTTACACATTCTTTCCTGCTTATAGACGAGCTACCCGTGAAATGTCTCATGGGTATGGACTTTATTAACAAGTTTCAAATAACTTTGAATTTTGTACAACATGTGATTTCCTTCCCGGAACCTGTCGAAATGATTCCGACGGTTCCTGTAGATATTACGAGTTTATTGTTGAGTGACTAATTGAATGAGGGGCAACGAGACAAGCTTTCTCTCCTTTTACAGGAAAGCCCTGGTTTATTTTCGGATCAACCTGGTTTCACACAGGTGGTTTATCATGTTATTGACACTGATGGTTCGAAACCCATTGCGACGAAACCTTACCCTTGTGCTCCACATAAAAAACAGGAAATGCAACGTCAAATTGCCGAAATGATTAAGCAGGGCATAATCAGGGAATCAACAAGCGCCTGGGCGGCTCCTGCCTTCTTGGTTCCAAAGAAACAACCAAATGAATTTCGTTTCGTGACAGATTTTCGCAAACTCAACCAAGTCACAAAAACAATCAATTATCCCCTACCTGTCATGTCACATATTCTAAATGACTTGTCGTCAACCAAATGATGTCAACTTTGGATTTGGCGAGTGGATATTGGCAGGTGGCAGTACATCCGGACTCGGTCGATAAAACAGGCTTTGTGACTCCTTTTGGGGCCTATGAATATTTACGTATGCCTTTTGGTTTAGCTTCTGCACCTGCTACTTTCCAAAAGCTTATGGACACGGTTCTCAGACCTGTCCTGGGTCCCCATGTGCATGTCTATTTGGATGATATTATCACATCAGAGACTTTTGACGAGCACCTTTCTCTGCTCAAACAGGTGTTCCAACTTATATACAATGCTGGCTTGACGTTAAAACCTAGTAAATGCCAGATAGCGAGGGACGAGATTGTATATCTGGGGTTGAAAATTACTCCCCACGGTTTATTCACTGATAATGAAAAAATTAGGCCTATTGCTGACTTTCCTCGGCCTAAAACAGCAAAAGAACTATCCCGCTTTCTGGGAATGACCGGATGGTATCAGCAGTTCGTCCCCGCTTATGCTACAATATGTGAGCCATTGTATGCTTTAAAGCGTAAATACAAGAAGTTTATTTGGACACCTGAAGCTAACGCTGCATTCGAAACACTGAAGTCTGCATTGACTCGGCCTCCGGTGTTGGCTTTCCCGGATCATTCTAAAGAATTTGATATTTATACTGATGCATCCGGAGTTGGTCTTGGTTGCGTTTTGTCACAAGCTGGGCATCCAATAGCTTTTGCGTCTCGTACTTTAGCCAAAGCTGAACGCAATTATTCAGCTACGGAACGTGAATGTCTTGCTGTTGTGTATGCACTGAATAAATTGCAATGTTATCTTAACGAATTGACAGTTAACATAATTACGGATCATTCTGCCCTTCAGTATTTGAATTCTGCTAAACACCTATCTCAAAGACTTATGAAGTGGGCTCTGCAGTTACAAGAGAGCAATATCAAAATTTCGTATCATCCAGGTAATAAGAATCAATTACCGGACGCATTATCTCGCGTTCCGATTAGTGGGGTCCCCACCGAAACTACTCCTGGATGTCAGCCTTTACTTCTGATAGCTGATATCACATCCAGAGAGCAGATAATGGCAGAATTATTAAATGATCCAGATTTTGGGGATATTTACAAGTTTTTGCTTGCGGGTTCGCCCCCACAAAGTGATCCTTCTCTGGCTGGAAGGTCACAACATTTTGAAGTAATAGAGGGTCTTCTTTTATTATACAAAGTCTCGGACTACTAGGGCAGAGTTTCGCCCATGTATTCCGCGAACCCTTAGAATGGCTCTTTTAAATGAATTTCATGACAAACCTCTTGCAGGCCATTTAGGTATTCGCAAGACCCGTTGTAAATTGCGGGATGTTGCCTATTGGCCTGGCATGTACCAAAGTGTGCTCGCATACGTTCAATCATGTCACTTGTGTCAGATTAATAATTATCGTAATGTAAGACCGGCCGGTCACTTGAAATCTAGTTCAAGTTCTCATGTATTTGATATTATTTCCATAGATTTATTGGGACATTATCCATTATCTGTTAAAAATAAAGCTCGTTATGTTTTAGTACTAACTGATAATTTTTCTAAATGGGTTGAAGTTTTTCCCATTAAAGCCGCTACGGCTGAGATTATTTGTAATGTCTTAGTTAATGAAGTATTTTCTAGATATGGTGCACCTAATAAAGTAGTTTCGGATAATGGTCCTCAATTTATTTCTGACATTTTTGAAAGAATGTGTGCGAGATTACACATTAAACATAAATTCATTTCCCCATATCATCCCCAGAGTAATCCTGCAGAACGCGTTAACCGAACGCTAGTGAAAATGATTGCGACTTTCGTAATGGACCACCATGAAAGATGGGATGACCATTTAGAACTTTTGCGTTCGCCCTCCGCTCGTCTGTCCACGAGTCTACTAAAATTACTCCTGCAGAACTTTTTCTGGGTCGCAAAATTAAAACCCCTTTTGAAAATTTAACGGGGATTATCGACGAACTAAATCAGCGACCAACTCCGCAATCAGTACACATTATGGCAGAAAAAGCTCGTGTTGCAATGCTAGGAGCACAAGCGGCTCAAGCACGATATTATAATTCTAGGCGTAGGGAACCAGATCTTGTCGTTGGAGATCTCACTCTCGTGGAAACGCACTTCCAGTCTTCTGTTTCGCATACTTTAGTGAAGAAATTTGCACCCAGCTACGAAGGTCCATATCGGGTGGCAAATGTCTTTGAAAATAATATTGTTCTGGAGAAACCAAACAACAAATCAAAAAAAAAAAGATCGAGAGACGTCAATCTTCGAAATGTAAGACTTACACTCCAAAATTGATAGGTTTTTCGGAAACAAAAAAAAAAAAAAAAGAAAAAAAAAAGAAGAAAAATTAAGGGGGAGATGATGTAACGTATACTCTATATTCACTTTCCTTTTGATTTTACTATCTCTGGTTATTTTATTTTACTATGTAAATTATCTTCCTACTGAACGGAATATTATTTCACCCGCTGAATGAGATCTGGCAATGAGTGTAAGTCATGACGTGGTGGTAGCTCGTATATAGGCGCGTTCATCGAGAAGTGGTGGTTGTTGCGTTGTTGTAGTTGTGTTGTTGCGTTGGAGTTGAGGGTGGTTGGTATTGTTGGTGTTGCGTTGCAGTGTGTTATGTAGTAGTGATATGAGTGCCTTAGTTGACCAGGAGTCATCATAATAAACAAGTTGTTCTGTAAGTTCAGTCTTTCTCAATTCTTAGTTTTGTCAGACCTCTGTCTGGCTGTTAGGTTTATGACTTTGATTACTTAATATAAATAACCAGCGTTGAGACTTTGTTTAAGTTCATAATTAACGAGTAACAACACCCTTTTGGGAATTCATTATTTTGAAGCGTAGAGCATTATTCATTCATAATAATTAGCTTAGCAAAAAGATAAACAAAGCTAATTCATTATAACCACACTCACCGTGCTATTCACTTCTTCTACCCCAATTTCCTTCTTTTTGGTTTCACTTACACACAGCACATCCAGTCTATATTTATTCATCTCCTCAATCACCACTCATCTTGCCATTTATACCTCTAGTATTCTATACACGAATCTTACATTCACTCAGCCAAGATCTTTCTCATACGTCGTTTAGAAAGTCCAGGTTGATTCCGTGGTGGACCGTCCTTCTCAAGTGTGGTAGGTCCACTATATCCCACACTTGAGTCATTCTTAATATTTCTTTTTGTCTTTTTAATCAGGTAAGTACATCAGTGTGGGGGATTAGCCCACAGCTGAGGGTTCCAGTTGGTCATTCAACCTATTGATTCTGGAACAAAACCCAGTGAGTTGGGGTCTTTTCGCCAAACTCACACAGAACTAGCTTGCACCTCTCCAAGATTCACAGAGGCCCTAGTTGCTGTTGTGTGTGGCATTGTTACCACGGAGCGCCCCGAGGAGGCAAACCCATCGCTCACTACGACCGCCCAACCACTATCTAAAAGAAAGAAAAAACAGTGCGCGTGTGACGAATCTCAGACAGCACGAAGCTGCGGTGTCGGTACAGAACTGTTCGCAGAAGATATTCACCATCAAATAGAAATAGAAAACAAGCACGTGCGAGGAATCTCAGAATAGTTAGTAACTGCAGCATTCGTCTGCAGTATACTTGAGGGATTCTTTTTTCACTGGTGAATGCTGATTTTGGTAAATTATTATGACAATTTAATTTTGTCTGTGAGAAGAAACACGTGTCCAATACAAAACTGAATAAAAAAACTGCTTAGCTATGGTTCGTGTGAAACCACTATGTATTAGGTGTACAAATAAGTTTTAAAGCATTTTAAGACAACGCAACATGTAATTTGAGAGAAAACAACAATACTTTTATGAATCAAAATATGCGCCGTCATTATCTATCACTATCCGCCATCGGTCGGGCAGCTGACGGATACCAGCCATGAAGAATACTTCGTCGTGTGACGCGATGAAGTCGTCAACCCATTTTTGCACTTAGTCACAAGTTCGAAACCGTATAGCAGACAAACCATGTTGCATCGATCGGAACAAATAATAGTTTGAATGGGCTATGTCGGGACTATACGCCGGGTGATCCAAAAATTCCCAGTCAAGCATCAATAACGTTTCCTTGACCGATTTTGCGACATGCGGCCTAGCGTTGTCATGCAGTAATTTCACGGGACGCAATCCTTTGCCAGTGAATGGACGTTTGCGACATATTCCCTGGTTCAATCGCAGCAATTGTTGCTTGTAGCAATTAGCAGCAACAGTTTGACCCTGTTCCAATAGTTCATGACAGAGCACATCATGAACTATTGGAACAGGGTCACACCCTTCATATCCCACCAGATGCACAGCAGAACTTTCTTGTGGTGAATATTGGGTTTCGGTGTCGAATTCGTTGCTTCACCAGGGTCTACCAAGTGTTTTTTGCGTTTGGGATTGTCGTACTATATCCACTTCTCATCACCCGTAACGGTTTTCTGCAGGAAAGGCTATCTGTGTAGTTTATTCAACAGATTCGAACACTTCGTGACACGCTCATCTTTGGTACTCTGGCTCAGGTCATGTAGCACCCATTTTCCTTCCTTCTGAATCTTTCCCATTGCACGTAAACGATTGAAAATTGTTTGTTGAGTTACCACCAGCTGTTCAGCTAGATCTTTTTGCGTTTGGTGCGAATCTTCATCCAGCAATGCTGGCAGTTCCTCGTGTGCAACCTTCTGCGGGGCGCCGCTACGTTCTCGATCGCTAACATCAAAATCATCTGCTTTAAACCGTGTAAACAAAAACTCAGACGCGCTTTTCAATACAATATTCTTCCCCAGAACAGAACAGATCGATGAACATGCTTTTGCAGCACTTTTTCCTTGATGAAATTCGTAACGAATGCAGTGTCGAATAAATGCAGTATCGCTTGCCATCTTTCACCTACCGATGTGCAAGTGCGTTTGACTCTTGAGCAAACGTCTGTGTCACATTGTATACTCTGAACCAGTTGCGGTCACATGACAACTACGCGGGGTAATGTCGGATATGTAAATTAGCGGTATATGTCACACAAAAAACGCTTTAAAACTTATTCGTACGCCTAATATAAATAACTGCTTGCAGAGAGTAAGCATCTAAGTATTGTTTCCACTCATAGAGTAGAAGACAGTAAAAAAAATTACTTCTTTCTTTCTTTTTTCCTTTTTTGTTCTAATTTTCTGCGTTTCTTATCTCTAAGTGTTAGTAGTGCACCATTTTTAATTTCTTCAAAACCAGATGGGGATTTTGTTGATAATCTTTTAGCGACCTTGAAGGAAGTTAAGGGCATTACGCTCGCAAGACGTGATCGGTTGAAAACATTTACAGCTCTGTGAATGATTCTGTCATTATGCCACTTAAGGGAAAGCTTGGAATAGCACAGCAGATTTAAAACACAACCAGAGTGAAGAAACGAGAGGCTGACTAAAATGCCAAGGAAAGTCTCGAAATTATATTCTAAAAATCTGGTTTATCACAAAGAAGGGATTAGATGGAGATACAATCAATCCTCAACCAGTTTTCGAACTAGTTAGTGCATCTCGGAAATGGTAGAATTTCATGATAGTTTCCTTACCTTTCCGTTCAAGTGTGGTCAAATCTGTACACGGGGTTCAAAATATATTTTTCTCAAATACCAGCGGTAAGCATAGGAGACACAAGTGGCTTTGCTAAAGAGCCATTGCTGCTCTCAAAACTATCTGCATAAGCAAACAAAATTCGCAGGTTCATAACCAGTATTCTGAAGATTATAAAACGTAAAAATGCATCTACACTCTAGTTGGAGATATTCTCGTGTTGATCTGAGTTTCTAAAACTCCACGGAGCCACCTGGAGTTTTATTTCACACCCGTGTTCCAAAGTCTGCTCCTCAAATATTTTGACCCACAAAAATTGTGCATCGGCACAGATGTCTTACTTCTTAAAAGCTTCATATTGACCGACTGCTTCATTGTGGAAATATTTTTATTCTACGCATTTCACTTATTCTTGCACAGGCATGTTTTGTGAATTTAGATATCTTAAACTACAGTTAAACTTGCAGTTTGATGCCAACAAATAAGACGCACGGTTAGTCATTCAAAGTAGCTGGAGCAAACCTTTATTCTCCACGCTTGTTACATCGGCAGTTCTGTGTTGTTTGGAGCTAAAAATAATTCTTTGTTCTAGCTACCGTTGGCCATACAACAAATTCTGTGCACAAAACGTCTCGGCAAATGAAATGCTACAAATGAAATAAAAAGTGCAGAACTGTAATATTTTTCTTGTTACATCAAATTTGTTCCAGGCAGGAACGTCTAGCATGTCTACTAGTATTTCAATAATATTTTCCAGCATATGTTTGAGTACATATATGCCACTTGATGTCGTACATTTGCGCATAGGGTCCAATTTGTACAGAATCTTAAAAATGTGACTTAACGCTTAATAAATAGGTCAAGTTCGGCCAGCATTGACCTCTGCATTCTCAAGTTCCGAAGCACTTTGTTCTGAAACAGGTAAATGGTATGAAAAATTATTTTTGGTTCTGGGAAAGACACGAGGACATGACAGAAGATATCTTACGCGATGACATGTATAACTGACATGAGGTGCTCCATCACCAACGCTACATGCATTATCTAAATAACTCGTATTTTGTTCCGAAATGCATACAGCCCCTCGTTATTGATCATTTCTAATCGATATCCAAACACAGTGTACTCATTTAAACAAATTATAAGAAACATACGCATCCCTTTTTTATCTGCGTCAGTCTGTCCGTTGTGAAGATTCAGATCACAGAGGCAAACTAAGATATAACAAAATATATTACCCATATACACTATATTGGCAAAAGTCACCGGTCACCCTTTTAAAAGCGAACGAACGGATCCCCTACGCTGTTCAGATGCGCGGTACAGCTACAAACGGTATAAAAACAAGCCTGCAGCTGACCGCTATCATATCGCACTGTGAGGTTGAGTGAAAATGTTGCGGGGGGAGAGAACTACCATTGAGAAAGGAATTATTGTTGGGTGTTTTATTAGTGGATTGTCCATAAGAGAAACCGAGAGGCGTTTAAACATACCCAAGTCAAGTGTTTTGGATGTACTGAATAAGTGGAAAACACATGGCGTGTCTGAAGCAGCAAAACGTACCGGCAGACCAAAGAAAATCAGTGATAGAGGACCTCGAAGCCTCAGGAGAATTCTTACAGCTAATCGACGGAGTACTGCACAAGACATCAGTGTACAGGTGAGTAAACATGCTGGAGCCTCGGTATGTACACGTACCATTCGCAGATAACTTCATTCCATTGGTTACCGTGGTCGAGGGTCTGCTCATAAACCTTGCATCTCCACTCGGAATGCTACTCGTCGTTTAGCATGGAAAAAAGTACATTTATCGTGGACAGTCGATCAACGGAGACGGTTCCTATGGACTGATTAATCCAGATACGCGATCCATTAGTCTGATGGCCGTGTGTGGGTATGGCGGCAGCCGGGGAAACGCTATTTACCACAGTGTACCGTTCCTATGGTCAAGTTTAGAGCTGGCAATGTACTCGTGTGGGGGTGTTTTTCGAGGTATGGTCCCGGCCTATTGCCCAAGTAGCACACTGACATTGGCCAACGGTTGGCCCAATGATATTTTTGCGTCAGTAGCGTTGGGCGAAGGTTGCGTTGTTTATCGAAGATTGGCCAACGATTTTTCCAACCACACATGACCAACCATTTATCAACAAATGACCACTTAACGGTTGTCCGATGGTTGTCCAACAACACATGACCAACCATGGTTGTCCAAGAACACATGATCACATTGGAAAACTGTTTGCAACAGTTTTCCAATGTGGGTCCAACCGTTGAACCAACACATATCCAATTGTTGGCCGCCGAGTCGCCTCGTAGCTGGGCCGACCGTTGAAAGCCCACGGTCGGTCCAACATAATATTGCTACCTGGGTGGTTATCGTGGAGAAACCTGTTAACCAGCACGTCTACCTCGATATTCTGGACAATTATGCCCTACCAACTCTGTGGCAATACTATGAAACCAAGCGTTGTTGGTACCAGAAGGATAATGCACTGAGCCATAGAGCAAGGACTGTTACGGCGTGGTTTGAAGATAATTCCGTATCGTGTCTGGACTGGCCGTCACAGAGCCTTAATATTAATCATATAGAGCACCTATAGGATGAATTAGAGCGCCGCATAAGAAGTTTGGAACCAAGGCCTACTACTAAGCAAGAGTCAGTGGCAGCATTATGCACTGAATGGAAGCGCATTCATATCACTGTGTTCCAAAACCTTGTCAAAAGCATGTCTCGAAGGATCAGGGCGCGCATTAAGGCCAAAGGTGGACCGACACCATACTAGAGTATGTCAATAAATGCTATGTTGTGTTTCTCTGCTAGGTGTCCGGTGACTTTTGTCAATATCGTGTATGTACTTTAGTGTGGTTTATGAATACCAGGGTGAGTCAGAAGATCGTCTGGTTTTGAGCTACACATAATTTTGGACCTCGATTCCTGTGCGAAACACGCACCAGCGTCGACTGGGTACTGCGATGACGCGCAGTTGGTACGGAGACACATTGCTTTATCAGGTAAGCAGAGAATAGATGTCGATACACGTGTTGTTCGGGTACTCCAACGTCAGTGTTGAAAAATAAAAAGGGTTGAACGCGGCAACAACAGCGAAAGAAATTTGTGCAGTTGAAGGTGAGGAAACGGTGGGAAGAAGCACTGTACGAAAATGCTACCGGGTTTAAAATGCTGGACACATGGATCTCGAACACAAACCGAGGTCAGAACATCCAACGACCACCAACACTCACACCCTGGTCAAAACCAGTGCAAGGCAATTGGCAGCTGAGATGGGGTCTTCCCAATCCACTATCGTTCGTCACCTGCACCAGCTTGGTTTCTCCTCCATGCGTCATCGAATTATTAGTTTCCTTGGAATTGACACCCCAGCAAGCAGTTCAACGTGTTGCTCTCTGTCGCAGATTTCTGTCAAATCCACAGAACGATAGGTTATGGCGTCGTATCGTCACAGGTGATGAAAAGTGGATATTTCTACGTTATACTACCACTGGAAACCTGTGGCTGAGACTACCTCAGCGAGCACCGCCAGTGGTACAAAGAGGGCAAGCCGAGATGGAAATCACGTTGCGTATTTCGTGGAATTTTTTCTTTCCTATGCCCTGGGAACTCGTGTGAGATCGTCAGGCTGTTTGCCGGGAAGCACGAAGCCGGACAACTGCAGTGGGTCCACGATGTTATGCGCCAATGCTACCGAGCGCTCATCAATTGGAAGAGGATGTTGCTGCAAGTAGATAATGCCCCAAGTCACACTTCCAGAGTGGTCTACAGAAATGTACAGGAATCGGAAGGGACCTTGTCCCATCCGAATATCACCTGATTTGTTGCATGGCCTATTTCCTACAAAGATGGCACTTTGCTTCAGTGGTAGATATGAAATCTGAGCATCAGAGATTTTGTGTCCTTTAAACCTGACAAGTGGTACCGCCGTGGGATCGTGGATTTAGTGGAACGTAGGCAAAGGACTATAAAAAACAACGGCTTGTTCATGGAAGAATGTCGTGAGTGTCTGTGGCTTTTTTCAGCTTTTTAGCTGCAATCAAAACACACTTTTGATTTACTCTGGAATTTTAATTTATTTGCGCTACATTCTCTGATGTGTTTCAAGAGTGATGTAACGAGATACTGCGTGACAAGATTCATGCGCATGCTCCAATTCTGATTTTAACACAGCGTCTCAGACAGTAGTGACGCCAAGGTAAGCAGGCATACATAAGTAAAAGAATTGACGGTCGTGAGTCGTAAATCTCTGATAGCCAACGCTTACTATGCTTCACTTTTTATTTCTTAATGTGTCATCAAAACTGTTACATGTTTTAGAGCGTCCTGTGTACGTGAGTGTCAAGAATCGTTTGATCCTTGGACGTAGCATACAACTTTTTGCGTGTGTTTAGGGCTTAGAGATAATGTTACGGAAATTTGAAAAATTGCACTAATTGTTTTTCTAAACGACGCCAACTTGATCCGTTAAACGATGTAGTACTCTGCTGCTTAAGCCATGGCTCACAGCAATAAAAACACCTCAAATTTAGCCATCAACTCTGCCATCTCCTCACCTTTTTTTGGATGTTCGGATCGTGTGTAGAGGGACATCTAGTTTCATCTAAACTGAGAAAAAAAGATACAGAGCTAAACAAACTGGATATTAAGGAGACAAAAACACACACAAAAAAAAAAGGAAAACAGAAGAGAGAAAAAAAGGAGACGTCAAATTGTGCGACATGTTAAAGCAGATGCGGCTTAGAGAAACTGTATCAACAGGCAGAATGTGTCCCATTTATTTTCTTTCGTGCATGAATTTACATATCGTCATAAAAAGCTGGCAGTAAAGATTAGTGGGGGAAAAACAGCTGCTTGTGAAATTCATGAACACTCCAGTACAGAAACAAAATCCCTACCTTGTTGAACTTTAATACTAGTTCAATAAAACTTTGGGAAAAATTGAAAGTTATAAAAAAGGAATTAAAGATAAGTCCAGTTTTATATCATGCTGGCTAATTTGACGATGAGTTAAAAGTTATCCTAAAGTAGCTTAGCATTTTCTTGTTTTTTAGCTCTGTCGTACGAGGTTATATTGTTCTTTCTATCTGGTGATCAAAATCTATTGCTTATATCTTTCGCTGCTTTTAGTTTAATGACTGAGCTTTTCAGGTCGATGATGCCAGCGTTCTTTTTTGTTCATCTTTTTTGTGCGAATAATGTAAAGAAAATTAAAAAGTGGGGATTAGTATATACATACATAGGCCCTTTCACATCAACAAATTCACCAGCAGAGAATTTTGCCTTCACTTGACCTATTGTAATGACGTTTATGGATAAGGAGCTTTCTCCTTTCTCTTATTACTTATTGGTGTTACATCATATCAATTTAATTAAAAAACATAGTAATATTTCCTGTCTTTCAACCGTGCACGAGCGGCCAATTGATTAAAGTCCTACTAAAACTATTTTGGACCACCTTAGACTTCCAGAACAGCAGGTCTTCGCTTCGGTACTGATTAGACTACGAAAGTCGTTCCAAACGTTCGTATTACACATAGAGGAAAACAGTGCCATTTCATTCCGTCCTTATTTTTCGACATACACTGTAAAACATAAGTTGTGTGAATTCACGAAACACTCCTGAAAATAACGTGCAGCAAAGTTGTCCGTAGGTTTCCGACTTTTAAGGATATTTTCGTTCTTGAAAAGCTTCCTTTTCTAATCACTGTTGTTTCTAATTAGATTTTATACATAAATGCCAGTTACGTTTTTTTTTTCGTTTTTATACAGAGATATACTGACTTTCCTAAAACTTCGATTTCGACAGTTTTAGTCCATACGCCGAAATAGACATCCTCTCCCACTTTTGTTTTCAGCTTCTTTGAATAACGTACAGCCCACTGTTAATGCACCCACGCGCATTGTAAGACATTTTCTGACTTACGACGCAAAGAACATCCATGTCCTCGCCGACACTCGAGCTCGCGCTACGGACTGAGCCAACATGACGCTTACTACTGCATCCCGTTTAAGATAGAAACGTAGACGACTGGAGTCGAGCGATGACGAAAGGTTTTACGCTATGAATGCGGGTTATAATCAGTCATTTTAATTTCTGTGGGGGATGATTTATTTATGTCGCTGTGCACTGTGTGGACGGCGGACGTTTCTTACAGGTGTTTGAATCCCACTCTTGCAGATCATCTAATCTGCGGTTTTTCCAGGGTTTTCCGCAGACTCCTCCGTGTTTGGGGACGCCAATGTGTAGATGGTTCCCTCTCATGTCGGCCCCGGATGCACTTTGCCCTTGGACCCCCTTCTCTAGGCTGCTTGGGTTTACCAGATGAGTGTCGGTAGTAAAACAATAAAAGACTATTGTAATCTGATGCCTCATGGCACCAGACACCTACGGGAATCTTCCCATGGTTGTTAATGATGATGATGATGAATATCATTCATTTTCTGAATAGGTTTATAATAATTTTAGTTTGCCGGTTGGAAAACTTATCAAAAATTGCATTTTTCCCATCACGATTTTTCAAAACAGCAAAATGTTTTGGAACTCGAGATTTTTTAAATTGACAATAATTTTCAATTATACCACTTCAGAGTATTATTTTACAAATCCACTAAATATAAAATTTGTTCTTGGTAAGTATAATAGCTTTTGTGTTAAGGGGTCCACAAACTGATAAATAGATGTCATATGTATCAGGGCAACGGATTGGCTACTTGAAGTGTCGTACAGGCAAATCACCTGTGCGACATTTCAAGTACCCAGTTTCTTACGGCAACACAATATACAATAGCAGGTACCCCAACTCGAGGATGACGAATATCCGTTACCACGATACTGTTAATGTCCTGCGATATGTTTTCCATGATATGCGATCTCGCTAAAGAACCTGAAAATCAGATCCATCAACAAATGACTGGAATCGAATAGTTAATCAAGCCTTAAGTACACTACTGTTTGTAAAAACTGCAGCACCATGAAGGACGGCTGGTGTTTGCTTAGAACTTACAGGACATGTACAACAGGTTGGGACATGCAGATAAGTAAAATGTCAGTGAAAATGCGCATGCGGGTTGGAGTAGCGCTCTCTCTGAACTGCCCTGTATTGGGTATAAAGAGCTGGTTCAAACGAGATATTGAAAACAGTGAAGAGCAGATATTGAGTCGAAAGGGTGTTTTGTTTCTTATGTCTCACCACTATGCCCCGTAGCCGAAGAAGTTCGTATTATAAACAACTGACAGACGTCCGGTGAGAAAGGATTGTTAGGATCAGAGAAGCTGGACGTTTCTACAGCCAAACTGCCTTTTGTACGGGACGAAAAGCCAGCACAATGATGCAAACGTGGCGACAGTGAACAGATGAGGCTCAGACGCCCAGATATCCGGGAAATGGACCGCAAAATCTCACGACTGCACGGGATGACAGACAACTCTACCGCATGTATGTGACCAATCGTCCTGGGCGTCCACGGTGGTCAGGCTTTGTCCTCCAGCACAGTTCGACGTCGTCTGTTTAACACAGTACTGGTCGCTAGCAGCCCATTACTGCGCATTACTTTGACCCTCAAACACAGACGCCTCAGGCTGGAATGGGATCACGAGCCCAGATATTATCGCGATGATTGGCAAAAGGTTGTGATTTTTGACATGTCACGTTTCAACTTGATGCACCATGATGGTCATACACGTGTTCAAAGACATCGTGGCGAAAGCAGTCTTGCAGCGTAATACCGGTCCAACGTCAAGCGTGATGGTTTGGAACGCTATTGGGTTCAATTCGCGATCGCACCTGATACGAACTGAGGGTAATTTCTCCAGCCAGCGGTACATCAGGAAGGTGATACCCTTCCTTTAGAGTTGTCCTGGCGCTATATTTCAGCAGGACGATGCTCGCCCACATGTGACCAGAATATCCAAGACTTCTTCCAGGCACGGCAGGTACCGCTTCTTCCCAGGCCTGCACGTTCGTCGGATATGTCCCCATAAAACATGGTAGTTAAGCAACTGTTCCGTTAAACGCCTCCGACATTCATCACAAATGAACTCTGGTCTCGCATAGAAGCAGACTGGTAGGCAATTTATTCTTCAGAACAATATTAAAAACATCTTCCATTCAATGCCACGCCGTGTGGAGTCTGTTATTGTTGCTCGAGGTGGCTTCACACGATACTGAGTTTTGAAGAAAAAAATATTTTATAACTCCACAAATGTAATCACTTATCTCCTGTAGCGTGAGGGATCTGTGACATAAATTTCAATTGAATATCGCGATTCCTTCTTGGTGTTGCAATGTTCACAAGCAGTAGTGTATTTTTGCAAACCACTCAAATTAACGGCAATTTTGCTCCATATGCTTGCAGAAAAGTAAGAACATAATTGTTCCGTTAATATACTGAGTGAATCACGTAGAGGTTCCCTGAAAATGCAGGATTTCCCAATAAAAAACGTGAATTTCCCTTCCTTAACAGAAGAAAATTAACAGGAATATTTGCTATAGTTCACGCATGAAAAATCCGTGAAACTGAGGTTTTCTCCGCCATTTCACGGAAAAGGTTGAATCAGGAACATGCATCGCTATACAACGACCGTTCCATAAAACCTGAGAGTAAAATCACACAAAATGAAGAAATATAGATACAGCAAAATATATGTTATTCTTTCTCAAAGTATCTTCCCTCGGATGATATGCTGCGGTTTCATCTTTCAGTTCGCTTTTCAAAGCACGTGGCAAAGGCATTTTGCGGAAGCTGCTCTAGCGACCCCTGTACATCTTGAATAACGCCAGAAGCTATGCTGAATGTTGCGCCAAGGAACTTCTCCTTCATTGTTGGAAACAACCAGCAATGGCACGGGGCGAGGTCAGGACTGTAGGCAGGCTGTGGCATGATTTCAATACTGCATTTCGTAAGAAACTGTTGAACACAAGCAACCACATGTGGGCGGGCTTTATCATGATGTAGGGTTCACTTGCCCACCACTTCCAGTCGCTTAATCGATATGTGTCGTTGCAAACGCTTCAAAACTGAAATGCAATACTCAGCATTGACAGTAATTTGTGGAGGAACGGCATATCGATAGTCTAAACTTTTATTATCGAAGAAAAATATCATAATCACCTTCCTAGCTCATTTGGTGTGGCGGACTTTTTCCGGAGGACGTTAGCCTGTGTGATTCCAGACACTCGTTGCACGCTTCATGAGGGGGTCGAAATGGTAGACTCGTGTTTCATCGGCAGTTATTACTGTATTTAGAAAGTTTGGATTCTTTCCAACCATTTGTTTCCACTCGTGACACACGTCAACTCTGGCTAACAACTTTTCTTTCGTCCAGTGATGAAGTACCCATCTGGAACACACACGATGCAGCAGTAATCTGTCACGTAGAATGCGGATTGCCGACGTTTTTCAATTATTAGTTGACGCCGCTATGTTTTCACACGTCATTCGTCGATTTTCTCGCAGGATTGCCCAAACAGTGAACAATACGCTCCGTAACATCACTTTCAGGTCGATCAGGCCTGCCGACAAACGCGTTTTTTTAAAATCCGGGTGCCATCTAAAAATCGTTGACTTTCCCAAACATTTATTTTTGTAAGTTGTTTTCAATAAATCAATTGTTTCTGGAGCCGTTTTACCCAAACGATAGCAAACTTTTATCGCACAACGCATTTCACTTTGAAACTTTGAATCACTCACCTCCATAGATGTATGGCGAAATGTAGACGTACCTTAAACAACTGCGCAATAATAAAACCAGAGTCATTTGCCACGACTAATAACTATTGCCATAGATACTTCCTTAATTCACTTAGTCGTCCGCGTGGTTATTTTCCCCCTTTGCTCTGTTGCTAACTAAAAAAAAAACTCAGTTTTTATGGAACGGCCTTTGTATAATTAACGAAAGAAATTACGGAAAACGGCTGGCGAATTTCAGGATGGTTTTTACACATCAGTTTTCGGACATCCACTACAACTCACTTCAGCAACAGACATTCTAGTGATGCAAAAAATAAAAAAAAAACAATTCTGATGCAAAAAAAAAAAAAAAAAATGCAGGAAGTCTCAGTTCTGATTCAGCCGTTTTTACAAATAATGCTGGGTATATTGCGAACACAAAGCAGATCGATACACGAATTATCCAACGTGGTGCTCTGTCTTCTTGGGCTTCTTACATTCCTCATCTTACATTCCTCTGCAAGTGCAAAGATTAGGCTGTTTGAAAATACAACACACGTAAAAATTGGAAAGGGAGTGAGACAAGGTGACACCATATCTCCGAAGCTCTTTAATGCCACATTGGAGGGTGTTTTTCAGTCGCTGAGCTGGGAAAACAAGGGGATAAAGATTAATGGAGATTATCTAACCCACCTTCGTTTTGCTGATGACGTAGTCATTTTTGCAACTACCTCATCAGAGCTGCAGAGTATGATCCAGGAACTTGCTGACAAGAGTAAAGAAGTGGGATTAAAAATGAACTTTCAGAAGACAAAAGTGATGTTCAATGCTTTCACAAGAAATGAAGATTTATCGATTGATGGAGAAAAGCTGGAGATAACAGACACGTACGTTTATCTTGGACAGCAGATATCAAGTGAGGGTCACATTGATGAAGAAATTAATCGGCGTACAAAACTTGCCTGGAGAGCTTTTGGAAGAAACAGCATAATTTTCAAGAGCAATATGCCATTATGTCTTAAAAGAAAAGTGTTTGATCAATGCATCCTTCCAGTGCTTACGTATGGTGCAGAGACGTGGACCTTAACTAAAAGAGACATACAAAGGCTGCAGACAACTCAAAGAAGCATGGAGAGGTGCATGCTTGGTGTAACCAGGAGAGATAAGAAGAGGAACTCGTGGATCCGAAAAATGACAAGAGTGGAAGACATCATGATCAAAGTTAAATCCCTGAAATGGCAATGGGCTGGACATACTGCCAGAAGGACAGATCATCGATGGACAGCCGAAATTTTAGATTGGATTCCAAGGGACAGGAAAAGACCCAGAAGAAGACCACATAGGAGATGGGTGGATGAAATTCAAAAGTATGCAGGGGTGACATGGAGGAGACTGGCACAAGACAGACCGTTGTGGAGGAAACTTGGGGAGACCTTCGTCCAGCAGTGGATTGATAATGGTTGACAATGATGATGATGATGATTGCGAACACAAAGCAGATCGATACACGAATTATCCAACGTGGTGCTCTGTCTTCTTGGGCTTCTTACATTCCTCATCACTTGCTCTTTCCTCTCGTTTGATTTTCCCCACTTTTGCTCGCGGCACAACAATGTTAACCCGTTCACACAAAAACTATTTTTAATTTTTTTTAATTTAAACCACTGCGATATGTTCTTTATATATTTGAATAGATTTAAAACGATACCACGCACAGTCGTTGTGAACTCACGGAAGCCGATATGACTCAGTCCCGGTGGCATACCCAGAAATATTAGATTATTTCCTCCGCGCACAGGAGAACGTCTCGCGCACGATGAATTGCGCAGTACGCGAAATGGACACCTTGCTTTTTTCCAATATGCTAACACGATTTCTGTACTGCACGTATTTTTAACGCTATAATGATTTAAATTAGGTCCTATTTTTGTCACAGGTGGTCGGCCGTAAGTCGACCCATACTATCCGCGGAGTTAGACGTAGTGCTACGTCAAAAAAGTCTTTGTATTGGTCTTCCAACCACCCACTCACAGCCACTACCACATTACAGTCGGATTCATAATGCGTTCCATGAAAGTTTAGGAAACGAATAAAAGTAACAAGGGGCAAAGATCTGGAGAATAGGGTAGCTACTATAGTAACTCAAATCCTGCAATCTGTATGATGGTCTTCAAAGTCTAAATGATGTGACTCGGTGCATTGTCTTTAGGGTGGAAGATGCGTCTTTGCAGCTTTCCGTGGCTGCATGAAATTAGCTTATGAGGTTGCGCATCATTGACACGGGTGCCCCTTTTCCACGTAGTCAGAATCCTAAACACCTGATGCTATCACAATGTCTTCTGAATCCTAAAAAACTGATGTTATCACCTTTGCGGTGTATGGATCAACCCGGAATTTCTTGAGAGCCAGAGTGGATACATGTATCTATATGAGACTTCTAGTCCTGCATCAGGTATTCAGTGGACCCGCAGAAGACATGCTCAAGTTTGAAGGGCACATTCTTTTGCAGCATGCCTTTTCATCATAAGTGAAATTTTGCTGATTCATCGAGCACTGACGATTGAAATGCTATAGACTCAGTTATGCACAGAACAATCATTCGTCAGTTTTGAATCGCGAGGCCAAATATGCGATTAATGTTTTTATCAGAGGTAGATACTTAGAGTCGTCCAAAATTATATACATCACAGCAACATTCCATGCCACAAGGAAATACTTCGTGCCAGTTGACAACTGAGGAATATGGAGAGAGCATTGTCGCCAATGTCTCCGCCATATCATTATGAACCTCGTATAAAGGCATGCCTTTCACTCAGAGTTCTTTTCATCACCGCCTATAGTTGTATTTTCCCTATTTCGGAAAGTTTCTACACCCAAAATTTAAAGCTGGTAAATTGACAAACAATAATATGTGCGTGCTATCTGCAGAGGAATAGCGCACATTCATATTAACTAGAAGTAGTTTAAAGCATGATCTTTTCCAACGCCCTTCTTACGCATTGGTAATGTTCCATTGAAATATACACTGAAGTGCCAAAAAACTGGTACAGACGAGCTTATGCAAAACACACAGCAACGTCACCTATGCGCGTATTCGGTTGCGTCCGCCAGTGCGTATATAAAGCGATAGGCATCCTTGCCAGCTGTCAGAGATCTTTTCGGCATAAGAATGACAAGTAATAGTGATTTAAGCAATTTTCAACGCGATGTTGCCGCCCCGGTGGCGCAGTGGTCTAAGGCGTTGGCCTCTGATCATTCGTCCGTAAGGGGTCAGGGTTCGAATCCCGGTCAGGCATGGATGTTGGGTTTGTCTTACGGCACTGGCTCTTTCCCTTCCCTGGAACCAGTGACCCTAAATTAGGGACGGGCGACTGCTTATAGCCCATTGAGTTGCTCACGGTGGTCGTTAAACCTCCAATCAAAAAAAAAAAAAAAAACGCGATGTCATAGTTGGCGCTCGTGAGATATGCCATAGTATTTCGGAGGTAGAAACGAAGTTCGGATTTTCACGGACGACCATTGCAAGGGTGTACCGTGACTACGAGAATTCCGGCAAAACCTCCAACCTACGATGCCAGTGTGGCCGTAAAAAGACATTGGGTGAACGTGACCATCGCCGGCTGTCAAGAATCGTTTCACGCGATAGACGTGCAACACTCTCTCAGGTATCATCAGATTTCAATGCTGGATCCTCAACAAGCATCAGTGTCCGGACTGTGCAACGTATCCTGTACGATATGGGCTTTGGGAGCCGACGCCCAACTCGAGTCCTCTTGATGGGTGCATGACACAGAGCTATGCGCCTTGCTTGGGCACAGCAACACCGCCACTGGACACAGCCTGGTCTGACGAGTCGCGTTTCCAACTGTATCGGGCAGATGGAAGTATTCGTGTGTGGCTCAAACCCCATGAAGTCACGGAACCCGCCTGTCAACAGGGAACTGTACCGGCTAGGGGGGGGTCCATAATGGTATGGAGTGTGTTTACCTGACTTCACTGGGACCCATGGTACGTCTACAAACGTCTGTGACCCGCCAACGCCGCTATGTGCGTATCCGTTTTGACGAGGTACACCCGTTTATGTCCTGCATTCACGCTGATGGGTTGGGCCTGTTCCAAAAGGACAATGCCACCTCCAAACAAGTGTCGGGACGCCACATTATGGTTAGAGGAGCATTCATCTGAGTTTGGGGTGTTGCCATTCCCACCCAAGTCCCCAGATCTGAACATAATAGAACACATTTGGGATGCCATGCAACGCGCTATCGAACACAGGAATTCCAGACCTCAGAATACACTCGAATTGTGGAACGCTCTGTAGGAAGTATGGTTTGCATTGCCTACAGCATATTTCCAGAAGCTAGTGGAGTCCATGCTACGTCGTATTTCTGCAGTCCTGCGCTTTCGTGGGGGACCTACCAAGTACTAGACTGGTGTACATCAGTGTATACCCACGACAGACTTCACGCAGATTAGATGCCAGTAGATTTAGACCCCCTCAAGTCCCTTTGGAATTGAGGGGGTCTAAATCTACTGAATCCCTTTGGAATTGACGGGGTCTAAATAAAGAATGAAAATGAGTCTCCATGTTCCTGAACCACTCCGAGGCAATGGTGCATTGGGTTCCTGACGGTGTCTACAACCACCGAGATACATTAGTGATTGTAGTTGAATGAACTTGATCATTAACGATGTTTAAATGCTTTCGAATATCCCTGCGTTTGTCTACTCGAATCAAGAGACCTAATGCCTCACATAAAGACATGGCTGTTGCACTTCTTCCACGAACCTGAAGATTCTTGACCATGCAAGATGGATCCATACTCTCATGTTCTCGTCTCTAAATCTGCACCCTTTTATCGGTGTGGTGCTTTTGAAATCGCGATTTGTCATACCCCATGACCCTTTATCAGTCATCTATGTTTCACCTCTTGTGCCCCAAACCAACTGCAGACATTATTTATGCTATGTACGGATTCACGTGTGCCAGAGTGTCATTTGCTAATGTGTGTGACCCATATCCTCTGTTATTTGACACACCGCTGCAGGACCTTTAGTACGTACCTGTCTGTCTATTCCCCGTTAACCTCGGGGGTCCACTAGTTATTTCAAGGCACAGGTCATGCACTTCCGACTTTTTGATACGTCAACCAAATACTGTCCGCTCTTACTACTGTTGTTGTTTTATATTCCACAAGCAGATTTGTTTTGATGACATTCGCACCACTTCTCTCCGTGCATCCATTATCATATCACGCTTCAAGTCCGTTAGATTACGTAACTTTCCTTTCGATTTCAGCAACGTACTCCGAAGTGCTACTGGCAGTGCTTCCGTTCACTCGATAATGTAGTAACGTGGCATCAACAGATGAGGTTGTATTGTAACAACTAACAAGTTTCTGACTAGCTAAACACTATGTGCTAAATGTCAAGTTCACCAATAATGAAATAGGCGTTCACTTGTAATAACGTCAAAGTTTGGTGCTTACAACTCTTTTATTTGTATTCAACTTCAATATAGCCTGGTGGTATATTCCAACTTCGTTAGTCCCAAACTGGTAATCAATCAGTAGTATAACACTCACAAACTTCACAAGATAGTTATGCAGACGGCAATAAAAAATATAACTTCACATACGTTACCAGCAATCGTACAATCAATAAGCTCAGCAAAGATTTAACAACTCCACACCAAACAACTGCGTCGCAAAATATATACACTGCTGGCCACCCAAAATGCAACACCAAGAAGGTAGTATCCGATTGGCCTGAAATTCGCAGCATGCGTCGCCCCCGAGAGGACAAGCAAACGATCAGCATTGTAGGACAAATGCAAATTATGTGTGCCCGGCACGCCACAAAGAAGCACTATAAGAAGGGTGCACAGAAGGCGAGGTGTAAGTAGTGGAAGTGTATTGTAATGCCGGACCTGTGCGTGGGAAGCTTCCTGATGCCTCGTCGCAGAATACGACAGTCATTCCAGCACGTTTCGGAGTTCAACAGAGGACGAATAGTGGCTTACCGCGACAGCAGTTTATCGTACCGAGAATTGGCGCCCGTGTGGGATGACATCCAGCCACAGTGAGGCGAGTATGGATTCGGTGGGTGCAGGAGGGACGGACGGACCGACGTGAGCGATTGCCGCAGCCGCGGCACACCACCGAATGAGAGACCCGGCATGTTGTGCTGCGGGCATTGACGGCTCGCACCGCCACATCACGAACGTTAGCGCAGGAATTAGGGTGTGTTGCGCAACAACCTGTGTCAGCACGTACCGTTCGACGTCGTCTGAAGGAGCGGGGACTTGTCGCACGGCGCCCATTGCTCCGATTACCACTGACGTTACACCACGGGCGAGTGCGGCGACAATGGGCCGTTGACCGCCGCACCTGGACTACGGAATGGCACTACATTGTGTTCTCCGACGAATCCCGCTTCTGCCTGCAACACCACGATGGTCGGATCCGCGTGTGGCGGCACCGCGAAGAGAGACTGTATGACGCCTACATTATGCATCGCCATACCGGTCCGTCGCCTGGCGTTATGGTTTGGGGCGCAATTGGGTATGACACCCGCCCCCTCTGATACGCATCGCTGGTACACTCAACAGCCACCGCTACATCTCCAACTTTTTGGAGCCTGTAGTCCTCCTTTACCTGCAGGACCTGTCAGCGGCCACGTTTTAACAGGACAATGCGCGTCCGCTCGTTGCCCGCAACACGGAACAATTCTTCACGGCCCAAAATGTGTTACTGCTGCCGTGGCCCGCCTGTTCTCTCGATATGTCGCTCATCGAACACGTCTGGTCGCTGATCGGCACCGAGTGGCCCGGAAAGCACCACCCGTGGCTACGCCTGATTAACTGTGGCAGCGTGTGGAAGCAGTCTGGACCGACATACCCAAGCCCACATCTAAAGCCTCTTTTGTTTGATGCCGCGGCGTGTAGCGGCCGTTATTGCCAGCCATGAGGGCCACACGAACTATTGAGGTCTGCGTGTTCCGCAAGTCGCACGGGCCTGTAAGCTCAATCGTTTCATCTTTGTATCTGTTGTTATGTGTCCAGTAAATCTGGCTTTGCTATCTCGTGTCCTTCTTGGCGTTGCAATTTGGGTGGCCCGCAATGTACTTCAGTTTTCTCTTAGAGCTAAATCTACTGGCCTTTCTTGGAGATAAATCCAAAACTTCATAGCTTTTTTTAAATTGATCCATCAGTATTGTAGATTCACTATATTCTGTATCACTGGTGATTTCCATGTCAGCATTTGGAATATGTGACTCACTAATTAACGAATGCAATGACAAATAACAAGAAATGCACAATGTTTTTCCCTGGAATGAGTACTTCCGGATTTGTCGTAGACAAATTCAGAAGAATTGATTTTAGTGACTTTGCTCTGATTTTGCTGGGGTGTTGATTAAATGTATCATAACAAGCTCTCTGCCTTGGACTGTACCATTTTAGATATTCAGCCTTGTGAACCTTGCAGATACTTCCACCCATATAAACCCTTTCATCTGTAATGAGACTATGTAATCTCCTTTTCAATAATTCCAAATCATTTGAAGACAATTTAAACACAGGATTAAGGTCAGTACTCAATGATACATTGAGATTCTTTAATAAAAAACATTCCATTATATATACTGCTTAAGACTACGTAGTACTGAATGAATCATAGACCACAACACTTTGTTGACTGAACATACTAATATGAACACTTCAGCAAAAACAAGCTCTGAAAAGGATAGCCAAGTCTCTCAGACAGTGTATGATGCAATATTGCATCATGCTTTGATTTAAACCAATCACAAAACCGATGATGCAACACAAACAATCATTTCACAAATTGCACCAGCTACAACCCTACATGATCAATGATAATTGCTAATACTTGTACAGCAGAATTGTCTGAGTGTAGTAACTACCTTTTTTATATCAGGTCGTTCGTAAAATAATGGCCGATTTTCTAAGGTGCCACGTTCAACTCGCCTACAATGCTTGCAGACTAACCCTCTCGCAGCGCCATCCCTACGAGTTGAAGTGCGACTCAGACGCCACGTAAGCCCCACAATCGGTTTAGGTACAGTCGTTGCTACTCGTGTGAGAGTGGTCTGTACAACATGTTAGGAAGCAGTGGGCTGTGGGTGATTCTCCTTCATGAGTTCGAATTGGGTTGTAATGCGGCACAAACGACTCACATGGTCGAGGTATGGCGTGTGGAGGCAACATCTAAACGTACTGTTCATCGATGGTTTGAAAAGTATCGTTACGGTGACACGTGTCTACAAGATGAGGAGGGCCGAGGACAATATTCGGTCATTGATAACGACACTATGAAGGCAAATGAGGGGGCAAGTCCTCGCGTCACAGTTATAGAATTCGCCAAAAGGTACAGTATGTCGGTGTCAAACATTTCCAAACATTTCCATCAAATTGGTAAGATCAAGAATCTCAATACGTGGGTTCCACACTAATTGACGGAGCATCAGAAACAACAACGGTTTTAGATGTGCAGTAACCTTCAGCTTCGTAACGAAAAGGAGCCCTTACTTGATCGCATTGTAACCTGTGATGAAATGTGGCTGCTCTACGACAACCGTTAAGCGATCTGGACAGGACTAAATTTTGAACCACCAAAACGAATTCCTAAACTAAGGATAACGCCAAAGAAGGTTTTGTTAGCAGTATGGTGGACTGTTCACGGTGTCATACATTACAGGTTCTTGATTGCTGGTAAAAAGCATTACCTCAGCCACATACTGTAAATAAATCGACCGAATACACCTGAAGTTGTGTTACGAACAGCCATCTTTGGTGAACACGAAAGGTCCTATCCTCGCCCATGATAACGCGAGAACACACGTGTCACAAATGACGAAACAGAAACTACACAAACTGAGGTTCGAAACCCACCGACATCCAGTCTACTGGCCTGACTTGGCACCTACCAATTTCCACCTGTTCATGCATTTTAACAATGACCGCAAGGACAGGACCTTCAGAAAGTGAGAAAGTGAGAGGTGGTCGAAATAGCATTCAAGGACTTTCTTGCATCCAGGGAGCCAGATTTGTTCTGGACTGGCATTGAAGCACTTGTCACTCGCTGGCAGAGGTGTGTAGCTGCTGAAGGCGCTTCTTTCAAATAAAACAAAATTGTGTGCTATGAGGTATATTTCTTTCATTTTTACCCTCCAGATAGGTAATTATTTTTCGAGCGACCTGGTATTTCTAATTAGGATATTAAAGTATAAGAATGACTGTGTAGTCTTTAGGTAGCTTTTTATTAGCACCAGGAATTTTTATACCTTGACATCCTATGTGTACAAAAGCTATTTTTTTTTTCAATTATTAAGAAATATTACCTCTTAATTGTTTTCCACTTAAAGCACACATATTAATTAGTGTTTCTATCCAGTTTCAGAAAAAACTATTATGTGCCATTTTTTACGGCCCATAACAGTTAACTATTAGTCTGAAGGTATTTTTTCAATTTTCATGTAATAAACATTAAAACGTAAATTTACTATTGTTGTGATATTATACATGTACACACCTGATATAAATAGCTTCAAATTCGTACCAGAATGATTGAATTTGAACCATTAGTTCTCAAGTTATTACCAGAATAGACATGGATGCCGAATCAAAGGAGGTTGCCATTTGGTAATATTGATCATTCTTCAAACGCTTGTATCTCGGCCATTATTAGGCAAAATATTTTCCAAATTCAGATTTGAGGATTTCACTATCATGTGTATCTATGGTAAACATCTAAAAAGAAAATATGTTACTATGGTGTAACACGGTTTCCTTATTATGGTGCCTTCAGGTGGAATGACCTGGTCATAATTGAGAAATTACCAAATCATTTCATACAAATCGGGTACATGTACTTTTTTTTTTCAAATTTGCAATCTGAAATGCATGATTACCGTTCATCAAATGAAATCATTTGATTTTCAGCCCTGGTATTTACAGATTAGGTCGATCGGGAAGTAAGTGAACATTTTCAACTGAAAATAATTCCTGTAATAGCAAAGCAACGATCACAATATTTGTAGGTAATTATTAGGAATTGCTCATATTATCAAGAATACGTTCCCAAACTGTAGGCAGTTCACAAATACTTTTAAAAGTACCAGTGTCATTAAGTTTTTGAAAATGTCTGTGATACGGAGATCCAAATATTTTTTGTTGTTGAAGCGAGTATCAGACATCTTCCTTTTCAAGGGACCAAAAATGTTGAGATTACAGGGTACATATCTAGTTAATAAATTATGTTGGGCCGCTCCAATCGTTCATGTTGAATAAACAGTCAGGCAATACGGGGCTTGTGAGACAGTCCATTGTCGTGAACGACGACCGGTCGCTGTATATGATGCTGCAGAGCCAGTGTCGGTATATACTGTATATATATTCTTCTTTACATGTGACTAATACCGCTCCAATGTCACGCTGGTGTTCTCATCATAAGTTATCAAAAAAAAAAAAAAACACGCCGCGAACATCCACGGCAACGAACAGTATGATTGTACGCTGTTCCAAATATGCAAATGGTAGTAGTGGATTCAGCCCAGTCCGTGACTGATGGCACCTGGATGCGTAAAATTACACCCAACTTTCATTTAAGCAGATTATCCGTGTGAGCATACTCAATTGCGACTATTACCGGAAACCACTAAAACATCTAATATGCAGTAAGGGGATTAAGTAAATCATGAATAACAATGGAAATAAACTACCCTTAAATTCCGTCTAACAGCCTCAATGACAAGGTTGTGTTCCTTATTCCAGAGTCGCTAAACTCAGGGTTGATTGAACCAAGTGCATTGCGTTGTTTTACTTGAAACAGCTATGGGTTCATCACGCCTTTCTATATTGACGCATAAAAAATCTATTAGAAAAAAAAGAAACCATATACTAATTGATAATTTTTATCTAAACACCATGAAAACTACTGAGGAAATTTCTCTCTGCGTATTGACTGAATGTCACAGGTTAAATCTATAAATGTAAAATATTTGTGGAGCAGAAATGAGCTTATGGTTAGGTACATAAGTACCGTTGGGGTCGGTTAAGTTAAAAGGTTTTTATGTATAGTTGCTCTATCAATAAGTAGTTGGGAATGGATATAATTCGTCCAGTTGGATCATAAGCTGTGGTGCACCAAGAAAACATTTTACTCACAAAGATAACAGGAAATTTTACCCAGAAAAGCACATGCATAGCTGCGAGGTATGAGACAGAAAATATCTTACCAGTTCTTTTCCAGTGCCGGAATCCCGAGTCTCGTGTAGCATTGGGTCCATTCTCCTACGGCCTAGACTTCCCTAGTACCATTCCCAAATCCTACTTCGGTACTATTTTTCTATCTCTTACTGTTCTCTTACTCTCCGCTTATTTTTATTTATGCCAACCAACTCTTTCTCTTTTTCTTCTCACGACTATTACTCGGTCGGTCGGTAGGAGCCTATTCATTTTTATGTTTCTCCCGTCCTGTAGTAGCCTACACACAGTCGAGCCTCCCGGATCATCCTATCCTTAGAGGAGGAGCCTAAGGTTAGTATCTGGCGTTTCATTGATTGCTATCTGTATTCCCATAAGCTTGATACGCCAGTCCCAAAATTATCTGCTGACATTTGCAGTCACCAACAGCTGCAATTTTCTTGACCCGTTCCAAAATATGGGGCTTCAAATGCCATACCTTTTTGCATTCTATATTCCGCTCTTTTGTTGCTGAAAACTTTAATTTTTAAGGAGTCTTTGCTCGGTTTGCTACTTTCAGATCCGCTGCCGTGGCTTATTATCGAAGTTCTCTTTGTCCGCCGGTCAGAAGATATTTTCCGAACGTGCTGTATTGTTCGGAAAACGACTAGGGAAAGTTTTGTGACTCTCTGTGGATTTCGATGCTTTGGAAAACACCCAGGAGCAGAATTAAACAATTTCGTTCACTCGTTGCCATTGCTTTCGTTTTCCCTTATTGGCTTCGTTTCCCTTATGGCATTATATCCAGGCTTCGTTTCCTCAGTATGCATGATCTCAGTAGATTTGCGATTGTAGGTCTGAGGAGGAAGGAAAAGGAAGAATTTAAAACCCTGATTTTCCTTCAGCTCTGTTCTACAATGTGGAGCGAAGGGAAAATCCATGCAAACGTGAAAATTGGAAATTTTAATCAGGGTTGATTAATTAATGCAGAAATTTGAATAATCCATAATATAAATCTCCTCAGCAAGACTTTCCAAAGCTATTCGAAATAGGAAGCACTTCGCGGTAACACGACCATACCGCACAAGGTTACGCCATGAAAGTTTGTAGAGGAATTCCTTTTGTGTTGTGGTTATGTGTACGATACCCATCGCGCAAGTTTGTTCATTAGGCCTAAATCTTCCGTCAGCACGGTATAAACTCTTGTATCAGGGACTCCCACGTGTGTGGAAAGGTCATTGACATACGCTACTAGACTGCTGTAAGGACTCTTGGATGCGACACGTTTGGCTTCGTATCTGGAAGTCGAAATCGGTGAACTGCATCTTGGAGCATCTTTTGGATGATGTACTGTTTTCCTTACATCCTTTCATCCAATTGTGTACCGGTGTTTTCTTAAAAGCATTTTAACCTACTGCTGTCGGCAGAAGACTTTGTACTACGCCCTCTATATACTACAATTAGACAACAAACTTAAAAAAAAAATGCTGTTCTTCCACTGTCATTGATCGTCTCAAATGCTCCATCGTTATTACAACTTTCTCTAGCAGATCGGTAGGCACAAACTGAGCTCGAGGTACGTGTACACAACTGCCAAATATCGCCTGTGTTGCCACTTCAGGTCTCCAAAATGTACGCCAATCAAAGTGTTCGCGTTTTTCCCTAACGACCTAATATTTTTATGTGTCTCCCCATTGCGGTTAAACGTTTAATTAAAAGAAATATTTGATTGAAAATCATATTCAAAAACATCATGTAATGAAAATCTATAACCTGATACCTTCGAAAGGAATAGCTATAGCAACCCTAGTAGCTTTACGACAGCAAAAAACATTAAGAACCCAATTTTCCTTTGCCCAAAGGTTCTTAAAAAAGAACTTAATCACGAATTTTTTTCTACGGTATGTGTAGACGAAAAATAAGAATAAACTAAGCGAAACAGCGATGTAATTAAGAAACCATTTTAGCACAGCAAATAAAATTTGCAAAACTTGTTGCTTGCGTTGAACTAAGTTAAAGAGAAAGCTGTTTGAATTCAGCTACATAGCTGCTATTAAGTCCTCATATATTTTTAACGAATTGTCCGTTGATGTTGAAAACAAGTGGCTCAATAATTACATTCGATAGCCCTATACGAATTGCGAAGCTATGTCTCCAAATGAGCACACCCCGCTCCCAGTTGTTGTCGCCAACGTTTCATTTACTATTGCGCAATCTTGCCATTGATAGAGTTCATTGTTGTTGCAGTAATTAGCGGGGCGGAAAGTGCTTTTAATGGACACAAATCTTATTTATTTATTTTTTTTTGCTTCCTTCTTTGTAAGCTCATAAAACAGGGAAAGAGAGTTTCGAAAAGAACTACAACAGCACCAACTTCACGACGACGGCAAAATGCATTATCATTAAGAGAATAGATTTACTTTGCGCAAAAGTTCTCTTGAAAAACTTCATCCCGGAAATATTGTTCGCGTGCGTGGATGGACGAGAATATCATGAAAGAAAAAACAGAAACAGGATTGCTTCGTAAAAAAGGCTTTTAACAATGCATGAAAAAATTTGTTCTCCAGATCACGCTGGGTTTAGACCTCTATTAAATTGCTAACTTATTATACGTAATTCAATTGCAAAACACTGTTCTAATGCTCCATTTAGCGCATGCACATGAAATTCGGTGGAAATATAACTGAAATAAATTTCCTGTTTCTAGCTTGGGTCACGTATGGTATTCTTTGAAAGATGCAATTCATTAGTTAGAGAAACCCTTCTTCATTGATCGGATTAGAGAAAACGATCAGATTTAATACTTATCTTAAATGATCAAGAGAGAAAGTTAATTCACAAAAAACTAAGCACCAAAGCAAGGTGTTTTATAGTCTACTTTTACCAAGATATTTACTGTGCAAGTCTGTACATCAACATCATTATTAATGTAAAAAGGCCTCTCTTTCTAACGACCTTTTCAATATAACGACCTGTTACTGAGTTTCAACGCTCATCTCTTGATAAAGCGCAATGCTAGTTTCCTCTCCATATAAGGACCACAGCAAGTCTAAGACCTCTTTATAGTGACCCCACTAATAGGGGTTCCCGTAAAGAAAACCTAGATGAAATTCCGTTTGTGATACGAATTAAGGCTATTTTTAGAATATTAGGTCATTTCGACTTGACCTTCATAGATAATGGATGGGTAAATCGTCCCTCCGTTCGTTTTTAAACAATAGAAATGTCGTCCTGCTCTGATCCAAACAGTTAGGGGTAGGGAAACGGCCATCACAGGCTCATGTCCACGTCAGAGTTCACTCCACTGACTGATCTTACTTACAGTCTTCTGCTCGTCTCTTCTGCGCAGCGCTAAATTTTTATTTTTTGATCGGAATTTATATACGTGCCGTGCTTTATGCTTTGCGATACCTCTCCCATCAAAACGTAGTGCTTTGTAAATTGACAAGAAAATTGAGATTTTGTAGAAAGTTGACAAAAGTCTACTTAAGAAAACAGAGATTGCTAAATCATCTGACCTACCCAAAAGTCAAAAATTGGCAGACCATTCTAACAGTCAGCGGATCTGGTGTTTCTCACAATTGTATTTGCTCAAAAGATAGGAAATATCCAATGCTGGAAATAATACTGATTGAATGCGGATAAAAAATATGCGCTCTTCTAACATGCCGATTGAAGAATATGCTGACAGAAATGGCCCAAACAATGGCGGTGAAATTGCATATTGATGAAAATTTCAAGTCCTCAAGTTGGCTGAGTACACAAATTTAAATTACGACACGGGCTTTCCTTAAAAAACTGCATGAGACAAATGCATATGTCAAAATTAAAACTGACAGTGGCTGAAAGGAAGTAACGGTAAAAGAACTGGCTGAATTGACGGAAATGATGTATTCAACGTAGGGACGTCGTTAGATTTCAAAATCTGGATGGGCGACGGGTGGGCGAGCATTATTTTTTGGTGGGGCAAGCCTGATAGCATTTTTTTTACGAAACGCTGAAAGAACTAATTTTTAATGCTTTTCAAGACCCGCTACAAAAGAGTTCGTGCAGTCCTTGCTCCTTCCACCTGGACACACACGTACATACCCGGATGTGACTAGTGTAAGGTACAAGTGTTACTACGTAGAATGTCTGCTTCAACTTTTTCCTTGGTCTGAATGCATTGTCTTAACCCTTTAACGACCATAACGCCCAAAAAGCCCGTACATACAAACTACCATAGCCGCTCAAAACGCCTGTCTAAAGTGAGTCAGATTTCCTACCCTTACGTGTTCTTTAAATTTGCACAATCTATGAGGGATCAGCAGGAGTTACCGTCAGTCACCATTGTTGTTACTAAACAAAGAAGTGAAACAACAGACAGCTTCGGGCATTATGGTATTTAGAGTCATGGTCGTTAAAGGGTTGAACTGCTTTTCAAAATTTTGCACTTTTGCTTAAGAAAATACTGTAGTACTGTACTAGAACAATTTCAAGAAAAATGTCGTGTTTGTTTATCTAATACAAATTAAACATACTACCCCGCAGACACAATACCTCCTTCTCCTTAACTCCCTTCCTTCAAGTCAGCGACTTAGCCTTGTACTCTTCTTCTTCAAACCAGTCTTCAGCCACTTTCTGCACTCTCACTGTCCTGAAGCAATCTTAAGAGCGCTAGCGTAGCTTTGGACTCCACTTTCCATGTTGAAATCCCGTATTTTTTAAAGGACTCAAACAGAGCATTTACTAGTGACCCCCTCAGTTAACTCCTATCCACTCTCCTCATTTGCCCCACCGGCCGTACAGTCATGAAAAAGAGGCTTAAAGTAAGGATTTGGACGAGTGGAGAACAATTAAATTTTAATGGCACTGTGGATGCTATTTTGATACCCTTTCTATAGAGAAGTAACAACGCACTTCCTAGGGGGTAAATACGTAGGGCTATATGAAATAAATCACAGGACTTATTACTTGGTAAAGTCCAGATTATATTTTAAAATTAAATAATTTGAAAAATGACACCTTTTGAACTAGGTGGGCAAGACAAATTTCAGGGTGGGCTTAGGCACACCTTCGCACTCCCTTGACGACGTCCCTGATTTAACGCTGACGAAACGGCATTGTTTTTTTAAGATGCTGCCGAAAAAACTCTTGCCTTTAAAGCTGCAAGTTCGAGCGGGGAAAGCTCACCGAATAGCGAATAGCTGTCCTTTTTGCTGCAAATATGTCAGGTGAATGAAGAGTAACTTTCAATAAACGGTAAAGCACAGAAACCTCGTTGTATCATAGGTGTCAAATCTTTACCCGGGAATATAAGGCCAATAAGCAGGCGTAGATGACGGCTTACATTTTCTAAGAATGGATGCGGGAACTTAAAAAAAATAGAAAATAAAGTAACAAAGCTCTTATTGATTAATGACAATTGCACAGCACACCCTAAAAGAGAAACTTAAAATTAATTCAAAAATAAATCAAATTCTCAGGGGTTATTTTTCCCCGCTGATTCTGCCAAGAATTGGCTGCTTCAGCGTCTCGATCAAGGTGTCATTCAAAGCTTCAAGGAGCAAGCACTACCCAAAAAATGATAATTAAACGCATCATCATTGTCATGGAAAATAATAAGCCATATGCGACAGGCATTTTAGCAGCGATACGCTTGTCATATGCAGCAGGCAAGCAAGCAGTAAGCCAGGAAACGATTGGCAATTATTTACATCATGCAGGATTGGCAAAGGAAAGTAACCCTTTTTCGTGTGCGAGATTGGTGCTACGCTATGTCTAAAACAATCACTAAGGAAATGTTGAAATAAATGAGCATACGATGCAATAGTTGCACGGGTTAGCTCAAATTAAGGTTTTACGGCCAGACGAAACATATACAGAAGTCAAACTTACATTTAACTTTTCATTGGTCCAGCACAGTGAATGAAATCCAAAATATAGCACTGAGAGTTTTACACTTCACACATAATACCTTAATTATCTGTCGTATAATCTAGCTTAACAACGATCGAATATCTCCACACACACACTAAGCAACTGCCCTATAGTCATTTTTACCTAACGTTCTTATCACATCCATACGTCACTCTCTCTGACCTCAAAAGTGTTGCCAACCTCATTTATATGAGAGAGAACATATCACGTTAAGTTTGGAAAGTTCAAAAGAGAACAAACTCAAATTTACATAGGAAAAGGAGCAAAAAATTAAAGTTAAATTAGAATATACGTCACTAAGTCCTTGATTAGGCCAATATCTCTGGAACTATGGCAACGATTTACTTCTTGTGCAGTTGCACAGGAAATCCCTTATGGCGCGCACAATAACACCACGAGGGATCCCCCGACCCCTTTTTTGGGAAGTGAGGGGCCATCTGCTTCCCCTTTGCAGATAGGGCAAATAAGTCAGTTACAAACTTTTTCAGCGAGGTAAAAATAGTACATAAATATCTTTTGTCCCATAACAAAAGAAGGAAAGGAACCGGGAATACGGCCCCAAGAAAATAACAACATCCAGAAGAAACAACCGAGTATTTAGACAAAGCTACAAGATGTGAATGCATAATAATTATGTAGAGATTTTATTAGTTTAGAAAATACAATTTACGTGTTTGCATACTCAAAATGTTGCCTTTCAGCAACGATGCACGTCTGCAAGCGTTCTACGACAAGCTGACCGTGCATGCGTTACAGCATATCCCCATCAACAGAGGCACAGGCGGATATTATATGAGGCTGCAGATCTGCTACATTTAGCGGTGGTGTTGCATAGATCTGCGATTTAAGTATGCCCCAAAGGAAAACGTCCCGATAACTAAGGTCTGGTGAGAGTGGAGGCCGTGCTACGGGACCTCCTGGTCCTATCCATCTCCGGTCAAACACATCGTTTAGCCATCTTGATAAGTTTGCACTCCTATGTGGTGGTACCACATGCTCAATAAAGGTTGTAATGGTACATTGTCCAAGAAATCCATTTGAAGGAGATATAAATATCGTTCACCATTCAGAGTTGCGTTGTAAAAAAAGGTCCTACAAGCTGGTTCTCCCAAAGGCCACACCAAACTTTGGTGAACCACCTCACTTGATGGTGTGTGTCTCTCGTCCAATAGTATTTTTCTGTGCCCAGTAGTGTACATTATGCGTATTCACAACGCCATTCTCGTGTGAAGTGAGAGTCATCTCTCCATAAAATGTTTGACAGAAACTCTGGGTCCTCTTCTAAAGCATTCAACATGACATTACAAAAATCAAGTCTTTTCTCCGCATCTCCAGGCCACAATGCCTACTGCGAATGAAACGAATATGAATGCATATGGTTCCTGTACAAAATTTGTAGTACACGCTGTTGGCTTAATCCACTTTCCTGGGCAACTTCATTTGAGCTGCTGTGGGGATGTGCAAATACGTATGCCAGAATATCCGTATCGTCCACGGTGGCTGACATTACCCGTGTTACGCAGCCGGTGGACTACATGTCTGATAATCCTATAATCCGGATGTCTGGCATTGGGAAACTGCTGTGCATACAGCCGTGCCGCTGCACGAGCTATCCGGTTGCACTCGCCATAATCAGGACCATTTCGCACAATTCCTCGTTCGTAAATGGCGACATTAGTATTTGTACTTTACGTATAAAATTTACAACAGATTGATGGCAGCTTTTTGCTAACTTTCTAAACTGGTAAAGGAAAACTTTCCCTACAAACCTTATCAGCAGTTCTTGTTCTGAAATAAAACGCAGTTCCTTGGCACCTTCAATATCAGACTTCGATGTCCAATACAGTAAAAAACACACTGAAACAAGGAGAAATAGCATAAAGTGGCGAAACACTCATCCTATAGGTAAACTGTATGCATATCTAATTGACTTGCTTACGTGGCAAAGCGTTCGACTTCCCGTCACTGGTTAACGAAATGTTCGCATGCCGACCACACATGTCTTTTTTGTATTCTGACGACGGAGCATAAAGCACGACATTTGAAATGTATGCAAATATTCTTCAGACACAGCGACTCAGATAGCTTTCTCCGTTTTTCGCATTTGGAGAGTCCCCTTCCATCTTTTGTTATGGGACAAAAACATTTATGTACTAATTTTGCCTCGCTGAACAAGTTTGTTATTGACTTTTTTGCACTATCTGCAAAGGGGGCGCGAAAGCCCCTCACCCGCCCATACAAGGGGACGAGGGGATCCCTCGCGGTGTTATTGTGTGCGCCATAGAGGGTTTTCTATACAACTGCACAAGAAGTAAATTGCTAACTGCCGTAGTTCGTCAGATATTGGCCTGATCACGGACTTTCCTTGTAACCCTGTAGAAAACGTGTGTTTACCAGAACAAATAAATTTTGATGGGTACGCTAATGTTCACGCAAACGTGAAATGGTCAGAGGAGTTAATAAATCGGACGCTAAAGTATACAGAAATTGAACTAATTTCGAATGGCACTTCATCTGAAGATGAGCAAAGAGACGTTGATACAACTTCCTGACCCACGATTGAACAGGCATCTGAGTCGCCCCGGTGGTGCAGTGGTATAAGCGATGGCTTCTGATCATTCGTCCGAGATGGTTCCGGGTTCGAATCCCGCGAGGCATGGATGTTGTGTTTGTCTTACGGCGCTGGCTCTCTCCTTCCCTGGAAGCAGTGACCCTAAATTAGGGACGGCCTACTGCTTATAGCCCAATGGGTTGCTCACGGTGGTCGTTAAACCTCCAATAAAAAAAAAGCATCTGAAGCGTATCAAGTGATTTGTGGTTTCATACAAAACGAAAAAATTGCACAGGAGTGCTGCCGATGGCTATTGACTTAGAAAATCACGTTTTAAATATTGCTGTACAGCATTTCAGCAGTCTAATATAACAAAATGTTTCAAGTCAATATTTCGCTGCTGTTCACACCACATTTTGTAAAATAATGTAAGTACGTTTTGAAATTACTTTTTTTTGCTGACATTCTGAACTACTGTTTCAGACTACATTTTATGCATGTGTGAAATTTTATTTTTTAATTTGATCGTTAAAATGACTTCGATATAACGACCGTCTGTAGCCCATTCCATTGAGGTCGTTCTATTGAGAGGGTACTATTGGGTTGGAAAGAAACTAATGTCTTCAAATGCAAGGCAGCAGAGAAGTGCTAATTACTGTATATACAAGCACAAATCACTCCAAAATGTAGTCAACATCGTTTACCACGACTTATTCCCATCGACAGCACTGAAGACTTTAGTGGAGACCGACCCACGTGTGACAGCTTCCGCGTGGTCACGCGTGGGTCGGTCTCTACTAAAGTCTTCAGCATATCCATATCCACTGTTGCGAGTCTTCGTGCTTTGGAACGGTCTAACAGGTCAAAATTTTCCTCTCGAGAACTTTCGAACCAACGACAGCAGTGACGATGTGATATGACATTGGGGTACACACTGGAAATATTCCTTACATCACTTGTGTGTGTGTGTGTGTGTGTTAAGCGATGGGGGAGCTACCGCCAAGAAATTCATGCAGCATGCACTGGCAGATGTGCTTCTTTTCCACTTCTATGTTGGCTGGCTCTTACAGTCCACACCTTCTGTCGGCTAACTGCCACTGACTTAAGTATCTACCTCCTGATTTCATACCGGTGTATTGCGTAATCTCAGTGGCCAAGGTGCGCCGTGACTGTAGCTTCGACTTCGGGTATATCTTCATCGGAATTACTTTCTTTAAAACACAATATATCACACAATGACCCACACATATACAAAAGCGACTCTCTTCTGAAAGAATGTAAATTTAGTCGATTAGGTAAGCAAACTTTTGGACGTAAAATATAGATTACAGCTTGTTTACTGCCTAGCACTTAAACTTTTTGCTCCTGGGGTAGGAACGTCCCAGGTGCATTCAAGCCGTTAATTCGCACAACAATGAACGCATTCTAGGTTTGCAAACCACTCTTTAGAGAATAGAAAGGCGAGTTCCGCTTGTTGCATCAAACCGCTTTGGGAGTAGGAAGGGCTCATCAAGTCACCACGTCACGCCGTTTTAAAACAGACCTTGAAAGCGTCTAACGCGTTCAACCCGATTAGAGGGTTAATTTTGCATAACTTCGGAGTTTCCAATGTAGAACGCGGCACAGAACTGCAGACATAAAAGAAAAGAATTTCCACTTCTCTTTACATGCTCCAAATAAGTCCTCTCTGTCACAGATTTTGCACAGCCCGTTCCAGTAGCACGGGTACACTAATCCATAGGCGATGCATAAGACATCTTCAAAGAAATGAGCTTGCTTGAAATGAATTGCCTGTATTCCGCTCTCCTGTAGGAGAACGAGGATGTGGGCCCGCGTTACATTACTGGCAATTATCCTTCTCGGCAAGAACCTGCTTTCGATAAGGACAGATTAGGACGTTTGTATGGTAGAAATAATTTCCCGTTTTGGATCTACAACTAGCAATTTCCACTATTATCTTAATCTTCTTTAGGACATCATTTCTGCCTTTTCAGGTAAAGTAAGCTATCCGTTGGGATATAATACAATTTCCGAGCATTGTTGTAGTTAACAGGGAAGATACAGTCTCCTTAGAGTGGCAATGTAGCACTACTTATCCCCTTAAAGATAACCGTTTACACCACATCCTGCCGTTTCTTTTGTTATCTTGCAAGGAAGCAACAGGTCTAACTGTCGCTCGTCGCATTTTTTGAACCTTAAATCGTGTCGAATGACCTAAAGAGCGTGTGCAACTGTCCTTTGGATTGGTATATTAAAGACATTTGTAAGCCATACGGTTTTTTGGAACAATTGTGACGTACTACAGAGGTGAACACATGTGTAAAGATGACAAATCTGCAGCAAGACATTCTGTCTGCGTAGCTCAGTTGTGTGAGCGACCTACTCCGAAGTGACGAGACACGGACAAACTTGTGTTTCCACATTAGCGCCCGATTCTGGAAAATAGATCCAATGACCCTTGGGTTCTTTGAAAAATGTGTGATGTTTGTTCCACACATTGTTTGGAACGAATGAAAAATTCCTACTTCGGCTCAAAAAAAAAAAAAAAAAAAAAAAGAATTAAGAGGGAGACGATGTGACGTTCTACAGAGGTGAAAACATGTGTCAAGACGACAAATCTGCAGCGAGACATTCTGTCCGCATAGCTCAGTTGGGAGAGCGACTTACTCCGGAGTGAGAGGATCCCGAGTTAATGTCCTTCGCGGGCAAACTTATGTTTTCACACCATGTCTAGAATAAAACTTTGGGAACGTATTTTCTTCACGGTTGTACTGCTTGTTCTAATGGTTTCTTTTGGTCCTGATATTTCCACGGAGCTGTGTGCACTTTTCGTGTCTGCAAGTGACTAATCCCACCGTATCGCAATAATCCGTAACGGTGAAAGCTTTGCCGTGTGAAAGGGCGATGATGTAGTCTACAAAAAACGGACTTATTTTTGATGGCATATAAGCACGTACATACTGTAACAGGGCCGATTCCTAACATCAACTCTCCAGGTATCTCTGTGCCAGGATATTCATGTGCACCGATTAATCCAGCTATTCTGCTCTGCTTGCAAAACATGCAGATCGGCCACATTTTTGGCTATCGATCTTCTGTACATTTGTGTTAAGAATCGTAACTGTTTTAAAAGTTAAACTAAAAAAATGTTCTCACATTATATTCCCGCTGCCATGAACACAATTTTCTGTTCTCCTTCTAGCTTTTCTATTGCAAATGTTTTCAGCTAGGTGGCGGGCATTCTGATATCATTCGTTCGACGCGGCACCCTATGCAGGCGCAACTAAAATAAATACACCATTGGTCGGTGCGAATCATGAACAGTATTATTCTCATGCCTTCTCATTTTTTAGAACATTATTTTCCCTCTAGCGAACGTAAGAATATATCTGAATTTGCAATGGCGGTTGCAGGTGGTGGGGACACAAGGGTACTCGCCCCCGTCCCGTATCGAAAGCCACAATTATGCATTTTCTGGATTTTCACTCTAGTTAAAACATACATTTTTATTTAGAGTTATGCTTGTAAAATAATCTAAATAGCTCTTGAAACTTTTAAGTCGCATTTTTCATTCGATTGAAGTGGTAACTGCAGTAAGGCCCACCCTATTCAATTTTTTACAATCGTCACTGTGTATGTGTCACTATACGTACTGCGATCAAAACGTTCCAAGACTAGGCAAGTAGCGCGCCAACAGATGGCAGTACGCGGATGCGCGAGCAAAGGTCCAGGGCAGTGGCCGTCATGAGTCATTGTGCCGAGTGGCGTCGTTTTGTGAATATCGGAAGCTGTGCTACACGATATTTGGTGACCACGTACAGAACACAGCTGCGATTTTGGTATGGACTGCAAACTAGAGCAGCGAGCGAACATCAAATTCTGCGTCTAACACGGCAAATTGGGAACGGAGGCGCATGAAATGTTGCGGCAGCTTTATAGCAATAAAGCAATGAGTCGTGCGAGGTGTTTTGAGTGGCACTCGCGCTGCAAGAGCGGCAGAACGGCACTGGAAGAAGACGAGAGGTCAGGGCGACCATCCACGAGCAAATTCCCGAAAATGTGGACAAATTTAGGGAACTGGTGCACGAGGATCGTTGGAGAACCAAGAACCATCGTCAGAGAACCAAGAACCATCGTCGGAGAACCAAGAACCATCGTCGGAGAAACAAGAACCATCATCGGAGAACCATTCGTCAATGTGCCATACGGAACAGTGCAAGAAATTCTGACGTCGGATTTCAACATGCACCGCATTGCTGCACAGTTTGTGCCAATGATTCTGAACCCCGAACAAAAGGCGCTCCGTGTCGAACTCTGTCAAGATCTTCGTCAGCAGGTGGTGAATGAACCAACGTTCCTGTCGCGGGTTATCACTGGGGAGGAGACTTGGATCTACGGTTACGACCCGGAGCCCAAACAACAGTCGTCGCAGTGGAAGAGCCCGGCATCTTCACGACCGAAGAAAGCCCGACAGGTCCGGAGCTCAAGAAAAAGCATGCTCATCGTGTTCTTCGACCTTCGTGGGTTTGTGCACCGTGAATTCGTCCCCAAGGGTCATACCGTCACCGCCCTGTTTTACTGCGATGTTCTGCGGCGTCTTATGGAGGACATTCGCCGCAAACGACCTGAAATGTGGTGCTAGGGCGATTTTCTACTCAATCACGACAATGCAGCAGCTCACAGAGTGTTAGCAACATGCCAGTTTTGCAGCCGCAACAGCATGACTACCCTTTCTCACCTGCCGTACTGGCCGGATTCAGACCCCTGCGACTTCTTTCTGTTCCCGAAGATGAAGCTAAGCTCAAGGGTTGCCGTTTAGAAACCCTGGACGAGATCCAGCGCGAATCGCAGACGGTGTTTGACACGATTCGCGAACAGGACCTCCAGGGAGCATTCCAACAGTGGCAAAAACGCTGGCAACGGTGTGTCGCTGCTCAAGGAGACACTACTTTGAGGGAGATCATAGCCAGACTTAAGTAACGTAAGTACTTTGTTGTATATCGGCCTAGTCTCAGAAACCCTTCTAAAGATTGCCAGAGTGATATGGAAGAGAATTGTTCAAGACACAGAGTTATGAAAGAAACCTTGGGACACTTTCACTCAGTAGTGGACTGAAAATGGTTGATGACGATATGCTTTTAAAATTCATATTTAAAAAAACACAGATATTTGTCGCCACGAGTGCATTTTTTTCTGATGCCAAAGTTTCCTAATAGGTAGCAGAAAAATTCGATTTTACTTTTAGAAGACTATTGATTGCCCAATTTTTTTAATCATAGCGGGTTTGAAACTTTTGATCAAAGAAGTGTTCATTCTACCCAAGAATTCGGTGACATCGGTCTTGTTATAGTTTTAATGTTTCGGTAACTGAAGAACATCTCCCTTAACAATTTTAAAAACGAACTTTTCCGAAGAAAATCCTAATACCATAGAAATATCGCTAAGAACTTGGACATTAAACTGTAATTATGCTTTTCGATTTTTAAGCCTGGTAACAAATTCATCTTGAATCCGAATTGCGTTAACTATGCCAAAAAAGATTTACTTTCTTCATCACCATTAAATATGTGTTTCATCGACATTGTAGGCAGTTGATAATCTTAGTTAACATGCCAGAAATTGGCGACTTTAAATAGAAGATAATTCGTGAAATTTCAGTCTTAAATTAAAAAGGAATTCGAATAATGTAGCTTTAAGAAAAATGATAGCTATAGAGTTTACTACGTAGTATTGCTCATATTATGCAGGAAAAATTATCCTGGTTAGAAGTCATTTTCATAAAATTTACTGCGTGAAGTTTCCCTCAAAACCGTCAATTTCCAGGAGAGATGTTTCGATTGCAAACCTAAATTTGGATTGCACAGTACAATGGAGACGCGATACGTAGTTCTCAGTCGTTATCTTTTGTTATCTTAGCATCCCTTTTCATGTTTATCAAAAGACTAGAAGAAGAGACTTGCGTTCTCTGTTTCCAAAGAACGCAGAGAACCAGAGCAAAATCAAATAATTCCGGGTTGGACTCAAACCCATTCCTTCGAGCTCGAGAAGTAGGTGGTGTCACCACTTGATTAGGTTAAAACAAGAAGTATGCATAAGACTACAATTCGTTTAACTGTCCCACTAAATTAAGTGCATCTAATTTGGGTACTTCCATTAGCGTGCCCATTTCATTTAGTTAATAAATGCGTAACGAAGACACCACACACACACAAACACACACGCTCGCGCTTATAAGACTGAGCACGCGTTCATCATCCTCCATTTGAATTAAAACAAAAAAGATAACTTCCGCAGAATCATTGTAGTCTTAAGTTTTGAGAAGTTCAACACTGAGAAAACATAAATGACATCACGCAGCTGAAGAATCAGCCGTGTCCGCATTTCAAAATAATGACCCAGTTCTCTGCTCGCATGCACGCAGTTCTAAGAAGAGACTTCGAGCTCTCATGTCATTTAGATTTTCGGAGAATCGTGATACAACGTAACCGAAAATGAAGTTAGGTGGAACGGAGGTCGCGGAGAATCAGGAAAGTAAGAGACAGTGACAGACTACTTTGAGGAAACGTCTAACCACAACGAGTGGCCTTCGCTGGAAGCCAATCGAAGGGCTTTCCGGAAGCATTCATATAATTTCGCAAAGCTTGTGTACTCTTCCGTTGAACAAGCTTCAAATAAATATTCAGAAATTTGCAAACCCTTACCTCAGTCTCCCACCGTGATTAAAAGCCGGTAGGGATTTTATTCAGTATATAACAAAGAGTAAAAACATGCTTGTTTTTGGTCAATGAATTAATCCTAGACTGCTGGGGAAATTAATTAATTATACCCAAGGAATACACAACACATACATGCAAACACAACTACCAACGACAAGCCGCGAAGTGACCCCATTGCTCTTAAGTGCCATAATGACAACTAATGTAATACAAGGTGTAACGACTGTTAAAACATTGTGACGTACTAAAGAGGTAAAGCCCGTATCAAGACAACAAATCATTTTTTTTATTGGATGTTTAACGACCCCCGTGAGCAACTCAATCGGATATAAGCAGTCGCTCGTCCCTAATAGGGCCACTGGTTCCAGGGTAGGGAGAGATCCAGGGCCGTTAGACAAACGCAACATCTAGGCGTCACCGGGATTCGAACCCGGATTTCCTTCGGACGAATGATCGGAAGCCATCGCTCAGACCACTGCGCCACCGGGCGGGCCGACAAATCTGCAGCGGTACATTCCGTCCGTGTAGCTTAGTTGGGAGAGCAACTTACTCCGGGGTGAGGCTGTGCGGGCTTCGATCTCCGTCACGGACAAACTGTTTTGACATTGGCTCCCAAACGTAAAAATGGATATACTGGCCGCTGGGTTCTTCGAGAGTTTTGTAGTGTTTATTCTACACAAAGTCTGGAATTGGTAAAAATTCGTTCCTCGCTTCAAAAAAAAAAAAAAAAAAGGATGAAAAAGAGAAAGAAAAGAAAAAAATAATAAGAGGGAGATGGTGTGACGTACTGCAGAAGTAAAGCACGTGTCAAGAAGACATCTGCAGAGATACATTATCTGTAGCGATGTCCGTGTAGCTTAGTTGAGAGAGCAACTTACTGCGGAGTGAGGAGGGCGCGATTTCGATCCCCGTCACGGACAAATTTGTGTTTTCACAATATGGAGAAAACGACAGATCTACTTTTGGGGTTTAACTATTGCAGCTAAAATGGACAGAGTATCCGTAACGAGGGTCTCGGACTCAGTGAGGTATGAACAACTAACGCTCCTTGGCGTATTTTTTTTTTTGCATGCAATGAGCGCAAAAACACATCACTAAAGTTAAGAAAATAGTGTCCGAAAGCACCTACTATATGACGTGAGCAAACACTAATTAGCCCACACCATCAAATAGAATACATCCGGAAAAGTTCAATAGGTAGAGAATGCGAGTGTTTGATGCTCTAGTACACTGATGTCTACAGTAATGTCCAAACTTCAAGTTCGGAAGGCGTTCGCAAGGATAAAACAGAAAACACAGACCAGCGGATAGAGACGTTTGGCATAAAAAGAGACATAAGCATAAGGGTGATAAACACTTTATAACAACAGACAAATATGTACACGCTTTGCGTATACAGGGGCACATCAACAAACATACCAGAAATCATAGGAAAATGCCTTGGTTTTGAGGGTACTAGAAATCCAACATACCAGAAATCATAAGAAAATGCCTTGGTTTTGAGGGTACTAAACTATGGTATAACGTTTAAGGTTCACATATATCAAAATTAAATATCTTTGTGCCCGTGTTACCTATTTCTATTATCAAGAGCTACCGCACATAAGCCGTTTTATAATTAAGAATCCCATCTAAATCGGGCAATGTTCACGGAGGTTATCATGCGAAAATAATGGCTAACGAATCTCACGCATGCGCACTGCTCACATTTGCTGGCAAAAATCAAAAAACATTTTTGGCGGAACTGCTTCCAAAGTCGTTACGGAACAACGTATTGTATTTCATCGCAATAGAAGCATTTCTTCGTAAGTTATGACTCATAAGGGCGATGGAATGGATCCCGCCCCCTATGTCCTGACCTTTGACCGCATTTAGCCTATTCTCAATAGGCTTCGTCCCCAGTTTTTCCCTTACCACATACTAAAATTTCATCGAAATCAAACCATTTTTACGGGATTTTCTGACTGCCACTGGGAATTACATAGTGAATTGAAGTTACCTCCGGCGTGTGCTTTAGGGCACCAAATCCCGCCTGACAGACAGACGGACGGACAAAGCTGGAGCATATACGCTTCTTCAACCCACGGTTGGAAAGCATAAAAAATGCAATGCAGCGGTTGCGTAGTTTGATTGTACGACAGCTAATTAAGGTACCTATGTGAAGTTGTGGGTGTACCTCGCCGTGATATGTTTTGGATTTCGTCTAAAGTTGCTGGACCAATAAAAAGTTGACGTAAGTGAATTGCCTTTCTGTATATGTTTTCTCTGGCCCTAAAAACCTTAATTTAAAGTGAGTTATCCGGTACAATTAGTTGCATCGGATTTACCCTTAGTTTAATATTTATTCAGTCGGACATTTGGAACTTTAACATAACCAATCTTACATAACGTAAAAAGTGTTACGTTACACGTGTTTACATGGAGGTAACTGATAAATACTTAACGACAAATAGACGTTTGTACATAGAAAAGTGAACTTGTCAGAATAATATTAATACTCTCAAACTGAGTAGATGAATTGATGGCTGACGCATTTTCATCTCTGAAACTTTTCCAGCCACAGTTCCGTTTAATTCCCTTTTTTTTCTGTCTTACTGACATTTTTTACTCTGTATTCGCGCACTATATATATTGTATGTTTTCAACAATTTTTAACAATGAAAAAGGAAACAAATTAATAGGATGCATTGTTCCAAATGAATTAATTTTCCATACTTTACCGGTACAACTACATCCACGCAAACATAAAAAGTCCTGAAAGCGAAAGCTTTAAAATTTTTATTTTTCTCCAATCTACTTGCTTGTAAAATTTTTCATCTTTCTCTTACAAATCTTTTTTCTTATACATCATGAATTAACACCATTGTTTAAGGCTCGCAAGGTACTTCATTGCGAGAGATGGAAATAATTTAGATAAATATGAGTTTTTGACAACTCTACCATATAACTCTGACATGGGGCAAATTGTCCCTACACCATCTGTTCTTCACAATGTAACTTCGTAACTCGCAAAGTTAAACTACGTAAATCATCAACTCGATTTTGTTTTTCAATAAAGTGCTTAAAGATTTCTTCAGCATGAGTGCACATTTATCCGTATAATTTGAAGTGCCTGGTCTGACAAATAAAAGCGAAAAGCTTACATCACAAAATTTAAAAAAAAGAAAAAATCATAAAAATATACGTTAGAAGCAGCTATTTATTTTACAAGTGGTGTTTGAGAATTTTTCTCTACTTTTGTTACATATTTTATATTTCGCTTTTTATTTAGCGAAAAATAAATAAATAATCGAAAGGTTAATCATGGCATGTAATATATTTCGGAAATATACCTTACTTCTATTTAGTTTTGTAACAGAGCCCACAGAACATTGACTCTATTTTTGAGTATATGCTTGCCCGAATTATCAATTACAGGGATACAGACGACTTCCTTCCGTGAAAGCCATGAATGCCATTCCACTAAAAGGCATTGAATGCGAATTCCGACATTTGACAGGTGTTTAATTATGAAGATGGACCAAAAGTTATTAGTTATTCCTATTAAATAACCATTACAGTTATTTTTATTAAACAACCATTACAGTTATTTCTATTAAATCACCATTCAGTTACTTCTCCTAAATGTTAAAAGTTAAGTTATTTCTATTATATGCTATTAAAAAGTTAATACACTGACGGAAAAAAAAAATTCCCAACACCACGAAAAAATAGTTGTAGAGGAATGAAATGGCGGCAATACATTTGTGTAGGTAACATATGTAATCGATTAAGGTTTCAAGATCACAGCTCATTGTAAGCGCGTGAAGAGCCATTTTAAATGTAAAATGCTGGTGCATTAATAACCGGTGTAACCGCCTGAATGTTAAATGCAAGCACGCAAACGTTCATGCAATGTGTCGTACAGGTGCTGGATGTCAGTTTGTGGGATGGAGTTCCATGCCTGTTGCATATGGTCGGTCAATACAGGGACGGTTAATGCTGGTTGGGGGTGACGCTGGAGTTGTCGTCCAATGATGTCCCATATGTGCTCGATTGGTGAAAGATCTGGTGATCTAGCAGGCCACGGCAACATGTCGACACTCTGTAGAGCATGTTGGGTTACAACAGCGGTATGCGAGCGAGCGTTATCCTGTTGGAAAACACCCCCTGGAATGCTGTTCATGAATGGCAGCACAACAGGTTGAATCACCAAACCGACGTACAACTGTGCCGTCAGAGTGCGTGGGATAACCACGAGAGTGCTCCTGCTGTCATAGGAAATTGCTCCCCAAACCAAAACTCTAGGTGTAGGTCCAGTGTGTCTCGGCAGCAGACAGGTTGGTTGCAGGCGCTCACCTGGCCTCCTTCTAACCAACACACGGCCATCACTGGCACCCAGGCAGAACCGGCTTTCATCGGAAAACAAAACAGATCTCCACTCTGTCCTCCAATGGGCTCTAGCTTGACACCACTGACGTCGCAAACGGCAGTAGTTTGGAGTAAGTGGAATGCACGCTACAGGGCGTCTGGCTCGGAGCTGTCCTTCAAGTAACCGATCTGTAACAGTTCGTTGTGTCACTGTGGTGCAACTGCAGCTCGAATTGCTGCCGCAGACGCGGTACGATGCACCACGGCCATACGCAGAACACGGCGGTCTTCCCTCTCAGCAGTGCCACGTGGCAGGCCAGAACCCGGTCTTCTTGAGGCAGTACCTTCCCTTGACCACCGCTGCCAACAATCATGTACAGTGGCTACATTCCTGCCAAGTCGTTCTGCAATATTGCGGAAAGAAAATACACCTTCTCGTAGCCCTATTACACGACCTCGTTCAAACTCCGTGAGCTGTTGATAATGGCTTCTTCGTCTTCTTAAAGGCATTCTTGACTAACATCAACACACTACGTCGAATCTTAACGATAACTAACGCTCACGAACGTTACAGCGCGCATTTACAGCAAACCTGCTTTGCATGTTCCGAGGGGCGCTACTAGCGGCACACGTATGCGCCGAGCGCGAAATTTGCATAGACGTCATCTTACAGATGTACTCTCACCGCCTACCAACTGTCATTTATCTAACAAACCCCTTCTTGGTTTTGGGATTTTTTTTCCGTCAGTGTAGTTACTTCTATATTGAACGAAAAAGAAAAAACTTGAGAGGGTTTCTCGTTTGGTGGGCTGAATTTTTATCAGGATTTTCTGATTGCCACTGCGAGTTACATAGTGGATTGACTTACCTCCGGCGTGTGCTTTAGGGCCCCAAATCCCGCCTCCGACTAACTAAGTGGCGTTTTTCCGGTGTTTCCGTGAACGAAATGTGAATACACGGATGAATCCCAAAAATTAGTCCTGGACGTACTGACCCATTTTGGGGGATTTTCCCCTTGGACTGCCGTCGGCACTATTGGGACAAATAGAATGAGGTTAGAAAATTCATTCGAAAACGATGATATATAACATATCCAAATTACAGAACAAAAATTCAGTGGCATTTCAGTATAATATATATTAGGCAACGTAAACAGTTGTTTCATCTGGGGCGTCCACTCTATCGAACATACACACAGCCCAACCATGTGTATTTATTGAAGGTGTTTCTTTCTTAATAAAAGGAGTCTCAATGTCTTGATTCATATGTAGTTTACCTATGGAAAATTTCAGTTTTAATTAGAAATTTGTGGTAATTTTGATTTCTATTTATTTTTAAATTTTTGTTTGTGTGTAAACTTAGAAAAATACTGCTAAACAGTGTCGTAAAATATGAGAACACGTGTCACATATCTATATTTTCTGTTTTCTGAGATGATAAAAACTTATTATTTTGTAACTCCAAACATTTATGCTATTTATGTAACGTCAGAATCAAGAGTATTTTTGGAATAAAGTAATGCACCCCTAATTCGTCCATCATGACCGACCAGTTTATGAGAAATTTCCACTCAAAGTGGAAATTTCTCATAAAGTCCAGGTGATGTCACAGCTTGTTTGGTTATTTCCCTTTGATAAAAATAACCCAAAACTACGATATTCTTTCATCAAATCTGATGAGCGTCACTTCCTAGATTTATTTGCTCAAGGAGATTGGAAAACTACCAAGTAATGTGCCTATCGTGTACAAGAAAAAAGCAAGATCACGTTATTCCGGTGCAGATCGAAAATCAATAGCAACATTTCACATATCAAGGCCACGGATTACTAGGTATTTTTATTTGTAACCTGAGCAGAGGAGATGAACGAAGAACAGGGATGAGCAAAGCGATAATGTTCTACTATCATACCACCCTTACATGCTATTTTAAAAACGCTCCTCATGACTAACATGTAGGGTTTTGCTACTTGGTTTCTTCGATGGCAAAAATTAGAGCATCTGGCCTTCGGAGACAATTACTTAACTATCGAGAGAATTTGAAGGTTTCTGATCAAGATTGCATAAGGAGCACATGTCTGCGATGGAAAAATTGTCTGAAAAATGTTCATACTCTTTCGTAGATTTTTGGGGGCTGATTTCTTTACCATTTTTCCACAAAATAAAAATTTAATTTCGCTATCTGTTAACGTCTGTTCTTACTTACAAAACAATTATTTTAAATTTAGCTCCTTTGTTTACTAAATTTACCAACATTTGACAAACTTACTGTAAAATCATTATGTTTGCAACAAACAGAAGATATTAGGGTCTGTAAGACCTTATCCACACTGAAAAAAGTAAACTAAGTTAATCATTCGGCTTAACTAAATAAAATCGACCTGCCGTTGTTTGACCTTCCCTCGTTAAAAGAAACTGGCGGAGGCCAAGCGACAGCGGATCCATTTACTGGCACCAAACCATCTAGTTTACTTTTGCAGTGCGAACAAGCGTTAAGTGGCAGTGAGTAGTTGTGCCACGAGTCACCATAATTCCGGTTTAATTCAGTTTCTCAGCTATGACGAAACATTTATATCCTGCGCTCCCTTATCTTTGGCTTCTGTTCAGTTGCATTTGGATGTTTGTGGGTAACAGTTCTGTAGTAAAGAGAGTTCTTTTCTTTCATTAGTGGTGTAGTGTTTTGCGATTTTGTGTTTCTACCATTACCATAGAGAACTGAATGGCATCAAGGTTGTGCCTTAATTCCCCACAAAACTTTTGTTAGGTGCGTTAGGACTTTGTTCATAACAATCAAAAAAGAAACCTCACAGACTTTGTGAAAAATGTATATTATACATAATTGGGTGCAAAACCTGGTGATCAGGATAAGTCGTAGGCTTCACATAAGGTATGCTCTGTTTCTGTAGAACTCAGACAGTGGTCGAAAGGTAAGAAACCATCTTTCCGTTTTGGGGTCCCTATGATCCGGAGAGAATCTAGAAATTATAGTGATGACTGCTACTTTAGCTCTTGCACAGGAGTGCAATCCAAAAAATGGGAAAGAAGGTTTCTACCTGAACCTCCCACCTGCGATCCGCCCTGTATCTAATGGTCCCGGAATACTATAGTGCCCTTTCCACGAAATACATTAAAAGAAAGACCTATCGATTCTGGAGGACCAAGATTCTGATGAGCATTCTCAGGGTGATTCATACCGCAGAGCACCTCAGCTTTTACCACAGAGTGAATTGAACCATTTAGCCAGAGACTTAAATCTTCCTAAAGATTCTGTAGATAAGTTAGGCTCTAACCTTACGGAAAATAACTTATTGGCTACTGGTATCTATTTCTCGTGGTATAGGAATAAAGAAAAATATTTCATCCCATATATCTCTCAAGATGCGTACTTAGAGTAATGAAGTGATGTTATTGGATTGATGTAAAAATTCAACATTGACTACAACGTGGACGACTGGTGACTCTTTATTGACTGATCGAAAATAAGTCTTAAAATAGTGTTGTTACACAATGATAGTAAGAATTATTAAGTCCCAGTTGGCTATTCTGGGCTTCTGAAAGAAAGTTATGAAAACGTAGCCTTTGTTCTCACGAAGTTAAACTGCAACCATCACAGATGGATGATATGTATTGATTTTTAAATAATGTCCGTGCTCCTTCGGCAGCAAAGAGGATACACAAAATACCTATGCTCTTTGTGAGAATGGGACAGCCGTGCGAATGGCCAGCACTGGATTAAAAAACAATGGCCAAACAGGGTTGCTTTAAAACTCGGAAACAAAAATGTTATCCAGGAAAATCTGGTTGATGGAGAGTGTTTTACGTTTCTGTATACAGAGTTTCTCGGATTTTCAGATGCCAAATTGAAAAATCATTTCGGCGGACCAGACATTAGAAAATTCCTGAAAGACCATGATGGGTTTGAAACATAAACTGAAATTGCTGAAATTGAGGCTAAAAATGCTTTTAAGGAAGTTACTGAGAAGTTCTTGGGTAACTACAAAGATCCAGACTACTAAAAAATCGTAGAAAACATTCTAGAAAAATTCAAAGCATTAGGTTGTTCAGTGAGCTTGAAGGTGCACTTTCTGAAAGTTCACTTGGACTACTTTCCTGTAAACCTCGGAGCCGGTAATGAGGAATAACGAGGAAGATTCCACCAAGACATAAATGAGAAGGAACGACGATCCTAGGGAAGATGGGACGTCAACATGATTACACAATACTGTTGGATGCTGCACAGAGAACATCCGCAAGTTGTGTATAGAGGAAAATGCACCAAACGAAGCTTTGAAGGAAAAAAAAATTATAAGGATTGTAAATATAAATAACACTTTGAACTGGTTCTTTGAAACGTAGTTTTACATTAAAATATTTTTAACTTTTTCTAATAGAAATAAATGTTTTATTAGAATACATATGAATATGCTATTTTCCCATATTTTCCCATTCATTTTGTGAAAAATCCATACGTCTTAGAGGAATGTCGTAGTCAGTTTTGAAATTAGTAAACGAAATATCTTTAGAATCAGCCAAAAACTTGCGGACAATTTTCAGTGACTCACATTATTTAGGCCTGTGTAATTTACAGAAAATGACGCTTTCTTTAAAACGTTTTAGTGTGATCGTCTTAAAAGTGTCGGCAACGGAATTAAAAAAATGAAACAACGATGCGTTGCAGTTTGTTCAATCATTTAGCACATTGAGAAAACGCATTGCTCTGCAGTCACCAGACATTTTACAATAAGTGATACTAATTCACTATAGGAAAAAATATTGCTATGGAACTCGTGGCCCACAGTCCCGATTTATTTTCATAAGGCCAGACACACAATCTAAGATCGGAACAGTCGGGCGCACTCTGGATCAGAGGTATCAAGAAGATCGTGCTACACAGACATTTAGTAGCGAGCGTTAAATTGGGATAAATGCCTAATTTTAATCACGTTAATACAATTTAAAAAGAAGCGAATGCAACATAATTTCTCTAAAAATAAAATTAAACTGAACATATGCAAATTCGATTTACGTCAAGTGCTTGAGAGATCCGAAAAGATTAATTTTTCTTCCATCGACAATGTTTAATTTCAATATAATAGGATTTAGGAGGAATGCACGCGGCAGTTTCCACCATGAACAATCAGCTTAAGTTTTGAAGCACGTGCATACTTTTTTTATTGTTTCTTTCATTTGTCACAAACGCGTGATAAGCCTGTGACGTGCCTGCCCCGCAGGACGGACATGAGATAAAGGCATATTGCAGTAAGAGCATATGGCAGTGCAGTATAGTGGATAGCACTCGGAGCTCTGAAGCCGAGAGTTGTGGGTTCGAATCCCGTCCCTGGAATAAAAATGATGAAGAAATTGACTTCGTCATATTGGCGCCCGAATTTCAAGGCTGACCTGGTTTCTCGCAATGGTGCGATGTTCTTTCCACACCGCGGGACAAGAAAAATGAGAATCCCTTCTTCTGTGCTTCGAAAAAATAAATCAGTGTGATGTTATGTTCACACACCAAATTGTCTGGGATTTCTCAAATGAAAATTCTTCATCGGATGACTGCCTACAGCGTCACATGGTCCCGACTGACCCGTGGACCATGACTCCCCGGGCCCTCTTACCGGGGGGGGAGATGTAACTTGCCTGTCCCGCAGGACGCACATAAGATAAAGGCAGATATCAGTGAGAGCACATGCCAGTGTAGTATGGTGGGTAGCACCTGGAGCTCCGGAGCCGAGAGTTGTGGAATCAAATCTCGAGCCCCTGGTATAAAAATGATGGAGATATTCACTTTGTCATAAGTCCTTTACACAATCCGCGTCTATCTTTAGAAGTTCACTGTCTCAATGTCAACTAGAGATGTGTCGTTCGAAAGAAACGAATCAGCAAACTGAGTCATTGGAGAACGAATCTTTTCTGGAAAAAATCGATTCCGCAAAAGCAGCCGATTCCTTGAATAAATTAGTTTTTACTAGACACCGAAATGTCACCATGGTGTCGGTGAGGTTCATGTTCTGGTCAGAAAATCTTACCTTATTCACAACAGTACAAATGCAATAAATTACGTAGACCTTTCGAAAGGAACTTATATAAAAATCAAGGAAAAAAATTCCATAGGAATTAAAACCAAATTTAAACTTAAAGTTCGTCCACTAAGCTGGAAACTGCCAACAAACCAAATGATCCGGCTCAAAATCGTTTCTCTAGACACAAATCGTTCTCCAAACCGAAAGAATCACTGACTGAAACGAACGAATTGACCCGTACGTGAGTCGAATCGAAATAATCGATTCTTGCAAAAGAATTGGGTAATCCATCTCTAGTGTCAACTGTTCTTAAAAGAAAAAACGAGTTAAAAGCGGTCCGGTCACAAGACGTCTGTCACAAACAACATGCTTCTTGCCTCTCGAAGAGTCATTTGCAATAAGCCGCTGAGAACGTGACAGGTCCAGCCTGCCGACTTGAGTAGCACTAATGTACATGGTATTCCATTCGCTACTTTACCCAAGTTTTTATTAATAACATCGTCAATACTTACAGTAAATGAATAACAATTGGTACGAACATAGCTTCATCCATAGACAACAGAACCGTATCATAAGAGATGTTCACAGTGTCCGCCCTGTGCATCGAGACAGGCTTGAACACGATACACCATATTTCGGAAAGTTTGCGCCAGTTGCTCCGGCGTAATCGCTTCCACTGCCTCGCAGATATTGTTCTTCGATGCCTCAAGGGTTGTCGGCTTGTTTCGAAACACCACTGATTTGAGATACCCCCAGAGAAAGAAATCAGGGGGTGTTAGGTTAGCAGAACAAGGTAGCCACATTCCTTTAGAAATCACGCGATCTCCAAAAAATGGCTTAATTTCAGCTATACTCACATGTGATGTATGGCAAGTTGCCCCATCTTGTTGAAAATATTTAGTGGCCAGCTCCTCAGGGTTTAGATGGTTAACGAATGCCTGAAAAATGTGCATGTAGACGGCTGTTGTGACCGTATCCTGATAGAAGATGGGCCTAATGATCCGCCGACATCACAGTGACCACCACACTCCAATTTTTTGTGCGTGAAGTGGTTTCGGTTGGTTGGTTGGTTGGTGGATTTTATTGGCGAAAGGGCCAGGTTTGGCCAAAGAGCGCCAGACAAAGAACTATCAGCCACAGATTTTTAAAAACGTGGAAAATGATTAAGAGCAGACAGGCTTGGTAAAAGTTGAAAAAGAGTATGATGAAAGCTGTGAAGACAAGGTAGTTAATTAGGTTTATATAAAAATTTATTAATTTAATATTAGAATTATATATATATATATATATATATATATATATATATATTTTTAAAAAACACAACTACACAAAGGATGAGTCACTCTCCTCCCCCCACACTCCTCTGCAATGCTGGCAGAGGGCGGGGACGAACTGTCACTCTCCTCCCCCATGTTCCTCTGCAATGTTGTTTGAGGCTGGGGACGAACTGTCACTCTCCTCCCCCTATGTTCCTCTATAATGTTGGTTGAGGGTGGGGACCTCGCTGAGGCCGAGACAGTTGGATGGACACTGCACACCTTTGCGGATTGAGGGCCGGGTCTTCCGCACGTGCAGGCTGTCGGATGGAAACTGGAAGAGACGGTCGGCAGCAAAAGAGAAGGCCCAGAATCAGGTATTCGAAAAATCTCTAGCTCGGGGAAAAACACCTGTGTCGCTTGGTCAGCTGTAGATCGCTTGGCAAGGGCGGCGAGAGCTACAGGGCGCGGAACAAAGGGCAGCACGGGTTGTGGCAGAGACTGAACTACTGCGGCAAAAGTACGCTGTCGGGTGGTGGGTATACCCAACTTGGCCTTGGCAGCAGGGTACGAGAGGCCTTCCAGGGTCTTGAGCCGCTGGATCGCCATCTCGTCCTTCCATTTCATACAGTTGCGGGAGTAAGCTGCATGGGCCTCACCGCAGTTAACACAGCAGGCCGCAGAAGTGCAACCATCCCCGTCATGTTCACTGGAGCCACAATTTGCGCAACGAGCGGAACTCTTACAGAAACGTTGTGAATGCCCGTACCTCTGGCACCTGAAACAGCGCAGAGGACTGGGAATGTACGGGCGAACTCCACAGACCAAGTAGCCAGCCTTGATTTCGGTCGGAACTTTCGGGGAGTTAAAAGTCAAGATGACATTTTTTGACTTAATCATGGAACCATCACGCCGGAACATCATACGACGTGCAGCAATAACACCTTGATCAGCAAGTTCAGTCACGAATTCGTCTTCACTGCATGGCAAGAGATCAAACTCCGAAATAACACCCCGAGAGGTGTTAAGAAACGGGTGAGGTGTCACTTTTACAGGAATGCCTTGAAGACTAGTGAGGTTCAGAAAAGTGTTACTCTGAGAAACACTGCAAGTTTGGACAAGCAGGTCCCCAGAGCGAAGCTTTCTCACAGACTTCAAGGGGCCAACCGCAGCGTCCAAAGCTTTAGAAATGAAAAAGGGAGATCTGGTGGACAGTCTCTCATGCGGATCGATGGATTCTACAAGCAAGTGAGTAGCATGCGTAGTCACAGCAATCGAGGGGAGACGACGCTTCGGAGCGACTGGTACAGCTGCCGAAGAAGAGGTTCCACATTCTTGGTCCAGGTCAAGGTCTAAAGACCGTTTACGGGTATGAGACTTGGTAGGTTGAGAAGACGAAGGACAGTCGTTGTCAACTATCATTTTGTCAGGTGACTTAAATTTGGAGTTTTTGTTCTTTTTACCCATGGAAAAAAAGGAGGAAGATTCGTCTGCAGACTACTCCACCCACCACCGAGCCCTACAAGGGAGAACTGGAGGTCTGCAAGCCAAGAAAATGACGCTGGACACAGTTCTGGAGCTTATACGTTGCAGATATAGTCCGTTGGCTGTGATCACACGCACTCGGCGGACACTTCGGCCTCCGGGTACCGTCATGCCAACGCCTTTGGCATGATCCCACAGCCCCCGGGCTCACCCTGCCGTGCTATACGACAAAAGCCGCTAAAGCCCTGCACACAACTTGGTACAAGACTTCTGACTAGAGGTGGGTTAGTCTCTAGCCTCCCGTTTACAGCGAAGCCGGGGTCGAAGAGGAGTGTTGGCACACAGGAGGCACTTAACCGGTCTCCTGCGACCTCAGCCGCCAGACATCCCATTTCCGCCTCACGGGTCTCCGCACGCGGCAAACATGCAGGTAGGTCTAGCACCCAAACCAGCTAAAAGGAAAAAAGAAATCCAAAGAAGACAAATCCTGGCAGGGAACCTTAACGGAATCTCAGCAACCTACGAACTGAGCGGTTAATAAAATCAGTTAGTGGTGGAGGGTAACAAAACCACAAGACCGGGGTGTTAGTACATAACGTGGTAGAGATTAGGTAGAGAACACAACACGGGCAACTAGCCAGTGGAGAAAATAAATAAAAACGAAAAAGCGAGACACAAGACCAGCTCGGGATCGTGGGGCCGCGACTCCCCAACAGCTGGATGAACAGCTGTCCCTGCAAACACCAAAATAAAAAAGGTAGCGGTGGCGTGACATCAGATGGTGACCAGTCACAAGGTCAGCTCGGGCCGTGGGGGCGCCGCTCCCCAAATAACTGGAAAACCAGTTATCCCCGTGCGGGGTGAAGTGGTTTCTCGATAAATGCGTGGATTTGTTGCTGCCCACATACGCGTGTTTTTTGTGCGTTTATGTATCCCGATAAGTGAATCCACGCTTCGTCGGAAAAAAGGTGTGGTCCAAGATGTCCTGTCGTTCCGCAACAAATGCCTGAAACCACTGACAGTACCCCCATTCTTTTCTCTTGGGCTGGCGATTTCAGTTCGTGAACAGCAGACAAACGCTACGGATACATTTCAGCCTTTTTCACTGCTCTATGACACGTGCTCTTTGACGTACAGGTTTCATGGGCAAGTCTACGCAAAGGTTTCCGTGGCGAAGCAAGAAGTCTTTGCTGGACGTCCTGCAGTACTGTTTCTGACATTTCGGGAGGGCCCCCTCCATGCAAATCCTGTAACGTTTCATGGGTCTCCAGCGTCTTAACCAGTTGCAGAATACTCATTTACTTGGTGCTGTCAGACATCCGAATTTCCCAGGAAATTCACACTGACACTTCTTTATCGACTTACTCTTCTAATAAATACGGACAAGGTACACACTGTCGGGTATGGTTAACTCAGAGGACATCGTTAACGCATACGATAAGCCTTGCCGCAAACAAACAACTGAACTAACCTCGGGGAATCACGAACCTGACATGCGCGACGTCCAATGTCGCATCCCAACAGGCATTGAAGAACAACATCTGCGAGGTAGTGGCAACGATTACGCCGAAGCAACGGTGACGGATCACTTTGTCCGTGTTCATTTCGTCCACGCTCACTTCGTCCAACGTTCATTTCGTCCAACGTTCATTTCGTCCAACGTTCACTTTGTCCACTGTTCACTTTGTCCACTGTTCACTTTGTCCACTGTTCACTTTGTCCGCTGTTCACTTAGTCCAATGTTCACTTAGTCCAATGTTCACTTCGTCCAATGTTCATTTCGTCCACCGTTTACTTTGTCCACGTTCATTTCGTCCTCAGAATGAATGAAAATGTAACGAATATAACGTACTTTGAATAAAAACAGCGGAAAAAAGGCTAGGCCTAGTGCCTATGAAATAATATTTAGTGCCTGAGCAAATGCGCAATATTATTACCTTAATTTGATGTGAAAATGTTAGAAATATGACGTACTCAGAATAAAAACAGTGAAAAAGGCCTTGGCCTAGGCCAAATAATATTTCGTGCTTGAGCAAAAGCGTGATATTATTACCTTGACTTGATACGTAAACATTATGAATACGACATCCATAGAATAAATATTGCAAAAAAGCCTAGGCCTAGGGCCCATGAAATAATGTTTAGTGCCCTGAGCAAATGCGCAATATTATTACCTTGATTTGATATGCAAATATTATGAATATGACGTGATTAGAATAAAAACTGTGAAAAAGGCCGCGCCCTAGGGCATATGAAATAATATTTAGTGCCTAAGTAAAAGCGCAATATTATTACCTTGAGTTGATAGGTGAACGTTATGAATATGAGATCTGTAAAATAAAACTGTTGAAACGGCCTAAGCCTAGGGATTTTGAATTAATATTTCGTGCCTCAGTAAAATCACAATTATTACCTTGAGTAGGTACATAAACGTTTTGAATATGACATCAGCAGAATAAAAACTGTCAAAAGGCCTACACATGAGGCATAGTAATTAGTATTTAGTGCCTAAGTAAGTAAAAGAGAAATATTAATAACTTGGCATCTTATGTAAATATTTTGTGCCTAAGTAAAAGTGCAGCGTTATTGAAAAATCCCACCTTATAGTCCTTTTCCGAACATAGCGTGAGCAATGCTGTAGTGATTGACATCGTACCACACAAAAGAGTTAAAAAGCTCTTCAAAGTTAAGTTCCTTGTTTTACTTTAAATAACATTTAAAATCGTTATATTTTAATCGAGAAACTCTGACAGAAAAAAATCGCTTACAAGCAATTTCCACTGACCTTTTCTTCTGCCTATAACAAAAGCTCCATGAAAACAAAAAAATGCGACGGTATTCCATTCATTCTGAGGACGAAATAAACGTGGACAAAGTGAACTGTGGACGAAATGAACAATGGACGAAGTGAACATTAGACTAAGTGAACAGCGGACGAAGTGAACAGTGGACAAAGTGAACGTTGGACGAAATGAACTGGACGAAGTGAGCGTGGACGAAATGAACACGGACGAAGTGATAGGGAACCGAAGCAACAGCGGACGAAGTGAACAGTGGACAAAGTGAACGTTGGACGAAATGAACTGGACGCAGTGAGCGTGGACGAAATGAACACGGACGAAGTGATAGGGAACCGAAGCAACTGGCGCGAAATTTCCTAAATATGGAGTCTCGTGTTCAAGCCTGTCTCTATGCACAGGGCGGAAACTTTCAACATATCGTATGACACGGTTTTATTTTCCATGGATAAAGGTATGTTCTTACCAAATATCATTCAATTACTGTAATTATTCACCATGTTATTAATAGAAACTTGGGTAAAGTAGCGATTGGGACGCATTGTACTTCAATGTAAACAAAAACAATGATGCAGAAAACTTTCTCACGCTACTCGGTGGGAAAGATGACAACGAAGAAAGATTCTCTTGTTATCACAGCAGCATAGCCGACTTCCATTAAACATTGTTTACATAAAAATCAGCAAATGTTTAATTGCCTTCTTAACTGACACCTTCATTTACGCACATCGGCAAAGCGAATTGTTTCGTTTGAAACAACATTTTAAAATAAACTGTTGAGTCGTTGACCTTTGCGATGAGAGATATGTGTTCACTACGAGTTTTATTACTATTCTTATTCATCAGCAATTGACATTTATGAGATACGATTTATGTTTTCGAATTATATCTGATAAAGGTTGATTTACTAAGAATCCATACGAAATTCCTAAACCACCACGATTTACTTGAAAATCTGTAAACATAATTTACACCGTTTGGAACAAGTACAGTGTGTTTCACAGGGTGCTGACAGCTTAAATCATAAAAAAAACTAGTTTCATTGTAGTAGACGGAAAATAAACTACATTACCGTTAAGAGGGATCAAAAGGAAATTATCTAATAAGTTTTTCGAAATGCTTGCCATTCGCTGCCAGTACGTGACACAAAATCGTAGAGTGGTAACTGAAACATGTGATCCAGAATTGCTAGAATTTCACGTTCGATGGCGTGTCTAAGGTGTAGCAGTGTTGTTGGCCTGTCACAATATACTCTATCTTTCAGATAGCCCCATAAGAAGAAATCCAATGGCGATAGATCAGGGCTATAAGGAAAAGAAAGCCAAGATAGACCATCAGAAAACCGCTGTGGGAAACCTCTAGTGATGACGCGTGTCCCATAGTGCTGCTGAATCAAATCAAAGACGTTACCGGTTGTGTGCGGTGGCGCTTCGTCCTGTTGAAAAGTGTGGCTTCGGATCCAATTTTTTCGGTATGCAGCAGGAACAACCCGCTTCTGCAGAAGGCCACGATATACAACAGCGTTCACAGATGAATCAATGAAAAATGGTTCATAACGCCGTCAGCATACAATGCACACCAAACAGATAGCCTCTGTGGATGGAGCTGCTTCACAACTGTGAACTCAGGCTTCTCGCTTCCCCACATGTGATATTTTTGACGGTTCACATAACCATTTAACCAGAAATGCGCCTAATCGCTGAAGACAATGGGTTTTGCATCAAAGTTTTCTCCATCGATCATTGAACAGATTGAGTTGGCAAACTCCTCTCGCTGCAACACGGTTGCTTCGTTCAAAGTCTGCTGCATCTGAATCTTGTAGGGAAACATCTGCAAATCGGAATTTGCAATGTGCCATGCCGAAGCTCGACTAACTTGCAGTTCCTGAGCAAATTTCTTCATTGAAATTCTAGGATCTTGCTGCAGAATATTGCAGGCAACTTAAATGCTCTCTTGCGTTCGCACCGCGTTCTGCTTAGTGGTCATCGCCATCAGGTCATCCGCAACACTCCTAGTTCGTTCTAAATTTTTTTATCAAGGCATTCATTCTTGCACGAGACAGCTTGCGAGGATTCGTAAACACACTACTCCATTTTCTTAACATGTTCGTCGGCGTTTCGCTGCACATATGCCAATTTTTGACGATAAAAACTCTCACTGCAGTCGTATATCGCTCCATTTTCCAACTGACGCGTTCGCGATCAAACCATTTCTACACGAATTCTTTCATCTCACGATGATCTCCTGATACTTCTGCCGCTATCTAGAGAAAGCTTCAAGCGATATTGAAGAAAAACTTTGTCAGTAGCCTGTGAAACACCCTGTATGATTCCTTAAAGGTGAGAAGTTATCTTAACGACATGTTGTTTTGTGTGCTCTAAAGAAGGCGATTACCTCTGCATTTCCTAATATATGCAGGACTCACTACCTATACAATTCACTGTAGCTTATCAGATATGATGTTCATTTGACCATTTAATGCATAATTATATAATCTAGGAGTGTTTGCTACCTGACTTAATATGGCTCAGTAATTTAAGATGTAGTTATAATTAGCTGGATGTGATGGATCATGTTACTGACAGAAAAATAAAATGTGTTCTCCCTTATACACCTATACACGGAATGCATAATTTATTGTCACATCAGACCCATCTACAAATCGTCTCTACCCGGCCATAACAATGCGACAAGGAAAATGCACTGGCACTTATAAATAGGTAAGTTGCATACCTGCTGTGTAGCTTACCAGAGACAGTAAAAATGGCTAAATAGAGCTGCCTGCACGAGTTCTATCGTGAACAGGCAGTCTGTGTAAAGAAGCCGGAGTGCTCCATTTTTGTGACTTTCTCGTGCAACCGTCGCGCGACTGCATCGAAACTAGAAGCCGCCAGGGAAAATGTGTCCCCAAACGATCCATTGATGTTAGCGGTGAGCGCTGTCCATCTGGTATTGTAACTTCCGACTGGAATGCCACATTGGAAAGGATAACGTCGACATTCAAAGAAAAGGCACTACGAAGATTTGTGCAAACGTCATTCGAGGAATGATAGCAGCCGACCGCCACATCAAGTACTCTTGTTAACAGTACGTTACCAGGATATGAGGCAACAGACGGTGAAGGTACATTGCCTCTGCACTGTAGAAGAGAGGAAACGTGTAGCTTCGTACAACGAATAGAAACTCCATTTACAATACACGGAAGGAAAGGTGCGTATAGGGTGTAAACCACACGAAGCCGTGGACCACAACTGTCAAGACGGAATGTTACAGGCCGTTGAAGGCGATGTAATGTTCTGGGGTGTATTCTCGTGAGCCACCTTGGGGCTTTTGTATCTACTGACATTACGATCAGCATATAAGGCTATGTTTACGTACTCTCAGAACACCTGTACCCGTTCGTGGCTATCCATTTCCCACAGCAGGATGCCTTCTTTTAATTAGATACCATCCCATCTGATTGCTTCCGTTTACGATGGACTACCGTGAAGAGCATTTCACTGATTTCGCAACCTTCGAATTGCTCTCACCATTGTAACTTGAATTCAATTAAGCATTTGATGGAAAAAGTACAGCTCTCCCCACTGACCTAGCTCTCCCTACTGAACTGTTGATGTCTGAGTGATACGAAAATTGAAGATTAGGTTATTTGTATCACCCCCTCACGCAGATAAAGTACTACATCGCTCTAAACTTTTATTAGAGCAAGAAATACACTGACGGAAAAAAATCCCAACACCACGAAAAAATAGTTGTAGAGGAATGAAATGGCGGCAATACATTTGTATAGGTAACATATTTAATCGATTAAGGTTTCAAGATCACAGCTTAATGTAAGCGCGAGAAAAGCCATTTTAAATGTGAAATGCTGGTACATTAATAACCGGTGTAACCGGCAAAATGTTGAATGCAAGCACGCAAACGTTCATGCATTGTGTCGTACAGGAGCTGGATGTCAGTTTGTGGGATGGAGTTCCATGCCTGTTGCACTTGGTCGGTCAATACAGGGACGGTTAATGCTGGTTGGGGGTGACGCTGGAGTTGTCGCCCAATGTTGTTCCATACGTGCTCAATTGGTGAAAGATCTGGTGATCTAGCAGGCCACGGCAACATGTCGCACTCTGTAGAGCATGTTGGGTTACAACAGCGGTAGGCGGGCGAGCGTTATCCTGTTAGAAAACACCCCCTGGAATGCTGTTCATGAATGGCAGCACAACAGGTTAAATCACCAGACCGACGTACAACTGTGCGATCAGGGTGCGTGGGATAACCACGAGAGTGCTCCTGCTGTCATAGGAAATTGCTCCCCAGACCATAACTCCAGGTATAGGTCCAGTGTGTCTCGGCCGCTGACAGGTTGGTTGCAGGCGCTCACCTGGCCTCCTTCTAACCAACACACGGCCATCACAGGCACCCAGGCAGAACCGGCTTTCATCAGAAAACACAACAGATCTCCACTCTGTCCTCCAATGAGCTCTAGCTTGACACCACTGACGTCGCAAACGGCAGTGGTTTGGAGTAAGTGGAATGCACGCTACAGGGCATCTGGCTCGAAGCTGTCCTTCAAGTAACCGATTTGTAACAGTTCGTTGTGTCATTATGGTGGCAACTGCGGCGCGAATTGCTGCAGCAGACGCGGTACGATGTGCCACGGCTATACGCCGTACACGGGGTCTTCCTTCTCAGTAGTGCCACGTTACTGGCCGGAACCCGGTCTTCTTGAGGCAGTACCTTCCCTTGACCACCGCTGCCAACAATCATGCACAGTGGCTACTTTCCTGCCAAGTCGTTCTGCAATATTATGGAAAGAAAATACACCTTCTCGTAGCCCTATTACACGACCTCGTTCAAACTCCGTGAGCTGTTGATAATGGCTTCTTCGTCTTCTTAAAGGCATTCTTGACTAACATCAACACACTACGTCGAATCTCAACGATAACTAACGCTCACGAACGTTACAGCGCGTATCTACAGCAAAACCTGTTTTGCATGTTCCGAGGGGGCGCTACTAGCGCCACACGTATGCGCCGAGCGCGAAATTTGCATAGACGTCATCTTACAGATGTATTCTCACCGCATACCAACTGTCGTTTATCTAACACAACCCCTTCTTAGTGTTGGGATTTTTTTTCCGTCAGTGTAGTATTGTAATGCATTCGCTAAAATTGTGAACCCAGAAGGCCCACTTTTTAAGAGTTCTTAGCGTACCAGAACCCCTCCCCTCCGTAGGAGTCTGAACATGAGCCGTGGAAATGCCTTTTGGTAATTCAGTTCTACCTTAATAGTAGAGGTCAGTCTGTCCCGCTTGAATGTTTTCCCACTTAGCATCATCCCTGATTGGGTGTAGGAGAACTGGCAACAAAAATTTTAAGGGGCCGTATAAAAAACTGCGTTTTCGACCGCTTCTGGGCCACGTCAGCAGAGGTTGGTTATCTGAATCACATAAAATTTCCGTAATGTCGTATTTTCTCAACTGCGATATTTAATGCAATTCATTATAAAAAAATGTTTATAATCTACAACTCAACAGAAGAATTTCACGGTTTAAAAACTACAGATCAATATAGTCTCTGCAAACGCAGGAAGTATGTCTGGAGGGGGAGGGGAGTTATACCAATAATATAAAATATAAAGAATTCCTGGTCCGATCCGGTGACTTTCAACGTTTACAAACTACAACTCTACAAATTATCTGAGGACACGTGCAAACGCAGGAGACCTGTCGGTGGAGGGGGGGGGGCTCAATACCGAAAAAAATGAAATGTGAAAAGTTTGTAGCCCAATCGGGAGATTTTCGGCCTTTACACACTACATGTAAACAAATTATTTGAGGGCATGTGCTAACGCAGGAAACCTAGAGAGGGGGGGGGCTTAATACCAAAAAATATAAAGAATTTTCGGTGTTTACACAGTACAGCTCAACAAATTCTCTCCGAGCATGTGATAACGCAAGAACCCTTATAGGGGGCAGCTCGTCGACAGGTTTCTTGCCTTTGCACGCGCCCTAAGGTAATTTGTTGAGCTAAAGTTTGTAAACGCTGAAAATCTTCCGATAGAAACAGATATTCTTTATATTTTATGTTTTCGGCATTATCCCCCCCCCCTCCTTCCTCCGACAAACAGATTTCCTGCGGTAGCAGAAGCCCGCAGAATTTTGTAGAGTTGTAGTTCGTAAACGCTGAAAATCTCCGTATCAGACTGGAAATTCTTTATATTTTATATTTACGGCATTACCCCCCACCCCCGACAGTTTTCCTGCGTTAGCATATGCCCGCAGAATTTTTCTCGCACGGATAATTGTACGTAGGTTTATCGAGAACCGGTAGTTCAGGCAATCAATTTAGTTTGATAAGGACTGGAAACGGGACAAAGAATGTTATATATGCGCACTTTGAATTAATTTCAAAAAATAAAATTAGAATTATGTACCTAAATGTATGTAAAAATTAATTATAATTTTTTTTCACGGAAAAAACTAACTGCCGACAATTTAATCTTTCGGCCAATTTCCTCCATCGGTTGCTATGATATTCAACTACAGTTCTTATGGATGGATCGGATTACAGGTGTTATCATAGCCCTGTTTTTCAGTAATATCTTCACCGCGAGCGAAGCCGTGGGCACAGGTACCATATATATGTAATAATTGCCCCCTGCAAGAAAGAAGCTGTAATATGTCTATAATCGTACATGACAAAACCTTTTTTTACCGGTAAAGCGGACTTGTGTAAATTGACAGAGGAAGCTGACTTCTTGGATTATTCAAAGCGTCAACTGAACTAGTGCTTTGCAGATCTTTTTTTCTTTTAGTTTTATATGAGACTTGTGTTTTATGAAAACTTTAATTTACGTGAAAGAGAAAATGATGTTGCTAAAGGTTTTTATTTCATGTAAAAATGAATAAAAATTGAAAAATATTGTCATACGAGGGGCGGCAAATGCCCTTGGCGCGCCACTGTTTGGATGGAGAACTTTTGAAAAAAACAATACAATTTTCAAGACCAATATACCATTATGTCTCAAACAGAAAAGTGTTTAATCAATTCATTCTTCCAGTGATTACGTACGAAGCAGAGACGTGGACCTTAACTAAAAAAGAGACACAAAGACTGCAGTTACTGAAAGAGGCATGGAGAGAAGCATGCTTGGTGTAGCCAGGATAAATGATATGAGAAACACGTGGATAAAGAAAATGACAAGAGTGGAGGATATCATGATCAGAGTGAAATCCCTAAAATGGCAATCGGATGGGCATGTTGCCAGAAGAACTGAACACCGATGGACAACCGAGATTCTAGACTGGATTCTAAGGGACAGAAACAGACCCAGAAGACCACAAGGGAGATGGGTGGATGAAATTCGAAAGCATGCGGGACTGATATGGAAGAGACTGGGTCAAGACACGCCGTTGTGGAAGAAACTTGGTGAGATCTTCATCCAGCAGAGGATTGATAATGGTTGATGATGATGATTACATATACATATATTTTCCTGAATTTAACGATAAAAAACCGTTTTATTTCGCTTAACGAAAACCAGAACAAACATGAATTAGGGAAAGCATAAATTTAGGAAAACGCGAATCAAGGCAAAGATGAATTAGATCAGACCTGATCCAGAAAACGTTTCTAGGAGAAACTTTGATACGGACAAACATGTTTAGGGTAAACTTGAATTAGGGGAAACGAGATTTAGGGCAAATGAAATTAGGGGCAATGGGAATTCGAGTAAAAGCCATTTCGGGGAAATGCGATTGGGGTAAACGTGTTTAGAGCAAACGTGAATTTGGGGAAACGAGATTAGGGCAAACGAAATTAGGGGAAATGGAATTCGGGTAAAAGCGATTTCGGGGAAACGCAATTGGGGTTACGGCAAGCGTGAATTAGGGGAAACGAGATTTAGGGGAAACGAGATTATGAGAAACGAGATTAGGGCAAACGAAATTAGGGGAAATGGAAATTCAAGTAAAAGAGATTTCGGGGAAACACAATTGGGGTAAACGTATTTAGGGCAAACGGGCATTAGGGGAAACGGGTGTTCACCTCTGATTCGACCCTTTACGGGATTGTTTTTTTCTTTTTTTAGCCCAAGGTTAACATTTCTAAAAAAAAAGATGGTACAAAGAGGCAGTGGCCGACTTATAATATGCAAAGTAAGTGTTTTTCCTGCACAGTGTGCTTATCATATTCGGAAAGCTAAAGACGTAAATGCATTCGTTAAAGAAATTTTGACTAATGGCTGCAAGAAAATACCGATTAACCAGCCTTTTTTTAGGGAGGGATGAGGAGAGTATGTTGCTTGTGGTATGCAACGGTGATGGAGTTTATACGCGGAAAGTACAGGTAATCCATGAAGGAAAGACATATTTACAATTGGCCGCGCAGATGATATTCACATGAGTCTGACGTTCTAGATTTGAATTTATTTACTTTTCTCGCAAGCTTTAGATGCTTATTTTTGTCCCATATTAACATAATTAATAATATATGATAATATATTTAAATTAATAACATATTTAGTGTCTATATTAACATAATTAATAGTGTGTGTGTGTGTGTGTGTGTGTGCCGATCTGGATTGGATCGCGCGGGCCGATTAGTCGTATCCAGTCCAATCCTGGCTGTGTTCTAAAACCTTGGTCAGTGCATGCATTAAGGCCAAAGGTGGACCAACACCGTGCTAACGTATGTCAATAAATGCTATGTTGTGTTTCTCTTCTAGGTGTCCTGTGACTTTTGTCAATATAGTGCATGTTTGTATCATGTTAGTCACAACATCAGTTAGTCATATTCGTGCCTTTGCACTAGAGACATTTTTTTTTCGTTTTAACCCGTTAAGCGGCCTATGCACCTAAACCAAATGTCGCCCAAAGTATTCTGCGCTCTCCATACAGAAATGTTTACATAGCGGCTGGAATTTACGAAAGCTACGGAAAAATAATCTTCCCCCTCCTGCATCTCAGCAGTACCGACCATAAACTTGTAATAAGGATAAGCCTTCCCTTCAAATCCTTTATTGTCTGATTCATGTCCGAAGGCATGATGCGGAAGGTCTAGTCCCCCTGACAAGGGCATCATTCCACTAGGTTAAATCAAGTGACTAAAAACATCTTTCTCTTTTCTGAGGTCCGTAGCATTCTTATAGACCTTTTAGCAGGTAATCAGACAGGAATAATTAGTGTCAATCATCCCCTAAATGACCACTTTCAGCAACAAAGCTAAGGGGAGAGCGGCGCTTTCCGATGAAGAGGTTCACAGGTTACAACCGCGTTCGGCCCACTTCTGAGACAGCGAATATTCGCTCGAGCTGAATTTAGTCCATTTTGCTAACATCGACTAAATTCGTTGTAGCCGGCAAAAGGGTGAAAAGTAATTTTGAACACAAAATATTTTTACCTTGTTCCTCGCGGTGATATGAACTTCACAGGGACAGAAAAAGTTTTCTCTACTTTTAACAGGCACATATGATAATAGAGGCCACCGAATGTTTTTAAATTTTTTGTTCTTCTTAGGTTTCTTCACATGTGGATATCAGTAAACCTTTAATTTAATGTTATAAATTGCCGTTAATATTTTCCCGTGTTTCTGCATAAAATTGAACACCTCATTCTTCCTACCATTCGTAATCATGATCAGAGCTATTGAAGAAGACGATCCGTTGGGTCTACGGACTTTTCTCAAATGAGACATGACACTTTCTCTGTTCATGTTATAAATGCTCCCTACATTTAGAAAAATTCTAGAAAAAGGTTTCGTAAAACAGAAAATGGGTCTGGATTAAAAATTAAACAGTACTGAGGCTTTTTTAACAATTTCAGTGGAGTGACTGATGTTCTTGCATCGAGCTACAACAGTGTTGACCAAGAACTCATTCCTGAGATTAGCGTTGGTTAAAAAGTTAGAAGTAGCCATTTTTACAAAGAGTACAATTTTGCCAAAAAGTATTTCAAAAATTCGACTTAATTAGACACATTCAATACTCTTTTGAGGCAGAGTAAAAATATGGTGTTTTATAGTTTTAAGCAAAACCAATCAACTTTTGTATTTACAAGTATTTAAAAAAATTATTCAAATGCCAAATTCTCAAAATCATAGATTATTAAAAAATAACCCAACAAAAATTTCTGTGTATTTCAAAAAGTTTCTTGTAACCAAAAAAAAAAACTGCTAACAAACACCACTAACTTTCAAAGTATGTAGATAGAGAAAAAACAATTCACTTCTACTGAATGAAATCATAACCAAATTAAGATTTCCTTTTACTTTAAAAAGTCTCTTGCAACAGAACTTCTGTTTGTTGCTACACACACCTCAATATTTCAAAATATTTGAGAAGAAAAGGTACTCACTTGCACTGAATTTTAATATATCAAAAAACCAGGAAAAAATTACTAAAGATTTATATCAAAGTTATCTCAATTTTCAAATTCTCAAAACTTTATATTATTAAAAAATAATCAAATAAAATATATGTGGGTATCCTGATAAAACTCTAGTAACCAAGGGCTTTATTTATTATTATACAACCACAAAATTTCAAAATATGGGAATAAAATTTAGTCTTACTTTCACTGTATTTTAATATTTCAGAAACCAAGTAAGACTGATCAAGAAAAAAATATTTCAATTTTTGACTTCAAAAAATAACTTGACAAGAATTTCAGTGTAATAAAAAAAAAACTATTACAACTAAAACCTCTACTTGTTACCACACACCACAAATTTTCAAAGTATGTGAGTAAAAAAAAATTTCTATCGAAATTTTAATATTCATTGTAAATATTCAAATAATTTTTTTCCTGCATATCAAAATTTAACTCTCTGCAAATAAAACTTTACTTATTCAGATACAAACAGTAACCCTTTTTTCCCCCTTCTTTCCTAATCACAGTAAGATCACAAAATCCAACTAATGTTTTTAAAGAAACCATAAAAAATGCTTGATATCCCTTAGCATTGAGAAAAATAAATTTCACTTACCTTATCTTATCCATAGGGAAGTATAAGAATATGTGCTAAAAAATTCTAGTTGAAAAAAAAGGTCGAATTTATCACTATGTGGAAAGTTGTAGCACTGAAGATAATTTCTTATTAAAGTGCACATAGGATAAAAAAAGCCATACCCAAAAAGAGCACGAAGATGAAAGGCACTTCAGTCAAAGCATTTTTGAACTTTCTTTTTTTCCAATTATTTGGCGAACAAAAGCTGATAGAAATACATAGAGGTGACAGCAACAAGGTAAATGGGTGCGGCAGCCCCTAAACACACTACACAATTTTTTAATGATTGCTGATTCGCGGTATTTCCTTTAACCCTGTAAATCTGCAAATTATATTTAATTTCCGTTTTTAGTGCATTTCTTTAAAACGACTATGCATCTTAAAAAATCGTGCTTCTCAAATTCAAAACAAATAACATCTGGGCGCTTGCATTAAAAAGGTTTATAATTCGTATTCAGAGAAACAAAACCGGGTATGTTGGATCCTGTGTTATACTTGATGAATATTAGAGGGGGCACGAAAAATGTGTCGCACATTTTGCCCAAAAGAGAAAACCTACGAGTCATTAAAGGCAGAAACAGCAGTATCGTACGACTGAGGTCTGTTTACATAGATGAACGATGTTCCAAAACAATTATCACAAAACTTTCACTGCCATAGAGAAAATGTTGTCCATGAAACAAGTACTCACTTAACCAGACACGCAGATTTCCAGAACTTGATTGCCAGGGGTCATGTAACTTTGGATGACGGTTTCACTGACAGGACTGAAGCTATGGCAGATTCTAGGACTACAGTGTTGTTAAAAGAAATCCTTTCATGTGATCCTGAAAAGGAGATAATTGCTTTTTTTTCAAATATGTAAAAAACAAACATAAACTATGGTAAACACAAAAACAGGGATCGCCCAGAATTCTTGGGATTACCAAAAGAAAACAGTTTTAATCATGAACATGGACAAGAATATTCCTACATGTATGAATATTATGGCATTTATGGGTTTGTTCAGAATGAAGGGCAGATATAGACTTTTAAAAAGTGTGATGATGTTGGGCATTGTGTTACAAAATGTCATTCAAGTTTTTGCAGGAATTGTTAGATGTTTGGACACTTGAGCTTTATTTGTCCTCTGGACTGCCAAAGATGTAGACCAAAATTGCAAGGGACTCTTAATTGTACATTCTCACAATCTTATGCGAATACTGCTAGCGGGCAATCACATTTTGATTTTAATAACAAAGTGTCGGACATTACTTTGAAAACAGTGAACTATGTTGATAACATTAACCTAAACACAGAAGACCAGCTATAATTTCCCAACCTCCCAAGAAAACCTTCTCTTTCTAAGAATTGCATTGAAGCAGAAAAATGGAGTGAACATAGTGATTGTTCTGTTGATAACAGCGCCCCAGTGTCCTTCCATTCTAAAGATAAATTGCCAAATTGGAAAGAAGCTCAAGATTCATTGCTCGGTTACCAGTGGATGTAATTCTAGTGATATTGCTGAAAACGAAAAATCTAAGTTGTCGAGTAATACTATTTCAGAAAGTTTAAACAAAGAACCTGAGACTGAAAAGGAAATTTTATCAGCTGGGACTAATCCAAACTAGACTGACTTTTTACAGATAACTCAACTACACTTAAACACATTTTCTTTAAAAAATATTGTGTCAAACCTAATACGTCCACTCAATTAGACTCTTCTAGTGTTATTCATGATTCCAAGTCAAAAATAAATGAGAAGAATTAAAGTAGTGTGTAATCTCCTAGATCCCCAAAATATTATGGAGGACTTGGAACCAGACAGTGTCCTATCGCACCAAAGCACACCTATATACAATAAAAATTCACCTCCTTTTAGTCAACATGTTTTAAAAAAGTTGAACTTCTCTGATACAACCTACAATTCTCAATCACCAACGACTGTGAAATGTATCTTAAACCTAAAAATCGAAGGACTTAAAAAGTGAATTTAGAATCTGAAATTGCTAATACATAGAAAAAAGATTGAAAGAAAATAGTACTGAGTAACTAAGAAGACTTGAAACAAATGTACATGAGTAACTAAAAAGATTGGTAAAAAAATAGAAATACTCCAAAACAGAAGAAGTTGTCATATGAAAATGTTTAAGACCTTCAAAAATGTTAAAATTTACTTAATATGTATTTTTCTTTCTACTGTAATATTACAATTGTATTTTTTGTCGTTTAATCTCTCTTAGTCAAAAATGGTTATCTGTTTGAAAGTACCTGTTGAATTCTTGGAGAACAGTACTGACTTAAAAAAACATGAATAATAATAACAGAAAAAATATAAAAATATTAAAAATTGCAACCTGGAATGTTCAAGAGTTTAAAAAGCAATCCACACAATAAAATATTATTAGTAAATTCCTAACTTCGAATATTGATATACTTTGTATTCAGGAAACACATTTTTCAGATTGTAACGAAATACTTGCCTTTCGAAAGAAATTCCAGCTTGCTAGCTGGCATTCTCTTGGTACAGAAAAATCGTGTGGTTTCAGTATTGTCATTCATCTAAGTTTTGACTGTAAAAATAAATTTTGAGAATGAACAGCAAGGACGATACTTAAGAGTGGAGATTGAATACGAAAAAAACCATTAACATCCATTCAATTTATGCTCCTTGAATAACGTCTCACAGACATGTTTTTTTTTCCAGGGGGTTGACAAAATATCAAAATATATGTTCAAAAAAAAACAACACATATTTGCTGGAGACGTAAATACTACTCTTCCGGACACTACTTTACCAGTCAGAACAGTTGAGGAGTCCGCTCATACAACTTAAAAGATTTCTTAATCCATAGTAATTTATTTGACTCTTGGGAAAATATAGTAACTGAAGATGGAATTACTAGAACTTGCCCACAGGTTTGTGACTCCAGACTGTACTACATCTTTGTGCCAGCTAGATTTAAAATTCAGACAAATATTGAGAACGAATTTTTAAGTTTTCCTAATCACATTTCAGACCATGCACTGGTGCAAGCGAGTTAGTTTGGACTTAAATTCAAAAGCCGATTTGGAAAATTAGTAATACGATTTTAAAGGAAGAAATGCCATGTGAAGACTTGGATAATTTTTTGGATAAATTTGATAACATACAGGTCACTGGGAAAATTTAGAACAGGATTTTTTCAAAATAACAAATCAAAAAATTTTAATTTTAGGTGTCATGAAATTAACAGAAAAATGGAATAAGTGCTTAACAGAAATGAAAAAATACATATAATGACAGATTTGAAAATAAGAAGCCATTTTGTTTCAAAAACTAAACTAATAAACGCTCTACACTCTTCTCAAAATTTTATTGCCACCTCAGAACTGCAACTTTACCCCTTAAATTAGCAAAATGAGCTGAAAAATTAGCTTTTAGATTTCTTTGGGATGGTAAAACCATTTATAATGATTTAGATTTTGATGGTCTTGGAATTAAAAGATTACTACTCACAGAAAAAATCCTATGATATCTGACCTTAAGGAAATTTTTCCATAATGAGAAGCATCCAGCATTTAAAATTCTACGGTTTCATGTTGGTTGAAATCTGAAGTATATTTCGGGTTTGAAAAACCCATACAACCTTTTTCCTGCTTTACTGAGAAAAAACACACTGACTCAAAGGAATTATGGGAGAAAATAGATGAAATTTCAATCCTAAAAAAAGGTTTCTCGTGACGAAAAATTAAGGAATATTTACAAGGGTCTAAATCCCAGAAATGAAACTAAAATTGAAGTATTATTGGATAAAAACAACATAGCAAAATTAATTTGGAATCAACAGCAACAAGTAAAGTTAGGTACATATATAAAAAAACAGACTTAAATTTTGAAATCGCGCATGGTATAATTTCAAACCGTAAGTGGTTATTTTAAATAAATTTAACAGCATACCCATATTGTAAATTCTGTAATAAAATTGAAACAGAACATATTTTTGTAGAATGTAATTTTTCTGAAAACGTTTGGAAGTGGTTACTTAATAAATTACCTAAATTTAATGGAGAGCATTACTAAAGATCAAAATGTTATACCGTATAATATTAAACTACAGTAAATGAATAAAATAGCGCCACACATTATTTAATTGCGAGCAGTAAATATAATTTGCAGAAAAACAGAAATCTAATGTCTTATAATCAAACGTATCGTACTATTGAACAAATAAAATTGGCAATCAAATGCGACTTTCGAAGGGTATTACATTTTGAAGTTAGGAAGTTTGGAACCCAAAAAAACATTTAAAAAGTGGATATCTTTGAAACCTTTAGTTTATAAAAAAAGAAATGAAATACTTAATAAAAATCTGGAATTCAAGGGTATTAACAAAATTTAAAATATTGAATAAAACTGCTGAAACCTTAGAAGGACCAAGAGTGAGACAAAAAAAAATGAATTGTAAATTACCATTTTACTTGTTTTATATCTGTATGTGCTGTAGTTATTGTCCTTGTTACTATCTTGTTATTCGTTTGTTTCTTTTAGAACCTCATCCAGTCTGGTTCCTGTTTACAGTTCCCTTATAGAATGGTTCTACATTAACCGTAAAAACCTGTTTCGGGTGGATTTTCTCGAGCAGGATGCCTCCACTCTGTGCCGAATGTTTTAAATGGTTAAATGAATGCTGCCACTTAAATGATTTTACTAATTATTTTAAGTTTCTTTCTCTTGGTACCTAATAGCGAAGTTGATTTTTTAAAGCACATTAATTGTTGCTTATAAGGTTTGTTTTCCTTTGTTACTTAACAAGCCTTTGAGTTATCCTCTAGAATAATGTTGAATGTAGGCAATTTAAGAAAATAGTTGAAAGCTTTTTTTAGTTTAATAGGAAAATGTTTTCTATTATTTAATATTTGACATTAATTTTACTGTAATTTATATTTTAATCTTTAAAAAATGTGCAAAATCATTACTTTAAGTTTGATTTTAATTTTTATTGAAATCCATATCCTAATCTTAACATAAATGTGCAGAAATAGTACCTAAAATTAACAGTGATTTGCTACTTTGCATTAGAATTTATTTGTAGATTTTTGAAATAATGTGAACATGTTACAAATGGTATGAATATATGTGAAACAAAGTAGTTATATAACGAATCTTTATTAAACTCTCACGGCTAGCTTCAATAAACTCTCACGGCTAGCTTCAATGCAATATAGTTAGACATGAGATGCATAATAAAGAAAAAGATCATTACTCTAGAACCTTGTGAACATACACTATATTGACGAAAGTCACCGGACACTTAGAAGAGAAACACAACATAGCATTTATTGACATACATTACTTTGGCCTTAATGCATGCACTGACCGTTCGAGACATGCTTTCGACAAGGTTTCCGAACACAGCGATAGGTATGCGCTTTCTTTCAGTACATGATGCTGCCGCTAACTGTTGCTTAGTAGTAGGCCTTGGTTCCAAACTTCTTATGCGATACTCTAATTCATCCCATAGGTGCTCTATGGAAATAAGATCAGGGCTCTGTGCTGGCCAGTCCACACACGATACGGAATGATCGTCAAATCACGCCGAAACTGTCCTTGCTTTAAATCTCGGTGCGTTATCCTGCTGGTACCAGCAAGGCTCGGTTCCATAGTATTGCCACAGAGTTGGTAGGGCATAATTGTCGAGTAAACTGCCAGCTCCAAGCTTGACCGTTGGAACAGTACACTGTGGTAAATAGCGTTCTCCCGGCTGCCACTATACCCACACACGGCCATGAGACTGATGATTCATGTATCTGGATTCATTAGTCCACAGGACCCGTTTCCATTGATCTACGGTCTACGAAAAATGTTCTTTACATCATGCTAAACGACGAGTAGCATTTTGAGTGGAGATGAAAGGCTTATGAGCAGCCGCACGACCATGGTAACCCATGGAATAAAGTTGTTTGCGAATGGTACGTGTACATACCGAGGTTCCAGCATTTTTACTCACTTGTAAACTGAGGTCTTGTGCAGTACTCATTCGATTCGCTGTAACGACTCTCCTGAGGCTCCGACGTCCTCTATCATTGATTTTCTTTGGTCTGCCGGTACAGTTTGCTGCTTCAGGCACGCCATGTGTCTTCCGTTTATTCAGTACATCCAAAACAGTCGACTTGGGTATGTTTAAACGCTTCTCGGTTTCTCTTATGGACAACCCACTAATATAACGCCCAACAATATTTCCTTTCTCAAAGTCAGTTCTCTTCCGCGGCGACATTTTTACTCAACCTCACATTGCGATATGATCGCGGTCAGCCGCAGGCTTTTTTTTATACCGTTTGCAGCTGTACCGCGCATTTTAAGAACGCAGAGGTTCCGTTCATCTGCTCTTGAAGGGACGTCCGGTGACTTTTTTCAATATAGTGTATATACATCTGTCACTAGAGAACACAAAAATCAAAACGGCTTGGCAATGAATAGCCAATAAACTTACGTTAGTCCACTCTTTATTAACTTGTGACTTGCACGTCAAAACATGAAGAAAACTATTGCCAGAATGTGAACTTTCTGGTTTCAACGCATACAACAATCACAATACACTATCCATACATATAACTTCGTTATAACTCTGCGTAATGTTCGTTCAACAAATACGCGTAACAACTCTCAGTACTCGTAAAGAGCGGCTCGTATCTTGCCTTTTTCTAACATGCCCTGTTTCTAAAAAGCCACTTGTACACATTGAGTGCTGATTTTTTATCTTACTCCGACTCACTGTCAGTAATATTGATCTGATAAAGCTCTTAGGGGAGGTAATGTGTTGCTTAGTTAGGGAGCGTTTAACAAGAAGAAATCAAATTTATATAAGAACACAGATGCTCCAAGGAATGTTATTTATAGGTATACGGCCAAAAGTGTATGACCTAAAAAGACTTATATGACCTAAAAAAATTCTAAAAAGAATGTATTTAGAAAATTTCACAATTATGGGGAAGTGCGGAAAGCGTATATAAGATCAAAAGTAGTCAGTGCTTTTTTGACTTCATACAGAATGATTATGCCGTAGTCTTCTGGGTGTATGTTTGATGACCGCTTTCATGAATTATACCAATGCTGTTCAGCCTCTATAGAACCATGGGCCAAGGCTTTTAAAAGTATTTGCTGACGTGCCACGTTTTTAAAACTATAAACAAAGGATGCAAATGTAAAGGTGTTCTGCTTAATTTATAAAACCTTTAAAGCTCTTGTAATTAATATCAGAACAGTTAAAATTTCAGATGAAAAGACTACATTCAATGAGAGCACTGTGAACAATTAAATTACACTCAAAGTGGTTGCATATCCACTTCGATGCTTGTCGTCGAAAGTCGAAGTAATTATAAAGGGTAAGTTCATTCGCATTGTGAATGTATTTTGGAGTTTAACGATCACCACGAGCAACTCTAAGGGTCATAAGTAGTCGGTAGCCTCCAATTTTCGGCCAATGGTTCCGAGAAGGGGACACAGTCATCGCCAATGTTTCATTCAGGACTGGGGAACATCTAGGACAAATAAACACAATCCAGTGCCTCAGACAACTCGGCCGCCGGAGCGAGCAAAATATTTCGAAATTCATCAGCTTGAAGAAGCTTTGTGATGCTCGTCTCCTTCATTGAGAATCAGAATAACCCTTTTCTACTTGAATTAAAAATTCCCCTATAATTCAGCTTTTTAAAAATAATTAGAAAATGTCTCGCGTAATTTACTGAGCAAACCGAACGTGATATTTCTTGAATAACTGCTGGCATTTAAGATACTCTGGTTTCAATATTTAGCTTTAAGTAGCAAATTCAGCGATAACATTCATCAAAGATGTTAATGTCCCTCATTTGCCTGATATACGCTCAGAATTCAAGCAGCCCGTTAAATAATTGCTCTTGATCCGTAAAAGATAGTCTCCAAAAGGAAGCATCGGTATCCCCGTAGGAGATATTTCAAGTAAATTAGATTGACTTACGTGTTATTTATGGTGACCCGATCTTATATATTCATGGACTATATTTCCTAAGAAGTATATCAGCTCAATTACTTACAAGTGGCAGCTACTCTGCTTCAAGCGAACGAATTGGAATGTCAGGTATCCACATTAGCTGATGCATTCACTAAATTAAAATTCCTTCGTATCTTAATATACTGTATGCTTAAGCAGTTCAAGTCGTTGGGCATCGCAGCATGATGTTTAATCAATTTACATTCTTAGTCAATATATTTTTAGTCGTGTAATGCCGTTCTTTTCTTACTGATGGCAATTCTATCCATATCGATGCTACAGATTCATGTAAGTTCGTATATATATAAGATGTGAAAGGGGTGTGCTAAACTAGGAAATCTAACGGCGTGGAAAATTCTAAATGTGGAAGTATCTCGATTGATGCTGCCTTAATAAAAATTTTATTTCAGTTAAACCAGCCAATGCATTTAATATTATCTAAATGTTTGACTGACGGTAGCTTCAGGGTAAATTAGAAATCTAACATGTTTGGCAGGACATGCAACTTATAATTTCATTGCTGTGGATACCGTTTCTAAAACTACTTAGAATTTTTGAAGCGGACATCCGTCATCTACGTTGAGTGATCACTTAGTTATGACTAAATACCTAATACTTCGTTTTTGTATGTTTTGTCTTACAGACCTGGCTCTCTCCCTTCCCTGGAATTAGTTGCCTTAAATTAGGGACCGGCGAGTGCTTATAGCCTACTGAGTTGCTCACAGTGGTCGTTAAACCTTCAATAAAAAAAATGCTTCGTAGGTCTTCCTTTCGCCCACAGTACATCGAATCAATAAGATGCCCTAAGCAGTTGGGAGGTATGAATCAATAAGATGCCCGAAGCAGTTGGGAGGTATGGCCAACCAAGCTGTGTGTAATGCGGCCTTCAGTGCAGGTATAAAGGTGGTTAGCGTATTCAGACGCCTGATATGCCGTTCCATAGTGTCCCACAAGAGCTTTATGGGATTGATATAGGGGCAGTTCGGGGCCAATCGATATGTTGGAAGTCTGAACTCAAACCATTTCTGCACAACACAGGACCTGCCGCTCGGCGCATTGTCATCTTGGAAGGCACCTTCGCCATTCGGAGCAAAAACTGCACCATTGCTGGTTGTACAGATGCAGCAAGCAATTCACGATAGTGGGCACCAGAAGTACGTTGTTCTACCTGCACCAGGCATCCAAGTTCCTGCCAACTAAACATTCCCCACACCATACAACCGCCTCCACCGGCGTGCGCTGGGGAAACCATGCAGGATGAATCTAGTGCCGCATGTTGTTTACGCCAAATATGTTCACGACCATCCCTGAAGTGGAAAAAAAAACGCGACTCGTCATATTAGCACACTTTTTTCCAGATGTCCGAATTCCAACTTGCATGATCTTTCCACAAGGCAAGTCTTTGGCGCAGATGAACCGTGGTTAGGAGCGGTTGTTGTCGGGGTCGTCTGCTATTATGGCCCATACGTGTGAACGTGCGATGAGTGGTCATGACAGATACTGTTCCGGGTTGACCTCTGTTGCATTGGCTAGTCAACTGTTGAACAGTGCTGCCTCTGTCCGCCTGTACGAGTAGACTGACACAGTGCTCGCCTCTCAGATCAACCTTTCGCTGTCCTCTGTAGTTTAGCCTCCGGGTCGTTGTTTGACCGTTTTCACGCCAGTCCTCATACACTTTAACTACAGCGGCTCGCAAACAACATACTAGTTCAGCCGTTTGAGAAATCGAGGCACCCGCTCTCCGAATTCTCACAATCTGTTCTTTCTCAAAGTCCGATAATTCCTTCCGTTTACCCATCACCTCCGAATTTTGCTACCTAGTGTTCCACTCACATCTTATATATGATACGTCAGTCGACTAACCGCGCTCGCTAGGAAATCACGTAGTCAACGGGACGCGTCAACGTTCGATAGGGGTGGACGTAATTCAGTGATCACTCTGTATGTGTTACATCTGTTCTCTTCCACTATTTTGATTGTAGGTTAAAATGTCGGATGAAATCGTATTTTTTGCACGTCTTTTGTAAAAAAAGATCGTGCTTATGTTATCGGTTTGTCCGTCCGTCCGTCTGTACCCATGAAATCTCTGCAACTATTAGTCCGATTTGAAAAATTCTTTTTGCATTGGGAAGCTTGAAATATGCGAATGATGATCCTTCATTTCGTTTTTTTTACGAGGTGCAATGTCGCAGCTAGAGGGCGTAAATGCAGATGATGTAGAATTCAAAAATACGTTTTATTGCACATATTTGCTTCTAAACATCGGATTGAAAAAAATATTTTATATTTGGATTCCATTAATGTCGAACAGTATTTTAGATATAGTTACATTTTCAAATTACGCATAGATTTTCCTCCAGGGGGCGTAAAAGTAAATTACATTTTTCCTGATAATCCTTCTTCTAAAACTCCGATTTGAAATTGTTTTTTGTTCAGCGGGTACACCTCCTGATGGAAAATCTTTTGCATATAATTTCTAATTTTTGTAAAGCATACTTTGGCCACCAGGGGGTAAGCGTTAATTTTTTCTACTGATGTATTTGCCATAAAATCTGAGCTTCTAAAATATCGATTGAAAAAATTATTCCGTGGACTGATGCCACTCACATCGATAAACCTTTTCGGAACATTTTCTTCTTTAAATATTCCACAGTTTCTCCGCCAGGGGCCGTAGATGTATATCTTATATTTGTGAATATCTCTACTTCTAGGAGTCCGATTTGAAAAATTCCTTCTTTGTTGGATAGTGTTTTAAATGACATAATTTTCATATGATTTCAAAATTTTCAGGTAATTCACATACTTTCGCTTAGGAGGCGTAGAGGTAAATTGCGTTTCCCCCTATATCTCTGCTTCTAAATTTCCGATTTGAAAAAGTCTTTCTGCACCAGATACAGCTCCTGATGGGAAATCGTTTGCAGGGTGCATTGTCTTTTTGCAGGATGAGGTCCCCAGTGGGATGTTGAAGATGCACAAACGGGAGCAAATGGTCGTCCAGGATATCCCGGTAACGTTGACCTGTGAGGGACGATGCCACACGTACCAGGGGTCCCATTTCAGTCCACGTAAACAGTTCCCAGACGAGAATGCCACCTCCACCAGCTTGAAGAGTACCCTTCTGGCAAGAACGATCTTTCACTTCATGAGGTTTGCGCCGTACTCATATCCTGCCATCCGCATATACCAACGTGAATCTCGACTCATCAGTCCAGGCAACATTTTCCCACATGTCTAAGGTCCAGCGGCGATGTTCCCGCGCCCATGCTAATCTTTGCACCCTATGATGTGCGGTCAGCAGCGGTACCCTCGTGGGACGATGGCTTCTGTACCCCATAGCGAGGAGATGGTTCTGGATGGTGTGGCTGCTTACACGTTTTTGTGCACCAGCGTTAAATTGCCGAGTGATTTCTTGCACTGTGGCCCGTCTATCCGCTGTTGCAATGCGAGCAACAGCGGATAGATTTGCCCACTATCAAATGCATTTAGTCTTACCCATACTGCGTCCGACTCTTACAGATTCCCGTCGCGTCACTTCCCATATTGTCGGATCGCTGCGTACGTCATGTCATTCCCGTTTACAGGGCCGCCCACAGAGCCACATTTGCATAACGCCAGCTGTCTCTAATTCAATTGCTCTTTTGTGTATATTAAATAGTAAGAAGCTTGCCTTTAAGCAAACTGCAATGTTCGTCTTTATTTTCATAATTGTTATTTTATTACAATTATTAAGAGCAGAAAAGTGTCAACATTTTTTATTCTTTAAGATTTTGTTTTACAGAATTGATTTCATTGATGTAAAAATTATGTAACTGCAAATGAATTGCAGAACCAGTAGTCTGGTTCATTTTCCCCTCGTAGCATCCGATAGCACATTTGTTGACACCTAAATGATTTCTGAGCTTAGAGTGTATAAATCCATAGAGAAAGCTTTCAACTTAAGATGAGCTGGCAGGACTTGGCAGCAAAAGCATTGCGTGTTCAGAGGCAGGCTCAGTTGTAAAGCCATTAAATTTAGAAATTCCTTTCCACCAAATCATGTTTTCGTATTTCTGCCAGCAGCACTACAATAATAAGGAAGGGGGGGGGGACTCATTTTGTCATCTTCATATGCAATCAGCACAGTCAAACACCCAAATGGATGAATAACGTCTGGGTAAATGTGTACTTTAGCGTCCTAAAAATTATTTCGTCGGAAAAATTTAACTGTGTGGGAAAAGTGCGACGTACAAATTTTTAAGCAATGAAAATAATGGAGAAAGGCGCAAAAATATAGTATTTGTAGAGAACAAGAAATAATTTTTTCGAAGTATTTACCTGGGAGTGCGATGGTTTGGAAGAGTACGTGTGGTAGGCCTAGGACGACACAGCGGCAACGGCGTCAAGGTGTAGGCCGGTGAATGGAAGCTTCATTGAGAAGGTCAAGTTACGGACGGAAGAATACAACAGGAAGTGGTTGAGCAGTACGTAGTCATACAAACGTCTTGTAGGAATACGCTGAAGGAAAGAGGTCCGCTTTAAGCAGCATTGTAAGTGGTGTTAGTAGCTTTTTCAACAGCGTTAGTGGCTCTTTCCAAAGTCGTGAATCTCCATACTTCATTTCGAATTTTGTTAGTGCTTAAAATTTCATTTTTTCGGCCCAATATGACAACAAGCTCTTGAGCTCCCTGCCATACTACGATTTTTGAATTGAAGAAACTCCTTCATTTTCAAAAATATCCATTTCAGGAGGAAACAATGTGAGCTACGATGTACGGAATAAAAGCACAAATATAAATTAATTGGTTGAACAAATCTACCACCCTGTACATCTTCGAAACCATAATCAAAACTTGCCATTCAACCGGAACCTAAAGTTCTTATTGAACACTTCTGTGGTTAATGAAAACATTTATATTCCTTCATTTCTTTGTATTCGGAGACATTGTGAAACTAATAATAACATTTTGCACATTTCTTTCTAAATAATTGATAAAACATTTGAACTACTACTTGCACACGATGCATCACACTCCTCCGAAAAATACCCGCCACTCTTGTATTCTTTCGCGCATTCACTACCAACTGTTACTCCCTTCCAACGCGCGGAACCTTGACGTCGTGTCCGTTAGCATCGCTTCACCCTCCCACACAAACTGCTGCAAACCATCATACTAGCAGGTAAATACTTCGGAAAAATTATTTCCTTTTATCTAAAAATTCTATTTTTTTCGAGCCTTTCCCCATTATTTTGCATGCTAAAAAAATTGTACGTCGCACTTTTCCCACAGAGTTAAATTTTTCCGACGAAATAATTTAGTACGCTAAAGTACGCATTTACCAAAGTCAGTATCTCTTCTTGGGATGCTAGAACTTCTGTTTTATTTTCAGATTGACAATGTTTCCACACTAGTGTGTTGCAGTTACAGTGGCAAGCTTTTTTGCGGATTGTTGTGGAGACGAACTTGGAATGCTATTTTGCTTGGTTAACAAAATATGTGAAGGAGATCACACACTGCTATTTAGGTCCAAAAAAAGTGCCCCCGTTTCCCCAATAAACGTTGGAGGGGGCCCACAGAGGGGAAAAGCCTTGAGATTGAGATCAAGTGATTCGAGGTCTTTGTATGCTCTCATTTCTGAAAATAAAACAAAATGACTTAGGAGACCTAAATACTACCAAAAGTTGAAAGAGATCATACACGACTCTTTAAGTCTAGAAAAAGGCTCAACCCCCCCCCCCCCCCAAATAAACTGGAAAAGGCCATTGGAGGTGGAAAGCCTTGAAAATGAGATCAAGTGATCCAAGGTGCTAGTGTGTTCTCAATCTCCTGGGAAAAAACGAATAGAGCTAAGGATACCTAAATACTGCTAAAAGGTGAAGGTGATCATACACTACAATTTTGATCAACAAAAAATCACAACCCCTCCCCAGAAAAAATCCCCCGGAGGTAGCACGGAGCAGGGAAAAGTTTAAAATAAATAATGCAAGCGGTAAATAACATGATCGCTCTACTTAAAAATAGAAATGATCCTGAAATACAATAAACAGAGATTTGGGTGATAAATACGATATAGAAAAGGCTGAAAAAATATAAAAATACCAACACTGAAATATAACTAGACGCAAAGACCAAACACTGAGTGAAAAACTACAAAACTATGTAAGAACGATAAATAATGTAATTGCTTTAGTTAAAAGAGAAATGATCCTGAAGTATAAGAAATGGTGATTTGGGTGATAAATACCAAGTAGAAAAGGCTGCAAAAAAGAATAAAAGAAAAAACAATACCGAAATCTCCACATGAATTCAGCGAGATATGAATCCGTTCCTCTTTGTTTTTTATTTCACCATTTGCATGAACTCCACCTCTCGGTGATGATGGCCCATGCATTGGGCACCCCACTATAAACCCTGGTTTTCTTTGTTTATCCTTAGTGATATCATATTACGATCAATATGAGTGCACTGATGCCCTACCTGTGTACCTACCAAGCGGTGGTTCGTTTACTAGCAAGAAAGGTGACAGCATCGTGTTTCTTCAATATGTATACACACACTGTTAGCTTTAAAATACCTACAGTATATATCACTCTTCTTAAAATAACTATATAACCAAAAGGGGAAGATTAGTATGTAGTTCTCAAAGTAGTAACTATTTATATCTATGGGACTGAGGCTAAGCACTGCAGAAATCGCTTGGGAATTGTTAATAATCAGGGCTTGAAAAATACCGTGCTTGAGATGCCCGGGGCATATAAATTATTAAGTAAAGCTGGTTGTATGTGTGTGCCCAGAAAAATTTATCTTTTAAGATAAAAAAATCAGAACTCTATATTTTGCATTTTCGTTTTAAGGGTCTATACTCAAAATGTTCAGTGCATAAATGCGTGATCATGATGCTGAGATTAGTATTTGAGAAATGTAGTGAATCTGCCATGTTCCTTTTGTGGAAGTTTTCACCCTTTGTCAATAAACACAGGCGACTAGTTCCATCAGAGGCATGTATTCAGTCACTGGCTTTAAAGAACATTTGAAGCAACATTATATATGCTTCCAATTTCTGGACCTAGAGCATAATATTATGAAGTGATATTCTTCTGTGCTTGGTACTCCGTTACAATAATACAACTTCCAGTGATTGGCAGTGAAAAGCAGCATGGCATGCGATGACTGTCTTTTCTTCTTGTAGTAGAAAATTATATTCTGAACTTCATGTTTAAATTTAATTGCCCAGTCTGGGCAACTAGAAGTTTTGTTTACCAGCCTAGGCCAATGAATCGCAAGCCCCCGGCATCTCGGGCATGGTACCCTGATACATATAAGTAAAAATATGTACAGTACATAATTTCATACGTATAGATTAATTAAACCGTATATAATTCTTTATTACTACTTTAACAAAAACATCCCATTAAAAACAATACCGTTGCTTGTCTCTATGGGCACTATTTCGCAATTACAGCGTTACAATCTTATGCGTAATGAAAATTTCTGTAGTACATACTAACTTTTTTAATGAAAATTTCGTAATGTTTTAAGGAAAATACATTGCTGCAGAATATTTTCTGTGCCCCTTGAATTATGTTACAACGAGCTTCGACTGTTACTCTCTTTTTTATTAACTGAATCTGGTGAATACTGGCCATGAAAATGACAGGAAACTACACTGACGGGAAAAAAATCCCAACATCAAGAAGGGGTTGTGTTAAATAAACGACAGTTGGTAGGCGGTGAAAGTACATCTCTAAGATGACGTCTATGCAAATTTCGCGCTCGGCGCATACGTGTGGCGCTAGTAGCGCCCCCTCGATACATGCAAAGCAGGTTTCGCTGTAAATGCGCGCTGTAACGTTCGTGAGCGTTAGTTATCGTTGAGATTCGACGTAGTGTGTTGATGTTAGTCAAGAATGCCTTTAAGAAGACGAAGAAGCCATTATCAACAGCTCACGGAGTTTGAACGAGGTCGTGTAATAGAGCTACGAGAAGGTGTATTTTCTTTCCACAATATTGCAGAACGACTTGGCAGGAATGTAGCCACTGTGCATGATTGTTGGCAGCGGTGGTCAAGGGAAGGTACTGCCTCAAGAAGTACGGGTTCCGGCCGGCCACGTGGCACTACTGAGAGGGAAGACCGCCGTGTAAGGCGTATGGCCGTGGCACATCGTACCGCGTCTGCGGCAGCAATTCTAACTGCAGTTGCCACCATAATGACACAACGAACTGTTACAAATCGGTTACTTGAAGGACAGCTCCGAGCCAGGCGCCCTGTAGCGTGCAAGCTAGAGCTCATTGGAGGACGGAGTGGAGATCTGTTGTGTTTTCTGATGAAAGCCGGTTTTGCCTGGGTGCCAGTGATGGCCGTGTGTTGGTTAGAAGGAGGTCAGGTGAGCGCCTGCAACCAACCTGTCTGCGGCCGAGACACACTGGACCTACACCTGGAGTTATGGTCTGAGGAGCAATTTCCTATGACAGCAGGAGCACTCTCGTGGTTATCCCACGCACCCTGACGGCACAGTTGTACGTCGGTCTGGTGATTCAACCTGTTGTGCTGCCATTCATGAATAGTATTATAGGGGGGTTCCAACAGGATAACGCTCGCCCGCCTACCGCTGTTGTAACCCAACATGCTCTACAGAGTTTCGACATGTTGCCGTGGCCTGCTAGATCACCAGATCTTTCACCAATCGAGCACGTATGGGGCATCATTGGACGACAACTCCAGCGTCACCCCAACCAGCATTACCCGTCCCTGTATTGACCGACCAAGTGCAAGAGGCATGGAACTCCATCCCACAAACTGACATCCAGCACCTGTACGACACAATGCATGAACGTTTGTGGCGGTTACACCGGTTATTAATGTACCAGCATTTCACATTTTAAATGGCTCTTCTCGCGCTTACATTAAGCTGTGATCTTGAAACCTTAATCGATTAAATATGTTACCTATGCAAATGTATTGCCGCCATTTTCATTCCTCTACAACTATTTTTTCGTGGTGTTGGGATTTTTTTTCCGTCAATGTATATCATGTACAGTTTCGTTTCTTTGTAAATGTAATTAATGTTAAATGAAAAAAAATCGAAAGCATTTTCAATTTCTGTGACTGAATCTTTACCTGTGTCACTTTAAACAGGACTTGAAAAATATCTGAAATGTCACATGCATAGCTGGGTATGTACACAAGTTATTTACCTACCCAGATAGTAGAACCTGAATGTCGAGGAAAATTTATATTTTAAGATAAATCAGAAGTCAATTCTTTTTTAAGTTAAAAAATATGAATTTTTTTACATGTCTTGCATTTCTGTTTTAAGGTGATAGTGCACAAATTGGTACAAAATGCTACAATGAAATTGATTTTTGAGAAATTTAGAGATTCTGCCGTGTTCCTTTCATTGAAGTTTTTTTTGCCCATTGTCACCAAACACCTGATTTGTACACCAATGAAAAATTGTTTCACTATCTTCAGGTATTCCGAAGATATTATAAAAAACAACTATTTAATAGCATTCCAAAAGGTTTTTGTGTTCCGAAATGGTTACTATAATAAATATATCGCTTCTGCTACTGAATTATAATGAATTCAGCTTCTTCTAAGCTAATGCTTCTTCTAATGCTTGTTGTTTGTTAATTATATCATGAATAAACTTTCCTGCTAGTAGTGTAGTAATAATAATGAACAAGCTTTTAACTGCTAGTAATGTTGTAGTAGTAATTAAGATGAATAAAGTCTTATGCTGGTTGTTAATAATAATCAACTAATGAAATTAACCTTACAGCCAGACAGAGATCTGACAAAACTATGAACTGAGAAAGACGTACTTACTAAGACAATCTTTTATTTGGTAAACTTCTGGCTCTCACATAAACGAAGATCTCTTTAAACACGAAACAAAGCTTTCACGCACATAAACAACCGCTCTCTCTATACAACAGCTCTCTGACACATAAACAACAGCTCACTTCGTACAACAACAGCTCTCTCCGTACAACAACAGCTCTCTTCGTACAACAACAGCTCTCTCTACGCACATCAACAAAAAGCTCTCTATACGTATCGTTGAACGCGGCTATTTATACTGACTACCACCACGTCATGACTTACACTCATTGCCAGATCTCATTCAGCGGGAGAAATAACATCTCGTTCAGTAAGAAGATAATTTACATAGTAAAATAAAATAACCAGAGATTGTAAAAACCAAAAGGAAAGTGAATCTAGAGTATACGTTACATTACCTTGTGGCAACACACCAAGGGAAGGACCACCTTAATCACTGAAGTCATTTCTAAAACATCTCAAACAGAATAATTTAATATTTTAGAAATATTGATGATATTCGTTAATGTTCTAGAATGATTCATTCAGAATCAGGGTCTAAGCAAGCATTTCTTCTCTGGGTGGGGGTCTGAGATTTGAAATGATGCCCCATCAAGTTCAAGCTTCCACTTCTATTCAAGGTTTTTTTCTTTCTGATACCTTAATTATGGGGAAGCAATATGAACTTTAAAAAGCAGCACTTCCAGTTTTTGACATAATTTTACTAAAAATGTGAAAAGTAGGTAAATATCCAAAAATTAGAAATAAGAAACGACCGTAAAAGTTGTGGAAACACTGACAACGCAGTGCTCAGTAGAATGCAAAATGAAATAGCACACAAGGTAGTGAATGTGAAAACAAGAAAAGCCTGACTCAACCCTATGTGAAATGTAGTACTAGCCAAAACCTTAATGAAAAACCAACTTGCACACTATTGTGGATTGAATACCCTATAGACGCAATGTACTCGGATACCAGTTCGTAGATCTGTTTGTCATTAATATAACGTGTAAATATAAGAATATGCCTGCATGTGTCTTTACTACATAACTGTCCTTTGTATTCATTTATGCAAAAACTGTATTAGTACATGTGCAAATTAAAATGTCTAAAAGAAGCAATGTATTGTTCAACCAACTGTGTGTACAGAGTTCGTAAAGCCTAATCTCAAACAATTCTGTGCGTAACTGATGTCATTATTTATCAAATTGTAATTATTACTCTTATTTAAAGCTGAATTGCTTGGTATTAAACCAAGCATCAAACACTTTCACACTCACACACTTCCACAAAAAACATGAATTTACCTGCAAACTCGTCCACAAAAAATGCGCATTTACTGTAAAAGTCGGGTAATTACTTGCCATGAGGCTTCACTGAATATGGTCAAACTTTATAAATACAGGGATTGCTCAGAAATTCAAATGAGCAAGGTCAAACTTTTTAATTTGAGATTACGGCTTAACTGAAAACTGTATTCAGTTAATTAAGCCTGTGAAATTCAGTCTTAGCTGAGTACGGTCAAACTGCATTTTTAAAGAATTGCTCTTCAAATTACGGCTTTACTGAAAACGGTCCAATTTTATTTTTACGTGCATTGTCCTTCAAATTATGGTTTAACTGAAAACGGGCAAATTTTATGTTTACGAGCATTGCCCTTCAAATTACGGGCTTTGTATTTACGGTTGAGATCTTAATTTTATTGGCTTTCACAAAAACGGGCCAGGCCGTAATTTTATAGGCAATGGTCGGACCCTTAGCTGCCAGGCGCTGCTCATAATCTAAAGGCGAAATTTTTAACAGTGTGTAAGGGTAAGTTTACTTGTTAAACTATTTGTTATTGTTTAAGTGACCCGTGCATGTTATAAAATGTGATGTTTTAAGTTTATTTCAAGCACTTATACAGAACGGTAGATCACAAACCCTAAGCCTTATTTGTTATTAGAAAAGGTATGGCCACAATTTAGTCTTTTTGTTCATTTTTTCAAATCTTATGTTTGCAATAGTTATTTTATAGCCTAAACTTATTATATAATTTTTTTAAACAATTTCTCAAATACCTGTATTCCATAATTTTTCGACTGCCATTTGGCAAACTCCCCCATTCCCTCAAAAAATGGCAAGCAATGACCTATTTGTAGTGTTAAAATTAGAAATAAATATTCTACACGCCCAGCGGACCACTCGAATTTCCAAATCACTGGTCCGCCAAAAGACAAAACGAAAAAACAAAAACAAAACAAAAACAGTACACATTTACAGTTTATGTAGAAAATAAGGTGTCAAATTTAATTGTAGTATATCGCAAATTTAGAACAATGTGTGTGTGTACACATGAAGATATTTCTAATAAATAAAACAAAACATAGTACACAGTGGGAGAAATTTGAAAAAAAATGTGACCAGTGTATACCAAAAGTTGGTAGTTCCCTTGATATTTCATCATCATCATCATTGTCAACCATTATCAATCCACTGCTGGACGAAGGTCTCCCCCAAGTTTCCTCCACAACGGTCTGTCTTGTGCCAGTCTCCTCCATGTCACCCCTGCATACTTTCGAATTTCATCCACCCATCTCCCATGTGGTCTTCTTCTGGGTCTTTTCCTGTCCCTTGGAATCCAATCTAAAATTTCGACTGTCCATCGATGATCTGTCCTTCTGGCAGTATGTCCAGCCCATTGCCATTTCAGGGATTTAACTCTGATCACGATGTCTTCCACTCTAGTCATTTTTCGGATCCACGAGTTCCTCTTCTTATCTCTCCTGGTTACACCAAGCATGCACCTCTCCATGCTTCTTTGAGTTGTCTGCAGCCTTTGTATGTCTCTTTTAGTTAAGGTCCACGTCTCTGCACCATACGTAAGCACTGGAAGGATGCATTGATCAAACACTTTTCTTTTAAGACATAATGGCATATTGCTCTTGAAAATTATGCTGTTTCTTCCAAAAGCTCTCCAGGCAAGTTTTGTACGCCGATTAATTTCTTCATCAATGTGACCCTCACTTGATATCTGCTGTCCAAGATAAACGTACGTGTCTGTTATCTCCAGCTTTTCTCCATCAATCGATAAATCTTCATTTCTTGTAAAAGCATTGAACATCACTTTTGTCTTCTGAAAGTTCATTTTTAATCCCACTTCTTTACTCTTGTCAGCAAGTTCCTGGATCATACTCTGCAGCTCTGATGGGCTAGTTGCAAAAATGACTACGTCATCAGCAAAACGAAGGTGGGTTAGATAATCTCCATTAATCTTTATCCCCTTGTTTTCCCAGCTCAGCGACTGAAAAACACCCTCCAATGTGGCATTAAAGAGCTTCGGAGATATGGTGTCACCTTGTCTCACTCCCTTTCCAATTTTTACGTGTGTTGTGTTTTCAAACAGCCTAATCTTTGCACTTGCATTTTCATAGATGTTATTAATAATATTAATGTATGCATCTTCAATACCGCAGGATTTCAGAGCCATTGTAACTGCTGATGGTTTCACCGAATCAAAGGCTTTTTCATAATCGATAAAAGCCATGCACAATGGAAGTTCATATTCCCTCGCTCTTTCAATTAGTTCTCTCAGCACGTGGATATGATCTATTGTGCTGTAGCCACTCCTGAATCCAGCTTGTTCTCTCGGTTGAGCCATGTCCAGTGTTACCTTCAAGCGGTGTGAAAGAACTTTAGTGAAGATTTTATAAACTACTGATAGGAGGCTGATAGGTCTGTAGTTTCCGAGATCCTCAATGTCACCTTTCTTATGTAGCAGGATCATTGTAGCGGTGTTCCAATCCTCAGGAATCTTTCCTTCATTAAGGCATCGAGTGAAAATTTGGGCGAGTACTGTTTCGATTTCTCCACTTGCTTCTTGTATGATGTCTACAGTAATTCCATCTTCTCCTGGAGCTTTTCCTCGCTTCATGTTCTTGATTGCATGTGCAACTTCTGCTGGAAGGACTGGAGGAACTCTGGTACTGGTATCTTTCATGATGTCTGGAGTGCATATATCATCCCTTTCATATAATTTGGAGTAGAAATCTTTCACTCTTGTCAAAATTTCTGCCTCTATTTCTTGTTACAGAACCATCTTCTTTTCTCAGTGCCATAATCTGTTTTCTTCCCTTACTGAGATGTCCCTTTGCTATCTTTAGGCTTTGGTTGTTTTCAATTGCTTTCCTCACTAGTTCACAGTTGAATTTCCTTACGTCTTCAGTGATACTTTTTCTTACTGTCTTGCATAGCTCTATATATTCCACTTTGGAAGTCACATCTTCTTTAGTTGTCCTCATCTCTCTTCTTTTTTGCATCAACATTTTGGTTTTTCCTGATAATTTGTTCACATGCAACTTGTTCTTAGACCCAGCTAATTTTGTTGCTGTTTCCATAAGAGCTTTGGTTACTTTTCTGTTAACTTCAGAGATGTCCACTTCTTCCGATGTTAGGCCTTCTAAAGCAGAGAACCTGTTCTTCAGTTCTAACTTGAAGGTATTATGGTGTTTTTTGAGGTTGGTTATGTCAATAGATTTTGTTTGTCTTATGAGCTTGCCACGTTCAAGTTTAGCGTTGAGGTGCATCTTACATCTCACCAATCTATGGTCACTACCTGTGTTGAACTTGTTTAGCACACTGCAGTCTTCTATGACGAATTTTTTGTTACACATAATAAAATCAATTTCATTTGTCGTCCCATTTGGATGTCTCCATGTCCATTTCCTGTGTGGCTTTTTCTTGAAGAAGGAGTTCAAGATGAAAAACCCTTCTGCCTCTGCAAACTCAACGAGAGTATTTCCACGCTGGTTTCTGTTGCCGTGACCGAATTTACCTACTGAAGTTTCATTCTGTTGCCGTTGCCCTATTTTTGCATTGAAATCTCCCATAATTATTTTCAAGTGCTGCTTACCTTTATTATTTAGATGACAAATTTCCTCATAAAATTCTTCAATTTCTTCTTCAGGATGACTTGTGGTGGGTGCATAAGTTTGAATAATCTGAGCCTGGTATCTTTTCGAGAGTTGGATAACAAGTCGTGCAGCTCTGTCAGAGGAACTTTCAACTTCTACAACTTTATCCTTCAGTTTCTTGTTTATTATAAATCCAACACCACTAGTTCTGCCAGTATCTGTCCCACGATAGTAGAAGAGATGTCCACTTTTCAGTTCGATGAGATCTTCTCCTTTTCTCCTTACCTCACTTAGCCCCACGATGTCCCACTTGATCCTTTTTAATTCCTCTTCCAATTCAAGAAGCCTTGAATCAGAAGATAGGGAGCGTCCATTGTAAGTAGCCAAGGTCAGCATCAGATGGCAGCCTAGTCCGGTCCTCCGGGGATTCTTAGCACCCTCTGCCTTCATGTGATATTTATTGGTCCAGAAATTGCACAAAATATACAAATACATACTTGCCAACTTTTACGATCTGTAAAATTTATGAATTTCTGCTTGATTTTACTGATTTACGGAAACAGGTCTTTTTTTTACAGATTTTTTAATATTTCGATTGCTCAATCGAAATGATTGCAATGAAATTATCAATGAAAACTCAATCAAAATTATGTGCAATGATTACTCAATTGCTAACCATTGCACATATTGCAATAAGAAAGGTCACACTAAAAATGAATGCTGGTATACTTATACCTAAATATACCTATTTATTTTGAATATAATAATATTTGATTTTATATTTGACAGTAGCTTACTTGCACTCTAATAAATCATTTGATATGATCTTTATTTACAGCACATTTTATATAAATAAGGATCAGTACATATTGTGAGGTTGAACTGAACATGTACTGATCCTTGTTTATATAAAATGCGCTGAAAATAAAGAGCATTACAAATGAACCAAAATTTGGCGTTAGGTCGAACCGTATTTTAGCGTTAGGTTGAACTGTAATTTGGCGAAAACGTAATTTGGTGTAAAGGTTGAACCATAATTTGGTGTAAAAGGTTGAACAATAACTTGGTGTTATGATGAAGCATAATTTGGTGTAAAAGGTTGAACCATAACTTGGTTTTATGTTACCCCAAGTTGCGGTTGCAGCAAATTTTTTCCTTATTTTGGTTCAACCTAAATCAACCTAAATAAGGAAAAAACTCCATATTTTGGTTCAACCTGGCACCAAATTTTTAACAGTGCAATTACGAATGAACTCAGCGAAGTACGATGAATAGTACCTACACTGAAGGAACATATTATTAGGAGTACCCAATAGCAATCAGACAGGTACCCTCTTCTCTTACATACATGACTATGACGTTAAAATGTCTTTATAAACATCCCACTACAAAGGGTTAAAACGTGTACAAAGTGTAGATAGAGGCGATATGGGAAATACTCTTGATTTAAGCACTTCGACATGATAGTGCGGCCTAGACGGGCAGGTGCAAACATGTCAGAAACTGCAAACGTTGTCATCTATGCAGAAAAAACTGAATCAAGGGTGTATAATAAGTAGTGCACGAACAACAAAACAAGGAGTCATTGGTCTTCCTGTGAGCTTACAGGACTGGACGATGTCCTAGGACAACGACAATTTCAAAGGAATATACGAGGTAACAGGCAAAATCCATCGCGTCACGTAACCACCTAGTATAACGGCAGGATATGGAGAAGAATTTCATCGAATACAACCCGCCGTACATTAGCGCGAATGGACTATAACGGCAGACGTTCCTCTAGTGTACTACTCGGTTCTGCTAAAAACTAGCAATTTCGTCTTCAGTGAGCATGGGGACACGAAACCTGTGCTCTTGAGGACTGAAATAAGTCACCAGGCCCGATGAATCGCGTTTTTAGTTGAATCACGCAGATGGACGGTCAACAAGATGGCTTCAACAGCACGACTAATCGGTGGATCCTAGCTGCCTAGCTTTAACTACACAAGTTGGTGGATGGGTCGTAATGGTTTCGGTTCCGTTTTAATGGGGGACACTGGGTTACTTATTACGACTGGAACATGATTCGGACGCCATGAGGTATCTTAACATTACTGCGGATCAGGCACACCCCTACAATACATGTGCATGGTGTTTGTTCCCTTACGAAGAGGGTTACTTCCCTCTTGCCATAAGGCTCGGGTCCTCGCACAGTAGTTCCAGGAGCACGAAAATGACTTCAAAGTGCTAAAATGGCCCCCAAAGTCCCTATACCTTAATTCGATTGAACATATGTGAGTTGCGAGAGCCGTTCGTAACAGAGTCTAGATATCAACCAGATTGAACATATGTGATTGCGAGAGCCATTCGTTACATCAGTGTATGTTTTTATGAATTACGTGTTAAGAACAACCCCATGACGTCACTGGCACCAGAGATGTAGGTAATGCTATCACAAATTACGATCATATTGAAAGTACCCTTATTATGCTTGCATGAAGTTACTTGATATTTAGCTTTGTGCTTGTGTTGTTTACATATGCCACTGCAACACAAGTGACAGAGATATCAACAACGGGTGCTATTTCAGCTGGCCGTTCTGGTGGAGAATATTTAAGCGGTTGAATAGCCATGTAAATCGTTTGTGCTGCAAGCATAAGAACACAGTTTATACAGTTGTCGGTTAGGTAGGACACGTGTATTCACCTACGTGTACCTGATTCACATTGACCTCCAGCAGAACGAGAGGGTCGCCTCCTACGGAAACACGTAACGGCGAACCAAACAGCCATTGACACTACTATCCAACGACATGTAGTTTCAGTGCTGCGTGCTTGATCTCTATAATGAAAACGTTTGGAAGACTCTTGATTAATGCAGGGCGTCTTGTGCATTAGCTGTATCTGACTGCTAATCGGAATGTCCGCGTTAGTGTCGAAAGTGAAGGTTTTGGGTAAAAAAATGTAACAAAGGCGCCTTCTCTGATGGTCCCAGCTTCTGCTTTGACGCAGATGATAGCCGTATAAGTGCATTGTCACCAAAGGCAGACGGAGTATTCATTGCCCCATCAGAGTTATTATGCGATGTACCATAATTTACCACACCCGACAGCTTTTCAATGTTCATCTGTTGAGAGCACTGGGATAACATGTACGAGTATTCTATGCACTGCGTCGTTTGCCTCTGAACAATGCTCATTTTCACCAGCGTCTGCAGCGGGTTGCTCACAAGTTACTTGGAATATACAATAGAATGATATTGTGTGGTCGAAAGAGATAAAAATCGTTCCTTCCTTAGGAAGCGTACACAAGTGTCGAGACGGCCTGGTCAGTTCACTTATTCAGACATCATCGTTTAATTGCAGACGTCATGAACTTGAGAGTTATCAGCTACGATATTTGAGTTGAACATCACTGGTGTTTCTCACAGGTAAAATGATGTTTCGGCGTATGTCTCAGAGTTTTTGACACCGTAGCTATGATTTTCGTAGCAGGAGTGTTTGATGCAATGATTCATGAAGTCCATTCACGTCCACATACCGCGAACATCAACGCGGCGTAGACATGCTGCCATGGCGAGCCACTTCCCAGAATTATTGACACTGGACTATACGAGGGTTGTACCAAAATTAATGCAAAAGTGGGCAAGCTTTTCTGTTAACTGACAGAGGTCGTTCAAACTGCATATGTTGGTAGAGTAACTCTTCCTCTATAGCAACTCTTCTTCTTCATTGCAGGTAAATAATGGATTCCAAGCAGAAGCAACGTGCCGTCATTGCGTTCTTGACGAAGGAAGGGTGCAGGCTGTCAGACATACACAGAAGGCTACAGAATGTTCAGGGAGATGAACCATTTTCAAGAGCAATGTTCTTACAGTGATGAAGAAGTTTAAAGAAGAGGAAACCAGCATTGAACGCAAACCATGCAGTGGGAGACCATCATCTACGACCACTGACATAGTCAGTAAGTGGATGAATTGATTCGCGCGGAGCTACGAGTCACAATTCGTGGGCTTGTTGCAAAACTAGACTGTAGTCACGATACCATACAGAAGATGGTGAAAGACTTAGGGTATCCGAAAATGTGTGCAGCAAAGTTATTACCTCAGAAGTTGACTCCCGATTTGTAGGAGAGAAGGGTGGAAATATGCTCTGATCTGCTAAAAGCGTTTGAAGCCAATAAAGACACTTTTTTCCTATCTGGTGACAAGGGAAGAAAAGTGGGTGTATCTTTACAATCCGAAAACGAAGGTTGAATCCATGGAATTGCGTCACACCTCTTCCCCAAGGCCTAAGATGTTAAAGAGCCGGCGATCAGCACAGAACGTCATGGTGATTGTTTTTGTTTTGGGGGATGACAGGGGTATCATTCTCCTTGATTTTCTGGAACGCAACCATACCGTAACCAGCGAGCGATACAATGAGACTCAAGAAGCTTAGAGAAGCCACAAGGAGGGAGGAAGAGACCGAACAAGAATCTGAAAAGGATCCACATTCATCATGACAATGCGAGACCACAGACATCTTTGGCAACAAATCAGGCGATCAGCAAATTTGGCTGGTCGGTGGCCCCCCATCCACCGTACATCCCAGATCTGGCGCCCTCCGACTTCCACCTGTTCGGTCCAATGAGGGCCAGTCTCCGAGGACAACGATTTGATGACACAGACAAGGTCAAAATGGCTGTGATGAAGTACGTCAACAGTCCACACCTGATTTTTTTTCAAAGGGTATTCGAGAATTGGGTTCAACGATGGCGCAATTGCATCGCTTGTGATGGAGAATATGTTGAGTAGTGGCTTTGTATAGAAAAAGTGTTACTCTACCAACATGTGCAATTTAAACACGACTTCTGCCAGTTAATAAAAAAGTTATGCCCACTTTTGAATTACTTTCGGTACAACCCACGTATATTTGGGAAAAGGTTAAACACCATCTCCCAGCTCACCTGCAACCATTTCAGCTAAACGCCTACCTGAAAGACGCGAAGGAAGTACGATGAGCAACTGCTACGGAAGGCTGTCTATAACTTTATTCCACTTCGCATAGCTCAGTTCATCGCTAGCAAAATAGCATTTACTTCAAAATGATATGCTCTGAATAACTATCTGTTTGTGGCGTTAAAGCTGTTTACTTGCCCTTAGAATTTTATCATTTTTTCTTTACCTTCAAGCTATTTTAACGGTGAGATTCTGCTTAATTTCCCGATCGCTTCTGTGCGTTACAATTTGAATGTTATAGAATGAAATAGACCACAATTGCTCCGCTAAGATCAGGAGAAACATTTGCTATTACGCTTGTACTTCAGTTAAAACTAAAAGAGCCTAAAGACGATATTTTTCTAAGTTGCATGAATGATAAAATACTGAGAAGGTTGATGCTACAGATTTCCTAAACGGATAAAGAAAGGTCTCAATGAATTCTGGGATGTAATAAGAACGTCTTTTGAATCCTTTCCGATACGAAAAGAGTTATGCGAGGGAGATATTTTAGGAAAATAAAAAAAGAACAAGAAAAATTACAGCGAATTTTCTGGTGTAATGAAGCAAGTCTTTTGAATTCTTTCTGACGCAAATTAAATTTATCAAAGCTATTCATAGTCAGTGGAACCGGTATGGAAAACAATAGTATCTGACCAAAGAAAGAAGTTTTTCAATCTGGTTTTTAATCCCGAAGATATTGCTGTAAACGGAATCGTGAACTTACGCCCTCTGGTGGCAGACTTGTGCGTTAAGAAAAATTTTAATTTATATGAGAAACATTTTCGCTGCGGAAACGCTCTCCAAGAAAGAAAGAAATTTTCAAATCGTATTCTTCGAAGCAGAGATATGGACAAATTTAATATATGCATCTACGCCTCCTGGCGGAAAAACCATGCATTATTTTAGAAAGAAAGTATTCTCAAAAGGTTTTTCGATGTGAGTGGTATCGGTCCAAAACAAAAATTTTTTACTCGAGTTTTCAGTAGCTTAGATTTTCTTGCAAATGCATCAGAAGCAGAAATTAGGACTTATGCCGCCTGGTGGCCAAATCATTCTTTACCAAATATTAGAAATTATATGAAAAGCATTTTCCATTAGGAGCTGTCTGCGATGCAGAATGAATTTTTCAAATCGGAGTTTTAGAAGTAGAAATGACGCAGTAAACGAAATTTAGCTTTGCGCCTCCTAGCGGAAAGGCTATGATTTATTTTAAAATTTTGAATTTATATGAAAAAACACTATCCAACAAAGAAGGAATTTTTCAAATCGGACGCTTAGAAGTAGAGATATTGACAAAAATAAGATATAAATCAACGCCCCTGGCGTAGAAACCATGCTTTATTTTAAGAAGAAAATATTCCAAAAAGATTTATCGACGTGAGTTGCATCGGTTTACGCCCTCTTTGCATTTACGCCCTGCCCTGTAGCGGCCAAATTGTACATTGTAAATAAAAAAACGAAATGAAGGATCACCATTTGCATATTTCACGCTTCCCAATGCAAAAACAATTTTTCAAATCGGACTAATAGGTGCAGAGATATGGTGTCTACAGACGGACAGACGGACGGACAAACCGATAACATAAGCACGATCTTTTTTTGCAAAAGACGTGCTTATAAGCGCAAAATGGAATGCATTTTGCCGACTAATGGAAAAACTGCACGTTATTTAAAATACACATTGTGTGCAGTGTTCTTCACAGTGAATGGAACCAGTTACAGTTTTTCAAATGCGGTTTCCAGGAGACGAGATAACTGCTCACTGTTTGAAGAGGATAATGTGTGCGCAATATTTACTATTGCCATTAACATACAGTACAAAAAGTCTTTTTCAGTAATATTTTTAGAATCGAAGATACATTTGCAAACAGAAATGCACACTGGTGCCACCTAGTGTCAAAACTGTGCATTACAAAAAATAGAAGATTATATTCAAAATGTTGAATGGGAAAAATAAAAGAGTGTATGCACGGAGTGAATGGCATATCCGATGCTAAAAGAAATATTCAGATCGAGCTTTAAGAAATTGAGATACCGGAAAGCATGCAATATACACTTATGCCTTCTAGCAGCAAAACTGTGCACTATTTTAGGAAAACGTTGTGCGTAGGATGGTCGTCGTTGTGAAAGGTATCGTAGAAAATAAATAAATGTTTCAACCGGATTTTGAAGCAGTGGTATTGAATAAAATATATTTTGAATTCGATAATATCTTTATTTACCTCCATCCCCTTCCTGGCTGTGAAGTTATGTATTAGAAAAAATCAAAAGGCAAGGATGATAGTTCCCACAATTGAAGATTCGCATGCAAAGATAATTTTTTAAATCGGAATAATAGTAGCACATATATAATGTCCATAGACGGACGAACAGACATACTGATACCAGACCAGCGTCTTTAGAAACAACAACAGAACTGCTAAAATGTTTAGAACATTGCTACATATTACTTATCGCACGGCAAATTCAGCAAACCAGCTGCTATGACGTTTTGAGCAACTGTCAAAACTGTCTAACCAAGAACCACCACGAATTTCATGTACAATTTTTGCATGTATCATTACCAGCTGTCATTCTGCTTCGTTCGTTCGGTGAGGAATGAGAGACATATGAGTATTATTTACGAAAAAATTATTCGGCTGAGTATATATAGTACGGCTTCAGTTGCTCTATTAGTAAGATACACTTTTCATGACACTGAAACTCACATTTCTTTAAAAACCATCTGTACTTTCTTCCGCGTTCAATTTCTTTCCAAATCGTCCCATACTTCCCATGTTTCTTTTATTCAACGATAAATTTTTTAACAGAGTTCAAAGATTTCATAATACATCATGAAATCAAATTAGTGCACGAAATTTTATGGAAAAGACAAACCGTTTCCCCGATATTTATATGAACCTTACTTTCGAGTAAGTTCTGCACATCGGTGAAGAAATAAGAAAGTAGCATCACTTGACATTTCCGTTATTTTAAACTCCATTATTCTGTCTTTACTGTTTTCATTACAGATACATACATTTATCAGTTACACGGGACTGATAAATGTTTTTGTACTAGATGAATAGGTGAGGCCAGCAAACTCCTGCTATCTTTATTACAGCATCAATAATGAAGATTTATATCTTTTCATTTTCTCACTGGATGTGAGATGATCTCATCAAGAGCCCCAGAGATACTGTGTGGTAATAATAACGCGCATCTAAGAGGCACGAATAGCAAGACCAAACAAGCTATGTCAGCCATTTTCTCGATCGCCTGAAAAACGACAAACATCACATAATTCATTAAAGCTGTCATGCGTCTACTGTCTTCTGTGGAGTCTTTCGGTTGAGCCGCAATTGTACGCCGAAATTGATGTTTGATAATTGAGTTAAAGGTTTCTTTCTGACAATTAATAATATTGATTTGCCCACACCTACACTTATCTTATTTATTCTTTGAAAGAAAATACACTTATTTCTTGAAAGGATATATGATACCTCAGTATTTAACGACTAGTTACTGCCGTTATAGAGTATTTACTGGTGATCCGTTGACAGAATCCATGTGTAATCCCACCCTCTTCCAACAGCAATGAGATGTAAAATATACTTTAAAGACTGCTACAAGGAGCATACATATGAATGCCTTCAATCGTCATGCATGCTAGAAAAGCAATTTCATTTAAAGCTGTTTTTGAAAAACTCAAGTAACATTAAACAAACTTTCAATGCGATCTGTAAGGAATGGTACCCTTAAAAGATAGAAACATCTGAAATATTTCTTCATAATCTAGAGGTGATTATTAATTTATGCTTTAGAAACTTCAAGGCATAAAAGTCTTAAATTATGTTTTGAAAGAAAAATTACTAATCTACAAGAGTCGGTCAAAAAAGTGATACACAATCGGTCATAAACATTTTTCTATAGCACTTATAAAAATGAAATTTGGTAGAGAACATAAGCCACCTTTTATCTATGCATAGTATCATCCAAACTATCCACCTTCGCATTCTACTCACTTTGTCCAGCGTTTTTGCCAGACTACTAAACGCACGTTGGTAAAATGCAGGTCTCCGCCCTTCAAACAATTGCTTGACCTCCATTTATGAAGTATTCATCAGAATCAAATGTCTTCCGACGGAAAACTCCCTTTGATCTACCAAAAGGAAGAAAATCCGAGGGTGCCAGGTCAGTACTATACACAGGGTGAAAGATTAAATTCGAAATGAATCTCAGTTGTCGAAACAGTAAGATGCGCCGAGTGGGGCTTCACATTCTCCTGATTTAATATGCACGTTTTATTATAGGATATGCTTCGCATTCGAATTAATCTGCACGTTTTTTATAGGTGGTTTTAATTACTCTCTAAAGTCTGTTTAAGATTCTGAAATATCTTTCCTTATTAATATTTGCATTTGTTTCAAGTGTGTCATGAAAGATAATGTCATCTTTGTTCCAAAAGAACGCGATCATGATTTTATTCTTTGATAGAGAAAGCCTGGGGTTCTTCTTAGCTGAGGATATCTCGTGGGTTCATTTGATTTACTGACGTTTAAAGTCAGGGTAATAATGATAAACCTAGTTCTCTTCGCATGTTATAACCCCCTTAAAAGCCTAAGACGATGTACTGAAAAAATTCTTCAAAAGGTCAGCTCAGTTACTGAAGTTTCACTGGTTTTCAAAAGGAACTTGATGCCCAACTGTTTTCTGATTATGCTGCTTACTTCAAGTTCCATCACTTTTGAACAACAATACACAAGAAGATTTCATTGAGTATAGTTATAAACATATTGAAAAACAAGAAAGATGACACAGAATTTTCGGTTGTAATGAGCATGTCTTTTGAATCCTTTCCGACGCTCATAAAAACTTCGAAATTTATTCATAGTCAATAGAATGGGTTTGAAAAAAAAATCAACCGGATTTATAAAATAGATAAAACATCCAGAAACAACAACTTACTCCCACCAGCAGCTAAAAAGTATGTAACGAAAATTAACAAACTGGGCTCAAAAAGTTTCTCATGGCAGAGAGAACATAACAGAGGCAAAGAGATTTTGAAATCAAACAGAAGAATAAATATGGAAGGAAACATGGTATAACTCTACGACTCGTAGCTAAAGAAACTTTCGTAATGAAAAAAGTTGAAAATATGCGAAAAGTATTCTTCATAGACAAACGCTACGCTAAGTAAAAATAATATTTCAAATGCGTCTCGTGGAAGCAGAGATAGCGTAAAAAAGATTTGACATTTACACATCCGGCGGGAAACCTGTATAATACTGTATTTAAAGATGATAATGTCCCCTATCTTTATTGTAGCAAATGACATACAGTAAAAAACGAAATTATTCAATAAGATTTTTAGAGGAGATACACCTCAAAATAGATGTACATAAACACGACCTAGCGACAGAACCGTGAAGTATAAAAAATATCACAAATAGTTACAAGCAAAGTGATCCACAAGCCAAATAGTATCCGGCGTTAAAATACTTTTTTGAATCGGACGTTCAGAAGCAGAGATATCGAGAAAAATAGATTACATATTTGCGCCCGCTAGCGGGGAAATTGGGCATTATTTGAGGAAGGAAATACACACACAAAAAGTTATCATAGTTAGTATATATAGTGTCTGCCCGGAAAAGTATTTTTTCGATCAGGGTTTTAGTCCCGCAAATATTGCTGCAAATGTGCGATAAACTAAAGCGTAAACTTACGCCATCTAGCAACATACTTGAGCGAGTAAAAAAATAGAAATATTATGCAAACATTTTGTACCAGAAACGCTCTCCGAAATAAAAAATATCTTTGTCGATATCAGAGATGCCGACAAAAATAAGATATACATCTGCTCCCTTGGCGGAAATACTATGCAATATTTTACGCAGAAGGTATTTTCAAAAGGTTTTCCGTGGTGAACGATATCAGCCCACGAAAGTATTTTCTAAATCGAGTTTTCAGAAGCCGAGATATTGCTAAAAATACATCAGAAACAGAAAAAATACACAAACGCCCTTGGGTGGCCAAAAGATACTTTACCAAAAATTATATGGAGAATATTTCCCACCAGAATCTCTATCCGATGCAGAAATAATTTTTCAAACAGGAATTTTAGAAGCATATAGATATCGGGAAAATTGCAATTTACTTTTTCGCCCCGTAGTGAAAATTGTATGCGTTTCTTGAAAAGAAACTAGCCAAAATACAGGGTGCGCCATATAAAAGAGACCCGTGGCCATACGTTGTTAGGCGGGTTAAAGTTGTTTTGCGGGTTTCGAGTTAAAACCGCTTTGTTCCACTTTAAACAGGTTACTGCGTGTACAGCTAAAAGGTAAATTACTCCTGTTTTCTGTCATTTCAACTACTCTTTACCATGTATAGTAACATTGCCTGACTGTTGTCGTTCATTATACTCGGGCCTCTTTTATATGGCACACCCTGTAGTATTCATTACAAATGGAATCGAAAGGAAGGAAAACAAATTATCAACCTGGTATTTAAGAAGCTAATACATGGAATAAACTGCATTTTGAATCCCATACCATTTGGATTTACGCCCTCTAGCGGCGAAATTTTGCAGCGTATGGAAAACTGTAAAGTCACGATAATCGTTCTCATATTTCACGCTCTTCAATGGAAAAAAAATTGCAATCGGATTAAGAGTTGCATAGATATGGTGTCCACAGACGGACGGACAAAATGATACTATAAGCCCGTACATGTTATTTTTATTTACAAAAGATGTGCTGCAAATACACTATCTACCAACAAGTAATTGGACACCTGTGATAGCAAAGGAAACCGAAGTTTATTCACCTTCAATAGTTGGTGGAGCCTACACGAGCGGCGATTACAGCTGCGACCCTCCGGGGCATACTCTCAACCAGACGTTGTACGACGGCTAGCGGTATTTTCTTCCACTCGGCTTGGAGGAGACAGGTCAGTTCCTTCACCGATTTCGGACGGTGGGGGCACCCCTTAAGTCGACGCTCCAACTCGTCCCAGAGGTGCTCGATAGGGTTAAGGACCGGGCTCCGCGCAGGCCAGTCTATTCGATTAACCCCATTGTCACCATACCAAGCCATGGTAACCTCGCAACATGACAGGTGGCATTGTCATCCTGAAAGTAACATGGGTCCACCCCGTAAAACTGCCACAACGTAGGAAGCGCATGGTCATCCAAAATGGTGCAGTAGGTCTCGGCGTTGAGTCTACCAGGAATTGCGACCAAGGGTCCCGTGCCATACCAGGAGAAACACCTCCATAACATAATTCCACCGCCGCCGAACTTCACAGTTGGCACAATACATTCCGGCAGGAGGCGTTTTCCAGGCAGACGCCAAACCCAGACCCTTCCATCCGAATGGTAGAGGGTGAACCTTGATTCGTCGCTCCAGAGAGCCTGTTTCCACTGTTCAACGGTCCACTGTCGACGTTTTGTGCACCACGTTACCCAAGGAGCGCTATTGGACCTGGTGATCAAAGGCTTGTGGGCGGCAGCACGTCTATGATAACCGAGCAGATGGGCTTTCTTACGGATGGTATTCATCAAAAGAACACTCCCGGATGCCTGTTGAAACTCCTCTTGGATGTGGCCCATCGATTTGGTGCTGTTCTTCCGAATTTCTCTGGCCAGCACCCGTCGGTCTCTAACTCCCAGTTTTGTGGGTCTGCCGGGTCGGGGCACATTCCGACAGTCACCTCTCATCTTCCACTTGCCAATCACGTAGGCCACTGTCGATTTTGGGTACTTCAACTCGCTGGATATGTCACGTATGGATCGGCCATTTCCGTGAAACCCGACGATTACACCTTTCTCGAAATCAGAGAGCTCCGAACTGCGTGGCATCTGGTATGCGACTGGTTGCGTTGTTGTTTCCCACACGATATTTAACGTTGGCGGCCGTGACGTGTATCAGGAACGCAGATATCGTCGATTGCAATGGGTGTCCAATTACTTGTTGGTAGATAGTGAATGTGGACCAAAATTACGCTGTCCCTACAATTATTTATTTTTTATGACCGATCGTGAATTACTTTTTAATCGAACCTTGTGTTTCTCTAAGGAATAAAATTTTAAATGCAGTTCATTGTGAATATGTTTTCATGCGTATTACCTTTCTTGCAGTTCATTATAATTACACCTGCGCGTTTAAGTCGTAATACTAACAACTTATCAGAGACGGCGGACTCAGTTTGCTTTACTCAGTCACATCAGTGATAACTACATGCAGTGTTACTCAAATGATACCCCGCTGCCGGGTGGCCTGAGACATTGGTTGAAACACATGTTGGTCAATCTTCCGACATGTGTTTCAACTCCGGATGAGGCATTTGTACTTCGCTAACCCAATGCCCCCTAACTCCGCCCCCCTCCAAAATAAATGGCCCCAAATTGGGAACGACCGCCTACTTACAGTTCTAACAGCTGCTTATGTTACCCACAAACCCCCAAAAGTGCAAATCAAAGAACAGCTATTCTTGTTCACAAATAAAACGAATTACCACGTTCTTTTTTCTATTTTTTGAATTTGCACATCAAAATATTTAAACCGATCCTCCTGTAAATGGGATTCATATTCCCGCAGGAGCCCCCAGAGAGGGAGCACACTACAATATGGAGATATTCGATTTGTAAATAAACAGGAATATAATTCCGTTACTTATCGTGCAAATTAGGAAACACATTAGCTTTACTTTTCATATTTGTTTCTTCAGTTCAACACAGCCTTTATAGGGAAAATTACCTAGCACTACATAACTTTCTAATTTCGTGAATAAGGAATAATCATTACTTAATAGTCAACTATGCTTTCCGGTAGCCTGCGATAGAATCCACGTAATGCTTCACACAAGAGTCACATGACTGCCAGCTTGAAGTTGTGAGAAATCGAAGCTGTAAGAACTTCAAAAGCACTGCCATTTCTGTAAGTAATCTCAGAACTTACGAGAGTTCACTTATTCACTTTCAGTTAAGGAAACATTTCTAATATAACATATTCAACAGGTTTTATTTAATTTCAAATTAAAACTATTGAAATTCCTAAAATATGTAGTAATGTGAAAATAAGTACTGAAAAGTGTAAATCAGAGCTACTTTCAGAGCTATTTTTCTGGAAGAAACATGTTCAACCAAGAAATGTGAAAACTGCTATTCTTCTCCATATTTAACTCGGCAAATTCAATTTTTATGATATTTTCTGTTTACACATTTTGCGACACTATTATGCCGATATGATTATTTCATGATTCTTCAAAATGCTAAAAATTAACAATAAATACCGTTAAACCATTTTAAGTAGCATTCATTTTTTTTAATCGAAAATTTCATGAAAATACTCAAGAAAGCGCGCAACAAATGAATTTACATAAGTCTGCAGCTACCGAATAAACAAAACTTTATTGATGGTTACAATAAACCGCTGTGTCCTTTAAGGAATTTATGAAGAATAAGTTATTGAAAAAACTACCCTGATTAGCACAACCTATCTCGTGAAATACAAATTGTTTTCTCGTGGGTTGCGAGAAAGCACCGCGTAATTGAAAGTCAGAGGCAAAACGTAATTTACATCCGTTAAAATATTCCACAAGAGCACAAATTTGATCTCGTCTTTACGACAAAGTGCAGTCGTGCGTATATTTCTGCATTAACCCATTTCTTCTCTTTTTCGTTTTAATTTTCCAGAGTAATATTTTATATGAGTTCATGTTCGCATAAGAAGTATTTTTTATGTTGCTGAGAAAGAGAAAGAGGAAGACAGAGACAGGGACGGAGAAAAACAGACTGGGGGAGATTCATTAAGTAGATTGAATGTTTTGGCATTGCTCGTTTGGCCCCAATACTCCGTCTAGATTTTCTTCTGGGAAAAGGCAGAGTTACAGCTCTTAGGTCATTTTCGCAAACAAAAGCTGGCCTAGCTCACTGCCTTAGATTTGTTTAGAAGTGTTTATTTTTATTTCTTCTTGTTTTTTCTCCAAGCCCGTTAACAAAAGTATATAAATGTGCTTCGCTTCTTTGAAATGATATCTCCCGATTGTATCATTTACCATGTGAAGTGTGGAGCTTTCCTACGTGCAAGAAGAATTCCCAAGACTTTTCTCCTTTAGCTCAAATTGGATGAAGTAATCTCGGCACGGCGACTCCGGAAATAAATAACTCCGTTGCTACGAATTTATCGTCGTCTTGCAGCTCTTTTAATGGTAGAAAAAGTGAAGCGACGAAAAGAAAAATTAGAAGTCTTTCGTCGAAGCATTGTCTTAAGTCACACCATTCTAACGAAACCCAAAAGAAGGTATAACAAAAAACAAAACCCCTCAGGAGCACCTCTGTTACGTAAATTTTTCCGTTACTTAAATATTCTTATGGTGGTTGCTGTGCAGCGTAATGTTCTTAACTGAAGACCAAATTTTTTCGATTTTATCATTAAGTAGATGATACATATACTAGTACATCAAAACATCAGGGTCGGTTTGTTGAAATCATCTGGCGTCCAAGAATTCGGGGTAAGCTGGGGTATTTTGTTTTGCCAGAAATATAAAATTATACATGCACTATATTTTACAGGGCAAGTCTTCATATTACGAAATAGTGCTTTTGACATTATTGAACACAAAGAGAACACCGAATTCTCAGGTGTAATGAGTGCGCCTTTTGAATCCTTTCGTGCACAAAAATAATTTTTAAAAGCGGAGTTTCACAAACGGAGAAAATCAGCGAAAAAGAGAGTGCATCTACCTTTCCTAGCTATTGAACTGCATACACGTATTACTTAAAGCACGCAGTATGCGCAGTGTTCATCATGGTGAACGGGAACGGTTATGGAAAGCATTTTTTCAACCTCTTGCCTGCAATTGCTACTACATTTGCAAACAGAAACATTCACTTACGTCCACCAGCGGCGAAAATTTTCGTTATCAAAAATAACAAATTGCATGCTAAATTTTCTCCAATCGGAAGATATCCGAAGCAAAAGAAAGTTTTCTAATCAAACAACTACAAGATAAAATATGAAGGAAAGCCATAATTTTACCGTCCAGCAACGGGAAAGCAGAGCGTTGTTTGAATAAGGAAATGGGCACAAAATATTCTTTACTGTGAAGGATATCCTACCAAGAAAGAATGTTTTCAATCACATCTCTAGAATCTGGTATACTGCCTCAGTTAATAAAGTGCGCTAACGTCCTGTAGCGGGAGAACTCCGCATTATGAAAAAAAGTTTAAACGGTTCTCAAAATGTTCTTCATAATAACGGGAACGATGTTATGCTGTAGAAAAACAAGTTTTCACATACGACTTTCAGAACCAGAAATAACAAGAAAACCCGAAAATTCATAGACTCATTTAACAGGAAACATGGCCATTCCTTAAAGTGAAAAATGCCCTCACAATCTTCACAAATAAAATGACACGCAGAACAAGCAGAATATCTTCAACCACGTTTCTAAAGCCGGAGATACAGTTGCAGAAAGAATTACATTTCACGCCACCTAGGATCCTAACAGTGCATTACGAAAATTGAAATGCATATGCAAAAGCAACGCAACAAGGAATGGTAATACATGAAAAAATAAATGTTCTAAATCGGGATTTTAGAAACAGGGATATCCAGAAAACCAAGATATAAATTTACATCCCCTTTCGAAAAACTGTGGGTTATTTTGAGCAGAAAATATGCTCAAAATGTTTTCCACAGTGAGTGATATTTTACCAAAAAATGAATTAATCAGTTGCGCTTTTACAAAGAGAATTACGTACTTACCTCCTATTCTGACAATATTGCTCATTATGAAAAATTGGAACTGATATGCAAAATATTTGTCACTATGAATGTTATCCGACGCTAAAAGAATGTTTCAAATCGGTCTTTTACATGCAGATATACCTGGGAAATGCAATAACATTTACCCCCACTAGCGAGAAAATTGGATATTATTAGAAAAACAATCTGTAAGCATAACATGGTCGTCGTGATACGCGTAAAAGTCATCGAAGGAAGAGAGATTTATTTCAATCGGAATTTCGGAAGCAACGATAAGGAACAAAATATATTTTGAATTCAAAAGCAGCTGCTTTTAAGCCTCCTAACGGCGTAGTTGTGCATCTCAGAAAGACCAAAAAGGCAGGGCAATCGTTCTCACATATAATGCTTTCAAATCCGATAAAGTATCTTTCAAAATCTGGTCAGTATGTACAATGTTATGATGTTCACAGAGGGGCGTACTGATACCATAAGCGACGACTTTTTTTCAAAAGTGGTATTAAAAAGTAGCAGCAACAAGAAGGATCGCATGAAATTTTATGGTACAACGAGCACGTCTTTTTACATCATTGCCGAAACAAAATTAGTTTTTTAAAACAGATTTTTAGAAAAAGAAAAAATTCACCGGAAAAGAGAATGCGTATATGCTCTTCCGTGAAAAAAGTGCGCATAATTTAAAAAACACTATGCTCTCAGTGCGATTTTAATGAATTAAAACAGTTCCAAAAGATTATTTTCAACAGCATTCATGCAATTGGTGAATCATGCATAAGTAGAAATAGCGACTTTCGCCCACTTACGGAAGAAATGTTTTTTTTTTTTTTTTTTTTTATTTATTCGTGGTTTAACGACCATCGTGAGCAACTGTATGGGCTATAAGCAATCGCTCTTCCCTAATTTAGGATCACTGGTTCTAGGAAAGGGAGAGAGCCAGTGCCGTAAGACAAAACCCAACAGCGATGCCTCACCGGGATTCGAACCCGGATATTTTGTTTTGTTTCCATGGCTGGTTTGATTATCACCCATGGAAACAAAAAAATCTGTCTTCTACACATGCAGTACGTATATCGTGCAATACATATATGCTCAACTGAGGATTAATTACAGAAAGAGCTTCATTTTCTTAAACGAATTGCAGTTCATACAGGATATCCTCATTACGTTATAGACTGTCCCAAAATTTAGGAAATCGAAGTGTGTCTGCTCGATTTCGCCGATAGACCACCCAATACAACAAAACTAGGCGGTTATCCCATTTTCTCCTCAGATCTGCTTCGGAATTTCAAAAATTCTTAAGAGTTTCAATTTCAAAGTGGTTTTCAAACCCATAAACTAGATAATTTTTTATGGATCAAAAGACTACGTCGAAGACATAAATTCCTGAGGAATTTATCAGATACCTTGTGAATGTTGACTTTCATATATAGGAAAGACCCGCAGAGCTTTAAGCTTCCGTGTAAAGGAACACATGGACTACTTACGAAATTTTCAGCCCTTTCACACACATAGGTGGACCCCATAGTGGGATCATCTAACGCACATAGTCAGTCTACAACATCGTGTACCATATGATAGTTCTGAGGATGGCTTTGGAAAAGTTGAAAAGCTTTAAAGAGTTTGATGGTGAAATAGTGGTGATCTTAAGCATGACGTGATTTTAGACTGTTTATTGGATTTTAATGGTGAGATGTTTTTAGACTTCAAGTTTTAACTGGTTGTGCAACAGCTGCATGTGAACATAGATGGAATAAGAAATATTACCGGCATGTATATAATATGTTCTTAGCATTTAGAGTGTTGGAATGAATGTGCAATAATGTACATGAATGAGAGAATAAATCTAGATGTTTCACCTACCGGTGGAGTTATAATTGGAAGAATCGCGGCATGGTTGGGATTCATCAGTGTGTCCACAAAGAAAATAAATTGACACGCCAACAATGCGCATTATATCAGCTATGGATTATAAGGTACGTAATAGTATTTAGGTCCATAAGTAAAGATATTTGTTTCTAACGTACGAAATTATAAACTTAGGAGGTCGTCTATAGCTCAACATTGTCACGAACATAACCATAAATGTTTGTTTGGAAACGCTGCGCTCATTGATAAACCTGATTCGACTATCGAGCTTAATGTATTAGAAGCTTTCCACATATACCGGAATACTTCACAGCTTGTCAACGATATGACGTCGACTCCTTTTTCAAGTGCGTGGAAACAACTAACCAAGAACGGTGACCGTCAGAACTCTGACGATGTCACAATGATTTGAATGTTTACGCTCCATTCAAACTATTTGACTATAGTTTCGCCGAGCCAAACGCTCTGCGAAACTATAGTCGATGTATGATAAACCTCTGATTGCGGCAAACGTTGGTAATTTTATTTGAAATTGGATATTATTGGGCAAAACAGATTTATTATATTTCACTGATGAAACAAACATCATTTGAAGAAGAATACGTACTTGCACAGGTTGGCATGGACTTTATACCATCCTCTGTTACCGGGGAGAAGTTCAATAAGTCTTAGTTTTCCGATTTCCAAACTCCAGTGCCTATGACGATTAAAGAACTCATGAAGTATGAATTCTGTAGTTTTCCTAAATATCACAACATTTAGTTTGCCACGTATGTGTGTGATAAATACTTTTCTCCATAACAGTTTATATATACATGTTATGTTACATGTGCTTTTCATTGTGCTTTCATTTTTCAAAAAGGTGAGCAATCGCAATTTGCTAATCGTTTTCTTCCAAATAAGTGAGCACCTGAAAAAAAATATTCCCCTTATCTGGTCTTTCTGGTTGATTTAGTCTTCGCACCTCCACAAGAGTGCGGAATCTGATTCGTTGTCTTAAAGTTCAGATTCACTACTGATGATAAACTGCAACTGCTGCAGGGAAATCATAGACTGGAACAATGTGTTGCAGGTCCTAATCAGACCATTTATCCTGACGATTTTCACAACATATTTTATTATTTCCTGGAAGTTTAATGTTTTAACAGGAACATTATTGTATCTTTTTGTTTCGTTTTAATAACGTTTCTGACCTATCACAATACAGACAGCAAACGTTTTAATGTAAAAGGTTGAACCACAGATCACAGAGTTATGAAATTACTTGCAGATTAACCGGATTCAGCAACTTGTTTATCAAACGCTTCATGATATACACTGCTGGCCACCCAAAATGCAACACCAAGAAGGACACGAGATAGCACAGCCAGATTTACTGGACACATAACAACAGATACAAAGATGAAACGATTGAGCTTACAGGCCCGTGTGACTTGCGGAACACGCAGACATCAATAGCTCGTGTGGCCCCCATGGCTGGCAATAACGGCCGCTACAAGCCTCGGCATCAAACGAGAGGCTTTGGATGTGAGTTTAGGGTATGTCGGCACAGGCTGCTTTCACACGTTGCCACAGTTCATCAGACGTAGCCGCGGGTGGTGCTTGCCGGGCCACTCGGTTGCCGATCAGCGACCAGACGTGTTCGATGGGCAACATATCTGGAGAACAGGCGGGCCACTGCAGCAGTGACACCTGGTGGGCCGTGAATAATTGTCGCACGATGCGTGCCACGTGCGGGCGCGCATTGTCTTGTTGAAACGTGGCCGCTGGCAGGTAAGGGATGACTACAGGCTTCAAAACATCGGAGATGTAGCAGCGGCTGTTGAGTGTACCGGCGATGCGTACCAGAGGGGTGCAGGTGTCATACCCAATTACGCCCCAAACTATAACGCCAGACGACGGACCGGTATGGCGATGCATAATGCAGGCGTCATACAGTATCTCGCCGCGGTGCCGCCACACTTGGATCCGACTATCGTGGTGTTACAGGCACAAGCGGGATTCGTCGGAAAGGACAATGGCGTGCCATTCCGTAGTCCAGGTGCGGCGTTCAACGGCCCACTGGCGCCGCACTCGCCGGCAGTGTAACGTCAATGGTAATAGGAGCAATGGGTGCCGTGCAAAAAGTCCCCGCTCTTGCAGACGACGTCGAACGGTACGTGCTGACACAGGTTGTTGCGCAACACACCCTAATACCTGCGCTAGCGTTCGTGATGTGGCGGTACAAGCCGTCAATGCCCGCCGCACAACATGCCTGTCCTCTCGTTCGGTGGTGTGTCGCGGCAGCGGCAATCGCTCACGTCGGTCCGTCCGTCCCTCCTGCACCCACTGAATCCATACTCGCCTCACTGTGGCTGGATGTCGTCCCACACGGGCGCCGATGTCTCGGTACGATAAACCGCTGTCGCGATAAGCCACTATTCGTCCTCTGTCGAACTCCGAAACGTGCTGGAATGACTGCCGTATTCTGCGACGAGGCATCAGGAAGCTTCCCACGCACTGGTCCGGCAGCACAACACACTTCCACTACTTACACCCCGCCTTCTGTGCACCCTTCTTATAGTGCTTCTCGGTGGCGTGCCGGGCGCACATGATTTGCATATGCCCTGCAATGCTAATCGTTTGCATGTCCTCTTGCGGGCGACGCATGCTGCGAATTTCAGGCCAATCGGATGCTTCCTTCTTGGTGTTGCATTTTGGGTGGCCAGCATTGTACAATTGCACAGATTTGTCTTCGTTCACACGAATTTGAAAGCATATAGACCAAAATAAACACAAAAGGTTCTCACGATTATATGATTAGACTGATAGATTTTAACTTATGAGATACAGGTGTTCTTTCGTTCTTATGAGCGGCGGCCTAATTGAAACCGTAATGTTTTTTTTTTTTTTTTTTGTTTATGGGTTTTACAACTTCCGTGAGCAACGTAATTAGATTTAAGCAGTCGTCCGACCCTAATCTTAGGCCTCTGGTTCCAGGAAAAGGTGAGAGCCAGTACCGACATACAAAGACACCATCCATGTCTCACACATGTTTAGAACCCAGACCCATCTCGCACTAATGGTCAGTGGCCATGACCTCGTACCACTCTACCACTCTAACGGCCGCCAATTTGAAAGAGTTCTCTTAAAGATATTGTTCTACAGTTTTGATATGTTGTTTTTATTAATAATAGCGAAGGGGGACATGACAATGAAAATTTCATTTCTTTCCCAATTACATCCAGGCAGGAGCCTGTTTTCTCCTAAATTTACTGGATGAACAAAAAAGACGAGAGCGTTATAATATAATACTGTGTTTTCGGTTTCGTTGAAAAGGTACTGTCGGACTGAAGATTACGTCTCCTGGCATGATCCTTCTAATATTAAGTAAAACGTAGTTATGTACAATAATTTTACCCGTTAAGAGTGTAGGCACCTCTTTCCTCAGCATTTAGTGACTGTAACACAGCATGAGGGAAATGAACAGACATACTTTCAAAACTCTTGCGAATTAGAAGCTGATTATTGTGCTCCGAAATGAATAACCTTTGACGATTGCGAAATTTTCATGGAAATTTCCAAAGAGAGGAACTTAAACTCGTTTCGAGATAACGAGAATTGGACGTGTGATTTCCTTCTACCAGCCGCCATTCAGCCAACAAGTGGTCCCCTTCTCTATCAGAGACAAGCAACACGTTGCTCTGTTTTCAGACTTTTAAACAATGTGGAAGAATTGGCGCAATTTATCGTTTCCACGACGCTTGATTTAATTGGAAAGTCCGTTACAGAAGAGTGCTCTCGGTGAAAAATTGAGAGTTGCAGCAGCAGCAGGTTCATTAACGGAATGAAACTATTTACGTCCCCTTCCTAGCGAACTCTGTCCTTTCCTTCACACACACCCTTTGAGAGCTGTGGTCGGTTCATTTCAATCTCGTCTTGGTCGGTGCATTCCAGTGATTAGTGACTAGGGAATCTACTCGTCCTTTCCGCGTGCTACGGCGACCTAGTTCATTTGCTGGGCAGAGACATCAAACTCCTCCTCACACACGCTTGCTTCATTCTGTTGTGCTTTATAGATGAATGGGAGAAAGGGCCTTGCATGTCATACAATGAACAACTAAGTGAGCAGCCTTAATTAAACCACCACCTGCGTCTGTCTTCAGCTGCTTAATGATCAAAAAAATGATTAAGAATCTGGAAGAACCTTTACCGTGATTGGATGAGGTGAAGATTAGGATTTGAACTTTTATCGTATGCGAACGCCATCCTATTGCATGGACGAAATGCACCTATATGATGTTGGGAAGAAAGTTCCAAAGTTGGGAAGGAATCCGAGCTTCAACGTTTAACGACGGCAACTGGCTTTGCCAAAATCTCCGTGGTACATATGTTACAGGCCTCGCTCAGATATTTCGATAAAAGTACGAGTAAATGAAACGAAGTACAAGAATGCTGCCTTAGATGCACGATTAAAACTTGCAGGAGAAAATGAAGTGTTGATTAAAAGTTAAAAAGTTAAAAACACCATGAGATCTTTCGTGGCTGCGACAGCCACATCTTCAGATGGAAAGACCCGAGTGCTCGGAATCCGACAGTTAAATACAGGAGCAAAAAACAGGTCGTTGCCAATTAATCCGAAGAAATGCCCGATAACAGAGGAAAAAAACATGATCATATTAAGGCTACATTTATACATAACTTAAAGTTCATGACTTCTATTGCTAAACAATAATATCCACGATTGATGTAAGATGGCATAAAGTTCATCATTACAACAAATATTAAAGTTTTGAAATATATACATACTTTCAGTAAGTAGTGATGAGGTTCTGGAGGGTGGAACCGCAAGGATGGTAGTCTCGTTCCAAATGGGAAAGTGTAAGCCTTTATTGACCAAGCGAGAGAGGGCTGTAGATTGTGAACAGATTTTCACACTGTACTTATGTTCAGAGAGTCTAGTTTTTAATCTACTTGAGGTCATACCAACATAAATACAGTCGTTGTCATCGTTCTCTCTCGCTTTAAGGGGAATGCAGTACACTCCATACTTATCTAACATATCAACACTATCTCGATCTTTTTTAACCCTAGCGAGGATGTTCTGAGTTCGAGTGCCAAACGACAAATTATAGCGGTACCACACATTTTTCAGGATAACATTGAGGTATGTAATACATGGCTTCAACGAATTGGTGGGGTGACTCGCCAAATTCGTTGGAGCCATGTGCTACTTACTGAAAGTATTTATATATTTCAAAACTTTAATATTTGTTGTAATGATGAACTTTCTGCCATCTTACATCAACCGTGGAGATTATTGTTTAGCAATAGAAATCATGAACTTTAAGTTATGTATACATGTAGCCTTAATATGATCATGCTTTTGTCCTTTGTTATCGGGTATTTCTTCGGATTAAGTGGCAACGAACTGTTTTTTGCTCCTGTACTTAACTGTCGGATTCCGAGCACTCGGGTGTTTTCATCTGAAGATGTGGCTGTAGAAGCCACGAAAAATTTCATGGTGTTTTTAACTTTTTTACTTTTAGTAAACACTTTATTTTCTCCTGCAAGTTTTAATCGTGCATCTAAGACAGCATTCTTGTACTTCGTTTAATTTACAGCACGAATATTTTACTGTATTCGATGAAATGAGATACGTGGGGCACATATAGACCAGGAGAAAAAATGGGATCAAAATTTTAAAGGAATGATTTAAGTTAAATTTGAAAGAACACTTGAACATTTGCTGATATCTCTGGATATCTTGTTTTGTGGGCTTCAAGTTTCTTCTAACAGAACAACAGGAGTAGGCGCCACTAAGATGCATGTGAATAAACACAAAACCTTAGGTCAGGGAAGGAATTATGTGAACAAGAGTAGATCTCAGATCTGCATTCTGCAATTTTCGCAAGGGCGAGGACGAGCGAGAGCCGACTTTTTGTTAGTATTAAACACTGGCATTTAAAACTTGTAGAATGTATCCTAAATCCTTGTATCCACTGGAGCTTGCTAATTTTCCCTACATTTCAAAGTAAAATGAAATACTTGTAAAGTTATGGAATAATCGGGACACATGACACAGCTATCCACGAAATACGCAGCAAGGCTTTTGTTTGTTTATTTTTATACGTTCCCCTGCTTTCCTAGTAGAACGACATATCACATCTGCATCAACGATATCAGTCTTTTAGGGATTGTCAATAAGATTTATAATTCCAAAATGTCTACGGATATTTTATTAGAAAAGCTTCGGGTCTGCAGTGCAAAGCTATATTTGGCAATTGTTGGAACTAGGACTTGGGTGCTGAAGAATTAGATTTTGTCGTACCGACAAAACACATATAACGAAGTAAATTTCTCCGTCATTTTTGGTCTACGGCGGGATTCGAACCCGAGGCCGCTTATTCCGGAACAAGTCGCTCTACCAACTGAGCTACGCAGACGATTATTCTGATTCCTATCTGCCTTTATGTCGTGTGCGTCCTGCTGGCAGGTACGTCACATCTCCCCCCGAAAGAGGGCCGGGGGCATGGCCCCCGGGTCAGCCGTGACCATGAATCGTTGCAGGCACCCATCCACTGTAGAACGTGCACTTGAGAACTCCCAGTCAATCTGCTGTGTGGAATGCAACATCACACATTTTTATTATTTTTCGAAGCGCTGGAGAAGGAATTCTCTGATTTTTCCTGTCTCGCGGTGTGGAAATAACATCACACCAATGCGAGATTTTGAACGGCCGGGTCATCCGGATAGTTCGGGCGCCATTATAACGAAGTAAATTTCTCCGTCATTTTTGGTCTACGCCGCGATTCGAACCCGAGGCCGCTTATTCCGGAACAAGTCGCTCTACCAACTGAGCTACGCAAACGATTATTCTCATTCCTATCTGCCTTTATGTCGTGTGCGTCCTGCTGGCAGGTACGTCACACACACAGAACACCCACTCCGACATACACTGCTAGACATATAAAAAAACACCCCACCAGGCAGCATTTGTGGGTATCAGTCGACATTTGGGTTATGTAAATGATCTCAGTTGCGATCCAATCACATTATACGTGAGGGAGATAAAAGGGCAAAACGGCTCGACCTAAGTTCGTTCATCCTCACCTGAGCGCATGGATCACTACATCGAGGGGATCTCGGTGGCAAAAGCACCTGTGAGAAGTGAGAATGTTTGACCGACGTCATCGGAAATCCTTCTATTACACAGACACCATTATGAGAGGCTTCATCATACGGCTATGTACCGCGGGTTGGTACCTGCGTCGCATCGCAGTGGTTTTCACTCGACGTCACGCTGTGTTGCGAATGTATATAGCCCAGCACGGCGGACATACGACCTACTGGCTCAAGCCACATTATACTGTCTCTTCGCCCTTCACATTCACGTAATCCCTTAGAACTAAAATCACTTAATTCTCACCTAATTGTTTACATTTTCGATGAGTTTCTTTTCATCCGTGCACTTCGTGATGAGGTAATTTCTATGTCGAGCAGTATATTATGGGTATGTACTACTGTTTTCACATTTGATACCACTAAGCTGTTAGGCAGAGATTCTGTAGATAATCTCAGTGATTATTCTGGTGACTTAAGAAAAGTTGTCTTTTTAGAACGTATTTCGTTAACACGAATGCAGTGCCTTCATAAGAATTTTGTATTTTATTGCATTCGGAAATATAAACTAGTGTACAAAATTAAAGTCCGGAAGGCATTCGGGCATTTACCGGGATATAATGGAAACCACGTAACAGTACGTACAGATGTTTTGCATGTAAAGAGATACATTCGTAAGGGTAATGAACATTTTATAACCGACAAATATGTACACATTTTGCTTATACAGGGTGACACCCGCAAATGTCACCAAGATGAAATGCAAGAATGTAACATGGAAATGGCTTAAGAAATGGGATCACCTCGTACGGGCAGACAACTCTTTCAATGGTGATACATGCTCATCAACAATTTGTTGATCAACTTTGAAGCCAAAGAATCCCATTCCTCGATGCGAGCATTGCGTAGTTCGGGAAGGGCTCTGGCAAGGAGCTGACGACCTGTTATGTGTCTTCCCAGATCATCCCAGGCTTGCTCTATAGGGATCAGGTCAAGAGACCTGGTTGGCCAATCTATAAGCCGAATATCCTCAATCTGTTGGAAATCAATGACAAATTTAGCACTATGTGGGCGAGCGTTATTATCCATTAAAAGGAACTTTGGGCCAACAGCTCCCCGACAAAGTCTGACGTTGGGCTCTAGGACCTCGTATCTACAGCGGTCATAATTCACATTGCGTTCTGCGATCACGTGAAACGGTGTGTGTGGACGTTGAACATAATGCCACTCTACATGAGCAGACAAACGAGTCGTGTTCGCGGACGTTTGCAGGATCATTACGGGTTCCCTCGTCCCTTCAGGTGAAACGTCGACGAGAATCCGTTTGAAGACTGAATCTCAACTTGTCTGTAGAAAGAAAACCGGCCCACTCGTCTGTGCTCCAGGATCGATGTCACTTGCACCAGTTCAAGCGACCTCTCTGGTGGGATGCGGTTAGCGCGACGCACATCATGAGTATCTTTGCATAAAGGCCAATAGAACTAAACCATCGATACATCGTTTGCCTTGCTGTCGTAGTTCCAGTGGCAGCGGAGAGTTTCAAAAACAATTGCTTCTGTATAGGACCTTTGAAGCCATGCGGTTAAAGCGACATAACGGTCCTCACGAGATATCGAACGATTTGGGTGACCGGGCCTTCGTTACACCCACCGGTTTGTTGAAATATTGCCATAACTATGAAATCACTCTGAATTGGATATTCAAGGCCCTTAAGACTGGCCTGCGTCTTGTCGACCTATCGCTTGCCACCGTACAGCGTCGGATACACGTGTATGAGACATAAGGAAAGCGATTGCAGCCACCGGAACACTTCTTACACGGGCTGTCAATGGGAAATGCCACTGTTGTTCCCGGTTGGCTTTAAGTATGTAATTCAATGTGCAAATTCGACAGCAGTTGCTCATTGATATGCAAATTTCACTGCAGGCATTTGTTTCTCGTGTCCACCTGCATATGTCCTATGAACATCGTAGCCTTCGTTTGAGCGCTTTGGATGTTTTGCTTCCGCTCTTTTTTTTTTTTTTGGACACCAGTGCATTCATCCTATGGGAAAAGACACACTGGGAAGCAGGTACATGTGTGTGGGAAGGAGGTACTGTGACGTACCTGCCAGCAGGACGCACACGACATAAAGGCAGATAGGAATCAGAATAAAACGTCTGCGTAGCTCAGTTGGTAGAGCGACTTGTTCCGGAATAAGCGGCCTCGGGTTCGAATTCCGGCGTAGACCAAAAATGACGGAGAAATTTACTTCGTTATAATGGCGCCCGAACTATCCGGATGACCCGGCCGTTCAAAATCTCGCATTGGTGTGATGTTATTTCCACACCGCGAGACAGGAAAAATCAGAGAATTCCTTCTCCAGCGCTTCGAAAAATAATAAAAATGTGTGATGTTGCATTCCACACAGCAGATTGACTGGGAGTTCTCAAGTGCACGTTCTACAGTGGATGGGTGCCTGCAACGATTCATGGTCACGGCTGACCCGTGGGCCATGCCCCCGGCTCTCTTTCGGGGGGGGAGATGTGACGTACCTGCCAGCAGGACGCACACGACATAAAGGCAGATAGGAATCAGAATAATTGTCTGCGTAGCTCAGTTGGTAGAGCGACTTGTTCCGGAATAAGCGGCCTCGGGTTCGAATCCCATCGTAGACCAAAAATGACGGAGAAATTTACTTCGTTATAGTACATGTGAAACAGGTACATGTGTCTATGCACACTACATGTATATAAACCTTGCCACAAAACAGGCATTTCGACTGATGATACGGAGTTAAGTTTTTTAGTTCAACAAGTGTTATGTTTCAAGTCGTCACATACCGCCTTAACTCGCCCTACGATTTCGAAGAAAAAACGCAGGCAGAAGATATGATTACGTCTGCACTATGAGTTGAGTGAGTAGTTAGCAAAGATAATTTACCCAAACTTCTACATTTCATTAAAACATGAAAATAAAGACAAAGGTATGATATTGGAAATACCAAATAGCAGATTTGAAGTGGTAAAAGATACAGAACATATTTCGCATCAAGCTAGATGATAAAACTACAAGATAAAACGATTACACGAACTGTATTTTCGATGTACCTAGTGAAAGGATCAAGGTTTGAAATGATTCGTTTCGAAATGCAACTGTCTTCGGTTACTGAAACCTATGAGCACGCGAACGTTTTGATAGGTCCAGCGATGGCCACAACAAGGCTCAATAGCTGTATGAGAATAGTGTACGATACTAATGCGATTCGGACACGATACCTGTAATAATTCTCATGTAGTACTTTATTATTAACCTGCCAACAAATCTAAAAAAAATATGAAATAATATTCACTTTCAGGACAACACATTATGTGATTAGTAAAATTGTTGATAACAACATAATCGTTACAGTTGTTTGAAAACAAATTGGAAAAACGGGAAACTTATAATAAGCATAAATCGTCGATTAATAACTTAACGTAAAGCTCTTTCATACACTTTTCTGTTTTGTTGATTCTTTGGGAGAACAGATCATAATTGAAGCTTATTAAAGTTGAGCTGGCAAGTACTGGGTGATTCACGAGTCCGGAACCACGCCAAAATTTTCTAAATGTTTAACAGCACATGAAGGTAATCATGTGCAATATGCAGTCGTGGCCAAAAGTCCTGAACCAGTAGGCCGAAAGTCAATATTTTGATGTTTGAAGTCAACTTATACGGCGTAATAGAGTAAAGTCAGGAATACATTTTAAAGGAAATTTTATGCTGAATTCAAATATATTTACAGAATGTTATTACCAGTAACAAAAGTGAAGTTACAAGCAAAAGTACAACATCTAGTCATAAAAAGCGAAAAATAGTGGAATTTGGAAAATTAGTGTATATTGCACTTAACGTAAAATGACTGTACAGTACATTATTGAAACTTGAAGGACACTTGAAATAACTTACCAACAAGCAAAATAAGATTTAATATTTAATTGGATAACCACGGTTTCTTAGTAACAAAGTGCACTTTCTTGGCATGGAACTAATGACCTTCTCTTGTTGTCCATTGGAGATAACACGGTGCCATACGGCTCTTACAGACTCAATTAATGCTCTTTAAGATGTGGGTCCTTGTTAACGGATCTTTTGCTTCAATCTCACCCACAGATTCTCTATGGGATTAAAATCCGGTGACTGTGCCGGCCACTGAAGTTTTTTTTATAACTTTTCGATTAAACCACCCATCAACCAACTTTGACCGATGACATCGCGCGTTATCGTCCTGAAACATACAATTCCGCAAACCCATGCCTTCTGCAGATGGTAGCAGTTTGGACTCCAAAATATACACATATTGTGATCCATTCAATGTGCCATCAACAATGTGCAGACGGGCAAAACCACTGGCTGAAATACAGGACCATAACATCACCGAATGTGGGTGCTTGATTGTTGACTGGGTGCAGCCTGCCTTATATATTTCACCAGCCCGACGACGTACATAATTATTTCCATTATTAGCGGAAATAGTAACAGTTGTTTCATCACTGAAAATAACATTTTTCCATTCATCAACAGTCCAATTCTTGTCTGATTTGGCACCAGCAATTCTTTTGAGCCGTTGTTGTTCAGTATGTAAAGGTTTCCGTGCAGCTTTTCGTGCAGTCAGTCCATTTTCCTGCAGCCTACGGCGAACTGTACGTGCAGATGCAATAATGCCTACTTCATTCTCCCACTCATTTCTTAAATCAGTGGCTGTTTTAAAGTTTGATTTTAAGGAACGACGAGTCAACATGCGATTATCACGTTCATTACACAGCTTTTGTCGACCTGTTCTTTTTCTGTTTCCCACACAACCAGTTTCTGTAACTATTTTAATGGTGCGCAAGACAGTGGATGGTCACGGCCACATTTAACAGCAATTTTGGCACCGTGTTATCACCAATGGACAACTAGAGAAGCTCATTACTTCCATGCCAAGAAGGTGCACTTTGTTACTAAGAAAGCGTGGTTATCCAATTAAATATTAAAGTGTATTTTGCTTGTTGGTAAATTATTTCAAGTGTCCTGCTAGCTTCAATACTGTACTGAATAGTAATTTTACGTTAAATGCATGGTGCACTAATTTCACAAATTCCACTATTTTTTGCTTTTTAAGACTAGACGCTGTACTTTTGCTTGTAACTTCACTTCTACTGCTGGTAATAACATTCTGTAAAGCTATTTGAATTCAACATAAAATTTCCTTTAGAGTGATGTATAATATGTATTCCTGACTTTATCATTATACTGTATAAGTTGACTTCAAACATCAAAAATTGAATTGCGGTCTACTGGTGCAGGACGTTTGGCTACGATTGTTTATTAGACCAAGTATTGCACCTCTGACACATGTTACCTCACCCATCCGCTGTCTTGGATTCAACTTCCATTTATCAAATGGCAATTGGGTCATGCGATTACTCAACGTTATGTAAAATGTTCTCAGAAAAAACAGTGGTACCACAATTATTTACATATCTTTATTAGTTTGCAAGTTATTGCATGTTACTAATCGATGTTTGGTATTTTTCTTCCATGTTACGCACGAATCTTTCGACATTTTTGTAAGTAAAACGTGATGGAATTGACCAAAGAGGAGCGTATTGGCATAATCCTGCATTGTGGTGGACGGAGTTCAATGGATGTTGCACCTGACTCCAACCGCAGACAACCACAAAGACGGCCAATCATGCATTGTGCAGCGGTGAAGTTAATCCCGAAATTTAGGCAAACAGGCAGTGTATGTGAGAAGCCAAAAAGCGGTCGGCCCAAAACAAGAACCAAGGAAGAGAAGAGTCAACAACCATTATTTTGGCAGCGCTTACAAAAAGCCCAAAGAAGAGCACGCGACGTTTAGCAGACGAATGTGACACCAGTCAAAGCTCCATTGTGCGTGTCCTTTGAAAAAGCAAATAGCATCCTTACAAACTGCACCTGTTACACCATTTGAGTGAGGATTATCCTGATCGTCGTCAGGATCATCCTCACTCAAATGGTGTAACAGGTGCAGTTGAAGAATGAAGATGGTGATTTCCTTTGCTTCCTCCAACAGGATGGTGCCTTTCTCATTACGCTGCATCTGTTCATGCGTATCTGGATGAACAACTCCATAATTGTTGGATTGAGAGGCGTGGGCCAGTCAAGTGGCCGGCGCGCTCCCCAATTTAAATCCGTTGAACTTATTTCTGTGGAGGTATGTGAAAGGTGTGGTGTTGCGTCCAACGTCATAGATCTGCAACATGTACAACAGTTGAAGGCGCGCATTACTGCTGCGTGAGACAGCATTACTCCAGGTATGATGAACCGTGTTCATGCAGAATGGGAACTACGTTTGCACGTGTATACAGCTGGACAAGGACAGCACATTGACCACCGGTTGTAAGGTTTGCATGTCTGTGTAGCTGGACAAGAACAGAATTTTCCGTGGTTCGGTACATACCTCAAGTGAACATGTAACATGCAATAACTTGAAAACTAATAAAGATATGTAAAGCATTATGGTACCACTGTTTTACTAAGAAACCTTTACATAAATTTTAGTAGTCACACGACTCTATTGCCATTTGAAAAATTGAAGTTGAATCCAGTATGGCGGATGGGTGGGTTGACATGTGTCAGAAGTGCAATACTTGGTGCAATGTATATTGCACATGGTTACTTTCAAGTGCTGCTAAATGTGTAGAAAATATTTGGGTGGTTCCGGACTTATGAGAAAGAATCACTCTATAGTCACAGCTGTTAGAAGTTCAGTAAAGATTTTATCGGTCAAAACAGTGCGGTATTTTGATTTTTTGTTTTGAGCACAGAGAATTACAAAACCACGTTATACCGAAAATAGAAATCTCTCTCTGAGCAGATTTTTTGGTTTTATCATATTTTATTTCTAGGACATGCTTCGAAAGTTGTACAGTTGATTTGCAACGTCTGTGAAAAGTCGCATCTCTCTTAACCATTTAACATCTTCTAATTGGGGGAAAGATTTGCTTCTTTCTGAAAGAAATTGTTTGATTAATTGTAACAATTGAAAAACCAAACTGCAGAACGCGTTGCTATCCAACAGGCATTTGACGACACATCCATAATTTTTTTTTCAAGTGTAGTGTACGAAGACGCAACTTCCTTAAGCGTGGCTCCCGAAGATCATCATTTGGACAGCCCTGGAAATGTCATATTACGAAATAGTAAAATACTCCAAAAATATGGAAATAGAAACTAAATTTGATTATTTGTTCACAAGATCCTAGGGTAACGTACATCACAATTCTTTTACATATGGGTCTCTACCTCTGTCTAATGGTAAACTTACCCCTTTTTAGCTTTTTTTATTGAAAAATTGGATAGTCGTTTTAAGCTTAAGTTAAATTTTCATCAGCTCCTTACTGTGACTAACAGCATGTTACACGTCATCACGAAAATTAATTCAAAAACGTTATTTTGATACCCACAGAAAAATTGCGCACCTGACGGAACCTATAATCAATTGAATACTCATAGTTTATACGCTACTCTTGTAACGTACCAGGAGATGTGACGTACCTGCCAGAAGGACGCACACGACATAAAGGCAGATAGGAATCAGAATAAAAATGACGGAGAAATTTATTCATTATAAATGGCGCCCGAACTATCCGGATGACCCGACCGTTCAAAATCTCGCAATGGTGTGATGTTATTTCCACACCGCGAGATTGGAAAAATAAGAGAATCCCTTCTCCAGCACTTCGAAAAAAAAATAAAAATAAGGGGGAGATGATGTAACGTACCAGGAGATGTGACGTACCTGCCAGAAGGACGCACACGACATAAAGGCAGATAGGAATTAGAATAAAACGTCCGCGTAGCTCAATTGGTAGAGTGACTTATTCCGGAATGAGGGGATCCGGGTTCGAATCCTGGCGTGGACAGAAATGACGGAGAAATTTACTTCTGTATCATATTTGAAATTTACAATCCCTTTGTTTTTGAAAATATAGAAGTTTTCACTGCATTGATACACTGTTCGGCATAGAAATTTCCCCACCCAGAAGGAGTGAGGATACAGGGGTGAAATGGAGCATGCAAATAGGAATACATAAGGATTTATCTTGATGTTATTTACAACCACGTATGGTGTTTATCAGATGAGATAATGCAGCACAAATTCGTATACCTCAGTAAGTGGTTGTATTGCCGCAAACGGCAATACAGGCAGCAATACGGTGTGGCAATCAGTTATACAGTCGACGGATATCGTCCGGAGGAATGGAACATCAAGCACGGTTACCGTGCTCCTATAATTCGTCGAGATCGTGCACACGCATATTCGATTTCAGACGACGTCCAATGTGGTCCCATTGGTTTTCGATTGGGGATAAATCGGTGGTCTCGCTAGCCATGGAGAACTTGAACATGTTGCAAACATTGTCTGGAGATCCGAGCGGTGTGTACACGGGCGCTATCTCACTGGAAAATGGAGTGTTGTAGACCGTTCAGCCATTCAGGAACAGTATAAATATGGCCTACAGAACCTTGCTCACGTATCGTGCAAATGTCAGTGTCCCCGCGATAGTGATAAGATGTGACCTGATGCCATGCGCAATAGCACCCCATACCTTGATGCCTGCTTGACGGGCGATGTGGCAGTCGCGAAGAAAACCGGGATCCGTCCGCTCACTAGGGTGTAGCCAGAAACGGATCCGTCTATCGTCAGCTCGAAGACAGAAGCGGGATTCATTACTGAAGACTACAGTGTCTATTTGTGACCCCAGTTCGCATGACTTCGGCACAAAACCCGACGAGCGCTGCGACTGAGGGCCCTCAATGACATTCGACCTAACGGTTGCCTACAGTGCAGGATTGCCACATGTAACTTCGGTTTGAAGTTCGGGTCGTTGTGGCGACGTCATAGGCCGATGACACATAACGTCGAATATCGGCTGCAGTGCTTTCTGGTGACTAAGGACCGTGTCGAACAATCCGCCGGTCCAGGCGTGCTGACGTCTGTCGACTGCACCACTCTCGCTCCGACGCACGTACGAACCTTCCTCTGGCCACTAGTACCAAAAGCGTCCAACATTTCGTGCATCCCGTTGCACATGCGCAGCGATACGACGTGTGGACCAGCTAGCTTCACACAAGCCTGCAATTCTTCCTCTCCGAAACGCATCAAAAATGGCGATAAACCTTCTGATGGCATGTAACCGGGATTTTGTGTCTTCTGTGAACAGTTTTCCAGCACAAACAATAAATCTGAAACGTCCGCTACACTTCCACCAGTGACAACATATTACCATCCTTGTTGCTGCTGGCACCTTTCTCTCACGAACGTGTGACGTCATCAGCTCCGGTTGAGCATCATTTGCACAACTTGAGTGAGTACACCCGCGCTGCGATTTGCATGTTTGCAGCACACCTCCTTGTGGGTGGGGCAATTTCTATGTCGAGCAGTGCAATAGGTATTGCAGACTATGAATGCCAAGCTTGTGGACAACTAAAAATATTCATTTACAGCAAAACAATTATCTTTTCAATTTAGAAGGATAGCTTCTCCAAGTAAAATGATATAATACGTAACGAAGAAAAATGGTAAACTAGCCATTCCCTTTAAGTTTGTTACGGATTTCCAGTTTGACGAAACACACATTTGAGCTCTGAATTGCAAGATTTTGAACTCTTTTCTATGCGCTGTTTACTTCTAATGTGAAACCGAAAATTCCAAAAATGACGATTAAAAATTCCAAAAATGAAGATGAAAAATTCCAAAAATGATGAATAAAAACTCCAAAAGTGATGTAACGTATTTTTAACAAACTTTTGAGAAACTGTAACACTGATTAATAGCAAAGCAATACTGATGTTGGAGGAAAGGTATGTTCAACAGGATTTGCATGAACTGTAAAGAACTGAACTTTGATGTTGGAGAAATGAGCTATTTCTCGTAAAGATTCCACCCAAGGAAGTTCTAGACTCGACTACCCTAGACCCAGTGGCTGTACACTGCGTATTAGAAGTGGGTCTAAAGACTTTGATAGGAAAGTATGTTGAAATGGTTAAGAGAGCCAGAGAGGAAAGAGCGAACAGGCATCGTGTCTGAATTCTAGAGCAAAGTGTACACTTCAGGAGGGAAGGAAGGAACAGGTGACCTTATTTTTAACTGGGGTCTAATACCCCGGGACCATCTGCTGTATGAGTCCTCCGAAGCACGACGAGTCAGTAGTGGTTGGAGAGGCTAGACTGGGATCGAACCCTCGATCAATTTTATTTTTATTGGGGGGTTTAACGACCACCGTGAACAACTCAATGGGTTATAAGCAGTCACCCGTCCCTAATTTAGGCACACTGGTTCCAGGGAAGGGAAAGAAGCAGTGCCGTAAGACACATACAACATACATGCCTCACCAGGATTTGAACCCTGACCCCTCAAAGACGAATGATCAAAGGCCAGCGCTTAGACCACTGCACCACCGGGGCCTCCTCGACCAATTGAACGGCAGCCGTGCAAAACTGTTTATCTGTACCATAAGTTCCTCCATGAAGGTTGTGTCGACGGTTTCAAGTGTAACACTAATTTTATTAATTCATAATGAAATGAACACTCAGTTTATACCTTTTCATGACAAAACATATCAGTTTTCATACTGTTTTTTACGCTTTCCAACCGTAGGTTGAAGAAGCGTATATGCTCCAGCTTTGTCCGTCTGTCTGTCCGCACGATAACTCGCGTAAAACTGGTTCGATTTAGATGAAATTTTAGTATATGATAGGGGATCACCTGGGAACGAACCTTATTGAAAACAGGCGAAATGAGGTCAAAGCTCAGGACATAGGATTGGGATCCATTCCATCGCACTTATGCGTTATAAATTACGTAAAAATGCTTCGATTGAGACAAAACTTTATCATATTGTTCCAGAAATATACTTTACCGGTTATGTCGAATATCATCGAAATGGGGTCAAAGTTCAGGTCTTAGGAGCGAGATTTATTCTACAGCCATTATCCTTATGACTAGAGTAATGATTTCTGGTATGTTGGAAAGCGTATCATAATCAATGCATTCCGTGATGTTACTAACTTGTTTATAAGTTTACGTTCACAGAGTGTAACTTAAAAGAGCAGAGAAAGATCATTCTCATATATCTGTTTTTAAATTTTCAATGTTGCAGCTTTAGCGTAAATTCGAATTGAGAAAGTTCTCAAAGTTCTTGCTGTTTTTTTCTATTTTTTTTTTCAATTGTTGTTCGGAGGTTCTCCTTTTTGGTTTTCATTCTAAGTGGTGTTGGATTTGCTGGTGCTTGGTAATTTTTCATGGAATACTTATTTCCTGCAAAAGTTTACTGGTTGTTTTAACTCGGATATGTGTGTGTTTGGCCTTTGTGGTGCTTTACTTGACAATGATTGGGTTGGAGGCCAAGTCAGATAATTGAAGTCCTCCCGCTCGGTTAGGCTAGCAACCTTTCCCATACTGTTTGAATTTGCTGGCAAAGTTAATCTCAAGTTATGAAACGACAAGCGTTGTTTGACATGAAAATCTGCGAATCCTAACCTGTATTCTAAAGCTACAGATTGTGACTCAAATAAATTTTGTAAAGCCTACAACACCTTTATAAGTTTACCTGCTCTGTTTGCAGTCTTAGCTATATTGGACAACGCAAAAATCCTCTACATCTTAGGATTAATGGGCACAGGTTAACTTCCAATAGGGTCAATCCATCCATAGGTGCAAACCAATACTCTACTTTTGAGTTGGAACATTTCAATGCTCATGGGTTTGACAAGGTGCGAATTGAAGTTTTGCATATCATCCCTGACCTTTTTGCTAGCCTGGAAACAGAATCACTTGAAATTCTCCAACATCAGTCTGCTCTAAATGCAGAGTTTTGCTGGTCCTTGAATGAAGCCAAAGCTCGGCATTTTCGGCACTTTCTGCAGCCCTGTTTTTTGGTTTTTTTCTCCCTGCTTGTAGGCTTTGGAGTTTTATGTTTTTTGTTGTTGTTGTTTCTGAGAATTCTTCACTGCTGCTTTTACGCGTTTTGGTTTTCAGATTGTAAGTTTGGGTGAAAAAGAATTTTTTTAATTTTAAATTTTTTTCTCTTTTCACTGTTATTAACTTAAGCTTGTGTTAATTATATATACATATATATATATATATATATATATATAGGGATGTAAGGTCAGGTGATGCGTAACATCACAGCCTCTCCTTGACAAATGTCAACCCCGCCTTCTCGTAGTACATCCTGTTCCCACTAAAGGGGCTCTGACGACCGCCAATAGCGGTATAACTATACCATCGGGATTAGAGGAAATGCTATCCCACACTCACCAACCCGCTTGGCCAGCGTGGTGAGTTATGGCCAAACCCTCCAAAATGACTCCACAACTTAAATCTTGGCCCCCAGTCTCCGGCAGCTGGAATGTACCTGGCCAAGGCAGCGGCCAGTGCGACATGAAGGCAGAGGGTGCTAAGAATCCCCGGAGGACCGGACTAGGCTGCCATCTGATGCTGACCTTGGCTACCTACAACGGACGCTCCCTATCTTCTGATTCAAGGCTTCTTGAATTGGAAGAAGAACTACAAAGGATCAAGTGAGACATCGTCGGGCTAAGTGAGGTAAGGAGAAAAGGAGAAGATCTCATTAAACTGAAAAGTGGACATCTCTTCTACTATCGTGGGACAGATACTGGCAGAACTAGTGGTGTTGGATTTATAATAAACAAGAAACTGAAGGATAAAGTTGTAGAAGTTGAAAGTTCCTCTGACAGAGCTGCACGACTCGTTATCCAACTCTCGAGAAGATACCAGGCTCAGATTATTCAAACTTATGCACCCACCACAAGTCATGCTGAAGAAGAAATTGAAGAATTTTATGAGGAAATTCGTGATCTAAATAATAAAGGTAAGCAGCACTTGAAGATAATTATGGGAGATTTCAATGCAAAAATAGGGCAACGGCAACAGAATGAAACTTCAGTAGGTAAATTCGGTCACGGCAACAGAAACCAGCGTGGAAATTCTCTCGTAGAGTTTGCAGAGGCAGAAGGGTTTTTCATCTTGAACTCCTTTTTCAAGAAAAAGCCCCACAGGAAATAGACATGGAGACATCCAAATGGGACGACAAGTGAAAATGATTTTATTATGTGTAACAAAAAATTCGTCATAGAAGACTGCAGTGTGCTAAACAAGTTCAACACAGGCAGTGACCATAGATTGGTGAGATGTAAGATGCACCTCAACACTAAACTCGAACGTAGCAAGCTCATAAGACAAACAAAATGTATTGACATAACCAACCTTAAAAAACACCATAATACCTTCAAATTGGAACTGAAGAACAGATTCTCTGCTTTAGAAGGCCTAACATCGGAAGAAGTGGATATTTCTGAAGTTAACAGAAAAGTAACCAAAGCTCTTATGGAAACAGCAACAAAATTATCTGGGTCTAAGAACAAATTGCATGTGAACAAATTATCAGGAAAAACCAAAATGTTGATGCAAAAAGGAAAAGTGATGAGGACAACTAAAGAAGATGTGACTTCCAAAGTGGAATATATAGAGCTATGCAAGACAGTACGAAAAAGTATCACTGAAGACATAAGGAAATTCAACTGTGAACTAGTAAGGAAAGGGAAAAAAACAGATTATGGCACTGAGAAAAGAAGATGGTTCTGTAACAAGAAATAGAGGCGAAATTTTGACAAGAGTGAAAGATTTCTACTCCAAATTATATGAAAGGGATAATACATGTACTCCAGACATCATAAAAGGTACCAGTACCAGAGTTCTTCCAGTCCTTCCAGCAGAAGTTGCACATGCAATCAAGAACATGAAGCGGGGAAAAGCTCCTGGAGAAGATGGAATTACTGTAGACATCATACAAGAAGCAAGTGGAGAAATCGAAACAGTACTCGCCCAAATTTTCACTCGATGCCTTAATGAAGGGAGAATTCCTGAGGATTGGAACAACGCTACAATGATCTTGCTACATAAAAAAGGTGACATTGAGGATCTCAGGAACTACAGACCTATCAGCCTCCTATCAGTGGTTTATAAAATCTTCACTAAAGTTCTTTCACACCGCTTGAAGGTGACACTGGACATGGCTCAACCGAGAGAACAAGCTGGATTCAGGAGTGGCTACAGCACAATAGATCATATCCACGTACTGAGAGAACTAATTGAAAGAGCGAGGGAATATGAACTTCCATTGTGCATGGCTTTTATCGATTATGAAAAAGCCTTTGATTCGGTGAAACCATCAGCAGTTGCAATGGCTCTGAAATCCTGCGGTATTGAAGATGCATACATTAATATTATTAATAACATCTATGAAAATGCAAGTGCAAAGATTCGGCTGTTTGAAAATACAACACACCTAAAAATTGGAAAAGGAGTGAGACAAGGTGACACCATATCTCCGAAGCTCTTTAATGCCACATTGGAAAATGTCTTTCAATCACTGAACTGGGAAAACAAAGGGATAAAGATTAATGGGGATTATCTAACCCACCTTCGTTTTGCTGATGACATAGTCATTTTTGCAACTACCCCATCAGAGCTACAGAGTATGATCCAGGAACTTGCTGACAAGAGTAAAGAAGTGGGATTAAAAATGAACTCTCAGAAGACAAAAGTGATGTACAATGCTTTTACAAGAAATGAAGATTTATCGATTGATGGAGAAAAGCTGGAGATAACAGACACGTACGTTTATCTTGTACAGCAGATATCAAGTGAGGGTCACATTGATGAAGAAATTAATCGGCGTACAAAACTTGCCTGGAGAGTTTTTTGAAGAAACAGCATAATTGTCAAGAGCAATATGCCATTATGTCTTAAAAGAAAAGTGTTTGATCAATGCATCCTTCCAGTGCTTACGTATGGTGCAGAGACGTGGACCGTAGCTAAAAAAGACATACAAAGGCTGCAGACAACTCAAAGCAGCATGGAGAGGTGCATGCTTGGTGTAACCAGGAGAGATAAGAAGAGGAACTCGTGGATCCGAAAAATGACAAGTGTGGAAGACATCATGATCAGAGTTAAATCCCTGAAATGGCAATGGGCTGGACATACTGCCAGAAGGACAGACCATCGATGGACAGCCGAAATTTTAGATTGGATTCCAAGGGACAGGAAAAGACCCAGAAGAAGACCACATGGAAGATGGGTGGATGAAATTATAAAGTATGCGGGAGTGACATGGAGGAGACTGGCACAAGACAGACCGTTGTGGAGGAAACTTGGGGAGACCTTCGTCCAGCAGTGGATTGATAATGGTTGACAATGATGATGATGATATATATATATATATATTTCGAGGTTTAACTACACACCGTGAGCGACTCAGTGGGCTCCCTAATTTGGGGTCCCGGTTGCAAGGACGTGAGAAAGCCAGAGTGCCGTATGTCAAGCACACCATTCATGGGTCGCCGGGAATAAAAGCCAGGACCCATCTAGGACGAATGTTTAGAGACCAGCTGCTCGTTCACAATTTGCATGTAAAGATCGTTCAGAATTTTGAACTGCGATATTTTAAGACATAAATGAAAACAGAAATCACGTAAAATGTATGCAGTCGTTATTAAAATTACGCACAACCGCATTACAGCAATGTAATAAACACAACGTAAGATATATGAGCATAACGCGACATATTTGAATCTGTTCTTTCGATATGTATTACAGCAGCGCATATAAATATTTAAGCATAACGCATGCTCTAGTTGCATCTGTTTCCGCGTTCGTTTCCATTATTAGAAATTTTCTTTGGTAATGATCTTTGACTATAAGTACGCGGTGTAGGTAAATTTTACCATTTAGCAAATGACTTATTTTGTATGAACGTAATTCGTATCCAGTTTTTGAGCAATTTGTAGATTTTAGATCACCATTTCACAAAGATACTCAGTAAAGATTTTAACCCAAGCAAATTGTTACAGACAGGAACCATTACACATGGTGAGAAATTTTGAATATACACTACATATGCGATAAATGTTCGTAAACGTGGCGTACGCAAATAGGAAAACGTAAGTACAAAACTGAAGCAAATATTGTGTTGATGCATAAGTTCATACTGTTTGATTTTATGAGTGTTTCCCAGGTCAGTAGTGACGGTGCAGATGGCCAGTTGTATATCAAAATGTAGCCAATAATATCGTGTATCTAAATAATATTGTGTTGTGTGATTGTGGCTAATTGGTTTTCAGGTCCGGAAGTAAGGAGTGTCAAGTACAGAGGAATGAACATTTCCGACATCTGCCCGTCTACGAGTTTAAAACGGGTTCCACAGCCGCCAAGGCTACTCGACAAATTTCTGCCGTGGTTGGGGAGGATGCTATTACTCCGAGGACAGCCCGCAAACGGTTTCAGCTGTTCCGAGGTGGTAATGTTAACCTCAACGACTCTCCAAGCTCAGGTCGTCCATCTCACTTTGATGAGGATCGTTTGAACCATCTCATCCACTTAGATCCGCGTCAAATCTCACGCGAATTGGCTACTGAGATGGACTGTGATCAGGCGACAGTGGTGCGACACCTGGAACGTATTGAAAAAAAAGAAATTCGGGTCTTCGGTGCCTCACACTCTCACCGAGGACAACAAGAATCAGCGTGTTGCCATATGTGGTTCCTTGATCGCCCGTTATCGCGAATGTTCTCAGCAACACAAACCCTTTCTGTCACGTATTTTTAATGGAGATAAAAAGTGGATTTCAGGCATCGGAGAGAATGGCTAAGCCCAAACAAGACGCCCACACTACATCCAAAACATGACCTTCATCCTGCGAAGATCATGTTGTGTGTCTGGTGGGACATGGAAGGCATTATTCACTAGGAAATGCTGCCGAGCAATCGGACCATCAATGCTGCACTCTAATGTGAGCAACTCCACCGTGTGGAGGGAGCAATTAAGCAGAAACGGCCACATCGGCGCCATGGTGTCCTTCTCCAGCATGATACCGCACGCCCTCACATTGCAAACATGACCAAAATGGCCATACAGAACATGAAATGGGAGATCCTTCCACATCCTGCCTTTTCCACAGATGTCGCTCCTTCAGACTATCACCTGTTCTGATCTCAGTCGAATGCACTCCGTGGCAGAACGTTCAACAATGATTTTGATCTCCAGAATTTCCTTGATGATTTCTTTGCAGCAAAACCTGCACGTTTTTTCAAGAATGGCATTGCAGACCTATCCAGACGTTGGGACACCATCGTATACAGTGGTGAGAGGGGAATACATAGTTGATTGATTCCGTTTTCCCTTCTGATGTAATACATTCCTGTAGTGCAGTGAAAAAAAAGCATGAACTTATGTATCATCCCAATAACTTTTTTGGGGGGGGGGGAGGGTGAAGGTTTAACGACCACCGTGAGCAACTCAATGGGATATAAGCAGTCGTCCGTCCTTAATTTAGGGTCACTGGTTCCACGGAAGTGAAAAAGAGCCAGCGCCGTAGGACAAACACAACATCCATACCTCACCGGGATTCGAGCCCGTACCCTCCTCGGACGATTGGTCATAAGCCATCGCTTTGACCACTGCGCCACCATGGCGGCGCCAATAACTTCAGAATTTTATTTATTTGCAGTTATCGAATTGTTATTTTCAGGTATCGAGCAAGAAATGGATTTAAATCACTTATCTCTACTGCAATATTTTATTTTCTCGTGGATCCAGACGTCCGTCTTAAATATTCAAATATAATTATGGAATCCACAAATAGCCGCACATTTCCAGATTCACTTCGAAAATCAATTCCTCTATTAGTATTTCGTTCCTTTTTTTCTTCCGCTGTCGTAGACGACGGCGGAGATCCCAATTCTCCAGACTCCCTCAGCCCAGGCCAGGCCCAAGGACTCATTAAGAAAATTAAATGTTTCCTTCCATTTCTATGTTTCCATCACCGCCCGATCATCCACGAGATTTCTTTTCTGAGCGCAAACACATCATCCTTCGTCATTCTGGTCCGAAGAGATATGGTTCGGATGATCATTTTTCAGGATTTAATGTCAGGGCTGCTTCTCTAAGATGATCGGGTCTCTGCTGAAATAGGATACCAACTTCTCCGTTTTGATTTATATGATATTTGTCTAAAGACTACGATTTGAGAGAGAGAGAGAGAGAGAGAGAGTGAGAGAGAGAGAGAGAGAGAGAGAGAGAGAGAGAGAGAGAGAGAGAGACAGAGAGAGCGAAGGGTGGGGGAGAGAAGGAAGTAAAAATTGAAGAAAAACGAACTTCAGAAAGCACTTGGCTGGCATTTGGGAAATGATACCTAAAGGTTTTAACTCACTTAATCTTTATAAGAGCCATTGCTTTGCGAAGGCTGAATAAAACTTCCAAGGGCTTCTGTTTGCACCTGAATTGGAAATTTATGCGGACAATGAGCAAAGTCAGACCTCCTTTCTTTAAATCAAAGTCTCTTTTAGAGTATTTTTCGTCTGAGGGAAACATTTTTATCATTCCGTCAGAAGGAAAGGAAATTTCTTTCTAAAGTTCTTATATAACTCAAGAAGTCGAGTAAGAATTTAAATACCTCTTTATGGAAATCGTTTGAAGTTTCTCTTAGAGATTCACTCAGGGTTTTGACATTAACGGTGTTTCCAGATACAGAACATGTGTTTCTTTTTCTTTAAAGCACATCATTTGATTTTTTTATGTCGAACGATGCAGCCATTCAGACACAATGTGACTTTAATTCAGTGAAACCTAATTATGATAGAGACAAAAAAACTAGACAAAGAAAGGCAGGTAAGTTTTTTTTTCTATTCTATTTTATCTCATTTATTCGTGCGCAGAGGACACAATGTCTGATGGTAGCTTTAATCCAATATCCATTATTTGTGAATCTCTAACAAGCCGCTTTTAGGTTTTCAATTCGGCTTTCTTTTTTTTTTTTTTTTCTTTTTTGTTCATTATATTTACTGTATATACACCGTATACTTTAGGATGTTCGGTATCTTTAAGGTTTTGGAAAGCTAAAATAATGCTCTTCGACAGAACGGCTAGGAAAATGAATGAAAGGGATCAACTTACAAAGTAAGAGAACATACACTGTATTGACAAAAGTCACCGGACACCAAAAAAGAAACGCAACACAGCATTTATTGACATATGTTAGTACTGTGTCGGTCTACCTTTGGCCTTAATGCATGCACTGATCCTTCGAGACATGCTTTCGACAAGGTTTTGGAACACAGCGATAGCTATGCGCTTCCATTCAGTACATAATGCTGCCGCTAACTGTTGCTTAGTAGTAAGCTTTGGTTCCAAACTTCTTATGCGGCGCTCTAATTCATCCCATGGGTTCTCTATGGGATTAAGATCAGGGCTCTGTGCTTGCCAGTCCACACACGATACGGAATTATCGTCAAACCACGCCGTAACAGTTCTTGCTTAATGGCTCGGTGCATTATCCTGCTGGTACCAACAAGGCTCGGTTCCATAGTATTGCCACAGAGTTGGTAGAGCATAATTGTCCAGAAAACCGAGGTAGACGTGCTGGTTAACAGGTTTGTCCACGATAACTAATCGGCCGGGACCATACCACGAAAAACACCCCCACACGAGTACATTGCCAGCTCCAAACTTGACCGTAGGAACAATACACTGTGGTAAATAGCATTAAACGGCCGTCAGACTGATGGATCGTGTATCTGGGTTCATCAGTCCATAGAACCCGTTTTCATTGATCTACGATCCACGATAAATGTTCTTTACACCATGCTAAACGACGAGTAGCATTCCCAGTGGAGACGAAAGGCTTATAAACAGCCGCACGATCACGGTAACCCATGGAATAAAGTTCTCTCCGAATGGTGCGTGTACATACGGAGGTTGCAGCATTTTTACGCATCTGTACGCTGAGGTATTGTGCAGTATTCCGTCGATTAGTTGTAGCGACTCTCTTGAGCCTTCGACGTCCTCTATCACGGATTTTCTTTGGTCTGCTGGTACGTTTTGCTGCTTCAAGCACGCCATGTGTCTTTCACTTATTTAGTGCATCCAGAACAGTTGACTTGGGTATCTTTAAACGCCTCTCGGTTTCTCTTATGGACAACCCACTAATATAACACCCAACAATCTTTCCTTTCTCGAAGTCAGTTCTCTCCCGCCGCGATATTTTCACTCAACCTTACAGTGTGATATGATCACGGTCAGCTGCAGACTTGCTTTTATACTCTTTGCAGCTGTACCGTGCATCTTAACAACGCAGCGGATCCGTTCATTTATATTTGAAGGATTGTCCCTGTGACTTTTGTCAATATAGTGTATATACATAGAGATTATGGGCCTCAAAGAACCCCTCGATTAGGGGAACCACTAATCAGGGAAAGAGAGGACACCCCACTACAGAGTGGTGCTGCGTCGAGTTGTCAGATGAATCCGGTTTTTAGCTGTAGCGAGCTATCGGAATGTGCGGTGTAGCGTTCAGCATGAGACCATGGCCCCGTCGTTCCAAGTTGGCTCTATTCAAGGCTTTTGTGGCTCTGTGATGTTTTGGGGGCATTCTCATGGGACACTTTAGGTCCCTTAGTGTGGCTGGAGAGGTTCTTACCCGCTGCGCCATACCAGCATTTACTGGGTGATCACCTACACGCTTTCATGGCCTTCGCGCATATCTCGCCCGATTGTTTGTTCCAGCGAGACAATGCCCAGGCATGGTACAAGGAACACTCATCTATGTTTTGAACCATTCAATGACCTCCAAGGTCCCCGATTTAAACCGTGTGGAAGCTTTCTAGAATGCCGTGGAGCTGAACATTAGATCCATGAACGCTGGACCTGCGTCAAGGGAGGATTTGTGGAAAATGCTGCAACTGGCATGGCTGTCATAACTACCGGAAGCTTTCCGGCATCCGGTGGCGTCGATGCATCGGCGTTTACAGGTTGTTATTCGCTTTAGAGAAGCACCAACACGTTATTAGGTACGTATCTCTAATGTTTTGTCCATTGAGTGTAAATTTTGCTACTTTTCCGCTGGATTTTCCTTCCGAAAGGTAAGTCCATTTCCAGAATTTTCTAATACCTTTTGGGAATAACTGACAGTGAGATGCAGGTAAAGACAAGTTAGTAAAATCATGCAGTTCATTGATAATGATACGCTTTCCAACAAGCCAGAAACCGCGCGCAGACAAACCCTCCTCCTTACCCTGACTATTGATTTGTTCAGTATACCTCCGGAACAACATACTAAAGTTTTGTCAGTCAAAATCGTTTATTAAGAGCTAAAATATACAGGCTACAGGTGCCACAGAACATTTAAGGTACTAATGATATAATAGATGATATGTACAATGAAAATGACAAGTGTCCGGGAGTAATATATACAAATGGTGAAATTGTCGAAACAACTATTTCAGGAAGGAGCACTGGTACGCAAACATAGTATATAGAACAAGTAACATAGGAATTAACAGTATTATCAAGAATAATACAAAACCGGGATGAGACAAAGTATTGTAAAAGCAGTACTACAGCGTGGGCATATACCAATTGTTTATAACTGGAAAATACATTGAGAGTAAGACAGTTCAGACGAAGAAACAAATAGAAAAATCACAGGTGGTACTAATCGATAATACTGCTAAGAGTACATTTTGAGCCAGACACAATGTACATTTTGAGCTTAGACACAAATGCACAGGAGGTACAGAAGAACAATGCGCCGGATTCAGTATGCAACTTAGGGAATACATTTACATAAGCAGTTCCAGAAACGGATACATAATATAAACATATATAGATAGAGGTAACGGTGTAACAATGCGAATACTAAGCAGTGGAGCAGGAAGTCCGTCCCAACGGGAACACATGATGCATGGAAAAACAAACAAGAAGGACATCTATGGAGGACATCATAACAACAATATGTACAGCAGGACATTAAACATAGAAAATGCAAAAGGTGTGAGGCATGTACACACACTTATAGGGTACAAAAATTGAGTGTTGTGAAAATCTACGACAAGCGGCATACAATTTTAACGTATATGTGGGAAACACTATGTACAAAATATCTACTTTTAAAGACCGGTAATAACTGGAATGTAAAACACAGGTTCAACAGTAACAGAATGTACACCATAATGCTAGATATGGAAATCGTATAGTAAACGCAGTAACAAAGAAGCAGGATACAACGTGAAAAATATACCACATATTAGGGAGTAACGCTTGAAAAACACAAGTATCAATATGTGAAATACAGGAGAAAACATGCTGATGAGAACGTTTAACCGGAAGGAAAGAATGTGATTGCACCCACCTAGGGAGCGTACAGGAGAATACTCTATTGCAGAGCCAGAAGGACTCACGACGGTCCAGAGGAAGACAGTTCAGCTGGCGGATCAGACAGTATGCGGAGAGGCCACCCACAGGTCGTGGTATTGTAGGCAGACAACCGATGAAAGGTCGGAGCTGATTGGAGACAAAGCCTTTCGGCGCCAAGTAGCGATCCGCTGGTGTGTCCGGAAAGGAGGAGTAAGTAGTCATGAATCCGACGGATCGGCCAAATCAATGGACAACTGACAGCAGCACATCGTCTGAGACCTCCGGTGGCAGAGGGAAAAAACTGACTGAGACGGCGAATTGCGTGAGTCGTTCCGCCGAGAGATGTTGATCTCCAACTGACAGACCTTCCATCTGTACACGAAGGTCATACTCAGGTTTAGAAAAATAGGCAATCGCCTGTCTGGGCCGCCGTCCAACGTGAGTGATTACCTGAGGTGAAAACATCTTACGTAGAACAGCACTATATGCCGTGAGTTATGTATTTGGCAGACTCCGGAAGATAACTCCGCATGCGACAGCTTTCATAAAGTGCTGAACATATGAAGAGCTCGGTGAAAAGTCAACCGAGATAGCGTCATCATCACACGTCATCGTGAGGTGATGGAAATTAGAAGAAGAGTTCTAGTGTGAAGCTCCGGAAACACAAGAGGCAACGGCAACATAAGAGGCAGCCGGTCGTTGCGGCGAAGGTGGAGCATCAACGGACTGTGAGAGGTTCACAACATCCTCTACAGGCACAGGGGAAGACGCTGTAGCACCGCTGGGAAGGGCAGACTGGGCAGCGATAGAACGCCGCGGTGAGGAGGGGCTAGAAGAACGAGGCACGTCATTGACGACTGCACCAATAAAAAGACGGCTTGCTGGATCAGGAATTCCGGAAAAGAGAGCTTGATCAGCGTTGGCTCCGGAAGTCACCATTTGCAATGGCGATAAGAGATCTAGTCTCAACCAACGTGGCCGAGAAATAAAATAAGGATTGGAAAGCAAATAAGTCACTTACCAACTCAGCAGGTGCACAGAAACAAAGACGATTCCTTCACGGATACAGCACACACAAAATATAAGGTAGATTATAATTCGATTATAATCGAAATATAACACACACGAAGCAAAATACACGAGCACAAGGAAACGGCAACACACGCCGACAAAAGTTTCGTCGCAATAGAAGCATTTTTAGTCAAGTTATGAGAATAATGGCTGTGGAATAAATCTCGCTCCCGTGCCCTGACCTTTGAACCCATTTCGATGATATTCAACAGAACCGGTTCAGTATACCTCCGGACCAATATGATTAAGTTTTGTCGCAATCGAAGCATTTTTACGTAAGTTATGACGCATAAGGACGATGGAATGGATCCCGTTCCTATGTACTGACCTTAGACGCCATTTCGCCCATTTTCAATAGGGTTCGTGCCCAGTTGTCACCTCCCACATATTAAACTTTCATCGAAATCGATCCAATTTTACGCGAGTTATTGTGCAGACAAGCAGACAGACGGAGAAAGCAGGAACACATACGCTTCTTTAACCTACAGTTGGAAACCGTAAAAAAGCCACGTAGAGAGTAAAATGTGTGTTGTAGCAATACAACGAAATGTACTTTACTGATTGTATTTGACGCAAGTGCACGTGTTGATACTAGATTTAAATTGTCTTATTCAGATTTTGGTATTGTGAACAAGTCAACGAAGTTCTCTGAGTTGGTCAAAGAGGAATTGGGACAACAAGTGTAATTCGACAACGATGAAGCAAGTAAACCTCTGTATGTTATACTTCTTGCTGTATCGATAACTGAGACAATTAGTGGTAATATAAGTATTGTGCTAAACGTTTAGTATTTCATCGCGCGAACCTACAACGAACTGAAAAACATTCAAGACATTATAGAGTAAATGACAAATTTTAACTACCTCGAGTTTTAAGCTTCGAACTCGATATTTAGAAAGAATATCAATACTTTAAAAACCATATTTATTGTAACATAAATCGAGAGAACTGGATTTTATCAATACTGAAAGAGCTCAACGACGCTTTGAGTAAGAGGTAAAGCTTCCAAATTAAAAACTGGTGGTCAGGGTATAAAATCAATGTCTGAATATATACTTTCAAATTTGGACGAAATCAGAACGATTGCATCTAATTTAAAGTAAAATCAGTAAGACTGTGTGAAAATTTTCGAAGCTGTAAATTTATATCTTGAGCCAATGAATACCAGAATGTAAAAGTATACTAGGGTCGTCAAAGAAAAGCATTTGAAAATCGGTTGAAAAGTATTTCGTAATGGAAGGCGGTTTAAAGAAAATCAAATCTGTTTTGGTTTTAACACACACTGGTAAATGGTTTTCATATTTTGATAAATATCGATGCAATGAGCACGATTCACAATGAAGTGAAAATTTTAGTACACACGCGCTTCGCAAATGCAATGAGTGATACACGCTTTTCTTGTGATACAGAGGGCGAGTCGAACGTTTTGCAATATCTGCATATATGCATGTGCTGCGGTGGGTATGTCACGTGTTTAAACTATTTCAAGTTGCGCACTATAATCAGTCGAAAGGGATATAAAATGGTAGTCGTTGCTGTGAACAGCATTGCATGTCGTTGTTCTGTCAGTGGTTGGGACGCCTAAAAGATGAACAGCCACAACCCGCTAATTAGGGAACTTTTGCTTTACGAGTTTGAACTCGGCCATAACACTGCTCAAGCAACACGAAACATTTGTCATGCGAAAGGTGAAGGTTCTGTGGGCCACATCGCTGCAACCAGATGGTTCAAGAAATTTCGCTCAGGTGACAAACCTGGACGATCAGAAAAAATCATGTAGGCCCCGAACCGTGGATTCGGAGGCCGCGCGCGAGGCTGTAGAAGCAAATCCAACAACCAGCACTCGGAGATTATCAGGCAAGCTGGGCATATCACAGACCACCGTTGTTCGTCATCTTAAGGAGCTCGGTAAGGTCTACAAGAGCTGCCGCATTGCCTCTAATGAACGGACGCCAGCTGAAGCAATCCACCAAGTGGAAGTGTGCACGAAACTCCTAGAAAACCCGCGCAATGTACGTTTCATCAAGATAATTGTTACGTGCTATGAAAAGTGTGTATTTCCGTAATCCTAACACACAACGGCAGTGGTTGAGCCCGGGCCAGCTTCCTGAACCTTATGCCAAACGTGGGCGCTTCGAGCATAAGGTGATGCTCTGCGTCTGGTGGACTTTCGAGGGGATAATCCATTACAAATTTGTTCCACACGGTCGACCATCAACGCCAACCTCTACTCTGAACAGCTGGAGCGGATGTATGCAGTTTTGGAGGAGAAGTACTCGACACTGGTGAACAAACACCACACTCTCCTACAGCAGGACAACTTTCAGCCTCATACCGAGCGAATGACCCGGGCTAAGCTCCAGGACCTTGGGGGGCATCGAACTGATGCCACACCCAGCATATAGTCGAGACCTTGCCCCGTCGGGTTATTACCTGTTTCGGTCCATGGCCAACTTCCTTCGCGGGTGGCACTTCAACAGCCAGGAGGAGGTGGCAGCTTTGGTGAAGGAGTTCTTCGCCTCGAAGGAAAAGAACTGGTAGCGCCGTGGAATCGAAGATCTGGCAGACAAATGGCTAAAGACGGTGCAACACGATGGCTTATACTTTAAATGCTGGTCCCCTTTCGTCGTTAAGGTACGTATGATGACATAAAGTGAACCAAATATTGCAAAACGTTCGACTCACCCTCTGTAACACACTATGAGGTCTTCAGCTAGAAAAGCATAATTTCATATCCAAGTTTGAGCTTGCGAATAAAAACCTACTGATTTGTATGACATTGGAAAAAAGATTTGATTTCGAGATACCGTCAGGTAAAACATTCTGTACATATAACTTCTTAATCGACCAAGGGTCACTATGGTGGCCAAATGGTCAGGGCGCGGGCTTCTGGAAAATCGGCTGAGCTGGAACTAAACTCAAGTTATCGATGAGGCACGAATGTTGCGCTTGGGCTACGGCCCTACCTTTGCCAAGAACCAATGGCCCCGTATTAAGAACAGGCGAATTGCTACAGTTTTAAATGCTAGAAGGTTTTAACCACCCACGAAAAGGAAACGGCTAAAGAGGCGAAAGGAATAAATTTGAAAAGGAATCAGTTCGATAATTTCAAAAAGTGTGTTACTTTTAAAACAAAAAGTTATTGTGATTCCACTCAATTTGAAAAGTCATCAGCGACGGAATTTCCACTTAATTTCAAACGTAATCAGTTAGATCATTCGTTCCACTTAAGTCTTAAAATACGTAGAGTGATTATACATCATTTTGAAACTAATTATTTACTTTCAAATTAATTTTTAAAGCACTCAGAGTTTGTGATTAAATTAAAAAGGATTCAGTTGAGAGTTCCTATTTGATTTTCAAAATAATATGTGTGCTTTTATTTAATTTTAAAGCTGTAATTCAGCGAAACCATGTTTAGTTTTCAAAATAATCCGTCAGTAAGATTTTGGCAAAAAAGTTAATGGGTAAAATTTTCAATCCGCCTCCTTCAAACATTTCTGTTAATGAAGTTAGAAAGGACGAAGGTGGAATATTTCGAAATTTTTGCAAAGCCTATCTATTTATGGTACCCTATGCTTTCTTGTTAAGAAGCAATTAAGAAACATATATCCAGAAATCATTTACCGACGTCTTTTGTTTCGGTAAACACAACAAATATATAGAGAAGATTTCTTGCTGCATGTCAAACGAAAGCACCTTGGTAGCGTGTATCTTGTGATGTTCTCAATGTGAGAGATCTGAACAAAGTTTTCAAGCTGCAAATCATCCGCCAGTAATGTGCTTTAGGGATATCTCTTAAAACGAATCGTGCCTCCTGCTTCCTTTTTCCCTCCTCCCCACTCTCTCTCTCTCCAAGAAAACAAAAGGTCTTTGACAAAAAAAAAGTAATCTGGTTTCCAGTGTTTCAGTCGCAACGGAAATAAAGTAAATGCTGTTACCTCGGACGAGCGTCAAAGCACTTTTCTGAAAGGATATACTGTTATGTGGAATGGCCTTGTTTCCTTCCAGCTGTGAGATTATTTGGCGGCAGGGGGTCCTTTAAAAACAGAAGATGCCGGCACGAAAGGTATTGCATAATCTCTTTGCAATACCAATGACTCCATTCGCCATACGTTAGCTTTTAAAGTGCTATAAATGTACTTTCGACATGCGGGGTGCAATAGTAAGGGAATGTCAGCGAATTTTTGTGCTTTTTCTTTTTACTGATGTAGAACGAGAAGCTGCATCATAATGCATTTTGTTACAGTACGATGTTATTTTAACTTCATCTATTAACGCTCGATAGACGCAGGGGTGGTGATGGACAATGCATATTTTAAAATAAAAAGCGGACTCCAAAAAGTCCATGGCCGTCCTTTGGGGCCACACAGAAAATTTCTCACAACGGCAGAATAAAACAAGAAAGGTAGGAAGGCATAAACAAAAAAGAAAAAAGGATGTCAAAACAAGTTACAGATATGAGACAAACACGACTGAAGTGAAAGGGTTAAGATCAACGGCTTTACTTCGTTGTAAAGTGAAGTGCTCACTCCACAATGTTGCAGAAAGTATTTATATGACTATTTTAACCCGAGAAAATATTTATAGAAGTTCATAAGGCCAAATCAACGTTTCGAGTTTCCATGGGAAATACTTTCAAAGATTGAACATTAGGGGGTGCCACGGCTTCCGATAATATTTGGAAGTGTATGAGATCACTTGACATTAAGTGCCACGGGTTCCGGTAATATTTTGGGAGTGTATGAGGTAAGTTAACCGGCCCCAAAATTAAAGAGTACGACCCTCTTGGTGAATTTCTTTTGTTTTAAGAAAATATATCCGTGCCGGGTTCGGATACATTTTCTTAGGAAACTCTCCCTTCTTTCCTCGATACAGTCAATCCTACTATCAATTTCACTATGGAGCTTGAACACATATGTACCTTACCTCATCTCGACATCTTAGTAAGCAAATCGCCTGACAACCGCTTTCGTACAGAAGTCTATAATAAACATGTAACGTATACTCTAGATTCAGTTTTTTTTTGATTTTACTATCTCTTGTTATTTTATTTTCCTATGCAAATTATCTTCTCACTTAACGTGATGTTATTTCTCCCGCTGAATGATATGTGGCAATGAGTGTAAGTCATGACGTGGTGGTATGCAGTATAAATAGGCGCGCTCAACGATACCAAGAGAGCTTTTGTTTTATGTGATTAGGTTCTTCTTCATTATTGTGATGCGATTCTACGAAGGTTCGGATATTCAGTAGTAGTGTGATTAGTAGAGTGTGTGTTGGATGATACCAGTAGTTTTCCAATAGAAGGTTTTAAAGTGAGTACATTTTTCTCAGTTCATATTAGTGTCAGACCTCTGTCTGGCCGTTAGGTCTCTTTCATTAAGTGTCTCCATTACGTCCAGGCATAAAACTTTATTCATTATAATTACCACACAGCCAGCAGTAAAACTTTATTCATTATAATTGGCGGCCGAACATTTCTTGAACACGAGGTGTTGACAATTCGTGACTATAACTTCATTACCTGAGACAACTTCACTATTTCACCCTAAATCAAGTTTCGGTGGTGGTGGGGTTAATTTCGACAATTTGCAAGAAGCCTGTGGGTCTCACTTTGATGTTAATGATTTACAAGTACCCAGGCATTCCTCACAATTTCGTCATTCACCAGCTTCATATCACTCTGAGTCGCGGGTCGTACCTGAGGTATTTCAATCCTCTCACAGAAGCAAAATGCTTGCACATTTCGTGCCACATGAAGGAACATTTACTTTCAATGGTTTGGAGGGGTCCTTGAAATTTCTCGAGGATTTGGAGGATCATTTCGATTTATACAATATTCCTCAAGATTGCAAAGTGCAAATAGCAGGCACTTGCTTGAAAGATACCGATAAGACCTGGTATCGGCAGTGGAGAGTATCGAACCCGGATTCTCATTATGAGAATTTCTGAGCGGAATTTTTGGAAGTCTTTCCTTTCGGGCTCAGTCAAGCTGGTCTTGCACAACAACTTTTTTCTCGTAAGCAAGGACCCAACGATAGCCCTGTTGCGTTTGCTTTAGAAACAATACGCTTGTATAAATTATGGGATCCACATGCCAGTCATGTCGACATGTTGGATATCCTATTGTAACAGCTCGATCCATTTCTACAGGATTTTCTTGAGGTCCGACACCCTGCTACAATTCATGAATGCCTTCGCCTCATACGAACGTATGAGGAGCGACACGGCAAACATGGTCCAACTCACCATGCTCGGGTACCCCGGAAGGCTTATCACGAAAATCCTCAGAGCCGTAATAGGCCTAATGACTTTCAACACGAGCGTACACAGGTGCAAGTCCAAGCATCATACGTCCCACCGCATAGAAGAGTGGTACACCAACCGCTAGTTTCTGAACAATTTTCTGGGTACAGTACAAATGCACAGTATGCTCGACCCCGTTCCAATCCGCAGAATTCGGAACGTTTTTATGCTAAGGGCAATGATGATTTTTCTGCCCGTGCTGAGGGAAGAAGTAATAGAAATGAAAATTTCAACAGACACGCGGAGTTCATGCAGCAGTTTTCACGAAGTTTTCCTAAGCGTGAAAACTTTCCCGATACCCGGCAGGGCTGAGGTTTCAGACCGCATGAAAATACAACCAGGAATCCTTTAAACTTTCAAAGGAAGTAGACCAAGGGTCGGTACTGCTTCCTGATACCAAGCATTCTGACCCTAAAATAGTATTAGTGACTGTCCAAACTCCTCAGTTGCCTGATGTGTTATTGACAATTGAAGATATTATGGTCGAGACAAAGTTCGACACTGGTTCTGAAATATCAGCCTTAAATACGAGGTTTTGCACTGAAAGTTTTCCTGCAATCCACGTCCAGCCTGCGACGCAGTATTTGCGAGGTGCAAATAACGAAATATTCAGTATCACAGGAACTGTCACATTATCTCTAGGGCTGGGAAAGGCTCGTTTTACGCATTCTTTCCTGCTCATAGACGACCTACCTGTTAAATGTCTAATGGGCATGGATTTTATCAACACTTTTCAAGTTACCCTGAATTTCGTACAACATGTTATTTCCTTTCCGGAACCTGTCGAAGTGAGTCCTACAGATCCTATAGACATAACGAGTTTGTTACTGAGTAACCAACTGAATGAGAGGCAACGAAACCAGCTTTCTCTACTTTTGCATGAAAGACCTGGTTTATTTTCCGATCAACCTGGTTTCACACAGGTGGTTTATCACGTCATTGACACTGATGGTTCGAAACCAATAGCGACGAAACCTTACCCTTGTGCTCCCCATAAAAAACAGGAAATGCAACGTCAAATTTCCGAGATGATTAAACAGGGCATAATAAGGGAATCAACAAGCGCCTGGGCCTCACCTGCTTTTCTTGTTCCAAAGAAACAACCCAACGAATTTCGTTTCGTGACAGATTTCCGCAAGCTAAACCAAGTCACGAAAGCGATATATTATCCACTACCTGTCATGTCGAACATTTTGCATGACCTATCGTCAACTAAATGGATGTCAACCTTGGATTTGGCGAGTGGATATTGGCAGGTGGCGGTACATCCAGACTCCGTCGATAAAACAGGCTTTGTGACTACGTATGCCCTTTGGACTAGCTTCTGCACCTGTTACTTTACAAAAGCTTATGGATATGGTTCTCAGACCTGTTCCAGGTCCCCATGTGCATGTATATTTGGATGACATTGTTATTACATCCGAAACTTTTGACGAGCACCTTTCTCTGCTCAAACAGGTATTCCAACTCATATACAATGCTGGCTTGACGTTAAAACCTAGTAAATGACAGATAGCGAGAGACGAGATTGTATATCTGGGGTTGAAAATCACTCACCACGGCTTATTTACGGATAATGAAAAAATCAGGCATATTGTTGACTTTCCACGGCCAAAAACAGCCAAAGAACTATCACGCTTTCTGGGAATGACCGGATGGTATCAGCAGTTCGTCCCCGCTTATGCTACAATCTGTGAGCCATTGTATGCTTTGAAACGTAAATACAAGAAGTTTGTTTGGACACCTGAGGCTAACGCTGCGTTTAAAGCACTAAAGTCTGCGTTGACTCAGCCTCCTGTATTAGCTTTCCCAGATCATACTAAGGAATTTGATATTTACACTGACGCGTCCGGAGTTGATCTTGGTTGCGTTTTGTCACAAGCTGAGCATCCAATAGCTTTTGCGTCTCGTACTTTAGCCAAAGCTGAACGCAATTATTCAGCTACTGAACGCAAATGTCTTGCTGTAGTGTAGCTCTTGACAAATTTCAATGTTATCTCAACGGATTGACAATTAATATAATTACGGATCATTCTGCCCTTCAGTATTTGAATTCTGCTAAGCACCTCTCTCAAAGTCTTATGAAGTGGGCTCTTAAGTTACAGGAGAGCAATATCAAAATTTCGTACCAACCAGGTCATAAGAATCAATTACCGGATGCATTGTCTCGCGTCCCGATTAGTGGGGTTCCCACAGAAACTACTCCTGGATGTCAGCCTTTACTTTTAATAGCTGATATAACATCCAGAGAGCAGATAATGGCAGAATTAATAAATGATCCAGATTTTGGGGATATCTATAATTTTTTGCTTGCGGGTTCACCACAACAAAGTGACCCTTCTCTGGCTGGGAGGTCACAACATTTTGAAGTCATAGAGGGTCTTCTTTACTATACGAAATCTAGGACTACTAGGGCAGAGTTTCGCCCATGTATTCCGCGAACCCTTAGAATGGCCCTTTTAAACGAATTTCATGACAAACCTCTTGCAGGCCATTTAGGTATTCGCAAGACCCGTTGTAAATTGCGGGATGTTGCCTATTAGCCTGGCATGTACCAAAGTGTGCTCGCATACGTTCATTCATGTCACTTGTGTCAGATTTATAATTACCGTAATGTAAGACCGGCCGCTCACTTGAAATCTAGTTCAAGTTCTCATGTTTTTGACATTATTTCAATAGATTTATTGGGACCTTATCCTTTATCTGTTAAAAACAAAGCTCGTTACGTTTTCAGTATTAACTGATAATTTCTCTAAATGGGTCGAAGTTCTTCCCATTAAAGCCGCTACGGCGGAAGTTATTTGTAATGTATTAATTAATGAAGTATTCTCTAGATATGGTGCACCTAATAAAGTAGTTTCGGATAATGGTCCTCAATTTATTCCTGACATTTTTGAAAGAATGTGTGCGAAACTACACATAAAGCATAAATTCATTTCCCCATATCATCCCCAGAGTAATCCCGCGGAACGAGTAAACCGCACGCTAGTTAAAATAATTGCTACATTTGTCATGGATCATCACGAGCGGTGGGATGAACATCTTGAGCTTTTTTCGTTCGCCCTCCGCTCGTCTGTTCACGAATCTACTAAATTTACTCCCGCAGAACGTTTTTTGGGTCGAAAAATTAAGACCCCTTTTGAAAATTAAACGGGGATTATCGACGAACTAAACCAGCGATCAACTCCGCAATCAGTACGAATCATGGCAGAGAAAGCTCGTGTTGCAATGATAGGAGCACAAGCGGCTCAATCAAGATACTATAATACTAGGCGTAGGGAACCAGATCTTGTCGTTTGAGATCTCACTCTCGTGGAAACGCACTTCCAGTCTTCTGTTTCTCATACTTTAGTGAAGAAATTTGCACCCAGCTACGAAGGTCCATATCGGGTGGCAAATGTGTTTGAAAATAACATTGTTCTTGAAAAACCTGACAATCAATTTCAATACGTACACGTTGCTCAGTGTCGCAAGTATCATGAATGAAATATAGATTTTATAATCAACCCTACTCAACCTTCTGTTCCACAGACTCAACAGTCTATATCTCACGATCAACCTCCAGAAATTTTGGACGAACCGACAAACCTTTTTGAAGAATCTCCAGTGATTTTTTCTTCACCCTCCCCTCCACAAGACTATCTATCTCTGGTTATTTTATTTTACTATGTAAATTATCTTCTTACTGAACGAGATGCTATTTCTCCCGCTGAATGAGATCTGGCAATGAGTGTAAGTCATGACGTGGTGGTAGCCAGTATAAATAGGCGCGTTCAACGATACGTAGAGAGAGCTGTTGTTGTACAGAGAGAGCTGTTGTTGTACAAAGAGAGCTGTTGTTGTACGAAGTGAGCTGTTGTTTATGTGTCAGAGAGCTGTTGTTGTATAGAGAGAGCGGTTGTTTATGTGCGTGAGAGCTTTGTTTCGTGTGTAAAGAGATCTTCGTTTATGTGAGAGCCAGAAGTTTACCAAATAAGAGATTGTCTGAGTAAGTACGACTTTCTCAGTTCATAGTTTTGTCAGATCTCTGTCTGGCTGTTAGGTTAATTTCATTAGTTGATTATTATTAACAACCAGCATAAGACTTTATTCATCTTAATTACTACTACAACATTACTAGCAGTTAAAAGCTTGTTCATTATTATTACTACACTACTAGCAGGAAAGTTTATTCATGACATAATTAACAAACAACAAGCATTAGAAGAAGTATTAGCTTAGAAGAAGCTGAATTCATTATAATTCAGTAGCAGAAGCGATATATTCATTATAATTGGCACCCGAACTTTTCTCGAACACGAGATCTTGACAATTATTACCCATGTCTTCCTTACCTGAGAAAACTTCAATTTTTCACCCTAAATCAGACTTCGATGGTGATGGTGCTTTTTTTGACAATTTGCAAGAAGCCTGTGGGTCTCACTTTGATATGAATAATTTACAAGTCCCCAGGCATTCTTCACAATTTCGTAATTCACCAGCTTCTTGTTACTCTGAGTCGCGGGTCGTACCTGAGGGAGTTAAATCCTCTCAGCGAAGCAGAATGCTTGCCCATTTCGTTCCGCATGCAGGAACAATTCATTTCAATGGGTTGGAGGGATCCTTAAAATTCCTCGAAGATTTGGAAAATCATTTTGATCTCTATAATATTCCTCAAGACTGCAAAGTACAAATAGCAGGCACTTGCTTGAAGGATACCGCTAAGACCTGGTATCGGCAGTGGAGAGTGTCGAACCCGGATTCTCCTTATGAGAATTTCCGTGCAGAATTTTTGGAAGTCTTTCCTTTCGGCCTCAGTCGAGCTAGCCTTGCACAACAACTTTTTCTCGTCAGCAAGGACAAAAAGTTGTTGGGCAACGATAGCCCTGTTGCATTTGCGTTGGAAACAACACGCTTATATAACTTATGGGATCCACATGCCAGTCATGTCGACATGTTGGACACCCTATTGCAACAGCTCGACCCATTTTTACAAGATTTTCTTGAGGTTCGACACCCTGCTACAATTCATGAATGCTTTCGCCTCATACGAACGTATGAAGAGCGACACGGCAAACATGGTTCAACTCACCATGCTCGGGCACCCCGCGGGGCTTATTACGAAAACCTTCAGCGGCATAATAGGCCTAATAACTTTCAGCGCGAGCATACACAAGTGCACGCCCAAGCTTCATACGTTCCACCACACAGAAGAGTGGCAAACCAACCGCGAGTTTCTGAACAATCTTCGGGATATCGAACAAATGCACAGTATGCTCGACCCCGTTCCAATCCGCAGCATTCGGAACGTTTCCATGCTCAGGGCAATGATGATTTTTCTGCCCGTGCTGAGGGAAGAAGTAATAGATATGAAAATGTAAACAGACACGCGGAGTCCCAGCAGCAGGTTTCACGCAGTTTCCCTCATCGTGAAAATGTTCCCGATACCCGGCAGGGTCGAGGTTTCAGACCGCATGATAATCCAACCAGGAATCCTTTAAACTTTCAGAGGAAGTAGACCAAGGGTCGGTCCTGCTTCCTGATACCAAACATTCTGATCCTAAAACAGTATTATTGACTGTTCAAACTCCTCAGTTGCCTGATGTATTCTTGACAATTGAAGATATTATTGTCGAGACAAAGTTCGACACTGGTTCTGAAATATCAGCCCTAAATACGAAGTTTTGCACTGACAATTTGCCTGCAATACTCGTTCAGCCTGCGACGCAGTATTTGCGAGGTGCAAATAACTAAATCTTCAGTATCACAGAAACTGTCACATTATCTCTAAAGCTGGGAAAGGCTCGTTTCACGCATTCTTTCCTGCTTATAGACGAATTACCTGTTAAATGTCTAATGGGAATGGACTTTATTAATACGTTTCAAGTTACTCTGAATTTCGTAAAACATGTGATTTCCTTTCCGGAACCTATCGAAGTGATTCCTACGGTTCCTATAGATATAACGAGTTTGTTATTGAGTAACCAATTGAATGAGAGGCAACGAAACCAGCTTTCTCTACTTTTGCAGGAAAGCCCTGGTTTATTTTCTGATCAACCTGGTTTCACACAGGTGGTTTATCATGTCATTGTCACTGAGGGTTCGAAACCGATAGCGACGAAACCTTACCCTTGTGCTCCCCATAAGAAACAGGAAATGCAACGTCAAATTTCTCAGATGATTAAACAGGGCATAATAAGGGAATCAACAAGCGCCTGGTCTGCTCCTGCCTTTTTGGTTCCAAAGAAACAACCCAATGAATTTCGTTTCGTGACAGATTTCCGCAAGCTCAACCAAGTCACAAAAACGATCAATTATCCACTACCTGTAATGTCGCATATTTTGCATGACCTGTCATCAACTAAATGGATGTCAACCTTGGATTTGGCGAGTGGATATTGGCAGGTGGCGGTACATCCGGACTCTGTCGATAAAACAGGCTTTGTGACTCCTTTTGGGGCTTATGAATACCTACGTATGCCCTTTGGATTAGCTTCTGCACCTGCTACTTTCCAAAAGCTTATGGATACGGTTCTCAGACCTGTTCTGGGTCCCCATGTGAATGTATATTTGGATGACATTATTATTACATCCGAGACTTTTGACGAGCACCTTTCTCTGCTCAAACAGGTGTTTCAACTCATATACCATGCTGGCTTGACGTTAAAACCTAGTAAATGCCAGATAGCGAGGGACGAGATTGTATATCTGGGGTTGAAAATCACTCCCCACGGCTTATTTACGGATAATGAAAAAATTAGGCCTGTTGTTGACTTTCCTCGGCCTAAAACAGCAAAAGAACTATCACGCTTTCTGGGAATAACCGGATGGTATCAGCAGTTCGTCCCCGCTTATGCTACAATCTGTGAGCCATTGTATGCTTTGAAACGTAAATACAAGAAGTTTGTTTGGACACCTGAGGCTAACGCTGCGTTTGAAACACTGAAGTCTGCGTTGACTCAGCCTCCTGTGTTGGCTTTCCCGGATCATACTAAGGAATTTGATATTTATACTGACGCAGCCGGAGTTGGTCTTGGTTGCGTTTTGTCACAAGCTGGGCATCCAATAGCTTTTGCGGCTCGTACTTTAGCCAAAGCTGAACGCAATTATTCAGCTACGGAACGTGAATGTCTTGCTGTTGTGTATGCTCTTGACAAATTTCAATGTTATCTTAACGAATTGACAGTTAACATAATTACGGATCATTCTGCCCTTCAGTATTTGAATTCTGCTAAGCATCTCTCTCAAAGACTTATGAAGTGGGCTCTTAAGTTACAAGAGAGGAATATCAAAATTTCGTATCAGCCAGGTCATAAGAATCAATTACCGGACGCATTGTCTCGCGTTTCGATTAGTGGGGTCCCCACAGAAACTACTCCTGGATGTCAGCCTTTACTTCTAATAGCTGATATAACATCCAGAGAGCAGATAATGGCAGAATTAATAAATGATCCAGATTTTGGGGATATCTATAATTTTTGCTTGCGGGTTCGCCCCTACAAAGTGATCCTTCTCTGGCTGGAAGGTCACAGCATTTTGAAGTCATAGAGGGTCTGCTTTACTATACAAAATCTAGGACTACTAGGGCATAGTTTCGCCCATGTATTCCGCGAACCCTTAGAATGGCTCTTTTAAACGAATTTCATGACAAACCTCTTGCAGGCCATTTAGGTATTCGCAAGCCCCGTTGTAAATTGCGGGATGTTGCCTATTGGTCTGGCATGTACCAAAGTGTGCTCGCATACGTTCAATCATGTCACTTGTGTCAGATTAATAATTACCGTAATGTAAGACCGGCCGCTCACTTGAAATCTAGTTCAAGTTCTCATGTTTTTGATATTATTTCAATAGATTTATTGGAACCTTATCCTTTATCTGTTAAAAACAAAGCTCGTTACGTGTTAGTATTAACTGATAATTTTTCTAAATGGGTTGAAGTTTTTCCCATTAAAGCCGCTACGGCAGAATTATTTGTAATGTATTAATTAATGAAGTATTCTCTAGATATGGTGCACCTAATAAAGTAGTTTCGGATAATGGTCCACAATTTATTTCTGACATTTTTGAAAGAATGTGTGCGAGACTACACATTAAGCATAAATTCATTTCCCCATATCATCCCCAGAGTAATCCTGCGGAACGAGTAAACCGCACGCTAGTGAAAATGATTGCTACATTTGTCATGGATCATCACGATCGATGGGATGACCATCTTGAGCTTTTTTCGTTCGCCCTCCGCTCGTCTGTTCACGAATCTACTAAAATTACTCCTGCAGAACTTTTTCTGGGTCGCAAAATTAAAACCCCTTTTGAAAATTTAACGGGGATTATCGACGAACTAAACCAGCGACCAACTCCGCAATCTGTACGAATCATGGCAGAAAAAGCTCGTGTTGCAATTCTAGGAGCACAACCGGCTCAAGCAAGATATTATAATACTAGGCGTAGGGAACCAGATCTTGCCGTTGGAGATCTCACTCTCGTGGAAACGCACTTCCAGTCTTCTGTTTCTCATACTTTAGTGAAGAAATTTGCACCCAGCTACGAAGGTCCATATCGGGTGGCAAATGTGTTTGAAAATAACATTGTTCTTTAAAAACCTGACAATCAATTTCAATACGTACACGTTGCTCAGTGTCGCAAGTATCATGAACGGAATATAGATTTTATAATCAACCCTACCCAACCTTCTGTTCCACAGACTCAAGAGTCTATATCTCACTATGAACCTCCAGAAATTTTGGACGCACCAACAAACATTTTTGAAGAATCTCCAGTGATTTTTTTTCACCCTCCCTTCCTCAAGATGGGTTTCCAAACACGCAACCTGATTCTCCCATGAGACGAAGGCTCGAATCAAGTTCTTCAAATACTAGTATCGTTCCTTTCCCTCCAACCATTGCCAAGACTATTGCTGCACCATTTCCTGATAACTCTGCACCAACACAAGCTCCTACTTCCTTGAATACCTCGTCAGAGAGTATTCCTATAGGCAGAAATAAACATCGCCCTGCACGACCACTAAATTACAGCAGCGACTCAGAGTCTTCGGATATTTCTGATTTATCAGTTATGAACAATAATTTGACTATTCCTAAACGTCAAACACCAATTACAAACCGTCCAGTAACACCAAAAGCTGGGCGAAAACGTAACTTGTCTCCCAAATCTGCTTCGCCGCAACAGCGACGAAGGCAGAGATCCTTGCATCCGCCCGGGTTTCGCCCCTGAAACCTACACTCAGGGCAAACAGGGCCGATGCCTGCTTCTACTCTCATGCCACGAGGGCGAAAGCGAAAACAAACGATGTGGCCGGAGCCGCGTCCGTCCAAAAGAATGCTGTAAGGACAACACGGGCCCCAGCACAAAGGGACTACATATCAAAAGCCTGGGGAAGCCCGTTCCTGTCAGCCGCAGGAATTCCTGATCGACGGACTTCTGCCGTTCCTGACCGTTCCTGTCAGCCGCAGGGATTTCCGGACCGACGGACTTCAGCCGTTCCTGACCGTTCCTGTCAGCCGCAGGGATTTCCGGACCGACAGACTTCAGCCGTTCCTGACCGTTCCTAACAGCCGCAGAGATATCCGGACCGACAGACTTCAGCCGTTCCTGACCTACGGACGTCAGCCGTTCCTGACCTACGGACGTCAGCCGTTCCTGACCTACGGACGTCAGCCGTTCCTGACCGTTCCTGTCAGCCGCCGGGATTTTTTGATCGACAGACTACCGATGATCCAGTCACGTCCTTAAAGAGATCTACGCCACCTGAATTTACCAGTCCGATTAGGCCTGGAAAACGTTATCGTACTAGAGTTTTTTATGCGTCCTCGAGATAAGTAAGTTCTCGTGGACGGGTTCTTTTCTCAGTTTGTTGTTTTTCCTGCACGACCAGTTGGCGTGTCAGAATTTCTTTTTTTCGTGTGGGCCTATGCATTCTTTTTTGTGTATATATGTGTTTTTTTTTATATTTCTTCTATGTCCATCTACTAATCCAAAATTTTTTTATATATATATGTGCTTAGGGGTAAAATAATAAAAATTGTTACTGTTAGGCAGCTCCAGGCAATCTTCGCTGCTGATACAGTTGGTGTGTATTCAACGAATAATAAGAACGTAATTTCAAATTAAAAAAGTGATTCCTGCTAGGCAAAATAAAAGGAAGGTATGCCGATGCAGGTTTGTTTTGTTCAAGTATACAAAGTGTTTCACAGACGAATACATATTTCTTGATTTTGTCATGCCAAGTTTGAGATTGTACATACTGCTGCCACCAAACAACAACAATAAAGAGGTCGATAAACGTCAATCAACGAAGTGTAAGACTTACACTCCAAAATTGATAGGTTTTTCGAACAAAAAAAAATTAAGGGGGAGATGATGTAACGTATACTCTAGATTCACTTTCCTTTTGGTTTTTACTATCTCTGGTTATTCTATTTTACTATGTAAATTATCTTCTTACTAAACGAGATGTTATTTCTCCCGCTGAATGAGATCTGGCAATGAGTGTAAGTCATGACGTGGTGGTAGCCAGTATAAATAGGCGCGTTCAACGATACGTAGAGAGAGCTGTTGTTGTACGGAGAGAGCTGTTTTTGTACGAAGTGAGCTGTTGTTGTACGAAGTGAGCTGTTGTTTATGTGTCAGAGAGCTGTTGTTTATGTGTCAGAGAGCTGTTGTTGTATAGAGAGAGCGGTTGTTTATGTGCGTGAGAGCTTTGTTTCGTGTGTAAAGAGATCTTCGTTTATGTGAGAGCCAGAAGTTTACCAAATAAAAGATTGTCTTAGTAAGTACGTCTTTCTCAGTTCATAGTTTTGTCAGATCTCTGTCTGGCTGTTAGGTTAATTTTATTAGTTGATTATTATTAACAACCAGCATAAGACTTTATTCATCTTAATTACTACTACAACATTACTAGCAGTTAAAAGCTTGTTCATTATTATTACTACACTACTAGCAGGAAAGTTTATTCATGATATAATTAACAAACAACAAGCATTAGAAGAAGCATTAGCTTAGAAGAAGCTGAATTCATTATAATTCAGTAGCAGAAGCGATATATTCATTATAAAGTCAGCCAGTGATGAAAAGGGAATCATTGGGGTAGAGAAAGAAATATTGCAATGGAGAGGAAGAGATCACAAAGTTTCTTGCCAAGAAGAATTATTTCTTCTATAGCGTCGGCTGGGGCTAATATCATGCATGAATGCCGTGAGGGAACTAGATGTGAGATAATACAAATGATTGAACAACCTCCGTAGTTAAATGTATTTTACAACTTCAGCTGAAGTAACTGTATTTCGGCCACCAATCGCATGCACTGCAAGAATTACTTCAATTGTATAACAATTATTATAATGAGTGACAGCTTACCATATTGAGGTGACTAGTAGAACACTAGTACTTAGCAAGCAAAATGCTTCTACAGTGATCGAAATAATTATGGCCCTTCATAATTTTGACAGAAATAAATAGACGTGAAAAACAATTCCTGTGTTATATACCTCACTGTCATATGCAAATTCGAAACGCACTCATTGGTGCCCATAAAGATATTCTGCGCATATCTGGCAAAGGCTGATGAGTGAATTTATTCTTCAGAAAGCGAAGCAATTATGGCCCTGCTCAGTTGAATGTTTAACGATACTGGTGCTGTTTGGGAGAAACAGGTGTTAGTGATTTGTAGCAACAGCCCGAAGACAATTAATGAAATAACTTGTTGAAAGTGTTAGGTTTAAAAAACAAAGCATGCCGTCCGGCTCTCGACTCTCTGACATCAAACTGCGGGGGGGTCGATATCTTAAGAGTACAAATTGATATGAATGCTACAGATATTGCCTTAGCTATCAAGGTCGTTCGAAATTAGATGAAACATCCAGATGGGTACGGCAAAAAGAAGAGCACAGGCAGACAATCCAAAGTTACTAATCGGGACATCATCTTCTGAGGCGTAAAACATCAAATAGATTTGTAACAGCTCGACAACTGCATGGCGATTTAAATGTGCCAATCACTGTTCGACGAACACAACAGTTGCTGAATTAATTAGGACTTCGAGAAAACTCCAGAGGAAATCAGTGTTGTCTTCAGTCCACAAAGCCAATCGAAATGAATTCGCTCCCAGTCGTATGAGTTGGAGCTCTGAGGGGCGAAAAGTCCTTTTCTCCGACAAGAAAAAATTTAATCTGGATGGGCCGAATGGTATACACACACTGTTAAAAATTGGTACTTAGAAATAAGCAAAATGTACTCGTTTTTGAGTACATTCTGGGCTTATAATAGTTCCGAGTACTTGTGTCTCATTTTTGGAAAAGACACGTACTAATTTTTGAGTACATATAGGGGAATCAGTTGGGAGTATATCTGGTATTTCTAATTAGAAATATATGTACTCAAAAAATCCGTATATTGCAAACACTTGTGATCTAACTTCATTCACTTGCAGTGCCCTTTCGGGCAGGGCACAGAAACTGAAGGAAGTTAGAGCGAATCTAGCGATTCTGACAGGATAGTTTGTAAGTGACAGCACACTTGACGGCGCCACCGTACAAGCGTACGATTTTGCACATAGAAGGCAGAGAGAAATTAGGTGGCGAGCGGGGTTGCTTAGGAAATTTACCGGGGGATTCCTACCCGTGAGCCGTCAATTAACGCGCTCGTCCGATGCACGACGGATATTCAGCGATTGTTAAAAATTCGCATCACCACGGAGAGCTCCCAGGTTCAATCCTATCAGGTTAAGTTTGAACCTGGGGTCTCTCTATCAGAAGTCTGAATCTCTAACCACTACGCCATCGGCGACTCGATTTCAAATCTGGAATACGTGTACTCCATACATATTCATTTATTCATAGAATCAACTGGAAGTATACTATTCGATGACACATCTGGGATAATAGATATACTCGTTGTCACATGCTGGGGAAATGGACCGCACAATTTTACGACAAATATAGTGATGAAGCGCCAGTATATTATTTATGATATTGACACAAATATAGTTAATGTAAACACGTACACAAAGATACTTTATGCATAATTAAATTACTTGTGATCAGTGACTTTGTGGTACTAATTATTTATGTGTGTCACTTTACACATTTATTAAACAATTTCTCTTGAAATCTATAATATCTAAAATGAAGTAATACGAGATTATATTTATATTTATTGGCGCAGTTACTTGTAAGTACGTATGGTTACTTATATTTGAGCATGTCATGTACTCATTTACGATACGATTGTACTGTGACTTACCTGCCAGCAGGACGCACACGACATAAAGGCAGATAGCAGTCAGAACGAGCGTCCGCGTAGCTCAATTGGTAGAGTGACTTATTCCGGAATGTGGGGACCCGGGTTCGAGCCCCGACGTAGACTAAAAATGACGGAGAAATTTACTTCGTTATAATGGCGCCCGAACTTTCCGGATGACCCAGCCGTTCAAAATCTCGCAATGGTGTGATGTTCTTTCCACACCGCGAGATAGGAAAAATCAGAGAATTCCCTCTCCAGCGCTTCGAAAAATATGTGTGTGTGACGTTGCATTCCACACACTAGATTGACTGGGAGTTCTCAAGAAGGTTCTACAGCGGATGGCTGCCTGCGACAATTCATGGTCACGGCTGACCCGTGGGCCATGCCCCCGGCCCTCCTTCCGGGAGGGGGAAGATGTGACGTACCTGCCAGCAGGACGCACACGACATCAAGGCAGATAGCAGTCAGAATGTACGTCCGCGTAGCTCAATTGGTAGAGTGACTTGTTCCAGAATAAGTGGACTCGGGTTCGATCCCCGGCGTGGACCAAAAATGACGGAGAAATTTACTTCGTTATAGTGCTTAAAAATGAGTAGGTTCAGATTCTTATTTTCAAGTAGATTTTTTTAACATTGCAGTTATTGGAAGGATAACAAACAAGAACAGCTATTGTTTTCCATTCGACGTCAGAGAGGTGGTTTGGTCATGATATGCGGTACCATGGGCTGGAAAAAATGATATTGCATTCGTGGATGGCAAAATGAACAGTTCTGGTTACCGACAAATGTTGAGCAAACAGTTTCCTCGAAATGTACTTAAAATGGCCGGTACAAATTGGTTGTTTCATCAGAACAACTGCAAAATTCATGTGCCGAAAGCGTCCCAATTTTGATTTAAGTCGAAAAAAATAAATTCACCCGAACCATTGCCGGCAAAATCACCTGACCTGAATATAATAGAAAATGCGTGTTATGTGCTGGCACTATGTGTGTATGAAGATGGCCATCATTTCATGAATAAGGACAGTGAAAACAGCTATTTTTGAATCATTGAGTTCTATCAAATATGAAGTAAAACGGCCGTTCCATAAAAACTGAGTAAAATTACACAAAATGAAGAAATACAGGTACAGCAAAATATATATTGTTCTTTCTCAAAGTGTCTTTCCTTGGATGCTATGTAACGGTACCATCGTTCAGTCCACTTTTCAAAGCATGTGGTAAAGACATTTTATGGATGCTGCTTTAGCGACCCCTGTATAGCTTGAATAACGTCAGGATCTGTGTCGAATGTTGCGACACGAAACTTCTCCTTCATTGTTGGGAACAACCAGAAATCGCACTGGGCGAGCTCAGAACGGTAATCAGGCTGTGGCATGATTTCAATACTGCATTTTGTAAGAAACTGTTTAACACAAGCAGGCACATGTGGGCGGGCGTTATCATGGTCAAGGATACACTTGCCCACCAGTCCCGGTCGTTTAATCGATATGTGTCGTCGCAGACGCTTCAAGACTGAAATGTAATACTCAGCATTGACAGTAATTTATGGAGAACCGGAATGCTGGTAGACTACACCTTTATTATCAAAGAAAAATATTATAATCACCTTCCTAGCTTATTTGGTTTGGCGGACTTTTTCGGAGGAGGCGAGCCTGTGTGTTTTCTGATATTCGTTGCGCTCTTCGTGAAGGGGTCGAAATAGTGGACACATGTTTCATCGGCAGTTATTACTGAGTTTTGAAAGTTTGGATCCTTTGCATCCATTTGTTTCCACTTATGACACACCTGAACTCTGGCTAACAATTGTTCTCTCATCAGGTGGTGAGGTACCCATCAGGAACACACACGATGCAGCAGTAATTTGTCGCGTAGAATGCGGATTGCCGACGTTTTTGAAATCTTAGTTGATGCCACTATGTCTTCACACGCCATTCGTCGATCTTCTCGCAGGATTGCCCAAACAGTCAACAATTCGCTCCGTAGCAGCACTTTCAGGTCGACCAGGACGAGGCGCGAGGTGTGCCGACAAACGTCCTTTTTTGAAATCATGGTGTCATCTAAAAATCTTTGATTGACCCAAACATGTACACTATCTACCAACAAGTAAATGGACACCACTGCAATCGAGAATATCTACGGTCCTGATACACGTCACGGCCACCGCCATTAAATATCGTGTGGTAAACAACAACGCAACCAGTCGCATGCAAGATGCCACGCAGTTCGGAGCTCTCTGATTTCGAGAAAGGTGTAATCATCGGGTATCACAGAAATGGCCGATTCATACGTGACATATCCAGCGAGTTGAAGTACCCAACGTCGACAGTGGCCTACGTGATTGGCAAGTGGAAGATGAGAGGTGACTGTCGGAATGTGCCCCGACCTGGCAGACCCACAAAACTGGGAGTTAGAGACCGACGGGTGCTGGCCAGAGAAATTCGGAAGAACCGCCCCAAATCGATGGGCCACATCCGCAAGGAGTTTCAACAGGCATGCGGGAGTGTTTTTTCGATGAATACCATCCGTAAGGAAGCCCATCTGCTTGGTTATCATGGACGTGCTGCCGCCCACAAGCCTTTGATCACCAAGTCCAATAGCGCTGCTCGGCTAACGTGGTGGGAAGAACCTCGACAGTGGACCGTTGAACAGTGGAAACAGGTTCTCTGGAGCAAAGAATCAAGGTTCGCCCTCTACCGTTCGGATGGCAGGGTCTGGATTTGGCGTCTGTCTGGAGAACGCCTCCTGCCGGAATGTATTGTGCCAACTGTGAAGTTTGGCACCGGTGGAATTATGCTATGGGGGTGTTTCTCCTGGTATGGCACGGGACCCTTGGTCGCAATTCCTGGTAGACTCAACCCCGAGACCTACTGCACCATTTTGGATGACCATGCGCTTCCTACGTTGTGGTGGTTTTACGGGCTGGATCCATGTTACTTTCAGGATGACAATGCCACCTGTCATGTTGCAAGGTCCACCATGGCTTGGTATGGTGACAATGGGGTTAATCGTATGAACTGGCCTGCGCAGTCCATTCGATTAAACCCCTTTAAAAAAACAGCATATAAGAAACCCTGTTAAGCACCACTGCAACGAGTTGGAGCGTCGACTTAAGGGGTGCCCCACCGTCCGAAATCGGTGAAGGAACTGACCTGTCTTCTCCAAGCCGAGTGGAAGAAAATACCGCTAGCCGTCGTACAACGCCTGGTTGAGAGTATGCCCCGGAGGGTCGCAGCTGTAATCGCCGCTCGTGGAGGCTCCACCAACTATTGAAGGTGAATAAACTTCGTTTTCCTTTGCTATCACAGGTGTCCAATTACTTGTTGGTAGATAGTGTATATTTTAAGGTTTTTTCATTAAATCAACTGTTTCTGGAGCCGTTTTACCCAAACGACAGCAAAATTTTATCGCACAACGCATTTCACTTCTTAACTCAGAACCAGTCACCTCCATAGGATTATGGCGAAATGCAGACGTACCTTAAACAACTGCGCAATACGAAACCCAGAATCGTCTGCCACAGCTAATAACTGTTGCCATAGATACTTCCTTAATTCAGTTAGTCGTCTGCGTGGTTACTTTTCCCCCTTCGCACTGTTGCTAACTCAAAAAAAATTACTCTCAGTTTTCATGGAAAGGTGTTTGTATATTTAGGACTTCTATGATAGCTTACTTTGTCGAATGGAAGTTTGCTACAATGCTAAAAGTGGGTGGAAAAATATTAAAAATATCCAGCTTCTAAAAATGACACATGAATTAAACGCCGAAAAAGCTTTAATTATTTTGCAGTTTCTTTATCACTTTAATGTGTAAAAATCCTGTACAAATATAGTTTTGAGCTTAAGAACTATTCATCTTTATTGTACGTAATTTAGGGTACAGTCTGTTCAATGTCATCTGTTTTCTTCGTATTGTAATGATTTATGTTTTGAATAAATGACACGTGGGACATAATTATTTCGCTCACTGTATATCTACATTAAACCGTTCTTAGACAGCAAATCACTAAAATATTTGTAAGAGAGCTTGTGACATACTACAGAGGTGATACACGTGTCAAGACGACAAATCTGCAGCAATACATTCCAGAGATGGAAACGGGTCACAAGTCAACGGGTTGACACTTTCTTGCGGGTCCAACGTGTCGGGTCATGGTGTTCCAGACCAAATTTTGACCCGGTTTTATTCCCGTTTAATTTTTTAAAAGAGAAGAATATGTTCCAAGGGAAAATGCGCGTTGTTTAATTCTGTAATCGATACTGGTGCCCACGGAGTGAATATTGATTTGCCATTCAAAAATATTGTCGTCTCTTTCTTAAAGCAACGAAGATTTCCACTGACCGACGTCAGACACACCATATCGTAAATAGATACTTCCTTTGCGTCCTTTTACAGTGCGATTGCCTAGGGCAAGGTACAAGCAAACGCCATTCGCCTGCTTCTCAGCTGATTCACTCTCTCTCGGAGCAGAAGTTCACTGTATGACTAAGAGTTACTTTTCACATCGGATCTTTTACATTAAGCATTCAAAGGTTTTCGATTGACGTGCTAACATCCCGTTCCCATGACATGTCAATGTCGAAATTAACCCCGTATTTGCTAATATGGCTGGATTTAATATTAAGGAGGTTGAGAAAGGCGTCAAAGCCAACAAATACGTGCTTGTTGAAAACCACAAGGGGAAGAGTGAATGCTGGAAATTGTTTCGTCTCATTAAGGAACCGGTGAACCACAAGGGGAAGAGTGAATGCTGGAAATTGTTTCGTCTCATTAAGGAACCGGTGAATAATTCTGTGTTGTTTGGTCTTGCTTGTTGTTCAAAATGTGGAAAGCGTATAATTACAAAGAAAGATTTCGACGGTGTAATAAAAGATAGTGGAACCAAAAATCTAACAGACCATTTGAAAGTATGCGCACCTCTATCAAAGCGTGGAAAGAGTGAACTATCTAAATACATTAAAAAAATACATTTGTGTAATCGTAAATAATGAATCCCATTTGTAATATACTCTATGGTCACGGTCATAGTCAACCATTACTTCTGGATTACGCAAAGTAGTGGCACTATAAATATTAGTAATATTTAGAAAGTAACCAAATTTTATTATTAAAAAAGGATTTCAGTTATTAAATATCAAGCAGTTATTGTGATGAATATATATATATATATATAGAGAGAGAGAGAGATAGAAAGAGAGAGAGAGAGTTTCGAATTTATACTTCAAAGCAGATTTGACCGGGTCAGTTACGGGTCCGGGTCCGAAATGTTTGACCCGTTTCCAAGTCTGAATGACTTTCCGCCGGTGTAGATTAATCGGTTAGAACAACTCACTCTGGAGCGAGTAAACACGGGATCGATCCCCGCCAAAGACAAATTTGTGAAATTAACATAGGCGCCCGAACGTTAAAATGGATCAACTGGCCTTTGGGTTCTCCAAAAACTCTGATATTATCGTTCCACACATTGTCTGAAATTAATGAAAAATTCATCCTTCGCTTTAAAAAAAATAATTGAGAGAAAGATGATGTGACGTACTATAGAGGTGAAGCACGGGGTTAAGGCGACAAATCTGGAGCGATACATTCTGTCGGTGTAGTTTAGTTGGTTAGAACAACTAACTCTAGAAGGAGGAGACACGGGTTCGATCTCCGTGACGGACAAATTTGTGAATTTCACAAGCTTTAATGAAGCCAGGTATCCCACTTGAATTACTTTCATTTGTCCTTTTTACTTGAAAAGCCGCTTTCAATACGTGTTAGGCGAAAGATGGTAACTGCATAAACAGCAACGCACTACAGTTCGGCAACTTATATTTTGAAGGATTTTTTATAGGTTGCACTTCGTATTATTCTTCGTTAGTTTCCAGATTTCCAGTTTAACCTCTCAACAAGGAACCAAACCAGCTAGACCCGGCAAATTTGCTTTAAAATTGCTCTTTTCCTTGAACTGATGAAGTGTTAACAACAATGCTGTCAAGCCAAGCAAATTTTGTAGTTCTTCATGGGCGACTACTAACATCTTCTCAAAACAGGACAACACTGACATAAGAAGACTTATTATTGTATAGACCACTCGGCTGTTAGTTAATTTTCTACTTGTATTTATTCTTTTACAAACACGTTTTCATATCTGCGCTCATAACTTTTGACTCTCAATTTCATGATTTGTTACGAATTCTTGTTACATAATGATACGTGATATTTGAGCTGATTATTATAACCCATTTGGAGCCTCTGAGAATACGATCTTACTGAAGTTTCCATACATTGCATTTTTAATATGTTTAAATTTCTTTCACTTGCTATTTGAATGTAATAGCACATCGGTCTTCATTTTGCAATGGAACTGCTTCCTCATCGCTAATTGTGGAAGCTCAACAACAACGGGGGAGAGGATTTTTGTGGTACTAAAAGTAAGTATTCCTCCTGTTTCTTTTTCTACTTCTAAAAGAAAAAGGATCTTCTTGATAAACCTTGTACTTTCAGTTGCTGTTTTAAAGTTATTGCATTTTCTAAAAATACAATGAACATAAATGCTCTGTTTCAAGAATTACTTCTGTTGTGAAGCAGGCTCTTTTGATGTCCAACATTGTTTTGTAGGTAGTTTTTTCTGTGTCTGTCTGAAGCTATGCTCTAAACGTTAAGTTAATCATAAACATATTATATAACATCGAAACATTAGATTCGCAAAACTAATTGCAAGATTAAGTCAGCTCATTTAACGCACTGTTTTGCTTTTTTTCTTTGGAAGAATTCTTGTAAAAAACCTTTTCATGGTGTACTTAGTCCGAAGTCCAAAGCATCGCTGAAAGCCGCGACACCCGTGATTTCATTTCTATTCAAAGTGCATTTTTTTCTTCTTTATATTCCCGTTTTTTGGGTCTTATTATCGTCGTTTTCAGCGAAGCGTGCTTCAAAAGCAACTATCTCCAATTTCTTTGTAAAGCGATATCATTGTTCATTTAGGATTACATAACAAAAAGATTTTTTTACTTGCCTTCATTGCCAAGTGATTTTTTATTTTTTCTCCAACTCATGAAGCAAACAAATACTTTCACTTAATGAACAGATTCAATGTCCGTAATGAGGCTAACGCTTAAAGAAGCAGACGTTTTTCCTGGAAAATGACATCCTTAAAAGCAGGGGAAATTTATTCGAATAATAGATTCATATAATGCTCAAGTTTTGGTTTAGAATTTTCTTCCGGCATTTAGGAAAAGTCACTTGGAGAAAATTTGAATCTTTTGTTGAAACTAAATAAATTTTGAACTCTGCGTTTCATTTTAAAAGGCGCAATCATGCTTCAATGATACGTTATTCGAAACATACATGAACTCGTACTAATTCAATAAGGTGATGCACCACCCTATGTAGAACTGTGTCGGACAAGTGTCCTTTGTAATATTTCGGTAGTAGATTCCGAGTATTGTTTCTCGCATTAATTTTCTGGTAGAAGACCTCAGCGTCGGTTTCAAACAGGAAAACTAAAGTTACAAAAATTCCTTACAGAAAGTAAACACCCTATGTACAACAATGCGGGCAGAACATAAGCAGTGCGCCTAAGTTAGCCCAGTGAAACAAAAGAAGTCATTTACTGTTTGAATAAAAGCATTGCTTTTTCTTTTAGCTAGCCTCCAATTAACTACACCGGAACTCAAAATTAAAGGACAGTCTACAAGAACATATATAGCTAATGATGCATGTATAATAATATACTGAAAAGTGGCAAGCATTCACATTTCGCTGCGCGGAAAACAAGTCCTCATTTACTTTGGCCACCGGTAGGCCAAAATATGCAAATTAGAATTACGTTTAAAAGACGTGCGAGTCTAGCTAGTCGCAACATGTAACTGTTCTAGGCAACTCATGCTTTCACTTCAGGGGAATGTCCAGCTAATTATGTCACGAAAGCATCGTATGGTGGATTTTCAACGGTTGAATGCGATTGGTATGGTGGAAGTACACTATATTGACAAAAGTCACCGGACACCTAGAAGAGAAACACAATATAGCATTTATTGACATACATTAGAACGGTGTCGCTCCACCTTTGGCCTTAATGTATGCACTGACCCTTCGAGACATGCTTTCGACAAGGTTTTGAAACACAGCGATAGGTATGCGCTTCCATTCAGTACATATGGCTGACGATAACTGTTGCTTAGTAGTAGACCTTGGTTCCAAACTTGTTATGCGGCGCTCTAATTCATCCCATAGGTGCTCTATGGGATTATAATCAGGGCTCTGTGCTTGCCAGTCCACACACGACACGGAATTATCGTCAAATCACGCCGTAACAGTCCTGGCTTTATGGCTCGGTGCCTTATCCTTCTGGTACTAACAAGGCTCGGTTCCATAGCATTGCCACAGAGTTGGTAAGGCATAATTGTCCAGAATATCGACGTAGACGTGCTAGTTCACAGGTTTGTCCACGATAACAAATGGGCCGGGACGATACCATGAAAAACACCCTCACACGAGTGCACTGCTAGCTCCAAACTTGACCATAGGAACAGTACAATGCGGTAAATAGCATTCCCCCAACTGCCGTCATACCCACACATGGCTATCAGACTGATGGATCGTGTATCTGGACTCATCAGTCCATAGGACCCGTTTCCATTGATCTACGGTTCACGATAAATGTTATTTACACCATGCTAAACGACAAGTAGCATTCCGAGTGGAGATGAAAGGCTTATGAGCAGCCGCACGACCACGGTAATCCATGGAATGAAGTTCTCTGCGAATGGTACGTGTACATACCAAGGTTCCAGAATTTTTACTCACCTGTACACTGAGGTGTTGTGCAGTACTCCGTTGATAAGCTGTAACGACTCTCCTGAGGCTTCGACGTCCTCTATCACAGATTTTGTTTGGTGTGGCGGTACGTTTTTCTGCTTCAGGCACTCCATGCCATGTGTCTTCCACTTATTCAGTACATCCACAACAATTGACTTGGGTATGTTTAAACGCCTCTCGGTTTCTCTTATGGACAACCCACTAATATAACACACAACAATCTTTCCTTTCTGAAACTAAGTTCCCTCCCGCCGCAACATTTTCACTCAACCTCACAGTGCGATATGATCGCGGTCAGCTGTAGGCTTGTTTTTATACCGTTTGCAGCTGTACTGCGCATCTTAACAACGCAACGGATCCGTTCATTTGCTTTTGAAGGGGTGTCCGGTGCCTTTTGCCAATATGCTGTCGGTCAGTATCAGAAGAATGTTTCCAGAGAATTGAATGTTCCACAAAATGTCCTGTCGTTGACGATGAACATCGGCAGTTTTAATTGACAGGAAATGTTCATCGTCGATCTTGACAAGGCCGTACCAGAGCCACAACGTATGCAGACGATCGCTTTATGAGTTTGACTGCCAGACGGAACAGAGATATGTCCGATAGACAACTTAAATCTGGCGGCAGCTACAGGAACCAGGAACTAGAGTTGCGAGGCATACTGTGTGCAAAAGACATCGTGAGCAAAGCTTTTATGCAAGGAGACCAGTTATGTGTCCTAACTTCAGCCGCCCGGCGAACGTGTTTAAAGTGGAGACACCAACATTTCACTTGCATTCTAGACCAGTGCGCAAATGTTCTTTTCCCAGATATATCGCGATTCAGCTTAAGTACTAACTAACGACGCATTCTCATCTGGAGAGGACCCGGGACATCAGAGAAAGGGACTAACAGTCCCTCTAACATCACAGAAGGAGTCTAATCTGGTGACAGTGGCGGGATGGTCTGGCCAGGAATCATGACTAATGGGTTCACATACCACACATCTTTTAGAGTCGCTCTGTTAATTCCCTCAGGCACAGAGACGAGATCTTGAATGTATATGTCAGGACATTCTGGGCAGCCGTCGGTTGAGATTTTATTCTTACGGACGATAATGCCCATCTATTTTTTTAATGGTGTTTAACGACCGCCATGACCAACTCAGTGAGGTATAAGCAGTATCCGGTCCCTATTTTAAGGCAACTGGTTCCATGGAAGGAAAAAGCCAGTGCCGTAAGACAAACACATCCATGCATCACCGGGATTCGAACACGGACCCATCTCGGACGAATGGTCAGAAGCCATCGCTTAGACCCCTGCTCCACAGGGCCGGCAATTCGCATCTTCATCGAGCTCATTTGGACGACGATATTCTCGAAGAGGATGATATTCGCTAAATGCAGTGCCCACCCAGATCCGGACTTCAATCGCATTAAGCATGTATAGGAAGCTCTAAAAAGACGCATGGGAGCTCACTAGCGCTTTGCGAGAGCACTTCAGGAATTCAGTGGTCATTATTTTAACAAGACCCTATTAATACGCTCATAAATAGTATGAGGAGTCGTTGGCCGAGCTGCTTGTCCATCAGAGGTGATCAAAACCCATAACAACCATATTCCAAGAGATAGGCCGGATTTTAGTTACCCTTGATTGCCAAAAGCGCGGTTGTGTTTTTTGGAAAGCCTACCACTTATGTAATGAAAATATGGCAGTCGTAGTAAAAATTAGTGGTGGGGGAATCAAATATGGCGACATCAATATGGCCGCCATGTCATATGGACATCAAGGCATTACAACGCCTGTAACGTCTTACTGGTTAATCGTAGAGAGTTAATCTTTTTTCGAATGGAAGACAATTCAATGGTAAAGAAAGTTTACCACGTCAAAGTCTTATGAAACGTGTAAGCTTTTGTCATTTTTTAATGTCGAACTTCAAAAATGGCTATTTTTACCATTACATGCATACCACTGGATGCCACTAAAAACGAGCATATCACAACAACAAATGGGTACAATGAATTTTTTTATTGAATCAGTTGAACTTCAACTATTGTATATCATTATAATCAATGTTTTGTGTAAAATGTTATACAAGAAGTTTCAGATGATTCATATAGAGTCCGAAAGCACATTTCTGGTTGTCTCCTCTCAGTCATCGCTTTCATCGCTGTCATCACTGTATGCATCCTGTTCTTCATTTTCTGGGTTTTCATCATTTTCCATTTCACAGAATTAAAGGCACATAGGTCCTTCAAACCACTGTATTGTGTAATTTACGTTACATAACACCAGCTTTATTTTAAAGGGTCAATTACCTTGGCGTGGGTTTTTCTGATTAGCTTTCTTCCATATCAGTGCAACACCATTGCTTCTTTTTACCTTTTCACGAATAGCCTCTCTTGACGGGGGAGGAAGAGTAGGATCAATGCTTTGCATCTTCTGTAAAGGTCGTTGTTCCTGTTTAGGAGCACATTTTATTTTGAATAGACTGTGCCTTGCTTGTGTTACTGACGTGCCAAAAAATTGTCCGTACAGGGTACAAACGTATTGCTCAGCGCCAGTGAACTAATCATTTTGGAGATCCACTGTCTCTCCCAAACTAGCTAAAAACTTCGTGTGCTGCATTATTAGATATTATCCTGAAAAGTTTAAACTTTGTGAAAATCATCTAAATACGTGGCGTCAGTTAAATAAATAAATAAATCCATCGCTCTTTCCACGTTAAGCAACGCACAACAACCGAAAAATTGTTTTTCAGCCGCCGTCGGAGTTTAACCTTTCCTTGTCTTGCGAAAGCTGCTGTAAAGTTCGACCAGTAAATGCGTGAATAGAGTCGTAGCCAAAGCATCACGAAGTTCTGTGATATTTGTAACGTCTACAAATCGTCTTGTGTTATTTGAGGTCAGTCCACTATCCATTCACACGTTAAAGTTCTGGAAGTGCCTTTGATGATACACCAGCAGAACAAGAATGTCCGTGTCATTGGTTCAAACAACGATGTTCCTTTCTGAGCTGAGTTTTACTACGTACTGCATATGCCAAACTATCCGTGTGTTTGCTTCTTGATGACGACACTTCAGTTCGGGAATTTGCATGGATATCATAACATTGTTTTGTGCGCTATATTGATAGCTTTTATCTTCAGTACCAACATACAGTATTCTTTCACCCAGAAGACATACGTATTTATCCTTTTCCCATTCATTGCAAATGAAAACAAGGAGGGAGGACTTATACGAACTTTTCCTCGAGGACTCCTGAGGTTTGTCTGGAGTTTTCTGTTCTGGTCCTCTCTCTTATGTCACCCGAGAATGATGTTCCACAACGATGGTGACGATCAATATCCTTTGAGTCTCGTACACATCGCAGACTAGGTGAACGTCTTTGGCGGATGTGCTGCAAACGTTTTCCAGTAGTTTGTATGAAACACCTACATAAGTTTTGGGAAACATCCAATGTATCATATACATTGCATCATATATGACAGCATAAACGTCCAGTGGATTCTCTTTACTTGACTGTTGATACTCCTCTAATGTGTTCATCAGTTTGCTTTTATCCGTTTTACTCATGGACCCTCCAATTTGGCCCAAAGGCAGGGGTACCAGTGTGAGTGGAAATTCAATCACATCTTCAATACCCCTATTCTAAAGGGCTGCAGGTACAGCAGTCTCCCGAAGAGATATCGTGTGCACTTCATAGCTTCTAACTTTGTTTGACTACTAGTGGGTTTCTGAGCTGAAATGCTAGCACAGTTTTTAATAATGTTTCTGCTTATCGGCTTTTCAACACTTTCAGGATCCACAGCGTACATACCTTTAAATTTTTCAAAAGCAGCTTGTCCTTTTTCGTAAGTTCTTACAAGCTCATCTGCCAGCTCAGTTATAATCACCTGGCAGTGGAGAGGTTTATAAGAGGAGTGTTGGGCTTAATGTTATTAAAAGAATTTAAAAATTTGTCCGTTGTATTCATGATTTCCAGAACATCCCTGTTGTCTGTGTTGATCTAAGAAGCCTTGAAGTTCCGCTTTCGTGTCTTTAATATGTGATAATCCACTGAACTCCAACAAATGAGTAACAGCTTTGCTCTTGATGGACTTTGTTTTCATCCATCTTGCTTTGGCGGAATCTGATTTAGCAAAGGCTGTGATACCACCAAATCTTGATGCAGCAACTTTACTCACGGTTTGTTTTAGCGCCATATCCACAATAACACGATAAAAAGAGCAACTTGAGCGTTTGATGGATAGCCCTCTTTTAGAAAGAGCTGTTTTTGCCCCTGGGCATATCTTTCCGATGTTAAGAAGCTTTAGGAGATATACTGTCATACAACGAGTATAATTGGGTCTGTTACATGCAAAGAAAATGGGACACATTTTCTCCATGGCCTGTGTGTATATGTGAACATTACAGGTCCTGTATGCGCGACAGAAAAACTTATAAATTTCCACGAAATGCTTGTATTTTTGGAATAACTATGCTGTTTTACCATGCAAGCTTGTTCTTGTTTTGTCTGTGAAAGCTTTGTACTCTTGATGCAATTGCGTTAGTTCAGTTGCACTGAAAATTTCTTCAAGTGTATCTTTTGTCAAATTACCATTACAAGTTATCACTTGGTTTTTGATTCTTTCTATATTAAGAGGTATGCCTTTATCACATGTACAAACATGTAAAAACTTCATGAAGCGACTGCGTTGCAAAGCAAGTGACAATAATATGTGAAGGCTCTTGCATCGGTTGTAATGCTTTCCCTACAAAATCCTTTCCAGTGAGCCGGACGCAAGCACCCCACTTTCAGTTAAAATATGTTCTATTCCTGACTCATCAATGGAATAAAAAAGAGCGCCAAAAAACGCTAGTTCAATATGAAATGATCCAAAGCAAATGAAGACGTTATCAAAACGTGGGCTCTCCTTATTTTGTTTTAGAAGAGTAGGTTTTGGTACTGCTAGGTCATAATGAACAAGCGCAAACGTTTGTCCGCATTCATATGCAACTCGTTGTGAAAATTTCAGTGTTTCAAGAACAACATCTGTCGTGGTTGGTAGTAAGCTAATGTTTTCCATGTACTCATGAGTAGGTAATAAATCGGAAGTGGTTTTTGAGTTCCAACCTATCCACATTGGTATGTTTTTACACCATTTAACTGAAATTATCCAAATCAAATCTTTCTTCAAACTTTCTTCCTAGTCACTGGTTATAAGACACTTTACTATAGAAGAGCAAATAGTTGGTTGATTGATTTTTATGGCGCAAGGGCCATGTTTGGCCAAAGAGCCCCGAAGAGCAAATACTTTCAAGCCTGGGTTTCTTTGGATATGGTTCTAAGATTCTAAAAGAGGGCTGGAAGGTTTTTGACTTACTCAAGGGCTTTTTCGCGACTTGCAGTGTGTGAGTAATCTCTTCTGTTGCTGAATTGTAAGCTTGAGCGAACTCTAAAAATAACCCATTTTTGACGTTCGACATTAACAAACGGTAAAAGCTTACACGTAGCGTACGACTGTGACAAAAAACATTTTCTCATTAAATCACCTCCCATTCAAAAAAAATATTGACTCTCTACGATTAGCCAGTAAGAAATTTCAGGCGTTGTAATGCCTCGATGTCAATATGACATGTCGGTTATATTGATGACGTCATATTTGATTTCCACCACTAATTTTTACTAAGACTGCGATATTTTGATTACATGAATGGTAGGCTTCCCAAAAATCGCAACGCCGCTTTTGGCATTTTTAGGCTAAATAAATCACGTCTCTATCTCTCGGACTATAATTACAAGAATATGATACTGATACATGTAAATTTTTAGAATATGTTTTTCTTCTGCATAAGTAACGTAATAACAAACCTCTTGACCAAATGTCATTGAATTTTTTCATAAATACTTCGCGTTATGTAGAAATTCATGAATTATGTTTTAAATTCGTACATAAATGTATTTGCCAACGGCGAACTGTTTGGTAAATTTGTTCTCGTGAACTAAGGTGCTGTTGAGGAAGCAGATTAGGTTAGAAACGTCTTATCGAAATACTAGAAAGTCGTAGATGTAAACATGAGGGAAATGTTGCTAATTCTTTGTTGCAACGACTTACTATTCATTGATAAGACGTTAGCCAAAAAGCCATTTTTTGTTGGCCCTACGGTTTGTTCATTATGGTATTTTTATGCATACGGTGGTGACCCAATGTGTGTGTGTGTGCAAGTGAAATATTAGAAATTACTTCGCTATTTTAAAATTTGAAGTTACACTAGTAGGAATATTGACTTTCTGCCTATTGAGTGCAATAATTGGGCCACATCCTCTCCGAAAATATTCTAACGGACCAAGCGACAGACGCTTACAAGAATCGAATGAATACTATGGAAAGTCGTGGCCACAATGAAATATCATTTAAATCATTCCTGTTGCTCTATTTAAAAACATTTGGAGTTTGTCTGCATCGTTTAGCTTTCACAATCGATATAATGAAGATATATTGCTCATTTTCTTCTTTATGCGCCGTCTTTCATTTGTATGTTGGAAGTCAAGAACCCCAATTAGTTGTCTCATTCGTGTCGTAGTATTTATACTGTAGCCAGTCCTGTTCTATTTTTCAGAGCATCCATTCATCCTTTCCTTCGTCTCTCTCTCTCTCTCTCTCTTCCCTGTAATTTTCCTTCTAGGATTAGCTGAGCTCTAAATCCAACATATGTCCGCAATGTGTCAGCTTCCGTATGTGTCCAGTCTTTGCAAGTTATTTCTGCGTTTCCAAATATGAAAACCTGCTTCATTAGTACCTAATCTCACTGGTCCAACTAATCTCCATCATCTTTCTCATAACAAAACATCTCGATATTCTCCAAACCTTTCGCCGATTTTTCCTGCTACCCCAAGTCTCATACCCATACAACAAGCTGGCCCATTTGTAGAATTTCGGTATCTTAAATGTAAAATTAAATTGGAAATTTCTTTTGCACACCTTGTTTCATATCTGATTAAAATTTTCGTTTGCCTGATAAAGTGAATATTTTATTTCCTTTGATCTTTAGTTGAGAAAACAGTTCTTCTAAATAACAGAAATTATCTATTTGCTTCGTATTTTTGTTTATGACTAACATTTACAGTTACTTCTTTCCACTAATGCACGTGGTTTTTGTCTATTTGATATTAATTGTTTACTTCCATCTTCTCAGTCTTCCTCTTTTAAGCCTTGGAGATCTTCCTCTGAATAAGCCATTAGAGTTGCGTCATTCCTAAGTTATTTATTAAATGCCATTAATTTTGACACCCATTCACTCTATTCTATTTTTCGGAGTTTGTTTATAACAGTTTCAGCTCTGAGCTCATAGCGAGTAATGTAACACTTCCTTGCAGAGCGTTTTTTCTTTTTTTATTAAGCAATAACTCTAGTTTTTAAATTTCAATAGGCGTTTTTAATTACTCTAACATCATGATGATCAACTTCTTTTTTGTTTCGGGGTTTAACGACCACATTAGCAACTCGTTGAGCAAGTCCCAAATTTTGGTCCAATGGTTCCGGGAAAGGGACAGAGCCAGAGCCATCGGGCAAGCACACCACCATGTCTCACACGGGACTCGAACCAGGACCCAACTGAGAAGATTGTTCAGAGTGAGATCCTCAAACCACTCAGTCACAGGGACGGTATGATCACCCACACACAATTTTAGTCAATTGTAGAATCTATAAGTTTGTCATGATGCCTATTGTTACATAGGTTAAATAAGTAGAAATATCATGATGTATGGATTTTGTGGATTACGCAATCATGAAGCCTACATCACATAATAGCCGTACGATAATACTGATATATCTCATGCTTCCTTTTGAATATGAATGTCATACTAATGTGATGAGTTTTACGGAGCATGTAATATCCAAACTTTGAAATATCAAAAGGCCATCTGTGGAAAGATTTATTTCAAGATATGTCAAGAGAAAACGCTCACGCACCACCTCAAGAACGAACACCATCCTATACCTGCTTACGTATCGAAAGCAATGAATTCCCCTCCTTCCTCATGCTTTATCGAGTTTCCTAATATCTAATAGCGATGGAACGAAACAGGTGTACAGCGGGGTGTGGTGAACTAAGTGCTCATTTTGACTTATGGCCAACCAGATGAGATAAACTTCCAGGATCTTGTTCTGGGTTGTATTATCTGCTCAGTCAATGACAAATGGTTTTGGCATTGAACACAGACGTAACAGCAACACTAGCACTGAATATGTTATTTCCGGGAAGAAATCATCGATCTGGAAAATGCAATCACTCGGTAATTTCCGAAATATGTTTGTTATTTATGTAAAACCGATGTAGCGTGTCATTGCATAGTACACCGCCCATTTTTATCCCACATACGAAAGAAACATGATTTTACGGTGTAGAGAATCTTAATTCACGACATTTGCCAAAACAATGTCTAAATCCTAAATGGAAGTCTTAGTTACATTTCATTTCTTTTGTACTACCACTCAAGTTTATTAAATGTTTAAAGTTTAGAATGCACAGCACTAATTTTAGACACCGCAGCCGAGCAGTTACAAAATAGTTATGACATTATCTAGAATTTCTGGTTAAAAGCAAATTCAAGTGAAAGTAACCTTTCTGAAAAATTATGGAAGTCAGGTACTTAATTACAGTTCACCGAAAATTAATTTTGGCAAGTTATACAAAAACTGATCGTGGTTCTATTAGAGATCTTTGTAACTTCCAAGGTAAATTTAACAGTGCTTGCCGGGTGCCTGAGTGGCCAAAAGCGTAGGTATCCGTTTAGCTGGTTCCCAGCTAGAGTCCAGGATGAAGAACCGGAAGTGTTCTTGACTTAAGGTCTAGTGATTTTGCTCCCTATACTTCCAAAGGAAAAAATGTGGATCCTATTTCCTCAGCGAAGAAAGATTTCCCATACATCAAAATTGGCCAACTGATAAAAAACAAAAACCATCCTAACTTAGATTGTACAATCGGTGTGTTTTTTGCAAACAACTTTCCTGAACTATATTAAAAATCAATAACTTTACTTCGATGTAGTGGTAAGGAACAGAAGCGCCATCTGTAAGCAAGTATCATAACTACATCGAAGTAAAATTATTGATTTTTTAATATGGTTCAGGAAGGTTCTTTTGCTAAAAACACCGATTGTACAATCTAAGTTAGGATGCTTTTATCAGTGGGTCAATTTTGATGTATGGGAAATCTTTCTTCGCTGAGAAAGTAGGCTCGAATTTTCTTCCATTGGAAGTATAGGGAGCAAAATCACTAGACGGTCACCTTAAGGAGTTGGCTGTCTGTGTTCACTGGAATCAGCAGCCCTATAGTCGAGGCGCGCGACTGCTTCTAGCCCTTTGAGTTGCTCAATGTGATCGTTAAATTTCGAAGCAAAAAAAGGAATTTAACTGTCCACAAGGAATGTGGATCGAATGGGAGACAACCGACGTTTAAAATACCTGAAACAGTTTAAACTGTTGCTGAAAATGTTTTCTCTGAGATATAATTATTCGCAAATACGCGGTTCTAATGTTAGGCATTGGCCGGTTTTATCTATAGAGTTAGCGGATTAATGAGTACAAAGAATGTAACACAATGCATTTCTTACTACAAATAACTGAAATTAACTTTTTATTCGCAGTACATTTGCGCAGTAAATATTATAATAAGTATCACGGGAAACAAATGCAAAACAATTGAGAGCTTCGTTTGCGCTGTAAATTAATTCGTTAAATTATGTAAATTGAATGATCTTTTTACATGTGGCAGAGCTACCTTTGTGAAACTGTAACACAAAAGCACACATTACTAATTTAAAAGCTTTCTGAGAACACTGCACGTACCGAATTCCTAAAAATTTGCAAAAATAAGGATGACACAGAATTCGCAAATGCAAACAACACGTCTTTTGACTTTCACAAAAGCCTCGAGTTTGAAGTTTCACTACTTGTTTTAATCGTATACTAGAAATCTGTAGCTTTCTAACAAACATCGAATTTGAGTGAAATATCGCATCTGTACATACAGCTATGAGATGAAAAAAAAGAAAGAAATAGAAAATTTAGAATCACAGATAGAGTGAAAAGTATTAATATGTTTTCATGATACCTAGTGGAAAAGTCGTGCTTATGAAGAATCTGCAGGAAGATGAATCATATTTATCGCTGTTGAAGTTGTCTAATGAAAAGATAATTTCTTCAGTCTGAACTTAAGGTCGAAAGAAAAGTCAAAGTTTGCACTCCATAGTGGAAGAATTTTGGATTAGAAAAGCTGAACAAGTATGGTCACCTCGTTAGCAATCGAATGAAACTAGAGATTTCCCTTTTGTACTTCTGAAAGCGTGCATATACACTGCTGGCCACCCAAAATGCAACACCAAGAAGGAAGCATCCGATTGGCCTGAAATTTGCAGGACAAAGCAAACGATTAGTATTGCAGGGCATATGCAAATCACGTGCGCCCGGCACGCAACCAAGAAGCACTATAAGAAGGGTGCACAGAAGGCGAGGTGTAAGTAGTGGAAATGTGTTGTGCTGCCGGACCTATGCGTGGGAAGCTTCCTGATGCCTCATCGCAGAATACGGCAGTCATTCAGTGGCTTATCGCGACAGCGGTTTATCGTACCGAGACATCGGCGCCAGTGAGGGACGACATACAGCCACAGTGAGACGAGTATGGATTCAGTGGGTGCAGGAGGGACGGACGGACGGACCAAGGAGAGTGATTGCGGCAGCCACGGTTCACCACAGAACTAGGGGACCGGCATGTTGTGCGGCTGGCATTGACGGCTCGCACCTTTACATCACGAACGTTAGCGCACGAATTAGGGTGTGTTGTGCAACAACCTGTATCAGCACGTATGGTTCGACGCCGTCTGCAGGACCGGGGACTTGTCGCACGGCGCCTATTGCTCTTATTACCATTGACGTTACACCACCGGCGGCAGTGGGCTGTTGAACGCCGCACCTGGACTACGGAATGGCACGACATTGTCTTCTCTGACGAATCCCGCTTCTGCCTGCAACACCACGGTCGGATCCGCGTGTGGCGGCACCGTGGCGAGAGACTGTATGACGCCTGCATTATGCATCGCCATACCGGTCCGTCGCCTGGCGTTATGGTTTGGGGCGCGATTGGATATGACACCCGCACCCCTCTGGTACGCATCGCCGGTACACCCAACAGCCACCGCTACATCTCCGACGTTTTGGAGCCTGTAGTCCTCCCTTACATGCAGGACCTGCCAGCGGCCACGTTTCAACACAATGTTTCAGGACAATGCGCGTTCGCACGTGGCACGCATCCTGCAGAAATTCTTCACGGCCCACCAGTTGTCATTGCTGCCGTGGCCCGCCTGTTCTCCAGATATGTCGTTCATCGAAAACGTCTGGTCGCTGATCGGCAACAGAGTGGCCCGGCAAGCACCACCCGCGGCTACCCCTGATGAACTGTGGCAACGTGTGGAAGCAGTCTGGACCGACATACCCCAAGCCCACATCTAAAGCCTCTTTCGTTCGATGCCGCGGCGTATAGCGGCCGTTATTGCCAGCCATGGAGGCCACACGAACTATTGATGCCTGCGTGTTCCGCAAGTCGCACGGGCCTGTAAGTTCAATCGTTTCATTTTTGTATCTGTTGTTATGTGTCCAGTAAATCTGGCTTTGCCTTCTCGTGTCCTTCTTGGTGTTGCATTTTGGGTGGCCAGCAGTGTAGTTTCGCGTTCAAGTTGATCAGAAGGCGTTCGAGCGGTAAATAAAGCATCTGGAAACTCGGTTTTTATATAAATTATAGTACTGACGACTAACTCTAGCTGATAGAAAAATTATAGTTTCAATCCGACAGGTGGAAACCGATATATCATTGAACAAAAAGCCTAAAGTTACACCTACTAGCAAGATCATTTTACATCGGAGAACTGACTTGCTCCTTAACTACAGTAAGTAGAGAACTACAGACACTCTACATTTTCTGCACGTACGAAGCAAATGTCAAAAGCATTATTTGAAATAAACCAAGGACGATATCTATAACCCACAGCTCTCGTCCACTTACAATTGTTATGAAACAAAATTTAATGTATTACACTTTATAATCAAATTGTATACGTTGAAAATGAAATACTAAAACGTAGACGACACTTCATAGTAGTTCACTAAATATTGGAAATCGAACAGTAAATATTCATATACCAGACATGTTTTTACAGCTTTTTATTCATGGTCGATCCTCAGGTTTTATGACTATCTGAACAGCTCTCGTCTAAGAAAGACACAAGGCAGTTGCTCGCAAATCTGATGGATTAGCATTCTGATGAAACTGTCCCGTCATCTTGATGGAAAATCACAAATTCATGAAACCCAATATGCCACTGGCTGATTTCTGTCTCTCTTTTATGAAAGCATAGGGCAAAAATCGCTGACAGTCTTTGAAAATCACCTTACTCTAAGTTAAAGAGGACGTTCAACTGCAGTAGAATTGTGAAAACAGAAAGTTTTTCTGTACTTGGTTTTCAGAAATGCTACAGCCAAAAAGAAGTCCTCATCTTTGACCGAGAACTAAATATTGCATATACATAGCGAAATACTTTGTGCACAAAACATTAAAATACCCATTAAACCTTTATATGATTTATTAATAGAAAATACCGGAAAAATATTCTTTGATTCCTCTTTATCAAAGAATTTTCCATGTTGGTGAACAGTCCACCGCACAGTACTTTTAGGACGTTTTCAGCCGCTTAACAATGATGCAAGAATTACTTTTAATAATTCAATGATGGTAAACATGAGGAAACCAATCACGATTTTCAAAACAACAGCGGATTATTCAGAAGCATTCCTATTAATATTATTTACTAAAGAGGGTATCGTGGTTGTAAATTTTTGTACGTAGTGAAGTAGATATGTTTTAGTTATAATTATTACATTCATTTTCAGAAATTTAGTAGCACGTTCACCTGCTGTTATTCAGAAGATAAAAGGGTGTTACACAGATAAAAGGAACTGTTGTTACTACAAATTGTATCGAACATTTACTGAGGTAGAAGTAATTAACTTGCAGCAGAGCCAAGGTTATTGCAAACGCTTATTGAGCAAGTTTTTATTTTATCAACCGACGTTCTCTTCTGAAAGCACTAAAACGGTAAGATCATTCGTTTTAAAAAAGCATATGTTTTTGCTATTGCATTAAATGCAAGCGGCAAAATATATTTTTTTTAATGTAGAACCTACTTCATGCATTTAATTTCGAATGTTCTTGTAACTTGGTTCCTTCGGCTGTTTGAAACAACTGTAAGCAGTGAAATCTAAATATTCTGTATCCCTAATTTAAAGTTATTGATTCTCGAGATAAGAAAGATTCGCACTGAGACCAGTGCAATACTCTCCGATGCTTGAATTGAGACTTTTACTACCAGAATCTAGAGTAGTACACTGGTATGGAAAAATTAAGGACGAAGAATAGAAATTAGCATAACAGCGGAACGAGCAGGTAGAACGGAACGAAAAACCACTCAGGAGATAGACTAGGGTCCGGTACGGTAGGGCATGCGCATAAAAGCAGCATGACGTAGGGGAGGGGGTAGTGTCGGAAGGGTATAAAGCACACGGGCGGTGTACGCTCAGCAATTCGGTGAAAGCTATTGCACGGTGTACATCGGTTTGAACGACGTCGAATCGCTGCCACCGTGTGATATGGCCAACAGGCAATCCGGTAGACGACATCTGGATGACTTTACTTGATATCGCGTCATTGGGAAGTTGGAAGAAGGTTGAAGTGTGACTAGTGTGGTCGAGGAGCTCGGGATCGCTCGCAGCATCGTTTCAGGAGCTTGGAGAGAATTTCAAACGACAGGAACAGCTGTCCGGGAGTTTAGCAGTTGTCGTCCACGAGCAACGACGGCGGCGAACGATCTGTATATTTGCCTACAGGCGAGAACAGACAGACAGACGGCAGACAGCGGGATAAATCGCAAGGCACATACAACAGACAACTGGACGTCCGTTATCGCGTTTTACCGTGGGCAGGAGGCTGCACAAAGGTGGTCTATTTGCACGACGATCAGTACGGTGTGTGCCATTAACGCCTGCTCATCGGAGACGGTGGTTTCTGTGGTGCCAGGAACAAAAGAACTGGATACATCAGAAATGGGGTCGAGTTCTCTTTACGGATGAGAGCCGATTTAGTCTGACGAGCGATTCTGGACGTATACACATCTGGAGAGAGCAGGGAATACGCAATCACACCTCCAACATCATCGAAAGGGATTGGTTTGGAGGTGGCGGGGTTTTCGTTTGGGGCGGTATCATGCTTGGTAGCCGTACTGACCTGCACAATTTCCATGGAGGTTCAGTAACTGGTGTCCACTATTGTACCGAGGTTCTCCTGCCTCACGTGCGTCAGCTTAGAGGTGCTGTGGGTCCTGAGCTCCTCTTCATGGACGACAACGCTACACCTCATCGTACAGTGGCTGTCGCAGAGCTGTTGGAGAGGAAAGATATTCAACGCATGAATTGGCCCGCAAGGTCCCCGGACCTAAATACAATCGAACACGAGTGGGACCTTCTCTGGAGACGCTTGGAAGCACGTCACCAGCCGCCAGCAGCGAATCAGCAGCTGCGATTGGCGCTACAAAGGAATGGGCCGCGATACCTCAACAGCTCCTTGACAACCTCGTCTTCAGCATGGGCAGACGTTGTAAATCTTGCAACGCAGTCTGGGGTGATCATATCTCCTACTAAAGACTGGATTTTCCTTGGCATCCGCCTGTCACATGGACGTTTCTGTCTTCTGTCCAGTTGTGCTCGAAGCTACCTTTTCAATAAAATGCCTTTGTATCCTTTGGATTCCTTGTTTGGACGGATTTGCTCACTTGTCCCATATTTTTACATCTTGGAGATCTTATAGTATGATTTGAGTCGATGTGGAGCACTTCTGCACGACGTTACATTCGAAAAACCGTCTCGTCCTTAATTTTTGCATGCCAGTGTAGCTAATCTGCCACCAGAATATCATACACTGAGATGGTAAAACGTATGGAAACTCTGGATGTCACAAACGTAAGGATTTTGTTATCGACACTTGCTTTCCTGCCATTCTAGTTTTTATTTGTTCATGGACCCAGTTAGCATCGTTCGCTTATTTATTATTTTGATTAGTGATTGGAGTGTTGGGAAAAGGACCACAGCTGAAAGAGACGAATGAAAAAAAGCCGTGCCTCACGAAACACTTGAAACCCGGATGCCAGCAAAAGAGACAAATGCAATTTTAAAAACATTTCGGAGGTTAACGACTATCGTCATCAACGTTAAATGCACGAGCAGTTGCCCGTCTATTATTTAGGGACACAGCGTCCAGGGAAGCGGGAGAGCCAATGCCGTAAGACAAACACACCACCCATGCCTCATCCGCGAAACGAACACTCGAACGACCGACCAGAAGACAGAGCTTAAACCAATGCACCACCACTGAACTGAGACTTGTCACTTACAGCACAATATCTGCTAGTAGTTTTTATCTTCGCCGTGACCTTTACAGATGTAACACGAGGATGGAGCTTAACCTTCGAAAATGAGTGGAAAGTTTTGGTAGTTTAACAAAGAAGTGCCGTTTGCTCGATAGCTCGAAAACATTCACTCAAATATCGAACAATAAAGATGCAATAAGATGTGACTGTCATCGCAATCCATTTGTCTGTATACTAACAAATACGAGTATTTAGTACGAACAATCGGTCTGATAATTTTTAGATCTGTTGCATTTTTGCTAACAATATGAAGAGAATAATTGGATGTAAGAACGCCGTTTGAATTGCATTTTGAAGAGTTTGTTGACCGAAGTAGAAAATTTGGACAGATGCGCTTTCTTGTAATCCCATTGACCTGCATTAAAGACGGTGACACACAACTTGGTTTCATGCAAATACTGTTCGTTCGCTCTGTGGCAGGAATGTGTTCGAGTTTCAAAGAGAGACGTTCTTACGCTTGGGAATGACATGGCAAATGAATTGTGAAGCAAGGCGTAGGGATACCCCTAGAGAAATCAAAAGGGATTCATGTTATGCGCCACCACGACACACTCCCTTAATCAATCAGAAGTATGCCGCGAAGGGAAATTAAGCCTGAGTTATTAAGAGCTACCGACTGGCCTTGATCCCACTCCCCGTTCATCTTTCTCATTTGATCAGTAAAACTGCTTTTAAAGACAATGTTCTTATTGTTAAAATACCATGTTTGGTGGTTATAAAAAGAGTAAATGAAATTAATGATGACCAGAACATACACAACATTCATTATTCTTCATAGAACAGATGTATGAGAACTTAGCAGTAGTTAGTGATTCAAAAATAATGTTTTGGAACTAATTTGAGGGGGAAAATATGATAAAATACACCAAATGGACAAATTATTACATACACTCCGAAAACAATATGCAAAGCAGAAGTACCACGTCCATTCACGTGGGATGCTGAAATTGGCAATGCCTATAAAAAGAGGAAGTCTCTAAGCAACGGAAACCAGTCACAGAAAAGTAACCATTTGTGACGGCAGCGACGTAGATGAGTTTATCCGTGGCCAGATAGTAGTCGGGGGGAGGGGGGCGAGGAAGCTCGGTAGTTCAATTTTCGGAACTCCTGAACTGTTGGGATTCCCACGTTGGACCGTCGCACGTGTATACCAAGACTACGTGAAATACGGCAAAGTTAAACTAACGCGAGAAATGTGGCCGTAAACCTTGCAATTGATTTTCGAGGTGAGTGCAGACTGTCCCGCGACATAAGAAATCGCACGGCTACAGAAGAAAAAATAACGGCGAAATTTAATGAGAGCATGCCCACAAGTTTATGCAAAAACACTGTCCGTCGTACCATGGAAAAATATAATCTATGGCAGTTGGCGTTCCCTAGTTAACTGGAAGGCACCGAAGGATTAGGCTGCTATTTGCAAAAGCTTATCGCAGCTGAGGTATGGAGGACTGGAAAAACGTCATCTGGTCTGGCAAATCAACGTTTTAACTCTCTCACTCCGATGGGAGGACGCGAATGTGGCGTAAATCAATGCTTAATAGTTATAAACGTTACAGTGCCACAGTCTGGAATGCGTCTGATCGACATGCTTTACGTTTCAACCTAAACTGTTGTATTATTTGCGTTATAACGTAACTCTTTACGTTATGCAAGATTTGTGTTAAGCTAAGTTCAAAATATCAAGCTGAAGAAATGTTGAACTACGCGGCTGGCCACCCAAAATGCAACACCAAGAAGGAAGCATCCGATTGGCCTGAAATTCGCAGCATGCGTCGCCCGCAAGACGAGATGCAAACGATTAGCATTGCAGGGCATTTGCAAATCATGTGCGCCCGGCATGCCACCGAGGAGCACTATAAGAAGAATGCACAGAAGGCGGGATGTAAGTAGTGGAAGTGTGTTGTGCTGCCAGACCTGTGCGTGGGAAGCTTCCCGATGCCTCGTCGCAGAATACGGCAGTCATTCCAGCACGTTTCGGAATTCGACAGACGACGAATAGTGGTTTATAGCGACAGAGGTTTATCGTACCGAGAATCGGCGCCCGTGTGGGACCACATTCAGCCACAGTGAGGAGAGTATGGATTCGGTGGGTGCAGGAGGGACGGTCGGACCGACATAAGCGATTACCGCAGCCGCGGTACACCACCGAACGAGAGGACCGGCATGTTGTGCGGCGGGCATTGAAGGCTCGCACTGCCACATCACGAACGTTAGCGCAAAAATTAGGGTGTGTTGCGCAACTACCTGTGTCAGCACGAACCGTTCGACGTCGTCTGCAGGAGCGGGGACTTGTCGCACGACGCCCATCTCTCCGATTACCTTTGACGTTACACCACCGGCGGGTGCGGCGGCAGTGGGCCGTTGAACGCCGCACCTGGACTACGGAATGGCACGACATTTTCTTCTCCGACGAATCCCGCTTCTGCCTGCAAAACCACGATGGTCGGATCCGCGTGTGGCGGCACCACGGTAAGAGACTGTATGACGCCTGCATTATGCATCGCCATACCGGTCCGTCGCCTGGCGTTATGGTTTGGGGCGCAATTGGATATGAAACCCGCACCCCTCTGGTACGCATCGCCGGTACACTCAACAGCCACCGTACCATCTCCGACGTTTTGGAGCCTGTAGTCCTCCCTTCCCTGCAGGACCTGCCAGCGGCCACGTTTCAACATGACAATGCGCGCCTGTACGTGGCACGTATAGTGCAACAATTATTCACGGCCCACCAGGTGTCACTGCTGCCGTGGCCCGCCTGTTCTACCGATATGTCGCCCATCGAAAACGTCTGGTCGCTGATCGGCAACCGAGTGGCGCGGCAAGCACCACCCGCGGCTACACCTGATGAACTGTGGCAACGTGTGGAAGCAGCCTGGAACGACATACCCCAAGCCCACATCCAAAGCCTCTTTCGTTCGATGCCGCGGCGTGTAGCGGCCGTTATTGCCAGCCATGGGGGCCACACGAACTATTGATGTCTGCGTGTTTCGCATGTCGCACGGGCCTGTAAGCTCAATCGTTTCATCTTTGTATCTCTTGTTATGTGTCCAGTAAATCTGGCTTTGCTATCTCGTGTCCTTCTTGGTGTTGCATTTTGGGTGGCCAGCAGTGTAATTGTAAATATGATGTACTTGTTGCACCGTATAGCCCATTTTAAATTAACGACACAAAGCTTTTCAGGGCCAGACGAAACATAGACGGAAACAGAATCGCTTATGTAAATTTTTCTTTTATTGGTCCCTAGCACGTCACTTTCACTTTAAGCAATTTTAGGCAACACCACTACATCGTCTATTTACGAAATCACATAACTTTATACAGCGGGTTAAAAAACATATCAGTGCGAGTTTCACCCGCACACTACACGCAGAAATGATGATCATATGTAGAGGATTTTAGGAAGGGAGTGTCTGACCCCAGGTCATAGACAACCCTTAGAAATAGGAAGCTAGGAGATTTGGGCTACAGTGCCCAATAGGAAAGTCACACGGAAGCGAAGTAGAAAGGGGGAGGAAGACGCCATTACTTATTACCGGGGGCCAGTACCTGGGGTCCGACGGCTTAACGTGCCCATCCGACGCACGGCGGATATTTAGTGGATCGAGCGTTCGTACCTGCTGGGATCGAACCTGAGGTCCTTTCCGTGGCAGTTTCGAACGTTGCCTACTATGCCAACCGCGGCCCACCACACACACAGCTGCTGTTAGTCCTTATATATCTCTCGTCTTGTTCCTACCACTACAAGCATACGTCACTCTCACAGACCTCAAGATTTGCCAATCGCATTCACGTGAGAGAGAAGATATAACGTTAAGATTGCGAGGTACTAAAGAGAACGAACTCAAATTTACATTAATTCAAACACTCGACGTGAAGCAAGAACACCAAACAGAAATTATCGCTCTTTCCACGTTAATAAGTGAGACTTGGAAAAATTCTCATCGGCTGCCACCGAGAATCGAACCCAGGGTCTTCCAATTACGAGCCGGACATGCTACCAGGGTTCGATTCCCGGTGGCGGCCGATGAACATTTTTCCAAGTCTCACTTATTAACGTGGAAAGAGCGATGATTTCTGTTTGGTCAAATTTACATAGAAAAAGGAACTAAAAATGAAAGTTAAATTAGATTATACGTCACAACGTTCTAGGGTTAAGTTACCTATCTATGTTCTCTGGCGAGTGATGCCAGAAATTCTGGATGTTTCTCAATGATTCATACACTTGGTTGTTATATTTCACTAGGTATGTTTTGGCATACCCATAGTTTTATCACACGAAGCGATGGACTCAGCTTGCCAAGTTGGATGCATTTACATGGGTTTCCTTGGAGCTCCTTAAACCCGTCGAAATCTATGTCATTGGTACAAGGTATGTGAACATCTTCGCCGAACAACTACATCCGTTCGTAACGATTCTTTTTCTGCACCATGACGCCATCTTTCAAAAGGACAACGCCACACCGCATGCTTTCTGAGTGACGATCAATTGGCTCCAGGAGCACTCAAGTGAGTTTACAACATTCGAATGTCCCCCTCGATCTCTGGCCTTTAACCCCATTGAGAATTTCTGGGACGAATTGGAAAGATTTGTTCGAGCATGCCAAATCTAACGGGAAACCATGAGTGCTGTACGACATCAGATCTTCGCTTGGGGACGCCAATGGCACCTTCGGGTTTCCAACACCTCATTGAGTCCTTACCAAGACGTCTGGCTGATGTGAAGACAAAAGGTGGAGAAACACGATATGAGGTAGGTGTGAATAATAACTTGTTCATTCAGTTTATGTACAATACCTCTGGGGCCTGTGTCATACGAGAAATTTGTCTGGAACTTTTTCCTAGCGATTTTACAGGCAGAAAGGAAGATAATTGGAACTTTTTGTGGTCAATAAATAAATGTTTACTGAGCCCCATTTCAAACTTACCGACAGAACTTGGAAGCAGACTCAACCATCTAACATGAACAATGTGAAGCTTTATTCGTCGTCACGTAACACTTGTAACGTACCAGGAGATGTGACGTACCTGCCAGAAGGACGCACACGACATAAAGGCAGATAGGAATCAGAATAAAAAAAAAGGGGGGGGGATGATGTAACGTACCAAGAGATGTGACGTACCTGCCAGAAGGACGCACACGACATAAAGGCAGATAGGAATCAGAATAAAACGTCCGCGTAGATCAATTGGTAGAGTGACTTATTCCGGAATGAGGGGATCCGGGTTCGAATCCTGGCGGGGACAGAAATGACGGAGAAATTTACTTCGTTATAATGGCGCCCGAATGATCCGGATGACCCGACCTTTCAAAAATCTCGCATTGGTGTGATGTTATTTCCACACCGCGAGATAGGAAAAATCAGAGAATCCCTTCTCCAGCGCTTCGAAAAAAAAAATTGACTGGGAGTTCTCAAGTGCACGTTCTACAGTGGATGGCTGCCAGCAACGATTCATGGTCACGGATGATCCGTGGGCCATGCCCCCGGCCCTCTTTCGGGGGGGGAGATGTGACGTACCTGCCAGCAGGACGCACACGACATAAAGGCACATAGCAATCAGAATAAACGTCCGCGTAGCTCAATTGGTAGAGTGACTTATTCCGGAATGAGGGGATCCGGGTTCGAATCCTGGTGTGGACAGAAATGACGGAGAAATTCACTTCGTTATAATGGCGCCCGAACTATCCGGATGACCCGACCGTTCAAAATCTCGCATTGGTGTGATGTTCTTTCCACACCGCGAGATAGGAAAAATAAGAGGATCCCTTCTCCAGCACTTCGAAAAAAAAAAAAAAATAAGGGGGAGATGATGTAACGTACCAGGAGATGTGACGTACCTGCCCGAAGGACGCACACGACATAAAGGCAGATAGGAATCAGAATAAAACGTCCGCGTAGCTCAATTGGTAGAGCAACTTATTTCGGAATGAGGCGACCCGGGTTCGAATCCTGGCGCGGATAAAAATGACGGAGAAATTTACTTCGTTATACACTTTGTAGGTTGATAGTACAAGAACGACGAATATAATGCTTACCAAACAACGTTTGAGAGTTATGGGTGTGAAGAAGAGTTGTCGTGCTACATATTAAGCCATTACAAAAAAAAAATAATTCCTAATGGAGAGTAACATACCGAAGGGTTTTTTTTTACTTCTGCACTTCTTCACTGGAGGTTTCAAAGTACGCTACTGTTTGTGAAAATTGAAAAACTAAGAAGGAACCATACGATTCAAATGAAATTTATACCACACATTACTCATATGACTGTACATAAGTGATTATTTTCAAAACAATATAACAATTTTTGCCTGCAAAAATCAGTATCTTGTGAAGCCGCCACGAGCAGCAATAACAGCTTCTAGACAGCGTGGCATTGAAACGAAAAGGCGTAGGATGGTGTCCTTGGTAATTGCTTGCCAGGCGGCATGCATTAGAGTCCACAGGCCATTGGTACTGACCGATGGAGTACTTTGATGGGCCAGTTGCCGAGTGACCATATCCCAGACATGTTCAATAGGAAACATGTCTGGCAAACAAGCGGTATCTGCTGTGCTGAGAAGAGGGCTTGAACATTCCAGGCAACATGTGGTCGGAAAAATATGACGCCAGGAGTGCTGTAAAGGAATAGTATAGCTTCTGCCTCTACAAGTTCCCTGATATAGCGGTCTCCGTTGAGATTGCCGTCAAGTCGTAGCAGCCGAAATTGCTAATGGTACCCAATGGATCACACTTGGAGTTTGTCCCGTATGACGCTCGACAATGGATACTGGAAGAAGGCGCTCACCACAATACCGTCTAATGCGTATGTGGCCATCAAGGTAATCCAAGCTGAATCGGGACTCGTCCGAAAACACGACATGTTGCCAATCAGCATGCCATTGTCTGTATTGAAATCCCCATTCCAACCTGACGCGCCCATGGTTCAGGGTCAAAGGAATCCGCCGCAAAGGGATGCGTACAACCAGTCCTCTGTGCAGAAGACGGCGTCGAAATGTGGAAGCAGATAATGCTACACCTGTTGCAGTGCTCCACCGTTGTATTAGCACTTGCGAAGATGCGAAACGGTTCGTCGCTGCCATGCGGATGAGGTGTCGGTCATCCCGCGGTGTCGACACATTTCTCGGTCCACTGCCGGATTGTCGATACACTTGGTTCTCCTCTTTCCACTGCCGCCACAAGCGCATCACCGTTGTGGCGTTATGTCCCGTCCGAGGCGCAGCGATGCGGTACGAAAATCCACCTCCACGCAGACCAATCATTCGTCCGCGTTCAAACTCTGTCGTATGGTGATATTGCACCCTTCGTCGTTGCCGGCGCATTACTGAATCCTGGAGACCCTTTTACAACTCGCTATCTGCGATGCACTACTGGTGTGTATCCTAAACTGTCCTGTCTTTATACCCTTCACTCGAACGTCCAGAGGGCGCTGCCGGGCACACACACACGCAATGACTCTGCACTTCTAATCATTTGCATGCTCTACCCTGCTCTGCATATTCTGTAAGTTTCACGTGATTACTATCGTTCCTTCATGGTGTTGCAATTTTCACAAACAGTAGTTTATTATTCACATGCTCATTGCAGAATGTTCTTGGAATTTTACAATCGCTTTCATTTATTTTTGTCCACCATCTAGAACTTGTTTCAGCTGTAGTAGGTATGATTTTCTGTCTTCTTTTCTTTACATCACTTATTACAGATTTTGGAGGACGCACAGGGGTTGAGAAGAAAATTCTCAAACTACATTGGGCAAGAAATTTTCTGTGGAAATCCACAAACTCTTTGACACGAGGTATGCATATTAAAAGTAAAGCACTGATGTAATAATACTTTAATTAGACAATATTGCATGAATTATTTTTTAAACCTTGTTGGTATGCCTTTCCATTTCTAATAAAAAATTTACCTAAGATCCCATATTATTAGTATCCTGTGACCGAGTTGTTAGATGCGTAGGCTTATGGTTAATTGCCAAGGATTGAGTCCCGGATGTGGTATGAGCTGTGTGTTTGTTCAACGGTGCTGTTTTACTCGCTTTCCTGGAACCAATGGACCTAAATCAGGAACTGGCAACTCCTTATATATCTTAGATGTGTATAATGTATTTATGGGGAGTCGTTAATCCTTGAACCCAAATAGCAACTGGAAGTTCAGGCAAATACGCAATGATGAATCACGCATGAAGTATTCTGAGAATATTGGAGCTCCTACTTGAATGAAGTGTTCACGTAAGCAGGATCTCAAATAAACAAATTAAAGAAAAAGTCCTCAATGTTGATGAGCATGATTTATCCTGAATCATATTGAAGGCTTTAGACAAGCTTCGACTACGAGCAGCAAATTAGTTCCAGCAATTTTACAAAAAAGATGTTTCTCAAGATTGCCAAAACGCAGAAGCAAGAAATAAAATGTCAACAATAAAATCATTTAATCAACAGGACTACTATTTAAAAGCTAGTTATCTGAAACCTTTATATAAAAAGGAGCTTTTATTAAGAAAGACACCCAAATATTTTCCATCTAAAACAACACTAGAAACTTCAGAAAAAAAATTGTGAAGTAAAATAAATTTCTGAAAGGATTTTCTAAAAATAAAAATAATATTTGCGTCAGTAAAACGTGGAATGGGAAAGGTAATAAAAAGATAGATATCCAAGGTAAGTGTTTTGAATAGGAATTTTGTGAACACAATTTGTATTAACCGACGCTGTTGCTACACAGGAGCGTAGAACAATGCGAACTGCTAATGGAACAGTTACAGAGAGAATCGATCGAAAGGTTGAGAAATATTTACCCGAGTAAGACTAGGTAAAATTTCCTTTTCTTTGGAAGCTTTTAAGAGCAAATCTAAAGTGAGTTCCAAACGCATTTTTTCAAGTTGGGGCTGTAACGTCGAATTCATTGCAACCAATAATTCACTTGATGCAAAGTATTACCGTCTTTTGCACGATCTGAAATAGCGATTAAAGCAAACTTCGCTAATCATTTTTAAAACTATTTAAGCCTTGGAGAAAATCCCACACACAATAGTTCATAAAGATACTACCAACGCAACCCTTGCTGCTTATAGTAGGCTTCAAAGACAACCGGCTAGTTAACCCCATACTCAACAACCTTCAACCTACTTTTGGACCATGTGTTCCGGAATTATTCGGAACATTAAAACTTCGTAAACGTGGGCATCCCATACGACCTGTAATATCTGGCTATTTAAATCCACACAGACCAAAGGAAAGAGCACTTGCTAAACATCTTGCACCTCTGGTTCTTCACTCAACTTATACTGTTACTAGTTCTACTCAAGCTTTGCAAACTATACACAACTTACCACCAAGAAACACCCCATTTATTATGGTGACATTGGATTTAGATTCCCTATACCCAAATACTCTTGTTTCATTGGCACACAAATGAATAGAATCCAGGCTCAATAACCTTGGCAACATCCCCACCCAAGAAATTCAATCAATCACCTGTGTACTGCGTCTAGTTCTCAATCGTAATTCTTTTCGCTTTAACCAAACCATCTACAGAGAAACAGATGGTGCTCCCATGGGATCCCCTCTATTACCGTTTCTAGCCGAAGTAATTTTGCAGGATCTCGAATCTACTGTACTAAATGAACTTCATCTAAAACCACTTCTATATATTCGATACGTCGATGACGTGTTAGTCTTCTGGCCACATTCACAACTACTCTTTCTAGCCATTACCCAATTTTAAAATTCAACACAGAAGTAGATAACAACCCTTCCTAGACATTCTACTACAACGCGACCCGGTTACAATGTTTCAACTCCAGCCTTCCGCAAACCTTCTGCCTTTACTGCCATGATACCTCAAGGTCCCACACACCCAACGACCCACAAATTATCTTCCATAAGATTTATGTTACGATGTGCTCGCTTTCACTGTTCAACCAGAGAATTCCAAACCTCTGAGGTCGCTCATATTAAAGAAATCGTAAGAACATATGGTTATTCTGACAAGGTCGTTGATAAATTACTCTACAAGTTACAAAGAATTTCTTTCACTACCTTAACCGAAGACCATACGGAAACTAGAAATGTTGGATCCATCCCCTTTATTCCTAGCATTGCAAGAGCTTTAAAAAACATTTACAAGAGGCATTATTTAAATTTTGGTTTAAAAACCAGAAACATCCTCTCCATGGTTAAGAATGACCGAGATGTAGTTAGAACGGAGGGCATACATGGAGTTTATTAGATACCATTGAAGCCAGTGGATCCAGACGATACAGATCAGATATACATCGGATCTACAGTTCGGAAACTGAAACTACGACTGCAAGAACATCAATACAATTTAAAAACAAGATCAAGAGCCACAGCATTATCACGTACTGTTATTAATGGAACTCACCGCCCATATTGGTATAATGTTACCATCTTAGCCACCGCAAAGACGAAATTTTTAACATTATTTACAGAAAGTCTACATATTAACAACCATAAACAAATATGCTGTAACGATGATCAACCAAGCTACATTCCTTTACCGTGGAAAATGCTCATGCCGACCAGCGTTAAAGACGAAGAAGATTAATTCGACATTTATGCAAATAATCAATAATTACCAACTAATATGAACTTTTTAGCGCACGCTCATTGACCGAAACATCACACCTCTCTTAACCTCAACCTGTTTACATATCGTACTCATTTACGCTTCTACATGTGTAGTGCACAGACGCATCTGACGATGGACACCGTGCACTGTAGTCAGCGTGGCTCCACATACTTGTGAAAACATTCCAGCACCTCATTGAGTCCCTCCCAGCCCGTCTAGCAGATGTTCCAGCTGCACACGGCGGTTACTCTGGATATTAGATGGTGGTCACAGTAATGTGACTCGACCGTGAACAATGTACGCATTTAGAGCCTCTTCCTCTCTTTTCATTTCCAAGATCAGATAGATATCGTGACAAACATTTGTTTCCAGCTTCAGAGTGCAGATGGACGTTAAGCATTTTCTTAAATATTTTTTTCTCTGGAAAGTATGTCCATTGAAAATATTTCAAGATTTAATAGGGAAATTTACCATATATATATGTATCATCATCATCATCATTGTCAACCATTATCAATCCACTGCTGGACGAAGGTCTCCCCAAGTTTCCTCCACAACGGTCTGTCTTGTGCCAGTCTCCTCCACAACGGTCTGTCTTGTGCCAGTCTCCTCCATGTCACTCCCGCATACTTTCGAATTTCATCCACCCATCTTCCACGTGGTATTCTTCTGGGTCTTTTCCTGTCCCTTGGAATCCAATCTAAAATTTCGGCTGTCCATCGATGGTCTGTCCTCCTGGCAGTATGTCCAGCCCATTGCCATTTCAGGGATTTAACTCTGATCATGATGTCTTCCACTCTTGTCATTTTTCGGATCCACGTGTTCCTCTTCTTATCTCTCCTGGTTACACCAAGCATGCACCTCTCCATGCTGCTTTGAGTTGTCTGCAGCCTTTGTATGTCTCTTTTAGCTAAGGTCCACGTCTCTGCACCATACGTAAGCACTGGAAGGATGCATTGATCAAACACTTTTCTTTTAAGACATAATGGCATATTGCTCTTGAAAATTATGCTGTTTCTTCCAAAAGCTCTCCAGGCAAGTTTTGTACGCCGATTAATTTCTTCACCAATGTGACCCTCACTTGATATCTGCTGTGCAAGATAAACGTACGTGTCTGTTATCTCCAGCTTTTCTCCATCAATCGATAAATCTTTATTTCTTGTAAAAGCATTGAACATCAATTTTGTCTTCTGAAAGTTCATTTTTAATCCCACTTCTTTACTCTTGTCAGCAAGTTCCTGGATCATACTCTGCAGCTCTGATGGGGTAGTTGCAAAAATGACTATGTCATCAGCAAAACGAAGGTGGGTTAGCTAATCTCCATTAATCTTTATCCCTTTGTTTTCCCAGTTCAGTGATTGAAAGACATTTTCCAATGTGGCATTAAAGAGCTTCGGAGATATAGTGTCACCTTGTCTCACTCCTTTTCCAATTTTTATGCGTGTTGTATTTTCAAACAGCCGAATCTTTGCACTTGCATTTTCATAGATGTTATTAATAATATTAATGTATGCATCTTCAATACCACAGGATTTCCGAGCCATTGCAACTGCTGATGGTTTCACCGAATCAAAGGCTTTTTCATAATCGATAAAAGCCATGCACAATGGAAGTTCATATTCCCTCGCTCTTTCAATTAGTTCTCTCAGTTCGTGGATATGATCTATTGTGCTGTAGCCACTCCTGAATCCAGCTTGTTCTCTCGGTTGAGCCATGTCCAGTGTCACCTTCAAGCGGTGTGAAAGAACTTTAGTGAAGATTTTATAAACCACTGATAGGAGGCTGATAGGTCTGTAGTTCCTGAGATCCTCAATGTCACCTTTTTATGTAGCAAGATCATTGTAGCGTTGTTCCAATCCTCAGGAATTTTCCCTTCATTAAGGCATCGAGTGAAAATTTGGGCGAGTACTGTTTCGATTTCTCCACTTGCTTCTTGTATGATGTCTACAGTAATTCCATCTTCTCCTGGAGCTTTTCCTCGCTTCATGTTCTTGACTGCATGTGCAACTTCTGCGGGAAGAACTGGAAGAACTCTGGTACTGGTACCTTTCATGCTGTCTGGAGAACATATATCATCCCTTTCATATAATTTGGAGTAGAAATCTTTCACTCTTGTCAAAATTTCGCCTCTATTTCTTGTTACAGAACCATCTTCTCTTCTCAGTGCCATAATCTGTTTTTTTTCCCTTACTGAGATGTCCCTTTGCTATCTTTAGGCTTTGGTTGTTTTCAATTGCTTTCCTTACTAGTTCACAGTTGAATTTCCTTACGTCTTCAGTGATACGTTTTCGTACTGTCTTGCATAGCTCTATATATTCCACTTTGGAAGTCACATCTTCTTTAGTTGTCCTCATCTCTCTTCTTTTTTGCATCAACATTTTGGTTTTTCCTGATAATTTGTTCACATACAATTTGTTCTTAGACCCAGCTAATTTTGTTGCTGTATCCATAAGAGCTTTGGTTACTTTTCTGTTAACTTCAGAAATATCCACTTCTTCCAATGTTAGGCCTTCTAAAGTAGAGAATCTGTTCTTCAGTTCCAATTTGAAGGCATTATGGTGTTTTTCAAGGTTGGTTATGTCAATACATTTTGTTTGTCTTATGAGCTTGCTACGTTCGAGTTTAGTGTTGAGGTGCATCTTACATCTCACCAATCAATGGTCACTGTCTGTGTTGAACTTGTTTAGAACACTGCAGTCTTCTATGACGAATTTTTTGTTACACATAATAAAATCAATTTTACTTGCCGTCCCATTTGGATGTCTCCATGTCCATTTCCTGTGTGGCTTTTTCTTGAAAAAGGAGTTCAAGATGAAAAACCCTTCTGCCTCTGCAAACTCTACGAGAGTATTTCCACGCTGGTTTCTGTTGCCGTGACCGAATTTACCTACTGAAGTTTCATTCTGTTGCCGTTGCCCTATTTTTGCATTGAAATCTACCATAATTATCTTCAAGTGCTGCTTACCTTTATTATTTAGATCACGAATTTCTTCATAAAATTCTTCAATTTCTTCTTCAGCATGACTTGTGGTGGGTGCATAAGTTTGAATAATCTGAGCCTGGTATCTTCTCGAGAGTTTGATAACGAGTAGTGCAGCTCTGTCAGAGGAACTTTCAACTTCTACAACTTTATCCTTCAGTTTCTTGTTTATTATAAATCCAACACCACTAGTTCTGCCAGTATCTGTCCCACGATAGTAGAAGAGATGTCCACTTTTCAGTTCAATGAGATCTTCTCCTTTTCTTCTTACCTCACTTAGCCCGACGATGTCGCACTTGATCCTTTGTAGTTCCTCTTCCAATTCAAGAAGCCTTGAATCAGAAGATAGGGAGCGTCCGTTATACGTAGCCAAGGGCAGCATCAGATGGCAGCCTAGTCCGGTCCTCCGGGGATTCTTAGCACCCTCTGCCTTCATGTCGCACTGGCCGCTGCCTTGGCCAGGTACATTCCAGCTGCCGGAGACTGAGGGCGAAGATATAAGTTGTGGAGTCTTTTTGGAGGGGTTTGGCCATAACTCACCACGCTGGCCAAGCGGGTTGGTGAGTGTGGGATAGCATTTCCTCTAATCTCGGTGGTATAGTTATACCGCTATTGGCGGTCGTCAGAGCCCCTTTAGTGGGAACAGGATGTACCACGAGAAGGCGGGGTTTACATTTGTCAATTAGAGGCTGTGATGGACAGATCATCGATGGACAGCCGAAATTTTAGATTGGATTCCAAGGGACAGGAAAAGACCCAGAAGAAGATAACATGGAAGATGGGTGGATGAAATTCGAAAGTATGCAGGGATGACATGGAGGAGACTGGCACAAGACAGACCGTTGTGGAGGAAACTTGGGGAGACCTTCGTCCAGCAGTGGATTGATAATGGTTGACATGGATGATGATGATGATGATGATATATATATATATATATATATATATATATATATATATATATATGAACACTGAAGAGCAATTGAATTAGAGATACCTGTTTAGTAACGTGTAGCACCACCTTTCGCCCTGATGACGGCGGCGATTTGTCTCGGCATGGACTCGACAAGACCCCGTGAGCGTTGGGAAGCCATACGGATCCACGATCTCTGAACAAGCTCCCACAGTTCACGAAGATTTGATGGATGGGGGTTAGAGCCTCGAACATCTCTCTCGATGGCATCCCAGATGTGCTCGATGGGATTGAAATCAGTTGACATAGCTGGCCAAGGAAGCGAGGTCACATCGGTGGAGTGTTCATCCAACCACTCGGAAACAATTCGGGAGCGATGGCACGGTGCATTGTCTGTTGCAGGATGAGGTCCCCAGTGGGATGTTGAAAACGCACAAACTGGAGCAAATGGTCGTCCAGGATATCCCGGTAACGTTGACCTGTGAGGGACGATGTCACACGTACCATTACAGTCCACTAAACAGTCCCCAGACGAGAATGCCACCCCCACCAGCTTGAAGAGTACCCTGCTGGCAAGAAGGATGCATCGCTTCATGTGGCTTGCGCTGTACTCGTATCCTGTCATCCGCATGCACCAACGTGAATATCGACTCATCAGTCCAGACAACATTTTCCCACGTGTCTAGGGTCCAGTGGCGATGTTCCCGCGCCCATACTAATCTTTGCATTCCGTGATGTGCGGTAAGCAGCGGTACCCTCGTGGGACGATGGCTTCTGTACCCCATAGCGAGGAGATGGTTCTGGATGGTGTGGCTGCTTACATGTTTTCGTGCACCAGCGTTTAATTGCCGAGTGATTTCTTGCACTGTGGCCCGTCTATCCGCTGTTACAATGCGAGCTAGCCGACGATGACCCCGCTCATCCACACGCTGTTGTCCACGGCAGTTTGCCCTTGCAGGAATGGTTTTCCCGAATTTGATGTACTCACGGTGCACCCGTGACACAGTGGCTCATGAAAATCCCAGTGCCTGCACGACTTCCGAGATGGAGTGGCCCATTCGTCAGGCCCCGACAATTTTCCCACGATCAAATGCGCTTAGATCCTTCGTGTTACCCATAATGCGTCCGACTCTTACTGATTCCCGTCGCATCACTCCTTATATTGTCGAATCGCTGCATACGTCATGTCGTTTTCGTTTACAGGGCCGCCCACAGCGCCACATTTGTATAACGCCAGCTGTCTCTAATTCAATTGCTCTTCAGTGACAAGTTCAACACAGGTAGTGACCATAGAACGGTAAGATGCAATATGCACCTCAATGGTAAACTCGAGCGTGGCAAGCTCATTATACAAACAAATTGTATCGACGTGTCCAACCTTAAAAAGCATCAAAATACCTTCAAATTGGAACTGAGGAACAGATTCTCTGCTCTAGAGGGTCTAACACCAGAAGAAGTGGACATCACTGAAGTTAACAGAAAAATAATCAAAGCTGTTATAAAAGAGCAACAAGATTAGCTGAGTCTAAGACCAAGTTGCAAGTGAACAAATTATCAGGAAAAACCAAAAGGTTGACGCCAAAAATAAGAGAGATGAGGATAACTAAAGACGAAGTGACTTCCAAAGTGGAATATATAGATCTATGCAAGAGATTATGAAAAAGTATCACTTAAGACGTAAGGAAATTCAACTGTGAACTAGTGAGGAAAGCAATTGAAAACAACCAAAGCCTAAAGATAGCAAAGGGACATCTCAGTAAGGGAAGAAAACAGATTATGGCACTGAGAAAAGAAGATGGTTCTGTAACAAGAAATAGAGGCGAAATTTTGACAAGAGTGAAAGATTTCTACTCCAAATTATATGAAAGGGATGATATATGTTCTCCAGACAGCATGAAAGGTACCAGTACCAGAGTTCTTCCAATCCTCCTAGCAGAAGTTGCACATGCAATCAAGAACATGAAGCGGGGAAAGGCTCCAGGAGAAGATGGAATTACTGTAGACATCATACAAGAAGCAAGTGGAGAAACTAAAACAGTACTCGCCCAAGATTTCACTCGATGCCTTAATGAAAAGAAGATTCCTGAGGATTGGAACAACGTTACAATGATCTTGCTACATAGAAAAGGTGACATTGAAGATTTCAGGAACTACAGATCTAACAGCCTCCTATCAGTGGTTTATAAAATCTTCACTAAAGTTCTTTCACACCGCTTGAAGGTAACACTGGACATGGCTCAACCGAGAGAACAAGCTGGATTCAGGAGTGGCTACAGCGCTATAGATCATATCCACGTACTGAGAGAACTAATTGAAAGAGCGAGGGAATATGAACTTTCATTGTGCATGGATTTTATCGATTATGAAAAGGCCTTTGATTTAGTGAAACCATCAGCAGTTACAGTGGTTTTGAAATCCTGCGGTGTTGAAGATGCATACATTGTTATTATTAATAACATCTATGAAAATGCAAGTGCAAAGATTCGGCTGTTTGAGAATACAGCCCACATAAAAATTGGAAAGGGAGCGAGACAAGGTGACACCATATTTCCTAAGCTCTTTAATGCCACATTGGAAAATGACTTTCAATCACTGAACTGGGAAAAAAAGGGATAAAGATTAATAGAGATTACCTAACTCGCCTTCGTTTTGCTCATGACGTAGTCATTTTTGCAACTACCCTATCAAAGCTGCAGAGTATGATCCAGGAAATTGCTGACAAGAGTAAAGAAGTGGGATTGAAAATGAACTTTCAGAAGACAAAAGTGATGTACATTGCTTTAAGAAATGAAGATTTATCGGTTGATGGAGAAAAGCTGGAGATAACAGATGCGTTCGTTTATCTTTGACAGCAGATATCAAGTGAGGGTCACATTGATGAATAAATTAATCGTCGTATGAAACTTGCCTGGAGAGCCTTTGGAAGAAACAACAAAATTTTCAAGAGCAAAATGCCATTATTTCTTAAACGAAAAGTGTTTGATCAATGCATCCTTCCAGTGCTCACGTATGGTGCAGAGACGTGAACCTTAACTAAAGGAGATATACAAAGACTACAGACAACTCAAAGAAACATGGAGAGGCGCATGATTGGTGTAACCAGGAGAGATAGGAAAGGAACTCCTGGAACAGAAAAATGACAAGAGTGGAAGACATCATGATCAGAGTAAAATCCCTGAAATGGCAATGGGCTGGATATACTGCCAAAAGGATAGACCAACGATGGACAGTCGAAATTTTAGATTGGATTCCAAGGGACAGGAAAAGACCCAGAAGAAGACCACATGGAACATATGTGGAAGAAATTCGAAAGTATGCGGGAGTAACATGGAGGAGACTGGCACAAGACAGACCGTTGTGAAAGAGGCTTGGAGAGACCTTCGTCCGACTGTGGATTGATAATGGTTGATGATGATGATATATATATACCTTAACGAAAGGAGACATACATATATAGATATACACTGAAGTGCCAGAAAAACTGGTACATACGAGTTTATGCAAAATACATAGCAACGTCACCTATGCACGTACTCGGTTGCGTCCGCCAGTGTTTATATAAAACGACAGACATCTTTGCCAGCTGTCAGAGCTGTTTTTTGCATTGGAATGACAAGTAATAACGATTTAAGCGATTTTCAACTCGGTGTCATAGTTGACGCTCGTCAGATGGGCCATAGTATTTCGGAGGTAGAAACGAAGTTCGGATTTTCACGGACGACCATTGCAAGGGTGTACCGTGACTACAAAAATTCCGGCAAAACCTCCAACCTACGATACCAGTGAAAAAGACATTGCGTGTACGTGACCTTCGGCGGCTGTCAAGAATCGTTTCACGCGATAGGCGTGCAACACTCTCGCAGATATCATCGGAATTCAATGCTGGAGCCTCAACAAGCATCAGCTTCCGGACTGTGTAACGCACCCTGCACGATATGGGCTTTGGGAGCCGACGCCCAACTCAAGTCTCCTTCATTGGTGCACGACACAGAGCTATGCGCCTTGCTTGGGCACGGCAAGACCGCCACTGGACACTTGATGACTCGAAAGAAGTAGCCTGGTCTGACGAGTCGCGTTTCGAACTGTATCGGGCAGATGAAAGGATTCATGTGTGGCGCAAACCCCATGAAGCCATGGATCCCGCCTGTCAACAGGGAACTGTACCGGCTGGTGAGGGATCCGTAATGGTATGGAGTGTGTTTAGCTGGACTTCACTGGGACCCCTGGTACGTCTACACACGTCTGTGACCGGCCAAGGCTATGTGCGCATCCTTTCTGACGAGGTAGACCCGTTCATGTCCTGCATTTATGCTGATGGGTTGAGCCTGTTCCACTATTACAATGCACCTCCGCACAAGTGTCAAGACGCTACATTATGGTTAGAGGAGCATTCATCTGAGTTTGGGGTGTTGCCATTCCCACCCAAGTCCTCAGATCTGAACGTGATAGAACACATTTGGGATGCCATGCAACGCGCTATCGAAAAGAGGAATCCGAGATTTTGGAATACACCCGAATTGTGGAACGCTCTGCAGGAAGTATGATGTGCATTGCCTACATCCACTATACGATGTCTTTTTGACATAATTAGCTGGATGTACCACTGAAGTGAAAGCAAGAGTTGCCTAAAACAACTACAAATTGCGAGTATAGTCTTTTTAACGCAATCTTAATTTGCATATTTAGGCTAACCGGCGGTAAAAGTAAATGAGGACCAGTCTTTCGCGTAGAGAAATTTGCATGTTTGCCACCTTTCAGTATATTACGTATTTTGCATGCATCGGCAGCTATATAAGACTTTGTAGACTATCCTTTAATTTTGAGCACCAGTGTAGGTTCCGTATTGTACTAACAACTAATATCTTTGATACTAATGAATCTTTCATCAATGAAATTCCCGTTGTTGCATTTTTTGTTATCATTCTATGATTGAAGAGTGTAGTAAGCAATTCACAACGTCTGAGAGACACATGAATATGAATTTCGGCCTGATGACTTTAAAATTGAGTCTTCAGTAATGAAGGTTAGGATGTCTTGTTTATCTTAGACCTCAGTGTTAGTAACACGAGTAGGTATATAAAACATTTTTCGTTATTTGAACAATCCTCGTAAGTCCTTTGACAAAGAGGAAATAAACATTTTCTATTATAACCTGATAGAACATCTTTAAATAGTGATTTCCATACACACTGGTTCTCCGTTATTGCATACGGCAGCGGCATGCTATTTTCAATACTGAAATGAGCTTTACGTGTTTTTTCCCTTTCCGATGAAGTTTTCTTCTGGATTAATGTGATGCCTACATTTGATTACGCCAGATCCGGCGTAACTGCTGGCCTGCTTCTCTGTACCTTATTAACGCTTGCCGGAGAAGGTTAGAACACTGAAAAAAAATCGGATGGCGATGAACTTCCTATAATGCAAGCTGATAGAGGATGTATGTTTCCTTATCACGAAGTTGTTTACATACCACAGCAGAATTTCATAAGTGTTAGTTTATTTTTGTCTTTGCGTTGGATGTCTGTTTTGTTCAGGGAATCAGACTGTCAGTCAAACAGAAAACAGAATCTGACATCAGATTTCAAGGTTCATTAAAGGGTTCAGGCAGGAAAGATATAAAGACATACAAGCTTATTTTTTTCCCTGGAATCCGCAGAGCTGCGCGTGTCGGATTAAATATGGCCATCCTGTATATTCTTGACATTAGAATCACATTTTCATGTCGACTAAACAGGTATTTTATTTTGTCATTTTTTTACCATCACAATGGAAATTAAGAAACAGGCTTTTTAAAAGTATGCTGAAATTTCCTTTTATGGAAGATGTGGGACTTGTCATATGCATCTCATGTTTTCCTGTTGCTTGAAGTACGGCACTTGCTTGTATTTATTATAACGTTCGCATCCTACTAAATAGGTAGGATAGACTTTGTTGTTTTCCCTTTTCATGTCTTCAGACGATGCTACGGGGAAAAAGTACCGTCAAGATGGAGAAAGGTGATTTTGAAATGCCTCTTTACAACGGGATGGAAGATCTTCGGGCGTAAAAACGATAAAACGAATTTTGTAATTTTAAAGAACAAAAACGCCCAAGATTAGTTGAACTGTTTGGGACAAATGCGGTGAAAAATTGTACATTGCTTTTTAGAAAGCACTGCAGATTATTTCCCAGAAACGATTGGGGGAGTAATCTGCAAAAAGACTATGATTGGCCATAATAACTCCCTTTATGTTCGCGCAATGTCTTGGTTATATACCACGATGTTTCCAAACACCGTTCTTTAGATTGTTACAGCTTTAATTCAAGAAACAAATGCATAATTAAATATTAAGTTACAAAAAATCGTATCCAAGTAAGCAGAAGAGTCAGATATTACCAGTTAGAGGAAAAGTTCACTCCAAAGAACTTTAACCCCAATCAAACAAAAGGAATGATGCTTCAGCAAAATTGCTCAGCTGTGTTTAGATTCCTACAATGAAATTTATTTGGCATTTAATTCGAAAAATAACTTTACATTGCAAGGCAAAGACATCTGGAGATGAGAAGCAATTTCACAAAAGAGTTCAAATCATCCACTTGGGACTACAGCATGTTTCCGACAACCATTTCTCTTGGGGATTGTGTTCTGTAGTCCTGTTTCTTTGCAAACTCTTAACAGACAAAATATTTTCCACTCTGGAGCAATATTGTCATCAAATCACGTTATCAAGCGGTTTATTGCATTGTAAAATCATTCTGCTGACAAAAAATTCCCATTCCATTGAATGAATAAATTGTTAGTAAGCAATACATAGTGAAACTCGGTTATACATTTTATCAGAGGGTGGTCTTAAAAAACGTATAAATGTAAAAACATATAAAAGACATTTCAAAAGGTTAAAAACCATTTCTCAATGTATTTTTTTTTAATTTTTGGGGTTAAGGACCACAGTGAGCAACTCTGTCTCTAATCCGTCGTCCGTGCCTAAAGCGCTGTAAGACAAGCACATCACCCATGCTTCATCCTGGACTCGAACCCAGGCGCATTCGGAAGATTTATCAGAACCGACGCCATAAACCACTGCGCCACCGGAGTGGTGTAAAATATTGAATACCTCCAAAAATGAAAATAAGAAAAAGAAAAAAAACCCAACGAAAAACAAATCACATTTCAGATTACGCTATCTTAAAATGTACGACATACAGATATGCATACATGCATACTTTGCTTGCTACCTTAAGCGTACGTCTATTTTGTCTTTTGCAGTATTTGTTTTTCTTATTTCACTATCAAAAACAAGGTAACGAAATTCTGTAAGATTTCATATTTTCCATATATGGAATTGCAAACAAAATCATTTAGAAAAGTAGCGCAACACAGGTAGCCGAGTTGCACAAAGAGCTGGCCTCTAATCATTCCTCCGAGAAGGGTACGGGTTAAGCCATGTTGTGTTTCTCTTACGGCACACCGGCTCTTTCCCTTTCATGGAACCTGCAGCCCCAAATCAGGGACGGGCGTATGCTTAGAGCCCATTGAGTTGCTCACGGTGGGTTAGTCGTGTTTATCTGTGCTCCTCAAGTTTTCGTTGGTGTGTTATTTTTCTTCGTTGTCAGTGTTCTATTTCGTGTGTGTGTTGCGTGTGAAGGTTCCGTGTTTCTTTTTATATGCCTGCCGAGCTGGTAAGTGCTTATTTTGATTAGTTATCCTTATTTTTGCTGCCTTGGCCAAGCTGGCTAAGGGCTAAGCTTTTCCTCGCCATTGCAAATGGCGGCTTCCGGGGAGAATGACGTCCTAACCCTTGCTACCGGAAATGATGATCTCCCGATAACAGCTTCTCTAAATACTACTACCAATGACGAGTCAATCTCGATAAACCACTCCTCCTTGCAGCCTTATGTTGCTGCCTTACCATCGGATATCGCCTCTTCTTCCAAGTCTCCCAGCGGCGATACGATGTCTTCTCTGAAAGCTAATGATGACGCCATGGATGTTTTGCACTCCATGCCGGAATCATCTCCAAAGCAACGTACAACTACCCTCTCATATGCTGACGTAACCGCATCTAAGTCGGGACCTTCCCAGTCTTCTTTTTCTCCTGGACAATATGAGATGAAGCATAATGCTGAAGTCATTGAGGTTGTCCTTAAAGAAGATACCCCTTCCGGGCTGAAATTCCTTCAAACTATGGAGAATGGTGTTGTATTTCCGAGCCTGAGAAATACAAAACTTACTGCATATACTGCTGCTCTTCGAGAGATTGTTCCTGCATCAGCTATAACTCATGTGGGCATAAAGCCTTACAAAGTAGTTGTTTACTTCTCTACTCCTGCCCATTCCCTACATGTACTGACCAAGGGCATCTCAATTGGTGATCGTCACATCCATGCCGAACCTGTTTCACAGAGTTCCGTTGTTGTAAGTTTCTCACCAGTTCCACCTGAAGTTTCAGATGATCTCTTGATTGCCGCTCTTCTTCCTTATGGCCGGATCATTGGAGGTGTAACTACCAACTCTTCGTTTCCAGAGGTGCCAGAAGATAGATACCTACTCGGGTTTCGCCGCAATGTTTGTGTGGTCTTCCCTTCAGAGGAGCACATGCTGCGTATTCCACCCACTTTACGTGTACGCTGTTGCACGCACATTAGAGAGATATTCATCACAGTAGGCTCAGTCTGTCCGAATTGTAAAGGCACGGGACATCCCCGCGCTCTATGCCCTCATAATGCGAACACTCTTTCCAAGTCAACAGCACGACCTTCTTCCTCTTTGTCACGCCAATCGGCATCCTCTTCTGGTGCTAAAGACCAGCAACAGCAGACTTCCTCAAAAAGTAATGATACAGTAGTTGGTCAACCGACGTCTACAAAAAGTAGTGAGACAGCCGTTGGTCAACCGACGTCTTCCAGAAGTAGTGAGACAGCCGTTGGTCAACCGACGTCTACAAAAAGTAGTGAGACAGCCGTTGGTCAACCGACGTCTACCAGAAGTCGTGAGGCAGCCGTTGGTCAACCGACGTCTACCAGAAGTAGTGAGACAGCCGTTGGTCAACCGACGTCTATGGGTAAACCCTCGACCTCGGGTGATGCATTGGCGCCCACTTTATCTCTTCAGTCAAATGAGGCATCAATTGTTAATCCAAAGTCTCCTATAGAGATGGTTGATGACGATTCTCGTCATACTGCTACACCGACCGTTGAGGTTGTTTCTTCAGTTCCTTTTAAATTGCCGGAAGTTCCAATTCCGGTTACAGCACAAAGTCGTGGACGGGCAAAGCGACGTAGAACTTCACGCGCTCAGAATAAGAAGTTTAGAATTACAACTACCCTTAAGGCAGGACGTGATTGTTCTAGTAGTCAGATGCTCACGTCTGAAGGCTCTATGGAATCTGATACAGATGATGGAACAATTATTCCGATCTCCTGTGAAAACTTTTTACATATTCTAGAGGCATCCTCGCTTCCACAGCCACCTGTGTCTGGGGAGAAGGTGTATGCGTTCCTAATAAGTCCCCGTAGAGACAAGCTGTCTCGCAATTTTTGGAAGGATACTCCCATTGTCTGTCTGACACCATGAATCAAATGTTGGCGATACATTCTCATTTACTTACCGTTCCGGGCAGAGATCTGGGTGGCCCCTACTGGGCAAAGAAGTTCCGTAGCCGCCTCGCCAAGTTACAGAACGCGGCCGACAACATCCTCCAACCATCATCAGACTATTCTGTTCAAGACAGTCTCACTGAATAGTAGGGGTATGTGCACCCCTTTGGCGAATGCTTTAGTGTATGAAGACGTCCACCACCTCAACAAAGCAGATCTCCTACTTTTGCAAGAGACAAATTGTCTATCCACTTCACCCTTCCATCGCTGGAGGAGATGGGACTATCAGTTTCATCACGCGTATAGGCTCTCTCTTCGTGGAGGTTTAGCGATTGGTGTACATAATAGATTTCGTCAAGCACTCTCGTCTGTTAAAGTTCATAACCTGTGCCGAGACTTATTGCAGCGACTCACTTTCGTCCTAGATGGACAACGATATTTAGTTTTCAACATATATATTCCATGTTCATCTACACATCTAACCTTGTTATTTTCGTCGCTCCGCACTGCACTTCAGTCAGCATTACCATCAGATCATGTGCTCATTGGAGGAGACTTTAACTGTACACTTCAACCAGAGCTCGATCGCGCTCCTTCGAGGACTGAACATCGTTCACGTCTTGTGGAGCAATTGCGATCATTAGTGTCTGATTTTGATTTACATGACGTGTTCCGACGATTGCATCCGACATCCATTTCACATACCTGGAGAGCTTCATCTGCATCCTCCTCTCTTTCTGCCAGGCTGGATCGATTTTACGCTTCTGCTCCGTTATTGCCCATTACAACGGATTGCATGCACTCTCCTACAGCTTCATCGGATCATTGTGCCATCACTATCTCCTGTAGCTCTTCATCTCGTCTGCATGTTAGGCCTCGGTCATGGACACTGGACACTTCTCTTCTAGCTGATGAGAATATGTGCACCGAGATCAGAGATCTTCTTGATCATATGCGAGAGGGCCTGTCCACTGCACCTTGTGCCATCAATTACTGGCTCGAGGTAAAATCTTACCTAATTTATCTTCTCAGACGTCATTCCTTCTCCGAAGGCACGAAGCGCTCCATGGAAGAGCAAAATCTCCGAAACATCCTGTTACAGCTTGGTGCGAGTCATCCCATGTATACAGCTTACCAAGCGGATCTTAGAGCACTTCTTGAGCCTCGTGCACGTCAGGTAATTCTTCGTCTCCGTCTACAACATATATCACCAGAGGACTGCTCCTTTGAGTTTCTGTCCGCGTTAGAAGAAAAGCGCCGCTCGTCGCATCAGCTTCGACTACTTCGGCGGCCTGATGGTGAAATCATCTCTGATCCGGATGCAGTTTGCTCTCAGGTTCGTCGATATTTTACTATCAAATACAGTGAAACTCCTCAGCCTTCTGTTTCTGCTTCTGCTACTTTACTCTTTGCTCTTAACCAAGTTCCTTCCAATCTCTCTGATTCCCTTTTACAACCTATTTCGCAGACTGAACTTCGGACCATTCTTGCCTCTCTAAATTCCCGTGCTGTCCCAGGTCCAGATGGCCTTCCGCTCCTTTTCTAGCGTACTTTTCTCCCTTCGTTGCTTCCTATTTCTTCTCGCCGCTTTCAATGCTGCTCTTTCTTCCTCTTTTCTTCCGAGAGGTTTCACAGAGGCTCATATGGTGTTATTCCCCAAGAAAGGCGATCGGCTTGACTTGGGAAACTGGCGCCCTATCTCGCTACTAAACATTGACTATAAACTCTTCACTAAACTCCTTTCCAATCGACTCAACCAAGTTCCACCATTTCTTCTTTCTCCCGACCAGACCTACACGGTTCCTGGTCGGTCCATTTCTTCTAATCTCAATCTCCTTCGAGATCTCCTACATCTGGCTCGTACTAACTCTGAACCACTTGCCCTCTTTAATCTTGACCAAAGAGCTGCTTTCGACAATATCTCACATTCGTATCTTTCTGCTGTTCTTATTGCTTTCGGCTTTCCTTTTGCTTTTGTTACCTCTATTCTTGCCCTTTATCAGGACGCTGCTTTCCATGTCAAGACGGCCGCCTTCTTGACTGCACCTATTCCTTTTCGGCGAGGCATTCGGCAGGGTTGCCCACTTTCTGGGCAGCTCTTTGCCATTGCTTTTGAGCCGTTTCTTCGGTCTGTCCATCGAGTGTTTATAGATGCACTGCCACCGCCTACTGCAAGTACTAGGCACTTTTCTGTGACATACTCTGCATATGCTGATGACGCGACCTTTTGTGTACGGACAGACGCTCAATTCGACATCTTGCTCCAGATTTACGATCAATATTCTTCATGTTCAGCGGCATCACTTAATACATCCAAGAGTGCAGGTCTATGGAGTGGAGCGTGGGCCTCTAGGACTGACACCCCGTGGGGCGCCTCATGGACTGCTTCATCCCAAAAATTCCTTGGGGTCCATCTCGGAGTCCGTCTTTCTGCTCAAAATGAAACATGGAATGCTCTCAGAACACGCCTTACTCGAACTGCTGCCTTCTGGCGAGGTTCCCAGTTTTGTACTTCTTACTTCTCAAGAGCTAGAATAGCTCAGACTTATATTCTTTCACCATGCCTATATGCATGGTCAGCTGAACGTATGCCCATTTATCACCTCAATGAAATCACTCGAATCATCTCAACGATAATATGGAACAGGTACCATTGGATCCAGGTTTCCACTCTCTGTCGTCGAGTCACTGATGGAGGTATTTCACTGCTGGATGTTCGTACCTACTATAAAGCACATAAAGTGGTTTCTTTCCTGCGGCTACTAAGTGCACCAGAGTCGCCAGTTACGCTCGTTAGAGATGTCATGATATCGCCTAGGAATTCCCGAATCACTTTCATCATGTATCTTCTAATGGATCAATCTCCTTTTTCCATTCTAAACTTTCCCCTTTCTACAAAGAGGTCCTTTCCTTTCTCTGTTCTCTACCCCTCTTCTGTGCTCCACCGGCTTCCACCACTGAACTATTAGCTGAGCCCCTGTTCTTTTCTTCCATCCTTCATCCCCCTAGTGCTCCCTACTTTACTGACCTTTCCTGGCTCCCCGCCGGAAAAGTATCTGTTCAGGATCTAATTTCTCCAGATCTTTCTTGGAAATCCTTCTCTGATCTGTCCCCCTTCCTCCCCCTACCTCTTCCTCTCTTTTGCTGTATGATTCCTTCCGTTCTTCAATCATTACCCTCTTCCCTAACCTTGCCTCTCAAGCTGGGTTAACTCTTGTTCCCTCTGCCTCTCTTCCTCTTCCCTTTTTCCTTTCCGTTCGGGGCTCATCACTTCCTCTCCAGTTTTTCTATCTCGTCTCTTTACCGTTGTCTCATTTATCCACTATATGCTACACCATTGATGATTCCAGATGTTCCGAATGTCGCCCTTTCACAAGTGTGGTCCATGTCTAATTCGCCACTATCTATTCCAGCAGAAAGAAACATCCAATGGTTGTTTTTTCATCGGCGGTTACCAGTTCCTACCAAATTATTCAGGATGACGCTTGTTGATTCGCCTAACTGCATGTTTTGCTCTGCGATTGCGGATGTAGATCATGTGTATCAACATTGCACAGTGCTTCTTCCCTTGCTACATCTGACCTTCACTACTGCACAGTGCCTTAGTACTAATGATCTCTCCTTCTCAGCCTATAGTACGCTACTCAGTTCAAGTACTCCGCCTATTCCTATATCAGAGTCATGTGCTTATGTATTCATATTAGCAAAACATGTGATTTTTTGCTACTATCAACAGCTACGTTCTACCCCTATACAGCCTACCATCTTTCAGGCGGGAGCTGCGATGTGCATCAGTCAGTTCCGGAACAGACTGACTTCACGCTTGAGGCTTGCTTTCACTGTTGCTAAGGCAGCGAATCGAATCCCACACTTTATGTCAGTGTGGTCACTTTTTCGTCAATGGTTTTCTGGTCCATCAGAAGACCTTAGACTTTTGTTCTGACTTCTGTGAAATTGTTTGGACTAATTGAAGTATAGTTTTGTGATTATCGTGTTCTTAGGTGCCCTTGTCATCATTGCTTCTTAATGTTACTGCACGTTTGCATGTTTCTCACCAACAAGGTCCTGTAGGTGAGTTTCTTGTTATACCACAGGCACTTAGAATAAGTTTAAAGTTTTTTTTTTTTTCGGCACTTTCCTAATGTCTGCCGGGCTTTATAATATATGGTTTTTGCTCCCGGTGCTAAGCAACTGTTTGATAGTGTTTAAATTGTATTATTGATTTTGCACAGTGTGGTTTTTGAGCATGTTACATGTACATAAAGGGATATGATCAGTCGATTACACCATGTTCTGCAAGGTTTAGCACTTTTGTAGTGCAGGGGGTAATTGTTCATCATTCGGTTATTTGTACTGTACCTGAAGTATAGTTGCTATGCCAAAAGCTCAGTTTTGTATATACTAATGTACTTTCCTAATTGCACTGTAAAATTTATGTTTGGCACATTTCGCGTGTTGGGTCACGATTACATGTCTTAAGTTTTATGCTCATGGTGCGGAGCAAACGCTTTGATAGTATTTCAATTATATGTTAATATTACACAGTGTGGTTTTTCTCATGTCACATGCGCCTAACAGGAAATAATAGGTCTATTAGATAATATTCTGCGCTGTGTTGCATATTTGCTGTACAAAGAGTCAGTTTCATATTTTCATTATTTGTATTGTACCCGAAGTATAAATTTTCTGTAAAACGCAAGTTCTGTTTGTACTAATATACTTTACTCTTTGCACTGTGAAACTTACAGTTGTACCATGGAATTGTAACTCCTGATTAGTGTCTTCCCTATGCCGTTGCATGTTGTGTACATATGTTGTTGTTCATTACAAGTTAATCTATAGCACTGTGATTGAGGCACTTGTTTAAGCCTAAGTAATAGTTCTTTTTGTAATTTGACAGCGTTTCACAAGAGAGATATTGCATTCAATTTGTATAGAGTTCACACCATCATTGTGGATAGATCATTTATTCGCTTATCTTTCAGATACTGAAAAGTATACACCTTCTGCTCTTTTCTTCTTTTTCTCAAGATTGCTCAAAATATACATGTTTGTTTTTGCACTGTAAAATTTATAGTTATACCTTGTACTGGTGTTCACCTGTTAGAGATGGCACTATGCTGATGCACATTGAGAACATATGATGTACATAGAGTAAGTCAACCCTTCAGTCCAGTATTGTCAGTGTTATGAATTTGCTTACATTGTATATAGTGCATCCACATAATGTAAATATCTCATTGTCATTGTAAATAGGTCATCTAATTGTTTATCTTTTGGTAACTGTTAAGCACAGGCCATCTGTATCTTCCTGTCCATGTTTGCTCCAAATAAAAAATTGTTGAAGCTCATGGTGGTCGTTAAAAAAAAGAAAAAAACTATACTGATTACGATTTTGGCTTATATGCAACACCCACATTACACATTTTATACTTAACAAGTATAGCTCTTTTCAAAGCAGTTTGTCATCTAGTTAAGTTAGCATTAGCATCGAGAAAAATATTCACTGTGCTTTGCTTGTTTCAAATTTCTTGAATACAGAGGAAAAATATAACTGTGAACGTTATTTTGTAAATCTTTAGCTGCATCATCTATTTCATGGCTGCAAAGAAAGATGCCCTTACCACATCAAAAGAAACTATAGCTTCCCAAAAGTGGTGGCATTTTTTTGTATGTTCTTTATCTTTCTCCGTACTCTTATCACATATTCCAGCTCCTTGCATGCTACAAGTTCGTCAAGAGTGATAAACGTGATGTAGCTAGTCTTTCGTCACGTCTGGCATAATCTGCAAAGCTTTCTTCGTCAGTCAAACGCTTCTATATGGCAAAAGAAATACCATCTTCGAAATCTTCACCATCCAGCAGATACAGCATATATATACTGTAAATACACTGCTGGACAATTGCTAAGGACGGATCATAAACGGCTATATAGAGCATAAAAAAGTAAGTGTGGTTGGATGCCAAGTGAAATAAAATAATGTCAGAATGCCAGGACATTACAAGAAAGACAATTTATTGTGCTCTGAAATCTAGAAGGCTTTGGAACGTGTTCAAGGGACAAACAGGCCACTTTGTGCAGAATACGTAAACGTGAAAAAAATGCAATTACCGTCCGCAGGCGTTCCGGCGTAAGATGTCAATACGGGATATGGCCACCATGGAGGGCGGAGCAAGATTCTACACGTCGTGTCATGCTTTGCACAACATTATCAAGCAGCTGTTGGGGTAATTTATCCCATTCCTCTGTCAGTACACGGATGAGGGTGTCCTTGTTTATTGGAGGGCATTGGCGACCAGCAAGACTCCTCCCCAAAGCATCCCACACATTTTCAATGGGATTCAGATCTGGAGAACGTGCTGGCCATACGAGGCGTTGAATATCCTCGCTCTCAAGACACTCCTGGACAGCGACTGTTTGATGACATGTTGCGTTGTCGTCCATGAAAATGAATCTATCACCGACAGCACCACGGAACATGCGAACATGAGGTAGCAGAACATCATTAATGTATCGTTGGCCAGTCATAGTCCCAGTTGGAAGCACATAGAGGGACGTATGGCCATTGATCATGATGCCAGCCCATACCATGACACTACATGTCGGATATCGGTCCCTTTCCTGTATGTTTGCTGGACAATATGCCGTATCACTATCACGCCAAATCAGTTGTCGTCGACAATCAGACGATAGACTGTATCTACTCTCATCTGAAAAGAGGATAGCAGAGCAGTCGTTATCAGTCCAATTGCGATGTTGATGGCACCATTGCAAACGGGCGGTACGGTGACATCTGGACAATGGGATGCACACAACAGGACGGCGGGCGTATAGTCCTCCTTCATGCAAACGTCTGGCGACAGTTTTTCGGGAGATCCGCTTGCCAGTAGCAGCCATAAACTGATTTGCTACCTCACTAGCTGTGCTGCGCCGGTGTCTTTTTGTTGATAGCACTATGTACCGATCTTTTGCAGGTGTCGTACAGCGAACACGACCTCCCCCGTGACGTTTGCTACACTCTCCATTTGTTTGAAATGATTTCCAAAGCCTTGAAACAACACTGGGGCCGACGTCGAACTCCCTGGCAACATCTGTTATTTTTCGCCCTTCTTCAATCTTGCCAATAATACGGCCACGCGTAAAATCCTCTAGGTGATGTCGGGAAGACATACTGAAAATTGCAAGTTCGTCAATTGATTCCTTCCCTTTCAACTTTGCGTTTGAACAACAACGGTCAATACGCGTCAAATCCTTTATATCTCTTATCAGCGCCATGACGTCACGAACAAGTTCGGCAATCCAAAATTTGCATACGCACAACACGTCTTACTGTATCCCGCACTTATGCTAATTTCCACATTTTCCTGCCTTCCATTTTATGGTTGCTATCATTGCTATTGTCATCCGTCCTTAGCAATTGTCCAGGAGTGTATATATTTCCTTGTGCAACCTTAGGTTAAAGGCGGTTTATAAACTTGACGGACTTGTGGCTTTATATATATACACATACATACACAGTATATACTGTATATATCTATCTATATCATCATCATCATCATCGTCAACCATTATCAATCCACTGCAGGACGAAGGTCTCCCCAAGTTTCCTCCACAACAGTCCGTCTTGTGCCAGTCTCCTCCATGTCACTCCCGCATATTTTCGAATTTCATCCACCCATCTCCCATGTGGTCTTCTTCTGGGTCTTTTGCTGTCCCTTGGTATCCAAACTAAAATTTCGGTTGTCCATCGATGGTCTGTCGTTCTGGCAGTATGCCCAGCCCATTGCCATTTCAGGAATTTAACTCTGAAAATGATGCTTTCTATTCTTGTCATTTTTCGGATCCACGAGTTCCTCTTCTTATCTCTCTTGGTTACACCAAGCATGCACCTCTCCATGCTTTTTTGAGTTGTCTGCAGCCTTTGTATGTCTTTTTTAGTTAAGATCCACGTCTCTGCACCATACGTTAGCACTGGAAGGATGCATTGGTCAAACACTTTTCTTTTAAGACATAATGGGATATTGCTCTTGAAAATTATGCTGCTTCTTCCAAAAGCTCTCCAGGCAAGTTTTGTACGCCGATTAATTTCTTCATCAATGTGACCCTCACTTGATATCTGCTGTCCAAGATAAACGTACGTGTCTGTTATCTCCTATATATATATATATATATATATATATATACCATCATCATCATTGTCAACCATTATCAATCCACTGCTGGACGAAGGTCTCCCCAAGTTTCCTCCACAACGGTCTGTCTTGTGCCAGTCTCCTTCATGTCACCCCTGCATACTTTCGAATTTCATCCACCCATCTCCCATGTGGTCTTCTTCTGGGTCTTTTCCTGTCCCTTAGAATCCAATCTAAAATTTCGGCTGTCCATCGATGGTCTGTTCTTCTGGCAGTATGTCCAGCCCATTGCCATTTCAGGGATTTAACTCTGATCATGATGTCTTCCACTCTTGTCATTTCTCGGATCCACGAGTTCCTCTTCTTATCTCTCCTAGTTACACCACGTATGCACCTATCCATGCTTCTTTGAGTTGTCTGCAGCCTTTGTATGTCTCTTTTAGTTAAGGTCCACGTCTCTGCACCATACGTAAGCACTGGAAGAATGCACTGATCAAACACTTTTCTTTTAAGACATAATGGCATATTGCTCTTGAAAATTATGCTGTTTCTTCCAAAAGCTCTCCAGGCAAGTTTTGTACGCCGATTAATTTCTTTATCAATGTGACCCTCACTTGATATCTGCTGTCCAAGATAAACGTACGTATCTGTTATCTCCAGCTTTTCTCCAGCAATCGATAAATCTTTATTTCTTGTAAAAGCATTGAACATCACTTTTGTCTTCTGAAAGTTCATTTTTAATCCCACTTCTTTACTCTTGTCAGCAAGTTCCTGGATCATACTCTGCAGCTCTGATGGGCTAGTTGCAAAAATGACTACGTCATCAGCAAAACGAAGGTGGGTTAAATAATCTCCATTAATCTTTATCCCCTTGTTTTCCCAGCTCAGTGACTGAAAAACACCCTCCAATGTGGCATTAAAGAGCTTCGGAGATATGGTGTCACCTTGTCTCACTCCCTTTCCAATTTTTATGTGTGTTGTATTTTCAAACAGGTTAATCTTTGCACTTGCATTTTCATAGATGTTATTAATAATATTAATGTATGCATCTTCAATACCGCAGGTTTTCAGAGCCATTGTAACTGCTGATAGTTTCACCGAATCAAAGGCTTTTTCATAATCGATAAAAGCCATGCACAATGGAAGTTCATATTCCCTCGCTCTTTCAATTAGTTCTCTCACTACATGGATATGATCTATTGTGCTGTAGCCACTCCTGAATCCAGCTTGTTCTCTCGGATGAGCCATGTCCAGTGTTACCTTCAAGCGGTGTGAAAGAACTTTAGTGAAGATTTTATAAACTACTGATAGGAGGCTGATAGGTCTGTAGTTTCCGAGATCCTCAATGTCACCTTTCTTATGTAGCAGGATCATTGTAGCGGTGTTCCAATCCTCAGGAATCTTTCCTTCATTAAGGCATCGAGTGAAAATTTGGGCGAGTACTGTTTCGATTTCTCCACTTGCTTCTTGTATGATGTCTACAGTAAGACTCTCGGAGCTTTTTCTTCCATCTTCTCCTGGAGCTTTTCCCCGCTTCATGTTCTTGATTGCATGTGCAACTTCTGCTGGAAGGACTGGAGGAACTCTGGTACTGGTATCTTTCATGATGTCTGGAGTGCATGTATCATCCCTTTCATATAATTTGGAGTAGAAATCTTTCACTCTTGTCAAAATTTCGCCTCTATTTCTTGTTACAGAACCATCTTCTTTTCTCAGTGCCATAATCTGTTTTCTTCCCTTACTGAGATGTCCCTTTGCTATCTTTAGGCTTTGGTTGTTTTCAATTGCTTTCCTCACTAGTTCACAGTTGAATTTTCTTACGTCTTCAGTGATACTTTTTCGTACTGTCTTGCATAGCTCTATATATTTCACTTTGGAAGTCACATCTTCTTTAGTTGTCCTCATCTCTCTTCTTTTTTGCATCAACATTTTCGTTTTTCCTGATAATTTATTTACATGCAACTTGTTCTTAGACCCAGCTAATTTTGTTGCTGTTTCCATAAGAGCTTTGGTTACTTTTCTGTTAACTTCAGAGATGTACACTTCTTCCGATGTTAGGCCTTCTAAAGCAGAGAACCTGTTCTTCAGTTCCAACTTGAAGGTATTATGGTGTTTTTTAAGGTTGGTTATGTCAATAGATTTTGTTTGTCTTATGAGCTTGCCACGTTCAAGTTTAGTGTTGAGGTGCATCTTACATCTCACCAATCTATGGTCACTACCTGTGTTGAACTTGTTTAGCACACTGCAGTCTTCTATGACGAATTTTTTGTTACACATAATAAAATCAATTTCACTTGTCGTCCCATTTGGATGTCTCCATGTCCATTTTCTGTGTGGCTTTTTCTTGAAGAAGGAGTTCAAGATGAAAAACCCTTCTGCCTCTGCGAACTCAACGAGAGTATTTCCAAGCTGGTTTCTGTTGCCGTGACCGAATTTACCTACTGAAGTTTCATTCTGTTGCCGTTGCCCTATTTTTGCATTGAAATCTCCCATAATTATCTTCAAGTGCTGCTTACCTTTATTATTTAGATGACAAATTTCCTCATAAAATTCTTCAATTTCTTCTTCAGGATGACTTGTGGTGGGTGCATAAGTTTGAATAATCTGAGCCTGGTATCTTCTCGATAGTTGGATAACGAGTCGTGCAGCTCTGTCAGAGGAACTTTCAACTTCTACCACTTTATCCTTCAGTTTCTTGTTTATTATAAATCCAACACCACTAGTTCTGCCAGTATCTGTCCCACGATAGTAGAAGAGATGTCCACTTTTCAGTTCGATGAGATCTTCTCCTTTTCTCCTTACCTCACTTAGCCACACGATGTCCCACTTGATCCTTTGTAGTTCCTCTTCCAATTCAAGAAGCCTTGAATCAGAAGATAAGGAGCGTCCATTGTACGTTGCCAAGGTCAGCATCAGATGGCAGCCTAGTCCGGTCCACCGGGGATTCTTAGCACCCTCTGCCTTCATGTCGCACTGGCCGCTGCCTTGGCCAGGTACATTCCAGCTGCCGGAGACTGAGGGCCAAGATTTAAGTTGTAGAGTCATTTTGAAGGGGTTTGGCCATACCTCACCACGCTGGCCAAGCGGGTTGGTGAGTGTGGGATAGAATTTCCTCTGATCCCGATGGTATAGTTATACCGCTATTGGCGGTCGTCAGAGCCCCTTTAGTGGGAACAGGATGCACCACGAGAAGGCGGGGTTGACATTTGTCAAGGAGAGGCTGTGATGTTAGCCAGATTTACTGGACACATAACAACAGATACAAAGATGAAATGATTGAGCTTACAGGCCCGTGCGGCTTGCGGAACGCGCAGACATCAATAGTTCGTATGGTCCACATGGCTAGCAATTACGGCCGCTACACGCCGCGGCTTCGAACAAAAGAGGCTTTGTATGTGGGCTTGGGGTATGCCGGTGCAGGTTGCTTCCACACGTTGCTACACTTTATTAGCCGTACCCCCGGGTGGTGCTTACCGGGCCACTCGGTTACCGATCAGCGACCAGACGTGTTCGATGGGCGACATATCTTGAGAACAGGCGGGCCACGGCACCAGTGACACCTGGTCGGCAGTGAAGAATTGTTGCACGATGCGCGCCACGTGCGGGCGCGCATTGTCCTGTTGAAATGTGGCCGGTGGCAGTTCTTGCAGGTAAGGGACTGCCACCGGCCACATTTCAACAGGCTCCAAAACGTCTGAGATGGTGCGGTGGCTGTTGAGTGTACCGGCGATGCGTACCAGAGGGGTGCGGATGTCATATCCAATTGCGCCCCAAACCATAACGCCAGGCGACCGGCGATGCGTACCAGAGGGGTGCGGATGTCATATCCAATTGCGCCCCAAACCATAACGCCAGGCGACGGACCGGTATGGCGATGCATAATGCAGGCGTCATACAGTCTCTCTCCGTGGTGCCACAACACGCGAAGCCGACCATCGTAGTGTTGCAGGCAGAAGCGGGATTCGTCGAAGAAGACAATGTTGTGCCATTCCGTGTCCAGGTGCGGCATTCAACGGCCCACTGCCGCCGCACTCGCCCGTGGTGTAACGTCAATGGTAATCGGAGCAATGGGCGCCGTGCGACAAGTCCCCGCTCCTGCAGACGACGTCGAACGGTACGTGCTGACATAGGTTGTTGCGCAACACACCCTAGTTCGTGCGCTAACGTTCGTGATGTGGCGGTGCGAGCCGTCAATGCCCGCCGCACAACATGCCGGTCCTCACGTTCGGTGGTGTACTGCGGCAGTCGCTCACGTCGGTCCGTCTGTCTCTCCTGCACCCACCGAATCCATACTCGCCTCACTTGTGGGTGGATGTCGTCCCACACGGGCGCCGATGTCTTGGTACGATAAACCGCTGTCGCGATAAGCCACTATTCGTCCTCTGTCGAACTTCGAAACGGGCTGGAATGACTGCCGTGTTCTGCGACGAGGCATCAAGAAGCTTCCCACTCACAGGTCCGGCAGCACAACACACTTCGACTACTTACACCCCGCCTTCTGTACACCCTTCTTATAGTGCTTCTCGTTGGTGTGCCGGGAGCATATGATTTGCATATGGCCTGCAATTCTAATCGTTTGCATGTCCTCTTGCGGGCGACGCATACTGCGAATTTCAGGCAAATCTGATGCTTCCTTCTTGGTGTTGCATTTTGGGTGGCCAGCAGTGTATATATACAGACACAGTATATACTGTATATATATACATAAGCCACAAATCCGTCCAGTTTATAAACCGCCATCAACCTAAGGTTGCACAAAGAAATTCTACTTTGTCACAATACCAAATGTAACGTATACTCTAGATTCAGTTTCCTTTTGATTTTACTATCTCTTGTTATTTTATTTTCCTATGCAAATTATCTTCTCACTTAACGAGATGTTGTTTCTCCCGCTGAATCATATGTGGCAACGAGTGTAAGTCATGACGTGGTGGTATGCAGTATATATAGGCGCGCTCAACTATACCAAGCAGCTTCGTTTCATATGTGATAGGTTCTTCCATTATTATTGTTATGTGATTTATCTACGTTTCTACGATAGTACGAAAGTTCGAGCTATCAGTAGTTGTGTTTCTGGAGTGTGTATTTTAGTAACACCAGGAGCTCAATAACAGGTTAAAAGTGAGTACGTTTTCTTAGTTCATTTTATTGTCAGACCTCTGTCTGCCCGTTTAGTCTATTTCATTGAGTGTCTACGTTAAGTTCAGGGTATATAGTGTTTACCGCTCTAATAAGGAACCTTCAAAGTACTAATGTACTAAAACCGAAGTTATATTACTGAAATTCAAGATAATGAGGAACGCTGAGTAAAAGGAAGTTCCATATTCAATGAACGTATTGCACGTGCGTGTCTTACCTAAACAAACTCTAGCACTTTGAAGATTAGGCACACTTTAGCTACGTCAAGTAACCTTCCAAAAACCCTAACGTGACTTAACGTAAGCTTCCCTGCACTACACGTCCAGCGGAGAACTTTGTTCATTATACAAAATATTAGGAACTGGAGTCTCAGTTTGCTGTTTTAATGGAAAATATACAGCATGAATAACGGTCCGAACTTTGACTGAATTTTTGCAGTTAGTGCGGTTAACGTTTTATGTGATCCTTTGACACTATGCTTTTTCAAGGAGGTTAAGTGAGATGTGAAATCGGTATTAGAATACTCCATAGAGTCGTAAATTACGAAAACAGGGATGAGTATTTTTCTAGATTTCTTGCGCATCACTTTATTAGTATCGAAGCTTCGTTTAGTTACGTCGTTGTGCTTTAAATTTTTGGCAGAACACAGTGCATTAACATAAATACCGTCGTTAGATTTCTACAGACATGTGTTTCGAGCATAAACAAGTTTTTTATAGAAATCATACAGGTGGTTACAAAAAAGAAGAAAGAGAAAAAAAAAAACTCGCTTACTTATTCCAATTTCAGCAGTAACAAGAAAGATGACACCGAAGTTTAAGTTGTAATGAGCACGTCTTTTTAATCCTTTCTGACGCTAATTAAGTTTATCAAAGTTATTCAAAGTCAATGCAACTGGTAAGAAAAAAATCAACCTGACTTATACAACCGATAAAACAGCCAGATATAGAAACAGCTACTCACTTCCACCAGCAACTAAAAAGTATGTTCCGAAAATTAACAAATGGGGCACAAAAAGTTTCACATAGCAGAAGAAACTATCGGAGACAAACAGATTTTCTAATCGAACAGTTAAAAGAAGAAATATACAAGGAAACATGATATAACTCTACGCCTTCTAGCGGAAGAATTTTGCATAGTGGAAAAGTTGAAAATAGGCGAAAAATATTCTTCATGGAAAAAGCTATGGTACGGAAAAAGATATTTTCAAATACGTCTCAAGGAAGTTGATATAGCGAGAAAAAGGTTTTGTTCTTTAAGCTCCCAAACAAAGAAATTTCTCAGTAAGGTTTTTAGAAGTGGGATACAGCTGCAAAGAGAAGTACACAAACACCGCCCAGCGACTGAACTGCGAACTATATAACACCTCAAATACAAACCTAATGTGTTCTATAAGGTTAATGGCATCCTGTGTTGAAAGAATTTTTTAAATCGCACGTTTAGAAGCAAAGATATTAAGAAAACATATGAACCCCCCCCCCTCCAGCGTCGAAATTGTGCATGATTCTGGGAAGAAAACACACAAAATGTGTTTTCATAGTTAAAAGTATCTGACCGAAGAACTTTTTATATCGGGGTTTTAGTCCTGCAAATACTGCTGTAAACGGAAATATGAACTTACGCCCTCTAGTGGCAAACATGTGAGTTAAGAAAAATTTGAACATATATGATAAACCTTTCACACCGGAAACTCTCTCCAACAAAGAAACAATACTTCAAATAGGACTCTTACAAGTAGAGATATAGACAAAAATAAGATACATCTACGCCCCCTGGCGGGAAAACTATGCGCTATTTTAAGCAGGAGGTATTCTCAGAAGGTTTTCCGAGGTGAGTGGTATCGGTCCACGAAAGAATTTTTTCAATCGAAGCTTCGGAATGTTCACTTAATTATTCACGGAAATTTATGACTCAATCCAGTGAATTTATTCACTGCAGTGAGTCAAAATTTCGTTCTGTTTTGAGCTATCCATAATGATGGGCTTCCATTCCTTTACGAAATGCACCCCAGTGTCGGATGGGTATCGCGATGATGTGAAACATACGAGGCTGATGACATGCATTTGGCACGGAGACACACTACATTATCAGATGAGCAGAGGATGGAGTTTGATAAGCGTGCTCTTCTGGTACTCCAACGCAATTATTGAAAAAAGAAAGTTAAACGTGTGACGTACCTGCCAGCAGGACGCACACGACATAAAGGCACATAGCAATCAGAATGAACGTCTGCGTAGCTCAGTTGGTAGAGCGACTTGTTCCGGAATAAGCGGACTCGGGTTCGAATCCCGGCGTAGACCAAAAATGACAGAGAAATTTACTTCATTATAATGGCGCCCGAACTATCCGGATGACCCGACCGTTCAAAATCTCGCAATGGTGTGATGTTATTTCCACACCGCGAGATAGGAAAATTCGGAGAATCCCTTCTCCAGCGCTTCGACAAAATAAATGTGTGTGACGTTGCATTCCACACACCAGATTGACTGGGAGTTCTCAAGTGCACGTCCTACAGTGGATGGCTGCCTGCAACGATTCATGGTCACGGCTGACCCGTGAGCCATGTCCCCGGCCCTCTTTCGGGGGGGGGTAGTTGTGACGTACCTGCCAGCAGGACGCACACGACATAAAGGCACATAGCAATCAGAATGAAAGTCTGCGTAGCTCAGTTGGTAGAGCGACTTGTTCCGGAATAAGCGGACTCGGGTTCGAATCCCGGCGTAGACCAAAAATGACGGAGAAATTTACTTCGTTATAAACGCGGCAGCAGCAACGAGCGAAATTCGTGCAATTGAAGGCGAAGAAACAAACCCTACACGAAAATGATTATGGCCTTTCAATATTAGAGGCATCAGTCTCGCAAACAAGCAGATGTTAGGACTTCCAACGGCCATCAACCCTAGTCGAAGATGTGATTGCGAACCCTGGTACCAGTACACGACAATGGGCATCTTTGGTAGGGTCTTCCAAATTCACCGTTTTCTTGCCACCTGCACCATCTTGGTTTCTCCTTCAGGCGTCATCTAATAGCTCCCCAAGAATTGGTACCCTAGCAAGCCAAACCTCGTGTCGCTCTCTATCGGAGATTGCTATCAAATCCACAGGACGATAGGTCTTGGCAGTATCGTCACAGATGGTGAAAAGCGGATATTCCTACGTTATACTACCACTGTGAACCAGTGGCTGAGGCCACTTCAGGACCAACTCAGTGGTGTAAATAGGGCGGTTCGAGAGGGAAATCATGCTGTACATTTGGTGAAATTGTGAAGGTTCTGTGCACTGGCAATTTGTGCCAGATGATCAGGTTGCGGACGGAATCCTCTATGCCGAAAAATTGCAGCGAGTCGATAACAGAGATGGAAACGGGTCACGGGTCAACAATATCTTGCGAGTCCAACGTGTCGGGTGAAGGTATCCCTGACCCAATTTCGACCCGATTTTATTCCCTTTTTATCTAAAAAAAGAAAAATGCGCGTTGTGGAATTCTGTAGTCGATACTGGTGCCCACGGAGTGAATAATGGTTTTCCATGCAAACATATTGTAGTCTCTTTCTTAAAGCAACGAAGATTTCCACCTTCTCTCCATGCAAAGTTCACTGTATGACTAAGAGTTACTCTTCACATCGCATCTTTTACATTGAGAATTCAGAGCTTTTCGATTGATGCGCTAACATCCCGATCCCATGACATGTCATGTCGAAATTAACTCCTTTGTTAATACGGATTGATTTGATATTCAAGAGCTTGAGAAAGGCGTCGAGGCCAACAAATACGTGCTTGCTGAAAATCATATGGGGAAGAGTGAATGCTGGAAATTGTTTCGTCTCATTAAGGAACCGGCGAATAATTCGGTGTCGTTTGGTCTTGCTTATTGTTCAAAATGTAGAAAGTGTATAATTACAAAGAAAGATGTCGAGGTGTAATATAAAATATAAGATTATCGAACCAAAAATCTAACGGACCATATGTAAGTATGCGCACCTCCATCAAAGCGTGGAAAGAGTAAACTATCTAAATACATTTGTGTAATCGTCAATATTGATTCCCATTGGTAATATACTTCATGGTCACGGTCATAGTCAGCCATTACTTATAGATTTCGGAAAGTAGTGGCACTAGAAGTCGCACTAAAATTTAGCAAGTAACCAAATTTTATTATTAAAAAAGGATTTCAGTTATTAAATATCAAGCAGTTATTGGGATGAATATATATATATTACGTTTATATGTATATATATATATATATATATCATCATCATCATCATTGTCAACCATTATCAATCCACTGCTGGACGAAGGTCTCCCCAAGTTTCCTCCACAACGGTCTGTCTTGTGCCAGTCTCCTCCATGTCACCCCTGCATACTTTCGAATTTCATCCACCCATCTTCCATGTGGTCTTCTTCTGGGTCTTTTCCTGTCCCATGGAATCCAATCTAAAATTTCTGCTGTCCATCGATGATCTGTCCTTCTGGCAGTATGTCCAGCCCATTGCCATTTCAGGGATTTAACTCTGATCATGATGTCTTCCACTCTTGTCATTTTTCGGATCCACGAGTTCCTCTTCTTATCTCTCCTGGTTACACCAAGCATGCACCTCTCCATGCTTCTTTGAGTTGTCTGCAGCCTTTGTATGTCTCTTTTAGTTAAGGTCCACGTCTCTGCACCATACGTAAGCACTGGAAGGATGCATTGATCAAACACTTTTCTTTTAAGACATAATGGCATATTGCTCTTGAAAATTATGCTGTTTCTTCCAAAAGTTCTCCAGGCAAGTTTTGTACGCCGATTAATTTCTTCATCAATGTGACCCTCACTTGATATCTGCTGTCCAAGATAAACGTACGTGTCTGTTATCTCAAGCTTTTCTCCATCAATCGATAAATCTTCATTTCTTGTAAAAGCATTGAACATCACTTTTGTCTTCTGAAAGTTCATTTTTAATCCCACTTCTTTACTCTTGTCAGCAAGTTCCTGGATCATACTCTGCAGCTCTGATGGGGTAGTTGCAAAAATGACTACGTCATCAGCAAAACGGAAGGTGGGTTAGATAATCTCCATTAATCTTTATCCCCTTGTTTTCCCAGCTCAGCGACTGAAAAACACCCTCCAATGTGGCATTAAAGAGCTTCGGAGATATGGTGTCACCTTGTCTCACTCCCTTTCCAATTTTTACGTGTGTTGTATTTTCAAACAGCCTAATCTTTGCACTTGCATTTTCATAGATGTTATTAATAATATTAATGTATGCATCTTCAATACCACAGGTTTTCAGAGCCATTGTAACTGCTGATGGTTTCACCGAATCAAAGGCTTTTTCATAATCGATAAAAGCCATGCACAATGGAAGTTCATATTCCCTCGCTCTTTCAATTAGTTCTCTCAGCACGTGGATATGATCTATTGTGCTGTAGCCACTCCTGAATCCAGCTTGTTCTCTCGGTTGAGCCATGTCCAGTGTTACCTTCAAGCGGTGTGAAAGAACTTTAGTGAAGATTTTATAAACTACTGATAGGAGGCTGATAGGTCTGTAGTTTCCGAGATCCTCAATGTCACCTTTCTTATGTAGCAGGATCATTGTAGCGGTGTTCCAATCCTCAGGAATCTTTCCTTCATTAAGGCATCGAGTGAAAATTTGGGCGAGTACTGTTTCGATTTCTCCACTTGCTTCTTGTATGATGTCTACAGTAATTCCATCTTCTCCTGGAGCTTTTCCCCGCTTCATGTTCTTGATTGCATGTGCAACTTCTGCTGGGAAGGACTGGAGGAACTCTGGTACTGGTATCTTTCATGATGTCTGGAGTGTATATATCATCCCTTTCATATAATTTGGAGTAGAAATCTTTCACTCTTGTCAAAATTTCGCCTCTATTTCTTGTTACAGAACCATCTTCTTTTCTCTGTGCCATAATCTGTTTTCTTCCCTTACTGAGATGTCCCTTTGCTATCTTTAGGCTTTGGTTGTTTTCAATTGCTTTCCTCACTAGTTCACAGTTGAATTTCCTTACGTCTTCAGTGATACTTTTTCTTACTGTCTTGCATAGCTCTATATATTCCACTTTGGAAGTCTCATCTTCTTTAGTTGTCCTCATCTCTCTTCTTTTTTGCATCAACATTTTGGTTTTTCCTGATAATTTGTTCACATGCAACTTGTTCTTAGACCCAGCTAATTTTGTTGCTGTTTCCATAAGAGCTTTGGTTACTTTTCTGTTAACTTCAGAGATGTCCACTTCTTCCGATGTTAGGCCTTCTAAAGCAGAGAACCTGTTCTTCAGTTCTAACTTGAAGGTATTATGGTGTTTTTTAAGGTTGGTTATGTCAATAGATTTTGTTTGTCTTATGAGCTTGCCACGTTCAAGTTTAGTGTTGAGGTGCATCTTACATCTCACCAATCTATGGTCACTACCTGTGTTGAACTTGTTTAGCACACTGCAGTCTTCTATGACGAATTTTTTGTTACACATAATAAAATCAATTTCACTTGTCGTCCCATTTGGATGTCTCCATGTCCATTTCGTGTGTGGCTTTTTCTTGAAGAAGGAGTTCAAGATGAAAAACCCTTCTGCCTCTGCAAACTCAACGAGAGTATTTCCACGCTGGTTTCTGTTGCCATGACCGAATTTACCTACTGAAGTTTCATTCTGTTGCCGTTGCCCTATTTTTGCATTGAAATCACCCATAATTATTTTCAAGTGCTGCTTACCTTTATTATTTAGATGACAAATTTCCTCATAAAATTCTTCAATTTCTTCTTCAGGATGACTTGTGGTGGGTGCATAAGTTTGAATAATCTGAGCCTGGTATCTTTTCGAGAGTTGGATAACAAGTCGTGCAGCTCTGTCAGAGGAACTTTCAACTTCTACAACTTTATCCTTCAGTTTCTTGTTTATTATAAATCCAACACCACTAGTTCTGCCAGTATCTGTCCCACGATAGTAGAAGAGATGTCCACTTTTCAGTTCGATGAGATCTTCTCCTTTTCTCTTTACCTCACTTAGCCCCACGATGTCCCACTTGATCCTTTGTAGTTCCTTTTCCAATTCAAGAAGCCTTGAATCAGAAGATAGGGAGCGTCCATTGTAAGTAGCCAAGGTCAGCATCAGATGGCAGCCAAGTCCGGTCCTCCGGGGATTCTTAGCACCTCTGCCTTCATGTCGCACTGGCCGCTGCCTTGGTCAGGTACATTCCAGCTGCCGGAGATTGAGGGCCAAGATTTAAGTTGTGGAATCATTTTGGAGGGGTTTGGCCATAACTCACTACGCTGGCCAAGCGGGTTGGTGAGTGTGGGATAGAATTTCCTCTAATCCCGATGGTATAGTTATACCGCTATGGGCGGTCGTCAGAGCCCCTTTAGTGGGAACAGGATGCACCACGAGAAGGCGGGGTTGACATTTGTCAAGGAGAGGCTGTGATGTTACGCATCACCTGACCTTACATCCCATATATATATATATATATATATATATATATATATATATATATATATAAATTGAGTTTCGAATTTATAGTTTAAAGCAAATTTGTCCGGGTGAGTTACGTGTCCGGGTCCGAAAGTTTTGACCCGTTTCCAACTCTGGTCCAAAATGCTCTGTGCCAACGCCACCCAGCGCACATGAATACGAAGCTGGCGTAACTTCAAGTGGTTAATGCCCCAAGTCATACCTCCTGAGTGGTGAGGGAAAACTACAGAAATTGGAAGGGGAAAGTGATCATACACCATGCTCCGTATAGTTCGGACCATGTGTCTTCCAACTAGAACCTGTTTCGCTCCATGGTCCATTTCTTACAAGGACGGCACTTCGCTTCAGTGATTGATGTGGAATTTGGCATCAGAGTTTCTGTCCTCGAAACCTACCTAGCGTTACCGGCATGGAATCGTGATTTTGGGAGAAAATTGGCAAGGGACTGTAGAAAACACCGGCCTGCTCTATGGAGATGAGGTGAGCGTGTATGGCTTTGTTGCATCAGTAAATGTTTTAGCTGAAAATGGGACGAACGTTTGACTCATCCTGGTACATGCTTGAATCTTTTGATTTAGGAAAGGCTTCCCAAACACTGACGTACAGGATATTAGTAATTTCACTAGGTGAGAACCCGTGAATAACGACGGGGAAAATAAAATAAGTAATTTTTTAATAACCAGGTACTCTTTTTGTGCGTGATGTCCAAATGCGAAAGTATGTTTCATGATGATTACAACAACAAGAAAAGTATATTGGTGGAGGCAGGGATTCGACACTTAAAACAGGCAAGCGCTCTTTCCAATGCGTCACCAAAGTGGGACAAACGTTCAGTCAAATGAAATATTGTTTTTGATTTGTCCAGCTAGTTTCTGGACTATCCTGATTTCATTTTCCTTCTCAACATTTCCATACACCAATTGTAGTCGTTTAGTTGTAGAAAGTTTTGTGGCAGAGAGTTTACCCCTTCAGACCAAATATCTGATGGAAAATTAGTGATATTTAACAAGCTGACAAACATTTTAACAAAAGATATGACACACGAAGGAATGGAAATAACAGGGAGATATTTTTTATCGAAAATTTCAGTCTAATTTTTTACCTGAGTTAGGAGACTGTATCACTACTTTGTGATACTTAAGAGAGAAGTGTGGAGCCCCTTTGACACAGTGATCTAAGCACTGGCTTCTGACCGTTCTCCCGAGTAGAAGTCCCGGATGAGGCATGGGTGATGTAGTTGTTTTACGACACTGGCTGTTTCTCTTCCCTAGAAGTAATTGTCTTAAATTACCAACAGGTGACTGCTTATATCCCTTGGAGTTGCTCACGGTGATCATTAAACCGAAAAAAAATGCAAGAAGAATGCAAGAAGAAACGAAATTCAAACATGAATTCAGATGTGGAAAATTCACAAGATTTGAGAATTTTTAAAATGAAATTATTTTAATCCGAACTGAGGTTAATTACTACTAATAATGTTAGTAAAAATATAGAAAGTTGGTCAGATTCCACCCTTCTTGAAAAGATCAATTTTCAATTGTGTAACAATGAAAAGGTATAATAACTTAGAAGCTAAAGTTTATAGAAGAAAAATGGAGTAAATAAAATGAAGGTTTCATGAAAGATATAGAACCATCGGTTTCGTTTAACGAATCAAAGGTCAAAAGAGAGAGGTGTGACGTACTACAGAGGTGAAGCACATGCCAAGACGGCAAAGTTGCAGCGATAAATTCCGTCGGTGTAGCTTAATTGGGGAAGCATTCGGCCCCAGATAAGATTGAAGCGCGTTCAGTCACAGTCACCGGCAAATTTGTTTTTTCACATTGCCACCCGATTGTGGAGATGGATCTACTGACCACTGGGTTCTTCCAAAAATGTGTGTTGTTCATTCCACCCATCACCAGAAATTAATAAAAATACCTTCTTCAAGACTTCAAAAATGTGTGATTCATCTTTCACACAGCGTTTGGAATTAGTGAGAATTCCTTCTACAAAGATTTAATTCAAGCATAGTTTGTTGGCTGACCCGAAAACTAATAATTCCGTGGCAGCCCTTTTCCAAGGTGGGGATATATGTGACGTACTACACAGGCGAAGCACATGTCAAGACGGCAAAATTGCAGCAATAAATTCAGTTGGTGTAGCTTAATTGGGAAAGCATTCAGCTCCGGAGCAAAAGGATGCTTATTCGATCGTCATCACCACCAAATTTGTGTTTTCACGAGGATATTCAAGATAAAGTATTGAGCTTATTCCTCACCTTTGTAACATATGAAATATTCAGTAATCTATTTGATTTATATTTTATAGTTTGTGCCAATGTGCTTACACAGAGCACGGCACATTAAATTGATAAATGGCAAATTCAGGAAACATAATTAGATTAATCAAACTTCAATGCCGTCCATGGTCAGGAAGCACCTGCAGCAAAATTTGCAGGAAATGGAAACAGCCTCAGAGCTGTTGTGAAGAAGTTCATCAAGGCTTCATGCTATCTCAGTAGGAAACATAGATGTCCTGTGTCAAGCACTATGTAGTGTTTATATTAGTGTTAATAAATATAAATATGAAAAATAACCTTAGACATGTGGGTGACATAAATTTAATTTTCTGTTCTTTTGAATCAGAGGAGAAATTATTTGTAAAGTTTGTTCAAGGAACGCACAGAAAGGGAACGCTTATCTCCACACAAAAAAGTATAGCAGTTGAGATGATATATTTTCATACAATCGGAATAAATAGACAAAGAACTAGTGCGTAAGTAACTTCACTATTTATGGTCAAGGATTAAGGAAAGTAACAGGTTCTTATCGGATATAAAGAAACAAATCACTGGCAAGACCCTTTCAGCAGCTTCAAATAACTAATGAAAAGACAAATTTTCACGTCAACAGAAAACTATGGTTCAGAGATGGGATTATGTTTTTCTAGTAGGTGAGAAGGATGTATTATATAGAAACTGACGAGAAGAGAGATGAAGCGTTTGACACTTGGTGTTAAAGAAGAATCAGACAGATTTTATTTTCAGAGAAGACTGAGTTTTGCTGAAAACGGGAATACCAGAAATTCATCAGAAGCAAACTTCATCTATGAAATAAAAGTTAGCTGAGCTTGTAGACTTATTGTATTAGCTTTACTTACATAGCTGAGCTTGTAGACTTATTTTATTAGCCTTACTTACATAGCTGAGCTTGTAGACTTATTGTATTAGCTTTACTAACATAGCTGAGCTTGTAGACTTTCTGTATTAGCTTTACTTACATAGCTGAGCTTGTAGACTTATTGTATTAGTTTTACTTACACGGTAAATAGCTTAGCTTGTAGACCTAATTTGTCACTTTCCCGGATGAGTCTCCGTCGTTGGTAGCTGCAAATCTTAATTACACATAGAACTTACTTTCAAACCTACTTCCAGCATTCACTAACAATAGAAATCTACTTAAAAAATTCCAAATCATTTATTAGAAATTTAAGCACGTCAGGTTGGATAGCAACAAGTTGTTCGTAACCCAAAGCACATTGAATAGAACTTATCAATGATATTTCATTATATATGTGAATCGAATCTCTACTCTCATATTACAGAACGAGCTAATCTTTACAGGATTAGCTCGCTGTTTGCTCGTCTTAGCGTTCAATATCATGAACTGCTCAACTCACATTACACGTGAAATCAATCTGCACATTGCTCATTGCTCGTGATTTGTGTATCTAACATCATACATTAATCGTTCATCTGAGATTGAATAAATTATTAATATGAATACTTTTTTCAATCTCAGAATAAATATATCATCGTGAATGAATTATCTAACATTACTCCCCGAGCTCAGACCTCAGAACTTTTAACTACATCGCTTTCCCTTTGACCAGATGCCAGGGTTGCCAACTGAACATATTCATCGGCAGAAATTTATGTCGTTAAGTTTACAAAATATTTAACGAGAAGAAACCAATTAACAGAAGAACACAGGAACTAAAAAGGAAAGTGAAATTCAAAAAACATGTCACACATCAAAAAGGCCATTCAGTTCCGAAAATAATGTGTTTGAAGCAAACTTGTGAATTTTGTTAGCGGAGAGCTATTTTGTTAAAAGTACTGATCGGGAAACAAATCACAGTAAGACAAACTAGTTGAAAAGATTAAATGAGTAACCCCCTGGGCAGAAGTCGCTCGCTAAACAAAATATTAAAGCAGTTAAATAAATGCTTCCATAGCCACGGCACCTCTTAAGAGACCTATGTGATAAGGAACAAAGTAAACACATGCTCGTGTAAAACTATAAAATTTAACAGGGCGAATGTCTTTCCATTTTATGACGGAAATATACAACATTCATAATGCATGAACGTTGAAGCATCAACGGATGGTTTTGCCAGAAGTTCAAAGTACTAAATGAACTGAAGTTAATGAAATCACAGCACGAACTAATTTTGACACAGTTTAAAATCAATGAAGCATGAGAAAATAAAATAATAAAAGTGGTATGTATTTGAATCGAAATTGATATCAAAGTGGCGCAGGTTTATTTTACAAGTTACTTGCTCCGACTGGAGTCTTGTCTTCAGGCAAACAAACTTCACGGAAGTTATCTTGAGTAAAACTCCTTTCTAATGCAAGTGATTTGAATTTCGTGGCGAAGGCAATTGTCCCTTTTGGTTCCATAGCCGACTTTTCTTTTTGAACAGAACTTCTCTTGTTAAAGATGCAGGTTGTTTTGTGTATCTCACTACGTTATTATATCCGTTCTATCATAACTTGAATGACCTTTCCCAGCGTAATTCAATGTGTTCATGTTCGAGTGTTTAGGTGCTGCTGAAAAATTATCTTTATTATATTCATATTGATTCTTCTGTCTTATAGACTGAGGTGATTTGTTTGCAACTTTAATTCCGCTTTAATTCATTTAGCTTAAGTTAATGTCAAACGAAAATTTAAGCGTACGGCCTTCTGGGTGTAGAACCTTTTGTTCCATTGTCACGCTCCTTAAAGTGTACGATTTATAATTTCATAATTTTATCAGGCTTGTCGTTTCAGTGTTTGTGTATTACTATTCATACTTTTATCATAAACAAGAGCGGTTAAACTGTACAGATCCTAGATATTGCGTATATGATTGTCTAAAGCATCATTATTGCTTCACAGGCACTTTTTTGAAGTGTACCACGAGAGAACTTTTAATTTTGATCTATGTTAAACACTAATAAAATATTTATTGTTTTCATCTATTTTGAAATGTGAACTTTTTGATGTACCGGCTGTAAGTGTATTTCTTAAATCTGGATGCAAAAACATTTTTATCTTCCATTTTCATTGATGGAATGGGAATATTATGATTTCCAATGTCACTAAATGTCAAATAAACAAAGCACGAGAAGACAGACAGATCTTCACTAAAACTTCGTGCATTAATTTCTTTAGACTTTCAAATGAACAATTCGCATTTTATGAATTTCTGAAGTACAATTTGAGACAGAATGGCACACACACAAAAGAGCAATTACAAGGAGTAAATGAATGCCTTCTTGCTTTGTGGGAAAACATTACTTGCGGAATCCAAAGATTTTGGAAAAAAAGAACGTCGCATGCGAAAATCTACCCTAAAACGTTGTAGCACTAAGATCTTTGCACCTGTCGTTTATGCAACTAAAAGATTATGTATGGACAGTTCACTCGTAAGGTAAATAAATCCAAAGGAAGGTGTTTTACTCCCCTGTTTTACAGAATCCCGAGAAATGAGGCAAAATAAACCTGTCGCAGTATAAACACTTCCTTTTCTTTTTTACTTATTTTGTCATAGCATCCAGGTTTGTAAAATCAATGTTTAACACGGTGAACAAACTTTGCACCACTACATTCTTAAACTTTTCAATACGATAACACCCTTATACTAGGTTTAACAGTTAGATTCTGATTTTTCTTGAAGATGCATATTACACTGGTGTGCAAAAATTGAGGACGAAGAGGAGAAATTAGCATAACAGCGGAACGAGTAGGCAGAACGGACCGAAAGACCACTCAGCAGATAGACTAGGGTCCGGTACGGTAGGGCATGCGCATATATGCAGCATGACGTAGGGGGGGGTCGGAAGGTTATAAAGCACACGGGAGGTGTACGCTCAGCAATTAGGTGAAGGCTATTGCACGGTGTACATCGGTTTGAACGACGTCGAGTTGCTGCCACCGTGTGACATGGCCAACAGGCAATCCAGTAGATGACATCTGGATGACTTTAACCGAGGTCGCGTCATTGGGAAGTTGGAAGAAGGTCGAAGTGTGACTAGTGTGGCCGAGGACTTCGGGATCGCTCACAGCATCGTTTCACCAGCTTGGAGAGCATTTCAAACGACGGGAACAGCTGTCCGAGAGTTTAGCAGAGGTCGTCGACGAGCAACCACGGCGGTGGACGACCGGTATATTGTCCTACAGACGAGAAGAGACAGACGGCAGACAGCGGGAGAAATCGCAAGGCACATGCAACAGACAACTGGACGTCCGTTATCACGTTTTACCGTGGCCAGGAAGCTGCACAAATGTGGTCTATTTTTACGACGACCAGTACGGTGTGTGCCATTAACGCCTGCTCATCGGAGACGGCGGTTTCTGTGGGGCCAGGAACACAAGAACTGGACACATCAGCAATTGGATCGAGTTCTCTTTACGGAGGAGAGCCGATTTAGTCTGACGAGCGATTCTGGACGTATACACATCTGGAGAGAACAACCCAACATAATCGAAAGGGATTGGTCCAACATAATCGAAAGGGATTGGTTTGGATGTGGCGGAGTTCTCGTTTGGGGAGGTATCATGCTTGGTAGCCGTACCGACCTCCACATCTTCCAAGGAGGTTCAGTCACTGGTGTCCGCTATTGTACCGAGGATCTCCTTCCTCACGTGCGTCTGTTTAGAGGTGCTGTGGGTCCTGAGTTCCTCTTCATGGACGACAATGCTACACCTCATCGTACAGTGGCTGTCGCAGAGCTGTTGGAGAGGAAGATATTCAACACATGGATTGGCCCGCAAGATCCCCGGACCTGAATCCAATAGAACACGTGGGGACCTACTCGGGAGACGCTTGGCAGCACGTCACCAGCCAGCAGCGACGATTCCGCAGCTGCGATTGGCGCTACAAGAGGAATGGGCCGCGATGCCTGAACAGCTGCTTGACAACCTCGTCCTCCGCATGGACAGACGTTGTACATCCTGCAACGCAGTCAGGGGTAATCATATCCCCTACTAAAGACTGGATTATTCTTGGCATCCGCCTGTCACATGGACATTGCTGTCTTCTGTCCAGTTGTGCTCGAAGCTACCTTTTCAATAAAGTGCCTTTGTATACTTTGGATTCCTTGTTTGGACGGTTTTGCTCACTTGTCCCATATTCTTACATCTTGGGCATCTTATGGTATGATTTGAGTCGATGTGGAGTACTTCTGCATGACGTTACATTTGAAAAACCGTCTCGGCCTTAATTTTTGCACGCCAGTGTATTTATTATGTAATCTTATTCTGTTCACAATATTGGGATCACGTATGGATTAATTCCATAACAAAACTCAGTATGATTCCACGTTCAAACGCTTTACCAAATAGATCAACTCAATTGTGACTATTATCTTGGCTTTTACTTCTTGTTACAGCTAGCAGTTTCTCAGTTGAGTACCACCTATACTTTGGCAGAACACAGCGAGAGATGTCTAACCAACCAGCTCTTCAGACACGGAGAATAAATAGACAAGAAATTCGGATCCGCACAGTAATTGTGGAAATCTCGAGTAGGGTGCTCGTAACGAGCCTATTATTTTTATTTAATGAAAATATTTAAACCCAGAAATACTGATTCTAAATTTAAACCTTTCAGAGTAAGCACGATATCTTAGTAGCCTTTAGAGAATCACAAAGGAAGACATGTCCATCAGTATTTTTGCGATAAATCGGTTTTGATATAAAACTGTTTGATCTGGATTAAAAATTAAATAACGGCTAAACATTCCCGAATACAAACTCTTTAGATTCAGATTTATTTTATGCATGATCTCACTGCGATTTACTCTGATGAACGCAAAATGTCAGATCAGAGACTGCTGTTTGCAGCTCAAGCACAGCTGCACCTTTTACGTACCCCTTTGGATAATTAATATATGTGACAAGTACAGAGAGATATGGGAGAATATCATTTTCTTTACCTTCACATGTAAAATTTACCTTTCTTTCTTTCCTAAAAGTATCAAATCCTTAGTACTGAAATGTATGTGCCACTCCAAATTTGAAAACAGCGCTTAATAAAACCTTTGCTTCATATATTTTCAACAAACTACCACGTTACTGTAACAAACAATAATATTAATAAAGAGGCTTTTCTACAAGAGGTTTCAGTATGGATGGAATTGTTTAAGCTCCTTGCATTAACGTAAGCACACCGGAGAAAAAATTAGTCACCTTTGACAGAACTTACCTAATAACGGGTGACGGTGCCTCTTGCCTTGATAACAGCATGGATCCGGTGTGGTAGAGACTCCACGATGCTGTGGATGTATTGAACATCGATTTGCAGCCACTCGTGCGTCAATTGGTCCCGAAGTTCCGCCAGAGTACGTGGGTGTCTATTCCGGCGTTTCACTTTCTGTTCCAAATGATCCCACACATTTTCAATACAATTTCAATCTAGGTATTTGGCGGTCGAGGTGAGACAGTATTGCTGATTGTTCGTCAGTTTCAGGCCTGTGCACACGGCAATTGTAGTCTTGGAAGACAGGAGTGGCAATGGGATGCTGCTCCTGGAGATGTACGACAAAGGGCAAAACATCGCCACTCAGAATGCGGTGATACGCATGCTGGTTCAAATTCATCGTCACTGCAACGAGAGGGCCCATTTCGTGGTACGAAAAACATCCCCAAAATATTACAGAACCCCGTCCAGCTTGAACAACACCTTCGACATAATCAGGATTAAAGGCTTCATTGGGTCTGCGATGCACTCGTCGCCTCCCATCATTGGAGTACAAACAAGAACGAGAATCATCAGACCAAATTACTCGTTTCCATTCCTCAACAGTAAAGTTTTCCTGCGTACGAGCCCATTGATAACGTGCGAGTTTAAGACTTGCGGTTAAAAGAAGCCTCTTCCGTGGTACTCTGCTCCAGATGTCCATAGCATGCAGTTCTCGTCGCAATGTTCTTTCAAAAGTTGGTTGAAGTGGATATTCATCGACTGTTCAGAGCAATTTTTGCTTGGTTTGAAACCGATTTGCAGTTACTAGGAGTGAAACATGGCGGCGGTCCCTGTTGATGAGAATTGCTTTCCGGACACAGATACGTCGCCGATTTCCAGGTTGACTGCGAACTACACCACTGTCTGAAAACCCGCTGGACAGTACGCTTCGACACACCAAAAAATTGGGTGACTTCATTCACTTTGTGTCTGTGGGCACGGCCAAACGCGGTGGCTCCTTTTTGCCACTCAGTAACATATCTCTTACGACCCATATTGAAGAATAAATTCAACACACACGTTGCTCTTTACCACTTCCCGAGACAGATACTTCAGACCACGACAATGCTACTTATGTCCCAACAATGCTATCACGGCGCTCTCTGTGCAACCGGTAACCTCCTACACTGGCGGGCAAAAATTAAGGACGAGACGGCTTTTCTAATGTAACGTCGTGCAGAAGTGCTCCACATCGACTCAAATCCTACCATAATATACCCAAGATGTAAGAATATGGGACAAGTGAGCAAAATCGTCCAAACAAGGATTTCAAAGGATACAAAGCACTTTATTGAAAAGGTAGCTTCGAGCACAACTGGACAGAAGACAGAAACGTCCATGTGACAGGCGGCTGCCAAGAAAATTCCAGTCTTTAGTAAAGGATATGATCACCCCTGACTGCGTTGCAGGATTTACAACGTCTGTCCATGCTGAGGACGAGGTTATCAATGAGCTGTTGAGGCAACGCGGCCAATTCCTCATGTAGCGCCAATCACAGCTGCGGAGTCGTTGCTGTCGGCTGGTGACGTGCTGCAAAACGTCTCCCGAGAAGGACCCACACGTGTACGATTGGATTTAGGTCCGGGAACCCTGCTGGCCAATCCATGTGTTGAATATCTTTACTCTCCAACAGCTCTGCGACAGCCACTGTACGATGAGGTGTATCGTTGTCGTCCATGAAGAGGAACTCAGGACCCACAGCACCTCTAAACAGACGCATGTGAGGCAGAAGAACAGGGGACACCAATGACAACCTCCTTGGAAGATGTGGAGGTCAGTACAGCTACCAAGCATGATACCGCCCCAAACGAGAACTCCGCCACCTCCAAACCGGTCCCTTTCGATGATGTTGGAGGTGTGATTGCATGTTCCCTGCTCTCTCCAGGTGTGTATACGTCCAGAATCGCTCGTCAGACTAAATCTGCTCTCATTCGTAAAGAGAACTCGACCCCATTGCTGATGTGTCCAGTACTTGTGTTCCTGGCACCACAGAAACCGCCGTCTCCGATGAGCAGGTGTTAATGGCACACACCGTACTGGTCGTCGTAAAAATAGACCACATTTGTGCAGCCTCCTGGCCGCGGTAAAACGCGATAACGGACTTTCAGTTGTCTGTTGCATGTGCCTTGCGATTTTTCCCGCTGTCTGCAGTCTGTCTCTTCTCGCCTGTAGGATAATATACCGGCCATCCGCCGCCGTGGTTGCTCGAGGACGACCACTGCTAAACTCTCGAACAGCTGTTCCTGTCGTTTGAAATGTTCTCCAAGCTGGTGAAACGATGCTGTGAGCGATCCCGAACTCCTCGGCCACACTAGCCACACTTCGACCTTCTTCCAACTTCCCAACGACGCGACCTCGGGTAAAGTCATCCAGATGTCATCTACTGGATTGCCTGTTGGCCATATCACACGGTGGTAGCAACTCGACGTCGTTCAAACCGATGTACACCGTGCAATAGCTTTCACCTAATTGCTGAGCGTACACCTCCCGTGTGATTTATACCCTTCCGACCCCCTCGTCATGCTGCATATATGCTCATGCCCTACCGTACCGGACCCTAGGCTATCGCCTGAAGGACCTTTCGGTCCGTTCTGCCTGCTCGTTCCGCTGTTATGCTAATTTCTCCTCTTCGTCCTTACGTTTTGCACACCAGTGTAGTATCACTTCTGTTAGGGGTAACTAATTCTTTTTTCGGTGTTGTGACGTGCCTGCCCCGCAGGACGCACACGAGATAAATGCAGATAGCAATGAAAGCACATGTTTGCGTAGCTCAGTTGGGAGAGCGACTAACACCGGAGTGAGGGGACCCGGAATCGGAGGCCGGTGCTGACAAACGTGTGTATTCACATTGGCGCCCGAACTTCAAGGATGACCTGACCGTTAGGTTTCTCGCAATGGTGTGATGTTCTTCCCACACCGCGAGATAAGAGAAATGGGAATCCCTTCTTCAGTGCTTTGAAAAAATAAATGTGTGTGATGTTACGTTCCACACATCAAATTGTCGGATTTCTCAAGTGCACGTTCTTCAGCGGATGACTGCCTACAGATACATATGGTCCCGGCTGGCCCGTGGGCAATGCCTCCGGCACTCTTTCGGTTTCGGGGCGGGGGGATTTGACGTGCCTGCGCCGCAGGATGCACACGAGATAAAAGCAGATAGCAATGAGAGCACATGTCCGCGTAGCTCAGTTGGGAGAGCGATTTACTTCGGAGTGAGAGGACCAGGATTCGATGCCCGGCGTGGATAAACCTGTGTTTTCACAGTGTGCTTATGTTCTTGGGATGATATTTAGTTGCTCCACTTTCACTACAGTTTTTCCAGCCCTTTCAATTAGAGATGGGACATGACCACTCCCTCTACGCTTCTGTGTTCGGAGGAAACATCATTATGCGTCTCTCTGCATCGGATGTTCACGAAGTTCAGCTTGAATGACTTTGATGCTCTGTAAGTGGATGGTTAAGGATTTTATCGTTTTACAGTTTCAGGATTCATGAAGGGAGAGACTCGAGCACATGGCTTTTTGTTTTACAACTTTACGTTTTAATAAGGGATTTCTCACGATTAGCACGGTCAAAGCGGCGTTAATGAGCATTGATCAACTGTCCGAATCGTCCGAGAAGGATACGGAAAGTGGACAACAGGATGGTAGCCGCGTCTTTCTGAGAGTGTTCTTACTTATCGCGTTTCAATTCCATTTAGGTACTTAGAGGTATCAATATTTGACTTCTCACCTCTTCCGTGAGTCCGTGCACGGGCTCTCTGGCATCCAACATCTTCTTTGCTTCTGTTTACAGGGTCTAATACACATTAACATATTCCAATGAGGGTCGTTGGTCCGAGTTTGATGAGCATAATTTATTGCAGATCATTTTATACGAATTAGATAAAATACACACACACATACCCAAATGGAAATGGTTGTTGTTTTGTTTTTCGCGTCATAAGTCTTCACATCAGTTTTCACTCTGCGGCCTTTACCCTAAGTTCTGCGGCTTTGGCCATATCAGCTCTGCGGCCTCTGCCTTCAGTTCTGCAGCCTCTCCCATCGGTTCCCGAGCGTCTTCACGTGTCCAAAATTTTCTCACGTCTGCCGTTGGCCTCCTCCGCTGCGCCCTCTGTCGACGTAGTCCCAACAGAGAGAAGGAAAAAAACCTAGTTGAGTCTTGATCTAAAGCATAGGGAGAGAATGTTCTAGGGCGACGGGTAGAAGTTTTCTTCGGCTTCCAGGAGAAAGAAGGGAAGACAATGGAAATAAAGGATTTTCAGAATGTCCGATGCCGATATGGGAAATCAAAGCATAAATGAGATTAAGAAAGGGAAACTTAGTAGCGAGGTAACCAAGGAAGACGCCAAATATAATACGCAGCAACAGATCAATGTGTAAATGATGAAAAGAACAACAAAAATACGGGACAAACCTCACACATGACCTTCCGTACATACAGCATTGAATAAAGAGTACCACTGCAGAAAAGCAAGTTTTCGTTTAGAACTAAATGCCCGGAGCTGTTTAATTTTCTGACAGGCCTGACGAACCCACGCGACAGGACTCTGAACGTAACCCACTGAAAAGCACTGTAACAAAAACATGGAATTTCTGATATTGTGTGACTGTTTTGTTCTGACGAAATTTGGATTTTATCTGATTGCGGAAGGTAAGATGAGCAAAAAGATTTCTTGTATTCAAGAAAGGTTAAAAAACATTTTGTGAAAGAACAGACTGCGCAACTATACGTTTCTTGAACCCACTTCTTCCTAGGCATAAAACACCTAGATATGTGCTCCTATAGCTACATATGTGCTACATGTAGCACATATATACTGTATACCTATAGCTAGATATGTGCTACATGTTCTTGACAAAGTGTGACCTGTAGGTTTACTTTGCAGCGATACTGGTACATAATCTTTTAAAATCGTCGTGCATCTCACAGAGCAATGTGTTAACTTACTTACCAGAGTTGCAGAGGTTTGATGATGTGTGGGAATAATTCCAGTGCTCACCATGCATAAGTTCGTCAACATATTCAGTCTACAGTTGATTAGTTGCTCTAGTAGTTTCACCCTCTTCACTCATAGAAAATAAATGGAGGGTTTAATCGTACATAACATGAGTCTAGAAATGTGAGAAATCAGGTGTAGGTATTTAAGCGCTTCCATAGCGTTTAACGAGCTGCATGTCATGTATTGCTGCCAAGAACTTCTATCTACAATATTATCACGGAAATTGCGATTAATAGGTCTTTTAATAGGCTTTGACATAAATTAATGCACGGAGTCTATTGGCATGGTGCAATGCACATCAGTGGAATTCTGTCTTTTCCAGTGCCGAGTCACACTTCACGTTGTTCAGGTTTGACGAGTGTTAATGATATGCAAAAAGCTTGAATATTCAATATTTTCTAAATGTGTTGTGCCAGCGTGATATTTAGATGTGAATGTGCCACTGATAGCAGTGCATGAAACGATTATTGCTTCCTATAATTACGTCCTAGACAATTCCTATGTCTCAAGCTGCGGAAATGTTATTCAACAAGACTGTGCACTTTGTAGCGTGAGTGTTTACCCCGCCAAACACTACGATCCGTGATGATTTGCTTTGAAGAGAATACGGTGGGGATAATGCCATGATCAGCAAAGTACTCTATGGAAGTTGTCAAGTTTAGGAATGTCCTAACGGAATATACTGTGAATGACTTTAAAATACAAACTTGTTTCGTTTCACACTGCTTTTTTCACTGTGAAGCCAACGTGCAGGTTTTTTAATTATTTTCTTTTTAAACAATGATTACCTTTCTGGGTTAAATACAGTTGAATTTAAAGTCATTTTGTCGGTGGATATGTCGGTCGTTCGTCCGGAGATTCGATCACAATGAAACAAGGATTTTGATGTTCGGGAGTCATTAATTCGGAAGGTAATTGTGTGAAAAAAATTCTTGAAAGATGAACAAAACTAATTTGGAAAATTATATGCATCCTATTTACTGATTTATGAAAGGAAGTTGTAAAACCTCATCAACTAGAAGTATTAACATTCTGTATGATATCACTTTTGTACTCGAGCTGTCAAGGCCAACCAGAACAGAAAGAAGCTGACGATACCCGTTTGCCATGGGAACGCCTCTTAACTTCCTGTTGGCAAAGGACAAGGTTAAAGGGAATGTCATTTCATTGAGGTTTTCATTACAGAAAGTAAAATGACTTGCCGAAAGATACTTTCACACGACTGTGTGCGAAAGACAGGAAAAAAAAACGGAAGGTAAGAATGAAAAAAATTGGTTCAAAAGGCCGAAAATACTTAACATTGTTTTGTTCAAGTATTGAGACGCAACAATGCTTTGCTTACACGTCCCCTTCTCTGTATGCCGTATTCAGTTCCCTGGCTTTAACCATTGTTAAGAGCTTTAACCATTTACTTCTATACATCTTTAATCCTCGTTATCTTAAACAATGTCTTTTAGAAGCTGTTTCAATGTATCTTACCTGGACAAAACTGGACTCTAGGTTTTCTCTTAGGCAGAATCTAAATTTTAAAAGTTGGCTCTTTTTTTCTGTTGAAGAAAATTTTCAGACTTTCCTTTTTGGATCAGTACTAGGTAATATTTTCCCTTTATTTTACGGAGTGAAAATAGGAAAATGTCTAAATTTTCTTTCATCACGTACTAATATGCTTGCTTTATTTCCAAATTTTAGATTTAAACAGCTGATTTGAACGTCTTAGTTGGCCTAAAGCCACTCAACACACGTGGAGTAGAAATGGGTTAAGTTCTTTATCCTATTCTTTAATTATTTTTGCAACTGTTCAGTTTAGATATGTTGATGCTTTTTAGGCCTGTTTTCTACTTTTGCATTTTTAGTTTTTCATATTCATACATTTTTATTTTTAATTGTATTAAACCATTCCTTTACAATACACCACAAAAGATGCGAAAAAAATATACCAAACCCAAGATTACCAGGAAAATATTCCTGTCTTGATAAAATGCAGTCTGTTTTTAATCTTAAAATATGCCCAAGAGAAGACTTTGAGTCCACCTTTATTGAGATAAGACATGTCGAAAATTTGGTTAAAAGCGTAATTTAAGGTAACTATGGTTAACGAAAACTGCTAAATCTATAATAAACTGGTAGTTTCAGTCAGTTTTCTTATTGTTGTAGATCAACATATACATAACGCCGAGCTCTCGCGCGTCGACACGACGGCTTTTCAAGGCTACCATCTTAATTACATGATAAACAATGCAGAAAAAATAGAACCGAAAATCGTTAGCCTATTCAACTTTTTGAAAATATTCGTTTGATGTAAAGAATGCGCCATCGCATTCACTTTGCTCCACGTGACATAGAACGCAGTTTACGCAATATTGAAATATTAAACAAAATATACGTATCTACTGACATACCATACGGATGGCAGGCAGCTCGTACAGTATGTTTCCTTGTCAACATTTGTATATTTTCCCTGAACATCAGCATCTTTTTGGATAATATATCTGGCTATCCATGTTGAATACTTTCAAACAGGAGTGGCTACATTGAACACCTCCTTAGCAAACGCAGTAGCAGGTCTTCCATCTTATGTCTCTACCATGCAGTTTTTATTCTGGTCTCGATGGATCGCTTGGTCATTTCTATGTAAAGCCTTATGGTTTCATCTTGATAATGAAAAGGAATAGCATGGCTACCTACTCAGTCGCCAGGTTCGTATTTCGTTCAGCTACTGGCAAAAAGTGCGCCAGGTTCGTATTTCGTTCTGCTACTGGCTAAAAGTGCGCCAATGTAATATGGGTATGCAAAAGTTTCCACAGCCCCCGCTACCCGGCGCTGTAGGGGTCTATCCGGCTGGTGACTCCGATGCTTGGCTTGGAAACTTGGCTTTATGTACGAACTTCCGTCGTCAGTTCGTACATCAAGCCAAGCATGGCGGTCGATAAAGTTCATTTGCGGCACTGTTTGTTATTCATGTTTAATTTAGGGAAAAGTGCGAGTGAAGCATATGGCTCAATATATCAGGCTTATGGCGAAACGGGTATGGGTGAGCGGACGTTTCGGGAACGGTTTGGCAGGTTTAAGAAACGTGATCTAAGCTTGGAAGACAAGCCACCTGCAGGTAGACCGCAGGAACTTGCAGACGAGGAGCTGGAATCGCTGTTGCAAGAGGATGCCACACAATCGACCACGCAACTGGCGAAACGTTTGAAAGTGGCTCCTTCGACGCTGGTACGGCGTTTACAGGCCTTGGAGAAGATCCAGAAAATTGGTAAGAGGGTTCCGCATACTTTAATGGAGCGTAATATTGGTCAACGATTGGGCATCTGCATGTTGTTGTTGAAGGGGTTTCAAGGGAAGAATTCCTTGAGGAAGGTTGTCACCGGTGAGGAAAAATGGGTCTATTGCGACAACCCCGTACGCAAGCGATCCTGGGTGGACCCAGGACAGCTATCAACTTCCACTGCAAAACAAGATATCCACGGGGTAAAGGTGCTGTTGTGTGTGTGGTGGGATATGCATGGAGGGCTGTACTTCGAACTGTTGAAACCGGGCGAAACAATCACTGCACAACGATATAGCGATCAGTTGATGAAACTGAACGCCGCAATCGAGCAAAAACTTCCATGAACAGGTAAAAGACGCCGCCCAGTCATCCTGTTACACGAAATGCTAGACCACATGTCGTTGCCACCACGAAATCAACCATTGAACAGTTGCACTGGGATGTTTTACCGCACCCGGCTTACTCGCTGGATATTGCACCCTCAGACTTTAATCCGTTTCGCTCTATACAACATGACCTAGTCCAACATCGGTTCACCACAGTTCCAGATCTGGAAAATTTCGTCACTGCGTTCTTCAGCTCAAAACTCGAGTCCTATCACAGGGGCTTTCATTTGTTGCCTGAAAAATGGCAAAAGGTCATTGATGCTAACGGCCAATATTTCGTTCAATAAATGTGTACTGGTTTCCTGACTGTTCCATTCTCCTTTCTCCTAAAAACGGCAGAAACATACCCCTAATATTTACGAGACCTAATTCCAGCATTGTAACCAATATGTCGAAGCAAATTCTTGAAAAAGTAGGGACACTTCAGCACGTACGGAATTGTTTCTATAAATCTGGGTTTTTCTATATTTTTTTAAATACGAATATTTTCAAAAAGGTAAATTTCCAAACGATTTTCAGTTGTGTTTGTTCTGCATTGTTTATCGGGTAATTCAGTTAAACAATGCCGTCCGGTGGACCGAGTTCAATATTTCAAAAATATTTTTCTCTTTCCTTACTTATTCACCTGATTTAGATTGTAGAACCCCTATTTTATTTACTCCTAGGTATCTTATTTACAAACTGTATAACTTTCGAAGTACTTGAAACTCTCCTTTAATGTGTTCGAAACGAATTATACAACAACCTGAAGATAACTGAGCTTGCGATTATCTAATTACTAACTAAGGTTTCAGTAAAATAAGTACCTTTTTGTTAGAAATGACAGATATTGTATGGAAAATTGGACACAAGTAAGTATATTTTTACGAGAAATTACAATATTGTACGCAATATTAGGATTTTGAATACTTCTGTTATTGAATTTAAGCCTGTACCACATAGACGAAAGTTCACTGATTGTAGAAAGCAAGGAATCTTCGATTGTTCTTAGCTTAAGTGAATACTTGGTTTGGAAAAGGAAGTTTGCCTCAGAGAATATCAGGATATTACTTGATCGATTTGTTTGTTCTCTTTTTTTCCCACTCGATTTTACCAAAACTGCATTATTTAACAGGCTCAAATTCTGGGCGTTAGGACTGCGTACAAGCCGTTCTTGAAACTTTTAGTTGCTCCTGGATGTACCGTATAGGTGCAGGGAAAACGATTAAAATATATTTCTGCAGCATCTGATGTTTCTGACGATAGAAAGTCCCGAAATGTTTCAGTTGTGAGCTGGATATTTTATCTATAAGAGTGCAATACTGTACATTTTAAGCACATTATTGTAAATTTTAACAAAACTTTAGCTCTAGGCTTTGTACAAAATTTATAGTTGCAAGACTAATTTTTTTTAATTACAAGAATCAATGCAAAATGTAACATGGAATTCTTAAAGTACTGTTTGTGTTCTTGGAAACGGATATCCACGCTCAGCACAGGGTGTTAGCAAAGATGATATCGCCGGAGGGAACACGGAGCCTTGGACAGGAGAAGCCAGAAATGGGACAGCAAGTGGGGTGCGGCCGCTTCCCGGAGAGCCAGCGAAAGGGAGAACGAGGAGTATTGTCGTGGCTGTCGGAGTGGATATATCGAGACAGCGTAGTTAACATTACAGATATCCGAATAAATTGCAATTTTCTCACTCATGTTTAATGAAGACTGTCTCATTTGCTACACCGCATTTTCTGCCGGGCTTTCGTGACTCTCTGTAACAGAATATGAAAAAGGTAGTGAGAGCTGGAGGGTAGAACCTACAGGGGACCTGAATAGCAAGTTCCGTACAGGCAGAATTTTTAAAACGCACAATAAGTTCTGATTTCAATAATTAGTTTACTTATATGATATCTTGCTGAAGTTAATACTGCTGCAGGTAGTGCAAATACGCTTACGTATGGATACAGCAGGTCAGACAGAGCATTTAAAACCGCAGAGATGAAAAGCTGATAAGAAAAGGTATTTAATTCTTAAATGCTAATAATTTGTCGGTGATGGAGTGTTGCAGTAAACGTTCCAGCAGTGTTAGTCTCTTGAAACTGAATACGCCCAGAATAAAAAACAAAAGAAAACGAAATGATGGAAAGAAAGTTTTTCAATCCTTGGCCTCTTTGATCGTAGGACCCTTTGAAAACAAAAGTGCTTAGAAGCATCTAGTGAGACCATATGTATTTTAAATGGGCACTTACTCACATCGGTGAAATCTTATCCAGATGAATATAAAATTCATTAATGTGAAAAGGTACAAATTTTTAAAAATTTTAGCGCAGTGCCATCGAAAACCGAAAACATATTTTTTACTTTCAGTAAAGATTATAAAATAACTATAATTTGCATTGTCCCTATTTTGTTATCTTCAAAATCTTGAAGAGTATTGAGTTACAAAACTTGTAGTAAAGTTAATGTTTATTCAAAGAGTACTATACCGTGCAAATTAATTGGGACAAGCTATTTTATTCTCACAATTGTAATGTGATCCCCAGTTGATGTCGGAAACCCACGTAAACCGGTTTTATCAGCTGTGAGGTGGTGTGACTGTTAGAACTTGATAGTAAGAATGTGGTTTGACCGGTTTTAAACAGGAAATAGGCACTTCAGCTTCAGTTGTGAGCTTTCGTGTGTGACAGGTGGATGTTAGTTTTTGCTCTCTGTGAGTATGTGTTGCTTTCTTGTACTGAAAAATGGATATTTCCCCAAGGAAGGGTGCAAAAATAATTGCTCTGAAGGATCACTCTTCTATGACAGTGAGAGATATCACTTCTGCAGTTGGTGTAGGCAAATCAAGTGTATCAAGACTGGTTACGCGATACAATGCATCTGGATCATAGTCTTCAAAAAGGAGAGCTAAATGTGGAAGAAAACGAAAAACAACTCAACGAACCGATAAATATCTAATCAGAAATAGTAAAATGAATCCAAAAAAAAAAAAAAAAAAAAAAACAAGCACCCACCTTCAAAGAAATTTATTTGCTAGTGGTTGTGATGTTAGTGATTCAACTGTACGCCGTAGGCTTCTGGATGTTGGCCGGAAGGCAAGAAGACCAACGAAAAAACAATATTTGAATGCGAAAATGTAGATAAAACGTTTAGCATGGGCCAAAAAATATAAATCATGGACTGCTGACGACTGGAAAAGGGTAATTTTCAGTGATGAAACTCATTTATTTGTGCAGGGTTACCAAGCAAATGTCGTTAGATGAAGCATCTGTGAACTCTTAAGACCTGACCATGTCAAACAAACTGTAAAACACCCTCTGAAACAGATGTTTTAGGTCTTTTTCACATCAAATGTGGCACTGAAAGCTTAGTCCCTGTTCAAGGTATGATAAATTCAGCCACGTACGTAGAAATACTGCAAAGTAGGATTGTTCCAATCTTGCAAACATTTGACGGGACATTTCAACATGACTTGGCCCCATGTCACAATTCGAAATTGGTCAAGAATTGCATGCTGGAAAATCAAATTCATTTGCTTAATTGGCCTGGAAATTCACCAGACTTAAATCCCATTGTGGAATATTTTGAAGAGAAGTTTAGGTAAAATGGACTGTACAACCAAATAACGCATGATAACGAATGCTATGAAAGTGTGGTTCCACGATTATGAAGTCAAAAATATGTGCACTCAATTAGTGGAGTCAATGCCAAAACGAATTCAAGAATTTATTTCTGCTAAACGAGGTCATACTTCATACTAATACAGGTATTTATCAGTGTATATCAAGGCATAGAATGATATAAAGGCATAGTTTTGGAAAAAAGAGTGATTTTTTACTTTGTCCCAATTAATGTGCACAGTATAGTACCTTTTTTTTTCAAGATTTTTAAAATCACGTCATGAAGTCTGAAACAGTGGGATTATTATTAGCCTCCTAAATCACGGAAACCATTTAAAAGAAACACCATTGAAAAAGAGATCGATGCTGTTTTACCCTGCTAATGTGTTCAGTCTACCTACAGCATTCAGTAGAAATCATTTCCCAAGTATAAGGAATTACTTAAAAATAGCGCATTTTCCCCTTAGACTAGTTAGCAGCAAGCTTAAATGCCACCAATTAGAAGACTGGTCATTTCTAGATTTCTGCAGAGCATCTCTTCTACTGTAATGTTCTTCAGTACAGCAAATCGCTAATATTCTCCTTCAAACAATCATTTCTAGCCATCACGATCATTAAAATCTGAGAAATCCGAAGAGAAAATATAAAGCAAAGGAGAAGGGCTAGGAAAGGGGGAAAAGAGTTCTTTTTCTGGATATGGTGTTAAACGGGGATCTGCTGAACAGGTGCTTTTGCTAATTGTGCTGTCGACCCGCGCCATTTGCCGCAATCCATCATGAACCCACGCCAAAACAAGAACGGAAAAAAACAAATGGGATTTACGCTTCCTCTATCCCCTTCTCTCTCCCGTTTTGCAAAGGATAGCACAAAATGTTCTGTGCGTAGGGAAGCCTGGATTCTTTAAAATTCGCAGCTGAAAACCAAAACGGATTACTAAAATGCATGTGGCTTCCTAAAGACTGTGCGTTCTTCTTTGTTTATCAGTAGGTAGCTCTTTGGTCAAATATTCCCACACCAGTTGTGTGCAACACATATTCGGAACGTTTAGGCGTAGTACAAATCTGCACTCACTTCGAGTGGGCAGTTAGCATGGAGACAAAATATAACGCCATTGTATTCGATTTATTAAAAGTAAATGACCAGGTTTACTCGTCAATAACTTCGGTTTAGTACTTTCATGGTGAAACAATTTCTCTAAAGTTAAATGGAGTGTCCGACACAGAAAAATAAGACGCTCAAAATTAATCCATCCATAAAAGAGCAGTAAGTGACATTTTTCTGACTTCCATCCACCTACATAGCAGAATGTTCAGATGCACAAGCAGCTGGACAATTTTCCAAAATATTTCCAGTTCGAGTTCTGGATAAGGCATGGGTGATATACTTATCCTACTGTGTTGGTTCTGTCTGTTCTCTGGAATCAGTAGCCCTAAAAGTATCGATTTTCATCCACCGATTTCTTTCATGGTGGTCTTCTGGCTCTCTTCCTGTATATTGGAATCCAGTCTAGTATTTCAGTTGTCCCAAGGTGGTCAGTTCGTCTAGCAATATGTCCAACCCATTGCCATTTCACGGAATTTTCCTTGATCATGATGTCATCAACTCCTTCATTTTCCTGATCCACGAATTTCTCTTCCTATCCTTCATGGTTGTACCAAGCATGTACCTCTCCATGCTACTTTCAGTAGTTTGCAGTCTCTGGATGTCGATTTTAGTTAAGGCTCGTATGTCTGACCCACAAAAAAGGACTGAAAGGATGCCCTGATTAAACACACTTCTTTTAAGGCGTAATGGCAAATTGCTCTTCAAAATTGTACTATTTCTTCTATAAACTATCCAACCAAGTTTTATACGCCTATTAATTTCTTCTTCGATGTGGTTCTCACTTGATATCTCTTGTGCACGGTAAATATACACTATCTACCAACAAGTAATTGGACACCCCTGCAATCGACGATATCTGCGGTCCTGATACACGTCACGGCCGCCTCCGTTAAATATCGTGTGGGAAACAACAACGCAACCAGTCGCATGCAAGATGCCACGCAGTTCGGAGCTCTCTGATTTCGAGAAAGGTGTAATCGCCTGGTATCACAGAAATGGCCGATCCATACGTGACATATCCAGCGAGTTGAAGTACCCAAAATAGACAGTGGCCTACGTGATTGGCAAGTAGAAGATGAGATGTGACTGTCGGAATGTGCCCCGACCCGGCAGAACCACAAAAGCTGGGAGTTAGAGACCGACGGGTGCTGGTCAGAAAAATTCGGAAGAATCGCACCAAATCGATGGGCCACATCCACGAGGAGTTTCAACAGGAATCCGGGAGTGTTCTTTCGATGAATACCATCCGTAAGGAAGCCCATCTGCTCGGTTATCATGGACGTGTTGCCGCCCACAAACCTTTGATCACCAAGTCCAATAGCGCTGCTCGGCTAACTGTAACGTATACTCTAGATTCACTTTCCTTTTGATTTTTACTATCTCTGGTTATTTTATTTTACTATGTAAATTATCTTCTTACTGAACGAGATGTTATTTCTCCCGCTGAATGAGATCTGGCAATGAGTGTGAGTCATGACGTGGTGGTAGCCAGTATAAATAGGCGCGTTCAACGATACCAGGGAGAGCTTTTGTTTGTGTTACGTGAGAGAGCTTTTTGTTGATGTGCGTAGGGAGAGCTTTGGTTATATGCGTAAGGAGAGCTTCGTTTATGTGAGTAGAGCTTCGTTCATGTGCAAGGAGCTACGTTTTATTGAGTAGCTGTGTGTCCGGTGAAGTGTATGTTGGATCATATCAAGAGTTTCCCTAATAAAAAGTTGTTTTAGTAAGTACGTTTTTCTCAGTTCATAGTTTTGTCAGACCTCTGTCTGGCTGTTAGGTTTATTTCATTAAGTGTTATTAGTAACAACCAGAATAAGACTTTATTCATCTTAATTACTACTACAACATTACTACCAGTTATAAGCTTGTTCATTATTATTACTACATTACTAGCAGGAAAGTTTATTCATGATATAATTAATAACACAAATACCATTAGAAGAAGTATTAGTAGAAAAAGCTTATATTCATTATAATTGGCGTCCAAACTTTTCTCGACCACGAGGTCTTGACAATTATTGCCCATGTCTTCCTTACCTGAGACAACTTCAATTTTTCACCCGAAATCAAATTTCGATGGTGATGGAATTAATTTCGACCATCTGCAAGAAGCCTGTGGGGCTCACTTTAAAAATAATGATTTCCAAATGCCCAGGCATTCTTCACAATTTCGTAATTCACCAGCTTCGCCGCCCCGGTGGCGCAGGGGTCTAAGCGATGGCCTCTGATCATTCGCCCGAACGGGGTCCGGGTTCGAATCCCGGTGAGGCATGGATGTTGTGTTTGTCTTACGGCACTGGCTCTCTCCCTTCCCTGGAACCAGTGACCCTAAATTAGGGACGGGCGACTGCTTATAGCCCATTGAGTTGCTCACGGTGGTCGTTAAACCTCCAATAAAAAAAAAAAAAAAAATTCACTAGCTTCCTATTACTCTGAGTCGCGGGTCGTACCTGAAGGAGTTCAATCCTCTCAGCGAAGCAGAATGCTTTTCCATTTCATGCCGCCTGCAGGGACAATTCATTTCAATGGTTTGGAGGGGTCCTTAAAATTCCTCGAGGATTTGGAAGATCATTTTGATCTATACAATATTCCTCAAGACTGCAAAGTGCAAATAGCAGGCACTTGCTTGAAGGATACCGCTAAGACCTGGTATCGGCAGTGGAGAGTGTCTAACCCGGATTCTCATTATGAGAATTTCCGAGCAGAATTTTTGGAAGTCTTTCCTTTCGGCCTCAGTCGAGCTAGCCTTGCACAACAACTTTTTTCTCGTCAGCAAGGACCCAACGATAGCCCTGTTGCATTTGCTTTGGAAAGAACACGCTTGTATAACTTATGGGATCCACATGCCAGTCATATCGACATGTTGGACACCCTATTGCTGCAGCTCGATCCATTAATACAGGATTTTCTTGAGGTTCGACACCCTGCTACAATTCATGAATGCCTTAGCCTCATACGAACTTATGAAGAGCGACACTGCAAACATGGTTCAACTCACCATGCTCGGGCACCCCGCGAGGCTTATTACGAATATCCTCAGCGGCATAATAGGCCTAATAACTTTCAACGCGAGCGTACACAAGTGCACGCCCAAGCTTCATACGTTCCACCGCATAGAAGAGTGGTACACCAACCGCTTGTTTCTGAACAATTTTCTGGATACCGTACAAAAGCACAGTATGCTCGACCCCGTTCCAATCCGCAGAATTCGGAACGTTTTTATGCTCAGGGCAATGATGATTTTTCTGCCCGTGCTGATGGAAGAAGTAATAGAAATGAAAATGTCAACAGACATGCGGAGTTCCCGCAGCAGTTTTCACGCAGTTTTCCTCATCGTGAAAATTTCCCCGATACCCGGCAGGGCCGAGGTTTCAGACCGCATGATAATCCAACCAGGAATCCTTTAAACTTCCAAAGGAAGTAGACCCAGGGTCCGTCCTGCTTCCTGATACCAAGCATTCTGACCCCAAAGCAGTATTAGTGACTGTCCAAACTCCTCTGTTGCCTGATGTGTTCTTGACAATTGAAGATATTATTGTCGAGACAAAGTTCGACACTGGTTCTGAAATATCAGCCCTAAATACGAAGTTTTGCACTGAAAGTTTTCCTGCAATACTCGTTCTGCCTGCGACGCAGTATTTGCGAGGTGCAAATAACGAAATTTTCAGTATCACAGGAACTGTCACATTATCTCTAGGACTGGGAAAGGCTCGTTTTACGCATTCTTTCCTGCTTATAGACGAACTACCTGTTAAATGTCTAATGGGAATAGACTTTATCAATACTTTTCAAGTTACCCTGAATTTCGTACAACATGTTATTTCCTGAACCTGTCGAAGTGATTCCTACGGAGCCTATATATATAACGAGTTTGTTATTGAGTAACCAATTGAATGAGAGGCAACGAAACTAGCTTTCTCTACTTTTGAAGGAAAGCCCAGGTTTATTTTCTGACCAACCTGGTTTCACACAGGTGGTTTATCATGTCATTGACACTGATGGTTCGAAACCGATAGCGACGAAACCTTACCCTTGTGCTCTCCATAAGAAACAGGAAATGCAACGTCAAATTTCTGAGATGATTAAACAGGGCATAATAAGGGAATCAACAAGCGCCTGGGCTGCTCCTGCCTTTCTGGTTCCAAAGAAACAACCCAATGAATTTCATTTCGTGACAGATTTCCGCAAGCTCAACCAAGTCACGAAAACGATCAATTATCCACTACCTGTCATGTCGCATATTTTGCATGACCTGCCATCAACTAAATGGATGTCAACTTTGGATTTGGCGAATGGATATTGGCAGGTGGCGGTACATCCAGACTCCGTCGATAAAACAGGCTTTGTGACTCCTTTTGGGGCTTATGAATACCTGCGTATGCCCTTTGGACTAGCTTGTACATCTGCTACTTTCCAAAAGCTTATGGATACGGTTCTCAGACCTGTTCTGGGTCCCCATGTGCATGTATATTTGGATGACATTATTATTACATCCGAGACTTTTGACGAGCACCTTTCTCTGCTCAAACAGGTGTTCAAACTCATATAGAATGCTGGCTTGACGCTAAAACCTAGTAAATGCCAGATTCCGAAGGACGAGATTGTATATCTGGGGTTGAAAATCTCTCCCCACGGCTTATTTACGGATAATGAAAAAATTAGGCCTTACGTTGACTTTCCTCGGCCTAAAACAGCAAAAGAACTATCACGCTTTCTGGGAATGACCGGATGGTATCAGCAGTTCGTCTCCGCTTATGCTACAATCTGTGAGCCATTGTATGCTTTGAAACGTAATTATGCTATGGGGGTGTTTCTCCTGGTATGGCACGGGACCCTTGTTCGCAATTTCCGGTAGACTCAACGCCGAGACCTGCTGCACCATTTTGGATGACCATGCGCTTCCTACGTTGTGGCACTATTACGGGGGGTGGGGCATGTTACTTTCGGGATGACAATGCTACCTGTCATGTTGCGAGGTCCACCATGGCTTGGTATGGTGACAATGGGGTTAATCGAATGTACTGGCCTGCGCAGATCCCGGACCTTAACCCTATCGAGCACCTCTGGGACGAGTTGGAGCGTCAACTTAAGGGGTGCCCCCACCGTCCGAAATCGGTGAAGGAACTGACCTGTCTTTTCCAAGCCGAGTGGAAGAAAATACCACTAGCCGTTGTACAACGACTAGTTGAGAGTATGCCCCGGAGGGTCGCAGCTGTAGTTGCCGCTCGTGAAGGCTCCACCAACTATTGAAGGTGAATAAACTTCGTTTTCTTTGCTACCACAGGTGTCCAATTACTTGTTGGTAGATAGTGTATGTATTAGACATTCGTAGAATTGCTCCATCAATCGCTAAATCTGCAGTTCTTTTAAAAGCATTGTACATCAATTTTCTTTTCTGTAAGTTTGTCAGTCCACTTTTTTACTCTTGTCAGTGAACTCCTAGACAATATTCTGCAGCTCAGGTACTTAGAAAAAAGACTGTCGTCAGCAAAACGAGAAGGTTCGTTAAATAATATTCGTTAAATTTTATCCTCTTTTCTTCCCAGTTCAATGATTGAAGACAATGTGCATTGAAGAGCGTGGGAGATATGGTGTCACCTTTTTTACCCGTGCTGTATCCTCGAACAGTCGAACCTTTGCATTTAGCATTTTTATAGATGTTAATATTATTCACGTATGCATATTCAATACTGCAAGATTGCAAAGACATTATAACTGTTGATGGTGTAACGGAAACAAAAGCCTTTTCATGATCAATAACAGCCATAGAAATTGGGCGTTCATACTCATTCGCTTTTTCAATTACTTCTCTCAGTGCATATGCATGATCTATAGTGCTGTAACCACTCCTCAAACCAGGTTCTTATCTTGATTGAGCCATATCCAGTGTTTCCTTCAAGCGATGGGATAGTACCTTAGTGTATAAACAACTGATAGGAGACTGATGTGTCTGTATTTCCCGAGATCGTCAGTGTCCCCTTTTTTTATGTAGCAGGATCATTGTAGAATTGTTACAATAATCAGGAATCGTTTTTTTATTGAGACATCTAGCGAAAACTTGGAAGTGTAGTTCCTATTTCTCAACGGGTTTTGTACAATGTCCACATGTATTCCATCTTGTCCGGAAGCTCTTCCCCGATTCATGTTCTTAATTGCATGTGCGAAGTCTTCCAGGGGGATTAGAGGAACTTCGGTTCTGGTACATTTCTTTATATCGTAGCTGGAAATATACATCATTCCTATCATATGGTTTAGTGTAGAACTTTTTAACTTTAGTCAAAATTTCGCTACGGTCCTTTATTACAGCACCATCGTTTTTGAGATCCAAAATCTGTTTACTTCAATCACTGAGATGTTCCTCTGCTTTCTGCAACCTTTGGTAGTTTTCAATTGCTTTTTTCACTAGTTCACAATTGAATATCATTATGTCTCCAGTGACACTTTTTCACACTGTCTTGTATAGCTCTACTTTTTGCACTGTGGAAGTTACATTTTATTTGTTTATCTTCATTTCCCTTCTCTTTTGCATCACGTTTTGTTTGTTTTGATGTTTTCTTCATATGCAATTTGCTCTTAGCACCACCTCCTTTTTGTCCCTGTTTCCATATAAGGGCTTCGGTAAGGTTTCTGCTAACTCCAGAGATGTCTACGTCTTCCATTAGACCTGCCAGTGCTGAGAATCAGTTTCTCAGTTTTAATTTGAGTTTTATGATTACTTTTAAGGCTTGAAATGGCAACATATTTCATTTGCTTTATTAGCTTGAAACGTTCAAGTTTTGTATTAAGGCGCATCTTACATATCACCAACATACAGTCACTACCTGTGTTTAACCAGATTAGCGCACTGCAGTCTTCAATGAGAAATTTCTAGTTACACATAAAAATCTATTTCACTTTTCATCTCATTGGGCTGTCTTCATGTACATTTCCTATGTGGCTTTTTCTTGATAATTGAGTTTATGATGAAAAATCTTTGTCTCTGCAAACTCTACAAGTGTATTTTCCCACTGGATTCTGTTGCCATGACGGAATGTACCTACTGAAGTTTCATTTTGCTGCTGTTGCCCTATTTTTGCATTAAAATAATCCACAATGTTATTCAAGTGTTGCTTATACTTGTTATTTAGAAGCCGAATTTTCTTGTAAAACTCTTCGATTTCTTCATCACGATGCCAAATCGTGTGTGCGTAAGCTTGAATGATTTGAAGCGACTTTTTTTCTTGTTTTTTTCGAAAGTTAGATAATGATTTGTGCAGCTCTGTCTGAGGAACCTTTGACTTCCTAAACTTTGTCTTTAGGTTTTTGTTAATTATAATTCCAACACCACTAGTTCTGACAGACTTTCTCAAAGATTTCCACTTTTCAATTCTATAAGATCCTCCGGTTTTCTTCTAATTTATCTGAGCCCGAAGACATCCCACTTGATCCTATGCAATTCCTCCACCAATTCAAGATCCCTTGAAGCAAATGACAGATCTCGTCAAATGGCAGCCCAGACCGGTCCTCCTGTTATTCTCAGTACCCTCTGCCTTGATGTCGCACAGGCCGCCGCCCTTGGCAAGGTACATTCCAGCAGTTTGAGACTACGGACCATTGAGTAGGCTGTGCAGTCATTTGGATATTTGGTATAAGTTTGGCCATAACGCATCATACTGTCCAAGCGCGGTAGTGAGTGTGGTTAGTATTTCCTCTAATCCCGGTGGTAGAGTTATACCGCTACGGGATGGTGGTCAGAGCCCCTTCAGTGGCTGCACGATGCATGGGAGATCGGCAGATGAAATTTGAAAGCATGCGGGTGCGACACGGAGAATAGCGCAAGATTTTGAGACCACTTTGAGACCTCTATCAAGCAGTGGATTGATAATGATTGACAATGATGATATATATTTATAAATAACCACAAGCAACACCTCCCGAACATGTACATGACAGCAAATGAACTCCAGACCACAGCAAAAGAAAAAAAGAACGATAAACGTTACCCAAAGGTCACACTGCAAAATTATAAAATACCAATAATGAAATGTAAAACCCAAACAAATATAATATCAAATGGCTCCGAACCCCCGAACCACTCTTCAGGGAAAGACACCCGGGAGCCCGGAGCCAGTCAGGCTCGGGTTTCATGAGATAACCTGATACCTAATTTAAAACAAAGCTGTGGTTGCAACCGAATTTGGACTTGCAAAATTTATTGGCCATCTGTCTTTTTTACCCGAACCCTCAAAGTAACACAGCAATAGAAGTATAACTAAACATAACACCACTGAAATATGTCAAATCTACAATAATCTCTTAACTTGTCTTCTTAATGGACAAAACATACTGAAACATAGAATGTCAAGGACATACATATATAAATGCAAAATAAACATAGCTCATGCTCCCCTCGTATGTATCCATTTCGTGTGAAATACGGTTAACTTGCCATATGAGGTAAGGCCACGTCTACTCTCGAAACCAACTCAAGTAGATCCACTCAGCAAGGGTATGTTCGTAAAATCTTTGTATTTCCAATAGACACGCCCACCACCAAAGATCCAAATGAAGCACAGAAAACCGTCCAAAGGAAAGACCTCAAATGTGGAAGAAAGTAAAGCTTATTGTTATAATTCTCCGGGGCGACTCGGAGGAAAAATCTTTTTTATTGTGGCCCTAAGAAATTGGTTAATTCGAAAAGTTTCAAGTGACTATGTTACAAATTCAAATTTTGTATGAAAAAGTTTGATTAAAAATATTTAATAATTTACTAAAATGTGAATAACAGAATTTATAGGGATAACCATTCTTTTTAAAGTTAAAAAAAGAAATTTTAACTGTTTTGTAGTACTGTTTTTGTTATTACATATCCTAGTGATCCGAAAAAATTGTAAAATTATAATATTTCTATGTATGGATCCAATAATTCTGGAAGACCAGGAACTTAATAAATTAGGACAAAATGTAAAATAAGCTCTCTTGTCATAAACATCCGTTAAAAATCTCCCTCGTCATAATGATTTCCATATCCAGAAAAGCAACTGTGAAGTCCTTACCGGTTTCTGTCAAAACCAGTTTCTCGGGGTAACAGGACTGAATATCGAAGCTAAAACCTTCCGAGCAAAAACTTGTTCATCATTACACCGATTGATAAATGTGGTGGAAATTTTGCCTTTATATGCAAGAGATTATATTATGAAATTCTCAACAAGGAAATGAATAATGAGAATATTTATCAGAAAGATGAAGGGACTGAGGTCAGGATTGTTCAAAAAAGAATACTAAGCTATTTCAGATTATTAGGAATTAGAGAATATAAATTGGAATTTCCATATATTTTTACAGTGCCTAAATTCCACAAAAAGCCAGTTGGATTCAGATTTATCACTTGTGGGACAAATTCTTATAATAACAAAGTTGGAAAACGTTTTTTGGAATTACTGCAGAGAGTTTTCGATATGATCCAATCTTCAACATGGATTATTAATGACAACAGAAAGGTTATTGAATTCATGAGAAAGAATCCAGGATTCAGGGGTGTAATATAAACATTTGACTTCAACAATCTGCTTACATCTATTAGCCTGAAGGATTTAAGAAGGACAATGGACTGGTCTTTTAAGAGATACGGGCAATATATGGAGATCAGTAGTGGATATTGGAATTTATTATGTAATTTCTGTATATTCCGTAATTACATCTACAATGGTAAAAGACTACTGATACAGAAACAGGGAATTGCAATGGGCACATCATATTCTAGTTAACTTGCCTACTTGTACCTACACTTTTATGAAAAGAATGTTGCAGTTAATGGCATTGTTAAGTATAGATATATTGACGGTCTTATAAGGTTTTGTTCGGAAGGTTGTAGCTTCGATATTCAGTCCTGTTACACCGAGGAACTGGTTTTGACAGAAACCGGTAAGGACTTCACAGTTGCTTTTCTGGATATGGAAATCATATTACGACGAGGGAGATTTTTAAAGGATGTTTATGACAAGACAGGTTATTTTACATTTTGTCCTAATTTATTAAGTTCCTGGTCTTCCAGAATCCCTGGATCCATACATAGGAATATTATAATTTCACAATTTTTTCGGATCACTAGGATATGTAATAACAAAAACAGTACTACAAAACAGTTAAAATTTCTTTTTTTAACTTTAAAAAAGAATGGTTATCCCTATAAATTCTGTTATTCACATTTTAGTAAATTATTAAATATTTTTAATCAAACTTTTTCATACAAAATTTGAATTTGTAACATAGTCACTTGAAACTTTTCGAATTAACCAATTTCTTAGGGCCACAATAAAAAAGATTTTTCCTCCGAGTCGCCCCGGAGAATTATAACAATAAGCTTTACTTTCTTCCACATTTGAGGTCTTTCCTTTGGACGAGTTTCTGTGCTTCATTTGGACCTTTGGTGGTGGGCGTGTCTATTGGAAATACAAAGATTTTACGAACATACCCTTGCTGAGTGGATCTACTTGAGTTGGTTTCGAGAGTAGACGTGGCCTTATCTCATATGGCAAGTTAACCGTATTTCACACGAAATGGATACATACGAGGGGAGCATGAGCTATGTTTATTTGGATTTATATATGTATGTCCTTTACATTCTATTTTTCAGTATGTTTTGTCCATTAAGAAGACAAGGTAGGAGATTATTGTGAATTTGACATATTTCAGTGGTTATATGTTTAGTTTTACATCTATTGCTGTGTTACTTTGAGAATTCGGGTAGGAAAGACAGATGGCCAATAAATTTCGCAAGTCCAAATTCGGTTGCAACCACAGTTTTGTTTTAAATTAGGTATCAGGTTATCTCATGAAACCCGAGCCTGACTGGCTCCGGGCTCCCGGGTGTCTTTCCCTGAAGAGTGGTACGGGGGTTCGGTCCATTTGATATTATATTTGTTTGGGTTTTACATTTCATTATTGGTATTTTATAATTTTGCAGTGTGACCTTTGGGTAACGTTTATCGTTCTGATTTTTCTTTTGCTGTGGTCTGGAGTTCATTTGTTGTCATGTACATGTTCGGGAGGTGTTGCTTGTGGTTATTTATAAATATATGTGCTATTCACTCTTGTTTTCCATTTTGCTTGGTAGCAGAGTGGTATGGGCATGTATCAAAGGAAAATAATTTATATTTATATATATATATATATATATATATATATATATATATATATATATATTCTTAGAGCCCTCTGCCTTCATGTCGCACTAGCCGCTGCCTTGGCCAGGTACATTCCAGCTGCCGGAGATTGAGGGCCAAGATTTAAGTTGTTAAGAGGTTTGGCCATAACTCACCACGCTGGCCAAACGGGTTGGTGAGTGTGGGATAGCATTTTCTCTAATCCCGATGGTATAGTTATACCGCTATTGGCGGTCGTTAGAGCCCCTTTAGTAGGAACAGGATGCACCACGAGAAGGCGGGGTTGACATTTGTCAAGGAGAGGCTGAATTATGTTGCGTATCACCTGACCTGGAACAAGACAAACCGTTGTGGAAGAAACTTGGGGAGACCTTCGTCGAGCAGTGGATTGATATTGGTTGACAATGATGATATGTGTCCGTGTGTGTGTGTGTGTGCGCGCACGCACGCACGCAAAGCAATTTCAAAATGTTAAATATTATTGTAAAAATTGTAAAATTTGTAAGCCACCAACACGAAGTCACAATAAAGGAAAAAAAAACACAATTTTATATAGCGATGATTTATAGTGTAAGGCATACCTACATTAACACTTTGCTTACTACCTTAAATCTATGTGTACTTTGACTTCTGTATTAATTTTTTATTCTGATTTCATTGTAAAAACTAGGTTAAGAAATTATGTATGACTTTATGTTTTAATACAGTAGATTCCGGTTAATCGGGATACATCAGGGATAGAACACTTTGGCCCAATTAAGCTGCTGCCCCAATGATGCGAAGCTTTATCCCAAAGAGCTAATTTGGGATGTTCTTCAAGAACTGTGCCCAATAAACGGCTGCCCAGATTAACCAGAATCCTCTGTATATGAACAAAAAGAAATCCTTACGTGTTAAATACAGGTAGTAAATCTGAATAGGATTTTGTTTTATAGTCAACACTCCAATTACATATTCTTTACTTATAAAGAATCGCTCTTTTCAAGACACTGTTCCCCCAAGCTGATTTAGCAATAGTGCCGACAAAGTATTCACTAATACTTGCTTGTTTTAAACATTTTGAATTCAGAGAAAAAAGATAATTATTGACATTATTTAGTAAACTTTTAGGTTGATCATCTATTTCATGGCTGCAAAAAAGAAGAAATAAAATCAAAAACAAATCGCTGTCTTTGTTCTCTCGAAGTTGAAAAATACCGGGTTGCATATAAAATGATCTAAAACCGCTCCAGTGTGGTAGCACATTACAATACGTATTTAAAAACACGAAATACATCTGTAACTCTGCAAATATTATCACACGTTTTACCTTGAATAAGTTTTAGTTCGAGTTTCCACTTGATGCTTTGAATGAAATATACCCGTAAGTGCGATAAAAGTAAAGGATCACTGCAAGTTTCTTAAATTTTGCAAATTGGTTTTGCTTTCTGGTGCTTCTTTTTGCACGTGTGTATTTAGCTTGCTCAGAAGTGTGTATAAAATCCCCATACTTGGAACTGGCTTTAATTCCTGAACAGATTTCAGGGTTTTGCTTTTCTTCTGATAAAACAACTCAAATGATTATTTCGAAACTATGTGCATATCCTCTGAATTCCTTTCAAATCGTTAAAGTAAAACACCATTCAAAAGATCAAAGATTTGTCAATGAAGAAATCTTTAACTACGAATTCGGTTGCGAAACATTCAAAATGCCAAATTTCTTTCGTTTCTGTGCAAAATAAAAACACTCTTTTGATTTCTACGTACCTTGCAGATAGAAAGAAAAGCCTAGAATAAAACAGCCTCCTAGAATGTCTTTAACATCAATTGGAATCCAGGCAAAACAAAAGAACAGTTGCACAGCACTCGGAAAATGCTTACTAGTACTGCTCAAATTATTTCAGGGAATCAGTTTTTTATCCTTTTCCAGAAGTCATGATCACCCTAATTATTCTTCCGCTTTATAGTGAGAACTTTACCTCTTACAAGGTATCATATGCACACATGGAAGAAAGAAAAGAAAGAAACAGAAAGCAAAACCGCTAGGTTGAGCTTCACACTGTCCACCGGGAGAGCGTAAAATACTAGGCTACTGCGAAACAAACTGAAATTTCTATTTTGACTAGTATAGAAAGTAGGTGAACTTTGTAAATGTCTACGTGCTGAATTTGAATACCAACATACAATTCTTCTATCATCCCTGGTTTTCTAAGTATGAAATATAAATATTTAGATTATAATTTCATGTGAACTTAGCGCATAAGTAAAAATGTAGTTATTTCAAATTTCAAAGGCCTTCCTTGAAATTTTTTCACTTACATCGAACAACAGAGACTCAGAACCAGCAAACACACTGGAGTTCTACTAGGATGGGCGTCGTTATTCTATGCAGGAAACGTCCTACGGGAAATGCTTGCCATGTTCGATTATGACGACATCCAAATTTGGAGAAAATGCTTTTGTTTCTGAGCTCAACACTCCTATGAGCATCTGACGTACATATAAGGGGTTGCTCCTTTCGAATTCAGAAATGCCGCCCCGGTGGCGCAGTGGTCTAAGGCGTTGGCCTTTGATCATTCGTCCGTAAGAGGTCCGGGTTCGAATCCCGTCAGGCATGGATGTTGTGTTTGTCTTACGGCACTGGCTCTCTCCCTTCCCTGGAACCAGTGACCCTAAATTAGGGACGGGCGACTGCTTATAGCCCATTGAGTTGCTCACGGTGGTCGTTAAACCTCTAATAAAAAAAAAAATTCAGAAACTTTGGTACCAGGAAAAGGATAGAACCAAAAGCGTAGGAAAAACACACAGCACAAGTCTATTAACCAAATGAAACTTCCTTATGAGCACTCGGCCACCGGAGTAGCTTTACGGGAAAATACATTTAAACAGGGCTGAAAAAAGAATATTTAATGCCATATCGCATCCCAGTTCTTTCTGTGAATGTAGCTCGCACGCACACACACACACGTTGCATGTCTTCCGCAAGATATCTCTTACCGCGACTTCAAAAACTCGGGGTTTAACGATATTATTTTGATATCCCATGCTTTAAAATGTCTTCTACAGAATACATAAGTGCACACGTTTTCTTTGGTCAGAAAAGAAGCTATCTTCAATTTTTGCATCAATTATGCACAGGTACTTGCTCTTTATATTTTCCTGAAACAAAATTTAATGTGGTGCCTCCCGTTGCAAAAGGACGTTTTTCAGGCTTTAAAAAGTGAGTACGTAAAAAGCTCTTCCATCCTGTCAGGAAACACTATTGTACTGGCATTTTTGAGCTTCATCGTGGGGGAGGGGTCTTAGTCCGATTAATTTACTTGCATAAAACAAAATATTTTTTTTAGCCGAGTTACATCCCAGTAAAAAGTTCTAATCACTTTTACTATCATCAGGTACAGATCTCACTACTGATGGAAAGTTTCAGCATTTTACTCCATGTTTCGATTTTACACGAACGTTAGAGATGTTTGTTAAACAAGATACTTTATCCATACGAATGGATAAAGTCATAATCCAGATACTCTATCCATACCAATGGGATAAAAAATGGTATTGACGAAATTGTGTCCTTTGATCAACCTCTCAAATACCCAGCCACACGCTTTTATGTGAAAAGTCCAGTTATAGTCCTGATCTACAACTCAGCACCCTAATTGTTAATACGCTTCCTTAGTCAGAGCAGTGAATTCTTGTATTACGTATTTTAATGTGGATTCGTTAGTAAAATGGAAAACAACTACACTGCTCTTACTTCTACGCCACATCGTACGAACTCAGTGACCAAAATCATGCAGCTTACAATTTGTGCAAAAATAAAGAAGCAACTACACGTAAATGCACTCTATACAGTCCCTGTAAAACGCAACACCAAGCAAAAAGTTCTCAAACGCTAAATCACATGGGTTACTAGACGTGGCACTCTGTACATCTGGTTCTCCCTTTTCATGGTAGTGCGATGACACTATACAAATAACATCATCATATCGGACAATCGCAGGTCCACACACATAAGTCACAAGATGTGATGACGTAATCCTTGAACTCCTACATGTCATGGAGAGTGCCAAACTTCAGTTGACGAAATCTAACTCAAATTTGATGATTTCTACTGAATAAAACCAATTTCCTTAAAGATCGTCCAGGTGATGGAAAAGTTCGTATGCTATTTCACCTTCAATACAAACATTTGCAAAAGAATCACTTACTTTTTTCTTGTACAGACATTGTACTTCTTTAATAAAATCCATATAGTCCCGAATATTGGTTCGAAACCCAGAGCAAGATATGTTTGTCGTGTTCGTACCTCTGTTTCGCTCCCTACCCTGGAAGAACTAGCTCGCTATAAATTAGGAATTGGTTACTCCTTACAGACTAAGATGTTCTGGGGAGCTTTAAATCCGGAGCGACAAAAAGTGATCCATACTAATAATATATGCACAACTGGCATTAGTCGTGGTGCACGAGCAATTACGAAAGAAATGAAACCTGAAACTTTTTCATGAAAAACTTATACTTAAAATGATTTGAGTTGCAAAACTATAGCGATGAGGAACTTAGTTCAAGCGTTTAACTCTTTAATATACACTAAAGAAGCAAATTATTAGGAACATCCAACAGCAATCAGACACGTAACATCCTCACTTACGAGCGCAACTGTGACGGTGAGAAGGCTTTATGTACAGCTCACTGCAAAGAGTTCTGAAATGCACGAAGCGGAGATAACGCCAACACAGTAAAGACTCGTGAATTAAGCGAATTTGAAAGAGGCATAATAGTGGACTCTAGGCTAGTAGTTACAAGCATCTCAGAAACGACAAACCTTCTCGGCTATGTAAAACCAACGGTAACGAGAATGCACAACTAGTGATACACAAAAACATAACAAGTAATCAACGGTCTTGTGGACGGAAAGGACAGGTCGATGCTCAACGGAAACGGGGGCTGGAGATGACGGTACGAGGTAACAAGCGAGCTCCGTTGCGTTAAGGAACTGCGTAGTACAAGAGAGGTACCAAGAGGAGAATTTCAGCATATGCAGCCGGCTGCACATTGGTAAAACATAGGCTATAACAGCAGTCGTACCCTTCAGGTAACGCTTGTCTCTGTTAAATATCGAGAATATCGTCAGCAGTGGGCACGGGAGTACTAAAAATGGAACCTTGACGACAGGAAAAATGTCAACTGGTCATATGAACCAGGTTTTCGGTAAACACACGACGATGAACGAGCCACAATATGGCGACAGCAGCACAAAACGACGTACCCCAGCTACCTAGCGTTACCTGTACAAGCTGGTTGAGGCACTGTAATGGTCCGGGGTCTGTTTTTGAGGCTGTATTGGGTTCCATAATACTTCCTCTGGAACAGCATATGGATGCAACGAGGTATCTTAACATCATTGCCGATCAAGCACACCAGTACATGTGAACGGTGCTTTTAAATAGAAAGGGTTACTTCCATTAGAACAATGCGCCATGCCACAAAGCTCGGATCGTCACACATTGATTCCAGTAGCACAAGAAAGGCATTAAAGTTCTCAAATGGCACATACAGCCAGCAGATCTTAATCCAATTGAGCATCCATCGGATGAGATGGAGATAGCCATTCGTAACAGTGATCCTCCTCCAACGATTATTCCGCAATTGGCAGACGGCATCACATCCTAAATCAATGAAGGAATAAATAGTCCTCACAATACATGGGAAATCGATAGAATATTCAAAGCAAACAGAATATAAATCCTGAATATTCTTGTAACATTCACTGGTCATCCATGTAATACCTCTCAGAAAACTTGAAAATTTCATCACCCTGGATAGAGAATCGAACTCGCATCTCCCGATTTCCCATACTCACTAGCGTACTTAAACGGAAATCGGGAGATTTCCGCTTCAGGGCGATGAAATTTTCAAATTTTCTGAGAGGTGTTGCATGGATGACCAGTAAATGTTAAAAGCATATTAAGAATTAATGTTCTGTTTGCCAGATCGAATCAAAGCTGTTTTGAAGAATAAAAGCGGCCAACACGTTAATAGGTAGATGTTATGATAATATGCTACTTCAGTGTACTCTCCACATTTTTTCTTAATAAAAACACACATAAAAGGATAACATTTGTTTATTGGTCATGTTGCAATAGTAGAAATCTCAGATTTTTGAAAGCAAATCGTGCGTTACTCTGGATACACACAGCGTGCATATCGGAAATCAAACTTCAGCTTTCTTCAATTGAATATGTTATGAACTTGTGCAGGCAGATGGAAATTTTCTGTACATGATTCTCACAATGGATTTCTTGCTGAACGAGTGTATTTTCAATGAATATCTATACACAATGAATTTCTTCATATTATAAAAATAATATAAATCTCATGGCTTAAGATATACCTGTATATCATACTTAAGAATATACGAGTAAAAAAAATATCGACATCACGTATACAGCAGATGTTTGACGATTCCGCGTCTCGTTTGGTTCGAACGTAATTCATGCTTTGCCCTGAAACAGTTCCTATGACTCCTGCTAGAGCTATTATAGGTTATAATGTCATAAACGGAATACATCGAAATTCTTTAACATGTAATGAAAAGACAAATACGTCCTCTGTAATATGTTATCCAAGGCATGTTTTCTTAGCTATGCCTCGCTGATGTAGTTTGCACTGGACATTTTAAAGTTCGAAAATGATTTTTTTTATTAAAGGTTTAACGAACACCGTGAGCAACTCATAAGCAGTCGTCCATTCCTCATTCAGGGCAACTGGTACACTATATTGACAAAATTAACAGGACACCCCATCAACAGCAAATGAAAGGATCCGCTGCGTTGTTAAGATGCGCGGTACAGCTGCAAACGGTATAAAAATAAGCCTGCAGCTGACCACGATGATATCGCACTGTGAGGTTGAGTGAAATGCCCCGGCGGGAGAGAACTGACTTTGAGATAGGAAAGATTGTTGCGTGTTATATTAGTGTTTTGTCCATAAGAGAAACCGAGAAGCATTTAAACATACCCAAGTCAACTGTTTTGAATGTACTGAACAAGTGAAAGACACATGGCGTGCCGGAAGGAGCAAAAAGTACCGGCAGACTAAAGAAAATCAGCGATAGAGGACTTCGAAGGCTCAGGAGGGTCGTTACAGCTAATCGACGGAGTACTGCACAAGACCTCAGTGTACAGGTGAGTAAAAATGCTGGAACCTCGATATGTACACATACCATTCGCAGAGAACTTCATTCCATGGGTTACCGTGGTCGTGTGGCTGCTCATAATCCTTTCATCTCCACTCGGAATGCTACTAGTTGAATCGAGAGTATACGTTACATAGTCGTTTAGAATGGTGTAAAGAACATTTATCGTGGACCGTAGATCAATGGAAATGTGTCCTATGGACTGATGAAACCAGAGACACGATCCATCAGTCTGATGGTCGTGTGTGGTTATGGCGGCAGCCGAGGGAACGCTAGTTACCACAGTGTACTGTACCTACGGTCAAGTTTGGAGCTGGCGGTGTACTCGTGTGGGGATGTTTTTCGTGGTATGGTCCGGGCCCATTGGCTACCGTGGACAAATCTGTCAACCAGCCCATCTACCTCCACATTCTGGACAATCATACCCTACCAACTCTGTGGCAATACTATGGAACCGAGCCTTGTTGATACCAGAAGGATGATGCAAGCCATAAAGCAGGGACTGTTACGGCGTGGTTTGACGATATTTCCGTATTGTGTGTGGACTGGCCAGCAAAGAGCCCTGGTCGTAATCCCATAGAGCATCTATGGGTTGAATTAGAGCGCCGCATAAGATGTTGGAACCAAGGCCTACTACTAAGCAACAGTTAGAGGCAACATTATGTACTGAATGGAAGCGCATACTTATCGCTGTGTTCCAAAACCTTGTCGAAAGCCTGTCTCGAAGCGTCTGTGCATGTATTAAGGCCAAAAGTGGACCGACACCGTACTAATATATGTCAATAAATGCTATGTTGTGTTTCTCTTCTAGGTGTCAGGTGACTTTTGTCAATATAGTGTATAAGCCTCACGGGATTCGAACCTGGACCCTTCTCGGATGAATTGTCATAAGCCACCTCTTAGACCACTGCTTTGAAACCTTTTACGGAAAATCTTGATAACCATTTCCTTTGTTTTTATGTTTTCCGTATCGGTGGCTGTGTAGTCAGATGCTCTGGTGTCTTGCTAGTTGTCCTATCTGCGCCCAGTCCCAAGTCCCGGATGAGACTGTGATGAACCTTTCCCACGGCCCTGGCAGTGGCCCGACAGGAACCAGTGGTCACAAATTAGAATGGGGGATTGCTGCTTATAGCCCTGAGAGCTGCTCACGGTGGTCGTTAAACCCAGGTAAAAAAAAATAGTGGCTTTTAGATCACGCTGTATTTTGATGACTGAAAACGGAGTTTCTGGAAAGTTTTTGTAATGCGAAAAACTGACGCTGTATACATTACGCTATTTCGCGGATCTGTTCAAGCCAATGAATTCTATAATGTACGTGTCGCCATATGCTAGTAAATGACTTGTAAATATTCTATATTTTGGCACAGCTTAAAGACACGAGGTGAACACAGTGAATATTTTAAGTACTCAAAATATATGTCAAAGAGCTAAGCGAAGTAGTAACGCTTTTACAAACCAGAAAAACCTTATTCTTCTCTAAAAATGTGCTAAGTGTGATCTTAATTAACATCCATTTCGAAAACAGTATTCATTTTGAAAGAAAAAGCAATTTATTTGATGAAAAGTGAACCACAGAATGATGAAGACTAAATGGAGAACGTCGCAAAAGTTCCGAGCTAGCAGAAGGGAAACAGAGGAACAAGGAAGTCGTCGGAAAGATGCTTGTAGAAATGTGTTGACTGCAAAAGACTTAAATTGGGTGAAAATAAAAACTATTATAAAGGAATGCAGAGAAGACTCAAAGCAATAAAAAGAGGATGGAAACCAGGCGACCCTGTGAGCTGAAAAAGTAACATGGGAAGTCAAAGAGAGAGCGAAAAACTACGTCGTACTGAACGAGAGAATAAATTAGCAAACGAGGGAACTTCACAGATTATTAGGAAACATATCTTGTAAACAAAGCGAATACACATAAAAAAAATTATCTGTCGATGGAAGGGCCAAGAGAAATGAAAACTTAGCGCAAAATAGGGTTAGGTGTCTATTACTGTATGGCAAATAATAGCTTTGTTAGCTGTGGACATTAATTCTTATGAATTATAATGATGGTGTTCTTGAATATCTCTCAATTCATTAAACCTTGTGGCTGAGATTCAAGCAGGTTAGCAGTTTACGAACTGTGGTGGTAAGGCGATTGCCATTCTTCTTTCTGAAGAAGGATTTCCATAATATTTATACGATTTGATGAGTAATCTGGGCCAATCCAAATTATAATAACTTACAGGAAAATTTTCAATCGTTTAATACTGCTTTGGCGTTTACATTAATGGAAGCTCAAGTCTGCTAATTCACCAAACTATGGTCCGTATTGCTTTCGTGTGTTGGATCAGATTTATGATCGTACTTCGCATATTCACTCAAACAGAAGAGGATGAAGGCGTTTTAATCAGCTGGTATATGATTGGCTCTGAGAGAGCAAATGAAATAGGATCGGGAACTCGAACAAATAAGGCTCTGCGACTGGGAGCCAAATCAAATGTTGAAGTAAACAAGCGCTCTCCTAGATGACTGCCGTGAAAATCTCGGCTTCCGAAGCAAATGGATGCATTACCGTGCTAATCAATCTAGCCCTGTTGAAACGCTCCTTTCCTTGGGTACATATTTTTGTCTAACAAAACGATACTGCCAAAATATGAATTACAAGAAAAGAACGCTGAATTTTATCGGGTAAATTATCGGAGAAATGCGTCATTTTGTTTTATATGCTGAAATTTTCACCGGACATCATGGAGAACAGCACAAGTAAAATTCCAAATTTTGTTTTTGCTTCCGGTGAAACAAACTCATTAACTGAGTTGGAAGAAAGGTTACCATCATCAACAACAATTCTCAATCCACTGCTGGACGAAGGTCTCTCCAAATCTCTTCGACGATTCTCTGTCTTGAACAATTTCCTTCCATATCATTCGGCCATGGTTTGGAATTTCGTACATCCATCAATCTTCTTTGTGGTCTTGTTCTGGGTCTTGTACTAATTTCAGTTGTCCAACGATGAACAGTTTTCCTAGCAATATGTGCAGTAAATTTATCAACTATTCCCTTTGAAAATTGCACTTATTATCACAATCAGTAAGATTCAGTGTCAAATATCCAGTGTGGTAAGATTTTGATTTTGCAAAGTAGGTAGCTGTACTTAGAGAGCTGAACGTGTTACTAACAAAAGTAAGACTGAAATGGGAAAAAAAGAAAAGAAAGTGGCAGTGAACAGAAACAATCAAGGGTCATATATGATCATATCGTTCACTGTGTTTATAAAACTTTTACGCATTACGACATTATGGCATGCTTTTAGATATCATAGATTCCAGCCAGCTACGGACTAGTATGAAAAACCTACTTGCCTTCAACGCATACAAATTCTGTTGACAGCAGTGTATAAACGAGGTGAATTATGAAGAGAAGCTACAATTTACTTTCTGAAATATTCATCGAGACTTTGTTTCTTTATCTTTCCGCTGTACAAAGCCTGTTTAATTTTCTCAACTTCACACCAGCTAAAATTCGCCTACTTAATTACAGATTCTACTGCTTCTCCATTAGAGCGTTATAACGTGAGATATTACGCAAGCACGTAATAAAATTTTATTAAGTTTATTAAAATTTTATTAAGCTAATGTTTTAAACTTTTTTTAATTCGCAACTGAGTTGCTGTTGCTTATCTTTGAGCAACTGATTATTAATGTTCTCACCAGTTTCACTGGGACTGATATCAGCGACAGTTCTCGGGGGAAATTACATAGGTTCATATTCTGTTTTCTTTTCTTTGATTGGGGTGTGTGTGTAGGAGGGGGCTAACGTCCACCGTGAGCAACTTAATAGGCTATTATCAGTCACCCGTCCCTAATTTAGGGTCACTGGTTCCAGGGAAGAAGGACGTCCAGTGCCGTAAGACAAACACCACATCCATGCTTCACCGGGATTCGAATCCAAACCCATCTTGGACGATTGGTCACAAGCCAGCGCTTAGACTACTGTGCCACCGGCGCGGCCACAGGGGCTTAAGGCAAAGGGGGGGGGGGCTCTCGGGTCCGGTTATATATGTATATATGAGATTTCCACCAGTGAACTAAATCCATGGACCCCCCTCCCTCCTCTTAAGAAATTTCTGGCTACGCCACTGGGCGGCCATGTTCTGTTTCACGCATTAAAATGTTTTGCACTCAATATCTCTTAAATCAAATTCAGAGCGCAAGATACGGGTGCAGATATATTATTTTGTACTGATATATAATAGAATATTTTTAATGTATCAAAAATAATGTTTATACTCAAGGGACCAGGCAATTCAGTTTCTCTGGTCTTTTTTAGTTGTCAGTTATCAATTGTTTTTTTTTTTTTTTTTTTTGGTTGCGGGTTTAACGACCACTGTTAGCAACTCAATGGGCTATAAGCAGGCGCCCGTTCCTAATTTAGGGCCGCTGTTTCTAGGGAAGAGAGAGATCCAGTGCGATAAAACAAACACAACATCCATGCCTCACAGAGATTCGAACCCATCTCAAACGAATGATCAGAAGCCATCGCTAAACCACTGCGCCACCAGGGCTGCAGTTATCAGTTTATAAACTATCTCTCTCTCTCTCTGACACACATACAACTGAAATATCAGTAAGGAATCAACTAAATTTTGGAAATGATTATACACGATTTCTTTCATAGTTGAACGATACCATTGTCATAAAAGACTATGGCAGTCGGCAGTCTTCAGTGCTACATTTTGAAAGAACTGTGAAGGATATGAACTGAAGAAAAACCACAATACTCATGTCTCATTAGGGATTCGAACCCTGGAAATCATTTAAAGATAATTGCTTAAGACAGGGAGTTGTGGAAGAGGCTTCGTCTAACAGTGGATTGAGAATAGTGGAGGAGACTGGCACAAGACAGACCGTTGTGGAGGAAACTTGAGGAGACCTTCGTCCAGCAGTGGATTGATAATGGTTGACAATGATGATGATGATACGGCGAGCATACCACCCATAACTTATTTGAGACTCGGATGGACGATTAGCCAGAAGTCCAGGTTTCAGAAGTGATCCCCAGATTTCAGATAGTTAGTGTTCTTGCTAGATTTCCAATAGCACAGCATAGCTGTGAATCATATCTTTACTATCGGAAATAACTCATATTTCAGTATTTGTTCTGAAAATTCAGTTGTGTTCTTTTATGGAATCCGTGTTGTAACGTATACTCTCGATTCACTTTCCTTTTGATTTTACTATCTCTGGTTATTTTATTTTTCTATGTAAATTATCTTCTTACTGAACGAGATGTTATTTCTCCCGCTGAATGAGATCTGGCAATGAGTGTAAGTAATGACGTGGTGGTAGCCAGTATAAATAGGCGCGTTCAACGATGCAAAAGGAGAGCGTTTGTTGTTGTATGGAGAGAGCGTTTGTTGTTGTATAGAGAGAGCGTTTGTTGTTGTATGGAGAGAGCGTTTGTTGTTGTATAGAGAGAGCGTTTGTTGTATAGAGAGAGCGTTTGTTGTATAGAGAGCGTTTGTTGTATAGAGAGCGTTTGTTGTATAGAGAGAGCGTTTGTTTATGTGGAGAGCTATTGTTTATGTGAGTAGAGCTTCGTTCATGTGCAAGGAGCTACGTGTTATTTGAGTAGCTGTGTGTGTGATGATACCAGTAGAAGTTCATAATAAAAGGTTTTACGTAAGTACGTCTTTCTCAGTTCATAGTACTGTCAGACCTCTGTCTGGCTGTTAGGTTTATTTAATTTAGTGTTATTAGTAACAACCAGCATAAGACTATATTCATCTTAATTACTACTACAACATTACTACCAGTTATAAGTTTGTTCATTACTATTACTACACTACTAGCAGGAGACTTTATTCATGATCTTAACTAGTAACAACAACCATTTGAATTCACTATTAGAAGCTTAGTACAAGCATTGAATTCATTATAATATTAGTGAAAGCTATATTCACGATAATTAGCTTAGCTTAGTGGTAGCAAAAGCGTTATTCATTATAGTGTTACAGGGCTGTTCATTGACTTTGTTTTAGTTCCCTATCTCAAGGGTTCGTTAGACCATCGCTTGTAAAGAATTTCAAAGTTTAGGGCTTTGACCTGTATTTTTGTTCGTTGATGGAACACATGAAAAAACTACTTGCTAAAATTAAGAGTCGTTCTTTTGTAGTGAAGAACAGATTTATTCAGTTAATTACAAGAAGGGTCTTCAAAGGTTTGTCTGTGTTATTAGCTCGATGACCCGTTTCTGCTTATTTTAAGGTTGGGCTCTTTCTCCGTTATCTCGCTGCTAAATTTACTTTTTCAGACTGTTTTTATTCTGCTTTCACGACACCGGACATTCTTTCCCCGGCCATTCTCAAGACATCTTCCAAACCGTTCTCTACCAGAGCCCGATCAGAAGTCCCCGTGCTTTGTTCATTCTGTTTAGAGGAGCTGTCCTCGTCATTAGAGTATCTTTATGATCTTGAGAGGCGTCGTCCAAAGGCTTAGATTCATCTTTGCAAGTGAGCAAATTTGTTAGATATGACAATATTTGCAGATGGATTAGAGATCTGGTGTGTTACGGATGAAACAGAGACCCGCACTAGAGTTAGCTTCGGTGTAACTGGCGGAATGTCAGTGGCAGAATTAGCTGGCGGTATAGTATACACTCAACGGAGGTCTTTTGGGATGGAACCGGAGCTGAACTAGAGAAAGGCTGAAACTGAAGCGGCAGGGTGAACAGCAGCAGTTGTAGCAGGAACAGGGTGTATGACAGATGATTGACCATGGGGATAGGCAAAAATGACGTGCCCCTCAGCCTTACAGCCGAAACGTCAAACTCCCACTAAAACACCATACAGTATGTGTATTTGCGGGAGTCAGAGTAGACAGTGAGAGCTGCTGGACGGTTTTGAAGTAATGTCTCTGAAGGAAAAATGACTTTGTACTGTCTCCTGAAACTTTTAGCATAGGAGAAATGTGGAATTAGCAGGAGCGCAGGCAGGCTTTTGATAGTACCCACAACCTTACACAATGTGGAAAACAAATGCACAAGTAGCTCATCAGGGACTTCTTGTGGTACTGGGAATAAGATTACAGTCAAAGGGCGTTATATTAGAGGAATAGGGTTGATGTGAGAAGACCTGATGTCAATCCCATTCGTTAAAATGATGTCGACCATGTCTTGGATTGCAAAATCAAAAACAACACCTTTTTGGTAACGAGGCATATCTGTAATTGTAATAGATGGTAAACCCTTCTGGAGACCAACTGTATAAACATCAATGAGTATCTTTGAGAGCAAGAAAAACAAGCCAAGTTTGTGAGAAAGTTGCTTGACGTAAACCGAATCAACCTGGAACTTGAGGCGGAGGTCATCCTTAATACGAACAATATCCAGTGAACGAGCCATGGTAGTGAGTTAATTTGTGTTTGGGTGCTGCTGCTATTAACGGCGTTTTTACTTTTTCCATTTCGTCCTTAACTTTTGCACACCAGTATACTACACTGTTTTTGAACGCAATAAGCATGCACTGTGCTAGGTCCTTCGTAACATTTTATACGTTTCCGTAGGGATTTTAAGCAATACAAAACTAAACGTAATCATGGCTTTTCGCTCCATCGTGAAATTGTTTCACATCATCAAATTGGTAGCCGGTTTGAACTTTTACCTTAGCGTGTTTCAAACGGACACGTTCGAAACTTGCTCAGGTGCCACACAATGATCAATTTTAGGGTTGCCCGACTGATAGCTTTACCAGCACTTGAAAATCAGTCTGCGACATATTTACACGTACTATGTATCAATTACACGTATACTTTCTATTAGAACTTAGTTTTCATGTGGAGATATGAAGTACAACATATGTACAGTATTTTAGTGTTGCTTTCTCACGCGGCAGCTGATATGCCAGTTATTTGAGTGGCCTCATTCCACCGACTGCTATTTTTACCTTGTTTTTACTTTTTGTCGTCCATTTGATGTGCGTTTCCACTCTCGTTCCTTTAGTCGTAAAACACCAGAACTCATGCACTCACGATGATAAAGATTTAAGAAGATGAAACTAGTTTTGGAAATCACATTGAGTTACGTACATTTATGTGATCGACATATGAGTTGAAAGTTAATTTTGCTTATTCTACACTTGTGTGTAGCATGTAATGCTCTAAAACACTTAAATAAAAGTGTGTATTTACTAAAAATGTTTTTGCTAACATAGCAGATGGGAATCAAAAAGAAATGTTCTGATTTCGCACTTATTAAAGCAAATATGTTTGAATTTATGCCATACAGAAACATAATGACGAGTTAACTCTCAAGATAAAACGGATGTTGCAAATTATTCAAATTTAAAAACGTATTAGTGATATGATAAATGGCTTTTCATAAAGTCGGACAAGGTAAAACAAACGTAATTTAAAGAATACCTTGTTTAACTCAATTCTCTCTCTCTCTCTCTCTTTTGCATATAATTCTGTGAGATTTGTTCGTTTAATATGCTCCGAAAAGATGGAATGTTCTTCCTTCAGATGGCAGTTTGACTCTATTTTACAGTGCGAAACTTTCTTTAGAGTTGGATATATAGTTTGACTGTGTCTTGAGGATAGCTTCAAAATTGAACTGCTTTCGTGCTTTAAAAAAATTATGTTTTGCTTCTGTTTTGAAAGATAGGAAGCAAGGATGTGAACACGATTTAAATATAGGTTAACCCGGAAAAAAATTGCACTTCCGATATAAAAATGTACTTAGAACCTTGTAACCAATAATGCTTATATATCAAGCATAAACCATTGTGTTCCAGAATTTGTACTCATCTTTCTTCCCGATGTTCAATCACGGCACTGCACAATGTCACCGGCTTAGAGGCAAACTCTTGACACCCGCGTTCGATGACATCCGAATCAGAGAAATGCCTACAACGGAGAAAATGCACCGTCGCCCAAAACAAATGAGAATCAGAAGAAAAAGAGTTCAGGACCTACTCTTGTTAGAGGAGCTAGCGAACTGCACTGTAATGCTTTTGCTCGCTCACGCATGTTGTGTATTTACATAGTTTTTACTTGGTTCTTTGTTATTACTTTACCCTCTAGAGTTGAGGGTGAATGTTTTGTACAACAATTTAGTGTACGTTGTGGTTTATTTTGAGTTTTGAGGCGGTGTTACGTCACACGCCGACTTGTGTTTCTGCTTCAGGTGACCGGCGTAATTCTCTCTTCCTGGTGCTTCGTCACAGCGTCTACTAAGTGTTTGTCATGTAACTGCTTATGATTTGTATTGTAGGGGTTTTCTGCAATTTTTGTGTAATTCGTGTGCATGTACCGTGTTGTATTTGTTTCTTCGTTGCACCTGTCCTTAATACTTATTCTTCACTCATGTGTCTGCTTTTGCTGCCTGTACCTTCATTGAGTTGCGCACCGTGTATTTGTTCTCTAGGAGCAATACGAGAGGTATTGCCCTGCGATACTTTGTTCTTTCTATTTTTTCTTGCTGCATTGTGTTGTATCTTTTAATTTATACCTTATTTCTGTCTTGCATTTTCACATTCTTTGACGTCATGTATTTTTTGCTCGTCCCATGTCGTTGTTTTTTGGACCGATGCAATACTGCACGGCTTGCTGTTTGTATTTTGTGTATCCTTGTGTTTCACTTGGGGAGTTTGCCCAAGTTTCCACTATGTTCTGTAATACTTATCATGTTTTTGTCACATATCGTGTGGCTTCCTGGATTGTGGGAACTTCTGTACCTTTATCGTAGTATATGCTTTTGTTGTGTTTTACATGTTCCCTTCTTTTTGTGCACTGCGTTGTACAGCCATGTTCTTGTAAATATATTTACCTGTTGTTTTGTACTCTGCTTTCACTCTGCACGTCATCACATGCTTTATTAATTAATCATTACTTTTGCTTGTGCATCATCTTCCTCAAGCATATATTGTTCCTTATTAACGATTTTAACATTTTGTCATCCTTAGTTGACTGCCGTATCACATTCACCTGTAATATTTCATCAGTATCGCTCATTGTTTTGTTGTTTGTTTTGCCATATGTGGTACGCCTGTATTCCCTATGTTTTTGCCAATAAAGTATATTTTGAAATAATGGGGTAGACCGGTAGCTTATCTCGCCTGGCTGGCCAGGGAAGCCGATGCCGCAGCTACTGTGGATACATCTCCTTTTGCTTTACCTTTTACTATGCCAGCCACTTCCACTTCGCCTGCAATTATGTCGACCACTGTGAAAGAGTTTTATACCTATGTTTTCTCAAATGTGAAGTTTCCACTGCTAACATCGACCACTGTCAGTAACCCTAAATCTCCCCCTGCAACATCGTTATACGCAAGCAAAGTGAGCGAATATCATTTGATCTCAGCAGTGACAAATTCTAATACTCCTTTGTAAATCAGTAACAGGACTAACAACACATACACTATATTGACAAAAGTCACCGGACACCTAGAAGAGAAACACAACATAGCATTTATGGACATACATAAGTACGGTGTCCGTTCACCTTTGGCCTTAACGCATGCACTTACCCTTCGAGATATGCTTTCGACAAGGTTTTGTAACACAGCGATAGGTATGCGCTTCTATTCAGTACATAATGCTGCCGCTAACTGTTGCTTAGTAGTAATCCTTGGTTCGAAACTTCTTATGCGGCGCTCTAATTCATCCCATAGGTGCTCTATGGGATTACGGTCTGGGGGCTGTGCTGGCCAGTCCACACACGATACGGAATTATCGTCAAACCACTCTGTAATAGTCCTTGCTTTATGGCTCGGTGCATTATCCTGATGGTACCAACAAGGCTCGATTCCATAGTATTGCCACAGAGTTGATAGGGCATAATTGTCCAGAATATTGAGGTAGACGTGCTGGTTAACAGGTTTGTCCACGATAACCAATAGGCCGCGACCATACCACGAAAAACACCCCCACACGAGTACACTGCCAGCTCCAAACTTGACCGTAGGAACATTACACTGTGGTAAATAGCGTTCCCCCTTCTGCCGCCATACCCACACACGGCCATCAGACTGATGGATCGTGTATCTGGAATCCTCAGTCCACAGGACCAGTTTCCATTGATCTACGGTCCACGATAAATGTTCTTTACACCATGATAAACGACGAGTAGCATTCAGAGTAGAGATGAAAGGCTTATGAGCAGCCGCACGACCACGGTAATCCATGGAATGAAGTTCTCTGCGAATGGTACGTGGACATACCGAGGTTCCAGCATTATTACTCAGCTGTACACTGAGGTCTTGTGCCTTATTCCGTCGATTAGCTGTAACGACTCTCCTGAGGCTTCGACGTCCTCTATCGCTGATTTTCTTTGGTCTGCCGGTATACGTTTTGGTGCTTCAAGCACGCCATGTGTCTTCCACATATTCAGTGCATCCAAAACAGTTGACTTGGGTATGTCTAAACGCCTCTCTGTTCTTATGGACAACACACTATTATAACACCCAAACAATCGTTTCTATCTCAAAGTCAGTTCTCTTCCGCCGCGACATTTTCACTCAACCTCGCAGTGCGATATGATCGCGGTCAGCTGCAGGCTTGCTTATTTTTCTACCGTTTGCAGCTGTAACGCGCAACCTAATAACGCAGCGGATCCGTTCATTTCCTGTTGAAGGGGTGTTCGGTGATTTTTGTCAATATAGTGTACGTAATAATGGAGCACGACCTGTGGTTTGCGTGATGTGAGAACAAAATGCAGCCCAATAGCATCAGTTGAACGGAAGTTACCTGACGGATTGCATAAACGTTACAGATGTTCGATTGTGTTTGGTGTGTGCTAGAGAAGATGAAATGGCCCGTCGAGAACTTCTTGATGATTTTACTCGTAGTCGAGTAATTGGGAGGCTAGAAAAAAGGGGAGCTGTGATGAGCGTGGCCCAAGAATTCGGTATCGCCCATAGCATCGTATCGCCTGCGTTTTCGGTCTTCAGGATTACAGGTGTATCTGTTCGAAAGACAGGTGGTGGTTGTCCACCAACCCCTCGCCCCTCAGTCAAGACCGCTATCTGCTTCTACAGGAACAAGAGCGATTCACACCAAACAGAAAGTAACCTTCCAAAACAACTGAACATGAGCACAGGACGCACAATATCGCGGTTTACAGGAGACTACATAAAGGTGGACGATTTCCCGGATGACCTGTACGCTATGTTCCATTAACAACTGCTCGCAAAAGACACCGGAAGAGATCGTCTACAGGACATAAGGACTGGCCAGCAGAACACTAGGTACGGTACTCTTTACTGATGAAAGTAGATTTAGTATATTTGGTGATTCTGGATGTAAGTTAATCTGCTGTGAGGTAAGCATCGTGATGGACCCTAAAACATCAATGAAAGGGATAGGTACGGCGGCCGCGGTGTTATCGTATGGGGAGGCATTCTGATCCATGGACGTAAGGATCTCCAGATACTGGAAGGAGGTACTGTAACCGGTGCGCGCTACTGTAATGAGGCAATACTACTGTAATGAGGCAATCATTTGCCACGTTCGTCTGTTCCGAGGTGCCATTGACACACAATTCGTGTTAATGAACGATAACGCCACACCACATCGTACGGTGGCTGTTGATGAGCTGTTGGAAAGTGAAGAAATTCAGCGGATGGATTGGCCAGCACGTTCCCTCGACCTAAATCCCATAGAACACGTGTGCGACGTTCAGGGAAGATGAGTTGCGGCATGTCAACACATACCGGAAACTGTCCAACAGCGGATGGATTGGCTAGCACGTTTTCCCAAAAAAGCCTGAATTATGAAGACCGCGCTGACGGAAGAATGGGAGATGTTACCGCAAGAACTCGTCAACAAAGTTGTGGTGAGGAATATGAATAGACGCTGAAAATCATACATCGTCGTTAGGGGTGGGTGGGGGGTGGATCATATCCCCTACTGAGGAACTGCTGCTGTTTCCTTAGTACCGTCTTTGGTAGTGACACATCTGTATCATGGAAGCCAGTGCTAATGTAACCAATTCTGAATAAAGTGGCACTGTATTTAGTATCTGTAGTTGTGTCAGTGCTGTTTCCGTCATCATTTCGGTAAGTAATGGAGAAATCCCATCGTTTGAATTTCACATATCAAGGCCGCTCCTGTGCGAGGCTACAGGTCAAAGCCTGACTCGTCCTTACGTTTTCCACGTCCGTGTAATTTAAAACGTTTCGGGAATGTTCAGAACCAAAGACGATGAACGGAGCGGACGCCCATCAGCCAGTCCAAACCACAACAGAATTGAAGTTCGGTGGTTAGTCGCAAATGACCATCACACGATTTTGTGAATGATTTAGGGCATATAAAGTTGTTTCCGAAGTTTTATTCCACATTTCCTGACACCGGGACCAAAATGGTGAGGATTGATTGCTGCTGAACCCTCATTAAACTTATTAATGAAGAAGAAACGAGATTCTCTGTTAGCGACCCTGCAATGAAAAGACAAGGCCTTTTGTGGTTGATCACCAAGACTTCCAAGACCAAGCCGAACAACGTTCTGATATGAACAATCACCGGTGAAAACAATACTGATCACTCTTTCGATGCTAAGGCTGTTGTGAATCATCGTGGATTTGGACAAAAGGACCAATAGTCAACAGACAGTATTATATGGGTTTAAAAATCTGTTACTTAACTGAATTCGACGTGTTCGGCCGGCAGTTCATAGGACAAAAGACTGGTTTTTCTTTCACGCTTACGTGCCATGTCACACCGGCGGTAGTGTTACGCGTCGTTTCGCAAAAAAGCCAGTATCTATGCTACACCACCCACTTTACTCGCCAGATTTGGCATCAGCATACTTTTTATTCTCAAAAATGAAATCTCCGCTTAAAGAAAAACGCTTTTAAGACATTCCAACAACCCTAACTAATATGACAGAGCAAATTAATACAGTTCCTTTCTAGAAAAGCTTCTGGACGTTTTACAACTGCCGTTAAACTGCACTGAATTTGAAAGGGAGTACGTATGTTGAACACTATACAGGTAAAACGTTTCGAGTTCATATCTGATACTGTTTATTATTATAGTCACGGGGATTTTTAGACATACTGTGTATAGATAATGTTCATAAACAAACTGCAGTTTTTAATAGCAAAATACTCTTGCGATACTTGGCCTCCATGTTTTGGGCCATTCTGCGTTCTTTTTTTTTTTTTGTCTGCAGAGTGCGAGAGATTAATTGAAGTCTAAATTTACCACAGTTAAATTTGTCAAAGAAAGAATGCCACAAGCATTTTTTTCCAAATAGGAGGCTAAGAGGAGTTCTCTCACATGCGAACCACGTTTCTATATCATAGTGGAAGATGTATAATGGCCAAAGGCACTCGTAACAGCGCAACATCACTTAAAGGAAAAAAATTACTTTCCTTCCCTTTCAACAAAATCTTGATGAAGAAGAAGTCGTTTATTCCGGAATTGTTCTGGCTCTATTCAAATTTACCCCCACAAGAGATCCTACTATAATTTCCCCATTCACAAAGAAAAGGAAAATGTCATTTGATGCCAGATCCCCTGGACGGTAATTGTCTGGAGTGATTTCGAACAGCGTTATAAACCCCTGGGTCATATATAGACGATTTTCCTCAGATAGGAATGAGAGAGATTATTTTTTCACTCTGCAGGCGTCAGATGAGCACATCCGATGATCTGTTATTATGGACATAAGTCAGGATTATGACCACGAAATGTTTGGGAAGTTTTTACTCAACGTTATCCTTCAGACAAAGAGTCGATAATGTTTCCCAGCGGGGGTAAAACAATTTTTTCTCTCCAAAATCAGGTCACTGGTATGCAATTTTTTCAGGGCGGGTTCTTAGGAGTATGCGTGACGCCTGATGAATGAGACCAGAACATGGGAAAACGACAAATTTGATTTGTTCTTTAGAAAAAAATAATCCACAAATAAATCAGTGTTTCCTTTCCACGTAGAAAATTCTATCAGACATCCCCATTGGGTTGAGCTTGCAGAGTTCGTTTTCATCGTGCTATATCAAAACAGACAAAATTAATAAACAGTAGCTGGATGCTACGCCTGATGAAATTTAAGAGACGGCATCATTTACTTTATACACCAAAACAGTAAAAAAAGGATCAGAAAAACACAAGAATTTTTTAGACAGGGTTGATGTTCATATTATTCAAACCAACAACAAAAAACAAGAAAGATAACACCGAATTTTCTGCTGTAATCCGCACGTCTTTTGAACCCTTTGTGGCGCAAATTAAATTGTCAAATTCATCCAAAGTCAGTGCAACCGGTTAGAAAAATAAACCGGATTTCTGCAATCGATAAAGCGTCCAGAAATAGAAACAGCTACTTACTTCCACCTGCGGCAAAAAAGTATGTTACGAAAATTAACAAATGCAAACAAAAAAACTTCTCATAGCAAAAGGAATGTATCGGAGACAAAATGATTTTCAAATCGAAAAATTAAAAAACAGTATATAGAAGAAAACATGATATAATTCTACACCTTTTAGCAGAAGAATTTTGCATAATGGAAAAGTTGAAAAATCGGCAAAGAAATATTCTTCATGGAAAAAGTTCTATGCTAAAGAAAAACAACTTTTCAAATACGTCTCTTGGAAGTAAAGATAGTGAGAAAAATATGTTGACCTTTAATCTCACTAGCAGGAAATCTGTGCGTCATTTAAAAAGGTTAATGTTCCACATCTCTACTGTAGCGAACAGTATACAGTAAAAGAAATTTCTCAATAGGGTTTTTAGAAGCGGAGATACAGCTGCGAACAGAACTACAAAAACACCACTTAGCGACAGAACTGTGAGCTATAAAACTCCTCAAATTTTTATATGGAGATATTTAAACTATAATTAAATTTTAACTTTTGCTATTCTTTGTGCGAACGGCAGCTAGAGAAATTAACCCTCAGTTAAAAAGCTCACCAGATCTTGAAAAGCCTTCCTTCACGGACCGGGACCTCCCACGAACGAAGGGGCATTCCATTTTCTGCCGTTGTCGGACACCACTTTCCCTCAGAGACAGCCAGTCAGGGACAATTCGTCGGTAAGCAATTAAGGGTAATCAACTTCTTACGTCAAGGGCATCTTCCTCGGGGATAGATAGCGAAAGAAATTTGGTGGGAAGAGTCAAAAAAGGAAGATCTTGGAAATTTCAAGGCAGAACGACGAAAGATTTCAGGGGGGCATGTAGCCACGTAGGGATAGAAACAGATTTGGCGGGAAAAACTTAGAGAAAGCCGTTCGTAATGTCGATTTTCCGCTGGAATTATATACCATTTATTCAGACTGACTAATATTTCCCCTTTTCCCTCAATCTAAAAAATAAAGATATGTGCGGACGAAATCATCTGTCATTACATTAAATTCGTTTAATTACTTATTTGCTTAGTTCCTCCAATGACAGGAACCTGAAAACAACAACGATTCTTCTGATAACTTGGCTTCTACTTCTACACTTAGAATTAACCAAGCCAACATCTTAAATGGCGTCCGCGACAGGACTCGAACCTAGCCAACAAAATATCAACTTAAAGTGTTCCACACAGTAAATGGCATCCGGTGTTGAAATAATATTTTAAATCGTACGTTTAAAAGCAGAGATATTGAGAAAAGCAGATAAAGATTTGCCGCCCCATTGCGGCAAAATTTTTAATTATTTTGGGAAGAAAATACACAAAAGGAGTTTTCAGTTAGTAGTACCTGACAGAAAAACGACTTTTTCGTCGGGTTTTTAGTCCCGCACATATTGCAGTAAACGGAAACGGTCTTACGCCCTCTAATGGCAAACTTGTGCGTTAAAAATATTAAATTATATGAGGAACATTTCGCAGCTGAAACGAGAACAAAGATCAAATTTTACAAATCGGACTCTTAGAAGCAGAGATATCGACAAAAATATGATTCACATCTACGCCCACTGGCGGAAAAGCTAGGCATTATTTTAAGAAGAAAGTACTCTGAAAAGGCTTTCCGAGGTTAACAGTATCGGACCAGGAAAGAATTTTTTCAATCGAATTTACAGAAACTCGGATTTTGCTGCAAATACACCAGAAGCGGAAATAAACACTTACGCCCCCTCGTGGCCAAAACATAGTTTAACAAAAATCAGAAACTATAATCAAAACATTTCCCAGTAGGAGCTGTATCGGCTGCAGAAAGAATTTTTCAAATCGGAGTTTTAGAAGCATATATATCGAAGGAAACGTAATTTACCTTTACACCTCCTAGTGGAAAATCTATGCATTCATTACTTGAAAATGTTTGTCAAATATTTCGCCCATGAAACGCTCTCCAACAAAGAGTTTTTCAAATCGGACTCTTAAAAGCAGAGATATCGACAAAAATAAGATATATATCTACGACACCTGGCGGTAAAGCTATGCACTATTTTAGGCTGTTAAACATTTCGCAATATGTTGCAACGTAGCACCACGTTATGGTACAAAGTTGTACCATGTTAGTTTTGTTCGCACCACGCAATGGTGTATCTTTTCTCAAAAAGTGGTGCACAGCTAGTGTAGTACCACTCTTTGGTGCAACCTACCACACAAAAGTTTAACAGTGTGTACATCTACCGTCGTCACGTAAATGGCTCCCTCCAAAACATAAGACTTCACGTGAGAGCGGTGTTCGGTATAAATTAGGCAGACCAGCTCGTCGGGCCTAAGCTAGAATTCGATTAAGGGTCAGAATCGGCAAAACGAGTGATCTGAGCAACTTTGAATCAATATGATGACTCACGTTTCAAACAGCCATGCTCCTGGGCTTTTCGTGCACAACCGGGGCAAAGGTTTACCGGGAATGGTGCGCCACGCAATTACCTTCCAGCAACCGGTGGTCTTGTGGATCAAATAGCTATTGAATCAGAGAGGTTAAAGGAGACTGCCCCAAATCGTTCAAGCTAAGAGATAGGCCACAACGCGGTAAATTACTGCAGAATTCAGCGTTGTAAAGCCGACAGTCATTTCCCAAAGCATTACTTTTCGGACCATGTCTCAAAGGGGTTGAGCCGCCCCGGTGGCGCAGTAGTCTAAGCGATGGCCTCTGATCATTCGTCCGAACGGGGTCCGGGTTCGAATCCCGGTGAGGCATGGATGTTGTGTTTGTCTTACGGCACTGGCTCTCTCCCTTCCCTGGAACCAGTGACCCTAAATTAGGGACGGGCGACTGCTTATAGCCCATTGAGTTGCTCACGGTGGTCGTTAAACCTCCAATCGAAAAAAAAAAAAAAAAAAAAAAAAGGGGTTGAAGCAGCCGACGATCATGTTCACCGGTCTCCTTTGACCCACCTGATCCATTAGCTCCATTGATCTACAGGGTCATCTATTGCGGAAGTTTGTTCAGTGTCTCGTCATTCAGGGTAAAGCCGTGCTACGGTTGTACGTAAGCAACCAGAGAGTCTGGGTGTTTGAGATATTCTCGAAACGGAACACGTAACGCGAACTATAACCCCCCTTTCAAAGTCGCTCAGATCACACATTTTTCCTGTTCCGGCCCTCCATCGAACACAAACTGATGCACGAGGTATGCCTAATTTATATTACCCAGAGTCGCGCTCAAGAGCAGTCTTGCGTATTGGAGTAAGCCACATATGTAACGAGGGCAGGTGTACCTAATAAATGGCCATCTCAGTAAATTAAGGCAGTCTAACACTAGTTTATCAAGTCAGTTAGGTGCACCGTTTGTTTTGGTTTCAAAGTTTTTCCAGGGACATTTAAAGCTAAAAGAAGTCTCCCATCAGAAATTTGGAGCTACTATATCCAGGAGAGGTATCAAATACGAATCAAATGGATGTTAGGAAAACCAGAGAAAAAGCAAAATAGTTGAAAATCCCAATAAACTAGTAGAAAATAATTGAAAATTGAAATAATAATATAGAAATTAAATAATAATATATAATTTAAATAATTAAATATAGAAATTATTTGTGCATAACATCTGCCAAAGGAGAAACAAATCACTAACATCGATTTCGTTTGAGATTTTTGGAATCGCAGTTTCTACATCTGCGATGAATTTTCTCCAACTCATGCAGCTGATTTTCTTTTTGATTCACGATCGTGTGCAAAACGCCAGGATTCAACAACAGCTATTTTTTTTAAAGTTTGGATCACTGTCTTCCATCATAATCAAATCTCGACACACAGCATCTCTCTCTCTCCTCCTTCTGTTCTGCTGTCAACGCATGCGGTACGAAGCACGAGCATGCTTTCCTTTTTTCAGTTATTTAACAAGAATCGAACGCACGGTACACTTGCCCCAGTTTACTACCAATTAGAGGGACAGGCGACGATTTTCCATCAACAGTTAGCAAAGTTTGTCGATGTTGGAGTCCGTACGAAACTGGGAAGGCCGAGAGTTCCGCGCGTTGTCTTAAACATTTTCCCTACCTTCACAGAATCGCTCACACCATTGAAACATTTTGCATCGTGATAGTCCTGCAGCTCCCAAAGCTTCACAGCCGCCCCGTTGGCGCAGTGGTCTAAGCGATGGCCTCTGATCATTCGTCCGAACGGGGTCCGGGTTCGAATCCCGGTGAGGCATGGATGTTGTGTTTGTCTTACGGCACTGGCTCTCTCCCTTCCCTGGAACCAGTGACCCTAAATTTGGGACGGTCGACTGCTTATAGCCCATTGAGTTGCTCACGGTGGTCGTTAAACCTCCAATCAAAAAAATCTTCACGGACTATTGCAACTGTTTCAGTTCTACTTTTTCTGGCTTTAAAACAAAAATTTGGTCGTCACTCATTGCTCAGTATTTGAATCCACGAAGAGGTGATTTCACTGCTCCAACTTAAATACGAGTTCCCAGTAGAACCGCTTTGTGGTCACGTTGCTCAAACTCGGAACCGTGTCAGTTCATATGGAATAGGGAATAATTCCAACAGTGGACGATATGTGGCACTAGCACAGTTTAAACCAAATCAATTTGTTTTAATTTTTCAGACACATCTTGTACGCTAAAGGCCAGAACTCTAGTAGCAGTGTATTCAGTTGTGGTAGAAATACGATCAGCTCTTCGTCAAATAAGGTCAAACTATGGCCAAATAACTAATGTACTACCATTCGATGACGCTTAACATATTGTAGCCGCCCCGGTGGCGCAGTGGTCTAAGGCGTTGGCGTCTGATCATTCGTCCGTAAGGGGTCCGGGTTCGAATCCCGGTCAGGCATGGATGTTGTGTTTGTCTTACGGCACTGGCTCTTTCCCTTCCCTGGAACCAGTGACCCTAAATTAGGGACGGGCGACTGCTTATAGCCCATTGAGTTGCTCACGGCGGTCGTTAAACCTCCAATCAAAAAAAAAAAAAAAAAAAAAAAAAAAAAAATAACATATTGTAAACTGCTGTTGAATCGGAGATAACATTCTGATATCAGATATCCTAATATACAGTATATTCTGCTAGAGCCCTCCTCCTTCATGCCACTTTTTAAGTCGTCATGGCAACAACCGAGAAGTAAATTTTTGTGACGTCACGCTTAGCTTTTCGTGTAGGTGACGTCATCACCTGCACGCGCACAGTCCACGCGTATACCACTTTGTTTTCTTGGCATAGTAACAAAAAACACAGCTGCTGGTCTGATTTCATCTAATCCAAATCCTTCTCACATGACGTCAGAGATGCGTTACGTCACACGGTTAACTCTAGAGATACAAAAACTTTTTTTTTTTTTTTTGGTTGGAGGTTTAACGACCACCGTGAGCAACTCAGTGGGCGATAAGCAGTCGCTCGTCCCTAATTTAGGGTCACTGGTTCCAGGGAAGGGAGAAAGCCAGTGCCGTAAGACAAACACAATATCCATGCCTCATCTGGATTCCAACCTGGACCTCTTTTGGACGAATGATCATAGGACGTTGCTTAGACCACTGCGCCACCGGTTCGGCTACGAAAAACTTTACATCAGGAATTTTGGTTCACTACCTGAACCGGTGTTTAGCCATCTGTATGGGGCAACGTCAAAAGTACGACGATCTGACGACGTCAAGGTAAAAATAGTTCACGGAAAAGAACAGGGAAAATTGGTACAGGGTTCACAGTCAGTGCATACAGAATATGTTGTGTACAAGGAAGTCTTGACGAAATAGGGACTAAAGTTTTACAAAATATAACAGACAGCCCGTCGTATCAAATTCCATAACAGACTGCTCGGGAAATTTTCAGAAAGCTGTGAGCCAACGTACCCGTCTATTGACGTGAACCCAAAAACTCAATAAATAAATGTCAACAATTTCTGTATCATAAATTTTATTTTCCCCCGTCATTATTCACGGGCTTTCATCTAGTTTTGTACAAAATGGGAGAGATTCATAAATATCAGTCAGAGCGCATTAATAGTTTAGTCAAATGAAGATCAACTTGCGAAACAGCGACAATCTCATGCTGTGCGTTTAATAGCGATGAAATAAAACTCAATTAATGGCAACGTAAATCATATGCCATAAAAAATGATAGGTGGACCGATAACACGTACCTTCTCTCGCGCGATTTTTCTGTAAGAAAATGTATTACGCTGCAGTATTTCACTCTTTCCCATAGGTAATTTGCTTAGCTAGAGGGCTGACGTATACAATCTCTTCGCAAGACATCCATTCTAAACCTTTGCAGCGAAAGCTTAAAATGAATTCGAATTTTCCATTACCTGATAGTCAGAAAACAGCAGAAAGCTGCATTTGCTTCGTTAAATCAAATGTGCACTGTTTGACACAGAAAATTCCCCACCAGGAAGTATTTGTCGGATTTACATGCAAATTGGTGGGCTTGTGTCGATTTGGTTATGTAAATGATTACAGTTGCGAACTAATCACGTGACGGGTGAGGCAGATAAAAGGCGAAAACGGCTCGGGGTAGCTTACGTTTGGTCGTCCTCACCTTGGCGTTGGAACACTGCACAGAATGATATCGGTGGCAAAAGCACTTGTAAAGAGTAAGAATACCTGGGAGACGTCATCGCGAACACCATTATGAGAGGCTTCATCATACTTCTACGTGGGCCGCCCCGGTGGCGCAGTGGTCTAAGGCGTTGGCCTCTGATCATTCGTCCGAAAAGGGTCTGGGTTTGAATCCCGGTGAGGCATGGATGTTGTTTTTGTCTTACGGCGCTGGCTCTCTCCCTTCCCTGGAACCAGTGACCCTAAATTAGGGACGGGCGACTGCTTATAGCCCATTGAGTTGCTCACGGTGGTCGTTTTTTTTTTTTTTTTTTATTGGAGGTTTAACGACTGCCGTGAGCAACTCAATGGGCTATAAGCAGTCGCCCGTCCCTAATTTAGGGTCACTGGTTCCAGGGAAGGGAGAGAGCCAGTGCCGTAAGACAAACACAACATCCATGCCTGACCGGGATTCGAACCCGGACCCCTTACGGACGAATGATCAGAGGCCAACGCCTTAGACCACTGCGCCACCGGGGCGGCACACGGTGGTCGTTAAACCTCCAATCAAAAAAAAAAAAAAATACTTCTACGTACAACTGGTTAGTTCCATCGTCACATCGCAGCAAAACGTATCGGGTGGCAAAAAATGTTGAAAAAATTTGGCGACTGTAGTTACAGAAAGATAACGTGCGTCATCCCAGTGGGACTGATGCCACGCATAGAATTAATCCGAACTCCTAACAAATTGCTAAGAGGCCCGTACCTAGGGCTTTAATATTATTGTTAGAGGTCAGAAGACCGACCTACGGGAAATCGATACGAAGACACCAAATGTGCAATTTTTATAGGATCCCCTGTCCTTTTTCCTGGTTAGTTTTTCCGAATGCGCACTACTTTTCAACAGATCCTATAATACAATCCAAAGTTTTCGATAAAGTGACCGTCCGATGAAGTGATCTTTCGATGAAATGAACCTTTAGGTAAAGCGATCCCTTTGGTGAAATGAACGTTTCAATCAAGTGACCCTTGGGTGAAATGAACTTTTCAATGAAGTGACCCTTGGGTGAAATGTATCTTTCGTTATATTTATTTTGTACCAACTGATTTTCGGTGAAGTGATTCTTCCGTCAAGTGAATGACACCCGAGACCAAAAGCATTTAAATACCAAAAAATCGCAGCTATAAATGCTTTGTTTCAGATTCCATTTTAAAGCAAACATTTAAGATAGGAAAACGTTGCTTGTTTATAGTGACATTATTTACAGGAATTCTTTTCCTCACACAAATTTGTTCAAAGAATTTATTCGTCCTGTTTATTCAAAACATGTCGATCAGTTTATCGAGAATTCCTAATTTTGCCTTTATGTATTGAGTTTGTAAAATAACAAAAGGTATGTGTCCAAAGGACTGAAATTCGTCGCAAGTTTTTGAGTATTTAAGGATCCATAAAACTATTTTCTGCAGAAGCAATTTCAAAAAGTAACATTAGAGATATTTTTAATAATATGCCAATGTTGATTCTTTCATAAGATATTTTCTAGTCTTCAAGTCATCTGCACGGAATGATAAGAGCACTGATTCTCTGCCTTTGCCATAAAAAGTGCATCCAATCAAATATAAATCCTTTCCTTCGCAAAATAAATCAACCAACATTGCGAAAGTATTTTCCCTATTCTAAATTTCCTTAAAAAACAATTATTTTCTAAAATTACGTCATTATCTTCTCCGTTGTGAAATATTTCCTTTACGGTCTTGTTCTGAATTTCTCAACAGGTATTCTCTGTCGTGGATTCACTTCAGTTCGTTCAGTTAAAAGGATAGCCTAAAACTACTTTTTAAAGAATTTTTGTTCTTTAAAGCACGTGTTTTCCAAAAACATTACCAATAAGTTCATTCTGGTCGCTATAGATGAAAATATCATGATCTATGTTTCAGATCCGATGATCCAGTGGTCAGAGGCGCGAGTCCCTTGCTAATCGTTTAAATTGGCCTCTGACTAAAGTTTGTATACGGATATTTCTTTATACACTGAGTGGGCACTTTATTATGACCACCTGACATTTTTAAGCAAATGAGCTATGGCTGCACGCTGTTGTCGCCAGAGGGCGAGGCTAGTATAAAAAGGGAAAGATTAGTGCTTGCGACAGTAGTGGAAGTGATTTTTGGGTGACGAGATGGGTAAAAAATGCGATTTGACGGACTTTCAACGTGGGATAATTGTAGGAGCTCGGAGCCATGGAGCGAGTATCACCGAAACCGCCGCTTCATGAAATGTTCCAGAGCGGCTGTTGTTAAAGTGTTTAAAGACTAGACTGTTAGCCAAAAAACTGGGTCTCTACGTGCAACGTGTGGTCGTCATCGACTAGTGAATGCTCGGGCGGAACGGAGAGTGTCCAGACTGGTAACAGACAACAGAAGGGCAACAGTGCAGCAAATTACAGACCATCTTAAGCAAAGATCCCCTCAAATGATCTCTGCACGCACTGTTCGTCGTACCCTGCATCGGATGGGATATGGCAGCCGAAGGCCTGTTTGAAAGCCTTTCCTGTCTGCAGTTAAGAAGAAAAAACGTCTCCATTTCGCACAGCAGCAAAATGATTGGACAGTCGATAATTGGAAACAAATTATGTGGTCCGATGAATCACGTTTTCAGTTGCACCATGCTGATGGCCGAGTGATAATATGGCGGAAACAGCACGAAAGCATGGACCCCAAATGCATTGCTACAACCCTTCAAGCTGGTGGAGGCAACGTAATGGTTTAGGGAATGTTTTCCTGGCACGCTTTGGGCCCTTTAATTCGTGTTGATCAACGTCTGACTGGCACATCATATCTAAACATCTTTGCGGACCAAGTGCATCCTGTCATGTGGATGGTTTATCCCAATGACTTTCAACAAGATAATGCGTCCTGCCATAGTGCTCGTATTGTACAGGATTGGTTTCAGGAACATGCCGGGGAGTTTACTTTGCTCAGGTGGCCTCCAAAATCTCCAGATCTCAACCCTATTGAGAATTTGTGGGATGAAGTTGAACGAGCCATCAGACAGCTGGGTCCAGAACCCTTCAATCTCACACTCCTGGAATATGCTATTCATCAAGCATGGTCTCAGATTCCACATAACACCTATCAACAACTCGTGGAGTCCATCCCACGAAGAATCGACGCAGTATCAAAAGCAAAAGGTGGCCCAACGAAGTGCTGAGGGGTGGTCATAATAAAGTGGCCACTCAGTGTATAAATTGATATTATGAACTCATGACATCAGCTACGTACGTCAGCAAGCAAAGCATTTGAAGTTTCGGGAGCAATGATGCTTTCATCCCCTCTCCCCAACCGACGAAAGGGCAAACTTCCGTCGTAAATTAAGGAGAAAAGTTCGTTGGTTCTGGGGAGCAAACATACGTGATATCACTGAAGGTCAGTTACAGCACCTTAAGAGCGATATACGCAAAACACAGCCTGAGAAAACACAATTTCCTTCGCAGATGTACGAATGACCCCCCACTTTCTCTTTCACGCTAAATCAGCCAACTGAAGTACACTTCGCACAGGTGATCATTCCGAAATACACAACCGGAAAGAAAGAGTGGAAGTCTAGTGAGTTTGTTGAATTAAGGAAATGCAAGAGGAGGAGGGGTTACAGCAGATTTTCCTGGAATGAAAGTCCGAGAAGGGGGACCTTAAGATTGTTGCAAAACTGTTAAATAGACGCGGCATAACATTTTTGACTCTCACCCTCCCAGATTTAATTATTAATACATACACAGTCGAATCTGAATAATATGACTACCCTAGGAATCACAGTGTACCCGGCCAGACGCGTCACAGAGTGGAAGTGACAAGGAGACATAATAGGCCGGCCAGGACAGATGAGTCACAATGGGCAGAGGTAGTAATTTGACGGACGTTCAAAAAGGAATGATCATCGGCTACCGCGCCAAGAATGGGAGCATCTCAGAAACAGCAGACTTCGTGGCCTGTTCGCAAGGTGCTGTAGTAAGGGTGTACTTAGGATGTACCACTGGCACACCAAATACCTCCCGACGTCACCCAGCAAAATCACAAGTGCTGAGAAACTGCTGGCCGCCAGCTGGCAGTGATGGGTCACTGCTGCTGAAATCTTCCACTCATGGTACGTTAGCTATCCGCTGGTGTCAGCGCCATCAGTTGGCAGCGATTGATGGCCCTGCGGCATCGACGTGAGCTACGGTCCTCCACGCAAGTGCCACTAGTTGCCCGTAGCTGGCACCCGGAGCAACCCCAACAGAAGGTGGAAGCAGCGGGCCTCCGCATGCGCTTAAGCAACACATACACAATCTTTCGTGGTACCATTTAGTTGAAGACGACGCCCTCGCCATCGTGTTGCTTCAAGTGGATGTTGAAAAAAGCCATATGTAGAGAGACAGTTTAATTTCCTAATGAAATGTCGCGTCGACGAAGATTACCCTCGGAGGAAAATTATATAAATATTTACTAAACTGTAAGAAATAGTCAAATAATCTCATATATTTATAGAAACTCATTTCGTAGCAAAATTTCTGCACTAACACATGAAGAATCGAGAATACAAGCAGCCATGAAACACACTCACTCCATTCCCATGAATAACAAGACATAATTTCTGTATAATCTTCACCCACTATCCACTTCAAACAGAAGTCCCGGAAAGACCTTAAATATCATTGTGTTGGAAAAAAATAAGAATTATACGAGTACAAAATGGATATTTTCTCGTTACAAAATTATCTAGTATTTGAAAAAAAAACGCTATGTGAATATAATGTACTCATTCATGAGTTGAATACCCTAGATTGGAGGAATTCGTTGCTAAAAATAACCTGAAGTAAAATAAAGTATCATTCCTATTTAGAACAAATATAGCTTCGGACCCTGGAAAAAGAGATACAACGTTAAATATGTAACAGAATGTGTCATGAATGTGTAAATATATTAAGTAAACAATAGCCTTTCAAGACCAGAAGGACAGCACAAAACTTTGGAAAACGTCTTTAAGTTGATACACTCGTTGAAAGTGAGTGAAATTCTCTTAAAGTAAATAAAACAAAATTGTTACGTTGAAAACATAAACTTATGAATTATATGAAACGTGCATCTAGAAAACGAAATCGCAATATTGCAAAATTAAAAAGAGAACCCCTTAGTTTCACATCGCATAGGAGAGTGACAAGCCTCCAAGAGGAGAATCACGCGTGACAAACTAGCCTAGTGCTTAGAGCATTCTCTTCGCATACCAGAAGTCCTTGGTTTGATGCCAGTCAGTTCCAACGCGTGATTTGCCGGACCTGTTGAGGAAATTTCCTCAGCGCTGTGGCGTCATGTAGAAGTTTCGTTGGGAAAAATGGGAAAGAAAAGCAGCTGTGGGTGTGTGCCTTTGGTGAACTGTGATTATCTATTTTTTTTATTTACTACTACTGGGAAATTGACGGACAACATTCTGCAAGCCATCAGTTAGGTCACGTGATTGCCAGCTGCCACTGCCGCGACACTGACGGTCAACATTAGGCTAGCCATCATTTCTGGCACATAATTGCAGGTACTCTTAAGGGCAGCTTGTGGCAGCCACAGCCTGTGAAGGATAACTGATGGCCCTGTTCTGACATATAACAACTGATGGGGTGCCAACTGTTGCCCAGTTGCTGGCCCATCTGGTCACCAACGGGACATTTTATTAGCTCTTCATGTAACGGCACCATAGTGCTGTGCCAGCAAGACTGTTTTCGCTGGGTACAACAGTGAAAACCCAAAGGCTATCGACTCAAAAGGAGGTCGCTTCCGTCGAATGGTAAAGGGCAATTGACGCGCAACAGTGCAGCAATTGACCCTGCAAATGAATGCTGGGGCAGCCAGGTACGTTCTCCCTATAAAAGTAGAGCAAAATCTGTTACGCATGGGTGACCGGAGTCTACGCCGCGTCAAGGCGCCAATGTTAACTCAGGTCTATCGGCAACGACGCCTGTAGTTCGCATGGAACTACCATCATTGGACAGTGGAAGAGTGGAAAAAGGTTGCCTTCTCCGAAGAATCGAAGATTCTGCTCCACAGAAGTGACGAACGGTGGTGGATACGGCGTCAATCACACGAGAACCAACACTCGGACGCGTTTGTCGGTCAAGTACAGGCCGGCGGTGGCAGTGTAATGTCTGGAGGATGTTTTCCTGGTATGACCTGGGACGGCTGGTACCACTGGATTGGTCCCTGAACGCCAATGGCTACCTGTCCATTCTCGCTGACCACATGCATCCCTTCATGTTGGACGTTTACCTTGGTGATAATGGTGTCTACGACCAGGACAATGCGCCCTACCATGTCGCTAAAGAGGTTTGTGAGTAGTTCGAGGAACACGACAGCGATCTCTCCGTTCTCCTTCGGCCGGCGAAATCACCAGACTTCTGTCCTATAGAGCACTTGTGAGACTATTTGGATCGACCGGTTCGACGTACCGAGTCACAACCACGTCATCTCCGGGATCTCCGTGCTTTGTTGCAGTTCGAATGGGCTTGTGTTCCTCGGGCAACATTCCAAGGCCTCATTGCATCCATGCGACGCAGTCTCGCCGCTGTCATCCGGGCAGAGGATGGTTGTTCCCATTGTTAGGTAGGTGGTCATATTATTCTGATACGACCGTGTATACTCCCTCTAGCTAGAAAAGAATGTTTTATGTGCGATCTTGATTATTAGTTTTCTTCCCTGGTCCTGTGGGGCAGAATCTCTTCTAGTGATTATACAATGAGCGTTTTACAAACTCGCGCGAAAATAAATTGTAGGGCAGACCACCAAATATTAGAATCACAGATAAAACGATTAATCGTAAGGTTCTCTTTCTCGTACTTTTCACCCAAGGTAATCGACGACATCTTGCATTTCACTAGTTCAGCTAACTTTTGTTTTCTTCCACTCTCTCCCCAGGTGTATATTTTTGAATGATGACCGGTGCGAGATGTCTTTCAATTGGTTGGTCTCGCAAAGGGAGAAAGTACATTCTTATGACTGCGGAGGAAAAAGGGTTTTCGTATGCTGTTTTTTTTTTTTTTTTTTTTTTTTTTGCCTAGATCGCCATTAAGGAATCGAAACTGACAGCCTATATTCTATGTTTGTTTATCGGAAACTGCTAGCTGTTCTGCCTTCTTTAGGACGGAAGGGGGTCAGTGGCATAACTACCACCCCCGCAGCCCCAGCAGTTGCGGGGGCACAGGTAACAAAGGGGCGTACCTCAGATACCAGTTGTAGTTTTATGAAAAAATTCGAGCACGCACAAAAACAAACAAATAATTAACCCAAAGATTAATATTTTCCTTTAAGATATTTTTAGCTTTGCCAAAATAAATGTCAACTTTCCCTTTTAGAACACTATAGATATCCTACACATTGAATCTGTTCGGCCCTTTGACTTTGACTCCGGGTTGTAATACGATCGCTCTGTAATGGGTTGTAATACGATCGGTCTGCAATGGTTTGTAAACATTACGATCGCTCTCCCATCGCCCTCTCTCTGCGCTGCTGAGGAAAAGTGCGAGGCCACATGGAGATTCCCCGTGGAGGATGTGGGAAAACAGTCAGTCGCCTAGGATTACGTAAACAACAGGCGCCAACGTATATTCAGAGCAGCCGCATATCTGTGATATACACTATCTACCAACAAGTAATTGGACACCTCTGCAATCGACGATATCTGCGATCCTGCCACACGTCACGGCCGCCGCTGTTAACTATTGTGTGGGAAACAACAACACAACCAGTCGCATGCAAGGTGCCACGCAGTTCGGAGCTCTTTGATTTCGAGAAAGGTGTAATCGTCGGGTTTCACAGAAATGGCCGCTCCATACGTGACATATCCAGCGAGTTGAAGTACCCAAAATCGGCAGTGGCCTACGTGATTGGCAAGTCGAAGATGAGAGGTGACTGTCGGAATGTGCCCCGACCCGGCAGACCCACAAAACTGGGAGTTAGAGACCGACGGGTGCTGGCCAGGGAAATTCGGAAGAACCGCACCAAATCGATGGGCCACATCCACGAGGAGTTTAAAAAGGCATCCGGGAGTGTTCTTTCGATGAATACCATCCGTAAGGAAGCCCATCTGCTTGGTTATCATAGACTAGCTGCCGCCCACAAGCCTTTGATCACCAAGTCCAATAGCGCTGCTCGGCTAAGTGGTGAAAGAACGTCGACAGTGGACCGTTGAACAGTGGAAACAGGTTCTCTATAGCGACGAATCAAGGTTCACTCTTTACCGTTCGGATGGAGGGGTCTGGGTTTGGCGTCTGCCCGTTGAACGCCTCCTGCCGGATTGTATTGTGCCAACTGTGAAGTTCGGCGGCGGTGAAATTATGCTATGGGGGTGTTTCTCCTGGTATGGCACGGGGCCATTGGTCGCAAATCCTGGTAGGCTCAACGCCGAGACCTACTGCACCATTTTGGATGACCATGCGCTTCCTACGTTGTGGCAGTTTTATGGGGTGGACCCATGTTACTTTCAGGATGACAATGCCACCTGTCATGTTGCGAGGTCCACCGTGGCTTGGTATGGTGACAATGGGGTTAATCGAATGGACCGGCCTGCGCAGAGTCCGGACCTTAACCCTATCGAGCACCTCTGGGACGAGTTGTAGCGTCCACATAAGGGGTGCCCCCACCGTCCGAAATCGGTGAAAGAACCGACCTGTCTTCTCCAAGCCGAGTGGAAGAAAATACCGCGAGCCGTCGTACAACGCCTGGTTGAGAGTATGCCCCGGAGGGTCGCAGCTGTAATCGCCGCTCGTGGAGGCTCCACCAACTATTGAAGGTGAATAAACTTCGTTTTCCTTTGCTATCACAGGTGTCCAATTACTTGTTGGTAGATAGTGTATGTATAAAAGTGTGAATTATTTTAGTTTTGGACAAAAGAATTACACGTATTGTTAAATCTATTATTTTAAAAGTTAAAGCTACAGGGCTCTAGGTACCACCCTTACTTTTCGGGACACTCTCGCTGACTTCCACACCCCACCACCACACACATCTACATACATCGCAAAAAACGTATCCTCCCTTGTGTTTATTAAAATCCTGGAAAAATTACTGTGCTTACGGGTGCTGAAGTAAATCTTGCAGGGGGGGGGGCACGTTGTGCTAGTTACGCCGCATGAGTCCTGGATAAGGAATGGGTGAGGTAGTTATTCTATGGCGCTACATGTGCAACCCCGCTTGAACCAGTAGCTCTAAATAAGAGATCGGGCTGCGTGTATTTCTGATGGACATTCGTGTTTTAAGGGCACACATAAGCACCCAAAGCTACAACGAGCGATACCATATAGCCTTAGATGTTGGAATAATATTGATTTAAATCTCGAAATAAAAAATAAGAAATATTCTGTGGAGTAATGAGTACGTCATTTGAATCCTTTCCGACACGAAAAACATATTTCAAAGCAGATTTTCAGGAAAAAAGTATTAATCTGCGAAAAAGATATTTCAAAGCAGATTTTCAGGAAAAAAGTAATAATCTGCGAAAAAGATATTTCAACGCAGATTTTCAGGGAACAAATAATAATCTGCGAAAAAGATATTTCAAAGCAGATTTTCAGGAAAAAAGTAATAATCTGCGAAAAAAAAATGCATTTACGCTTCCTAGAAAAAATCTGCTCTTATTTTAAAATGCGCAATGTAAGCGTTGTTCTTCATAGCATATTGAACCGGTAACAAAAAGAGAAAATATATCTGCTAGATTTCCACACAATCGATAAACCATTCTCAAATAGAAACGCGTGCTACGAAAAATCGCATTGAACACAAAGCATTTCCCATAACGGAAGATATCCAAGGCAAAGGAGATTTTTCAGATTGAGTTCTTAGAAACGAAGATACGGTTCCAAATATGGAAAAAATAGAAATGAACACTTATACTATAGTGCGTCGCATAAATATAGTGACAGAACAAATTATCGAATAAAAAAGAAACAACGAGCTGAAATGTACACCTCATATTTATAACAAAAATAGCCTAGTACACGCAGCTGCACAATAGTTTGACGGAAACATAATAATTCCAACGCGAAGTACAAGAAAAAAACGGAAATACGCTGTCTCAAAAATATAAAGACTTATGAGGACCTCCGGTACGAATAGTGGAGCCGTTTTTTCGAATAACACTGAAAACATGATTGGGCATGCTGTCCAACAAGTGATGTAAGTGTTCTGGACGGAGTGTGTATCAGCTTCGTTTAATCGGGTCTTTCAATGCTACCACACTTCAGAACTGCCGTCCATTCGCAAGCACACCACGAGCTAGGATACCCCAGAGGTTCTCGATAGGGCTCAGATCTGGACTGAGTGCTGGCCAATCCATTACGGTCACATGATGAGTGTTAAACCAGCTTTTCGTTGATGCAGACCGATGGATAGATGCATTGTCTTGCTGGAACAGATAATCAACAACCGCTAGAGTTTCGGCAAACGGTAGAAAGTGGCTGCTGAGTATGCCCTGATACGTTTTGGAATTTTGCCTGCCTTGCAGAACAGCGATATCCGTTGTCCCATTAAACGCAAAAGCTCCCTAGACCATCACAGATCCCCCTCCCTTCTGTCTGCTGAAGAAGGTGCGTGGCTCGCGTCGTAAATCATGCCAATAGCAGTTCCAACCGTCAGGGCCGTCCAGGTTGAACTTTTTCTCATCGGGGAAATTAGTTGTGATCCACTCGTCCGTCCAGTGCATGTGGCCGCTTGCCCATAACAATCTAGCTTCCTTGTGGCGCCGCGTGAGGTGTGTCAGACGACGCATTTTACGGAGCCCAATGTTGCGACTTTCCTTGATTCGTCGATGAACTGTGTCCTTTGAGACTGTGACACTAACAGTCTGAGAAACTTGACTTTGTGACAACCTTTAGGATGACACTAAACGAATAACAACCAAACGAGATGGCACGATCATCTCGTTTAGTTGTTATTCGAGGCCTTCCAGCAGTTAACGCACCGCGTTTCAATAAAGTCTTATAAATGGCTGCCCTACTTCTCCCCATGGCTTTACAAATGGTCGCTACAGGCAACCCATTTGCTTTCAGTCTCCAAATCTCCTGCACCTCTTCACCAGAAAGTTGACTGTTGCGTGGCATTTTGGCAAATGAATGTCTGACGGCAGGTCCGCTGTCTTTTGTAGGCTTGACCGAATTATGGCCCATGCGCGTGCGTACAACACGCTAATTTGTACATCTCATTTGCACGCGTCTACTTTACATAGTTGTCTTTATATTTATAAGACACCTAAAATTACACTATTTCACTTTGTGGTGTTCTTTTCACACAATCCGGTCATCTCGACGGATCGAAACGTTTGTTGTAGGGTTATGTCTAATTAGGTACCATGATCATGATCATATGTAGAGGATTTTAGGAAGGGAGGGTCTGACCCCAGGTCATAGACAACCCTTAGAAATAGGAAGCTAGGAGATTTGGGCTAGAGTGCCTGATAGGAAAGTGACACGGAAGCGAAGTAGAAAGGGGGAGGAAGACGTCCTTATTTATTACCGGGGGCCAGTACCCGGGGTCCGACGGCTTAACGTGCCCATCCGACGCACGGCGGATATCTAGTGGATCGAGCGTTCGTACCTGCCTGGGATCGAACCTGAGGTCCTTTCCGTGGCAGTCACGAACGTTGCCTACTCGGCCACCCGCGGCCTTTAATTAGGGACCACTTCAACTTCCTACCTTTATTCGCATTGCGTTCACGGCGCAAAGTCCACTGTCTCTATATTTTAGCGACGCACCTTACATAGCGGCATTAGTATGAAGTACAAAAATTGGCAAATACATGAAATACTACTGGCCGCAACCGCTATCAGGAACAAAAATAATTTTTACATGGAACTTTTAGAAGCGGTGGCATCAGCATTACAATAATTTATATTAACGCATCCTAGCGGGAAAGATGAGCCTTAGTTTAAGGAAAAAGCATACATAAATGTTTTCCGCGGCGAGCGGTGCCTGACTGAAAATAAATATTTTTAGTTAGATTTATATAGAAGCGAAGGTAAGATCGCAAACATGTTAAAAACAGAATATACACCTACGCCACCGAGTGGCAAAGCATTTAGTCACAGTTTATGGTAAAATGCAGACACAATATTCATCGTTTTGACGTCTAACACAAAAATTATTTCTAAAATCCGATTTTTACAACAAAAGATTTAAAACAAAACACGTTTACGTTCCAAGAGGTGACACTATATATAATTTCAACTAGAAACTACACGTAAAATGGCCTTCTTGGCAAAAAGTACCAAAAGGTAAAATTAATTGTTTGAATCCGTGTGTTGGACGCAATTGTGCACAGCGAAAAAGATTTTGAATTTATTAGCATATGCATTTAACACCTCCTAGAGGAGAGTTTATTCATCGGAAGAAGATAAAAAACCTATGGACGGTCATTCTCACAGTTCTGGCTTTGGGTCGTACACCTGAAGTTTTGAATCGAACTAACAGTTGCAGCGATTTGGTGTTCACAGCCGCGGGGACATACTGATACTGTAAACACGTACTTTTGAACATTTTTTCCCAAAAGACATGATAAAAACTGAGACTGAAAAGTTTCTCAGAAAAGAACAGGCCGATTTCAGAAAAGGAATGAGTATGGTTCAGCAGAGTTTTGCACTTCGAAACCTCATTGAGAAATTTTTAGAATTTTATGCCCCATTAAATTTGAATTTTGTTGATTTTAGAAAAGAATTTGATACAGTCAATAGGCAAAAAAATATGAATGTGTCAGATTCTTGCAAGTATCAGTGTCTCACAAAAAGTTTTAAATATAATGAAACATTTACATAAAAACAGAGTAAATCTTGAGCAGCAGTTAGCGGCATCGTAACTGTCTATTTTCCCGTCACATCCGGAATAAGCCAAGTTTGCGAATCACGGTTCTCATTGAGAACAATGACTAACAGTAATAAAAATAAACAAGAACGATGACACTGAACTTTGGATTGTAATGAGCACGTCTTTTGAATCCTCTCCAAAGCTGATTTAATTTATCAAAGTTATTCATAATCAACGGAACCGGTTAGACAAAAAAATCAATCGGATTTCTACAATCGATAAAACACCCCAAAATAGAAGCAGCTACTTACTTCCACCAGCGGCTAAAAATATGATACGAAAATTAAAAAATTGCGCGCAAAACGTTTCCCATGACAGAAAGAAGATATCAGAGACAAAGATTTTCGAATCAAATAGTTTAAGAAATATAGAAGGTAACATACATAAAAACGTAATCCACAGGCTGTCTTAAGCACGGTAAAATCACGATGAGGGTGAAGATGACATTTTAATACTAAAATCTGCAAGATTAAAATATAGTCACGAGATCTTTCGTAAGAGCGCCCCCTTACATCATCAGGTGTGAGACTGTGCGATCTTTGATTACAGTGTATGTTTTATAGTCAGTTAGAAATGACATCATATGCTCCTGGATGCTCATTATTCGAAGCTGATAGTGAACAAAAAATAGTAACAGTGTCATTATTATCACATTACGTGTGCACCATTCCTTCTTGACCATTAGCATATTTACACTACGACTGTCTTATTGGGTATAATGGAGGTCTCAAAACTTAAGTAGCACAATTCTGCTGACGAATCAGTATGTGTATCCACACTTCTGGTACGTTAATCGGAATGTCTTCATTACAACTTTGTCGCCGATATCGATGAAAAAGTAAACTCTCTGCTAGCAGTGTAGAGGTCTTTGTTTGAGTACACATCAAAATATATGCCTCATGCCATAAGGGAACATATGAAGTATTCTGAATAAGGTAGGCAAATGAGGTGTTAGATGGGCCAGTCCTTGCTGCATATTGGTGTTCTGCCACACGGATTCCAAGGCTTCGAAGTGTTGAGCCTATGTAATAAGTGTCATTACCACCAGGTTGTAAATTTTGTATGCGTATACAATAGATCCCACCACACTTTTGGGTTTCTAGGGTTACATCACGATCTTTACGAATGTTTTGAAATAAATTACTCGTTTTTAGTCCAAAATCTATTTTATATTTTTTGCAAATATTACTTGAAGTATTTGTAATTAACGACTGATATTCTATTGAGCCAACGTATTTGATGCTATTAACATCTCTTTCAAGTGTAGTAGATCCGTATCTCTTGTATCTGAAACGCAAAAATCATTGGGCAGATCCCGGTGAAGCAACGACTTCGACACCGAAACGCAATATTCACTCCAAGAAAGTTGTGCTGTGCATCTGGTGGGATATGAAGGGTGTGCTCTATTATGAACTATTGGAACAGGGTCAAACTGTTACTGCTGATCGCTACAAGCAAAAAATGCTGCGATTGAACCAGGACAACTGTCGGCAAAGTCCATTCGCAGATAAACGATTGCGTCCCGAGAAATTACTGCATGACAAAACTAGGGCGCATGTCGCGAAATCGGTCAAGGAAATGTTATTGACGCTTGGCTGGAAATTTTGGAGCACCCGACGTAACGTTCCAACATAGCTCCTTCAGATTATCCTTTGTTCCGATCGATGCAACATGGTTTGTCTGCTGTACGGTTCCGGACATGTGACGAAGTGTACAAATGGTTTGCCGTCAGCTACCCGACCGATGGCGGAAGGTGATAGATAATAACGGCGCATATTTTGATTCGTAAAAGTATTGTTGTTTTCTCTCAAATTACATGTTGCCTTAAAACACTTTAAAACTTATTTGCACACCTAATATTATTATCAATCAGATTCGTGGCTCTGCAGCACAAGTGTGTGAGACTCAGTGGTTTACCAGAATCTGTCTTCTGTGCATGCATAAAATAAAAACAAAAGTTAGACTCAACGGGGAAACAGTAAACAAGATAAGTTTGAATGATAATGATACGAACGATACTGATAAAGTTACTCATCTTGATGTCATCGTGAGTAAGGATTTTGTTACTAAGAGTAAAATTCGACAAAAAATGCCTAAAGCATCGAAACGCTGTAGTGGCTTGAATAATTTTTTCAGATATCGAAGATTTATCACAAAACGAAATTAACAGTATTTGGATCGTGAGGCTTTGCTTTATGGTGCAGAGTCCTTGGGGCAACAAAACTGCAAGCAGAAAAAAAATCACTGATTTCAAAATAAATATCTCAAACATTTTGACTACATTTTACCTCCAACGCTGAACTACATTCATCGTCAAAATTATATATGCACCCAGAAGGACGTGTCAGATTGCAATGCTATTCGGGAGGAAGGTAAAGGTGACCAGGAACAATAAATGATTAAACATTAAGACTGATGTAGGAAATATTTATTAGTGTCTCTCACAATAGCGTCAGGCCGCCATGTTTGCTCACACAGCATGCCAGATATCTCTGCATGGGGTTGTACAGGTTCCTAATGGTATCCTGCGATTAGCCATTCCATGCAGCTTGAAACTTTTCATGCAGTTCCTACAGATTGTGCTAGGAGTAAAGTGTGGATAGCGCGTCCAATAGGATCCCACACAGTTTCAATCGGTTATAGGCCTGGCGATGCGGCTGGCCATGCCGGAGTGCCAGTGTCTTGAAGACAAGCTCTCGAGACAGCAGCAGTATGGGGACGAGCGTTGTCCTGTTGGAAAATCGCACCGGAGTGAGCGGTAAGGAGAGGTAGGGAAACTGGTTGCAGGACCTCATTAACGCAACATTGGGCTGTCAAAGTGCCTGTAATAAACACCAAAGGTGATTGGGCATCGAAGGCAATTGCAACCTACACCATGACACCAGGCTGGACGTGTGACGCTCGACAACAAACCGGTCATCTTGGCCCTGACCACGGGGCCTCTATACACGGATTCGTTGGTCGTCTCCTCAAAGACAAAAATGGGACTTGTCACTGAAGATCACTCACTGCCATTCTGAGTGGCTCCATGAGTCTGGTACGACACCATTGCACTCTTTCGCGAGGGTAGTCGTCGTAGCGGTCTGCGTGCGTGGAGTCCTACGTCGTGCAGCCGTCTGCCAATGGTGCTGGTACTAATCGGACGAAGCATGTAGGGCACCACTGCTCGCTGAATGTCCGCAATCGTAGTTGTTGGGTCACTCCGCGCATGTCGCACTCCCGGCGGTCCTTTCACTCCGTGGTTCGTCTAGGTCTCCCAGACGCTTCCTGTCGCTGTTGCGTGCCTTGTTCTATACACTGCTGCTAACAGCGTGCTATGGTGATATCCGCACGACCACTTTGGCTCGCAATATGGCGATAAGACCATTCCGCTTCCTGGAGCCCGTGGATGCGGCTCCTATCGAACTCCTCCAACTGCTTCCGAACTTTTCTCGGAGGCATACTTCACTTGCAAATGATGCAACCAACACTACAGCAAGAGACAGAATGGCCAGCACGCGCAACGGGACGACCTTATACAGCCGGTCAGACACATCGCTACGACCCCTCCTTGCTGGCGTCATTAGCGTGGCCGAGCGTGATACTTGAATCATTTGCATGTCTTACGATGTCAAACCTACCCACCAAGTTTAATTCCTGTCGGTTGCTTCCTTCTGGGTGCAACTGTTTTTGACGATGAGTGTATATCAAAACGACAAAATTTGGGAGTATCGGAAATTAAATTAAGCTCCGGAGATAAAACGTATGAGTGGTTATAGTATAGCCCTCCAAAGGATGTTGCGTTTTACTTTTACTGCCGCTTCTTCTGCACTAATGAAGCAGCAGGCAAAGGTGCAATTGATATAGTATTTACAGATGAAGTGCTCAGAAACTGGAATAAGCCAACGAATGTTTAAAAAACTACCGCTTGTCAAAATCTCATGCGCTGAGCTGTTCTTCATGGCCAAGCTTTAATGAATTGAAATCAATTAATGCATTTCAAAAATTGTAGACAAGGAACTTTGTGAGGTATATAAGATTAAAGAATTAAGCGTTGATGGTGTTGCATGCGATTTGAATATTTACGTGCCATTCTTCCTGAAGAAGCTGGGAAACTGCGGTCGACGAGGAAATTAACAAGAAAGATGACACCGAATTTTTAGTTGTAATGAGCACGTCTTTTGAATCTTTCCGATGCGAAAAAACTATGTCAGAGCAGAATTTAAGAAAATCTAAAAATTCAGCAAACCGAGAATATACACTTACACCACCTCGAACAAATTGAGCATAAGTTATTTAAAATGTGCAATGTGAGTAGATTTGTTCATAGTGAATGGTTTAGCAATGACAAGATCAACCAGATTTTTACAATCGATTAAACAACCACATATAAAAATAGCTACTTACTCCCACCAGCGGCTAAAAATTGTGTAATGAAAATCAACAAATGTTGCCCAAAATATTTCGCGTACTAGAAAATATCACACTGAAAACGGATTTTCAAATCGAGTAATTAATAGAAGAAAAATACAGAGGAAAACGGAATATAACTTTACGTCCCAAGGGGAAAAGCTGTCGTTACTTAAAGAGGAAAATGAATGCAAAATACTTTTCGTAATGAAGGGTGTCCTACCAAAACAGGATTTTTCTAAGGGAATTTTAAAATCTGATAAATTCTTTCAAACAGAAATCTACGCCGACACCCACAAACTGAAGAATTTTGATTAATGGAAAAGCAGAAAATATGCGAAAAGTAATCTTCAGAGAAAAGCCTAGGCTAGGGAAAAGGGATTTTTCAAATAAGTAATTTAGAAGAAAAGATAGCAAGAAAACGTTTTGACATTTCGCCCACGAACGCGAAAACTGCCTTATTTAAAGAGGATAATATTCTTAATCTTTTGTATGCATAATAGCATGCAGTAAACAACAAGAAAGATGACACCGAATTATCGGGTGTAATAAGCACGTCTTTTGAATCCGTTCTGACGCAAATTAAATTTATCGAAGCTATTCAAAGTCAATGGAACCGGTATGGCAAACAATAGTATCTGACGGAAGAAACGTTTTTCAATCGGGTTTTTTAATCCCTCAGATATTGCTGTAAACGGAATCGTGACCTTACGCCCATCTGGTTGCAGACTTGTGAGTTAAGAAAAAATAAATTTATATGAGAAACATTTCGCACCGGAAACGCTCTCCAACACAGGAAGAATTTCGGACTCTTAGAAACAGAGATATCGACAAAAATAAGATGTGACTTAACGTCCCCTGGTGGTAAAACCATGCATTATTTTAGGAAGAAAGTATTCTCAAAAGGTTTTTCCATGTGAGCGGTATCGGGCCAAGAAAAAAGAAATTTAGTCGAGTTTTCAGGAGCCCAGATTTTTGCTGGAAATACATGAGAAGCAGAAATTAACACTTATGCCCCCTGGTGGACAAACAATCCTTTATCAAACATTAGAAGTTTTGTGAAAAATATTTTCCATCAGGTCTTGCATGCGATACAGGAAGAAGTTTTCAAATCGGAGTTTTAGAAGCAGACATAACGCAGAAAACGCAATTTACTTTGTGCCCCCTAGCAGAAAGTCTATGATTTACTTGAAAATTTGAATTTATAGGAAACAGATTTCTCATCAGAAACATTATCCAACAGAGAAGGAATTTTTCAAATGGGACTCCTAGAAGTAGGGATATTGACAAAAATAAGATATACATCTACGCCCCCTGGCGTAGAACCCATGCATTATTTCAAGAAGAAAATGTTCCGAAAAGGTTTGTCCACATGAGTAGTATTGGTCAACAAACCACTTTTTTCAATCTAGATTTAGAAGCTCATATTTTGCTGCAAATACGTCAGAAGCGGAAATTAAGACTTACGCCACCTGGTGGCCAAACAATTTTTTACAAAAATTAGAAATTATGTGCAAACGGTTTCCCATCGGGAGCTGTATCCGGTGCAGAAATAACTTTTCAAATCGGAGATTTAGAAGCAGAGATATAGGGGGGAATGCAATTTACCTCTACGCCCCCTAGCGAAAAGTCTATGAATTACTTGAAAATTTTGACATTATATGAAAAACATGTCACACTGAAAACACTATCCAACAAAGAAGGAATTTTTCAAATCAGACTCCTAGAAGTAGAGATAGTGACAAAAATAAGATACACATCTACGCCCCTGGCGGAGAAACTGAAATTTTTTAAGAAGAAAATATTCCGAAAAGGTTTATCAATGTGAGTAGCATCAGTCCACGGAAGAATTTTTTCAATCGATATTTTAGAAGCTCAGATTTTATGGCAAATACATCAGAAGCAAAAATTACCAATTACGCCACTTGGTGACCAAAGTATTATTTACCAAAAACTTGAAATTATATGCAAAAGATTTTCCATCAGGAGGTGTATCCGCTGAAGAAAACATTTTTCAAATCGGAGTTTTAGAAGAAGAGTTATCGGGAAAAATGTAATGTACTTTTATGCCCCCTAGCGGAAAATCTATGCGTAATTTGAAAAAGTAAATATATCTAAAATACTCTCCGACATAAATGGAATCGAAAGATAAAAGAATTTTTTCAATCGGATGTTTAGAAGCAAATATGTGGAATAAAACGCATTTTTGAATTCGACATCATCTGCATTTACGGCCCTGTAGCGGCGAAATTGTACATCGTAAGAAAAAAACGAAATGAAGGATAATCATTCCCATATTTTAAGCTTCCCAATACAAAAAGAATTTTTCAAATCGGACTAATATTTGCAGAGATATCGTGGGTGCAGATGGACGGACGGACAAACCGGTAACATAAGCATGATCTTTTTTTACAAAAGACATGCTAAAAATCTATAGGACTTTTAGAAGCGGAAATACAGCTACAAACAAATACGCACAAACACGACCTAGCAACACAACTTTATATGCAAAATGCTTCCCGACAAAGCAAGAAGTTTTGAAATCTGTCCTTAAAAAACAGAGATATGGATGAAAACAAGATATGTATCTGCGTCCCCTAACGGAAAATATGTGCTTTTTTAAGGAGAAAATGCTAGCAAAAGGTTTCTCGTGATGAGCGATATCTGACTGCAAAGACATTTTTTTCAGTCGAGTGGGAGCACAGGTGCTGCAAATTCTTCGGAAACAAATAGACATGTGAGACACCTTCAGGTAAAACAGTTCTACACAAAAAATGAAAAATTATATGCAGGACATTTCCACCAGAAACTCTATCGTGGAATCACAATTTACTTCTCCGTCCCCGAGCGTAAAACCTGTGCATTACTTGAAAAAAATATCTGCGCAAAATAGGCTTTGTTGTAAATCAAAAATCAAATCGGAGGCAAGGAAGAATTTTAATTGGATATTTAAATGCTACGATATGAAATAAAATGTATTTTGAATAAGATGGCATCTTCATCTGCGTCCTCTAGCGACGAATTTATATGCAGGACATTACACATCGGAAAAGGACTGGAAAGCGAAGATTGTTGTTATATTTTGGGCCTCTCAACGTAAAAGGAATTGTTCAATTCGGACTAATAGCTGCAAAGTTGTGCTTTCCACGGGCAAAGCGATGTACTTTTTTCAAAACACGTAAGCACGTACTTTTTTTCAGAACACGTGATAAATAGTTTGATGCTGTGATCAAAGCGCTAGCTTCTGACCGTTCGGCCTAGTGGGCCCGGTTCACGCCCATGGTGAGGCGAGGGTAGTGCGCCTGTCCTATAAAACACTCTTCCATCCTCGGAATCAATGGCCGTAACTTTGGGAAGGTTGACTGCATATATCCCCATTCAACTGCTCATGATGGTCGTTAAACTCCCGTATAAAAAATTAAAACAAAAAGTCTTAAGTTGCAATTGAAGGTTCGAAAAAGGGTAAGATATATAACTCTGGCTGGCTTAAAAACATATTCGTATACCTCTAAACTCGTAGAAGTGCATTTTGGAAAATAAGCGATATGAAATCTCAGAGATCGTTAGCACATATCTATTACTTTTTCAAGGCTTCAACTCCCGTCTCTACAGCTCTTCCGCTGTAATGGCTGAAAAAGTTATACACATAATTTCGTTATATTCTTTAAAACAGATATTCCTTCACCCAGCAGTGATTGGTGAAGGTTGACACCGATGATATATAATACACGGGATGTAAGGTCAGGTGATGCGCAAACATATCATAGCCTCTCCTTGACAAATATCAACCCCGCATTCTCGTGGTGCATCCTGTTCCCACTAAAGGGGCTCTGACGACCGCCACATAGCGGTATAACAATACCACCGGGATTAGAGGAAACGCTATCCCACACTCACCTACCCGCTTTGCCAGCGTGGTGAGGTATGGCAAAACCCCTCAAAAGAAGCTTCCACAACCTAAAAAGAGGAACTCGTGGATAAGAAAAATGATAAAAGTGGAAGACAGCATGATCAGAATAAAATCCTTGAAATAGCAATGGGCTGGACATGTTGCCAGAAGACTGGACGACCGATGACCAACCGAAACTTTAAGACTGGATTCCAAGGGACACGAAAAGACCCAGAAGAAGACCACATGGGAGATGGGTGGATGAAATTCGAAAGCATGCGGGAGTGACATGGAAGAGACTGGCTCAAGACAGACCGTTGCGGAAGAAACTTGGGTCGGTGGTAGTTAGACCTCCAATAAAAGAAAAAAAAAGAAACTTGGATAGATCTTCATCCAGCAGTGGATTGATAACGGTTGACTACGATGATGATGATGATGATGTGACACACAGACACCGAGCAAGAAGCATTAACAATGTAAAGAAAAAACTATTGTCAAAGCTATAACAGCTTATTTTATTTTATGTGTTTCTTTGCAGTATTATATTTTTACGTATATTATATATATATATATATACAGCTAACTGGTGATTTGAGTATACTGCTTAACATTTTTATAAAAGGACATTTGAAAACTGTTTTGAGTGCTTTGCTTCTCTAAATACTCATACGAAAGTTACTAAATCTAAAGTTTAAATAATAACTTAGGAGGGATCATATATATTTACGTGGTTTGCTAGAATTTCGATTGTATCGTGTCAAGAAATCCCCTTTGGCGCTTTCATATTTGATAAAGAAACAAATTATTCACGGCATCCCTTAGATTTTTCCGCTTTCTGATCTGAGCTAGCACTTTTAAAATCCATTTCGCCAGCACTTTTCGGAAAAGGACTTCACAAATCATTTTCCGTACACTGCCATCACTGTTTTCGTCTTACGAAATGCAACTGTTCATAAAAAAGCTTCTGATGTTTGTTAATGTTGACATTTCTGAATGCTGCTTGCGGCCATGTAGCATTAAGAACATAGCCCGTCTTGCGGCTGTTACAGCACTCATACGTACATTTGTTTTTCAACAGCGCATAATCCTCAAAGTGCACTGAGAAATCTTCGGATAATATTAACTGGTGGTGTCTGAGTAGCCTTTCACCGAAAATGAGGCTACATTCTGCTGGTTCAATATTATTACTACGTACATTCTGTGGATGCCAGCAGCTACATATATTTTTAAGTTCATATGCCAAAACATTGTTAGCCTGCGAGAGAGATGCACATAAACACGTATTATATGGCGGTGATAAAGTAATTACAGTTTATAAGAATTGTGGATGAAATTTAAAAATTTAATTACAGTCTATAGGAACTGAGCATTGTGGATGAAATTTAAATCGTATGCGTAAAATTATTACCGCCGCCAAGTTATAAATTTTCTAGAATTTGTTATTTGTAAAGGTGGTTGGGGAGAACAACTTATGAATTATAAAAGTGGTTGGGAGAGAAGAATTTATGATTATAAAAAATACAAGTGACCATATAGCTGGTAACGCAAGAAGGCTTGGTTTGCAGGGGATCGGAGAGAATACAAATAATTAATCTTAATAAAAAAATTTGACGCAATGCCAAAGACGAGACCGAGAATGAGTTCGAACCATTAAGATCAGGTGCAACTAAGAAGACATTTGCACTTAAATGATAATTTGATTATTAGCACACAAACACACTATTTAATTCAGCATTATTCATCAGTATACACTCTGTATAATACATGATTACTTCAGTGATACGCAGCAATGTGTTTTCTCTCTGAAAGTTCACCAATGGTGCAGTCGCTGAAGTCAGAACATGATATTTAGAAGAAAACCTACAAACGCACATCGACCTACCTACTCGAACGCTGCGTAATAATTACCACACGTAGCTCAAAGCTAGTCAAAAACGAAAGATAAACAGTTTTACCTTTTACTCAAACATCACTGTAGACCACACAGACTTTTTACTCTGGGCACTGCGATATCGGATGAAGTCATCTGCCCCTCAAACGCGCGACATCTGTAACTCGTATTTCCATAAAGACAACAAAAACTTCTTTATCCCCGCAGTCCAAGTTCCTATGTAAATGGCGACAAGCAAAAATAAGCATAATCTCGCACTCCTGAAGAAAGAAACGATGCACCCTTTCCAATGTTCAAAAGCGCAAAACAAAAAAGGGATTGAGAGTATGTCACGTGTTCACTTTTTTTGTTCTCCCATCTGCTTCTCAGCAACAGCGAATGCGCAGGTGTGCACGAAACGTAAACATTTTGCTTAATGATTCGCCTCTCCACATAATAAAACCGATTTGCCGAACAGAAACGCATAACATTCGCAACAATAATTTCATTTAGCGGAGCAGGAAGTTTAAAAGTTTCATATTTGAAGATGAATGATCGAATATTAAAACTTCTAGCACTCAATGCGCAAGTTAAAAGAGAAATTTTCTGCAGTGATGTGTAGCCATTTTACCTTTTGATGAACAGCTGCTTAACTCGTACCGGGTGAGGTGCGGTTAGACAAACCGCAACAAACTTTGCTTTCTACAGAAAAATCTAATTTATAAAACGTCGAAATGATGAACTATACATTTTAAAACAACACGTTTTAACACAAATATTATTATAAGCAGTGAAGCAATCATAAGTGCTATTTACTTATTATTTACCTACTTACTAAAAGGCTGGAGAAAAATGCCAAAACACGGCAGTAACTCTTACTTTACTTTTTAACTTCAAATATATGTAAATCAGAAAAAGGTGAACATGAATAGCTTCAATGAGCAATAACGAAAGCATTAAATGGCATATTTGATACTATTTAAAAAGTTAAACCAAAATTTAGGAAAGTTAAGAATCCCAGTCGGCACACAGCTTACCGCACAAACCAAACAAATTGATGAATAAATAAATCCATCGCTCTTTCCACGTTTAGCAACGCACAGCAACCGAAAAATTGTTATTCATTTGCTGTGCATTGCTTAACGTGGAAAGCAACTGAGAAATTGTTATTCGGTTGATGTGCGTTGCTTAACGTGGACAGAGCGATGGATTTATTTATTCAACTGACGCCACGTATTTAGATGATTTTCAAACAAATTGGTGTTTTGCGTTTAGCACATGTGAATTTCGTTTTGCTCACGTTTTTGTTCACGAACATTTTCCACATCTTACTTGCTTCATAAACGTCTTTGAAGAAGCCATAAACAGATAAAATACAAAAATTACAATGTCGTAAGGAAGTAACATAATCGGTGAGGTGGGGTTTGTCAAAGCCTAAACGATGAGCAAAAAAATGACATTAACTGCGCGCGAAGCAACTTGCCTCTCAGACTGGCGTATCTTGGGTCCGAGACCTGGGCTATCCTCCCCCCCTACTATTTTTTAATTGCGAAGTTTAATTTTTAATTGTTAACTAATAGAAGTAACTTTTTTTCTAAATTTTAGGTACATGCCATTGCTAACATGATGCCAAATAATTATGAGGATTAGGATTTCAACACTTACTAGTACATGAACTCCATTCTTCTTCTGAATGCTTTATTTGTACATGAACTCCCTTCTTCTTCTGAATGCTTTATTTGTACATGAACTCCATTCTTCTTCTCCTTTTGTGGGAACTTGAGTGCTACGTTTTCATAAAATGTTTCTTCCGAGTACTTTTTCATATTTAAAACTAATGTATTTCTCTATTGACAAAACAGCCAAGTTTTTCGAATATGCATGTCCTTGTGTGGCTCTACGATATATTTTGATTATTTTTACTGCTGAAAAACTTCTTTCGTCAGTTGCAGATGTTTATGGAAAGTTCAATATGAGGTCTGCTAATTTAGTATACCTCACTAAACTCTATGTCCAATTTACACTGAGCCGCCCCGGTGGCGCAGTGGTCTAAGGCGTTGGCCTCTGGTCATTCGTCCGAAAGGGTCCGAGTTCGAATCCCGGTGAGGCATGGATGTTGTGTTTGTCTTACGGCACTGGCTCTATCCCTTCACTGGAACCAGTGACCCTAAATTAGGGACGGGCGACTGCTTATAGCCCATTGAGTTGCTCACGGTGGTCGTTAAACCTCCAAAAAACAAACAAACAAACAATTTACACTGAAGAGCAATTTAATTAGAGACAGCTGGCGTTATGCAAATATGGAGCTGTGGGCGGCCCTGTAAACGGAAACGACATGACGTATGCAGCGATCCGACAATATAAGGAGTGATGCGATCGGAATCAGTAAGAGTCGGACGCAGTATGGGTAAGACGAAGGATCTAAGCGCATTTGATCGTGGGTAAATTGTCGGGGCCCGACAAATGGGTCACTCCATCTCGGAAATCGCGCAGGCACTGGGATTTTCACGATCCACTGTGTCACGGGTGCATCGTGAGGACATCGAATCCGGTAAAACCATCCCTGCAAGGTCCAACTGCCGTGGACAACAGCGTGTGGATGAGCGGGGTAATCGTCGTGTAGCTCGCATTGTAACAGCGGATAGACGGGCAACAGTGCAAGAAATCACTCTGCAATTTAACGCTGGTGCACAAAAACGTGTAAGCAGCCACACCATCCAGAACCATCTCCTCGCTATGGGATACAGAAGCCATCGTCCCACGAGGGTACCGCTGCTGACCGCACATCACAGGGTGCAAAGATTAGCATGGGCGCGGGAACATCGCCATTGGACCCTGGACATGTGGAAAAAAGTTGCCTGGACTGATGAGTCGTGATTCACGTTCGTACATGCAGATGGCTGGATACGAGGTCGGCGCAAACCACATGAAGCGATGGATCCTTCTTGCCAGCACGGTTCTCTTCAAGGTGGTGGAGGTGGCATTCTAGTCTGGGGACTGCTTACGTGGACTGAAATGGGACCCCTGGTGCGTGTGACATCGTCCCTCACAGGTCAATGTTACCGGGATATCTTGGACGACCACTTGCTCCCGTTTGTGCGTCTTCAACATCCCACTCGGGACCTCATCCTGCAACAAGAAAATGCACCGTGCCATCGCTCCCGAATTGTATCCGAATGGTTGGATGAATACTCCACCGACGTGACCTCACTTCCTTGGCCAGCTAGGTCACCTGACCTCAATCCCATTGAGCACATTTGGGATGCCATCGAGAGAGATGTTCGAGGCTCTGACCCCCATCCATCAAATCTTCGTGAACTGTGGGAGCTTGTTCAGGGGTCGTGGATCCGTATGGCTTTCCAACGCTTACGGTGTCTTGTGGAGTCCATGCCGAGACGAATCGCCGCCGTCATCAGGACGAAAGATGGTGCTACACGTTACTAGACAGATATCTCTAATTCAATTGCTCTTCAGTGTACTTAACTTTGTGTAACACGTAAGGTCTCTTACTGATTTGTTTTTGTATTCATCGAAGGATTTTATTCCTTTGATGAATACAAATACATGTTTTATCATCTTCAGTTCATTTTTTAGTCGAGCTGTATCAAAATTTGAAGCATAGAGGTCTTTAAGTTCTGGCAGTAGATGTTCAGGGAAGCTTTCACGAAATTTATCAAAACAATTCGAATCCAACAAAACCACGAATTTAAGATATAATATCTCTGATTTTAATTCATTGACATTTCACAAAAACTGAAACAACTCTCACGAAACATTTACGAGCGGGAGTATGCGACTGACTGAGATAGCCTAACTTTTCTTTTTTCAGAGCGAACCGTTTCCCAAAGCAATGGGCCATTCCCTTCTACCAGCTGATTCATGTTGTCATGGAAACACTAGCAGGCGATTGTCCGGAACGTTTTTGCATCAGAACTGCGAAGACTCTGGAAGTGCTGCTTGCGTTATGCCGTTGGTTTTCGCTCGCCAGACTGAGTCAAGGAAGTGAATCCGCACGCGGTTTTTTTCGCACCGAAAGCATCGACATATTTAAATACCGTTTATAACTGCATTTTATTTGTGTATATTTAATTCAGTTTTATTTGTTCAATCTCTGAGCTTCGCAGCTAGCCTAGAATATACGCCACTGTGTATAATATATACTACTGTATATATTATACAATAGTATATATTATACACAGTATATATATATATATATATATATATATATACTGTATATATTATAATATATACTACTGTATATATTATACACAGTGGCGTATATACTAGTTCACAAAGATGAAAGCAGAGGAAATCAAGCAATTGCTACCAGGAGGAACGATTTAATTGTTGTTAATAGTGAGAGAATAAATAAAGATACGAATAAAACTGTGACGTGGGAAATTTGAAAAGCAAAATTTTGAACTAAACTACATAGCGATAACTCAAAAGATGATTCAAATGGCAAAATGGAACGCACACAGTTTTTTTTCAGAATAAAAGTTAATTTGGAATGGGAAATACCGATTGTTAGAATGTTTACGAAGTGCAGCGCTGTAGTTATAGAGCACTTGGCTTGGAAATACAGCACCTAAGAAATCTTTCGAATTTGGAGAAAAACTCGCAAGGAATTCAACGGGGATAAAATACTGCTGTAGTAATATTGAATTAGCAATGTTAAAATTTGATTAGTCCTACCGGAGGAAAAAGTATTGGTTAAACTAAATAATAAAGTAGATCACATTCCTTAATGGTAAAAAAGAGTGGATTTAGTAGAAAGTAAGGGGAACGGGGCCACATAAGACCTAATAGGAAAATCGAATATAAATCGCAAGTTAAAACAGCACTAAAGGGAAAAGAAAATGATATAATGAGATTTGTACTATTGTCGTATTTATGGCATGGTTTTTATTTATATGTTCGTTTTATTTCCGGGGAAAAAGCACAAAATTCGAAGTAACTTAAATGGTCCTATCTGCCCCATAACATGGGGCACAAGGGACCAGAAGGTGCCCTGTGCCCCGTTATGAAGACAATAAATCGCATTCAGTTTATATCTTCTATTTATGGATAGTAGTATGATGATGGTATTACCATAAGGTGTCATGAACACCGTTATGAAGACAATAAATCGCATTCAGTTTATATCTTCTATTTATGGATAGTAGTATGATGATGGTATTACCATAAGGTGTCATGAGCACCGTTATGTAGACAATAAATCGCATTCAGTTTATATCTTCTATTTATGGATAGTAGTATGATGATGGTATTACCATAAGGTGTCATGAGCACCGTTATGTAGACAATAAATCGCATTCAGTTTTTATCTTCTATTTACGGATAGTATTATGATTTATTAACAATTTATTCAATACAAGGTACAATGTTACAATTATTAAGTAAATATATTTTTTTAAAATATAAAACATAACATTGGAATACGAAATATTGCCAAATTAACGAAGCTATTGACAATATAAACATACGAGATGGTCGATAACTTTCGAATTACAAAATATAGACAAATTATTTAAAGCTATTGGCAAAACATGCATACTAGATTGTCGTCGTGTTCAACAACACCCGCGCAAGCATCGTGTGCCCAGTTGCTGCACTCAGAGCATTGTATCCACCCTTCTTCATCTTTGGTAAAGAAAATTCCTCTTTGCAATAGATGCAGAGAATATCATCATCATCATCAGTTTTGCTGCTGTCAGCACTTGCCTTCCAAAGTTGTCTGTTGCGAAGGTTTATTTTCTTTGCTAGTATTGTGTCAATTTCTTTTCTACCTGATGCCACAGATTTCGTGTAAGAGCTAGGTGATGGAATTGGAGATATTAGTTGTGAATCAATCAAACCATGTTCAGGATCGCTGCCACATTCTTGTTTCTGGCATTTTTTCGTTGCATTACTGGCGCGCTTATTTACCGTCTTCTTTCCTTTGTGTGAAGCTTTTTTGTTCACCTTGTGCGTTTCATCCTGTTCACCTCTTGCACGTTTAAATGGGGAGCTTGTCCGTTCTTCTACTCGCTGTGTTTTTCTTTTAGAAACTGTAGCTTTTCGATTTTTAACAGTTTTAATGATAAGCTGTGGTGAAATTTCATTGAGGGCCTTTTGGAATACAGGGTTTGAAACTATTGTTGTCTCTCCTTTACTGGTAGAACATCTTGGGCTAGCAAGATTAATGAATCCGGCTGCTCAGTAGGATTAGATGATGTTTCTAAGTTAGGCGTTTCATTAAGTAGAGATGGTAAAAATTTATCATCAGAAAAAAATGTCTGGATTGAAGGGCATGATACCCGTTACTAAGAAGCCTTTTCTAGCGTTGCCACATGAAGATAAGCTTTTCCGAAAATCTCTGTTGTATCGTAAATTGTTACATGTTGACCAGGATGATTTGTCATCCATTTTTCACATTCCCGTGCAAATTGGGCTTTTAGAGGACCATAAAAGGTAGCATCAAGCGGTTGCATCTCATGGCTAGTGTTAGGTGGAAGAGATATTAACATAATGTTGTTTTTTCTATCCATTTCTATAGCTTCAAGAGTTCTATGGCTTGCATGATTATCAATAATTATAACGTCTTCTTTTCCAGCGTTGGTTTCGCCCACTTCAAAAACTGCTAAAGGAACTTCACAAAATGTAAGCTATTCATCCATCCTGAACCATTCGCATATGCATTAGATCCAGGAGAACAACCCTTTAAGAACTGTGGTGACATGTGTTGTCTAGGAAATAAGACAAATGGTGGGATACATTGACCACTGGCAGAAAACGTGGAAACAGCAATTACATTCACTCCTCTTTCTGCGCTTACAATTCTTGAAACTTGTTTTCAACCTTTCATTGCAATGATTCGCCTAGGAGTGGGAACTGCATATAGTCCCGTCGCATCTGCATTATATATATTTGACCAACACGCAAAGAATATTTTCCCATTACGCCCTTTAAAATATCAAAAAAACGATCAACATGGGTTTTGTTGAATCCAAATGCTCTTGCAACACTTGTAGGTTCCGGAGCTCTTAACGTTATTGATGGGTTCCGTTTTCTGAATGATGCAAGTCAGTCATAGTCTGCAAGTCTGGTATTGTTATTGAAACTGTGTGGCAGGTTTAGTTTTTCCGCTAATTCATAGGGTATTTTTCTTACATCTTGAGAAGTCAAACCGTAAAACTCCATTCCCATTTGCAAAAGATGGCCAACTAGCAGTTTTCCTGCACAGCCGAAAATACAGGTTTAAAATTATCGTTTCTAGGTCCTGTAGCTTGCTTACTTTTCAGTCTTCTTAACAGATATGTCTTAGGAATGTCAGATAAAGCTGATGCTTTCCTAATGCTCAGTCATTCATCTATAGCTTTACCAGCTTTTGAAACTGTTTCTGCCGTACCGGTGGCGCAGTGGTCTAAGCGATGGCCTCTGATCATTCGTCCAAAAGGGGTCCGGGTTCCAATCCCGGTGAGGCATGGATGTTGTGTTTGTCTTACGGCACTGGCTGTAACCCTTCCCTGGAACCAGTGACCCTAAGGTAGGGATGAGCGACTGCTTATAGCCCATTGAGTTGTTCACGGTGGTCGTTAAACCTTCAATCAGAAAAAAAACTGTTTCTGTAGTGCATTTAGGCCTATTCGCCTTTCGTTTGCACGTCCGTAACATCTGAAAATAAAAAAAATAAAAAATAGCATGACTTTATGAAGTTACGGATAAGTACTATCAAAACGTAGGTAGGCCTACAACCATTATAAGGTATTTTTGTAATCACAGAAAAAATACTCCTGTCCATGTGGCACAGAGGACCGGTGGCCCTCTGTGCTCCAAACGATTTGGTCTTTTCTGCCCCGAAACGCCATTTTCTTTTACACAGCATACTGCAACCATACAACCAAACGGTTTCTTTCGACTTTACTTGAAAACAGACGCTAATACACTGGTGTGCAATAAGTAAGGACGAAGAGGAGTCATTAGCATAACAGCGGAACGAGCAGGCAGAACAGACCGAAAGACCACTCAGAAGATAGACTAGGGTCCGGTACGGTGGGGCATGCGCATATATGCAGCATAAAGTAGGGAGGGGGTGTCGGATAGGGTATAAAGCACACGGGCGGTGTCGCTCAGCAATTCGGTGAAAGCTATTGCACGGTGTACCTCGGTTTGAACGACGTCAAGTTGCTGCCACCGTGTGATATGGACAACAGGCAATCCAGTAGACGACATCTGGATGACCTTACCCGATGTCGCGTCATTGGGAAGTTGGAAGAAGGTCGAAGTGTGACTAGTGTGGCCGAGGAGTTTGGGATCGCTCACAGCATCGTTTCACGAGCTTGGAGAACATTTCAAACGACAAGAACAGCTGTCCGAGAGTTTAGCAGTGGCCGTCCACGAGCAACCACGGCGGCCGATGACCGGTATATTTTCCTACAGGCGAAAAGAGACAGACGGAAGACAGCGGGAGAAATCGTAAGGCCCATGCAACAGACAACTGGACGTCCGTTATCGCGTTTTACCGTGGCAAGGAGAATGCACAAAGGTGGTCTATTTGCACGACGAGCAGTACGGTTTGTGCCATTAACGCCTGCTCATCGGAGACGGCGGTTTCTGTGGTGCGAGGAACACAAGAACTGGACACATCAGTAATGGGGTCGAGTTCTCTTTACGGATGTGAACCGATTTAGTCTGACGAGCGGTTCTGGACGTATACACATCTGGAGAGAGCAGGGAACACGCAATCACACCTCCAACATCATCGAAAAGGACCGGTTTGGAGGTGCCGGAGTTCTCGTTTGGGGCGGTATCATGCTTGGTAGCCGTACTGACCTCCACATCTTCCAAGGAGGTTCAGTCACTGGTGTCCGCTATTGTACCGAGGTTCCTCTGTCTCCCGTGCGTCTGTTTAGAGGTGCTGTTGGTCCTGAGTTCCTCTTCATGGACGACAACGCTACACCTCATCGTACAGTGGCTGTCGCAAAGCTGTTGGAGAGTGAAGATATTCAACGCATGGATTGGTCCGCAAGGTCCCCGGACCTAAATCCAATCGAGCACCTGTGGGACCTTCTCGGGAGACGCTTGGCAGCACGTCACCAGCCGCCAGCAACGATTCCGCAGCTGCGATTGGTGCTACAAGAGGAATGGGCCGCGATGCCCCAACAGCTCCTTGACAATCTCGTCCTCAGCATGGACAGACGTTGTAGATCCTGCAACGCAGTCAGGATGGGATCATATCTCGCAATAAAGACTGGATTTTTCTTGGCAGCCGCCAGTCACATGGACGTTTCTGTCTTCTGTCCAGTTGTGCTCGAAGCTATCTTTTCAATAAAGTGCCTTTGTATCCTTTGAATTCCTTGTTTGGACGGTTTTGCTCACTTGTCCCATATTCTTACATCTTGGGAATCTAATGGTATGATTTGAGTCGATGTGGAGCACTTCTGCACGACGTTACATTCGAAAAACCGTCTCGTCTTTAATTTTTGCACGCAGTGTAGTTAACGCAAAATATCCAAGCGACCAATATTTTTTTTATTGGAGGTTTAACGTCCACCGTGAGCAACTCAAATGGGCTATAAGCAGTCGCCCGTCCCTAATTTAGGGTCACTGGTTCCAGGGAAGGGAGAGAGCCAGTGCCGTAAGACAAACACAACATCCATGCCTAACCGGGATTCGAACCCGGACCCCTTACGGACGAATGATCAGAGGCCAACGCCTTAGACCACTGCGCCACCGGGGCGGCACCAATATTTTTTACACATATTACATATCACTAAGCTGTTCTCTGAGATTCAGAGGTTAGCTGCAAAAAGAAATACAAACTACCAGATATTTTTACTTACTGTTGGGTATCAAATTTCTCTATTTACAGCGATCTTGGCATACAACTCGGGCTTCACTGATATCCATTACACGCCGTACAGAAGATATTTTATACTTCATACTCATAATCTTTTTGTCATGCAAACACTCCTGAATCTGATCCACCCATGTCTTCCTTGGCCTTCCTCTGCCTTTCCTTCCTGCCACGTGGGCTAAAAAGATTTTCTTAGTAAGCATCTCATCACTCATTCTTTCAACATGGCCAAACCACCGAAGCATATTGGTCTCCACCTTGCTAACAACATTTTGCTTCACAACACACAACTGCAACACATCTTCATTCCTTCATTCCTCACACAATCAGACCGTATATTTCCCCAGCACACAAACGACTCCTATGTTTCTTTTGCAGTACCCAGGTTTCACTGCCCTACATCAAAGTAGGAACAATTACACTTTCATACCAGCCATGCGGGACTCTAGAAAACCCATCATAGCGATGCGCAGCAATGGCACGCTTGTAGTAAAGCACATTAGTATTGTAATTTTAATTAAAATAGATGCAGCGCTTACCTCTAAAATCACAATTTCTCACGACAGCACAGGTTTGCGACTGATGTCAGCAATGGCCGACAGCACACTGAACATAAACGTTTAAATGTTCGTATTTCATGCTTTTCCTTGTACGTGGCAGCACCTTCCACGCTAATATTGTCGTGGACCGCTGTGCCCCAACGGTCCTATGTGCCCCAGTCTCTCCTACTGCTCTGAAATAATGAGACTCCGCTTTTGGCGAGTGAAACGCTTGGTGTGGGTTGGAAGTGAGTGGAAGGACACTGACCGGAAATTGTAGGTTCTTTTTCCTTCCTTTTTTTTTTTTTGATTGCAGGTTTAGCGACCACCGTGAGCAACTCAGTGGGCTATAAGCAGTCGCCCGTCCCTCATTTAAAGCCACTGGCTCCAGGGAAGGGAGAGAGCCATCACCGAAAAACAAACAACATCCTTGACTCACCGCGCCGATTCGAACTCGGACCCATCTCGGACAAATGATCATAAGCCACAGCTTAGACCACTGCGCCACCGGGGCGGCGAATTTGAAGGTTCACCTCACTCACTACATTAGTTGGATGAGACGGGCCAATGAAAAGCAAACGTGTTGTTCGTCGCGCGTCGGGAAAATGCTGAGTTCAAGAATTGAGCGACGGATAAACGTGAAATTTCTGGTGACCACCTTAATGTTAAACACCTGTTTCACCTTTTCGTAAACGCATAAACCTGAAACACCTGTCGCACCTTTTCAAAAATTGCAACACCAAGAAAGAATCGCCCTATGCAAATGAAATTTATATCAGAGATTCCTCATGTTACAGTAGATAACTGATTACATTTTTAGAGCTATACAAGATTTTTCGCTTCAAAACTCAGTATCGTCTGAAGCCATTTCGAGCAACAATAACAACCGCTACAAGGGGTGGCAATTTAATGGAAGGCGTTTTTGATATCGCCTGTAGAATAGCCTGCCAGGCTACTTCTATGCGAGACCAGAGTTCATTTGTGATGACTGGTGATGGCGCTTGACGTGGCCGTCTTTTAGTTACCATGTTAAAGGCATGTTAGATGGGGAACATATCCGGCGAACGCACAGGCCAGGGAAGCAGCAGTATCTACCGTGCATGAAAGAGGTCTTGGAAATTCCGGGCCCGTCGCTATATTCCAGCATTGTCCTGCTGGAATGTCGCGCCAGGAAAACTCTGAAGAAACGGTATCACCTCTGCCTCCAAAAAATTCCTGATGTATCTCTGGCTGCTGAAGGTTCCCTCAGTTTGCACCTGGCGAGATCGCGAATCTAACCAATGGCGCCCCAAACTATCACGCTTGGCGTTGGGCCGGCATAACGCTGCAAAGTGGAGTTCGCCACGATATCTTCCAAGACGTACGTAACTATCATGGTGCATCAGGTTGAATCGTGACTCGTCAGAAAATCCGACATGTTACCAATCAGCGCGCCGATGTCTATGTTCGAGATCCTATTGCAGCTGAGGTACTTGTGGTTGAGGCTCAAAGTAATGCGCAGCAAGGGCTGCTAGCGACCAGTCCGCTGTTGAGCAGACGACGTTATACTGTGCTGGAGGACAAAGCCTGACCTGTAACAGTGCTCCACTGCTGCGCTAACACCCTGGATGTCTCTGTGCGATCGGTCACTGCCATGCGGTAGAGGTGTCTCTGCAATCGTGCGATTTTGAAGTCCATTTCCTGCATTTTTGTGAGTCCACGCCTCGTCTGTCCACTGACATCCCGTTATATGCTGGCGTTTCGTCCAATACGAGTGGGAATTTCGCGGTAGGAAACTCCAGGTTATCTCACCCTAACAATTCTTCCTCCCTCAAAGTCCGTCGTAATGCCACCTTCTTCAATAAAGGGATAATGTGATACGCAAGAAACACCCTTTAACTCAATTTCGGCTGTTCACTGATTAGAACCTTGTGTGAGCCAGCTCTTCATACCCAAAAGCGGACAGTTCAGAGGACTCGGTTTCGAAACTGCTTGCGCACTTTCACTGACATTTTAATCGTTTGCATGTCTCAACCTCTTGTTCATATACTGTAAGTTTCAAGAAAATACCAGCAGTCCTTAATGGTGTTGCAATTGTCACAAACAGTAGCGTATATTAAGTCAGGCGTACAGGGAGAAATGCATGTAACATGCACGTGCTTTTGCATATCATAAAGGGTTCAGTGAATGCCAGGGGGACACTGAAGACGACGAACATTCTTGGACACTCAAGCACTTCAATAGTGGAACACAATGTGGAAAAAATCTGAGCAACTTTTCGAAATGAATTAAGACTGAATAGTAGAATGATAGCAGAAATAGTAAACATTGATAAAGCGACTGGGAGGTAAATTTCACATTAACAAAAAATCTGAACATGACAAAGGTTTGTGCTAAAACGGTTCAGATCATCCTACGCCTGAAAACACTCTCAAGAGAATTTGTGCAGTCATTCTGGGAAACATTCATGCAAACCCCGAACTTTTAGAAAGCGTTACCACTTGCCATGAAACCTGGATCTTCCAGTACGACTCTGAAACGAAAACAAACAGTGAACGCATTGGAACACCAACTTCACCAAGGATGAAGAAAGCATAGCAACGCAAGTCAAAGTTCAAGGCCACGTTAATAGCTTCCTTTGACATTCAGAGAACACAGTTAATGCAGTTTCTCGGCTTAGAATTTTCCTAGTTTACGTGCTCTTCCGGAAGAAATACTGCTTGTAACAAGACGGACTCGCGAAAGCAGCACTGTAAATCAGCTGTTTCTACTCACCGCGGAATAGAGCGTTGTTGTTACCAGTGGAAAAAAGGACCTCGTGCGTTAGCTTTGTCCTGTTTTAGGTGTTTTGTGGTGGTCGCGAAGTTTTCTTACAAGTACATCACGAAACTTCATTTCCAACGTTAACAGAGCTGTGCCAAAAGAAAACAAGTTAGTAAAATCATGCAATGCATTGATTATGATACGCTTTCCAACATACCAGAATTTTTTTTTGATTGGAGGTTTAACGACCACCGTGAGCACCTCAATGGGCTATAAGCAGTCGCCCGTCCCTAATTTAGGGTCACTGGTTCCAGGGAAGGGAGAGAGCCAGTGCCGTAAGACAAACACAACATCCATGCCTCACCGGGATACAAGTCCGGACCCCGTTCGGACGAATGATCAGAGGCCATCGCTTAGACGACTGCGCCTCCAGGGCGGCAACTAGAAATCATTACTCAAGTTATGAGGATAATGGCTGTGGAATAAATCTCGCTTCTGTGCCCTGACCTTTGACCCCATTTCGATGATATTGAGCAGAACCGGTTCAGTATACCTCCGGAACAACATACTAAAGTTTTGTCGCAATATAAGCATTTTAGTCAAGTTATGACGATAATGGCTGTGGAATAAATCTCGCTCCTGTGTCACCCCATTTCGATGAAATTCAACTGAACCGGTTCAGTGTACCTCGGGAACAACACGATATAATTTTGCGCAATCGAAGCATTTTTACGTAAGTTATGACACATAAGGGAAATGGAATGGTTCCCGCTCCTATGTCCTGACCTTTGACACCATTTCATCCATTTTAAATAGGGTTCGTCCCCAGGTGGTCCCTTACGACATACTAAACTTTCATTGAAATCGAACTATATTTACGCAAGTTATGATGCATAAGGGCAATAGAATTGATCTCGCTCCTATGTCGTTGCCTTTGACCCCACTTCACCCATTTTCAATAGGGATCGTCCCCAGGATATCCCCTACCACATGCTAAAAGTTCATCGAAATCAAACCATTTTTACGCGAGTTATCGTGCGGACAGGCGGACGGACGGGCAGATGGAAAAAGCTGAAGCTTCAACCTACGGTTGGAAAGCGTAAAAAAGCTGCCACATTTATATCAACTCGTAAACCATTGACCTTAAATTAGGGACAAATTATTTTTCATAGCCTTTATTTTTGTTTAGGCTTAACGACCACTGTGAACAATTCGAAGTGCTAAAGTAGTCGTCCGTCCCTAGTTTAGGGCCGCTGGTTCCAAGGAAGGGAGAGAGCTAGTGCCGTAAGACAAACACAACATCCATGCCTCACCGGTATTCAAACCCAGTCCCATCTTGGACGAATGGTCAGAAGACAGCGCTTAGATCACTACACAACCTGGGTGGCTTTTCTGTTTTGGACTTTTAAAGTCTCAAGGAACTTGGATGATTTTCACAGATCACCGTCCATAATTTAGAGATACTGATTCTCGTGAAGGGAGAGAACCAACCCCGAAAGGAAAACCAGTAATACACTGGCGTGCAAAAATTAAGGACGAGACGGTTTTTCGAATGTAACGTCGTGCAGAGAAGTGCTCCACATCGACTCAAATCATACAATAACATCCCAAAGATGTAAGAATATGGTACAAGTGAGCAAAACCGTCCAAACAAGGAATCCAAAGGATACAAAGGCACTATATTGAAAAGGTAGCTTCGAGCACAACTGGACAGTAGACGGAATGTCCATGTGACAGGCGGCTTCCAAGAAAATTCCAGTCTTTAGTAGGAGATATGATCACCACTGACTGCGTTGCAGGATTTACAACGTATGTCCGCGCTGAGGACAAGGTTGTCAAGGAGCTGTTGAGGCATCACGGCGTTTTCCTCTTGTAGCGCCAATCGCAGCTACGGAATCGTTGCTGGCGGCTGGTGGCGTGCTGCCAAGTGTCTCCCGAGAAGGTCCCACACTTGTTCGATTGGATTTAGGTCCGGGGACCTTGCGGGCCAATCCATGCGTTGAATATCTTCACTCTCCAACAGCTCTGCAACAGCCACTGTACGATAAAGTGTAGCGTTGTCGTCCATGAAGAGGAACTCAGGACCCCCAGCACCTCTAAGCTGACGCACGTGAGGCAGGAGAACCTCTGTACAATAGCGGACCCCAGTGACTGAACCTCCTTTGAAGATGTGGAGGTCAGTACGGTTACCAAGCATGATACCGCCCCAAACGAGAACTCCGGCACCTCCAAACCGGTCCTTTTCGATGATGTTGGAGGTGTGATTGCGCGTTCCCTGCTCTCTCCAGATGTGTATAACTCCAGAATCGCTCGTCAGAGTAAATCGGCTCTCATCCGTAAGGAGAACTCATCCCCATTACTGATGTGTCTAGTTCTTGTGTTCCTGGCACCACAGAAACCGCAGTCTCCGATGAGCAGGAATTAATGGCACACACCTTACTGGTCGTCGTGCAAATAGACCACCTTTGTGCAGTCTCCTTGCCACGGTAAAACGCGATAACGAACGTCCAGTTGTCTGTTGCATGTGCCTTGCGATTTCTCCCGCTGTCTGCCGTCTGTCTCTTCTCTCCTGTAGGACAATAGACCGGTCGTCCGCCGCCTTGGTTGGTCGCGGACGACCACTGCTAAACTCTCCGACAGTTGTTCCTTTCGTTTGAAATGCTCTCCAAGCTCGTGAAATGATGCTGTGAGCGATCCCAACTCCGCGGCCACACTAGTCACAGTTCGACCTTCTTCCAACTTCCCAATGACGCGACCTCGGGTAAAGTCATCCAGATGTCGTCTACTGGATTGCCTGTTGGCCATATCACACGGTGGCAGCAACTCGACGTCGATTAAACCGATGTACACCGTGCAACAGCTTTCACAGAATTTCTGAGCGTACACCGCTCGTGTACTTTATACCCTTCCGACCCCCTCTCCCCCTACGTCATGCTGCATATATGCGCATGCACTACCATGCCGGACCCTAGTGTATCTACTGAGTGGTCTTTCGGTCCGTTTTGCCTGCTCGTTCCGCTGTTATGCTACTTTCTCCTCTTCGTCGTTAATTTTAGCTATAATACTGGGGCCATTCATTTTTATAATACTAGGGCCATTCATTTCAGCGGAAGTTAACATTAATAACCATCTTTTATATTGCCACATCATATGTCATATTAGATAGTATAGGCAAAACCCGATGCCGTCTAGCGCTAAAGCAAATTTTATTTTGGAAAGGGAATTACTGCAACCTCGAGTCCATTAATTTCAAAAGACATTGATAACCATCTTTAATATTGCCTCACGGTTAAAATCTTTTCTCCTTATCGTTAGTACTTTTGCAGAGATATCAAGATGGTTATCTTTCATTAATTTTCTGCCAGTCGTGCTAATGAAGGAAATGAAGACAATGCCTCTACCCTTCCGGAGTCTGAAGAACACTATTACTGTCATAGGGTTCACGACGTTTAGTTTACACTGCTCTGAGAGTGGAAGGTTAATGGTTTTTATTATTTTATAGCGTAACGAAGGAAGAGGTTTCGAGCAAGGTTTTTTCTTACAACTTTAGGTTTTAATGTCACATTTCTCAGGATGGGGTCAAAGGGGCGGTGATGAGGATTCAGCAATTGGCGAAGTGGTCCGAAAAGAGGTGCGAGTTGCGAAGTGGACAAAGGTGAGTAGCCCACGCTTTTCTTAGGGAGGGTGGAAAATAGAAATAATTTTGATCGGACTCTTGGAGAGGGAGATTCTAAGATTTCTCTGTTCGAGGAATAATGGAGGTTTGAGGCAGTATCCTATGCAGAGGTTGGCGATGAAGGCAGAAAAGATGAACTTTGGAAAAGAAAGTTTTAGCATCGAGGTAACAGAGAAAGACGCCCGATAAAAACAACAGGAAAGATAAACAAATGTGTGAGCAATTATATGAATAATATTGAAATAAGAACAAGGGAAATAAATGGTCTTTCTCATACACCGATGTGCCATTACATTATGACCACCCTAAGCCTAGAGAAATGAGCGCACCTGGAGACTCAACGGTGGAGGTATATATACAAACCAAGGACCGGCTTTCGGTTAGGTAGTAGAGTGTTCGGAGTTAAAATGGGAAAAGCTGCCGAATTATCAGAGTTTGATAAAGGACAATTTGTGATAGCACGGCGCCTCGGAACTACAATCTCGTTAACGGCGAGCCTTCTGGGTTGTTCACGTGCCGCTGTAGTGAGTGCGTATCAAAAGTGGTGCACTTATGGCCAAACGATGAACCGTCGTCTAGCCGTGTGTCGTCCGCAGTTCACTGATGCCAGAGAAGAGCGGGGATTGTCGAGCATTGTTCAAAGCGACCGCAGGGCCAGAGTGTGACAAATCACCCGCAGCTAAAACAGTGGTGATCAAGGCAATGTGTCACAGCACGCAGTTCATCGCGGCCATATGCGCTGAGTAGCCGAAGACCCAGCCGGTTCCACGTGCTCGCTGCACCCCATCGCCGACAACGCATGAAACGGGTCCAAGATCAAGATCATCGAGATTGGACCGTGGATGATTGGAAGAAAGTGACCTGGTCTGACGAATCAAGATTCCTGGTGCATCACGTAGAAGGCCGAGCAGGGATACGCCTATTACTAACGGAGGCTATGGCACTTGGATGCACTATTGGATCCAAGTGCCATAGCCACTTGCATCCAAGTGCCATAGCCTCTCGTTAGTATAAAGATCACCACTGCAGAACAGCGACTTTTCACTTTGCTAGTAATTAATTCTTTTCATCATCTGGGAAAAGTAGAGCTAAAACGCAGGAACTACTAAATGTCTTTACAAGAAGGTATGACGAACCCATACAACAGGATACTTAAAGAAAACCAGTGGAATAGCTCTCTACAAAGCACCCGCAGCTCGTCCTGGGCTTTGAATCCAGACCCATTAAATCAAGAAGATAGAAGCCAGTGAACTAAATCACCCTACCACTGTGCTACACTATAGCGATTGATGCTTGAAGAAAACCTAAACCGCAAAAGAAAGGGGATTTTATTCCACCAGAGTGAAACGACTCAGTCAGTTCGCTAAGCACCTCAACGTCGGTTGAAGAAATATACACTTAGTGATTACTGAATTATGAGCAGTGGTATATTGGGGCCGGCAGGTCGTTCCGCTTCTTATTTTCGAGCCGGAACGACAATCCCCCACTTTTTTAGTATTTGAACGGCTCGAATGCGTTCACAAAATATAAAAATAAAATTAGTTGTGCTAGGAAATATTGTAAAATGAAATAATATTTATGCATGCTCCTTCCTTAGTCATTTGTAGCAAATTAGGCTTCTTAGTAAAAGCTCTCAGTGAAAACTCACATTGCTGGCGCGGATGGATCAGAAGAAATATTTCAAAACATTTCTTCTGATCCTCGCCGAGTCAAATTCTTTCTGATCACGCCCGCTTCAAGTAGAAAACTTGGTGACGGATTATGCAGAGGATAGGGTTGTATCTACAGGTCTCGCAATGCACACTAAAAGACAGGGTGGGGATTGGGGGTGACTGTTTGTTGTTCTCAGTTGTGTCGCGACTTGCTTTCAAGCAGCATCAAATTTTTCTTGGGCTGTGTCTTGTGTTTCAGTTTCAAAAATGGGTGTGAAACGAAAACAAACGTGCATGGACGCATTTGTTACTCTAAACAATAAACAATTAGCACATATTGAAGAAAAGAAAATTTGTTAGTGTTAGTGAACGTGACAAAGAGTGAAGTGATTCCAAAAGGAGATGGTGTTTACGTTGTTAGTGAAGTGACTCCGAAAGAAGATAATTGGACTAGCGATGATACGAGCGATAAGAATCTCAAGTCTGAATGTCCTGAAATTTGGACTGCTGCTATGTGGGAAGAGAACAAAAAAAACCTGCCAGTGGATTGTATGTAAGTCTGGTAAAATTGGGTGATCATCTTGTTCTTGTGTGACAATATTAGTTTCATTGAAATCGCAATGACTGAAAGTTTCCAAGGAATGGAGTTCGGTGTCAATTTCATTTAATGGTAGCATTCTTACAGCGCAACGTACATCATTAAGGAAAAACTATTTGAACATTCAAAGTCCCAGTCCCACATAAGCGCTGAAAACATTAAACAGAGAGCTAAAGCACAATCGATTGAAAACGTTGTAGACCGTTTAAATGAAACTGAATTTGAGGCCACAAATAAGGTTTTTAGAACGGCATATTTTATTGCTAAACATGATAGACCATATTCTGATCATGCTGAACTGTTGCAGTTGCATCAATTAAATGGTTCAGTAATCTCACTTGGTTTGCGATCGAGATTTAGCGCTACAAACATAATTGACCATGTCGTGCTACATATGAAGTCTAAAGTCTGCAAACCCATAATTAAAATAAATGGAAAAGTATCTGTGATAATAGACGAGTCTACAACTGTCAGTACCAAAACTACTTTGATAGTGTATTTAAAATGTGAAACAGTCAATCGATCCACATTTCATAAGTCAATCGATCCACATTTCATTTTTTTAGATTTAATCCAATTGCCTGATCAAACAGCGAAAACGATTAACGATCACTTACTGATATGCCTCAGCACGTATATATTCGACCATACCTATCTTCAGAACAATCTAGTTTCTTTTACATGTGATGGAGCTAGTGTGAGGCTGGGAAGAAAATCAGGTGTTACACAATGGCTCCAACAAATGTACCCTTTTATTATCATGTGGTATTGCTTTAATCATAGATTAGAATTGTCAGTTGAAGACACAATTTCTGAAGTGCATGGTGTCGATAATTTCCGTACATTTACGAACAAACTGTACTCATTATACTGTATAGCCAATCTCCAAAAAACCAAAATGAAATTAAAAAGTGTGCGTCGACGCTAAACGAAGAGAACAAGAAAATTGGTCGTGTATTGGGAGTGAGATGGGTTTCAAGTTCGTTTCGAACCGTTTCTGCAGTTTGGAAAAAAGCTATAGATCTCCGTGTTGTCACTTTGAGTCTGCAAGTAATGATACAAACCGCTCGCAATCGGACCAAGAGAAATGCTATGGGCTTTACAAAAGTATTTCATTGAAACAATTTGTAATGGATCTGGCACTCATGCATGATGTTTCATTCGAACTCACTTCTTTCAGAGTCCCTCCAGAGATAAGATATGACTCTTGTTCATGCTGATAATAGTTCGTCGCACCATACGATTTTTAGATTCAAGGAAGAAACATAAAGTAAACATATGTTGGAAGCAGAGAATGCAGTGAAGGAAATGGAATTTTGCTCAGAAAACTGACTGATAACAATAAGATTGTTTCTGTTAATCACTCTCAGTTTTTAACCAGCATCGTAAACAATATGAAACGCCACTTATTTTCATCAACCTCTTCACACGAGTCGATTCGATCACAAACAGGCTTTTCAAACATCATTCCCAGTAAGGCCGACATAATTTTAGAGATTTCTGTTCTAGAAACTAGTGAACGACCAGTAGCAATACACCCAGGTTATGGAGAAACTGAAATTGAGTATCTTTGCAGCCGCTTCGGATTGGTATTTTCGAAGACACTCACGGCCTACAGAGACTTCCTGGACAATGGCGGACGAGATATTCCATATAATTTGATTCCTCTAATTAATTGTTCAAAAGTTATCCCTTGCAGTTCTTCCGAATGTGAAAGAAGCTTTAGCACTGTGAACCTTATAATTACGGATACTAGATCAAGATTTCTAATTAGCCATGCGTCAAATCTTATGTTCATCAAACTTCAGGAACCTCCGATTGAACAGTGGAAACCAGATAATTACGTTCGCAAGTGGGTGAGGAATCATCGCTCAGCAAGCGATACAGTAATTACATCCATGCAATTATGTAAGTCATAAGTGACATATTTATTGTTTTTAAATGCAATACTCCACTGTATTAGTTATTAGTTTCTTACTGATTACAGCAACCCTTGGCTCCTTCAATTATTCATGTCATGTTTTACAGTAAGATTAGCCAATGTATATTATTACAATTTACGACCATTCATTCCAGTTCTAGTACAGAGGTCTGAGACAATAGGACTATAATTGATGGTGAAGCCATTGCCATTTTCTACTTGTGTACACACTTGTAATTTTTTAATTTTTTTTATTTTAAAAATTCTGCCTATTACGTATATACACGTGTATTCAAAAATCGGTAGAGTTACATGGTGCGTTCCGGCATTTCTTTTTTTAGCAATACACCACTGATTATGACCACCTACCTATTACTTCAGATCTCCTTACGCCCTCAGTGCAGCAACTATCCGACCTGGCATCGATTCAATAAGATGCCAGAAGCAGTTCGGAGGTATGACCAACCGAGCTGTGTGCAACGCGACCTTCAATGCAGGTATGGAAGTGATTAGTTTATCCAGACGCCTCATCTGCTGTTCCATAGTGTCCCACAAAAGTTCTATGGAATTAATATCGGGGGATTTCGAAGGCCAATCGTTATGTTGGAAGTCTGAACTGTATTTCTCAAACCATTCCTGCACAGCATTGGACCTGTGGCTCGGCGCGTTGTCATCTTGGAAGACACTGTCGCCATTCAGGTAAAAATGCAACATTACTGGGTGTACAGTCAGCAAGCAATTCATAATAGTGCGCATCAGTTATACATTGTTCCACATGCACCAGAGGTCCAAGTTCCTGCCAGGTAAACCTGCCCCACACCATACAATCTCCTCCACCGGCTTGCACTGTGGAGATCGAGAGCCTCATGTTGTTTGCGCCAAATACTGTACGTACATGACCATTCACGGAGTGGAGTAAAATACATGATTCGTTAGACCAGCACACTTTTGTTTTCAGACAGCCAATGTCCAACTTGCCTGATCTTATCATCAGGCGAGTCTTTTGTGCCAATGAACCGTGGTTAGGAGAGGTTGCTGTCCGGGTCGTCTGCGGCTATAGTCCATACGTGCGAGCGTGAGACGCATGGCCGTGACAGATATTGTTCCTGGTTGACCTCTATTGCATTGGGTATTCATGTGTTGAACAGTGCTGCGCCTGTTGGCCTGTAGGAGTCATCGGACCCGGCGCTCATATCTCACATCAACCTTTCGCTGTCCTGTGCAGTTTTGCCTCCGGGTCGTTGTTTGGCCATTTTCACGCCAGTCCTGATACACTTTCACTACGGCGGATCGTGAACAACCCACAAGTTGAGAAGTTCGGAAAATCAAGACACCAGCTCTCCGAGCTCCCACAATGTGTCCTTCCTCAAAGTCCGATAAATCCTTCCATTTACCCATCACGCTCAGAATTTTACTATCTGATGCTCCATTCACAGCTTATATATTCTACGTCGGTCGATTAATCGCGCCCTCTCAGAAAGCAGGTTGTCAAGGGGCCGTATTCACTTTCGATAGGGGTAGTCATAATTCAGTGTATGTTGTTAGTAGAATTTTAGTGGCCACCTTGGTGGCGCAGTGGTCTACGCGTTGTCCTCAAATCTTTTTTTCGAATCCAGGATGTAGCATAGGTGGTGTGTTTGTCTTGAGGCACTGGATCTCTCCCTTCCCCAGAACCAGTGGCCAACAAATAGGAGGAAGCGACTGCTTACAGTCCTAAGTGTTGCTCACGGTGGTCGCTAAACCGCCAAACAAAACAAAAACAAATTAAAAATCTTTAATGCATTCATCAGAAATTGTGACGCTACGACAACTAGATCACAGTAATATGCCGAGAAAAACAATAAAAGAAACTGAGGCGTCATCTCCAGAATTGTGGTACCCGGCGATTGTACCTTGTCAGGTTGGAAATAAACACTGGCTTAACCAAACTGGCTTCCTTTCACCTATAAAGAGAACCGAATTATGCTTCATTTCATAGCTGCAGAGAAGCCTAATTTTGAGTCATTTAACTGGAAAATCCGATTATGGAAAATGGATGTTGCCCCCCCCCCCAAAAAAAAAACACGTCAGACGGTACCGCCATACGCTAGCCAGAATACTAAAGTTAGCAACCAAGTATGTAACATGAGCGTAATAGAGTCCAGAACTTTCTTCGAATCTGTAAACCTTACTACGAGTATCAGCAACCTTAGCCGATGCGAGGAGCATACGTTTTTCAGCGGATTACCGAAAACTCATTATGCAGTAAGAGTCTTATTCATTTCACTCTCGATCCCTTATGTGGTTGAGAGTAGTTTCCAACATTTGATCTAAATAGGGGCATTGAGAGATGTCCTCTTCAGCTAAAGAGGACATTGTCTTACTGCGGATCTTTGGGGGAAATATAATGCTGCTTTAACTTTTTCAAGAGCCTAACGGACAGAAATTGCTTTCGTGAGCAGATGCATCCAAACTTCATGTCATATCTTCGGGATATTATGGAGAACTACATAACTTTATACAGTCTCCGAAAAATTTCAGAACTATTTCCTAACAACTTATATCGGCAGGAATGAAAGTACAAATTGTAATTACCAAATTATGAAAGTCGGTACAGAAAACAAAATCCAGGATTTAAAGATCACAAAAGGATCATGGAAATTTTTCATCATCCTTTTTTCCGCTATTTAAATGCGCATATGGAGTAAACAAAACCAGTTATGTTTAAACGTCAAAAGATATATAGCAGGATTGTCATATGCTCTTTACTGGGTTAACAGTAATCAAAACCATGGGCTAATGAAAAGATTACAAAAAACCTTGGCAAAATTTGAATAAGGGCCATTACGTTTCAACTGATCCAATGAAGAAAACCTTACCCTCTCGGATATTTTCAAATTTAGCTCGCCTAATTTACCTTCCAGAAGTAGCAACGAAAATTCCATTTTTTTTATTTTTATCTACAGCAATTTTTAATTTACGGCCATCTGAAACCTCAAAAAAAATATTTCCGCTGATATTTAATTACAAAATAAATGATTATCAAGCTAGAAATGAGTTAGAAGGCGGAGGGGCTGGGGGGGTTAAATTAATTTTGAACAGTTTCGTATTTCAAGATCATGCCATAAAATCTTTGATCTCAAGTTTCTCAAAAACCTGATTTTTTTTAAATTTTGAAGAAATTCACACAAACGTATTTGTATATTTTAGCACCATTTGTGGAAAGTTTAATCATTGAATAACAGTGGGATCATGTTTTTGTCAATTTTAAAAAAAATATGTGCAATGGAAAAACCATCCGCACCTGAAAGGAAAATTGTAATTTTAATTAATAATTTTCAATTCCTTTGGACAGGGACCACGTTTTTTAGTTCAGAACCGCGCACTATTATATTGGCATAATAAAATAAGTTAAATAAGTTAACTTGGGGGTGGAGGGTGAACAAATATGACAAGTTAAGACATGAAAGTATGGTTTCTGTATGACTAAGTATACTGCAGTCATGTTTGTACAAGCCGTACCTTGAATCGGCTCCAAGCTGCAGGTCTCGGTATTTTATGTTGAAACCTACATAGCTTGCTGCTAGTAGGGTGGAGATTCAACAGCCAGCACTGAAACTTCTCATATCCAAGATTCCGATTGATACCAGATTTGAAAAAAAAACTCCACTACTTCTTTGATGGTGCTGCTGCACAGTTTAAAAACAAAACAAAAAAAAATTCTCAAACATACGCCACCATGAAAGTGAGTTTAGATTTAAAGCCCAGTAGCATTTCTACGTAACAACCCGTGTTAAAGGAGTATGTGATGGTCTGGAGAACACGTTGAAGCGACTTGCAGCAAGGGTAATTATCCAAGGAGCCTATGAAGAGAAAATTATGACACCATCACAGTTGTTCACATGGAGTCAGGCTAATACTGCCTCCATGGAGGTTTTTCTTTTAATAATGAACAACACAAAGAAGAGAAAGAGAGCGAAGAGCACTTTATGGTAGCAATACCACCAGTACCAGGCATCCAGAAATTTCACAATTTCCGTCCTGTGTCAGATAAAGAGATAACGACAAAGGGGTTTTCAAAGAGTGAGCAATCATACAAGGTTTCTTTGTCAGGAGAAGGTTTTAAACAGAAGCTCACATTAGCAGACGTTAAAGGATACGTAACATGTGAGTACGATAATCAATGGTGGCTTGATGTAGTTTAGGCCAAAAACGAGACAACTGAGATGGTGGAAGTGACGTTCCTGCACCCTGAAGGTCCTACTCCATCCTTTACATATCCATGGGACTTCGAAGATAAACTCGAAGTGCCTGTCTGCCAAATCTTGATCCTAGTGGAACACAGATGTCCCACTGGCTGCACTTACTGCCTTCGCAAAGAAGATATGGACGCAGCAACCACGGCTCTTCAAAATTACCTGCAAGGTATTGTTTAAGTTGCTAACATGGAAGAAGGATGGCGACAACACTAATTTGCAGAAAGGTAAAAGTCATTATAAATTTCGATAAATTAGCTTTATTTTAAGGGTATTTGATATTTATCTAAGTTACCTACCTACCTCACCCCAGCCATACGCCCCGCACCTTTCCGAGTTAATTATTTAACCTATTTCAGCATGCTAGTACACTCGAACTCTTTCAAATTAAAAACAATAGTGGTCCTTGTCCAAAGGAACTGAAAACTTAATTAAAATTGCAATTTTTCTTTCACATCCGGATGGTTTTCTCTTTACATAATATTTTTCAAAATTGGCAAAAACATGATTCAACTGTGATCTCATGATGAAACGTTTCACAAACGATGCTAAAATAGATAAGTACGTTTATGTGTGAATTTGTATTTCAAATTTTCAAAGATTAAGTGTTAGGAAATTCAAGGTCAAAATGCATAGCATGACCTTGAAATCTAAAACTGCCTAAAACTAATCATGTTACGTACCACACGAAATCCTATAGAATAAATTCCAAAATGGTTTCTACCCCCGCTTTCTATCACATTTCTTGCTTGAATAATTATTTACCTGTAATTGCATATCAGCGGGAAATTGCGGGTTTTTTAGACATTTGAGAGGGCCGTAACTTTCAAACTACTGCAAATAAAAATCTTAAAATTTTGATTTTTTTCTATTCTATCTCTAAGGGGTACATTAGGTGAGCAGAATTTAAAAAACAATCCAAAACGGTAAGGTTAAAAAGCGTTAAAATTTTGGATCATTTTACACGGAATAATGACTCAGAAGAAGTTTGTTCAATCATCTATTCTAGCCAAAAATCAATCAGATCTACCGCTTATTTTGGGCACCGGCGCTAACTGCCGAAACGGTCTGGGAGAGGTTCTGATTCAGTCAAACAGCCATCAAAATAATATATTTCTTTACTTCAAGGATCTAAAAGTCAAAGGGAAATTATTCTTTCAAAAGAGAAGTGTTATTTGCCATAAAGATTAGCCAGATGTGCGATATTTTCATCTTCTGTGAGGAGAAAATTTCCATTGATCATGGCGCCACTGCATATTAAAAATCCTAAGAAATGCACAGCGAAAGATTTGCAACGAGAACTAGATTCTGACTTTGTCATTGAACACCAAAGATTAGGCAGTTAGGTCTACATAAAAAATGGAGATGCTGTATCTCGAATTTGATTTGTCTTTTACAAATCCTAGTCGAGTGGAGAAAAAGAACTAGTATGACAAAGCAGCTGTAACGCAGTGATATCAAGAAAAACCAATATGCAAAGCAGCCCCAATATAGTGATATCATTCATCATTCAGTTCGCCGATGCCCGTACAACGATTTACTAAAATCACGGTATATAATAGAGCTTATTTTCGAGAGATAGATACTTCTCTACAGTGTTTCGAATTCAGAAGCGAAACGTCGTTGCTATAAAGTTGCTCACATCAATCGAATTTGGTTATTTAGGGGAGGTGTTTCGCGAAGCAATAAAACTGGTTGGAGCTTTGAAGTAACTGTGAAACGGAAAACAGATAAACATGAAGCCAAACTTTTCTCGCTGAAAAGTTTGTTTAGTTTGTTTTAAAAGGCGGAATGTTATGCCAACAGTCAAATGTTTGTAACGAAACGAAAACGAAAGGTATTTGAAAGTAGAACTGGAATTTTAGACTCATATGTGTTTCTAAGGTTGAGGAAAAATAAAAGTGATCTGGGCAAGATGTTTTCTCGGAGATCGAAGAAAGGCGAGCTTGTACAGAAGTAATCGCTTTAGCTGCGTCTTATTTCGCAAGGCTTGTGGATACCACAACAAAAAAACGTTTTAAGACATGAATGTTTTGAAAGTGACTTTTTCAGCCAGTGGATTACACGCTATAAGCTGAAATTACTAAAACAAAGATGAGTGACTGTAGCAGTTGAATTATGAAACACACAAAAGACAACCTATTAATAGTTTGTTTAAGAAATGACGAACGCAGATGAATTTATAAAAAAACATGAAATAACAGTGAAGTGACTGAGCAGAAACTAAAAATCCGTTTCTACAGCAGGAACTTCAAGAACTGATGAAATATAAACGCTGTAGTATGGGAACTACTGAGTACGAAAGGACATTAGAGTCCAAATGTTTGGTAAATACCACGTTGATTCAAAGGTTCGTCTCGTTTTGAGCTACACAAAATATCGGAAATTCATTCCTTTGGCGCGCATTTCTCCATTCCTGTGCGAAATGCGCGCCAAAGTTGACTGTGCACTTCAATGACGTGAAACACAAGTGCCTGAAGACGTGAATTTGGTATGGAGCTAAAATAAATTAACAGGTGAGCAGAGAATATAGGTCGGTAAACGTGCTGTTCGAGTGGTCCTATGTCATTATTGGGAACATTTTTCTACGTGGCAGCAGCAGTAGTGAGAGAAATTTGTGCAACTGAAGGCGAAGAAAGAGTGGACCACAGGACTGCACGAAAATGATTCCGGCGTTTCGATGCTGGGAATACCAGTCTCGAAGGCAAGCCGATGTCAGAACGTCCAACGATCACAAACACTGACATCCTGGTCAAAGCTGTGACAGCGAACGCCGATGCCAGTACACTATGATTGGCTGTTGAGGTGGTCTCTACCTAGTACACCATTGTTCATCACCTCCATAAGACTGGTTTCTCCTCCAGGCACCATCGAATTATTTCCCATGAATTGACATCCCATCCGGCTGCAGAACATTTCGCTCTCTGCCGCAGATTGCTACCAAATCTACAGGACGATTGGCTTTGACGTAGTATCGTCACAGGTGATGACATGCGTGTATTCCTAAATTTTCCTACCACTAGAAACACGTGGCTGAGGCCACGCCAGAGAGCACAGCCAGTGGTGTGAAGAGGGTGGTTCGAGAGGGAAGTCATGCTGTGCATTTGGGGGAATTGTGAAGGTCCTGAGCAATGGAAATTCGTCCCCGATTGATAGACCGTGGACTGGAACCTCTATGCCGAATGGATGCCGGTTAAAACACCGACATGTCAAAACACCGACACCGAAACACCGACAGGTCGAAACACCGACAGTTCAAAACGCCGACATGTCGAAACACCGACAATCAAAACACCGACAAATAATGACACCGACAAATCATAACACCGACAGTTCAAAACACCGACAATCAAAACACCGACAAATCATAACACCGACAGTTCAAAACACCGACAATCAAAACACCGACAAATTATAACACCGACACTTCAAAACACCGACAATCATAACACCGACAGGTCAAAACACCGACAGTTCAAAACACCGACAATCATAACACCGACAATCGTAACACCGACATTCGTAACACCGACATTTCAAAACACCGACAATTATATGGACTCTAAGCCGGCGAGTAGAGGAACTTTATTCCGAGCGATTGCAAAATCCCAGTGGGTGGTATGGGGGATGACAACACCCAACGAATAGATGTGCTTCCCCCTAGCGGTGAACGATACAACTTTATTCATTTCTATTCCGACCGACGGCAACATATCTTTATTCCGAAATATGGCAACATCTGAGTGGATGGGTGGGAATTGAAATGCATAGGAGTTGGATATGTCGATTCTTATGTGCTGCCCCTAGCGGTGAACAATAGAACTGCATAAATTTGTATTCCGACATCTGGCAACATATTTTAATTCCGAACAATGGCTACATCTGAGTGGATGGGTGGGAAGGGAATGCATAGGCGTTGGATATGTGTATGTTCATGTCCCCTAGCGGTGAACGATAGAACTTTATTCATTTCTATTTCCGACCGACGGCAACATGTTTTTATTCCGAGCGATGGCAACATCTGAGTGGATGGGTGGGCAAGGGGATGCAAAGTGTTGGATATGTGGATGCTTATGTGCAGCCCCAAGCGGTGGACGATGGAACTTTTTTGAAGTCTATTCCGACCAATGGCAACATATTTTTATTCCGAGCAATGTTGGGAAGGGGAATGCATAGGTGTTGGATATGTCGATAATTATGTGCAGCCCCCAGCGGTGAACAATAGAACTGCATAATTATTTATTCGGTCAGATGGCAACATATTTTAATTCCGAGCGATGGCAACATCGTCGTAGATAGGTAGGAAGGGGGATGTATAGGTGTTGGATATGTGGATGTTTGTGTGCTGCCCCTACCGGTGAATAGAGAATGGTTTTAGCAAACGGATCATGCTTTCAAATTTCAAAGAAAGCTGTCAGTGTTGCGTTCGGTGGCCCTTGAAGTTGCTGCTCCTGAATGTTGTTTGGAGTGAAGTAGACTCTTTGACCATTTTCAAGGTGGACACTGAGATGAACAACAGTCGGATAGCATTAATGAATTGGGAAACTGAGTATTCGCCAAACTGCCTCGTTGCTGCTGATGCATCTTCCCAATTGAAAACTCTCAACTTCATCAACAGTTGCTGTTCGTTGTTCAATCCCAAAAACTGCTTGATCACTTCCTTTTTTTACATACTTGCAGATGTACTTGATGGCTTTGACAGTCTGGCAAATTCAACATTTATGTGAGCCTGGAACATTTCGGACAACAGTGGAGAGTGTGGAACCACCCATCCGTTGTCTATGTCCATCTCCTGGCAGGTTTGGCCAATGTGCATTTTGATTTTTGTTGAGAATCCACCATCTCCAGGCTTTCTTTCTCCTGTACAAGGATCTTGACCTGTTTGAGTTTCCTGGTGCAGTTCCCGTGGATACTTCGTGGAGCATTTGCCATCCACCATGCAAAGAGCTTTCATGTTGAGTGCACTACATGGGCTGTGGAGCATGTTTTTTGTAATAACTTCAAATAGCAAAGGGTTTTGTAGGAGATCTGGCAATTCTGCTGATATTACCGTGTCAATTTCAGTAGATCAGATTTTTTCGCGTAGCCAGATGAGGATGTGAGCATGCGGAAGGCCTCTATCCCATCCGATGCAGTGTACGGCGAACAGCGCGTGCAGCGATCATTTGAGGGGATCCTTGATTAAGATGTTCTGTAATTTGCTGCAGTGTTGCCCTTCTGTTGTATGTTACCAGTCTGGACACTCTCCGTTCCGCCCGAGGAGTCACTAGTCGATGACGACCACACGTTGCACGTAGAGACCCAGTTTTTTGGCTGACAGTCCAGTCTTTAAACACTTTAACAACAGCTGCTGTGGAACACTTCACGAATGCGGCGGTTTCGGTGATACTCGCTCCATGGTTCCGAGCTCCTACTATCATCCCACGTTGAAAGTCCGTTAAATCGCATTTTTTACCCATCTCGTCACCAAAAAATCACTTCTACTACTGTCCCAAGCACTAAGGTTTCCCTTTTTATATTAGCCTCTCCTCTGGCGGCAACAGCGTGCATCCATAGCTCATTTGCTTAAAACTGTCAGGTGGGTCATAATAAAGTGGCCACTCAGTGTATGTAGATGAACTGGAGGTAATCAGGGGCAAATGCCTAGACTACATGCAAACATAACTATGGCTGATCCTGTACTTTGGGATAGAATACTAGATTGTTTCATGGCAGGTGACAGCAAACAATAAATTTATATTACAAATTATAACTATTTCTTCCACAAATTAAATGACAATAAACTTACTTTTTTTATCAATATATGGATAATGGTACTTGCCATGGAAACATGATTTTTGTCACATAAAAAGAAATAGCTGGTTCCTAAGATATTGAAATATTTGAGACACAATGCCCTTGAAAATTGTACAGTTTCTTCCATAAGCATCGTTTGGTTGTTATCATTCCCTTCTATCACCCACACATTTGTGCATCCACTCCAATGTTGCCATCTCTCGGAATAAAAATAATAAAGTTCCATCGTTCAACAATAGGGCAGCACATAAGCATCGACATATCCAACACCTATGCAACCCCCTTCCCACACATCCACTCAGATCTTGCCATCGGTCGGAACAAACATTAATGCAGTTCCATCGTTCACCGCTAGAGGCAGCACATAAGCATCGACATGTCCAACATCTATGCATCACCCTTCCCACTCATCCACTCCGATTTTGCCATCGCTCGGAATAAAGATATGTTGCCTTCGCTTGGAATAAAACTTCATAAAGTCCGTCGTTCACCACTAGGGACAGCACATAAGCACCGTTTGGTTGCTGTCATCCCCTTCTATCACCCACACATTTGTGCATCCGCTCCGATGTTGCCATTCTCGGAATAAAAATAATAAAGTTCCATCGTTCACCTCTAGGGGCAGCACATAAGCATCGACATATCTAACACCTATGCATCCCACTTCCTACCCATGCACTCAGATGTTGCCATCACTCGGAATAACAATTTATAAAGTTTCGTCGTTCACCGCTAGGGACAGAACATAAGCCTCGTTTGGTTGTTGTCATCCCCTTCTATCACCCACCTATTTGTGCATCCACTGCGATGTTGCCATCTCTCGGAATAAAAATAATAAAGTTCCATCGTTCACCGCTAGGGCCAGCACAGAGGCATCGACATATCCAACACCGCACCCCCTTCCCAATCATCCACTCAGATGTTGCCTTCGCTCGGAATTAAAATGTTTCCATCGGTCGGAATAAAAATTTATGCAGTTGCATCGTTCACCACTAGGGGCAGCACATAAGCATCGTTTCGTTGTTGTTATCCCCTTCAATCACCCTGCTATTTGTGCATCCACTCCCATGTTGACATCTCTCGTAATAAAAATAATAAAGTTCCATCGTTCACCGCTAGAGACAGCACATAAGCATCGACATATCCAACACCTATGCATCCCCCTTCCCACTCATCCACTCCGATGTTGCCATCGGTCAGAATAAAAATGTATTAAGTTCCGTCGTTTACCGTTAGGGGTAACCACATCCATCGATTGGGTGTTGCCATCCCCTTTCCCACCCACTCTGTTGTTGCATCGCTCGGAATAAACTTCTTCTACTCGCCGGACAATTATATTAATCCATATAATTGTCGGTGTTATGGTTGTCTCGGTTATGATTTGTCGGTGTTATGATTGTCGGTGTTATGATTGTCGGTGTTTTGAACTGTCGGTTTTATGATTGTCGGTGTTTTGAACTGTCGGTTTTATGATTGTCGGTGTTTTGAACGGTCGGTGTTATGATTGTCGGTGTTTTGAACTGTCGGTGTTTTGAACGGTCGGTGTTATGATTGTCGGTGTTTTGAACTGTCGGTGTTATGATTGTCGGTGTTATGATTTGTCGGTGTTTCGGCCTATCGGCGTTTTGAACTGTCGGTATTTTGATTTGTCGGTAATTTGATTGTCGGTAATTTGATTGTCGGTGTTTTGTACTAGAACCATGCCGAACCACTGTAGAGGGTCCAAGATGTTCTGCGCCAACGCTACCAGCTCTCATCAATAAGAAGTGGGCGTTGCTGCTAGTGGATAATACCTAAGTCACACCTCCAGAGTGGTCCGGCGAAAAGTACAGGAATTGGAAGGGGTTCAAACCCTACCCAGTCATCCCTGCAACCTGGATCTTGCGCCATCCGACCATTACCTGTTTTGCTCCATTGCCCATTTCTTACAACGACGGCATTGCAGTTGAGTGGAGGTTGTGGAATCTATTATTAGAATGTGTCTATCCTCGAAACCTGCTGTGTGGTATACCTCTGTGGGATCGTGGCTGTGGTGGAACATTGGCAGAGTGACTGTAGAAAACAACGGCCTGTACTTTGCAGAATGAGGTGATCGTGTATGGCTTTCTTGCATCATTAAACCTTCCGAGCGGTACCGCCTTGGGATTGTGGCTCTGCTGGAACGTTGGCAAAGAACTACAGAAACCAACTGCCTATACTTTGCAGAATGAGGTGAGCGAATATGGATTTCTTGCATCATTAAACGTTTTAGCTGCAAACGGAACGCACTTTCGATTACTTTGTATTAGGTAAATTATTTTGTGATGTTGCTTGTTAGTACAGTGAGAGGGATATTATTGTGTATAGTAGTTTTTTCTGTCAAGTGTATCAAAACGTATTAATTATCTTGACATAAAGAACCAACACCGAGAGTTGAGATTTAAATCGAAATGACGCGACATCGCCTGAAAATATAATGTTATAGAATTCCGCATAACTGAAATGTTGCAGCAGTAAGGGGAATGACAGTGGTCTTTGATTAATCTGAATCTTAAAGCACTATGAAAATCAAGAGCGTTAATCAGGAGCAAATATATTCCCCTTTTATTTTTTTCTATCTCCTACTCGTTTCTTACATTCCTTAGAAATGATCAGGGTTGTCGTTCAACACCTAAACGAAAAAAACCCACAGTGTTAACGCATTGCATTGAATTACTTAATTTAAACTACAGTTTTGCTTAGTGATCAAGTGGGTGCGTACTGTGTTAGTTTCCATGATTGCAAATAAAGTTATCGCTGTCTTTTAGAAGAAATAATTCTGACTTCATTACAAGAACAAAAAATGTTTCCTTGTGAGTGTTTACTCACCTGTGCTGTGAAATTTAGACATTCGTTTTTTACCTGTTCTTCATTAACGTATTTAAGAATGTTTCAAACTAGATGGAAAAAGTAATTTACCACAGCCAAACGCAATGATTGATCATCTGAAAAAATGCCTCACTTCTGCTAAGCGTTCCGCCTTAGCAGTCTGTTTTAAAAATCATTTGTCCAAAAATTTCAAGATTTCGTTCATTGTTTTGCGGCCGCTGCTTATAATTTTCCTCCCTGTTAAAAAGTACTAGGAATCCATGTTCAAATTTTATTTCGCTCCATATCTCGAGCAGCAAAACTAAATGCACTTATCAGAATATCAATGCGAAATGTCTGTTTACAAAATCCCGGTAATGACTGTTAAACAATTTTTAACTATTTTAAGTGAACACCTCGCTCCTTTACAGTGAAATTACATATTTATGGAATGATTGCTTGTTTCAGTAATTGCGAAATATTTAGCTTAGGAATAGTAACGGCATGGTTTGGGATTAAAAATAAGGAAATTTGCCAAATAACATTGTAGAAAGCGGCTCCAATTGCTTGTGAACACACCAGGTGGCTAATTGTACCGAAAGACAAAAGTTATCAACATATTTGAAAGTTATTATAGGGATAATGTCTGTTAAAACTTTTAATCGCCTGCTGTCAGCAGACGCGGATTGAATACCCATGAAGCATACCACAGCCTCGTATAAAAATAATTAGATTGCAAAACCTTAAGTGAACACGTGGATGGCTTATAAAAAATACAGGTATCTTTCGCCTATGTCGTTTATGAACATATCACGTGCTAGCCGGCCAAATGCAAGCCTTAGCTACGGATAAAGTATTCAGCCAGAATAAGTCAAATGTATTACGCACTCTTCACTCTGGAATAATAATGTGCATCCGTTATAATAATTACAGCAACACTTGATCGTGACCTTTTCTGTGACGTTTTCAAATTTTATTGGTCGTTAAGCCTGGCGAATCAACAGGGCGTGGGCACTCTCACCGGATTATGCATATCTGATGGATTAAAAATAAAGCTCATTATTATGTCTACCATGTTTTAAGTACGTGGTTGTTCGAGTGTGAAAACAGCAGATGGATGATTGTTTTCATGTTTCCATTCTTCAGTTGTTTCATCGCGTCTTTTGTTTGCTCAGCGGTTTTACCGAAACAAATTCCGTTCTGCTAGTACGTATTATGCATTCTATCAAGGAATGTAAAGGAATAGTGTGAAAGACTTTGCACGCGAGGAAATGACAAGAAACTCCCAAATTCAGACAGCCAGTTTATGTTAGGAGTGCTTTTACCTATTTACCTCACGTTCGGGAGAAAAATTTCGTTCCTGGTTGTGACAGTCGGGTAAAAATATCAGTTAGCATCAAGTGAAAGAAAAATTACTTAGATTGATCACTGTACTTACATGGGACCATAGCGAACTCTCATCGTCTAATCATCCAATCATGGTAAAATTTTCTGCACGTGGAATACATTTTTGATTAGGAAATGCTACATAGAAAATCCTTAGAATTGTGGTTCAAAGAAAAAATTGGGAAAGCTGCTGTCAAATGTAACAAAGTAAATTTGGGAAAATAACTTATGAGACTCAGTTATTTTGGAAAACAAACTTATGCAAGAATTTAAATGCAATTCCCAAATAAGCAGACGTTTTCAGATCTTTTTCTCAAACCAGTGTTTCTGTTTAACAAAAATGTATTTTAATCATACGTTAGCATTACGATATTTTAACTTCGGCTTTTCGAATTTAATCACTTTCATTTACTCATATTTTAGCGCAAAACCTAATATGTTCTTTTAATTTTATAAATGTTACATTTTTATCATTTCAGTTATTTACTTTTAACTGTCATTTTTCAAATTTGCTAAAGTTTTGCTGTTCTACAATTTGGCAGCAATAATTTTTCAAAATTATAATTAGACCAAATAAGTAGTTTTTATTGGAAAGCTTCACTTTCGTAAATATTTTAAACTTGTTATGTCAGCAGATCTGCATTATTTGATAGTTCCAAAGTTTAATTTCAGTCGTTGATCTCGTAAATCCTGGAAGATAGGTGAAATTCGACCGTGATTAACAGATTGCAGTCCAAAGAATTCCAATTTTGGGGACTTTGAAATCTATAAATCATATTGGGAACGTACATATTTTCTCAAGAGAATGACTTTTATTGTTATCTTCTGGCTGTCACATCTGCTGCAAATTTCATTTTCAGTATCTTTCAAAGACTTAAATATAATGAGATGTGCAATGCATAGAGACTTAAAATGTTGTAGGGTGAATTCAAACCACTCCTTTAGTGTGATAATAGTCCTTCTATAACTTCCTTCATATCATTATTTCCCCAAACCAGCATCTAAATCTGATTGTCTATAGGAATATGTATAAGGCAATATTTCATACGACAAGTATGATGAGTAAGGTTCACTAAATGAACAAAAAGGAAATGTTACTGAAGGGTGTATGAAAGCTATTTTGCTCTGGTAAACGTTAATCAGTGTGTAGCGATAGTTGCAGTAGTTAAACCTGTCTGCTGCCGTTCACTTGGTTAAGGGTTCGATTCTACTCCCCTCCCATCTCGCCCGCTCTAAAAACCCGCCGGGCCTCTGAGTGCACACCAAGCCAGCATCCCCGGAGTATTGTATCTCACCCCAAAATTAAGGTGATCTGTACTGTCCCTCCTTGAGAGCGCAACCCCAGCGAAAATGTAGGTCAACTATTCGCTCGTCTCTCACACAGCACGCACCCGCCACAGCATCGCCTGTCACTCCGCCAAGATGTGAGCTCCACTTCCCGCCTGGCAACCCAATTACGTCAGTCTGTTCACACAGCTTATCATCAGGGTGTGAGAACCGCCAAACACCAAGTCCGTCTCTCGTAAGCGGAGTAAAACCAGTTTACAGCTCGTCCAGCTGCACTCAACCCCGCTTATGCGGAAACCCCATTAGATACGTGAGTTTTCTGGAATTGTCTACCTTAAAGGTCGGTACCAACTATACCCCTCAGTGTAAGTTGTGAAATCTCTTCTAATGTATTTAGCGTTGTAGTGGTGTTAGATCTTGGAATTACTGAAAAATAAATCCGTGATTCCGAAGATTTGGTTATACGTCAATTTTTATTAATGTACTTTCGTACCCGACGTCATCATAAATTTACCCCACAACAGAGACACAAGTGCTCTTAGTATGTCAATCAAAGAAGTCATTAGCCGCCCCGATGGCGTAGTGGTCTAAGCGATGGCTTCTGATCTCTCGTCCGAGATGGGACCAGGTTTGAATCCCGGTGAGGCATAGATGTTTGTCTTATGGCACTGGCTCTCTCCCTTCCCTGGAGTCAGTGGCCCTAAAGTAGGGACGAGAAACTGCTTATAGCTCATTGAGTTGCTCACGGCGGTCGTCAAACTCTCAATTAAGAAAAAAATGTCATTAATACTCCTCTTCTCAAGATGGACTGATGTTTTGGTCCACTCGAGTTCTCAATTAGGAACGCTATCGGAGCCTCCTCTGTGGCACAGTGGTTAAAGCGATGGTTTCTGATCGTTCGTCAGAAAGGGGTCCGGGTTCGAATCCCAGTGAGGCATGGATGTTTTTGTCTTACAGCACTGGCTCTCTCCCTACTTTGGAACAAGTGACCCTAAATTAGGGACAGGCGATTGCTTATAGCCCAATGAGTTGCTCACGGTGGTCGTTAAACCTTCAATAAAAAAAAACCCTACGGGCTTCAACCATGCCACCTATCGTTATCCTCTACTCATTTCGTCCCCAAAGTCAGGAGCTACATCGGGTCGCGCGGTGGTCTAAGCGTTGGTATCTGGCCGTTCTTCCCCGTTGGACTTGGGTTTGAATCCCCTGTGAGGCACGGCTGGTGTGTTTGTCTTATGGCACTGGCTCTTTCCTTACTCTGGAACCAACGGCCACAAATTCGTGACTGAAGACCGCTTTTAGCCCATTGATGTGCTCAGTGGTCGTTAAACCCCAATAAAAAACAAATTGCAACTATTTAGTAAAATGAGGTTGGTGGGCTCCCCAAACTGTTGAATATACTTAAGATCATTTCGATCTGTACGACATACCGGAAGACTTATGAGGTCCAATTTGTAGGCATCCGCAAAAACGTTATACCGACAGTCACGTGTAATGAATGCAAAGGGTTCGTATCAGGCTTTTCGGGCGTGTTTCGTAAAATTTTTCCCTTAAATACTATGAAGGGCGAAAATTGAACAGCAGTTATTTCCGCGCAAGTTGTGATGGTCTGACAAACCTGTGCCTTTTGAGCTAGAATCGGTTCTTCCCTATAGGCTCTGAAACGTCCACGTCTCTGATGCCAACGTTCTGGAATACCTTTTGGTAAAGTAGGATCCTTTCCTTCAAGACTTTTTGGAAATTAGGCAACCACGGACTGTACATGAGGGCGTTACGATTAATACGCCTCTATGAGAAATGCCATGTTGTACCTTCAAGCTATCGTCCCCTTAACTTATGGACAGTCAAACTCAACGATATGTGCCCCCTCATCATACGATCTTCTCCGTGTAGGCACTGGAAACCCCTCGACGAAGAAATACTGAAGATTTCTCACGTAAACAGCCTGCAGAGCAATTTAATGAAAATTCTGGATCTGGTCGAGAGGTATGACAAAGTTATTTTTTTGCTCGTAATATAATAATTTGGGTTCTGCTGCTAACAATGTTAGTTAGATCTCAGAATAATAGCAGATGTAAGTTTAAGAATAATGGCGCTAATCAGAGGCCAAGTGATAAATCGCATCTAAACTACAGACGAGGAGATTATCAAAATGTCTACCTCATTCCCTTCCTGTCTTAAAACTCTTACTACTGTAAAAGTTGAAAGCTGATACATTTCCGTAGTTAGTGATATTTTGTATACAGACCCATTTTCCCGTGTAGGAAGTGCGCCACACAGCTTACATAGTGCAACAAATACTACTATCGGAGTTTCCCTTCAAGTAACATATTCGTCAGGTTTTCTAATTTCGAATTGATGCATTTATTCCTGGTAACAGACAATCTTCCTATTAAGTGTCGGGAATGAACTGAAACAAAAAAACTTTCTGTCATTTTAAATTTTGAAGGCCTAATTAAAATGCCAGAACCGGTCCTTCCGCCATCATCAGAGCGTATCGACTTTGCCATTGATAGTCAAAAGGTGTTAATAGAACTGAAAGAAGTTTGTGTTTGTTACTGTACATCCACGTCCTGGACTTTTCTCCACTAAGCCTGGCTTAATCCAAGTGGTTCATCACATTATTGACCAGGAACTGTAAAACCAGTAATTTCTAATCCTTATCCTTGTACATCAGATGAACACGCCGAAATGAAAAGACAAATTGTTTAAATGTTACAGTAAGAGATTGTCCAAGAAAGTACCAGTACGTGCGCAGACCGAGCATTCTTTGCGTCCCACAGGGATCGGGTATTTCGATTTATTTTTGATTATCTGAAATCAAATCAAATTACTATACCAGCCAAGTACCTCGTCTTCCTGTCAGAAGGGACATTTCGCCAGTTTATAGTCTACAGACTTGCTGCCTAGTATTGATTTGGTCTCAGTATATTGGAAAGTGGCGGCCCTTCCCAATGCCATAGATAAGACAAATTTCACTACACCTTTTCGTTCATATCCATTTTAAAGACTGCCATTCGTTCTTCCATATGCCAAATGGGCATTGTCTTACGAGCAGTACTGAGGGCGAATGTTAATTTTTATGTATATAATATTACTATTACAACTGCGACATTTGAATATTTCAAGGTCTTCGACCTAGTTACGGTGTGTCGCAATTATGCGACACACCATAATTGCGTGATAAAAATCCGTGATAAATTTTTTCACCGTAATTGCGTGATAAAAATCCGTGATACATTTTTATCACCGTAATTGCGTGATAAAAATTCGTGTAATACGCTCGTGGTGTCAATCACGTTATTTTCAAAAATCATCTTTGTAACTTACGTGCTCCAGTTCTCTGCATTTTTATGTCTACCATTGCCTTGAGAAAGCCTCCCAGTGCAGTGCGAAAGCTTGGCGAATCTTTGAATTTACTACGCCGCAAAAATAAACGGATTTAATACGCTATATGCGTTTTTGAGTGTTCAGAATATGTTTCACAGCAAAGCCAATTTTCGCAGGTTTTTATGATGAGTTGAAAGTTTCCAAATGTGGATGTTGTTTTCATCATTGCTCCTCAGAAGGAAGGGACGCTTTTCCTTCTGAGAACACTCTTCGTTCATATTACATGACAAATCCTTTTTTCAGTCCTCGGGCACCAGTATCTAGCACAAAACTCTACAGTGCGCATTTGCGCATTTTTCTATGGAAACAAAGTTTTGTTTTGTTTTTCAAAAATGAAACTGAAATAAAATTGGGTTAGGAACACCTTGAGCCCACCCGTTTGACCCGCTAGAAATGGTTGACCCCTGAGCAGTTTCCATCTCTGCTCGTAATGTCAATGAATTTTGAACGCAGTTCAACGGCGCGTGGTCAGCAATACCTCAGGACACCATCCTGAGACTTTTCCACTCGATGTCACACCGTGTTGCAAAATGTGTATCCCAGCCTAGCAAGCATACTAGCCACATCATAATGTCTCCTCGCTTATCGCTTTCATGTAATTCCTCAGAAATTAAATCACTTCTTTCCCACCTATTTGTCTACAAGTGTGGAAAGGTTTGTCTTATTTGGTGCATTCTGGCATGGTGTGGCATTTTTACGTAGAGTAATGTACATGACCTGTCCAACGAGCTGCCTATTTGTGTGGGTCAGCCGCAGCTTTCCTTTCAGTTTTAATTAATTTTTAATGAATCGGACTTTAATCAAAATAGAGAAATTATAAATAAATAACTGTCTCTCCGCTCTAAAATTTCCTCAATAAAACTCCATAACAAATTGAAAAAAATAAACTTAATTGAAGTGGGTTCAAGTGAGGCGCTAGATAACCGCTATTTGCACCAAAAGAAATTTTAAATGGTGAAAGAAATTTTAAATGCTCAGACATCTTTAAAAAATAAAAGTATGACAGCTTAAAAACTCTATTTAATGATACTTTTCTAATTCGTTTACCGCGACTGGTCTCTTACGTATGTAAGCAGGGATTTGAGACTGGCGGTCTCGCATTTATACACATGTAAACATTACATGGAATACTTGGTTAAAACCTCTACGCCTGGGTTTGTGTATCAGTATCTGCATGCTGAGCAGCGGATTTTCAATCTCCTCATCTTCCTATTTTCACTGACGCAACCTAAGTTGGTTGTATATGGAATCACCGCATCTGCATGTTTTGATGATAACTGTGCTGAACAGATGCTAGAAAAGATCGCATTGCACTAAACTCGAAGACTTGTGGTGTAAAAGTCTCTTCGACTTCTACGCTGTTTTAACACGTCAATACACTAATAAATTGTTCCTAAATGAAACAAACCTTGACGGCCAGACGAAACATGTAAACAGAAGTAAACTTGCGGAAAATGTCCTTTATTCACGATGGAATGCACTACACTCTCCACACATTTATCACAACACTCTTTTCAATATTCATCAATTCATAATACAACGTTCTCATACAACACTCTCGACGGTACAACGCTCGTAATAATCGTTCTCTATAATCGCTCTCTTACAACAGATCAGTCGTCCTTTTTATCTCTTGTTCTTATCTCATAACAGGCATACGTCACGTGCATTCAACCTCAATTGTGTTGCCAAACGTATTCGTTTGAGAGAAAAGATTTTTCGTTAAGCGTGAAGAATACTGAGAATAAACTCAAGATTTACATAGGGAAAGAAACTAAAAAAGGAAAGTTAATCTAGAATATACGTCACAGACTGATATGGATCGTTAAACCTCGTACACAAAAAATCACTAAAATTTGTTTGAATAGAACTGATGTTCCTCACTCAGGTAAAATGTCTCAATCTTGTTATCAGTGTTTGTGTCAAATTTGTATTGCAGTGACAGGACATTGCACCGGATATCATGGTTTCCTTCCTTTTGTTCGTATTCATAATTTTTTTAACTTAACCATCTCACTTGTTAACGATTAACAGATTTTAAAAAAATATCCCTGCATTTCAGAGTGGCTTCCTTTTAACACTGTTTGAATTATTCATGTTTTGGGTAAATAAGGTTTTGCCTTCACGAACGGAGATATTCCATATCATCATCATCATCATCATTGTTAACCATTATCAATCCACTGCTGGACGAAGGTCTCCCCAAGTTTCCTCCACAACGGTCTGTCTTGTGCCAGTCTCCTCCATGTCACTCCTGCATATTTTCGAATTTCATCCACCCATCTCCCATGTGGTCTTCTTCTGGGTCTTTTCCTGTCCCTTGGAATCCAATCTAAAATTTCGGCTGTCCATCGACGGTCTGTCCTTCTGGCAGTATGTCCAATCCATTGTCATTTCAAGGATTTAACTCTGATCATGATGTCTTCCACTCTTGTCATTTTTCGGATCCACGAGTTCCTCCTCTTAACTCTCCTGGTTACACCAAGCATGCACCTCTCCATGCTTCTTTAAGTTGTCTGCAGCCTTTGTATGTCTCTTTTAGTTAAGGTCCACGTCTCTGCACCATACGTAAGCACTGAAAGGATGCATTGATCAAACACTTTTCTTTTAAGACATAATGGCATATTGCTCTTGAAAATTATGCTGTTTCTTCCAAAAGCTCTCCAGGCAAGTTTTATACGCCGATTAATTTCTTCATCAATGTGACCCTCACTTGATATCTGCTGTCCAAGATAAACGTACGTGTCTGTTATCTCCAGCTTTTCTCCATCAATCGATAAATCTTCATTTCTTGTAAAAGCATTGAACATCACTTTTGTCTTCTGAAAGTTCCTTTTTAATCCCACTTCTTTGCTCTTGTCTGCAAGTTCCTGGATCATACACTGCAGCCATGATGGGGTAGTTGCAAAAATGAGTCATCAGCAAAACGAAGGTGGGTTAGATATACTCCATTAATCTTTATCCCTCTGTTTTCCCAGTTCAGTGATTGAAAGACATTTTCCAATGTGGCATTAAAGAGCTTCGGAGATATGGTGTCACCTTGTCTCACTCCTTTTCAAATGTTTATGTGTGTTGTATTTTCAAACAGCCGAATCTTTGCACTTGCATTTTCATAGATGTTATTAATAATATTAATGTACGCATCTTCAATACCGCAGGATTTCAGAGCCATTGTAACTGCTGATGGTTTCACTGAATTAAAGGGTTTTTCATAATCGATAAAAGCCATGCACAATGGAAGTTCATATTCCCTCGCTCTTTCAATTAGTTCTCTCAGTACGTGGATATGATCTATTGTGCTGTAGTCACTCCTGAATCCAGCTTGTTCTCTCGGTTGAGCCATGTCCAGTGTCCAGTGTCACCTTCAAGCGGTATATATAATGGATGATATCAAAACTGTAGGTGATATGAAATTCACAACTATCCATAAGTTATTTCATAGAAAGCAAACTGGCATATTTCATTTCAGCTTTTGCATGCTACTTCAAAGGATATTTGAATTAGCTTGACGGTGAAAAACCGTAAACGTTGCATACTGATTGTCATTTGAACTTAAGAATGACAATCAGTATGACGCTTTTTGGACAGTTCAGTAAAATTTAGTTAAAACAATTTTACATGACGCTTTTGGACAGGTTAATAAAGTTTAGCAAAAAGTATCAGACGAGTCTTCGTCCCCAATTTTATGCTCACCGAATACGGAGGTGCAGTATATTCGGAAAATAACGAAGCCAAGAGCTAGGTGTCAGTTTACTAAGCAATCAGTCACTGGAGGGCAGACATTAACACATCACAGGTGAATAGTAAGTCTCAAGTCTGTAATTTTTAGAAATGGCTGTTCATAGAAAGACACGGTACTGCCCTGAACTTGTTTTAATTTCTATATAAATAACTCAGATTCCCGCATCATTTCTAACTTATGAATGGAATTCTATGCAAAACAATTATAAGCAAGGAGTAAATTCTAAAAAAATCAGCTAGCAAGAAAGTTGCTTTCAATTATAGTAAACTAGTGGCTTGGTGGGGCAAATGCCACAATCTAGTAAAACGTATTTTTCACAATTTTCAGGAAAGTAAAGTGGTAATAAACTTGCGCCATTTTATCATGCTTTTTATATATTCTGTTGAGGGAATATACAGAATGTGTAAATATATTATCAGCAAAACGCAGATCTAGATTGTGTCCTACTTCATGTTGAATCACCTCAGCTGCAGACTTATATGCTTGGGCGTAAGGACTGTTAGCCAGACTATCTGCCAAGGCTGTCAATACTGATCGCTTTAATACTTTATTTTCAATACGACCAATACGTATATCAGTAGCTGCCGAGGAATCTATAAAGTACAATTCTCACCAGTAAGTGGTGATAAATCTGAGATGTACTGGTGAATCTGTCCCTGAATTTTAAAGCAGTAGGGACCATTGCCTGGGATCTCCTTTTTTGTGGCCAAGACGGAAGCAAGTGACATTGCACTATTGTATTTTCGGATGTGTTGGACAAAATTAGGACTGTTCAGAAGTAAGTCCTTCAGCCCCGTATTTTACTGTTTGTTTGATTGCCTTGTGTTTGGCGCTTTTTGGCCAAACATGGCCCTTCACCATAAAAATCCACCAACCAACCAACCAGCCCCGTATTTATCTGTAGTTCTAGAAGGGAAATAAGGCTATTATGACAACGGGCATTAAATAAAGCTTTTCGGAGAAAGGTTGCCGCGTGTATTACTGCGATCATTACATGTGCTTTTAAAATTGCTTCGCTTGCGTACATTACGAAAAGCGCGTTCTCGTTTGGGTGGTCTCCTTTGAAGGCTACTCATAACAGAACCCTTTTCCGTCCTCACACTAACACAGTTTACAGTTGAATAGCAGTGGAAGCACGTGTGGCTGATTTATCCTTGATAATAGCCAATCAGCTCCTCGCTCGCTGGATCCTGCGGGCGCAAGGAGGTTTTATCATGCAAATTTAATTACGTACAGGGTATTCTACGGTTCACTAGATCTCTTGATCTACTGAATTTATGATGACTCTTGTATATTGCTTCGCCAAAGGACACGGCTCACGCACTCAGCAAAGAGCGATTACGTAACACACAGCGCGGTAGAAAACGCCGACGCAGCTCCAGCGCCACCTATCGCGAAACGTTTCTCCCATCATGCCAGCGGCGCGTTAGCTGAAGCAGACGACAGTGGCCGAAGATTAAAGTCCACCCCATAAGGGTGCAAGGTAGCATCCTAACCACTAATTCTGTAGCTCCCATTATAATGCAAAAAGAAATAACTCTTTTAAGTTATGAAGAATAGTCCATTATACATGTTACAGATGAAAAATTAATGCACCAAAGTTGTGTTCAAACTTTGAATATGTAGTGTTTTGATTCCAAAAAAATTCAAATGACGTCCATACATTTCATTCTACTGATGTGCGTTGAACGTAAAGATATTGCTTGTAAATAGCATTCAACTGTCTGGCTTAACAATATTTTGAGACTATTGATTTAGCTTTAGCCCAAGAGCAAACCTTGTAGATCAAATTTTGGTTGTCTGCACTTTACAGAGTTGCATTGAAATGTCTGAAGGTGTTTTCGAAGCCCAAAAAGTTTTGACACACGACTTTTCTTTGTATTCATTGTTGTTGGTTTTTATATCTTTTGCTGGTCAAAATCGACTGGAAAAAAACACTGTAGTTTTAATATCTTCTAAAGCAGGCATACCAAGAACTGAGTTCTCAGATACACAAATGCACAAAATTTAAGTTACCAATATAAAGGCTTCCATAACAGTCTAACGGCTTTACAGAAATCCCCTGTGAGAGGTACATCAATTCATGACAAAAAACACATGGAAACATCACATTCACAGGAAAAATAGATGGGCAGGCATAATGATGATGCGTCAAAAATTCCTCCTCTGGGAGTAGCAGAATTGCGTGTTTCCAGTGCTCAATAGCATGGCTAATCGTGCCTGACCACCAAGCATATTGCGCAACGATCATGCCGTGATAACATGCCATATGAGGTCAGATAGCAATAAACGTCATTGTGCTGTTAACGCAGATTAAGGAGCAGAAATTCGTTACCCCAGAGCTTATCAGGTGTGCTCAATAGGATTAAGATCCGGAGAACTGGTTGGTAACTCCATCGTCCCAATATTATGATAAATACGCTAAAGTAAACATAATCTCTGAATATCGTTGAAGCATGTATTTGTAATTGCGGATTTTTATTCGTGATCAGCACTCGTAGACTTAAAACTTCTATAATCTCATACTTGAAAGGCTAATATAATCATACAAATATCGAACTTGTAATAGTACCGAGAAGAACAGCAGCCAAATCAATCAGCTCTTTTGGTTGCATGGTCATTGTTCTTATGTCAGTATGAGTGACTTGACTATCAGTTTTAGCCCAAAAGTAGAAACGTTAAGACGTAAAGTTCATTATGGAAACCATAATGAGAAGCAACCAAAATTTACATAAGTAAAAGGTCAACAAAAACGAAAAGTTAAAAATACAGTATACGTCGCAATGTCCTCACTGTCGAATTAATCAGCGACCGGGGGAGCCCTATGTGGATGAGCACTGTCGTCCATAAAAATAAATTTCGGACGTACAACGCCAATGAAAGCCATACGTGAGACTCAAGGATCTCCTCTATGTACCTTTAAGCATGCATGGTGCCTCTCTCAAACACATGGAGCGGCGCATGGCCATCCAGAACTATGCCTTCTTACACCAGAAGACATTCTCTTCCATAGTTGCCTTGTTCCCAGTTGTTTCAGGGGTTAGCTTCGTGTTCTGGTTTTTCTCTTCAGATGAGCACACGTTGGGAATCTGTACCCAGGCTGAAATGAGCCACTCGTGAAGAGAATATGAGCGCACTGCTGTTCGTTCAAAGTGTGATGTTGCCTGCACCAAATCCTCCGAGTTTCTTTTTCTGAGAGGTGGTGAGCGGTTTGGAAACTGCCCAACGTATACAATATAGACACTTCTTGTTACGTCGTCAGGACACAGTTCTTCCTGCCACTATACTCTCTGAATCGAAGACGAGCTTGGCAGAGTTATCAGGCTCTCATTCCCTTCCGTCTTCTAGCTTTTAATGTCAGATATTGCTCCTCCTGGGATGTTGTATCTCTTGGCCGGCACAGAGTTGGTTCGTCAAGCCAGACATTTTTCGCATTTCTGATATTGTCGTGGTAGTCTGGAGATGGCCATCTCATGGATATTATGCATTCTGGCTACTTTACTCGTGTCTGCGCTGCCAAAATTCTTCCGATGGCTATCGAAACCTCCGAATCGTTCAAACGGCTCCGGATGTTCCCCTTCACGTTCTACAACACCTCTTGCAAGCAGATAGGCCCCTGAACGAGCGCGGTACTATACGTATTACGAGAGGTGTACCTTCGCTCTCTTTTATAGTGTGCCTTATGAGCGTGGATTTGCAAACAATGTTCATGTGGCATTCATTTTCACATGTGTACTTTGTCATGGGCTCACGTGACTCTCTACAGAATTACATTGAATTCTAAAAAGCCGTTAAATTGATATAGTATATTATGTTTGTTGTAACCCTGGAGTTACTAAATACAGCAAAAGTTAACATTGATAACGATCTTTGATGTCATATAAGTTAAAATCATATCTCCTTTTCGTCAGATATTGAGAAGATATTGAGTTGCTCCCTTTCACTAGTTTCTTTGGCCCGGCCCAGAGTTGGTCCTCTTTCACTAGTTTCTCTAGTTAAAGGGGACCAACTGAGTATCTCCCCAAACAACTGACGAAAAAGAGAAATAACTTTAACTCTCTCTAAGCTTCTGAAACAGAAGAAAACCTATTTCTGTCCGTTCTCTCTGCATCGGCTGTTCGTTTATTACATTATTACTCTCTAAATTGTTTTCAGTTTTGTTTGGAGTTCTCGGGATATTCGTACCCTTTAAGAGAAGGTTTTGGAACGAACAATGGATCACACGTAACTCGGAGCCACACGAGCAAAGTTACTAATGAAGGGACATGAGAGGAAAAAAGCGACATGGAGCTGATCTGGTGGCCTTAAGGGCGTCACACAAAGTGGACTACGGTATCACAAATAGAGGGGAACTTGATCTGGCTCTTGAAGACAGTGATTCGAAGATTCTCAATACGAGAGAAAATAGAGGCTGGGAGATCACCCGATGTTCAGATGGGAACTAGAAGCAAAGATTAAGTTTGGTAAGAGAAACGTAGCAGCAAGGCAACCGAGGAAAACGCTTATAAGAATAAACAGGAACAAATCAATGCAAAAATAAAGAGGACGACAATAAAGACATCAGGACAAAACTTATGCGTGCCTTTCCATTATATAGCATTAAATAAAGGCACCACTGCAGAAGAGCGAGTTTTCATTTATAGCTAAGATCCCGGAACTGTTTTTAATTTCCTTACAAGGAAAGACCGGTCGGACCCACGCGACAGTTCACTGAGAGTAATCCAGTGAATAGCTCTGTAACATTGTAACTCAGTTTTTGTCCACCAGTGCGTTTCCTTAGAGAATGTTAACTGTTGTTACAAGTATGAAAGGAGATATTTCAAAATATTCTTTACTCGTATGCAGCTGGAGAGTTTTGGAATGTTTGTTCAATTTTTTTATTGCAAAAAGAAATAAAAAATGCATAAAAAGTAAAAAAAATATCCAAATCACGCAGAGAAGTTTGAGAGATGCTGAATGGAAGAAACTATTAAAGTGACCACTACATTTTCACATGGAAATAAACTGCTAAAATCTTTATATCTGCACTGACCGGGACAATTTACACTATTTTGATTGTTCTCAAGCCGACTTTGATGTAATAGTCAGCTGATACATAATCCTACTGTGAAATAATCTTAAACTCTTGACCCGTTTTGAATATCATTTTTTCCACCAGTTTGTTTACAACACGGAGTAAAATAATAATATGTATCAGAACAAATATTAAAGTGCACATAAGCAGAAATCCCTGGAAATCCTGCGACCGAGTAATGGGTATTTGATATTTATTACCACCCCACCCCCTCTCTTTCTTCTCCGAAAATCTTGCCATAACTCAGAAAAATTCTTAATATCTATGAAATTAACTAAATAAGGAAGAGTTCGAAAATCCTAAGCTGCATCCCGAGTTTCGGAATGAAACAAAGGTTTGTACGAATCCCCGGGAGAATTCCTATTTTTAATTAATTTATAAAGGGATTTCTCTGTAGAGATACAATATAATGGTCAGTAATTCAGTAATTAGGAATGCTATTTCAAGTTGTATGGCATTTTGCTGCTACAGAAAATTATAAATGAGCAGTTAAAGTTCCGCTTCTGCTCTGACACCCAAACGTTGTTTAATATAGTTTTTTTTATATATAGATCGCGGATTTTGCAGTGAGATTTACTTTCCTTCAGCCCCAGTGGTCTCCAAATATATTAAGAATTTTAAGCTGTCACTGCAGCCCTGTAGTTTCACTCCAAAATAATCAGTGGATATTTCGTTTTACTTCCTTTGTTTTTCAAACATGCATTTACGAAGTCAGCTCTCTGTCCATCTTTGTTACCCATTTGTACAGCAAAGCATGGAAGCACGGATCCCATTTCAAATGGCCGGAGAAACCCTTCCACCGTTCTCAGCGTCCGAGGAAGTAAGTCGATTGACAGCGACAAGACCACCTGAGCCAAGGACCTAATCCTACTCAGAGGTGGAAGTCTGTCGTTTCCCAAGCCTTCTTTGGTACTTAGCTCTAAGTAAAACCTGTTTCGAGTCTGCCCATTTGCTCTGCTGCTTTCCTTCACTTCTAACAACGACGGAGTATCCCCTCAATTCTCTTTCAACTTCTGCTACCAGATATTGATTCGTGTGTCAGTCGCTTCCTCCGTGGTTTGCCATTGGGTGTTCGAGGTTCGCCGCATTGCACACGAAACCCCTTATTTAAGAAAGCATAGTATTTTACTTTCGCTTAATTATCTTTTAGATACTACGCAAGACATTTGTTAGAATGATCAGTGTCTTCGTCTATATAAAGCTGAAGAAACTTTCCATAAATGAGGGGAAATTTTAGATATCAATTAAAGAAAATACATTTAGTATCCTACGCATTGTCTTGCTTTCTCTAATAGCTGACAATTTTTTCGTTTAATAAATTAAGCCAACTACTTTTTTCCTACAACTTTCAAAAACGTGCAGGCTAAAACTTATTTACTTGCACATGCTCATGATGTCTGACGAGCACCATCATAAGCACATCTAGTTCTTTGATCAAACTCGCACCCCAGCCATTACCAAATGTTATTTGTTGAAAAGCATGTAATTTTTGCCACCTCTGTGACTGCTTGGTCACATGCGCGAGTTTTTGGCTGATCATCCAATTGAGGCCTGGGTTTGTGATCGGATAAGGCATGGGTTATCCGTTCGTACTTTGACGCTCCGGAACCACTGGGCTCTACCAGAACCTTGACTGACCTCGTCACCTGGGTACATGAAACTTCACCCAAATTTCATGTAATCAGAGGCCTCTCAAGAACACCGTACCACGCAAGGTTACTCTGTGAAATATTTAAGCGGAATGCCTTCTGCTTCGGGGTTAGTGTGGGAGTTACCACGTCACAAGTTTGCTCATTAAGCCTAAGTCTTCCGCCAGCACAATATAAACTGTTGTATGATGGATACCCAGTTGTGTGGAAAGGACACTGTCACTCACATTACAAGACTGGTGAAAGGCCTCTTGGATGCGTCATTTGGCTTCTTGCCTGGAAGTCGAAATAAGTCCACCGCATCTTGGGGCATTTTTGGGTGATCTCCTGCTTTCCTTATATCCTTTCATCTAATTGTGCACCACCGTTTTCTTAAGGGAAGTTTGTTCTACTCCCTCTGAATATTGCAATACGACACAAAACTTAAAAAAGAAAAGTAAAACACGCTGTTTCCTCTGTCACTGATCGTTTCAGCTGCTCCATCGCTATTGTAACTTTCCGTAGCCGGTCGGTAGGAATAAACTCGGCCCGAGGAGGTTCATATTACGCAACTGCAAAACATCGCATGTTCTTCCCCTTTAGTTTTTAAACAAGGAACACTCACCGCGGGACTAGGCTGCTGTAATATTCGAACCCTTCTGTTTCACGCGATCTTCAGCCCTAGGAAATAGCCATTAGGTTCCCGTTGTATCTACCGGTTACTCGAGATACCTCATCTCAGTGACTTTTCTGTACACTATGTCTTCATATTTATAAGCACGCACACTCATAAACACAAGTTTCTATAATTATATCACATTTTTCAAATGCATATGTTAAAGTAATATACAGGCCCTTGAGCCAAGAAATTCTAATAAACAAGCAAAAATTAAAAGACACATGAGGAATAAGGTTTTTGAATTTAACAAACTCAAATCATTTCTGTCGTATTTTCTTTTACTCAGCTCCATAACAGCTGAAAAATACGTGGCATCATAACGTCCCAGAAACATTCCATTATACCATCGCCGCTCATTGGCTGGTTTAATTTGTATGTGGGTTTCCTGCATTGCTCAGCTGGTTTTGAACTCCAGTCAAGGCATAGATGTTGGGCTCTTCCTTACGGCAGTGGCTTTCTCCGTTTCTTGGAACCATTGGCCTCCGAAACGTTGTATGACTTAGGATTATCATTTAGGGATTGAAATATCCTTTAAGTCCTGCACTCCTATGCCGATCATTAAGCAGAGGAGGAAAAGACGTGGCTTTATCTGTAAGAATTAAAAAAATATAGCAGATGTAACGATGAGAACAAAAATGGTTCAAGTAGTTTCAAAAAAGAGCACTTTTGCGTAATTCATCATTAGAAATAATTGGTTGGGAAAAGAGAGTAATGTTTGAAAATGCAAGGTAACAGAAAAGTGCTAATTACCCTAAATATAAGTACAGATCAGTTCAAAATGTAGTCGCTATCGTTTGCCTCCCATCTTCAGGGCAGCTGTTGAATACCATCCCTGTAGAATTGCGGTGGCTTGGACCGAAAGAAGTGAATAAAAAAGCGCGTTCGACATCGTCCAGGAAATGCTGCAACGACCTGAAAAGGTGGTAGTCGTTTGGGGAAATGTCCGGGGAATAGGCTGAGTGTGGCAGCAGCTCCCAGCCCAAGTCCTTGATCTTGTGATTGGTCACTCGTGCTGTGAGAGGTTTCACTCCATCCTGCTGTAGGTGGACGCTTTTGTGTTTTAGCAGTGCTAGTCATTTCCACGCGAGCGATGCGCGCAGATCGTCGAGCTTACACTGCAGTACACATTGGCAGTGACAGTGGTATCCGACAGCAGCTCAAAAACACGACACTCCGCATATACCATTCAACAGACAGCAGGACCTTACGTGTGTGTCAGCCGGGTTTGGGAGTTGGCGTGCGCTTCTCTTTTGGGTCCCACCATTGTATCCGGAAGCTGACATTGTCATACAGGACCAATTTCTTGACACCTGTCACAATGCGGTCTAAGAACGGTTCAACTTGGTCACGTGCAAGTAGGGAAACGTATGCACTCGTGCGATTTGCTTTCTGCTCAACTGTGAGTTGATGGGGTATTAAAGCTCTCCTCTTGCGCACCTTCCCAAATTGACGCAGGTGCGGATATTTATCTCGTGTGGTTAGTCCCCAGCTGTTCGGCCAACTCCCGTGTGGTCACACGTGGATCGGTCTCCACTAAGGTCTTCAGCATATCCATATCCGCTGTTGCGGGACTTCCGGCTTTGGGACGGGTCTGACAGGTCAAAATTTCCATTTCGAAACCGTTCGAACCAACAACAGCCCTGACGATGTGATATGGCATTGGAGGACACACTAGAAATGCTCCTTAGATCATTTGAAGGGGCGCTATTGCCACGAAACTCATACAACATGCAATGGCGGATGTGCTCCTTGTGCACTTCCATGTTGGCTGGCGCTTAAACTCTTCGCCTTCTGACGGCTAACTGCCACTGACTTAAGCCACTAACGTGGTGTTGTCGTGCCGGTGTGCTGCGCAATCTCAGTGGCCATCGTGCGGCGTGGCCTGGGTTTGACTTCGGGTACTTCGTCATCGGGCATTACTTTCTTTACACCCAGTATTTCTCTCAAAACTGTGTTTCAGTATTTGTAAACTAGGAATTATAGGTGTTTAATTTAGAAAATTTTCATACGTGACAGATCTGTTATTCTACTGAGTGATTTTGTGTCGTTAAAGCGTGCCTCACTGCCCACATTATTTATAATACATGGTATGCATTTTAAAATATAATAGTTTCCAGCAATTACATTTATTTTTCACAATAATATCAAGTTATTTGTTGTACGCAGAAACTTCCATATACGAAAACATATGTTTATGACACAAAAGCATATTGATATTAATGTTTTCAGCTTGGTCTCATTTAGTATATATTTCTGAAATATGAATTACCCTTGTCTTCTTTTACTGACTAATCCCTGGTCGGTCTTAACATCAATCGGTAGATGTACTTCGGTTTGTGCCGGTGTATGTATTTAAATCGTTGTACAAATAATCACATGTGTAACCAGAATTTCAATGCGGGAAAAAAACTGACATAATTTTTAGAATCACGACTTTCGATGGGATGAGCAGAATTGACCATCGTAAAAAATAAATGAGTTCCCTACGCTAAAGGTTAATTCAAACTGAACACAATCTCTCCCCCCCCCACCCTGTAAGCTGGTTTATAGTCCATAAAAATTGTGACTGTGAAATGTGTATCATAAACACTCCCTTTTTTTACTGCAAAAATTGCTGTAGAAATATACTGGTTTTCGGCTCAGCGATATTCCGTGAGCCACAGTTCATTTGCATTTAACCTCTGCTGTTTGACATGACCAGACCAATTTGTTTTGTTTGTTTCGGGATTTAAAGGTCACCATGAATGGCTCTGTGAGAGCTGTAGGTGAACCGCCGTCCCTAATTTAGAACTGCTGGTGGATAGAGCGATGGTGCAGGCGCTGTGTCCATGCCGCATGCGGGAATAAACACCAGGCCAATCTAGGAGGAATGGTCAGATGCCAGCACCTGAAATTACTCAGAAACCGGGCTGGCAGGACCCATTTCAAAATTTTCGTTTCTGAAAATCATTCTTACCAAAACTTGCAGTTTAGGAGGTGGTAACTGCAGTAGTATTGGAAAACCAAATGCTGGTATTGGTTTTTTCCAATACCGTTTACTAGCACTTTACCGAGAACGAATCTATTGTAAGGAACTTGTTAGTCTTCTGTGTGTTTAGTTGTGATTATTTCAATTAGTACTATTGTTTATTGCCTGTTGATAGGAACTTATTACAGAGAGATATGTATTCAGTCTGCCAAGGTATTCCGATTAGGCATAGTTTCATACTGCTTTTAAATCGATTCCGTTAACTAGACTTTTGGATTATTCCTTTACCTGGATTTAACAGTAGCATTTCGACGTTTTCAAATTATCAGATCGGAAGAGGATTTCTGTTCCTTAAATTTTTAGTTTCTATTTCTCCACTCTTATCTTTTAAATTATCGAAATTTGATCTAACCAGTTAAGCTGAATAATGAAGCAAAACTTTAGTTAATTGCCACTACAATTCTGAGACACTATAGGTTTTTATTTTTTTAGACTTCCGGTTTTATTTCGAGGTGTATTTCACATCTTGAACTTTGCTCCAGAATTTTGGCAGTCTCTTGCATTTCTGTCATTTCCCCCATTTTAGTTTACACGTCTTTTTCATCTTAGTTAACATGTGTTGTTTTTTCTTTAACTGTTATGTTTTTTACTGGTTAGAGGTTACACTACAAATTTCCGTAATAATCCTTCCGTAAATATTTCGCCATCTTGCTTCACATGTATTTTACGGTGCAGTATAATTCCGTACCTTGTTCACTTTCTAAAATTTTCCTATTATTTCATGATTTAAATTTTAATCTTCGTCCTTTTTTACCCCAGAAACAATCAATTGGATACAACAAACTTTCTTCGGACTATTATTCAGTTGTTTCTGGAAGTCTGTAAATTTGCTATGGTAAGACTTAAACGTAACTCGAAAGCATTCCAGTGCTCATTTGGAATCACCATCATCATCATTAATTTGTTTCTATTTCTTCAGTCTTTTCACTTCGGGTACATCACTTGGTGTTGCTGTAATTGCCATTTTATCATTATTTCGCCTCTAGATTTATGAGTGTTATAGCAGAAGTTACGAAATAGCGAGCTGAGTTCTTTCTGAAAGGAGACAAGCTACTGTGATGCAATCAGGGGGAAAGAATGATGGACAGTGCACTTTACGAATGAAAAGGTAAAATATGTTTCGCTTCTATTCCTCCTGCCGCATAATTAGACAGCAAAATTGCATTACCGAGTAAAACATTATCTGTTATTTTCCACGAAATTAGTTGTTGATTACCATCCGAGAATTTGGAACAAACACAAAAGGTGAGTAGAGTTTATCGGAACATTGAAGCTGTTGTTTATTCAGCAACCTAATGAATCCACAGGGATGCTCAAGAAAATTCCATAGCGTCAATTGCATTTCATATCTCTTACAATGGTTCCCAAAAATATCTCAAAAGAGAAACTTTTGGGAGCCTTTGAAAAAGAAAACAAACAGCTCCCACTCATATTGTATTGATGTTTCAAACCGCAGCTGATATTCATTACTAAAAGAATTTGCTGTTACTCACAGTTATTTTTATTTTATTTCACTGGATGAGTATCGGAAGCTTTGGAGATGTTACTCATTCCTTAATTTAGGACGGGTGGCTGTAAAGAAAGAAGCTAACCAAAGTCTAAAATTAAATATGGAATCTGCTTCGCCAAAAATTCAGTCTTGATTCGAGAGCTTACATTCTATTGGCAAACCAATTTAATACATCTAAAGGTCACGATACAAGTCTACCTAGCTTCCAGCGATTTTATTCAAATTATATTTAGATTTATTCCAGTTCTTGACGAAAGGCAATCCATATACACTGAAATGGCACATTATTAGGAACATCTACCTCGTAAGGCCCCGCCCTTGTCCTTCGAAACAGCTTCGATTTGATGCGGCATGAATTCGTCGAGGTGCTGACGGCATTCATCAATTGCCGAATGTTCGCCTGAGGAAGATCTCTGTTACGAATGGATCTCGTTTTTTTCCCACAGGTTTTCAACATGGTTCCGGTATAGCGACTAACGGGGCCCTTTTAGCACTTTGAAGTCACTACGGTGCTCTTCGAATTGTTGTGTGACGATCTAAGGCTGGTGGCATGGCGCATTATCCTGCTAAAAGTCGCCAGGAAAGAGAAGTTTATCGAAAACAATAAATACATGCCAGGTCTATTTAGTCTGCAATGATGTTTAAATAACGTTGAGTATCTAAATGCTGTTCCGGATGTACTAAGGAGCCCAATGTCTTCCATGAAAACAGACCCCATACCACTACATGGCCTCTACCAGCTTGTACAGTAAAGCTAGGCAACTGGGATACATCGTTTCGTGTTACTGATGCCATATTCTGGAAAGCCCATCTATCGTCGTGTTAACAGAGAATATGATTAATCGGACAAGTGAACCTTTTTCTTGTCCTCAAAGTGCCAGTTTTGGTGCTGCGGTGCCCAATCTAGGCGAATTTGTCGGTATTTATAATAGACGAATGGTACATGAATGTATGTCTGCTGTTACAACTCATTCGTGCCAATGCGCGGGGGCTGTGTATGCTGAAATTCTTCTCTGTATACGGTTTTGTACTGCGCAATAACTTGACGCAATGGAGTCCGTCTGTTATCTTGCACAACCTTGTTCAGCCACCATTGCCCTCGTACAATGAACAGTCGTTACCACCCATAGGAAGACCGCTGACTACTTGTTCTGTTGTATATGTCTCACTTATTGTACCCCCTGGGTGTTCTAGCATAACCTAGAAGGTTTGCCGTTTCTCAGATGCTTGGAGGTAGTTGTTCTTGCATAACCTAGAAGGATTACTTGAAATGCTTGCACCCGCCCTCTTTGCGCCCAATATATGATGGCTCTTTCAAATTACTTAAATAATGAGTCTTTCCCATATAGCCATTATCTACTAGTAAATACACTGTTGACGTGGATTAGGAACATCAAATAGAAGTCATCGCTCTTTCCACGTTTACGTATAAGTGAGTCACGGAAAAATTGTCATCGGCCGCCACCGGGAATCGAACCCATTGTCTTCCAGTTACGAGCCGGACATGCTTCCACTGCGCCACAGCGGCCTCGAAAACTATCCAGACTCACAAGGACAAACTGCCAAACCACATGGCAGATTGCTTGTTCGGAGCCCCGCACAATGCTGGGGATTCCCCAAAGATGAACAGCAGCAGCTGAACAAATAGCTAGGAGGCGAGTGAATAATAAATACACAGTTGACGTGGATTAGGAACATCAAATAGAAGTCATCGCTCTTTCCACGTTTTTTATAAATGAGTAACGGAAAAATTATCATGAAATTTTTCGAGTCCACCTATATGTGAGTCACGGAAAAAAATTTCATGAATCTTTCGAGGCCTCTGTGGTGCAGTCCGGCGCTCAACTGGAAGACCCTGGGTTTGATTCCCGGTGGCGGCCGATGAGAATTTTTCCGTGACTCACTTATAAAAAAGGTGGAAAGAGCGATGACTTCTATTTGATGATATTATCGAAGTTTCGTACGCGTCTGAATTCTTTACAATGAGCTGCTTATAAAGCCATCTCGACGTCATTGTTGGAAACGTAAGGGATGATAGTTCGAGTATGATTGCTAATGCGTGGTCCTAGTATTTTTCTACTTCATTGTAATCTTGTTATGTAGGACGAAAGCATATTTAAAATTCCATACGTTCCTTTGAAGGCAAACAAAAAGAATTCCTTGTGAAAATGTTTTGTCCCGTAGTTTGCCAAAAGGTTGCTGGAGCAGCATCAAACGCCAAAATCATGTACTAATTTTAGTCAGGCCTATCTTAATGCAAAACCTGTATATAGCTGTAACTCATGTAGTATATATGCGATATAATTAAATTTCCATTTTATCAGTTATGGACGGAATTCTGGTACAAGTACAACAAACCTCCTGCAAATTTGGAATTCCAAGGCTCTAGTTTCTTGAGATTTCATAGGTGTTACCTTTCATGGATGTAAGATTAGTAAGTTCTTCGATGCATGTGGAAGAGCATGACTCAAGAATTATGATTTGAGCTTACACAACAGCTAGTGTAAGCGATAATAAATAAAATTCTTAGCAAGTGTTTTGAATAAAAAGGGCGTGCTTGTGTTATCACTTTGTCCGATGGTCCATCTGTAGATACCACATCTTTTTCACCTTTTAGTCCGATTTAAAAATATCGTTCTGCGATCGAAAGATTGAACTGTGAGAATGATGATCCTTGCTTTTTGATCTTTTTCTAATACATAACTTCGAAGCTAGGAATCGTAAATGCAGATATTATCAATGTATAATTTATTCCATATCACTTCTAAAAATGCGAGTAAAAGAATTATTTTTTACCTTCAGCACCCTTTAAAATGAAGATCATTTTTTTCAATTTTGTTTTTCCACCAGGTAGCGTATATGTATATTTTATTTTAACTCTGTATCTTACCTTCTAAAAGTCCAACTGCAAATTTCTAATTTCGTTTTGCGTCGCACAACGTTCGTAGAGGAGAAATATTTACATATAATTTCTGACTTTTATTCAACAGTTTGTTTTATTCTCATATATCATCATCATCATCATCATCATTGCCAACCATTATCAGTCCACGGCTGGATGAAGGTCTCCCCAAGGGTTTTCCACCTCCAGAACTGTCTGTCTGGAGCCTGTTTTCCCATGTCACTCCGGCATGCTTTGGAATTTCTCTCTCTCTCTCTCTCTTATATATATATATATATATATATATATATACATACATATATATTATATACACTGCTAGCCACCAAAAATGCAACACCAAGATAAAAGCATCCGATTGGCCTGAAATTCACAGCATGCGTCGCCCGCGAGAGGACATGCAAACGATTAGCATTGCAGGGCATATCCAAATCATGTGCGCCCAGCACGCCACAGAGAAGCACTATAAGAAGGGTGCACAGAAGGCGGGGTATAAGTACTGGAAGTGTGTGTTGTGCTGCCGGACCTGTGCGCGGAAAGCTTCCTGATGCCTCGTGGCAGAATACAGCAGTCATTCCAGCACGTTTCGGAGTTCGACAGAGGACGAATAGTGGCTTATCGCGACAGCGGTTTATCGTACCGAGACATCGGCGTCCGTGTGGGACGAGATCCAGCCACAGTGAGTCGAGTATGGATTCAGTGGGTGCAGGAGGGACGGACGGACCGACAGCGACAACATTTCTTTTCTTCCCTTCTCTCAGAAAAAGTGCGGGCTTCTTTTCCAAGCGCACTTTGTATGACACCTCCTGCGCCCATTAGGTCATCTCCATGTCACTTTCACTCCCTTCAACCCCTTCGAATCCAGGGTCATACGCCTCCACTTTCTCACTTTTCTTCTCTTTCTCTAAAAACTCATTATCTTATTCGCCTTTTTTTTAAGTGCGAGTCATCTTTTGCACATCCCTGGGATCTATTCATTAAAATCGAAGATTTCGAAGGAAGATTACGTGTTCGAATTATCTTTCCACGGGTAATTTGCCCCATAAAACCATCTCGAGAACAATAAAGTCAGTTGTAAACTTAACTTCCTGTTGAAGGCGCTGTGGATGCAGGTATGACCACTTCCTATATCGCTAACAGTTACCTGAAAACTACTAAAGGGCCGATCTCCTGTTTGCTCAAGACTAGAATGAAAAAAGGATAAATTTAACTCAAAAAATGATATTAAAAAACATTTTTAGTTCCAACTTTTGCCAAAACTAATAGGACTACGGTAACAGTTAGAATAATAGATGTAAGGAAAACAGGAATTTATGTGTCACACATTCGCGTTCGATGTCAAAGAGAAACAAGAATTATAGAAGCAAGGAATCATTGAATAAAATAGCAAATATAAAGATTTATTCTACATAATTACGAAATTTCATTCAAACCCAAAAATATATCACAACTTTAAGTTCTGTTAAGAACCTATACAGCGGGTTGTTATAAAATAAGTACTCTTATTCTTGGGTCTCTAGAAGAGCGCTAAATGTAGATGCCGCGACGAAACTTTGTAGTTAGCTTATCAAGGGCACAGGAAAACGATTTAGCGGACAAAAATTGTTCAAAATTGCGCCTCTGGGGGAGCAATGGCGCTGAAGACGCAAGAAAAGGATATACACTCGAGTGAATTTACTGTTTATTGACAACACAAACGTCTCAAGACAAAATCAGCTCATAATGCTGGACATCACAAGGAATGACACGCTGCAAACTAAGAACGTCAAGTGATACTACTGCTCGCTGCATGCCGCGGTCGATATTGCCTACTTCACGTCTGATACTCGTTTTCAGATCTGAGAGAGGGCGTATGCCGTCTGATAAATTCTGCCTATCAGATATCCCAAACGCCAGAAATCACAAGGAATAAGCTCTGTTGAGCGAGCTGGCCCGGACTGCGGAAACATTTGAAAGATTATGCATTGGTTGTCGAACGTTCGACTCAGCCATTGCTCTGGCACTGCTGTTTGAGAGTGCTTTCTGGCTTGCCCTGTTGGCAATTGCATTTTCATCCAGGATGTTTTCGGAAACTGGTGGTCCCCTCTTCCAGACACTATATCCAATTTTCCAGTGTCTTCGAACTATCATATTTCTCAATGCTGTGGGTGTAAGTGGTCCTCTCAGTAATCCTTTGATTCGTCGATACTGGCATTTTCCTGATTTCGATAATAGAATTTCACCAGTAGAGCGCGTTTCTTCTTTGCAAGAGCCATAATGGCTACTGGCAGCCTGATCATTGGCGATTTTATCCTGACAGACGTAGCATGACAAATTTGCATGTGAACATTTGCATACAAATTTCCACGTGAACGACCTGCAATTTCTTGAATTTCAATAGTGATGCTTCTGCTGTGCGTCACAGATTATCTCTTGCGATGGCCAGCATATTGAGTAGGTTTTTTCCTGAAACGTTTTTGGTGCCAATAACCAGTAATTTCACGCACGTGCGTGTTCGTTCCTTGCTTCTGCAACACCATTGTTTCCCTAGCGGTGCAATTTCGAACTAAATTTTTTCGACAAAAATCGTTTTCTCATGCCCTGAATAAACTACCTGATAAGTTTCGTCGCCATATTTCCACTTTTCGCTTTTCTAGAGACCCCCAGAATAGGGATACGTATTTTATAACTGCACTGTATGTTACATTTGGAGTGATTCTGATATTTCAACATCTTTTTTATATTCTGACATCTTCTGCTATTCTTTGTTTCCTTCTTAAACCTTTTCCAGCGTTACTAGTTTGAAAGATAGTGTATAGGATTTGCGTATTGAGTTTCTTTCCGCAGAGGAAGTGCTTCAAAATCTGACTTACAAAAATCTTGCATATGTCAAATAACACACATCCCTGTTACTTGACGCCTCCAAGGGTTCTGGCAGAAAACAAACAAAAGGAATCTTTGGAAGTACTTTTAAGTGACACCTGTGTATCTCCGCATACTGCTAAATGCTTTATTTGTACCTCTATGTTATCTACTCTCATGCGCAGTCTCTCTCTCTCTCTCTCTCTCTCTCTCTCTCTCTCTTATTTTATCTATCAATCAATCTTTATTTTTCTTGGCATTTAGTAACACTCAAAAGAAATTTCCTTCTGTGCTGTGAAATGGAAACTTAGTTCGTATAAAATTAGTGTAGGGACAGCAGAAAAAATATGATGCGGTGCACATTTTTATGCAGAATATCATCAGTTTAATAACGGAGGAATTCATTTCAGCAGTCATTTTCCAATTCATGACATTTTCCCTTGGCCACATTAGGAGGCACACCCTCATACCATGCCTAGGGAAAAGAACATTTTCATATGAATTATTTATTGAAATAACAGTTACATGTAATAATTGTGTTAAAGGATTATTGAACCAGATGAAATCTGAGTAATACTCTTAAGTTTTTTGTCAAGTCCTTTTATCCTATTTGAAAAGTACGGGAACTGAAATACAAGGGTGGCTACACAGAAACGATACAAATTTGAATCCTGACATCTTTTTGAAGATTGCAAAAAAGAGGAATATTGGCACCGATACACGGTCAGTATTCTTGCGTTTTTGGTGATATTGTATCCGGATATATTAAGGTAAGAAATGTAATTCTTACGAGATATAATGGTGTAACATTACAAACGTTCCATATACGCACTATTCGTAGCACGGACACAAAGTTATTAAATTTTTCCACGCACTGCCTACCATATCCCGGGCTACATTGGAGACTGTGATGTACATCTTCAGCTGAACACTAAACTCTAACTTTATGTGGTACATTTTGCCTTTCATATAATTTCTTAGAAAAAAACAGGCGAGTTAAGTAAGATCGGGCGCTCTAAGTGGCAAAGGCATCTCTACCCATCAAGCACTCTGGCATACAGGCATTAAAGAAAGAACCGACATCTCTAGTCCAATGAGGAGGCGTCTCATCCAGCAGGAATTTGTGGTTAGTTTTGAAGTCTAAGTTTAGTACCACAAAGAGCTCGAGCATGTCAAGGAGCTCATGATCTGTCACAAAGTTTTTCTTGAAAAAGAAAAACTGGATCCTCAATTTGGTTGTTGACGAGAATGCAGCAAACGTTAATTACTTCACCGTCTCTTTGAAACTCATGCGTTAGATGTAGATTCACCATTCTCTAAATGAAACATTTTGTTTATTTACCCTACTACTGTATATATCGAAATGTTGCTGCCTCGTAGAATATCAACTGGTTTATATATTCTGCATGTTGACTCAGACTTTATAGCGTGAGCATAACATAATTTGCAAAGCTAAAGGGCATGGTTCATCTGACAGAGCGCATTAGATCAGCAGTGGCCTCATTCAACTAATACGTTACGTAGACAGTGCGTACAAGAAAACTGAATGCCGCTGTAGCTTAGTCCGTATTGCTAATGGTGTACATATTGAATGACTGTGATACTGAACGAGGGAAACTAAATACCGCTGTGGCTTAGTCCTTACTGCTAATGATGCACATGTTGCATGTCTGTGACATTGAACTGCGACAGACAACGCGTATCGTTCATTTGACAGAAACATCACTTCACCGAAAGTTAGTTAGCAGAAAATCACTAGACCGAAAAGTACATTTCACCGAAAGGTTACTTGATCGAAAGATACATTCCGTCGAAAAGTTTCTTCACCTAAATGTTCATTACATCGAAAGATCATTAAACTGAACGATCAGTTTATCGAAAACTTTGGGTTTTATTAAAGGATCTGTTGAAGTATAGTACGGTTTCGGAAAATGGACCATCAGAACGTTAGGGAATCGCATAAAAGTTTCATTTTTGATTTCTCCGTGTCAACTTTCCCCTAGGTCGGTCCTTTGACCTCTAACATAAATTATAAAGCCCTTGGCCTGGGCCTTTTTAGCAATTTGTAATCCTTCCTGCTTACAGTCATAAAGTTTACATAACATGTCCAGTTAATAACTTCGCACTTTTACTCAAGTCCGAAACATTAATTATAAGGCCTGGGTCTTAAAAAAATTAAATCCGTAGTATTCATATTCATGCTGTTTACATAACAAGTCACGTTAACAGTATTGTATTTTAACTCAGCCCCAAAGCATTAATTGTAAGGCCTAGGCTTGGGCATTTTAGATAATTCATATTCTTCGTGCTTTTATTAACAAGGTTTACGTAACTATCAATTTAACAATGCTTCACTTTTTATCAGGTCCAAAACGTTCATTATAAGGTCCTACGCCTAGGGCCTTAAACCCAATATTTTGTGCCTGAGCAAAAACGCAATATTATTGGCATGACTTGTTAAGTAAACTTATTAAATAAACGCCTGATGGGTTAAAATTTGATAAATAAAGTGTAGGCATAAGGCCCTATAATTAATGTTTTGTACCTGAGTTAAAGTGCAACATTATTAATTTGAGTTCTTATGTAAACCACATGAATATGAGCACAGAGGATTTCAAACCCCTGAAAAAGGTCCAGGCCTAGGCCTTTCTAATTAAGAAATCTCTAGTCCTGGGACAAATCAAAAGTGTAATTTTTACGATCCCCTAACGTTTTGTTGGTCAGTTTTCCAGGTGGTCAATTTTCCTGTGGACAACTTTCTTGTGGCAACTTTTCCAAATTGCGTGTTTCTTGTGGGTAGTTGTCCACCTTGTCTTTAGACCAGAAAATAATAACTGTCCCAATTTCTTAATGATAATCAGATATTAAAAACATTTTTTGTGTACAATGATTACCCAAGTTGAACGAAACCTAGCAATGATATTTTTATTTATGCAGAACCATGTTAGATAAATGGAAATAAATATGCACATTTATTTGTGGTTCTCTAATTTCAGGTGGTCCTTGTGGTAAGTTTTCCGCACACGCACTACATTTCAACAGAACCTATGAAAAATTCAGTTTTCGATAAACTGACCTTCGGTGAAGTGATATTTCGATGGAATTAACTTTGAGGCATTTCTTCTACAAAATGTACTTTTCGATCAAGCGACTCTTCGGTAAAAGCATTTTTAGATCAAGTTCTCTTTCCATGAAATGAAAATTTCAATCAAGTGACCTTTCAGTGAAACGATGTTTTTGGTGAAGTGATTTTCGGTGAAACGACTTTTCGGGGAATGCTTTTTGAATGAAGTGATTTTCGGCCAATTGAACGTTAGAAAAAATAATCGTCGTGTTAATGAACTAGACCGACGGACAATATATACAGAAACAACGTACCCGGATGTTATGTTCCCATGTGTTACACGAAACTCAAGCACACACATGCTATGATCTGTGTCAATATTCCTCTTTTAGAGTTCTTTAACGAAACGTTATACGGCTTCAAAGCTGTTTCACATGTAGGCTATTCCTACATCCTGTATTATGAATCAGTTTTTTGACTCACAGACATTCTCTTCCGAAATTTCATAAAAATAAGAGGAAGTCAACAAAATCTTTGTCTGTATTAATTAAATATGTAACGTGAGAGCGTTAAAAGACAATATTTTATATCACGTTTTGCAAGAAAACAGAAAGAAAATCTGTATCATGGAGAAACTGGTCACAAAACGTTATGCTCAATTATAAAGGAATAATATTATATATCCATCAGCAGTTGCAATGGCTCTGAAATCCTGCGGTATTGAAGATGCATCCATTAATATTATTAATAACATCTATGAAAATGCAAGTGCAAAGATTCTGCTATTTGAAAATACAACACACATAAAAATTGGAAAAGGAGTGAGACAAGGTGACACCATAACTCCGAAGCTTTTTAATGCCACATTGGAAAATGTCTTTCAATCACTGAACTGGGAAAACAAAGGCATAAAGATTAATGGAAATTATCTAACCCACCTTCGTTTAGCTGATGACATAGTCATTTTTGCAACTACCCCATCAGAGCTACAGAGTATGATCCAGGAACATGCTGACAAGAGTAAAGAAGTGGGATTAAAAATGAACTTTCAGAAGACAAAAGTGATGTTCAATGCTTTTACAAGAAATGAAGATTTATCGATTGATGGAGAAAAGCTGGAGATAACAGACACGTACGTTTATCTTGGACAGCAGATATCAAGTGAGGGTCACATTGGTGAAGAAATTAATCAGCGTACAAAACTTGCCTGGAGAGCTTTTGGAAGAAACAGCATAATTTTCAAGAGCAATATGCCATTATGTCTTAAAAGAAAAGTGTTTGATCAATGCATCCTTCCAGTGCTTACGTATGGTGCAGAGACGTGGACCTTAGCTAAAAGAGACATACAAAGGCTGCAGACAACTCAAACAGCATGGAGAGGTGCATGCTTGGTGTAACCAGGAGAGATAAGAAGAGGAACACGTGGATCCGAAAAATGACAAGAGTGGAAGACATCATGATCAGAGTTAAATCCCTGAAATGGCAATGGGCTGGACATACTGCCAGAAGAACAGACCATCGATGGACAGCCGAAATTTTAGATTGGATTCCAAGGGACAGGAAAAGACCCAGAAGAAGACCACATGGAAGATGGGTGGATGAAATTCGAAAGTATGCGGGAGTGACATGGAGGAGACTGGCACAAGACAGATCGTTGTGGAGGAAACTTGGGGAGACCTTCGTCCAGCAGTGGATTGATAATGGTTGACAATGATGATGATGATGATGATCTGTTCTTGAGAAAGTTATATTAAGCTGATCTTGCTTTCACAGTATTCCTTCTTGAAAAAACTGCTGTTTAAGATGTTTCAACACTTGTGAACATTTGTTTCATTGCAGGCAAATGTGAGGATGCACGTAATAATGTGGCCACACAGTGTATATCTCAATTGAAATTTTCGAATTGTTTAATTCTTATACATCTTGCCTTATAATTCGCTTGCGCCGAATGCAGTACTTAAGTGGCTGCCCAAACTTGAAGCTATTTGACTGTTATTTAGCATGAGATGTCCATAGCCAGCAGCGTCGTGAGGAGGTATGTGAAGGGGGAATTAAAGCCTCCCCTATTGCACGAAAAGCGGAATGGTAAATAAAGAGAACTGTGCCACGATTATCTTCCCTGCAACGTTAAAGACATGCTGACTTCCCTTTCCCTTCGTGATCCCTCCCGTTAAGATGATTATGCCACTGGTGGCCAACTTCATGCTTGCCTTTATGAACGAACGTATAACAAGTGTGCATCTACTCAGACTTAAGGGAAAACGGAACTGGATAGTTAAAATTTCGCGTGCTTTGTTTCATGTTTACTCGAAAATCCTGAATTCTGGATAAGCGCAACAAGTCAAACAACGGCGACTTATGTTAATGTTTATAAAGTCTTATTTTGAGCAGATAAGCTTAAGGATTACCGTTTCTATGTAGCAAAAGTTTGACGACGAAATATCTGCATTAAATGAAAATAGAACTTTTTTCATCAGGTTTGAAATAAATCATAAATATTTACTTTCGAACAGCTTTCCGAGACCTTTTCTTAAGGATTTAATAAAATTTAAAGCAAATGCACAACTGTTAGTAATATCTTTTAAAAGACACAACAGTTGGGATGTCTTTTAAAATGCTGAAAAATAGGAACATACCTGAAATCCAACAAACGAAAAACTAACTAACGTGCTACGTTAGCAATGTTAACGTCAGCAGCGGTGGAGTTAATTGCGATAGCTCAGTAACTGCAGAGGCTACTTATTTACTTTCGCTATCTTTCTGTAACGAGTCTTACCGTTTGACATAATATTGACTCAGTGGCTGGAATAATGATATCACATTCAAACATTATAAATTACACTGGCGGAAAGTGAAAATAGAACACCAAGAAGGAGACGTCTGATACCAACGAAATTTATACAGCATAATAACGGAATACAGATCAAAACATTATCGCAAAATACAGCTGTATTTGCTGGTAAACTGAAAAATAACATTTCCATGTAACATGGTTAGTACGAGGTTGAACCGCCATGATCTGCGTCACACTGTGCAATTCTGGCATGGAGTCTGTCGTACAGATGTTGGGTGTAAGTTTGGGGTATTGAGTTCCAAGCATCCTGAACCTGGACGCATAAATCGGGGATGGTCGTGCCTGGCCGTGGAGACCGGATAAGTCGTTGTCCCATAAAATCCCACACGTGCTCAATGGGGGACAAATCGGGTGAACGTGCAGGCCATGGAAGTTGTCTCACACCCTGAAGTGCATATTGCGTTGCACGTGCCGTGTGTGGGTGTGCGTTATCTTGCTGGAAAACACCACTATGGACCGACCTTACAAATAGCACAACAACGGGCTGAATGATGTTGTTGATGTAGGAGGTGCTGTTTAACGTACCCGGTACAAACACTAGTTGTGTACGGGAGTGATAGCTGATTGCTCCCCACACCAGGAGACCAGGTTTAGGCCCTGTGTGTCGCTGGCCTGTGCGTCTGCGAACACGCATACGGTCATCGGAGGCTCCCAAGCAGAATCTGCTTTCATCGCTGAACACGACAGATCGCCATTGCGTTCTCCAGTGCAGACGTTGGCGACACCACTGCAGCCGTTCTTGACGGTGAGCTGGAGTCAGAGGTACACATGCCAGAGGCACACGTACACATAGTCCTTCATCCAGTAGACGGTTGTGGATTGTTCGCACAGTCACCTCAGGTGCAACGGCAGCTCGGATTTGCGTCGCAGTGGATGTTCTGCTTGACAACGCCGTTCTTCTTATGCGTCGATCGGTCCGCTCATCAGTCCGTCTGTGACTCCCGGTTCCACGTCTTCTCGTGTGGGAAATGTTCCTCGGACCATCTACGCTACCATCGTACCACCACCGATACTTTCCGTCCAATTCGCTCCGCAATACGACGATACGACCACCCGGCCTCGCGGAGTCCGACTAGACGACCTCGCTCAAAGTCCGATATTTTCTGAAATCGTACACGTCTTCCATTTCCAGGCATTGCAGCTTCTTCAGGGTCTTCACACGTGTCCGTACGCCGAAGACTGATTACATTCACTTCGCCGTATTCCTTAAATACCACCGACGATAATTTGCATATTATGCCGTGCTGTGGCGTAAGCGCTTACCGGTTGGTCCCGAAATTAACATCCCACCTACGTAAGCTCGACTCCATTAACATATGTAAATTTCATGATCGTCCGTTAATTTCTTCTTGGTGTTCGTTTTTCACTTTCCGGCAGTGTATATCATAAAATCACGGTAACGTTTGCGCTTTTTGGGCTTACGACGAAAGAAAAATTACTTTGAATGTAGCTGTAGGAGTCTCGATAACCAAATTCCGTAAAAATACTATGGAAATTATGTTTTCCATAAATACGTAACTTCAGGTAAAACATCAGTAGTTTACCCGCAAACAGATAGAAAATTATTGCGTGACGAATTTTAAACTTCCCAAGCATCCATTAGATAAATTTAAATCTTCATTCTCCGACTTCCTGGAAGTAATTAAAGCAGTTTCTCGTAATAACGGCCACATATTGGCTACGTATTGATAACAAAACCGCTCTGAACGAAATTAACGCATAAAATCATTAAGCTTACACAGCAGGTTTCACTACCTGGATTTCTAAAGTCTGAAAAAATGTCTAAAAGGATAACAGGATCATTAGGGATTTGAACTACATCGCAGGTACGTGACACCAGTAAATAGCAATGCTTTTATAACTAGCTTTGGTACACAGAAAACACTATTAGTTATTTCCCTCCCCACTGCTTCTTTTTTAAAGCCTATGTTCTTTCAGTTAAAAACATTTTTCAAGAAATGTTTTTCCCAGAAATGTTTGACTTATTTTTGCGTTTCTAAGCAAAACTTTGTTAATTACTGTGTAAGATCATCATGGAGAATACTCGGAATAGTGTTTTTCTTAGTTTTAAAAGCTTTTACACGGGCCACTTGGAAGTTTACGTTCTTCACTATTTAAAAAATACTGTTTTAGCAAATTGTTTACGATTTTTGCAATAAGGATAAAAAAAGCATTCGGACACCACAATGTTTTGGGAAAATTGGCTTTATTATCGCAATTAGTAGTTAGTCGGTTCACCTTTGGCTTGTTAGACAGCGGAAACACCTCGAGGCATACTATCAACTAATTTCCGGTAGGTCTCCACAGGAATGGCCCACCATTCGTCATGCAAAACTGCTGCCACAGTGGAAAGAGAAGACTGCTGTTGTGGTCGATTACGTATCCGTCGCTCCAGTTCATCGCAGAGGTGTTCTCAGGGATTACGATCCGGACTGGGAGCACGCCAGTCTAACAATTCTACCTCATTTTCAAGAAACCAGTCCTGCACCCATTGTGCAGTGTAACAGGGAGCTCGATCGTGTTGGAAAAGACAACGGCCATTTCCCTAATATTGCCACATTATTGGTAGGGCAGAATTATCCATAACGTCGAGGTACACTTGAGAGTTCATGGTTTGTTGTATAATAACCAACGTGCCGAGTCCCATCCAAGAAAAACAATTCCACGCCATGATGGAGCTGATCTTAAGAGTTGGAAGAACTCAATCCGACGAAAATCGTTTACCGGGCTCTTGTCAAATCCAAACACGCCCATCAGACTCGAAGAGTGAAACGCGTGACTCATCACTCCACAGAACAGCTTTCCAGTCGTCCACATTACAGGAACTCAGGGAGATACACCACTCCAAACAGAGCTTCGCATTTCCTTTAGTGATGTGTGGCTTGTATGCCACTGCCCTACCATAATAACCCACACTATGCAATTCTCTGCGGATAGTTATGGTAGTAAACGAGCCATTACAAGCATTTCATATTTCATCAGCGATGAAACTGCATAGGATGTTTTAGCATTTCTTACCATGGTCCTTTTGTCACATTCCGTCTGTTTGTACGGCCTTCCTGAATGTTTTTTTGCTATAGTTGCAAGGTCCTACTTCCATGTCTTCACGACATCACTTACAGTCGATTTTGGTATATTTATTTTAACTGCAATGCTCCGCATGGAAGCGTTACTCAAATGACATTCTATGACCAGCCACGCTGGAACGCGGAATGTTCACATCTACGCGGCATATCCACTTAAAAGTTACGGATAACATGACAGAACATCTCAGCTTTATACACCGATGAGATAATTACATTATCACCACCCCCAGCCGAGAGAACTAAGCGCGCATGGATTCAGAACGTTGGCGAAAGTGCAGTGCACAGAGCAGTATATATACAGCCCGAGGACCGGAATTCGGTTAGTAGTGTTCGGAGTCCGAATGGGAATAGGTGCCAATTTATCGGAGATTTGTGCCAAAGGACAAATTGTGATGGCACAGCGCCTCGGAACGAAGATATCGGAAACGGCGCAGCTTCTGCGTAGTTCACGTGCCGCTGTAGTGAGCACGTATCAAAAGTGGTGCCCAGATGACCAAACGATGAACCGTCGATCAGCCGTGTGTTCTTTGCAGCTGATTGATGCCAGAGATGAGCGCATACTGTGGACCATTGTTCAAAGCGACCGCAGGGCCAGAGTGCGACAAATCACCCGCAGCTACCACAGTGGTGATCAGGGCAATGTGTCACAGCACACAGTTCATCGCAGCCTTTTGCGCATAAGACTGTGTAGGTGAAGACCCTGCCGGATCCTCATGCTAACTCACTGCACGTCATCGCCAACAACGCATGAAAAGAGCTCAAGATCATCGAGATTGAACCGTGGATTTTTGGAAGATAGTGGCCTGGTCTGACGAATCAAGATTCCTGGTGCATCACGTAGTGAGCTGAAAGCAGATACGCCGATTACCAACGGAGGCTGCCGCCCCGGTGGCGCAGTGGTCTAAGCGATGGCCTCTGATCATTCGTCCGAAAGGGGTCCGGGTTCGAATCCCGGTCGGGCATGGATGTTATGTTTGTCTTACGGCACTGGCTCTCTCCCTTTCCCTGGAACCAGTGACCCTAAATTAGGGACGGGCGACTGCTTATAGCCCATTGAGTTGCTCACGGTGGTCGTTAAACCTCCAATCAAAAAAAAAAAAAAAAAATAGCCCATTGAGTTGCTCACTGTGGGTTAGTCGTGTTTTTCTGTGCTCCTCAAGTTTTCGTCGGTGTGTGTTATTTTTCTTCGTTGTCAGTGTGCTATTTCGTGTGTGTGTTGTGTGTGAAGGTCCCGTGTTTCTTTTTATATGCCTGCCGAGCTGGTAAGTGCTTATTTTGATTAGTTATCCTTATTTTTCTGCCTTGGCCAAGCTGGCTAAGGGCTAAGCTTGCCGCCCCGGTGGCGCAGTGGTCTAAGGCGCTGGCCTCTGATCATTCGTCCCAACGGGGTCCGGGTTCGAATCCCGGTGAGGCATGGATGTTGTGTTTGTCTTACGGCACTGGCTCTCTCCCTTCCCTGGAACCAGTGACCCTAAATTAGGGACGGGCGACTGCTTATAGCCCATTGAGTTGCTCACGGTGGTCGTTAAACCTCCAATCAAAAAAAAAAAAAAAAAAAAAAAACAAGGGCTAAGCTTCTCCTCGCCATTGCAAATGGCGGCATCCGGGGAGAATGACGTCCTAACCCTTGCTACCGGAAATGATGATCTCCCGATAACAGCTTCTCTAAATACTACTACCAATGACGTGTCTATCTCGATAAACCACTCCTCCTTGCAGCCTTCTGTTGCTGCCCTACCATCGGATATCGCCTCTTCTTCCAAGTCTCCCAGCGGTGATACGATGTTCTCTCTGAAAGCTAATGATGACGCCATGGATGTTTCGCACTCCATGCCGGAATCATCTCCAAAGCAACGTACATCTACCCTCTCATATGCTGACGTAACCGCATCTAAGTCGGGACCTTCCCAGTCTTCTTTTTCTCCGGGACAATATGTGATGACGCATAATGCCGAAGTCATTGAGGTTGTCCTTAAAGAAGATACCCCTTCCGGGCTGAAATTCCTTCAAACTATGGAGAATGGTGTTGTGTTTCCGAGCCTGAGAAATACAAAACTCACTGCATATACTGCTGCTCTTCGAGAGATTGTTCCTGCATCAGCCATAACTCATGTGGGCAGGAAGCCTTACAAAGTAGTTGTTTACTTCTCTACTCCTGCCCATTCCCTACATGTACTGACCAAGGGCATCTCAATTGGTGATCGTCACATCCATGCCGAACCTGTTTCACAGAGTTCCGTTGTTGTAAGTTTCTCACCAGTTCAACCTGAAGTTTCAGATGATCTCTTGATTGCCGCTCTTCTTCCTTATGGCCGGATCATTGGAGGTGTAACTACCTACTCTTCGTTTCCAGAGGTGCCAGAAGATAGATACCTACTCGGGTTTCGCCGCAATGTTCGTGTGGTCTTCCCTTCAGAGGAGCCCATGCTGCGTATTCCACCCACTTTACGTGTACGCTGCTACACGCACATTAGAGAGATATTCATCACAGTAGGCTCCGTCTGTCCGAATTGTAAAGGCACGGGACATCCCCGCGCTCTATGCCCTCATAATGCGAACACTCTTTCCAAGTCAACAGCACGACCTTCTTCCTCTTTGTCACGTCAATCGGCTTCCTCTTCTGGTGCTAAAGACCAGCAACAGCAGACTTCCTCAAAAAGTAGTGATGCAGCAGTTGGTCAACCGACGTCTACAAAAAGTAGTGAGACAACCGTTGGTCAGCCAACGTCTACCAGAAGTAGTGAGACAGCCGTTGGTCAACCGACGTCTACCATAAGTAGTGAGACAGCCTTTGGTCAGCCAACGTCTACCAGAAGTAGTGAGACAGCCGTTGGTCAACCGACGTCTACGGGTAAACCCTCGACCTCGGGTGATGCATTGGCGCCCCCATCATCTCTTCAGTCGAAAGAGGCATCAATTGTTAATCCCAAGTCTCCTGTAGAGATGGTTGATGACGATTCCCGTCATACTGCTACACCGACCGTTGAGGTTGTTTCTTCAGTTCCTTTTAAATTGCCGGAAGTTCCAATTCCGGTTACAGCACAAAGTCGTGGACGGGCGAAGCGACGTAGAACTTCACGCGCTCAGAATAAGAAGTTTAGAATGACAACCACCCTTAGGGCAGGACGTGATCCTTCTAGTAGTCAGATGCTCACGTCTGAAGGCTCTATGGAATCTGATACAGATGATGGAACAATTATTCCAATCTCCTGTGAAAACTTTTTACATATTCTAGAGGCATCCTCTCTTCCACAGACACCTGTGTCTGGAGAGAAGGTGTATGCGTTCCTAATAAGTCCCCGTAGAGACAAGCTGTCTAGCAATTTTTTGGAAGGTTACTCCCACTGTCTGTCTGACACCATGAATCAAATGTTGGCGATACATTCTCATTTACGCACCGTTCCGGGCAGAGATCTGGGTGGTCCCTACTGGGCAAAGAAGTTCCGTAGCCGTCTGGCCAAGTTACAGAACGCAGCCGACAAAATCCTCCAACCATCATCAGACTATTCTGTTCAAGACAGTCTCACTGAATAGTAGGGGTATGTGTACCCCTTTGGCTAATGCTTTAGCGTATGAAGACGTCCACCACCTCAAAGCAGATCTCCTACTTTTGCAAGAGACAAATTGTCTCTCCACTTCACCCTTCCATCGCTGGATTAGATGGGACTATCAATTTCATCACGCATATAGGCTCTCTCTTCGTGGAGGTTTAGCGATTGTTGTACATAATAGATTTCGTCAAGCACTCTCCTCTGTTAAAGTTCACAACCTGTGCCGAGATTTATTGCAGCGACTCACTTTCGTCCTAGATGGACAACGATATTTAGTTTTCAACATATATATTCCATGTTCATCTACGCATCTAACGTTGTTATTTTCGTCGCTCCGCACTGCACTTCAGTCAGCATTACCATCAGATCATGTGCTCATTGGAGGAGACTTTAACTGTACACTTCAACCAGAGCTTGATCGCGCTCCTTCGAGGATTGAACATCGTTCACGTCTTGTGGAGCAATTGCGATCATTAGTGTCTGATTTTGATTTACATGACGTGTTCCGACGATTGCATCCGACATCCATTTCACATACCTGGAGAGCTGCATTTGCATCCTCCTCTCTTTCTACCAGGCTGGATCGATTTTACGCTTCTGCTCCGTTATTGCCCATTACAACGGATTGTATGCACTCTCCTACAGCTTCATCGGATCATTGTGCCCTCACTATCTCCTGTAACTCTTCATCTCGTCTGCATGTTAGGTCTCGGTCATGGACACTAGACACTTCTCTCCTAGCTGATGAGAATATATGCACCGAGATCAGAGATCTTCTTGATCATATGCGAGAGGGCCTGTCCACTGCACCTTGTGCCATCAATTACTGGCTCGAGGTAAAATCTTACCTAATTTATCTTCTTAGACGTCATTCCTTCTCCGAAGGCACGAAGCGCTCCATGGAAGAGCAAAATCTCCGAAACATCCTGTTACAGCTTGGTGCGAGTCTTCCCATGTATACAGCTTACCAAGCGGATCTTAGAGCACTTCTTGAGCCTCGTGCACGTCAGGTAATTCTTCGTCTCCGTTTACAACATCTATCACCAGAGGACTGCTCCTTTGAGTTTCTATCCGCGTTAGAAGAAAAACGCCGCTCGTCGCATCAGCTTCGACTACTTCGGCGGCCTGATGGTGAAATCACCTCTGATCCGGATGCAGTTTGCTCTCAGGTTCGTCGATATTTTACTATCAAATACAGTGAAACTCCTCAGCCTTCTGTTTCTGCTTCTGCTACTTTACTCTCTGCTCTTCCCCAAGTTCCTTCCAATCTCTCTGATTCCCTTTTACAACCTATTTCGCAGACTGAACTTCGGACCATTCTAGTCTCTCTAAATTCCCGTGCTGTCCCAGGTCCAGATGGCCTTCCGCTCCTTTTCTACCGTACTTTTCTCCCTTCGTTGCTTCCATTTCTTCTCGCCGCTTTCAATGCTGCTCTTTCTTCCTCTTCTCTTCCGAGGGGTTTCACAGAGGCTCATATGGTGTTATTTCCCAAGAAAGGCGATCTGCTTGACTTGGGAAACTGGCGTCCTATCTCGCTACTAAACATTGACTATAAACTCTTCACTAAACTCCTTTCCAGTCGACTCAACCAAGTTCTTTCATTTCTTCTTTCTCCCGACCAGACCTACACGGTTCCTGGTCGGTCCATCACTTCTAATCTCAATCTCCTTCGAGATCTCCTACATCTTGCTCGTACTAACTCTGAACCACTTGCCCTCTTTAATCTTGACCAAAGAGCTGCTTTCGACAATATCTCACATTCGTATCTTTCTGCTGTTCTTATTGCTTTTGGCTTTCCTTTTGCTTTTGTTACCTCTATTCTTGCCCTTTATCAGGACGCTGCTTTCCATGGCAAGACGGCCGCCTTCTTGACTGCACCTATTCCTTTTCGGCGAGGCATTCGGCAGGGTTGCCCACTTTCTGGGCAGCTCTTTGTCATTGCTTTTGAGCCGTTTCTTCGGTCTGTCCATCGAGCCTTTATAGATGCACTGCCACCGCCTACTGCAAGTACTAGGCACTTTTCTGTGACATACTCTGCATATGCCGATGACGCGACCTTTTGTGTAAGGACAGACGCTCAATTCGACATCTTGCTCCAGATTTACGATCAATATTCTTCATGTTCAGCGGCATCACTTAATACATCCAAGAGTGCAGGCCTATGGAGCGGAGCGTGGGCCTCTAGGACTGACACCCCGTGGGGTGCCTCATGGACTGCTTCATCCCAAAAATTCCTTGGGGTCCATCTCGGAGTCCGTCTTTCTGCTCAAAATGAAACATGGAATGCTCTCAGAACACGCCTTACTCGAACTGCTGCATTCTGGCGAGGTTCCCAGTTTTGTACTTCTTACTTCTCAAGAGCTAGAATAGCTCAGACTTATATTCTTTCACCATGCCTATATGCATGGTCAGCAGAACGTATGCCCATTTATCACCTCAATGAAATCACTCGAATCATCTCAACGATTATATGGAACAGGTACCATTGGATCCAGGTCTCCACTCTCTGTCGTCGAGTCACTGATGGAGGTATTTCACTGCTGGAAGTTCGCACCTACTATAAAGCACATAAAGTGGTTTCTTTCCTGCGGCTACTAAGTGCACCAGAGTCGCCAGTTATGCTCGTTAGAGATGTCATGATATCGCCTAGGAATCCCCGAATCACTTTCATCACGTATCTTCTAATGGATCAATCTCCTTTTTCATTCTAAACTTTCCCCTTTCTACAAAGAGGTCCGTTTCCTTTCTCCGTTCTCTACCCCTCTTCCGTGCTCCACCGGCTTCCACCACTGAACTATTAGCTGAGCCCCTGTTCTTTTCTTCCATCCTTCATCCCCCTAATGCTCCCTACTTTACTGACCTCTCCTGGCTCCCCGCCGGAATAGTATCTGTTCAGGATCTAATTTCTCCAGATCTTTCTTGGAAACCCTTCTCTGATCTGTCCCCCCACATCTCCCCTACCTCTTCCTCTCTTTCGCTGTATGATTCCTTCCGTTCTTCAATCATTACCCTCTTCCCTAACCTTGCCTCTCAAGCTGGGTTAACTCTTGTTCCCTCTGCCTCTCTTATTCTTCCCTTTTTCCTTTCCGTTCGGGGCTCATCACTTCCTCTCTCCAGTTTTTCTGTCTCGTCTCTTTACCGTTGCCTCATTGATCCACTGTATGCTACACCATTGATGATTCCAGATGTTCCGAATGTCGGCCTTTCACAAGTGTGGTCCATGTCTAATTCGCCACTATCTATTCCAGCAGAAAGAAACATCCAATGGTTGTTTCTTCATCGGCGGTTACCAGTTCCTACCAAATTATTCAGGATGACGCTTGTTGATTCGCCTGACTGCATGTTTTGCTCTACGATTGCGGATGTAGATCATGTGTATCAACATTGCACAGTGCTTCTTCCCTTGCTACATCTGACCTTCACTACTGCACAGTGCCTTAGTACTAATGATCTCTCCTTCTCAGCCTATAGCACGCTACTCAGTTCAAGTACTCCGCCTATTCCTATATCAGAGTCATGTGCTTATGTATTCATATTAGCAAAACATGTGATTTTTTTGCTACTATCAACAGCTACGTTCTACCCCTATACAGCCTACCATCTTTCAGGCGGGAGCTGCGATGTGCAGTCAGTTCCGGAACAGAATGATTTCACGCTTGAGGCTTGCTTTCACTGTTTCTAAGGCTGCGAATCGAATCCCACACTTTATGTCAGTGTGGTCACCTTTTCGTCAATGGTTTTCTGGTCCATCAGTAGACCTTAGACTTTTGTTCTGACTTCTGTGAAATTGTTTGGACTAATTGAGGTATAGTTTTGTGATTATCGTGTTCTTAGGTGCCCATGTCATCATTGCTTCTTAATGTTACTGCACGTTTGCATGTTTCTCACCAACAAGGTCCTGTAGGTGAGTTTCTTGTTATACCACAGGCACTTAGAATAAGTTTAAAGTTTTTTTTTTTTTCGGCACTTTCCTTATGTCTGCCGGGCTTTATAATATATGTTTTTTTTTGTTTTTTTTTTGATTGGAGGTTTAACGACCACCGTGAGCAACTCAATGGGCTATAAGCAGTCGCCCGTCCCTAATTTAGGGTCACTGGTTCCAGGGAAGGGAGAGAGCCAGTGCCGTAAGACAAACACAACATCCATGCCTGACCGGGATTCGAACCCGGACCCCTTACGGACGAATGATCAGAGGCCAACGTCTTAGACCACTGCGCCATCGAGGCGGCATATATGGTTTTTGCTCACGGTGCTAAGCAACTGTTTGATAGTGTTTAAATTGTATTATTGATTTTGCACAGTGTGGTTTTTGATCATGTTACATGTACATAAAGGGATATGATCAGTCGATTACACCATGTTCCGCAAGGTTTAGCACTTTTGTAGTGCAGGGGGTAATTGTTCATCATTCGGTTATTTGTACTGTACCTGAAGTATAGTTGCTACGCCAAAAGCTCAGTTTTGTATATACTAATGTACTTTCCTAATTGCACTGTAAAATTTATGTTTGGCACATTTCGCATGTTGGGTCACGATTACATGTCTTAAGTTTTATGCTCATGGTGCGAAGCAAACGCTTTGATAGTATTTCAATTATATGTTAATGTTACACTGTGTGGTTTTTCTCATGTCACATGTGCCTAACAGGAAATAATCAGTCTATTTGATAATGTTCTGCGCTGTATTGCATATTTGCTGTACACAGAGTCAGTTTCATATTTTCATTATTTGTATTGTACCCGAAGTATAAATTTTCTGTAAAACGCAAGTTCTGTTTGTACTAATATACTTTACTCTTTGCACTGTGAAATCTACAGTTGTACCATGGAATTGTAATTCCTTATTAGTGTCTTCCCTATGCCGTTGCATCTTGTGTACATATGTTGTTGTTCATTACAAGTTAATCTATAGCACTGTGATTGAGGCACTTGTTTAAGCCTAAGTAATAGTTCCTTTTGTAATTTGACAGCGTTTCACAAGAGAGATATTGCATTCAATTTGTATAGAGTTCACACCATCATTGTGGATAGATCATTTATTCGCTTATCTTTCAGATACTGAAAAGTATAAACCTTCTGCTCTTTTCTTCTTTTTTCAAGATTGCTCAAAATATACATGTTTGTTTTTGCACTGTAAAATTTATAGTTATACCTTGTACTGGTGTTCACCTATTAGAGATGGCACTCTGCTGATGCACATTGAGAACATATGATGTACATAGAGTAAGTCAACCCTTCAATCCAGTATTGTCAGTGTTATGAATTTGCTTACATTGTATATAGTGCATCCACATAGTGTAAATATCTCATCGTCATTGTAAATAGGTCATCTACTTGTTTATCTTTTGGTAACTGTTAAGCACAGGCCATCTGTATCTTCCTGTCCATGTTTGCTCCAAATAAAAACTGTTGAAGCTCACCGTGGTCGTTAAACCTCCAATAAAAAAAAACAAAAAAACGGAGGCTGTGGCACCTGGGTGTACTGTTGGGCGTAAACAAGCCAGCGGAGGTGGTGCTATGATGTGGGAGGTGTTTTCGTGGAACCCTTTAGACCCAATTATCCCAACAGCAAAATCCCTGACAGCTGTCAGGTATCTGAACATCGTTGCGGACCAAGTTCACCCATTCAAGGCAATTGTCTTCCGTGCTGGTTATGCCATTACCAAGAAAAAGGATAAGCTTCGTAAAAAAAAATTAGAAGGAATCCTTATAGCAGTCACTTACATGATGAGTATAAAAAGTATAATTATGCCCTAAGAAATGTTATTAAGTATGCGAAAGTTGCTTATTACAACCGCCCTATTTCAGATGCAGGAAATAACTCTTATCAAAAATGGAAAATAATCAGATCTGCTATTAAAAAAACGATCCTGTGCTGCTAAAACTTCGTTGACGTTAAGAGGAAATTCTGGTAATTTTATTGTTGATTCAAAATCAGTCGCTGATGAATTCAACAATTACTTCATTAACATGGGTCATGATTTAGCATTTCAGCAAAACTTGCTCACAAACACTAAATGATATGATTCTTTATCCAAAATTAAGGAAGTCCCTTTTTCAATGTTTCTGCGCCCTGTGGATGATACTGAAATTTATATTATCGCTTCCTTATCCCTAAAAGGAACTGCCGGGTTCAGACGATATTAATAGCAGAGTCATAAAAGACTCAGTCTCTATTTTGGTTCCACTAAAAACATATATTATTGATTTAAGTTTTTATTCAGGTCAGTTTCCTGATAGTCTGAAAATCGCTAAGCTTAGACCTCTTTTTAAAAAAGGAAATATAGAGAGATATCTTTGTTACCTATTGTGAGTAACATTTTTGAAATAGCTGTTCATAGCAGATTGGTTGATTTTTTTATCCACCATGGTATGCTCTATTTGGATCAGTTCGGTTTCCAAAGAAGCAGATCTACTGAAATGACTGTTGCTAAGTTGTCAAACTTCATTTCCGAAACACTAGATGAGAGTTGTTATACTATTTGTGAGTTTATTGATTTCCAAAAATCTTTTGACACGGTTAATCATGATATTCTGCTACATAAATTACCCAAATACGATTTTCGTGGCAAATTACTTTCCCTCTTAATGAGCTCCCTCTCTAATCGCAAACAGTATGTCTCTGTAAATAATATAAAGTCTGATTTACTTAATATTTCATGTGGAGTGCCTCAACGTTTGGTATGGGGACCGTTAATGTTCTTTTTATATATTAAGGACCTTCCTATGTGCCTACAATCAACTCATGCTTTGCTATACGCTGATGACACTCATTTTTTAAAAATGTCATAATTTGCATAAGCTACAGGTAATGGCCAATAATGATCTATCACATTTATTTAATTGGTTATGCTCTAACAAATTATCACTTGATATTTAAAAACAACTCCGTATGTTTTCAAAATGTTCATAAAAAAGATAACGTAAGTAACTTTCTAGTCAGGATTAATGATCTCCCACTTAAAATTGTGGACAAAGTTCAGTATCTTGGCGTTTTGTTTGATGAATTCTTTAGTTAGAATACGCATGCGCTAATTGTTTTCAAAAACGTTTCCTTACAGGTTGACCTACTTAGTAAAATTAAGCTTCTCTTCCCTATCAATGTGCTAAAAACATTTTACTATGCTTTTATTTATACCCATCTCTCCTGTTGTCTGGAATCCTAGTATTCATATATTAGTGCAAACAATAAGTTATGCTTGCTCAAATTACAGAAAAAATCTGTTCACTATATGCTGAACACAGGTTACATGTCTCGTTCAAAACCAATATTTATACAACTAAATATTCTAAAAATTCATGAAATTTTTACCTTGAAACTAGTTACCATGTTTTTTAAAATGATGCGTATTAATCTGCCTATTTTTCTTTCTGACATCAAATACACTATCTACCAACAAGTAATTGGACACCCCTGCAATCGACGATATCTACGGTCCTGATACACGTCACGGCTGCCGCCGTTAAATATCGTGTGGGAAACAACGCAACCAGCCGCATCCAAGATGCCACGCAGTTCGGAGCTCTCTGATTTCGAGAAAGGTGTAATCGTTGGGCATCACAGAAACGGCCGATCCATACGTGACATATCCAGCGAGTTGAAGTACCCAAAATCGACAGTGGCCTACGTGATTGGCAAGTGGAAGATGAGAGGTGACTGTCGGAATGTGCCCCGACCCGGCAGACCCACAAAACTGGGAGTTAGAGACCGACGGGTGCTGGCCAGAGAAATTCGGAAGAACCACACCAAATCAATGGGCCACAACCGCGAGGAGTTTTAACAGGCATACGGGAGTGTTTTTTCGATAAATACCATCCGTAAGGAAGCCCATCTGCTCGGTTATCATGGACGTGCTGCCGCCCACAAGCCTTTGATCACCAAGTCCAATAGCGCTGCTCGGCTAACGTGGTGCAAAAAACGTCGGCAGTGGACCGTTGAACAGTGGAAACAGGTTCTCTGGAGCGACGAATCAAGGTTCACCCTCTACCGTTCGGATGGCAGGGTCTGGGTTTGGCGTCTGCCTGGAGAACGCCTCCTGCCGGAATGTATTGTGCCAACTGTGAAGTTCGGCGGCGGTGGAACTATGCTATTGGGGTGTTTCTCCTGGTATGGCACATGACCCTTGGTTGTAATTCCTGGTAGACTCAACGCCGAGACCTACTGCACCATTTTGGATGACCATGCGCTTCCAATGTTGTGGCAGTTTTACGGGGTGGACCCATGTTACTTTCAGGCTGACAATGCCACCTGTCATGTTGCGAGGTCCACCATGGCTTGGTATGCTGACAATGGGGTTAATCGAATGGAATAGCCTGCGCAGAGCCCGGACCTTAACACTATCGAGCACCTATGGGACGAGTTGGAGCGTCGACTTAAGGGGTGCCCCCACCGTCCGAAATCGGTGAAGGAACTGACCTGTCTTCTCCAAGCCGAGTAGAAGAAAATACCGCTAGCCGTCGTACAACGCCTGGTTGAGAGTATGCCCCGGAGGGTCGCATCTGTAGTCACCGCTCGTGGAGGCTCCACCAACTATTGAAGGTGAATAAACTTCGTTTTCCTTTGCTATCACAAGTGTCCAATTACTTGTTGGTAGATAGTGTATCTGGATTATGCTGTCTTCACCAGATCTGTTGCTAACAAGAAGTTATGTCTACCGTCTGTTAGACTTAATTATTGTTTAAATAGCATAAAGTATAAAGCCATTATCCTATGGAATATTCTCACAGAGAGCATCAGATTTCTGGAAAATACTAAAACGCTTTCCTTGTTTTTGCGAAATTGCATTGTAAATCATCCTGATCTCCAATATGTATCTCAATCCTATCATTAAATTGTAGTTCAAGCTATGCTGCTAACAGTAGCGCTTCTGTTATAACCATCTTACTTGGCTTTATATATTTTATTCATTTTCTTACATCTCATAGGAGTAATCTCCTTACAACCAATATGTTCAGATTCCTCCTGGGGTATTGCATTTTCATATCAGTGTAAGGTTTAAAACGTGTGCAATAAAATAATTGTAATTGTAATAGAATAATGCGCCATGCCACACTGTTAGAATCGTCAAGGTGTGGTTCGAGGAACATGCTGGTGACTTTCTGTTAGTGCCCTGGCCACCAAATTCACCAGACATGAACCCAATCGAACATTTATGGTTCGACTTGGAAAAGCGGGTTCGCGCTAAATCACCTCTACCCCAAAATTTAGAGGAACTGGAGGACCTGCTGTTGACATTATGGTACTAGATAACCTAGGATACCTATTGCCACCTCATCGAATCGATGCCTCGCCGAGTGGCTGCTGTTTTGCGAGATAAAAGGGGTCCTGCCAACTTTCGAGCCTCTCGGATGCGATCTTTCTGGTATTGCACTTTTAATGGCCAGCAGTGTATTTTTTTCATGAAGGCAAACCGAATGGGGCGTTGAATGAGGGAAAGGTTAAAGAGATTAAATGGAATTCTCTTTTAAAAAGGAAAATATCTTTTCGTAAAAAGTTGGGTATTCCTCCGCATTAAATTGAAACAATGAAAAATATGGGTTTGCTCTATCTTGTTGACATAAAGATAACACGGCCTTATACAATTGAAAACAAGTTACCCTCGTTTTATAGCCTGATTAGGAAACAACATTTTTTATCGTGTTGGAAAGATTCTTGTTAATGTTAATCCATTGCAACTTATCACCACTAACCATATTCTTCTGTAATTTGTCGTCTGGAAACTAATATGCTACCAGAAATTTCCCCTTGCGGAAACGATCAGCTGGGGGGGACAGGGAAAACCTCTACGAGGCATCAAGCTTCCTTTGAGCGTGATGGAGCAGTGGAGCAGCAACTGTTTCCAAGAGTGACCATGTGGGAGATCTACCTACCATCACTCTCCCCTCCCTCAATCTTGTCACCTAAGAACAACGCAGATAACTGAATTATTAACTTCCAAACCTCTGGGATATTGATTTGGTGGGGATTTCATCCATTATGCATTACTTATCTTTATAACATTCCGTTCGCCTTCAATACATCGCATCCCACAAGTGTCTTTTCTTCTCGGATGGAAGGCCAAGGCTACGTCAAACTGAATTCTAACAGCCAGTACACATCAAGCTGAATTCGTACAGCCAGCAGAAAGTTTGCCACCACATATATTACACCATTATTATTTCATTTCTGGATGCATCTCAGGATGAAGTTAAGAGATTTTTCCTAAGGAGCGAAACATATATCATAAAATCTATCATAAACGGCACTATGTCATTTTTGATCATGGGAATGAACAACACGGTATGATATCAAGAATGAGAAAATTTTCATTTAATAATTTACGTCTTAGCTGAATAACTGACATTACTAATTTTTTGTAAGTAGAAGAAATTAAGTTTTGTCGTTCATTGAAACATAACTTCACTGAACCAAATAATTCTTCAGGCAAATCTGCCTTAAAAACGTGTTTCGGGAGGTAATCTCAACCAAGGTGCAAGTGCCGCCCCTGTGGCGCAGTGGCCTAAGCCATGGCTTTTGATCATTCGTCCGAAAGGGGTCCGGGTTCGAATCCCGGTAAGGCATGTATGTTGTGTTTGTCTTACGTCTTACGGCACTGGCTCTCTCTTTACCCTGGAACCAGTGATCCTAAATTAGGGACGGGCGACTGCTTTTAACACATGTTGCTTACGGTGGTCGTTAAACCTCCAATAAAAAAAAATAAGGTGCAAGTGTCAGTAATAAATGAATTGTCACTCTAAAGGCGGGCTTTAAAAGGAGTCAAAGTATGTCACCTATTTGGTTGAAATTCAAGAGTCAGGAGTTATAATTACAGTGTCCCGCAGATACACACTGCAGTAGCAAATTATTAGGAACACCCAATAGCAAGCTGACACGTACCATCATCACTTAGGTATGCAACTATGACAACGTAAAGATGGCTTTATAAACAGCTCAATGCAAAGGATTCGGACGTATACAAAGCGTAGATAGCGGCAATACAGAAAAGACTCGCGATGTAAGCGAGTTTGAAAGAGGCGTGATATTGGGCGCTATGCGCGCAGGTGCGATCGTCTCAGAAACAATAAATTATCTCGGCTGTGAAGGAACATACATCTGTACTGAGGGTGTAGAATGATAGAATGAGTGGTGCACAAACAACAAAACAAGCAGTCGGTAGAGTTCCTGCGGGTAGAAATGACTGGCCCATGTTCGAGGGCAATAAGAGCTGCAGCGGATTGTATGAGATAACAAACGAGCGCCTGTAACCTGGACATCCATATTTATCAGAAGTGAAATTTAGTAACCATTTTATAGATAGTGAATTGTAATCATTTTATAGATAGTGAATTGTAATCATTTTCTTCTATTTTTCCGCCATTTTGATGAGCTGGGCAACGAACGGTCACAGTGCGCTTTTTCTCACGCATCCCTTCAAATGAGGGGGTGTTAGATTTATGGTTTCGTGGATGTGAGAAGGCGTGGATAGTTTTAGCCAATTAAATAACTTTACGACTTCAGAGAGAAGGCATTTTAGGGAGTGTGCGTTTTCTGGGAAGACGTTGGACATCACTCTTCGGCAAGGGACGACTTTGTGGAGGGTTTTTCTCAGCAAGAGGATGGGACTGGGTGTCAGGAAGTTCGAGGGTAAGGAGGTGTGAGAGCGAGGTGCAAATGGCTCGCTGGTCGGCGTGACGGAGATATGTAGTAATCAGTGGGGCTGATGATTAGAGAGAGAAGGAGATTCGACGTGTTAATAAGATAATGAAAGAACGAAAACGATGGACAATGCTTGGAGACATTCTTCAGGACATGTGAATAAACATCTTCCTCACTGCAAGAGCAAAGTTTAAATTTATTCGATTTTATTTATAGTTTGTGTTTTATTTATCTGCTCCAGTCGAGTGAAATACGGAAAAACCACCCGATACAGAACTTGCGACAAAGGAAGCATCAAACGAACCCTTCACACAGGGCGCTGTTATATAACTCAGCACCAAGCCCTGTAACACCCCATTGCATAAAGTATCCGCGTAGTACAACAGCAGTTTCGAGTGGAGAATTTCAGGAAACACAATTACCGCGCATTGACGCGAATAGGCTATAACAGCAGATGTTCCCTTCATGTACCACTCGTCTCTGCTAAAAACAGACATATTCGTCTGCAGTTAGCATGGCAGAGCAAACTTTGATACGTGGTGACTGGGAAAAGGTCACCGACTTCCAACTAATCACATTGTCAGTTAATACACGCTGTTAGACGGGTCATAATATGGCATCAACAGCACAAATAGATGGATCTTAGTTGCCTAGCGTTAACTGTACAAACTGATGGAAGCGTTGTAATAGTATGGAGTCTATTTTCATGGCAGGCAATGGGTTCCTTAATATCTATGGAACAGCATTTGGATGCCACAAGGTAATCTTAACATTCCTGAGGACCAGGCACACCCGTCCATGTGTATAGTGTTTCCTCATAGAGATGCTCTTTAGAAACAGTTTCCATAACAAACGTCCATTGTGAGCCTGCGTCAAGCAAAATTCGCACGCTCCGATTTTTAGCCTTTCCCACTGCAGTTAAGGTCATTGTCTGTAACAGAATACCGTTATCTTGCTGATCTGCAATATACGTGTTTTACGGCTGTTGCTGTGTTTCCTTTTTCTGCATCGCACATGGATGTATTGTGTTTTCGATGACAATATTTACAACGATCTTTTGACAAACAAAACTTCGCCAAGTGATGTTTTTTGAAAAAATTAAAGCATCTTCCTTGTCGCAATAAATTACGTCTTTTTTCCTGTATTGTTAAAGGAGATCTGTCTAAATCATGATCCGACGAGCAAAATATACAACTTCCTCTAACATAATATTCGTTATTCCTTTCAACGTCGACCGCAGTCCATCTGTCTTCAACGCGTTTTTCATAGAACTCTGGGATCTTTTCTTCAGTAGCATTTAGTACGGCGGCCGAAAGAAACGTATTATTTTGCTTCATGAATTCTTTTGGGTGCGTGTGATCAGATCTGATGGGCGTATTGTTTATGGTTTAACACTCTGAAAAAGATTCGGTTTTAATTCTGTGTTTCCGCAAATGGCCTGGGAACGCTCACTACTTTCAATTTCTTTTCTTATAAATTACATAACTTCTTCTACTATATTCCAAATCTCATGAGATTCCCGAAGTTTGTTGAATTCTAGCTCTAATACACTGGGAATCAATTTCAATATCATGGGACACAACAAACGTCCATAAGTGTCGGAAATTACTCCCAGCGATTCGAGGCTTCTTAATTGGACTTCGCAATTATCATACAACTTCCGCAGACCAAAGGTGTCTGTTAACCTCTTAACAGGTGGTACAGACAGTAAAGTATTCATATGTGAACATATAACAACATCCTTTTTCCCGAACCTATCCTTCAAAATTTTTATGGCCTTGTCATAATTTGCTTCCGTGATAGGTAATCCAGATATTGCAATAGCAGCTGTTCTGCCCAAATAAGACTTAAAGTAACTAAACTTGTTCAAAATATTTAAACCCTCATTTGAGTGTATGGTCGCATCAAACTGACCCTATAACAAAGTGAATTTCTCCGTCATTTTTATCCGCGCCAGGATTCGAACCCGGGTCCCCTCATTCCGGAATAAGTTGCTCTACCAATTGAGCTACGCGGACATTTTATTCTGATTCCTATCTGCCTTTATGTCGTGTGCGTCTTTCTGGCAGGTACGTCACATCTCCTGGTACGTTACAACCCCAAAATTCCAACCAATGCGATGGATCTCCAAATAATTTTGCAAGCTCTAATTTCGGTAATCTTATCGCTGCTCCAGGTACATTATTTGACCGCTATGGTCTATCTCTGTTTCGTTCGTGCCGCTTTCTTCAGTGTTTCTGATCATAGTTAAATAGCGCTGCGCTTTGGTTTTCGATAACAGCACGTTTTCGTAGTATTCCTGACTAGCATAATAATCGTCTTCAAATTCATCTACAGGAATAACTCGCTCAATCTTGTCACCAACAGAAATCAAAAGCTCTTCTTTAATCAATAACTGAGCTAAATTATTCTCGATAACTTCCCTTTCAATGTGATCCTCTTCAAGAGCTGCCTTTAGTTTATTAATAACGATGGTTGTTATTCTGCGGTTGACCGCTCTTTTCTTTTTTAGTTTGCCTAAATCCTCCGCCATTACTTATTTTAGCAATTTCAGTTTAACACTTCAAATTCAATATAGTGTGAAAATATTGAAATATTGCCTTCAGTTTCTATTTGCTAGAGAGCCCCACGTTGGCCGCCAATAATGTACTTACTTTTCACGCTTCAATTAAATTTCAGTAATTATAGGTATTTATATTTAACTTCTTACCTCTTCCGTGAGTCAGTGCACGGGCTCTCTGGCATCCAACATCTTCTTTGCTTCTGTTTACAGGATCTGATACACATTAACATATTCCAATGAGGGTCGTTGGTCAGAGTTTAATGAGCATAATTTATTGCAGATCATTTTATATGAATTAAATAAAATACACATACACAAACTGCGTTGTTTTTTCTTTCGCGCCATAAGTCTTAACATAAGTTTTCACTCTGCGGCCTTTGCCATATCAGCTCTGCGACCTCTGCCGTGAGTTCTGCCGCCTCTCCCATCGGTTCCCACGCGTCTTCCACATGTCCGCAATTTTCTCACGTCTGGCGTTGGCCTCCTCTGATGCGCCCTCTGTCGGCGTAGTCCCAACACGACGCAAGTACCATCCGGCGGTACGAAGGCCTACGATGACCCCTCTCGTGAACTCATCCGTTTGACGAAATCACGTAGGACGGCGTCTTAATAGCATTGTTACTCCTTGTTCGTTCTACAGACACGGTTACAACAGAATCACTCACTTCTTGCAGCCGTGACGACGCGACGTCTCGACTCTTGGCTTCACGGGCTGGTTGTCCGCTTACATCGCGGGCACCGTTCGTGCGATTGGCCTGCAAATGACATCATTTGCATAACTTGTGCGTGTGCACCCACCCTGTAATTTACATGGCGTTGTGTTTACGTCTTCGTGGTGGGGCATTTTCTCTGCCAGGCAGTGTATATTATAATAAAAACCAACAGGAAGCCTACAATCTTGCTCTTTCAACAAAATAATTAATAATATGTTCACTTCATTGCTGGAAAATGGTAAGTGAGCATTTAATACGTTTAATGTTTATTGGAAGAAATAAAATGTGATGCTGATCTACCTAAAAGTTGCAGTGATGTCGTTTTCCTTAGCTCATTAGCTTTCCCAGCTGGTATCGCGCAGCATTTGAATGCGCTAAATAATGCTCTGCAAGGAAAAGACCAAAATATCTAATCTTTACAGTCATGTTGCTGGTTTTCGTAACAGGCTGTCATTGTTGAAATCAAATCTAGAAAGAAACGGTTTGACTCACTTCTAAACTTTGAGTCCTGCAAGAGCTTCTTAATAAAATGACAGTGCTTGGTGGAACTATAGATTTTATAGTATTTGTTCCTCAATTCGACTATCTTATAAAGAATTTCGATTACAGGCATAAACACTTTGATGAATACAAACTGCGCATACGACTGTGACAGCTATCCACTGAATGTTGACATTGAAAGCACAAACCCCATTTATCGAACGGAATCGTGGGAACTTCAACCAGAGGAATTTATTTAAGTTCGATCAGAGATTGGAGAAGAAATGTTGAAAGCATTTTAACTGAAAAATACCCAAATAATAAGAGATTTGGCGTTAAAAATGACTTCAATGTTTATATGTGAAACGGTCGGCTCTTGAACGACTTTCAACGAAACGTATCGAAATGGACATGGAAGAAGTTTTGGTGGAGTTCAATTGTTTACAATGTTGCAATTAAATGTAAGTTTTTTATGTGTGTTTCCAAATTTTAAATATCAACTTCTCTAATATGAATCAAAGGAGCTTAAATATTTAATAAATTAAGTGATATTTCTATTTACGTCATTTTATATATATTTAAAAGAAATTGTGGCCTTCCATCAAACTCTTTCGAAAACCCTTGGCTCCCGCCTCTACAGAAGTTGGACAGCACTGGATGTCACTTGTTTATTTCTTTTGTTTTTACTGCACCTTTGGATCCTTTAACCTTTAATTAGAGATCGATAACTTATAATAATACATTCTGGTGGCAGGGCGTTGATGCAGAGATCAATAAAAGAAGAAAACGATTTGTGTATATGTGTTCCAGAAAAATATTTCTTATAATTTTCCCCCTGCTAAGCAAATAATTTTTTTGGAAATCAGAATTCCCCAAAAAGTTTGGTACAGTTTTCAAACTCGAAATAAAAGTAGGAAAAAATGTAAAGTTTTTCAGAAGAAGTAACTTTTGTAACTTCTTTCACACGGCCCTAGGAAGGAAAATCAGCTTGCATACAGTTAAACCCTAAAAATCATATGCTCAACCTTTTTCTTACGGCTTTAAAAACTTCTGGTAAGTGAACATGTCAAAATGATTTAGTGACAAATTTTGAGCTCAGGATCTTGCTCTCTTTATGTGTTTTTACTAGCGGAACTCCGTGAGGAAATATATCTGCCACAAGGGAAGTGAGACAAAGTCGAGACGATTTGGAGGAAAGAGGAAGTAGCCGCCAATCAGGATGGCATTTTATAAACAGACGTTGATGAGAGAAGCAGGAGGTCAAGATTATGTAATATGTGTCCCGTCAAACAGAAAAGCAAGGACAGATCTGCAAGATTTATGTCCACTAGGAAGAAAGAAGTGACACCACGATTTGTTTTTATGTTCCCACTGCGGGAGAGTCCCTCCAAGTTTTGGCTGTGAGCCAGGGTAAGTGTTCTCACAACATCTCATATGTTAAATCACCGTGGACGGGGAAGTGGACTGAGACTACTCTGCGGATTTACATTTCAATTTGATGACTAGCATGCGAGCAAATAGGAAAGCAACTAGAAATTACTGTCATGTGAGATAAGAAGTCACTAGTGAGGAAAAGAAATGTGCATGTAGGAATTTTAATATCTTCATGTCCCAACTCTAGCATAAGAGGCAGTTGCTTCGAATTCAGTTTCTTGACTTCAGTTTCGCTTAATTAGATTTGGTCAATTTTGCATCGTTCTAATTGTGGGCAGTCATGCAGTGTACCACACTGAGCAACGCAGACGTGTGATGTGTTCCTTGAAAACAATACACGTATTCCTGTATTTTTATTGGGACAGAACATCAGCTTTGCATCCAGCTTCTACTACATCAGAATACCCCCACATCCTACTATGTAAAAACTGCAGTGTCTGATGGGTAAAACTAGAAGATATGTTGCTATATCCGAGAACCAAGATTCCAATTACGCATGTGTACTTTATTGTTGTTAGCATCAGCTCTCTCCCTTCTCTGAATCCAGTGACTTTGAATTGCCACCAGCATTTCAGCCCCTGTATATATGTCACTAAACGACCAAAGAAGAAAGAAAGAAGTCCTGATTTTAAGCCAAGCCATACATCTTTGACGAAATTACTTGTTTTTGCCATTTTCGACAATGTGCTCATAGCGTCAAAATTTACGAACAGTATTGTTTTGACTAGGCTGGTTACTCTTGTTGGGTTATCATCGGGAACAATACTTGCGGTTAGTCTTTAAACCGGGTTAGTTTTCTAAGCTGGTTCGCTTGAGATCACCCGTGTCACTTTACTATTTGTTACTGATTCGTTTGTTGAAACTGAAATGAAAAGTTCACAGCTTCCAAAATCTGAATCTGAAATAATAAGTGAACGTAGTAAGATAAATGGAATCGAGTTGAGTTTCCCGTGCAAGCAGCTAGCTCACCTTCCATTCATCCACGCCCCCGTTGGTGCGGTGGTCGCGGAATACTTATTTCATCGTCTAAATGGATAAACAGTGAGGTTGCATCAAATAAATTTAAGGAACCCAATCTCAAAGTTTACGGACTTCGCGTTGTGTTTCATATGGGCTCGTTACGATGTATTCGTAAAAACCCATACACATGTGTATGCCGCATATTATGACTTAGAAAAATATACACAGCCTGGAAAAGTTTGCTACACCAGATTAAGTAATTAACATATTTATTATAAAGAAAAGTACGTTGGATCGAGCAACTACAGCCTTTAGGTGGAGGCCAAATTAAGTTATTTTAAATTAAAAGGATAAAATTAGCCATGTTGGCTGCTCCATTGCTGCGTAAGCCTGTTACACCCCTGTGCTTAAATTTAGAATCAATCTTTCAATCTATCTAAGAGGAAGCATAGCGACTGAGCATATGTATATATACATATAACTTTTGAGTTGGAATTGAGGAGAAAAACATCATCCTACTTTACGTCCGGTGAAGTCTTTGCCGTCGACTGCGTTTCCGCGCCGCTCGTGTGGCCTACTAAATCTTTAAATGGACATCTACTTCCTTTCTTTCTGTCCGAGTTTTCCTAAACTCCTAAACTAGTATGTAGACTCTAACTGACTACAAACTGTGCCTCATTGGTTGCAACTGACTACCATCTACTTCTGGATTTCAATTCCTCCATCACGACTCTGTATATGACTATCTTTATGGCTGCTCTATACAACTCTGTGTATGACTACATTATATGACTAATATTAGGCTATATACACTATATTGACAAAAGTCACCGGAGACCTAGAAGAGAAACACAACATAGCATCTATTGAGATACATTAGTACGGTGTTGGTCTACCTTTGGCCTTAATGCATGCACCGACCCTTCGAGACATGCTTTCGACAATGTTTTGGAACACAGTGATAGGTATGGGCTTCCATTCAGTATGCAGCTGCTAACTGTTACTTAGTAGTAGGCCATGGTTCCAAACTTTTTATGCGGCGCTTTAATTCATCCCATAGGTGCTCTATGGGATTAACCTTAGGGCTCTGTGTTGGCCAGTCCAAACACGATATGGAATTACACACCGTAACAGCCCTTGCTTTATGGCTCGGTGCATTATCCTGCTGGTACCAACAAGGCTCGGTTCCACAGTATTGCTACATATGAGCAATCGCACGAACACGGTAACCCATGGAATGAAATTCTCTGCGAATGGCACGTGTACATACCGAGGTTCCAGCATTGTTACTAACATGCACACTGAGGATTTGTGCAGTACTCCGTCGATTAACTGTAACGGCTCTCCTGAGTATTAAGAAATTTTATTGAACTCTTAGGCATAAAATAATACAGGCGAACCACAAAGTGGGAAAAACAGTAATTAAACAATGAATGAAGGTAATGACAATATCAACAGATGAATGCGGCTACGCTGGTCAAAATAATATTAAAAAATGCTAAAACCCACAACAAGGTGGTAAAATACACAATACACAGAAACAGCAAAGTACACGAAAGCAATTACAATTGGCACTGGAAATAGCCAGGTGTAATCGAGGAACACATAACAACAGAAAAAGACATCCAACACGGCACTCTATTAACAATCAGGAAAACCGGAAATAGAAACGATAAATACAGTAAGTACTGTACACCAACAGCGCGCAACAATCCTGGGAAAATTCACATTAATACCACTCCAGTGAGTGATTCTGAAGACAAGATCAAGGCGTGCCACACTGAGCGACGCTAAATAATGAAAACACAGATCTACAAGGGAACAAGCAGCACCACTCAAGAACATAGAGGGAAAAACATAAAGAAACAACATAGCATCACGCACAATTCATAAAACGGTACACCGAAATATGAGTCCAATGACACTGACTCGAACAGAAATCGCACGAGGTTTGAAGAAACAATACAAAAAGCCAAAAACGCAAGTGCGAAACCCCCGGGGCACATCGGGGATACATATCAAACAAGAAGTACAAATAGCACGGTGCACTGAGAACAGGGAAAATACACGTGAGAGATAGTTGATAATGACAGCAAGCACAGTACCAGAGAAGTAATGCACATTACGGTAAGTTACATGACACGCACAACAGGTGAATGGCAAGCGCCAACTAAAGAAAAACAGAACAATAAAATTACAACTCACACTTGGTGGGAAGGTCAATACACAAAAATCAACATTGATACAAAATGTATAGTGTCCCTGGACTCAACCGAGGACCAAGGAATTACAAAGGAACTAGTACTAACAAAAATGCTGAAGAAAACGTACAATATACATACAAGAAATATAAAAAGCTAAAGATATTCATTAAACACAGTTTCAAGCACGAGGCAGAACCAACACGGTACACGTAAGCAATGTAACAGTGATAAAATCTTGCAAGCGAGTGCGAAAGTAGAAACAAAGCGCTCGCGGGAACCGGCAAAAGCAGAAGGAAAAATTGTGTAAAATAATACAGCACTTACAGGTCAATGAGCTTTCACCAACTGAAACAAATCGAAGAACGTGAAAAAGTATGCGGCAGGGTGACGTTCACATAACACAAAGACATCAGAGGAACAACAGTCCAATAACTTGGGACTCGAACATAAACCCTGTGACCACTCACACCTAGTGATATGCGTAATTCACAAAAATCAACATTGATATAAAAGTTAATGACCCAGGACTCAACCGAGGACCAAAGAATCACAGATGAACAAATACCAACAGAAATGCTGAAGAAAAGTACACTGTATACATACAAGAAAACAAAAAAAGCTGTACGTAATCAATAAACACAATAACAAGAACAAGGCATAAACAACACTGTACACATTATCAGCTTATCCATGATGAACACCGGAAGTGAGTGCAAAAAATTGAAGCACAACGCTCGCGTGAACCGGCGAAAGCATGATAAAGAAAATCGTAGAAAACGATACAGTATTCACAGGTCAATGAGCTTTCACTAACTCAAACAGAACGAAGAGCGTGAAAAGTGTACAGCGGGCTCACGTTCGCGTAACACAAATACAGCAGAGGAACGAGAGTCCGGTAACTTCGGACTCGAACATAAACCCTGTGATAAGCCGAACAATACATAACTGGAAAGAAGATCAAGGAATAAGCACATTGGGTACACAGGGAAACAGAACATTCGAGTGAGAGGTACGAACCAGCATACGCTGTTCCTCGTTGCATAACACTACATAATACACAGTACAACGGTCCAATGAACAGGAACGATATAAAACTTCAGTATGAATATACACAATGAGCATGCTATATAAATTACAAGCATAGAGAACAGAACTTCGGTCTCAGATAACAAGTAGGGAAAAAGAAGCAATGGACGAACAATTTACAATAAACAGGGTGCATGACAATCCAAGGTGCGAAAAGAAGTGACAATATCAGAAATTATGTACAATGAAGATAGGTTGCAACAGCATACAATTACAGGCAACCAACAATACCACGCCTATTGACAGCAATAAGTTGACCTTAAGGAGGTATGGTACATATATATCATAAAACACGAGGAAGAAAATGATAAAAGGGGTACATGCAGCTTGGACACGGGTACAAACCTGTACCCAAACAAAAGAAAACGAGCCACATGAGTGAGCAATTCGCAAAACCTATACCAAGAAAGGCGCACCACGGTAAACAACAACATATCCTGCCATATGAGAGAACAGACACTAAGAAATGCAGATCCAACAAAATAACAGAATATAATTACAAATATACACTGTGTCCCAAAAGGCACATGGAAAAGTAAGAGGAGAAAGCACAACGCAATTAACACGAAAGAAACAGCGTCTACCCGTCAACTCGGAACCACCCGGTTTCCTGCGCCCAGGCAGACCGGAAGGAAGACAGAGATTGGGGGTGGAGGCTGCAAAGTACTCCAGCCGAAGACGAGCCAAGATGCGATTCCGAAAAATCCTCCGCAAAGCTGCACCTGCAGAAAGGAGGCTAGGTGTGGTAGAACGGGAACGTATAGAAAGGCGGTAAAAAATGAATATCATGCTTCACAAGGACAAATAGGTAGGCAGACACATCCGGAAGTTTAGTCGGAGGATGCTTAGTGAGAAGTAGCCATGGATATGCTTGGAAAGGATCATCCCTGGAACAAATAATGCCAGCAAGACGAAAAGCAGTATGAAGCAGCGGTAACAGAATGGGACAGTGACAATAAACGTGTGGAACATCGCTTTCAGAACCACAAAAAATACAGAGCGAAGAAGAAGAAATAGACATACGAAAGAGAGAGAGAGGAAGGAACGGGAAGGCGACGGTGGAGAAACGGCCGTTGAAGGTTAAGCTCCAGCGGGGAGGAGAGTGGCGAAAAAGATGCGGACTAGATTGTCAAAGAAAGTGAAGAAGAAACATCCGGGAGTAGGTGGGGGAAGAGCGAGGGGTGCGCTGAGAAGAGTATAGATCAAACCGGTGGAAAAAGAAGAAATGGGGGCAACAGAGTCACGAAGAGGAAGGAAGAAAGGAATGGCGAGTCTAGGACCAGAAACAGAGATGAGACCAGAATCAGAAACAAGGGAAGGGAAGGGAGAAGAGAGAGTAGAACGAAGGAGATCATAATCTTCTTCCAGTAGGGGAGTAGAAGCCGAGAAGAGAGAAAAGGGGCTTCCATGATAGGTCAGCAGTAACTAAAACTTGAACAGTTAAGATTCCAGAGCGAACCCAAGGAGGAAAGATGAAGTAGGGTTGATCAGGAGGGTGAATCAGAAACGAAAAGAAAAGTGGTTCGGCAAGATAGAGGGAGTTGCTCGAAGTGGAAGTGAGCGGAAGAGCGCCAGAGCTTGAGTAATGAGGGGTGGAAATTGATTAAAATAAGAAAAATAAGAGTCCATCCGAAGATATAAGAGAAAAGAAACGGATGGATCTTGGAGAGAGATAAGATTATCAAAAGTAAAGCAGATTGATGGAGAAAGAGTGAGAGGAAGGCAAAGGAATGAAACGATGCGAAACGCTCGGTAATAAAGGCGTACATCCGGTATGCGAATTCCTCCCAGGGAGGCTGGAAGAGTGAGAGTCGTAGCAGCAACCCAATGATTCGCTGACCAAATCACGGAAGTGAAGATGCTGTTGATAGTAGAGAGACGAGCCGAGGTAAACACAGATGAGTTCAAAGAAAACAAGCATTGGGATAGAAGGTATCGCTGGACAATTTGCGCTCTCTGAATGTAAAATGCGAAATAATGCGTAAATCGCCAAAACGCAGCTGAGCGTTGTAATTGAGGAAGGAGACCATTCCAGGTAATAATTCCAGCAGTGAATGGATGTCCAATCTGGGCGACAAGAATTTTCTGGGTCGAGGAGGACCACACCGCACCCCATTGGGCATCGGTGCGGCCCATCTAAGACCCACACCACAACCCGGTGCTCTTGAGCACGTTCAAGGACGCACCAGAGAGAGCTGCATACTGTTGATACGTGGAAAGTAGTATATAAAACTTGTCATCTCGTCGGAGACGGGAATTGGCATCATCTGCATAGGTGGAAACAACGAAACGGTGATGCCTGGTATGGAAACGGTCAACGGCAATGCAGAAAGAAGAGATGAACGGCTGGCAATCAAGAAAGGTTCAAATGCGAAGGCAAAGAGTTGCCCTGAGAGGGGGCAACCCTGCCGGATTCCTCGTTGGAAAGCGATGGGTGCTGTCAAAAATGAGGCCGCCCAAAAATAAAAATGAGCACCCCGATAGAGACTGAGAAGGAGAGAGACAAAGAAGGAAATCCAGAATGGGTTAGAACATCAGACAGATAGTCATGGGAAACGTTATTAAAAACATACTGTTGATCAATGTTAAATAGGGCTAGGGGTTCTTAATGTTTGCGAGCAAGAAAACTGAGATTAAGAAGAAAAGAAATGTTGTTAGCGATAGACCGACCAGGCACAGTGTATGACTGGTCGGGAGAAACAAGAAACGAAAGGACAGGGTTAAGACGTCAAGAAAGGAGTTTCGTGAAAAATTGATAATCAATATTAAGGATGGAGATAGGGCGCCAATTTGTCAGATTCAGAAGGTCCCCCTTCTTCGGCAGGAGGACGACATGAGCAACTGTAAATTCCGGCGGAAACACAGAAGAAGAAAGAGCACAAGAAAAACCAGCAGAAAGAAAAGGTAGAAGGGACGGAAGAAAAGCACGGTAGAAGGAGAGCGGAAGACCATCAGGTCCTCGGGGAGGCATGGGAGTTCAGGGAGGAAAACGCCTCTCAAAGTTCAGGCAAAGAAAACTCAGCAATGAGGGGAGCACAGAGAGAACGCGGGACCTGAGAGAGAGAGAAGAGAGAAGAGTAGAAGAAAGATCAGTAACCTGCGCGACCGCTCGGAACTTCTCCTGAAAAAAGTGACGGATTTGGGAGCAAATAAGAAATGTGTCGAACGTGGTGGAGCCATTAGGAAGGCGAAGATGTCGTAGTGAAGTTGACACTCGTCTCGATGATTCCATCTTGGAAAGAACTTCAAAGGCTTGTGTCGATGGAGATAGATGCAGAAGTCGAAGTCGACGCACAGCTTGTTGGGCAAGCGGTTGTAAGTGAGCGTGTAGTTCATCATAAACAACTGAATACTGTGGATCCGACATTGGTAACGAAGAAAGCAAGCCTCGAAGATTGCTGATCGCCATCGCACGAGTGGTAGTGATGGAAAATGAAAGGCGTCGTACCAATAATAGAAGGTCTTGTTTAATGTCGAGCCACAGGCGCAGGGCAATCGGAGTAGTAGCTAGCAGAGCTTTCCGAGCAGTAAGGAACTGCTCAACTGTATCGTAGAAAGACCGATCTTGTAAAATTGTATCATCAAAACTCCATCCACGACGAGCCGAAGGTGGTGATGGGGAGACACAAACAGATAAAGACACAGCGCTATGATTGGAGGACACTGGGGAGGTGCCGTGCCGAAGTAATAGTGGGAATCAAAGAAGAGACAACATAAATACGGTCCAATCGAGCGACAGCAGAAAACTGCGTCGGGGAATTGCACAAAGTAAATGAAATGGTTTGAGGATATGCTGGCGAAAAAGTCAACAAGCTGAAAATCAGCAATAAACTGTGTTAACTTGGAGACTAGATTCGCACGGTGATCGCCGTGCGACAAATAGCGGTCTACAGAGGGCTGCACCGTGCAGTTACAATCCTCTACAATGATGAAAAAATGCCCGGAGGGAATCGCAGCAAAAGCTGCACGTAGACTCCGAAAAAGTGGATCAACATACGATTCTTCAGTTGGTATATACACATTAAACGTTACAGTATCAACACAGAAAGTGAGACATTGCAATAAATCTGCAGATAAGTTATTGACAGAAATAGAAGAGACAAAGGCCGCCCCGGTGGCGCAGGGGTCTAAGGCGTTGGCCTCTGATCATTCGTCCGTCAGTCCGGGTTCGAATCCCGGTCAGGCATGGATGTTGTGTTTGTCTTACGGCACTGGCTCTTTCCCTTCCCTGGAACCAGTGACCCTAAATTAGGGACGGGCGACTGCTTATAGCCCATTGAGTTGCTCACGGTGGTCGTTAAACCTCCAATCAAAAAAAAAAAAAAAAAGAGACAAAGTGTATCAAACGACGGTGTACACCGACGGCAATGGCACCAGACCTCGGAGATTTTTTTTTCTTTTGGAGGTTTAACGACCACCGTGAGCAACTCAATGGGCTATAAGCAGTCGCCCGTCCCTAATTTAGGGTCACTGGTTCCAGGGAAGGGAGAGAGCCAGTGCCGTAAGACAAACACAACATCCATGCCTGACCGGGATTCGAACCCGTACCCCTTTGGACGAATGATCAGAGGCCAACGCCTTAGACCTCTGCGCCACCGGGGCGGCCCTCGGAGATTGGAGATTGGAGGTTTAACGACCACCGTGAGCAACTCAATGGGCTATAAGCAGTCGCTCGTCCCTAATTTAGGGTCACTGGTTCCAGGGAAGGGAGTGAGCCAGTGCCGTAAGACAAACACAACATCCATGCCTCACCGGGATTCGAACCCGGACCCTTTTTGGACGAATGATCAGAGGCCGTCGCTTAGACCACTGCGCCACCGGGGCAGCGGTCGTTCTTTGCAGCTAAGTGTGTTTGAATCCTTCAAACGACTCGCCCCAGAGATGAAAGCACAGCATATAAATTGACGTCAGTCACCTCTGGTGGTACAGGGTAAAAAGAAACATTTACTGGCTGTTGGGCCACTGGTTCTAGAGTAAGTTGGCGATCTCCTATGATCAGGCCTGTCGTCAGGGCAGACTTGGCATATTCAACCTTGGCAAGATAAACGACAACCGTCCGGCCCCGCCGGAACATATGCGAAATGGCGTCTGGAGGAAACAGGCGTTGAAGGGTATCGGCATAGATCTGCATCGGAGTATCTGGGAGAGCCTCAAAACCTACTCCTTTAGCCAGGTTTTCAAAGAAAGCAGTCGTGGCTGGCGAGTCTGCTGGAATTTCAAGAAAAATGTTGTTTCCAGCACGATGAATACAAGTGTGCAAAGCTTGAGCGCTTGCATACAGATCCTTTGAAAGCTGTCGAGGAGTAGAAGAGGCTGCAAGCTTAGAATACGTCGCAGACAACTGAACGAGCACAGGAGAACTGGAAGAGGCTTCACCACCAGTAATATCCATGGCATCATCGACTGGAGCAGAAGCTGAAAGGTTTGACGTAGCAGGGGAAGTCAACGGATGGACACTCGAAAGGCTACCGAACGCATCACTCGGAGAGGGCAGTGCATCAGTGCTAGCTAGAGAAGACAGCGCAGGGATGCTGGCATTACTTTTTTATTTTTTTTTATTGGAGGTTTAACGACCACCGTGAGCAACTCAATGGGCTATAAGCAGGCGCCCGTCCCTAATTTAGGGTCACTGGTTCCAGGGAAGGGAGAGAGCCAGTGCCGTAAGACAAACACAATATCCATGCCCGACCGGGATTCGAACCCGGACCCCTTACGGACGAATGATCAGAGGCCAGCGCCTTAGACCACTGCGCTACCGGGGCGGCGATGCTGGCATCAGTCGAAGACGAAAATGATGATGATGATGATGATGGGCCACCGGAAGCGAGGGCTGGGCTCCGTCTCTCTCCGCCGGAAGTCGCCATTTGCAATTTTGATGAAGTGTGCACCGCTGACCGGCTAATTCGAACTTAAACAAACTGATAATAGCAAAAGGACCTTCACGAATCGACGACGACAAACAGGTAAGGAAGAAACACTTGATATCACACAACACATACCCAATATTTACGGAACTCACACGAACGTGAGCGCTGAGGCTTCGAAGTCCTTTATAACTGATTTTCTTTGCTCTGCCGGTACGTTTCTCTGCTTCAGGCACGCCATGTGTCTTCCACTTATTCACTATATCCGAAACAGTTGACTTGGGTATGTTTAAACGCCTCTCGTTTTCCCTTATGGACAACCCACTAATACAGTTTTCCGCAACCGGTGTGCCCCCACAAGGTGAAAAGTGTGACGCGAATTTTTACCTATTATCCTATTGTAAGAAATTAATTGTGGAGTTTTATTTTTTAATTTTATCTCAGTTTCATATGCTTGTATTTCATTCTCCGCCGCTGCACTGATTAAATAAAATGATGCTTGTTTATTCTTCATGACATGCTGCGAATTTTTATCTATTCTGAGAAATTAAATGTAAATTATTTACTCACAGTTGTTATATCGTAGTTTTGCTTATTTATATTCTTGTATTACTCGCCTCGACCGCTGTGCTACGCGGCTTTTATGTTACACTTGCCGCATGTTCTGTGTGCGCTTTTCCATGTCTTTTATTACGTTGTTTTGGTATTTATCCCTGTTTGTTGGTGCTTCTTCAACTTTATTACTTTTTTTCTGTACCGATGCACCCACCCATTGTTAAACCGTTTTTTAAATAAGTCGCTATACGTGTCTCTCCTTTCCTTTGAAGGGTATAGGTCCCGCGTCTTACAATTAGTATTTCAGTTCTATCACAACTGTGCTCTGAAGTTGTCCGAAAATAGTGATTGCTAGTCAGTCTTGCTATTTTCTATTACTATGAAACTAACGGGTCGTTTGAGATGTTCCCGACTGTATGGCCACTTGCTGACGGTAATAAACAGGTGATGGACTTAATTACCGAACATTTAGAAATCTTGCAGCAGAAGTTCAAGAAGTATTTTGGAGAGAGTGTTCAAGATTTCGATTCGGTTAGTGATTCTTTTGTTGCGAATTCAAAACCTCATCCGATTAATATAAAAGAGGAATTCTCAGATTTAAAAGCAGACAGAACATTGAAATTAAAACTTCACCAAGTGCCTTTAGACACATTTTGGTTGACAATAAATAGTGAATACCCGGCTACCTCCGAGATGGCTGTTAATGTGTTATTGCCATTTTCAACTACATATTTGTGTGAACTAGGCTTCTCGACGTTGACTGAAATTAAAATATCAAAGAGGAAGACTCTCCAATCCATTGATGAAGAAATGAGACTTGCATTGCCAACGATTCTGCCACGGAGCAGCCGCATGTGTGTAGCTAAGCAGGCGCAAGTATCACATTGAAGTTATGAGTACAATTACTTACTTTAATAGTAATAGATAAGTATATTTTCTTGTATTTTCTACCGTGAATCAAAGTTCATAAATTCTTAATAAATGCACGAGTCGATTTCTATTTAAAAATAATAATATAATAGAATAATAATATACTGAAATAATAATAATAATAGGTTGATTAGATTGCGTATTTATATTAATGGTGTCATATCATACGTTTTTGAGGAGATTAACATTTTAGTGTGCCGTGTTTAGTCATGAATAATTTATGGTGTGCCGCGAGTAGAAAATGTTTGTGGAACACTGCGCTAATAAAACACTGAACAATCTTTCCTTTCTCAAAGTCAGTTCTCTCTCGCCACGACATTTTCACTCAGTCTCACAGTGCGATATGATGGTGGTCAGCTGCAGGCTTGTTTTCATACCGTTTGCAGCTGTACCGCGCATCTTAACAATGCAGCGGATCCGTTCATTTGCGTTTGAAAGGGTGTCCGGTGTCTCTTGTCAATATAGTGTACATGGTTGTGGGTTATATTATTTCTGTGTATATATATGAGTCCCTTTAATTTCCCACGTGGTAGGGGCGTGCGCTCCGCCCTCTAGGAGTTTTCCGCCTGGGGCCAGAATTGGTCAGCTGAGTTGACCTGTGCTTGACCCTAGTGGTTGTTGTTTTGCCCCTGAGACACTGCTACCCGCTAGTAACAGCTGGCTTTATGGGCAGGTGAGGATTTCCGTGCTTTGAGTGGGACATATTTTCTAGGGCCTAGTGAATAACGAAAGATTACGGGGTTTTACCTATGACAGAGTTACGACTTCCTTGTGACACTGCAGTGTATTTTATGACCTTTTGCTGGTGCCAATTTCTAGAAGAGATTGTCGCAAAACTTAAACTTGACTATTCACCTGACTGGGATTCGGACTTTGCAATGTGAATACTTAGATACCAGGAAGATTTGCCCCCCAGGAACACTAGGACTGCGGACGGACATTTCACAGATTTCGTGAATACCATGTTTCTTCTCACGAGCGTGAAAAGAAGAGAAATTCCTTGGTCATTCCCACGGGTGTCCGAGGGAAACGCCATAAACTGCCTTAACCACCTGGGCTTTATGATCTAATGGAGAAATGGGGGTATAAAGCAGGAAAGGCAGCAAAGGAAAAAAATAACTTAGATTAAATAAAAAAATAAAAAGTAAATTTCGTCTGGTATTTGCAATTAATTAAGCCGCCAAAACAATGTCGCCCGAAATGCGAAGTAGTCCCACGGCAAAACATTTATACTTGACACAGTATTTCAATAAACTTGGCGTGTCTTATGACTGCCGTGATCTCTCGAGGCGATGCGATGGTTTCTATCCATTTCGAAAATCCATTGACGGTCGGTTGAGTCGCAAAGTAGCAGAAACTTTGTTGCAATCTGGTTACAGCTTGTCTTATGTAGATAAGTTATGTACGCTCATGCTCAGAACAAGTTAGAGCAAAATTCGCAGTTAATACCAGGGCTGCCCTATAAATTTGTAGCTAGTGCCGGGATTTAAGGGGTGAGCATCCCATTTCAGATGTTATCTTGAGATCAACTTAGGTGTCTAGATCTGTCTTTGTTTTCGGATGGGAGGGAGAAGTTGGACCACTGTGAAATAGTACGGCTGAAATGTAAAAAAAGATATACTTCTAAATCTAATGCCCGTGAATTTGGATTTCCAGTCACTTGGACTTCTCGATATCTTAGACTGGCTGCTAATTTTTTTTCTCATATGTAATAACTGCCGTGAACATCGAAGTCGTGCACCTCAGATTTATAGCTAGTTTCGGCAAAGTGAAATAATTGTTTTCACGAAATCTCACGAGTTCGGTATAACATTTAATTTAAATAGTTTGTATTTCGATTCCTTGCTGATTTGAAAAAAGGTAATTTCAAGAATTTCTGATTATTTTCAATAACTACAGACGAGCTTGAAGTGAAAAGAGTGCAGACCCCTTTGAATTGCCATTCATCAACTTTTTATTTAAGTTCTTCACTTTCGCTTTAAAATTTTTCTTGCAGCTCACCATCCTTCTGTAACATTCCCCTTTGTTTTCCCAGAACGGTGCGACAGCAACACAAACATATAGAAATTCAGAAAGGGAAGTGAACAATAGGAAAATGGTTCGGTTCCACAATCCTTGAATTGCGGAGCAAGGGATGGGCTGAGCACAGCCCTCTTAACTTATCCGTTTGCAAAACACTTCACAACAACGTTGCCCAATTTTCCCTCAACGTAAGCGTAGTTTTTCCCATTTACACTCAAGAACTTCAAGTCAGCCTGGTGAAGATTGCCAAATGCTAGCGCATGCAAAACGATGCCCCCCCCCCCACCTGTTTTTTTTTTTTTTTTGTCACAGTCATTTTAAATTCCAAGGAGCTCAGCACAGCAATGCGAGAAACTCGGTCGTGTCAGCTAGTATCATAAAGTATCGGCTGACTTTTCATACCCCTCTAGAATCTTAATTGAAACCTGACACCGAATCACGGACATGGGAATCCGGTATCATCTAATCAGAACGATCGAAACCACCCATGAGATTAAGCCTTTTTCGTTGTAGAAAAAGCCGGACAACTAAAATTATATAACCAAAAGTTTCCAAATTTTGTGAAGCTTTGGATTTTTTATGAATATATTTTTGTGGGTTTTTTTTCGAAACAAGGGGGAATACTGTTAGGCAAGGCGATTTCTAAGTTTCAGAGAAATTTCCGTTTCCTTTCCATGCGGAGGAGTAGCGTCTGGACGTAGGATGGCGTCGACAGCGTACGTTATTAGGTAAGATGAGCTTGTCCTCTCATTTCCCCAATGATTACGTGTTCTGTGTGAGGTAACATGTCCCATTTTTATCTTGAATCCAGAATTTCTAAATGGTGCACCATGTTAGGAATTTAAATTAAATATTCGCCAGAAATTCTGTTCATGGGAATTTAAGTTAAAAACACTAAAAATAACCTAAAGTAAGTTTTTCTCACCTCTAGCGAAACCATGTATTAGTTTTAAGCAGAATTTATTCAGAATAAATACCCAATTTTAAATTCATCCCTTGTGTCGTAAAATCCAACATTTGCCATCATCCATTCATTTTACGCATGTTATGTATGAGTGTGTGTTCAATAGATATGTTGGCTCCTAAATTTAATTTAACTTTTGCAGCACCTAAATTTAGGCGGAATCCCCGTAACAATTTGAATGAAACATAACGCGTAAGATGTCCTCAACTTTGAGTAAGGAATTCCTAAAAGTATAGTGTTTTAATCCCCAGACGACTTAATTTATGCTATACTCGGAAATAGTTGACATTGCAAATATTCCACTGTGGCGAATCGCCATCACAGTGTTTGACGTCCCAGTTGAGGGTATGGTAATATAATTATAACTAATGAACAAACACAACGTTCATGTTTCACCCACATCCATACGTTTGGAGAGAAAGATTACTCGTAACTATTTTGCAAGAAGGATAACTGATAAAATCAAAACTTTTTCTCCGAACGAAAATTTACACAAACGCATTTGTTTAAGGTGGGTCCACCTAAAATCTCTGCCTTATTTTTCAATGGTAAAATTTCTTTACATATTTTCTTCGCAATGAATGTATTCTTAAGGATGAAATTTTGCACATCGATAAAACTAACATTAAGTTATAGCAGGAGATACTTAATACTTGATAAAACATAACCATAATTATATAATAAATCAATCATTTTTCTTTGAGTAATGTTCAGACCTGTTAATAGATGGCGCGACCTGTACATTGATGACGTCAATAGACAAACAAATGTTGGATTGCTTAATTATGGTTATGTTTTAGCATGTATTGAGTATCCCATGCTATAATTTTAAGTTAGTTTTATCGATGTACAAACTTTCATTCTTGGGAATGCATTAATTGCGAAGAAAATATGTAAAGAAGTTTTACCGTTGGACACATAAGGCAGAGATTTTAGGTGGAACCACCTTAAACACATGCGTCCAAGCTCAACAAAAATGTTTTGCGTTTTGGAGTGAATTGTCGAAGATAAAAACTGGAGAACTCCTAACACCCTAAAAGTAAAGTCTGATTCAAAGGGCGGACAAAAATTTTACTTTTATTTGCAAACATGACGGTATTCTCCGAGAAGATCATGACAAAAGTCTAATATGATTTTTCAATGCAGAGCCGTATTTCGGTTGTAGTTCTTCCCCGATGATATTAAAGCAAGTGACAGCAAATACTAGCGTCAAAGAAAATTATATTGGTTTACAAAATAAAACAAAATTTTTGGCACACAAGAAAACCTCTGTGACTTTTATGCATAGTACTTTTTATGCAAAATATGTTACTAGTTTTTATCTATGACTCAGGTATTTTTAGTGACACAGGTTAAATATGAAAAAAATTGTATATTTAGGTACATTTATAACACTATTTATATTGCCTAAACAGTGATAGTTGATGATTTTCTTCTGCATTTAACATCTGGACCATCGCTCTTAAGTGCCCAGCAATAGTCAGCAAGCCTGCTAGAACTCTACTTTCCCTGGTACCACTATTCCATGATCGAGATGTCTTGATGAAATCGCCTGCCATGTTCGTCTCTTACGGCATCAATATTCTCAGGGAATAAATCCAAGTGGGAGTCCAAGAAATGAATTTTAAGGGGCATATTACACCCCATATCCTTGATTGAATGTAAGAGTTCGCCAATAACGTCACGGTACAGTTATGTGTTTTAAAATTTCCTAAAAACTTTTCCGTAACACTTTTGAACGATCTCCACGCTGGTTTTTTTAAACTTGGCTTAATAGATAGATCTTCGAATTTTCCATCTTGAATCAAAGCTCTTATTTAAGGGCCCACAAAAACGCCTTCTTTAATTTTAGTATCCCTTATTCCAGGAAACTTTTCCTTCAAACTAAGCACACCAAGCACTACTTTTATCCATGGCCTTAACACATTTTTAAAAAGCTCTAATTTTATATGAAGTGGAGGTCTAAAATATTTTCAGGGTTGATCAATGGGGGATGTGCAACATTTTTCTGTGCAGGAGTGATTCCCGCGTTGTCCATTCATTCTTGATGTAATGACTTTTCTTGTCTCAGTTGTCCGACTCGCACAAGAAACAACGAAATTTAGGACAGCCGAGCTCCTAACCAAGTAACAGCGCAATGGCTTTTAAATCGCTACAGATTTTCGAATTGTACATGTCATACTGAATTTTTTTCAAAAGGAATTTCATATTTTCGTTAGATTTTTTCATATTAGCGGCATAAGATAACGGCACAGAGGAATCTTTTTTAAATTGTGCTAGAAAGACACCTTTCAAATTTGTTTTAGATTTGTCAGTGAACAGTCGCCATTCAGCCATTTTATGTTCATGATCAAGAACATCTATCACATAGCAGATGATTTTACAATAAACTAAATCATTTTCTTGAGAGTTAACATTTTTAAACTCATCCGCGCGGTTACGAAAAAAACACACTTTAGTGTCTCCCTGAACTACATAGATTCCAGCCTTTCAACCTAGAGCCCAAACGTTTGGCCTCTGTTTTGGACAAATTCAAATCCCGGACAAGGTTGTCAAAACAACTTGAGTTAATTGATGCGGCTCAGAAGAAGAGGTTCTTGCTTCAAAGGTAGAGTCATGTTGATTCTCATGTTCAACTAGGCTAGCTGCGTCGTTTTCCGAGTCTTCATCTTCCACGCTTATTAGAGTCTATGATATAGGTAAGTCCTCACTGTGAGGAAGTGGCCCGATAGCAGATGACAAATGTTGGTATATCACTGTGTGTTTGGATTTACCTGTCATTCCTTTTGAGTTTGTTAAACAAAAAATAACAGTCTGCTGAATGATCTCTGGGCTCGCTCCAAATCTTGGAAGCTGCAAAGCCTAAAACCAGAGCCCTTCACCCATTCTGTTAGACGCTTCACACATGTCGAACAGCAGATATGAGGGGCCCAGTTCTTACCTTGGTCACCTACTTTACAGCCAAAATATAGTTAATCACATTTTTTAAGGAGTCTAGTGAAATTTGGCCGTTGAGTTTTAAATGTCAGTTTTCCCCACCCCACACGTAACAGAAAGTATATGGATGGTTTAAAAACGTCTTTGACATAATGCCACAGTATCCACCAAAACACAGCTGCACAGTAACCTAATCACTGTCCAAAAGAGAAAACTCAAACTCTCTCGGTGCGTACACAGTGAGTGTCAGCTCACTACTGGTATTGGTCGCTCGGAGTAGTAGCCTGTCTATGACACGACACGCTGCATTACTAGTCTGTCTGCCGCCTACCTGTCAGTCAGTCAGTCTGTCTGCCACCTGCCTGTATATACTAAAAATATCTGGAGAAAAATTACATAACCAACTGTGACCAAAATAGGTCAAATATTTCAATATAGTTATTAATAAAAAGCTCCATCACAGAAAAATGTTACTGATAAAAAATATTATGATTGCATATTTGCATTCCGCCTGAAAAGTTATATTAAAAGCATCTTCATCATTCCATGTGCCACAAAACCGTGTTAACCAGTGTTATTATAATATAATAAAAATCGAAAACGAGAATGGGGAAAACGTAATGCTGAAGTTGGTTTGAATTTCAACATTTGCTTGTAGACTGGAAAAACCTTTGTGCTGTACACTTAAAATACATAAACGCCTGCATTTATTTCTCTTAAAAACTGTTTCTGCTTAAACTGTTTTCCTGCAATTATATATGCGCCTGCATTTCTTTCTCTAAAACTGTTTCTCGTTAGTATTTGTAGATGTATCTGACGTCCGGCGATCTAGGCCGTCGATGCACTGTTCAGCATTGCTCGGCACATTACTTAGAGCAATAATTATTGCGATATTCTTGAACAATGCGGATGCTGTGTGTAGATGTCCGTTATAATCAAATTCTGAGTTAAAACTTATTTAGATAATGCTACAGAGTGTATTACGGAGACTGAAAGATGTCAGCAGTGTAGGCAGATGTTAAGAACAGAACAGAGTACCTCAGATAATTCTGCTTCATTTTTTAATGGGTAAACAGATTTCGTGAGAAGTTTTAAGCGGACTTTCTTCAGCCAAAACGCGGTGGAGAATACTTTGTCTTCAGCAGTCTTCATCATCTGCTCGTAATAAAAATGGTATTATCATGAAACATTTTAAAAAAGGTAAAGTTGGATACAAAAGATGCTTACAATATATTCCTCTAGAACTGCCGAGTTTCAAAATACTAACACTGTTCTTCCTCCTACATTTTAGCCCCGGGCATTTCGGATTCGCAGATGCAGTCGTTACTCCTCTACTTTCTCAGAAACGAAGTGTTTCCCGCATAGACCTACCTATGATTAGATACCACGTTGGGGAAAAATAAAAATAAAAACACAAATCGAATGTCATCCGTTCGCTTTGAATATTCAGATTTCTTTTTTTTTCTGTGCTGTAGACTGGAGCTAAACTCAGAAAAGGACAAATTTAAGATGAGATATACAGTTTCGTCTTTGAGAAATATAATGTCTCTTAGAATTATTAGGGGTATGCAAAAGTTTCCGCCGCCTGCGCTAGCCGACGCTATAGGGGTCTAACCGGCCGGCGACCAGTGCTGTCAGTTCGTACATGAAGCCAAGGATGGCGGTTGATAAAGTTCATTTGCGGCACTGTTTGTTTTTCATGTTCAATTCAAAGAAAAGTTCGAATGAAGCATACGGTTCAATATGTCAGGCGTATGGCGAAACGGTTATGTGTGAGCGGACGTGTCAGGAATGTTTTATCAGGTTTAAGAAAGGTGATCTAATGTAAGCTTAGAACACAAGCCACGTGCAGTTAGACCGCAGGAACTCGCAGACGAGGAGTTGGAATCGCTGTTGCAAGAGGATGCCACACAATCGAAAACGCAACTGGCGAAACGTTTGAAAGTGACTCAATCAATGGTGAAATGTTTGAAAGTGGCTCATCTTTCACATCTGCACGCAACTGGCGAAACGTTTGAAAGTGGCTCATCTTACTACTCTGAAGCTGTTGTTCTCTCAATTGGATTACACTGGAAGTCTTATCGCTGCTGCATCATCCAGTTAACTCATGCGTCACACAAGTCTGATGGTTTTTCTCGAGAAACAATCAAATTTCTTTTTCCAAATTTTAGGAGTTAAGAGTAAATTATGCAAATAAATATAATGCAAAATTAATTACAGCACAATTAAATTTAAAGCTGCTAAATGATGTTTTTTTCCTATCTGTTATCAGATTTTAAGAGAAAACGTACAAAATAAAATGGGCCAAGTTTCCTGAAATTCTAGAAAGCATATTTGCTCGATCTGCTCCTGTTTTTTGAAGCAATAAAAAAAAAATAAAAAAAAGCTAATACAATTTCGGTACGCGTTGACGTTGCATGTTATGTTCTGGAAAGGTATGTCGGTAGGGTTGTTATTGATATTATATATACTATTTATTACTGCTTTACAAAATATAGTAAGAAAATCGTTGTAAATTGAAGCGGCTTCTTATATGACGAAAGCATCTAGAGCACCTGATACATTTTCCCCGCATATGACTCGCCTGAAAGTGTGGGGCTGTGTTTCCCATATTTTAAACTAGAAAGTTTGTGCCATATTTCCTGATGCCAGTTTACTGAAGAACAATGCAGAATTCTTTCTTAAAGTTTGTTTTCTAGCTGACTTATTCGGGAGTCTGTTTGGTTGTATGTTTAACAACCACCGTGAGCAACTTGATGGGCTATAAGTAGTCGCCAGTCCCTAGTAGAGAGCCATCGGTTCCAGGCAAAAGAGAGAACTAGTGTCGTAAGACAAATTCAACATCCATGACTCACTGGGATTCGAAAACTGATTCATCTTGAATGAATGGTCAAAAGCCAGCGCTTAGACGACTGCCCCACCGGGGTGGATTTATTCAAGGAATTGGAATAGAGTTTTTCTATTGAGCTTCAGGCCATGGTGACAACATGTGAGATATGGGTATCTACTACTGAGTATAATTTAAGCACGAGTTCTAATTTCTTCCGTACAGTTATAATTTTCATGAGGAAGACTATCTTTATTTATATTACGCATGTCCTGTTTTTTATTGTATTTAGGTTCGCGAAAACTCCCGTCATATATACACTGCTCGACGTAGAAATGCCACACCATGAAGGAATGCATGAAATGGGATGAAGCTTACCACACATGTAGACAAGTAGATTGGAAAAAAAGTGATTCAATTTCTGAGTGATCATAGGAAAGTACTGATCGAGAGACAGTGTAATGGGGACTGAGACAGTTGGTCGTATTACGGCGATGTCTTCTGATGGTGTCCTAACCATGTGTGGTTGATCTCTGTCTACAATGCGTTTGCATTGGAAGGGGATCGTGCAGAAGCTTTTAATTGTTTTCAAATGACGTACCATCCGTTATCTATTGGAAAGAAGTCTGGGTATCGCATTGACCAAGGTAGCACGTGAACGCCTTGTATACACTGTCATCTAATGTTGGCAGTGTGCAGGTGGGCCCATAGGCGTAGCGGAACCACATATTTGGGAGTGGGGCACAACTAACTGTAAAAGTAAACAATTTTTTTCAGGGGATTCTCGGATAGTTTCTCCGAAAATGCTCCTGTTCAATTGCCGTTATTGTAAGGTGACCAGATATTGCAACACTGATTTGAAGAAAAAATGGCGTGGTGTCCCCAAATCAGCAGATCATTTGGAGACACGTACATACTCAAAATCAACATAAAATTTGTTTTGTCACCGAAATTGTATTGTTTATATAAGTATGATATTACATCTGGAAATTCATGTCTTAAACGAATATGGCTTGTATAATGTTGATAATTTGTACTGACAAAGCAGAGCTATGATGGCGACAATATATTAAGTGTACAAATAAGTTTTAAAGCGCTTTTTGTGGGACATATACCGCTAATTTACATATCCGATATTTCCCAGCGTTGTTGTCATGTGACTGTAACTGGTCCAGAGTATTAAATGTGACACAGAAATTTCCTCAGCGGTAAAACGCACTTGCACATGGGTAGGTGAAAGATGGCAAGCGATACTTAATTTATTCGACACTGCATTCTCACGAATTTCATCAAGGAAAAAATGCTGCAAAAGCATGTGCATCGATCTGTTCTGTTCTGAGGGAAAATATTGTATCGAAAAGTGCATGTGAATTTTAGTTTAGACAGTTTAAAGCAGGTTATTTTGATGTTAGCGATGGAGAACGTAGCGTAAGGTTGCACATGAGGAACTGCAAGCATTGCTGGTTGAAGATTCGTCTCAAATGCAAAAGGAACTAGCTGAACAACTGGGGGTACCTCAACAAACCATTTCCAATCGTTTACGCGCAATGGGAAAGATAAGAAAGAAGGAAAATGGGTGCCACATGACCTGAGCCAGAGGAACAAGGAGGAGCGTGTCATGAGTGTTTGAATATATTAAATAAACAGCCCAGAAAGTATTTCCTGTGAAACATCGTTACGGGTGATGAAAAGTCAATATGGTACGCTATCCCAAATGCAAAAACGGGTAGACCCCGGTGAAGCAACGAATTCGACACCGAAACGCAATATTCACTCAAAGACAGTTCTGCTGTACATCTGGTAAGATATGAAGGGTGTGCTCTATTATGAACTATCGGAACGGGGTCTGACTGTTACTGCTGATCGCTACAAGCAACAATTGCTGCGAATGAACCGGGGAATCTGTCGGAAACGTCCATTCACAGGCAAGGGATTGCGCCCCGTGAAATTACTGCATGACAACGATAGGCCGCATGTCGCGAAATCGATCAAGGGAACGTGATTGACCCTTGCCTGTGAAGTTTTGGAGCCCCCAACTTATAGTCCCGACATAGCCCCTTCAGACTGTCATTTTTTCCGATCGATGCAACATGGTTTTCTGCTATACGGTTTCGAACTTGTGACTAAGTGCAAAAATGGGTTGACGACTTCATCGCGTCCCACGACGAAGTATTCTTCATGGCTGGAATCCGTCATCTGCCCGATCAATGACGGAACGTGATAGATAATGACGGCGCATATTTTGATTCGTAAAAGTATTGTTGTTTTCTCTCAAATTACATGTTGCGTTGTCTTAAAATGCTCTAAAACGTATTTGTACACCTCCCAGGCAGCACAGCCTTGCAGTTTAACGGAGGCTCAACATTGAGCCACCGTCTTCTGTTCCTAAAAGACGTTGGCTCAGTGTTAGGCCAACGTTAAATTGCAAGGCTGTGCTACCTGGGCTAATATTAGCGAAAGTGCAATATGTTACCTTAGGTATATCTGCTGAGTTATGATAAAATCAAGCTGCAGATGATGAACGAATCGCATGGCGAATTTTTCATTTTGCCAAAGTTTCTGGAGGAACTTAGAATAAGTACAGTCGAAATTTGGTGGCCCCAGTGGTGCAGTGCTCGTAGTGCTGGCCACTGACCATTCGTACGTACAAGTTGGTACGTTTTTTTGTCCCGAATGAGGCATGAATGGTGTGTTTGTCTTACATCACTTGCTCTCTCCCTTCCCTAGAACGAATGTCCCCACATAGGGACAGGTTGCTGCTTATAGTCTGTAGTCAGTTACTCTAAATTCTCCGTTCTAGTAAAAATCAGTTGCGAAACATATGCAGTATTAATTTTGAGAATATGTTAATCAAGCAGTAAATCATTTAACAATAGGATCAAAGGTTGAATTTCTTTTTCAAAAAAAATAAAAATATCAGAATATTCAGGATAAGTTGAGAAATTAAAAACATTAGAATATTCAGAATAAGGAGGGCATTTCCATTTTAAGAAACATTAATACCACTATGACATACTATAGAGGTGAAGCACTTGCCAAGATCACAAATCTGCAGCGATACATTCCGTCGGTGTTGCTTAATCGGTTAGAGAAACTTACCCCGGAGTGAGGAGACGCGAGTTCAATAGTCGTCATCGACAAATTATTTTTTTCACACCACCCAATGTGATTACGGAAAAGATTGTGATTCCAAGCTCAAATCCATTGACGTTGTTTACTTTGAAATACTTTCATAATTGTGAATGATTAATTTGGACATATCTCTTGGAGGAAATGAATGCACAACAAAGTAAATAAACTGTCATTAAAAACTAGACCAATATCCCAATAAAATGTATAATTAAGCTTGGAAAAATAAGCGCATTATAAGAAATCTCATCAAACATTCGTGTTCAAGTTTTGCTTTAAAGCGTTCATTGAAAGTTGTGTTTCCCCTATAAGTTTGTACGTATTGCTCTCGAAGGTAGAGAAAGATACTTGTATGTTTTGCACTTTAAAAACATGGTTTCAAGCCCATTTCGTAGTTCCAGAAAAGTAACTACTCAAAGAGTTAGCAGTTAGCTACAGGTGGCAATACATAGTACAAATAATAGCATACGTAAACCGCACACAATATTTGCCAACTATTAATATTAGGTGCACAAATAAGTTTTAAACCGATTTAAGACAGCAACGCAACATGTAATTTGAGAGAAAACAACAATACCTTTACGAATCAAAATATGTGCCATCATTATCTCTCTCCTTCCGTCATCTGTCGGGCAACTGACGGAGATCAGCCACGAAGAATACTTCGTCGTGTGACGCGATGAAGTCGTCAACCCATTTTTGCATTTCGTCACATGTCTGGAACCGTACAGCAGACAAACCACGTTGCATCGATCGGAACAAATGATAGTCTGAAGGGACTATACGCAGGGTGCTCCAAAACTTCCCAGCCAAGCATCAGTAACGTTTCCTTTACCGATTTCGCGACATGCGGCCTATCGGTGTAATGCAGTAATTTCACGGGACGCAATCCTTTGCCTGTGAATGGACGTTTCCGACAATTTCCTGGTTCAATCGCAGAAATTGTTGCTTGTAACGATCAGCAGTAACAGTTTGACTCTGTTCCAATACTTCATAATAGAGCACACCCTTTATATCCCACTAGATGCTTAGCATAACTTTCTTGGAGTGAACATTGCGTTTCGGTGTCGAAGCCTTTGCTTCAACGGGGTCTACCCAGTGCTTTTTTCGCTTGGGATTGTAGTACCATATCCACTTTTCATCACCCGTAATGATTTCCCACAGGAAAGACTTTGTGTGTTGTTTATTCAACAGATTCAAACACTTCATGACACGCTCATTCTTGTTCCTCTGGCTCAGGTCACGTAGCACCCATTTTCCTTCCTTCTTAATCTTTCCCATTGCGCGTAAACGATTGGAAATGGTTTGTTGAGATACCCCTAGTTGTTCAGATAGGTCTTTATGCGTTTGAGGTGAATCTTCATCCAGCAATGCTTGCAGTTGGTTCCTCATGTGCAACCTTTTGAGGGACGCTTTTGCGTTCTCAATCACTAACATCAAAATCACCTGCTTTAAACCGTCTAAACCAAATCTCACGTGCTTTTCGATACAATATTCTCCCCCAGAACAGAACAGATCGATACAGATGCTTTTGCAGTACCTTTTTCTTGATGAAAGTCGTAACGAATGCAGTGTCGAATAGATGCAGTATCGTTTGCCATCTTTCACCTACCGATGTGCAAGAGCGTTTGACTGTTGGACAAACTTCGGTGTCACATTTTATACTCGGAACCAGTTACGGTCACATGACAACAATGCCGGGGAATGTCGGATATGTAAATTAGCGGTATACGTCACACAAAAAACGCTTTAAAACTTATTTGTACACCTATTACAAAGAATGTTTGATGAGATTTCTATCCATTAAACATCTCCTGCTGCCAAGTGCGTAATGTTTCTCTCTCTCTTTCGTTTTCCTTTTTGTCTTTCAGTTGCGCAGTTACGTCATCTTTCAAATCAATCGAAATGTTTTCTTAAACGTATTGCTTGATTTCGTCATGCCTATCACACAGGTTTCAGGAAATGAAAACAGGTGTTCCATTATTTGTTAGATGTTCTCAGTATTTTCCTATGTAGAATAAGAATCGTTCTCATACCATTAGAGTTTGTTTACGAAGCAACAGAAAAGTCTTCAGAAATGATGGTTTCTTCATTGTTTGATATACGACCATCTTTTTTGTGCCATCTGATTAAAAGTTAATTCTCATAAGTTAAGCTTTTCTTTGATTAACGATAATTTAATAATCTATGAAGATTCTCAGTTACGTGTGAGTCAAACAATCACATTATTTTTGGCACGGAAGAGTCTTATTGTACTGTTTTCCACTTAGCCATCTCGTTAGGAAGGTTGAAAATAACATCTCCCTGTAACGCGAATCGAACCCGCGTTTTTCGTTCGAAAATATTACAGTTATTCCACTGAGATAACGCGTTTCCAAGCACAGTGATATGCTACATGACTGTTCAATGGATTTCTCTCAGTGCCCTATCGTGCGTGTTCGTCATGGCTTAACTTGTACGGTAACTAAGCAGTTCCGGGGTTTTAGCTACATTTTTTTCCGCTGATGAAAAAATTACTTGCTAATTGAGAACTTGCAATTTATGCAGTGGTGCTCTTTATTCCGTGCAGTATAAGGGGAAGGTCGCGCATTTTCTTGTCCTGATTTCAATATTGACATTTTTCTTGTTTTGTTTACACAATGATATGCCCCTGCTTATTTTTCCTGGCGTCTTTCTCGGTTATGTAGCTTATAAGTGCCAGCTTCCAGCTAAGTTTCACCCTCGATTTCCCATCTCGGCATCAGACGTTCTTAATGTGCTGCCTTTCTTTTTCTCGGGGAGCCATGAAACCAACCCTCTCCGTCGCACGGAGAATCACAGAAAAAACTTATCCCTGTTTCGAGCGCTAGATCAAGACTATCTTTTTTCTCACTTCTCTAAGAAAAGCGCGTGATGCTTTTAATTGTCTCACCGTCTCTCTCAGACCATCTGGGCAGCAGCTAAATGCTCATTATCGCGTCTCTCACTCTCTTCATGAACCTAAATCTGTACGAAACAGTTATGAACTCGAACATCTAGCTATATGAACCTTTGATAAACTAAACCAGTCCCTCCAACATTACGATTCATGAGCAGGAGGTGTACGGAACGGCCAGAAATAATGTTTTCTCCGAACATGGGAAGCATTGCAGGGAGTGGCCACCTCCCTTTTCTCATTAGCGGCTGATTGAAAAGCAGTGAAATGTCCATTTCAACGAATCCGTAAAAACGTTGGCGAAAAGGGAAATGATTTTATCTAAACAGATGTCATTCAAGAATGTTATTAAGCTAACTTTCCTTGAAATTAATGGGCCCAGGGTAACAGAAATGAGGAACTTCTGTACCGAAAATATTATAATAGTTTGTGAGTGTGATAGGCCATATGTCTGTGTCACAGAGTCTCAAACAACAGCATGACCTTCCAGAACTATAACGTGAACTAAAAGGAACACATTACTCTAGGTAAAATAATTACTTTATCGAGTGGGCATAAAAAATTCACTGTTTGACAGTTTAGTCTATAAGTTGCCCATCTACATTAGTACTGAGAGGAACCACTATAATTTTTTTCCTCGATAACTCAGCTTCGGAGAGATCGTGGAAACGTCAATGCACTCCAGTTGCAAGTTGTTCAATGACAGAGACCGTGACGAGCGTAATTTCAGGAAAATTGTTAAAATACATGGGTTTCTATCATAGGATTTCCCACTTACTGAAAAAAAGTCTTTAATATCTTTCCGTTTTTATTTTTTTTTGTTCTTCCCTGAGTGTCAGAGCTACTTGATGTATCAGCAAAAGAACAAATAATCCCATTACAATGTTCAAGAAGGTTAAAATGTTTCCTGAAAGGGCTGAATGTCGAACGTACAGAAAATTTGTATTTTTCAGAGAGAAAGGCGACGAACAACTAACCGTTAGATTTAGAACTGAAACGTCGAACCTTTGCTCGAATTTCTAGCGGGTATGTCCATTTTCAAGTCGCCGTCAACCAACAGTGTGATTTACGAAATGACTACGGCACTATAAAGAAGAGTGATATAACGGAGATACTGCGGGTGAATGCTGTCATCGTTAGTAGAAGACGTCATCAAGTCACTCTTTTATGTAGAGAGCAGAAAACAACCAATGCATTTTATTTCTAGTTTCCCCTGTCTGTATGATGTCTTCATCTTTTCTTCTTTTTCAGCCACGCTTTGAGCTCCGCGAAGTTAAAGCCATCGTGTTGGTGATCCTGCTCAAAATTCTCACTTGCTTAAAAAGATGCTCAAAAAGTTAAGCGTATTACACAAAATAAGGAGATAGCCACGTAAATCCACCAGTCGCCCCGGTGGTGCAGTGGTCTAAGCGATGGCCTCTGATCATTCGTCCGAAAGGGGTCCGGGTTTGAATCCCGGTGAGGCATGGATGTTGTGTTTGTCTTACGGCACTGGCTCTCTCCCTTCCCTGGAACCAGTGACCCTAAATTAGGGACGGGCGACTGCTTATAGCCCATTGAGTTGCTTACGGTGGTCGGTAAACCTTCAATCAAAAAAATCCACCGTATGCGTTTAATTATAAACAACATGGAATGCAGAACACAAAATCGATGTTAAAAAAGATGTAGCTTTGTAAGTTCAGCTCTGAAATAGGAGACTATGTTATACTTTCAGAAGGAATGAGAAGCACACTAGGCCTTCTTCGGGTAATCAGTACGTTGCGATATATTTTCGGTTATCCACAGCCGTTGGGGTCCTCCTGTCGTATTGCAGAGGAGGTGATTTATCCGGATATAGGTTTTGGTCACCCACAGATGTTGCAAAAGATCACAAAGTTTCTAAACTGTCGTATGGGACGGATGATGCTTGTCCTCGGTCCTGTGACGTCACAGTTGCACAGGTGTATACGCGCTAGCTTCGGACCATTTTTCCGAGTTGGGTCCAGGTTCAAATCTTAGTGAGGCGTTTGCCTTACGGCACTGGCTCTCTCCCATTCCTGGAAACAGTGGCCGTAAGTTAGGGCAACTGCTTTAGCCCATCGAGTTGCTAATGGTGGTGGTTAAATTCCCGAACAAACAACAAACAAGATCCTATGCAACGAATTCCGGACGTTCTCAATTGAATTAAAGTCGAAGGACATTGAAAGTAAAGCTAAATGTAGGATACCGCGATGTGAGCTCGGATGAGGTTGTGCGTTATTATCTACGAACTTCATCGTCCATTGTCTTAGATGCCTTGGCGGCCAGCAATACGCCTAACTCTGCGACGTTATTCCGGAATTCTTTTGCACTTGATTCGCCTAACTCTGCGACGTTATTCAGAAATTCTTTTGCATTTGTGCTGTCATCACCAGCATCTTATACCAGATCTTAGTCAACTGCAGAACACTCTTTGGGATGCATTCCGACGTCTGTATCACAGATGAACATCGTAGAACCATCATCTTCCGAACATTCTTGAAGTGCTATGCGGATGTCACGATAGGCTCTTTATCCATTAGTAGGTGTGCAAGGCATGGAACCCTCGAAGACCTGCCTGTTGCCACCTTTGTGGCTCTGCATTACCGTCCTCCGGTCCCACAGAGTCTCGTATATTCCCTTTATAAGCACTTGGTTGCTGACGACATCGCTTTTTCCGTTTAGACGGGAACACACGCCACTCCCGTTTAGAAACTCGATGTCGTTACACCTGACTACGTCTTTTGCATTGATAACATCGATGTGCCTACCATCTCGTGTATAGCCTAATACAATGAGTACCCCTCACCTGGCATGCAGAGCGTGCGTCTTATACTAGCGTCGGAATATTCTTCTCTCTATCCAGCATTAGCTATACGGTGAATATCACTACTCTCGCTTCTACTAGATTCAATAGTTCTGCCAGAGTATTTGTTCCAGGATCTGGATTTCCCATGATGTCTTTTGGGTCGTCACGGTTCCCGCCGTTTAGAGTTCTTTTCATCATCTCGTGCCATCTAATGCTTCTTCTGTTGCTGGCTTGGCTGAAAAATGCCCGATGGAAGTAAGTGTACCCCATATTTTAACAAGCCTTAAAGCGAACACAACCTCTAGGTCCTTTGCAAAACCTATACGAACTTCTACGTCCCAGTCGTCATCAAAGATTCAAGCTGGGAGTTTATCGCTTTTAACTGCAAGACTGAAGGCAAGATGTCTTCTGTTCCAAAAATAAATCCTGGTATCGAAAGATTTATAAATTCTCAATCGTCAGGAACCTAGGGTGGTGATTCGATTCGTTCTTTAGACTGTTGTATCACTCCATCAAATCGTATTTGGAAATAAATTTGGAACGTCTGAAGCAGCTGCCATTTTACTCGTGATAAATAACGTATGTGTATATGTACCGTTTATCGACACGCAGAAGCTCTTGCATAAATTGCGTTGTCACTGGCTCGCGATGCTTATTAACAAGGTCGCTCGCTAAGCTTCCAAAAATTATGGATTTTACCAAACGTTTCGCCAGAGATTCCTGATTCACTGTTTTGTGTGAAATTGGGTCAGTGTGCGACGGTTCGATGTCAACCCCAGAATATCCACGAAACTGCCCCTAGGTTTAAATACGTTAATATTTTGCATATGAAGAGGAACTTAAAGAAGTGCCGTCCAGAGTACAATTAACACCACTTGGTTTCCCTGATGTATTCTATTGATCCACAGAGATAGTTTGCTCTTATTTTCACACCACAGTGTATGTTCGCTTAGAATTTTCCCTCTTATAGGTAGTTTCTTACAAAAGTAAAGCGGTATCTCTTTCTTCTGACGTGGGCGAACAACCCGCTCCTGATCCAGTCAGTTGGAGTGACGACCGAAGAGTCCCGAATGGAAGTTGGGGTCTATAACGAAGTAAATTTCTCCGTCATTATTGTCCACGCCAGGATTCGAACCCGGATCCCCTCATTCCGGAACAAGTCACTCTATCTGCCTTTATGTCATGTGCGTCTTGCTGGCAGGTACATCACATCTCCCCCGAAAGAGGGCCGGGGGCATGGCCCATAAGTCAGCCGTGACCATGAATCGTTGCAGGCAGCCATCCGCTGTAGAACGTGCACTTGAGAATTCCCAGTCAATCTGGTGTGTGGAATGCAACGTCACACATTTTTATTTTTCGAAGCGCTGGAGAAGGGATTCTCTTATTTTTCCCATCTCGCGGTGTGGAAATAACATCACACCATTGCGAGATTTTGAACGGCCGGGTCATCCGGAAAGTTCGGACGCCATTATAACGAAGTAAATTTCTCCGTCATTATTGTCCACGCCAGGATTCGAACCCGGATCCCCTCATTCCGGAATAAGTCACTCTACAGATTGAGCTACGCGGACATTCGTGCTGACTGCTATCTGCCTTTATGTCATGTGCGTCCTGCTGGCAGGTACGTCACAGGTCTTTCCTGTGAATAACCCCAGTTCCACCCCTCATTAAGTGATTGACCCCTCTTCTGAAACTGCTCCAACACCAGATGTATCGTTGGCCCCTATAACAAGTGCTGCGTCTAAACCTCCGTCTTGAGACGTGAAACAAAGTTAGAGGACTAGTCACGAACTTTGAACGGAAGATATGTCTCTGCACCTGGATCTCTTCAGTCTGTTGCACCGCCCAAAACTCAACATCTCTCCGACCAAGAAGAGAATCAGAAAACGGATAGTTCAGAAATTCCCGATATTCCGTCTAATCAAGGGCAATGTGATCCAACCGTGGACTCCAATGATGTTGAAATCATCAACATGGAGACTGATGCTGTGTCAATTAACAAAGCTCCGGGGCTACTCTCATCTACTCCTTACCAGGCTTAAAGAATAAAGTTCCCGAAGTTGCGGAAAGTAGTATGGTGCAGCTGAAAACGCTCGAAAAATTCTTATTCGTTTGACCTCTCCTTATGTAGCACCCGTTCATGATCCCGGAAAATTCTTATCGGCTCCTCTCCTTCGCTCACCCCCGTTTATGATGGTTCTACGTCAATTCGTCGCGTGCGTCAATTCGTCGACTACGTCAATTCGTCGACTGCGACGATTCGTCGCGCGTCAATTCGTCGACGGCGTCAATTCGTCGCGGACAAATTCGTCGCGGACAAATTCGTCGACTACGTCATTTCGTCGCGTTTACAGATTTGGTTACATACAAAACGAATGTAGGAAAACGTACGATTTCGAACGTCTTCCTCCCAGATCAAATTTATAAAGTTTGGATACTCAGACAGGATAGGAACATTACGCTTTTTCTTTGGCACTAAAAATATTAGGCAGTAGACGGTTTTTGGAACGGGTCAGAGGCCCGGTTGGTCAGAGCCCCCATGCACAAAATATTCGTAAAATCTACAGTTTTTAATTCAGAACCACCAAATCGGGTATCCTATCTCATGGTACTCTAACTTAGACGGTTGTCGGTTTTTGGAACAGGTCAAGGCCCAGGGAGTCAGAGCCCCCACCCCCACCCCTACCCCCACATACATTCAAAATTTTCGTAAAATCTAGTTTTCATTTCAGAACAATCAAATTTGGTATCATGAAACTCTAACTTAGACGCTAGAAGGTTTTTGGAAGGGGATCTAGCCCAGGGGGTCGGAGGCCTCCCCTCATAAAAATTTCGTAAAATCTACAGTTTTCATCTTAGAAGCACCAAATTTGGTATACTATCTTATGGTACTCTAACTTAGACAGTAGACGGTTTTTGGAACGGGTAAAGGCCCGGGGGTCAGAGCCCCCCGCATACAAAATTTTCTTAAAAACTACAGTTTTCAATTCAGAACCACCTAATCTGGTGTACTATCTCATGTTACTCTAACTTAGACAGTAGACCGTTTTAGAACGTGTCAAGGCCCGGGGGCCAGAGCCCCCACGTACAAAATTTTCTTAAAAACTACAGTTTTCAATTCAGAATCACCTAATCTGGTATACTATCTCATGGTACTCTAACTTACACGCTAGACGATTTTTGAAAGGGGTTGCAGCCCGGGGGTAAGGGCCCATTCATAAAAAAAAATTCGCAAAATCTACAGTTTCCAATTTAAAACCACCAAATTTGGTATACTATCTCATGGAACTCTAACTTAGACGGCAGACCGTTTTTGGAACGGGTAAAGGCCCGGGGGTCAGAGCCCCCGCATACAAAATTTTCTTAAAAACTACAGTTTTCAATTCAGAACCACCTAATCTGGTGTACTATCTCATGTTACTCTAACTTAGACAGTAGACCGTTTTGGAACGTGTCAAGGCCCGGGGGCCAGAGACCCCCACATACAAAATTTTCTTAAAAACTACAGTTTTCAATTCAGAACCACCTAATCTGGTATACTATCTCATGGTACTCTAACTTACACGCTAGACGATTTTTTGAAGGGGTTGCAGCCCGGGGGTAAGGGCCCCCCTCATAAAAAAAATTCGGAAAATCTACAGTTTCCAATTTAAAACCACCAAATTTGGTATACTATCTCATGGAACTCTAACTTAGACGGCAGACCGTTTTTTGGAACGGGTAAAGGCCCGGGGTCAGAGCCCCCCGCATACAAAATTTTCTTAAAAACTACAGTTTTCAATTCAGAACCACCTAATCTGGTATACTATCTCATGGTACTCTAACTTACACGCTAGACGATTTTTTGAAGGGGTTGCAGCCCGGGGGTAAGTTTTCAATTTAGAACAACCAAATTTGGTATACTATCTCATGGTACTTTAACTTAGACGGTAGACCGTTTCTGGAACGGGTCAAGGCCCGAAGGTCAGAGCCATCCCCCCCCATAAAAAATTTTTTTGCGGTTTTCAATTTAGGACCATTAAGTATGTTGTCATGAAACTCAAACTTAGACGCCAGACGGGTTTTGGAAGGGGTTGGAGCCAAATTTGGTATACTATCTCATGGTACTCTAACTTAGACGGTAGACCGTTTTTGCAAGGGGTTGCAGCCCACGGGGGGGGGCCTTCATAAAAAATCGTTAAATCTAGTTTTCAATTTAGAACCACCAAATTTGGTATACTATCTCATGGTACTCTAACTTAGACGGTCGACGGTCTTTGGAACAGGTCAAGGCCCGGGGGTCGGAGCCTTGACCTGTTCCAAAGCCCTGGAGCCACATACATTCAAAATTTTCGTAAAATCTAGTTTTTATTTCAGATTCATCAAATTTGATGGTTCTGAAACGATAGACGGTTTTTGGAAGGGGTTGAAGCCCGGGGGTTCAGTGCCCCCTCAGAAAAATTTCGTAAAAACTACATTTCAAAATTGCCTTTATTCTTTAGTAAAATAACATTTCTATGTACATGACAATGGAATTCTGCCAATAAATACAGTGGTATATACATCAGCTGGAAAGTTCCAGTGAAACGTAAAACAAAATATTGTTAAAATCATAAAATTATTTCGCCACGTAGGGCGAAGGAGAGGCAGACAATAAAGCACGAGCGATACAAACGAAAATGTTTATCTACAGTATTGTAGACAGGGCAAGACATGATTCTATACTATGCACAAATTCCAATTAAGCATTACTACCATACTAAAGATTAAACATGCACAAGGTACTAATTCTCATAAAAGACCATGGGTAAGAAGGAACTAACAGGTGCAACAGTATTTAGAGATATGACAGTAATGGTAGAAACAAATAAGCACAAATACTTATCATATGTACAGAATTATGCAGTGACAAGAGAGAAATATGCTAAACGAACCCAGGAGAGCTACTTTACAAAAAAACAGAAATCGAACAGTAATGCAATGCACAAGTTTCATATCATATGTACAGAACAATACAGTGACAAGGAAGAAAGCCGCTATACATACCCAGAAGGGCAGCTTCTCATGAAACAGAAATGCAACAGTGATGCTACATTCAAAATTTACAACATATGCACAGAAGTATTCAGTGACAAGGGGAAATAACGCTAAATGTACTCAGAAGGGCATCTTGTAACATTAAATTATACACACAGTGACTAATATTTTAAAAATATATTCAACATAATGAAGGGGACATTGCGTGTGCAGTAAACTGTGCAGAAGGAAAAATTATATACAACAACATAAAACCCAACATTATCGAAGAGAACATGGGAAACATGGTGAGCTATCCTACAGTTTTCAATTTAGAGCCACCAAATTTGGTATACTATCTCATGGCACTTTAACTTAGACGGTAGACAGTTTTCGGAACGGGTTAAGGCCCGGGGGTCAGAGCCCCCCTAACAAAAAATTTCGTAAAGTCTACAGTTTTCAATTTAGAGCCACCAGATTTGGTATACTATCTCATGGTACTCTAACTTAGACGCTAGACGATTTTGGAAGGGGTTGCAGATGTTTTTATGAAGGGGTAAGGACCTTTTCATAAAAAAATCGCAAAATCTACGTTTCAAATTAGAACCACTAAATTTGGTATACTATCTCATGGTACTTTAATTTAGACGGTCGACGGTTTTTGGAACGGGTCAAGGCCCGGGGGGTCAGAGCCCTCCCCCGCACACACACACACACACAACATTTTCTTAAAAACTACAGTTTTCAATTCAGAACCACCAAATTTAGTATCATGAAACTCTAACTTAGACGCTAGACGATTTTTTGGAAGGGGTTGGAACCCGGGGGTGAGAGCCCCCCCCTCCTCCTAAAAATTTCGTAAAATCTACAGTTTTCCATTTAAAACAACCAAATTTGGTATACTACTCATGTTTGGATTCTAGTTGGATACTCAGACAGGATAGGAATATTACGCTTTTTCTTTAGCACTAAAAATATTAGACGGTAGACGGTTTTTGGAAGGGGTCGGGGCCCGGGTCAAGGGAGCCCCATACAAAATTTTCGTAAAAAGTTCCGTTTTTTACTCTTAAGAATACCCTATCTACGTTCTAAGGCGCTCTTTGGCCCTTTGAGGGCCTTGCACCATAAACCATCAACCAACCAACTAACCAACCTACGGTCTAGGTTAGGGCCTGCATATAACAATAAAGTGCAAAAATATGCGCTTAATGGTGTATTAAAAACACAAATCAATATAGTTTAGTTTTCACTACCAACGAGCGGCTTATCAGGAAGAAATATAATGTAATGTAAATAGAGAGTTCCAGATATTCAAAAGTTGAAACGGTAAGAAAAAGATGATCAATGCCAATGTGAAGTCGAACGCAATCGAAATCACATAAGTACATTGCATTTCTTTGTTGCGGGATTCACAGAAGCACGCCAGATGTACTGCAGTTCTATAGATGTCTCCTAGAAGGTAAGTATTCCCATTCCTTTTTCTTTCTTTTTTTGTTTCGCAAAATTAAATGAACTAAATCAAAAAGTTTAAAATAAGTTTACTGGAAAATTGCAGGAATATCTTTTTCATTAATTAACTTTCACCCACTGAACTTGGTGATTCCACAAATAGTAATATGCACCTGGCAAATAACTGGTATCCCTGCTAGTACAAATTATATTAATGATTTATTTGCGTCCAGTTCAATCTGGTATGTCCATAAGAGCGTTTGGGGCCGTATGGAAAATTCATTTCAACGTGTGACGCTACGGCGGCGAAGTGATCTAGGGGCTGGCTTCTGACCACTTGTCAAGAAGAATTTTGTATGTGGAGGCACTTACCCCCCAGGCCTTGACCCGTTCCAAAAAACCGTCTACAGTTTAAGTTAGAGCACCATGAGATAGTATACCAAATTTGGTGGTTCTAAACTAAAAACTGTAGATTTTACGAAATTTTTATGAGGGGGAGGGGCTTTGACCCCCCGGGCTCTAACCCCTTCCAAAAAGCGTCTAGCGTCTAAGTCAGAGTTTCATGATACCATACTTAATATTTCTGAATTGAAAACCATGACATAGTATACCAGATTTGGTGGTTCTGAATTGAAAACTGTAGTTTTTAAGAAAATTTCGTATGTGGGTGGCTCTGACCCCCGGGCCTTGACCCGTTCCAAAAACGGTCTACCGTCTAAGTTAGAGTACCATGAGATAGTATACCGAATTTGGTGGTTCTAAATTGATTACTGTAGATTTTACGGCATTTTTTTATGACGGGGGCTCTTACCCCCGGGCTCTAACCCCTTCTAAAAACGGTCTAGCGTCTAAGTTAGAGTACCATGAGATAGTATACCAAATTAGGTGGTTCTAAATTGAAAACTGTAGATTTTGCGAATTTTTTTATGAGGGGGGGCCTTACCCCCGGGCTGCAACCCCTTCAAAAATTGTCTAGCGTCTAAGTTACAGTACCATGAGATAGTATACCAGATTTGGTGGTTCTGAATTGAAAACTGTAGTTTTTAAGAAAATTTCGTATGTGGTGAGGGGCTCTGACCCCCGGGCCTTGACCCGTTCCAAAAACAGTCTACCGTCTAAGAGTACCATGAGATAGTATACCAAATTTGGTGGTTCTAAATTGGTTACTGTAGATTTTACGGCATTTTTTATGACGGGGGCTACCATGAGAGGGTGTACCAGATTTGGTGGTTCTGAATTGAAAAGTGTAGTTTTTAAGAAAATTTCGTATGGGGGGGGGGCTCTGACCCCCGGGCCTTGACCAGTTCCAAAAACGGTCTACCGTCTAAGTTGGAGTACCATGAGATAGTATACCAAATTTGGTGGTTCTAAATTGATTACTGTAGATTTTACCCGATTTTTAGGACGGGGGTCTCTTACCCACGGGCTCCAACCCCTTTCAAAAACGGTCTAGCGTCTAAGTTAGAGTACCATGAGATAGTATACCAAATTAGGTGGTTCTAAAAAGCACGTTTTGGTTACAACTGTTTAAAAAGTACTTTCCCAATACAAAAAATTCATCAGTAAGATGCGGAATTGAAAATGCTTCAAGAAAATTTACAACGACTTAAACAGACACTTTCCAAAAGTATTTCGAAATTAGGTCAATCCCGTCCTTTCAAATATTCGGCTAATAATAATACTTTTTATTTTGGTGGTAGTTCCACCAAAATAAAAAGTATTTTCTCACTGTGAATTTCTTTCTGGATTAGAAAAGGTAGTCTACGTTGGCACAATTAATCGCAGCGGTTGTGCGCAGCCCCAATCTGACACAATGCCATTGCAGGAAGAATCTTTCTCACCTGATATTATTTACATACAGGAGAATAATGCCACTTCAGTGTCACCGAAATCAAATTAGGGAAGATGGCTCTACTGAATCATGTATAGTCACACAGCACAGTGGTTCAGGAGAAATAACAAGCTTTCATCGCTACATTATTTTACAAGCTTCTTCAGTAATGCTTACTGACCGTATGGCAGGAATCATGTGGTGTCTTCAGCTTCTCCTCGACGAACGAAAGTTTTCTTAGTTCAGTGTTCATTCTCCACATCATACTATGTCGTCTCGTGAATTGCTAAGTATCTTTGGCGGTCACATAGCATCTGTTCTTCCCCACGAGTTCATTATGGTAGAATGCGACTTTAATCTTACGTTGAATTTAGCTTTTGGTCGGCTCTACTCCAAAAAATTCGATTAATGCATACCTAAGTCTTTACAATCTTTAGTACAGTATGTTTTACTGATTGATGGTTATAGATGCTTACATCCTTCGAACCCATCTTACACATTTACAACAACTGTTTCCGGACGAGATAACATTTCGAGGCAGGATAGAATTCATGTTTCCGTCAGTTTCTCTCCTGGTATATACGAAGTTACTCACATCTCTTGTGGAACTTCTGACGTAGATTTCGTGTTCGAACTAATGGAAATTCCAAGAATAGTGTCCGTACGTCGGGCTTCGTGGACTTCGACGCTAAAGTTCTCTCTGAGTTCTTCACAACTCATCATTCATGATTGTAGGCTCTCCGAATTTGAGTCATACAGGAATCGAGAACATTGTACAAGATGGACTGCATTAAAAAAACAGCTCACTGTAATATCTCTTATCTCGAGATTTGCGCTTCCAATTGAATATCCTTCAACGCTGGCGAGGGGTTGCGGTCACTTCTGAGAGAACTGGAGTTTTTTCATATGAATTTCCCTGATTATTAGGTGAACCGGGAAGAGTTAGGCTTCATGAATCCCAGGTGACTCATAAATTGCATCGTCTTCATTTCCAACATATCAGTGAGGCAAGCATCCCGTCATCTTACTGGAGCGGTACGCACGAGCACAGAATCAAAGCCCAGTACGCAACCAGCAAAGCTCTGCAGTTTTCGTTTTTGTCGGTGCTCTGATCTCACTGGTGTGCGTATCTAAACATTGCTTTCTTCCTTGATTTTCTGCAAAGCAAGACCATTCTGCACAATAAATATTAGACACTACGATAACGAGAAATGAAATTAGTTCAACCTTTAACCCCGAGTGGCCGCTCCGGTGGCGGAGTGGTCTAAGGCGCTGGCCTCTTATCATTCGTCCGTAAGGTGTCCGGGTTCGAATCCCGGTCAGGCATGTATGTTGTGTTTGTCTTACGGCGCTGGCTCTCTCCCTTCGCTGGAACCAGTGACCCTAAATTAGGGACGGGCGACTGCTTATAGCCCATTGAGTTGCTCACGGTGGTCGTTAAACCTCCAATCAAAAAAAATAAATAAAATTCCCTAGCGCCGAGATGTGGCGCCTGCTTCCGACTGCTTTAACCCAGCTCTTTTGTAATCCTTTCTTCATCATGTTCAATCCGTCCTTCTCTTCTGCTTCAGTTATCTGCTTTCAGGAGGTCTCTCGTTGCAAGGCTCACAATGGCATACATCATGCTTTTAACAAAAGAAAGGTACCAGCTCAACCTTCCCAACTGGTGCTCGTTAAGTATTTAAAATATGAACTCTATAAGAATACGTCAAACGGATCATAAGCCCCTTTCAGCACTGATACGTTGCAGTTCGGTGCTATTCCACACTGGGGTGCAGAGTAGAGGATAACACCAGCATGATTCTTCAGTAGATCGATATCGACAATTGACGGGGTGAATAACTAACTATTCTGTCTTTAGATCAGAGGAAGGTGGCCAGTATCTGTCTAGTGGCCGATCGCTGTCTACAGTAGGTGTTGATGAAATTTGGTTTGGCTATGAGATTTGATCGCTTTTCATGAATTTAAATACGTCAGTCATTGTCGAGTCATCGTTTGTATTACAGCCACGATCCAGCTTAAACGCGAAAATCGTCAGGGTATTTTTCCTTTAGTATGCGATACCTTTATTCGATTTCTTCACCGGCGGCTTTTGAATTATTTAAGAATGCGTACATCATTCCCACTGCGTCGTAAAATGATTGTTTCAGTGTACGCAGATGACATTCTTATAAGCATTTATTCGGAAGAAGAAAAAGTTCGCCCTGTTTGGAGTGAACCACACTTTATTCTCTTGCCTTCCTAGCATCCCTTAATCGGAACAAAAGCACTTGACTTTAATGCAGCATATTGAAGGGAAGAACAGATTGCCCGTTTGATGCAGTTTAGTCGTTGACATTACAAAAGTATCAAGGAATATACTTTGGTGACCCAGTTGAAACAGCCTCACAAACATGGAGATATCTAAAAAATAGAGTCACCTCTCGCCTTTACACTTTTGCTCAGGTTCAACCCTCTTTATAATTGCGTTTTTGAGTCAACGAAGTGAAAGTGCTAGTTGCTTCCGATGATATGGCATGTTTTAAAAGTGCAATCACCACCTTGTTCTTTAATTTAGGGCCACTGTTCCAGGGAAGAGAGAGAACAAGTGCAGTAAAACAAACACATCTATGCCCCACCAAGATTCAAAAGCAGATCCATCTTGGACTAACGGGCAAAAGCTAGCGTCTAGACCACTTCGCCATCGGGCGGTGCACCACCTCGTTCGTTTGCCATCACTAATCAACGTGCTTACGTTGGCTTTCTGTGGGTCCGAGACACTGGGTGTACGCCTTACACTCGCTTCTGCGAGCATCTATGAAGGCCTCAATCCCGTCTCAACTGAGTTGAAGATTAAATCCATAGGACGGCAACTTATGAAACTACTTAGCATCCATAGGACGGCAACGTATGAAACTACTTAGCATCCATAGGACGGTAACTTATGAAACTACTTAGCATCCATAGGACGGCAACTTATGAAACTACTTAGCATCCATAGGACGGCAACTTATGAAACTACTTAGCATCCATAGGACGGCAACTTATGAAACTACTTAGCATCCATAGGACGGCAAAATATGAAACTACAACGTGACACCCATCTTACGTTGAGGACTTTACTCCAAATAGGGACAAAGATGAATGATTTAGTTCCTCTGAAGATTCGTTACAACACCCCGGTATTTCCAAGACGACCAGCGCATTATACGGAACAATACCTTTCTGGAAAGACGTGGCTTCTGGTTGTCCTGATGCTCTGCGTGTCACACTATTGTTTGGAAACCCAGAATATCACTAAACAAAAAGTTCTCATTTTTGTGTTACGTCGTGGATTCGGGAAATATTTTTAGTAGGGAAAAACCCTTGCCTGAAAATCATCCATTGAAACACTTCCATGAACTATCTCCAAGATTACCGAATTATCCGAAACATGTGGCAAAACTCCACCTTTAGATTCTACTCTCCCGCAGACGTTTCCGACTACTAGACAATATAGCATGTCAGTTTACTTTTTCGGCTTCTTCGTCTGACATGTTCTTCAATATATGTTCTTCGTAGGAAGTCTTTTTTTTTTTTTTGATTAAAGGTTTAACGACCACCATGAGCAACTCAATGGGCTATAAGCAATCGCCCGTCCCTAATTTAGGGTACCTGGTTCCAGGGAAGGGAGAGAGCCAGTGCCGTAAGACAAACACAACATCCATGCCTCACCGGGATTCAAACCCGGACCCCTTTCGGACGAATGATCAGAGGCCATCGCTTAGACCACTGCGCCACCGGGGCGGCCAGGAAGTCTTCATTACTACGTTATCGTCTTATGATGTCTGCTGCCTGTTTTTATTGGCAGATGTCGCTCATGTGCCTGTGTCCTTAATTCCCACCACTTCTTCTCAGCCATTGTATTGGCATCACTCACCAAACTTGCAATTCTCCTCGTGAGGTGTACTTAAACTGGATATTTCTTCACGAGGAATTAGCTCTAAGAACAATTTACACCATTTTACCCATCTGGCAATCCCAAATTTCCAGCTCTGCTAAGTTTTCTAGAGGACGTGGTTCATGCCTCCTTCAACTGCCAGTATTTCTTTCTGTTATTCCGAACGATGTGGCGCACATTTCGTGCAGTCTGTCATACGCCACACACAAACTTTGTATATGGTGCTTTGTGTCCAAACCACCCAGTGTATGCCGTGCACCATGAGATGTGTCACTGCACCTTTGATTTGGTTAAGTCCGAGATTCAGAAAAGTCATGTACTATCGACTCTTCGTTTCACTAAGCTGAAGGCAATTTGCAGCGTCAATTTGTTTTCCGATTACGCTCTCGACTCCAAGTAGAACTGTTCCGTAGTGTGCTATTCAACTCAGATACACAGTTGCATGAACACAGGAACCCACGCCAAGTGTTCTTCACCATAAATGACAAAATCAAACTTAAATCGAACGTATTGTGATATAATTGAATTCATTTAATTGAGAATTTTTTATTCAGCTATTCAGCTATGTAAGCCTAATGGAATTAATGAACTCAACTTGAATGTCAGTGACCTGATCACTCATGTGTAACTTCAGTATTGAATTATTATGTCCGTTATGTTATTTTGTTTGTAACCTGGTTTCAGGATATAATATATGCTGCTTTTAACCACAATCAAAATACTTGAGCTATTTATCCTTCTTGAGCACATTGTGAAAACAGGAATTTGTCGGTGACGATAACTCACTGCGTCTCCTCGCTCCGCAGTGAGTTGCTCTAACCGACTGAGTTACACCGACGGAATGTATCGCTGCAGATGTGTCGTCTTGACACGTGCTGCACCTCTGTAGTACGTCACAGTACATGAAGAGGTGCTGCAACATCTGTATGTCTGAGCCCGGATTGCAGCATTACCATGAACGTATTGCGTTCCTCGAATGTCAAGTGTCACTTTTGGGTTGTTTACAGTGCGGCTGTAGTGTTTACAGATGTCCACTGTTAAGATACGTTCTAATACATTAACTGCTGGAAAGTCCAGTTATCCCTCGTTCATTTCACTTGTGCCTGCACGTAGGTGACAGCAAGGCGGAACACGAGATTTGCACCCCTATGCGTTTCACACCCTCTCGTCTGGAATTCTGTCTTCATTATATTTGAATAAACACGTGTTTGAGATTTTAAATAGTAATATCCCTAACTTTTTAGCACTTCAGTTCCAGATTGCAGCCGCCGTACATAGAACTGGGGTATTAAAATTAGTACGTATTATGTGCATTGGGCTGTAGCAGACTCCATGAGCATCTAAAGCTATAAGGAATCGATCGTTCCTAATTACGAGGGGATGCTGAAAAGTTATCGGCCTAAACCACTTCCTGTAATTGTAGCATTTTGTCACTGCAGCCCAAAAGGATGTTCTTTTGTATTGTAAAGTGCCATTTTTGTAGACTAGTAGCTCATGTTTTGCAGATATTTGACGCCCTGTACTGAATCATGTCAATGCAAAGTGTTGAATTTTCGAATGCGGAACTCCGGGCTGTCATGAAATTCTGTTCCTGCAGAAGAAAACTGCAAAGGAAATCTATGACTGTATAACGCAAACATTAAGTGGCAAGTGCCCTTCATATTCAACTGTAAAGAAATGGTGTGCCAACTTTCATAGTGGATACTTTGAGACCGAAGATGCAGGAAGACCTGGGAGGCATTCAACAGTGACAACACCTAATTGTTGATCGTGTTCATGGCTTGATTTTGTCAGATTGGCGAATCTTGGCTAAATCAATAACTGAGACACTGGAGATATCCAGGGAACGTGTTGGGTTCATAATTCATGAGCACTTGGATATGCAGAAGATGTCAGCCAAGTGGGTGCCCAAATATTTGAACGCCGATGAGAAACGAAAACGAGTGGACACTTCCAAATCAGTTTTGCAGCATTTTGAGCGATCTAGTTATAACTTTTTTTTGCAGCGTCTCTGTTGATGAAACGTGGTTACATCACTAAGATCCAGAGACGAAACAACAGTCCCTGCAGTAGCGGCACTAGGGTTCTTCACGGCCAAATAAATTCAAGAATTAAAGGTCTGCAGGAAAGGTCATGGCAACGAGTTTTTAGGATTCGAAAGACGTTTTACTGATTGATTATCTCCAGAAGGGCCAAACAATAAATGCTGAATACTATTCCAACTTGCTGTGCCGATTAAAGGAGGCATCGAAGGGTAAAAGGCGAGGGCAACTTTGGAAAGGTGTTCTCTTTCTGCAGGACAATGCGTCGGCTCACAAGGTTGGTAAGACAATGGATGTTTTGAAGGATTTGGGGTTTAAGTGCATAGACCATCCACCCTACTCACCAGACCTTGCTCCATCGGACACATTTCTGTTCCCAAACCTTAAAAAACTTTGAAAGGGAAGCATGTTTCGAATGATTCGGAGGTGATATCAGCCGCAGAGCAGTATTTGAGTGATCAGACTTCAGATTTTTTTTTTTGGAAGGGTTAAAGAAACTCCAGAAATGCTGTACCAAGTGTATGGAACTTCGGGGTGAATATGTGGAATAGTCTGTAAGTTTTATGGGCCAATTTCCTTCTTGGTGAGGTCGAGACGTTAAGTTATCAGCATCCCCTCGTAAGACACAATGGCTCTCGGAAAAAGGAAGGACCAGCGCCGGAAGGACAAACAACACCCATATTTTACCCTGAGACTCAAACACAGACCTAATGTACGACAAACCGGAAGCCAGCTTCCTAGACAGATCTAAAGTTAAAATACAAGTACCCGGAAGTTTCATTTGTAATGACCGAAGGTAGATTTTAATCATATAATGTGAATTTCTAAGATCAGAGACGGCTAAACATTTACAGTCACTGTCAAATTTCATCGATAAAGTGACCCATGAAATTCAGCACTTGGCGTTAGCTGCTTTTTGATCTTTTGGATTTTGCCTTCCCCAGACCCTTATCCTAGCTATTTGCCTATAAGTATTAAACGTTTTGGTGCTCGTTGGCTTCTTACAGGTCTTTCTCTCCTGGAATTTCAAACAAACGTATTAAATGCATGAAAGATTCAGCGTCCAGTACGCCGAAAATGAGGAGAACTGTGGAAATCACTGTTTCAGTTTTTCACCTTTGTCAGTGCAATCAAAATTGCTGACTGAATAAAAATGCAAAGCTTTGTCTGAGCAGTGTACTTAACATTTGCAAACGCTGAGTATATACACTTCGAACTGCCATAAATTAAGCTGCTAACAACGAACTGTCTTCTCTGCTGGGAATTTCGCCTGTGGAAACGTTAAATCTGCATGATTTGGGCGTTGAAGACCCATAGAATATTTTCTCGGAAAATGGAAAAATCCTGTGCGGCAGGATTTTAGGTTATGTTTCATTGTTTCATTTATTCTGCCCACTACAACAGCGCCAATTATTAGCCAAGCATTCACGAAATATTTTTGTCAAATAACAAGAAATTTTGGGAATATTTTTTAATTCAGTTACGCTGCGTATTGACTAATGAAATGGTTTTCATCTCTACCACCCAATACTTTCCGGAAAATGTTTAACTGATGACCTGCTGTTAGCAAGTTACCTAGGGTAATTAAAGTTTCTAAAGAGCAGTTCCAGTTTTATAAAGGACCATGTTTTGGAGAACAAATTTGTTTCAAAGTTGTACGAATTTGAATTGGCTTATCGGGCGTACACTTGCAATAAGTTCTGAAAATAATTCTTTTGAGGAGAAGGAATGTCGTTTCTCACCGCTGAAAAGTACGTTTAATTATTGCTTAAAGTACTGAAAATTCGCTAAAAGCTACTTTCGGGAATGATGCAAAACTTAGACAGTTTTGTTATTTCTTGAGAGAAGCTGACGGTTGTATATGATTTGATAAAATCATTAATATTGCCTTCAAGAAATTTCAATCTTCTAACAGAACTCAAATAACAAGTTATTGTTACATGTGTTTTCTATCACCAAAATATCAATGTAGCCGCGATTTAAAAAAATAGAATATACATGCTGTCCGTGCGAGGACTTGGAAGTAGCATACTATCTAAACAGTACTAATAATCCCATGAATAATTAATGCACTTCACACAAGGTGATCATAACTTTTCCAACTATCCAAGCATTTTTCATCGGACTTCAAATTCAATCGCAAAGCCATTTTTTTTTGTAAGCACTTCTAAAGCCCAAATCTAAAGTTTGCAGCTCAAGAGAAATATGAATCATTCTTTCTTTTCTTAACTCTATATTCAATAATATACTGATTTTTTTTTATTGGAGATTTAACGACCACCGTGAGCAACTCAATGGGCTATAAGCAGTCGCCCGTCCCTAATTTAGGGTCACTGGTTCCAGGGAAGGGAGGGAGCCAGTGCCGTAAGACAAACACAACATCCATGCCTTACCGGGATTCGAACCCGGACCCCGTTCGGATGAATGATCAGAGGCCATCGCTTAGACCATTGCGCCACCGGGGCGGCAATAATATACTGATTACAACTAAAAGTCATGTTCGGTTCGATTCGTTGTTCCACAGAAATATGCACATATAGAAATGAACTTAGTTCAGATTTATTTGAAAAAAATGAATCAATTAAACCTCTTATAACGAAGTAAATTTCTCCGTCATTTTTGTCCACGCCGGGGATCGAACCCGAGTCCCCTCATTCCGGAATAAGTCACTCTACCAATTGAGCTACGCGGACATTCGTTCTCGCTGCTATCTGCCTTTATGTCGTTTGCGTCCTGCGGGGCAGACACGTCACATCCCGCCCTAAAGAGGGCCGGGGCATGGCGCACGGGTCAGCCATGACCATGAATCGTCGCAGGCAGCCAGCCGCTGTAGAAAGTGCACTTGAGAACTCCCAGTCAATCTGGTGTGTGGAATGCAACATCACACTTTGTTATTTTTCGAAGAGCTGGAGAAGAGATTCTCTGATTTTTCTTATCTCGCGGTGTGGAAAGAACATCACACCAATGCGAGATTTTTAAACGGCCAGGTCATCCGGAAAGTTCGGGCGCCATTATAACGAAGTAAATTTCTCCGTCATTTTTGTCCACGCCGGGGATCGAACCTGAGTCCCATTATTCCGGAATAAGTGACTCTACCAATTGAGCTATGCGGACGTTCGTTCTCGCTACTACCTGCCTTTATGTCGTTTGCGTCCTGCGGGGCAGGCACGTCACACTCTATGAAACGCACTGTTGTTGAAGGAAGGGAAGCGCGAGCGTCTGTCTCTCGCGAGGCTGGTTCTGGGTGAAATTCGGGTGAAAATCATAGATATTGTGCTTATCTCGTGCATTTCGCACAGCAAAAAGAATCAACTCTGCTGCTGTGCTTAACCAGGATACAACTAAGTGATCTTTCACAATTCGCCGAAGGCTTGGTGTGTTATGCCTTGGTTGCTGTGGTACGCACTGGGACCTGCATGGATTTCAAGGTACACGAACTGAACAAGATAAAATAACTTCCAAGAAAATGATGGCTTACTAAACACCTCTTTAGATGCAACATTATAGAACTGTAAAACTAGGATTTCTAAAGAAAAACTGAATCATGGTCTTAAAGAAATTTGGATAAGTTCTTAAATGCCGGCACCACACCAATTTTATGCTTTAATTCTAATTATAAGATGTTAATTTCACTTTTATATAAAAAAAACGTTACTGACGTATGAGTAAGAATATCAAAAACATTATGAGAAATAATTATTATTTTAATATATATGGCGTGCAGTGCTCTCCGTTTAACGGTTTTAGGTATCACACTGCTCCTAGTAATTGGAAATGATGAAAAAACCAACTGGTATTCATGCTCAGTAAATATAAACATCCGTAACACATTCTCGGTCAGTGTAAATAACTATGCCAGCTAAAACAATTGCGTCGTCTGGGAAAGTAACATAATCATGTACCTTTTGATTTCCCTCCGAAGAAGGGATGTTGAGTTTAATCATAGTTTCAAAGCTAAGTATCAGGTCGTTCCGGAAATAAGCGAGCACATTCAACTGACCATACTTCCTGTAACAGAAAAGCAATGCTCACAAAATTTGAAGGTAATTATTAATAATTCCCCTTATTATCAATAATACGTTTCCAAACTATGGGCAGTTCACGAACACCATTAAAAAGTACCATTGTCATTAAAGTCTGTGGAAAATGTCTGTTTTTCGGAGATCCAAATCCTGTTTGTTGTAGGGAGTACCTGCCATCTTCCTTTTCAAACGGCCAAAACAGTCGACAACACAGGGTTTTACTACCGGTGAATACGGTGGGTTCGGCAGCTCCACCCAACAGTTCTGTTCAATAAACAGCCGAACTGTCCCGACCTTGTGCGGCCGTGCGTTGTCGTTTACGACGACAGGTCGCTGTACATCAGTGGTCTCAAACCCCTGGAAGGGCCATTTTCCAGTTTCGAAGGAAATTAGGGGGCAGCATGAATATTAATAAATTTCTTATGAATAAATATTAAATTCACAAAACTACACCGGTGGCTTGGCACTAGAGTAGAATATTATTTCTAATTATCGGTAAATAGTAAAAACAAATGTTTCATCAATCACTGAAAACGATCACTTTTACCTAACAATTAATTTCACTTAAATCTTAAAACAATCACATTTTACCAGCTGAATACGGTACACAAAATATTTAATTTTCTGACCAGAAACTTGGGCTTGCTTTTCTGTCACTAACTTATCGATATTTGGAATAATGTTCTTTGAATATGCTACTTTTAAAAGAGAGCATAAGTGACTGTCACTCCACCTATTCCTTTCAATACATTTTACTGGGTTTATTCTTGGAAACAACTGTTTACATGAGTATGTTATTCCAAACATAGACAGAACCCCTGCAGCTAGTTTATGAATGTTTTTTTCTTTTGTAAAACAACCATTTGTAAAAGGCTTAGAATTTTCTGCTCTCATTTTTGATAAGATATAGCTTACCTTGACATTATCTATTTTTTTATTAATAATTCTCTAAAACACATTTTATTGCGAACTTAAATCCGTTTTCAGTTTCTTCAGTTTGTCCTCTCGAAGATGCACTTGTAGTGAATCATACTTCTCCACATGCACAGTTTGAAAATGGCGTGGTAATTTGTACTCTTTTGGAACCGCTAACACTTGCTTCTAATTAACGTACAATACACGATTATTACTTTTACAACGAGAGTACGGTAACTTCCACTTCTTGTTAAATACTCTATGTTCATCTTCAATGGATCGTTTTCTACTCTAATTTGGTTTAGAAACAGACATGGCAAAAAATAAAATCACACAAATCAACTTCAGTAGAAAAACTGCGTGTGAAGCAACCGATGCAGCCGGACGAAACTAGCGACCAGCTGAGTTGGAGAGAGCGTTTCAAGGTCGATCAGTTTTGCCAACGCTTGATATGAGTTCTGCGCAAATAATATTCCCTTTTCATACGACGTCCCTTCCGTATAGCAACACGGCGGGCAACCCTCTTGGACTCGTAAAGAGTACGTCGGGGGAAGACACCTGTATCGTTTTCGCATTCCTTTCGACGTAACAATGCGCATGCTTAATACAGTTATACATGTATTCTTCGTAAATAAACTTGTTACTTATAAAAAGGATGGTCTTGCTAAGAATTACTGTGTTTATATTACCGTATATTTAATATATTATAATATACTTGAAAAAAGGGTGATTTAATTTTATTTTGTAACCATTCATGCGGGCTGCAAAACAGGTAGCGCCGGACCTCGAGTTTAAGACCACTGCTGTACATGATGTCTAAGTGCCCATGCTGGGATATGCACTTCTAGATATGACTTACACCGCTGCTCGGATGTCCTGGTGATGTTCACATATTATGTCTTTCAAAAAGCAATACCGCGAGCATCCATATAAACTACTAGGAAAATTTACGCTCTTGTAGCTCTGCCTGGGGTGAAGATACCCCAGAAGTACTGGGTTGACTCCCAGAAAACCTGTGACTAACGTCGTCGCCTGGGTGCGTAAGGTTTCACCCAAAGTTTGTCTAAGCAGAGGAATCTTGTGAGCACCCTACCATTACGACCAGACCACTATAACGAAGTAAATTCCTCCGTCATTTTTAGCCCACGCCGGGCTCGAACCCGGGTCCCCTCATTCCGGAATAAGTCACTCTACCAATTGAGCTACGCGGACGTTCGTTCTGACTGCTATCTGCCTTTATGTCGTGTGCGTCCTGCTGGCAGGTACGTCACACCACGCAAGGTTACTCTGTGCAATTTCGTTGCGAAATTCCTTTTGTGTCATGGTTAGTGCGTGCGTTAACCACATCGCTAGTTTGGTCAGTAAGCCTAAGTCTTCCGTCAGCACAATATAAACCGTTGTGTGATGGATAGCCAGTTGTGTCGAAAGGACATTGACACTCACCCTACAAGAGTAGTGTAAGGCGTCTTGGACGTGTTTTTTGGTTTCTTGTCTGGAAGTCAGAAATAAGTCTACCTCATCTGAGAGCATCTTTGGGTGATGTCCTACCTTCCTTGTATCCTTGCATCCGATTGTTCACGGCCGTTTTCTTAAGGATATTTTGGCCGACTGCTGTACGTAGAAGACTTTGTGCCACGCCCTCCGAACATTGCAATAAAACATAAAACTTCAGAAAAAACACGTTGTTCTTTCACTGTCACTGATCGTCTCAGCTACTTCATCGTTATTACAACTTCCTCTAGCAGATCGGTAGGCCCGAACTGAGCCAGAGTTACGAACTACCCAACGGCCAAGCAACTCCTTTTTTTCCATGCAACCATAAGAAAAAAATTTTGCGTTTTCTTGTAAATGTAATGAAACTGATACGGATTTAGGAAGCAAAAGCCAGATGTGGCATAAAGCATAACGCCCAGGAGATCGAGAATGTTAAATTCAGAAGCTACTTCGTAAACCATCAAGTTAAAGAAAATAACTATCACGGTTTACTTCTATTAGGTGCATGAAGCACAAAAAGATGTATTTAATATCAAACATCATTTGTTAATGATTGCCTAGCGAAACAGAACATTATGGCTATACTTCACTTTGGAAAAAAAAACTTTGCACATTAAGCGTTGAGTATTGAGTTTTAAATTGTGCATATAAAATAGCTTCACTAAAACGCGCAAGAAACATGTTTTATTATTTCACGAAAACCTCACCCATCAGCTACCTCGAACTTCGATTATTTTAGAAAACAGAATGACAAGAATTAATGAAGGTCTGTAAAATTTACATTCAGTTTCGATTTTCTCTCTTCTTCTTTCATACTGATTATTTCTTTCCTCCAATCTTGTTGCTTTTCAACATCCACGATGATGATGGTGTGGAAATTTTTGTCCTTCCTTTAGGTTGGAGGGCGAAAACAAATGAAGATCAAAAATAAAAGGAAAAAGAATATATATGTAAAACGAAGCAAGAAATGAAGAAAAAAAGAGCTTGTTCTTATAATGAGATGCAGACTGTGGAAAGCGTTTGGTGCACTTGAACAATGCGGAGACTCCTGGCTAATCATCCGCGCTCGGCCGCTCGATGCTAAACTGCAAGCGGCTTCCCCGTGCGCAGACCGTGACCACACACAATAACCGGCACACCAAAGAGCGACTTCATTAATATTACTGACAGATTTGACAGCCGCCGTCTCGTTATTTCAAGATTAATAAAACATTAAAAACGAATTTCTTTATAACGCATATTTTTTACTCCACGCACAAAGCTGCATTTTTTGTGAATCTATCATATGCGTTCATACAACAGAAATGAACGCATCCAAATGGCTCGCAATTTTCATTATCGTTCTTTCATGCTAGATATTGATCCGCAATATTTCTGAATTCATTAAAGGTATTTACCTTTTTTGTAACTCATTTATATGCATTTAAATGTAGGAGCACTGCCAGTTATAATTTCTTCGTAGAATACCACGAAACACAGCCCTATATATTATTTCAATAAAGTGGAAAATTATGAATTCTACTGCATGAAGACTGGTGCAAACATTTATTTATTAATTTTTAGTTATTTATCATTTAATTTTGCCTAGTGAATATCGAAGAGCGGTAAACGGTTGAATCTAAAATTCACTGCTAGGTTCTCATTTGATATTTGGCTGGAAATTGAAAAACATTGCACATAATAGCTCCAAAAATTTGTGCTCAATGCCGGAACATTTCCTTGTTTACTTTCTGTTATACATTTTGAGAAGAAAGGGATTACAAAAACCGCTCTACGATACTGTTTTTTTTTAAATTTATTGCTTAACAACCGCCGTGAGCAACTCAATAGGCTATAAGTAGTCGCCTATCCCTAATTTAGGGCCACTGGGTTCAGGAAAGGGAGAGAGAGCCAGCGCCGTAAGACAAACACAACATCCATGTCTCATGAGATTCGAACCTGGGCCCACCACGGACGAATAATCAGAAGTCATCGCTTAGACCACTGCGCCACCTGTGCGGATCTACGATACTTAAAAGCTTAACTAGTCGGCAAGCGGGTGGTTGTGTCTATTCGGTAGCTTTTATGACTCAGTGATGATTCGCGAAGAAGAAAGACCAACCAGTTTCTGGTTTAGGGTTGCTGGTTTCGGGGACGCGAGTAAAACAGAACCAAGAGGATAATAAGATAGCTTTACTAGTATTAGTCCCTGTGTTGTCACATGAAGCTAAAACCCATATTACTAAAACGGATTCATATTATTTTCTAGTCCATGGAGTTGAGTAACATTGACTCACATCAAAAACCCCTTTGCTTTGTTACAAGCATATATTCCACACGTCACCTCCAGGACGTAGGGAATACACATTATTTACAAATTTCCAAAACTAGATACAGTTGAGATCCTTTAAAACTTACATTTACACTTGAAAAAAAAAACACCCTCAGGTACTTACATTAGTTTCAAACCTTTTTATTCTAAACAAACCGTACAACCACGTGGTTGCACTCAAGACACTCACGCTCATTACCTAAATGAAAGACTCGGGTGTAAAACATGGTAACCAACACTTCTGTCGTTGTGAGATACGTAGATTACAAGTAGTAAAAATATAAAGGTTTGCACTTATCATAGATTGAAAGTTGTATAGTGGTGCCATATGTTGACATAAATGTATAATAAATACTCTAAAATGCTCAGATTACCACCACAGTTGTTTCTCGTATGCAACTTATTTTTTGTACAAACTGTTGGTTACCATGGTATGCGCCCGAACCCTCCAAATATCAGAAACATTTAAAACACTATGTATTTTCAACATTAAATGCTGAGAGATAAAGTTATTACGTATAAAAATACAGAAAACATTAAATTTAATCACAGCTAGTAAATCTTTTAACTTCTTGTAGTTAGTTAACGTTTTAAGTACGTTTAAATAGTTTTCGAGTTGTAAAGTGCCAAATTTTGTATCTTAAAACGTACTGTATTCAATCTGACAGAACTTCACGAGTCTGTTCATTAAATCACATCAGAGAAACTGTATACTGGATAAGAATAGTGCCCATAAGGGTGAGATAGTACTGTATTTAATATTAGTGGTGCGTCTGCCCTACAAAGCTGGCTCTGAATATTTCGGAAGCAAACGGTTCCAAATTAGGAACGGGCTACTCCTTATACAACCTTTCATGCGCATTGGGATCGTTAAACCCCCAAACAATAAGCCATTAAATATAAACAATTAAAGTAGAACTTCGGTTATAGAGTTTTCTAAGGGACGCCTTAAAATACATATAAAATACATTTCAAAATGTTAAATACTACTGCAAAATGTATGTGTGCCTTGAAGGAAAACATGATATTTCTGAATAATGATTTATTTAAAGTCGGAATGGCGACGACAGAAAAAAATGCATTACAAATTACAAGATACTTTAGCGCATTGCATTGGTAAACATTATGAGAATCAAACTTCACTTTCGACAGCTCTGTCTGTCCATAAAAATATTCATTCTAGATGAAGTCAGATCCTCACAACTAAGAATCTGAGACCAGTGCTTAAATGCGCAACACATGAAGTAACAGGTTTCTTTCCAGGCGGATTCTGGGTACTTCATTTCATTCCAGATAATGAATGTTTATGATATATTTAGTATTATATTCTACCACGCCACACAATGGTGGAGCCGCATAATTAGGTCTCAAAAATTTATTAATTTTTAAATAGTGCATATGTGCGTAAAACGTGAACATAATTTTTCATCCATACCGAAAATAAACAGAACACCATTTTTTACGCTTACCAACCGAAAGTTCAAGAAGCGTATATCCTGTCCGTCTATGTCTGCACGATATCTCGCGTGAAAATGGTTCGATTTCGATGAACTTTTAGTATGTGGTAGTCGACAACCTGGGAACGAACCCTATTGAAAATGGACGAAATGGAGTCAAAGATCAGGACATAGGAGCGGGATCCATTTCATCACCCTTATGCGTTATAACTTACGTAAAAAAGTCTTCGATTGCGACAAAACTTTATCATGTTGTTCCGGAAGTATACTGAACCGGTTCTGTTTAATATAATCGAAATGGGGTCAAAGATCACGGCACAGGAGCGAGATTTATTCCACAGCCATTAACCTCATAGCTTGAGTACTGATTTCTGGTATGGTGGAAAGCGTATCATAATCAATGCATTGCATGATTTTACTAACTTTTTTAAATAGTGCATATGTATGTGAGATGAACGTTCGCCTTTGGCTGCACCAAGGAGCAACACTCTTTCGATTTTCCCAAAGTTATAACATAACTGTTTAGATATAAAATAATCAAGGAACCGAGTATTTTTGATAATCTGAGATTCAAAACTTAACGTATAATCGCAAAAAGGGTATAAATGATTTGCGTATTAACGAATTGAAAAAGCAATAGCAGCTGCAGGAAACATTTTAGTTAAATCTCCTTTTTTTGCCTGTATTCATAAATTTTCGTACCTTTTATCACTGTGGTAACTTTTGAGACCAACCTGGAGGCATTGTTCCGGTTCTCTAGATAAATATCTAATCATATATGTCACAGACTGAAGAAGTAAAAACTCTGCAAATGACAGAAAACACGCACACACATACAAAACACACAGCAATTCTGATATTATCTGTTCCTTCACCTTTGACATATTGCCAGTGCTGCCACATTAATAGAAACGTTTAAATAAAACATGTCGTTAAGTTCTAAAAGTCAAATCTAGAGATAAGCAAAATTTATATAAGAGATAGCATCACACAACCACGGAAGGTTAAACAAATACGTACTATGTGTCATGGACTTAGAAATAAGCACTTTCTGACGATATAGCCAAATGTGTGCTGCTTGTATATCTTATTCTCTGTGGAAGTGCATGCCGGCAAGCATGCTCACTCTGTCCAAAACTTAAGAATGAGATACAGTTTGACCAGTCAAATTCGGAAAAAAACGGGTTTTCAGCTTTAAGTGATATCGATGATAACAGAAACAGTAAAATGAAACGAATGACATAGAAAATCATGAATAGTATGTAGCAGACATTGACGCAGAACAAAATGTTACGAAGGAGGTACAGGCTCACCTCTCGTCCAGTGATACTCTTCCATCAGTATCGCATAAACAGACTGCAGGACGAAGTCCCCGATAAGGGATATGCCCACCCCGTACCACAAAGTATATATGGAAAGCGTGTGTCATGCTTAAACCAAGTGGCTTAGGAGCCCTTTGGATAAATAGTACCATTGCTGTTGGAGAGTCATGATAAGTGCTGGAATGGTTTCTGGATAAGGATTCCTTTGCTCAACTCGGCACTCGGAGCTTCCCATGTATGTTCGATTGGATTGAGAACAGTGGAACGCATCGACCATTTCATCCGATAAAGATATCCTCACTAGCCAATACTTCGTCCACAGCTGCTGTGCGGAGAGGATGGCAACTATAAAAATGAAATCTGCGCATACAACACCACGGAATACACGAATGTTGCGAAGAATCACATCATTACAGTACCGCCGCCTTGTAATTGACCCTTGATCCATCCCCAGCAGTTTCGTAAGTCCATTGACTATGATACGGGCCCATACTTGGACGCCACGACAGCCATGTCTACATCGTTCAACGACGTTCCAGGCATAATATGCTCTCCCAACTTCCTTCAAGATCAGTTGCCAATTAGAACCAGACAAAAGACTAAAGCGGCTCTCATCTGTGAGAATTACCTCGTTCCATTGATCTAAAAACTGTCAGTGACAGACATAAATCTCATATGGTGGGTTGCATTATGCGGTCTGCATAATTGTAGGCAGCGTGTAGGTTTCCGGGCATATGATCCTTTTGCATTCAGAGGTCTTGACCCGGCTTAGAGTGAAATTCGCACAAATGTAATTGCTTGGAGACGATTAACCAACTAGACCACAGCACGTTTCCAACTCCGTTTTGCCATTATGCCCAAGTACCTGTAAGCCCTCTGGCTAGTATAGCGGGGGCGACCTTCAGTAAAACATCTGGAAGCGGATCTGTGCCTCCTGAACGCTGACCAAAGCCGCGACATTATGCTGTGTGATGATTAATCAAACTTCGGCTCTGGTAAAATCATCTATTATGATGTCTGTCAGACCTCGTTTTGCTACCTCAGACATGAATTTTCTGTCTCCGCCGTTGAAACACACGAAAAACGGAATGGACCACATGAGATATGACTCGACAATTTGCTTATACCCACGGCAACTGTCACGTGCTCGTAGAAAATTTGAATATGTGTTGGGCACCATGGAATATTTTCATGCGTCACGTCGCACACGAGTGCATATTTTAGTAAGCTCTTTTATTAACATGACGCTGTGTAATCATCAGATTTATTATTTGTCTTGAAGTTTTGGACCACATTGCATATTCATACAGTTACTTATGTAAATGCGTCAGAATAGACTGTTTCTTGCATATCAACATGCAGCCGCGGTTGATGCTCTTACGATAGGGGACTGAATAAATGCTGGAATGTTGTGAAAACCCATTTATTTTGCAGTACATCCCTCCCGATCCACTAGTTTTCGTAATCCGCTTAAATAAATGTGAGATTTTGTTTTAAAATATTTGTTCACTGCATCCATCATAGTACAGTCACTGTCAAATTTCTGCACTTTCAAATCCACAATATACTGACGTCTCTCATAGGAGATGCTGAATGTTTTCTGAATGTGCTACAGTGTTCTCTTATGGCCTTGCATGAGGAGGTCATAAATAACACCAACTTTTTGCAAATTTTGACATGGTAGCCAGACCTTCACTGCGAGGTGCATCTTCAACATTTTCTCTTCCATGCTTAAGTTCTCCAACACAGTTTTTGACAGTGGCTCGTGAACGTTTAGTGCATGTCCTCACAAGTTTCGTTTAGGAATATTCCCTTTAAATGGAGGGGCTTGATGACTTGAAGTTTAGTTTTCTCCAGTTGTCATCTTCATTGACCTTCCTCACTTTAGCGTCCCTTGTAAAGGGAAAGAAAATTGTTACAAACTTGAAATTTTCTAGGAACACACAGAACATATCAGAGTTAAATAGATAATACGTCTCAGGTTTGGATGTACTCCTGTAAACTGATACGAAAATACCTTCGAAATTTTTGAATCACGGATAGTTGTTGAGTTGATTCCACGCTATATTTGGTTAAGGCACTGGAGTGTCATTACTAATGCGATATGGAAAAGTTATTATACGAACTTAGATGAGTTGCTTACTTGACCGGATGAATGTGCATAACCAACAGATTCCCAGACTTGGGGAATAAAATGCCATATTATATAATTTAGTGCTGCGCGACTACCGATTGTTCCAGTATTATTGAAACAGCTTCAAAATTTTATTTGAACTATTACAGATATCTACTAACAGTTTACAAAGTGATCTAAAGCAGAAATGGAAGTACTACCGAATTCCGATGGGAAAAACCTTTCGTATCTCTCACGTATAATCTGTATTCCAATGCCAGCCAAAATCTTTCAGTCATAGCAGGGGTGACGATTGTGAAGAAACCCAACATTCATCGTCATAATGGTTCTTAAGAGATTTTCTTTGATAAACCACCCTAGGGAAAAAGTATAAAGCTACGATTTTCTCGGAAAAAACGTTGTAATATATTCCTAGGTTTTAAATTTTCAGTTCAAGGTTTCCTTCGCAATTTGACTCTAATGATAGGATGTTCCATTTTGTTGGGTTAGTTTGCAACTCTGCCATTTGTGGAACTGTATAGTTATCCAGCTTACAAAAGTAAGAGCGTTATTTATCGTTGTTTCAAAAAAGAAGAATGGACTAATGATTTCGCCATGGAGAAAGTCAGTCTAAACATTAGTTTCAAGGCTGGATCTCGGTACCGAAAGTTCTGCATCTAGATTTTAAGCAGTAGCATCGCTACTGCTTAAAACCCAAATGCAGAACTTTTGATATCGAGATCCAGCCGATATCGAAAGTGATTGCGATATCGTAGCTATGCTGGTACTGCTTAATTTGGGTTTTAAGCAGCACCAGCATCGCTACTACTTAAACCCAATTCAAAGCTGGAGGTGCTTTTCAGAAACCAGGTGTCTTACACGAACGGAAACCGAATTGCTGTGTTTAGCACAATTTTCACTCGACACTTGTGTTTCATGTAAATTTAACTATTTCACTCGCAACAGCTAGATGGGAGTATCCGCACCAGGCGAAACCCATGGCCTTAAAGAACTGTTACCATATCTTTTAACTTATCTTTTCGTTTTATTATTTTGTGCAGCTGTGCAGATATTTGTGAATTTGAATTTGTAACCTGATAAGGAATATCAGCTTTCAACTTGAAAGAGCAGCTGTGGTAGTCAGCAAGTGTATACTTTTCGCCCTTCATTACCTATCTAATTAATATTGAGCAGTGGTAGCGAGCAAATGATATGGTAACCTACTGGCACTCTCTTCTACTAGGCTTTCGGGACACTCGGATGCATTGTTAACTGCCATGGGTAAGAGTTTCTCCGTTTTTGTTTACGACGCTCTATAAATGCCCAGCTTAAATGCATATTTCAGACTTCAGAGGTACCTAGATGATCGCGACACTCCATAATTTATTGATTTGTCTTTGACAAAATACTTTACTTTTACTCCGCTCGATGCGATAATTATGGAGGGAAATAAATATTTCGGCTCGGCTAGATTTGTGAAATCCGAAAAACACATGAAAAGCGGCACACGGTATTTCAATAAATTTCAGTGAATGCTGTTATAACGAGTAAAGGGAAAGTTGAATGGAGTTGTGAGAAATGGTTGCTGATGTAGGTGCATGTTGTAAGCGACAAAAATGCAGTAAAAAACGACCAATACCAAATTGTTCTAGCCGAGAGAGCCGTTGCTGCTTTGCATCGCCACCGTATTTGACTGATCTGGCTTAGGCTGAATATTTTTTGTTTCCCCGACTGAAATGAGCGCTAAAATAAAAGGGATTTGAGGATATTTAGGGTATTTAGACGAACGTTACTACCCAGATGTAGTCGATCACGAAGGAGGACGTTTCCCATAGTTTCGAACAGTTATACGAGAGATGCCATGAGTGTATTGTATCCGAGGGGTTATTATTTTAAAGGTCAATAAAGTAAGTTTTCTTAAATATTGCCTGTTGTTCATTTTTCCCAGGCTGTCACCGAACGTTATTGACACTTTCTATGTAGCCATTGTATTTTCCTGAAATAAAAGATTTCTGCACTCCATATGCTTTGTAAATCTTTCAGTATTTTAAAGTGTCCTAAATATTGGACTAAAACAGGCTCTGTTCGCTGGGCACAACTTTCCCCACTCGTAGCATCTCTCCTGGCTTTCAGATTTCCAAACTCGATAATTTTGTCGATTAACTGTGTATTCTTCGTTCCATCGTCTGAAAGAAGATGTTGTAGCAACTGAATCTCCTAGGGCTGCAGATGCTGACGATTGTATAGGACTTGATGAGTTGCGCTTGGTGCATCTTGTAGTTCTACGCTATTACTCGGTTTGGATTAACGGTCACTCCAGTGCTTTTCTTATGTAACACACATCTAGTTTGTGCACAAATTTGTGCATAGTCTGCTGTTTCACGGACACTGATTTCAAACTTCGTAATGATTCTGGAGGGATTTCAAGAGTGTGCTTTGCAGAGAACAGGAGACGCCTGCCTATTCTCTGCAATTCGAAACATGCGGGTCACTGTTTTTTTCATGAAGGCTAATTATTGCAATCACCGAACATCTGTGTCGCCAACACAAGGTGGCGACACGGATATTTATGATCGCTAGAAACAAGTGCCTGTGATCACTCGGACACCGTGGCGCCTGACTCATTCATCTTAAAGATGATTTACACATAGCCAAATCCGTAGCTATACAGGGTGATAGTAAACGCCTTCAACAAAACAAGAGGGGTGATAGTACTCATCAAGATTAACAATATTTGCAATAAAACCTTGGGCCGCATTCCATTCCTAGTGCCAGAAAAGAGTAACGTTACATATCCACGTTGAGCCTTCAACAGTGAAAACAAAGAGACATACCTAATTTATGAGTTGCACAATTCCAATCGCATCAGAGAAAGACTCAAAGGAGCTGCTCAAACTGGCGACCCCAAGAGAGTCGTTGCACAGCCCACACCGGCGAATGAAGGACTGTCGCACCCTCTCGTGGACTTCCGGTGGGGTGTTGATCTTGTCCGCAGCAACAGCGATTCACGCTACGAGATCTTCCAGGGTGTCCATAGGTGTCGCGTACACCAATGTTTTCATGTGCCCCCAGAAAAAAAAGTCCAGTGGAATAACGTTCGGGGAGCGTGGAGGCCAAGCCACAGGTCCGGCGTGTCCAATCCACCGCCCGGGATATGTCGCATTTAGAAAGTATCGGACCTCGGTGGCAAAGTGTGCTGGGGCCCCATCATGCATAAAACACATGTCCCTCCCTGTGGTGAGCGGAACATCCTGGAACAGACCGAGAAGCACTTGCTCCAGGAACGCACGGCACGCTACGCCCGTCAGACGTATACGTCAATTCTCATGTGATGTTCGCACGGTAATATCGCTCAACGGGTTCGGCTGCGTTTTTAAATGTTTGCTCCTCATCGTCTACGCACGTGTTCAGCGCACCTGATTTGCATATTGTGCTTCTCAAGCACTGGTTGGAACTCCGTGTGCCTGCTGTACGTTTTTCTAACGTGCTCTTTTCTGACACTAGGAGTGGAATGCATCCCAAGATTCCACTGCAAATATTGTTCGTCTTGATAAGTACTATCCCCTCTCTTGTTTTGTTGAAGGAGTTTACAATCACTCTCTAGTGTATGTAACAAAGGAGAAATACAAGAAACTGTATAAATGGCCACCAGAAGACAAAAAACTACGCAAAACGATAACCACCAGTTCATAAAAGGTTTTACAGATCCAGCTGGAGATCAAAAGACCAAAGGTTAATTTTATCATCTAATTTATCTTCATTCAGCAGATTACAGTGGTATTTTAAAAAACAACTTAGAATAGTTGCATTTTTCTGTCAAGAAACTTGCAAACGACAAGAAAATAATTAGGGTTTAAGATGAATGCAGCGAACACAGAACTGAGGCTCGGTAAGAGGGAAACCTAGGCAGATCGATGAAGTAAAAATGAAGGTGTTTGATATGTGCATCTACCTCAAGGCATAAAATGTTAATTCAGAGCAGCTTCTTGATGAAATTTCGTTTTGTTCAGCATGACTGGAGGGCACTTGTAGGAAATAAAAATGATAATGGATTGCCTCAAACAGAGTATTCTGCTTCAACGCATTTTGTTCGTTTTCATTTCTGTATCACATGAAAGTTAGACGAAAAAATGTACACTAATGACATACAGTCTGAAGAGACACCGAGAGATACGTGATAAGCGTAACCAGTTAAGACAAAAAAAGAAATATGCAATTATCATTGCGATTCTATCTAGGCATCATCATCATCAACCATTATCAGTCCACTGCTGGATACAGGTTTCCCCAGGTCATTTCTACAATTCTGTCTTTATCCACACTTTTCCGTGTCGTACCAGCCTGCTTTTGAATTTCATCCTCCGATTGTGGAAAAGAAAACGTAATTATGATACGCTTTCCAACATACCAAATATCATTACTCAAGTTATGAGGATAATGGCGGTAGAATAAATCTCGATCCTTGGCCCTGACCTTTGACCCCATTTCAATTATATTAAACATAATTAGTTTAGTATATCTCCGGAACATCATACTAAAGTTTTGTCGCAATAGAAGCTTTTTTAGACAAGTTATGAGGATAATGAAGGTGGAATAAATCTCGCTCCTGTGCCCTGACCTTTGACCTCATTTCGATGATCTTGTACAGAACCAGTTCAGTGCATCTCCGAAACAAGATGATGACGTTTTGTGGCAATCGAAGCCTTTTTACGTAAATTATGACGCATAAGCGCGATTGAATGGATCCCTTTCCTATGTCCTGACTTTTGACCCCATTTCGCCCATTTTCAATACGGTTCCTTCCCAGGTTGTCCCCTACCACTTTTGAAATTTCATCGAAATCGAACCATTTTTACGTGAGTTATCGTGCGGACGGAAGGACAGACAGACAGACGGACAAAGCTGAAGCATATACGCTTCTTCAACCTAAGGTTGGAAAGCGTAAAAAAGAGAAAAAAAAATCTTTATTAAAATATGATTGTTTTCTGAAATTGTCAAAATTAAAATTATTTTATTTTGTAGTCACAAAAAAGGGGGTTTCCTTCGAGTTTTATACACTATCTACCAACAAGAAATTGGACACCTGTGATAGCAAAGGAAAACGAAGTTTATTCACCTTCAATAGTTGGTGGAGCCTTCACGCGAGGCGATTACAGCGGCGACCCTCCGGGGCATACTCTCAACCAGGCGTTTTACGACGGCTAGCGGTATTTCCTTCCACTCGGCTTGGAGAAGACAGGTCAGTTCCTTCACTGATTTCGAACGGTGGGGGCACCCCTTAAGTCGACGCTCCAACTCGTCCCAGAGGTGCTCGATAGGGTTAAGGTCCGGGCTCTGCGTAGGCCAGTCCATTCGATTAACTCCATTGCCACCATACCAAGCCATGGTGGACCTCGCAACATGACAGGGGGCATTGTCATCCTAAAAGTAACATGGATCCACCCCGTAAAACTGCCACAACGTAGGAAGCGCATGGTCATCCAAAATGGTGCAGTAGGTCTCGGCGTTGAGTCTACCAAGAATTGCGACCAAGGGTCCCATGCCATACCAGGAGAAACACCCCATAGCATAATTCCACCGCCGGCGAACTTCACAGTTGACACAATACATTCCGGCAGTAGGCGTTCTCCAGGCAGACGCCAAACCCAGACCCTGCCATCCGAACGGTAGAGGGCGAACCTTGATTCGTCGCTCCAGTGAGCCTGTTTCCACTGTTCAACGGTTCACTTTCGACGTTCTTTGCACCACGTTAGCCGAGCAGCGCTATTGGACTTGGTGATCAAAGGCTTGTGGACGGCAGCACGTCCATGATAACCAAGCAGATGGGCTTCCTTACGGATGGTATTCATCAAAAGAACACTCCCGGATGCCTTTTTGAACTCCTCGTGGATGTGGCCCATCGATTTGGTGCGGTGCTTCCGAATTTCTCTGGTCAGAACCCGTCGGTCTCTAACTCCCAGTTTTGTGGGTCTGCCGGGTCGGGGCACATTCCGACAGTCACCTCTCATCTTCCACTTGCCAATCCCGTAGGCCACTGTCAATTTTGGGTACTTCAACTCGCTGTATATGTCACGTATGAAGCGGCCATTTCTGTGAAACCCGACGATTACACCTTTCTCGAAATCAGAGAGCTTCGAACTCCGTGGCATCTTGCATGCGACTGGTTGCGTTGTTGTTTCCCACACGATATTTAACGGCGGCGGCCGTTATGTGTATCAGGACCGCAGATATCGTCGATTGCAGGAGTGTAAAATTACTTGTTGGTAGATAGTGTAGATGTGTCGACAGTCTAATAATTATTATGGACTATTGCGTGTTGTAAATGCAAGATTTTCCGAGATAAGATTTAGTCCCCTTGTCTCGGCTAGGGTGGATCACATACAGATGGCCTCACATGTGTAACACAACACCTGATAGTGCTCATACGAGTCAGAAACTTTCCCAACATCATATGTTTTGTATTTATTAGTATGAAAAAAAAAGAATGTACATCCCTGAGATATGGCCATCCGTACAATACTTCTCAATGTAGTCACCTTGTCTGTTGAGACACTTGTCAAGCCGAGAGATCCTTACGTCGAAGCCTTGTCTATAAGAGTTTGGCGGTTGTCCATACAGCCACTGTTTCAGTGCACGCTTCTCAGCGTCATCCGGCGTGAATCGTTTCCCACGAAGGTGCTGCTTTAACCGTGGAAAGATGTGAAAATCCGACAGATTCAGATCAGGGCTGTAGGCCGGATATTGCAGATTTTCCCATTCCCAGCTTTCCAACAGATTCACTGAGTAACGGACCGTATGCGGGCGAACTTTATCATGCAAATAAAGCACGCATTGGGATGATATTTCAGATGCTTTTCGTCGATCAGCTCTCTTCAGTCTCTTCAGGGAAGCTTGATAAGCAACCGCTTTGATTCTTTTCGTGGAAGGTGTGAAATCTACCAGAAGCACACTATGCATGTCCCAGAATACGGTTGCCATGTTCTTCAAAATCCTGGTGGAGTTCTTGAATGTTTTAGCAACGGGGTACCCTGGATGCTTCCACAACATAGATTAGGCCTTTGACTCAGGAGTGTAGTGGGATATCCTCGTTTTATCTCCGGTGACAATGTGCCGTAAGAAATCGTCACGATGTTAATTGAAGCGACGCAAACGGACGAGAGAATCACCCATTTGGTTATTTTTGTTTTCCTCTGTCAGATGACTGGAAAATCACGTACTCCACACTTTTAGATAGCCCAAACGGTCACGAACAATGTCCCATACGGTGTCATGCGACAGATGGAATTTTTCTTCTAGGTGATTCAATGTCATACGGTGTCATGCGACAGATGGAATTTTTCTTCTAGGTGATTCAATGTCACACGGCGATTTTCACGTAAGCCCTCCTCAGTTGCATCGACATGATCTGCTATGTGGAAGGACGTCCGGTCCTTGGTTCATCATGGACACTCACTAACCCACCACTGAAATCACAACACCATGTTCACACCTGCTGCACTCTCATCCCATTCGGGCCGAACACAGCTTGAACTTCACGGTTAATTTCAACAGGCTGCACTCCTTTTGCTCACAAAAAGCAGAAGATTCCTCTGGCTTCTTCCTTTGTCCATTCAACCAGTACAGTAGCCATTTTAAAACCGTGTATTTCAGGAACATAATGTCTCTGGAGGTTCAAACTGCTCCCACCTAAAAGAAGATATGTCAAGTTATATGTTAGCAAAGAACATTTTCAATACATTGAATTTCAGTACTTTTGAAGTTCTTCAATAGGGAACATTCCTTTTCTGACTTCCCCTCGTGTATTGCCTTTTGAAAGACAGTAAAGTCTGTGTTTGTTCTACAACATATTTACGTAGAAGACGGGGAAAGTATTAGGTGTGCAACTTAATTCTCGGCCACAGGCACGACACGTTGACAGCAAATTATAGCAAATCGAATACGAACCTAATCAAGGAAATAATCCCCTGTCGTGTTGGATACATTTGAACCATCGGTCAGGAAGCTGCCGAATGCCACTGCGGAAAAAAGAGGGCTGTTTCCAGTTGATGAAGTCATCAATACTTGTGTGCACCTCATCGACAGAAGTAAAGTGCAGGTGATAATCCGATGGGGCGAAATCTGGAGAATACACCGTGTGGGACAAAGTTTCCCATCCCAGATCGGTGATCATGTTTAAAGTCGTTTTCGCGGTGTGAAGACGCGCGTTATCCTGAAGCAATAGGACCGACCTTCAACCCTTGCCGGTGTATGGTTTTATCGCCTCCATTGCGTCACTCACACGAATGAGTTGCTGACAATAACGCTCAGCATTGACCGTTTCACCAGGTTTGAGCAACTCGTAGTGTACGACACCGCGCTGATCCCACCATATGCACAGCAACAACTTCCTGGCATGGATATTCGGTTTGGCGGTACTGGTGGTAAGTTGACCTGGATAAACCCACGATTTGCGCCGCTCAGGATTATCGTAGAGGATCGACTTCTCATCACAGGTCAACATTTTGTGGAGGAAATCCTTCTTCTTGAATCTGGAGAGCAAGGACACAGCAACATCGTAGCGCCTAGACTTGTTTGCAGCTGTGAGTTGGTGGGGCACCCAAAGACCCTTCTTGTGAATCCGTCCAAGTTGGGGAGGCGCTTTGCAATGGCTTGCCGTGTTACTCCGAGTTCCTGGGCGAGCTCTGACTGTATCGACAGGGATCCGCATTCAACAGTTGTTCCAGTTCCTCATCGTCAACGTTCTGTGGCTGTCCCCGACATTCTTCATTACGGAGATCGAAATTTCCCTGCTTAAACCGCTGGAACCACTTCTTACACGTACTGTAGGACACAGCAGCCTCACCCAAAGTAGCACAGATCATTTGCTGGGCTTCCGCGGCACTTTGTTTTCAGCTGAAATGCGAACAGGAGGTAGAGCCTCAAATGTTGTTTTTCGAACGACATTGCTTTCACCGTCAACATTCGTCAATTCTGTCACTACAGCTGTGAGCGGTTACGGTTGCCTGGAAAGCTGGGTGAAGGCGCTGCAATCAGCCATTATCGCACACACCTATTTGCATTTGCCGATGTTCTCGGATAGCTTGCGGTTAGGTGCCGAGGATTAAGTAGCACACCTAATAATTGCGGCAGTATTTAGAGCAACATTACCTTTTCTTTTGTTTGGGAGTTTAACAAACACCGTGAGCAACTTGATAAGCTTTAAGCAATCACCCGGTTCCAACTTGGAAGGAAGGACTGGTTCCAGGTAAGATAATGAGCCAGTATCTCAAGACAAACACATCATCCATGAACATCTGGCACTCGAACCCAGGCCCACTCTGATGAAAGGTCATAAGCTAGCGCTTAATAACTGCGACACACCGGGCACCAGGAAACACTATTTCAATGAATTTACATGAAACTGAGATATCTTATACAGATTTATCCAGCGATTTGTTTTCTTGCCGTATTTTGGATATATACTTACACAAATAAATTTAACACTACGAATATTCTCTTGTGCACTTTTTGTCATAGGAAAGCTGTTTTTGATGTTTTTAAGTGTGGTTTTCAATTTCAAATTGTACGTGTAAATGTTGGCCAATCAAACAAAAAGTTATGTCAGGGAAGAACTCTCTGCTCGTCTGTACCCTTGACTTTAAGGAATTGAAATTTATAGAAATATATAATCCTCTCCTGCCAAAGGAAGCTATAAAATTGGCCGAAAGAAATTTATTGCACAAAAAAGAGTTTAAAGCTGCCCTTGCCATGAGACACTTAATACACAGAAATAAATAGAATAAGGTAATTTGAGATCAAGCAAATTTATATGAGTGAAACACGCCATTGCATTTTCGTTTTAAATACAAAAAAAAAAAAGATACTACTAGTTTTAAGAGGTTGTTTGCAAAAGTTTTAGCTGTTGTTTTTACATTTTCTGTTAAAAAGCACCTTTCGAAATTTATTACAGTATTTCTGGAGATTTCACAGGAATTTATCTAGCACAAAACTGAAAGAATATCTTCGCCAGTACACCTGCCCTTTAACAAATAAATAAATAAATAAATATTGTTTTTCAGATTAAAACTTTGAAAGTGGGAATGGACGGCTGGTGAAAGAGGAATCAAAGGAAAGTAATATGGAGTGAAGGGACAATAACAAGAGATAGAAAACATAGTGAGAGAAAGAGAGAAAAAATAGTCTTAGTGTAAAATCTCGGTACATCCTCAGATGTATCCTCTTCTTCCTTCCTTTTCTTTTCTTAGGTATCTATTTCGGTTGAATTTTTGAATCTTCCAGTGTAGCAAATATAGTTTATAGGGTAAGGAATACAGAGTGAATAACCCTTTTTGTTCTTTTTCAAAGACATTTATTTCCCCCTTTTCATTTTTGTACACATGGAAACAAGTTTTCGTTAAGAAGGCTGATAAAAAAAGTAAATGCAATTGATAATTGCTCGAACACTGAAAATATTTAAATAACATGTGTTTGTGTATGTGTATCTATATCTACACAAGTGACGAAAACTTCAACAAAAAAAGCAAATATTTTTATTTCGTTTTCCACCACCATGGAAAGAAAAGAAAAGAAAATTGTGAACTGGACACATGATTCCCCAACACAGCTAGTAACAAAAAATATAGCATGCTTTCCAAGAAAGCCACACAGGTGGTGCAGTGGTCTAACGCTAGCTTGTGACCATTCGCCCCAGATGGTTCTTGGTTCGAATCCCGGTGATAATTTAATGTCTGTGCTTCTTATACTGCACCGTGGCTCTCTCCCTTCTTTAGAACCTCCAAATTTGGAACCGGAGACTGATTTTAGGCCATCGATTTGCTCACGGTGGCCGTTAAACTCCCAAACAAAACAAAAACGCTTCTAGGTACTTGGCTGCCATCCAACCCTGGGCTAAGGAATTCAACAAAATATAATTACAAAAAAGAAAGAAATAACGTATCTAAATCTCTAATACTACTACCTATATAAGATAGATCACTGCAATCACAGGAAAACAGTGAGTTTAAAGAGGATTCCATGACTTTCTCCAGACTTTCACTTTCTTTAATATGTACAATCCATCCCTTGCTTAATCATTAAAAGAAATGAAAGAAAAAAGAAAAAAACACAGTGTCGACAATAGCTCTCATTTTCTAAATAGAAAATCCGTTGGAAAAGTAGCCAGTTCTGAATACAATTTACGTAAACTGGCCAGGTGCATGCATTCAAAGCTCAGCGACAGGACCATCTCCCGTGTAGTCTTTTTATGCGTGTTTTACTGTCCCTTGGTTTCTAGTGTAGTATTTCTGGTGTCCAACGCTGGTCAGTTCTATTTCAATTGTCCTACGCAGCTCAGTTCTTTTAGCAGTATCCCTACCCATTGCCACCCGAGGGTCTTTATTTTAATTACGATGCCCTCTTCCTGCCTTTAGTGATTACACCAAGCATGTATTCCTCCATGCGCTTTTCAGTTGTCCATATCCTCTGTGTGCTTGATTTAGTTAAAGTCCATGTCCTTGATCAATAAATAAGAACTGGAAGGACGCATTTTGGATTAAACACTTTCTTTTTGAGGCATAATGGTAAGTTGCTCTCAAAACGTTGGCTGTTTCTTCCAAGTACTTTCCAGCAAAGATTTATACGCCTATTAATTTCTTCTTCGACGTGGCCCTCGCTTGATATCTCTTGTCGAAGATAAATGTAGGCATTAGTTATTTCTATAATTGTCCCATCTACCTGAAAATTTTTAGTTCTTGCACATGCATATGAATTCCTTTTTCTGTAAATTCATCATTAATACTCCTTCTTTACTCTTGTCAGCAAATTTGTGGATCATATACTCTGCAGCTTGCAAAAATGACTATATCATCAGAGAAACGGGAGAAAATATGGGTTAAATAATCTCTATTAATCTTTATCCTCCTGTTATTCCAGTTCAGTGATTGAACGGCATTCTTCAATGTGGCATGGAAAAGCTTGAGAGATGTGGTTTTACGACACTGTTTCCAATTTTTATAAGTGCTATGTCCTCGAACAGTCTAACCTTTGCACTTGGATTTCATAGATGATGTTAATTAGTCATATGACTCTTGAGAAACAGTTTAACGCTGGACAACAGAAATGGTTAGTTGGATATCAAGGCGCCAGAAAAGTTCTGCTAAACGACCATAAGAGAGATTAATGGATGAATTTAGAAAGGCTTATGAAGTGATTAAAGGATTTGATTTTAGGTTTTGTTAAAGAAAGCTGCAATATTGAGTTATTTCAGATAATGTGGATATTATGCGTTTCCTGTGTTATCTGTGCTTAGTAACGATCAGAAGAGGATTTCGAGATTCGGTTTTATGTAAATTAAATGAAGAAAAAACGGAAGTGAATAAGAAGTGGTCCTATCAACCAGCAACTCTAGTGCAAGGCGATTTATTCGTGAAATGTCGTTTTCAAATGTTGCAGGGCTATATGAGCAAAATTTGATTTCAGAATGTTCGTTTAATGGCACAATGCATTTTACACTTTTCCAGCTGTTCTGAGGCTTTACATTGTTTTTGATGAAATTTGCGAACACATACATTTCAGAAATACACTGAAAACGCCCGTATACAGAAAAAGTGCGCAATTACAGATTTTGACCTGTTTATTCAAAGACTGTGTAAAAATGTTAAAATATTAACCCCTCCTGCGAAATATTTTTGCTCTTAATATTATTCTAAGGCACGGCAGTTTTTCCCCCAGTGCTTTATCCAAAACTAAGTGAAAAGTCTGCATTACCTTCTCGTAAGAAAAGTTCTCTTTTGAATCGTGGCCTGTATCCGACACAGTAACGCTCTCACATTTAATGGGTATCCACAGACGCATTGCGTGTGCTACGTAAAGTCATATCCGCACTCAAGATGTCATTTTTCTTCGCTGAATAAAGTGACCTAAGAAATTTAGTGTTGCTTTGCTGTTTTTTCTTCTACGGTTTTAAGAAAGACTCGCCGGAATCTCCTTTTCCAAAGATAAAAAGCACATATCATTGATTCAATACGTAAGCTGAAATACATGTTGCTCGCGGATCGTTCCAAAAATATACCAATACTCCATAAAAGTAAGATTGCTCAACTCCAAATATAGCTCTGGAAAGAAGGGTATTACAGTTTGTCGCAGGTTACGTAAGCGAAGCAGTATTCTGAAAAACTTTGAATGCAGGATGTGAATTCCTTTTGTGCTAAAATGCTTTTAACATTAACCCTTTACAAAGTTTTGATAAATTTGTAATTAAACGAAATTTGATCACTGCCGAACATTTTAAATTTATTTCCATTTTCCATACTTACAGTAAATATTTGTTCATTCGCCATTTATGTAGCTTGAGTTAAAAAACCGAGTTGAACTGCCATCCGTCTCGGTAAGGTGTTCCTCTTTTTATTTAATTCTTAAATTTAACTTTTTTCTTCAATGTTCGACAGTTACTTTTTCTTTGTGGGTCTCCTTATTTGATATTCGGAGGTAGGGAAGAAAGTTCTCGTGCGATTCCCTTTCGTTTGTTTGCTTTGTATGTTTTGATTTATCATTCTTTTTTACGCTTTCCAACCGTAGGTTGAAGAAGCGTATAGGCTCCAGCTTTGTCCGTCTATCCGTCCGTCCGCACGATGACTCGCGCAAAAATGGTTTGATTTTGATAAAATTTTAGTATATGATAGGGGGGATCACTGGGGACGCACCCTATTGAAAATGGGCGAAATGGGGTCAATGTTCTGGACATAGGAGCGGGATCCATTCCATTGTCCTTATGCGTCATAACTTGAGTAAAAATGGTTCGATTTCGACGAAATTTCAGTATATGGTAGGGATCTACCTGGGGTCAAACCTCATTGAAAGTGGACGAAATGGGGTCAAAGGTCAGGACATAGAAGCGGGATCCATTCTATCCCATACTGTTAAAGGAGCAATTCTTGTATATTTGTATCTATGTAAATTTTATTTTGAAAACGGCTCTAAGGATTTTGATGAAAGTGGTTAACCTACAGTTTTTTAGTACTAGAAATCGATTTAGCTTGATCTCGGCATTGGAAAAATTCATTTAGTGGGTTAAATAATCACCCCGAGTTACTACGTTTTTAGTGCCATGGCGTCGTCCTATTAATGTTTCCCATGCTTAGAAAACTTATGACGTCACACTCTCGCGATGAGATGTTGGGGCGCGGTCACGCCATCTGCCTCATTACGTCACACGTTGTGTGTGGATCATATAAAAGCTTTATGACGTCACACTCTCACGACCATCTGCCTCATTACGTCACGCGCTGTGTGCGTATTACGCATTACTTCTATTTTCTTCTAGAACAAAAAGTGAGTTGTGCCAGTTGCTTGGAGTTGATGCGTAGTACAAGTATAGGCAGCGGAACGCTAATTACGTGTGTTTTTCCCTTCAAAAAGTAAACTGTTAATACAGAACTTTTTTGAGTTACATTTTTGAATGGTCCCTTGATGACGAGCGTATCGGCTGTGCTAAAGTATGAGTAGTTCATTTTTATTAATTACTATTAAATTTTTATTAATTACTATTCACGTGGATTGTAAAACAATATGAAAAAAATATGGCTGGTCGATCCCTACGAAACGTGGACGTTTCAACTTTAATAAGAAGAATTATTCTAAATTAATTTGTCTCTAATTTGTCTATGGTTATTAATCTTGATGGTTTAGACTTAGCATTACAATACTTGGAAATAACATATCCAAATTTAAATGTTTTTGTGCCCTCATCCCCCCTTTAACAGGGCGATGCTGGGTGTTCCTGATATTTGTCCTTATGCGTCATAACTCACGTAAAAATGGTTCGATTTCGACGAAATTTTAGTATGTAGTGGGGCACTACCTGGGGACAAATTTTATTGAAAATCGGCGAAATGGGGTCAAAGGTCAGGACATAGGAGTGGGATCAATTCCATTGCCCTTATGCGTCATAACTTGCGTAAAAATGGTTCGACTTCGATGAAATTTTAGTATGTGGTAAGGGACCACTGGGGACGAACTCTATTGAAAATGGACAAAATGGGGTCAAAGGTCAGGACGTATGAGCGGGACCCTTCCATCGCCCTTATACGTTATAACTTACGTCAAAATACTTCGATTGAGATAAAACTTTATCATGTTGTTCCGGAAGTATGCTTTACCGGTACTACTGAATATCATCAAAATGGGGTCAAAGCTCAGGTCATAGGAGTGAGATTTATTCTACAGCCATTATCCTCATAACTTGAGTAATAACTTGAGTAATGATTTCTGGTATGTTGGAAAGCGTACTATAATCAATGTATTGCATGATTTTACTAACGTGTTTAGTTCTTGTTTTGTGCCATACTGTTGGGACAAATTTCATCATATAAATCCTATTTTCATGAAAATATTGATGAATTCTATTTTGGTTGTCTCGGAGACAAACTAATTAAAGGGCTGTAACTTCAGCGTAAGATATTTCGGTTTTACGGTTTAATTAGATATCACATTCCAGTAACGTTTTGATCGGTCATTTTCTTTTCATTCTAAGTGAAGTTATCATATCTACCGCAGAATTTCGATGAGTTTTGAGAAAATTTTCCGTATTTTATTTTCTTATTGTAAATTTTGAGATATTTACTCAGGAAAATTAAAAAATACTCTGATTAATAGCAAATGTTAAATATTCATTTATTTATTTTTCAATTTTCAGCATATTAACCCGGTAAATAACTGATGCTGTATTTTTGTTTTAGTTAGGCTTAATCCAATTCTGCCGTTTCCGCGAATTTTTTTAGAAAAGGTAAGTTATAAAGCTTCTGCAATTTGAATCTCTGTTTGATAATATATATTGAATGCCATTTCTAATAAAATGATCTGTTAGTTTAAAGTTGAAAAATGTTAAGGACTCCATGTTTTATCAAGAAAAATATTAGTAACATTTAATTTATGCACGCATTCGTGGAACCTACACTCACGGACAATGAAATTTTCGCACCTAGAAGAAATCATGCTACACCCGCGAAACTTTACAAATAGCTAGAGTGCGTGCTGATATGAAAATGTTCTAAGTTTGGTGGTAGTGCGCATGATCACACACCCTGTGGTGGCTCTGCAAGCACGAACCAGCAGCCTTTTAAACCGGTGTGTAGTCGATGCCCCATGAAAGCGAAAAGCACCGGCCGACGCAAGCAAGAGTACAAAGTGACAAGAATGCCGCGTAGACGCCAGAGACGCCGATTTATGCAACTTACGGACTTCGAGAGAGGCCTAATCATCGGGATGAAAACCACAGGGTGGTCGGCACTCTGTATAGCCCCCCACGTGGATCGTTCTCACCATACCTTCTGACTGTGTTGGCAGCAGTGGACACGTGACGGCACACTGCCACACGGCGGAGCGGCTCCGGACGGACCAGGAGGACCACCGGTAGAAAGGATCGATGGATCGTGCGCCAGGGACGAACGGATCCCACGGGGATCCGGCCCACTATACAGGCAGATGTAGCTCCTCCTGTGTACCCACGAAACATTTCCCGATGCCTCGCGGAAGTGAATCTGCGATCCCAGAGCCCCTTACAGGTGCTTCCATTAACACCGGAACATTGCCGGGTCCGTGTGCAATGGTGCCAGAACAGAGCGACGTGGAACGCCACAGACTGGCGACGTGTGGTGTTTATCGATAAGTGCCGTTTCGTTCTGGGGAGAGATGATCATGGTGTCCAGGTGTGGAGGTCCCCGGGACAACGGCACAATCCCAACCTCGCTATTGAGCACCACACCTTCCCCACTCCAGGTATTATGGTCTGAGGAGCCATTGCCTACGATAGACGATCAGCTCTAGTAGTAGTACGTGGATGCGATCCTACGGTCCCATGTGCTCCTATTTCTGGCCGGTATTCCAGGTGCGTTATACCAGCAGGATAATTCCCGCGTGCACACGGCTCGGGTTGCCCAGGACTTTCTACGTCATGTCCAGACACTTTCATGGCCTGCCCGCTCCCCGGACATATCCCCTATCGAGCATGTTTCGACCAATTGAAACACCAGCTGCCGACGCGCTAGACTATCCAGGATTTGGAGCACACCGTCCAAATCCTGGATAGTGTGGCACGGCGGCAGCTGGGGATGTGATGGCCAGTCTGCTGCAGGACATCAGGAGTCTGTTCGCGTCCATGCCTGGTCATCCTTATTAGCGCGTTGCACGAGGTGGTGCTACGCGCTATTGAAGATGACCAGACTGCGTGCCACAAATCCCTCTGTAATTGTCCTGAAGCTCTGTTTTTGCCATCATGTGCATCATTCATCTGTATCATTACGTCCATAAAATTTCAGTTGAATCCGATGTTTCCTTCTTGGTGCGCAAATTTCATTGTCCGTGAGTGTATTTTAACAAGAAATTGTGCTGTGCCCGAAATAATTTCTTTGCAGCTTGTGAAGTCCAGCGTTAAACGACGTTGTTTACTAAATGATTTCGTAAACGACATTTTACGGAAAAGAAGCTATCTTAATTACTAAGTGAATTTTGCGCTTACGAACCCTAGTTTCCGTCACAGAAGTGATGACTGCTACTAAAGAAACATCAGTTTAGAACTTCACTACGAATAAAAAAGTGAAAGACTAACGGATTGTTATACAACAACGTTTTCAACAGATGTCTTTAATGTCACCTGTGTCATCAAATAAGTCTAGGTGGAAAATCGTATACAGGGTTATTCAAAATGATTCATTCGATTTCAAATGACTGTATTTTTGAAATAATTTACAAGTACAGGGTGAGTATAATGATACATTAAGCAAAAGAAAAACTGTCGAGTTTTGTCTCTTACCTATGTGACTTCCCTTAGTTACAAGAGCAACGTCGAAACGATAATCTATTTTGTGCCATACTCGCTATAGCATGTCCGTTGCTACTCACTCTACCGCAATAACAATGCGTTTTTGAGCTCATCCAGGGTGTGTAGGCAACGGTGGCTCGTACACAGTATTCCTAGACTACCCGTGAAGGAAGTCGCATGGTGTAAGATTCATGACTTAGGGGAACAGCTGTAGAGCACCAAGTCATGGGGTCCACTGACTTGGTGTAAAAAACCTTTTTCTGTACGGTCATCATTTTCTTATAGACTGATTGCCGCAAAGCCACAGCGACAGTGGAGCCCTCTTGCGGTGGCCTACTAAAACTCGAAGATTTCCTGTTTCATTTGGTGTATGCCGAGGCCATACACGGTTGATAAGTATGGAATAATGTTCTTTTGAAATCAGATGAATCATTTTGAATAACCCTGCATTTTATGCAGTTGTAAAAGAAAAAAATTGCGTGTGGTGATGAACTATGGAGAGCGCAACTTATTTTGCGTTTCTGCAATTGGTTGGTTATCTCAAGTTTTTTAAAGTCCGAATTGAGATGTATTCTGATTGATCATGCTTAAGGAAATACATAAGTACAACTCAATGCGTAGTATGAAATATTATTTAGCACCGTTACAAATATCACTGTTCCTTGAATATCTTCCAAATAAAGGAGCAGCATATTCGTATTTTCACCGAGAGCTCTGAGTTCTTTCATTCACCTTTGCATTCACGTGACTCACTTATTTTGTCATTTCGGTGTTTCACGACTTTCGTGAACATCACAGAATACAAGGAGTTGCCCATCCCTGATTTAGGGCCATTGGTTCTGAGGAAGGGACATAACCAGTGTTGTAGAACAAAGACAACACCCATGCATCAATCTGGATTCGAACTCAGGCCTAGCACACGAAATTGCACAGAGAGACAATTTTCTGATCACTCTGAAATTGGTGTGACTTGTTTCGTTTCCATTCAAAAATTCTCGAACTTGTGTGACATATTACTTAAATTTTCATTTTTGCTTGCTCTCTCTCATGTAAATTTTTGATCATCATTCGTTATACTGTATACTGTTTGACACTGAAATTGCCCCACCCAGAGAGTGTGAGTCAAATAAGCTTAAAATCACCTGAGATATAGATTATGAGGCAGATAACATATGATTTGATTTTTCAGTCAGTACATCGGTTTCGCAAACTAAAAGACACGTTTACGTGACGTGACAGCAGTCAATGCCATGTGAGACCATCGTTTGGTGCAATACAATCCGACACACCGCGAAGCATCAAGTGATACAGCGGTGTCCTGGGGTATCTAGATCCAGACAATAATGTCCGCCTAACTACGATGACTGGATATCATTCAGCGGCATTCTTAAACGGCTAGACTTGCAAGCGTCTTCCAATGAGGCTCCATACATGCTTGATGGGTGGTAGGTCTGGAAAACTTGCAGCCCATGGAAGTATTGCGTTGAAAATAAAGTAATGTCTATAAATGCAAGGCAACAGAAAAGTGCCAATTACTGTATATACACGTACAAATCAGTCCAAAATGCAGTCGCTAACTTACCGTCCCAGTAGAATTGTGACGACTTGAACTCAAAGAAGTGAGTAAATGCGCGTTCGATATTGTCCGAGTTGGTGAACTGTTGCCCGTCCAGGAAATGCTGCAACGACCGGAAAATGTGGTAGTGGCTTGCGTCAATGTGCAGGGAATTGATTGGGTGCGGCGGCAGCAGATCCCAGAATAGGTCCTTGAGATCTTGTGACATGTCACCCGTGCAGTGTGAGCTTTCTCTCAATCCTGCTGTAGGAGAACGCCCTTGCTGTTCAGAAGTGCTGGTCGTTTCGACGTGCGCGTTGCGCGCAGACCGTCAAGATAACGGCAGTACATATCGGCGGTGATAGTGTTGTTGTCCGGCAGCAGTTCAAAAACGCCACACTCCGCATATCCCACCAAACAGACAGCACGGCCTTACGTGGGTGTCAGCCGAGCCAGGTTTGTGAGTCGGCATGGGCTTTTGTTTTGCGTCCAACCACTGATTCCGGGTACTGACATTGTCATACAGGACCCATTTCTCGTCACACAGGACCCATTTCTCGTCACACAGGACCCATTTCTTGTCACCTGTCAAAATGCGGTCGAAGAACGGTTCAACTTGGTCACATGGAAACAGGAAAACGCACGCGCTCATGTGAGTTGCCTTCTTCTCAGATGTGAGTTGATGCGTACCAAAACTTTTCTCTTGTGCACCTCACCAAATTGCCGCAGGTGCGTGATAATGCTCGTGTGGATACTCCCCAGCAGTTCGACCAATTCCCGCGTGGTCACACTTGGGTCTGTCTCCACTAAGGTCTTCAGCATGTCCACATCCCCACATCCACTTTTGCGTGTCTTCCGGCTTTGGAACGGTTTGACAGATCAATATTTCCCTGTCGAAATCGTTTGGACAATCTAAAGCACCCACAATGGGATATAACAATAGGGTACACACTAGAAACATTCCTCACAGCAGTTGCGGGGCTACTACTGCGAGGACATTCATACAGCATGCAATGGCGGATGTTCTTCTTGTCCACTTTCATCTTGGCTGGGGCTTATACCCTTCGCCTTCTGATGGATGACTGCCACTTACTTAAGCCACCTACCTGCTGGTGTCATGTCGGTGTGCTGCGAAATCTCAGTGACCCATGTGCGTCGTGTCCGGGGCTTCGACTTCGGGTACCTCGTCATCAGACAATACTTTTTTCCAACCTAAGATATGGACCGCCCCTTGTAGACACACTCGGCAGATGTTAGCGGTGTGTGTCTGATTACTATCTTGATACAAAATAGCCTCCTAGGTGCCACGTTAAAATGCCAAAAACACGGGGTGTAATACGTCATCCACGTACAGCCAAGCTATCACCACGCCCGTTATGCGTATGAGAGGTAACCGGTAATCGTGCCTAATGAAATTCCATAGCAGGATATACTGTTGGCGAGTAGTGTGCTGTTTGGAGAAAGCAGCTGGATTTTGTCTGTGACGATGTTGTCGTAAGACCCTGAGGCAACCCTCATCTGCATCGAGGCTCGTCTCTGAACACTGAAGTGTGCAATTTTCATCGCCACCCAGCTCTACTAAGACACCTGACCAGCCCAGCTATATTCAATGCCATTCCGCGCAATCGCTGTAATGATCGCAGCCATACCTCCACCAACCTTTGGCTCACCAGCTCAGTCGGGAAGAGGACATCCATAGTCGCCCCTACATCTAGTTCAATGCTTACTGTAGAAGCTTGAGGCTCCTCAATTGTCTGGCGACGAATACGCCGATCGCTGCGCTTTGATATACGCTTAACTGAACTAATCTCGCTATGACGACTGGATGTGCTTCTTGCAATCACTACTTCTACGAGCGTGTACCTGTTCTGGCATCTCGATGGATTTGGGCCGCGACTCCTGAAGTAGGCTATCAGCTTCAAGGGGAAAAACGATCCTTTCTCTCTCAAATTCTTCTGGCTTGTGATAGTGTTGGCGACGAATACTATGAGACATCTTGTGTCCGTTGATATATTGTAGCAGTCCGCAACGCTCCGTTACTTTGTACTGGACGATCAGCATCACATGACACGATATGCAGTGTGGTGTGCAAAAATTAAGGACGAATAAGGTTTTGACATGCAGCGTTGCACAAGAGTGGCCTGGATAGAGAAAATTCAAAGCATAGGAACTATATTACTTACCAAAATGATGACGGACACAACACCTACACTACTGCAGATACTAAAGGATATAGAAGAACTTAATTCAGAATTGGCTATATAGCAATGGTTGCCATGATACAGATCCATCACTGCCATAGGTGGTACGAAGGGAAGAAGATGTTCTTAGTAGGGAATATGATCACCTCTAACGTCGGCGCATGATTTGCACATTTGGTCCATACTTCGCACTAGGTTTTTGATGTGTTCTTGCGGTAACATCGCCCATCCTTCAGTCAGCGCCATCGTCAGCTGTTGGACAGTTACTGGTGTGTGTCGACGTGCCGCAACGTATCTCGTCAGGGCGTCCAAACACGTGTTCTATGGGATTTAGGTAGAGCGATCTTGCTGGGCAATCCATCCACTGCCTTCCCAACAGCTCATCAACAGCCACCTTACGATGGGGTGTAGCTTAAACGTTTAGTAACACGAATTGTGGGCCAGTGGCAGCTTGGAACAGGCAAACATGGGCAAGGATTACCTCATTACAGCAGGGCGCATCGGTTACAGTACCTCATTCCAGTATGTAGAGCTCCATACGTCCATCGATCAGAATGTCTCCCTATACAAGAACACCGCGGCCGCTATATATGACCCTTCACTGATGTTTATGTAGCGACACCGAGTGCCTACCTCACGCTAGATTAGCTTACGTCAAAAATCTCCAGAGAGACTAAATGTACTCACATCAGTAAAGAGTACTGTACTTCACTGCTCTGCTGTCCAGTCCTTATGATCACTGGACCATTGTAAACAGTGTCACCAGTGAGCAGTTGTTAATGTAACACAGCGTACCGTACGTCGGGTAAACATCCACGTTCGTGCAGTCCCCTGACCACTGTAAACTGCAATATTGTGTGTCCTGTGCTCATGCTCAGTTGCTTAGCAAGGGTATTTGCTGTCTGATGTTGATTCCCCTTGGTCTGTAGGAGCAGATAGCCGTCCTCACTGGGAGGGGGGAGTGTTGGTGGACGACTGCTACCTGTCTTTCGCATATCTGCACTTGTAATCCTGAACAACGACCACTAACGCGATACTATGCTATGGGCAATACCAAACTCTTGGGCCACATTCATCACAGTTTACCACTCCTCGAGCCTCCCAATTATTCTACGACGAATACAATCATCAAAATGTTCTCAAAAAGCCATGTCGTTGTGTCTAGCACAGAACAAACACAAACGAACGCATGTAACACTTACGCACACCGTCCGATAGCATGAGCAGTCGAATAGCATCTGTTGAACTCCGTTTAACTGATGCTATTGGACTGCGTAAGAGCATTTTGTTCTCACGTCACACAAACCACACGTCATGCTCCATTATTGGGCATGTGCTGTTGCTCCTGTTCCCCTACACTGTTATGGGTTAATTTGTATTTGGATGCTGCTGCTATTTACAGCGTTATTTTACTATTTCCACTTCGTCCTTTAGTTTTGTACAACAGCGTAGCATATGTGTAACGTGATTTGTTGCATACACAAATGATCTACATATGCCAGCAGCTAGCACACGCCTATCAATTTTCATGCCAATACGACGACTTCTGCGTATGGCATTTTCAGTGTCGAACAGTTGTGACGTGCCTGCCCCGCAGGACGCACATGAGAAAAAGGCAGAGAGCAGTGAGAGCACATGTTCGCGGAGCTCAGTTGGGAGAGCGACTTACTCTGGAGTGAGGGGATCCGGTTTCGATGCCCGCGGCGTACAAACTTGTACGCTATCTTGGCGCCCGAACTTCCAGGATGACACAGCTATTAAGTTTCTCCCAATGATGTGATGTTCTTTCCACACGGCGAGACAAGAAAAATAAGAATCCTTTCTTCAGTGCTTCGAAAAAATAAATCAATAATATTTCTGGATTTATTCTATTGGCAAATGAGACCCCTGTCAACCAGCAAATGACAACTACGTGAAAATTCAATCCTTTCAATATACATGTAGTCTTAATGATTAACTATTAGCAGCTTCCACATAACGAAATAGACACAAAACAGAAGTATTCACGAACTTTTGTATTCTATCTGTGCTTTCTCGTTGTCAAATATTTCAGAGCATGCATCTCCACTATTCGGAGGAGACGGCTTTTGATTGCACCTTTGCTTTTACTATGTCTTTCTCTCTCTTTGTGTGGTAACCTATCATAGCAACAAACCCGAGAAATAAAGGAAGATAAACACCAAAGAACAAAATGAAGTGAAAGGTGTTCAAGCTGGATTACGATACTATGTAACGTTTTGGGACGAAAAAGGAAGGTCGCCCTGGTGGGGCACTGGTCTTAGAGCTGGCATCTGACCATTCGTCCGAGAAGGGTCTGGGTCTGAATCCCGGTAAGGCATGGATGTTGTGTTTGCTTTACGGCACTGGCTCCCTCTCTTCTCTGGAACCAGTGACCCTAAATTAGGGATGGACGACTGCTTATAGCCCATTGAGTTGCTCACGGTGGTCGTTAAATCTTCAATAAAAAAAAAAAAAAAAAAAAAGGAAGGATGTGCATTCATGCAGACACAAATTCTATCCCTACACAACTGTTTGGAATGAAATGTGGCACAAACTATCACTCCACCACCCTCCATAAGTGCCCCTCTCCCGAGTAAGGGGTGGGACGAAATCTTTTTTCGCATTCTCTCCTTATGAATATCTTCTGAAAATCAGTCTGCAAGCAGAATCTTGACACGTCAGTGAAAAGCACATTATCCCCTTCAATATGGGGACCAATGTCTTCGTTAATTGGCCTACACATTTGCTTTTGTGTATGTGACAGTATTTGGGGGTATTTCTTTCTTTAAACTACCGGTGTACATATAAGTTTATCGCTTGTTGCTTTAATTTTGAACACCAATGTAGAAAGCCTTCGGTGAGAATACCAGCAGGTGGACTCCCGCACAGTATCTGAACCTCGCTCTTACTAGGGTCTCACGCTTTTCGCACAGAACTTCAGTGCCTATGGGATTGAAGCAAAGCCCCATCAATAAGATGTACTCTCTGTCTCTTTATAAGGCACTTGCTGAGCGTAGCCGCTAACACTATTTCCTTTTTTTCCAATTGAAAGGACATGACGCACTGTTCACATTGAAACTGTGCTCCGGTGCCGATTCTCGCTGGATACCGTGATTCATGTAGATTGAATCTTCCTTCGGCAGCTTTTATCAAAGGCGCTTTGCTCCAGTACCTTTTAATTTTCACTGCAGCGATTCGTTCAGCTTTTAACAGGTATACTCACTAAACTTGGGGTGTAGTGTGTTCTAGGAGCGACATAAACAATTCTCGTCTGTTGTCTCAGTTCTCTAATCTCGTTCATCAGCGCTGCTAACTTGATCTTAAAAGCTTCCTATGGCTGTCCGATCGCAAATATAAAACAATCTCGAGTATGTACATTTGCCAAAGCGTAAACCCTAACTGGTATATCCTGCATAAGTATGCTTACAATCCCCGATTTCTCTAGTTGTATTTTTTCCGAGGGACCAGCTTGAACCCTTCTTGGTTTGCGTTTTAATCTCTTCAGATGCCACCCTGTTCCTAACTTTTCTTGTCTCTCACACAAGGGCATATTGCTCTTCCTGTCAAAACAGAACACTTGAATTAGTTTTACCAGTCCGTTTACGCTTGAATCTAAAATTCAGACATTATAATGGCTTGTTTTTGCTTGTGACGATTTAACTAAACCTATATTCACGTTCTTGTATTGACCAAGAGACCCGTTTGGGAGCAATTTGCTCTGCCCTTGTATTTTCTCTGTTCAAATCTTCTTCCTTTTAGATTCTCTCAAAAATGCCCATTCCCAATTTCCGAATCTCTGGGTGTAACATTGCTGAAGGGTGGACAGATTATTTGTAATCGCCAAATGAGTTATCATTGAGCTAAATTGTCAAGACTGATTACCAAAATGCTGTCCTAGTATTAGAGGCTTTAGCTCAAGTTGGGGCTAGTTGTTAACTGTACTAAGTGTTACATGTGAGCTGGTTTCTACTAATCGTATGTTAAAGTTTGTGCCATTGTTTATTCGTGCCAATCGGCAATTACTGTTTGAGTTTGTGTCATCGTTCTTTATGATTTGAATTTGAATTTATTTAATATTCTGCCATTCATCACAGCAATACCATACATGACATAATTCAACACAACAATACATTATTACAGTAAATCTGTGCTAAGTAGTTAAACAAAAAAGTACAGTTTCAGTAATGTATCCGTAGTATGTTATAACACAATTACAATAAACATTCCATTAATTACAATTAAAGAACTTGCACAAATAAACCAAAATGTATGAAGTAGATGTTAAGAAATGTAAAAGAATAATCTATGTCTACATATAGCACTGTATGTGGATGACATGGAGCCAGGGAAAAAGGCTTTAAAGAAAAAGCCTGACGAGCCCCGGTCCCCAAGACGTGTGTGACAGGCCAAGAACACAGTGCACAGAAATTCACAGTGAGACACGAATCATCATAATAGTACAGGTAAGTTAAGGAATACAGGATGATAATCAACTGTAATTAAAAATTAGGTGGCATATAGACAGTACAGTTACAATACGTAGACAAAGGATTGTTGTAACTTCTAGTTTGAGGTAAAGCGTTATCCTGCCCGACGGAATGAATAGATAACAAAGAGAACGTGAATCGTAAGTAATCATTTATTATCAGTTAATTGCGGCCATAGTTATTGGAACCCTGAGTAACATTATAACTGGCGCCCTAGCTTGAGTGTAACAAGCGTAGCAACGCCATCGATCAAGCAGGTAATACTCTTTTATTGTATGAAGCTTAAAATACCTAGTTCTAGATGTATCATCTGAATGTGATTCCCAAGTTTTTGGACGATATAAACGATGGTAAACACCTTACCTACGTTTTGTCATTTTCGCGGGCTCTTTTGGTTTACCACTTAGCTCCATAAGCTGATAGCATACAATTTAATTGTGTAGCCGGCTCCCGAAAATTTTATGGAAGATATAAAGGATCATTTTTGAGAGATTTCAGAAAAATATCGCATGAAAATTCTAGACACATGCCTAAAAGATGCGGTGGAAACATAGTATAGCCGGTGACATAAGTCCAATAGGTAGGCGTCGTTCTGAAGCTTTCGTGTACGGTGTTATATCTGGAAGTGTTTCCTTGTGGACTAACTAGGTCCAAAGTATTCCAGAAACTATTTGCCAGAATGCCAGAATGGCCTGATTGCCCAGCTTTTTTTGAGATGGTAGCAACCCACTTATATTGGTTGTGCGATCAATGAAAATTAAATGTGAAAATCTAGGACAGCCTGATATCTCAACTAGAAGCTTTTCTATTTTCTACACGACACCTTTTGGAAATCAGAAACATGGAAACTGTACAGAAGATGTGAACGTCTAATCCATGTCAAGGAAGATCGTCACGGTAGTGTGTACGGTCTTCTCTTTTTCACCAACCTACGGAAATTCAGAGATATTTTCCTCCTCATCGCAGGGAGTTTCCTGGACCACAGAGTAGGAGCCCCAGCAGCGACTGAAGGAAGCCATCTCTTCGCAACAGCCTGCACGACAACATACTTAACACACGTCCTATATTTAGTCGGACGTAGAACTCATAACCTCTTACAACAGCAGACAAATTTTCAATTCTGCTAGAAATAATAATACAAGATAACAAAATAATAATGATAATTTCAGTCCTACTGCTAATTATGCAACTTATCACGCTAATAACCTATAGGCCCAAGAATACTAGTAATGACAAAACTGTAAACCTAGAGGCCCAAAATCAACGGTAAATTAAACTTCCGTCAGGGGTGAGTTAAAATTGCGTCTCCTTCTACCGACCTTAAAATTCTTCTGATAACTGTAAAATCTCCTGAACTCCTGGATATGCTTCTCACACAGAGAATACAACAACTTTCGCAAAGTTTGATTGCAAATCGGACATTTCAGGCATCAGTTGTGCTTTATACAGAGAGTAGTTTTCTTATATGCCCAGTATGCCGCACAATTTATGTAGCGCTACTAATAATTCGTTTCAGGTCTTTGCTGCAAGAATTTTATCTATAAATTTTTCCAAATTTGAATTAATACTTATACTCTTTTTGATTGAAAACAGACTTGTTAACTGTTTGTTAGGCATAAACTTTACAAAGAATGTTTTTTATGCATGGACTTTATAAAAAAATTCAGTGATACTGAATTTTGAGGAAAGCTTAATAACTGTACTAGAATCAGTTTATTTGCCCCCGGTAAAACAAGTTTCCTTTACTACCGATAGTAGCAAAATGTCTAGTGACCAGAAAAAAATTCTAATTTTTGTCTAATACACCTGGCTTCACCAAGGTAGTGTATCATATCATTGTACTGGAGGTGCGGCATCCTATAATCTTTAAGTCTTATCCTTGTGCCTTACATAAAAAGACCGAAATTGGAAAAAAAATTGACGAGATGTTAAAAGAAAGTATCGTTCTAGAAAGCGCTAGATGTAGGCGGCCCCAGAATTCCTTGTGCCCAATACTGATGGGATGTCAAGATTTGTAATAGATCATAGAAAACTTAACCGAGTAACTGAAGTTGTTAATTATTATTTGCCTGAAACAAATATCTAGCATAGATCTAGCTTCAAGATACGGGCGGCAAATGGAGGTCCAATTGGATTCCATCAATAAAACAGGCTTCCATACACCTTTTCGATATTCCTCATGTTTACAAATGCCGTTCGGCGTGGCTGCTGTTCCAGGTCAACTCCAGCGCTTAATGGATACGCCATCGATCAAGCACGTAATACTCTTTAATTGCATGAAGCTTATAATACCTAGTTCTAGATGCATCATCTGAATGTGATTCCCAAGTAAGTTTTTGGACGATATAAACGATGGTAAACACCTTACCTACGCTTTGTCATTTTTGCGGGCTCTTTTGGTTTACCACTTAGCTTCGTAAGCTGATACCATACAATTTAATTGTGTGGGCGGCTCCCGAAAATTTTATGGAAGATATAGAGGATCATTTTTGAGAGATTTCAGAAAAATATCGCATGAAAATTCTAGACACATGCCTAAAAGATGCGGTGGAAACATGGTACAGCCGGTTACATAAGTCCAATAGGTAGGCAACAAATAAAACTTCAACAAATAAAAAAGTGCTTATCTTCACCATGTGTGCCAGAATTTCTTGATCATTCTACACTGCTCACCACCCAAAATGCAACACCAAAAAGGAAGCATCCCATTGGCCTGAAATTCGCAGCATGCGCCGCCCGCGAGAGGACATGCAAACAATTAGCATTGCAGGGCATATGCAAATCATGGGCGCCCCGCACGCCACCGAGAAGCACTATAAGAAGGGTGCACAGAAGGCTGGGTGTAAGTAGTGGAAGTGTGTTGTGCTGCCAGATCTGTGCATGGGAAGCTTCCTGATTCCTCGTCGTACAATACGGCAGTCATTCCAGCACGTTTCGGAGTTTCGACATACGACGAATAGTGGCTTATCGCGACAGCGGTTTATCGTACCGAGACATCGGCGCCCGTGTGGGAAGACATCCAGCCACAGTGAGGCGAATATGGATTTGGTGGGTGCAGGAGGGACGGACGGACCGACGTGAGCGATTGCCGCAGACACGGCACACCACCGACCGAGAGGACCAGAATGTCGTGCGGCGGGCATTGACGGCTCGCATCGCCACATCACGAACGTTAGCGCAGGATTTAGGGTGTGTTGCTCAACACGCTGTGTCAGCACCAACCGTTCGACGTCATCTGCAGAAGCGGGGACTTGTCGCATGGCGCCCATTGCCCCGATTACCGTTGACGTTACACCACCGGCGAGTGCGGCGGAAGTGGGCCGTTGAACTCCGCACCTGACTTCTCCGACGAATCCCGCTTGTGCCTGCAAGACCACGATGGTCGGATCCGCGTGTGGCGGCACCGTGGCCAGAGACTGTATGACGCCTGCATTATGCATCGCCATATCGGTCCGTCGCCTGGCGTTATGATTTGGAGCGCAATTGGTACACTCAACAGCCACCGCTACATCTCCGACGTTTTGGAGCCTGTAGTCCTCCCTTACCTGCAGGACCAGCCAGCGGCCACGTTTCAACGGGACAATGCGCGCCCGCTCGTGGTACGCATCGTGAAAAAATTCTTCACGGCCCACCAGGTGTCACTGCTGCCGTGGCCCGCCTGTTTTCCCGATATGTCGACTATCGAACACGTCTGGACGCTGATCGGCAACCGAGTGGTTTGGCAAGCACCACCCGCGGCTACGCCTGATGAACTGTGGCAACGTGTGGAAGCAACCTGGACCGACATACCCCAAGCCCACATCCACAGCCTCTTTCGTTCGATGCCGTGGCGCGTATTGGCCGTCATTGCCAGCCGTGGGGGCCACACGAACTATTGATGTCTGCGTGTTCCGCAAGTCGCACGGGCCTGTAAGCTCAATCGTTTCATCTTTGTATCTGTTGTTATGTGTCCAGTAAATCTGGCTTTGCTATCTCGTGTCCTTTTTGGTGTTGCATTTTTGGTGGCCAGCAGTGTAAATAATTTTAAATCCATACAGATGCTATTGGTGTTGGTTTCGGTGCAATATGTGCGTAGAATAGTCATCCAATAGCCTATACTTCGAGAATTGTTTGTAAGACGGAAAGCAAAAACTCGGCTTGTGAAGAAAAGCCCTTTTTGCCGTTGATGAAATTCGAAGCCAAACCTTCTTACTCTGAAGCTGCTGGTCTACCGATTGAACTACACCGGAAAGGTATATCGCTGCAGCTTGCCGTTTTGAATCATGCATAACCCCAGTGGTACGTCACAGGCTACGGAACGCCATTGTTCAACTCGTATCTTTGCATTGCACAAGTTCCGTTCATCAGTTGCAAATGTAAATTAAAAATACTTTACCGTCATTCTTCGTACTATGATAAAAGGAACTCAACGTTTGACATCGCCAACTGTTTCGAGAACTGTTTTTTCACAAGAAATCAAGAATCCGATTATGCAGATATTGGAGGTTTTCAAAGTTTCACCCACACACTCAATAAATTGATTTAAAAAAGCCCGAAATTTTTGACTTCTCAAGTTCTCTAACGGAAAGTAAATTGCAATTTTTTAATTAAAGTAAAACATTGTGGTTTGTCGTGAACTTTGGAAAGTTTGTTTTGATTCCATGGAGGAAAAATTGTAAATCTGGCTTCAGTTCAAAATTCTGTGAGGTAACAACAAAAAATAATAACAGAAGAAAAAGAAGAAGAAGCGAGGGATGGTGTTACGCATTTTATATGCTTAAATTTCCGTTTTTGCTAACTGCCTTTTATTCCAATTTCTGGTTGTCTCTCACTATAATTCCAGAAATACCAACACTTATTTCTTTAGGATATTAGTGGCAGTCGGTCAAGTCAGAAAGAGGAATATACAAGGGAGAGTCAAATGAAAACCTTAAATAATTTTTTCTCACAGTTTGTTGAACAAAACTGGTACAAACCTGTATCATATTTCAATGTAATCTCCATTATGTGCAATGCAAGTCCTTCAGCACTTACAAAGGGCATAAATTCCCGTAGAAAAAAACTCTTTAGGTAGCGTGTTCCGCTACTCATGCACCACCGGGTGCACCTTTTCATCGGACCTGAACGTCTTTCTTCCCATGGTTGACCGTTGCACGGGCAGTATGGGGTCGAGTGTTGTCATGTTGCAACAAGACACCAGTACTCAGAAGTTTGGATTTGATGGCAGGTCGAGGATGATTTCTGATAAGATCAGCATACGTTCACTGGTTAAAGTATTACCCCTGGGAATGTAGTGCTTCAAAATTACCCCGCATTCATTCCAAAAGAAAGTCAGCATTACCTTCCCTGAAGTTGGCTACGTGCGGAACTTCTTCGGTTTCAGTGAGGAGGGATGGCGCGATTCCTTGCTCGCTCTCTTGGCTTCTGGCTGATGAAAGTGAACCCGTATTTCATCTCCAGTAATAATTCTCCTTAGGAAGTCATGACCTTCTGCTTCAAAGGGCCGCAAAAGTTTTTGACGGGCATCAAGACGTCATTGTTTAAATTCTGGAGGCAGCTAGCGTGACACCCACCTTGCAGACACTTTGTTGAACTGATGCACATCATGAATAACGTGGTGCGCTGAACCATGACTGATGCTCAAAGTTGAGGCTATTTCATCCACCGTCACTCAGCAATTTCCCATTAAAATGCCTTCAACGGCTGTAATGGACTCTGGTGTCACTAATCTGTGTTCCTGACCTTATCCAGGAGAATCAGTCACAGAACTCACGCCGTTTCGGAACTTCCTAATCCATGTGTACACTTGCTGAAGTGACAGACATGTATCACCATACTGCAACTTCATTCGACGATGAATTTCAATAAGTTTCCCGCCTTCACTATTGAAAAAACGGAAGAGAGAACGTTGTTCCTCTTTGGTGCATATCTCACATAGGGCGGCCATTTTACACTGCTATTGTGACGTCACTAAGCTTGTTAACACTGTGCTGCCACCCGTAAGAAAGTTTCTTAGTCATTGGTAACGATATTGCCAAGTTACAGGAAAGTGACACTTCATTTTCAATTTTTTATCGCACTTTTAAGATTTGCATTTGACTCCTGTGTTATGTACGACCTTGCTACTATTGAAGAGTGATTGGATAATTTGTCATCGCTAAATAAATTGCAGTCATTGAACTGAATTCAACGAGCTATTACAGATGGGGCTCTTGTTCAAGTTTAGCATTGTTGTTAAAACTAGTTGTGTTTCATGTCAGCTGTTTTCTATTATTCGTGTGTTAAAAACGTGCGTCTTTGTTTCTTCATGTTAGTCGACAACAATTATTTTAGTTTGTGTCATCGTTCTTCATGATTTAACGACAATCGACTGTTGTCTCGTCTACTTTGATGTGAATCTTCATCCTGCCGGACTGAGTAAACAGTTTTCAAAGAGAGCTTGAGTCGAAAGTCATGATTTATTATGTGAACTTTCATGATTTATTTTCGTAATCAACTTTTATTTCCCTTGGTTCTCGAACATCTTCAGTATTTCAATGCATTCATTTACCTTCGCAGTTTGCGTCCATTTTCCGGTACCCCATTGGCATACGCTGACAGAGAAACTAAGTTCTCGCTGATTATGTTTGTCCTATTAACTGCAACAGGAAAATGATACCTCTTGCTAACATTTTATGACCTATCTATTTATTTGCTGACGAGATTGACTGTACACAGTCAGGATAGGGGATAAAAAAGATAGTTGTTAATTTCATAAATAGCTGTATAGTGGTTAATTTCATAAATTTTGCTACTAGTTGTTTCTTGGCAATACTGCATCAAAAATTATTTACCTAAGCATGTGTTTTTCTGATTTTCACTTATAAACCCCGGAATCTGGAACGGTTCAGATATTTGTAATTATAAGTCTATATATTGAGCGTATCTGTGTTTTTGCAATATGAGTATATCTATGAAGAGTAAATTAAAGCTATATTTATAATCTGTGGTAATTCTGGTAGCAAAGAATAAAAAGCAACCATATGGTGTCTAGAAGTGGCATATTGAATAATAAGCAAAATTTTCCACGAATTTTTGTAACGATATATCTCTAGTTGGACGCTTGTAGTTCTGTCTAATATTACACAGATTTGTGCTTACTGAAATCTGTAGAAAAGAACATTTTTCATCGCGGTTTTTCTCTTTCCTGGATACTTGATTACCTTGATTCTTCAGCATGAAGTGCATATGCCTTAAATGATATAGCCCAAGTTTTGTTCAGCGTAATAGCTTGGTTACACCTTGATATTATGATCATTAAAATATACCCAGCACTATCTCATTAATAGTATTGCCAAAGTTCATGTTACTATTACGTTTATGTTGAAAGCATAACATTTGGCGCAGTTTTATGGAGCATGTTAGCTCTACTATAATACTACTATTTTTTAAACCGGAATAACCAGAAAAGCTACTGATATACGAGGGCAGATATGTACAGGGGCTATTTTTATTAGCACTCGAAATCACGGTTGTAGTATTAAATCCATTCCCCACGAAGTTTTATTAAAATATTTAGAAATGGCTGGATTGGCAAACAGGTTTTGAAATATCAGAAATATGCCTAAGGTGCAAGCAGAGAATTTTTAAAACGAAGTGCGGAATGAGGACTTGCAAGTTCTGATGAAATGTGACCGTTTCTTTAGCTACTTAAATGGTTATTGTGTCATCTCAAAAACACCCACGAAAGAACATTTCTGTGGTATTTTTAAAAGTAAATGTAGAGAAAATGAAGAATACTGATTAAACATCAAAATATGCGTGAACGAGAAGCTGGGAAATTTGCACCTCAATAAGATTTCGAAAGCATTCATACACCCTTGGGTGATATTCAAAATACGTTTAAAATAAGAAACTTTAAACACGTATGCCCCAGTATCAACGCACATTCTTTCTATTCTATTTCTTTCGGTGCTATCCCCAGTTAGATTTCCATTAACTCTCCTTTTCAAATGCAGGAAAGATTTTCTTCGTTCTTGCATTAATATTACCAAATCAAAACTGACAACACCCCCACGTAGGTAACTCAGTACTTCAAAAATCACATTTTCCAAGCAGGTCCTCCTCAAAACTTGTGCGGAACAAACAAGCGTTCTTTGTTCAAAATCCGAGATAATTGACTTTTAGTATTATTATCACTAAGTGGAGTTGCATGACTTAGATGGGACTCTCCTTTCTCGGGGTTTTAATTAAGACGGACATCGGGAGTTGATTACGCTGAAGTTGGACCTCTGCCCATGCTTTGTTCTAAAAGCTCTGGATGAAGAAAGAACAACAATCTCTCTCTCCCTCTCTTGAAATTCGAGCTGCTCTCACCCTTCCAAGGTGAGCTATTATTGTAAAGACACTTGTAGTTCCTCTGCGCGGATGACTTAATCTAACAATGGTTGTTGGCTTTAATTAAGATTCATGGGACCGATGAAAAGAGCGTGTGTCGATTTATTACGGCAGGACAAAGTCCCCAGCAAACTGTGTTGTCGAAGAGGAGAAGAATGGAGGGTACCGGGGGAAGGAAGCCTTAGCCGACTTGTAGTTCATTGAGAAATGTGTAGAATTAGGTTAGCGTGGTTATTCAATGTACATTCATTTTCATCTCGGTACAACTCTGTTTGCAGTTCACGGTGGAGAAAACATTTCATCCTTTTCAATTACTGGAAGTAAAGCCACCTGATAACCAGGAACAAAACAAAAGGAAGTGAAGGTAACACTAAAAGACGTTAAGCCTGGAAGGGGCAAATAATAACTACTTTATCTGTCGATTGATATGACAACTTTTTGTCATTCCCTGTTTGCAAAATAATGTAGAAAATTGAAAACTGCATTCACACTATACAGTAAATAATTCTCTTTAATAATATGAAGTCTTCCACCAGTGTAGATTCTATGAAAGAAATAACTTTATTTCAAGTGCAATTGCGAGGTAAATGCATGTGTTATAAATGAAGCATTACGAAGCAGTGTCTCCGTGGCAATTCATAAATTTTGTTCATCTACGAAAAACAAAAGCAATTTCTATAATGCAAATAACACAGAATAGTTGAAGCAAACTTCTGAATAACAAATATAAAAGAGTTCCAGATATTTTAATAACGTATTTTGAAAAATGTTAGTGCTTTAATCACCACATCTCTCATCCGCCCGTCCGCCAGTTCTTCCCTCTGGCAATCATCAAGTTATACACCGAGTGATTCCTGAATTCTGACAACCCCTATCAAAAGTGAATGCGGTCCGTTGACCAGGAGATTTCCCAGAGGGCACGTTAGTCGACCGACGTAGCATATATAAAGGTGTGAATGGAGCAGCAAATAGTAAAATTCTGTGCGTGGTGGGTAAACGAAAGGATTTGTCGGACTTTGAGAAGGCACAGATTGTGGGAGCTCGGTGAGCTGGTGCTTCGATTTTCCAAACGGATGAACTGGTGGATTGCTCGCAAGCCGTCGTAGTTAAAGTGTGCCAGAACTGGCGTGAAAATAGTCAAACAACGACCGGAGGCAAAACTGCACAGGACAGGGAAAGGTTGATGCAAGAGTTCAGAGTCGGGTCCTACGACTCGTACAGGTCAACGGACGCAACACTGTCCAAGTGACTGTACAATACAGCATAGGGTCAACCAGGAACCGTATCTGCCATTTCTACGAGTACCACGCTCGCACGTATGTGCTATAACAGCAGACGACTCCGCGGACACTCTCTTCAAAACACGGTTCATCGGTGCAAAAGCCTCGCCTGGTGCAAAGATCATGCAAGTTCGACGTCGGGTGACTGGAAGAAGGTGGGCTGGACTGACGAGTCGCGTTACATTCGGCATTGCCTCCATAATGCAAGTTGGTGAAGGCGGTTTTATGGTGTGGAGTTTGTTTATCCGGCAAGAACTTGGACCTCTGGTGCATGTGAAACAACGTATGACTGGTGCCGACTATCGTGAATTGCTTGCTGACTCTGTACACCCTGCAATGTTGCATTTCTTCCCAAATGGCGACGGTGTCTTCCGAGATGACAATATGCCGAGCCACAGGTCCAATGTTGTGCAGGAATGGTTTGAGAAATACAGTTCAAACTTCCAGAATATTGATTGGCATCCGAATTTTGAGATATCAATTCCATAGAGCACTTGTGAGATACTATGAAACGGCATATCAGGCGTTTGGATAAACCATTTATCTCCATACCTGTACTGAAGGCCGCATTATACACAGCTTTGTTGGCCATACCTCCCCACTGCTTTCGGCATCTCATTGAATCGGTGCCAAGTCGGATTACTGCTGTGCTGTTGGTGAAAGGGGGACTTACGAAGTATTAGGTAGGTGGTCATAAATCAGTTATTACTCAGTGTATATCATAAAGGGGAAAATTTAGTTATTAGAGGAACTGCTGAGAGGGAGAGAGAGAGAGAGAGAGAGAGAGAGAGAGAGAGAGAGAGAGAGAGAGACATAAGGCAGCATAAAAATGATAATTTAAGGTGGCAAAAAGCAATCTAAAGAGCTTGGGATTTTATTTAGGTTGCTTTACTGACTCTCCATAGCCTTCTATAGCACTGCAAATAACTTCGCATCAAAAGTGCTTAAAGAAACAAAGAAATCGAACCGTGACAATTTCTTCTGAACCGATCCATATTTGGGCTGACGCCTGTGCTTTTCATGCAGCTTAAATCTTGACCTATTGATATAGCTCTGATGAATTCGTTCTTAAATTCGATTATTCAGGTTATCTTTTGATGTTGATAATTATGCAAGTTAAACCCATTTTGTAAAGAAGTAATTGAATTTTTTCTTTCGGACATATAAAAACATCTGACAAAGAAACAAGAGCATTGCATGTAAGCAATGTTCAGTAACCATCAGCTATTAGATAGGTTATCTTATCTCGACGCCTAAATTCCCTAGTTTAAGGATAGAACAAAATGAGAAAATTAAGCACAACATTCGTATGTTGCTCAGAACTAGAACCAAGGACCTCGGGACTAGTTTGGACGAGTGAAATATGCTGTGATACCCCCTTCCTCTGAAGTGATTTACAAACGATTCGTATTGCAGAAGTCCTAAATCAAAACGTGCTTTACGCAGAATAGAAACAGGAATATGTATGCAGAGTTACGACTGTAATTTCAAATTGGATGACTTAAACTCGAACAATGTTCTTTTAACATTGAATGGCCTGTTGTTACAAGAAGATATATTTCTAAGTACGTTAATCTAAGAAGAAAACTAATTTCTGCAGTCTCGGAAATAATCGGCTAATAAGGAGCGCGTCTTTCAGTCGTTACGAGAATAAAACAAATTTAGTAACAAGAGTTGCGTTTCTTCAATACATATGTTTGCAAACGGTTGCGAAAATGTAAGCGAAATAGATCTTCAAGTCACCGGAAAATTTCCGATTGGAATTAATGGCATTTAGTTGGCAACACTGAACTAAGAATGACGTGGCTCAAAACAATTGGTTTAATGCTGTGAAACCGATGGGGCCGGCTTCCAACAGCTATTATTTAGGCAAGGACTAATTCGGTCATAACTCAGGGAATGGGAAGACCAGGTCATTTAGCTGTATACTGCTTGATAATCCCCTTCCCCAATTTACATAGCTTTAAATCACCGTCCTGAGAAGGAGATTTAAACAGAGATAACATCCGCTAAAGTTTCGCTCTTTCACAATTTACATAGACGGGCTCCTCGAATTCCAAGGGTTTTGATTTGCCAGCCGTGGCCCATTTTCACAACGGCTTTCTAATCCCGCTTTCCTGCTGTCGGAATCGATACAGTAGCTTAACAAACATCTACACAACTATATATTTTCACAGATAAATAGCCGATTTCTTGAAAGTTGAGATCCAATAAATTCAAGCCTCCTTGTTACAGAGCATTTTAGTTTGCAGGCAATAAATTAGATCCCGTACTCGCAATAGTCATGCCAAGTCTTTCAAATACCTTAAGCAAAGCTGTAAAATTAATTTATGAAAGAGCGGCAAGTGTTGTAGCAAGTCTTGATTTTCATATTTTAGTTAATTAACTAGAATCCTGAACTAAAACGGAGTTCTGAAACTCTTCCCTTCGCTCATAAATTAAAACAAAAGTCACCTTGTTTTGTCCAACATACTTGTTGACGTAATGGCATTATGATGCTATGTGTCATGTTGGATTTCCTAGAAAGACGAATAAACGTCCTTTTAAAAAGTTTACGATAAAATTTCTGTTTAGAGGTTTCTTTCTTTTCGTGTGCTTATTAAGCTACGCTAAACTACGTGTGGATGACAAATAACAAAGGAAATCAATAAACTCTTAAGATCAGCGGAATTATTAAACTTTTCTTATTTTTTGGAAAGTAAAATACAGTGTCACAGTTAAAATTACACTGATGTTCTGAAAAGAAACATTAAGCATGCCACAAGCCCAGATTTTCCATTTTAATAGCGTAACGAAGGTAATGAATAAAGTCTTCTAACTCATTATATTCACACGGTGTCAGTATTAATGCTCTACTAGAAATCTGAAATTAGTTTAGCCGCCACGGCGGCGCAGTGGCCTAAGCGATGGCTTCTGATCATTCGTCCGAGATGGATCCCGGTTCGAATCCCGGTGACGCATGGATGTCGTGTTTGTTTTACTTCATCGGTTCGCTCCCTTCCCTGGAATCAATGGCCCTAAATTAGGGAAGGGCGTTTGCTTATAGCCCATTGAGTTGCTCACGGTGGTCATTAAACTCTCAATCAAATGCTTACGCATCGGTTGTGATATGTAACACGTGTGATATGTAACACGAGCCTAACAATATCAATTTCATGTTTCAGTGGCAAAGACGAAGGTTCGAAATCCTCAAATCTTTTGAAAAAATGTTACTTTTACAACCCATACAATCATCCCCAATTTGCGTTACTGGATCTAGGCCGTGGTGACACCCTGAATATGAAACGAAAGTATAAATAGATCTCCCATGTGGATTACTAAATCTCTATTTTTGAAGAACCTGAAATAACAGCAAACAAATAAATCTCGTATTTAAACATCTATAATAAGCAAGCAAATAAACAGGCCTGAATTCACTTTCCCAAGTGAACTCACGCCTGTAGGTCGAGAAATTAACTTCCCAATGGTTTACACACAGAAAAGCTGCGCACATATTTTGCAACTTTCTAACATCGAAGTAGTCCATTACGTGGAGTATAAAATTCTAAGAGTGATTTGGATTTTACTGTCTGCACGTTTACTAACCTAAGGTTCTTCCGTAGGAAAGGCATAGAAAAAATGCTGGGATTATTTCTTAAGCAAAATTATTTCTTGTCGTACTGAGACTCGAGATAACTGTTCTTTGCCAATTTTCCACCTTCATGGATCACTCTTGTACTGTCGTTAGTTTGAGTTTGATAATTTACCATTAGAAATGCCCTTACTGCTCTAGAGAGAACTTCTGAAAGATTGAATGCTAAGCAATTATACCAGCCCATCTCTGTAAGAAATAAATATACAGTATCATGTGATTACATAAAATCATCATGTTTCACCAGTTCTGAAACTTACATCTGAATAATTCAGATAAAAAACATTTATCTTAGTAAAATAAACTAGAAACAGAATTTTTTAAATTTTAAACAGCACAAATGCACACATACACATTTGAAAACTTTGCATTTCGAAATAAATAAGAGCACAAGAAAGCTACGCAATTTCAATCAGAAATCAAAATTGTATTACATATTAAAGTTTAGGTCTAATTTGGGCATCAGATCTCATCTGTTTATGGCCAAATGCCGAAGCGTCCTAGAGTTCACAGAGGAAAGAAGTTTTTTTTAAGCGGAATCATAACACTTCTTACGTTGCTCACCATTTTACCAGATCGTACTCTTAAAACATATGTTGACTTCTCCTCTGACAAATTCAGATATAAAGTCTTTCGGAAGCGTAAATCTTTGCAAAATTGGATGCTGAAGTTGCAATTAAGTTAGGACTACTAACCCATGAATGTGCTGGAATGACAGTTTGCAAGCCACAAATTAACCCTTCATCCTTGAAAAATATTTCGGTTTGCTGCTAGTTCACACTCTTCAAAGAGTGTTTTCAATATTATGTTGGAAAGAAAGTAATGTCTGCAAATACAACGCAACAGAAAATTGCAAATTACCGTATATACAAGTAGAAATCAGTCCAAAATGTAGTCGCCATCTTTTGCCACTACCTCCTCCCATCGTCTAGGTAGCTGCTGGGTACCGTCCCTGTAGAATTGTGGCCGCTTGGACGCAAATAAGTGTCTGTAAGCGCGCATTCCACATCGTCCCGGTTGGTGAACCGCTGTCAGTCAAGGAAATGTTGCAACGACCGGAATAGGTGGTAGTCGCTTGGGGGCAATGCTCTGGAAATAGGCACGGAGCGGCAGTATCTTCCAGCCCATGTCCCTGATCATGTGACACGTGCTGTGTGAGGTGTAGCTCCATCCTGCTGTAGGAAGACGCCATTGCGGTTCAGCAGTGCTGGTTGTTTCGCCGTAAGCGATGCGTGCAGATCGTTGAGATGACGATAGTATACATAAGCGGTGATAGTGGTGTTGTCTGGCAGTAGCTCAAAAAACATGACACAACACATATCCCACCGAACATACAGTAGGACCTTACGTGGGTATAAGCCGGCTTCGAGGGTCGGCATGGGCTGCTATTTTGGGCCCTACCACTGTTTCCGGGCGTTAATATTGTCATACTGGACCCATTTTTCGTTACCTGTAACAATACGATCCAAGAACAGTTCAACTTGGTCACGTGCAAGCAGGGAAACGCATGCACTCATGAGATTTGCTTTCTGCTCAACTGTGAGTTGATGGGGTACCCAAACTCCCCTCTTGTGCACTTTCCCAATTTGACGCAGGTGCGTGATAATGCTTGTGTGGGTAGCCCTCAGCTGTTCCGTCAACTCCAGCGAGGTCAAACATGGATCGGTCTTCCACTAAGATCTTCAGCATGTTCATATCCACTGTTGCGGGTCTTCTGGGCTTGTGACGGTCTGACAGGTCACAATTTCCCTACCGAAACCGTTCGTACAAACTAAAGCACTGGCGATGTGATATGGCATTGGGGCACACACTGGTAAAATTCCTCACAGCACATATGGGGGTGTTACCGAGACGAAACTCAGATAGCACGCAATGGCGGATGTGCTCCTTGTCCACTTCCATGTTTACTGGCGCTTACACTCTTCGCCTTCTCAAGGCAACTACCGCTGATTTACGCCACATACCTGCTGATGTCATGAAGGTGTGCTGCGCAGTCTCAGTTGTCACATTACGCTGTGGCAGGGGCATCCACTTTGGGTACCTCGTCATCCGACATGACTTTCTTTCCAACGAATGCTATCAAGTAAATATACGCATCAAAAGAAAACTGGAGGGGAGGTGACGAGAAATACATCGATGATGAACACTTCCAGCCTAGAAAAATGAGCGCGCCTGGAGACCAAACGGTGGCGCAGGTGAAGTTCACAGAGTCGTATATATATACAACCTGAGGACCGACTTTCGGTTAGTACAGTTTTCGGAGTCACAATGGGAAAAACTGTCGACTTTTCGGAGTTTGATAAACAACAAATTGTGATGACATGGCTCCTCGGAACAACGATCTCAGAAACGGCGCGGCTTGTGGGTTGTTCACGTGCCGCTGTAGGGAGTATGTATCACAAGTGGTGCACAGATGGCCAAACGACGACCCGTCGTCCAGCTGTGAGTCGTTCGTTGCTCACTGACGCCAGAGGGAAGCGGAGATTGTCGCGCATTGTTCACAGCGACCGCAAGGCGACAGTGCGGCGAATCATCCGCAGCTACAACAGTGGTTATCAGGGAAATGTGTCACAGCACAAAGTTCACCTAAGCCTTCTGCCTAGGGGTCTGAGTTGCCGAAGACCCAGCTGGGTCCCCATGCTCATTACACGTCATCTTCAGCAACGCATGAAATGAGCCCAAAATCATCGAGATTAGACCGTAAATGATTGGAACAAAGTGGCCTGGTCTGACGAATCAAGTTTCCTGGTGCATCAGATTGAGGATTGAGCGCAGTACGCCGATTACCAACGGAGGCCATGGCACCTGGATGCATTGTTGGGCGAAAACAGGCCGGCGGCTGCGGCAGTATGCTGTGGGCGATATTTTCTTGGGACACTTTAGGCTCCATTATTCTAATACCACAATCCCTGACAGCTGTCAGTTACCTAATCTTCGTTGCCGACCAAGTTCACCCATTCATCGCAACTGTGTTCCCTGCTGGTGATGGTCATGACACACTGTTATTATCGTCAAGGGGTGGTTCGAGGAACATGTTGGTGACTTTCTGCCCTGGCCTCCAAATTCATCTAACATGAACCCAAGCGAACATTCGTGTTTCGACTTAGAAAAGCAGGTTCGCGCTAAATCACCACTACCCCGAAATGTACAGGAACTGATGGACTTTCTGTTGGCGTTATGGTACCAGATACCCCAGGATACGTATCGCCCCCTCATTGAATCGATGCCTCGCCGAATGGCCGCTGTTGTGTTAAAAAAAGGGGTCCTACAGCTTATTAGGTAGCTAGACATAATGTAGTGGCTCATCTGGGCACAACCCTTTACATTCAACCTCTTAAATGCACGCTGTTTCAAAACATTCCTATAGGAGTGCAGTTTTTAGTGCACAGCAATCATAAAATCAGTCAAAGTATGGGCAATCTACACTTACTTCGTACTATGTACATAGAAATTGCATTTATATAATAATTGTATTAATTCGCAGAAACTTATAATGGACATCATGAAAACAATGTATTTAAGGTACATCGAGATATGCATTCACCCTCATTTCATAAGACCTTTAGCAAAGATACGGCCATTATTGAAAATTAGGGAGATATTAATTTCTTGAACTTGTCCGTTTTGTTCTGTAACATGTTCGTCAAGCTAGCGTTGACATGTGCAGGTAACTGCCGTAAGATATGAGTAAAAATGATCTCGAGGAGTTATGCTGTTTAAGGTTGTGAATGTTTTCAACTGGGGTGACAGTTCAAGGTATCGCATGCAAAGCCCGCGACGTGGTGTGTTCGTTTCAAGCTATCCAAAGCAAAAAGTGCTACGTGTATGAGCTGGCATTGTTGCTAATGGTACAATGTCAGCAGTGCTCTGGATAAACATGACAGCTATTATTTACATATGAAAGAAACAGAAAAGTTATAGCTAACATAACATACACTGACGGAAAAAAATCCCTTACCACGAAAAAATAGTTGTGGATGAATGAAATAGTGGCAATACATTTGTATAGGTAACATATTTAATCGATTAAGGTTTCAAGATCACAGCTTAATGTAAGCGCGAGGAGAGCCATTTTAAATGTGAAATGCTGGTCCATTAATAACCGGTGTAACCGCCAGAATGTTGAATGCAAGCACGCAAACGTTCATGCATTGTGTCGTACAAGTGCTGGATGTCAGTTTGTGGGATGGAGTTCCATGCCTGTTGCACTTGGTCGGTCAATACAGGGACGGTTAATGCTGGTTGGGAGTGACGCTGGAGTTGTCGTCCAATGATGTCCCATACGTGCTCGATTGGTGAAAGATCTGGTGATCTTTCACCAGTTGGCATTGAGAGGGACGGACCTATATCTTGGGCATATAGCTTTTATCCCACAGTGGGGGAACGTTACTCCAAACGTATTTTAGGCCTTAACCACTGACGTCGCAAACGGCAGTGGTTTGCAGTAAGTGGAATGCACGCTACAGGGCGTCCGGCTCGGAGCTGTCCTTCAAGTAACCGATTTGTAGCAGTTTGTTGTGTCACTGTGGTGGCAACTGCAGCTCGAATTGCTGCCGCAAACGCGGAACGATGCGCCACGGCCATACGCCGTACACGGCGGTCTTCCCTCTCAGTAGTGCCACGTGGCCGGCCGGAACACGGTCTTCTTGAGGCAGTACCTTCCCTTGACCACCGCTGCCAACAATCATGCACAGTAGCTACATTCCTGCCACGTCGTTCTGCAATATTGCGGAAAGAAAATCCACCTTCTCGTAGCCCTACTCCACGACCTCGTTCAAACTCCGTGAGCTATTGATAATGGCTTCTTCGTCTCTTTAAAGGCATTCTTGACTAACATTAACACCCTACGTCGAATCTCAACGATAACTAACGCTCACGAACGTTACAGCGTGTATTTACAGCAAACCTGCTTTGCACGTTCCGAGGGGCGCTACTAGCGCCACACGTATGCGCCGAGCGTGAAATTTGCATGGACGTCATCTTACAGATGTACTCTCACCGCCTACCAACTGTCGTTTATCTAACATAACCTCTTCTTGGTGTTGGGATTTTTTTCCGTCAGTGTATTTGCGTCTGTGGTACTCTATTGTAATATACCATGCAATGCTTCGCCGTTATTCTAATCTCTCACCTGACTTGTCAGTAGATGATTTACTATTCCGCAAGGCTCTCCTGTTCATGTCTCTATATGTGCTTGGTGCACCAATTCGTGAAAGACAGAATCGAGGTGTGCCGCCCCTGTGCCGCAGTGGTCTAAGGCGCTGGCTTCTGATCATTCGTCCGTAAGGGGTCCGGGTTCGAATCCCGGTCAGGCATGGATGTTGTGTTTGTCTTACGGCACTGGCTCTCTCCCTTCCCTGGAACCAGTGACCCTAAATTAGGGACGGGCGACTGCTTATAGCCCATTGAGTTGCTCACGGTGGTCGTTAAACCTCCAATCAAAAAAAAAAAAAAAAAAAAATCGAGGTGTATAGAGAGACAGGCTAGCCCTTTATGCTCCATGATCATATTTCACTAAGCTGTTCTCTGTTCTACCGGCCTTTGCTTATCTGAGACGACGCCTTAGAGAACATGATATGCAACAACACTTCCCGGAGTCAGCGAACTTCAGGAGTTGTATTTTCATTTGTCGCACAGTTCCTTGCCGTCGTGTCGTTTGGTGGACTAACACAACCACACCATAAATGGCGCTGACTATCGGATGTTTCTGACGTGTGGTGGTGGTTGAGACGCACAATCTTCTTTGACGATATTCGAGAATCCACCCACGTCAACTTTTGCCAGTTGGCATTGAGAGGGACGGACCTATATCTTGGGCATATAGCTTTTATCCCACAGTGGGGGAACGTTACTCCAAACGTATTTTAGGCCTTAAGAGAATGAATCCTAAATTTATGAGCCTGAAATTTATGAAGTTTTAATACTATTTTTTCAAAGAGGTTGAAACGAGCGTATGTTGAGCGTCACTGTTGCAACAGGCATGAGACGGCGCGGAGATTGAAAACAAAACCTGTTCTCCAGACTTCCTCTACGGATTTTTAGGCGAAACTCGAACGGCGCTGAAACCCTCCGGGTGGCAAGCACGTATATATACGTTCGGCGGTTTCTGTGCACAAAGCGTCAACGACGCAATAATTCGTTCATCGAAAACCTGTTCAAATCCTGCGAGAACGCAATATTGCGTCGGAAAAATTTCCAGACTAATAGGGATGAGAACGCATATTTGTGCATCTTAACGACGACGAATACCACAGAAAGGGCAGTCTTCTTCTACACATGTAAAAAAACATCGCATTGCCTTTTCCAAAGCTTCTGCCACCTGGATGGTTAAAATCAACTGGCGTCTGTGTTTCTATTGGAGGAAGGCAGGCATTTTTTCCAATGGGAGCGGGCAGACCAGAGCTTGACAAAGCAGTTACGGAGGCAGCAACACAGTTCGCCACAGCTTTTTCGTCAAAGTGTGCACTGTGTGACTTTTTGGAATGTGCTTCTTCTGTAGTTTCTGGTTGGGGCAAGGAATGTGCTGAGTTTTTCTTTCCTAGTATTATCAGTCATAAATTTTGATTTATTAGTAATAATAGAAATAATTGTTTTTAGAATTGAATTGATTTACAAAAAATAAATTAAATACGTTCTGTTGGGATAATTTTTTTTTACAGGTAGTCACCTGTTCTGATTTCCGTCATGTTTAAGTTACATGACCTGTTTTGACAATCAATATAGAAATGTGCTTCCAGCTTGATTTCTCCTAGACACCGTACATGTTGCTTTTATTCTGGACTCAGAAACATTTTTTTAAAAAAGTAGTTCTTCTTTGAAAATATGCTTCCAGCTTGATTTCTCCTACACACCATTCTCACGGGTCAGAGCCTTAATTTGTGGCCTGCGGGCCTTAAATGTGATATACATGAAGGGTGCACCTTCGTAAACAGACATGCTGCTTTTTTCTGGACTCAGAAACATTTTTTGAGAAAAGCAGTTCTTCTATTAAAATTATTTCAACCTTTGGATTTTTAGAGGAGTGAACGTTCGATTCGTGTTGTGCGTGATGCAAAAATTACTCAATAACTATCGCTAGATAAAGAAATTAAGCGCAAAATGCAAAATATACTTCTGTGCTGAGGAAGGATGACATAAAGTAATACGGGTTAACCATTCTTACTCTTTTCTTTTTTCTTTTCATAAAATATACATTTCTCCCACCGAAAGTGTTTTAAGTCTATCTCTTTCCCCTCCTCCATGCTTGATCTTCCTATAATGTTTTTGAACTGACGTTGAATAATATATATAAAATATACATAAGTATACATATATATCAAATTCTTCTCTACAAAATTTGGTTTTAGTTATTTTTCATAACATATACTGTATTGACAAAAGTCACCAGGACACCCCTTCAAAAGCAAATGAACGGATCCGTTGCGTTGTTAAGATTCGCGGAACAGCTGCAAACGGTATAAAAACAAGCCTGCTGACCGCAATCATATCGCACTGTGAGGTTGAGTGAAAATGTCGCGGCGGGAGAGAACTGACTTTAAGAAAGGAAAGATTGTTCGGTGTTATATTTGTGGGTTGTCCATAAGAGAAACCGAGAGTCGTTTAAACATATCCAAGTCAATTGTTTTGGATGTCCTGAATGAGTGAAGACACATAGCGTGCCTGAAGCAGCAAAACGTACCGGCAGCGAAAGAAAATCAGTGATACAGGACGTCAAAGCCTCAGGAGAGTCGTTACAGCTAATCGACGGAATACTGCACAAGACCTCAGTGAATAGGTGAGTAACAATGCTGGAACCTTGGTATGTACACGTAACATTCGCAGAGAACTTCATTCCATGGGTTACAGTGGTCGTGCGGCTGCTCATAAGCCTTTCATCTCCACTCGGAACGCTACGCGTCGTTTAGCATGGTGTCAAGAACATTTATCGTGGACCATGGATAATGGAAACGGATCCTATGTACTGACGAATCCAGGTACATGATCCATCAGTCTGATGGCCGTGTGTGGGAATAGCGGCAGCCGGGGTAACGCTATTTACCACAGTGAACAGTTCCTACAGTCAACCTTGGAGCTGGCAGTGTACTCGTGTGGGGGTGTTTTTCGTGGTATGGTCCAGGCCCATCGGTTATCGTGGACAAACCTGTTAACCAGTACGTCTACCACGATATTCTGAACAATTATGCCCTACCAACTCTGTGACAATACTATGGAACCAAGTCCTTGGTGGTACCAGCAGAATAATGCACCGATCCATAAAGCAAGGTTTCAAAATCGCTTTATTCTAATTTTTTATAAGAAAACATAAGAGGGAGACGTACAGTATTGGGCGTCTCACTGGGAAATAATACAAAACTGTTAAAACATGATGGTATATACACTGCAATGACAATGGAGATGAATAACAAATGCTGCAAGCAAAGCTTATTGAATAAAAATTGCAGAAGTGACAGAGAGAAACACATCGTGTCACATGACATTGGCTGGGCATGATTTACAGGATAACACAGGCGAAACAATAATACACAATTAGAAAAAGAACAGCACAAACACCGCCGTGAAGGTAAAACATTACATACATGAGATAAAAACACAGCGTGCACAATTGTGCAAGTTATTTAACGAGGGCACCAAAGCAACATAATACAGGCGGGGTGAAAGTAAGTAATGTACACGAGTAAGCATGAAAATACACTGAGATGGCATTAGCATTCACAATTCAACGGTAGTGTGGATTGCACGAGTCGTAGAGTGAAGGAGGGGCACCAGGGTGCCACGGAACACAGCAAAGGAGGTGTAGAATGTCCTAGGGTACTGATAGGTGTAGCAGTCCAGAATCAACCGCAAACCATGGAGCGGCCGGCGCCCAGGTAGCATAGAAGGTGGCTTCTCGACGACTGGAAGAAGCCGACTGGTACTCCAGGCGGAGTCGAGAAAGCAATCGATCTTAAAAAAGGCACAAAAGTGCTGCGCTGGCCTGGTGTAAAGAGACCGGCGAGGAAACGCTGCGGAGTTGTTGAAGGTATACGTAAATAACGTGTTTAACCAGCACGAAAAGATAGGCACATACTGACGGAAGATGCGTAGGTGGATGAGCCCGCAGAAGAAGATGTCTGTAGGCAGTGAACGGAAGATCTTGAGAACAAGAGCGACTGGCAATCCGGAAAGCCTGGTGGAGGAGAGGCATCAGGATGGGACAGTAAAGGTAGAAGTGAGAAACGTCTGCCTCCTGTGCGCAGAAGGAGCAGAGAGGGGAGGAGAGAAGAGACATGCGAAAGAGAAAATACGGAACAGGGAGGCGATTATGCAAAAAGAGCCAGTGGGTATTAATTTCAAGAGGGGCAGATAAGGGTGAGCGGGCAGCGGCCCAGACAAGAGGAAGAGAAGCAGGGGGAACCTCCAGAATAGAAAGCGGTGAAGGGGTGGCAAGGTGCACTAGAAAACGATGAAGAGATTTAGAGGAGAGAGAGGAGAGAGGAAGAACCGAGTTTGTGAGTCGGAGGAAAAACGGCAGCGGAAGAGGGGCAGAAAAGACAGAGACGAGACCGGTGGGGGAGACAAGATCAGGGAAAAGCGAAAGAAGTGCAGTTAGCAGAGAGTCATAGACCAAATGGGCGGATAGGGACGAGAGAATAGCAGGGGGGAGGCCAGAGAAAGGGCGCCAGGATAGATCCGAGTTAGTGAGGTCTTGTACAGTTACTACACTTGCTCGGAGCCAAGAGGGGAATGAAAAACAGGGGAGATGGGGGGGTGAACAAGGGAGTTGAAGAAGAGGGGTTCAGAAAGAAGCTCTAGATTTGAAGAGGGAGGGGAGCGAATGAGGGGGAGAGAGCGAAGGTGAGTGAGGGCTTCAGAATATGCAGGTGGGAGTTTGGAGGGGGCGAAAGGACAGCAATCCATGAGAACTAAAGAAAGAAAGGAAAAATGTGGGTTACGGAAGGAGGCAAGAACGTCACGTACTTGAACTGCGGAAGCCACTGGAGCCGTGAAAAGGTGAATGAAGTTGATCACTCGGCTTGCTTTGTAGCACAGCAGGACATCAGTTAGGCCAGCACCACCATAGGAAGGGGGAGCACAGAGCTTGTGGACGTTAATCCAGTGATGACCCGCCCACATTACTCGAGTAAGGCAGCGTGTAACCTCCTGGAGACAGAAAAGCGGGGTCGTAGATGCAATCCAAGAATGCTTGCAGATGGACAGAAGGTATGTCCTGGTGAGATTTGCACGCTGGTAGTAGGACGTACAGAACTGCGCACGACACCAGAACGCAGCTGTGCGGAGAAGGCGAGGATGGAGTTCCGAGCGAGTTGCACTGGATCTAGCTTGTGGTGCGCCTAAGTGCACACCCAGGAAGCGTTGGGTAGTGGATGACCATGTGGCCCCCCATGGAGCATCCAAGCGATTGGACCACGACCCGCACCACAATCCAGTGCTCTTAGACGTATTCAGTTCAGCTGCAGAACATGAAGCATATGCGGAGAACAAACGACGAAGCAGTTGGAACTGTGAGTCGCTACGAATGCAGACGGTGATGTCATCTGCATAAGCAGAGTAAATGACTGAGTGATGCCGTGAGCTGGCAACTGGTGGTGGAAGTTGTGCTAGGAGAGATGTTTGCAGAGAGCGTAGAAAAGGCTCGACGGCAATCGCAAATAGTTGACCAGAAAGCGGGCAGCCCTGACGAACTCCCCGCTTGAAGGGAACATGTGCTGTGAGAAAAGATGCCGTCTTGACATGGAAAACGGCGTCCCGGTAGAGGGAGAGAAGAACGGAGACAAATTGTGGAGGAAAGCCAAAGTGAACGGAGGTCTAAGGAAAGGAGAGCAAGAGGTTCAGAATGAGTCTTGGCAAGATGAATGAGATCGCGAAGAAGTTGAACATTGGAGGAAAGAGAACGGCCAGGAACAGTATAGGTTTGAGAGTCAGCAAGGATGTGAGGGAGGATAGAGTTTAGTCGACGGGAAAGAAGCTTAGTATAGAGTTTATAATCTTGATTGAGAAGAGAAATGGGGCGCCAATTTCCAAAGTCAAGAGGGTCACCCTTCTTGGGAAATAGGACCACATGTGCGTCCGTGAAACTCCTCGGGAGGTATGAGCAGTTAAATGCAGCAGAAAAAGCGGAGAGGAGAAAAGGCAACAAAAGAGGCAAGAACTCACGGTAAAAAGGAAAAGAGAGGCCGTCCGGACCCGGAGCGGCATGGGGGTTAAGGAAAGAGAAGGTGTCGGACACCTCCATGGATGTGGGTGAAAGAGACAGGGTGTGAGCAAGATGAGACGGAACTTGAGGCAGGTTATTGAGAAGATGGGGGAGAGCAGAGGGAGAAGGGGGAGGAGTTTCACTGAACTTGGTGGTATAGAACTGACGAACGTGAGAGAAAATCGCTGCCGAATCGGATGTGATTTCGCCAGAGGGGAGGCGAAGATGACGAAGCGAGGTAGAAGACTTACGTGCAGATTCCATTGATGTTAGAAAATCATAGGTGCATTCCTCCGGATTGAGATGTTTAATGCGCAGACGTAAAAGTGCTTGCTGCGCAAGAGGTTTCAGCAAAGCCTGGAGCTCCGACTGATATGCTGGAAAAAGCGGATCTGATAACCCAATCAGTGTGAGCATCTGCCTGGCGTGATCGAGGCGCATCTGACTAGAAGTCTTCATGGTGAAGGAAAGTTGCTTGATATGTAAGAGGAGCTGATGCTTGACACGAAGCCAATACGTCAAGGTACAGGGTGCGGAATGCAACCCTGCGCGACGAGCAGCGAGGAAAGAACGGACAGAGGCACAAAATTCAGGATCAGTGAGGAGATTGGAGTCAAATGTCCACGGACGTACAGTCCGAGGGAGTGACGCCGCAACAAACACTGTGAGGGTGACCGTGCAGTGGTCTGAGGAAGCAGTAGGTTGATGTTGCAACTCGGTAATAGACGCAAGAAGTGGTGTGGAAACGTAAACCCGATCCAAGCGTGCAGTTGATGGAAGCTGACTCCCAGACGAGCGCCACGTGTGTGAGGTCTCTTGTGGATGAAGGCGCCTATAAGCATCGGTGAAGGAGAAATCAGCAACAAGGTCATGAAGTAGTGCGACGAGATCCGTTCGACGCTCTCGTGAAGAAGGAGAGCGATCCAGAGCCGGGTCAAGGGTGCAATTGAAGTCTCCACCCAAGAGCACACGATCCGAAGGTGATACTTTCGAGAAAGCTTTACGGAGTTTGGTGAACAAGGTGGATAAATGAATAGAGGTGCATGGAATATACACATTAAAGATGTGAAATCGAGCTCCGCCAACTTTGAAGGAGACTTGCTGGAGTAAATCTCGGCATAAGTTCTGCACTGAGAGTGCAGTGAGGGTGGATCGGAAATGTTGATGTATTCCGATAGCAAGTCCACCATGAGATGAGTAGCGGAAAGCATGATGGAACACATAATCGCTAGCACGCCAGCGAGTAAACAGAGTGGAGGAATGGCAGTTTGTTTCTTGTAGTAGTAACAGATCGGCCCCGAGGGGCGAGAGGTCTTCCATTACAAGAGCATTCGCTAGGGGGCTAGCGAACCCTCTGCAATTAAGGGTCGTGACCTTGAATGAACTGGTCAGTCGTTGGTTGGAGGAGTCGCGGAGCAACTTTCAGGAGTTGTTGTAATCGGTTTACGCAGCCAAGGGTCCATGAGTGGTGCAGGGGGTCATGTACAAACCCACGAAGGTACTTAGCAATGCATCCGGCTTACAGGAGCAGCGCGGGAAGAATGTCTTCGCGCTCTCGGAGGTAGTCATACGTCGACTCCAGGCTCGTGGTGTGGGTGCAAAACTGATAGTAATCTCCAAGATTGAGAGGTTCTGAAGGAGCACCACATTTGGAGAGTACACTTGAAAAGACTTCAAACGAAGGCGGAGACCCATCATCATCAGTGTCCCTTTCAATTTCTGTTGGCGCAGGAGAAGGAGAAATATCTCTTGAACATTTGGTAGTACGGAACGGTTGCCCATCCGCAGAAGAAGATTTCTTCTTCTTCTTCCTCTTACGTCGGGTACCTGTACGAGTGCCAGAAATTCGTTTTCCAGGGAGCGACGATGCTCGGGAAGCTGACGCAGAGTCAGAGGAGTTATCGGCACCGCCGTCACACTCGGAGACACCAACAGTGAAGACTGGTGGGAAACCAGCGGCGAAGTCTCCCGATGTTGCCACGGGGTGAGGAGTAATAGGTGAGGTGAGCACTGGAAATTGAAGGTGGGAGGTGAGATCAGCATCAAAAGACGCTCGTGGACGAGAGGCTGTAGATATACTTTTTGTGTAACTCGGCCCTGGGGCAGTTGGTACATTTGAAGACGGTGCAGGTCGAGAGCGAGATGTAGCAGGAGGCTGCTTAGAGGCGGTAGGCACTGTAGAAGCCGTGGGAGCTGGATACCCGTTGTTGGGGCATCGAGCACGCTGATGCCCAAGTTCTTTGCAATTAGCACAGTGTTCTGTTATTAGCATGTCAATTCTGTAGGAGAGCTGCCCACATCGGACGTTTAGGATCCGTGGGAACGTACGGAGATGCTCCTCTGATGGAAAGATGAGTCGAACACTCCGGCGAAAACTACGAACATTCTTATTTGCAGGATCCTTGGGCGCAGCTGAATGTGTGATAACAGGACCAACAATCTTACCACACTTACTAAGTGCAGTACATATCATCGCATCCGAGATTTCGGGGGGCACCGGATGCAAGGAGACCTGAACAGGGCGCCTGGCAATCGGTTCAGCTTCCAGGTGGTGGTCTCCCAGGTCAAGGCCAAAGTTTAGAAGCGTGTCTGCATGCTCTTTGGATGTGAAATAAATACTCACCGTCCGCGGCCGGCGGGTGAGGTGAGTAATGGCTCCGGCTGGAAGAAAAGCAAGGAGCGTATCACAATAGACTTTCAGCGGTGTATTCGGAAGAGCATCTAGGCACACTCCCAACTCGCGGGTGGAGTGAAGTTCCTGCGCAGCGGGTGAGAAGTGCGGAACGTCCAATTGAAGTGAGTCACCATGTCTCTGGACATGGGCATCTGCAAGGGGAAGGCGAGTCGATTGCGTCGGAAGGGACGCACCTGAGGTAACGCTAGAATAAGAGCGGGAAGGCAATCCTCCATTGGAAGGCAGAGGTGCAGCGCTGGATGAAGGAGCTGACACAACGCTGGGCAAGGCTACCGAAGGCAGAGAAGCAACGCCCTCAGAGATATCCATTACGTCATCGGCAGCATCAGGAACGAACGTCATAGCCTCACCACCAGGAGGGGTGGTGGAGTAAGAGAGTTGAAGCGTAGAAGAAGAAGAGCAATAGGCATCAGGAGGAGGACGATATTTCCTATCATCAAGGACGGACGCTGATTGGTTTGCTCCGTCAGAGATAAGGATCGACGTAGTAGGAGAAGCTGTGACGAGAGCGGGAATGCTGCTCTTATCAGCAGTCGCCATCGCCGATGGCGAGGCCTAATTTAGTAAAAACGACCAACTGGTCGAGAAAATAAAGTGCTGATAGCTAATTGAAAATAGTACTCACCGACTCGGGAGATGTCTTAAATGAAAGATACAACCTTCGTCTTGAAGGCACGCACAAAAGTTAAACGACAGAGCACACAAAACACACTCAGTAGACGGCGAAACACGGAGCTCAAAACAGACACGACTTACGTCCCATAAAGCAAGGACTGTTACGGCGTGGTTTGACGATAATTCCGTGTCGTGTGTGGATTAGCCAGCACAGAGGCCTGATCGTAATCCGATAGAGCACCTATGGAATGAATTAGAGCGCCGCATAAGAAGTTTGGAACCAAGGCCTACTACTAAGCAACAGTTAGCGGCAGCATTATGTACTGAATGGAAGTGATACCTATCGCTGTGTTTTAAAACCTTGTCAAAAGCACGTCTCGAAGGATCAGTTTTCACACAGTATTTATTAGAAGAAAGATACAGGAGATGTGCTTGAATAAATCATCTCAAATGATGTATGACAAAAAAATATTTACAGATGCTTGTAGCTTACGCTACTGCTTATTTACACGGTTTTGTACATTGATGATAGTAAAAAAAACAGTTAATTACACTCGAGTGTCTGGTGAGGCAACAAAAGTCTCTGACAAAGCAAAGAATACGACCAATTCAGCTTGAAGAGCGTTATACAATATTAATTTTGCACAGTATTGAAGCAAGGAATAATACAGAATTCGAGCTTGCAGACATAGATTCAAAAGACAGGTGATGAGAAATTAACAGAATGTGCAGCTTGCGCTACGTCAATTACAGGATTCGGTGCAACGTTTGCATGACAACAGTTAAGTGCAGTAGAAATCTGGCGAGGCAATATGAATCTCTGGTAATACAGAGAGTAATATCAATCCAGAATGATGAGCACTATAGAGTATAAACTTTACACAATATTGATGAAAAAAAAGTTCTGACCGAAAGGTGATACAGTGTGGGTGACCTGGAAAACCGGGAGGTTGCAGGTGATCAAGGAGACAAACATGAAATCAAAAGTTCGAAAGACAGATGATGAAAAATTTACAGATGAATGTGGCTCGCGGTACTAGATGTTACATACAACGGTGATATGAAAAATAGTTATATACAATAATTTTCCTGAGAATACAAAAGAAAAAATAATCTCTGAAAATACAGAGAGAAGACACAACTCATCACAGTGAGTATTGGAGAACACAAATTTACACAGTTGAAAAGTAAAATTACACATTTGAATCAGGAATTGAAGATAAGAATATACTGTAAAAACGACAAAGTTTACAGATGTCTGTGGTTCGTGAAACGACCTATATACATGATTCTGTACAATGAGAAGTTACAATTTATATATATTGGTTTGTCAGAGGTGGTGGGAGTACAGTTTGTTTCCTGCAGAAGTAATATATCAGCATTCAGCGGGGCAAGATCCTCTCGTACCAGCGCATTCGCAAGAGGTGTCGCAAAACCACGACAATTAAGTGACACCACCTTGAATGTCTAGGTTAGTTGTGGGATGCAGTAGGAATTGACTGGCTGTAGTGATGGGGTGGAGTCGACGGAGAAAACAAGCACTCCACGGGACGTCGTCCGCAGTGCGCCGAAGAGTATTTTCAAGTGAGTGTAATTGAACCAGCACTTGTGGAAGAGCTGCTTCATACTGCTGAATGGAAGTGCGTGCTGAGGAAGGGCTAGAGGACCCTAAAAGGCAATCCAGCACGTCCTCGTATGGCAGAGGCTCAGCAGGGAAAGCATTTTCAGCAAGAAAAGTTGTGAATTCATCTAGTGAGGGAAATGCACCCTCACATGCTGTCTCAGAGGAAGTGTGTAGAGGCGACCTGGAGAACGGTCGTCGAGAGCTGACGGAGCGAGTGGATGAGCGGGTAGAAGAGCGAGATGATCTTCGGGACGCCAAAGTCTTTGACTTCTTCGTCTTGGGGCGAGTAGCACCACTGCGTTTTCCAGCAACCACAGAAGCTTCATGATCGTCTGGAGAGTCTGAACCCGAGGCGTTACCTGTGACTCGTGTCATGGAGCCAACGGTAAAAGCTGAGGAGTGGTCAACATGTACATCAGCAGTGGTTGTAAAAGTACTAGGGGAGTCGATTTTGGAAGCCTGGGAAAATTCTTAGGATCAGCATGAGGTGGAGGCATCAAAGTCGTTTGTTGACCAATGGCAGTAAGCTGGCTTTTGGAAGATCTTGATTCGGCGACTTTCCTCGAATAGGAAGAAGTCTGTGAAGCGTTGGTGGACAAAGTAGAAGAAGATGTAGTGTGTGGAGCTGTTTGCAGGGAGGCACGTGGACACTGAGCCCTTATGTGACTTTCGCTCTGACAGATAGTGCAATACTGTGAAGTGATTATCTCAACTCCTCGGCGTTACTGTCCACAGCGGATGTGCAAAACATTCGGAACCGCTTTCAGCTGAACAACGGATGAAAAGAGGACTCGAGCAGTGCGGCGGAAACCCCGAATCGATTTGTCTTCAGGGTCTCTGGGAGCCGCAGAGAGAGTTGTTATGGAGCCAACAACTCTGCCGTACCTGCTGAGCAAGGTGCAGAGTGCAGCGTCAGATACTTCTGGTGGTACGGGGTAGAAGGTCACCTGCACCGGGCGGTGCGCAACCGGTTGTGCTAACAGATGCACGTCATTGATGGTTAGACCTTCCGTAAAGAACTGGTCAGCATGCGCTTTATCCTTAAAGTAGACCAAGACAGATCTGGGTTTTCGAGCTACAAAGTCTATTGCATTCTTTGGTAAGATAGTTTTGAGGGCTCGGCTATATTGCCACAGCTTAGTGTCGGGAAGCGCATCAAAATAGACGCCCCGTTCCATAGTGGAGGAAAAAAGGTGACCAGCTCGGGAATCCTCTGGTATGTCAATTGTAGCAGTAGAACCAACGACAGTGACATAGGATTCAGGAAAAGGCATAGCAGATGAAACTGGGGGTGTGAGGACCCCAGAAGTTGCAGAAGCATAGGACGCTGAGGCAGACATGGGTCGAGAATTCGATGAAGCGGCCTCTAGCAGTGAGGGCGGATCAGAAAGTTGATGAGAAGTAGAAGCTGTGAGCTCAGTATTGCTGATAACGGATACGTCATCATCTGCTGAGATGTAGATAGGAGACTTGGCACTACCGCACTTGGTGGGAGTTATAGCTGGAGAAGAATAGGTGTCCATGACGTCGCAATGACGCTCGGGAGCCACCTCATTAAGCTGAGCAGGAGCTACCGCGGTAGAAGAAGAAGAGGAAGCTGGCTGATATGCCAAGATAAGGATGTGGGCGTCACCCTTGTCTGCTTCCGCCATCGAAGCAATGGCGAGACTTTAACGAAAAAAGACCAGCTTGGTTGAAAAATAAAACAGTGAATAATGAGAAAATATGGCACTCACCAACCTGGGAGATACACGAACGTAAAGTGTAGAACTTCAAATTGAAGATACACGCAACCACAGAATCTAAAGCACTCAATAAACACCTTATAGCAACGAAAATCACGGAGCTCAAAACCCAACCACTTCGAGCTTCGAAGGGTCAGTGCATGCATTAAGACCAAAGGTGGACCGACACCGTACTAATGCATGTCAATAAATGCTATGTTGTGTTTCTCTTCTAGGATTCCGGTAACGTTTGTCAATATAGGGTATATGTTATGGGATGGGTCTTCGCCTCACCAACGTCTTCCTCCACGAGCCGCCACTGGTTAGATGGTGCAGAACGTTGTACAGTTTACATAGCTTCATCTCTCTCTCATCACAGCTATGTGTTTTGAGGCTCCTACTGAAAAGGAACAGAAGATGTATGTCACAAAATGCCTCATTTTAAATGATCAAGGCTTTTTCGTTCAGATTATTCTTATGAATGCGTTAAAATGTATCAGGTGTTTAATATCGATCATATCCACCAAACAAGAAAACATTAGCATTCAAGACCTTTTCCTTATGTTGGTCACTCTATACTTCTTTTCTTGTCTCATTTTCATACATATGCTTTTTGATTTTACCATAGCACCCTTCGGATGTTACCGTACGAAATATGCTTGCGTGTTAGATCACATCATTAAAAAGATTCCAGCTGTTTCGCCTTCGGTCAGACGAGGGCCGGCGCCATCGGGGGTGGGGGCTGTCCCTGGTCTGACCGAAGGCGAAATAGCCAATAAATGAAGAAAATGTAGTACATTTTACTATCGGAGCTGCAAGTTTCTCTGTGGGAATGGGAGAATTATGCAATTATGTTCCTCCAACCACGATCCATAACTCAGACTGGAATACGTGTTTGCATGTTGGGCTTCCACTTTGGTGCACAGATATCGAAGACCTGTCGGAAGTTCAAAGAACATCGTCAATCCGATGCCGCGGCTCATGCCAGTGGGTTGAAAAGTTGAAAGAGCATCACTCTGCCAATCTCATCACCGCCCTGGCACCCTCGCAGTCTATGACAAGTAATGGGTGTTATCACGATCGTCGAAAACAGCAGACAGTGATCGGTATCAGTCAACACCACACAGTGAGCGAAATTTCTTCTGCCTAGTTAGTAGTTACACTCGTTTTCTTTCTTGTTCTGGTGGAAAATCAAATTTTTCCTGCTTGATTTTTTTTCTGCACCTATTGTGCGTGATATATACAAGTGAGGTATTTCTTCTCAAACCAAAGTTTGAAATAATATGTCCACAAAACGATCAATCCATGATTTTTTCGAACAAGTGTTAATCAGAAGAAGAAAAGTAAATTATGCGATAGTGCCTGCAAAGTGGATAATGATTATCAGACGGCTTCAACTTCATCAACAGCGTGAGGTGAATCATTAGGAATCAACGAGGATTCTTTAAGTGCGTGTAGTGATTCAATGGAATTTTTTATGAGCGCAATGCTTGCGAAAATAAAACACTGGAAGGACCATATGGTCGCAAGACAAAATATGTTGAACTCGGAGAGCTTGATATTTACTTTTGGATCAGCCCAAACAGCATATATTGTAAGAGTTCCCACAAAAACATACGGTAAGGAACAGAGAAGCTTCCAGACATATTAGTATAACAAGTTTCCATGGCTTGCATATAATATAAAGAGAGATTTCACCTATTGTTTTCATCGGACGACGAAAGACATGAGGTCCCCTTCACTCAGCGAGGTTACAACAATTGGAAAAAAACACTTTAAAAGGATTCGGGTTTTAAACAACACCAACACAGCATGACCCACAAAACGTACTTGGTGTCCGGTACCTCTTATAAGAAAATGAAATCAAGAAGGACAGATTCATCAGTTGCCACACTTCAACGTGCTGCATGTGCAGCGGAAGTCATGGAAAAGCTTTGTTCAGGGCAACCGATGGCGGTTTTTTAAAACTCTTGACTTTAATAATTAATATATATATATACACTGCTGGCCACCCAAAATACAATACCAAGAAGGACACGAGATAGCAAAGCTAGATTTACTCGACATATCACAACAGATACAAAGATGAAACTATTGAGTTTACAGTCCCGTGCGACTTGCAGAACACGCAGACACCAATAGTTCGTGTGGCCCCCATGGCGGGCAATAACGGCCGCTACACGACGCGGCATCGAACGAAAGAGGCTTTGGATGTGGGCTTGGGGTATGTCGGTCCAGGCTGCTTCCACAGTTGCCACAGTTCATCAGGCGTAGCCTCGGGTGGTGCTTGCCGGGCCACTCGGTTGCCGATCAGCGACCAGACGTGTTCGATGTGGGACATATCGGGAGAACAGGCGGCCTATAGCAGCAGTGACACCTGGTGTGCCGTGAAGAATTGTTGCACGATGCACGCCACGCGCGGGAGCGCATTGTCTGTTGAAACGTGGCCGCTGGCAGGTCCTGCAAGTAAGGGAAGACTACGGGCTCCGAAACGTCGGAGATGTAGCGGTGGTTATTGAGTGTACCGGCGATGCGTACCAGAGAGGTGCGGGTGTCATATCCAATTGCTCCCCAAACCATAACGCAAGGCGACGGACCGGTATGGCGATGCATAATGCAGGCGTCATACAGTCTCTCGCCGTGTTGCCGCCACACCTGGATCCGACCATCGTGGTGTTGCAGGCAGAAGCGGGATTCGTCGGAGAAGAAAATGTCGTGCCATTCCGTGGTCCAAGTGCGGTGTTCAACGCCCCACTGCCGCCGTACTTGCCGGTGGTGTAACGACAATGGTAATCGGAGCAATGGGCGCCGTGCGAAAGTCCCTGCTCCTGCAGACGACGTCGAACGGTACGTGCTGACACAGGTTGTTGCGCAACACACCCTAATTCCTGCGCTAACGCGTGATGTGGCGGTGCGAGCCGTCAATGTCCGCCGCACAACATGCCGGTCCTCTTGGTCGGTGGTGTGCCGCGACTGTGGCAATCGCTCGCGTCAGTCCATCCGTCCCTCCTGCACCCACCGAATCTATACTCGCCTCACGGTGGCTGGATGTCGTCCCACACGGGCGCCGATGTCTCGGTACGATAAACCGCTGTCACGATAAGCCACTATTCGTCCTCGGTCGAACTCCGAAATGTGCTGGAATGGCTGCCGTATTCTGCGACGAGGCATCAGGAAGCTTCTCACGCACAGGTCTGGCAGCACAACACACTTCCGCTACATACACCCCGCCTTCTGTGCACCCTTCTTATAGTGGTTCTTGTTAGCGTACCGGGCGCACATGATTTGCATATGCCCTGCAATGCTAATAGTTTGCATGTCCTCTCGCGGGCGACGCATGCTGCGAAGTTAAGGCCAATCAGATGCTTCCTTCTTGGTGTTGCATTTTGGGTGGCCAGCAGTGTGTATACATTGAAGAGCCAGAAAAACTGGTACACCAGTGTAATACTTGGTAGGACCCGCACAGGAGCGCAGAACTGCAGAAATACGACGGGACATGGACTCCACTAGCTTTTGGAAATATGCTGCAGGTAATGCGCACCATACCTCCTGCAGAGCGTTCCACAAGTCTGGTGTGTTCCGATGTCTCGGATTGCTGTGTTCGATAGCGCGTTGCATGGTATCCCAAATGTGTTCTATAACGTTCATATCTGGGGACTTGGGTGCGAATGGCAACACCCCAAACTCAGATGAATGCTTCTCTAACCATAATGTGGCGTCCCGACACTTGTGTGGCGATGCATTGTCCTGTTGGAACAGGCCCAACCCATCAGCATGCATGTAGGACATGAACATGTGTACCTTGTCAGAAAGGATGCGCGCATTGCGTTGGCCGGTCACAGACGTTTGCAGACGTACCAGGAGTCCCAGTTAAGTCCTGCTAAACACACCCCATAACATTACGGACCCCCACCAGCCGGTACAGTTCCCTGTTGACAGGCGGAATCTATGGCTTCATGGGGTTTGCGCCGCGCACGAATCCTTTTATCTGCCCGATACAGTTACAAACTTGACTCGTCAGACCAGGTGATTTGTTTCCAGTTACAAAGTGTCCAGTGGCGGTGTTGCCGTGCCCAAGCGAGGCGCATAGCTCTGTGTCGTGCACCGATCAAGGGGACTCGAGTTGGGCGTCGGCTCTCAAAGCCCATATCGTGCAGGATACGTTGCACAGTCCGGACGCTGATGCTTGTTGAGGCTCGGGCATTGAATTCCGATGATACCTGCGAGAGTGTTGCACGCCTATCGCGTGAAATGATTCTTGACAGACGACGACGGTCACGTTCACCCAATGTCTTTTTACGGCCACACTTTTATCGTAGGTTTGAGGTTTTGCCGGAATTTTTGTAGTCACGGTACACCCTTGCAATGGTCGTCCGTGAAAATCCGAACTTCGTTTCTACGACCGAAATACTATGGCTCATCTCACGAGCGCCAACTATTACACCGCGTTAAAAATCGCTTAAATCGTTATTACTTGTCATTCTCATGCCGAAAACAGCTCTGACAGCTAGCAAGGATGTCTATCGCTTTATATACGCACTGGCGGACGTAAGCAAGTACGCGCATAGGTGACGTTGCTATGTATTTTGCATAAGGTCGTCTGTACCAGTTTTTCTGGCACTTCAGTTTATATGTATATATATATATATATATATAAAGCATAATTCGCCCCCTGCCCAGATTTTGGAGCGCCCACCCTAGAGCCCCCTCGTTGAAATTTTCTGGCGCCGTCCCGGTGTCAGACCCCAACAGTTCATTTTACCATATCATAAAAACACAAAAAGAGTGCAGAAAATGATATTTGCAAAAAAGTATTCGTGTCAATAAAGTTTAAATAGCATTGAGCCTAGTTTATATTTCATTCCTAACATAAACTCTATAACTAAAACTTTGGGACAATACTTAATGAGTGTACGCTTCCACAGCTGTAACCCACTCATCTGGAGGAAGTTTCCCAATTTCTTAAATTCCTACGGGCCACAACGCAAAGATGAAATCACTCCGACTTAACGAACGTAAACTTCCAAACAATGTAACAATGATCAATGAGGAAGAAAAAATATTTCCAATATATTTCGCCAGGTTTTTTCAGTCATTGTGGAATCAGGTTTTACTTTTTCACCCTGCTACTTTTTGTATTACTAGGCGCTGAGCTAAAGAACTCATTTTAAAGTCTGGAAGACTAAACTATCTTGTGAGTGTGTATGTTTTTTTTAAATAATTACGTATTCTCTAAATACAAATGTTGCGTGCCTTAAGAAGTGCCACGTCTCTCTTGTGCTGTGAAATGCAACTGATAAAATTATGGAACCCTTTTACCTTGCAGCATTGCGTAGGTAGACCAAAAGTGATTAATTACGCGTAGAAAAACTCCTTTCTTGAGAAAAGACTCCATCACATTATAAAAAAAAAGGATAAACAATCTCTACCCATTTCACTAGTTTTTTTCTTTTCAAACAGGGGTCTCTCCGTGTTGATTGATAAACTTGAAAAAACCTTTGGGAGGACTGTACACAACAAAATGCGTTTGGAAAAGCTTAAAAGAGATTATGTAGAAACGGAAGTAAATTTGAGAACGAGCAGATAAAGTATAATTTCCGTCATGTAAAAAATATGCTGAAAATAAAGAAACCTAAAAAGATATAAAAAATATAAAAGTAAAACTTTTTGACGGGAAAAAAATTTATAATAAATTCTAAAGCTCACAAATGCAAAGTAAAACACTATATACACTGCCGGACAATTGCTAAGGACGGATGACAATAGCAACGATAGCAACCATAAAACGGAAGGCAGGAAAATGTGGAAATTAGCATTAGTGCGGGATACAGTAAGACGTGTTGTGCGTATGCAAATTTTGGATTGCCGAACTTGTTCGTGACGTCATAGCGCTGATAAGAGATATAAAGGATTTGACACGTATTGACCGCTGTTGTTCAAACGCAAAGTTGAAAGGGAAAGAATCAATTGACGAACTTGCAATTTTCAGTATGTCTTCCGGACATCACCTAGATGATTTTACGCGTGGCCGTATTATTGGCAAGATTGAAGAAGGGCGAAAAATAACAGATGTTGCCAGGGAGTTCGACGTCAGCCACAGTGTTGTTTCAAGGCTTTGGAAATCATTTCAAACAAATGGAGAGTGTAGCACACGTCACGGGGGAGGTCGTGTTCGCAGTACGACACCCGCAGAAGATCGGTACATAGTGATATCAACAAAAAGACACCGGCGCAGCACAGCTAGTGAGGTAGCAAATCAGTTTATGGCTGCTACTGGCAAGCGGATCTCCCGAAAAACTGTCGCCAGACGTTTGCATGAAGGAGGACTATACGCCCGCCGTCCTGTTGTGTGCATCCCATTGTCCAGACGTCACCGTACCGCCCGTTTGCAATGGTGCCATCAACATCGCAATTGGACTGATAACGACTGGTCTGCTGTCCTCTTCTCAGATGAGAGTAGATACAGTCTATCGTCTGATTGTCGACGAGAACTGATCTGGCGTGATAGTGGTACTGCATATTGTCCAGCAAATATACAGGAAAGGGACCGATATCCGACATGTAGTGTCATGGTATGGGCTGGCATCATGATCAATGGCCGTACGTTCCTCTATGTGCTTCCAACTGGGACTATGATTGGCCAACGATACATTAATGCTGTTCTGCTACCTCATGTTTGAATGTTCCGTGGTGCTGTCGGTGATAGATTCATTTTCATGGACGACAACGCAACATGTCATCGAACAGTCGCTGTCCAGGAGTGTCTTGAGAGCGAGGATATTCAACGCCTCGTGTGGCCAGCACGTTCTCCAGATCTGAATCCCATTGAAAATGTGTGGGATGCTTTGGGGAGGAGTCTTGCTGGTCACCAATGCCCTCCAATAAACAAGGACACCCTCATCCGTGCACTGACAGAGGAATGGGATAAATTACCCCAACAGCTGCTTGATAAGTTGTGCAAAGCATGACACGACGTGTGGAATCTTGCATCGCCCTCCATGGTTGCCATATCCCGTATTGACATCTTACGCCGGAACGCCTGCGGACGGTAATTGCATTGTTTTCACGTTTACGTATTCTGCACAAAATGGCCTGTTTGTCCCTTGAACACGTTCCAAAGCCTTCTGGATTTCAGAGCACAATAAATTGTTTTTCTTGTAATGTCCTGGCATTCTGACATTATTTTATTTCACTTGGCATCCAACCACACTGACTTTTTTATGCGCTATATAGCCGTTTATGATCCGTCCTTAGCAATTGTCGAGCAGTGTATAACTAAAATTAGTTATTTGATAAATTATATACATTTCACATAACAAAGTAGCACAAGAAGTTGCTCCCGTGGCCGCTAAATGTGTTTCATAAGGTCTGTCGTCTCAGTCGTTAAGTGTTCATGCGCATTAGTGCAAAAACGAACTTACTTTCCTGAGGTAAAATTAATACTGCTATTACTACAATAAACATTAAAAAAAACTTCATGGTAATGAATTTACATAACATGCTTGAATAGTGTTGAACACACTGAAGTCTAAGAGTAACGTGGATAATCTCTTATATCCTCCATCGTAGCATTTACGAATGTTGCTTAACATGACATGGTTTCCAACATATTTACATACTGTACAAATGTCTCTGGGGATTTTTCTTCCATTCCACTAAGAGAACCACCTTCAAATCCGTCAGGCCGTCGCAGTGGCGCGTTGGAATAAGTGCTAGTTGCTGGCCTTTCGTCCGAGACGGGTCCGGATTCGAGTGTGCTTGTCTTACGGGGCAGGCTTTCTCCCTTTACTGCAACAGTGGCCCCAAATTAGGGACGCACGACTGCTTATGGGCCTTAGATTTGCTCATAGTGGTCGTCAAATCCCGAAATAACAATAAAATTGGAAATGGAAATAATGTTGATTCCCCGCAACAAACGTGCTACAACAAAGATAAAAGTGCTACTTCGAATTTTCACGTGTAATGAAGACGTCTTTTCAATTTAAAAATGCATGGAGGCAAAAGTCAGTAATCGTTGAACACACATCCGTTGGCATATGGAATCTCATAACTAAGGGCGTATTACAACCAAGTGTTGGCTCGGCAAAGAGAAGAAATCCGGTTAAAAGTGAACATCTTAAATTGAACTTTTAAAAGCAGAAAGACAGCCGTTGCAAATAGAAATATCAATCTGCTCTCTTACTAGAAAATGAAATTACGGCAGTAGAATATTCACGCAAAGTATTATTCACAAAGAAATCTGTTGGAAGGAAAAGTCGTTTTTTCTCCAGACTTTCAGAAATGGAAATTGACTTCCACTAGAAATAAACACCTGTTTCTCTTATACAAAAATCGTGAATTATTGAAAGCAGGTAATATACCTGTCACCGTGGCGGACATTTCACGCAGAAGAAATGTTTCTATCGATATTTTAGAAACAAAGCTATCAACCATTTCGGATGTGAATATGACTTTTCCGACTTTTCGTGGCAGAACTGTGCATTTATGAAAAAAGAAAAAGTGTACTCAATACATTTGCTATAATGAACATTTTTCGAGACAAAGTACAGCTTTCAAAGCATATTTTTAGAAAGAACAAATTCAAAGAAAAAATGCATTTACGCCCTCTACAGTAAAATCATGCATTATTTAAAATACACAATATGACAACTGTTCTTTCTAGTGAATGACACCAAATACAAGAAGAAGATTTTAAAACGAATTTTTTTTTCCAGAAACGGTAAAACCTTTTGAAAATAGAAATATGCATTTGTTCTTGCTATCGGCAGTACATGCACAAGATGTTTCTCATAGCAGAAGATATCGGCAGCAAAGAAGAATTTTTAATTAGGACATTTTAAACCAGAGTTATGGAGGAAAACGTAATGTAACTTTGCGCCCCTATCAGGAAGTTTATGCACAAATTGAATATGAAAATTATCCCAAAATTCCCTTCCTTGTCAAGGATATCAGACCAAGCAATGAACGTTTCATTGGAATTATTAAACGTGGGGATACAGCTGCAAATAGAAGTATATACTACTTTTTTGCAACAACGCAGAAAATATAATAAAAATATATGCTTGTTTTACGTAGCCTTCTACTCTTCTACCTTTCAATATGAAAAGGTAGGAGAGTAGAAGACTACGTAGTGAGTACGTATCAAAAGTGGCGCACAGATGGCCAAACGACGAACCGTCGTCCAGCCGTGTGTAGTCCGCAGCTCATTGACGCCAGAGGGGAGCCGAGACTGTAGTTAATTTTTAATAGCAACCGCAGGGCCACAGCGCGACAAATCATCCGCAGCTACAACAGTAGTGATAAGGGCAATGTATCACAGCACACAGTTCATCTGAGCCTTGTGCGCATGGGCCTGCGTAGCCGAAGACGCAGCCGGGTCCCCATGCTTACTGCAAGTCATCGCCAACAACGCCTGCAATAAGCCCAAGACCATCGAGATTAGACCGTGGATGATTGGGAGAAAAGGGCCTGGTCTAACGAAGCAAGATCCCGGGTGCATCACGTAGACGACCGAGCGCGGATACGCCGATTACCAACGGAGGCCATGGCATCTGGGTTCACTGTTGGGCTGAAAGAGGCCGGCGGCGGCGGTGTTATGCTGTGGGCGATGTTTTATTCCTACACTTTTGATCCCATTATCCTAATACCACAATCCCTGACAGCTGTCAGGTACCTAATCTTCGTTGCGGACCAAGTTCACCCATTCATGACAACTGTGTTCCTTGCTGGTGATGGCCGTTACCAACAGGATAATTCGCCATGCTACACTGCCAGAATCGTCAAGGAGTGGCCCGAGGAACATGCTGGAGACTTCCTGTTAATGCCCTGTCCTCCAAATTCGCCTGAGGTGAACCCAATCGAACATTCGTGGCTCGACTTGGAAAAACGGGTTTGCGCGGAATCACCACCACCCTGAAATGTACGGAAACTGGAAGATCTGCTGTTGACATTATGGTACCAGATGCCCCAGAATACCTATTGCCACCTCATCGAATCGATGCCTCGCCGAGTAGCCGCTGTTTTGCGGGCTAAAGGGGTTCCTACAGCTTATTAGGTACGTGGCCATAATGTAACGGCTCATCGGTGTAGTTGGTCTTGTATAGCCGAGAAGATTTGCGGTTTCTAAGATGCTTGCACCTGCCTGCCTGACTAGTACTCATTATCATGCCTCTTTCCGAATCGCTTAAATCATAAGTCATTCAGTCGTACACGCCTGAATAATTGCAGTGAGCTGTTTATAAAGTCATCGCAACATCTTGGTTGAGTACGTAAATGAGGATGGTACGTGTCTGGTTGGTACTTGGTGTTTTTAACAAATTGCTTCTTCAGTGTATACCTTAACCGTTTATCACTTCATTACTAGAAACGGATATAAAAGTTTTCCAAAAAAAAAAAATGGAGTAAAAGAGAAATTAAACTTGTTAAAATATAACTGAAGAACATCAGTTTCATTATCATCTCAGCAGTGGCGGCTTTTCAGATGAAGTAGGTGAAGTGCCTCTTCACCTATTTTACTCAAAATAAAGTTTTATTCAGTATTTTTTTATAATATATTCTTTTTTGCCTTTATTCAGTTCCAAAATACTCAAAATTTTGAATAGATATTGATTCACTCTGGAAAACAAATCTTTAACGCAAAACAGTGAAGAGCCGAAATGAGAATGCTTGGAAGTCTGCAGTTTTCCGCTGAGTTGCCATGGTAACCGTGACGTCACCCTCCCCGATCTGCTCGCTCAAGTGAAGTGTTTCAGCTTCACGCGCCTTACCTCTGCATCTTTCAGTTTTTGAGCGTAAAGTCGTGAGAGATCACGGTGGAGTGGGCGGACTACCAGAGTACCATGCAATCTGCTAGGGCTTTTAACTTGTGGTGCTGTGGTACATTATTTTCCAAAAGGAATTTGTTCTTTCGTGCTTTGTGATTATTTGTTGAAAGCTTTAACTGATATTTTAGGTTTGTGTACAATTTAACTGTTAGTGATAGTTTTTAGTATGCATCCTGTAGACGACATTGTTTGTAATTTATTGCAAACTCCATTTACTCTGTGGAAAGATGAAGATAAAAGAGACATTTTGCTTCAAGGACGACCAACGGATTAACTAACAATTGTTGCCAAGAACGAAATCAAGAAGAGCGGTAAATATAACAATATTAATTTTAAAAATTGTTGGTTACTGAATATAAATGAATTTGCAGCACTTCTCTGTTAATTTTTTTTTGGCCCTGCTTACTTTTTAGTAATAAACATTCGGCGTGGAATAAAGGCGGATTCTCAGATTTATTAAGCGTAACACGGTCACTTAATAAACATCGTGATTCTAGCAAACACCTGAAATGCGGATTAATGTTAAGAAATTTTGGAAATATTCAAAACACCATTACCGATGCTCTGAGGAAGAATGCTAGGCTTTTGAAAACGCAATTTAACGAAAAGGTTTGTTTAAATAGACTTTTCCTGCAGACACTGATTGATGCAGTATTAGTCTATACTGTATTTGAGCAAACAAGAACTAGCATTCCATGGCCATGACGAAAGCATGAGATCGATAAATCGTGGAAATTTCATTGAATTACTTTCTTTGTTGATATGAAGAAGTTCTTTAGAAATTGAAAATCAATACGAAAGGATAAAAAACTATTCAAAATGAATTAATTGAATGTATTTCTGAATATATATAAGAGATCACGTCAAAAATTAAATAATTTTTGATTGTTGATTCGGAAGGAGTATTGGTTGAGGGAATTTTGGGTTTCCATGATGTGAATGAAGATAGAACGTCAGGAGCTTTATACAAAATGCTAGACAAAATTTTGGAACAGTCTGATTACAAACACAAATAAATAGGACAATGTTACGATGGGGCAAGTATAATGTCTGGACACTTAAATGGGGTACAGAAAAAAAAGTCAAGGATAAAGCTTCTCAAGCTGTTTTTGTTCAATGCTTAGTTCATCATTTGAATCTTGTATTACACCAAAGTTTTTCTAAAATTTGCAAGCCTCAGTGGAATTGCTTCATTTGTTAACCATTCTGCGAAGCGGTCTTATACACTTATATCAACAACCGCAAGATGCAGACCAACCATAACAAAAACTCGATGGTCCTCCACTTCGAAATTAGTAAGTGTAGTTGTTAAAGATTGGAATAAATTGAAGTGAGTGTTCGGATTTCTGACGAATAGCGAATAATCGGACAAAAAATCAATTCATCTTGCCAAGGGGTTTTTGAATGATATGAACACTTTCGAATTTACATTTTTGGCTCCACCGATCTATTATTCGAACTTTTGAAGAAAAAATAACTAAACATAAACTACTGTGTAACTCAAATTAAATTAAAAAAAAAAAACACCTCGTGAAATTTGGAGCCATAAAAGGAACGATGAGTTATTTGAAACACAGTTTGGAAAAGCTAGCAAAATCACAGAAATGAGCACGGGAATATGCTGCTCTTACACAGGAAACAATTTTTCAAAATTATAAACAATTGCATTTTGAAATTTTGGACCACATTCTTATGGAAATGGATATAAGATTTCCAGACTGTAAGGAACTTCAATTTGTCTGACTTGCTGACACAACCAAATTCGAATAATTTAAGGCATGCTTTCCCACTCGCGCTCTTGAAAATCTACATTTTTACGGAAACATATTTACTAAACACCAGCTCCTTAAAAATAAACTGAGTCTTGTATATGCCGATGAAAAATTAAGGAATATATTGACGCAAGAACTCCTTCGAGTGTTTCACGGAGACAAAGACATTTTTACAGAAGATTATAATTGGTTTTCCTCAGTTTAACAATTCCATCTACAAGTGTGCCAGGGGAAAGTAGTTTTCTTAAAAGAATACAAATTTGCTGAAGAAACACTAGTTCCCAAGATAGACTTGCTTCTCTGGCAAATATTTCTATTCAGGAAGACATTTTATTGTTGCTCACGAAGAAACAACCATCTAACCATCTTATGACGACATAATCGACAAATTTGCAGCTTTAGAAGGAAGAAAAATTGATTTAATATACAAAAAGTAAGTAAGTCCTCATTAAGGGATTTTCATTGTAGACAGTATATATCTTTTCATACTGCTCTTGTACCTCTTCACCTATTTTTCCAACCACGAGCCGCCACTGCATCTCAGTTGATATCAATTAAACTTTCCTTAAGGTTATACAAACTGTTGGTACGAAAGACGAGTCGCGCAATAGCAAAAACCAAGAATACTCTAGGAAAGATGAAAATTAATATAGTACATACACTCAGTAGCGCATGAGTTGCCTCAAACTACTCTCACGAACGAAGCGAAGAGATGTAAAGAGAATTTTACTTATAAAAAGCACACTGTAGTTTTACCACACATTATTTATGACTTTGAACAGTAATAAGAATTTAATGTCTCTGTTACAAACGTTTATGAACACCGCAATACGAGAATTCAGTTGGAGGAAAGTACAGCACTTAGCCATCTGAAAAGGTCACGCAGAAGGCGAGAGACTAGAACAGGTAAAAACAACGAACGCCGAGATCCGTTTTGATCTCGAAATGGCGTCACTTCCGCTTCCGCACACTCGTAACTTCATTCGCTGGACTTCCAACGAAAGACGTGGAACGCTGGGCCCGGCTTTCAGCGCAAACCATCTGTAACATTTTAAGATTTTAGTTTTGTGTTTTGCAGATTGTTTGTAGTAAGAACAGTCACTTTAGCATTTAAAAACAGAAAGCAGCCATTTTTGAAACTCGGAATACCAAGATGTCTTACGTTCACACTACCTACACCTGTTTTCATGGGGTGTATCTTTTTATTTACTTCCGACTTACTGTGAACCGTCCAAAATGTATGAACAAATTCGTAGAAATTGACGTGCTGTTCAGAAAGAAACATAACGGAGAAGTTGCATAATTTACATAAGAACAGAAACTCTAAAATTAAGCTTAATTGCGAGATATTACATGCCATTAATTTCACTATTCTTGTTCTTTGATAACTAACTGATATTAAATATATGTGCTTAAAAAAATTCAACTTTCATTCAGTGCAGTTTTCGTAATAAAGCGTTCTCCTGAAATTATTTTTCCTTGTGCCTTTCCATTGGTTTAAATTTAGGCAGCAGTATAACTTTATTGAATTCCAAGTTTCATTATTTTAGATAAAATAGGAGATTGAAACCTTATCGGCATAGGAGTGCCTTTCTGTGGAACCTGGATTTTATTCATTCAATATAAGGGTCATTTGGTCTCCTTGTATCCTACATTTTCACTATTTTGCCAACGAACCGCCGTCCGCAACTAAAATTAGAGTACAAACCTCCCCAAGTCTTTTCTGCTTATTTATCATGTTCTCAGAATATTTTGAATTATGAGTTTTCTTTTGGTAATATATCGTGTATTAATAAAATAGTTTATTATAGTTTTACACCTAAAAGACGAGTAAGTATATATTTATGTTTCCTTCTATTTAAGGATTAAACTTCTGCTACACAGTGCGACAGGTGACGCTGATCAGAACATATTTCTGGCAGTCACAGACTCATGTCGTTACCAAAAGCATTACAACAGCAGCTTTATCCTTTGACACGTGAAGAGTAGGTGAAAGTATGAGAGGGATTTAGGATTATTATTTGCAACGTGCTTACCTTGGAGCCATCTGGTCAAGGAATATTCAAGCTCGGTTAGTTTTGGCTTCTGTCCAAGTCCCATTGTTGCTATCTTCGTTTTGTTGTTACTGCGGCAACATCCTTATCAAAAGGTGCACTTGTTGTAGGCTTTTGATCAAGATTTCTTTGGCCCAAGTTCCTTATTTGTTCTTTTTCTAGATATATCGGAGAGCATCTACCCCCTGAATTCTTTCTATACCTCACCATTATAGCACGGCGCATGCTCATATATCTTTCTTTGTAAAGCACGTACGTCAATAGAAAACCACCTCGTCAACTCGCGGGAAGATGAGTTTAGAGAGTTTCGTGTCAATCGGACGTTTGGAAAAGTTCTTTCTTTTGAGCATTTTTTTCATACACAAAACTTATGACTTCAGGCAACAAAGCGGACAATCAAAAGATATCAAATCATCTGTACTTCACCTTCCACCATTTTTAATAGTTGTCACCACTGGCTTTGACCCGAGAAGTGAAGTGTTCATTATTTCACGAAGAACTTGTTTCCATTTACCGACTTTAAAAATTTTACGAAAATACATTCTTAATAAAAACTTATTCTAGTTTCAACATGTCAAATGGCACAAATAATTTGTATTTAGTGTACAATTTCCGGGAGCCTCGTATCTCTGAATAATTATGTTTCTGATTTTTCTTGGGCAAACCTTGGGTCAGGATGCTGTAGAACGGCAGTTCTCACTTTTCCTTCTATAGCGATCCACTTTTCGCGGTTAGTATACCTCGTGACCGAAGATAATCCTAATAAAAACAAAATTCTTTTTAAACGTAATGTAGTGAAAAACAGTTTAAATTTAGTTAAAATGAAATTTACAGAGCATACTACCGTTTAGAAATATTTACATGTACAACACACATATCTTTGGGTCTTGAGTTTCTTCAGAACTGGTTAACTGACGCAGAGATTTACTAAACAGTTTCATCTTTCACATTTCCAGAGAGAAAAAAATCAAAGAGCTGCATGAATCTCTAGCGTTACTGTAAGAATGAGTTAGGGAAAAGATAACTTGTATGCTCTGTGAATTGAAAATTCATCATTCCGTAAAATATATTAAAAATCACAGGTAAATAAGATAGTGTGGCAAAAAATAAAAAATTAGTTACAGTTACAGAGGCTGTGGATTACACTATGTACCAAGTCAACTGCACCTGGTTTCTTAGGGAGGCAATAACAGGCCCCTCTTGCGGATGAGTCTGTATTGTACCCAACGTAGTCTCGAGCATGTTCGATAGGTGAAAAGGCCACGTATCTGGCTGTCGGCGAAAGAGAATCAACAAGATTTACACATCACAGGGTGATGCTAGCAATACGTTACCTGACGTTTTCTGGAAGAAACAAATAACCAAGAATCGGTTGTATGAAGGTGACTATCGTGTATTCGAAGAGGCCTCGATAAGCTCTGCGTATTCAGTTTGTGAGGCGTATATTTAGAGAACTGACTTTTATACATTTACTCACCCAAATCATAAAGGCATGCTGCTTGGGAGGTGTGCTGTTTGACAATGGTTGATAGAAAGGAGCGTTAACCCCGTCGTCTTCTTGTGTGTACATGTGTGTTTTTAGGCAGTTTAGGAATCGTCGTTGAAGCCGTTATGCATCCATGTTATCCTAGATCAGCTTGGATGATTGCGGATGGGTCTCCTGCTCTGACGAGTCCCGTTTCTTGTTATTTCGCACGCACAGGCCGGTGAGAATCTTGCAGGAACCGCACGAAGCAATGGACACGCATGTCACCAAGGAACTGTTGAGACTCGTGGAAGCTACCACTGTTGCGGAGTGGTCCACGTGCTGGATTCCGACCATTCGTCAGAGAAGGGTCCTGGTTCGAATACCGGTGAGGCATGGATGTTGTGTGCGTCTTACGAAACTGGATCTCTTACCTCTCTGGAACCAGTAACCCTAAATTAGGGACTGTCGACTGCTTACGACTGCTTATTGCCAGCTCGGTTATGGTCTGCGGCGTGTTCAGCTAGCACACACTGGGACCTCTGGTACGCCTAAATGCATTTTTTGAATGGCCCACGCCACAGATCCATCCTTGCAGACCATCTTCTTCTGTTCATGGTTATCGTGCACCCACAGGACAGTGAACTTTTCTAGCTGGACAAGGTGCCCCACCACAGAGCTGTGGTGACTGAAATATAGTTAGAAGAGCATTCTACTGAAGTTTCCACCCTGAAATGGCTTTTCCTTTCACCGGACAAGAACGCTGTACAAAATCTTTGGGATCTTGTTGAAAGATCCGTTTGAGGTTTTAGATCATCCCCCAGGAATGCAACAGAATCATGGACAATGGAGCAGCGAGCATGGGTAGTTATACCTGTAGAACGCTTTCGGTTGACTCAGTGCTTCGCCGTGTGACTGCACGTATCGGGGAATAAAGAGGGGCCTACCCGTTACTATATACGTATCCTGTTATTTCTGTCCAATCATTGTACGTATAATGCAGCCTATTAAGTTCGCTGATAATGTTTTTCGTATTATGTGATCCCGAAAATATAGTGAAACTGTTCTTCTGGAAATGACTTGTGTTGCTGGTGGTGCGGTGGTAGTCTTTCACAAAATCACACGCCCTCTCGATGTGTTGTAATTCGCGCTCGACAGATTCTTGCTAAACGACTCTATGTTGATTCTATCAACCACTTACGCCAACACACAATGATTATCACATAGTTGCGGCAGTGAGATTCTATTGCATGCCAATAGCGGACTTACGTACGTAAAATTCAATTTCCGTTAATGTCTGTAAAATGTAACCGTTACGCAAATCAGAAGTATGGAAGGGTGTTGTGGCAGATCAGAACTGTGAACGTCAAAACTTCGGTAATCATCTGCAGAACTTGTAGTTGCATCTTCTCACTTCTACCAATAGAAATGTAAAAATTTAAAAGGCGGAATTTAACTGTCTCAGGTACTTCCCCGTATGGAAAATTTAATGAGCCAGGAGTTTCTTTTCTTGAAACTAAACACCAGCGTACGACTGATTATATCGAAGATACGTGGTTAGTCGCTCTATCATTAGGTTATATGTGGTTGAAGACATTTGTTTTTCTCATTAGTCAGTAGAATCTTAGCGAAGGAGATCTTCCGAAAACAAACAGTCATGTGAAATGGTAGCATAGAGCCCTTAACTCAGTATGGCTACAAATTATCCTAGATTTCGTGGATAAATTAACGTTTTGAAGGACAAAATTTGAATGAGCCCAAATAAACAAACAGAAAAAATGCACTCTTACAGACCAAAGAATAAAGCAAATTCTCGCAGATTAAACTCATATCAAATTAAGAATGCATAAAATGTCATGCTACTCGTTTCATAAACCGTGTAATTTTATATTTGAAGGTGTTTGACTTTATTTACTTATTCTTTTATTTTTTACGTTTCGAGGTATAACAGCTTCCATGAGCATCTAACGTGTTGCCCTTCCGAAATTCGCTGTCATTCATCTCGACGAAAGCACAGCTCAGTAGGACAAGCGCCCCATTCGTGTCGCACCAGGAATCGAGCTGGGCCTTTCTAGCACGACTACGTATAGATCAGAGCTCCATATTTGACTAAGAGTTGTGACGACTATACAAACGCAGTCTATGTACGTAAGAAAAAACGAAAAAAAAACAAAAATATATATGAACAGGAAATATCTGAAAAACCGAATTATCAAAAGAAAGAAAAGGCAAGAAATGAAAAAGGAAAACGTTGTGAAAATTTAAAAAAAAGATTAGAAAAGAAACAAAAGAAACGAATTGTATCCTTCTCCACGGAATATTTCTTCAGAGGCTCTAAGCAAGCTACAAAATTTTAGGAGTACATTAGTGGCCAATGAAGGAGTCAAAATTAAACTGAGAACACAGGGAACATTTCAGTTACTCATTTATTAAAATCCGGGGAATATACACTCATAGGCCAAAAGATTATAATCACCCTCCTGCTGCCATGATTGGAAGCGTCTTACATTCAGATATAACGTAACCGACAGACGTGTGTATATATATATATACACTGCTGGCCACCCAAAATGCAACACCAAGCAGGAAGCATCCGATTGGCCTGAAATTCGCAGCATGCGTCGCCCGCAAGAGGACATGGAAACGATTAGCATTGCAGGGCATATGCAAATCATGTGCGTCCGGCACGGCACTGAGATGCACTATAAGAAGGGTGAACAGAAGGCGCGGTGTAAGTAGTGGAAGTGTGTTGTGCTGCCGGACATTGCGTGGGAAGTTTCCTGATGCCTCGTCGCAGAATACGGCAGTCATTCCAGCACGTTTCGGGGTTCGACAGAGGACGAATAGTGGCTTATCGCGACAGAGGTTTATAGTACCGAGACATCGGCGCCCGTGTGGGACGACATCCAGCCACAGTGAGGCGAGTATGGATTCGGTGGGTGCAGGAGGGACGGACGGACCGACGTGAGCGATTGCCGCAGCCGCGGCACAACACCGAACGAGAGGATTGGCATGTTGTGCGGCGGGTATTGACGGTTCGCACCGCCACATCACGAACGTTAGCGCAGGAATTAGGGTGTGTTGCGCAACAACTTGTATCAGCACGTACCGTTCGACGTCGTCTGCAGGAGCGGGGACTTGTCGCACGGCGCCCTTTTCCTACTATTACCATTGACATTACACCACCGGCGAATGCGGCGGCAGTAAGCCGTTGAACGCCGCCCCTGGACGCCGAAATGGCACGACATTGTCTTCCCCGACGAATCCCGCTTCTGCCTGCAACACAACGATGTTCGGATCTGCGTGTGGTGGCACCGAGGCGAGAGACTGTATGACGCCTGCATTATGCATCGCCATATCGATCCGTCGCTTGGCGTTATGGTTTGGGGCGCAATTGGATATGACACCCACACCCCTCTGGTACGCATCACCGGTACACTCAACAGCCATCGCTACATCTCCGACGTTTTGGAGCCTGTAGTCCTCCCTTACCTGCAGGACCTGCCAACGGCCACGTTTCAACAGGACAATGCGCGCCCGCACGTGGCGCGCATCATGCAACAATTCTTCACGGCACACCAGGTGTCACTGCTGCCGTGGCCCGCCTGTTCTTCCGATATGACGCCCATCGAACACGTCTGATCGCCGATAGGCAACAGAGTGGCCCGACAAGCACCATCCGCGACTACGCCTGATGAACTGTGACAACGTGTGGAAGCAGCCTGGACCGACATACCCCAAGCCCACATCCAAAGCCCTTTTCGTTCGATACCGCGGCGTGTAGCGGCCGTTATTGTCAGCCATGGGGGCCACGCGAACTATTGATGTATGCGTGTTCCGCAAGTCGCACGGGCCTGTAAGCTCAATCGTTTCATCTTTGTATCTGTTGGTATGTGTTCAGTAAATCTGGCTTTGCTATCTCGTGAACTTCTTAGTGTTGCATTTTGGGTGGCCAGCAGTGTAGTTTACGAAGCACTGCAGACAAGTACCTCTAAACCAACCCACCCGCTTTACTATTGTACCAGTTGCGTACACTGGTTATGAACCAAAAAGAAACAGGTTTCTTATTGAACTTTGGAATGGCATAAACAAAAGGAAAATGTATGTTATATACAGTGAGCTTATTCCGTTTATGTAGAACAATGAATTTCTTAACAATATCTTTACGGTTTTGAGAAGCCGAGGTGCATGTATCCGTAGTTATCATCTCCTGAAATAGAAGACCCTGGTAAAACTGTTTGCAGATAATGGAAAAGTATTGGTAGTTTTATCAACTGGGGAAACTGAATAACCTTTGGAATGAACGAATTTGTGAATTAATCAATGATAGGTTATATGGTTGATGGGTGCAAACCTTAGAGCGTGTCAGTTTACCAAGCTCGTGACGAATGTCACAAAGCACACAATCCAACCACTCGTTGAAGGATTCGAGAGGCAGACCGAACTCATAGGAAAGTTTGAGTACGCATTGCAAAAGATTACTACGCAAAATGGAGGCACATTTCTTTATATTGAAACGAGGTGTCACCCTGTACTTGGTGCCCAAAGGCATGAAGGAGCGTAACTCCAGAAAAGGCACGATATCGAAGTCCCCGGTAATGATATGTTCATGGTGAAGATCGACACATTTTCTAAATCTGTCTGAATCTCAGTGACAACTGTCATCCTCTTTATCGTGAGACGTACTGAGGTTAGCTACGGTCTGTCAGTAATTGAAAATTCGGCGACCAAGCGGCTTTTCATATCGATAACAGGTCACCAATTTCATCTCATCAATGGCCTCATGACAAAAATGAATTACGCAATATTTTTTGACTAATTTAGCTTCGGAAGACTTTGAACGGAAAGTAGAAAAACGGTACTCAAGAATGTCGCCAATCAGAATCCTTATGTGTTCAAAATTGAACGCATAACCCCGAAACAACTGGACAAGAACTTTGATTTTACTGTTGTTCAAGGCAAAAATCCTAGAACGGCAACGCTTAACAAAATAACCATTGGAACAATCAAGCTCTCGAAGCAGTTCATTAAAGTTTACTTGGGTACCTGAGTTTTTTCCACCGACTGTCAACAAATGTCAACCATATATATATATATATATATATATATATCATCATCGTCATTGTCAACCATTATCAATCCACTGCTGGACGAAGGTCTCCCCAAGTTTCTTTCACAACGTTCTGTCTTGTGCCAGTCTCCTCCATGTGGTCTTCTTCTGGGTATTTTCTTGTCCCTTGGAATCCATTCTAAAATTTCGGTTGTCCATGAATGGTCTGTCCTTCTGGCAGTATGTCCAGCCCATTGCCATTTCAGGGATTTTACTCTGATCATGATGTCTTCCACTCTTGTCATTTTTCTGATCCACGAGTTCCTCTTCTTATCTCTCTTGGTTACACCAAGCATGTATCTCTCCATGCCTCTTTGAGTTGTCTGCAGCATTTGTATGTCTCTTTTAGTTAAGGTCCACGTCTCTGCACCATACGTAAGCACAGGAAGAATGCATTAGTCAAACACTTTTCTTTTAAGACATACTGGCATATTGCTCTTTAAAATTATACTGTTTCTTTCAATAGCTCTCCAGGCAAGTTTTATACGCCGATTAATTTCTTCATCATAGCGACTTTCACTTGATATCAGCTGTACAAGATAAATGTAGGTATTGGTTATCTCTAGCTTTTCCCCATCAATCGATAAATCTTTATTTCTTGTAAAAGCATTGTACATCACTTTTGTCTTCTGAAAGTTCATTTTTAATCGCACTTCTTTACTCTTGTCAGCAAGTTCCCGGATCATACTCTGCAGCTCTGATAGGGTAGTTGCAAAAATGACTACGTCATCAGCAAAACGAAAGGTGAGTTAGATAATCTTCATTAATCTTTATCCCTTTGTTTTCCCAGTTCAGTGACTGAAAGACATTTTCCAAAGTGGCATTAGAGTTTGTGAGATATAGTGTCGCATTGTCTCACTCTTTTTCCAATTTTTATGGGTGCTGTATTCTCAAATAGCCGAATCTTTGCACTTGCATTTTCACAGATGTTATTAATAGTATTAATGTATGCATCTTCAATACCACAGGATTTCAAAGCCATTGTAACTGCTGATGGTTTCACTGAATCAAAGGCCTTTCCATAATCGATAAAAGCCATGAATAACGGACGTTCATATTCCCTCGCTCTTTCAATTAGTTCTCTCAGTACGTGGATATGATCTATAGTGCTGTAGCAACTCCTGAATCCAGCTTGTTCTCTCGGTTGAGCCATGTCCAGTGTCACCTTCAAGCGGTGTGAAAGAACTTTAGTGAGTATTTTATAAACCACTGAACCACTGATAGGTGGCTCATAGGTCTGTAGAACTTGAGATCCTCAATGTCAACGTTTTTAAGTAGCAGGATAATTGTAGCATTGTTCCAATCCTCCGGAACACGTTTCATGTTCTTGATTGCATTTGCAACTTCTACTGGGAGAGCTGGAACAACTCTGGTATCTTTCGTAATGTCTGGAGTACATGCATCATCCCTTTCATATAGTTTTGAGTGGAAATCTTTCACTCTTGTCAAAATTTCCCCTCTATTTCTTGTTACCGAACCATCTTCATTTCTCAGACCCATAATCTGTTTATTTCCCTTACTCAGATGTCCCTTTGCTCTCTTCAAGCTTTCGTTGTTTTTAATTGCTTTCCTCACTAGTTCACAGTTGAATTTCCTTACAACTTCAGTGATACTTTTTCGTCAATACACTTTGTTTTATTTTTTATTTTTTTGATTGGAGGTTTAACGACCACCGTGAGCAACTCAATGGGCTATAAGCAGTCGCCCGTCCCTAATTTAGGGTCACTGGTTCCAGGGAAGGGAGAGAGCCAGTGCCGTAAGACAAACACAACATCCATGCCCGACCGGGATTCGAACCCGGACCCCTTACGGACGAATGATCAGAGGCCAGCGCCTTAGACCACTGCGCCACCGGGGCGGCCACTTTGTTTTATGAGCTTGCCTATATATATATATATATGTATATAATGTGGGCATCACTGAAATATATACAGTATATATATATACGGTATATATGTATATTGACGGCACGGGCAGGGTGTGTCAAATCGCCAATGCAGAGTTCGTGCAAAGAATAGAGGAAATGACTTATTAGATTTTGAACGAAGAGTAATTATGGGCAGGTGGGGTGCGCCGAACAGCATCTCAGCAACCGCAAGTAATGTTGTTTGTTCGATCGTCGTGGCAGCGAAGGTGTGGCGGTAATGGTCCAGAGATGTATACATATAGACCCAAAGTGCAGGAAAAGGAAGAGGACATTGGTTGACAGTCGAGGTAAACGCCAGTTGGCACATGCTGTCTTGGACAACAGACGATTCACCATTCTTCAATAAACAACAGACTACAACCAGGGTGCACAGCGGAACGTTTTCGAACACACAACCCAGCGGAAAATCTTGAGGATGGGCCAAAGAAAAACCCGGAGACCTTTTCATAACCTATGCTGACCGATTCTCATCGACAACTTTGCCTACAGTGGGCACTGGACCACCGTGACTGGGCACTGAAAGACTAGAAACGAGTTGCTTGGTCCGATAAGTTCCTGTTCCAGACCAACATGCAGTTGGGCGGTTCCGTTTTCGACGCCGTGTGGGGGAACATCTTCAAGAAGATTGCAAAGCTGTGTGAAAACAAGAGGGTGTAGACTTATGTTATGGAAAATATTATCATTTATATCACTGGATCATCTCTTGCGCGTTGAACACATCCACACCTACAGATTCCAGCTACTCGTTCTTTAGAACCAAGGGCTCCTTTACATATTTACCGTGTATCCCCATGGTGCTGAACTCTTTCAACAAGACACAACCCATGTCACAAGACTCTCATGTTTAGGGGAACGCGTTCAAGCAATTCCTGTTCTTTTCTCGATGCCGAATTCCCCGAACACGAAACGTATCGAACATTTGTGTGCCGGTCTGGCTGGAGAGAGGATTTTGAAAACAGCAGAACTGATTTATTCATCAAAAAGTGAGACATCCGAGATTTTTAATCAGTGGAAAAATAATCTGCTTTGCTTGTCTAAGAGGTGCAACTGTGGCGAAATGACAATCTGTCAGGAACGACAATGCTGTGGTCTGAGAAGAATTGTAAGGAGAAACAGGACTTCTTATGTGCATCAATTGACCAAAGCAACCAACGAAGGCAGTTCCCGACCCATATCTCAGTAATCTATGGCCAGGGAATTGAAGAGGATCGGTATTGCCAATCGCATGCCTATACGGAAACCACTGATTTCTACGAAGAACAGGAAAGTTCGTCTACAGTGGTGGCAGAAACACCGTGACTGGACACTGGAAAAAATTCATGTGGTCCGACGAGTGCTATACGGAAACCACTGATTTCTGCAAAGAACCGGAAAGGTCGTCTACAGGGCGGGCGGGGGGGGGTCAGCAACACCTTGACTGGACACTGGAAAAAAGTCATGTGGTCCGACGAGTCCTATGCGGAAATCACTGATTTCTGCGTGGAACCGGAAAGTTCGTCTACGGGGGGGAGGGGAGGGGTATGGAACACCTTCACTGTACACTGGAAAAAAAACATGTGGTCCGGCAAATCCTATACGGAAACCACTGATTTCTGCGTAGAACCAGAAAGTTTGTCTACAGTGGTGTCAGGAACACCGTGACTGAACACTGGAAAAAAGTCATGTGGTCCGACGAGTCCTATACGGAAACCACTGATTTCTGCGAAGATCCGGAAAGTTCCTCTACAGGGGGTCAGGAACACCTTGACTGGACACTGGGAAAGAAACTTGTGGTCCGACGAATCCTATACGGAAACCACTGATTTCGACGAAGATTCGGAATGTTTGTCTGTAGTGGTGTCAGGAACACGGGAAAAAAGTCATGTGGTCCGACGAGTCCTATACGGAAATCACTGATTTCTACGAAGAACAGGAAAGTTCGTTTACAGGGCTGGCGGGGGGGGGGGGGGCAGGAACACCTTGACTGGACTCTGGAAAAAAATCATGTTGTCCGACGAATCCTATACGGAAACCACTGATTTCTGCGAATAACAGGGAAGTTTGTCTACAGTGGTGTCAGGAACACCGTGACTGAACACTGGAAAAAAGTCATGTGGTCCGACGACCCCTATACGACAATCACTGATTTCTACAAAGAACAGGAAAGTTCGTCTACAGGGGTGGGTGGAGGAAGTCAGGAACACCTTGACTGGACACTGGAAAAAAGCATGTTGTCCGACGAATCCTATACGGAAACCACTGATTTCGGCGAAGAACCGGAAAGTTTGTCTACAGTGGTGTCAGGAACACTGGAAAAAAACTCTTGTTGCCCGACGAGTCCTATACGGAAACCACTGATTTCTGCGAAGAACTGGAGAGTTGTTCTACAGGGGGTCAGGAACACTATGACTGGACACTGGAAAAAATCATGTGTTCCGAATTCTATACGGAAAATACTGATTACTTCGAAGAACCGGAAAGTTTGTCTACAGTGGTGTCAGGAATACCGTGACTGAACACTGGAAAAAAGTCATGTGGTCCGACGAGTCCTATACGGAAACCACTGATTTCTACGAAGAACAGGAAAATTCGTCTACAGTGGTGTCAGGAACACCGTGACTTGACACTGGAAAAAAGTCATGTGGTCCGACGAGTCCTATACGGAAACCACTGTTTTCTGCAAAGAACCGGAAAGTTCGTCTACAATGGTGTCAAGAACACCGTGACTTGACACTGGAAAAAAGTCATGTGGTCCGACGAGTCCTATACGGAAACCACTGTTTACTGCGAAGAACCGAAAAGTTCGTCTACAGGGGGGTCAGGAACACCTTGACAGGACACTGGGAAAAAGTCACGTAGTGCGACGAATCCTATACGGAAAACACTGATTTCGGCGAAGAACCGGAAAGTTTGTCTACGGTGGTGTCAGGAACACTGGAAAAAGTCATGTTGTCCGACGAGTCCTATACGGAAATCACGGATTTCTACGGAGAACAGGAAAGTTCGTCTACAGTGGTGTCAGGAACACCGTGACTGAACACTGGAATAAAGTCATGTGGTTCGACGAGTCCTATAAGTCCTATACGGAAACCACTGATTTCTGCGAAGAACCGGAAAGTTCGTCAACAGGGGGTGGGTCAGGAACACCTTCACTGGACACTGGAAAAAAATCATGTGTCCGACGAATCCTATACGGAAAACCCTGATTACTGCGAAGAACCGGAAAGTTCGTCTACAGGGGGTAAGGAACACCTTTTCTGGACACTGGAAAAAAATCATGTGGTCCAACGAATCCTATACGGAAACCACTGATTTCTTGATTTTTGCGAAGAACCGGAAAGTTTGTCTGCAGTGGTGTCAGGAACACCGTGACTGAACACTGGAAAAAACTCATGTGGTCCGACCAGTCGCGGCACACTTTTATCTGTACAGACGGTAGGCAGAGGGTTTGGGGAAAGCCTCCGGAAGCATGTGCCCGACTTGCCTTGTAAACGCCGCTGAAAGTTCTGGAGAAGATGCCATCGTGTGGGGCACGTTCTGTTATTATGGAACTGGTCCTCTCACATTGCTGGAAACTCGGTTGGCATCCAATGATTATCTAAACAATATTGCCGATCAAGTCCATCCTAAGATTTGGACTTTTTCTCCAGCAGGTGACAGCTGTTTCATGGACGACAATTCTATTGTCCATCGCGCAAGATGTGTTCATCAGTGGTTTAACGAGGTAGAAACAAGTGTCTCAAAAATATTCTGTCTCCTTTCTTAGATTCATCACCATTGTTACAGCCCTTTCAGCAGGAAATCAGTCAGAAAGGTCAAAGTGTCAATTAACCCCCTAAATGACCGTTTCGAGTAACAAAGCTTAAGTGAAAATCAACGCTTTTTGAAGGGCAGGTTCACACGTTTTAGCTGCGTTCAGTCCATTTTTAGACAGCGAATATATTCACTAGAGCTGATTTCAGTTCGTTTTGCTAACCCCTGTTAATCCGCTCCAGCCGGTTAGAGGGTCAAGCTATGAAGTTGTAGACATATTATTGGCACTTGAAATTATATAAAACACAATAGAGACCAAGGGTATTAAATGAATCAACACTGACTTACGGTAAATCCGTAGATTTTAATTGATGCTATGGCACGTCACAGCATGTTGAGTACACTAGCCAGAAAACACTTGTTGGCTTCGAATCAATTCACAATACCAAATCCCTGAAACAAAAATCCACTTATAGCTAACAAATTGGGATCTCAAAAGACTCTGCTCATTAAAAATCGTTAGCGTGTAAAAACTGTTGTTGTCTTTAACCAGAAATCTCCACCATTAGCATTAACAATCCATCTCTCAACTCAACCCTACCGCCCCGGTCCACAGTGGCCTAAACGTTGGCTTCTGGCCATTTATTCGTTCGGGGTAGATACGGGTTTGAATTATGGTATGGCATGTATATCATGTATTTTTTATGGCACTGGCTCTCTTCCTTTCCTGGAACTAGTGACCCTAAATTAGGGACGGGCGACTGCTTATAGCCCATCGAGTTGTTCACGGTCGTCGCTAAACCTCTAAACGAAAAGAAAACCTACCCTGTATCTCAAATTTTGTCATTACATTTTATTTCTCACTGTCAGTAATGCAACAGATAAAAGAAAATTATCGGGGAAAATAATGTGTCGTTAAGTCAGAAAACTGTTAACGAGAAGGAACACATTTACATAAGAACACAGAAACGCGAAGCAAGGTTAGGTTAAAGGTATGCGGCAGAAGCCTATAGGGAAATTATTATGGGTAGGAGCCTATATGGAAACTAATTTGGGGATACGCGACACAACCTATTCATCTATCGCAAGTCATGAATTCAACGAGTTCTGTAATCCTTTCCATATAGCAAGCACGCTGTTTTATTGGTATATTTTTTGATGGATTGTAAGCAAAAAATATGGAAGGCGAGGCAAGAAACAAGACTAATGACACAAAATTGTGGAGAAAACTTTTGTTTACTTATCAGATTTTGTGGTTCGAGCAACAATTTTAAAAATATGGAGTACCAACATGTAGTATTCAACTCATCTTAATTTGTGATACAAGAAATCTTGCACCTTGTGATTCCTTTTATTTTATACTAAAACATGTTAACAACTTTCCTTACCTCGGAGTTATTTACTGAACGCTAAGGAAACTTTTTTGATTCAGTGTTTTGTTTTAAGTAGTGTCTCAAAATAGTCGCCTTAGCAGCGTTAGTAAATTAGAGAGTTTGTTAAATAAGTGAACATACACTTCGTCCTTCAGTAATTACGTTAATTTGAGAATATTAATTCTGCACATCGAAAAACCTGATTTAATAAACTGTCTTCATTGTCACACAGACCGTCGACTGATATTCTATTTAAGTGTTTTGCACAAGTATAGTAATTTCTTTGTTTTGGTCGCAGCATCGAAATTACTTTTGATAAAACAGTTTACTCAGCGAGTTACAAATGAAATTGCTTTTCATGTCTGTGCTCATGAGAGCATAAAATTGTCACATTTTCAGGGTTTCTCTGACTGTATACTTAAGCGCTTGTTATGTGCTTTTTTGAAACTCTTCATGTGTGAGATTTTAAAACGCCGTTGCTGCTGTATAGTTAAAATTTTCCACTTGACATGAGAAGCAGCATGCATGAGTTGTGCATTATTCCCAGAATAATTGTGATCTTGTTCTTTCTTGATCTCTTCTAAAACCTTTGTTAGATTTTAATTAATAAAAATGAAGTAATTGTTCTTATTGTTTAGTAAAATGCGAATTGTATGAAAAAGAAATAATCCAAGCTTAAATTACTTAAGAAATGGAATTATCGTGTTATTTGAAAAGCAAACGTGTAAGATAACACATTGTTTCAATAATGTTTGACCAAAATTTATTCATCATGAGAGAGTTTCTTTTTCACGCACCCACATCATGTGATTCAAATCAAATTTTGGCATAGAATCTTATTTTGGCTGATTATTTTTAGCTCAGTCAATTTTCAAGGAATAAAAATTAATTTGGCTAGACATACTGATATTGTAGACAATAGTTATGAACATAATAATAATAATAATAATAATAATAATAAATTTTATTCTGGCTGTTACACGTAGGATTTATTAATATACATCAGTATTTGTATCATACAGAACAGCACGGGAGAATCAGGGAAAAGGCCTCAGAGAGCCCTGAGAAAAGCCCTGATTTCCCAAATATAGACAAGCAAACACAGGTTCATCAAACACAGCAGTAACGTCTGTCCGTCCGTCTGTCCGTCTGTCTGCACGATAACTCGCGTAAAAATCATTCGACTTCTATGAAATTTTAGTATGTGGTAGGGGACCTCTGGGGACGAACCCTATACAAAATTGACGAAATGGGGTCAAAGGTCACGGCATAGGAGCGGGATCCATTCCATTGCCCTTATGCGTCATAACTTGCGTAAATACGGTTCGATGTTGATGAAATTTTAGTATATCGTAGGGGACCACCTGGAAATGAACCCTGTTAAAAATGGGTGAAGTGGGATCAAAGGTCAGGACATTGGAGCGGGAAGCATTCCATTGCCCTTGTGCGTAAAAATGGTTCGATTTCGATGAAATTTTAGTATGTGGTAGGGGACCATTTGGGGACGAACCCTATTGAAAATGAATATTATATGCAACTTTATTGTACTGAATGATTCACTTTTCAGGTTTCCTACACTGAGTGACCAGATCAGATGAGATCAGATCATATGTACCCAGCAAAAACACAAGTGCTGGGAAACTGCTGGCCACCAGCTGGCAGTGATGGATCACTGCTGGCTGAAATCTGCCGCTCACGGGCCGGAAGTGGTCCGTTTGCGGCAGCGCTAGTAGTTGGCGAGCCATTGATGGCCGTGCAGCATCGCCGTGAATTGTGGGCCTCCAAGCAAGTGCCACTAGTGGCCCGTTGCTGGCAACCAATGCAACCCCAACAGCAGGTGGAAGCAACGGAAATGCGCATGCGCAGAAGCAACACTTGCTGTGTCTCTCATACCAGTTAGTTGAAGACGACACTATCGCCATCGTGTTATTTTAGTGGATGTTAAGAAAAAAATCCATATGTAGAGAGGCGAATTAATTTCCTAACGAAATTTTACGTCGACGAAGATATCAGATAAGGCCGTGAAATACTAGATTACAGCCATGAAATACACCCACTCCATTCCTATGAATAACAATTGATGGAATGGAGTGGATGAATAACAAGAAAAAATTTGAAACCGCTTGAAACAAATGTCCTGGAAAACCATTAAAACGACGTTTGTTGAAAAAAAAAAGAATTATACGCGTAAAAAATTTATTAATTATTTGAAAGAAAAAAAGCAACGCTATGTGGTGTGCTCATCCATGGGTTGAATGCACAAGACTGGGAGGAATTTGCTTCTAAAATTAACGAGAAGTAAAATAAAATATCTTTCCTCTTTAAAACAAATGTAGCTTCGGACAACGGAAAGGAAAGACACAACATTAAAACCGTAACAGAATGTGACATAAATCCGGGTAAATATATATTTATTCAACAATCTCTTTTCAAGACGACAAGGACTGTACAAAACTTTGGAAAGCGACTCTAAGTATGTACACTCCTTGAAAATGAGTGAAGTTCCTTTAAGGAAAAAAAACAACTATCTTTTCGTTGAAAAAAAAATAATTTATGAATTATATGAAACTGACTTTTATGAAAAATACCTCGCAATATTGCAAAATGAAAGAGGGAAGCATTCGATTACACATTGCATATGAAACAGACAGCTTCAAGCATACGCTCGAGCTTGGCAAATTAGTCCGGTCGGTAGAGAGCTCAGCTACCACGCCAACGGCCCTGGTTCAGATGGAAGCGGGCGTTTTTCCAGTCTGTTGAGAAAATTTCTTCAGCGCAATGCGATAATTGACAAGTTTCGTAAGGGTAGAAACAAAAATTGTAGCTTTGGAAAACTGCGGTTCCTCTTAATTTTTTTCTATTATGGCTACTACTGGGAAATTGGCGGATAAGGTTCGGCAAGCCACAAGTTACGTCACGTGGTTGCCGGCTGCCACTACCGGCAAACTAGCGGACCACATTAGGCTAGCCATCATTTCTGGCACGTGCTTGCAGGGCCAGTGAAGGGCCACTTGTGGCAGTTGCTGCCTGTGATGGACAACTGATGGCCTTGTTGTGGCATATGACAACTGATGGAGTGCTAACTGTTGGCCAGCTGTTGGCCTGAACTCCTGGCCCTTCTGTTGGCCGCCCGGACATTTTATTGACGGTTCGGCAGCGACAACAGTGCTGGATCATTGCTGGCAGTGCTGGCCCAGCAAGACTGTTTTTGCTGGGTAGAGGATTTTAGGAAAGGAGTGTCTTACCCCAGGTGTTAAACAACCCTTAGAAATAGAAAGCTAGGAGATTTGTGCTAGAATGCCCAATAGGTACGTGACAGGAAGCGAGGTAGAAAGGGGGAGGAATACGCCCTTATTTATCACCAGGGGGCCAGTAACGTGCCCATCAGACGCACGGCTTAACGTGACCATCAAACGCACGGCGGATATTTAGTGGTTCGAGCGTTCGTACCTTCCTGGGATCAAACCCGAGGTCTTCTCAGTGGCAGTCACGAACGTTGACCACTAGGCCAACCGCGGCCAACACACTGAGTGACACATGACTCACCCTGAATGTATTATTTTCCTAGATTTCATGTTTTGCTTATTCATTCATAAACGGAGCAAAAATACAATGTACTCTTGATGAATTGCTCGTCACTGCAGAACATTTTCATTGTTGCTAAATAAACATATAAACGCAGGTGTATGTTTTTGCTTTCGGGGAATATAACTATAGCGTCTCTAAGAAGCAAACCTTACCACCCCGTAATGGCAGTTATGACCCAGATTTACTAAATTTCGCTTTGAAAAAATACCGTAGTGCACAAAACTTTTGAAATAATCTACGTATTTCACGGAAAATAATTTGAGTAATGAAGATAACAATAATTTGAGTAATGAAGATAACTGAATTGAAGAATATATCTGGTAAACAAATGAATTAATTTTCTTCCTTTGCAGCATTTTCCATTAAAGCGCCCATGGTAATAAAAGCCCTGCTTCCCGTGCAATCTCGAAAATTTTAAAGAAACCCTTCCATAAACGTCCCATCGGCAATCTCATCATATGCGGTTTGATGAACTCTGTAAAACCGCGGTTTATGAAAAGAAATGTGATGAATTATTTTCCTTTTATACTCAAGTACACGAATAACAAACTGCTTTTATACCACAACCTGCAGACCTGGCTATAAAATCTCTAAAGACATGCTGTAATTTAAGAGGTTCTTTAACTTTAGCGAGCAAAAAAATGAGGAACTAGACAAGCCAGTTTAAAGACAGACGCGAAAAATTCTTTGAAAGCCATTTATTAAAAAATACTTCTAAAAGGTAAATGCAGCAACTTCAATCTTTGGCGTCTTGAAAAATTATTCATAAGACACGAGTCTTTGTGATGCATTAACAGCTTATTGAATTTTTAAAGGCAGTAAATATGCTTCGCTTTAAGGTTATAAATCACGATTTATAATATCACCTAAAAGAATGATCAAGTAGGCAGGAATTTTCAAAACCCAGTAAATAGCCATTTATTAAGCTTCTTTCCAAGAGATACATTAAACTGGATCAGGTACTGAATTCAGTGAGATTGTTTGATGGTTATTGATTGTTTCTTTAAAAAGCAAACATCTTAAAGACGCTTTTGGAGAACGTGACGGTAGATTTTAAATTTTGGTTTCGGGATTCAACGACCTCATCATGTGCATCTAGAATTACAGGAATTCGTTCGTTCCGCAACTTTGGTGGCGGGGCCTCCGCCGTTGGGTGGGCGAGACACACCGTGCGGAGTACTAACTGGAGTCCAGCTACAGCGATAAGCCAGAGGCCCAAGCCTCTGACAACTAGGGCACCGAACCAACATCTGGATCTTAAACTAGGTAAAGCCATTTGTTGTTACATAAAATGCAGTACTTTCTTCGCATAGTTCACGGCTAAATGTAGTTCTGAACCATGACTCAACCGCTTGTTTGGATGCAAATCTTTCTGTCGCTCCAATGCCAGTGTTCTTCAGTATTATGACAGAAATATGTTCTTTATTGATGTGATTAAAGCTACACTCGTAAAGTGAATGTTCAGTTGGATATAACAAAATGCAGTTATCCGTATCATACAAAAAAAAAAAAACACGAGAAGATTCTTCATGAGAGGATGCTCGATTACTGTCATTATGAGAAGCCTTCTTTAGCTATCAGTAATACACTCCTTTTTTCTTTCCTTTCCTTTTCTTTTCTTTTTTTTTTTAAGTTAGTACTAAATGTTGCCTATGTAGTGTCTAAACTCAAGGTGTCATTCTTGAAGTACGTGCGTATACTATCGCATTGCCGGAGAGTTTTCATGCCCCCGATTATAATCAGTTTTTCTGGCAAATTACGTGATCGTGTGTCATCCCGTGATCTAGGCAACTATTTAAGACTGCTCTTGTCAGTAGTGTTGATCACAAGGGGAAAAAAAGGATCTTTCGGAGTTCGATAAAGAGCATACAGCGGGTGCCCGTCGACTGCAGCGACGATTCCGAAAGCAGCAGAACTGACTGGAGAGACATCGCGGGTCTTTAAAGAGTGGAAAGATAACCCACATTGCTAGTCAAATTAACGTGGCTGTGGCACGACGAGAATCTGCCAGGAACCAGATCACCGTCGTCTGAGAAGGTTTGTAAGGAGAAAAAGGACCTCCTGTGTGCAGCAATTGACAGAAACATTCAAGGAAGGCAGATCGCGACTCATATCTTAGCGAACTACACTACTGGCCACCCAAAATACAACACCAAGAAGGACACGAGATAGCAAAGCCAGATTTACGGGACACATAACAACAGATACAAAGATGAAACGATTGAGCTTACAGGCCCGTGCGACTTGCGGAACACGCAGACATCAATAGTTCGTGTGGCCCCCATGGCTGGCAATAACGGCCACTACACGCCTCGGCATCGAACGAAAGAGGCTTTGGATGTGGGCTTGGGGTATGTCGGTCCAGGCTGCTTCCACACGTTGCCGCAGTTCATCAGGCGTAGCCGCGGGTGGTGCTTGCCGGGCCACTCGGTTGTCGATCAGCGACCAGACGTGTTCGATGGGCGACATATCGGGAGAACAGGCAGGTCACGGCAGCAGTGATACCTGGTGGGCCTTGGAGAATTGTTGCACGATGGGTGCCACGTGCGGGCGCTCATTGTCCTGTTGAAACATGGCCGCTGGCAGGTCCTGCAGGTAAGGGAAGACTACAGGCTCCAAAACGTCGGAGATGTAGCAGTGGCTGTTGATTGTACTGGCGATGCGTACCAGAGGGGTGCTGGTGTCATATCCAATTGCGCCCCAAACCATAACGCCAGGCGACGGACAGGTATGGCGATGCATAATGCAGGCGTCATACATTCTCTCGCCGCGGTGCCGCCACACGCGGATCCGACCATCGTGGTGTTGCAGGCAGAAGCGGGATTCGTCAGAGAAGACAATGTCGTGCCAGTCAGTAGTCCAGGTGCGGCGTTCAACGGCCCATTGCCGCCGCACTCGCCGATGGTGTAACGTCAATGGTAATCGGAGCAATGGGCGCCGTGCGACAAGTCTCCGCTACTGCAGACGACGTCGAACGGTACGTGCTGACACAGGTTGTTGCGCAACACACCCTAATTCCTGCGCTAACGTTCGTGATGTGGCGGTGCGAGCCGTCAATGCCCGCCGCACAACATTCCGGTCTCTCGTTCGGTGGTGTGCCGCGGCTGCAGCAATCACTCACGTCGGTCCGTCAGTCCCTCCTGCACCCACCGAATCCATACTCGCCTCACTGTGGCTGGATGTCGTCTCACACGGGCGCCGATGTCTCGTTACGATAAACCGCTGTCGCGATAAGCCACTATTCGTCCTCTGTCGAACTCCGAAACGTGCTGGAATGACTGCCGTATTCTGCGACGAGGCATCAGGAAGCTTCCCACGCACAGGTCCGGCAGCACAACACACTTCCACTACTTACACCGCGTCTTCTGTGCACCCTTCTTATAATGTTTCTCGGTGGCGTGCAGGGCGCACATGAGTTGCATATGCCCTGCAATGCTAATCGTTTGCATGTCCTCTCGCAGGCGACGCATGCTGCGATTTTCAGGCCAATCAGATGCTTCCTTCTTGGTGTTGCATTTTGGGCGGCCAGCAGTGTGTATGCAGGCAATTGAAGAAGATGGGTATTGGCAGTCGCATGCCTATAAGCAAAACACTGACTTTGCGAAGCACGGAAAAGCGAGTTTACCGTGGTTTGAGTCACACCGTGACTGGAAGCTCAAAAACCAGAAAATATCATGCGGCCCGACGAGTCGCGGTACATCTTGTTCTGTACCGACGGCAGGCAGAGAGTTTGGCGAGAGCCCTGTGAAGCAAGGGACCTGGCTTATGTTGTAAACACAACTCAATGTTCTGGAGGTGGTGTCATGTTGCGGGGCACGTTCTCCTGTTACGGAATCAGATCCTTGATATTGCTGTGCTTTTTATCCAGCCCGTGACGGCTGTTTAGTGGACGTCAATGCTACAGTCCATTGCGCAAGATGTGTTCAGCAATAGTTTAGCAAGCATAACAGTGACTTTCACCATCTTTCCTGGTTACCACAAAACCCTGATCTGAACCCCATTGAAAACGTATGGGGCATGTTAGAAAAACGATCTGGGAGCAAAGTCCCCTTCCGTCAAATCTATGCCATTTAAAGGACTGTTTGGTGAACGCCTGGTATGCTTTAAACGTAAATGCACTCCGACACCTTGTTGAATCCATACCAAACCGCATACGGACTGAAATGTATGCTAAAGGAAGTCTAACCCGGTCAAACTGCACGAAATTAGCGTATGTTACGGGTGACGGCATAGAGCATCGATGTACGGAAGGCAAATAAGTGGCGCTAGCAGCGCTTTATGCAAATGCTCAAGATCTTAAAACCAGCTGTTTGGGAGGGAGTCGCCAATTCATGTGCGGCGGTGAATGACAAGACTTCGAGATAGCAATTTTGTTGACATGGCTTCGAGACGTCGTTTACCAACGGAATACAGAGTGATACGCCGAATTGAAACAGCGCAACGACAGGCGAACGTCGCAAGATGGTTCAACGTCAATCGTTCTGTGGTCAGCAGGATGTGGCAGCAGTTCCAAGCCACAGTTGCAGCTCCCCTAAGGTACAGCGAAGGTAGGCCAAGGGCGACGACCTCCGCGGATGACCAGTAATTGCGGCTTTCGGCAGGGCAAACCAGACTCATCTCAGATCTGTGCTTGCGGCAGCCACCGGACGGACTGTGTCAGCTTCGACGGTACGCAGAAGTTGATATGCAGGAGGACTGTATGCTCGGCGACCGTCATTATGCGTGCCTCTCACCACCCGCGACCGGAAGGAGCGTTTCATTTGGGAACAAAGGTATGTAAACTGGACTCCAAATCAATGGAGGTATGTTCTGTTCACTGATGAGTCACGATACTGTTTACTGAGTGATTCTTATCGAGTTTGCATCTGGAAAGAGGCCGGTACTTGCTATCTTCCCTCTAATATCCAGGAAAGTGACAGTTGTGGTGGTCACCACCACAACTGTCTGTTCCGTTGTGGGTAGGAATATCGTTAGGCGGCCGTAGTGACTTCTATATGTTGCCACAGGGAAACCTCAATGCTCAGAGGCATAGAGATGACTTCCTGTATCCTATTGTTTGTCAGTATGGAGCCCCAATTGGCGATGCATTTGCACTGCAGGTGGATAACGCCCGCCCTTACACAGCTCGCCTCGTGTACCAGTGCCTGGAACAGGAGACTATAGTCCGTGTGGAATGGCCAGCACGCTCTCCCGATCTGAATACCATTGAGCATGTCTGGGATGTTCTCAAGAGGCGTGTTGCTGGCCTCCAACCCCTTCCCTGGACCTTAAGGGGCTCGGCATTGCTTTACTCGAGCAATCGACGCACGGAACTGTTCGACAAAATAATTAACAGCATAGAACATCGCTTTAGGGCCTGTATTGATGTTCGGGGTAACTACTCTATGTATTGAAGTACCTTTTCCTGTTTCATCTTGATACCTATATTTCTGTATTTTCATATTTGCATCACTCATACAAAATGTTAATGCTTTGTAACACATGTTCTTACGTTCTTTTTGTTCCATTTGGTTTGATAAAGCTTACCAGCAAATTTCATCCCAATCGGTTGCATACTTTATGAGTTATCACGAGTTTTCCATTTGTTGCTTAATTTATGGAAACCAGTGTAGTATGGGTCCTGTGAACGATTCCAGACATGCAAATATAGAGAGACATGAGTATATGTGATCAGTAATCCCATTTCAGTTACGTCTTAGGAGATGACAGTCGGAAATAGCTCCTATTGTCATCTCATCTCAGGTATTTACAGACATTTTTTAGGATTTGTATCATCCTAAATACCAAGAAAACTACCCATTTGGATAGCGGAGACATCCTAGTTTCTCACAATATCATTCCAGTTATTGTAATGGCCTTTTTTTCGTGATCTGTATTCTTGCGTATTCTAATACCCAAATGCAATATATTTTTACAGCACTTTTTAACCCCGAATGAAGTATTATTAGCATTTAACACACTTAGCCGTCGTCGGTAGAACGGAACTAATGTGGAAAGTAATGTCGTTAAAAACCATGACTTAGTGGAGCTGACACATGTGGGTGCATGTATCGATGCGTGAAATATTTTTACTGTTTGAAAGCTACTGCATTTGTTAATTCATATCGCATGATTTGCTGTTTCTTTTATGTGACGTAGCTCAAACGTTAAATCTGCACATAGTAAGAAAGTTAAATAAGAAAATTTTAGCAATACCAATATATTGAAGGATTTTTTTCTTGTTCTGCGTTATAAACAAAGGTAAATGGAGAAATAATTTTATTGGAATGATAAAGTTAAAATTTGCTGTAGCAGTCTATAAAATTGTGAATCTGATAAAATGTCGTAATGCTGTAATTCTTGGCACTTACCCTTCATTTAAGTTCAAAATCACAATTTGCGGATACGCATGTAATTCAAATAATGTGTTGTAGCACTAATATTATTTTCTTCAGAGCGTCCCAAGGAAATTGTGTAAAAATAACAATATTCTACAACTGCACGTGAGATGAATTCGAAAATATGTGTTGTGGTAATTCCTAACTGATATTGCAAGTTTTAAAAGTGATGACACTGTAGACTTACAGTCAAGGTATTCGATTGTGTTTGACAGTTTCTTATAATTAAGATTTTGATTGCCATTGTTCTCTGGCTTTATTTTGAACTTTATCTAGTGTTCTATGCTTCAGTGATCAAAGCACTGGGTAATAAATCCACCAATTTTGGAATATGGAGACCCCTGGTACTTGAGATTATAACGAAGTAAATTTCTCCGTCATTTCTGTCCACGCCAGGATTCGAACCCGGATCCCCTCATTCCGGAATAAGTCACTCTACCAATTGAGCTACGCGGACGTTTTATTCTGATTCCTATCTGCCTTTATGTCGTGTGCGTCCTTCCGGCAGGTACGTCACATCTCCTGGTACGTTACAAGATGAGATCCTCAAATCTAAGAACACAGCTGTATTTGTCCTTTCCTGGGCAAAATGTGGTCTTGGAAATGCTGAAAATGAAATAAAACACATTCATTTCCATGGCTTTTAATATATGCTTCACTTGGCTGGTGATTCCTTCAGGAATGTTGTTTTCTCTTTGAGAGCTGCGAAGAAGGACAACCATGTTATCAGGAGCTCCCTTCTACCTGATCATTAGAGTCGGGACCAGGTTCGAGTCCGGTATGACCGGTGACCTGTGTTCTTACCCTACAGCGACGGTTCTTTCTCCTTTCTGGATACCTTAGGCTAAATTAAGGACGGTCATCCCTTGAGAACCGCAAAACGAGTTCAGAACAAAGCTTACTACTCTCATGGACATTTTACTCTTTACAAGATTGCAAAGCACTATATAATTAAAACACGTTTACCTGCATGCTATGTATAACAGTCATGCACCAATGGTTCTCTGAGTCTTTTTCCTTGCTTTTAAATATTTTGCTTATTTCTCAAGTACGCCAGTATCATCCATCTAAAATAAAGAGCGACACTAATTCCGCTGCCCTTTTGACACCTGTATACAGGACGGTAATTACTCGCGTAACTTATGACCTCTAAGCACGCATTAGCAATAGAACAATTTGATTTTTTTAGGAAACGTGTTTCGAATAACACGATTGACTCTAAAATAACATAGAATAACCTGAATGACGAATATTGGCGTATGTTACCTTCCATGATCTCTTGAGGTTCGATTCCCAGAGATGGGTTCAAAGACTAGGATGACTAAAGCGCTCTATAATCGTGGAAGCGCAACTTTCGGGAAAAGCGCAAGCCCAAAATGTTTTTCTTTAGAATGGGAAACGGATTCTGCATTATACCGTTGGCTATGTCTCAACTTTTAAGGCACAGTTAGAAAGAACTTAAAGGGAGCTGTCTAGTGGTGCTAGGAAACATGCAAATTTAGCCTCTTTACACTCTATCTCCGAATTGTTTTTTGAACTTTTCCATAGAAAGTGTAAAGGTTTTTGCGTGCCCTCGATTTTCGACATTGTGACGTGCCTGCTCCGCAGGACGCACATGAGATAAAGGCAGATAGCACCGAGAGCATTCGTCCGCGTAGCTCAGTTGGGAGAGCTACTTATTCCGGAGTGAGGGGACCCGGTTTCGATGGCCGACGTGGACAAAAATGACGGAGAAATTTACTTCGTTATATTGGCGCCCGAAGTTCAAGAATGATCTGGCCGTTAAAGTTCTCGCAGTGGTGTGATGTTCTTTCCACACCGCGAGACAGGAAAAAAACCTTCTTCAGCGCTTCGAAAAATAAATGTGTGTGATGTTACGTTCCTCACACCAAATTGACTGGGATTTCTCCAATGTACATTCTTCAGAGGATGACTGCCTACAGCGACACACGGTGCTGATCGACCCGTGGGACATGCCCCTGGCCCTTTTTCAAGGGTGGGGGTTGGGGGGAGGTGTGACGTGCCTACACCGCAAGACGCGCATGAGATAAAGGCATATAGCAGCGAGAGCATACGTCCTCGTAGCTCAGGTGGGAGAGCGACTTATTCCGGAATGAGGGAACCCGGATTCGATGCCCGGCGTGGATGAAAAACCATTAAATCTAAAATTCTGACCAAATCTCACGGTAAACAGCATATATGGTAAATAAGTTCTGACCGAATCTCACGGTAAATAAAACATTTGCTCACAAATGCACACATTCCCGCCACTGAATTAGAAATGTTTATTCAGTACCGAGCTGGATCTCCTAAGCCCGAATTACTGCACGTATGCGTTGGCATAGATTCCACCAGATTTTGGAGTGCATCAACGTCTATAGCATACCAGGATTTCAAAACAGTGTATTTTAACTGGCTCAGGATTGACGGATGAGGAATCTGATCCTAGACTGTTTTTTTAACATGTCTCATACATTCTGAATGTGTTTCAGATTCAGGCTGTGTAGTGGCCATGAAAGATGGTGGATATAGCTGTCATGCTCGTTTAATCACTGTTGAACACATCTTGTGCGACGGACAATCGCATTACCGTCCATGTCACCAGCTGGAATTCGACATTGCAGGATGGACTTTATCGGGAACAATGTTGAGATAATCCTTGGAGGTTACGACATAGGAGCGGGATCCATTCCATTGCCCTTATGCGTCATAACCTGCGTAAAAATGCTTCAATTGCGACAAAACTTTAGTATGTTGTTTCGGAGGTATACTGAACCGGTTCTATTGAGTATCGTTGAAATGGGGTCAAACATCAGGGCACAGGAGCGAGATTTATTCCACAGCCATTATCATGATAACTTGAGTAATAAGTTGAGTAATGATTTCTAGTATGTTGGAAAGCGTATCATAATCAATGCATTGCATAATTTTACTAACTTGTTATGTGTGAGTATCCTCTTTAAATGATACGTACCCTTTATCATTTAAAGAGGATACTCATCGCAGTCATTACGGTACATAACATCATGCAGTACAAAAAAATGTTTCATGGGATTTTGAAGGAGAGATACAGTTAGAATCAGAAATAAACACTAACGCCACCCTGTGTTAGAACTGCGCGTAAAAAAACCCAGGCGTACAGGAAACATGATAAATCCTGTGTTAAAAGACACGTACTTTTATAAGTAGAGATGTCGGTAAAAATAGATCATAAATTTGGGTCCCTATCACTTTGTCCATGTTCATTTCGTCCACGTTCACTTGGTCCATTTCATTTCATCCACCGTTCACTTTGTCCGCTGTTCATTTAGCAAATTGTTCACTTTCTCCGCCGTTCACTTTTTCCACATTCATTTCGTCCTCAGAATAAAAGGAATACTGAGGAAATTCTCTGTTTTGATGATATTTTTCTTACTAGGCAGAAAACAAATGGTCAGCGGACATTGTTACATGCGACTTTTTCCTCTTTAACTTTTTTTTTTATTAAAATCATCATCATCATCATTGTCAACCATTATCAATTCACTGCTGGACGAAGGTCTCCCCAAGTTTCCTCCACAACGGTCTGTCTTGTGCCAGTCTCCTCCATGTAACTCCTGCATACTTTCGAATTTCATCCACCCATCTCCCATGTGGTCTTCTTCTGGGTCTTTTCCTGTCCCTTGGAATCCATTCTAAAATTTCGGCTGTCCATCGATGGTCTGTCCTTCTGGCAGTATGTCCAGCCCATTGCCATTTCAGGGATTTAACTCTGATCATGATGTCTTCCACTCTCGTCATTTTTCGGATCCACGAGTTCCTTTTCTTATCTCTCCTGGTTATACCAAGCATGCACCTCTCCATGCTTCTTTGAGTTGTCTGCAGCCTTTGTATGTCTCTTTTAGTTAAGGTCCAGGTCTCTGCACCATACGTAAGCACTGGAAGGATGCATTGATCAAACACTTTTCTTTTAAGACATAATGGTATATTGCTCTTGAAAATTTTGCTGTTTCTTCCAAAAGCTCTCCAGGCAAGTTTTGTACGCCGATTAATTTCCTCATCAAAGCGACTTTCACTTGATATCTTCTGTCCAAGATAAGCGTAGGTGTCTGTTATCTCCAGCTTTTCCCCATCAATCGATAAATCTTCAGTTCTTGAAAAAGCATTGAACATCACTTTTGTCTTCTGAAAGTTCATTTTTAATCCCACTTCTTTACTCTTGTCAGCAAGTTCCTGGATCATACTCTGCAGCTCTTATGGGGTAGTTGCAAAAATGACTACGTCATCAGCAAAACGAAGGTGGGTTAGATAATCTCCATTAATCTTTATTCCTTTGTTTTCCCAGTTTAGTGATTGAAAGACATTTTCCAATGTGGCATTAAAGAGCTTGGAAGATATGGTGTCACCTTGTCTCACTCCCTTTCCAATTTTTATGTGTGTTGTATTTTCAAACAGCCTAATCTTTGCACTTGCATTTTCATAGATGTTATTAATAATATTAATATATGCATCTTCAATACCGCAGGATTTTAGAGCCATTGTAACTGCTGATGGTTTCACCGAATCAAAGGCTTTTTCGTAATCGATAAAAGTCATGCACAATGGAAGTTCATATTCCCTCGCTCTTTCAGTTAGTTCTCTCAGTACGTGGATATGACCTATCGTGCTGTAGCCACTCCTGAATCCAGCTTGTCCTCTCGGTTGAGCCATGTCCAGTGTTACCTTCAAGCGGTGTGAAAGAACTTTAGTGAAGATTTTATAAACCACTGATAGGAGGCTGATAGATCTGTAGTTCCTGAGATCCTCTTTATCACCTTTTTTATGTAACAGTATCATCATAGCGTTGTTCTAATCCTCAGGAATCTTCCCTTCACTAAGGCATCGAGTAAAAATTTGGGCGAGTACTGTTTCGATTTCTCCACTTGTTTCTTGTATGATGTCTACAGTAATTCCATCTTCTCCTGGAGCTTTTCTCCGCTTCATGTTCTTGATTGCATGTGCAACTTCTGCTGGGAGGACTGGAAGAACTCCGGTACTGGTACCTTTCATGATGCCTGGAGTACATGTATCATCCCTTTTATATATATTTTATTATTATGGCTACTACTGGGAAATTGGCGGACAAGATTCGGCAAGCCACCAGTTACGTCACGCGGTTGCCGGCTGCCACTACCGGCCAACTAGCGGACCACATTACGCTAGCCATCATTTCTGGCATGTGCTTGCAGGGCCACTGAAGGGCCACTTGTGGCAGCTACTGCCTGTGATGGACAACTGATGGCCATGTTGTGGCATATGACAACTGATGGTGTGCCAACTGTTGGCCAGCTATTGGCCTGAACTGCTGGCCCTTCTGTTGGCCGCCCGGACATCTTATTGACGGTTCGGCAGCGGCAACATAGTGCTGTGCCACTGCTGGCTGCCAGCAATGGCCCAGTGCCGGCCCAGCAAGACTGTTTCTGCTGGGTAAGGACGGTGTCCGATTAAGTAAATATTTTAAAAATCGAACAGTTAGACATCGAGAAAAAAATATAACTCTACGGTCCCTGACAGAAACACTAGGCATTATTAGGAGCAGAAAATATGCGCAAAAGGTTATTCGTGGTAAGCGGTATCTGACCGTTGATGAATATTTTAAATACAGTTTTGAGGATAACAGATAATGTGGCAAATATATCAAAAACAGAAATACACGCTTAAGTCTTCTAATATCGAAATGATTGCTTACGAAAAACTAGATATTATATGTAAACATTTCTCATTCCAAACTCTTTGCCTGACACAAATACTATTCTTCAAGTTCGACTTTTAGAAGCACAGTTATCGCGGGAAACAAAATTTGCCCTTACGTTCCTCCAGCGGGAAATCTACCAATTAGTTGAAAACAAAAACTGTAACCAACATTATATTCGTCGTAAATATTGTAAAAGAAAAGAAAGAATTTCTTCAACACAATGTTTCATGAATTCAAAACAACTGTATTTACGGCATCTCACGGAGAAGTTATGCTTCGGGAAATGATCAAAAGGAAAGAATAATCCTTCTCGTATTTAAGGCTTCTAAATGGACAAAAAAATTAATACACACAATTGACGGGGATATGGAACATCAAACAGAAATCATCGCTCTTTCCAGGTTTATAAGTGAGTCACGGAAAAATTTTCATCTGCCGCCACCGGGAATCGAACCTAAGGTCACCCCTGGGTTCAATTCCCGGTCGCGGCCGATGAGAATTTTTCTGTGACTCACTTATAAACGTGGAAAGAGGGATGATTTCTGCTTGAGATTCAGGGCAAAAAGTTCTTAAATTTAAATTTAATAACAATTCAATACGCCTAATTCACTAAGTAACCAAACCTATTGCACACAGCTAATAAGATCATCTAAATTAATTTGTAGAGGATATCATTTTCCCAGAATGTTCACTTCAAGTTCAAAAAGATATTCATATTAATTTCAACAGTAATTTAGTTATAGCAAAAGTATTTATGTTTTGTTCAGAAAGTTAGACATTTCTCTTGCGAAACGATAGAATTGTTTTTCCCTCAAGAAATTTTACAAGCGAAAAGAAACAAACAAACAATGATAATGTAATAACATATTTGCAACAGGTATAAATTATAACTGTTTAAGTCTGCTTGTCTTGCTTCGGAGTTAAAAAAATCAATTTTATTCTACCGTCTCTTCCAGTATACCTGGAAACTCCTTAACAAAGATATTTTATCTTCTGTTTCCCTTTACCCAGCACACTCTATCGTTTAGTGGTTGTCTCTTTTCTCCAGTAAAAATTTATGACCGTTTCTCATGCATTGATAATAACAGCGAGGATTTTGCAGGAGCACACCCAAGGGCTCCTTTTCCCTGATCAGTAACACTCACCCTAACAAAGAAAGATGAAGGGGAAGAGTTCCTTAAGCGGCTTTATTTAGAAAAGCCCTCTTGATATTTTTCAGCAGACTGAGTGCCTTAGTTTTATCATAATGTATTATGGGGGTACTTTCAATAAAGATTATCGTAATTTTTATTTAAATTCAATTAGTTATAGTTTTGTGTTAATCCCACTGATACCTACTGTAAATCTTTTTTTATTTGGAGTGAACATAGCTCCTTCAAGATTTCACAAAGACACATTATTAAGGTTTTTTATTTTCTGTTTCCGAGTATCCCAGTATCTTGATTTGATTTTATGTTACTTTAACTTTCAGTTTTAGTTTTCAATTCTGCTTGATTCTAAATATTCTTCTTGAAATTACAGTTTTTCATTATTCTGAATATTACCACATTTATTTTTAAGTTTATTAATTGAACTTTAACACAGCATTATCGTATCCCGATTTTTCAGAGCGATTCCCTAGAAACGAAATAATACATTTGGCTATAAATTATAAAAACTAGTATAAGATATTCGGAGAAGTTGACGTGCTGTTCACTACGAAATATACCCGAGATGCAGCTTAATTTACATAAGAACAAAAACTCAAAATGGAGATTGTTTTAGAGATACACGTTACACATCGGCTTGGCTGTGTTTATTTGATGTTACCCAATGTACTTGCGGGGAGAAAGAAACAACGTGTCTCTGGCAATTCACTGAACTTTGTGGCTGACCGACTAGCATATGAAGCATTTTCTTTCTTTAGTTTCATGGTTTTACGCCCACCGTGAGTACATAAAGCTATAAGCAGGCAATCATCGCTCTTTTGGAGCCACAGGTTTCGGGGAAGGGGAAGAACACACGCCATGAAGCGCAACACTTTAGCAGATCCGGAACTCAGACCCAGGCCCATCTCGGAAGATTGGCTAGAAGTTCGCTGGTCCGACCGCTCGGTCATTGAAGCGGCGGAAATATGGATTTTATGCTTCTTTATCAGAAGAGGCAAGGAATTTTACCAACCAGAGAAAGACGGATTTTTCCGTTATTTAATGGATCATCCGATCAAGCCAGATGATAATAATTTTACGGAAAGAGCCGACCGTACAGTAGCGTTGTGTCATTTCCACCGGTGATATCTGAAATCTTTAAATCACAAAAACCTTTATTGTGTTCACAACTTCGTCATCTTCTTTTATATCTTCAGCCAATTAGAAGAGATCAAAACCGTTTTTCTCAGTTATATTTGCTTGATTCTGAAGTATCATTTAAAATGATACCTGGAAATTGGTGCAGAAAATTTTATCTCATTTGCAGTATGTTCAGTTCCGGGATGAACATACGTTTCCCTCGATGACATGCGGTTAATATCTCAGCATCCATTGCAAATTCCTTCATTCCCTGATAAAAAAAAATCAGGTTCCCTCTAAAGTGTTAATTAAGTGAGATTTCGTTGAAGCTGCTGCATAACATATAAGAGTTATTATAATCCATAAAAAGTTACTATTCCATAATTTTACGTATATTAACCGTGACAGATCTTAGGAAATGAGGAATGGAGACCTAAAGCTACATATCATGCATCGCCTAGATGTTTAACGTCAATACGTCCTTGCTGTCGTACCGATGATTCCTTCTGCATTCACACAAGATTAATCCAACAAAGCAGTACCTTTTGGGAAGCAATGTTGCTAATTTTCGTATGACCAACCATAACAGTATTGTACGTATAAAGCACGGCAAAAATCAATAGTTTTAGTTTTTCGAGAGGGGGAGAGAGAGAAACCAAGAGTATTTATTTGCGAAGAAATGAATAAATGAAAACCCATGATGTCAAATTCTTAAAAAATTCGACATCATGGGTATCGTTTGCAATTCAATTCAACTGTGCACTTAGACAATTACCTGCAAGGTTATTTAGATCGCATGTGCATTATTTTATTGGTTAATCAGAGTGTGTCGGATGTAATGTAGTTTTGATGAACATTATAGTGATTGAAGTCCAGCAGAAATCAAACGTCCGGTCCGTGAATTACGGAAGACAGCACCAGAACTTACACACAGACGGAGTTCCTACATTTCAGACCTTACTCAAGAAGCCGTGGGTTACATCTGTGAGTAACTAAGAGAATGTATTCTGTCATTAATGTCCAAAATATGCCTTAGGTTGTCAGTGGCAGCTCTGTTTATCAATTCTATCCTGGGCACATGTGTCATGAGTTTGTTACTAGCTCAGTCTCCGTCAGTTTTTAATATCTGTACTGCAAAGAGCATGGCTTCGCAGCACACTTTTTGTATCTAGCTAAACAAAAGTCGAGTAAATGTCTTTGCCCTTTCATTGATTCTTGCTGCATCGAAACCTTGGAACTCCTTCTATGGTTGAAATTTTCCTAAGCATTACAACCGCCAGCTATTTAAATATAAAGAAAAATACTTTCGACAAATAACTTCATAGATGGAAATTATAATTGTCATCGTCCTACACAATATAGATTTTCACGATAAATACTTCATTAAACATATTTTGCGAAATCAGAATCTTTAGTGGAGTAAATAAAGAACGAATGCTTCACATTGATGACAGCTTTTATTTTCGGAGATTTGGTTTATGAGTTTTATTGAACTGTGGCTTGCGTTTCTAGGTAGAATTCAAATGTGATATTCATCAATAAGAGAATAAAAAACACTGTGTGGTGTTTTATGTTTCTTACTACAGACAGTAACTGTATGGAGTGCATATCACCCTGAAATAAGAGTGGCAACTTGATCCATTACACACGGAAACGATTATGACAGTGTTACATGATAATATCGGAAGCAGCAGTTGTTCCAGGTATTTCCTAATGATCTGTCGAACACGAAAGAACAAAATAATGAAAAGAATAATCCTTAGACAAACTTTAGTTTCAGGATTCCTGGAAACTCAGATTATAATCACAAGTCGAATTTTATAGCTCGTCAGATTTAGTGAAAGGAAACCGTAAAAGGACATTAATCGAGAGATCGGAGTTCTTGAACAATACAATGCGCAAAGGTACACTACAATGCGCAAAGGTATGACTGTACATGTATTTGGCACACATGTACAGGGTGAGCCAAAGGTCCTTATGCACCTGGCGTACTGTGATAAGAAATAATAATAATAAATCTATAAAGTGTAGTATAACGTAAACGTCTTTTCGTACTGATACGTTATTTTAAAAACATAACCCATACGATGAAATAGTTCCTAAATTAAACCTTAACGGCCAGACGAAACATTTAAGACAGACGTCGAACTTACGGAAATTGGCTTTATTTCTCCAGCACAGTTTATAACACTTCAGGATAGTGTAGAGATCACATAACACAAATCAACACTCCACATTCCACCACCAACATTCCACCACACAAGCCACTGTTGTATCGTAGTTTATATCTCTCCTTCTTATCTCATAACATACATACGCCACGTTCATTCAACATCAATTGTGTTGCCAACAGTATTCGTTTGAGAGAAAAGATACCACCTTAAGTATGAAGTATAACTCAGAACAAACTCAAGATATACATATGGAAAGAAACTAAAAAGGAAAGTTAATTTAGAATATACGTCACAGTAGTTACAGCGCACGTACATCCAATTATATGAATGGAGAATATTTGTGTGTTTGGTGCGTGATTACGCGCATCCTGCTTCTGACCTTGAACGACACAGCCGGTATTTCCAGCGTCTGGCCATGATTGAATAAATCAGTAGTAAGGTTTCACAGTGTCGGATTGAACATGGTGTTGTCGCTTGAGGGTCGAGTGATTCTGATTGAACTAGTGTTCCGTAGTGAAGGTGAATATACGGACTAAGTGAAAGGTGGGTACAGAGAAAATGTTTCCGTTATTGAAGCACTCCATCGCAATGCAGTGAGGTTGTTAATTGAAATGTTTCGTAAAACCGGATATGTGAGAGATGCTCTGAGAAGCAGCAGGCCGCGATTGTTTACAAAGGAAAAGGTAGAGGATATTTTCATTCGTTTTACTAAAAGTCCAAAGAAATCGTTTCGAAAATTGGCACAATAAGCAAGTGTGTTGTACAGCAGCACCCGTAGGGCACTGAAGACGCGACTGCAGCTCTACTCGGATCTACAGGAAGTCATCACCACAGTAAACAACAACATTTCTCCGTTGGACCTGTCACGTGTATTTGAAAACACATTCAGATGCATGGATGCATGTCTACACACAGGAGGGGCCATTTCTAGCATTTTCCTGTAGCAGGTATGCTTGCAGTTGTTTTACGTCTATTGTCTTGCCAGTTGCAGAGTGACTTTTGGCTCACCCTGTACTAGAATTAACACTTTACAATTCGTTTTTCTGACGAGTCGGAGTTTTATCAGAACTGTAATTCAAGAATAATTATTACATGAGTAACTTTGGCAAAGCATAAAGGCTATCTCTTGCCTACAATCACGAGACTATTGCATTTATTACGTATTAGATAGAATTCTGTCACGAGATAATATTGCTCTGAATGCTACACCTTTGCTGAAAGTTAGTTATTGCAGTTACCTGAAAGGGATTGTGGTACCTATCGAACGTACCGATGACAACTGCAACAATTTTTTCAACAACATGATGCAGTTTGCTGTGCTGTTACACTCTGTAACAAAATATGGCTGACTTACGAACAGAAAGAAAGTGGAGGGGTTAAAAACTTACTTCCCTGACTGTCTCGTCTTCATATACTCTGACAATAGGGCCGTGGGTGGCCTAGTGGTCTACGTTCTTGACTGCCACGGAGAAGATCTCGGGTTCGATCCCAGCAGGTACGAACGCTCGAACCACTAAATATCCGCCGTGCGTCTGATGGGCACGTTAAGCCGTCGAGTTTCGGGTACTGGCCCCCGGTAATAAATAAGGGCGTCTTCCTCCCCCTTTCTCCCTCGCTTCCGTGTCACTTTCCTATTGAGCAATCTAGCCCAAATCTCATAGCTTCCTAATTCTAAGGGTTGTTTAAGACCTGGGGTCAGACATTCCCTTCCTAAAATCCTCTACATATGATCTGATCTGATCTGTTTTTGACTTTTGACTTTGACCTTGTACAATCCTTCCTCTGATTTATACGAGTACCAGTACAGTGTGCTGCATGAATTTGTGTTTTGTGACAAGCAGTGCAAGACTATTCGTTGGGCCGTTTCTGTTTATCTATTCGAAATGAGATACACAAATACATTTATTTTACGTATTTCATACACATTGGCACTCAAACTTGAAGTATAATCTACAAAAAACGTATATACTCAGATGCCAAATATTACCACCAGCAATTGAATACGTTATTATGCCACATTTTACCCATAATACTGCTTCAATTCGTCTTGGTATGGACTCTGTTAAATGCTGGTAAGTGGTTCGGGGTATATTAGCCCAAATGCAATTAATTGCACCCTCCAGCTCTTGAAGATTTTATGGTAGCGGATCCAGCTATCAGATGCCCTTTTCGACTTCATCCCACAAATGCTCCATTGGATTGAGATCTCGTGATTGAGGAGGCCAATACAGCAAGGAAAAGAGTACGTGATGGTCCTCAAACCATTAGCGTACAATGTGAGCATTATGACATAGAACATTTTCCTGCAGGAGGTACCCAACTCCATTGGGATAAACCAGCGAAATAACTGGTTGGATTTGATTGGCAGCGATATTTAAAAACCTTAAGGCGGTCAGACGTTGCTTCACACGAATCAAAGGGCCCGAACACTCCCACAAAATCATGCCCCAGACCATAATACTGCCAGCGACAGCTTAAAGAGTAGTGACGATGCAAGATTGGTCCATGCATCTCTGCTGCTTTCTCCATATCCTCACACTTCCATCAGCATGGTGTAGTTAAAAACGGGATTTGTCGGACCACATCGCCCTTTTCCACTCATTTATTATTCAAATTGTTTTGTCCCTGAGCGAACTGTAGAGGTTCCGTCTTGAGCTCTTCCGGTAAACAAGATAGCAATGGCTTACGGATAGACTGTCTACTTCTGTAGCCCATACGATGTAATGTTCGGCGAACTATACGTTGAGAGGCCATCGGGCTTGGTCCCTCATCCATATTATCTGTTGTCTGACGAAGTGTTGCGGTCTGGTGGACGGAACAAGTCTTCTTACCCTCCGGTCAGCTCGAGCATCCAGTTGCCGTTGACCAACACAGGCCTTGCGCTGAAACTAGGTTTTTTGACTGGCGGTCGACCCACTGAACTTTAACAACTGCTGCCCTAGAACATTTCACAAGTGTTTTGCTAATGCTCGCACAAATCCTTCGTGCACCAGCGAACATTCTACGTTCGAAGTCCTTCAGATCGCGTCTTTTACCCATTATTTTTTCCGCAATGTACTTCATTAATCTCTGCACGTCATCAGAGTTCTATTTTTATACCCATTCGGCCATCTTACGTCAGTAACATCTGCGGGAAAGCTACTTTACATAAAATGATCTGGTGTCATAATAATTTGGCTACTATCTGCCGATGTTTGTAAAATAATGCAAATGAAAGAGAAATGGCGAACATTCGAGTCTTAGTACGCGGAAGATTGTCCAGCATTTACGTTTGCCTCAGGTAAGCCGGAATAGGCAAATTAGGATTACGTTAAAAAGAAGCGCTAGTCTATTTGCATCTTGTTGCAGTTCTAGGCATCTGTTGCTTTCACTTTAGTGGCAAGTCTATCCGATGGTGTCACGAAGATATTGCATGGATGATTTTGAGCGATGGAGTGCGATTAGTAGGATGGAAACAGGTTCAGACGAAAGTTTCCAGAGCATTGAATGTTCCACAAAATGTCCTGTCAATACTCTTTTAACAACAAGGCCGTCTAGAGCCATAACTTCTGCAAACGATCGCTATATGAGTCAGACTGTTAGACAAAACGGCTAGTTGCTCTTTGCAACTTGTAGCAGCTACAGGAACGAGGGTTTAAAATTATAATTATCTGCAGAAGAAGTCTTCCTGAGAAATGCCTTTATGCAAGGGAGCCAGTTATTTCTGTCCATCTAACTTCCGCTTCCCGGCGAGCGCATTTAATAAGTAGTAACCGACATCCCACATGAAGTCCAGATTAGTGGCCAAATGTTCTTTTCACAAATGAATCGCGATTCAGCTTAAATACTGATACGTGACGTATTCTCATCTGCCGAGAACCAGGGACACTCAACAGTATTTCTAACATCAGAGAAAGGAACTATCCTGGTGGAGGTGGCGTGATACTCTGGACAGGAATCATGACAAACGGGAGCCAAACCTGCATATCTTTCAGTGTCGCCCTGAGATAGAGAGATAAAACTCTGAATCCATTTGTTGGAACATTCAAGGGATCCATTGGTCTAGATTTTATTCTTATGGAGTATGCTGCCCAACCTCATTGAGCTCGTTTGTTCGGTGATTTTATGGAAGAGGAAGACATTTGACGAATAAAGGGACCACTTAGATCCATTGACCCCAATTACATTGGGCAATATGGCAGACCAATTTGCATTGAGCAATATGGCAGACACATTTGCATTGAGCAATATGGCAGACACATTTGCATTGAGCTCCAGACGCATTGGAGCTAGCTAGCCTACCAGATGACTTCAAGAACTCAGAAAAGCTCTTGTTCAAGAGTTGTCCCAAATCCCTATACCACGTCTTAAGCAAAACACTTTAAATATTGTTTCATAGAATGCTCCTTCATGTAAATTATTTGGTTATAATATTAACAGACGGAAATTAAAAGATTATGATTTTCTTGTTGGTGAGTTAAATACGTAGTGTAATTATAAATCACTTTACCAAATTTCATTCCATTTCCTCTTAAATACTTCGAATTATATACGAATTTATAAATTATCCAGTAATTCCGAGCACCGGTGTATTTGACCTGAGATATATAGGTACGTAGTAATGTTACATCTTCTTGGTGTTACTATATGAGTAACATAATGAAACCTTCACGATGACATTGATAAAATACGTTTAGAAAACAGATTCAAGTAAAAAAAAACACTAAATGTAGGAAATGGTCCTTCTCACGACCTTCTTTTTATTAATGTGGATGATACATATTTTTAGTGTAGCAAGCTTACCATTATCTGTATAGATATTTGACAATCAGGTAAGAGTGGACAAGAAGTACTTGTGGAAGAGTGTAGGGACAGGTAGCTTGTGCTAGATTTATGGTCACTTTTCCGGAGGTTTTGCTGCTTGTGTGGTGATAAATAACTCAAGGTAACAGCTAAGTAAAGAAACTAATTAATGTATTATTTGTTAAAACAAGCTTATGCAGATTCAACTGTAAAAGGATTTGAACATACATACTTAAGTGAGAGCTCAAAATGGAATAAAACAACGCAAAAACAAAAACGCAAAAGCAGTGTAAACGAGCAAATCGCTTATGCGCAAAATAAGTTTTTTAATGGCACTGCATACAGAGAGAGCATACAACCTGTGTTAATAAAGCAGTCAATCGCCCTTGTAGGAACAGTATGAAAGCTCTCTAAGAGTGCGATCACTGGAGTTTTACAATTCTATGTCACGACATATAAAGTTTTTGCAATTTAAAGTCAGTCTTATTTAAAGGAATTGTTAAGAGCAGCATTGGTTTCAAATCTTCGTGTGAATGTTCTGAGAAACTTCAGAGACGACGCATGAAGATAAACGTATTAACAATTTTGTAGACAAACAGCCAAATAAATTAATTTACAAATGGTGAGAACAGAAGAATATAAGAATATACCACATAATCGTGATTTTTGAAATTGGAAAAGCTAAGTATTCTAAGTAACAATATGAATTGAAAAAGTGTTGCAGGTGCGTGTATTAAAGCCGCACACATATTAGGTGTACAAATAAGATTTAAAGCGTTTTAAGACAACGCAACATGTAATTTGAGAGAAAAAAACAGTACCTTTACGAATCAAAATATGCGCCTGACTATCACCTTCCGCCATCGGTCGGGCAGCTGACGGATTCCAGCCATGAAGACTTCGTCCTGTGACGCGATGAAGTCGTCAACCCATTTTTACACTTTATCACATGTCCGGAACTGTACAGCACACAAACCATGTTGCATCGATCAGAACAAATGAAAGTCTGAAGGGGCTAAGTCGGGACTATACGCCGGGTGCTCCAAAACTTCCCAGCCAAGCGTCAATAACGTTTCCTTGACCGATTTTGCGACATGCGGCATAGCCTTGTCATGCAGTAATTTCTCGGGGCACAATCCTTTGCCTGTGAATGGGCGTTTCCGACAAAATTTCTGGTTCAATCGCAGCAATTGTTGCTTGTAGCGATCAGCAATAACAGTTTGACCCTGTTCCAATAGTTCATAATAGAGCACACACTTCATATCTCACCAGATGCACAGCAGAACTTTCTTGGAGTGGATATTGCGTTTCGGTGTCGAAGTCGTTGACCATGGTCTACCCAGTGTTTTCTGCGCTTGGGATTGTCGTACCATATCCACTTTTCATCACCCGTAACGATTTTCCACAGGAAACACTTGTGTTGTTTATTCAACTGATTCGAACACTTCATGACACGCTCATCCTTGTTCCTCTGGGTCAGGTCATTTGGCACCTATTTTCCTTTCTTTTGAATCTTTCCCATTGCGCGTAAACGATTGGAAATGGTCTGTTGAGTTACCCCCTTTTGTTCAGCTATACTTTTTGCGTTTCAAACGAATCTTCCTCCAGCAATGCTTACAGTTCCTCATGTGCGGGGCGCCGCTATGTTTTTGATCGTTAACATCAAAATCACCTGCTTTAAACCTTCTGAACCAAAACTCACACGTGCTTTTCGACACAATAAACTCCCTCTGTACAGAACAGATCGATGCATATGATTGTGCAGCATTTTTTCCTTGATGAAAGTCGTAATGAATGCAGTGTCGAATAAATACAGTATCGCATAGCGTCTTTCCCTTGCAAGTGCATTTGACTGTTGGGAAAACTTCTGTGTCACATTTTATACTCTGGACCAGTTACAGTCACATGACAATAACGCGGGGGAATGTTGGATATGTAAATTAGCGGTATACGTCACACAAAAAATGCTTTAAAACTTATTTGTACATTTTATACGATGGAAACTCGTAGACCGACGTATGACACCGTTCCCATAATGTTCTTTCAGAAGGCTCTATTCCTCAGAGAAACCAAAGCGTATTTTAAACCGGTATTACTAAAGTAAATGCGCTAAAGGAACTTTCTGTATTTGACTGTTCTCTCCATTAATCAGATTAAGTCAGCATCAGATGTCTCATGTAGTAGCTTTAACAATGGCTCTTGTCACAGCTTCATTTTTTCCGCTACACTCTCAGTACCTGATTCAGCTCAGAACAAGCCAGGAAGCTCTCCGTGTGATCAAACCTCGTAAAAGAAAAACACCTTAACCAATCATAAACAAGCACTCCTCCCACACTGTTCACCGCTAGTGGGGCAGTAAACAAACTAGTGAGAACACCTGCATAAAACGGCCATAAAAGATCCCGCTGCTGGGATGAAAGAAAAGTAATTACCGAACGTGGTCGATTAAAGGTGTCCTCCCGAGCATACTACTGCCGGCAGTTAACCTGTGGAGACTCAACCATCGGACGGACGTATAATACTTCTCCGTCACAGACACCGACGGAAGACCCGGAATTAACGATGGTCGAGTCACCCGTCGCCTAAGTTTTAATGCCTGAACGTGCAATTTTATGTCTCATATCCTCCTTTGCAAAATAGAAGATATATATACAGAGCAAGGGGGTTTGAGACACGGTTTTCATCTTAGAGGTGCAACAATTACGCCCGTATCGACGCATAAACTTCAACTTTGCCTGAATGCAAAACTTCGGAAACGACTTCCCGCGCCGTTGGAGTCCAAGTGGATTCTCCTAGGGACACTACAGAGAAGCTTCAGTAAGTGTCTAATTAGCTGAGTCAGGGATCGATTACAAGAATTCATGGCCGTGCGTGTGGCACAGCACCTAATATTTCCTCCCTACTAAAACCTGCTGGCTTTGGCGTTTACAATATTTAATGCGAGCACTGCAACCTTCTCTTCCATGGTTCCAAAAATGTAATAATTCTCATGGTATCTTTTAGTGTTTCTAGTTCATGCGGATGTATCGTTTGTGAGCATCTCTCATTAACACTTTTCGCTTGCGATAATGGGCAGCGTTTACAGATTAATTCTGTTTGTTGTTAAATATCTCTGCTAAGAAAAATAAAGTTAAAAAGATAAAGAGGGAAGAGTTATTAGCAGTTATACAAAATACCGGAACTACCGGACTCAGAATCCAGCATTGCAGGAAGCTCCACGGAAATGATAATTTCTTTCCCGAAAATTTTATTTTTTATGTACCACGTTGGAAAAGAGTAATAACTCTGGGAAACAAGTTAGTAAAATTATGCAATGCGTTGATTATCATACACTTTCCAACATACCAGAAATCGCGCGCAGACAAGCCCGCTTCCCTACCCTGAACAATGATTCGTTCAGTAAACTTCCGGAACAACATACTAACGTTTTGTAGCAATAGAAATATTTGTGCTAAAGTTATTACTCAAATTATAAGGATCATGGCTGTGGAACAAATCTCGCTCCTGTGCTTTGATCTTTGACCCAATTTCCATTATATTAAACAGAATTGGTTCAGTATACCTCCAGAACAACATACGGAAGTTTTGTCAGTCAAAATCTAATATTAAGAGATATCGTAATAATCGATTTGACTGACAAAACTTCCGTATGTTGTTCCGGAGGTATACTGAACCAATTGTTTATTAAGAGCTAAAATATACAGGCTACAGGTGGCACAGAACATTTAAGGTGCTCATGATATAATAGATGATATGTACAATGAAAATGACAAGTGTCCGACAGTAAAAATGGTGTACATACAAATGGTGAAATTGTCGAAACAACTATTTCAGGAAGGAGCACTGGTACGCAAACATAGCAAATAGAACAAGTGACATAGGAATTAACAGTATTATCAAGAATAATACAAAACCGGGATGAGACAAAGAATGGTAAAAGCAGTACTACAGCGTGGGCATGTACCAATTGTTTATAACTGGGAAATACATTGAGAGCAAGACAGTTCAGGTGGTACTAATCGATAATACTGCTAAGAGACACCAAGGTACATTTTCAGCTTAGACACAAATGCACAGGAGGTACAGAAGAACAATGCGCCGGATTTAGTATGCAACTTAGGGAATACATTTACATAAGCAGTTCCAGAAACGGATACATAATATAAACATATATAGATAGAGGTAACTGTGTAACAATGCGAATACTAAGCAGTGGAGCAGGAAGTCCGTCCCAACGGGAACACATGATACATGGAAAAAAATAAAACAAGAATGACATCTATGGGGGACATCATAACAACAATATGTACAGCAGGACATTAAACATAGAAAATGCAAAAGGTGTGAGGCATGTACACACAGTTATAGGGTACAAAAATTGAGTGTTGTAAAATCTACAAGCGGCATATAATTTTAACGTATATGTGGGAAACACTATGTTTAAAATATCTACTTTTAAAGACCGGTAATAACTAGAATGTAAAACACAGGTTCAACAGTAACAGAATGTCACCATAATGCTAGATATGGAAATCGTACAGTAAACGCAATAACAAAGAAGCAGAATACGACGTGAAAAAATATACCACATATTAGGGAGTCACGCTTGAAAAACACAAGTATCAATATGTGAAATACAGGAGAAAACATACTGATGAGAACATTTAACCGGAAGGAAAGAATGTAATTGCACCCACGTGTGGAGCGTACAGGAGAGCCAGAAGGACTCACGACGGTCCAGAGGAAGACAGTTCAGCTGGCGGATCCGTCAGTGTGCGGAGGAGCGACCCACAGGCCGTGGTATTGTAGGCAGACAACCGGTGAAAGGTTGGAGCTGATTGGAGAGAGGAGACCAAGGTAGACACGCTCACCAAGGCAGTCAGGTGGATTGGTACAGTCATAGGAGAAGGCGAATATCACCAGGGGTGGGGGATAAACCAGAGCAGGTGTAGAGACCAGACGTGCAGGAATTGAGGAAGGCGTTGTGCAGCGGATGCAGTTGAATATGCGAGCTGTAACCCGGAGAGGAGTCGGACGAGGAAAACCCGGCAGAGTGAATCCCCTGCCTAGCGGAGGTTTGGAGGGGGCGAAGTTGAGTGGAGCTGCAGATGATAGGAATATATCACATGTTTCACCTAGATGAAGATGTAAGTGCTGACAGCAGGTAGTGGTACAAGTGGAGACAAGGATCGATGGAGAGTAGAATACGCTGAGAACGGTAGGTCAGGCACACAAATACGTTGAACCACATGGAATGCCAGATGTAGGAGAGGAAGAAGAACCGGACAATGCAGATAGATGTGTGGGATATCTGCGACCTCCCGACAGAAAGCACAGTCAGGCGATGGGATGAGTGTTATGCGGAATAGAGTCGTTGGTGCTGGTAAACGACGATACAGAAATTGCCATTGGATGTTTCGTTCAGTGGGTGTGGACAGAGGCGATGCTTCTTCCGACCACACACATGGCAAAGCTGCTGTTGGGACGTCTGGAATCGGTAGAGGCAAAGAGGTAGAAGGATCACGTAGAAAATAATACAGAGAGGAGACAGTGAAGCTGGAGAGAGGGAGGACGGAGCCCCGAACATGAGGAAAAAGGGAAGGGGCAGAGAAGTGGAGGGGACTAAAAGAAGTCCAGTGGGGGTTGCTAGGGCAGGATAAAGATAGATAACAGAAGACCGGAGATCAGCGTAAAGGGAAAGAGAAGCGGAAGAGCTCGGAAGGAGGGGAGAGAGCTCGGAGAAGGGTTTTCAGGAAAGGCTTGCGGTGAGAAGATCTCGGACTGTCACGACCCCGGCAGGGATCCATGATAGGTCAGAAAAATAGGGAGCATCAGGAGGGTGGATAGTTGAGCAGTGAAACAAGGGTTAGGCAAGAAGTTCAGAGGTGGAGCCGGGGAGAGAACGGGAAATAGGTAGAGAACGGAGCAGAGAAAGTACTTCGGAATAAAAAGAAGAAAGACGGGGGTGCAGAAAGGTGAAGTGATTCATCAGAAGAAAAGTAACAAAGGCAAATCTGGGGTTGCGAGGAGAAATCATAACATCCAAGGTGAGCTGAACTGGAGCAGGCAATGCACTAAAGATCCGGAGTATGGAGACCACACGGTGCGCTCGATAGTATAGCGCAACATCAACGAGCGAGATGCCTCTCGTGAACACCGGACGATGCAGAATACAGACTCGAATACAGTGATGATGCATCCAGATCAACCGGGTAATCAATCGGGTGATCTCCTGGAGGTAGTTGGCGGGAAGTTTGATAACAGTCCAGACGTGGAGGCAGAGTGAAAGGAGGTAGGTCTGGGCGAGTTTGTCTCTGGTGAAATAGGATGTGGAGAATTGTGCATTTCTCCAAAATTTCATGCAGCGAGTGAGACGTAGTAAAAGCACGGCCCAATTGGCGCGAATTGCAGCGGTCGGCAAGCCGAGATGAACCCCAAGGAAGTTTTGCGTGGTAGCGGATTAGATCGCACCCCACGGAGTATCCGTCCGGGTATTCCATAAACCGCACCACAAACCAGTGCTTTTAGTGGTGTTTAGTTCTGCGCTGGAGCAGGAGGCGTAGAGCTGGTAAGAATATTCGAGTATGGCGAGTTGCTGGTTATGTCGGACACAGAAGGTGGCATCGTCTGCGTACGCCGAATAGGTTACGCTGAAGTGCCGAGTACTGGCTGTTAATGGGGGCAGTGCAGCGAGCAGAGCACGATGAGAAAATCTGAGGACGGCTCAAACACTAGGGCAAATAATTGACCAGACAGCGGGTAAACTTGCCGGATGCCACGCTGAAACCGGATGGGGGCTGTAAGAAAGGCAGTGTTCCTGACGTGAAATACTGTTTCCCGATAGAGGGCAAGAAGGGTGGAGACAAATGGAGGGGGAAGCCGAAGGCAAAGAGAGTAAGAGAACGATAGGAGTGGGAAATGTTATCAAACGCACAGCGCTGGTCTAGGTTAAGGAGCGCGAGTGATTCTCGATTAGTAGAAGCAAGATGGACACGGTTACGAAGAAGACCAGACCTATACGGTTCCTGGTCCGACCAGGAACCGTATAGGTCTGTTCGGGAGAAAGAAGATTGGGAAGGATACAATTGAGTTTACAGGATAAGAGTTTAGTATAAAGCTTGTAATCAATATTTAATAGAGAGATGGGCCGCTAGTTTTCCAGCTCAAGGAGATCCCCTTTCTTAGGGAAAAGTACGACGTGGGCAACAGTAAAACTCCTCGGAAGAGAAGAGGACGTAAAAACAGTGAGAAAAGCAGCGAGTAAAAACGGTAGGAGAGCTGGAAAGAAAGCTAGATAGAAGGAGTAGGTGAGGCCGTCTGGCCCAGGGGCGGCGCGGGAATTCAGAGAACGGAAGGCGGACCGAAGTTCTGAAGAGCTGAGGGGTTGGGTGAGAGAGTCTAAGAGATGAGAAGCGACTTTAGGAAGGTAAGAGAGAAGAGAAGAGACAGCTAAGGAGGAAGGACGAGGAGTTTCACCAAATTTGGAAGCAAAGTAGCTACGAGTTTGGGAGCACAGAGCGTCGGGAGCTGAGACAATCCGTCCATCTAACTGGCGAAGAAAACGGAGGTGATGCGAGGAGCGGCGTTGAGTTTCAAGCGAAGAAAGGAAGTCGTAAGCACAGTCCTCCGGAGCGAGATGCTGCAGACGGAGGCGAAGGATGGCTTGCTGTGCTCGTGGTTCCAATATCGCTCGGAGGTCCGCCAAATAGGCTGGGTAGAGCGGATGAGTGACGCCAAGATGAGAGAGAATGTGACGGATGTTCTGTTCCTCCATTTTCCGTTGGGTGTGAATGCGAAAGGAGAAACTTTTAAGAAGATCCAAGAGGTGCGACTTGACCTTCAGCTAATACGCAAGCGCACAAGGCGCGGCGGAGAGTCCAGAACGGAAGTGTTGTAGAAGCTCTAGGACTTGAGGGAAAGTTCTGGATCGGTTAGCAGGGTCGAGTCGAACGTCCAGGAATGATACCCTGAACGCTGATATGAAGAATGTCCAAAGGCAACCTGGACCGCACAATGATCCGATGAAGCTGCCGGCGAGTGTTGGCAGGTCGTCACCACTGGGAGGAGTGAAGAAGAGATGTAGAAGCAATCTAGTCGCGCCGAAGTGAGCACAGACGTAGCCGAACTCCGCCACGTATGAGGGATGGTCGCTGGATGTAGGTGACGAAAAACATCAGTGAGATCGAAGTCTGCTACAACGGTACTGAGCAGATTCACAAACCGATGACGATACTCTGTGGTAGAAGGCATGCGATCCAGAGCAGGGTGCAGTGTACAATTGTAATCCCCTCCAATCAAAACATTGTCTGATGGCAACGCTGACTGAAGGGCGGTACACAGTGCCAAGAATAAAGAGGTAAGTGACGGTGAAGTGCATGGGACGTAGATATTAAATATCAGGTATCTTTGGCCTTCAAAACGGAAGGTGAGACGTTGAAGGTAGTCGTGGCAAAGGTTGTGTACGTGCACTGAGGAGATCACTTGGCGGAATCGAGAGCGAATCCCGATGGCGACACCACCGGTCTGAGATTGCTTGAATGCATGATGGAATTGGTAATCCCAGCTCCGCCATCGGTGGAATGGTGTGGACGACAAGCAATTAGTTTCCTGGAGCAGCAGAACATCCCCACCCAAAAGCGTGAGGTCATCCTGGGCTAGCGTATTAGCTAGCGGGGAAATAAAGCCCCGACAGTTCGAAGTCACTACGTTGAACGGAGGCATCGGATAGTGGTTCGAGGAGCTTATCAGCCGCGTCTTTCAGCTTATGTAGGCGGCTGAAGAATTTCCGGGATCATGCCGAGCTTCCCAGCGGCCTAGGAACCAGTGCGTTCAGGCGCTCGCGGATTGCTTGCGTTTGCGCCACAACCTCCGGAAGTTTTTGTGACTAACGAAGTAGGAATGTGCGAGACATCCGACTATAACGAATACAAGTGAGAAAGGTACGTAACACCACTCCTGGTACGGGCGTCTGCGGAAGAGAGAGTTCATCCATTAGGCGGAGAAAAGCTTCTTGAGAGATCGGTTCAGCGCCGCTGACATCCACATCAGAGGTCGCGGAGCCTTCGGAGGTAAAATCACTGAGAGAACGGTCTCGCTGACAAGATGTGGCTGGCGAAGTACGAGATTTTTGCACACGCTGACGATTTGACAGTCGTCGCTTAGGAGTGTTGAGGCCGGAGAAGAAAGTTCAGGTATTTTAAAGAGGCCGGAGACAGTGGCATCATGAATGACCGAAGTAGCAGATTCGGCGGAGGTGTCATGTACAACCGCAGAAGCAGAAGACACAGCAGTGGCCTCTTAGTCTGCTGCGGCAGGAGGAGTTGGAGCAGAGGCGGAAGGCGTAGGAGGTGACTGTGGAACGCCCTCGGCTGGAAGGTCGAAGGATGGAGGTGGCGGCTGATTTCCATCATCGCTGATGGACGGATGTGGAGATGAAGTCACGCGTTGACGAAAGTCATACGTTTGTCAGAAGTCGACAGCCGCTGGTCCGATGCCTCCGGTGACAACTCCGGAAGGCTAGAGGTAGAAGGAATAGCCTGTACTGGCGAGATAAGAGTGGTGGAAGCACGTAGGGGGCAGAGTGCCCGAGGGTGGCCTCTACCATTACAAACTGGACAGGCAGTGCCCACCATGATGGTAATTTGACGGAAGTGAGGCCCACATCGTACATTGAGGTGCGGAGGAACTCGTCACATGTCATCATCAGTTGGGAAGACCACTCTTACTTGGCGGCAAAAGCCGCGCAAATAACGATCATCTTGTGTGTCCGGAAAGGAGGAGTAAGTAGTCATGGATCCGACGGAGCGGCCAAATCGATGGACAACTGACAGCAGCACATCGTGTGAGACCTCCGGGGGCACAGGGAAAAAACTGACTGGGACGGCGAGTTGCGTGAGTGGTTCCGCCGAGAGATGTTGATCTCCAACTGACAGACCTTCCATCTGTACACGAAGGGCATACTCAGGTTTAGAAAAATAGGCAATCACCTGTCTGGGCAGCCGTCCAACGTGAGTGATTACCTGAGGTGAAAACATCTTACGTAGAGCATCACTATATGCCGTGAGTTTTGTATTTGGCAGACTCCGGAAGATAACTCCGCATGCGACAGTCTTCATAAAGTGCTGCCCGTATGAAGAGCTCGGTGAAAAGTCAACAGAGATAGCGTCATCATCACACGTCATCGTGAGATGACATAAATTAGAAGAAGAGTTCAAGTGTGAAGCTTCGGAAACAGAAGATACAACGGCAGCATACGAGGCAGGCGGTCGTTGCGGCGAAGGTGGAGCATCAACGGACTGTGAGAGGTACATAGCATCCTCTACAGGCACACGGGAAGACGCTGTAGCCCCACTGGGAAGAGCAGATTGGGCAGCGATAGAACGCCGCGGTGAAGAGGGGCAAGAAGAACCAGGCACGTCATTGACGACAGCTCCAATAGAAAGAGGGCTGGCTGGATCAGCAATTCCGGAAACGAGAGCTTGATCAGCGTCGTCTCCAGAAGTCGCCATCTGCAATGGCGATAAGAGTTCTAATCTCAGCCAACGTGGCCGATATATAAAATAAGGATTGGAAAGCAAATAAGTCACTAACCAATTCGGCAGGTGCACAGAAACAAAGACGATTCCTTCACGGCTACCGCACACACACACAAAAATATAAGGTAGATAATCGAAATATAGCACACACGAAGCAAAATACACGAGCACAAGAAAACAGCAACACACGCAGACAAAAGTTTCGTCGCAAAGAAGCATTTTAGTCAAGTTATGACGATAATGGCTGTGGAATAAATCTGGCTCCTGTGCCCTGACCTTTGACCCCATTTCGATGATATTGAACAGGACCGGTTCAGTGTACCTCCGGAACAATATAATAAAGTTTTGTCGCAATCGAAGTATATTTATGTAAGTCATAGCGCATAAGGGAGGCGGAATTGATCCCGCTTCTATGTCCTGACCTTTGATCCCATTTCGCCCATTTTCAACAGGATTCGTCCCCAGGTTGTCCCGTACCACATACTAAAATTTCATTGAAATCGAACAATTTTTACGGGAGTCATCGTGCTGACAGAGAGATAGACGGACAAAGCAGTAGCATATACAACCTACGTTTGGAAAGCGTAAATAAAAAAGGGAACATATTAAAACACCCCTACCGTACAGATTAAGAATTTAGAGTATAAGTTTCTGGATTAAATATTTAATAATGTACATCAATCGACCGTTGATAAAAAATGCAGTAGTATCTGGCTACGTCATTAAGCCTTGACGGACGAACAAAGAATTGGAAATGCTACTGTGCAGATGCTCGATGATTATTTATAGTTTAAAAGATGAATGTTTCATGGGTTTCACATCAAGGTGGAATATTCTTCCTATCCTAAGTATAAATATTTTCAAATATTATCTAGAATGTATATTATCAAAAGTTCCGACAATGTCTTTTATAAGCAAGGTATGATTACAGAGTTAATTTTTTATAACTCGTGAACCTTAGCTTTGCTTTTCGTGAATCAACCGGAAAAGCATACTGTGAAAAACTTATACCAAGATTCAACATCTTATCTTCTTTGTGTGTGTGCATTTGTGTTATATTAAACCCAAAACCATCCAGAGCAAAGAAAGAAACGTGGTAATGAATGACCTATTATCAATCACTTACTTGGGTAACCACCACAATAATCCGTTAGATCTCAGCATTGTAAACTTTGAACTAACCTAATTATGAGACTGAAGGGATAATCCTTTTTATCCGCCTAAGAAATCAAAATTACAATTTGCCAAGCTTCCGCTCATCAAAACATGGATTTTTCGAAGCTAATATCGTAAAACAAACTGAAATACTAGAACGATTATAATTATAAATATGAGAATGGTTACACGAGACAAATAAAGAGTGATTAAATGCGCAGTTCACCGTGTTCTGAATGTGAAGTCACGAGATGTGTCAATTTGGCACGTGGCGCATTGGAGGGAAAAATCATTTAGGTACTGGATCCAAATTCTCGGCAACTCCAGGGAGACGCTCTCTCTCGTTGCAGACTTCACGGTGGTGCTAATTTCCAGAGTTTCTCGGAATGCTGTTGCTTTTGGGTTAGAGTAGGGGGCTAGTTTTTTAATACCTTCTTATACACTGCTGGACAATTGCTAAGGACGGATCATAAACGGCTATATAGCGCATAAAAAAGTAAGTGTGGTTGGATGCCAAGTGAAATAAAATAATGTCAGAATGCCAGGACATTACAAGAAAGACAATTTATTGTGCTCTGAAATCCAGAAGGCTTTGGAACGTGTTCAAGGGACAAACAGGCCATTTTGTGCAGAATACGTAAACGTGAAAAAAATGCAACTACCGTCAGCAGGCGTTCCGGCGTAAAATGTCAATACGGGATATGGCCACCATGGAGGGCGATGCAAGATTCCACACGTCGTGTCATGCTTTGCGCAACATTATCAAGCAGCTGTTGGGGTAATTTATCCCATTCCTCTGTCAGTGCACGGATGAGGGTGTCCTTGTTTATTGGAGGGCACTGGCGACCAGCAAGACTCCTCCCCAAAGCATCCCACACATTTTCAATGGGATTCAGATCTGGAGAACGTGCTGGCCATACGTGGCGTTGAATATCCTCGCTCTCAAGACACTCCTGGACAGCGACTGTTCGATGACATGTTGCGTTGTCGTCCATGAAAATGAATCTATCACCGACAGCACCACGGAACATGCGAACATGAGGTAGCAGAACATCATTAATGAATCGTTGGCCAGTCATAGTCCCAGTTGGAAGCACATAGAGGGACGTACGGCCATTGATCATGATGCCAGCCCATACCATGACACTACATGTCGGATATCGGTCCCTTTCCTGTATGTTTGCTCGACAATATGCAGTACCACTATCACGCCAGATCAGTTGTCGTCGACAATCAGACGATAGACTGTATCTACTCTCATCTGAGAAGAGGACAGCAGACCAGTCGTTATCAGTCCAACTGCGATGTTGATGGCACCATTGCAAACGGGCGGTACGGTGACGTCTGGACAATGGGATGCACACAACAGGACGGCGGGCGTATAGTCCTCCTTCATGCAAACGTCTGGCGACAGTTTTTCGGGAGATCCGCTTGCCAGTAGCAGCCATAAACTGATTTGCTACCTCACTAGCTGTGCTGCGCCGATGTCTTTTTGATAGCACTATGTACCGATCTTCTGCAGGTGTCGTACTGCGAACACGACGACCTCTCCCGTGACGTTTGCTACACTCTCCATTTGTTTGAAATGATTTCCAAAGCCTTGAAACAACACTGCGGCTGACGTCGAACTCCCTGGCAACATCTGTTATTTTTCGCCCTTCTTCAATCTTGCCAATAATACGGCCACGCGTAAAATCATCTAGGTGATGTCGGGAAGACATACTGAAAATTGCAAGTTCGTCAATTGATTCTTTCCCTTTCAACTTTGCGTGTGAACAACAACGGTCAATACGCGTCAAATCCTTTATATCTCTTATCAGCGCTATGACTTCACGAACAAGTTCGGCAATCCAAAATTTGCATACGCACAACACGTCTAACTGTATCCCGCACTTATGCTAATTTCCACATTTTCCTGCCTTCCATTTTAGGGTTGCTATCGTTGCTATTGTCATCCGTCCTTTGCAATTGTCCGGCAGTGTATAAGTACCGCGGACTTGAAACGACACTTCTCTGAACAGAGCAGTAGATGGCATTCCTTCTTTTGCGTCTATTTTGTATTCTCTGATTCTGGTTTCGAAGGAGCGTTTAGTCCTTCCTTTGCGTACCGTCAGGGTATGATAGCGGTATGGCATAAACACCAGCTTCATTTGTTATCGGATAATTTTAAAAGTAAGCCATATAAAAAAGGTGGAGCACTTATGCCCACATGGAATCCCATCTTTCTTAGAGCGTGTTTCAGGATGTAAGAAACGACTGGAATACAGTATATGGTATTGATTCCAAGTACTGCAGTTGAGTCGATGAATTAGTGCATATTCCACGTAGCTTCTCCTTGGTCTTTCTGATGATGCTGAGAACATTATTGTATGAGTAGCCTGCTTTCGTGGCTTAATTAATTAATTTATATAGTTCAGATTGCTTAACGGAGACATCTTAGCTTATAATAAAAGCTCTTCGAATCCGTGATCTGAAAAACGCTGACTTATGCTCAACTGGATAGAATGAGCTGCTAAGCATCGGAGTAGGTGCAGACGTGGATTTATAATAGACTTTAGAACGGAGCCGGTTGTCCGGTAATTTTTTTAAAAGTACGTCCAGATAGAGTAATTAGCTGTCTCTTTCGATCTCCATGGTGAAGCGGGTCATAGAGTGTATAGAGTTCATTTTGTATAGGAAAGGCAGAAGGGTGTCTTTCTTGTGAAACGTAGTCTACATGTCTTAGCCTGGGGTAATGTTGGCAAATATATAGCCCTCTATGTGGGCAGCACTGATTCAGCAAGGACAGGAGAAAGCAACGACCCCATCGGGCTTTGCTCTGCTTATCAAGTTCTCCTTGGAGACTGAAGAAGCTTCAATCCGTGGCCAAATCTATTAATTTGGATATGCTGTAAAAATTGTCATTTGAGTATATGGAAGAATTCGAAATGGCTTCTTTTAGATTTTTGATGGTCTCAGGTATGTGTACGGATGGGTAAAGAGATACTACGTCAAAAGTTCCCACAATGTCTTTTGGTAGGACACTTAATTGTCTGGTTTTCGTGATAAAGTCCTTAGTAGAGTTAAGCACATAGTCCGACTTATGCACATATTTCGAATTAAATCAGCTAAAAATTTGCAAAGTGCTTTCTCCAGGTATTGGGTAGGCGCATACTTCCGAGATACTGTTGGTCTCAAGGTTCTGCCTTGCTTTTGATTCTTTAGTCTTCCAAACAGTTGTGGGATCTGGGACCCTGGTGATAATTTGATCGCCATTTTTAGTTCATCAAGAAGAGCTGTTTTTCTGGCAGTCCTTTTAACTTTAGCACTTCATGAATTCAAAGAGTAAGCTTTCAAGATTGAAGATCCTGATATCGCGATGACATCTGTGAATTTTTCATTGTAGTCTGCAGTGTCCATGATTGCATTGGCCAGATTTATCTGTTGGCGTTTGAACTATGGATAAGTCTTTTTAAAGCTTACGTAGAGGTCAACCTCGGTGTTTTAAGGTTTTTAGTTTTTTGGAAATGTTTTTGCCATGATTTTGATTTGGCGCAGCATAGTAGGTGTAACTCGTCTTTGGCCTCGTTGGGAACCCGTGATATTATGCTCTCAATATCAGATAATCTTTCGGGTTGAGTTTTCTTTGGAAACGGTATTTTGGTCCTAGTTTCGAGGTACTCGTTTCTTCCTCGGAGAGCTTCCGGTTTGAAATATTTACAAAAGGGATGGAAAAATCATTTGTCGTTGAGGTCTGTGAAGACTTTAAAGGGTAGAGCGTCTTTTTGTGCCTCGAAGTTAAAGTGGTTTGGAGTCTTTGAATCAACATATCCACACGCAAGATGAGGTTGCCAAAAGTAACTGGATCGTATACTCCCTGAAGGTTCATATACAAATTATAGGACTTGGCTTCAAGGGACATAACCTCTTTACGCTTTAGGTTCACAATCCGAGATAATGTTTCACGTATAAACTCGTCTTCTTTTTCAAACCACATTCATCTGAGAGTTGTTTTGAACCTGAGGAACTTCAGAATCAAAGTTAGATGCTTCCAGGAGATTAAGAAGCTTAGGTGGTTTCGTTCTCCTTCCAATTTCAAACGTTGTAAACGGAATTTTTTAAAGATATTCGACATTGCTCGGAAAGAAGCAAATTAAATAGCAGAACTAATTAATACACCAAACATATAAGACTCAAATAATAATTCATTTTTTCTGCGCAAAAAACAAAATTAAATTACAATTTGCCAAGCTTTAGCTCATCAACGGATGGTTTGTTCAATGCTAATATCGTAAAACAAACTGAAATACTAGAACGATTACAATTTTAAAAATGAGAATGGAAAAGCCATCCGTTGATAAGCAAAAGCTTGGCAAATTATAATTTTGATTTCTTACGCCGATAAAACGGATTACCTAATTATCTTAGTTGCTTATTGACTGCCCATAAAGACGAAGAAATAAAACAGATGTAGTTCAAAAAGTAATTGAACAATTCATGTCAAACATCATAGCATGGCAAAATGATGTATATTCCGTCCGTGTATGAGGCAGTGATGACATATACTGTATGGGAGGAACCGGCAAATACAACATACATCCTAAAATAAAGTGAACGTCCGGTATACAAAACGGAGTCAGTATGAAATAAGATCCCTTCTGAAAGTAATGAAGGATTGGCGCATAACGGGTCATATCCGCAATAATATGATCCTACAAGTGAGAAGGCAGTAATTACCACAGTCCAATGAGAGCTTTCGTGTGGTCTCACGCAGAGAGCTGGGGAAAAGTAGTATTCTCCCTAGGGTGTCTAGAAATGTTAAAGAGCATTTACGTCTGAAGAAAATGTTCGCCACTCCATTCATTTTGTAACGTGTTCTTCAAGATGACGTTGCCTCCGTGGGGACTGGCGTCATCATCTATTTTTTTTATTGGAGGTTTAACGACCACCGTGAGCAACTCAATGGGCCATAAGCAGTCGCCCGTCCCTAATTTGGGGTCACTGGTTCCAGGGAAGGGAGAGAGCCAGTGCCGTAAGACAAACACAACATCCATGCCTCACCGGGATTCGAACCCGGACCCCTTTCGGACGAATGACCAGAGGCCAACGCCTTAGACCACTGCGCCACCAGGGCGGCAATCATCTATACTCAAGTAGCAAATTATTAAGTACGAAACATAGAAATCAGTCAGATGGCTTTGTAAACAGATCATTACAAACAATGCACACGTATACGAAGCTTAGAAAGCGGCAATATGGGATAGACTCGTGATTTAGGCAACTTTGAAAGCGGCGTGATAATGAGCGCTAGCCGGTCATATGAAAGCATCTCAGAAAGGTTAAACCTTTTGGGATATGCCAGGGCAACTGCGTCGAGAGGGTATAATGAGTGGTGAACAGGCAACAAAACAAGCAGTCAACGGTCTTCCTTTGAGCGGAAACGACTGAATGATGTCCAAGAGTGATGACGTCTAGAGAATATTTTATTATACGCAGTAACAGACGAACGGCATTTAGTCAAGTAACCGTGAAGTACAACAGCGGTACCAAAGGTAAATTTCAGCGCGTTCAGCCCGCCACACTTTCACATTGGAGCGACTTGGCTATAACAGCAGACGACTTCTTCATGTACCATTCGTCACTTCAAACAACCGATTTTTTGTCTGCAGTTGGCACGAGAGCACCGAAACTGTAGTCTTAAGGACTAAAAACAGGTTGCCTTGTCCGATGAACCACGGTTTCAGTTAACACGCACCGATAGATGGGCCAGATTATGGTGTCAACAGCACGATTTGATAGATCCTAATTGCTTAGTCTTAAATATGCCAGCTGCTGGAGGCGGTAATGGTTTAGGGCCTATTTTTATGGCAGATATTGGGTCCCCTAATACCTTTCAAACAGCATTTAGATGCCCCTCTGTGTCATATCATTATTCCGGACTAGACAGACCCTTACATAAGCATGGTGTTTCCTGATGGAGTCGGTTACTTCCAGCAGGATAATGTACCAAACCAGTAGTCTCGGCTCGGCAAATGATGATTCTTGGAGGACAGTGATTTTAAAGTGCTAAAATGACCCCCACAATCTCTTTTATCGAATTAAACAGCTGTGAGATGAGATTGAGAAACCGCTAGTAACAGAGATCTTCCTCCAGATAACGTTTTGCAATGAACTGGCGCCATCCCATTCTCTTGGTTGAACACACCTATAAAACGATATCAGCACCTAGGTGAAACCATCCAACTTCGTATCAAGACTGTTTTGAAGACCCAGATCGCACCAACATATTATTAGAGATGTGTTCCTACTGCTACTTTACTAAATTAGAATAAAACTTGCGCTAACTGCAGAAGCATATGACCTCACGTATGTGTCGAGGATCTCTTCCCGGTACCTTACGGTAGAATTTGCAGAACCTTTATATAAACATAAAGGTCCATACGGCCACCCCCCCCCCCCAAAAAAAAGGGAAGTAAAAGCAGTTACCTGATGAAGCATTTCTTTAGATAATGTCAGGAGACGAAGACGTGTAGTGAGTTCCTGCTCCTCATCAGAGTATCCAGAGAGAAATATAACTCACTTGTGAAAAAGAAATTACACGACTTTTCCACGATTCAGTCGCGATGGTCCTTACGCCATATTTAGCGTGAGCATTTGTGGTTGTCATATAACTGCACGCATTCAATTAAGTTAAAAGGCATAAAGTCTCCCATTATAGTGAAGTTTGGTCACAGTAGAGACGAACACCTGACTTCTTGTTACTGTGTGACAAATATTTTCCATAGGGTTCAGGTTCAGTGAACTGGGAAGTCATTCCTTCTGGTCGCGAACTTTTGCGGAATGCTTTTCTAACCATGGTCTTCTCACCACTGCTCTATGGGTAGCCTCGTTGTCCTGCGGGAAGAATTCATTGCCCTGCGGGGAGACACACTGTCCTTCTGTAAGAGGTAATTGCCCTATGGGTGCATGGTGACCATGAACGGATGCAGATAGTTTGCAAGGATGGACACGTAGCGAGGACCGTTCAGAAATGCATGTAGACGTACCAAAGGTCCCAACGTGTACCAGTTGAACATACCCCCAGACCATAACTGAGACTTCACCAGTTCGAACAGTTAGTTCCCTGTTGATATGCCGAGTCAATATCTTCTTGCGGTTTTCGCCTGAGACGCAACCTCCTGTCTGCGCGAAATAACTGGAAACCGGATTCAACGGACTAGGAGACCCATCTCCGATCATCCCACGTGCAGAGCCAATGTTCTTTGGCCAAGCTGAACCGTACAGTCCGAGGATGTAGCGTTAGTTGTGGAACTCTGGTGAGTTGGCGCTACGATAACATATCGCTGCTAATGATCGGCTGATGGTCTCAGTGGAGCCGCTTCTGATTCCTCGCTCTTTGAGGTCAGCCGGGATTTGTGCCAATGTCCCTCTCCGGTAGGTTGCAACTATGCAGACAAACGTCGAAGGCTAAGTTCATCCACCACCTTCCTCTTTCCACAATTCTGTCTACGACGCGATGTTATTCGGAAAATGACAAATTCCAAATGCACTCTCGATAGAGTTGAACGGGGATGTTGCAGTTCCTGTACCACCGCCGCGAAAAGAGTGACCCATATGTCGGGCATTCATTATAATCCCTCTCCAAACTCTGTGAACTCACGACATTTATCCATACTGACATCGAACTACGGTCTATGTGAATTCCATGTTAGTATTTCCGTCTTCGTATTTTTATACCTTCAAACGGTGGGCTCGTAAACTAGAGAGGGGAGGGGCTTTATAGCACAGAGTTGGAAACGGGTCAAAACTTTCGGACCCGGAACCGATCCGGACCCGTAATTGACCCGGACAAATCTGCTTTGAACTATAAATTCGAAAGGTCAGGTGATGCGTAACATCACAGCCTCTCCTTGACAAATGTCAACCCCGCCTTCTCGTGGTGCATCCTGTTCCCACTAAAGGGGCTCTGACGACCGCAAATAGCGGTATAACTATACCATCGGGATCAGAGGAAATGCTATCCCACACTCACCAACCCGCTTGGCCAGCGTGGTGAGTTATGGCCAAACACCTCCAAAATGACTCTACAACTTAAATCTTGGCCCTCAGTCTCCGGCAGCTGGAATGTACCTGGCCAAGGCAGCGGCCAGTGCGACATGAAGGCAGAGGGTGCTAAGAATCCCCGGAGGACCGGACTAGGCTGCCATTTGATGCTGACCTTGGCTACCTACAACGCACGCTCCCTATCTTCTGATTCAAGGCTTCTTGAATTGGAAGAGGAACTACAAAGGATCAAGTGGGACATCGTCGGGCTAAGTGAGGTAAGGAGAAAAGGAGAAGATCTCATTGAACTGAAAAGTGGACATCTCTTCTATTATCGTGGGTCAGATACTGGCAGAACTAGTGGTGTTGGATTTATAATAAACAAGAAACTGAAGGATAAAGTGGTAGAAGTTGAAAGTTCCTCGGACAGAGCTGCACGACTTGTTATCCAACTCTCGAAAAGATACCAGGCTCAGATTATTCAAACTTATGCACCCACCACAAGTCATCCTGAAGAAGAAATTGAAGAATTTTATGAGGAAATTCGTCATCTAAATAATAAAGGTAAGCAGCACTTGAAGATAATTATGGGAGATTTCAATGCAAAAATAGGGCACCGGCAACAGAATGAAACTTCAGTAGGTAAATTCGGTCACGGCAACAGAAACCAGCGTGGAAATACTCTCGTTGAGTTTGCAGAGGCAGAAGGATTTTTCATCTTGAATTCCTTTTTCAAGAAAAAGCCACACAGGAAATGGACATGGAGACATCCAATTGGGACGACAAGTGAAATTGATTTTATTATGTGTAACAAAAAATTCGTCATCGAAGACTGCAGTGTGCTAAACAAGTTCAACACAGGTAGTGACCATAGATTGGTGAGATGTAAGATGCACCTCAACACTAAACTGGAACGTGGCAAGCTCATAAGACAAACAAAATGTATTGACATAACCAACCTTAAAAAACACCATAATACCTTCAAATTGGAACTGAAGAACAGATTCTCTGCTTTAGAAGGCCTAACATCGGAAGAAGTGGATATTTCGGAAGTTAACAGAAAAGTAACCAAAGCTCTTATGGAAACAGCAACAAAATTAGCTGGGTCTAAGAACAAGTTGCATGTAAACAAATTATCAGGAAAAACCAAAATGTTGATGCAAAAAAGAAGAGAGATGAGGACAACTAAAGAAGATGTGACTTCCAAAGTGGAATATATAGAGCTATGCAAGACAGTAAGAAAAAGTATCACTGAAGACGTAAGGAAATTCAACTGTGAGCTAGTGAGGAAAGCAATTGAAAACAACCAAAGCCTAAAGATAGCAAAGGGACATCTCAGTAAGGGAAGAAAACAGATTATGGCTCTGAGAAAAGAAGATGGTTCTATAACAAGAAATAGAGGTGAAATTTTGACAAGAGTGAAAGATTTCTACTCCAAATTATATGAAAGGGATGATACATGTACTCCAGACATCATGAAAGGTACCAGAGTTCTTCCAGTCCTCCCAGCAGAAGTTGCACATGCAATCAAGAACATGAAGCGGGGGAAAGCTCCAGGAGAAGATGGAATTACTATAGACATCATACAAGAAGCAAGTGGAGAAATTGAAACAGTACTCGCCCAAATTTTCACTCGATGCCTTAATGAAGGGAAGATTCCTGAGGATTGGAACAATGCTACAATGATCCTGCTACATAAAAAAGGTGACATTGAGGATCTCAGGAACTACAGACCTATCAGCCTCCTATCAGTGGTTTATAAAATCTTCACTAAAGTTCTTTCACACCGCTTGAAGGTAACACTGGACATGGCTCAACCGAGAGAACAAGCTGGATTCAGGAGTGGCTACAGCACAATAGATCATATCCACGTACTGAGAGAACTAATTGAAAGAGCGAGGGAATATGAACTTCCATTGTGCATGGCTTTTATCGATTATGAAAAAGCCTTTGATTCGGTGAAACCATCAGCAGTTACCACGGCTCTGAAATCCTGCAGTATTGAAGATGCATACATTAATATTATTAATAACATCTATGAAAATGCAAGTGCAAAGATTCGGCTGTTTGAAAATACAACACACATAAAAATTGGAAAGGGAGTGAGACAAGGTGACACCATATCTCCGAAGCTCTTTAATGCCACATTGGAAAATGTCTTTCAATCACTAAACTGGGAAAACAAAGGGATAAAGATTAATGGAGATTATCTAACCCACCTTCGTTTTGCTGATGACGTAGTCATTTTTGCAACTACCCCATCAGAGCTGCAGAGTATGATCCAGGAACTTGCTGACAAGAGTAAAGAAGTGGGATTAAAAATGAACTTTCAGAAGACAAAAGTGATGTTCAATGCTTTTACAAGAAATGAAGATTTATCGATTGATGGAGAAAAGCTGGAGATAACAGATACGTTTGTTTATCTTGGACAGCAGATATCAAGTGAGGGTCACATTGATGAAGAAATTAATCGGCGTACAAAACTTGCCTGGAGAGCTTTTGGAAGAAACAGCATAATTTTCAAGAGCAATATGCCATTATGTCTTAAAAGAAAGTGTTTGATCAATGCATCCTTCCAGTGCTTACGTATGGTGCAGAGACGTGGACCTTAACTAAAAGAGACATACAAAGGCTGCAGACAACTCAAAGAAGCATGGAGAGGTGCATGCTTGGTATAACCAGGAGAGATAAGAAGAGGAACTCGTGGATCCGAAAAATGACAAGAGTGGAAGACATCATGATCAGAGTTAAATCCCTGAAATGGCAATGGGCTGGACATACTGCCAGAAGGACAGACCATAGATGGACAGCCGAAATTTTAGATTGGATTCCAAGGGACAGGAAAAGACCCAGAAAAAGACCACATGGGAGATGGGTGGATGAAATTCGTAAATATGCGGGAGTGACATGGAGGAGACTGGCACAAGACAGACCGTTGTGGAGAAAACTTGGGGAGACCTTCGTCCAGCAGTGGATTGATAATGGTTGACAATGATGATGATGATGACATACAAACGTAATATTCATATTCATCCCAATTGCTACTTGACATTTAATAACTGAAATCTTTTTTTAATAATAAAATATGGTTACTTGCTAAATTGTAGTGCCATTTTAGTGGCACTATTTTGCGTAATCCCGATTTTTAGTGCCACTATTTTGCGTATCCCAAAATGGCTGACTATGATTGTGACCATGGAGTATATTACAAATGGGAATCATTATTTACAATTAGACAAATGTATTTTTTAAATGTATTTAGATTGTTCACTCTTTCCACGCTTAGGTGGAGGTGCGCATACTTTCATATGGTCCGTTAGATTTTTGGTTCCATAACTTTTTATTACACCGTCGACATCTTTCTTTGTAATTATACACTTCCGATATTTTGAACAACAAGCAAAACCAACCAACACAGAATTATTCACCGGTTCCTTAATGAGACGAAACAATTTCCAGCATTCACTCTTCCCCTTGTGGTTTTCAACAAGCGCGTATTTGTTGGCCTCGACGCCTTTCTCGACCTCCTTAATATTAAATCCATCCATATTAACAAATATGGAGTTAATTTCGACATGACATGTCATGGGAACGGGATGTTAGCACATCAATCGAAAACGTCTGAATGCTCAATGTAAAAGATGCGATGTGAAAAGTAATTCTTAGTCAAACAGTGAACTTTTCACGGAGAGAGTGAATCGCTGAGATACCTTGCCCTGGACAATCGCACTGTAAAAAAACGCAAAGGAAGTATCTTTTTACGATATAATGCCGGTGGAAATCTTCGTTGTTTTAAGAAAGAGACGATACTTTTGGATGGTAAATCATTATTCACTCCGTGGACACCAGTATCGACTACAGAATTCCACAACGTGCATTTTTCTTTGGAATATATTTTTCTCTTTTCAAAAATAAAACGGGAATAAAACCGGGTCAGAATCGGGTCTGGAACACCTTGACCCGACCCGTTGGACCCGCAAGAAATTGTCAACCCATGACCCGTTTCCATCTCTATTATAGCCTTCTCGTTGCCCAGAAACTAGGTTTCCAATGATTTATGTCCTCTCAGTGTATGTCAGACTAGAAATAACTGTGTTGGAATAAAAAGCAAGATTGAAAGTGATCAGAAAGCTTACCAAACATCAACTAGTTCTTTAATTGTCCATGAAGCTATAACACAGTGCACTTTAGTTGACTATTCTCAGGTTTTAATTCATCAAACGACTCTGAATAGCAATCGCATGCACATACACAGAATCCCTGATATATAGTTCATCATCATCATCATCATTGTCAACCATTATCAATCCACTGCTGGACGAAGGTCTCCCCAAGTTTCCTCCACAACGGTCTGTCTTGTGCCAGTCTCCTCCATGTCACCCCTGCATACTTTCGAATTTCATCCACCCATCTCCCATGTGGTCTTCTTCTGGGTCTTTTCCTGTCCCTTGGAATCCAATCTAAAATTTCGGCTGTCCATCGATGATCTGTCCTTCTGGCAGTATGTCCAGCCCATTGCCATTTCAGGGATTTAACTCTGATCATGATGTCTTCCACTCTTGTCATTTTTCGGATCCACGAGTTCCTCTTCTTATCTCTGCTGGTTACACCAAGTATGCACCTCTCCATGCTTCTTTGAGTTGTCTGCAGCCTTTGTATGTCTCTTTTAGTTAAGGTCCACGTCTCTGCACCATACGTAAGCACTGGAAGGATGCATTGATCAAACACTTTTCTTTTAAGACATAATGGCATATTGCTCTTGAAAATTATGCTGTTTCTTCCAAAAGCTCTCCAGGCAAGTTTTGTACGCCGATTAATTTCTTCATCAATGTGACCCTCACTTGATATCTGCTGTCCAAGATAAACGTACGTGTCTGTTATCTCCAGCTTTTCTCCATCAATCGATAAATCTTCATTTCTTGTAAAAGCATTGAACATCACTTTTGTTTTCTGAAAGTTCATTTTTAATCCCACTTCTTTACTCTTGTCAGCAAGTTCCTGGATCATACTCTGCAGCTCTGATGGGCTAGTTGCAAAAATGACTACGTCATCAGCAAAACGAAGGTGGGTTAGATAATCTCCATTAATCTTTATCCCCTTGTTTTCCCAGCTCAGTGACTGAAAAACACCCTCCAATGTGGCATTAAAGAGCTTCGGAGATATGGTGTCACCTTGTCTCACTCCCTTTCCAATTTTTATGTGTGTTGTATTTTCAAACAGCCTAATCTTTGCACTTGCATTTTCATAGATGTTATTAATAATATTAATGTATGCATCTTCAATACCGCAGGTTTTCAGAGCCATTGTAACTGCTGATGGTTTCACCGAATCAAAGGCTTTTTCATAATCGATAAAAGCCATGCACAATGGAAGTTCATATTCCCTCGCTCTTTCAATTAGTTCTCTCAGCACATGGATATGATCTATTGTGCTGTAGCCACTCCTGAATCCAGCTTGTTCTCTCGGTTGAGCCATGTCCAGTGTTACCTTCAAGCGGTGTGAAAGAACTTTAGTGAAGATTTTATAGACTACTGATAGGAGGCTGATAGGTCTGTAGTTACAATACATTATTTCTTTATCCACGTAAATCTATTATAAGCTGTTAATCTCGTCGTTACTTCACCCATACTATATTCGACGTAGACGTCTTTTCTTCTAACTCACTGTTAGCGTTGCCAAAAAGAACAAGCTGTTTGGGGCAGTGACGTGCCATTCCATAAAAAATCTATAACCGAGAAGTTACGAAATTTACATGAGAAAACAGAAACTCAGAATGAAAGTTAAATTAGAGTTATATCTTACAAAGTAGAAAAATAAAATCCTTTCCCATGAACATATGAATTACGAAATACCACAAAACCACTTAGTACAAAACTGTTTGTACAAAATGTAACACCATAAAGGACTGCTGGTATTAACTTGAAAATTACAGAATATGTACAAAAGGTTGGGACATGCAAAGAAATTATTAACATGTCAGTGAAAATGCGCATGCGGTTTTGGAGAAGCGCCCCTGAACTGTCCGGTCTTGAGTATAAAGAGCAGCCTTAAACGAAATGCTGCACTCAGTGAAGAACCGACAATGAGTCGAAAGGGAGTTTCTTGTGTCTTACTATGAATTGTCACCGAAGAAAGTAGCATTACGAACATAGGAGGGACTTGGAGCGAGGAAATATTGTTGGGATGAGAGAAGCTGGATTTTTCTACAACGAAATTGCAACTCATACGGGAAGAAACGCAAGTACAGTGCTACATAAATCTGAGAATTGGACAGCAAAATCGCACATCTTAACGGGATGACAGACACCTGTACCGTATGGCAGTGACCGATCGCACAACAACATCCACGGTGTTAGAACAGCAGTGGAGAACTGTCGCAAGTCAGGCTTTGTCCTCCAACACAGTTCGACGTTATCTGATTAACAGAAGACTGGTGGCTAGCATCCCATTGCTGCGCATTCCTTTGACCTTTGTTAAACCCAGACACTTCAGGTTTCAGTGGGGTCTCGAACAAAGACATTGGCGCGCTGATTGGCAACAAGTCGTGTTTCCTGACGAGTCACGATTCAATTTGATGCACCATTATGGTCGAAGACATCGTTGTGAACTGCACCTTGCAGCATCATACCGGCCCAAAGCGAAGCGTCATGGTTTGAGGCGTCATTGGGTTTATTCCGCGATCTCGTCTGATATAAATTGGGTGAACCCTTGACCGCCAGCTGTATATCAGGGATGTTTTACAAGCAGAGGTGGTACCCTTCCTTTAGAGTAGTGCTGCCGCTGTATTCCAGCAGGGCAATGCTAGGGTCACATGTGGCTGGGAATGTCCAAGACCTCTTCCATGCACGGCAGATAAGGCTTCTTCCCGGTCCTGCATGTTCACCGCATATGTCCTCGATAAAGACTGGCAGGCAATTACCGTCAAGCACCTCCGCCAGTCACAACAAATGAACTTTTGTCTCGCATAGAAATATTCTGTAAGGCTATTCCCCATGACGATATCAAAAACCGCTTCCATTCAATGACATTCCGGCTAGAGTCTGTTATTTTTGTTTGAGGTGGCATCACACGATACTGAGTATTGAAGTGAAAAAATCCTGTACAAAGACCGTTCCATAAAAATTGAGAGTAATAGTTTTTGAGTTCGCAAGAGTACGAAGGAGAAAAATGACCACGCAGATGACTAACTGAATTAACAAAGTATCTATGGCAATAGTTATTAGCCGTGGCAGACGATTCTGGGTTCGTTATTGCGCAATTATTTAAGGTACGTCTGCATTTCGCCATACCGCTATGGAGGTGAGTGATTCAGAGTTAAGAAGTGAAATGCGTTGTGCGATAAAATCGTGCTATTGTTTGGGTAAAACGGCTCCAAAACAGTTGATTTAATGAAAAAAAGCTTGCAAAGATAAATGTTTGGGTGAGTCAACGATTTTTAGATGGCACCATGATTTCAAATAAGGGCCTTTGTCGGTACAACTCGCTCCTAGGCCTGGTTGACCTGAAAGTGTTGTTATGGAGCGTACTGTTAACACTGTTTGGGTAATCCTGCAAGAAGATCGACGAATGACGTGTGAACACATAGCGGCGTCAACTAGTTCTTCAAAAACGTCAACATTCTGCATTCTGCGCGACAAATTACTGCTGCAGCATGTGAGTTCCAGATGAGTACCTCATCACCTCTCGAGAGAACAATTGTTAGCCAGAGTTCATGTGTGTTGTGAGTGGAAACAAATTATTACAAAGGATCCAAATTTTCTAACCACAGGAATAACTGCCAATGAAACATGGGTCCACTCTTTCGACCCCCTCACGAAGCGCGCAACGAGTGTCTGGAAACACACAGGATCGCCTCCTCCGAAAAACGTCCGCCAAACCAAATGAGCTGGGAAGGTGATGATAATTTTATTTGATAATAAGTGTGTAGTATTTCTATAATTTTCTTTGATCATAAAGGTGTGTATTTCCTCCACAAATTACTGTCAATGCTGAGTATTACATTTCAGACTTGAAGCATCTGCGATGACACATATCGATTAAACGACGGGAACTAGTGGGCAAGTGGATCCTACACTAAGATCACGCCTTCCCACATGTGGCTGCTTGCGTTCAACAGCTTCTTACGAAATGCAGTATTGCAATCATGCCACAGCCTGCCTGCATTGCTGACCTCGCCCCGTGCGATTTCTGGTTGTTTCGAACAATGAAGGAGAAGTTACGTGGTGCAACATTCAACAGAAATGCTGACGGTATTTAAGGTGCACAGGTGTCGCTAAAGCAGGTTCCACCAAAAGCCTTCGACACATGCTTTATAAAGTGGACTGAACGTTGGGACCATTGCATATCATCCGAGGGAAGATACTGTGAGAAAGAATAACATATATTTTGCTGTACTTATATTTCTTCAATTTGTATGATTTTTCTTTCCGTTTTTAGGGAACGGCCGTTGTATATCTGTATAAATACAATCAGTTTATCTCCTGTAACGTGAGGAATCGGTGATATAAATTCATTTGGATAGCGCGATTCTTTCTTGGTGGTGCAATCTTTACAAGCAGTAGTATAAATACAGCGCATTTCATTTAAAATTTATATAAACGATGTGTTACTTATCAGAATGCAAAGGAATTAGTCATTTATTCATATGTTAATGTAGCAGTAAAGTCAAACGCCAAAGAAACTTGACGACATAATTGAAAATTAGATAAGCGAAAATCATATACGAGTATATTTAAATACAGGGAAAGGCAATTGGAAAACTAGGAATGAAACACGATTTTATTAACGGGATCATTATTCAATGAATAAAATGTCAAATGCATGAGCAAGTGCGAAAACAATTCAGTTCATTTCATTTCATGTGAACTACAGTAGCGAGTACATGAAATATCTTCTGAGAGGAAAAGTTCATTGACTGTCGACACACTTGGGAGGAAATGACAGATTCTAATTTCTATTTTGAAATTTTTCTTCGACCCATGTTTCACATTTAGCATATATTCACTTTTCTCATTTCGAAAAAGCCAGACGGAGCAACTCGCTATTGCTCACTGCTTTCTTAGTCAGACAAAATAATTTCCAATATTTCCTATTCCCATTTCCGTTTTCATAAGAACCTGCCTTATGGATTCCGTGCTGCTTTCGATCTACTTAATATGTATTAGGTAGATGTTGCGAAACCAAGATGAAGAAGTGATAGTCTGTTTCTTTGTTGCATGCAATTTTCCGCATTTCATTATTCTAGTACTCTTAACATATCAATCAACAACACTGAAAGTGAATGTTGTATGTGGGAAAAACTGAAACACCCACATACAATAACACATCATCGAAGGCCCCTGGCATATGCACTGAAGTTACAAACTACAACGGCCTTTCCATAAAAACTGAGAGTAAAACCGCACAAAATGAAGAAATATAAGTAGGGCAAAATGCATATTATTTTTTCTCAAAGTATCTTCCCTCGGATGATATGCAATGGTCCCATCGTTCAGTCGACTTTTCAAAGCATGTGGCGAAGGCATTTTGTGGAAGCCGCTTTAGCAAACCCTGTACAGCTTGTATAACGCCAGGCCGCCCCGGTGGCGCAGTGGTGTAAGGCGCTGGCCTCTGATCATTTGTCCGTAAGGGGTCCGGGTTCGAATCTCGGTCAGGCATGGATGTATGTTGTGTTTGTCTTACGGCACTAGCTCTCGCCCTTCCCTGGAACCAGTGACCCTAAATTAGGGACGGGCGACTGCTTATAGCCCATTGAGTTGCTCACGGTGGTCGTTAAACCTCCAATCAAAAAAAAAAAAAAAAAAAAATAAATAAAAAGAATAACGCCAGCATTTCTGTTGAATGTTGCACCACGTAACTTCTCCTTCATTGTTGGAAACGATCAGAAATCGCATGGTGCGAGGTCAGGATTGTAGGCAGACTGTGGCATGATTGCAATACTGCATTTCGTAAGAAACTGTTGAACACAAGCAGCTACATGTGGCCGGGCGTTATTATGGTGTAGGGTCCACTTGTCCTCCAGTTCCTGTCGCTTAATCGATATGTCTCGTCGCAGACGCTTCAAGACTGAAATGTAATACTCAGCATTGACAGTAGTTTGTGGAGAAACGGCATGCCAGTAGACTACACCTTTATGATAAAATAAAATTATCAACATCACCTTCCCAGCTGACTTGGTTTGGCGGACCTTTTTGGGAGAAGGTGAGTCTGTGTGTTTCCAGACACTCGTTACGTGCTTCGTGAGGGGGTCGAAATGGTGGACCCATGTTTCATCGGCAGTTATTCCTGTGTTTAGAAAGTTTGGATCCTTTGTAATCATTTGTTTCCACTCATAACACACCTGAACTCTGGCTATTAATGTTCTCTTGTCAGGTGACGAGGTACCTATCTGGATCACACACGATGCAGCAGTAATTTGTCACGTAAAATGCGGAATGTTGACCTTTTTGAAGTATTAGTTGACGTCGCTATGTCTTCATACGTCATTTGTCGATCGTCTTTCAAGATTGCCCAAACAGTGTTAACAATACGTTCCATAACAGCACTTTCAGGTCGACTAGGCTTAGGAGCGAGTTGTGCTGACAAACGCCCTTTTTGAAACCATGGAGCCACCTAAAAATCGTTGCCTCACCCAAAATATATATATTTGTGAGCTTCTTTCATTAAATCAACTGTTTCTGGAGCGTTTTTACCCAGACCACAGCAAAATTTTATCGCACAGTGCATTTAACTTGTTAACTCTGAATCACTCACCTCCGTAGCTGTATGGCGAAATGCAGAAGTACTTTAAAGAACTGCGCAATAACAAAACCAGAATCGATTGCCACAGCTAATGACTATTGTCACAGATACTTCGTTAATTTAGTTAGTCGTCTGCTTGGTTATCTTTCCCCTTTGCATTATTGCCAACTCAAAAGAAATTATTCTCAGTTTTTATGGACGGCCTTTGTATTAGGGACACCCAATGGTAATACGCCGCGTGCCATCTTCATATACGTATGCAACTGTGATATTCATATGGTGTTATACAAAACCTCACTGCAATTGATTCAGACGCTTGTCGGATGTGTTAAAAGCTGCAATATGGAAATCCACTCTTGATTTAAGCGGATTTGAAAGAAGCATGGTAGTATGCGCCAGAAGGGCGGAATCAAGCAACTCAGAAACGCAAACCTTTTGGGCTATGAAAGAACAACTGCATCGAGGGTGTTCAATGAATGTGAATGGGAAGGACTGAAGAACGTTTGAGGATAACGGCGAATGTACGTAGAAGATTGTACTAGAAAGAGACGAGCTCCATTGCGTCAGGTAAACGTGCAGTACAACAGCAGTATTGAGAAGAAAGTTTCTGAAGGGTTACAGCAGCAGGCTCCCTTCATGTAGCGCTCCTTTCTGCTAAAACCAAAAATGGGTCTCCAGTAGTCAAGGGAATACCAACGGGAAACTCTTTGGGAGTGGAAAAAGGTCGTCTTGTTCGAAGAATTACGGTTTCGATTAAGACGCACTGATTGACGAGCTAGACTATGGTATCAACAGCAAGAATGGATGGATCCTAGCCGTCTAGTGTTAATGTTCAAGCTGGTAAAGGGTGCATTTATGTGGGGAATATTTTCTTGAAGGACATGCGTTGCTTTTTTCCTCTGTAACAGCATTTGGATATCACGTGGTATCTTAACATCAGTACGGACTAGGGACAGCATTATATATGCACGGTGTTTCTTTATGAAGAGGGCTACTTCCAACAAGATAATGCATCATGTCACAAGAATGGATCGTCACATGGTAATTCTAGGATCACGACAGTGACTTCAAAGTACTGAACTTTACCCACATAGTCCCCAGAAATTAACCCAACTGAATACCGGTGGAATGAGATTGAGAGAGTCATTCGTAACAGGGATCCTCCACCAGCGAACATTCGTCAATTGAAGGACGCCCTAACACCCGCTTGGCTGTTGGTACCTGTAGAATGATATCCGCTTCTGGTTGAATTCATGCGACATCGAATCGAAGATTTTTGGAAGACTGAAGTCAGCCTACCACGTTATTAGATATGTGTTCTTCATAATTTGTTACTTCGATGTATAATATTATCATGCACAGAGCGAAAGATGCAAAAACTACGCCTATCTTGAAAAGCAAGCAACAAATTTAAACGAAAAGTAAAAACGCTATCGATAAAATGCGTGCGTTATCGCCGTCATGAGATGAGAGGAAGAAGAGGTAAGTTGTGTTTTTTTTTATTGTGCCACTCCAAGGAAAGCATGGATAAAAGAAAAGAGATATAAAAGGATGCATCCGGCAGTGCCTTGGGAGAGGTTTTACAACGGTGCTCTTTGTACATATTTAATTCCCTTGGAAAATCCTTTACAAATCAGAAAAACCTAGATCCTTTACAAATCAGAACAACACTATTTCTTTAGTTCTTTCAGAGACTAGATGCTTTACAAATCAGGAAAACACTATTTCTTTGAGATGTACAATGACATTAAATATTCACGGAATATTCAACCTGAGATTGTGTACCGATTATAGATAATTCAAATTCTTCCTATTTTAAATAGGTATTGCAAAGTTTCCCAGCGAGCAATTTTACTTCGCAGGATCAATATCTGAAATGAGTAATGACAAGTACAGATCCTATTTATTTTCACCTCCGGATCCTATTAATTCCTATTCCATAGAACCAACGGTTATAACTATATAAGTAGTATGCATTCTCAGCATGTTCCAGGACATTTGCAAATCTAAATAAACGCGCATCACACGTTTCCACACTTCTCGAACTCATCCAGCACGTGAAGAACTTTTGGAGCCCTAGGATCTTTCTCCATAAAATTTAGCGGTATTGCTCACTTGTAAATTTTTAAAGCTTCTTTATTTCTCCTTGATGTAGTTAATAACATTCTTTTGTTATTTGGAGTAATGTCGCGCTCGTAACGTGCTGTGTAATTAGGTATAAAATCATTTTTCTTTATTAGTATGTAAATTTCGTTTTACAAAGCGTACATACTAAAGTGAGAACGCTTTTAGTGCAAGTTACTGCAGAAAAAAAAAGTTGTTCCTGTGGTGTAGGAAATATTTGGAAAGAAAAGGAGTAAATTAAAATAGAAAAGGTTTACCGCGGAAGCTCTGGAATTTTCTTTTCTATTGTACTTTTAGCAAAACCAGCAACTAACAAAGAAGACATACATCCTACAGTAAAGCATAAAACCCTTCAAACATTTTACGAGTGATAAGACACGATGACATTTCTTGCGGAACCTGCAGTGAAAAAAGAAATTATGAGCAGTGGGATCATGCATCTGCGGCAGAGGGGTCTCATTCATCAGGTCCATTCCACTGATAGGGGGATGAATGCTACCTATTCCCCTTATGACCACCCTCTCTCTTAACCCAAACACGATAAGTCTCCCTGTCTATGAGCTCTCTTGGGCAGACAAGCAAGTGATGACCCCTCTAAATCATCAACCTCTTGATGATAACTGCATGTTCTCCTTTGTGAAGGCAACTTGGAGACCATGTATTGACTTTACGTGAGTTTGGTATTGAGTAAAGGACTTTTAGAGATGAGAGTCACAACAAATCAAATTGATGAAATCGGTAATCTCTTTGCTGCCACTTCTTCATTCTTTATCACCCGTGGAGCTATGCTTGACACAAAGTTTGTAGTTTGTGGAACCCCAAATTCAGAGTACAATTCTGCGTAATACAGCATACGAAGAATTCTTGTCAAATATTTAAGGCAAATAAATTTAACGGATGTCCATTAATGAAAGTTGGATGATCACTTCTTTACCTATAAAAGTTCAATTATTATTAAAATTTTGTTTATACAAACAGTAAACTACAAAATTGTTGTCTCTTTGCCGTTACTCGGTCTGTTCGTGTAAACTTGATTAAGAGATTACAACTGTATGATTTTAGTACCAACAAAACGCTCCGACATTTCAATAAAAGTGAAAGTTTTTTAATAAACGCAGGTGTGTTTGTGTCTAAAATGTTTTCATATAGCAAGGGCTGGTGGCGATTGAATGAACACATTCTCATGATGTTAAACATCCAGTTTTCTTCGCAATATATCTTTACATAATGTAATTCAAAAAAGAAGTGAAACCTCGAAGCCGGGTCTCTGACAAACATTTGGGACTCAACTTACATTTATATAACTCTAAAAATTAATAAAAACTTTTTGATTCACGGAGCTTCAATTTTTTGTACAGCGGCCTAGATTCGAAGGGTCGCGTGTGTTGAATATATTCGCATTAAATTTAACACATAGGGTAATTAAAAGTTTGACAAATGTAAACATTTTCTGTTCTCCTTCCGCAGTGTGAGACTATTTCCAAGCATCTTGGTGCGTGAGTTGTGACGAATTATTGTCAATGTGACCACATGCAATAGTGTGGTCCTAATAACGGGCAGAACAAACAGAAATGCTTGAAGCTACTCTTTAACGTACTTGAAGGATAACTATTTCGTGTGTTCTCACACTTCGTGCTTAAAATAATTCGTTGCGATGATTTGATTCATGTAAAAGAGGGAAGAAGTGTAAAACAGCAGAATTTCCCCCTCGGATACTTGCATGCATTTAAATTCCATCAAAGAAAAAGCCAATGTAGCCAAGGATGCAATGAAAATTAAGCGCGTTAGAACGAAGGGATGGGTGCTTATTTCAACTGCCAAAGCACCTGCAATCGTGATATGAAGGGGAATTTTGGATAACAGCAGAGAAAGTCAGAAAACTTATAGGAACAAGAATAACAACACCCTTGTGATACGCTTTCATATACAGTATATCTGTCACAAACAAGATAATGCTTTTTTGCTTGTTTGTTCTAAAGACCTTTGAGAATACATGGAAATCTTCAAATTCATTTGATCCCAAAAATATTTCCCTTTAAGGCATTCACTAAAGCAGTAAATTACGAATATTATGACTTAAGTTTTCTTTAGTGCTTAGTAGACTTTGTTGTGGATGCCATTATTTGTGACGTACTACGTGAAATGACGTAAATGGCGTACTACTGAGGTGACGCATGAGTCAAATCGAAAATGGAGCGGCGGTAAGCCAGCCGGCGTAGTTCAATTGAAGATGTGGGTTCGAATCCCACTGTCGGCGAAGTAAATATTATATGTTATATTTGCGACTAAACAGGGATGTGAATCTCTTTTCAGTTAGATGTGAAGAAATTGTGTAGTGAATCTTTTACACAACGAATGTAATTGATAAAATTAATTAATCGACAATGAGGTGGTCTTTCATGTATGGCTGTCGGTTGACCCGAAACCTGCGATTTCCTTCCCGTGCCTTTCTCAAGGGAGGTGACGTATAAGCTAATTTAGCCTTCCTTTTGAGTTACTATCATCTTAAGAAAATTTGGTATATTATCGTTAAACTTTTTCTGAACTGAACGCCACTAATTTCTGTCCGATGAATTTGTGTTTAGCAACCCTGACAACAGGTCAAAGAGTATTGACGGATGCTCAGGCTGAATATAAGAGCTGCCGTTTTGGAATGTATCACTCTCACTCACGTTCACTATTTGCTCACTGAATCTTGACGTTGATTATGTTATTCGGTTACGATTTTTTGAGCACATACATTTTGTAATTTTACGAATTGCTAGTTACGATTGTATTGAAACGAGCTAAGTGTTGTATAATGCTGAGATACAGGCGATTGCGATCTATTTGGTTATTTTCTGTGACTAAGCTATATGATTGAGTAAAATGTTTGCTAAGTGACTTAGTTTTGACGAAAGTAAATAAAAGAAATGGACATTGTAAGTACGACTTTTTACTACACCTGGAAGTTATTTAGAAAATGCTTAGTTAGCTATTATATGTTTAATTAAGAACTGCAGATAAGTATAATGCTTCAAGCTATCCGGGTCCAACGAGCTTTGGTAGTGAAGCTAAGAGCCTAACAGTTTAGAGTAACCGTTTTGTAGTGAAACCAATACAACATTAGGGGTAACAGTTGGTATAAATCATGAACATATTCCTTAAAATAACTATTATTCTACATGGTCAACTGCCCCAGAACCAAACATACTCACTTTCTCGCCACGATAACACGTACCTCAGCCCTCAGAATCTCCTCATCTAGCAAATAAATATCTTGCAACTTTTATTTTTTACACAGTGTTCTTAACAAATTCCCAGAAAAAATTAATGGATGCTTATTCTAGAGAACAAGGGTGTCAGTGAACTGGACACATACTTCAGCAGCCTGGAGCCCAAAAAGTATGCAAAACGATGAATACTTGACACGGTGCACCATCCAACTGGAAAATTGTCGCTGGTGGAAAATCACTTCATGTGATGCCTTTGGGTATAGCCAGGGTATTTCACTGGTCACCGTTGATCCTTCAGAAGAAGCAAAACAAATATAATCTTGTCTTTCATCAGAACTAACCATATATTAAACTTTGGAAAATCACGGTCATGTACAAAAAAACAGTTGTGCCTGCTCAATGTTTTGCTAACATGATATGGTACTTCACCACAACAGCATACTCTGCCGAGTGCTTCCCATGATGACCTAAATGTTCAAAAGTACAGTAAAACGCTGGGATCAACGATTTTAACAGAAGTAAACTTTTATAATCACTTTGAATAACTTGTAAGTTAAAATTATTTCCTATTTTCTTAATGCTTATGGGAAGTTTTGGAAACGGTCCATGTCCTAGTTTTCTGCCAGTGGTTTTAATAAGGCCCACTACCTCGTTTCTACTTCGAATGCTATTGTTAGACATTATCCATGCGAACGGCTGTCCGAGTTTGTTTTTTTCCCTCTGTGGAAAATAATTGTTTCGTAGAGAGAATATCATGCACATAGCCATTCAAACATCTTCAGGTTTTAATGAGGCAAACTCGTACGGTGAGTCGAAGGCGTTAACGAGTGATCTCGCAAAAGGTGCCCGGGAGAGAAGGCAATAAAAGTAACTTGCACGCTTTATGAGAGGTAGGAGAAAACACGAGGGAGATCTGGATCTAGCTGCTAGATGGAAAGGACGCGAGAAGGGGAGATTGATTTGAGATTTGAAACCGAGAGAAACTTTTTGATCGGGCTCTTGAAGTGTGAGTTTGGAAAATTCTCGTCTACCTCCATTTTTCCAGAAGGGAAAATGGACGTGGGGAGAATGTCCGATATCAAGAATGTTGGTTGAATGAAAAGCAAAGTGAGAAAAATCACTGAATGAACCTCTGCTCTTCACTACAAAAGCACGAGTCTTAACTTTAGCTGGTATTTTATTTATTTTATTCACATCGGGGAAAAATACAGGTTAGAATGCGGAAGTTCTAAATTCTTTAGAAGCAAAGGCCCGACGAATCAGGCTGGTGAAAGAGACTCAGTGAACAACCCTGCAACAGTTGTTTTGTGGTTAATCATCTGAGCTGGGCACGGGTGTGAACCCACTGAGGCTTGGGTGCTGTGCCTATCCTACGGCGCAAGCGTCACCCACCAGTGGGCCAAAATTAAGTATGGGAGACTCCCTACAGCTGTATTCACGGGTATCTTTAAACACCAAAACGGGTCGGGGGAGTTCCCTGTCTGGAAAGGTCTCGTCTCGTTAATGCAGGTGAGCATTTCCACAGCAAATTGTTTTCTTGAAAACCGATATGGGTTTTGAACTTTGTAACCTATATTCTATTTTAACTTTCCTTTTGAGTTTCTTTTTCTATACATTAGGTGCTTGATTAATTCCCGCTGTGACCCAATAGAGCGCAGCAGTGGCGCGCTGTGACCCTGGCCACACGTGACCTCCCTTGCACACGCACGTACCGTCCGTAGTCTGGGCGAAGCAGTGTGTGACACGCGATAGGAGGGCACAGAACACGAGTTTGTATCGCATTCACGATGTCGAGTTTCGTACCAAAAAAGGAGCATTTGCGGGAAGCATTACTCTTCTGCTTTCATCTCAAGAAATCTGCAGCGGGAAGTCATCGTTTGCTAGTGCAGGCCTATGGGAACATTCCCTATCGGAAACAACATGCAGAGAGTGGTTCCGACGTTTCAAAGCCAACGGATATGACGACAAAGAGCGCCCTGGGCAGCTGAAAAAGTTCAAAGATGGCGCATTGGAGGCCTTATTAGACGCGGATTCATGTCAGACGCTCCACGAGTTGTCTGAAACACTACGGGTCGATGAGTCAACGGTTAGCAAACGTTTAAAGGCCATGGGAATGATCCAGAAGCTCGGAAACTGGATCCCACATGACAAGGTTATTCTTCTCCACGACAACGCTAGACCTCATGCCGCCAAATCCGTGAAGGAACTTTTGGAGGCACTTGGCTGGGACTTCTTATCCCACCCGCCTTATTCCCCGGACTTCCGTTTGTTCCGATCGCTACAACATGGCCTGTCAGAACAGCACTTCATTTCTCTCGCTGATATCCAAAAGTGGCTCGATGAATGATTCGCCTCGAAAGAACATGCATTTTTCTTCCGCGGAATCGATTTGTTACCCCAACGGTGGGAAAGGGTCGTAGCTGCCAACGGACACTACTTTGAATAGACTATCCTGTACCGTTCTGTGGCAACACACAGGTGTTTGTGTGGCAAAACACAGCGGGGATTAATTTAAGCACCTAATAAATTTGAGTTCGTTCTTTTAGACATTTTCAAACCTTAACGTTATGTCTTTATCCTCAAACGAGAATGATGTTGGCAACACACTGAGGTCAGAACAAAAGTGACGTATGTGTGGCCGGATAAGAACGTTAGGTAAAAAGACAATGCAGCGGTTGTTTACGTGGCTTGATGTTATTGATGATAGACGTGCTGTTATACTGCGATTGGACATTAAATCACTGATACTATATTGAGTACGCCAATAAACCGGAAATGAGTGTGGAGTACAAACCATGCAAGCAAAATAAATGTATTTGTAAGTACCACAATTGACTTATTTCTTGTAATGCGTATGAGTACCTTCTAATATTACATTGACTTTAGCACACATAATGTAATTACTGACGTAAGGACTAAGTTACAGCGGAAAGACATTTGCGTTATACGTTTCTGATGCAACGGAAGTCTGTGCTTACGCAGACACAGTACGTTTTGCATATTTTGGTATACAACTTCGTGAAGTATGCTTCAATTTAAGTTTTCTCGATAAACGGACTAGGTCATATAAAATGTGTCAAGCATGAACGAAAACTACTGTTTATTTTTGTAGCATTTCTGAATTTACATACACTTTTCCACCTTTCCACGAAAACAACAGGCCGAATGTCATATAGGAATTTCCCACTTGCCGAAGAAGTACGCTTACGAGATTCTTCCGTTAGACATGTATAGAAAAAAAGCATTTATTAAAATATCCTGAAAGTCTTAAAATAATATTCCTTTTGTTTGCAATTCTACAATAAGCCAACGCATTCTTATCATTTAAATTGAATTCCACCGTGTAGCGTCAATAGAAATATCATGTGAAACATTGTTTCGATAGTCGCGCGTCTTTTCAGAAGTTCAATCAAATCAGAAGTTCAATGAAACTTCTGATTTGATTTTAAAATGTCCGTACAGTGATGCAAGCTACTTAAAAACTTCGCATGGGTCCCTTGTGCTATATAATACCTGATCCCAAAAGACAGGTGCAAGTGCATTACTTCAGTTTAATGAAGGATTTAAGCTATCGGCGTCTTTCGCATTCGGTTTAATACTTGCGAGTTTCAAGTTTCCGGATTGTCTCACGAGCTTCAAGTTTCCGGATTGTCTCACGAGCTTCATTACACTAATGGCTGGGACCCAAACATAGCAACCTGGGATCCGAGCTCCACATTTCTGCCTTAGAAAACCATGTAATGATGACATGTAATTCCATCCCCATTTCATCCCCGCCGCCCTTGTTTTGTTTGCTCAATCCAGGCAAGTCTCTTTTTTCATATCCCTTTGTCCTCAACGCCCACTCTTGTCATAACTCGCTCCATCGTTACTCTTCTCAAAGAAAGAGAAAACCCTGTTATTTAAATCTCTGGCGCACGTTACCTTACATGAATACTTCTAGTTTTGGAATATCATTTAGCACTTACGCAAGGAACCCTGTTACGTCTCTAATGGAGTAAACACTTCCAGTTCCTCCCACACCCTTTTCTCAGCAGAGATTAAATGAGGGAGATGTATGTGGCTTCAGCGTTCATTTACACACTGCGTGCGTAAAGAACGGAAACATGATGGTATTAATTTTCTAATCCACAAAAGGTTTGAGAGTGCCTGAACAAAAGTGTTTCAATACAATAGAAGCTCTGGGGAAAGGAATCTTTTTCGTTGGTGGATTACAAATGAAACACGAACTGCTTGTTTACCACTACAGCAGCGAAGAGATATGTCAATGATATTAAAACTGGTGCGCCATTCAAGTACTATATGTTTCCCTCAAATGCAGATTTCGACATCAAATTTGGTATAAGCGATGCAAAAACACTTAATGCTATTGACTTCTAGTTTAACGAAAATTAATATAGTCTTTTTAAATAGATAATCTCGTTAGATTCAGTCATTATATTGCATTTCAATAAAAGATGATTCCATCTAAATAAAACGTAGTTTCAGTACGGTCTGTTAAAGAACTGTAGCTTGTTTTTATGGAAATAGTTAATAATTTTTAAAACATGTCCTATTACATATTTATTAGATACTGAAAACTATTTCACTAAAATGGTGCTATCGTAAACATTTAATGACTGTTCAAAATAATGCTTTAGCGAAATAATGGCAATCCAATAAATTCAGTAACTATCTATTTGAAGTTACTGTCTGCTTAAAACAAAATGGGGTCAAAACTCTCACCACTGCATTATTAAAGCGCAACTACAGTATGAAAAAGCAAAACTGCAAATTAATTTCATATATATATGGCAATACCTAAAATGCTATGTGTTACACTTCATTTTGTACTTGTGAATAAATACTATAACGTAACTCTTTTTACGTTATGTAAGATTTCCACTTGAATAGATGTTCAACTAAGGGTAAAGGCGATGTAACTAATTGTGCCGGATAGATCACGTTAGAATAAGGCTTTTACAAAGGCCAGACGAAACATATACAGAAGTCCAACTTACGCCAACTTTTTATTGGTCCAGCAACATTAGACGAAATCCAAAACACGCCACTTCACATATCTTAGTCAAGAAGTCCAACTTACGTCAACTTTTTATTGGTCCAGCAACATTAGACGAAATCCAAAACACACCACTTCACATATCTTAATCAAGAAGTATACAGTCAAAACTCAGTAACGATTTAACAACTTCAAACACAAAGAAACTTCTGCATCGTCTTTTTATCTAACGTTCTTATCACATACATACGTCACTCTTGTTCCGACCTCAGATTGTTGCCAACGTCATTCTCGTTTGAGGGAAAAGACATAACGTTAAGGTTTGAAAATCTCTAAGAGAACGAACTCAAATTTATATAGAAAAAGAAACTCAAAAGAAAAGTTAAAATAGAATATACGTTACAATACCTCATGTGGCATCCAGATTGTTACACCCAGAAACGGATGGCCTTTCGTATGCGAATCAGTAGGTGGTACAAACATGTCGGGATACGTAAATCCAGCAGCAGGGGGAAACCAGTATAAGCACTGGCGCGTAGACTCCTTAATTAAATGCATCAGGACCGGTAACAGCTTTTTAAGCTTTCAGGGACGGATGCCGGGAAGAAAAAAACTTGTACCAAAAACCAAGACGAAATGTTCGCAAGCCGCACAGAAGAACATGACCGTACAGAAGAGCACGTGAGCTGCCACAATACCACGGTCTATCGATGAGGGTAAGATTTGTTGCGAGAATCGAAGGATAACAGTCGGTATTGGATTGGTACATTCCGGACGACTTCACCGCAGATTCGCGGGCTCATAAATTTACTGACCTACAGCGCACCTACACTCACTTACAGCCATATTGGCAAACATCAAAAGAGTGGCTACGTTGTCTAGAAGTCGTCCTATCACAAAGCAAAATAGTGCACACAGAATGTGTAAGGCGGAATTGCATGAATAGCGCCCATTGTGTCGTTATATATAAGTACACGAGTCAACTGTTATACAGAATGCCATCGTGTGGTCTACTGTGACGAACTTTGCGACTACCTAAGACTCCATTATCGCCTGATACACTCGTATATAGCAACGCGGTCAACACACCAATCCAGGAACAAGCGCTGAAATAAATGAAGCACAAACGGTCACATTCTGGGGAATGATAATCGAATATTTTAGGTCTGTATTGCAAGAAACATCTACTCTGCATTATGTCAAAATCATCCTGGTGCCTGTAGCTAACATTTTCGCAACAAGACTTAATAGCTACATGTTACTGAAGTACAGTGCACGTTCACATTCGGAGAACTACTCCCGAGTATACAGGGTGATTCAGAACTCATGGGACGAACTTTAAGGGGTGGTAGAGCACGCTGCAACAATCATTTTTTGTGTAGGAATGTATGGGCGCAAGTGACGCATTTTGGCACAAACACAAGAAATAGACATGAAAATGTTACAGGGCTTGGTGCTGAGTTCTATTACAGCGCCCTGTGTGGAGGGTTCGTTTGATGTTTGCTCTGCAGTAAGTTCTGCATCGGGGGTTTAACCCGTAATTCTCCCGATTGGAGCAGATGAATAAAACACCAGGTATCAAAAAGCAACTCTAGTTAAAACCTTTAAGTGCAGTGAGGAAGACTTTTAATCAGATATTGCGGGGAATGTCATCAAGCTTTTATCCGTCATTTTCGTGCTTTCATTATTTTAGTTCTACCTCGGTATCCTACTTGCCGAATTCTCCTTATCTCTTCCCGGCCATTCAAACCTCTTCCTTCAACCGTTCCGACAAAACTCCCGAGGTTTTCAGAGCCTCCTAAAAATATTCTGCTCCTCCCTCGACTTTTCGCCACCGAGTCCCTGCTCTCTTGCCCGGAGAGATAAACCCCCTCAAAAAACTGTCCCCTCGTCCGACTCATTCCAAGAAAGCGCGGTCACGCCTTCACTCTCAAAACTCTTATGTTTTTAATTGCTTAGCTGCTCCCTCTGCTGCGACGCGTGAGAAAGGAAATACTTTGCCTTTCGTCCAAATGGCGGGAATTGAAAGAAAGGGATTCGAGTTACTTATCCCGCAAAACGGCTGCTGAAATTCACTTCCGATAAATATGGAAGCCCCGGTTACAATATCTTCCCCGCCAAAATAAAAATGAGGATGACGCTAGACAGCCTCATTTTTTTGCCTAGAGTAACCAACGCGATTAACTCGAATCAGAACAAGCTTGTAACAATACAATGTTGGGAGGGCAGTTTTACATGATTTTGAAGAGGTACCTGCATGTTAAGGTTTACATACAGTTATTCCCCTTGATTTCTTAGATAAACATATTTCCATACACTTTACGATGAAGGCCTAACGGCAGAATAATTTAAAACATACGTGACGATAAAATTGACGAAAAATTTCCAGCAAGAATGTTGAAATGTAACTACTATGATGGGTTCCAGAACATGTTCTGATATTACACTGCTGGACACCCAAAATGCAACACCAAGAAGGAAGCATCCGATTGGCCTGATATTCGCAGCATACGTCGCCCGCGAGAGGACATGCAAACGATTAGCATTGCAGGGCATACGCAAATCATGTGCGCCCGGCACGCCACCGAGAAGCACTATAAGAAGGGTGCACAGAAAGCGGGGTGTAAGTAGTGAAAGTGTGTTGTGCTGCCGGACCTATGCGTGGGAAGCTTCCTGATGCCTCGTCGCAGAATACGGCAGTCATTCCAGCACGTTTCGGAGTTCGACCGAGGACGAATAGTGGCTTATCGCGACAGCGGTCCCAGCAAAAACATAAGGGCTGGGAAACTGCTGGCCACCAGCTGGCAGAGATGGGTCACTGCTGGCTGAAATCTGCCGCTCACGGCCCGGTAGGGGTCCGTTGGTGGCAGCGCTATCAGTTGGCGAGCCATTGAGCATCGCCATGAAGTGTGGGCCTCCAAGCAAGTGTCACTAGCGGCCCGTTGCTGGCAACCAATGCAACCCCCAACAGCAGGTGTAAGCAACGGGACTGAGCATGCGCAGAAGCAACACTTGCTGTGTCTCTCATGGCACCAGTTAGTTGAAGACGACGCTATCGCCATCGTGTTCTTTTAGTGGATGTTAAGAAAAAAATCCATATGTGGAGAGGAGAATTAATTTCCTAATGAAATTTTACGTCGACGAAGATACCAGATTAGGCCGTGAAATAATAGATTACAGCCATGAAATACATTCACTCCATTCCCATGAATAACAATTAATGGAATGGAGTGGATGAATAACAAGAAAAAATTTGAAACCGCTTGAAACAAATATTCTGGAAAACCATTAAAACAACGTTTGTTGGAAAAAGAAAAAATAATTATACTCGTACACAATTTATTAATTATTTGAAAGAAAAAAAGCAACGCTATGCGGTGTACTCATCCATGGGTTGAATACATAAGACTGGGAAGAATTTGCTTCTAAAAATAACGAGAAGTAAAATAAAATATATTTTACTCTTTAAAACAAATGTAGCTTCGGACAACGGAAAGGAAAGACACAACGTTAAAAATGTAACAGAATGTGGCATGAACCCGGGTAAATATATATTTATTCAACAATCTCTTTTCAAGACGGCAAAGACAGTACAAAACTTTGGAAAGCGACTCTAAGTATGTACACGCCTTGAAAATGAGTGAAGTTCCCTTAGGTAAAAAAAAACTATTGTTACGTTGAAAAAATTAATTTATGAATTATATGAAACTGACTTTTATGAAAAATACCTCGCAATATTGTAAAATAAAAGAGGGAAGCATTCGATTACACATTGCACACCAAACAGACAGCTTTAAGCATATGCTCGAACGTGCCAAATTAGTCCAGTCGGTAGAGAGCTCAGCTATCACGCCAACGGCCCATGGTTCAAATCTACTCAGACACAAACTGGTGTTTTTCCGATCTGTTGAGAAAAATTCCCCAGCGCAGTTCGTTAATTCACAAGCTTCGTAAGGGTAGAAAATAAAAAAAAATTGTAGCTTTGGGAAACTGCGGTTATCTTTGCTTTTTTTTCTATTATTATTATGGCTACTACTGGGAAATTGGCGGACAAGATTCGGCAAGCCATCAGTTACGTCTCGTGGTTGCCGGCTGCCACTAACGGCACACTAGCGGACCACATTAGGCTAGCCATCATTTCTGGCACGTGCTTGCAGGGCCACTGAAGGGCCACTTGTGGCAGCTACTGCCTGTTTGCTGGGGTTTATCGTACCGAGACGGACCGACGTGAGCAATTGCCGCAGCCGCGGCACACCTCCAAGCGAGAGGACCGGCATGTTGTGCGGCGAGCATTGACGGCTCGCACCGCCACATCACGAACGTTAGCGCAGGAATTAGGATGTGTTGCGCAACAACCTGTGTCAGCACGTACCGTTCGACGTCGTCTGCAGGAGCGGGGACTTGTCGCACGGCGCCCATTGCTCCTATTAACATTGACATTACACCACCGCCGAGTGCGGCGGCAGTGGGCCGTTGAACGCCGCACCTGGACTACGGAATGGTACGACATTGTCTTCTCCGAAGAATCCCGTTTCGGCCTGCCACACCCCGATGGTTGGATCCGCGTGTGGCGGCACTTCGGCGAGAGACTGTATGACGCCTACATCAGGCATCGCCATACCGGTCCGTAACCTGGCGTTATGGTTTGGGACGCAATTGGATATGACACCCGCACCCCTCTGGTACGCATCGCCGGTACGCTCAAAAGCCACTGCTACATCTCCAACGTTTTGGAGCCTGTAGTCCTCCCTTACCTGCAGGACCTGCCAGCGGCCACGTTTTAACAGGACAATGCAGGCCCACACGTGGCACGCATCGTGAAACAATTCTTAACGACCCACCAGGTTACACTGCTGCCGTGGCCCGCCTGTTCTCCAGATATGTCGCCAATCGAACACGTCTGGTCGCTGATCGGCAACCGAGTGGCCCGGCAAGCACCCCCGCGGCTACGCCTGATGAAATGTGGCAGCATGTGCAAGCAGCCTGTACCGACACACCGCAAGCCCACATCCAAAGCCTCTTTCGTTCGATGCCGCGGCGTGTAGCGGCCGTTATTGCCAGCCATGGGGGCCACACGAACTATTGATGTCTGCGTGTTCCGCAAGTCGCACGGGCCTGTAAGCTCAATCGTTTCATCTTTGTATATGTTGTTATGTGTCCAGTAAATATGGCTTTGCTATCTCGTGCCCTTCTTGGTGTTGCATTTTGGATGGCCAGCAGTGTACATATATACAAACATGGTTACTAATCACACTTCTCCTGGAAAATACATGTACAGGTACCTACCACAAATAATACTTTACACTTGATACTTTCATCGCTATCTCCATTCCACTTCATTCCTGCTTTACAGTTTTACTACTGATCTCTACAATAATTTAACTTAGCGGTGCAATTAATTCTCAAAATCTTACCACTGTACAACCATTCTTGTCCAGTTTGTATTAACCTCTCATTTTAGTTTTTAATGCTGATCTACGCTGAAAATTTCCGAAAAATGTACGACAAAATATGCATACATTTCCTTTTACTGGAATGTAGCGGATTTCGAAATCAAACTCTTGCAGCTGCACCTGCCATTTGTTTAACCTGATATTTGGGCTGTTTTTCGTAAGCATGTAGGCTATGGGGTTGTGGTCTGTTTTGAGGACAAAATGCTTTCCGTACAGGTACGGACGAAAATGATACACCGCCAAGACAATGGCTACGCATTCCCTCTCCGTCGTAGAGTAGTTCTTCTCTGGCTTCTTCAGCTTCCTGCGAGCATTATAGCTTATGGGAACCATTACCCCTTCCTTTTCTTGCTCGAGCACTGCCCCTAATGCTTCACCACTAGCATCGGTAGATAGGAAATAAACTTTGTCGTTATCCGGATAATGCAAAAGAGGCCTGGTGTAAAGTAAATTTTTCACAGTTTGGAAAGCTCTTTCAGCATTCTCATTCCAAAGATTTTTTTCTTTTCTTTCCCTTTGGTTAGATCAGTCAAAGGAGTAATTATATCAGAGAAATTTGGGATATGATTCCGATAATAATTAACTACCCCCACAATCTGTTGCACAATTTTGACTGATTTCGGCGTGGATAGGTTCATAATTGACTTAATATTTCTGGGATCTGGTCTAATTCCTTTATTGCTAATCTCATGCCCAAGATAGGTTATTTTGCTTCTAAGGAAATGGCATTTAGATGGTTTCAACTTTAGGTTGTGAACCCGCAGTCTGTGAAACACGATCTCTTGTCTCTCTATATGCTCTTTAAAGGTAGTACTGGTAATTAAAATATCATCAGTAAATGCATATACATGATGCTGTTGCATTCCTGAGAGCACAATGTCCATAGCCCTCTGAAAAGAAGAGTTCGCACCCACTAGTAGTAGTCCCTGAGGCAATTTTCTAAAAGCAAAGGTACCAAATTCTGAGCAGAAGGAAGTTTTATGCACGTCCTCCGGCGCGACTGGGATCTGGAAAAATTCAGAATTCAGATCTAAAGTGGAAAAGCAGCGCGCTTTTCCCAAATTGGCGACAATATCATGCATTAGAAGCAAACGGCAGCGATCCAATTTAGTGATCAAATTTAAACGTCTGAAATCTATAACGAAACGATACGATGCAGGGTCTCGTTTTTTCACCAAGAGAGCTGGACTCGACAACGGGCTGGCTGTAGGTTCAATTATTCCTGCCTCAGATAAACTTTCAATTTGTTTTTTTTTATTTCTTTCTTTAAAGCTAAGGAAGTACGAAAAGGCATGGAATACACTGGAGTATTGGAAGTCAACGGGATTCTGTGCTGGATGACAGTAGAATTTCCCAGCTCATTTAAATTTGTAGCAAAAACATCCGCGTATTTATTCAGCAATTCTTCTATCTCTGGTTTTTGATTCGGAGGAACGTGAGACAAGTCAGAACAATTTTGGGTAGACGTATTCTCAGTGATATCTATGGTGCTAGCTCCCATGACATTATTCACCTGAGCTTCTTCAAAATTTTCGAATTTAGCTATTTTCATGCTCTTGTTTATCTAAATTGGTTGATCAGAAGTATTTGCTGCTAAAACATTATAAATGCCATTGCCACTGATTCTGTTCACAGATCTGGCAACATGCAATCCCTCCTCGAGACTTCAGGTTTTTTCATGCGCATGTCCCTAATGAGGAGGCACTGCATTGACCTGGGTGGAATACGGATTTTCTTTGCACTTTTGGCAGTGGACGAATTTATTATATTAACAGCTTCTGTTTCCGTTTCTGTGGTTTCATTAACCATTACTGGAGAAATATCAGCCGGCAGGGAGTCAACGGTTTTAACTACCGTTATTTCATTACACATTTCAGGTGAGGGTTTATAAAGATAACGACTTATTTTCTAAGTCGAGAGATTTGGCGTGCTTATGCAAGAAATCGTACCCTAAACTGCATCATAGATCAAAAATTCTGTATGAATCACATAAAATAGGTGCTTTAATTTATTTTTGTTGACCTCCATTTCTACCATGTAGCACCCTTCCGTGGCGGTATTTGCTCCGGTAATACCTCTTATAATTACGGAAGAATGAACTTCCTGAAGCTGTGGACAGTTTTTCAACTTTTGTACTGCCGAATAGGCTAAAAGAGAAACAGTTGATCCGGTATCCAGGAGCGATGGTATAGTGTTATCTGCAATTCTGACTTTTATAATAGGGAACGGGCTTTGCATATCTTCCGCACTATAAGAATGCCTTGCGGGAGATGACTTGACGACAGAATTACAGATTCTGTTGCTACAGGTTTAAATGTTGTTCGTCGCTGAAGCTTACAATGTTTCTGTAACGTACCAGGAGATGTGACGTACCTGCCAGAAGGACGCACACGACATAAAGGCAGATAGCAATTAGAATCAATGTCCGCGTAGCTTAATTGGTAGAGCAACTTATTCCGGAATGAGTGGACCCGGGTTCGAACCCCGGCGCGGATAAAAATGACGGAGAAATTTACTTCGTTATAATGGCGCCCGAACTATCCGGAGGACCCGACCGTTCAAAATCTCGCATTGGTGTGATGTTATTTCCACACCGCGAGATAGGAAAAATATGAGCAGCACTTCGAAAGAAAAAAAAAAAAAAAGAAAAATAAGGGGGAGATGATGTAACGTACCAGGAGATGTGACGTACCTGCCAGAAGGACGCACACGACATAAAGGCAGATAGCAATTAGAATCAATGTCCGCGTAGCTTAATTGGTAGAGCAACTTATTCCGGAATGAGTGGACCCGGGTTCGAACCCCGGCGCGGATAAAAATGACGGAGAAATTCACTTCGTTGTATTTCTTTTAGGTGACTTGTTTCTCAACCCAATTTCACCCCGTCAATTTCCAGTTTAAGCATTTTGCGCACCGTCCGACGGCGCGCAGTTTCTGCTTCTTTGCCATGCGGTCCGTCATCCCTCCGCGGTGACCTAGGTTGAGGCCTGTAATCACGCCTGACGTAGCGATCTGAGGGAGGCCTTTCTCTGCAATGCCTCTGCAGGTGCAAATATGAGCCACAGGTCCAAAAACATTTATTACTGTTTCCGTATCTTCTCGGAGTACTAGTGACTCTGTATTCCAGTGGTTCTCTGCGCCGCTCTTCCTCTATTTCGGATCGGACATATCGAATTTTTAATTCGCTCACCTGGTCCTTCAGTACTCTAATTGACCCATCTTCGCTTGATCCTGAATTCTGCGCAATTCGGGAGGATCATTCGGGCTCTCTCTCAAGTAGTCGTTGGCTACGGCGTTAAGTCGATCAGTATATTCTTTGATTGTTTCGTGCTCACGCTGGTAACAATTTGAAAGTGCGGCCAAACGCATTGCCAGCGGCTCCTCATTCTCGAAGCGCTCCTGCAAGATGGTCTTAAATTCTTCATAGTCCGCGGTAGTCTACAAAATGGGGCTTAAATTTAAGTACTGGGAAGCAGCACCTCGCAGTTTTGTGCGTGCAATAATTATTTTTTCCAAATCTCCCCATTGAGCCAAATTTCCGACATCCTCAATATTTTGGAAAAATCGTGCCACCGAAAAATTTCTGTCCTCCGGATCGTATACGACAATTGCTAAAAATGCTTGTTAGATAAAAGAATCGATGAAAAATGTTTTTCAGAGATCACAAATTTTAACGTTCAGCAATAATGGTGCATAAATGTTCTGATTATTAGCGGAGTGTGGTGTGGGATTTCACTGTAAGAGTGGGTGCACTTTAAAAATGGAAGAAAATATTTTTATATACAGCACGTCGCTTGATTTCGTCCTCGGTAATCCCGAATATATATTTTTTTAATTTTTTGTCACACACAGTTTTGGTTTTCACACAAAGTCTAGTAGCACTATCACTGGTCCATCCAGAATGTCCCAATCCGTAGGAAAATTCAAGCAGGTCTCCACGATGAGGAATAAAATACTCTCAGGCCCCACGTTGAAAACTCCACGCTGCTGCTCTGAAGAACCAAATACCGAAGAACCGCTCTGCTTTTCATCGGCGGAGTTCGAGTTCCATGCTGCTTGTTAAAGATGCTCGGGTTTGTCCCGGTGAATGGAAGATCTAGAGCGTCCCTGTTCGGGTGCACCATTCAAATGTTAAAGGGCTTGGAGCTGAGTTCTATTACAGCGCCCTGTGTGGAGGGTTCGTTTGATGTTTGCTCTGCGGTAAGTTCTGTATTAGGGGTTTAACCCGTAATTCTCCCGATTGAAGCACATGAATAAAACACCAGGTATCAAAAAGCAACTCCAGTTAAAACCTTTTCGTGCAGTGAGGAAGACCTTTAATCAGATATTGCAGGGAATGTCATCAAGCTTTTATCTGTCATTTTCGTGCTTTTATTATTTTAGTTCTACCTCGGTGTCCTACTCGCCGAATTCTCCTTATCTCTCCCCGGCCATTCAAACTTCGTCCAAACTTCGTCCTTCATCCGTTCCGACAAAACCTCCGAGGTTTTCAGAGCCTCCTAAAAATATTCTGCTCCTCCCTCGACTTTTAGCCACCGAGTCCCTGCTCTCTTGCTCGGATAGAGAAACCCCCTCAAAAAACTGTACTCTCGTCCGACTTATTCCAAGAAAGCGCGGCCACGCCTTCACTCTCAAAACTCTTATGTTCTTAATTGCTTAGCTGCTCCCTCTGCTGAGACGCGTGGGTAAAGGAAAAACGTTGCCTTTCGTCCAAATGGCGGGAATTGAAAGAAAGTGATCCGAATTACACTGGCGGAAAATGAAAAAGAATACCAAGAAGGAATTGGCGGACGATCATGAAATTTGCATATGTTAATGGGGTCGAGTTTACGTAGGTGTGATGTTATTTTCGGGACCAACCCATGAGCGCTTGCGCCACAACATGGCATAAATTGCAAATTATCGTCAGTGGTATTTAAGGAGTACGGCGAAGTGAATGTACTCAGTCGTCGGCGTACGGACAGGTGCAAAGACCCTGAAGAAGTTGCAATGCCTGGACATGGAAGACGTGTACGATTTCAGCAGGTGTCGGACTTTGAACGAGGTCGTCTAGTCGGACTCCGCGAGACCGGGTGGTCGTATCGTCGTATTGCGGAGCGAATTAGACGGGAAGTATCGGTGGTGGTACGATGGAGGCGTAGATGGTCCGAGGAACATTCCCACACGAGTAGACGTGGAACCGGGAGTCACAGACGGACTGATGAGCGGACCGATCGACGCATAAGAAGAGCGGCGTTGTCAAGCAGAACATCCACTGCGACGCAAACCCGAGCTGCCGTTGCACCTGAGGTGACTGTGCGAACAATCCGCAACCGTCTACTGGATGCAGGACTACGTGCACGTGTGCCTCTGGCATGTGTATCTCTGACTCCAGCCCACCGTCAGGAACGGCTGCAGTGGTGTCGCCAACGTCTGCACTGGAGAACGCAATGGCGATCTCTCGTGTTCAGCGATGAAAGCAGATTCTGCTTGCGAGCCTCCGATGGCTGTATGTGTGTTCGTAGACGTGCAATGGAGCGTCTCCACCCTTCTTGCATCCGCCAGCGACACACAGGGCCGTACACCTGGTCTCCTGGTGTGGGGAGCGATCAGCTATCAATCCCATACACAACTAGTGTTTGTACCGGGTACGTTAAACAGCACCTCCTACATCAACATCATTTAGCCCGTTGTTGTGCCATTTGTAAGGTCGGTCCATCGTGGTGTTTTCCAGCAAGATAACGCATGCCCACACACGGCACGTGCAACGCAACATGCACTTTAGGGTGTGAGTCAATTTCCATGGCCTGCACGTTCACAGGATTTGTCCCCCATTGAGCACGTGAGGGATTTTATGGGACAACGACTTATCCGGTCTCCAAGGTCAGCCACGAACATCCCCGATTTACGCGTCCAGGTTGAGGATGCTTGGAACTCAATACCCCAAACTTACATCCAACATCTGTACGGCAGACTCCATGCCAGAATTGCACAGCGTGACGCAGTTCATGGCGGTTCAACCTCGTACTAACCATGCTACATGGAAACGTTATTTTTCAGTTTACCAGCAAATACAGCTGTATTTTGTTATAATGTTTTGATCACGTTATCCTCTGTATTCCGTTATTATGCTGTATAAATTTCGTTGGTATCAGACGTCTCCTTCTTGGTGTTCTTTTTTCATTTTCCGCCAGTGTGTTTCGCTATGTATTATTACGTGCATTACCGAGTGACGAAATTACGGCTGTCTTTTTTATTCTGGCAGTATAGGATGCCTGTTGATAAATTGTTGAACGCTCTGCCCTAGCACATAGTTACTTATTTTGGTTATTGCGTAACTTCAAGAAAACCTAGAAACGCGTACGTGTCTGTTAGAATCGGAAAGGAGCTTCTTTATGGAAACACAACGAATGGGAAGCAGGTATGGCTTTTTTCTGTTAGTATAAGGATTTTTCGAATAGCGTAAGCAAATCAAAGGGCTATAAACAGTCGCCCGTCCTTACGTTAGGGCCACTGGTTCCAGGGAAGGGAAAGAGAGAGTGCCGTAGGCAAAAACACTTTCATGCCTCCCTTAGGATTCGAATCCAGACCCATATTGGACGAATGGTAACAGGCCAGTGCTTAGACCACTGCGCCACCGTGCGGTGGTAAGCGTTTTGCACAGAGACCTTCCTAAAATTTCGTCTCAGCAGAACAGTTAAAATTACCTGAAATGTGATAGACCGATGTTAAAGTGTTATACTGAATAGGTTCATTGTACACAGCGGACGGCGCTTGTTTTTTTCTTGGTCTTTTTTAACAGTTATAGCAAAGAGGCACCATTTTTATAGAACAACTACGGAGACGCATCTGAACTTTAATTATGCTGTGCGTTCAATAAGATCTAAGTTCAAGTACACCAATGGACAAAAGATAAGTTACAAACATAAAAGTTAAAATATCGGCATAAAACTTTGCTACAATTTAATGAGATTCAGTAGCGAGGTACATCATCCCATGAAAAAGAACGTATGCAGAAAGGAATGCCGTGTGAATAGTGACAGTTAAGGTACATGCGAAAATCCACGAACATAAGGCACGATATAAAAAAGAGTGGCAGAAGCACCCCTCATCGTTTCGTAATAAGCCGCCATCTTGAAGAGGTGATTCAGAACATACAGTCAAACACTAGAGGTCTCTTAGGGGATTTAGAAAGCTAACAAGTCATTCCTACGATGTTGTTCTGTTACACCCAAGCCCAGCTAGTAGGAGCGCAGAATGTCTCTCGGATGGCCAGGCCCTGGAAGAAGTACCAGGAAACCCGTAATGTGCCACAACGACGATTCTCGGGTCGGCCAAATGGCAAAACATACCAGAAGGACACATACCTGGCTTTAACAGAGAGAATGCGTAGACAGCCAGAAACCTTTATGGAGCTCGCCTATGCTACAAGCATGATGATAGCAAGTCGAACTGTGTCCAGAAGGCATTGCTATGCTAAAGGTGTCTGTTTTCTAAGAGGCCGATGGTTTACGTATCATTCACTCCGCTTAAAGGACATCTGAGAGGCCTTGGTTTACGGTTAAGTTGCGTTTCAGTCTGACTACGCATTCCCCTTGTGTTTTCACCTGGGAGAAACAGAAACACGCAATCATCCCCACACCAACCGGAAATAAGACCATCACGGAGCACTAGATAATCTGTTGTAAGAAGGAATGATAATGGAATGCCGTACACCACTTCAAGTGTTTGAGAGTTACCCCATACATGCTCAGAGGTACATAGACGAGATAGTTGAGCCACAGGGTAGAGTTTTCGAGGGTGCTGTAAGTCTCAGATTCGTTGGTACCTACGATAATGCTCGTCTCTCGTCCTCACAGGGCTTAGGTGCTCTAGGATTACCTTGATAGTGAGAATATCCACAGGATCAAAGAATTAGCCTGTCTTCCGATTGCTCTCCGATTTAGCAGGTCTGGGGAGCTCTGGAGTGACGCTTGGTAATTTTCCAGCCCCATCTCAGAAGCTTCCTAGAATCGCCGTCTCTTGTAAAGAAATAACGGTGTTGTTGTTGTCAGACCTCATCGATCATCTTGTGACTAACATGCATGGTAGTTCTAGAATATACTCATTGGTCAGGGGTGATCATAAACCCTGTAGATCAGAGAAACAAATAATTTCTTCTACCGGGGGTGAAGGAATGTGCTTCAGCATTATTCTTGATCACCCGTTTCCGTGCATTTCATGTTTGCACACGCTTTTTGTCATGGTATGATTTATATCATTTACAGTAGTTGCCACAATTGTGGAAACCTTTTGGAAAAAGTGTATTTTTGAGGTTTGATGGCTCATAACACCACCTTGTTTGGAGTAATACCATCAAATTATATATATCAGTGGAAAGATAATTGCATCAAGAGTGTAATACAATAACGTTTGTTAAATTATATGTATTCTATGAAACGTTACAGCCAAATAACCAGAAAAGGGAGCACAACTTGCTTAGGTTGATAAGAAGTAGCTTTCCTTCATTTGAATGTAGGCAATGAGCACGAGTGTTTAGAGAGCCAACCATGTGTCATCTTGTTTTGGCAATGAGCCAATAATATTACAGTAGGATTCAGCTATTGATGTCATGTATTGGAGCTGAGAGGAGGACATTTGTCACTGTGTTATGTGATTGCTATCAAGTTTGTGTGTGTGTGTGTGTGTGTGTGTGTGTGTGTGTGTGTGTGTGTGTGTGTGTGTGTGTGTGTGTGTGTGTGTGTGTTCTTTCATTTAGTGAGCTTGTAAAACGTAATAAAATTTAAAAAATGGCGAAAACATTGACTGGCAACCCAGAAAGTGATGTAAAATAGTACTATAAAGTAAACAAGTTTTCAGTTATGAAGAAATTAGAAGAAACAATGGTGGAAACTTGACCAAAGGCGGCATTTTTAAATTCTTGAAAAGGCATAAGGAGACTCAGTCACTACAAAACCAGACTGGTAAAGGCAGGAAAAGGTGCACAACAGCAAGTGACGATAGAAGAATTAACAGACTGCGCCCAGGGTACAGAAGGAAATCATCTGGGTGTATACAAGATGAAATGGCGCAATGCAATGTGAAGTTGAGTGCAAGGACTGTTCGGTGCAGACTGCAGGAATTTGGTCTAAAAGTTAGAACTCCACGAAAAAAGCCATTTTCATCTCTCAAACAAAGGTTGAAAAGATTAAACTGAGCTAAAACCCATGTTGACTGGACGGCGGAACAATGGAACAGTGTTCTTTGGAGTGATGAGACCAAAATCTCCCTGTTTGGTAGTGATGGAATAAAATACGTAAGGAGAAGAATCGGAAAAGATTTAAATCCTGATTGCAATACGTGTGCCGTGAAACACCTAGTTAGTGTTATGATTTGGGGTTGTATGACTTCAAAAGGCGTGAGTAGAATTTGCGTGATTAATGGGAATATAAATGACCAAAAATACATTAATGAAATACTTGAGCCCAAACTGAAGCCTTCCGCACGGGATATTTTCCAAGATAATGAAGCATTTATATTTCAACAGGATTCAGCTCCATGTCATGTTGCAGCTGTGTGCAAAAAGTAGTTTCAAGAGAATGATATTCCACTGCTGGAATGGCCTGGGAATAGCCCAGACCTTAACCTCATCGAAAATCTATGGAGCCGACTAAAGAAACTTGTTAGTCAGAAGTAACTCAGCAATAAAACCCAGTTAATAGAAGCAATATTCAATCTTGGTTTCACATTATAACAGATGCAGAACTAAAAAACTTGGTTCACTCCATGGGAAGGCGTTGTTAGGCCGAAATTAACATTAAAGGTTACCCAACTAAGTATTAACTGACACGGTGAGATATTTTGTATATCTCATTTTTTATATGTGTTTCAATTTTCTTCTTTATAACTGCTGTTCTAATACAAAATCCTTCATAAAAGTAATTGCATTACATTTTTGATGAAAGTATCTTTCCATCGTTGTATAATTTTATGGTATTACTCAAAATAAAAGTGGTGTTATGAACCATCAAACCTCAAAAATACACTATTTCTAAAAGGTTTCCACAAATTTGGCCACTACTGTAAATCTATCACGTTCTTATGTTATTATGCCAACTTCTACGTTTACTTAACTTTGCACGACAGTGTATAATGCAATATTGTATTGCTGTTGACAATACTTGTCAGAATCTCATCGTTTATTGGCAATTTAAAGAATGACGAAAACTGCAACAGGATGCCGGTTGGAGTTCCACAAGATAATGTATTAGGTTGGAAAGAAAATAATGTCCGATTTCGAGGTCCCCGAAGTGGAAGCCACGACCACGTCGCACATTGGCCACTGAGCATGCGCAGCACACCGGCATGATATAAGCAGGTAGGTGGCTTACGTCAGTGGTAGTAGCCGTCAAAAGGCGAAGAGTGTAAGTGCCAGCCAACATGGAAGTGGACAGGCGCACATTCGCCATTGCATGCTGCTTGAGTTCGTCGCGGTAGCACCTCGCAAGTGCAATGAAGAACATTGCCAGTATGTATCCCAATGCCATATCACATTGTCAGTGTTTTTCTTTGTCCTATAGGTTTTGAGAGGGAAATTGTGACCTGTCATACCATCCCAAAGCCGTAACACCCGCAACAGTGGATCTGGGCATGTTGAAGACCTTAGTGGAGACCAACCCACATGAAACTCCGCGAGAGTTAGCTGAACAGCTGGAGACTACCCACACGAGCATTATCACGCCTCTGCATCAACTTGCGGAAGTGCACAAGAGGGGACTTTGGTACATCAACTCACAATTGAGCAGAAAGCAAATCCCATGAGTGCATGGGTTTCCCTGCTTGCACGTGACCAAGTTGAACCGGTCTTGGACCGCAGTTTTACAGGTGACGATAAATGGGTCCAGTATGATAATTTCAGCTCCCTGAAATAGTGGTTGGACCCAAAACAGAAGGCCATGCCGATCCCCAAAGCCGGCTGACACCCAGTAAGGTCCTGCTGTCTTTTTAACGGGATAAGTGGGGTGTCGTGTTTTTAAGCTACTGCCGGACAACACCACTTTCACTGTCAATGTGTACTTCCGTCAGGTCGACGATCTGCACGCATCACTCAGGCGGAAACGACTGACACTGCTGAACCGCAAGGGTGTTCTCCTACAGCGGGATGTAGAGATACCTCACACCGAACGCGTAACCTGTCAGAAGATCAGAAACCTGAATCAGAGCTGCTGTCGCACCCAGCCTATTTCCCGGGCATTGCCCCAAGCGACTACCACCTTTTAGGGTCGTTGCAAAATTACTTTGATGGACAGCGGTTCACCAACCGAGACGATGTCGAACGCGCACTTGCTTCTTTACGTACAAGCCGCCACAATTCTACAGGATTGTATTCAACAGCTGCCCTGACGATGAGAGCAGGTTGTCGCAACATTTTGGATTGTTTTATAAATGTATATATACTTATCGTCAAAACAATAGTTGCACCCAGAAGGAACCAACCGACAGGAGTGAAACTTGGTAGGTAAGTTTGACATCGTGAGACATGCAAGTGATTTAAGTATCCCGCTCGGTAGTGATTTAAGTATCCCGCTCGGTAGTGATTTAAGTATCCCGCTCGGTAGTGATTTAAGTATCCCCATCGCCTTTGGTGTTAATTACAGGCACTTTGACAGCACAGCGTTACGTTCATGAGGTCCTGCAACCAGTGGCTCTACCTTTTCTGACCTCTCACTCCGGTGCGATTTTCCAACAGGACAACGCTCGTCCGCATACTGCTGCTGTGTCGAGAGCTTGCTTTCAAGGCAGTGACACTCTGCTGTGGCCAGCCGCATCTCCCGACCTATCGCTGATTGAAAATGTGTGGGATGCTATTGGACGCGCTATCCTCACTCCACCCCTACTATACAATCTTCAGGAACTGCGGGAGAAGATTCAAGTTGTATGGGATGACTTATCGCAGGATACCATTAGAAACCTGTACAACTACATGGCGAGACGTTTGGCATGCTGTGTGAGCAAACATGGTGGCCCGATGTCATACTGAGAGACACTACTTATTGGCGTGTAGCTCAATAAATATTGCCCATATCCGTCTCAGTGTCTAATCATTTATTGTTCCTCTTCACTTTTTCCTTCCTCCCGAATAGCATTGCAATCCGACATGTCCTTCTGGGTGCAAGTATTTTTTTAACGATGAGTGTATATTTAAATCCCGAGTAAGGCACAGATGGCATCTCTGCTCAATTCCCCTGGGGTATCTGCCAGGAGATATTTTGAAGATAAGTTTCTTAACCAGTTATTGACGAAATTTGGAGTCTGTCCAGCATATATTACGAGATTCAGCCTTAAACGTTGTGTTTGTAATGGTGATCAGGAGTTGGCAACTGTCTCGCATCTAGTCTTCGAGTGTTCCACTCTACTTGAAAAAAGAAAAGAATTTCTACCAAAAACTTTCGCTCGTGACTGTCGGAAAATTCTGAATTCTCCCAAATTGACAAATGGGATCTCCAGAATGATTTAATTCGTAACACTAAATGAAAACTTGACCATAAATACCTTGACAACTACTCGTAAAGATAATGAAGGTAAGGATGTGTTTATTGAGTTCGGGTGATTCTGAGTTTATTTCATATTAATTCTTAAATTTTAGTTTCGAGGGGTTATTTTTGCTAATGCACTCATTTGTTCCTCTAGTCTGAGGCGTTTGTTTATGTTTACGGATCAAGCTTGATCACGTTGTTTGCAATTGAAGGCTGTCATTGTGATAAATTTGTTTTTTCTTGCGATAATGCTTTGCGATTTGTTATTGCTTATTTAGTTTTAGTTGGAAAGCATTCATATTAGAATTTGATTAGCACCCAATTCGAAGAACTGTTATTCTTCGACTTATGTGATGCATAATTGTTGTTTTTGTGAATTTAGTAAAATTATTTGTAATTTAATTGTGTATTCATATAATCGCTGTCGTAACGTGCAATAATCCTACAGTTAGTACTTTGAGTTATTTCGAGTTGTCAACACTAATACGATGTGTTTATTGTTGGAATCAAGATTTTAAATTGTTTTACTATGATTTAATTTTAATATTTCGAATAATCGTAAGATGTTAATTATTAATTTCATCTTTTCGTAAACACCCGTTTCGTTGTATCATTGGAGTATTTGAAAAACAAATAGTAATTGGGGCAAATTCACTTTTTGTATGGCGTGTAGTGTTTTGTATTTTTTGGAATATTCATGTTTTGTATCTTAAGAATGTTGCTTTGTAGTCTGTTAGTTTTGTAAACTTGTTGATTGTCTGCATCGCATTTGGAATGTTGTAAATATTCGTTTAGGGATCTAACATTGTTCTTCAGCTTTGAAAATGTATCGACTTTGCAGGCTTGAAATTGCTTAAATTATTGCTGTGTTTCACTTTTCAATTTTAAGTTGTAAATATTTTTAAATAAAGGACCATGTCGGTCACACTTCGTTGCAGGTGAGCGGGTCTCCCAGTTGTACCGCCATAAGTCGTAAGCTTGTTCAACGTCGAATTTCGTAAATTGTTAATCGTAAACATCGTTTGGATGGTTGGTTGGTTGGTCTTGACCAAAGACCGCCATTCGCTGTAGTTCGTTTTGAGGTTGCGGTTCGGGTTGGTTGGAGTTGTAGTTAAATACTTTCTTCTATGCCAATTTTGGCGGTACGGCCTTTAGTCTAATCTAGTTTAATCTAATTTCTGCTCAAGGTTTAACAAGAGTTTGGATAAAAACAACCGATGAAAAAAACTCAATACAGATAGAGGCTTAAAACCCTTTCTGTTGCTCTGTCAAGAAGACTCAATGCAGATAGGGGCTTAGGACCTTTTCTCTATAGCTTACTTCCACCCTAAAAAATACCGGGTAAATCAAATGTCCGTTTAAATTTAAAACTTTTATGAGAAATGAACAAATGCGTGTATTACAGTGCGATTTGTACTAAAAGCATCAGTTAGTAGGTGAATTTTGTTTCGGCAGCAGAAAAACTTTCAATTTAAAGAGTCGCCGACTCAGGGCAATAACAGCAAAAAAGTTTCTAAATACAGCAAAAATCAACGAGAATACATAAGTCGCATTAATTTGGCGACACTGTCATAACAGTAATTGTTCAACATGGCCTACCTATAGGTAATACAGACTGCAAGCGTATGACAGCTCCAGTGACCGCCGAATGTAGCATGTCCGGTTAAATGCAACAGATTTCGCAGATTATGGCTTCTTGTAGTTGTGGCAATGCGAAAGGGCTAAATGGTTTTTTTTAGTTGTGGTACTGTGGTCTGGTACACTCTGGACATAATATCCCCACAACCACAAATCCACGAGTGCTAGATCTGGAGACCGAAGTGGCCACGGAATGTTGCAGTGCCTGCTGATTGCTCTTTCTGAACCGAATGGGGTTACGATAAAGGTTTTTTTTTGCTAGAGATGCGACGTGAGCTGTTACACCATCCTTCATGAAGGTGACTGTCTGCGGCAGATTTTCTTTTTAAAACATCGCATCACGTTTTCAGGCAGAAGTTTTAAGTAGCATTCGGCATTTACGTAGCAAGTCTTTCAACCACTTCTGGGGCACGGTTCCTCAAAGAATAAACGTTCCAAGAAAGAATGATACAGTGAATTCACACCGCACCTTCACTGATGGTGAAAGTAGTGATTACTCTGTGGACGCATGTTTATTGCCCTGTGCCCATAATCGACAATTATGCATGTTGATATACCCACGTAACGAAAAATGAGTTTCGTTTGTTTACAACATATTTAACAATCGCCGGGGATACTCAGTGAGCTTTGCCGAATCCCGTGTGGCAAATTCCTCCCGCTGTATGGTGTCGCCTGGTAGCAATTGGTGTCAAGTTTGCAGTTTATGAGGGTACCTATTTAATACACCGTGAAGGATACGACTTACCAATGCTCTCGATATTTCCAAAGATCTTGCCGCTTCACGAAAACTGTTTATTCCACTTGTCGCTTGAGCTGCGAGATCGTTCAATTGGAATGCTACAGCATTCGAACGTGACCGTTTTAATCCTGGACAACCACATCGGGGAAATCCAGCAAACTTTCAGTTTTCTTAAGTCGTCTCAACAGACACTGCAAACGAGCGCAGATGATAGCACTGAGGCCCTTCTTTAGTCCTTTCTGAATTCAGAACTTTCGTAACACTTCTGTTGCCGATTCTCTACTTACATAAAAATGCTTACCTAACAAGTCTTTATCCAGCAAAATTAACACCATAGCAACACTCCTCTTGAACACCGTTTTCAATAACGGGAGGGATGAAGACAATTCACAGATGATTAATAGCTGCAGCATATCCATTAGCGGTTTTAAAGGCATCACATTTGTACACAGTCCAGTCAAATTATTGTGACCACCTTCTACTTTTGACGTCAACGGCCCGTAGCCAATGAAACAAGGCTCGTGTGCCGTGAGCTGGCTTGGAGGGGAATATAAGGTGTGGTTAAAGGCATTCTGAAAACATATCACTCTCTGCTGTCATAGATAAAAGGAGTGATTTTTCGGATTTGGAAAAAGGGATGTTTATCAGCTTTCGGACCAAGGGTGGCAGTATTTCTGAAACAGCACGGTTTGTGAACCTTTAGTGTGCTGCTAGGGTTAAAGTGTATCGTGATTAGAGAAATGGCACTATTGCGAATAAGCGACGTGGAAACTGCTGAGCATCACGTGCCATTGATGGGAGAAATGAACGTCGACTGCGTAAGGGCGTGAAGGCCGATCGTCACGCTTCTGTGGAGCAACTCAATGCCCGAATGAACCAGGGAACTACCGGAAGTTTGTCTAAAACGACAGTTCAGCGAATCCTGCTGTGTATAGGGCTCTGATGCAGACGGATGGTCACTGAACCTATGGTAACGAAGGTGCATAGGCAGAAAAGGCTTATATTTGCACTGCAGTATCGGATTTGGACCTCCGCTGATTGACAAAGGATTGCCTTCTCCGATGAGTCACGTTTTCAGCTTTTTGAACGAACAGATAGACGTTGGAGTGTAAGGCGCGAAACATCGGAGAACAAACACTCTTCAAGAACTGCTACCAACCAAGAACAGAAGCTGGGGGGGGCAGCGTTTTGGTCTGGGGAATGATTTTGTGGTATTCTTCGGGTCCACTCATACCTGTGGAAGGCACTATGGACCGAATTCCTTATGAATCCATCCTTGCAGACCACGTACAGCCATACATGCTGATTGTCTTCCCTGGAGCGGATGGGATCTTCCAGCACGACAATGCGACGTGTCACACAGCTAGAAATGTCCGAGAGTGGTTGGACGAGCACGATGAAGACTTCAAAGTACTTCCCTGGCCCCCTAATTCCCCAGACTTAAATCAAATTGGGCATCTGTGGGACCACCTCGATCGTGTTGTTCGCTCTATGGATCCTCCACCACGCACTTTCCAGCAGCTGTCCGATGCATCGCTGTCAGCATGGCTCCACATACCTGTGAATACTTTCCAGCAGCTTATTGAGTTACTCCCATCACATCTAGCTGCTGTCCACGCTGCACACGGCGGTTACTCTGGATATTAGCTGGTGTTCATAATAAGGTGACTCGACCGTGTATGTCTTTAATGCTTTGCATGCGTGTAAAGCACCTCTTTTTGTCGCATTTTCTAACTAAATGGTTTTCCTTTGCTAAACAAAATCTCCCTACTAGCTGATGTTTTCCACGCAAATCGGACTGAATACACGCACACATTTGTATTTTTGTTTGAAAGTTTTGGAATTTAAACGGACTTTTGAGCGACCCGGAATATTACTGATTGAATATTATTTCGAAATACGTAGGTCTTTCAAAATGTAACAGCAAATTGGCAGTATTTAATGAAACGAATTCCCCAGGCATTTCAAACTCCCGCACACGGAAAATACATTCTTAGAGAAGGCGTTGCTACTGCCCAATAGATGGCGTGGCGTGCTTAAGCGGAAGGGCAGCATAAACGAAATGAAGGCGCCCTTAGCTGTTTGCACCGTAGAGGAACGGAGGGCAGTCATCAGGTTTTTGTGGTCCAAGGGTGCGAAACCTCGTGAAATTCATACACCAATGCTGCAACAGTATAGAAGATGCATGCATTGGCGAATGAAGAGTGTACGAGTGGGTGGATGCGTTTAAAAATGGGCGAACATCCACTCTTGTGGAGCAACCAAGTTCGTCCTAGCACGGACGTCACTGATGAGAAGGTGGGTTGGGCTGACGCTATTCGTGAAAACAGGCTCAATTATTTAGACGTTTTGGCCATGGAATTGGATGTCCGTATCGGATCCGCTCATACTATTGTCACGGAGGTTCTCAAGTATCGCAATTCTGTGCACGATGGTGCCTAGGATGTTGATTGATGAGCACAAGATGACTCGTGTGCAGACTTGCACAGCCCTTTTGGCGCGGTATAAAGACAAAGAAGAGGACTTTCCGGATCGTATCATCACAGGGGATGAAACCTGGGTGCATCACTATGAGCCCGAAAACAAAGGCAGTCATCAGAAAGGCGTCACACATCTTCCCAGTCAAGAAGAAGTTCAACTCTCAACCCTCCGCCGGAAAGGTCCTGATCACTCTCTTCTGGAATATGAATGGACCAATTTTGGAGCACTATCAGAAAAAGGAGGAAACAGTGAAGTTCCCGATGCAGCGCAGTGTTGGAGGAGGAGCTGAAGCCAGCAATACCGAGCCGTCGCAGAAGCGTTCTTCTCCTTCATGCTAACGTCCTCCCTCACACGGTTGATGCACATCTTGACACCATTCGGAGAATGAGATTTTAGATCTTACAGCATACCCCATACAGCCCTGATCTTGCTCCCTCTGATTAACATGTGTTTGTCCCCTGAATGACGCTTTGAGAGGAAGAAGATTTGGGAGTGATGAGAAGGTCAAAGAAGCGGTGCATTCCTAGCTGAAGGCACAACCCAAAGCATTTTTTATCTAAAGAAGTTGGTGCAACGGTATGAGAAACGTATTGAAAAGGTAGGTAATTCTGTACAATAATGAAATACCATTTCTATCTCTCATTGAATCATGTACCTTAAAATATTCAATTTGCTTTTACTTTTCGAACTTCCCTCGTAGTTTTGATAAAAATGAAACAAATCGTTTCGAGAATATGATGTGCTGGAATTTTCAGGTTTCCGAATCTGCACCTGCTGTGGTTCATGAATATTCTTTTTTTTATTTTGTAAATGACTAGATGTGTTTGCATTGTGACGGCTTTTATTCAGCCAAATTCATGCATACATGAAAACCATTTCGGACATAGTAATTCCATCATCCTACGCAAGACAAAGCAGATCATTTGCTTATATATAAAAAAGAATATCTCACGTGGTTTGAAATGCAGAAAAACTGAGTGAAGGACTTTTAGTGTAGTCAGATGTGAATACTCAGTCAAAGTGGTTTTCCAGGAAGCAAACGAATGTAGTATTCCTTATTTATTTAAAACACCATGAACAAGAAGAAGATAGAAAATGGGCAAGTGGGAAATTGCCAGAATCAAGCAGTGATAAGCTAGACATTTGGTGAGAATCCCTTGATATATAGACCTGTGATGCATTCCGTTCCCCTTCGAGAGCAGGAATAGGAATTGAAGCTCCGGCGAGAAAAGACTAAAGGAAATTCGAGGTCATATATTCTCTTCAAGAAGTAGTTGTTTGAATCACAGATAAGATTTCTAGGCGTTTTGCACGAAATGTCGGGCGAATTCATAGTCAAGCCTGAATTCATAGTAGAAAGGGAAAAGGTTACCGTGTTTGAATTGTAGCATTTTGTTTTTGTACTGTCGCAGAAAATGAGTTAGAAGAGGGGATTCAGACAGCATATTTTTCACATTCCGTTTCCGATGACTTGGATATTCAAATCACTTCGCTTTTTACATGCTCAAAGTCTTTCTTCATAAATTCTTAAGGCTGAATTTCATTGAAAAAAAGTGCGCATGACTTTTATTTTCTCTCAGGATCCGAAGAACTACATTGATAAAGCAAACTAAACAAACAGCAAATTTCTGAGGGCACATAAACTTACCTTTTGCTTTTCGAGGAAATGGATGTGCGGTGCTTTCTAGAGAAAGAAATAGACACACACAGAGCAAGTAGCAGCACGAAATTCACTTTTATTGCACTCTGCTGCTCTAAGTATAACATTATTTCATTTCTCCTCTGACAAAGCAGGATCAAAAGTAGTGATTAATCTGTCAGAAAAAAAAACCGATTAGAACATAATACTTTCCAGGAAGACAATGATCGAAAAAACAAATAATTATATAGTTTACTGGATCACCCGAACAGACTGTACCTAGGAAACAAGGATTAACTCATTAAGGAAACACGCTTTTTCGAAACTGGAACTAATTCTACATTTTTAATACACTCTTTGAAAAAAAAAGAAGCACCCCGAAAATGTCGTTCGATCCCAATGAAACTCCGCAAATGATTAAAAAATAACGACCAATGACCAAATAGTGGCCCGCTACAGCGCGTCGAGCTGGGAATATCAAAAGCAAAGCTCGCACGCTGAGACAATTGTGGCCGCCCGTGTTCTAAGCACTGGCTTATGACAATTCGTCAGAGAAGAGTCCGGGTTCGTATCCTGGTGAGGCATAGATGTTGTGTTTTTCTTACGGCACCGGCTCTCTCTCTTTCCTGGAACCAGTGGACTTAATTAGGGAAGAGCGACAGCTTATAGCCCATCGAGTTTCTCACGCTTGTCGTTAAACCTTTAATAAAAAGAAAGAGGGACAATTGCGACAAGGCACTGCGGTTGCATTGACCTCCATGTACTGTGAGGATGCCTCGAGGTCGGATACGTGTAGAATACGAACAGCTGAGCAAGTTTGAGAGAGGACCTATAATTGGGCTGACAGAGGCCGGTTGGGTCGTTTAAGTTGCCATTTTGCTAGGCATTTGGGTTGGAGCGACGCGGCAATCGTACGATGTTGTCGCCAATGGGTAGAGGAGGGCACAACCCAGCGGCATGCCGGCATTGGATGGCCGATGGCAACGACAGAGCGCGAGGATCGAGAAATTGCGAGAGCCCTACGTACAGAACCGAAATCGTCGCTGTCATCCATCCGTGACCATGTTACGTCGTCTACATGTACAAATGTAACCAACCGGACCGTTGTCAGACGACTTGCGGTACGGGGACTACATTCAACAAAGCCACTCTGCCACCTACCACTGAACAGCGAGCATCACTAGCATCCGTGGCCATGTTACGTCGTCTACATGTACAAAAATAACCATCCGGACCGTTGCCAGACGCCATGCGGCATGGGGACTACATTCAACAAGGCCACTCTGCCACCTACCACTGACCAGCGAGCATCACTAGCATCCGTGGCCATGTTACGTCGTCTACATGTACAAAAGTAACCATCCGGACCGTTGCCAGACGACTTGCGACACGGGGACTACATTCAACGAAGCCACTCTGCCACCTACCACTGACCAGCGAGCATCACTAGCATCTGTGGCCATGTTACGTCGTCTAAATGTACAAAAGTAACCAACCGGACCGTTGCCAGACGACTTGGGACACGGGGACTACATTCAATGAAGCCACTCTGCCACCTACCACTGACCAGCGAGCATCACTAGCATCCGTGGCCATGTTACATCGTCTACATGTACAAAAGTAACCATCCGGACCGTTGCCAGACGACTTTGGACACGGGGACTACATTCAACGAAGCCACTCTGCCACCTACCACTGACCAGCGAGCATCACTAGCATCAGTGGCCATGTTACGTCGTCTACATGTACAAAAGTAACCATCCGGACAGTTGCCAGACGACTTGGGACACGGGGACTACATTTAACGAAGCCACTCTGCCACCTATTAGTAACCAGCGAGCATCACTAGCACCGGTTGCAGTGGTGTCGGGCTCGAGCAACGTGGGAAAGCGTTCAGTGGCCTCGTGTTGTCCTCAGTGATGAGTCACGGTTTGCACTTGGTGCCAATGACGAGCGCATACGTGTCTAGAGAAGAGCCAGCCAGCGAACAAATCGTGCCTTTATCGCAGAACAGCACACGGCTCGCACACAGGGAGTGACTATCTGGGGAGCAGTTTCCTACGATAGCCAGGCACCCTTGGTAGTCCTCCGTACCAAATTCACGGCTCAACAGGACGTCGACGGTATTTCACCACCTGTTGTGTTGCTATTCCTGTCGCAGCATCACCGAGCAATTTTTCAACAGGATAATGCCTAGCCACATACGGCATAGCTCTTCCAGGCGAGCTTCCGTAATGTCGAAACCCTTCCATGGCTACTATGGTCTCCCGAACTTTCACCAATCGAACATGTTTGGGATATGATGAGACGCCACTTACGCCCATCTCGAAATGTCGACGACCTAGCTCGCAATTCAGTTGCCATCTGGCAGGACTCTGTGACGTACTACAGAGATGAAACACTTGACAAGACAGCACATCTGCAACGATACATTCCGTCGGTATAGCTTAGTCGTGTAGAGCAATTCACTCCGGAGCGAGGAGACGTGGGCTTGATCGCCGTCACCGAAATATTCCTGTTTTCAGATGGGCGCCCAAGCGTAAATATAAATCTACTTGCTGTTGGGTTCTTCAAAAATTGTATGATGTTTTGTTCCACACATCGTCTGGAATTAATGAAAGGTTCCTTCGCTTCAAATAACTAACTAACTAAATTAATTAATTAAGAGGGAGATTATATGAGGTACTACAGAGATAAAGCACTTGCCAAGAAGACAAATCTGCAGCGATACATTTCGCCGGTGTAGCTTAGTCGGTTAGATCAACTCACTCCGAAATGCAGAAACGCGATTTGGATCTTGATCACCTGCTAAAAACAGGTGACGAGGATCGAACCCGTTTCCACATACCTCAGGAAAACATTCGTGAACTATGTGCATCTATTTTCTACGCCGAATAATCGCTTCTATCCGATCCCAGAGGTGCCGCTAGAACGTACTGATTTGTTCTACTGGTGTAGTTGTTTTATCCGAATAAATGGCTCCACTGCTCTGGAATTGCAATTATATCCTTTCCTACACATGTACATTGCTCATACCGATCTTCATCTCGATTGGATTATTCCTTTGGTTTTTTGTTGTTGTTGTTTTTTGGCAAGGAGTGTAAATTAATGACTCGAAAATAGTAGTGATTAGTGAACTAAAATGATTTGAATGATGTTTAATATGCAAAAATGGAACTGAATAAGATTACTACAGTGAAAAGTGTTTAAGGCTGTTAATTAAACTAAACGGAGGAGCTAAAATTTGAGAAAACTAAGTCTATTCCTTTCTTTGCATTTAAGGTTTAAATACGCTAAACGTTCTACATTGCTTCAATCCACTTCCGGCGGAAGAACATTGAAAGTAATCATTAAACGAACGGGAAGTAAATCTGTAAGAAGAACGTACTTCTCAAAAGATTTAGGACTGGAAGACAAACCGTAAAGAAAAAGTACACTATATTGACAAAAGTCACCAGACACTCCTTCAAAAGCAAAAGGAACGGATACGCTGGGTTGTTAAGAGGCGAGGTACAGCTGCAAACGGTATAAAAACAAGCCAGCTGCTGACCGCGATCACATCGCACTGTGAGGGTGAGTGAAAATCCCGCGTCGGGAGAGAACTGACTTTGAAAAAGGAAAGATTGTTGGGTGTTATATTAGTGGGAAGAGAAACCGAGAAACATGTCAACATACCCAAGTCAACTGTTTTGGATGTACTGAATATGTGGAAGACACATGGCGTGCCTGAAGCAGCAAAACGTACCGGCAGACCAAAGAAAATCAGTGATAGAGGACGTCGAAGCCTCAGGAAAGATGTTATAGCTAATCGACGGAGTACTGCACAAGACCTCAGTGTACAGATGAGTAAATATGCTGGAACCTCGGTATGTACACGTACCATTTACAGAGAACTTCATTCATGTGTTACCGTGGTCGTGTGGCTGCTCATAAGCCTTTCGTCTCTACTCAGAATGCTACTCGTCGTTTAGCATGGTGTAAAGAACATTTTTCGTGGACTGTAGATCAATGGAAACGAGTCCTGTGGACTGATGAATCCAGATATACTATCAATCAGTCTGATGGCCGTGTGTGGATATGGGAGCAGTCGGTGGAATGCTATTTACCACAGTGTACTGTTCCTACGGTTACGTTTGGAGCTGGCAGTGTACTCGTGTGGGGGGTGTTTTTCGTGGTATGGTCCCTGCCCGTTGGTGATCTTGGACAAACCTGTTAACCAGCACGTCTACCTTGATATTCTTAACAATTGCACCCTACCAACTCTGTGGCAATACTATGGAACCGAGCCTTGTTGGTAGCAGCAGGATAATGAACCAAGCCATAAAGCAAAGACTGTAACTGCGTGTAATTCCGTATCGTGTGTGGACTGGCCAGCACAGAGCCCTGATCTTAACACCATAGAGTACCTATGAGATGAATTAGAGCACCGCATAAGAAGTTTGGAACCAAGGCCTACTACTAAGCAACAGTTACTGCAGCATTATGTACTGAATGGAAGCGCATACCTATCGCTGTGTTCCAAAACCTTGTCAAAAGCATGTCTCGAAGGGTCAGTGCATGCATTAAGGCCAAAGGTGACCGACACCGTACTAATGTATGTCAATAAATGCTATGTTATGTTTCTCTTCTAGGTGTCCGGTGATTTTTGTCAATATAGTGTATTGAAGAGTTAATACGTGCCTAGTTTTTCTATTCTGATTTTTTTTTTGGTAACCTCAAGTTGACAGCATCACACCGCTTCCAGTGCATTGGATAAAATAATTACACGTAGGCTACAACGTACTGTGTCCTATGCACTGGATAAAAGGACGTAAAAGACTCGTTCTGCATTTTTATGTAGACAACAGTGTTAATCAATTCGAAATAGCAATGATCACATCTTATAACTAGAGTATCAAACTGATCATAGTGAACGCACACCTAGGTATTTCTGTTATTTTAAAATGCGCACTCAGCAATATTTTTAACATAAAATATAAGTGTACGCTTTCTAGAGGGATTATTACCACCATGAGCAACTCGATGGAACATAAGCAGTCTCCCGTCCCAAATTTAGGGCCACTAGTTGCAGGGAAGGGAGAGAGCCAGTGCCGTAAGAAAAACAATATCCATGCTTCACCGGATTTGAACCCGGACTCATCTCGGAAGAATAGTCAGCGCTTAGACCACTGCGCCACATATAGCGAAAAATGCAAATGCGTTGTTACTTTTCTAGCTCATGGTAGAATTATACACCTGCAAATTATACGGCATGTAGGCAGTAGAGATCACTGAAACAGTTTTCTGATGTTAAAATAATTTTTCCAATATGACATGTTGAACCTGAGGCCCCAGCGAACGAAAAACCATATACGCCACCTAGCAGGAAAATTTTGCATCGGAAAAGCGGTAAAAGGAAGGAAGTCTGCTAAGAGACGGAACAATCCCCTAAAGATCATGTCGGACTTTTAGGAGAGCAGATATACACTCCTAGCCTTCCAAAATGCAACACCAAAAAGGACATGAGATAGCAAAGGCAGATTTACTGAACACATAACAACAGATACAAAGATGAAATGATTGAACTTACAGGCCTGTGCGACTTGCGGAACACGCAGACATGAATAGTTCGTGTGGCCTCCATGGCTGGCAATAACGGCCGCTACACGCCGCGGCATCGAACGAAAGAGGCTTTGGATGTGGGCTTGGGGTATGTCGGTCCAGGCTGCTTCCACACGTTGCCACAGTTCATCAGGTGTAGCCACGGATGGTGCTTGCCGGGCCACTCGGTTGCCGATCAGCGATCAGACGTGTTCGATGGGGGACATATCGGGTGATCAGGCGGGCCACGGCAGCAGATACACCTGGTGAGCCGTGAAGAATTGTTTCACGATGCGTGTCACGTGCGGGCGCGCATTGTCCTGTTGAAACGTGGGCTCTTGCAGGTCCTGCAGGTAAGGGAGGATTACAGGCTCCAAAACGTTGGAGATGTAGCGGTGGCTGTTGGGTGTACCGGCGATGCGTACCAGAGGGGTGCGGGTGTCATATCCAATTGCGCCCCAAACCATAACGCCAGACTACGAACCGGTATGGCGATGCATAATGCAGGCGTCATACAGTCTCTCGCCGCGGTGCCGCCAAATGCGGATACGACCATCGTTGTGTTGCAGGCAGAAGCGGGATTCGTCGGAGAAGACAGTGTCGTGCCATTCCGTAGTCCAGGCGCGGCGTTCAGCGGCCCACTGCCGCCGCACTCGCCGGTGGTGTAACGTCAATGGTAATCGGGGCAATGGGCGCCGTGGGACAAGTCCTCGCTCCTGCAGACGACGTCGAACGGTACGTGCTGACACAGATCACGTCGAACAGTACGTGCTGACACGACGACGTCGAACAGTACGTGCTGACACAGACGACGTCGAACGGTACGTGCTGACACAGACGACGTCGAACGCTACGTGCTGCCAGCCGTCAATGCCCGGCGCAAAACATGCTGGTCCTCTCATTCGGTGGTGTGCCGCAGCTGCGGCAATCACTCACGTCGGTCTGTCCGTCCCTCCTTCACCCACCGAATCCGTACTTGCCTCACTGTGGCTGGATGTCGTCCCACACGGGCGCCGATGTCTCAGTACGATAAACCGCTGTCGCGATAAGCCACTATTCGTCGTCTGTCGAACTTCGAAACGTTTTGGAATGCCTGCCGTATTTTGCGACGCGGCATCAGGAAGCTTTCCACGCACAGGTCCGGCAGCATAACACAATTCCACTACTTACATCCCGCCTTCTGTGCACCCTTCTTATAGTGCTTCTCGGTGGCGTGCCGGGCTTATATGATTTGCATATGCCCTGCAATGCTAATCGTTTGCATGTCCTCTCGCGGGCGACGCATGCTGCGAATTTCAGGCCAATCGGAACTTCCTTCTTGGTGTTGCATTTTGGATGGCCAGCAGTGTAGTTACAAATGTAAATATACCGTGATACCCTCTAAAGTTACAATATTGCACATAAAAATATCATAATATATTGATTACGGTTAAAATCATCCGATGTCAATTTTTGTAATCCGACAATTAAGAAGAGAGATACTAAAGAACTAACCACCTAAATGTGAGTGATTATGCCCTCTAAGGACAATAATTTAGGAGGAAACGTTCAGAAATTTGTGAAAACATCGTTCGTAATTATAGCGAAGAATATTTGAAATCTGGCTTTTCGAAACAGAGACGTTTTACCATATGTAAATATACATTTACGTTACCACACAAAAAAATACACGTACCAAATATAAAGGGAAACTGCGCCGTTCAAAGGCAAAAAGATATCTAGAACGTCTTGGACACCGTTTCACCTGTTGAACACTGTAAGAGGTTTTATATTAACGACTTTTTTTTTTTTTTTTTTTTGATTGAAGGTTTAACGACCACCGTGAGCAACTCAATGGGCTATAAGCAGTCGCCCGTCCCTAATTTAGGGTCACTGGTTCCAGGGAAGGGAGAGAGCCAGTGCCGTAAGACAAACACAACATCCATGCCTGACCGGAATCGAACCCGGACCCCTTACGGACGAATGATCAGGGGCCAGCGCCTTAGACCACTGCGCCACCGGGGCGGCTAACGACTTTTTGAAATATTGCTGATTGAGGGTGTAACGACCACCGTGAGCAACTCAATGGGTTATAAGCAGTCGCCCGTCCCAAATTTAAGGCCCCTGGTTCTAGGTGCGGGAGATAGCCAGTGCCGTAAAACAAACACAACATCCATACCTTACCGGGATTCGAACCCTGACCCATCTCGGACCAATGGTTACAAGCCAGCGCGTGGACCACTGCCTTCAAAATAAACCTTTATTAGTCTAAAAGCAAGGTACATGTGATACGTTTCAGTAACATGAGACTGTATTAAAAGAGACGAGTCCAAGAAGTCTCAACACAAAAGAAAGGAGGAAAGAAAACTGGTAACATTAGAACAAGATTAAAATATATACAGATAAAAAGTAACAGAGAAAAAAAAACACATCACAAAACCCAAACCCTAGAGTGAGAGAAGAAAACACATTCCAAAAACTAGTACATAGCAGCGCGAACGCAAAAACATGGTGTGACAAATCCTGAAAAAAAAACAGTAATAGGAAACACACAACAGAACTGTAAATAACAAAAAAACAAGGGCCAAGCAGAGCTGCAACCAACTGCTGTAACTGATTGATGACCCAAAAGTTCACAATCTAATTCAGATAACAAACAGTACAGGAAAAGCACTGAAGAATAAAAAAATTACCATTTTTTTGTTTGTACAACACAAGACAGAGGAGTACAGAAAAAGTGTGTACAAGCAAAACTGAAACAACACTATCAGAATAAATTTTCATGCACATTACAAAAGAGAATACGTTGTGGCCAACTACTTAGGTTTGCGTGACACAACCGAAGATTAACACTCAGAGCCGTCAAAGTACACAGAACAAATAACTCTATTAAATAAAGTCACTAGATAATACCAGTCCTGCACTAAGTCAAGAATCTAGGGTAGGGAATTCAAAACCTAATAAAAGTGACATGTGAGTTACAAAACAGCAGGACTGCAATCAACTGCTATTACGGAAGTATGACCCAACAATTCATTAACAAAACCATAGAAAACACTACATAAAAAACACCGAAGAAAAAGGGAAATTAAACACATGACAAATGAATGCAGAAAAAGTTTGCACAACTGAGGCTGAATATCACACTCAAAACAAAGTGTCACATACAAAAGAGGCGAGTTGATCAACGTTCTTGGTCGTCGTGACACAACAGAGGAAACAACACTCATAGCCGAAGAAGCACGCAGAAACAAATCACCCTAATTAAATATAAGCACATTCTCATCCTAGTTTTACACAAAGGCAGGCAGTTAGGATGGGAAATACAAAGACAAAGAGAAATAACATGTGAGATGCAATGGAAACAGTGCAGTGACAGGAAAAAACACAACAACAATACAACGCAACACACATCGACTGACACAGCAATACAGCGACATAAGAAACAAAACTGTACGACTGAAAACATGCAGCAGCGGCCAAAACATTAGTACAAGAAGAAAATAAAATCAAAGAACGGTGCACATAAAGAAGGGTGTTAACCAACCGCTATAACTGAAAAACGAAATACGAAGTGACGCATGTATGTCAGAAGGAACACTATACAGAAGAATACATGATATTAAGGGAAATAACCGCTGCATCAGACAAATAAATGTAGCCAAAAAGGCACACGAGGTTCACAAAAAAATCATACTCAATTCAAATTTCCACACTCAAAACAAGAAGTCGCGCGTTGACAAACTCCGAAAGCCGACGTAGCGATATAGAGAGAATCACGCGGAAACAATAGCACAAAGCACCATAACACATTGAAAACAATACAAAGTACGTCCAATCGTACACGGCAATAGAAGGCTGGGCCGAGAAAAAATACAATACTACAGGAAAAACTCAGACAGGAGAAATACGAAGCAAGACGTAGAACCCGAGCTTGAGTGCAAAGAAACACAAAAACGAAAACACAAAAAGCGCACTCAAAACATAAACAATGACAAAACTGCCTTGACTGACTACTTCACTACACGTGTAGTCGCATACAGTCAAGAAAAAGCACAAGAGGCACAGAAAAAAAATGAGCACAAGGAAAAGGAGCCCCGCAAGAGGCGCATCCCTAAAAAGGTAACCCTCATTGCACAGTCAACACCAAAGCTAAACAACCCTGAAATAGTGCGTTGACCAACTCCTTGGGTCAACGTAACCCAATAGGCAAGATACGCACGAGAAGCACATTGTATAGAAAATGAGAGATAAGGCTGAGTACTCAATGAAAAACACAACGAGGCCAGCACGTCCACACTAAGTAATTCACAGTGCATAAAAAAAAACAAAGAAAATAAACAAAGCAAAACAAGTGAACATTAAACACAGGACGTGAGAAAAAAAGGCTCCCCAAACTGAGGTGCCAACTGAAACACGAAAGTAGAACATACACAAACAAGTAAAAAACAAGATTACCACATTAGCAGCCTAGGTAAAATATAATCACAGTAATAAAAACTCACACAGGAGCAGAGCGTGTAGGACAACCGCCATATGAACAACTAAACAGAAAACGTGCAAAAAGCAAGAGCAATTACAAAAACACGGGAATACCACATACAGGAGACACAGTACAAAAATGAAAATCAGGAACAACAACAACCAAACAAGCACAAAAGAAACCCAACACGCTAAAAAACCTTGCAAAACTAGACAACACAGACTAGCCCAACGGGAAACAACAACACCCAACAAGCATCACACTATTACAAACAATAACACTGATCAGAAACAATTGGTGGCCAACCAGTACAACAAAACACCACAACAAGAAATGCGTCGACCAACAACTGTGGCCAACCAGTACAACAAAACACCACAACAAGAAATGCGTCGACCAACAACTGTGGCCAACCAGTACAACAAAACACCACAACAAGAAATGCGTCGACCAACAACTGTGGCCGACGAAAACATAGAAAGCAAGCACACAATAATACATAGACAAATAACTCAACTAAAATACCGACACAAAAAACAATAACCGATCGCACAGCCCCACCAAGAACCAGAAAAAAATACACACAGAACACAGCAACACAAATACCCACGAACTCAGAACAGAAAAACGTCAAAGCAACTAGCTGTAAAACATCCAATCACAGCGCAAAACGACAAGAAAATTCAGACAAAGAGGCCGAGGCCGCTAGTAAAAGGAAAAGTAAAGAAAAGCACTATCCAAGAAAGAATGTACCGACCAGTAGATTGAGCTAACAAAGAACAGGGGAAGAAACAACAAAAAGACCGGAATCTCAAGAAAGCAAAATAGTACAACATTACCAAAAAGCCATCATAAAAACAAAAAACGAGGAAAACGAGGTAAAAAATCAAAAGGCAAAAAAACCGGATCACAGGAAATAAATTAACACATGGAAAACAAACCTGCAGCTCAATCAAAAACAGAACAAGACAACAAACCAGAAAGCCGCCGAAAAGCAAAAAATAAACAAGGTGAAAAAAACAGTACACCAAAACAAAACAAGAAGAAAACTGATCAAACGAATTATATCAAACCATGTTCAACCTGAAAGCATGGAAGATGGGGGACCAGATAGAAAGCAGGAACAGCCTTCCGGGCCAGAGCTACCTCGTACTCAAGTTGGAGGACGGACTTAGTCGAGGAACGAAACCCACGGCACAGAAAAACTCTCGCAGGATGATATCGGCGAAGAGAAAGCCGATCAACACTGGTATGACAGTATAAATAAACAGTCTGTTTGGCCTGCAAAATTAAAAACGCGCAAACTGGATTGTGAAAAACAGCGGAAGGATGATGACGGCGAAGAAAATAGTAATGTAAAACAGAGTGAAAGGAAGGACAGACCTTGGAGAGAAGAGCAAACATCAACGAAAAAAGAGGCTGTAAAACTAAGCAGGAGTCATAAGCGTGATGAACATCACCGAGCGTTGAACAGAAAAAACACAAGGGAGAAGACAGGCGACCAAAACGATGAAGAGTCCGTGGTGTGAGCAAGCGACAATGAAGATGGAGCCAATGAATATCAGTGGCTTTTGGGGAAGCCAGGGAAGTGTGAAAATCGATCCAAGTCTGAGAGGTTTCATCATGAGGCACAAAAGGGATAGCGAGAGGTGCTCTAAAATAAGTAAGAAAGTGGCGGTACAAGAGTTTTCCAGTAACTTGATGCACCAGAAAGGGAACATCATTCAAATAAACCAGAAAAGGAAGGCAAGGGGACGCCGAAGAAGAAACAATTAGCCCAAAAGGATTCACGAGGGACGGATAAAGGCGTTGAAGCCGAAAATGAAGCAACCGGAGTTGAGCGCAATGTAAGGGAGTGTCAGCAAGAGAGGGGTTGATTTGGGAAAGAGACTTCCAGCGGAGGGAAGCATCTACATGTTGGGATATCTGCACCACGCCACATGGCGAACCAGGTGGAGAAGCAGAGGTACGGTGAAGAGGAAGAACGGAGTGCAGAAGAGTAAAAGAGAGGTACCGCTAGCAGATCATTAGTTGAGCTAGATGGGAGACGGACGGGACATAAGGAATGCCAGAGGGAAAGGACGGTGCGATAAGTATCGGGAAAGTGATCTGGAATGAGGGGAAACAGATCCATACGAATGAAAGTAGCGAGAGTGAGAAACGGACTGCGAGGGAAAAGTAAAGTATCAACAATAGTAATAGATGAAATCAGAGGATGAGAAAAAGAACGGAGAAAGGTCTGAAGATGAATAGCATTAGATTTTTGAAAAAGATCTGGGAGGGGAAGACCTCCAAAGGACAGAGGAAGGAACGAGAGTAGAACGATGTACCCAGTGAACTTTATTCCAGATGAAATCAGTAATCAAGCGTTCAGCGGATTGGAGAAAAGTGAGCGATGGAAAATAAGCGAACCACGGATGTGTCAGAATGGGAAGACGAAACGAAGAAACCAGATGGGCTCTACTAATAAAGGACAAAAAAGGTTTGAACCGGCTAAAAGGAGCAAGACGGCGATTGAGCTGCTGAACCAAATGAATCCACGTGGCATCAGCAACCGCCACGGGATTTCCAACGTACACACAAAGAAGTTTAATAACCCATGATGACCAACGGGCGTCCCAAGGGTGATCACCGTGTGCCACCCACGATCCGGCCCACAGACCGACAGATTTAGACAGATTACGTTCGGAACCGGAAATTGAAGCATATTCACGATAAGCAGAAAGGACAACACTGAAAGAACGTTCAGAGCGAAGAAAGAAAGTGAGGTCATCAGCATATGCAGACAACACCGTGCAGTGGTGACGAGTAGGAGCAATACTGCGTGGAATCACAGAAAACAAACGAGAACGCAGACAAATTAAGAGAGGTTCAAATGCAAGCGTGAAAAGTTGACCCGACAGGGGACAACCCTGCCGGATCGCGTTGGCAAAGGGCATGGTAGCTGTCATGAATGCGGACATGCAACTACGGAAAGAAGAGTGACAGTAAAGATTAAATTTCCTTTGCATATTAGAATATATTTTTACACTCCAGTGTACCTAGCAACGTCACCTATGCGCGTACTCAGTTTTTTTTTGTTTTTTTTTTAGGTTTAACGACCACCATGAGCAACTCAATGGGTTATAAGCAGTCGCCCGTCCCTAATTTAGGGTCACTGGTTTCAGGGAAGGGAGAGAGCCAGTGCCGTAAGACAAACGCAACATCCATGCCTGACCGGGATCCGAACCCGGATCCCGTTCGGACGAATGATCAGAGGCCATCGCTTAGACCACTGCGCCACCGGGGCGGCGCGTACTCGGTTGCAACCGCCATTGCGTATATAAAGCGATAGACATCCTTGCCAGCTGTCAGAGCTGTTTTCGGCATGAGAATGACAAGCAATAACGATTTAAGCGATTTTCAAAGTGGTGTCATAGATGGCGCTCGTGAGATAGGCCATAGTATTTCGGAAGTGTAAACGAAGTTCGGATTTTCACGAACGACCATTGCAAGGGTGTACCGTGACTACAAGAATTCCATCAAAACCTCCAACCTACGATACCAGTGTGGTCGTAAAAAGATATTGGGTGAACGTGCCCATCGTCGTCTGTCAAGAATCGTTTCACCTTCTCGCAGGTATCATCGGAATTCGATGCCGGAGACTCAACAAGCATCAGACTCCTGACTGTGCAACGTACCCTGCACGATATGGGGCTTTGGGAGCCGACGCCCAACTCGAGTCCCCTTGATGGGTGCACGACACAGAGCTATGCGCCTCGCTTGGGCACGGCAACACCGCCACTGGACACTTGATGACTGGAAACAAGTAGCCTGGTCTGACGAGTCGCGTTTCCAACTGTATCGGGCAGATGGAAGAATTCGTGTGTGGCGCAAACCCTATGAAGCCATGGCTCCCGCCTGTCAACAGGGAACTGTACCGGCTGGTGGGGGATCCGTATTGGTATGCGGTGTGTTTAGCCTAACTTCACTGGGACCCCTGGTACGTCTAGAAACGTCTGTGACCCGTCAACGCCGCTATGTGCGTATCCTTTTTGACGAGGTACACCCGTTCATGTCCTGCATTCATGCTGATGGGTTGGGCCTGTTCCAAAAGGACAATGCACCTCCACACAAGTGTCGTGATGCCACATTATGGTTAGAGGAGTATTCATCTGAGTTTTGGGTGTTGCCATCCCAGCCAAGTCCCCTGATCTGAACGTGATAAAACAAATTTGGGTTGCCATGCAACGCGCTATCGAACACAGGAATTCGAGACCTCGGAATACACCCGATTTGTGGAACGCTCTGCAGGAAGTGTGGTGTGCATTGTTTACAGCATATTTGCAGAAGCTTGTGGAGTCCATGCCCCATCGTATTCTGCAGTCCTGCGCTCCCGTAGGGGACCTGCCAAGTATTAGTCTGGTGTACCAGTTTTTCTGGCACTTCAGTGTATATCATCAGCAATACATGTAAAAATGTAAGTTTAAAAATAATTTTTGTACATATAAGGTAATACCTGTTTTGTTCAAAGCACAAAATGTTGGGAAGCAACTGTTTTACCTGGTTACTTTTGAAATATTACCGTTTTTACTAATTTTTTTCACTTGGGATTTACACGATGTCCTTTACGGTCTTAGAAGGGCAGATTATTTCCAGTTTATTCTCGAGGCCCTTCAATTTCCTATAATGAAGTGCTAAAATAAATAATATAAAAAATTACTTTTTCTATACAAGAACAACATTTCAAACTAACTAATCACGAGGGCTTTTAATATTTCTTACTAAAGCAGTCAATAAAGCCTCTCGTTCGCGCATCTTACGTGTGACTTATACACATTGCTATCTTTTTCCACATCAGAATTTTGCTACATATGATAAAACTGATTTTTGCTGTCATGCACTTCCTGAAAAAATTATTCTGCCAACCACCTTTTTTGAGGAACTTTTTAAAGCAAGTTTAGGGGCATTATTTGGCCAGGTTTTTTTTTGTTTGCTTGCCGTTCGTTGCATTTGTCACTAAGTTGGGATTCGTAAAAGTTATGACTCTTTTAATTGTTCCGCTTTATATTTCAAATTTTATCATTTTACAATATCTACCTTTTCTGTTTCAGTTGCAGGGAACAATCTGTATCCCAGAAATTAAAATATTTCTTTTTCATGATTTAATTTTTTTAGTTTCTTTGATTTGAGGAACCCACTGAGAATCAAAGGCTATAGATAGTCGTCCATTCCTAATTTAGGGACATTGTTTACAGGGAGAGGACAGAAACAACGCATTTGAACAAGCACGTGACACACCCAGTTCGGGCGAATAGACGGAGTCCAGCGCTTCTGACCACTCAGCGTCCCGGGTGCCGTGATTGCTTTTGTATCATGGTTAGGAAACAACTGAGTGTTTCAAGTTTTTTCCACCTTTTGTTTCTGATTTTGAACAAGCTGAGCCATTTTTCTCTACAAATCTTTCGAACAGCGCTGAGCAAGCTGAGCCATTTTTATCTACAAATCTTTCAAAGGAATGTTTTTCATTCTTTATAACAGATATGTACGTTAAACGCAAAAGCTGCTTAGATTTCGAAACCTTCGGTTCTATGCTGTCCAGTTTTAAAATAATAAAACGTTTTTGGAAGCTGAGCTTAAATGATGCATTTTATTAGCATGAATTCTACAAGTGGAATAAGAATAAAAGACAGGGGGGAAATACCAGCAATAACAATTGTTTCGGTTGCAACGATTACTCAGGCTGAATGTGTGTCCGTGTGTACGCGTGCGTGCGTGTGTGATGGATTTGGAGAGTTGATTCATGAACGTGTCGATGCTCCAAGAGGCCGGCCCTTTGTCAGATAAATGAATGGCGCTGCGATGTTAGATTTATCGCAGCCTACATCTGACTGTGTTCAAAGATGAGTGAACAATGGCCATGGGTGGATTTATTATCATTTGATTAAGGCTTGCTATGGACACTGACTACACAAATCGTCTGTCTTTTTGATGTTTCAAGCAATCATTACAACGAACCCATTAAACTTTTACGAATACAAATGTCAACTACACTTGATGGGTTTTATGCACTCTCACGGCGCGACATGTAAAAATGATGAGTAAAAAGGATGTAATGTATTATTCTCGACGGCCTCCCTACATTTAAGAGTATCGATGCCATCATGTTGAAATATTATCTTTCTTGATGGCGTGCTGTTGTAAATAACGAACTATCACAGTGCGCTTTGTCATACCTGCAATGTGAAATCGGGAATGAGACTTGTACAATAATTCTGAAGTACTAATCCAAACAATAAAATATAACAGCAAGAAATTCATTTAGACAAGCACTTAAATCAAATTAATGTCTTTTTACAATGGGGAAGCAAATGATAAAGTAATGAAATAATTAAAAATAAGATTCATAAAACTATACAACAGTGCAAATGAAATAACCTTCTGTTAAATAAGCAAAGGACTTTCAATATTTCAAACCAACAAGAAAATGTTTAAATAGAAATATAAAAAAACATGTGTTTATTATGCAGGAATTATCATCTGTAGGTTATTGGAGAATTCGTTTGTAGTTTGCTAAAATACCAGTATTAGATAAGATTTGGGTGATTTTCCAGCAATAAAAATACAGAAAAGTTTGCATCTGTAAGAGGACAATTAACATCAACTGTAAGTTTCAGTGTTATGAATGTTAAATGAAAGAAGAACGCGGAAAGCAGGATTTCACTAGTCTGAAATTGGTGATTGACGGAGCATATAGAAAATATTTCCAATTATTCCATACTGCAAAAAGTACTAAGAAATAGGCATTGGCTAAATAAATCAGCGAAATGTTTAGAACAACTTCCAGGAAGCTGTGTGAAATATATCACGTGTGTCAGATATGTTATTACCTATGTCCTTTAGAATTGCTTCTGCCTCCCAAAGCGAATGTTTCGCTCATTCTGTTTATTTGGGTTAAAATGCATTTTCTAGATAGTGTTTAAGATTTGTGCTCCAATATCTAAGTTAGTTTAACATTGATTCTGTCCCTGCAAATATATATTACTATTTGGGAGAATGTTTCTCAGGACACTTGTTATGAAGCACTGAGAAAGACAAAACATTTGGTATCAAAAATGAAATAAAAAAATACGACTCGTCAGGAACCGTTGTGATTTAAAATCTATTGTGAAATCACTTCGATTTCTCTACCTTGGTTAAAAAACTTCAACGTTTTAGCAAACGCATATATGCTTGCAATAAGACAAAATATATTATTAAATGCACCGTACCATTGTTTCTGAAAACCGTAAATGTTGAATTTTGGAACAAATTAATTGAGCAAGTATAGGATGCAGAAATGAAATATGTTAGCCTGGGTAAAGCTACCAAAAATAAGATGATAGCTAATTAGTGTAAAGAGATTTCTTACGGAAATCAAATATTTAGAAAAGTTCTCGGTTCTTGCATTTTCTGTGGATTTACACCAGTGGATGTCTAGCACTTAAAAACGACGACAGTGTTATACAGTACAGAAGTAAGATGTGATGTTATAAAACAAAATTAATTGGTTTTAAAACTTTAAAATGTTATTCATTGGACTAAACAACATAGGTACATCCTTGTGGTCTTACATAAGAATGTCAATACCAAAAAAAGGTGACTTTTAGGAATATTTTAAACTTTCATCTCGTGATTAAAGTCTAGGATACCGATAATCTTCATTTCTGCCGAATTCATTACCATATGTTAGCGCTCTGAAACTGCTTCAAATGTGAAACGCAAGACCTACAACTTTCACTCATTCTACAGTGTTAATGATAAATGTTTTGTAATTTTAAATATTTCCTTTTTGCGTGAGTATGGAAAATTAAAGGCATAAAGCAGTCACTCACTCCTTCACTGATATTCGTTAACTCTCAGTTTTAATCTTCCTTAACATCACTCTCTCATTCTGATTTCGTGACAAAACACATGGCTTGAACCAGATAGTAGGGAAACCACGGGGAATTGTATTATACTTCCTACAAGGAAATGGGTCTATGGTAAACATAGCAGTGGAACTTTTTGCTAATATTTGGTTGACTGTTAATGGGCAAAATTCAGTTTTACGGACTCATTCACCGACACAGAATAAGATCCAAACTTTTTGTAACAAAAGAAATACGCAACAAACTACTGAAAGATTTCTCTCTGTCTCTCCTCTGTTGCATAATTAACGAAGTCTCGGCAGCAGTCTTTTTGTCAGCGTGCGAAATTCCTAGACTTGGTCGGGTGCGCTCCACAGCTATCGCCGAAAATCTAATAACGCAATTCCTGGTTTATTTATTATTCAGAGTGCGATGTCCTATCCTTTATTTGTGGCACAGACTGCTCATTAAACTAATCTGTACCGTAATGACTTATTTGTTTGGAAACAGGACGACCAGCTAAATAATTCATGCAATTAAGTTCCCCATACATTATGGACAAAGGCTGACGTTATTCGTAATGTGCGTGATTGCCAATGCTTAATGCAATACCAGCCATTGTAGCATTTGAGTTGCTAGGCCCTGCTGAGGTACTAAGTGGTAGAATAAACACTTTTTTCCCTTCCTCTTTCACTGTCGCTCCGCAACTAACAGTTGCGCTGATGGGGATTAATTGCATTGGCATATTGAGCGGAAAAGGTTTTGTGTCAGGAATGGAAAATGCATTTGCATCTTGTTTTGAGTCAATTAGAATATCGACAACTCTAATCTTGTAACAGTGAGCTGGTGTTTCCTTGGATTTACTCCCTACATACAGAAGCTGTGTTTGTTCTGCAAGCCAGCAGATCTTCAAAGGATTTCAAAAATTACTTGAATGAAAGACATGTTTGGCAATTCATTTATAGTCTTCAGCTCATAAGGAAATAGAAAACCGGGGTACAAGAAGAATGCCATCAAGAGCCCTCAAAGAGGTGGTCAGGTGGTCTACGGCATTGGATTATAACTTATTTTGTTTCTTGGTGCGGGTCCGAATCGCCGGATAAGATATGGAGGTTGTGATTGTCTTTCTGGCAGAGGGGCTGTCCCTTTGCTGGAGACTGATACATAGATTCAGTACAATACTAACTTATTATGGCTCTAGTTATTCGTAACGGTTGTTCAACACGAAAACAAAAGAAAAACATGACGCTAATTATTTTGCGCTGTTTTCTCGTTTGAATAAAAAGAGCAATATGTTTTTAAATGCTCCGGTCATGAGCAAAAGCCGGGAAAAATAAATCAAAATTTCTGCGAAATTTTACTTGCGATAAATATATTGAGATTCAATACTGGAGTCGCTATTCCTGGTTGGGGTATCGTTCACTTAATCGACAGATCACTTAACCGGAAATCATTTGGCCGAAAAACACTAGACCGAAAGGTTATACATCATCGAAGGGTCGCTTGACTGAAACGTTCATTTTACAGAAAGGTCACTCTATTGCAAAGTACATTTCACCCAAGGGTCTCTTCAACTACATCGAAATATCGTTTTACCGAAGACTTAATGTATCGAAAACTTCGGATTTTGTTATACGATTTGTTGACGTAATAGGACGAGTTCGGAAAACAGGCCACCAAAACATTAGGAGATGGTATAAAAATTGAGCTTTTGAGTTCTCTGTAACCAATTTCCCGTACGTCGAGCTTTTGACCTCGAACATTAATTATAAAGCCTTAGGCTTGGGCTTTTTCAGCAATATGTAATCCTCTCTGCTCACATTAATAAGGTTAACATAACAAGTTAATTACGTAGCGCTTTAACTAACTTCCAAAACAGTAATTATAAGGCCTTAGGCCTGGGACTATTTGAAAAATTTTAATCCGCCGTACTCGTATTCATAGGGTTTACGTAACAAGTAGTGTTAATAATTTTGCTCTTACTAAAAATTTCCAAAAAAGGCACAGTCCTAGGTCCTTATAAATAATAATTGGCCATTTAGTTGGAGTGAAACATTATGTAAAACTCATGAATATGAACACATCGGTTTACAAATTGTTAAGACGACCCAGTTCTAGTGCTTTAAATTTAAGTTTAAGGGTCCACAGACCTACCTTCCGGGAAGTTGATAAAGATAAATCAAAAGTGCAATTTTTATACCAAGCCCCTAAAGTTTTGGTGGTCAGACGTCAGCGTTTAGAACACTGCGCCACATGGGCGGCCAGAAATTTTTAAAATCACATAATTATAAGCAGAGATAAGATAGAACTTCACATCTTTTAGCAAAAAACCTGTCTGTTATTAAGGATATCATATCACACACACAATAAGGGTATCCTACTAAAAAAAGATTGCTTAGATCGGATTTTTACTACCGGAAACACTCTTAAGAATAGAAATGCCCAAAAACATTCCAAGCGGCAGAAATGTTCATTATGAAATATGAACTGTATGCGCAAAATATTCTTCATAGGGATGGAAACCGAATTTTTCAATACGAGGTTTAGAAGCAGGGGCAGTAGGAACACAGTTTTATCATACACGCCACCTGCGACAAAATTTTCAATTATTTAGAGTGTACAATATTACTAACCCACACCATGAGCAAATGTCACACAATAAGAGAAGTATTTTTTCAATCATATTTTTAGAAGCGTAGACACAGTTTAAAAAGAGAAATGCAAGTTTACGTCCATTTGCGTCAGAACTGAATTTCATGAGCAATTCAAAAATACATACAAAATGTTCTGCGTAATGAATGGTATTTTATGCGAAAAAGAGTTATTCAGATTGCACTTATAGTTGCACGAAATATCGAGAAAATTGGAATATAGGTTTATGCAGTCTAGCGAGAAAATTTAGCATTATTTTCGACAGGAAATACGAATGAAATGGTTTCCGTAGCGAGGCATATTTAACCAAATGTTTTTATACAATCAAATTATTTTTAGACATGCAAATCAAATGTAAATTCTTCACTTGCGCTCTCTCTCGCGAGAAATTTTGTGCGTCACAAAAAAAAAAAAAAAAAAAAAAAACGAAATTTATGTTCAAAGTAGTTGTAACTATAAACACTGTCATAAAATTTATTTTTGAAATCGGATTTTAGAAGATGAGATATCGGGAAAGATATGATACACATTAATGCCCCGTAGCAGAAAATTGTGTATTATTTGGAAGAGGAAATATATGCAAAACATTTTTTTCTTTTTTAGCGGTATTTGGTGGATTTTTAATTGGGATTTCAGAAGCATAAATCCGGTTGCAAATATGTAACAAACAGAATAGCGCGTTAGGAAAATCAACGACTTGTATGCAATTTATTTTTCTCTAAGAACGATATCCGTCAGAAAAGGAATATTTTAAAAACTTGACTTTTAGAGACAGAGGTATCGGGAAAAATACGATATGCATTTACGCCGCCTTGTGAGAAATTGCATTATGTGAAGAAGAAACTGTAAGCAAAATGATTTTCGTGGTAAAAAGTAGCGAGTGATAAAATAAGTGCACCAATCGGATTTTTAGAAACAATGATGTGGAACAAAATATGTCTTGCATTCGACCTTGTCTGCATTTACGACCCCAAGCAGAGAAGTTGTACATTGGGAAAAGACCAAAAGGTAAGAATCATCATTTTCGCAGTTCATCTTTCCTGATGCAAGAAAGAATTTTCCAAATTGGGCTGATGACTAATAGTTGCAGAGATATGATATCCAGAAAAAGATGGGCATAGTAACAACATAAGCACGCACTATTTTTTTTAACAGATGTGCTAAAAATAAGTTACAAAGAAACTGACAAGTTCAGGATAGAACACGAAGGTCTCATGTATTATATTCAATTGTTTATACTGAGCATATAATTTTTTCGCATACCTTTCTTTTTATGTTTCGGGGTCTAACGATCAGCATGAATACTTCTATCGATTATAAGCAGCCACCTGTCCCTGATATACGGCCACTCGTTCTTTTCACTTGGAGAGATCCAATGCTTTTAAAGCAGACACGCTACTCATGCCTCATCCGGGACTCGAACACGGGCCCATGAGAACAAAAAGAAAGGGAACAACGCTTAGGCTACTCCGTCATGTCTGTAAAGCATCTATCAAATCGAACATTCAAAATATTAAACAATTTTTCAACATCTTTATCGCGAAAACCCCAAAGCCCGACTGTTCCTCTGGAATCTGGGTTCATCCCTGAAATATCCTTAGAAGACCTATTTTAATTTTTAATGGTGTATATATACATCGAATTCGATTTGTGAAATCAAAAGACTTGATTTTAATTGCTATTTCGAGTACACTTGGTGTAAAAATAATTACGAAATACTCGCTTTTCTTCTGTTCATCCTTCGTTTTTAATAAACACCCGTAAGTTCACCAAATGCAATAATAATTGAAAAATAAAACACTGAAAATTTACATAAGAATTAAAAATATTTGAATTTTCTTAAAATATAAGTTTCGGAAATTGTAAAATAAAAATTATTATTCGGACTTGCTGAATTGGTTTTCCGTTTAAGTCACTGCAATTTCAACTTTAACTTCAATCTTAAAGCGTTATTTTTTTCGCTGACCCCAAAGTTACTTATACAGATTACAGATTACTTCTCAGCCGGTTGTAGCTGAAAATCTTAACTACACAAAGCATTCAATTTCAATAACACTACCAGAGTTCAAGAATAACAAAAAAAGTGGTTACAACTATACAAACGACTTTTTTATTCGTCAATCAAGCACTCCCAGATTACGTAATCATCAATAAGATATTCATAACTTGCATATATAATAAATTCGTGCTAACACTTCCAATGACAAACAAAATTATCCATATTCGCACGATTCTAAAAAGCCATTAAAAGTTTAAAACCACTTAAACAACTTTATTTACAGTTAAAGATGACAAGATCTTTCGTAGCCGCGTCGGCCACATCCTCAGTTCTACACAGTCAAGAGAGTAAGAGTTCTACAATTATATATACCAAGTGCTCAGAGGGCAAAGTGGTTGCCAGTTTTCAAAGTAGCGTGTACTCACCGAGATCTGCATAATTTCCCCGGTGTCCGGTTACGGTGGTGCTGGTAAGCTCCGGAAAACACTTTTCCAGGCATTGTGAAGGCATCAAAGTGTTTCTTCATTACAGCTTCTCGCTTCATAGTAGGTGATTCACAATGACTCCAAAAATAATAAAGTCCGAATGGATATTAAAGGTGCCACAATAGTTGAACAGTCCCAGTCCGGAAAGTGCTGACCCAATCTGAGAATTCTTATTAATGAGGTAGAAATATTAGGGTTCCTAGCTGAATATTCATGTTCTTGTACGCGTGAGAGTAAATTCCTAGCTGTAGATCCCACGTACATCAGTTCTTTCGCTCCCGGCACAGTAGGATGCAGAGGAATGGTCGACTTCCACTCGCAACTCGAAAACCTAAGTCCGGACACCGAAATTAAGCCAACCTTTGTTGGCTCCATCGACTTCCACCCGCAACTCGAAAACCTAAGTCCGGACACCGAAATTAAGGACAAGACCTCTACAAAATCCCTTAAGTAGGTTTACGTGTTTCGGGTAATAGTCGATGGAGCCAACAAACTTGTAGGGTGTCCTATCGTGGCTCAAAGTGGTTGCAAGCCTCCTAAGTTGTTTTTTTTTAAGTAAGGAAAGGACAACATGTTCAGGATAACCATGTTGAGAAGAAATGTGAAAGATCCTACTCAGTTCCTGTTTACGTAACATGACAGAAGAAGATGCGTGAAAGCCCTGTTTAATAAAAACCTGGGAGCAGCAAGCTTGTAGCTCAAGGGGTGGGACGAATCAAAAGGAATAATACATGGATCCCATGAAGGCTTGCGGTATACTGAGAACTGAAGATTACCCATCTCGTGGTTTAGACTGAGAAGAAAATCCAAAAATTGAAGTGAACCTAATTCCTCCACCTCCAGAGTAAATTTAACAGGCGGGTATTGAGAGGAAAACAGTTGCGTAAGTTGCTGCAGTTCGTCAAGACCATACTGCCAAGAAATCAAAATGTCATCCACATAACGCAAGAATACAAGTGGGGTAAAGGGTGCCATTGCAAGTACCGTGTTCTCAAGAAACTGCATGAAAATCTCAGCCAGAACCGGTGAGAGCGGTGACCCCATTGCTCCCCCACCCCCCTGCCCATAAATAGTGCCGTCGAAACGAAAAAAAATGAGCGTGTAGAGACAAGCTTAAGCGCTGATAAAACAGCTTCAACTACAAGAGGAGAAAGGAACGATTTAGTAAGTAATTTATCTTCAATAATTTGATGAACCTGTTCAATAGGTACACTTGGAAACAGAGCCACTACATCCAAATCCGCCATGAGAAAGGAACTACTACTAGTAACGAAGGGTCTAATGCGTTATAATGCTTCAGCAGAGCTCTTGATAGAATAAGGGGAACCAGAAGTAAGTGGTAATAAAAGAGAAGCAAAAGCTGATTCCAAAGGGCGAACAGGGGAGGCGCATCCGGACACCAAAACCTCAATGGGTGCTCAGGTTTATGTAGCTTTATTTTGCCGAAAGCCTCTGGAACTCTGGCACCGGGTGGTGGGTTCAGTCCTGATGAAATAGATTTTGGAAAAGTCCCTGTTTACGGAACCTTGCGAGGTGTTTAATAGTGCAATGAGTAGAATCATTTCTTACTATAGTGTGTGGGATTTCGTTGATGGCAGCCCGCATTTTTTCACAATAATCAGTACGGTCCAGAAGCACAACTTGTTTTGATTTATCGGCTGAAATAATGCTGAAGCTGGGTTCTTTAGTGAGTTCCAGCAGCGATTTCTTTTCTGCCAGCAGATTATTTACCAACGAGGGGGAAGTGGATGTCGGGGGGTGGGGGGGGGGTGATAGGAGTTTTGCGACAGTCTCTCGTGCCGTATCCCAACTTTCTTCGGGAAGTGCTTGAATGGTATTTTCAACTTGTGGAAGTACATGAAGAGTTTTGAGCCACGATAGGATACCCTTTGTGCCACAATAGGACAGCCTACAAGTTTGTTGGCTCCATCGACTTCCACCCGCAACTCGAAAACCTACTTAGGGAATTTTGCAAATGTCTTGTCCTTAATTTCGGTGTTCGGACTTCTAATCTTTTTAATTTAGTTCATAGAGACCGTGACTCAATTCCTTTACAGTCACGTGCAGGCTATATACCATTCCTCTGCATCCTACTGTACCGGGAGCGAAAGAACTGATATACGTGGGATCTACAGCTAGGAATTTACTCTCACGCGTACAGAAACATGAATATTCAGCTAGGAACCCTAATATTTGCCGCCCCGATGGCGCAGTGGTCTAAGCGATGGCCTCTGATTATTCGTCCGAACGGGGTCCGGGTTCAAATCCCGGTGAGGCATGGATGTTGTGTTTGTCTTACGGCACTAGTTCTCTCCCTTCCCTGGAACCAGTGACCCTAAATTAGGGACGGGTGACTGCTTATAGCCCATTGAATTGCTCACGGTGGTCGTTAAACCTCCAATCAAAAAAAAAAAACCCTAATATTTCTACCTCATTAACAAGAACTCTCAGACTGGGTCAGCACTTCCCGGACTGGGACTGTTCAACTATTGTGGCACCTTTATTATGCCTTCGGACTTTATTATTTTTGGAGTAATTGTGGATCACCTACTATGAAGCGAGAAGCTGTAATGAAGAAACACTTTGATGCCTTCACAATGCCTGGAAAAGCGTTGTCCGGAGCTTACCAGCACCACCATAACCGGACACCGGGGAAAATATGCAGATCTCGGTGAGTACACGCTACTTTGAAAACTGGCAACCACTTTGCCCTCTGAACACTTGGTATATATAATTGTAGAACTCTTACTCTCTTGACTATGTAGTCCTGAGGATGTGGCCGACGCGGCTACGAAAGATCTTGTCATCTTTAACTGAAAATAAAGTTGTTTAGTGGTTTTAAACTTTTAATGGCTTTTAAGAATCGCGCGAATGTGGATAATTTTGTTTGTCATTTTGGAAGATATTCATAACACAATAAATAGATTTCAGTCGACGATTTTTCACAATATGCGTGACACTTATCACTTTTTCAATAACAAACTGTTACTTAATATAACTATTTTTTATAATAATCTCTCGCTATCTGCTCTTATCAGCACTGCATAGGCAAGACTCGCTCTTCCAACATTCCACGTACGTGAGATAATAGTTGTTTTATGGAATAGGATTTATGTTGTGAACTACAAGTATTACCCTAATATGAAACCACTGTAAAACAAAATAACGATCACAGAGTAAGACTTCAACTTGCCGAAGTAATTCTTGTTCCACCGTAAGGCTTACTGAATTATAGAGGTATGCATAAGTCTTGCAACACCTGCCTCGACATGGTTGTGAACATCTTTGAATAGCAATAAAACATATAAACAAGAAAGATGACACTGAATATTTGCTTGTAATGAGCACGTCCTTTGAATTCCTTCTGACGCGAATTAAATTTAGCAAAGTTATTCAAAGTCAATGAAACCAGTTAAGAAAACGATGAACCGATTTCTACAATCTATGAAACACCCAGAAGTAGAAACAGCTACTTAGTTCCACCATCACCTAAAAACATGTTTCGAAAATTAACAAATGGCGCACAAAAGGTTTCTCATAGGACAAGGAAAGAGTCAGAGACGAAGAGATTTTCAAATCGAACATTTAAATGAAGAAATATAGAAGGTAACATCATATATGTCCACGCCTGCTAGCGAAAAATTTTGCATAACGGAAAAGCTGACAATAGGCGAAAATATTTCTTCATGGCAAACGTTATGCTAAAAAAAGAACTTTTCAAATAAGTCAACCAGAAGCAGAGATAGCGAAAGAAAAGGTTTCGACGTTTACGCATCTAGCAGGAAATCTTCGCATTATTTAAAGGGGATCATGATAAACATCTTTATCGCAGAGAATGCATCTACGCACCCTGGCGGAGAAACCATGTATTATTTTAAGAAGAAAGTATTCGCAAAAGGTTTCTGAATGTGAGCGGTATCGGTCCTGGAAAGAATTTTTTCAATCAAGTTTTCAGGAGCTCTGATTTTGCTGCAAATACAACAGAAACAGAAATTAAACCTTACGCCCCCTGGTGGCCAAACCATTCTTTACCAAATATTAGAAATTATATGCTAAAGTTTCGTATCAGGCACTGTATCCGGTGCTGATTTTTTTTTTTAAATCGGCGTTTTAGAAACACAGATATCGGGGAAAGGGCAATTTACCTTAACGCCCACTAGTGGAATGCCTATGAATTACTTGAAAAATTTTGAAATTATATGAAAAATATGTCGCACCGTAAACTCTATCGAATAAGGAAGGAAGTTTTCATATCGGACCATTAGAAGCAGAAATATCGACAAAAATAGGTTATACATCTACACCCCTGGCGGAGAAACGATACATTATATTAAGAAAATATTCCGAAAAGATTTATCAACGTGAGTGGTATCGGTCCACGAAAGAATTCTTTCAGTCGAGATTTTAGAAGCTCAGATTTTGCAGCAAGTACATCAGAAGCAGAAATTAGAACTTACGCCCCCGGTTGCCAAGCCATTCTTTACCAAAAATTAGAAATTACTTGCAAAAGATTCCCCATTAGAAGCTACTCGCAGCAGAAATAATTTTCAAATTGAAGTTTTAGAATCAGAGATATCGGAGAAAACGCAATTTACTTTTACGCCCCCTAGCGAAAAATCTGTGCATAACTTGTAAATACTTTTCCACATAGATCGCATCGAAAGGTAAAATATTTTTTTCAATCGGTTGTTTTGAAGCAAATATAAGGAACGGTTAATATATATCAAATACGTGGAGATAATGACATCGCCCATTTAAATATAAGGAACAAAATGTACTTTGAATTCAATATCATCTGCATTTACGACGTCTAGCGGTGAAATTGGGCATCGTAAAAATGAAATGAAGGATCATTATTCGCACATTTCAAGCTTCCCAATTTAAAAATAATTTTTCAAATCAGACTAATTGTTGCAGAGATATGGTGTCCACGACGGACGGACGGATAAACCGGTAACGTAAGCACGATCTTTTTTTACAAAAGAAATGCTAAAAACTTGTCCATACGATGCAAAAAATGTACGCTCTAGTGCTCAAGAATAAGGGCAGTCCCGTTAAATATTGACATGGCTTGTTTCAATTAGTGAATGTAAAAGTCAATTATACTTATGTGATCGGTTTGTTCGTCCGTCCATCCGTCCGTTGTCTGCCTGTGGACACCATATCTCTGCAACTAATAGTCCGATTTGATGTTGTTTTTTTTGCTTGGGGAAGCTTGAAATGTGCGAATGATGATCCTTTATTTTGTTTGTTTTTTCACGATTCACAATTATGCCGCTAGAGGGCGTAAATGCAGGTGATATCGAATTTAAAATACATTTTATTCCATATATTTGCTACTAAACGTTCGATTGTAAAAATTATTTTCTTTAACCTTTTGGTTCCATTTATGTCGAAGAGTATTTTAGGTACAGTCACTTTTTCAAGTCACACATACATTTTACGCTAGGGGTAGTAATAGTAAAATGCGTTTCCCCCGATATCTTTGCTTGTAAAACTTCGATTTGAAAAATTCTTTCTGAAGCGGATACAGCTCCTGATGGCAAATCTTTTGCATATAATTTCGAATTTTTGGTAAAAAAACGGTTTGGCCAGCAGAGGGCGTAAGTAAAAATTTCTGCCTCCGTTGCATCTTCAGCAAAATCTAAACTAAAATCTCGAATGGAAAAATTCGTTCGTGGACCGATAAAACTCACGTCGATAAACCTTTTCGCATTATTTTACTTTTAAAATAATGCATGGTTCTCCGCCAGGGGTGTAGATGTATGTATCTCTCATTTTTGTGGGTATAATATGCTTCTGGGGATGTAAGGTCAGGTGATGCGTAACATCACAGCCTCTCCTTGACAAATGTCAACCCCGCCTTCTCGTGGTGCATCCTGTTCCCACTAAAGGGGCTCTGACGACCGCAAATAGCGGTATAACTATACCATCGGGATCAGAGGAAATGCTATCCCACACTCACCAACCCGCTTGGCCAGCGTGGTGAGTTATGGCCAAACACCTCCAAAATGACTCTACAACTTAAATCTTGGCCCTCAGTCTCCGGCAGCTGGAATGTACCTGGCCAAGGCAGCGGCCAGTGCGACATGAAGGCAGAGGGTGCTAAGAATCCCCGGAGGACCGGACTAGGCTGCCATTTGATGCTGACCTTGGCTACCTACAACGGACGCTCCTCTATCTTCTGATTCAAGGCTTCTTGAATTGGAAGAGGAACTACAAAGGATCAAGTGGGACATCGTCGGGCTGAGTGAGGTAAGGAGAAAAGGAGAAGATCTCATTGAACTGAAAAGTGGACATCTCTTCTATTATCGTGGGACAGATACTGGCAGAACTAGTGGTGTTGGATTTATAATAAACAAGAAACTGAAGGATAAAGTGGTAGAAGTTGAAAAGTTCCTCTGACAGAGCTGCACGACTCGTTATCCAACTATCGAGAAGATACCAGGCTCAGATTATTCAAACTTATGCACCCACCACAAGTCATCCTGAAGAAGAAATTGAAGAATTTTATGAGGAAATTCGTCATCTAAATAATAAAGGTAAGCAGCACTTGAAGATAATTATGGGAGATTTCAATGCAAAAATAGGGCACCGGCAACAGAATGAAACTTCAGTAGGTAAATTCGGTCACGGCAACAGAAACCAGCGTGGAAATACTCTCGTTGAGTTTGCAGAGGCAGAAGGATTTTTCATCTTGAATTCCTTTTTCAAGAAAAAGCCACACAGGAAATGGACATGGAGACATCCAATTGGGACGACAAGTGAAATTGATTTTATTATGTGTAACAAAAAATTCGTCATCAAAGACTGCAGTGTGCTAAACAAGTTCAACACAGGTAGTGACCATAGATTGGTGAGATGTAAGATGCACCTCAACACTAAACTGGAACGTGGCAAGCTCATAAGACAAACAAAATGTATTGACATAACCAACCTTAAAAAACACCATAATACTTTCAAGTTGGAACTGAAGAACAGATTCTCTGCTTTAGAAGGCCTAACATCGGAAGAAGTGGATATTTCGGAAGTTAACAGAAAAGTAACCAAAGCTCTTATGGAAACAGCAACAAAATTAGCTGGGTCTAAGAACAAGTTGCATGTAAGCAAATTATCAGGAAAAACCAAAATGTTGATGCAAAAAGAAGAGAGATGAGGACAACTAAAGAAGATGTGACTTCCAAAGTGGAATATAGAGCTATGCAAGACAGCACGAAAAAGTATCACTGAAGACGTAAGGAAATTCAACTGTGAGCTAGTGAGGAAAGCAATTGAAAACAACCAAAGCCTAAAGATAGCAAAGGGACATCTCAGTAAGGGAAGAAAACAGATTATGGCTCTGAGAAAAGAAGATGGTTCTATAACAAGAAATAGAGGCGAAATTTTGACAAGAGTGAAAGATTTCTACTCCAAATTATATGAAAGGGATGATACATGTACTCAGACATCATGAAAGGTACCAGAGTTCTTCCAGTCCTCCCAGCAGAGGTTGCTCGTGCAATCAAGAACATGAAGCGGGGGAAAGCTCCAGGAGAAGATGGAATTACTATAGACATCATACAAGAAGCAAGTGGAGAAATTGAAACAGTACTCGCCCAAATTTTCACTCGATGCCTTAATGAAGGGAAGATTCCTGAGGATTGGAACAATGCTACAATGATCCTGCTACATAAAAAAGAGGTGACATTGAGGATCTCAGGAACTACAGACCTATCAGCCTCCTATCAGTGGTTTATAAAATCTTCACTAAAGTTCTTTCACACCGCTTGAAGGTAACACTGGACATGGCTCAACCGAGAGAACAAGCTGGATTCAGGAGTGGCTACAGCACAATAGATCATATCCACGTACTGAGAGAACTAATTGAAAGAGCGAGGGAATATGAACTTCCATTGTGCATGGCTTTTATCGATTATGAAAAAGCCTTTGATTCAGTGAAACCATCAGCAGTTACCACGGCTCTGAAATCCTGCGGTATTGAAGATGCATACATTAATATTATTAATAACATCTATGAAAATGCAAGTGCAAAGATTCGGCTGTTTGAAAATACAACACACATAAAAATTGGAAAGGAGTGAGACAAGGTGACACCATATCTCCGAAGCTCTTTAATGCCACATTGGAAAATGTCTTTCAATCACTGAACTGGGAAAACAAAGGGATAAAGATTAATGGAGATTATCTAACCCACCTTCGTTTTGCTGATGACGTAGTCATTTTGCAACTACCCCATCAGAGCTGCAGAGTATGATCCAGGAACTTGCTGACAAGAGTAAAGAAGTGGGATTAAAAATGAACTTTCAGAAGACAAAAGTGATGTTCAATGCTTTTACAAGAAATGAAGATTTATCGATTGATGGAGAAAAACTGGAGATAACAGATACGTATGTTTATCTTGGACAGCAGATATCAAGTGAGGGTCACATTGATGAAGAAATTAATCGGCGTACAAAACTTGCCTGGAGAGCTTTTGGAAGAAACAGCATAATTTTCAAGAGCAATATGCCATTATGTCTTAAAAGAAAAGTGTTTGATCAATGCATCCTTCCAGTGCTTACGTATGGTGCAGAGACGTGGACCTTAACTAAAAGAGACATACAAAGGCTGCAGACAACTCAAAGAAGCATGGAGAGGTGCATGCTTGGTATAACCAGGAGAGATAGGAAGAGGAACTCGTGGATCCGAAAAATGACGAGAGTGGAAGACATCATGATCAGAGTTAAATCCCTGAAATGGCAATGGGCTGGACATACTGCCAGAAGGACAGACCATAGATGGACAGCCGAAATTTTAGATTGGATTCCAAGGGACAGGAAAAGACCCAGAAAAAGACCACATGGGAGATGGGTGGATGAAATTCGTAAATATGCGGGAGTGACATGGAGGAGACTGGCACAAGACAGACCGTTGTGGAGGAAACTTGGGGAGACCTTCGTCCAGCAGTGGATTGATAATGGTTGACAATGATGATGATGATGATATGCTTCTGAGAGACCAATTTGAAAAATTCTTTCTTTGCTGGATAGAGTTTCCAGTGCGAAATGTTTTTCATTTGATTTCAACATTTTTAAGTAATTCATAGACTTTCCGCTAGGGGGCGTAAAGGTAAATTGCGTTTTCCCTGATATCTCTGCTTCTAAAAATCCAATTCGATAAATTGTTTTAGAGCCGGATGTACCTCTTGATAGAAAATGCTTTGCATATAATCCGAATTTTTGTAAAAAACGGTTTGACCACCAGGAGGCGTAAGTGTTAATTTCTGCTTCCGTGGCATTTGCAGCAAAATCCGAGCTTCTAAAATCACGACTGAAAAAATTCGTTCCTGGTCAGATACCACTCACTTCGATGAACGGTTTCGGAATATTTTCTTCTTAAAATAATGCATGGTTTCTCTGCCAGGGGGCATAGATATATGTCTTATTTTTGGGGATATCTCTGCTTCTAAGGGACCGATTTGAAAAATTTCTTCTTTGTTGGATAGATTTATTTACTAGTGCGAAAAGTTTTTCATATAATTCCAAAATTTTAAAGTAATTCATAGATTTTCCAGTGGGCGTAAAGGAAAATTGAGTTTTCTCCACTATCTGTGCTTCTAAATCTCCGATTCTAAAATAGTCTTTCTGCACTGGAAACCGCTACTGAAGGAAAATGCTTTGCACATAATTTCTACCCTGGCGTGCAAAAATTAGGGACGAGACGGTTTTTCGAATGTAACGTCGTGCGGAAGTGCTCCACATTGACTCAAATCATACCATAAGATCCCCAAGATGTAAGAATATGGGACAAGTGAGCAAAACCGTCCAAACAAGGAATCCAAAGGATACAAAGGCACTTTATTGAAAAGGTAGCTTCGAGCACAATTGGACAGAAGACAGAAACGTCCATGTGACTGGCGGCTGCCAAGAAAAATCCAGTCTTTAGTAGGCGATATGATCACCCCTGACTGCGTTGCAGGATTTACAACGTCTGTCCATGCTGAGGACGAGGTGGTCAAGGAGTTGTTGAGGTATCGCGGCCCATTCCTCATGTAGCGCCAATCGCAGCTGCGGAATCGTTGCTGGCGGCTGGTGACGTGCTTCCAAGCGTCTCCCGAGAAGGTCCCACACGTGTTCGATTGGATTTAGGTCCGGTGACCTTGCGGGCCAATCCATGCGTTGAAAATCTTCACTCTCCAATAACTCTGCGACAGCCACTGTACGATGAGGTGTGGCGTTGTCGTCCATGAACAGGAACTCAGGACCTATAGCACCTCTAAACAGACACACGTGAGGCAGGAGAACCTCGGTACAATAGCTGACACCAGTGACTGAACCTCCTTGGAAGATGTGGAAATCAGTACGGCTACCAAGCATGATACCGCCTCAAACGAGAACTCCACCACCTCCATACCGGTCCCTTTCGATGATGCTGGAGGTGTGATTGCGTGTTCCCTGCTCTCTCCAGATGTGCACACGTCCAGAATCGCTCGTCAGACTAAATCGGCTCTCGTCCGTAAAGAGAACACGACTCCATTGCCGATGTGTCCAGTTCTTGTGTTCCTGGCACCACAGAAACCGCCGTCTCCGATGAGCAGGTGTTAATGGCACACACCGTACTGGTCGTCGTGCAAATAGACCACTTTTGTGCAACCTCCTGGCCACGGTAAAACGCTATAGCGGACGTCCAGTTGTCTGTTGCATGTGCCTTGCGATTTCTCCCTCTGTCTGTCGTCTGTCCCTTCTCACCTGTAGGACAATATACCGGTCGTCCGCCGCCGTAGTTGCTCGTGGACGGCCACTGCGAAACTCTCGGACAGCTGCACCTGTCGTTTGCAATGCTCTCCAAACTCGTGAAACGATGCTGTGAGTGATCCCGAACTCCTCGGCCAAACTAGTCACACTTCGACCTTCTTCCAACTTCCCAATGACGCGACCTCGGGTAAAGTCATCCAGATGTCGTCTACTGGATTGCCTGTTGGCCATGTCACACGGTGGCAGCAACTCGACGTCGTTTAAACCGATGTACACCGTGCAATAGCTTTCACCGAATTGCTGAGCGTGCACCGCCCGTGTGCTTTATACCCTTCCGACACCCCCCCCCCCCCACGTCATGCTGCATATATGCGCATGCCCTACCGTACCGGACTCCAGTCTATCTCCTGAAGGGTCTTTCGGTCCGTTCTGCCTGCTCGTTCCGCTGTTATGCTAATTTTTCCTCTTCGTACTTAATTTTTGCACACCAGTGTAGTTTGTGGTAAAGAATGGTTTGCCCACAAGGAGGCGTAAGTGTTTATTCCTGTTTCTAATGTATTTGCAGCTAAGCTCCTGAAAACTCGATTGAAAAAATCATTCGTGGAGGGATTGCGCTCATCTAGGAAAACCTTTTCAGAATATTTTTTTGTTAAAATAATGCATTGTTTTTACGTCATGAGGCGTAGACTTGTATGTTATATTTGTCGCTATCTCTGCTTCTAAGAGTCCGATTTAAAAAAAAATATTTCTTTGTTGGAGAGCGTTCACGCTGCGAAACGTTTCTCATATAATTTCAATTTTTTTAACGCACAAGTATGCCACCAGAGGGCGTAAGTTCATGTGCCCGTTTACAGCACTATCTTCGGGACTAAAACCCCGTTTGAAAAGTTCTCTCTTCGGTCGTATTCTGCTAACAATGCAAACACTGTCTGCGGATTTTCTTCCCAAAATAATGCACAATTTTGCCGCTAGGGTGCGTAAATGCTTCATGTGTTTTCTCAATATTTCTACTTCTACATACGCGATTTAAAAAAATATTTCAACACTGGATGCCATTTACCTTGTAGAACAATTCAGGCTAGCATGTGAGGAATTGTATAGTTCACAGTTCTGTAATAGGTGGCATTTTTGTATTTTGTACTTCAGTTTGCAGCTATATCGCCGCTTCTAAAAACACTATTGAGAAATTTCTTCTTCTCTGTATGCCATTCGCTACACTAGAGATGCGGAGCATTATCATATTTAAATAATTCGCTGCGTAAAGGTCGAAACCTTTTTTTTTCTCTATCTCTGCTCCCGGAAGATGTATTGTCAAAGTTATTTTTCCTTGGCGTAGCTTTTTCCATGAAAAATATTTTTCGCCTATTTTGAACTTTTTCGTTATCCAAAATTCTTCCGCTAGAAGGCATAGAGTTAATATAATGTTTCTTTCTCTCGTATATTTCTTCTTTTAACTGTTCTATTTGAAAATCTTTTTTGTGTCTGATACCTTCCTCGTGCTATGAGAAACGTTTTGTACTCCATTTGTTAATTTTCGTAACATACGTTTTAGCCGCTGGTGGAACTAAGCAGTTGTTTCTATTTCTGGGCACTTCATCGATTGTTGAAAGAGTTTGATTGTTTTCCTAACCGGTTCCATTGACTTTGAATAACTTTGATAAATTTAATTCGCGTCAGAAAGGATTCAAAAGAAGTGCTCATTACAACCAAGCATTCGGTGTTATCTTTCTTGTATAATATCAAATGTATCAGTAAATAACTGATACCTTACCCTTTTCCTTAAGAAACATTAAATAGATATATAACATACACCCTGCATTTTTGTTTCATAATTTTTAAAACGTTATAAAGTGCTTAAAAGTCAGATTTGAAATCTACATGAATTTTCCCTTCATTAGGTGCAGAATACAGGTTCGTACTTCTTTTTTCATATGTTTCATTGCCATTCAAAGATGTTGACAACCATGTCGAGACAGGTTTTGCATAACCTTGGCACACCTTTGTATCTTAGATGAAACCCGGATAGCTTCTTTTTTTTTTTTTTTTTTTTGATTGGATTTTTAACGACCACCGTGAGCAACTCAATGGGCTATAAGCAGTCGCCCGTCCCTAATTTAGGGTCACTGGTTCCAGGGAAGGGAGAGAGCCAGTGCCGTAAGACAAACACAACATCCATGCCTCACCGGGATTCGAACCCGGACCCCTTACGGACGAATGATCAGAGGTCATCGCTTAGACCACTGCGCCACCGGGGCGGCCCGGATAGCTTCACCTCGTTACAACTGTATACTTAATTAAACGTGAATTAAGTAATTAAGCACTAAGAATAATAACAGCGAAACGAAAGTCAAACAAATCATACTTACAGAGCCTACTCTTCTATTTACCTTCGTCAAGAATAGGAATCATGGCAAAGACTGTGCTTAATTAAATAGCTTGCTAACAGAACTTATCACATTAAACACAATCCTACCTCCCTCTCTCAGCAAAAAGCGATTAAGAGCTTACTTTGATTCATTCGTAATTAGCACACTTCACAATGTCGTGCTCAAAACAGCATATTCGTAAAATATCGCCAGCATCGAACAAACAACTCAGACTCTAAAACAAGAAAGCGTAAACATTGAATGATAACGTGAGTGGTTACTCAAGTCAGAGCAAATTCGTGAATATCCTCAGTTCCAATCAAATTGTCTCAACACCGAATTTCCTGACGTATTTCAAAACAGCAACCCTTATCATTAGCTTCGGCATGCATCATTACACTTTGACCTGTTGTTAGGGTAGCTAAACGTCGAGAGTGAAAGCATTAGGCGTTCAGATTGAAATACCTCTGAAGAGAAAAAACCCAAATTTACATAAGAGGACCAGAACTAAAATGGAAAACTTAATTAGAGTATACATCACACGTACGTGAATTGCTAAACTAACATTTAACTCAGTGAGCTCTTATCTCAGCAGTCAATCTACGTCGCTTGTCCTTTGAACCACTGTCATAATTGCCAAATTCAAATTTACCGGGAGAAACTTTGTGGCGTTCATTTAAAAGAAAATACTTACTGAGAAGAAACGAAATTGACATAAGAACACGGGAACTCAAAAGGAAGATTTAAATTATAGGTACGTCACAATGTATAGGCATAGAATGAACATAGTAGTGATACTGTTTAAAATTGTCTTTCTCATTTGCAAGTAACATCTTTGTACTTTAACTGAAAATTAACTCTTTCCTTTCTAAGTGGTCTAAAATGGCATTCCAACGCCGTCTGGAAAGCACAAGGCCATGACATTAGAAAGATGAGTTCCTCCTTTTAATGACGTCACACGTAAACCAAGACTTCCGATTGGTGTCGTGTATGACGTCAAACACGACAGCAACGTATCAGGCCGTGTAACATGAGAGTGCTATACCACAAGGACGGAACGGAATGGGTGACAACATTTGCAAAATCATCTGTCATTCATTTCCACAGTGTTTTGGTGCTTTTCTGTACTCATGTACGTAAGTATGTGATTGTTCTCTAACGGAGGTGATCCTCAATACAATCCTCCATAATTCGTAGCTTTCTGGAATGTGACATAAATTGTGGAAACAAAATCGCAAAAGTGCTGCTATAAATTATATATTTTCTGCCAAAATCGGAGGGATGCCACAGTTGTAGGAAAATAAATCTGCATGGGTCGCACTCTCGATTAAATTTTTTTTCTTTCTTTGTGTTTCTATTAAACATTATTAAGCGTACTTCTTCGTCCTCAAATTGCCCTGTAAATCCTCTTCTTAATCTTTAGTCATGATGTAATTTGATAGCGTAGAAGTTACGTTGGTGAATTATTTTCCATATTACTCGGCAGCTGAGACTTACATACCACCTGTTAAATTTTCGGGACTAATCTCAAAGATTTTTAACGCCTTTTTGTCTGACGAGATAAGGAAAAAAGTTTCTAGGTTTAAGTATTTCATATATAAACAGTACAGCAATTGTTCCATTTTTATACTTCTCGTTTTTGTTCCATTTATTTATTCGTATTCGTAGAGAGATTATCAGTCTTCGAATGCTGATCATCTCTGCGTAATACGTCACAAACCAACATGTTGCATCTCTCACAGTTCTCTTCCTATGCCACATCCCTCATCCTGTCTTCCAGTCTTCTTCTTCAACAAGAGCACATCACTCTTCTTTTGGAGTGTAAGAAATAAAGATAAGTCTGGGGAAGAAATCCCATCGCGCGACAAGAAAAATGACATACTCTTCAGTGTACAGAATGCCAGATTGTTTGCTGATAAGAAAACTTTCGTTTGTTCCAGCTGCTGGACATCAAGATCCAGCCACTCCATTTTGTCCAGATTAATATTTTTACCGTTTTCTTTTTTTTTCTTATAAATGCAATAAATCATTTAATGGATAAACAATACAGTATTTTTTCATTGCGGTATTAAACGTCACAATATTTTACACTATACAATTTTAAATCTATAGTGCTTAGTTTTGTATAATTTCGAGGAAACTTGCTCCAGTCAAACAATTTGAGTCGTTTTGCAGGAGGCGGGAGAAAAGTTCATTAAAAGTTTATTTTTTAACACAGATTCCTTATGCAGGAAAGGTTAATAATCTGTTTTAAAATTAGTAAAGAAAGTCAATTTGTTCACACGTAATGTAAAACACATCGATTGTACATCATAAGCAGGTAAGGGTCAACATTCAAAGAACGGTTTGTAATAAGGTCTTTTAGTCTCAGATTAAAATCACAGGAGCAAAGCATACCTTTCGTGAAAAGTTTCACTTGTTTTCTCAGATGAATTAAAGCACGAGTGATTTTACAGGTTGCCTGAGAACTTCCGCCATTACGAAGTTGCCACTTAAACCTCTTATAACGTAACCCTTCTTCGTGTGCGAGATTGGTGTTACGCTATGTCTGAAACCATGACTAAGGAAATATTGAACCAAATGAAGATAGGATGCAATAGTTGCACGGGATAGCTCAAATTAAGGTTTTACGGTCAGACGAAACATATACAGAAGTCAAACTTACGATAACCTTTTATTGGTCTGTCAATATTTGATGAACTCCATAATATAGCACTACAAATTGTAAACTTCACATCTATCTTAATAGCGATCGAACATCTCCAAACACACACACATACCCTAAGTAACTGCTGTATCGTCCTTTTTATCTATCGTTCTTATCACATTCCCTCGTCACTCTCTTTGACCTCAAAAGTGTTGCCAACTTCATTCATGTGAGAGAGAAGATATCACGTTAAGTTTGGAAAGTGCAATAGAGAACAAACTCAAATTTACACAGGAAGATGAACTAAAAATGAAAGTTAAATTAGAATATACGACACACTCTAATTAATTAGAATATACGACACACTCTAATTAATTAGAATATACGACACACTCTAATTAATTAGAATATACGACACACTCTAATTAATTAGAATATACGACACACTCTAATTAATTAGAATATACGACACACTCTAATTAATTAGAATATATGACACACTCTTTGAGTTTATATCTTCTTATATAAATTTAGTTACTTCTAGTTAAAGATTTCCTTACTGAACGACACATTGCTTTTCCCCAGAGCATTGGCAACATTGACAGTGTGTCAGAGCTAGGTAAGAATGTTAAAATTGAATGTAACAGAGAGAGTTGAGCACAAAGCAGCGGATAGATGAAGCATAGTAGTTGATATGGAGTTTTCGAGAGATATGTATACGATAGAGATATAGCTATTTATATGTGACGAGATTTAAGTACGAGCATTGTTAGTGCTGAAGAGTTGATTACTAAACGTCGTTATAAGAGCGATTACTATCATGGGATCGAATTTTGTGTGAAGACCTGAGAGTCAAATTTTAATGAAAACTAACTAAATTTACATAAGAGAACAGAAACTCAAAAAAGGAGGTCCTTTAGAGGTAATGTCACAAAGTGGAGGACACGAAAACGCTTTTTTCTGTTGCCCTTAGCTGAAATGTGCCCGGGTGTATTACGTGTACAGTAACAACAGACAGGAATGTTCCTTCTTGGAATATATTAAATGCGGACTTTAAACTTTGTGTATGACCTCATTTTCTAGCATAATATTGGTCTTCCAGTAAATCTTACTCATAGACTTTGAATTTGGAGAAGACAGTGTGAATTTAATAGCTGCACAAAATCTTTACAGTTTCCTGAGATTTGCTTACGTACCTTGTTCTAATTTATTCAGAAACTCCTTTGACTCCTCGAAAGCTGCGAAATAAGGCAGACGTTTTGCAGTTCTTGAGGATGTCACTACACCACCGCGAATGCCTGTTTAAATCGCAAGAAGAGTATAGAACATTGGAAAGTTCAGCGCTCTTAGGAATAAGAATCACATTAAAATATAACGGTATATCACTGGGAGGCCCGGATCCGTTCCTTACAAAACATAAAGGTTGGGCTTACCAGCAAGGCATCAGTGTAGGCTATTGGAATTCTCACTTTCTTTCTGTGTAGTTCTTGAAGGATTCAGGCCAATTAAAATTGGAACACTCAGTTTCCCTACTTAAAATGATTGAGAAGAAACTTTCTAGCGATTTTAATTCATTTTGTTTGATGTGCATTGGAACGATGACAAAACCACGACTGGTATTGCTCAAACTTTGAGGGAAAATACATTAATGTTCCGTATTTCAAGAAAAATACTTTTCCTGATAAAGACTCAATATTACTTACGATAAGCATAATTATCTTTCCTCGGATTTCAGAATGCGAAGTAAATAGCGTATCTTTTAATATAGAAAAATCATCAGATTAATTGTTGTATCAAATCATAGAGTTCCAACATGAAGTAGCTGCAGTTTGAGTGATTAACTAAGCAGTAAGTGTCCTTAGAGAACTTTGTTGAATATATATTTGCACTTCTTGAAAGTCAAAGTAAATACTACGGCCAAATAAAATCAGTAAAATGACTTAAGAGAAAGTTTTCATTCATTGTTCCACTCACAGGAAGTTCAAAGATCAGCAATATAACCCGCTGATATGATATTCCTTACTATCAAAACGGATCTCAATTTATGACAGCAATACTTATTCGTTGATCGCATACTTTTTATATGAAACAGGCTTTAACTCTTTCGCAATACTAACGCTTCACAAAGCTACTCGCAATATCTCTAAATCTTCACTTTCCTTTTGCATTCAGTATCGTACATTTACGTTTCTCCTACTCACTGTCAGTGTTGCCAAAATGCACACGCTGTTCAGGGAAGTGATGTGCCATCCAGTTAGAAAATATTTAGTGAAGAAGTAACGAAATTAACATAAGTAACCTGAAACTCAAAAAATAGAGGTGTGCGTCACAAAATCCATATTGCGAAACAATCGTTCGCACAGAGTAAAGTATTTACAAAATTCAGATTGTGTTTGTTCCAGATAAAGAAAATACTTCATTCATTTCTAATAGGAAGCTGAAGCTAATATTGATCGAAGACTTTAGCCTTATTTCTTAGAGATGCGGCAGTTAGGCTACAACAGTTTATTTAGAAAATGTGGTCGTACTTATAGTTGGATTTAATAACTATTGAGTCCATTTAGATTCCATTAAAAACCTGCACTTAGTTATTTTGCACTACGCCAATTTCAGTTTACTTATGTGGTTAAATCTGCAAGATGCTATAACAGTTATGGATTGATGCACTTAAAAGATGTTTTCGATACACTTCGCAGTTTAACAGAAATTATTCAATATCATCAGAATCGTAGTAATTTTTCTTTCACGTAGTCAGTCATCTCATTAGTTTACAAGCTTTCGGAAATTCTCCCAGCTTAGGAGAAAGACTGTGTACGCCAGTATATCACGACAGCGAAACACAAAAATAATTTTTAGGCTGCTAGATAGAGAACGTGTATTCCTGACATATACTTATGAACTTTAATATTTCTCCTTGCTCCCGAAATTCATAAATTACTCTCCTTAAATCATTCGACAGTATTGTTAATCTCAGAATTAATGCGTTGCTTTTACTGCTCCATAAAACTAATTTTTTCCAACGCTCCAGTTTTGTTTCGTTGTATGAGTTGGGAGTACTTTTCGAAGTGAGTTTCAATAAATTGTAAGAATTCGCCGTAATTTCTTTAAGAGTACTAGCTTCGGTATAGCGAGACCCACGCATCCAGAACCATAAATAATCCCCCATCCTGCAATACGGATCCCGAAAAAAGTATTAAATGAATTAGTCTTTTACAGGTAATATGAAAGATACACAATATTGACAAAAGTCACCGTACACACCTTCAAAAGCAAATGAACGGAGCCGCTGCGTTGTTAAGAGGCGCAGTACAGCTGCAAAAGGTATAAAAATAAGCCTACAGCTGCTGACCGCAATCATATCGCACTGTGAGATTGACTGAAAATATCGCGGCGGGAGAGAACTGACTTTGAGAAAGGAAAGATTGTTGGGTGTTATATTAGTGGGTTGTCCATAAGAGAAACCGAGAAGCGTTTAAACATACCCAAGTCAACTGTTTTGGATGTACTAAATACGTAGAAGACACATAGAGTGCCTGAAGTAGCAAAACGTACCGAAAGTCAGTAATATAGGACGTCGAAGCCTCATGAGAGTCGTTACAGCTAATCGACGGAATACTGCACAATACATCAGTGTACAGGTGAGTGAAAATGCTGGAACCTCGGTATGTACACGTACTATTCGCAAACAACTTTATTCAATGGGTTACCGTGGTTGTGCGGCTGCTCATAAGCCTTTCATCTCCACTCGGAATGCTACTCGTCGTTTAGCATGATGTAAAGGACATTTATCGTGGACCGTAGATCAATGGAAACGGATCCTATGGACTGATGAACCCAAATACACGATCCATCAGTCTGATGGCCGTGTGTGGGTATGGCGGTCTGATGTGTGGGTATGGCGGTCCACACACGGCATCAGTCTGATGGCCGTGTGTGGGTATAAACGCTATTTACCACAGTGTACTGTTCCTACGGTCAAGTTTGGAGCTGGTAGTGTACTCATGTGGGGGTGTTTTTCGTGATATGATCCCGGCCCATAGGTTATCGTGGACAAACCTGTTGACCACCACGCCTACCTCGATATTCTGGACAATTATGCCCTACCAACTCTGTGGCAATACTATGGAACCGAGTCTTGGTACCAGCAGGATAATTCACCGATCCATAAAGCAAGGACTGCTACGGCGTGGTTTGACGATCATTCTGTATCGTGTGTGGACTGGCCAGCACAGCGCCCTGATCTTAATCCCATAGAGCACCTATGGGATGAATTAAAGCGCCGCATAAGAAGTTTGGAAGCAAGGCCTACTACTACGCAGCAGTTAGCGGCAGCATTATGTACTGAATGGAAGCGCATACCTATCGCTGTGTTCCAAAACCTTGTTGAAAGCATGTCTCGAAGGGTCAGTGCATGCATTCAGTCCAAAGGTGAACCGAAACCGTACTAATGTGTGTCAATAAATGCTATGTTGTGCTTCTTTTATAGGTGTCCGGAACATTTGTCAATATAGTGTATTTCACACTCCCGAAAAGCAAAAGTTCGTCCACTTTGAATGGTATTTTCCCGAATATTACATTATTAACAATCAAAATGCTGCTGGGTAGGCCAAAGATATCCACAAAGTCCATCTTGAACCAGTCGCTAATTGTATTGAGGAAATATTCATTCTTGCTGGTGTTTTGAAGTAATGCTGTGATATCATATTCTTCTCCATAAAGAAAATTTCATGACCCCATAATTCCTGCCCAACAAAAGTATTTTGGAAAATTCCAAGTTTAAAGTGCATCTGATTTATCCAACAAGGATTGGCGACGAATAGACTAGTGCATCTGAATAACAGAAAGCGAGGCAGAGGAAAATAATGTAGGGATTGTTATGTTGTTTTTTTTTGAACCATGTTTAAATATAAATTGCTTCTAAATTTAATTACCTTATCTTTTCCTGCATAGTATGTAGCACGAAAACAACAAATGGGTAAGACGTTAATACAATGTTCTGCGTATGTAAAGTGAATCATTTCATTTTAAGGTGCTTTGAAAGAAAACGCAATCGTAAGGATAATCTTCGTCTTAGAATAATGCAAACGTGTGTAATTTTCATCAAACGTGTAATTCAAGAACTCCAGAATGAGGTATGATAAATCCGAAATGTCACGCTTCTCTTGGATTTTTCCATGAGGTAAGTACCTTTTCGTTTCAAGGATAAAGAAGCTAATTCTAGGAAAAAGGCATTAAACAAATCAGAAAACACATTTCGCGTCTGTCTTATTGTAATGCGAATTCAATTCTCTAGTGTTTGAGATTATTTCTTTGTTCATTACAAAACAGTAACGCACAGGAAACACAAACGAAAGCAATTTATGCAGCACTTGAAGAAAATACTAACTCTCCACAGAATGTCTCAAAGATCATTAAATTTTAGTTAGTAACACGGGTTTCCTGTGTTTTTAAATTTAGCACAATGAAATCTTAAATGAGAAAGGTAATGTCATATTTGTATTTTACTTGAATTTCTCATTTTCAAAATTTCATGTGTCTACTACTTTTGTTTCTATTCCATTGCAGTTAGAAACTCTATATACACCACTGTTTCAACATTTAGTAGAATGTAGAATGCAAAAAAAAAAAAAGAAATATTTTCCAAACATTATGCTGATTAATACGACTGAGATAATGTTTTGAAACCAAAATTATTCCTCGTATTTTCTCTGAACACCCTTTTGTGACTATTTGCGATGTCGAGAAATCTGTTAGAGTATTTTCTAAAGGAAATTTAGCTTGATGATTTATTATGCCAAAAATCTGTCAAGCGGGTCTGCAAGATTTCTTTTAATATAAATTTGATCAAGAAAGCCTGAACATGCATAAGTATTCGATTTCGTCTTACTTTATTAAAACATATAAATACCATAAACAGCTCGTTTTCTCGGTATTTTAATAATTCCAGTAAAATGAGACCAAGTAAGAAATACGCAAGTTTTACTGAAACACGATTAAATTAGATGGCATCTTGTATTAATGCGGCACACATTTAACTGGGAATGAGATGGGTATTTGTTGTGGCGTTTACCTTGATGTGCAATGAAACACTGCTAGAGACTGCAGGACAGCTAACAGTCCTTGAAAACAGTGACTTTATAGTACTTTAAACAAAATTAACAGAGCTGCAACTGGAAAGGACACTAAATAAGATTAACTGACTTAGACTCACTACCGCAAAAATGAGAACACGACTGCAGAAGAATACTCCACAAAAAAGTGAACACTACACCTGAAGAAATTAAAACAGGCGGCAGAATTTCTTCAGCTGAAATATATCGTATTTCTCAAAAGTGAAATCCCACTTTTGGGTGTTGCATTTCTTAAATACTTACATTACTGAATTTGTGGCTACACCAGAAATAGTTTGAGGAAATATTCGGACAATGGACATAAATAGAAATTATCCTGTCTAAAAGTCTCCTAACATAGAAATACGAGAACAGTTTGATCACTTTTGTTGTTGATAAAAAATGTCATTGTTTTGATAGTGTTTACCGGGCAGGAATTTTCGTCATCCCTTTGACAAATAACCTAAACATCGTCTCTGAAGAAGGTAAATGTGGAAGTTCTCAAGTAACCGTATAGTGTGTGACGGAAAATTCCAAGCAGTGGAAGAAAATCTGAAAACAATTTAGAGAAATGGGTATTGTAGTATCTCTAAAAACAAACCTTGTTCTATAACAGTACCTGTTTGTGAGAATTGTTAAAAAACCAAGGTACCAGCTGGTCTATTTATCAGAACGAGCTGTTCTGTAAGTAGAGCAATAAAAACTACTCTTTTCAAACGAGGTTTTCTTTCTGCCTGCATTACCCAAATGAGCAAAAAATATCACAAAGAGCTACTCAATTTGAGTTTACAAGGTTGAGTCACATTATTGTGACCACCAGCTAATATCTAGAGTAACCGCCATGTGCAGCGGGGACAGCAGCTCGACAGACTGGGAGTGATTCAATAAGGTGCTGGAAGGTATTCACAGGTGTGTGGAGCCATGCTGACTGCAGTGCATCTGACAGCAGCTGGAGGGTGCGTGGTGGAGGATCTATAGAGCGAACAACGCGATTGAGGTGGTCCCACAGATGCTCAGTTGGGTTTACGTCTGGGGAATTAGGAGGTCAGGGATCTACTTTAAAGTTTCCATCGTGCTCTTCCAACCACTCTCGGACATTTCTATCTGTGTGGCACGTGGCATTGTCGTACTGGAAGATCCCATCCGCCCCAGGGAAAACAATCAGCATGTATGAGTGTACGTGGTCTGCAAGGATGGATTCATAACGAATTCTGTCCATAAAGCCTTACAAAGGTATGAGTGGATCCAGGGAATGCCACGAAAACATTCCCCAGACCATAACCAACCCTGCCAACACCAGCTTGTGTTCTTTCAGCAATGTTTGAAGAGTGTTTGTTTTCCAATGTTTCTCGCCTTATACGTTATCCGTTGGATGAAGCAGAAACGTGACTCATCGGAGAAGGCAATGTTTTGCCAATCAGCGGAGGTCCCATTCCTATACTGCCGTGCAAATGTAAGCCTTTTCTGCCGATACACCTTCGTTAGCATAGGTACAGTGACCATCCGTCTGCATCGGAGCCCTATACGCAGCAGGGTTTGCTAAACTGTCGTTTTAGACACACTTCCGGTAGCCTTCTGATTCATTCGGCCAGTGAGTTTCTCCACTCTAGCGTGTCGATCGGTCCTCAAGCACCTTCGCAGCCGACGTTCATCTCTCACATCAATGGCACGTGGTACTCCGCAGTTTCCACGTCGCTTATTCGCAGTGGTGCCTTTTGTTCAATCACGATTCGCTTTAACCACAGCAACACGCGAACAGTTCAGAAAATGCGCTGTTTCAGAAATACCGCCACCCTTGGCCTGATAGCCGATAATCATCCCTTTTTGCAAATTTAATAAATCGCTCCTTTTACTCATGACAGCAACGAGTGATATGTTTGCAGATTGTCTACAGCACACCTTATATACCCTCCAAGCGAGCTCACGGCACGTGCCTTCTTTCATTGGTTACGCGCTGTTGACGTCAGAAGTAGGAGGTGGTCACAATAATGTCTTTCAGATTTATTCACCGTTTCTATCGCCCTCTGGATTTATCAGCTGTAATTTAGTAGCTTGCACCGTTGAATGCCACCGGGTGGTGACACATCAGTTTCTGAGCCCTTCAATATGGGTTTGTGTAGTAAGATGCTTATTGATAAACCACGCATAGCGCTGTGAATTGTTGGCATTGTGGCGTAAAGCGAACGCACTGGGCCTGTTATCGAGAGTTCTGGGGTTTGATGTCGGATGAACATTTTTTTCAGTTGCTGTGCGTTGTTTATATAATATCGTGGACTGAGTGATGCCATCGTCTATTTGCATTTTCTCCACGTCTTTCAAATTTATTCACCGTAATGTGACTCGTCTATTTTGTATAATGGTGAAAAAAGTAGTTCGGCGAAAGAATCATCCAGCAATTGCATTCCCCCTCTTGAAACAGAAATGGCGATTGAAGAACTGTTTCAATTACAAGACAAGTTGAAAGAAATAACACCAAATCACAGGGAGACATTTCCCTTGACAAGTGCTTATTTGGCATAGAAATACGTAGAAAATGTGTATGACTTTTGCTTCTGAAAATAAATGACTGTGGTTTGCAAGAATCGGAATCTTCAAGTGGTTCCGCATCCCACCTGTGACGTACCACTGAGGTGACTCAAGAGTCAAAATAAAATGCAAATTGCAGTGATAAGTCTCTAGAGCCGGTGAGGAGACGTTTTTCGAATTCCACCACCGGTAAAAAGAGAGCTCATTTTCACACACTGAAAAACGTTTTCAAAAAAGTGGTTCAAGTGGCAGGCAGCACCACAGAAAAAGTGCTGATGCACATTATCGCCGTGTTAGTAGCACAGGACCAATACTATATTAGAAGTAATATAATTAGCAGAACAGTGAAGTAGTTTAGCTGCAATGAAAATCAGGTCAGTGATTGCACAAGAACGGAAGTTGGAGACAGAAATTCATGGGGTCAGTCTGCTTTAACCCTTTAAGCGGCCGATGTGTCTAAACCAAATGGTACCCAAAATTTTCTGCGCTCCGTGAACGGAATGCTCACATAACGGCCGGGTCTTGCGAGAGTTAAGGCCAAACAATTCCTTTCGTTTTCTCTCATCTCAGCTGTATCGGGCATAAACCAGGTTGCAAGCGCTCTCTTCTTGTCCTTCATCACTTGCTCCATGACCCAACGCATGATTGAAGAAGTTAGTAAAATCATGAGATGCATTGATTATGATAAGCTCTCCAACATACCTGGAACTCATTACTGAAGTTATATCTTAAGTTATGAGGATAATGGCTGTGGAATAAATCTCGCTCCTGTGCCCTCACCTTTGACCACATTTCGATGATATTCAACAGTACCGGTTCAGGATACTTCCGGAATAACATACTAAAGTTTTGTCGCAATAGAAGCATTTTAGTCAAGTTATGACGATAATGGCTGAGGAATAAATCTCGCTCCTGTGCCCTGACCTGTGATCCCATTTCGATGATGTTAAACAGAATTAGTTCAGTATACCTCCGGAGCAACATACTAAAATTTTCTCCACGTTATTTTTTCAGGTTTTTTTTTTAGTTTTATTATTGTAATATCCAAGAAATTAATCGTATTTTCATTTTCTGATTCCATTGTAAAGTTCATATTTGGATATTTTTCACAGAAATCTTTTTTCAGCTTGTCTAATTCTAAAGAACTGGCATTCCAAAAGAGTGGTGTGTCGTCGACGTATATTCCGCAGAAAAGCACTTTGTCTTTATATTTGTTAAGGACTTCTTCTTCTATTTCCTTTAATACGACCTCTGCAAAAAAAAGAAGACAGTGGGAATCCCATCGGTGCTCCGAACATCTGTCTGTATATTCTACTGTTAAATTGAAAGAGGTTGTTGTGATATATCATCATCATCATCATCATTGTCAACCATTATCAATCCACTGCTGGACGAAGGTCTCCCCAAGTTTCCTCCACAACGGTCTGTCTTGTGCCAGTCTCCTCCATGTCACTCTCGCATACTTTCGAATTTCATCCACCCATCTTCCATGTGGTCTTCTTCTGGGTCTTTTCCTGTCCCTTGGAATCCAATCTAAAGTTTCGGCTGTCCATCGATGGTCTGTTTCTTCTGGCAGTATGTCCAGCACATTGCCATTTCAGGGATTTAACTCTGATCATGATGTCTTCCACTCTTGTCATTTTTCGGATCCAGGTGTTCCTCTTCTTATCTCTCCTGGTTACACCAAGCATGCACCTCTCCATGCTGTTTTGAGTTGTCTGCAGCCTTTGTATGTCTCTTTTAGCTAAGGTCCACGTCTCTGCACCATACGTAAGCACTGGAAGGATGCATTGATCAAACACTTTTCTTTTAAGACATAATGGCATATTGCTCTTGAAAATGATGCTGTTTCTTCCAAAAGCTCTCCAGGCAAGTTTTGTACGCCGATTAATTTCTTCATCAATGTGACCCTCACTAGATATCTGCTGTCCAAGATAAACGTACGTGTCTATTATCTCCAGCTTTTCTCCATCAATCGATAAATCTTCATTTCTTGTAAAAGCATTGTACATCACTTTTGTCTTCTGAAAGTTCATTTTAATCCCACTTCTTTACTCTTGTCAGCAAGTTCCTGGATCATACTCTGTAGCTCTGATGGGGTAGTTGCAAAAATGACTATGTCATCAGCAAAACGAAGGTGGGTTAGATAATCTCCATTAATCTTTATCCCTTTGTTTTCCCAGTTCAGTGATTGAAAGACATTTTCCAATGTAGCATTAAAGAGCTTCGGAGATATGGTGTCACCTTGTTTCACTCCTTTTCCAATTTTTATGTGTGTTGTATTTTCAAACAGCCTAATCTTTGCACTTGCATTTTCATAGATGTTATTAATAATATTAATGTATGCATCTTCAATACCGCAGGATTTCAGAGCCATTGCAACTGCTGATGGTTTCACCGAATCAAAGGCTTTTTCATAATCGATAAAAGTCATGCACAATGGAAGTTCATATTCCCTCGCTCTTTCAATTAGTTCTCTCAGTACGTGGATATGATCTATTGTGCTGTAGCCACTCCTGAATCCAGCTTGTTCTCTCGGTTGAGCCATGTCCAGTGTCACCTTCAAGCGGTGTGAAAGAACTTTAGTGAAGATTTTATAAACCACTGATAGGAGGCTGATAGGTCTGTAGTTCCTGAGATCCTCAATGTCACCTTTTTTATGTACAGGATCATTGTAGCGTTGTTCCAATCCTCAGGAATTTTCCCTTCATTAAGGCATCGAGTGAAAATTTGGGCGAGTTCTGTTTCGATTTCTCCACTTGCTTCTTGTATGATGTCTACAGTAATTCCATCTTCTCCTGGAGCTTTTCCCTGCTTCATGTTCTTGATTGCATGTGCAACGTCTGCTGGAAGGACTGGAAGAACTCTGGTACTGGTACCTTTCATGATGTCTGGAGTACATGTATCATCCCTTTCATATAATTTGGAGGAGAAATCTTTCACTCTTGTCAAAATTTCGCCTCTATTTCTTGTTACAGAACCATCTTTTTTTCTCAGTGCCATAATCTGTTTTTTTCCCTTACTGAGATGTCCCTTTGCTATCTTTAGGCTTTGGTTGTTTTCAATTGCTTTCCTTACTAGTTCACAGTTGAATTTCCTTACGTCTTCAGTGATACTTTTTCGTACTGTCTTGCATAGCTCTATATATTCCACTTTGGAAGTCACATCTTCTGTAGTTGTCCTCATCACTCTTCTTTTTTGCATGAACATTTTGGTTTTTCCTGATAATTTGTTCACATGTAATTTGTTCTTAGACCCAGCTAATTTTGTTGCTGTTTCCATAAGAGCTTTGGTTACTTTTCTGTTAACTTCCGATGTTAGGCCTTCTAAAGCAGAGAACCTGTTCTTCAGTTTCAATTTGAAGGTATTATGGTGTTTTTTAAGGTTGGTTATGTCAATACATTTTGTTTGTCTTATGGGCTTGCTACGTTCGAGTTTAGTGTTGAGGTGCATCTTACATCTCACTAATCTATGGTCACTGCCTGTGTTGAACTTGTTTAGCACACTGCAGTCTTCTATGACGAATTTTTTGTTACACATAATAAAATCAATTTCACTTGTCATCCCATTTGGATGTCTCCATGTCCATTTCCTGTGTGGCTTTTTCTTGAAAAAGGAGTTCGAGATGAAAAACCCTTCTGCCTCTGCAAACTCTACGAGAGTATTTGTGATATATATATATATGTTAATCGGTCTATTATTTCTTTAACTTCTAATATTTGGAAAGTATTATTTTTGTAAAGTCTTTCTGCTATGATGTCAATAGCTATCAAGACAGGAATACTCGGAAACATCGAAACAACATCCAAGCTGGTCATGATTGGTGGGTTGGAGTCAAATTGGATTGTCTTTATTTTATTTATTAAGTCAAATGAACTATTATTATTTTTCATACATATTGGTGCAAGTATTTTATATAAATACTTTTCTAGGTTGATTAGTGGAGCATTGGTTTTGGAAACTATGACACGTACTGGTTCTTCTGGTTTGTGGGTTTTTAGCTTTCGGAAAATCTTTGGGATACCTGGTTGAATTGGTGGATAAACCGAAGTCAGTCTTGCAGCTAAACAACTGTGATTTTTTAATTGTGATAATTTTGTCAAAAGTTTATTTGTTGGATCTCTTTGGACTTCTTCTATATATTAGTTCAAAAGAGCTCATTTTCACACACTGAAACCTTATATTTTTTAATTGAATCCATTAGTTTAAATCTGGTGGTTTCAATTAAAAGATACAAGGCTTCGTCTTCTAAGGATTTTTCGGTTAGAAATCATCACTTGGGTAAAATGCATCGGACAATACATTCAAGAAGTCTGACGAAGCTTTTTGGTGATTGCAATATTGCTCATGCGAATATTTTTACGAGTGATTCATTTTTCTGTTTTTCAAGTTTTCCAACGTAATTTTCACATCTCCTTTGTCTTCATGTGCCTCCCGTAGTTCAACTAAAAAGTGTATCCTACTCAAGAAACGTGCAGACTTTTTGAAGTTAGTCAAAAAAAGCCTACACCCAAGTATCTGATGAGAACAACAGTGCAAAGATTTGAACATCGACCAACTACAACCGAGAGGTACGTGAAAGATTTTTCCTTGAATCGCATTCGATTACCGCGATATATATTCGCAGCGAATATTAATATCTCCCAACCGAGAAATTGCTTTCCACTCAAAGGAAATATAACATGTAAAAAGTTACAGCAGTCAAAACCACCATTAAATGGTTCTACCTGAAAAAATAACGTATGGAAAAAATGTTTTTTTAAATCTCGATACATCGAGAAATACGTGCGTAATAAAGTTTTCTCGCAATAGAAACATTTTAGTCAAGTTATGAGCATAATGGCTGTGGAATAAATCTCGCTCCTGTGCCCTGACCTTTGACCCAATTTCAATAAAATTCAAGAGGACCAGTTAAATATACCTCTGGAACAACATGATAAAGTTTTGTCGCAATCGAAGCATTTTTACGTAAGTTGTGACGCATAAGTGCAATGGAATGGATCTCGCTCCTATGTCCTGACCTTTGACCCAACTTCGCCCATTTTTCAACAGGATTCGTCCCCATGTGATCCCCTACCCCCTACTAAAATTTCTTCAATATCAAAACATTTTTACCCAAGTTATGACGCATAACGTCAATGAAATAGATCCCGCTCCTATGTCGTGACCTTTCACCCCATTTTGTCCATTTTCAAGAGGGTTCCTATCCAGGCGGTTCCATACCACACACTAAAATTTCATCAATCAAACCATTTTTACATGAGTTATTGTGCGGACAGACAGACGGACAAAGCTGGGGCATATACGTTTCTTCAACCTACGGTTGGAAAGCGTAAAAAAGGTACGTCCTTCTGACACAGACATCATGCCACTGGGTAGAAACAAGTGACTCAAACATCTCTTTGCTTTTTTAGGTTCATCACCATTGCTAGAACCTTTTTTAGCACGTAATCAGTTAGAAAGGATTGGTGTCAATTATTCCCCTAAATGGTCACTTTGAATAAGAAAGCTAAGGGGAAAGCAACTCTTTCTGATGAGCAAGTTCATTCGTTCCAGCCGCGTTCGTCTCACTTATTAGATAGCGAATGTATTCGTTCGACCTGATGTCCCTCTATTTTGCTAACCCCGAGTTAATTCGTTCTAGTCGGTTAAAGGGTTAAGAAAAAATTGATTGAATCATGTCTGCAAAACGGCAGGCTTTAAACAACTAGAAAAAAGAAGGTAGATAGCCAGGTGCGCAAAACAGAATCAATGCAAATGATCTGAATTAAAAAAAATGAAAAGAGAAAAAAAAAAGAATCTGTAGACAAGCTTCATCACAAACATTTGTCATTTCACCGACCTTGCACGCAAACATAATCCAAACGTAATGAAAACAGGGTAGAAAATTGCTTTCTGAACGAAAGCTATTCAAACAGCCTTTAATGAGTTTAGGAAACTTCACATAAAACGGTAGTCACTCATATATTGCCTTTTCTGTTACACTGGTCAATATATCTATAAAAGCTACAGAAGCATTTCTTTAGAGATAAGAGAACTCATTTATTTGTGGAATAGGGTGCACATAAACCTACTTGTAACTGGCTGGAAGGATTCCTTTGGAAACCGGTCTTAGCAATAAAACAAGTGTTAGTTGAAGTGCACAGAATTTCAGAAAAGAAAACATATCTGGTATAGAGGCTTTATTAGTTTCAACAGTATTTAGAATGGTGCGTGTCTTATAGTACCGAAACGTAATTGAAAACATGATGTCACAAGGATGTGGAAGAAAGTGTTATAATATTTAAAACTTTTTATCGTGGTTCTTTGTTTATTTTTAAACAGTCACTTGAATATCGAAGTTACACTTGAATACGAAGCTATAAAGGTAAATATAAAGGGAAAGCAATAACAATAACCTACAGAGTACGTGAGTCTGAGAAATAAACCATGTACTAACTATCAGTGCTCTATTTATTAATCGCCAGTTGCTGATGTGCACTCAGTGAACCGCAACTCGTGAAATAAACTTCACGTGAAAGCACTCGTCGAAAAACAAATCAACAAGGTTCCCACATATTAATGGATTGCAATTAAAATTTGTTTGTCACCAGACTATCTCGTAAGATACTCGTCGGCTCTCATTATGTAATCGTCGCCGTTCTTTTCATAGGGAGCATAAACTTTTCATTTACAATCTGACTAGTTGCCAGTTTTTGCCAAATACGGAGAACCTTGGAGGTTCCGTTGTGCATTGCATTCCAGAATGAAAATAATGTAAAACTAAAGAATGATATAATTCGCGTAATAGAAAGGAACTAAAAAAGTAAGACAGACTAAGATATATAGATCATTTCCCTTTACAGCTCAGAGGCTCTGTGGAGCAAAACGTTATTTTTTTTATAAATAACCCCAGAGACGCCGTTGAAGGTTTTGGTGTGACTAGTATGCCGTCTCTCTCTCCCTCTCTCTCTCTCACACACACACACACACACACACAAAGAAAACGGTGTGGCAATGTAAAATGCAATGATGCTCAAACATTTCTTGGCATATCAAATCTTGTAACTATGGATTTATGATGACCAAAAAAAATGCTTTTCACAGAGAATGAAGTGTGATGCAATAAAGAATATTTTCAATCGGTCTTTTCGGAACAGAGATTGGGCTGCAAAATGGAAATATATATTTGCTTCTCTAAGAGAAATTCCATATCATTGGAAATAGAAAATGCCCTCAAAATGTTTATCTAAATAAGAAAGCTATCCAACTCATAAAGAACATTTCAGCCTGATTTTTCGGAAAGGATACTTTATATCAAATAAAAGTATGTATTTCAGTCCCTCGCACAAATATTGCGCATCATAAAAGCAGCAAATATGGAAAAATGTTTGTCATAGTAATAGTTTCCCAATGCAGAAAAGTATTTTTTTATAATTGACACTTTTGAAGAAGAGCTGTGGAACTGAATAGAAATTTGCGTCTACATAACTTACCAGAATATCTGAGAACGCGAGATGTTGAAATTCAGAATATATATGTAAAATATTCCACACGGTAGAAGCTACCCACCAAAAAAAGAATTTCTATAATTGGACTTTTGGACACAGATGTAATCAATAAAATAGGCTATTCGTTCATGTTCACAAGGCACAAGCTTACATGGTTTGGAGTAGAAATGTAGGAAATTGTCAAAAAAATAAAACAACAGCAGCTTACATGTTTTGAAGTAGAAATTTATGAAATTGTTGAGAAAGAAAAGCTTACATGTTTTGGAGTAGAAATGTAGGAAATTGTCAAAAAAAGCTTACATGTTTTAGATCAGAAATGAAGGAAATTGTCAAAAAAAATGGCTAATTGAAACTTAAGATGCGGTTGCAAATAGAAATATAATCTTAAATCCTCCTGGCCGCCAAACTGTGCATTGTGAAAAGGTTGAGAATTCACTGGAAAAGTTTTGCACAGTGGACGCTTTTCGATACAAAATTAAGTTTCAAGATAATGCTTTTAGAAGGTGAGATAATCAGGGGTACACAAAGTATAAACTGTTGACTAAATTTCTTCCATCACTCCTTTTGAGTAGTGGATTTTCCCATATACGTCACAGCCGTGGCCCATACATGTACAAAAAGACACACATGACCTCTCAAGCCAGCACAAACAAACACAAAGGCACACACAAACAGTGGAATACTCAAGTCATGACTTTCAACGAGGCACGGCGATATGATGCCATTTTAGCAACATGTCAGTTCGGAAAATGTCTGCCTTGCTACAGCCGTCCCGATCAACCGTAAGTGATGTTTTTGTAAAGTGATTACGTCTTGGAGCAACAACAGAGCAGTCGTGACTTGGCAGGCCATGTTAAAACAACGGAGAGGGACCGCCGAATTCTGAAGCGGGTGGTGCAACAAAACAGCCTGATTTCGGTTGCAACACTCACCCCCGAGTTCCAAATTGCATCTGAAAGCAACGGTTAAACGGTTTGTTGAGAACTGAGGTTAATAACGGTTTGTTGAGAATTGAGGTTAATAACGGTTTGTTGAGAACTGAGGTTAATAAAGGTTTATTGAGAACTGAGGTAAATGGGTTCCCATGGCCGAGCAGCTGCATACAAGCCTAATATCAGCAAGATGAACGCAAAGCGTCAGTTAGAGTGGTGTAAAGTTCGGTGACAGAGGAATCTCGAGCAGTGGAAATGCGTTCGGTGGAGTTATGAATCACGCTTCACCATTTGGATGTCCAATAGACGAGTTTGAGTGTGGAGCATGCTAGGTGAAAGCTACCTGCTCCACTGTGTTGCACCAACTGTGAATTTTAGTGGAGGGGGATCATGCTCTGGGGCTGCTTTAATGGTTAAAAGCAGCCCCAGAGAATCTTAGCCCTGAAAAATTCCCAGGCATCGGCCCCTCAGTTCCGGTGCCTAAGAATCTTAACGCTGATACCTATAATGACATTTTCAACTATTCTGTTCTCCCAACATTATGGCAACAGTTCGGTGAACGCCCTGTCCTTTACCAAGAGAACAATGACCCCGTCCACAAAGCGAGGTCCGTGCAGGAATGGTTTGATGAGATGGGTGTGAAAGAACTTGATTGGGCTGCCCAGAGTCCTGATCTCAATCACATGCTACACTTTTGGGATGAATTGGAATGCTGAATGCGAGGCAGGCTGAACCGCGCGACATTGGTGCTCGACTTGACAAATGCTCTTGTGGTAGAATGGAAGATATCTTTGTTTCAATACGTGACTTGGACCTACTCCTCTATGCAGATGATATAACCATTCTTACCTTATTCAATTCAATGACAGACACTACTATAAATATTAATACTCAAATTAGTAACATCTCAGATTGGCTAAACTCCAATGAATTACTAATAAATACTACCAAAACAAAATCTTTAATTTTCTCAAAACAAAATACCTCACTACCTACTTCTATCACATTATCTATCAATGATACAAATATTGAAGTGGTTAACTCCTTACTTTATTTGGGGATTACCTTACATAGGGACCTTAAAAGGAACCATCATGTTGACTCTCTTCTTCTCAAACTGTCTAAAAACATGGGAGTTATTAGCCTAATATTTATAAACCTTACCTACAAAACACTTATTCATTTATATTATACCATGTTCCAGACTCATATTAATTATGCAATCTTATCATGGGGACAGACAACTAAATATAATTTCAAAAACTTCAAATTCTTCAAAACAAATATATAAGTTAATTGACTTAAAATTTGATAGAAATTCACAACTAACACTATATAATACTACAAGAGTTTTCCCAAATAAATATAATACTCTAACAATTAACCAATTATATTACTACAATATTGGGAAAATTATGTACAAGCGCATTAAGAATAATTTACATTCCGATATTATACATATTACACCCCAGATGCAAACGTATTACACACGCACTAAATCACATATTAGGCCTATTCTTCCGAAAACGGAAGCCATGAAGCAAAGTTTAAACTACATTGGCCCACATTATTGGAACTCATTACCTACGGAGCTAACTTCCTTAAATAACTTTAACCTTTTTTAAAAAAAATAAAAAACTTTATAATGAATTGCGGCACATCCACTTGCTGACCACAGTGGATGGGAACTATATTTAACATAATGATTTGTATATCGAGATGTGATCTGTTTTTTTTTGTTTTGTTTTGTTTTTTTCTGTTGTTCGATGTTTTGGTTGTTTGATTCTCCTAATGATACCTTTATTGTTTATAATATAAAACTACTGCCCTCATTGTAAAACTGATCTAGGGAGCATGGGACCTTGTCAGGCCTGGCTGGCCTTTTCCCCTGCTTCCTGGCTGGGCATCGTTTCACTTGATTTATCTGTAATACTGTTCTTTTGTTTTTTTGCTCAGCAAAATAAATGAATTGAATTGAATTGAATTGAAAATTCCTGCAGCAGCGTACCAAAATCTAGGGGAAAGCCTTACCAGGAGAGTGGTGGATGTGATAGCAGCAAAGGGTGGACCAACTCGATATTGATTCCTTTCCTATTACAATGAGTTTGTGGATAGGCAAATGCAAGTGTGGGGATACTTTTGATGAAGTAGTGTATTAGTTCTTCCCAGAAGAAACTCTGGATTATTTGAATCAGTACTGACAAGGGAAGCCTTTCAACTGTCACTCTCAAAAACTGAAGAAATGTGGGCAGGAGATAGTACTAAGGGTAAAAACCAATGGGTGTATTTCCGTTTTGGCCCAAATGAACTGACAAAGGTGAACGAGTGGTATGAAAATGGCCTTAGAGCACAAGTGGAGAAAATCATCTAACGTATCAATGAACAATCAATGCCAGTCAGAAAAATTCGACAACATGTTGTTATATCCGTGGATAGAAATTGGATACTGTGAAAGTGATGACGCTTCTTTTGATAATGTTCAACGTATTTGTTTTTCAGATATCAATGACAATTTTCAGTACTGTGGTAACTTTGGGATCTTGATTTTTCTCATTGTTCCAAATTACTTTGCTTCGGTCATGTGTTCAATGCCACAAATGTTCATTTACATCTGTAATAAAGCTTTTTGCATGTCATGAGCTTATTTTGAATAATGGGGACTATAACGAAATAAATTTCTCCGTCATTTTTGTCCACGCGGGGCTCGAACCCGGGTCCCGTCATTCCGGAACAAGTCACTCTACCAATTGAGTTACGCGGACTTTCGTTCTGACTGCTATGTGCCTTTATGTCGTGTGCGTCCTGCTGGCAGGTACGTCACAGGATATAGCTGATATTTGGGATTACATATCACGCACAACAACACATGTTAGGTGATTTTTCCCACTTGTGCTCTAACGCCATTTTCAGACCACTCGTTCACCTTTGTCAGTTCATTTGGGCCAAAACGGAAATACACCCATTGGTTTTTGCCCTTAGTAATATCTCCTGACATTTGAAATATATTCACGTTTCTTCAATTTTGGAGAGTGACAGGTGAAAGGCTTCTCTTGTGAGATTGTTTGAAATGTGCACAAAATGTTTTCCAGAGTGAAAGAAATGGAAGATGATATTTAAACAGCAGAATACGCTGCATGGCAGAACCATTGTAAATTACGAAGTATTAAAAAATATGCGCATAATGTTCTTCATAACGGAAGTTACCAAACGTAAAAAACGAATCTGTTAAACCGAATATTCCTAAGTCGAGAAAGCAAGGAGTTACATATTTGCGTGTCCTAGTGAGAAATCTGCGCGTCATTTGAAGCAGAAAACTTTCTTTCTCTGAAAGGTGTCTGGCAAATATTTACAGTTCGGAGTATCAGAAGCACCTATTTGAAAAAAATATATGTCGAGGTAAACAACAAATGTACATCTGCGCTCTCCCATGGCAAAACTGTGAATCGAAAAAAGACGGAAATGCATGGATCTTCATTTTAAAATGAAGCTACCCAACATAAAAATTATTTCGAAATCATTAAAATGTTTGAAGAGATATGATACTCTCGGGTGGAGAAACATTTCGGTTCCAACACTACGAAATAGTTTATACTTCCTATCATAAAGAACGTACTGAAGCATTTGATACATTATCCTGTATCCAGTTCGGATGATGCTAAAGTGATGAAGCTATGTATTAAAATTTTCTTGCCTTCGTCTTTAGGTTACGCATAATACGGAACTCTGCACACAACTTAAGAACACATTGTATTTTTTTCTCGAAATAGAAGTAAATGTGTATATACTCAAGATAGTTCTCGTCAATCTTGAAAAGACAATCTAACTTCAAATGGCACGTCAAAACAAATTTCGTTGTACCCGTGGGCATGCACGCACAGTCTTCCATATTTTCAATAGATTGAACTTCCCGTTCATGTTATTTCTCATTTTATTTCAATTTATGTTAATGATCAACACATGTACTGAAGTTCCAACAGTGTGTAACAATGCACGAGCGGACTTTCCGCTTTGAGTTTTCACAAATCAGAGTCAAATAAAATATCTCATTATGAATATTTCTGACTATATTTCTCCTTTAAAACTTATTGTGAACGATAAACGTTATGCACGGATATTTTTATTAACATTCCTTTTGTTTATGATCTATCGATTACTAGTTTTGTCTTTACAAACACAATGCAGCGGTACCAGGAATCAAGGAATTTATTCATTACTGATTTTCGGCTTAATAACACTGAAATAAAATTAGATGTTCTACAAACATATTTTTAATGTCGCTATCTTGTTATCTTAGAAACGTAAACAGCAGACTTCAAAGAAAGCTTTGTCTAAGAAACAGCAATAAATGTATCAAGAGATATTTAGCTCAATATTTACGTCTCTTCAGAAATGTTTTCATGTTCAAGTGTTGCTCAAAGTAAAAATTCTAAAGATGCTACGTTATGGACAGTAGTAAAAGATTACTGTCTGAAAAAGCTATTTTTTCCTTAGTGCTTTTGAATCTAGATGTGTTTGCAAAGAATTCGTTGGTGATAGAGAAGTTGCAATAAATCTTGACTTTTCTGTAAACCTCTTCCTATCAAACACCACATGAATAGAACATTTCGCTATCAAAATCTATAACCCAAAGCTACGTCGCACACTTCGAATGAGTTATTGATATAAAAATCCTTACAACCCGCAATAAAATCCCTGGGAACGCCGTAGATTTTATGGCTTAGTGAAACTAGTTTCAGAAGGGCGTGGATGAAAGGGTACATTGTGTCAAGTGAGGATATAAAAAAATCGACAAAATGCGAAAACCTTTTTATTTGTAAGACACGTTTAACCAGATGTACGCAACTTCAACGACATTCTTCTAATACAATTTTTTCCATAACTTAATAAATGTGTAAATGAAAATCTGTAACGAAAGGTGATGCAAAACAAAATCTACTATATTTTTCTCTGGAATGGAAAAATGTTATAGTTATTTCTTCAAGAATGCAAATAAGTGTAAGAATGTATAAAATCAAATAAACGACGTTTCAAGAATAAAAACTAAGTGAGAAAAGAAGTGCAGAAATTTATATTAGTTTGAGAATCAAGAAAAGCTTTTCTTCCTTTCAAAATATCATGAAAGCTTGGCCCCGGTTACCCAGGCACCGAATATATGAACAATATATTGCTATGTTCTCTAATGGAACTTTGAAATTACTTATCTGTCTTTTCAAGTTTTGCTCGTTTTACGTTATGCCTGAATATACATCGCTCGACCTAGGAAATGCTACACTATGAAGCAATGCACAGAATCAGATAAAACTTAATACACATGCAGACATGTACGTGGGAAAGAAGCGATTTCATTACTCCGGAATTACATGAATACGATAGGTGAGGAGACTTTATAATGTGTCCTGAGTCATTTGGTCGTATGGCTGCCATGCTGGTCTGTACATAGGGAAACACAACGTAGCATCTAGTGGAAAATTCCTAGGATTTTGTCGTGAGGAATTGCTCACCACACGTCGTTGACATGTGTCCACAATTCATAGACACTGCAAGGGGTTCGTATCGAAGCGTTAATTCATTTTGCAATGGCGGCCCACGCGTTCTTTATCCGGGAGAAGACTGGGGATCGCGCTGATTAGGGAAGCACCTGGACGCTTTTTAGGCACTATCTGTTGATGTTCGCAATGAGCGGATAGGCGCTGTTTTCTTGAAACTAGGCATCACGAACACCACGAGGATACTGCAACAAAATGGGCTGCACCACCTCATCGAAGCGTCACTGAACTCACTATGCGTTCGAGAGATGAAAGTCTGTTGAAACTGATAGTGAACCAAATCATCACACCAGCTGAGTGGCCGTATGATTTTCTGGCTTGGAAGCAAGATCAACTCTGTGAACACGTCGGCTAGAGACTTTCAGTCAGAGATCGCCTGCTCTGAAACGAAAGCGGGACTCGTCTTTGGGTACGACATGGTTCCATTCGCCCAACACGCATGTCTGGTTCGGTACCACTCCAACGTTACGCAACGATGTGCTGAGATCAGTGGCAATCTTCCTAATGGCTGGATAAGACGCAAACCTTCCTCATCCAGTTTGCGTCTAACAGTCCGTGTCGGTACGGAGTGTCCATTGCTGCCCGTACACCTCGACGAATGTCGTCCACTGTTGATTGTGGAGTTGCTACGGCTTGCGGACAAGTGCGGCGATGGAGGTGTTCGGATGTCCCTTTACGAGCGCCAGTACAACGGCGCACGTTACGTTCATCCAACCACTGTCACCACATTTGGCGGACAATTATTTCGTCCCGATGTATTCCTGCCGTAATGAAATGGACTGCCCAACCAGCTGTATGTAGCACTACGATGAAGCCTCTGATAAAGGCGTCCATGTGATGGTAGATTCCCAGTGACGTTGCCCATGCATACTCACTTCTTATACGGTCTTTCGCCTCTGAGATCCCACCTACGCAGTGGTCTACACGCCCAGATCAAGACGGCCAAACTTGGCCACGCCAAGTCGTTTTGCCCTTCCATCTCCCTCGCCTATAGTGTGACTGATTCGCAGCTGCATTCGGTTACATAACCCAACTGTCAACACATATCCTGGAATTTTAACGGATCTCTGGTAAATACTTTTTGGTGTGAGATATTCTATGTTGAGCAATGTCCATTGGAGCCCATCAGCCTTCTCCTTGAGACCTGCAAAGCTTGAGTTCTCTCCTCATGTAGCAGCAGGCGTTATTTTAATAAGACGTTTCGAATGGTTACCCCTCTCATACTGTAACTTAGAGCTCTCCTGATCATAAAGTGTCTATAAGACACAAATAAGGGTGTGTGTGGATGTTTCCATATATTAATGATAACTCACATCTCTGTGGACACTGTCAGGATACTGTCCACTGAATTCTAATGAACATTGTGTCTTCTGTGTTTGTTATCTAAATCATGCACATAAATGCATTTATTAATTGTATTACATATCGCACTTCATACGACAGGAGTGCCGCAAATAATGAGTTTAATGTGCAATACAGTTTGTATGCCAAGCAGACATACTAAACACTAAGTCTGTATGCAAGTAAGTTGCATATGCCGGGTGTTTCAGTGGGTAGTGACAACTTTCCTGTGGAATAAATCATTAAAGAATAACGAGATGGCGCTGTAGGTCCGAAACGTCGATCACCAGGCGATAAGCATTCGTGAGGAAGTGGTGGGACGGTGAACACGCGGTTTCGGACATGCGGCGATATACCACGGAAAAAAGAGTTTTCTTGGTGAAAAAGTGGTATGCGGAGAGCGGAAACCCCACAAAGGTGTTACAAAAGTGGGGTACAGCGTTTAAGAATCGTCGTACGTGCGTACCGGACGAAATTGGTAGCGACATTCGAACGAACCGGGAGTGTCACAGATGACGTGGTAAGCATGGCGACAAAGAGAAGAACAGCGCGGAAGGCGGAAAACATCGAAGCCGCACGAGAACTCCTGCACGAAGAAGCCGCATGAGAACTCCTGCACGACGAAGCTGCTACGTCAACACGAAGACTTGCACAGAAACTGGACGTTAGACCAGCATCAGCATGGCTCATTGTGAAGTCGGATTTGGACATGTTGCCCTACAAAATCCAGGTGCATCAGCCTTTGAGCACAACAGCCGGTTTTAAAACTTGCGAGCGTGAGGGGTACTATGTAGTAAAATAAAATATGTGAATGAAGGTGGTAGAAATTCTGATGTTCTTGTTTTGCTTCAAATTGATACCTTGCCACTGGACTTGTATACAACAATGGGGGCATTACATTCTGAACACCCTATGCATTAAGTACACTCTCTCGTTACAAATGGGTTACTACAAGTAAGAAGGCATGTGAGCCTGGTGTGATTTATAAATCAAGCAGGCTATCTCGTGGAGCATCAAATAGAGTTCGATTGAGTGTTCGAATTCGCAAAATGAGTGACCTAAACGACTTTGAACGTGGAATGATAATTCGTTCCAGGTGTCCTGGTTCGAGTATTTTCCAAACGGTCGTCCTCCTGCGCTTCTCACACACAATCGTAGCTTTACTGGGAATGGAGCGACACACGAAAAAAAACTTCCATGATTTGGCGATCCTGTGGACAAAAACAGCTGGCGTATCAGAGCGGTCGAAGGAGACGGCAAGGATAGTGCAAGCTAACAGACTGGCTGGAACCCAGTAAATCATGGCGGAAGTTTTCATTGGTATGCCAACAGCAATCACCGCTTCGCAAATGGACTACCACAATGTACTGCCTTGTCGCAGGTCTCCTTTGGCCCTCCTGATCCACCCTCTGTTTATGACCACAGGATCGCAGATGGCTGGAAGTTTTTGTAGGTCACACTATTCACGGTAAATATTTTCTACGGTTGGTCGTAAAAAGACCTGAAGAATGACAATTTGGGAGATGTTTGAACCTGTACTCTCTGCGTCAAATATCATGTCACTTTCAAAAAATTCAAGTGACCCGTTTTTCCCGTTCCGAGCATCAATCAAACACTAAGTGATGCTCGACAGTTAGTCTGTAATACTTTTACCTCACACCGGGCTCACATGCCGTTTTTCTTGTAGGAGTCATCCAGTTAGACGACGGTGGAAGCTATACCTATTAAACTGGCATTTCGGTACACACTGAAGTGCCAGAAAAACTGGTACGGACGAGTTTATGTAAAATACATAGCAACGTCACCTATGCGCGTACTCGGTTGCGTCCGCCAGGACGAATATAAAGCGATGGACATCCTTGCCAGCTGTCAGAGCTATTTTCGGCATGAGAATGACAAGAAATAACGATTTAAGAGATTTTCAACGCGGTGTAATAGTTGGCGCTCGTGAGATGGGATATAGTATTTCGGAGATAGAAACGAAATTCGGATTTTCACGGACGACCATTGCAAGGGTGTACCGTGACTACAAGAATTCCGGCAAAACATCAAACCTACGATAAAAGTGTGGCCGTTAAAAGACATTGGGTAAACATGACCATCGCCGGCTGCCAAGAATCGTCTCACGCGATAGGCATGCGACACTATCGCAGGTATAATCGGAATTCAATGCTGGAGCCTCAACAAGCATCAGCGTCCAGACTGTGCAACGTACCCTGCAAGATATGGGCTTTGGGAGGTGAAGCCCAACATGAGTCCCCTTGATAAGTGCACGACACAGAGCTATGCTCCTCGCTTGGGCAGGGTAACACCGCCACTGGACACTTGATGACTGGAAACAAGTAGCCTGGTCTGACGAGTCGCGTTTCCAACTGTATCGGGCAGATGGAAAGATACGTGAGTGGCGCAAACCCCATGACTCCATGGATCCCGCCTGTCAACATGGAACTGTACCGGCTGGTGGGGGGTCCGTATTGGTATGAGATGTGTTTAGCTGGACTTCACTAGGACCCCTGATACGTCTACAAGCGTTTGTGACCGGCCAACGCTATGTGCGCATCTTTTTTGACGAGGTACACCCGTCCATGTCCTGCATTCATGCTGATGGGTTGGGCCTGTTCCAACAGGACAATGCACCTCCACACAAGTGTCAGGACGCCACATTATGGTTAAAGGAGCATTCATCTGCGTTTGGGGTGTTGCCATTCCCACCCAAGTCCCCAGATCTGAACGTGATGGAACACATTTGGGATGCCATGAGCGCACTATCGAACGCAGGAATCCGAGACCTCGGAATACACCCGAATTGTGGAACGCTCTGCAGGAAGTATGGTGTGCATTGCCTACAGCATATTTCCAGAAGCTAGTGGAGTCCATGTCCCGTCGTATTTCTGCAGTCCTACGCTCCCGTGTGGGACCTGCCAGGTATTAGACTGGCGTACCAGTTTTTCTGGCACTTCAGTGTATACTTCAGTCATTTGATGTATACCATTCATAACTGCAAGCAAACTATATTGGTGTCCAAACGTCAACACAGTCAAATAAAAGGCATTGTAGAACATGCGAAAAGGGAAAGAAGGGTAATAAAGTAAAGTAGAGAGTACGTGGAAATATAAAAATATGGAAATCATGAACCAATACCATGTGACGAACGATAATTCGCATAAAAGGCGAAGCACCGTATTTGTGGAATTCAGAAAGAGCTGCAAAAATGCGAAAAATTATATTTCTTGTCGTCATCGCATGCTGCTAGTAGTAGAATTTATTTTTTATTAAAAAGGTATATCAGAAGTACTATAAGTGGGTATATTGACACATGGTCGGAGTATCGAAATGTTTGAATACGGCCAGACGTAGAATAATGTTGCCAGACCACTGGCAAGAAACAATTCATGTATACATACTTTGTGGGAAGTACCAGGACTCCGGAGATATTAATCGTCAATCTGTGACTGGGCGTCCATGTAGTACAATGGCTCAGGATGATAATTATGTGGCACTAACAGCAAGACGTAACAGATCGATTTCAGCAAGAATACTTGCTTTAGAGTTGTCTGCTGCTGGTGGGCCAGCTGTTTGAAGGCAAACAGCATTAAGACGCCTCGCCTCAAGGAACAAGAACTATCCGCGAGAAGATTTGCAGTTTGCATTCAACTTACTTCATCAGTAAGAAATGCCAGGTTATTGTGGGGCAGATAACACGCTGACTGGGAGGGAAATCGGTAGGCTAATGTGCTCTTCTACGATGAATCTAAGTTCAGTCTGAAAAAGGACAGCCTTTGTAGGGACGGAATAAAATTGAGTCCGTTATTTCCCCCAAACATTCGAGAAATGCAGCATTACGAGATGGTGGTATACTTATCTAGAGTTGCATTATGTCCAACGCGCGCACACAGCTACCTATTCTGGTGGAATGTAACAGGTCGGAGATACAGAGACGAAATCCTTGATCCCTCCATGAGGCTTCCGTTATGTTGGCCCAGATTTCTTCTTCATACACGACAACGCAAGACGTGATAGAGATGGTATTGTCGATGATTATCTAGAAAGTGAAGATAACCACCGTATGCCATGTCCAGCAGATTCCCTGGACCTCAATCCAATAGAGATTGTGTGGGAAAGCATTGTGGAAACACACTGCAGGTCGTAAACCACCTGAAAGGGCTCTCGTGGAAATCTGATCTCTTCTTCAGGAGTGAGACGTACTGCCACAGAATCTTCTTTCCCTTGGCAGCAGCATGAAACGCCAGTATGACACTTGTATTGCTAAAGAGGACACCATACGCCTCACTAGACCGTTCTACAAAGTCAGAAAGGCTTCCAGAAAGTTCCTGCTTTTTTCATCATTTCAGACATGTAGTAGGTTTTCCGGGTTCATCATTCGTTTATGTGATTTGTACTGCGCATTTAGTTCATTACTAAGGTACACTATATTAAAAAAGTCACCGGACACCTAAAAGAGAAACACAACATAGTATTAATTGACATACATTAGTATGGTGTAGATCCAATTCGGCCTTAATGCATCCACTGACCCTTCGAAACATGATTTCGACAATGTTTTGGAACCCAGCGACAGGTATGCGCTTCCATTCAGTACATATTGCTGCCGCCAACTGTTGCTTCGTAGTAGGCCTTGGTTCCAAACTTCTTATGCGGCGCTCTAATTCATCCCATAGGTGCTCTATGGGATTACGATCAGGGCTATGTGCTGGACAGTCCACACACGATACGGAATTATCGCCACACCACGCCGTAACAGTCCTTGCTTTATGGCTCGATTCATTATCCTGCTGGTAACAACAAGGCTCGTTTCCATAGTATTGCCAAAGCGTTGGTCGGACATACTTGTCCAGAATATCGAGGTAGACGTGCTGGTTAACCGGTTTGGTCACGATAACCAATGGGCCGGGACCATATCACGAAAAACACCTCCACACGAGTACACTGCCAGCTCCAAACTTGACCGTAGGAACAGTACACTGCAGTAAAAAACGTTCCCTCGGCTGCCGCCATACCCACACATGGCCATCAGACTGATGGATCGTGTATCTGGATTCATCAGTAGATAGGACCCGTGTCCATTGATCTATGGTCCACGATAAATGTTCTTTACACCATTCTAAAGGATGAGTAGTATTCCAAGTGGAGATGAAAGGCTTATGAGCAGCTGCACGACCACAGTAACCCATGGAATGAAGTTATCTGCAAATGGTACGTGTACATACCGAGGTTCCAGCATTTTTACTCACCTGTACACTGAGGTCTTGTACAGTACTCCGTCGATTAGGTGTAGGGACTCTCCTGAGGTTCGACGTCCTCTTTCACTGATGCGTTTTGGTCTGCCGGTACGTTTTGCTGCTTCAGGCACGCCATGTGTCTTCCACCTATTCAGTACACCCAAAACAGTTGACTTTGCTATATTTAAACGCCTCTCGGTTTATCTTATGGACAATCCACTAATATAACCCCCAACATTTTTTCCTTTCTCAAAGTCAGTTCTCTCCCGCCGGGACATTTTCACTCAAACGCACAGTGCGATATGATTGCGGTCAGCTAGCTGCAGGCTTGTTTTTATACAGTTGCAGCTGTACCGCGCATCTCAGCAACGCAGAGGATCCGTTCATTAGCTTTTGAAGTGGTGTCCGGTGACTTTTGTCATTATATAGTGTATCTTTTTATACATGTATATTAGGGTGTCCCAAAATTCAATGTAAAAAATTTGATTCTTAATAAAGGTGGGTCTCACCCTCAAAAAAGTTTCTTCTACTCCTATTATTAAAATATATGAAGTTAGAGCTCATTTGGAAAAGATTAAGAGGTCCATCAAGGTTACACAAGCTACACTGATTTATGTGAAAATCGGGAATTTTAATCAAAAGCATAAGTGATGATCAATTATATATTTTATTTTCATTATTAATAAATTTTTAGTATCTGTATAACAAAAAATAAAATAAAAAGCATAATTAAATATAAAAACATAATTAAAAGGTGCGCCTGCTTCTGTAGTGCAATTATATATCTATATATGATTTCTAAACCTTAACTGTAACCACTAGCATCACTTATTGCACCTTAGATGTAACTTTAAACTTTAACCGTAGCCACTAACATCACTTATTGCACATGTGTTGTTGTTTGTTCCATTGTATGTGTTGCCTTTTGCTGTTTGCTGAGATGGATATTTTTGCTGTTTGTTGAGATATTTCTATTGTATGTGTTGCCTTTTTGCTGTTTTGTCCAGAACAGAAATTTGTTTTAGTGTTTCTTTTTAATATAATGGCAAAACAAACTAGGAGAAGTAATTATGTATGGCTTATTGGATATCCTGCTGAATCAATAACAGGTTCACGTCTGCCATCTGGAAGAGATGTTTTGACCAATTTTATGTACTTTCACCGTACTAAGAAGCTTTCGATCAGTGATAGTGCTGTTCTTGTAAACAATAACATTGTACCATTTGGGGAAAAATCAAGGTTGCCAATAAGACATAAGCAGCATATCTTAAAAAAGATTAAAGATTTATATGGCAAACAAGTAGGCTTAATGAGAAATCGAAAAAGGAATAATGCAAAAGACCAAGAGAATTAAATAATGTATAGTGAAAATCTGGATATGTTATTTGACATAAGTCACGCTAATTCGGAACAGCTTATTGAAAATGAAGAGGATCGTCAGTTTCTCAGATTACAAAGACAATCTAGGACAGGTTGTATTGGATCTCTGGACAGAAAGCTTTGTACACGTGAGAAAATATCAGCTGAACGACAGAAAAATTTTGCAAAGCGATTAAAAGAAGCTGCTTCATCTCATAATTCCTTTGTTTTATCAACTGCATCTTCTACGTCAACAAAAGATGAGACTGAGACTGTAAGTGAAAACTCTAAAGAAGAGTCTAATGATGAATATGCTGCAGAAATTACACCACAAAAAATTATTACGTGAGAAGCATACAGTTAAAGATGAACGAAGTCGAAGATCTGTCATAACACCAAAGGTTGCTGCTGCTTTTGATAGAAATGATATAAGTATAAGAAAGTCAACAATGTTACTTGCATCTGTCTTAAACATGGCTGGTGGTAGTGGTGGTGGTGATGGTGAAGCAGACTGTTCAAAGAGTAATGACACTTTAAAATCTGTAATTATTTCAAAAAGTACTGTTCATCGTGAACGTCAACGTTTACGTAGTGAAACTGCGCAACAGATAAAATGGAGTTTAATGCTTCAAAATCAGTAGTTTATTGGGACGGAAAGTTATTACCTGATTTATCATTAAATGAAACAAGAAAGGTAGACCGTTTACCAGTGTTAGTTTCCTCTCTAAAAGATAGTAGTACAAAACTTCTTGGAATTCCTAAGCTGTTATCTGGTACAGGGGAAGCAGCAGCTAATGCGGTTTTTGAACTTTTACAGGCATGGAAATGTGATTCTCAGGTTATTTGTATGTGCTTCGACACAACCTCCTCAAATACTGGAAAGTTCAAAGGAACATGTGTTCTTCTTGAAAATAAAATAGGAAGAAGCCTTCTGTGGTTAGCCTGTAGACACCACTTGTTTGAAGTGTTACTTTCAGATTTATTTCATGTATGTCTTGGACCGTAGAGTGGACCCGAAATTATTATGTTTAAAAAGATTTCGAGAAAAATGGATTGAACTTAACCACCGCAACCCAAAATGTCAAACAACGCCATCGATAGCAGCATCCGACACTTTGAAATTTTTTATTACTAATCAACTTCAGACAGCTGCTAAACACTTTCCTAGAGATGATTACAGAGAACTATTAAATCTTTCCGCTCTTATGAATGGAATAGATGCGAACAATATTATTCGGAAACCAGGTGCTCTCCACAGAGCTAGATGGATGGCAAAAGCCATTTATTCATTAAAGATTGAGCTACTGTTTGATGGAAATGAATCTGTCATACAATTGACACCTCAACAATTTCAAGGCCTTCAAAGATTCAATCGGTTGGTTGTATGCGTATACATTCAATCATGGTACACATGTCAGTCTATTGTAGATGCACCAGTGAACACGTTTTACTGATACAAAGATTGCATGAATATGATGATATACAACTACGCAAAACAGGATTAAAAATCACTTTACGTCACTCCTGGTATTTAAGTGAAGAGCTTGCCACTCTTTGTTTGTTTTCAACACTTCTTAGTGCCAAGGAGAAATATTTGTTAGTTAGTAAAATCAGTGAAAAAAAAATGTGCACCTATTAAAGAAACTTCCTTTAAAATTTGATGACTTAAATATCTCTCGCAGTTTCTTTCACACCGCACAAATAGACAACAGCTTCCTAAGCATGCCTGTTGAGAAATGGCCCAAAACACAATCTTTTAAAGAAGCTGAAGAAATTGTTAAACATTTGCCATGTGTTAATGACTGTGCTGAGCGAGGCATAGCATTAATCGAAAGTTTTAATGATGCAACAAAAGATGAAGAACAAAAACAGTATTTATTGCAGGTAGTTGAAATGCATAGAAAGAACTTCGCGAAGTGCCACCGTAAAGATCTTCAAGATATGTAAAAATGATTAATTATGCTATTTATAGAATGTTAGGCAATATTTTCCTCTTTATTATCTTGTTAAACTTGACGGGTGAATTTTACTGTAAAACATTCTTTTTACATTGCATTTTGCAATGTTGAATAAAGTTCGTTTTTGTCATTTTCTTAATAATTTTTCTTATATTTTCTACACTAAATATTACCAATAGAGTACATTTTTTTAGAAATGACATATTAAAAGCATGTAACATTTTAAAGAAAAAATATATTTAAAAAAATAATAATTTCGTAAGTAACTGTAAAAAATTATCGAATTAAAACTATTTTGTAAACTTTTTGGCGACCTTGAGGAACCTCTAAATATTTTTTTTAAGCTGAAATTTTACAAAAGATCTTAAGTACACCAAACAAAACTTTTTAGGGGTGAAAGTCAAAATATTTAAAAAACATTTTTGGGGACACCCTAATGTATATACAGTATATATTGTAAACAGTCTATTTCATTGTACCTTCTGGTTTTTGTAATTTAACACTTTTTGTTAATTATGCGTAACTTTTGAACACCAGTGTAGCTTGAATTTGGACGGGTGAGGACAGGATCTGCATATAACAATGAAAATCTACATTTCAAAACTTTTCTCCGACATCGTTACGCGAACGTTTTTTCCTGTTAAAAGCAAAGCTTGCGATCCCCCCTCTATTATTAACACTATTACTTATTTTTTGTGATGCAGTGGTGTGACTTCTTGACCTAAATTTGAAGCATTCAAACTGACAGAATTCGCCATTGGTATTTTAAGATAAATGGAAACACTCATCCATTGGAATAAGGTATGCAAGAATAAAAATCAATAATGAGTCAGCATTCACAACCTAGCGTTCGTTTACTTTTTGAAAGAACTGCTCACTCGACGTTTTTCGACTCAGATGTTGCGAGAGTTTGCACAATGGAAACCATTTCTGCAGTATGACAACCGTTAATCTGCAGACGTTCGAAATCATTAAGACTTGTTGTGCGTTTCGTTTTAGTACAAACAAACCGTGGTACTTTCTCAAAACTCTTATATACGTTCTTATATAATTAGTAAAACTCCTTATATAATTTATATCATTTGTATAGTATAAGGGTCGTCCAAATGAAACTGAGATGTCGGTTTTTTGCCGTAAAGGTTTATAGGTTGGAATATGTGAACATACAGGAAGTAAAAGTGATACATGGACTACATACACGCTACATATAGTCGCCTTGTCGGTTCAAGCAAGTGTCCCAGCGCGGCACGAGATCGTGCATAACCTGAGTGAAAAACGTCCGTGCTTGGCTCTGGAACCAGTCTTCAACGACGTCCCGGACCTCAGCGTTGTTAGCAAACCGGCAGCCCTTGAGAGATTTCTTTCAGTGGCCCAAAGATGTGGTAGTCACAGGGCGACAGATCGGGGCTATAAGGGGGTTGATTGAGAACTTCCCAGCGGAAGCTCCTCAGCAAATCTTGGCACACTGTCGCCACATGCGGGTGGGCGTTGTCGTGCAGCCGGATAACCCTATTTGATAACATACCGGGTCGCTTACGCTTGATGGCCGTTTTGAGGTTGCGTAACGTATTGCAGTATGTGGTTGCCTTGACCGTACTGCCTGCGTCCAGCCAATCCAACAGCAATGGGCAATTCCCATCGAAGAAAACCGTGAGCATCACTTTTCCAGCCCTTAAGTAGGACTGAGCTTTTTTGGGGCGTGGAGAGTTAGGATGCCGCCATTCCATACTCATCCGATTTGTAGCCGGATCGAAGTGGTGGCACCAAGTTTCATCTGCGGCTACAATCTTGGAAAGAAACTGTACCCCCTCTCCGTGGTAGCAATACAGATGCTCCAGGCAAGCACCCATTCGCCGAGTCTTCTACTCCTCCTGGAGATGTTTGGGGACCCATTGTGCGCAAACCTAGCTGTATCCGAGTCAGCGATGGAGAATGCTGTTAACAGTTCTCTTACTCACGGACAATGTTGCCGCAATTTCGCGGGTGGTGATTCAGTGATTCTCCTTCACAAGGTTGTCCACGGCCACAATCGATTCCGTGGTGATGGCTACGTGTGCTTGTCCAGGTCTTGGCATGTTCTCTGTGCTCACACGTCCTTTACGAAATTCACTACACAAGCGGAACATTGTACACCGTGACTGACACTCATTTCCGTACACATCCTTCACACGACGGTAATTTTCGGCACCTATAACTCCTGCCGTCAAAAATTGCATAACTTCCAGATCGCCCTGGTTGGACGAATCCATGTCACGACACTAAGTAGTCAACTTGCCGCCGCACGAGCAAACAGCATACTGACACGTGCCGCCGATAACAGAGTGCTTCCTGACATTGCACGCCATCTACTAGCGCAAATGCACGGCTCTGTATAATTATACAACGACGCTATTACACGAGTCTCACTTTCACTTGGGCGACCCTTATATCTACTTGCATGTTCTATTGATGTATGTACGTTTTTGCTGAAGTAACAAAACATGCAATACCTGGGTTCCAATCATTTTTGCACACAGTGTATGCTATGAAGTAGAACATTTTTAAAGTGAGGTAGTTGAGCTCCTCAGCTGTGCACAAATTACAGCTTAAAGTATGGCTACTGAATTAAGCTTTTTTTTTTTCGTGTGCGCAACCATTGCCAAGAGGCGTGAATTTTTCTCATGAGAAATAAAATTTTAGTAATTCGTGAATTTTTCTCATGAGAAATAATTTCGATTTCGACGTCAACCCGTTTGGTTGAAAGATCTGCAATTTCTTCTCTTGTTCGCGGCACGGTTATAAAACACGTTTTAAATATGTGACCTGATAAGTCTATAACGATAAAGCTGTCGAATTCATAAGAACTTGAAACCCTTCAGGAACCTAAACTTTCAGTAACCGTTGCCGGCTGGAAACAAATTTAATAACATTTTAGGTTGCATAAAGCAGGAAATTTATTTTCATCACGCCCATCACAGGGTATTCTCGTTTTGCACATAGCAGTTTTCAATGAATGGAAGTTTACTTTCTTTCTTTTGCATCCACATAAGACAAGTCCTGTGCAAATTGACATTTATCCTTCTCTCCTCTCATTTCCCTCCGCCTCATTTTTGATCGATGATCCGCAGTGGTTTGTTGCACATCCTTTGGCTTGACATGATTCTCAAACTGAATCACAAAGACATGCAATTGATGACATGGTCTTACATAATGACGTTACTCCGAGCTATTGTCATTTTTGGTCATACTTCAGCTCAATATTTCCTGTGTCAGGAGGAAGCGTGGGAAACGAAAAAGCTTTTTCGAGTTTTAGAGGCGATCTTATTTTATTCACTCTTATTTCAGGACAGAGAGCTCGCGATCTGCTTCACTAACTTTCAGGGATAGTGCACTCCTGTCTCTTATGCATGCATTTCGCTTTCGTCAAAATATTTCCGTAAGAAAAAACAGGCATAATTCTTCTTTTCTGAAATGTAGCTAAACACACTAAGCATTAAGAAAAAACAAAGTCCTTAGTCTCACGCAAACTTCGTTGTTTCCAAACATGTATGCAAAGAGAAGGATTTGTGGAAGTGGAAATTTTGCTCTTGCGCTTTCATGTAATTTTAATATCAAATGCGATGTTTCTTTCTTCATTAGAGTACCAAATCACTCCTACAAACCTTCGCTCACATTAATAGAAATATTACTGTTGTGTGTTAGGAATCTGCTACATCATTAAGTAGCACCCCTCCCCCCAGTGGCGCAGTGGTCTAAGCGATAGCTTTTGATCATTCGTCCGAGATGGGTCCGGGCTCGAATCATGGTAAGGCATGGATGTTGTGTTTGTATTACGGCACTGGCTCTCTCCCTTCCCTGGGACAAATGGCCCTAAATCAGAGAAGGAAGACTGCTTATAGCCCATTGAGTTGCTCACGGTGGTCGTTAGACCTTCAATAAAAAAAACATATAAAGGTAAATTGATGTATTTTTCGGGTTTCTTCGACTTAGTTGGAAAGCCACAGAAAATTAGAAAACAATAATAATTATGTCTTGCCAAACAAATTTGTTGCACAGTTTCTAAGGTTTCTTGGGCAAACTTTCAAGTGTTACTAAACATGTTCCAGTTTAGGAGTAGTGCTGAAACAGTCAAGAAATATTTTGCTCTACTTAATGAACTTTCACTGTTGAAAAAATCTACTTAAAAATGAAAACCTGAACCTACTCGTTTTTTTAAGTACATGACATGCTCAAATATAAGTAACCATATGTACTTACAAATAACAACTTCAATAAATATAAATATAATCTCGTATGCCTATGAAAGAACAACTGAATCGAGGCTGTATAAAAGTGGTGCACACACAAAAGAAAACAAGTAGTTGGAAGTCTTTTACGGACGGAAACAACTGGTCGATGTTTGAGGACAACGGAGGTTGGAGATGATTTTAAGAGGCAACAGACGAGATCCATTGCATCAAGCCATCATATAATTCAACCGCGGTATCGAGAAGAGAATTTCAGCATGCACAGCCAGCCGCACATTGGCGGAATTGGGCTATAACAGCCGACGTCCTCTTCGTATACCACTTTTTCTTCTGAAACCAACAAATGCATCTGCTCTAGGCAAGGGTGTATCAGCACTAGAGCTGAAAAAAGATCTCCAGGTTCAAAGAATCACATTTTCAATTAATACACGCCGACGGACATGCCCAAATAGGACATCAACAACACCAATGGATGGATCCCAGCTGCCTAGCATTAACTGCATAGGTTTATGGAGGAGTGTAATGATGTGGGGTCTATTTTTTGGAAGACATTGAGCTGCTTAATACCTCTTAAAGAGAGCATTTAGATGCCAGGAGGTATCTTAAAATAACTGCGGGTCAGGTCCGCCTGTACATGTGCACGTGTTTCCCGATGGAGAGGGCTACTTTCTGCAGGATAATGCGACATGTCACAGGCTCGGATCGTCACACAGTAAATGTAAACAAAATAAATATTTTAAAATCAATAAAAGTATTTATTTAATTTTAACAAAACAGATATTTTGAAGTCACTGCACGCCAGTGATTTTAGAGTGCTAAAATGGCCCACACAATCCCCATTTCTTTGCCCGATTGAACACCCATGAGATGAGACTGCCATTCTTACGACAGATCTTCCTCCAGCAAACATTCGTAAACTGACGGACGCCATCTCATCCGCTTGGATGGACATGCCTGTAGAACGATGTCAACTCCAGGTTGAATCTTTTGAAGACCAATGCGGTCTAAGACGTTATTTCAAAATTAGTTTCTTTAGTGTATGTCTGGAAAAATTACTGTTACGAACAATCTTATACGGCAGGGATGACGAACCTTTTCCGACCAGTACGCCACTTAAAGTTTGCTTTACTGCTTTCAAGTGTCTAGTGTGCCACCTCTTGTGTGCATTTTTTTAAATTAACATTTCGTCGTGAAACTTTTTAGTGAATGCCATAAAAATGACATAAACACAATAGGCAAGTAGGTTAGTTTTAAGACTATGACATTTTCAATTTGAACCTGATTTAATTTGTAAGATGATAATTGAAAATTCATACTTACGTAATCACATTAGTGTGAAACGTGTTGCTGAACGCTACTTGACATGGCATTTATGTTCGGTTCATAACCTATTTTTTTCAAGGTTATGGGCACCAGCAGTAGTCACAGACACTATTTTATTTAAGTCAGTCCCCATTTTACAACAAATTCCTGCTTCACTTCACACATTGTATCATTCCCTGTAATCGTAGTTGGCAAACACAGCAATTTAATTTATGCTTCCCTCATTACATTTCCACAAGGAAATCTAACAAAAATATCTAACCTTGATATTGACGTCACATCGGTAATTTCATCAAGGTATATTGAATAGACATCGGCGTTGTCCAAATCAGATTTAATTTGGTCCAAAACATATTCACTCATTCTTGTTATTCTATCTTTGACAGTGTTTCTGCTGCCTGACATTTCCTCAATTCTATTCACAATTTGTTGCTTTTGGGGAAAATCTTCTAATAATGTGTCAGACATGGCTAAGAAAGCCGCCTTCAAAAAATCACCATCACAAAGTGGTTTCCCATGCTGTACTATAAAGCGAGGTAGATGAAAACTAGCCGCAGTGATATTATTCCTTGGCCTGAAAGACAATGCGAAACAATTTAATTGTTTTTCATATACACTGCTGGCCACCCGAAATGCAACACCAAGAAGGACACGAGATAGCAAAGCCAGATTTACTAGACACATAACAACAGATACAAAGATGAAACGATTGAGCTTACAGGCCCATGCGACTTGCGGAACACGCAGACATCAATAGTTCGTGTGGCCCCCATGGCTGGCAATAACGGCCGCTACACGCCGCGGCATCGAACGAAAGAGGCTTTGGATGTGGGCTTGGGGTATGTCGGTCCAGGCTGCTTCCACACGTTGCCACAGTTCATCAGGTGCTTGCCGGACCACTCGGTTGCCGATCAGCGACCAGACGTGTTCGATGGACGACACATCGAGAGAACAGGCGGGCCACGGCAGCAGTGACACCTGGTGGGCCGTGAAGAATTGTTGCACGATGCGTGCCACGTGCGGGCGCGCATTGTCCTGTTGAAACGTGGCCGCTGGCAGGTCCTGCAGGTAAGGGAGGACTACAAGATCCAAAACGTTGGAGATGTAGCGGTGGCTGTTGACTGTACCGGCGATGCGTACCAGACGGGTGCGGGTGTCATATCCATTTTTGCCTCAAACCATAACGCCAGCGATGGACCGGTATGGCGATGCATATTGCAGGCGTCATACAGTCTCTCGCCGCGGTGCTGCCACACGTGAATCCGACCATCGTGGTGTTGCAGACAGAAGCGGGATTCGTCGGAGAAGACAATGTCGTGCCATTTCGTAGTCCAGGTGCGGCTTTCAACGGCCCACTGCCGCCGCACTCGCCGGTGGTGTTTGCTTCCCGGTGGTGTTTGCTTCCCCCTCAAGATTCGTTATATATTGTTGCTGTAGGGAACCCTAAGGTTCTTACCACCTGGGCAATAGTATGACCATCTGTCTTGCGCTGAAAATGGCGTCCACGATCGAAGTAGCTCAGATCACCATGTTTACCCATGTTCGTCGATTGCGATACACTTTTGGGAAGCCCTGATGTCCGCTTATTTATCGCCTGCGTTTGGTTTGGTTATGTTCCATTCTGCACGGGGAAAGCCCATTTCAGCTGCCCATCACCCCTATCTCTAATGCTTGGTCTACTGAGTGTATAAGTTCTCTATGCACTTTTTCTGCAGGCAGCTAGTTTGTTACACTGTTTGTTTTGCATTTGTAAATCTGTATCAGAGCAAAGTGCACTCAAAAATGCTAGTTATACAACCATTTAGACATTACTGCTTTCCTGGAATAGCAAGTGCATCGGAAAGTAGGAGCACATGTATCTTCCGAAGCGAATATTTTTTTACGTGTACTCTGAGTAAGATGCATAGCAATTCTTAAACACACTTTACAAATTATAATCATCTTCAAAATCCAAATCCATGTTTGCCTAAAAGAAACGGTAATTTCTTTTTTAAAGTACAAAAGCTGTTATCGAGATTCGTTACACAAAGCATAATCGATTTTCTTTGGATTTCGATGTTGTCAAAGTAGTTATAAGGAAAAACAATTTTAGTAGTACAGGTGGATTAACAACGACGATTTGTTAGGAATATTTTAGTTTATTCGTCTAAGATCTCCAAGTCAGAAAAATCAGAATGGTATTCCTAAGACATTGGACAATCGTGTCATGATTTTAGCCACAGTTTTTATTAATCACTTATTTAATTTAAACAATTTCAACATTAGAGACGGCGATTGTTCTGCTCATCCAAATCATCATTTCAATTTTGTCGAAATCCAGAAGTTCTCAAGCGAGCAGTCTTGCAGGCATAGAATAGAACGCTAACAGTCTAAGAGCATAGATTTTAAGAGGTCAAGTCTTGAGCTCATGCTGATGATAAAAAAAAGGGATTGCGAAGAAACACCGCGGTAAACGCATCCGAGACAATTTAATGACGAGTCTACAGTTTGCTTTACCTAATTACGATGATAAAGAAATTTGAAACTTCATTAAACTGCAAATCCGTTAGCGGTTCGTAAGACTTTTTCCTCCGGAATTTCTCTTCATTTCTTCTATCAAGCAAACTCATTATTTTTAGTAATGCAGAAAAACGTTCATTTTCCCTGACTCGTACGTTCTATCTGGTTTTGGATAAATAAGATCCCATTAAAAGTTACTTCTGAAACTGTATTATCGCGGAAAGACCCATTAATGCATGCGAATAATTCATTTCATTGTTCCTGCCTGCTCTGGAAGTACATAACGAAACTAATTTTTGTGACAAAAGTGCATGAAGATGATTGTTCCAAAAATCGGAAGCATGCATCAAAAAACAACTTACTTGTAATATAATATCACTTCGTCTGTCTGCCTTTCTCAAACGCAAGCTATATTCAGTCCAATCCTAAAAATTAATTTTGTGTCTGATAGTTGGACGCAGGAAATTATTATTATTGAATTTTCCACTTTTTACAAGGTTTCTCTCTCTAGGTGGCATAAAAGGTTTTGTGAATCTTCTAAAAGTTGCGTTGGAAAAATGTACTTGCATTGTACACTCTCTACCAACAAGTAATTGGACACCCCTGCAATCGACGATATCTGTGGTCCTGATATACGTCACATTAAATATCGTGTGGTAAACAACAACGCAACTAGTCGCATGCAAGATGCCACGCAGTTAGGAGCTCTCTGATTTCGAGAAAGGTGTAATCGTCGGGTATCACAGAAATGGCCGATCCATACGTGACATATGCAGCAGGTTGAAGTACCTAAAATCGAGAGTGGCCTACGTGATTGGCAAGTGGAAGATGAGAGGTGACTGTCGGAATGTGCCCCGACCCGGCAGACCCACAAAACTGGGAGTTAGAGACCGACGGGTGCTGGCCAGAGAAATTCGGAAGAACCGCACCAAAGCTATGGGCCACATCCGCGAGGAGTTTCAACAGGCATCCGGAAGTGTTCTTTCAATGAATACCATCCGTAAGGAAGTCCATCTGCTCGGTTATCAAGGACGCGCTGCCGCCCACAAGCTTTTGATCACCAAGTCCAATAGCGCTGCTCGACTAACGTGGTGCAAAGAACGTCGACAGTGGACCCTTGAACAGTGGAAACATGTTCTCTGGAGCGACGAATCAAGGTTCACCCTCTGCCGTTCCGATGGCAGGGTCTGGGTTTGCCGTCTGCCTGGAGAACGCCTCCTGCCGGAATGTATTGTGCCAACTGTGAAGTTCGGCGGCGGTGGAATTATGCTATGGGGGTGTTTCTCCTGGTATGGCACGGGACCCTTAGTCGCAATTCCTGGTAGACTCAACGCCGAGACCTACTGCCCCATTTTGGATGACCATTAGCTTCCTACATTGTGGAAGTTTTACGGGGTGGACCCATGTTACTTTCAGGATGACAATGCCACCTGTCATGTTGCGAGGTCCACCATGGCTTGGTATGGTGACAATGGAGTTAATGGAATGGACTGGCCTGCGCAGAGCCTGGACCTTAACCCTATCCAGCACCTCTGGGACGATTTGGAGCGTCGACTTAAGGGGTGCCAACACCTTCCGAAATCGGTGAAGGAACTGACCTGTCTTCTCCAAGCCGAGTGGAAGGAAATACCGCTAGCCGTCGTACAACGCCTGGTTGAGAGTATGCTCCGGAGGGTCGCAGCTGTAAACGCCGCTCGTGGGGGCTCCACCAACTATTGAAGGTGAATAAACTTTGTTTTCCTTTGCTATCACAGGTGTCCAATTACTTGTTAGTAGATAGTGTATAAGTGAAAGCATGGGCAAACTTTTACGTGCGTTCCATGATTGCCCCAATATGTGGCGTAAATATAAATTGCTTTCAGGTTGCTTAAATTTGCAGTTATATTCGAAAAATATCGCAGCTGTTAAAATTTCTATTTGAACAACATTTTCGTTACTAGACATCTTCGAACAACAGCGCAATTTCCCTCTTTAGCTCTAAAATTTTCCGAGGATGATTTAATTCGATGTTTTTATTTTAGCAGTAAGGTAAGTGAAAGATGTACGTATAGAAGCTTTATATCTAGCACCATGGGCGCATAATACCACTAGAAATACACAAGTAAACAAAAATTAGGGATTATTCTAATTATCATGATTTATTAATTCTAATTGAAAGTTATCTCTCTATATATGTAAAGTATCCTATGAACACGATTACGCAGATGACAAAACTATGTTGAATCATTCCTCTATTAAAAGAAAAAAGAATATTATCCTTTGAATCAAATAAAAAGTATAAAAGAGACTTCGCTCTCTTCACTGTAACATCTAGTCTCCTTGTAGTTCAAATTCGCTTTAATGTGATAAGTGGAAATAGGGAAAAATATTCACTCAGTTCAAAAACATACCAAAACCACCTTTAGAAAGCTATGCAGGAAATAAAACTGACGCTATTTTCTACAGCTTATTCAGCATATTACCGAATGGCCGGGGAAAGAAATATAATAAATTGTTGAGAACTGCTTTTTTATTTTTCGGACCTAGATTCCTGAATAGCATATTTTATTTTTGCTAACAAATATTTTTATTTATAAATATTACCTCTGCCCACTGTTTAGAATAATTTTTGGGATTTTTTAATAGAAAGTATAGGTAATCGAAAAGTCTTGTATGTCTGTCGATTGTAAGATACTCAAATCGGAAAGTCTGGACAACTTTCGTCAGTTTCGACGCATCTCGTAATTTTCGTAAGTGCACTTGCACATTTGCATGCAACGCTCGTTAAGTTAAAATTCTACTGTTGGGGCATCTTGAAGTTTTCCACCATCGACATGTTTGCAACGTATGGGTAACTTATACCGAACCTTATTTGAAACTTGCTTTGCTTATACTGTATGCTCACAATCTTTGCTATGAAGTATCTGTGAACCGAACTTCTGAACGTAATTTTCTGGTAATCAATATTACAGGATTCGTGACAATTACATGCGTGACATTTAACGTCGTTTAATGTAAAAGAAAAACATCTGAATTCACCACTGCAAATTACCCGCCAATGCGTGTTTCTAGACAGCTGGTGTTAAAAACGAAGCCACGATATAGAAAAATAGTTAATTTAAAAATTAATTTGTTGGTTATAGTTATTATCCTAGCGCTTTACTTTTATGTACAGCACTACACTGCTTACTTCACTAAACTTGCTGAAGTAACTTGCTTCACTGCGAAGCTACACTTAAGTTCACGGAATAACTTTAAGTTGAACCCGGATAAACTCACGGACTAACTGTAAGTTGAACCCGGACAAGCTTACGGAATTACTTTGAGTTGAACCCGGATGAGCTCATGGCATTACTTTAAGTTGAACCCGGATAAGCTCATGGCATTACTTTATGTTGAAACCGGATAAGTTCACGGCATTACTTTAAGTTGAACTGGATAACCTTACGAAATTACTTTACGTTCAACCCGGATAGTTTCCCTTCTCGGTGCTGCTGAAATCCTTAATTAAACGTGAACGAGTTAAATAGTCAGTGTAAGAATAATAATGTCCAGGAGTATTAATAAGTCAGTACTTACAAAGTTCACGTTTTTATTGCTTTTCTCAAGAGGTGTATCATTTTTAGGCCCTTCGCTCAGTCAATAAAACAGAAAATATCCAAGTACAATAAATTCGTCTCTATACTCAGCCAAATACAACAGTGCCCTTGCTTTTGTACAGTCGTAAGTAGCAAATAGTAGAAACTCAAAATGTCGGACTCAAAACATCGTGATCGTAAAACATAGGCAGCGCTTCCTAATATAAGCGAGTCTGCCAAAAACAAGTGAGATCGAAACCCAAGTCAGAACAGCACATTCTATAGAACAGCTCTCATCTCTAACTTTCGATTACGTATTTTCTTTTGACCAGTTGTCAGCTGTTGTTAGGCGTTCAGACTGCATAACGTTTAACGAGAATAAGTCAAATTTACATGAGAATACACGAACTCAAAGAGAAGGTTAATATAGAGTATACATAACGAGAAATGTTGCTGATATAGAATAACGTAGTTTCTTTTTCATACTGTGGTATCGCCTGTTGTTGTTCCGACTGACTCACATTTTTGGGAGCACAAAACGCGTCTTCAGCTTTTCACTGATTATTTGCACGTACGGAACTCATTTGTTTGTTTGTAAAAACAAGAATTTGTCGGTAATGAAGATCGAATCCGCGTCTCCCCGTTCCGGAGTGAGTTACTCTAACCGATTAAGCTACGCCGACAGAATGTATAGCTGCAGATTTGTCGTCTTGACACGTGATTTACCTCTGTAGTATGTAACATCATCTCCCTGTTAAATTTTCTTTTTTGAAGCGAAGAAGGAACTTTTCATCAATTCCAGACGATGCGCGGAACGCACATTACATAATTTTCGAAGAACCCAACGGTCAGTAGACCCATTTTCACATTCGAGCGCCAATGTGAAAACAGGAATTTGTCTGTCACGAAGATTGAAGTCGCGCCTCCTTGCTCCGTAGGGCGTTGCTCTAACCGACTAAGCTACACCGATAGAATGCCTCGCTGCAGATTTGTCGTCTTGGGTAACTGATAGGTTACCCAAGAACTGATAGGTTACCAAAGAGGAGAAAGACCAGAAAGGACGGTAACTGATAGGTTACCCAAGAAAAGAAAGGCCGGACGAACCCACGAGACAGGATACTCAAAGAAGCCCTTTAAAACCATGTAACTTTAGTTCCACAAAGAATCTTAGAGACACGTTAAACACAAATTCTTACACTACTATTTACAAAATTTGCAACATCAAGAAATAATCCCGCTATTCAAATGAAATTTATATAACAGATTCCTCGTGTTACAGAAGATAATTGATTACATTTGTACAGCTGTACAAGATTTTTCGCTTCAGAACTCAGTATCGTGTGAAGCCACATCGAGCAACAGTAACAGACTCTACACGACGTGGCATCGAATGCCAGACGTTTTTGATATCTTCCTGAGAAATCGCCTGCCAGGATGCTTCTGGGCGAGACCAGAGTTCATTTGTGATTTGTGGTGACTAGCTGAGGTGCTTGTCGGGCCAATCATTTAGCTACCAAGTCCCAGACATGGTCAATCGGGAACATATCCGACGAACCTGGAGACTAGTGAAGAAGCGGTATCTGCCGAGCACGGAAGATGTCTTGGACATCCCGGGACATATTTTGTGAGGCATTGCCTTGCTGGAATATACCGCCAAAACAACTGTGAAGGAAAGGTATCACCTCTGCCTGTAAAACATTCCTGATCTATCCCTGGCTGTTGAGGATTCCCTCAATTCATTTTTCGAACACCGCTGCATCCCAGCGGTGTCGAAAATACAATTTTTCGGTTGCTGTGTGCAGTAAAAGAAAAGCGTGGAAAGAGCGATGACTTTGTCTATTTACATTGTATCCACGTGTTTGGGAGATTTTCGCCATCACTGTACTGCCGTTTCGTCCCATACGAGTAGCAATTTCGCGGTAGGAAATTCCAGCTTTTCTCATTCCAATAGTACTCCTAGCTCAAAGTCCGTGGGGTGTTCATAATGCTACCTTCTTCGTAGATGGGGCATAGTAAGACACAAGAAACATCCTTTCGACTCAATGTCGTTCTTCACTGATTGCAAATCTCACCTCGTTGGAGACAGATACCCAAGACCCGACAGTTCAGAGGCCGCTGCTCAAAAACCTCATGCGCATTTTCACTGACAGTTTAATAATTTGCATGCTCCAACTTAATGCACATATCCTGCAAGATTCAAACCTATACCAGTAGTATTTCATGGTGTTGCAATTTTCACAAACAGTAGTCTATTTAACTTTTAACTACAGTATGTCGGAAATGTAAGAAAACTTCTCATATTTTATACAATGAGTAAAGCCTATTTGTTATGTTCTTACCCACGGCAAAAGCTGGTTAAATTTTTCACATCATGCAATACCACTGTCCTTTAGCGACGAAATTCCAACTCTGTAACGCGAAACATTAAAGCCAATTCTTTGCAGTGTTACTGTTGAAAAAATATTTTCTTCTGTCGCTAACTTTTCTTTTCCTTTAGGGTTTAACGACCACCACGAACAAGTTCTAGGACTGTGTTCATCAGTCCCTCACTTGGTGTTACTGGTTCCAGGAAATGGGGAGAGTCATAAGACAAATAAAGGGGAAAACTACCCATGTCTTATCTGGGACTCGAGCCGAGACCCAGGTTGGGGAGCTAACCCAAAACTAGTGAATCTGACCACTCATCACTCCGGTTGATGTGGCCTTCTACAGTGCATAAAACTGATAAATCAATCCTAGTAAATTATTTCATTCCTTGTCTCACTAGTGGACGAATGATCAAATTCACGGGATTTTGGGACGCATGACCGCCAAAACTGGTATGCTGACGGAGGTACTCGTAAAACCACGAAACAAAGAAACAATATGTATTCGCTGAATATCTAACATTGCTCTTTCATATTGCTAAATCATTCTAATTTTAAATAGCTGCTTGATTCTCTAGAATGGGCTGTTATCACCGCGATTTTAATGAAAAAATAAAAGAGACTCTGTATATTAAATACAATGGAAAATATCCACTTTGGATTTTTTTCTTAAATAGTCCATCCGGACTGCTTATATCTTCAGAAAATACAAGATTCATGTCATATGAGATAGGAGCAAAAACGCAAGCTAATTAAATAGTGAGTTATACACTGAGTGGCCACTTTATTATAACCACCCCCTCAGTACTTCGTTGGGCCTCCTTTTGATTTTAATACTGCGTCGATTCTTCGTGGCATGGACTCCACGAGATGTTGATAGGTGGTTTGTGGAATCTGAGGCCATGCTTGATGAATAACACTTTCCAGGAGTGTGAGTTTGCAAGGTTGTGGATCCAGCTGTCTGATGGCTCGTTCAACTTCACCCAACAAATTCTCAATGGGATTGAGATCTGGCGATTGTGGGGGCCACCTAACCAAAGTAAACTCACCGGCATTTTCCTGAAACCAATCCTGTACAATACGAGTACTATGGCAGGACGCATTATCTTGTTGAAAGTAGCCATTGCCATTGGGATAAACCATCCACATGACAGGATGCTCTTGGTCCGCAACGATGTTTGGATATGATGTGCCAGTCAGATGTTGATCAACACGAATTAAAGGGCCCAAAGCATGCCAGAAAACATTCCCCAAAGCATAACGTTGCCTCCACCAGCTTGAAGGGTTGTAGCAATGCATTTGGGGTCCATGCTTTCGTGCTATTTCCGCCAAATTCTCACTCGGCCATTGGCATGATGCAACTGAAATCGTGATTCATCGGACCATATAATTTGTTTCCAGTTATCGACTGTCCAATCCTTGTGCTCCTGTCCGAACTGGAGACGTTTTCTCTTGTTAACTGCAGACAGCTAAGGTGTTCGAACAGGCCTTCGGCTGCCATATCCCATCCGATGCAGTGTACGGCAAACAATGCGTGCAGATATCGTTTGAGGGGATCCTTGATTAAGATGGTCTGTAATTTGCTGCACTGTTGCCCTTCTGTTATCTGTTACCAGTCTTGACACTCTCCGTTCCTCCCGAGCAGTCTGTAGTCGATGACGACCACACGTTGCACGTAGAGACCCAGTTTTTTGGCTGACAGTCCAGTCTTTAAACACTTTAACAACAGCTGCCATGGAACATTTCACGAATGCGGCGGTTTCGGTGATACTCGCTCCATTGCTCCGAGCTCCTACAATCATCCCACGTTGAAAGTCCGTCAAAACGCATTTTTTACCCATCTCGTCACCCAAAAATCACTTCTACTACTGTCGCAAGCCCTAAGCTTTCCCTTTTTATACTAGCCTCGGCCCTCTGGCGGCAACAGCGTGCAGCCATAGCTCATTTGCTTAAAAATGTCAGGTGGTCATAATAAATTGGCCACTCAGTGTATTTTTTACAGAAACACTGATCTTTTAGAATTAAATATTTTCTTATCTCCAGTTGCTATTTATTTCGCCATATATTTTTTATCTCCTTGAATGCAACACTTTATGCTTATATGGAAAACACTGCCTTTTTTATGTTTTCGAACTTTAGGTAATACACAAAAGAAGACATCTGGGAAATATTACGGCTATCAGTTCGTTGTCAAGTATACTTCAACTGCGCCATAGTTTCTCTGTTTACCAACGAATAAACCTTTTGTCTTAAAATGGTTGTAGAGTTAGAAAAAAAGAGAGAACAACGTGAAGTGTCGTGGTAGCAGAAAAAACAACAACATTTGCTGGTGTTCTTTATCAAATGTCTTCCAAACAGCTATTTTTTCAGCTCCGACCATTTTATCCTATTTTTCCCGCACAAGAAGATTGGTGGCGGTTGAAAGTCATAAAAAGCCATCCTCTTTAGCAGGCATATACAAAAGTTTAACAAATCCCAATAGGTGAAACACAACTGATTTGGCATTTAATTAACAATAGAAATATTCACCTGTCCATCGTACAATTTATGTATATCGCAAACACAATTTTAGTGTATCTATATGTATTTCTGAGCAGACCAAGGTATTTCGTGACAACCAAAAGTTTTCTCAAACTGGATTTCTCTTAAAACAATAGTGTTACGTCGCTGGTGGCCTTGTGTCCCGAATCAGTTTCGAAACCCCACGCACAGGATGAAACCGGAACGGTCGGGTTTGATCTCTTGATAAGAGAGCAGTAAAGAAGAGAGTAAGCGCAGAAAAATTTCTTCTAGAAGGCACTAAAATAACAAAAATGACAGCAAACCTTTAATAACTAAAAATAAAATTTTGAAATTATGAGATACCGCACAATTACGTTAAATGCAAAGTGAAAAACTCATATGTAAATCAGCATGTTGGACTGTTGCTAGCTGAAGAGTTCAGCAAGCAAACAGTTTCGTTGGTACTGCAAATCTTTCCTTTAAATCATTAAACATTTCAGTCCTCTGTGACATAAATCATTTCCTTACTTTAGATACGGTGAAAGTGTAATCTACTTACGTTTCTGTTCTACAACACAAACACAAAGGGGCACTAGTTTCGCACACATACACATATGACGACGCTCGTCACAAAACACGAGTGTCTATTCCCACTGTCACAAGAACACTGTTTTTCAACACGTTGCTTTCTTTTCGGATGCGCACACATTTTTCAGATCTGAACGTTTCTGCGATCCTCTTTGAAACATCGATATGTTTGCGATAATTTGTAGCCACTATTATTTATTCATTACAGTCCGAACTCTCTGTTTATTTAACTAGCTTGCAAGAATAGAGTTTTTTTCGGTTATTAATAATACCGCTATCATCTGCATATCAGGAAAAAATAATATCAACTTGTTTATTTTAATGTGAGAAATTTGAAAACTCTTGCTTATGTCACTAGCTTCAGTATGAAATTCATAAGTGCAAGTGAACACATAATGTTTCTTTTGTTGCTTTCTCATTCCTTTCTTACCGGTAGACACATTCCGCGAAAACATTGTCCAGGAATATGCAGATTTACGTGATTTTTTTAAAAAAACCCTTATAATCAAGACTTCCGAGGTATCTGATACAGGGTGTGTACTTGGCCCGTTGAATGCGTTCAGGAATAAAAGCATTTGACCCATTGTACGCGATATATGAAACGCCATAAGAGATAGACATAATTCATCTTCTGTACAAAAGTTTTTCTCGAAAAGGTAAAGAGGTAAATGAAAGAGCATGGTCTGCTGTGGTAAATGTTAACTGTACCATATTTCATTAATGCCTAATTGAAGCACCAATATTTCCCGATGTCAAAGGACAAAAAATGCCAATAACCGCACACAACGCTACATGAGTCTTTGCATGTTCTAATGCTACAGCTATCATGGACTATGTAACAAGGCAGGGGCGTATTTAGAAGCGGGACAAAGGGCATTTCCCCCTTGGCCCCTTCAACTTACATAAGAAAAAAATGCTTTAATTTTCTTTTATTTTTCATTAAACTTTATTTTATTCTAGTGGATTTCAAAACTTATATTTTTCGTCGTACCCCCAGAAAACAAATTCTACATATACGCCTTTGAAACAATAGCAACACACTCCAAATGATTGCCTAAAATTACATACAGCTGGTGTGTATGCATTAAATATCAGTAGATTTTTGTATTGGTTGAGTTCTTGAAGAGGTAACCATAGACAATAATTTATTTCGGGGATTCGGGGAGAGAGCTTAGGGCCATAATTTCCAAGATTTTTTTCTAAATTTCTAGGTACACGAATTGAAAATCCAAATTTACTGCGCAGAGGGATTTTGCGCAAAGCTTAGGCGGGTTAATAGATTCTCAGCGAAGAACTGTGTAAAGTTGAACCGCGGATGGGCTGCTTATTCCATTGAGGGGAGCTTTCGAACCCTTAAATTCGCCAACGAAAATCATTCCCTCAAATGTATGTATTTTCCTACAAAGCTCAGGAAAAGGCAGAAACATTTCAAGATTTGCAGAAAAACAGCTTTTCCTTGTAAATATGTTATAGCTCAAGAGGGCACCTTAGAGAGCTATTGAAAATTTTTCTAAGGATTTGCACTAAGGTCAGAACTCTGTACAACTTTGGAATTGGAATTTTTTTTCTAACTTGCTTCGTTTACGCGATAACTCGCCGAGCCCCCAAGTAGGGGACCCTTGGGGGTCATTCACATATCCCTTAAATAGATCATATCATCTCTTATTAATGTCATTTGAATCTGTTTCTCTGTTCTGTTGAAGCCTTATATATATACTGTATATTGTGACGTGCCTGTCCCGCAGGACGCACATGAGATAAAGGCAGATAGCAGTGAGAGCACATGTCCACGTAACTCAGTTGGGAGAGCGGCTTACTCCGGAGTGAGGGGACCCGATTTCGATACCCGGCGCTGATAAGCTTGCACGTTATATTGGCGCCTAAACTTTCAGGATTACCCGGCTGTCAAGTTTTACGCAATCATGTGATGTTCTTTCCCCACGGCGAGACAGGAAAAATGAGAATCCCTTCTTCAGTTCTTCAAAAAAATAAATGTGTATCATGTTACGTTCCACACACCAAACTGTCTGGGATTTCTCAAATTCACGTTCTTCATGGGATGACTGCCTACAGCGATACATGGTCCCGGCTGACCCGTGTGCCATTCCCCCGGCCTTCTTTCTGGGGGGAGGGATATGACGTGCCTGCCCCGCAGGTCGCACATCAGACAAAGGCAGGTAGCAGTGTGAGCACATGTCCGCGTAGCTCAGTTCGGAGAGCGGCTTACTCCGGAGTGAGGGGACCCGATTTCGATGCCCGGACAAACTTGTACGTTATTATACATATCATCATCATCATCATCATTGTCAACCATTATCAATCCACTGCTGGACGAAGGTCTCCCCAAATTTCCTCCACAACGGTCTGTCTTGTGCCAGTCTCCTCCATGTCCCCCCGGCATACTTTCGAATTGCATCCACCCATCTCCCATGTGGTCTTCTTCTGGGTCTTTTCCTGTCCCTTGGAATCCAATCTAAAATTTCGGCTGTCCATCGATGATCTGTCCTTCTGGCAGTATGTCCAGCCCATTGCCATTTCAGGGATTTACCTCTGATCATGATGTCTTCCACTCTTGTCATTTTTCGGATCCACGAATTCCTCTTCTTATCTCTCCTGGTTACACCAAGTATGCACCTCTCCATGCTGCTTTGAGTTGTCTGCAGGCTTTGTATGTCTCTTTTAGTTAAGGTCCACGTCTCTGCACCATACGTAAGCACTGGAAGGATGCATTGATCAAACACTTTTCTTTTAAGACATAATGGCATATTGCTCTTGAAAATTATGCTGTTTCTTCCAAAAGCTCTCCAGGCAAGTTTTGTACGCCGATTAATTTCTTCATCAATGTGACCCTCACTTGATATCTGCTGTCCAAGATAAACGTACGTGTCTGTTATCTCCAGCTTTTCTCCATCAATCGATAAATCTTCATTTCTTGTAAAAGCATTGAACATCACTTTTGTCTTCTGAAAGTTCATTTTTAATCCCACTTCTTTACTCTTGTCAGCAAGTTCCTGGATCATACTCTGCAGCTCTGATGGAGTAGTTGCAAAAATGACTACGTCATCAGCAAAACGAAGGTGGGTTAGATAATCTCCATTAATCTTTATCAACTTGTTTTCCCAGCTCAGCGACTGAAAAACACCCTCCAAAGTGGCATTAAAGAGCTTCGGAGATATGGTGTCACCTTGTCTCACTCCCTTTCCAATTTTTACGTGTGTTGTATTTTCAAACAGCCTAATCTTTGCACTTGCATTTTCATAGATGTTATTAATAATATTAATGTATGCATCTTCAATACCGCAGGTTTTCAGAGCCATTGTAACTGCTGATGGTTTCACCGAATTAAAGGCTTTTTCATAATCGATAAAAGCCATGCACAATAGAAGTTCATATTCCCTCGCTCTTTCAATTAGTTCTCTCAGCACGTGGATATGATCTATTGTGCTGTAGCCACTCCTGAATCCAGCTTGTTCTCTCGGTTGAGCCATGTCCAGTGTTACCTTCAAGAGGTGTGAAAGAACTTTAGTGAAGATTTTATAAACTACTGATAGGAGGCTGATAGGTCTGTAGTTTCCGAGATCCTCAATGTCACCTTTCTTATGTAGCAGGATCATTGTAGCGGTGTTCCAATCCTCAGGAATCTTTTCTTCATTAAGGCATCGAGTGAAAATTTGGGCGAGTACTGTTTCGATTTCTCCACTTGCTTCTTGTATGATGTCTGCAGTAATTCCATCTTCTCCTGGAGCTTTTCCTCGCTTCATGTTCTTGATTGCATGTGCAACTTCTGCTGGAAGGACTGGAGGAACTCTGGTACTGGTATCTTTCATGATGTCTGGAGTGCATGTATCATCCCTTTCATATAATTTGGAGTAGAAATCTTTCACTCTTGTCAAAATTTCGCCTCTATTTCTTGTTACAGAACCATCTTCTTTTCTCAGTGCCATAATCTGTTTTCTTCGCTTACTGAGATGTCTCTTTGCTATCTTTAGGCTTTGGTTGTTTTCAATTGCTTTCCTCACTAGTTCACAGTTGAATTTCCTTACGTCTTTAGTGATACTTTTTCTTACTGCCTTGCATAGCTCTATATATTTAACTTTGGAAGTCACATCTTCTTTAGTTGTCCTCATCTCTCTTCTTTTTTGCATCAACATTTTGGTTTTTCCTGATAATTTGTTCACATGCAACTTGTTCTTAGACCCAGCTAATTTTGTTGCTGTTTCCTTAAGAGCTTTGGTTACTTTTCTGTTAACTTCAGAGATGTCCACTTCTTCCGATGTTAGGCCTTCTAAAGCAAAGAACCTGTTCTTCAGTTCTAATTTGAAGGTATTATGGTGTTTTTTAAGGTTGGTTATGTCAATAGATTTTGTTTCTCTTATGAGCTTGCCACGTTCAAGTTTAGTGTTGAGGTGCATCTTACATCTCACCAATCTATGGTCACTACCTGTGTTGAACTTGTTTAGCACACTGCAGTCTTCTATGACGAATTTTTTGTTACACATAATAAAATCAATTTCACTTGTCGTCCCATTTGGATGTCTCCATGTCCATTTCCTGTGTGGCTTTTTCTTGAAGAAGGAGTTCAAGATGAAAAACCTTTCTGCCTCTGCAAACTCAACGAGAGTATTTCCACGCTGGTTTCTGTTGCCGTGACCGAATTTACCTACTGAAGTTTCATTCTGTTGCCGTTGCCCTATTTTTGCATTGAAATCTCCCATAATTATTTTCAAGTGCTGCTTACCTTTATTATTTAGATGACAAATTTCCTCATGAAATTCTTCAATTTCTTCTTCAGGATGACTTGTTGTGGGTGCATAAGTTTGAATAATCTGAGCCTGGTATCTTTTCGAGAGTTGGATAACAAGCCGTGCAGCTCTGTCAGAGGAACTTTCAACTTCTACAACTTTATCCTTCAGTTTCTTGTTTATTATAAATCCAACACCACTAGTTCTGCAAGTATCTGTCAGACGATAGTAGAAGAGATGTCCACTTTTCAGTTCGATGAGATCTTCTCCTTTTCTCCTTACCTCACTTAGCCCCACGATGTCCCACTTGATCCTTTGTAGTTCTTTTCCAATTCAAGAAGCCTTGAATCAGAAGATAGGGAGCGTCCATTGTAAGTAGCCAAGGTCAGCATCAGATGGCAGCCTAGTCCGGTCCTCCGGGGATTCTTAGCACCCTCTGCCTTCATGTCGCACTGGCCGCTGCTTTGGCCAGGTACATTCCAGCTGCCGGAGACTGAGGGCCAAGATTTAAGTTGTGGAATCATTTTGGAGGGGTTTGGCCATAACTCACCACGCTGTCCAAGCGGGTTGGTGAGTGTGGGATAGAATTTCCTCTAATCCCGATGGTATAGTTATACCGCTATGGGCGGTCGTCAGAGCCCCTTTAGTGGGAGCAGGATGCACCACGAGAAGGCGGGGTTGACATTTGTCAAGGAGAGGCTGTGATGTTACGCATCACCTGACCTTACATCCCTATACATATATATATATATATATATATATATATATACACTACTAATCGTTCAGCATTGTGTAAAGAACATGGTGTGTCTCCTCCCAACACAAATCTGCTACTAGAGATCCAATTGCCTGTTGAAATACTAGTGTACTTTATCCTACATAACAAGGAATGCTTCGTAAATTTGAAAGAATTAATAAAAGTTTCAACTCCTGTATGCTACTGCATTTAATGACACCCTACACCATGCGACCGGTTGAAAAAGTTCTCTGATACATCTAATTCTGTGAAAAACGGCTATTTTCCATGTATGTGGAAACATCAACGCACATAAGATTCGCTTTTGGAATACGTACAACCCGTATGCATTGTGGCGCATCACAAAAAGTCCAAAGTGATAGCTTTTGTGTGGGCTGGTGCACGACTTAATTTCAGTAATTTCCTAATACCAATAGTAATATTCATCGTTTTGTTTTGTCGTTTTACAGATTTTGCTTAAAGACTGTGAGTCAATGACGAAGAATGTTGCACTTAAGTTACGCATATTTTAATCAAAGAGAAAATACTCAAAACCAAAGTTATGAAGAGTGGAAGAAATATTCTTCTCTAAATATGTGGCAAATATGTCATGATAATTAACACAGCAATCCGACATCGCTGAATTGACGGTATTCACGTGTGAAACAACACGCGAATCAAATCACATCAGAAAACTTGAAAATTTCATTGCTCCACGGCAATGAAAGTTTAAAGTTTTCTGATGTGATTTGATTCACGTGTGAAACAGTAAATACAGTCAATTCAGAGATGTCTGATTGTTCTGTTAATTATCATGACCAAAGTCATAGTTTTTGAGAGAATACCTCTTACAGTAGTACTAAATGCAAGATTTTAGTCTAAATGGTACAGATATAGACAAAGTGAATGGATCTGTATATTTAGGAAGCATGTTTGATAGAGAAAACAGATTAGATGTTGAAATGAGTAGGCAAGGGAATTCACCTTTGAAGATGATATTCGGTAAAGAAGGATTTACAGGAGCGATGGTTTCTCGAAAAAGTCTGGAATGGCTGTGTATGAAAGTGGAATTGTTTTCACTCTCTTGTACGACACTGAAGCCTGGGTACTTCACAATAAACATAGGAGTTGTTTGTGTGCTGGAGAGTTGCTTTACTTAGATGGGATTTGTGGCAGGACACGTTCAGATTATGTAAGGAATGAAGATGTGTTACAGTCTGTAATGTGAAGCAAAAGGTTGTTAGAGAGGTGGAGACAAATATTCTGAGGTGCTTTGGCCCTGTTGAAAGAATGGGTGACTAGATACTTACTAAGAGAATTTATTCAGACCAAGTGGCACGAAAAAAGGTAGGACAAGGAAATCACGCGAGGAACAGATTCCGGAATATCTGCATGAGAAAGAGATAATTAATATGAAGTACAAAAGGTCTTGTGTGAAGCGTCTGATGGATGTCAGTGAAGCTCGACATCGGTGCAAATAAAGATGTTTGAAAGGTCAACAGTAAATAAAATCTAAGATCATTAGTTTAAAATTTTAATCAGGCTGATAAGCTTTCTTTGAGGAGCGAACCGCTGAGTCTCAGAGAAGAGCTAAGTCATATGTATTTAACAGTTCCACGTTATGTTTATTCATCGTTTCAATTACATGAATCATTTAGTTTGCATATTTAGCTGAATTTATCGCAAACATATACACTGGCGGAAAGAGAAAAAAGAACACCAAGAAGGAATTGGCGGATGATCATGAAATTTACATATGTTAATGGGGTCGAGTTTACGTAGGTGTGATGTTAATTTCGGGACCAACCGGTTAGCGCTTACGCCACAGAACGGCATAATATGCAAATTATCGTCGGTGGTGTTTAAGGAGTACGGCGAAGTGAATTGAATCAGTCGTCGGCGTACGGACACGTGCAAAGACCCTGAAGAAGCTGCAATGCCTGGACATGGAAGACGTGTAAGATTTCAGCAGTTATCGGACTTTGAGTGAGGTCGTCTAGTCGGACTCCGCGAGGCCGGGTGGTCGTATGGTCGTATTGCGGAGCGAATTGGACAGGAAGTATCGGTGGTGGTACGATGGTGGCGTAGATGCATACGAAAAGCGGCGTTGTCAAGCAGAACATCCACTGCGACGTAAACCCGAGCTGCCGTTGCACCTGAGGTGACTGTGCGAACAATCCCCAACCGTCTACTGGATGCAGGATTACGTGCACGTGTGCCTCTGGCATGTGTACCTCTGACTCCAGCCCACCGTCAGGAACGGCTGCAGTGGTGTCGTCAACGTCTGCACTGGAGAACGCAATGGCGATCTGTCGTGTTCAGCGATGAAAGCAAATTCTGCTTGGGAGCCTCCGATGGCCGTACGCGTGTTCGCAGACGCACAGGGGAGCGTCTCCACCCTTCTTGCATCCGCCAGCGACACACAGGGCCTACACCTGGTCTCCTGGAGTGGGGAGCGATCAGATATCACTCCCGTACACGACTAGTGTTTGTATCAGGTACGTTAAACAGCACCTCCTACATCAACAACATCATTCTGCCTGTTGTTCTGCCATTTGTAAGGTCGGTCCATCCTATTGTTTTCCAGCAAGATAACGCATGCCCACACACGGCACGTGCAACGCAACATGCACTTAAGGGTGTGAGACAACTTCCATGGCCTGCACGTTCACCGGATTTGTCCCCCATTGAGCACCTGTGGGATTTTATGGGACAACGACTTATCCGGTCTCCGCGGCCAGCCACGACCATTCCCCGATTTACGCGTCCAGGTTGAGGATGCTTGGAACTCAATACCCCAAACTTACATCCAACATCTGTACGACAGACTCCATGCCAGAATTGCACAGTGTGACGCAGTTCATGGCGGTTCAACCTCGTACTAACCATGTTACATGGAAATGTTATTTTTCAGTTTACCAGCTATAGTACAGCTGTATTTTGCCATAATGTTTTGATAACGCTATCCTCTGTATTCCGTTATTATGCTGTATAAATTTCGTTGGTATCAGACGTCTCCTTCTTGGTGTTCTTTTTCATTTTCCGCCAGTGTATGTAAAATGACTCTTGAATTTCACACTTTCCTTAAAAACATGCATTTCGTTTCCTGGAATATGCGCATTTTCTATCGTTTATTCAGGAGCCTGGCATTATGATCCAATAATACGTAGATTTTGGTTAGAAAAACACATAAAACAATGTCTTTCATTTTGATTTATAAAGCAGATTTCTTATCCTCTTGAGATTTTACATTTGATGGTTCCCGTGGACGATTTTAAAAACCCAAGACATCAAATTCTTTTCCACCTTCCCGAAATGGATGAAGAAGGAACAGCAGACAGACAGTGGTGTTTTGGGAAATGAACATTCTCCGTATGTCAGATTATTTTGCGATTTCAGTGGAAGTGTCCGGAATTGCTATTGCCTTGACTTCATTGTGATGTTAGATTCAATAGCTGCTGCAAAACACGAAGCCAAAATAGAGAGAAGGAATAAAAATCAGAAAAATGAAGACCAGAAAGGACTAAGAAATCGTCGGTGGGTCGCGCTCCATTGATTTCCCACAAAAGTTGTCGACTTCTTTTTTATTTCGTATTCGTTCAGTTTCTTTATGTGATTTTTCTTCTATTTTTGAACTGATTCTAAAAAGTGGGCTTTCAGAAGAAAAGTCGATGTTCTGTATTTACAAAGGATTCGCTTCCTTTCATCTGGAACATCAAATGAAAAGATGCGACATTCGGGTTATTGTATTTTAAAGTCCTTGGTTGATGGTGTCTTAAATTGTTTATTATGCCATTTCCTCGTCTTCATAGAAAATATTATAACTCGGGACGGTGAAAACTAAGAAATAAAATGGATTTCAGCCTTCTTTTTCTTATGGCTGCTAATTTTAACAAATATTCGCGAAGAAATGTCCCGAACATACCGCCACAGCAGGTTAATGCAAACAAAAGAGGATTTCGCAAACAAAGACACAGAAAAAAAGTATCCACAACAATTTTAAATTGAGTAGAAAGGAAAAAAACCTGCGTATATTATATCAGCAGCCTAACGTGGACAAAATGTGCAGCGAAATGTTTAATGTTTCTCCTTTATAAACCCGTTGATTCATAACTCAACGGCTCACTCTACTGAGTACGGGAGTGGAGAACCCGAGGTACCTGATGATGAACCATGCCTTACCTCATGTAATATACGCCTGTTATATTATCTGCAGACTGGTTCCTATTTTTGTTTCTTCTCACTTCTTCTTCCGCCCCCCCCCCCCGAAATGCTATTAGATTATTCGAGGGCTAGCAGTGAATCTTTCCGATTTACATTTCCTTTTTCTATCTTAAGCAGTGGTAGTCTGCTTTCTCTCCTAGTTGGCAGAAGCTATAAAATGTATCCTCCAACCCGTCTGGCCAGCGTGGGGGATTAGACCGATTTACTCCCCAAACAAAAATTAAACGGAAGTTATCCAAAGTAGTAGGACCTTTTGGATACGGACTATTTGACCGGCGATCTTCCATTGTGTTTAAAAAGAAAAATCTTCAATGCATGTATTATTATCTCCGTGTTTACTTATGGAAGTGAAATATGGAACATCACAGAGCGATAATGTAAAAAAAAAAAGAGTATCGGTAAGAAAGTTAGAGAGAAAATGTGAGGAATAACAAGAAGAGACAGAGTTAGATATGAAATTATAAAAGAAAGAATAGGATAAATAAAAATAAGAAAAGAGTCAAAGTGAAGATGGGATGGACATCTTGGAAGACCGACAGATGAAAGATGGACACGATTAATAACATAATGGCAACCGAGAGATGGAAGGAGACGAAGAGGGCGCCAGAGAATAAGACGGAGAGATGACCTTCAGAAACTTAGACGTGCTAAATGGTGGACTGAAGCTAAGGTTCGAGGAAGTTGGAAAAGACTGTGGAAGGCCTATAACCTGCAGTGAGTTTCAACAGGCTAAGAAGCAGAAGAAGATCTAAAACATTGTTGGAGAATTATTTTGCAGTTCTTCTTCACGCATTGAATTTAATCCTATGGACACAATATTTCGGACAGCAGAAGCCTGAGAGATATCAATAACAATGAGAGGTGCAAATTAATTAAAGAAAGCTACCTCGGCTGGTTTTCTCGCAAGTGCCCTTTATCTGATGCCTGCTCATACACTAAGGTAGGCGAATGGACAGTTGTTTCAATAATAATCGTAGGAGAGTGAATAGGCTGTCTCTAACCACGCTGCTCTGGTTTCAATAGCATTTCATCACATGAATATTATCTCAGTTTAGAAGCATATGTAATTACATAGGACAGTTGCTTTGTCCCTGTATGTACTGATAAATGGGTTTTTCAGGATTAAAATGTTCAAGTGTAGGGAAAGCATTTGCATTTTTAATCAAAATCAACTCTTTGGGGGTATTCGCATTAAATGTGGATGGAGTCAATACGTCATGTCCATAAACAGGATTGTTTCGAGAAAACTGATAATTGAAATAGGGCTACATGAAATTTTGGAAAAAATCTAAAACCTTCGCATACACATGAAATTTTGGAAAAAATCATTACATGGTTTTCTCGATCAGTTTAGTTTCTTTTCGAGAAAGTGCAAAACTACAGAAGATAAATATTTCAAAATATATTTTTAGAATAATACCCTTTGACCATAAATCCGTGAGCTATCACTATGTGAAAGGTATCTTTTAGAATGGTCAATATCACAATTAAAGTAAAAAAGTACCTTTTATATGGTCAATATCGCACTTCAAAAAAATTAGATATTATAAGGTGGTGCTGGTTCGTTTTCCGACTGTGCAACGTTCAAAAGACAATTACGTGCATAACAATAGAAACTGAAGACTGCATGCACAAGAAGACGCCCAAACAAGACACTTCAACTATTTAAATAAACTTTTCATCATCTGTATCATCTCTTAGGAGTATAGTTTCTACTGTTATGTGAATCCAGATATACCGGCTCTAAAAACTAAATAATTGTCTTGGTGTACATCGTAAATTGTGTTCTAACTGTAACAGCTTACCTAACATCTCGTTCAGCCAATCGCTCGTCCAAAGAAATTTAGGGCAGAAGTTCTAATAAAGGTTGTCTCAATCTCTTCCGAACACATTTCTTTCTAGATTTTTAATATTGTACGCGACAATAAAACAAAACCAATTGTTGTTAATCTCTACTCAGACACTAAAAGGCATCGTAAATATTGCAATGTCAGTAGACTAGCGAACAGGGTAACACTACCAACTTAAAATAAGATACCCCAGAACTTAAAATTTAACATCCAAAACTCAAACTTCTCTAATTCTGAATTTCTGAAAGGTTGGTCAAGAGGATTAGAAGACAGTGGACAAAGTGACTATATGCATGTTTTTCTTCTGTGTAGAGTCGAAGGCGTATGTACACACTGCTGTTCAAAACTCAAGGAAGAATATGAACTTTTACAGTTACAGAACGTCATGGAGCTGAAAGAACTTGCTAACACATGCACACGAGTGTGTTGCACCATATGAAGACATTCCGCAATGTGCAGCCTGTATGAAAATGCATTGTGAGCACGTGACAGCTGCAGAGTGTGTTTATAGGCAGCAGACCGGGTCTTGTCACTTATGAGTACATTCTGTTTTTCATGTGTTTCAGTGATGGAGCGGGAACTGCGTGTCTGAGGTAACAAAAGGATGTCTCGCAGGTATCATGTGGATGATTTTATTGGCGGCCGAATTATCATCAACCTCAAAGAAGAACGAACTGTGACCAATGTAGCCAGGGGGTTACATTGATCCACATCATAGTGTGGTGGCTTTGGTCAGCATTCAGGAGACACCAAACCGCTGCCAGATATTTTGTTGGAGGTTTTCCCCTCTGTAAGATTCAGCGGGATGAACTGTGTCTGGACATAACGGCAAACCAAAGTAGAAGAAATACTGCTGACCAGTTAGATAATCCCTTCAAGCACGCACAGGTGTGCGAATCTCACTGCAAATCGTATCAAACGTCTTAATCTAGCAATAGTGTACGCCCAGAAACCAGCACGCTGTTTACCGTTACCCAGGGCGCATTGTTCATCCCTGAATTAGTGGTGTATATCTCACGTTAACTAGTCTTTATGCCAAGGTAATACACTATCTACCAACAAGTAATTGTACACCCCTGCAATCGACGATATTTGCGGTCCTGATACACGTCACGGCCGCCGCCGTTAAATATCGTGTGGGAAACAACAACGCAACCAGTCGCATGCAAGATTCCACGCAGTTAGGAGCTCTCTGATTTCGAGAAAGGTGTAATCGTCGGGTATCACAGAAATGGCCGATCCATACGTGACATATCCAGCGCGTTGAAGTACCCAAAATCGATAGTGGCCTACGTCATTGGCAAGTGGAAGATGAGAGGTGACTGTCGGAATGTGCCCCGACCCGGCAGACCCACAAAACTGGGAGTTACAGACCGACGGGTGCTGACCAGAGAAATTCGGAAAAACCGCGCCAAATCGATGGGCCACATCCGCGAGGAGTTTCAACAGGTATCCTGGAGTGTTCTTTCGATGAATACCATTTGTAAGGAAGCCCATCTGCTCGGTTATCAAGGACGTGCTGCCGCCCACAAGCCTTTGATCACCAAGTCTAATAGCGCTGCTCGGCTAACGTGGTGCAAAGAACGTCGACAGTAGACCGTTGAACAGTGGAAACATGTTCTCTGGAGCGACGAATCAAGGTTCACCCTCTACCGTTCGGATGGCAGGGTCTGGGTTTGCCGTCTGCCTGGAGAACGCCTCCTGCCGGAATGCATTGTGCCAACTGTGAAGTTTGGCGGCGGTGGAATTATGCTATGGGGGTGTTTCTCCTGGTATGGCACGGGACCCTTGGTCGCAATTCCTGGTAGACTCAACGCCGAGACTTACTGCACCATTTTGGATGACCATGCGCTTCCTACGTTGTGGAAGTTTTACGGGGTGGACCCATGTTACTTTCAGGATGACAATGCCACCTGTCATGTTGAGAGGTCCACCATGACTTGGTATGGTGACAATGGGGTTAATTGAATGGACTGGCCTGCGAAGAGCCTGGACCTTAAACCTATCGAGCACCTCTGAGACGAGTTGGAGCGCCGACTTAAGGGGTGCCCCCACCGTCCAAAATCGGTAAAGGAACTGACCTGTCTTCTCCAAGCCGAGTGGAAAAAATACCGCTAGCCGTCGTACAACGCCTGGTTTAGAGTATGCCCCGGAGGGTCGCCGCTGTAATCGCCTTGCGTGGAGGCTCCACTAACTATTGAAGGTGAATAAACTTCGTTTTCCTTTGCTATCACAGGTTTCCAATTACTTGTTGGTAGATAGTGTACATGTTCACCGATGAAAGACGCTTCAGTTTTTCGTCGGATTAATAACAATAATAATAAAAATATTAACACGTGTTTTAAAAAATAGAGAAATTATAAAATAATTATACTGATCCGTACCTTCCTGAAATAAAACCTAACGAAGTCCTATAAAATTTAATAAATAAATAAATTAAAAAAAGCGTGATTTGGGTTGGTGATACCGAAACTATTCTCTGCACCATAAAACTAAAATTATTTAGAAGGGAAGTTCAGCAGTCTACAAGTAATAAAAGTCTGAAAGCCTAAAAACGCCAACAAAATAACTAGAAACCTACTAACAATTCTGACCTATCCAATTTTGCAAGAGATTAAAAACAAAATAAGTGCCAAATTATCATGGTTCCCCGCAAAAGCACCGGGAGACAACGGCGATGTTAGAAGGTGGTGCAAGGTGCTAACACACTGAAAGGCAGCAAAGGGTGCTGCGAGAATGTGTAACACGAAAAAAGCCAGCAAACAGGCTGATGCCTACGTTTGCTGCGAGATAGAAGCTTCTTTAATTTCTCAAAGGCAGCATCTATTTTATCTTCATCATAAGATGAAGAAAGAGACCAACTTCTCTTTCGCAGGTCCCTTCTCGAAGCCCTTCAGATAGCGAGCTTATCAATACGTGTTGTTTCACTTGTGGGGGTCCTGCAGAAATTGCGACCCCAGATAGCCCTTACGAATATTTGCTCTACAATGGAATATTCAAGGAGTTCAGAAATTTCTGGAGTTTTAGGGGTAGTACAATAAATCATAAAAATGACCCCGTAAAACTGTGGCTAACCGTGTGACGCATCCTGATGGCCTGACTGTAAAGTACACCGAGAGCCTTGAGAAATCTAAGGCACTCCTCATCTGCAAAAACAGAAGGGAGCCTTTTTAGGATAAACTTGAAGAATTTATCTTTACATGGCTTCCAAGAAGATGTAGAAGGTCCAGAAAGACGAGACTGGTGGAGAATTCCTTGAAGTAGCAAGTTTGGCAGGAACAGAAGATTCCAAGCGGCAGTTGTTCTTCAGAGAACGTGGAACTGCATAAGATGCCAGTAACATCGAAATAGGACAGATATGGCGGTCGATGCCGCAGATCAATATTTCGCTGTAACATCGGAATATGGACATATATGGCGTTGATGTGGGCCGGTGCCATGGTCAATGGACAGCAACCAGACAGTGGTACTGCAATGATGTGATTCTTCGCCATCTTAGACCGTCCCGTGGTATTGCCGCAGATTGAATTTTCATCGACAATAATGCCCGTCCTCACAGCACAGTGGCTGTTGATGATGTATTGGTTAATGAGGATATCCGTCAAATGGAGTAACCAGGGCCCTGTCTTGATCTCAGTCCAATCGAACATGCAAGAAACGCTCTATGAAGACGTTTTGCGCAACGGAGTCCCGTCAGAAACCATTACAACCCTCATCAGGGCTCTCCAACAGGAGTACGACAGTTTACGCTATGAGTTCTGAAACCTCGTAGTTGTAAGCATTACACACCTGTGCCAAATATGCATTGTGGGGCGGGTGGGACATAGTGGGCATATCCCTAATAAAAAAATGTTTATGCAGAGCGGGTGAAAGACTAGGCGACAGGCGCGTCTGTACCTTCTTCATAACATTTTATTCTGCTTCGATCTCTATTACCTGCTACACTTGATTTTTGATATCGTGAGTTTTATTTTTCTGTTGATATTACCATTCGTACCACTTATAGCTGTAAATCCGGGTTTTCCGATTCGGAGTGGTTAAAATGTACCTCCTCCTTAAGTTTTAGATGGCAGTTTATTATTTACTTGTTTACGGTTTTATTTGTTTATGCAAATAATGTCACAAATTTTGGCTTTGTTATAAATTACGATGTTTTACATGATTAATTCATATATGCATATGGATGTGACTCCATTTAGCTTAGAAACAATATCATCGCATTACAAAAGGAAATAGACGCAGAAGATCGGGGATAGAGCTTCTATGTATCTGACAGATGAGACTGCTTGCAATGGGAAAATGGAAATTTTCAAAGCTGCCGCTCAAACATTTTACATTCACCACCCGACATAAATGTTGTAACCTTCCGTTATTCGAAGCAAAGGCGTAAAAATTTCTCAATGGAATAAAACGACTGCCTTCCCGTTATGCAATTAAAAAATAGCATTGCATTATTTATATTCCAGACGTGGAGTTTTCCTAGTTGCGTTCTATCGAAAAAATAAAAGGGAAGTAAAAGCACTATTCCATCAGAAAACCAAAATCCGTAAAGTTCTTAATAAGGTTTTCCGACCAATGAAAAACTGTTACTTTTTGCTTTAGAGGAGAGTTTGATTTTCTTTTCATGTGGTTGTTTGGTCGAAACATTCAGAAGTGAAATTGCTTTGAATTCGTACTTTAATATTTCTAAAAATGCATTGAAATTCAAGGAAATAGTTTTAAAGTGTAGTTTATTACAGAATCAAAATTATTGTACTGCTATTATTTCCACGAACATCATAGTGATAGTTTTTATCATTATTTATGATCTTTAGCATTATATTACAAGATAATGTCTATAAAAGTTAAGGAAAAAAATAATAACCATAATCGTAATAACAGTCCACGTCCACACTGCTAGCATTTCGAGACCATAATTTGCTTGTTTTCTCCTCATGCTTAGAGGAAAAACAAGCCATGAAATCAATTTTTATCCTTTGTTGTTGTTTCCGATAGTTCTTGAAGTTGGAAGTTTACTTTTGAATAGATCAAATTCAACTTCAAGTTGAGTATTTTATTCACGTAACCACTTTTTTAGTGATTGGCAGTAAAACAGTTGATCGTAATTAGAAGTTAGTCCACAGGAAGTACGTTATCTATTGTTGTAAACTAATTGAACAAATTTCTATACGATCCACTGTTAGAAACTCTCTGCCACAGTCAGAGTTTACAAGTTTTGCAGCGTTGAATCCTTGAAACATTAGAATGCGTGTAATTGGAATTTTGCAATTAGAACAAAGAGACAAGGTACAATTACCCGAGAATAAATTGATGGCAAAAGGTATTAATGGAAAATAACTTTAAATGAAAGGAATGGCTGCCGTGTGGTCCAATTTCCTGTTCAGTGACACTTTATGTGTCATCATTTATATCCTCTGCGCTATCTGTGTGATACCAATTACATTGCTTTTGAAGAAACTGAAGGCAACTAAAGTTGCAATCCAGGAAGAGCGTGTCATACATTTCATACAAACTCATACCCTATTCTCCACTAGTAGTAACCATATTTATATACGTGTCTCCTCTACACCCCATCTGTCCTAGAAAGATGGGACTAATAATTACTAATCACATGCTTTATTCCTGTCCCTTAGGATAATTACAACGGAAAGAGAATGACTCATTAATTTTCCTGAAATATGACAGACGGATGCACTGAGCAGAATTAAAATGGGGAAACTCCGAGAATACATTCTGCTTCAGTTGAATAAAAGCCGTTCAAAAGCAATTAGTTTCTCATCATTTATTAATTCCAATTGATGAACACCATTAAAATTACATTAATCACATTTTATAAGGAGATGAACTACTTGAGAGTGACTACAGTAAGGTTAAAAAACGTAACACATTCTTTGATTAGCACTTTTCTGCTGCACAAAGTACCTAGTAAGGGCTTTCTTGGAATTTATATTTGAATCTCTCGGCTCTCGTTGTATTTTTCACATTACAGTGCTTAAATTTCCTCTGTAAACTTTTCTCATAGTTTGTTCAGTAGAATTTGAAAAGCGCACTGTTAGTCAAAAGTTTGCTACATCAAATCGAAAAGTTTCGAATAACGAACACTTGCAGATTAAATGTCCGCCCACAGCAAACAGCTTGACAGAATTAGAACTCTGTTATTTTGTTTCAGTAACTACGATCCCATGTAAACGTACCTACATATTCTCCTGTTTGTTGAAAAGCAAATTAAAATTACTGGTATTTAGTCAGAAAATATGCAGACGAACACATACAATAGAAAAAGCAAATAGAGCAAAAATCTTTCAATTTTAAAAATGAGGGAATTATTTTTTTAAGTCAAACTTTGTTCGTTTTGTCGTTTAATCAAATTTTACTGGTCCTGAATATCGCAATCTACGAAACTATATGGCATCTAAAATGTATGATTTGGACTACTGCTGTGTTGTATGGAGAGCAAAAACTAAAAGACCTTTTTTTCTCGTTTTTTTTTCTAAATTTATCTCCTTGAATTGGTTTCATATCTCTGATGCATCATAATTTAGGTGCTCCAGTGGGTTTTTGATGAGAGAAAGTTTGTTCCTTTTCGACAGTTATAGTAACGGACTCACAGCACATGAAACAATGTACGGTTCCATGGTTACCATATTAACTCACTTTCAAATTATGCAGTCATTGTGATTTTAACTGCACTTCATCAACGAGACTTTGCTATATGATTCATGGGGTTTAAATTAAAGTACCGTATGTACTAGTAGTAAATGTATGCTCTGCACAAAGCGAAAAGGGCAAGAAAAGGAAAAAAGGGCATTGTTACAGGGTTTTCTCAAGGTTTCCTTGAGCGACCTATCGCGTGGGTTCGTCATTCCTTTCATTGTATTATAATTTACCAAATCTGTAATGTTTGCTGTTCTCTTAGGGATGTTTTGACAAGAGAAACAAACGCTGAATTACAATGCGCGTTGCTAAATATGAATTCTTTATTCGTAGCAGATATGTAGGGGCTGTCAAAGTTTGTCTAGTTCTGTTTCAGAATATGTACTGTATATCATTTTTTGATCTACCCGATTTCTGCTTCCCCCCTCATATCATTTTTGCTAAGGTTTCATCTCCTGCAATCCCTACTTTTTACCATGCGTCAGGACAGTGGGAATTCCTTCCTGGTCGCCAATCAAGTACCCGAGGAAATCTGTATTGTTTTCCTTCCTTAACTAAGAAAAGTGCTGTATCACCATTCTCAATCGTCCGAAATCTCCAACGACAATCGCACCCCTTCGAATGCTCTGCCCTACGCTGTGTACTGACCCTTCTCCCAGAAATAATTTTTAAACCCTCCTGAGTGTGAGCTATATTGTATCTTTTTGCACACCCCTGCTGAACTACTCGTTAAAATCTAGATACATTTGAGAAAGGGAGCCCAGTATTTTAAGCCACTTCCAGATAGCTGAAAGTCCGAAAAGACATAAAACCATTTCCAAACTACACTCATGAATGGCCAGTAGTGTTTTCTTTGCATTCCGGAAGCAAGTGAGTTATCAGCTTTCCGATCTCATCAGAGTTGGCTGAAAACGACCAAAGGGACAATCTACTATATCCCCAAAAATACCAGTGCTTAGGGTATGATTTAAACTCATGATACAATATTAAAAGAAGATTATTAATGCTAACTTTAAACAACTAGGACGATATCATTGTCATCATACAAGTGTCATACGTTTTGTTGTTTTCCATGTAGCCATTCTTCTGAAAACTCGAAAATTGCATAGCCGTGGAAAGGGAATTGAATCTCCTGATTTACCATAGCGCTTGTTAAATCGGGAGATCTGAGTTTAATTCCCGTTCCAGGGTAATGCAAATTTAAAGTTCTCTGAAGTGAAACAGTAAAACGTACGGCTTCTATATTCCGAAATTTTGTAATAATTGCATTTCATGTGTTTGCGAAGAATTCATTCTTCTTAGGATTCACTCCCCATTAATTTTTGTAGTAAGACGAGATTAACAGTAAATAAAAAGGGCGGAACCGCCAGCGGGGAATTACCACCCTTAAGATTTGGGAGAACCAACGGTTTTCGTGAGGGTAATGTCAGATAATTAAAAAACACCCAAAATAACAAGATAAAGAAGACAAGAAAAGTGAGGTAAAAACACGAAATAGTTTTCCGTAGCAAGAACTATTAAACAAGCAGGGATTACTGAACGGACATTCATCGGGGAAAAATTTTATTTAAAGGTAATCGGATATGCTTGGCCATTAATTATTATTGGATAAAAACACACTTACAGTTTGAATATTGAGCTAGCGTATTTGTGTGACTGACTAAATTTGCAGACGAAATCACAGCCATTTTTCAGAGAAAAAAGTGCGAAAGGTTATGGCTGTTTGTTGAGAATACAGCAACCTCTATACTTAAGGTTTTCTAGCCTACCGGGTGTTATTGCGGGTTATAGATTGCTCGCACTGACTTTACTTTTACATTTTATTAGGCTACAAATGGCCTTCATTTCCGTGCTGTGTATATCGGGAAGATGTTCAACAAAAACTGTCGTGGTTTACTACAGAGGCTTCTCTGTGTTCTTCGTTCATGAGCAAGAGCAAACGCATGCATTTCCATAAGGAATGCACGTTTCAATTTTTTTCCGGTTACGCACAGAAGTATGAACTTAAGGAATTAGGATACACATTTAAAATACATCAACTACATTTAAATGCTGCAACAAGTTTATGCCTGCACATTTAGAATTCAACAGACTTACTGGTGGGTCTTACTTTATTAGAAGTCACATGTGAACTTGTGTAAGGTTTATTGAAATCTTTAACCTTCGTATCCACGGAAAGAATATTAACACATATACGTTCTTCACTAATGCATGATGAATAGGTAAAATACATTCAGCAACGTTATCCAGAAAGACCGCGGGAATATTGCCCATTAGCGGGTAGCATGGAAGAGGACAAATATCTAAATATAAGGAAACGAATACAAAGGTGATTAATTTTTTCCAGATATAACCACACAAACATATCATTGATAAATCCCCTCTGGTAGCCTCAAGAAACAAAAAAAAAAGAAAAACATTTGGAGCAGTGGTTTCCAACCTTTTATCACTTGTGTACCCGTTTTAAACCCATTTCCGTAAATTGTACCCTTTGTTTTTAAAATAGCTGTTTTTAAATACTGACACTTTCGGTCAGTCCCTGTCTTAATGTAAAATAGTGGAAATGAGGTAATGCGTTGGGAAAGGAAAATTACTACAGTAAAACTACAAACCACAGATTTAATTTAAAATCTCAAGTGACGCATGAACTGTGCGAAATAATTGGTAGAATAATCGTTTGGGTGAGGGGTTCATAGCCACGCCTTCACCAATCATCATTCACTAATGTGAGCTGGTTTTGAAGTGTCTCCATTAGCGGGGATTCAAACTTAACATTTATTGTTCCATAACTAACGTTTTGCATTTTTTTTACTTTACTTGTTTTTTCTGCCATTACTGATTATTTTTCGTGTACCCCTGAACGGCCCAGCACGTACCCTCGGAGGTACGCGTACCACCCATTGGTAACCGGTGTTTTGGTGGAAAAGAAACAAACACCGTTTCCCTGTAAGATTCCATTTTGTGCATACTTGACTGTCTGTCACAAAGAAAGCATTATTCTTGATAAAGATGTCAGCACAGCATTATTTTCCTTCTTTTGCTGATAGTCCTCTCTTAAGACAAACTACTGTTTTTGAAAATTATAACACCGCAAAGGACTTCTGGTATTATCTTGAAACTTACAGGATGTGTACGACAGGTTGGGACATGTAAATCATTAAAATGTCAGTGAAAATGCGCGTGTGATTTCTGAGCAGCGCCCTCTGAACTGTCCGGTCTTGGGTTTAAAGAGCTGGTTCAAACAAGATGTTGCAATCAGCGAAGAGCCGACATTGAGTCAAAAGGGTGTTTCATGTGTCTCACTATGCCACGTCGCCGAAGAAGGTCGCATTATGAATACCTGACTGATTTTGAGCGAGAAAGCATTGTTGAGATAAGAAAAGCTGGATTTTTCTACCGTGAAATTGCCACTCCTACGATACGAAACGGCAGTACAGTGATGGGATCGTGGCGTCAGTGGACAGATAATGCTCAGACGCACAGAAATCCGGGAAATGGACTGCAAAATTGCACGACTGTACGGGATGACAGACATATCTACCACACAAAAGTGACCGATCGCACAGGGACATCCATGGTGTTAGCGCAGCAGTGGAGCACATTCATATGTCAGGCTTTCTCCCGCAGCACAGTTCGACGTCGTCTGATTAACAGAAGACTGGTGGCTAGCATCCCATTGATGCGAATTCCTTTGACCGTTAATCACAGACTTCTCAGGTTGCAATGGCATCTCGAACACAGACATTGGCGCGCTGATTGGCAACAAGTCGTGTTTTCTGACGAGTCACGATTCAATTTGATGCACCATGATGGTCGGAGGCATCATGATGAACGGCATCTGGCAGCGTCATACCTGCTCAGCGTCAGGCGACATGGTTTGGGGAGCCATTGGGTTCAATTCCTGATCTTAGCTGATACGAACTGAGGGAACCAGCAACAGCCATACATCAGGGATGTTTTAGAGGCAGAGGTTATACACTTCTTCCAGTGTTATCCTGGCGCTATATTCCAGCAAGACAATGCTCGACCATATGATGCCCGGAATGTTTAAAACCCCTTCCATGCACGTAAGATACCACGTCTCTTCTGTCCTGCACGTTCGCCGGATATGTGCCCTATCGAACATGCCTGGGTCCTGGTAACTAAGTGACTGGCCCATCAAGCGCCTCATCCAGTCACCACAAATCACAAATGAACACTGGTCTCGCATAGATACAGTCTGACAAGCTGATCCCCAGGACGATATCAAATACCTCTTCCATTCAATGCATCGCCGAGTAGAGACTGTTCGAGATATCTTCACACGATACTAAGGTTTGATGCGAAAACAATATTGTATAGCTCTACAAATGTAATCAGTTATCTATTGTAATATGAGGAATCTGTGATATAAATTTCATTTGAATAGCGCGATTCTTTCTTTGTGTTACAATTTTTACAAACGGTAGTGTACTTTACGACACAGTAAGCAAATAAACAGGAAAGGATGTACCTTTTCGCACTCGCTTTCACCGAAAAGGATAAAAATTTGGTCGTGTTTTGAATTTAAGTATTTCTTCACCAGCTCGAGAAAAACTTAAGGTTATCTTTGAAATTGTATCATCTAGTACACAGTTTTGAAAAGTTTTGTTTCTTCTCTTATCGAAAAGCTCTCAGATGATGACAATTTGATGTCAATTTTAGACCACTACCTGCAATTCTATGATTTTTTTTTTTTTTTTTTTTTGATTGGAGGTTTAACGACCACCGTGAGCAACTCAATGGGCTATAAGCAGTCGCCCGTCCCTAATTTAGGGTCACTGGTTCCAGGGAAGGGAGAGAGCCAGTGCCGTAAGACAAACACAACATCCATGCCTCACCAGGATTCGAACCCGGACCCTTACGGACGAATGATCAGAGGCCATCGCTTAGACCACTGCGCCACCGGGGCGGCTCTATGATTTTGTTGTTTTCGATTAAAACTGACTCTGCCGAAACACATTTCACTTTCGGAATTATGCTGGCACTAAATTTTGTTTCTTCAACCATGGAAGTTGTTTCTTTTCCTTTGCAAATCTTAAAACAGTTTGTTGTATTTTGTTTTTTTCAAACACCTTTATCCTGTTTCAGTCTATGTCTTACGAAATATATTAAGCTGTCTATATATTTTATTTTTCGACCACTACACCTGAAGTCTATGGGAATTAAGTGTACTTAATTGAAAAAATATAAACTGTGCTATCAAAATTGATTTCTCTTTGGTCTTTGAATTTTGGGCATTGTCAAAACCAGAAGATTTGCAGATCCTTTCGTTTTTTGAAAAATGTAAAAATTCTTTTGACAAATAATATTTGACCGGGTGTTTTCCAAGTCAATAGTGAATATTGTTACAAATACTGTGTTAGAAAGAGAAAACTATTTAGTATTTTCAGCACAAATGAACAGATTTGCAAGATACCGAAAGGCAATTATTCCTGACAAACAGCGTTAACCACAAATGTTTTTCCTGAACATGACTATGAGGTTTTCGAAACTACTTAAAGCTATAACGGATGCCCTTTATTTCATTCGCATTTGGCTTCTCAAGAGCACATTATACTAATTTGGGGGAAATACTGGGATTACCAGTTCCAGATATTTTAAATTGCGAAACGATTTCTATGAATCATTTTCGCTAGGGCTAGGTTTCAATAACCTTTAAATGAGAACCAGCGAACATCCTGAAACTGTAATAACTCTGTCCTCTTTACAGAGGCAGAAAAGGCAGAGCAGTTGAACGGGCTTTGAAACCAGTAATTGCTGTATATCATTTAGCGGAGAGCTGTCTGAACTGCCACCGTATGAGACGCGGTGGCGGTCAAACATTTATTGCGAGGCAGCAACAACTAAGGGAAGCAGATATGTCAGCAGGAGGATGTCAAGGAGTTTTACACAAAATCCGCACAGACAGATTTACCTCGAAATGAACTTAATTTAGTTGGCGAGTACAGTTTATCCAGAGTTCGTTGAATGGAACATTCGGACACCTTGCGCCACACGCACACGCACACACACATATATACTTAACGTTGAAAGTCTTTAAAATTAACGAACTTGACAATGGCAGATGTTGGGCTATTTTGATTTCTGTCAACAGACCTTATAATATGCTGAACGATGCACAGCTGAACAGTAAGCTGATTCAAATGTTTTCCGGTGTATAATTTCTTTAGGTATATGAAACACAGGGTGAGTTAGTATAGCATGCGCTATAGGAAATATTTATTGCGGAAAACGTATTGAGCACAAAAATATGAAACTGAGCAGCAACTAAAAGAGTTTTCTTTTCAACAGTGTGACGTACACAAATAATTAACATAAAGGAACTAACTTTCATTTTTAGTTCCTCTTACTATGTAAATTTGAGTTTGTTCTCCTTTATACTTCCAAACTCAACGTGATATCTTCTCTCTCACAAGAATAAGGTTGGCAACAGAATTGAGGTTAGAAAAAAAGAGAGGTATAAATGTGATAAGAACGATGGATAAAAAGGACGATGCAACAATTGCTCATGTGGATGTGTAGACGTTCGATCGCTAAGATAAAGGAGAAGTTTGCCTGCTGTTTATATGTTGAATCTACTTAAAGAAAGTTTTCTCAATGCTGGCCCAATAAAAAGTTATCGTAATCTGACTTCTGTTTATGGCCGTAAACTACTGCATAGTATTCTTATTTAGTTCAACATTCCTTAGTCATGGTGTAAACATAGCGTAAAACCAATCTTGCTGAAGAAAACGATATTACGTTATATTGGCACCCGAACTTCTAGGATGACCCCGCTGTTAAGTTTCTCGCAATGATGTGATGTTCTTTCCACAGGGCGAGACAGGAAAAATAAGAATCCTTTCTTCAGTGCTTAGAAAAAATAAATCAGTGTGATGTTACGTTCCATACACCAAATTGTCTGGGATTTCTCAAATGCACGTTCTTCATGGGATGCCTGCCTACAGCGACACATAGTCCCGGCTGACCCGTGGGCCTAGCCCCCGGCCCTTTTTCGGGGGGGGAGATGTGACGTGTCTGCACCGCAGGACGCACATGAGATAAAGGTAGATAGCAGCGAGACATTATGTCCGCGTAACTCAGTTGGGAGAACCACTTACTCCGGGGTGAGGGGACCCGGATTGGAATGACGGCGCGGATAAACTTGTACGTCATAACAGGCTTATATAAAAGTGCAGTATACGCACTATGTGTAGTTTGCGTACGTCGAAGGTATATTCTATGTCCCGTCAAATAGAAAAATCATCTGGCCTTAATCGCGAAAGTATGCGATGTCTCAGGTAAAGAATATGTCTTCGTCACTAAACCTCACTGTTAAGAGAAACGTTTTGTCCTCCTTGAAGACGGCGTTCATATCCGTGAAAAAACGTGTACGTCCTTTGGTGTAACGCCTTACTGTAATTGTAGACGATGAGGCCAGAGTACAAGCCGTTTCTGCACAAATCCATGGACAATTTTATGTGATATCTTTTCATCAAAGCTACAATGTCATGTCGAATTCCGCTTCTTCGTAAAAACCACTGTCGAACACAATCAACTATTTCCGCACTCAAAAGTTGTCGGCCGGTACTCTACTCTTTACACATGCAACTGATCTCCTGAAATATGCCATACAACTTACGAATGGAATTTGCGGTTGAAACCTCTTCGCATTTTATTCCGAATGCTCCCAGAAGATATACAGCAAGCTTTAGGAAATGAAACTCCGCGACACGAAAAGCACATTCATCTCCGGTGCACGGTTAACAAGAAAGATGACACCGAATTTTCGGGTGTAATGAGCACGTCTTTTGAGTCCGTTCGGACGCAAATTAAATTTATCAAAGCAATTCAAAGTCAATTAAACCGGTATGGAAAACAATAGTACCTGACCGAAAAAGAAGTTTTGCAATCGGGTTTTTAATCCCTCAGATACTGCTGTAAACGGAATCGTGAGCTTACACCCTCTGGTTGCAGACTTGTGCATTAGGAAAAATATGAATTTATATGAGAAACATTTCACACCGGAAACGCTCTCCAACACAGAAATATTTTTCAAATCGGACACTTAGAAACAGAGATATCGACAAAAATAAGATGTGACTTTACGCCCCCTGGTGGGAAAACCATGCTTTTTTTTAGGAAGAAAGTATTCTCAAAAAGGTTTTCGATATGAGCGGCATCGGTTCAAGAGAAAAAAATTTTCGTCGAGTTCTCAGGAGCCCAGATTTTGCTGCAAATACATCAGAAGCAGAATTTAACACTTATGCCCCCTTGGCCAAACCAATCTTTACCAAACATTATGAATTATATGAAAAATATTTTTCATCAGAAGTTGTATGCGATACAGGAAGAATTTTTCAAATTGGAGTTTTAGAAGCAGAAATAACGCAGAAAACGCAATTTACATCTGCGCCGCCTAGCGGAATGTCTATGATTTATTTGAAAATTTTGAATTTGGATGAAAAATATTTCGCATCGGAAACATTATCCAACAAAGAAGAATTTTTTAAATCGGACTCCTAGAAGTAGAGATATTGACAAAAATAATTTATTTTAGTTTCTACGCCCCCTGGCGTAGAAACCATACATTATTTTAAGAAGAAAATGTTCCTAAACGATTTGTCGACATGAGTAGTATTGCTCCACAAACGACTTTTTTTTTCAATTGAGTTTTTATAAGCTCATATTTTGCTGCAAATACATCAGAAGGAAAAATAAAGACTTACGCCTCTGGTGGCTAAACCATTTTTTACAAAAATTTGAAATTATGTGCAAAAGATTTCCCACCAGCAGCTGTATCCGGTGCAGAAATAATTTTTCGAATTGGAGACTTAGAAGCAGATACCCACTGCTTCACCAAATTGTCTGGGATTTCTCAAAGGAACGTTCTTCATGGGATGACTGCCTACAGCGACACATGGTCCCGTCTGACCCGTGCGTGGGCCCTGTCCCCGGCCCTCTTTCAGGGTTGGGGGGAGATGTGACGTACCTGCACCGCAGGACGCACATGAGATAAAGGCAGATACTAGTGAGAGCACATGTCCGCGTAGCTTAGTTGGGAGAGCGACTTACACCGAAGTGAGCGGGCCCCGGTTAGATGTGTCCGGCGTAGATAAACTTGTACGTTATAGGAGTTTTTCCGTTAATATACGAAAAGAATTGCAGAAAGGTTTCTGAAGAATCAAAATTCTCCGTTAACACATCTTAAAAACGGCAACTTACAGTCAACATAAAAAAGGAATTGCGGAAAGGTTTCTAAGAAATCAGAATTTTCCTCGCGTTACGAAAATTCCGTGAAATTCAACCCCCCTCCCCCTTCATTTCACGGAAAAGGCTGTATCAGAAATATGCTTCATTAGTTTACAGAAGGAATCATGGAAAATTGCTCGTGAATTTCAGAAAAAGTTTTACAGTCTGTCTAACGTTCTCTGCACTGAATCGCCAGCCCAATGCGTCATGTCCTCCAGAGGTAACCGTCCGTAAGTAGTTCTTCGTCCGCATAAACTACAACTCCTTGAGTCCCTATTTCAAACTATGCATGCGACCGTTTCCTCTTAAGTTTTCCTTCGTAAACAATTTTAGAAATTGCTCACATTATTTTAACAAGGCACCTTGCGTATTCTGACATTACTAAATGCAAATACACTACTTTAACAGAATAGCGAACGGTAGCCATCATTAAAAAATGGCGATTTACAACGGCAGACTCGAAGAAAAATATGACATCAAATTATCGAGGAATGTCGAACATTCATTGACACATGGAATATTATTATGCTTTGTCATAAAAACCGATGCAAAAAATATTTAAATTGATATTTTAGAAGTGAAGAAGCGTTTGAAAATTCCTTTTGCCTTTTAGTAAGAAGCTGAATTACTGTTCCAGCAAATTCCCGCAAAAGAATGCGCACACGGATATTGATACGAACAAAATACGAAAGTTGTACGGAAAGTAATGCAAAAGTGGGCATAACTCTTTTATTAACTGACACAGGTCGTTCAAATTGCCCATGTTGGTAGAGTAACTCTTCCTTTATAGTAACCCTTCTTCTTCATTGCAGGTAAATAATGGATTCCAAGCAGAAGCAACGTGCCGTCATTGAGTTCTTGACAAAAACAGGGTGCAGGCTGTCCGACATCCACAGAAGACTGCAGAATTTTTACGAGGATGACACTATTGACAAGACCAATGTACACAGAAGGATGGAGAAGTTTAAAGGAGACAAACCAGCATTGAAGACAAGCCACACAGTGGGAGACTGTTATCTGCGACCACTAACACGAATCGTCTACGAGTGGATGGACTGATGCGCGCGGAGAGACGAGTCACAACTGCACTGTGGTCACAAATGCCATACAGAAGATGGCGGAAGACGTACGGTATCGGAAAAGTGTGCAAATTAGGTACCTCGGCAGTTGACACCCGATTTAAAGAAGAGAAGGGTGGAAGTCTGCTCTGATCTTCTGGAAGCGTTTGAAGCCAATGAAGACACGTTTCTTTCCGATCTGGTGACAGGGGATGAAACGTGAACGTATCTTTACGATCAGAAAACGAATAACCAATCAATGGAATGGTGTCACACCTCTTCACCAAGCCCTAAGAAGTTCAAGAACCAGCGATCAGCGCAGAAAGTAATGGTGACTGTGTTTTGGGATGACAGAGGTGTCATTCTCCTTGATTTTCTGGAACGTGGCCGTATCGTGGCCAGCGAGCGGTTCATTAACATACTGAAGAAGCTTAGAGAAGCCATAAGGAGGAACAGACCGAACAAGAATCTGAAAAGAATCCACATTCACCACGACACTGAGAAACAACATACATCTTTGGCAACAAATCAGGTGATCAGCAAATTAGGCTGGTCAGGGGTCCCCCATCCACCGTACAGCCCAGATCTGGCGTCCTCCGACTTCCACCTGTTCTGTCCAATGAAGGACAGTCTCCGGGGACAACGATTTGATGACACAGACGAGGTGAAAGTGGCTGTGAAGAAGTGGGTACAACAGCCCACACCTGAATTTTTTTCAAAGAGTATTCGAGAGGTGGGTTCAACAATGGGGCAGATGCATCGTTTGTGATGGAGACTATGTTGAGTAGTACCTTTGTATAGAGAAAGAGTTACTCCACCAACATGTGCAATTTAAACGATCTCTGTCTGTTAATAAAAACATTGTGCCCACTTTTGCATTACTTTTGGTACAACCTTCGTATTTACGAAATATATTCTAATTTAACTTCATTTGTAGTTGCCTTTCCCTATGTACATTTTGAGTTCGGTTTTTTTAGCATTTCAACCTTAACCTTATATTTTCTCGCTTACTGAATGTTACCTTGGCAGCAACTTTGAGGTCAAGAGTGAATGACGTGTACATTTTTGACAAGATAAGAACGAGATATAATGTCTGGAGCTAGCACACAAGGTGTGGTGTACCGTATATACTTGTGTATAGGTCGACCCCCTCCCGATTTTTATCTGAATATTTTCAGTTTTTGTATATCCCGTGTAAAAGTCGCCCCCTCCGATTTTTATGTGAATATCTGCAGTTTTGGTATTCCTATTCCTATCTTGTGTATAAATTAAAAAAAAAATATTTTCCAAGGATGCGCCCACATGAGGAAATGTGAACCTACTATTTATTGTTGTAGGTGCTCTCGCAATGTTGCTTGCGGCAGTTTCCCGCAAAATGTGGGTGGAATTGAGGCACAATTCTAGGAAGATGATTGGGCTCACCACACTGGTTAGAGAGTTTTCAGGAGAAGGTTACACACTTTAACAGTATATGAACCCACTTTTGCACTTTGCCCCCTCCCCTTTCTCCCACCTTTGCGAGCGAGTTTTCTGCAGTACTTCATTCATGGAGAATAAAGAATTTGCTCCGGCAGCAGTCGAATCGTGATGCATTTACCAAACGTCGTAAGGCACGTGGTTACTTTAAAAAAAAATTCCTCAACCATATTTGGAAAGCGTAAATAGGTCTCGATGTCAACCTGATAGTTTTTTTATCCCATAAAAAATACGCATACCGTAAAAAATAAATGTGTAACTTTTGAAGTTTTTAAAGGATTTCTTCAAAATTTCAAATGAATCTTTATTTTGATATATTGTGGACACTATAAAATGTACACGCAACTATTTAAAAAATTGAAGAAAATTTGTTCTATAAAATTTCCTCCCACTACCCTGTGCAGCGTAGCAGCTGTCGGTCAACTGCTCAGCTGGGCGAGTGTGTGATCGACAGAGAGGTTGTTTATCTACTCCCGACTTTCATCCCCCTCTCCACCGTGTTTGTGACGAACAATCGGCTTTAGTGACAAAACCAAACATCGCCCTATTCAGTAAAGTTGTAATCCTTTTTGGTCGCTCTTATAGTTTTCAGAAAAGGTTACTGTTTGTTTGATTTTTAGAGCCGGGGCACACTCAATTTAATAACAAACGTAAGTAGGTTGTTAAACTAACGCACTTTTTTACTATCATTGGCAATGTTATTCTAAGCGATCGGCCAAGTTTAAACACTTTCATTTTCGGGATGCATTGATCAAGTTACCACTGTTCTGTAGTTTGTCACGCCTCTCTTCTCCTCCGTCGCTGAGCAGGGGCAGCGATCTCCTTTTGCAATAGTCTGTTCTTTCCCCTCTTCATCCCCCCGTCAAAAATTGAGCACGGTCGTAGGTCACGGCACGATGCAACTTAAACTACTGGCTGACCCGTTCACCTCTTTCCTCTGGGTAATTTACCAGCGGGGCAGTCAAGGCCATATCGACAGATCTAAAGCAGTTTTTGAGACATCCTTGCGAAATGAGTTTCTCTATTAGTGCATAAAAAACTCATACATATAAAATCACGAAAATTCTTAGCAATAACTTTCGTCGGTTCCAGTAACACCCGGAAAATGACTAAATATACAACTGCAAATGAACTGATGGCGCAAAGGGCAAAGTATGCGCATTTCCATAAGGTATCAAAATTTTGGTTTTCAACCTATTAAAAATATTTTCCGTGTATAGTTCGACCCCCTAATGTCGACCTAAATATTTCATTAAAAAAAGTCGACCTATACACGAGTATATACGGTAGTAGTCGTGGAAGCTGTCTCACGCTGAAGCGGTCTGTTCTTGAAGTTTGCGTGATGGTACAATCAGATCATCATTGCTGTTAAGAATTAATTCTTCATGAGTAGTAGATATCGAGTAAAGTGCTTATGAGCTATTGACGGAATAATAATAAGAAAAGAACTGTAAGTAACTTTTCGTGAACTTTATTAGAATGACTGCCGTTTCACTTAAAGTGAGCGAATAAGAAGAATGAACTTTACGTTGTGTTTGTTCCCTAGGCCACATGTACACGTTTTAAACATTGAGGAACGCTACATACTTTAGTTTTAAAAATGGAGATTTGGTCGCAAATACACTGCTGGCCACCCAGCAAAAAGGGACAGGTGGAAGGTAATGTCCAGCAAATCTAGCAAAGCCAGATTTACTGGACACATAACAACAGATACAAAGATGAAATGATTGAGCTTACAGGCCTGTGCGACTTGCGGAACACGCAGACATCAATAGTTCGTGGGGCCCCCATGGCTGGCAATAACGGCCGCTACACGCCGCGGCATCGAACGAAAGAGGCTGAGTGAGAACACCCTGTTCGCGTTGTTGCGCGCCGACAGAGTGAGCTTATGGCAATTTTGCCATACGACATGAATATGACTGATGCTGAATGGATCGATGAAGATGACTTGGATCTAACTTATGTTAGCGTCCCTAAAGCAGGGAGTTTAATTTCCGGTGGATTGCACATAACAGACGTTAGCCAGCATCTAGATCCCATTTGGGAGGACTTTAATTAGACAGTTTAAATATAATTCAGATTGTTAAGTAGCTTTTCAGATTCCAAGAACACAAATGCATCACTGTTTATACCACAGTCGTAGTCATGGAAGAGGAAAGAACAAGGGACAGGTGGAAGGTAATGTATCTATTCAACTGAAAAAACAATCTCGTATATTTATATTAGAAAAGTGGCAAGCGAAGAAAAATTCGCAATTCCTCAAAAAAAGGCGTTTGTTTACTAAATATTTTAAAGTATTACTTTATTAATATAAAACATTATGTTTTTAAAGAAGATACCTATAAAAGCAAATTGCAGTTTATTATACCGCATTGTTGAGCAAATTTGTAACGTGAAAATTTCATGTAAACATAATAAACAATAGGTGGCTTTCATTTTCAAATTTTTGACACCTTTGGGAGTTTATTTGTGTAAATTGAAAACTGGGAACAGGGTCGTAAGTCAACCTATATGTATAACCACATTGAAAATTATGATGCAATAAAAATAGTTTTAAATTAGCCTCATTTGCGGCAAAAATGCATCCACTGCAATAAAAAAGAAGTATTTGCTTAATGAGAAAAATTGTGTTTTGTATCGTTCTATGAAATTTGTTAAAATATTTACTACTTTAAAAAGACGACATAAAAAATTCAACATTTAAATAATTACTGCAAATTTTAAAGTAGTTATTGCAACATTTAAGTAACACTTTAGTAATCATTGCAACTCAATTTGTAATAACCAAACAATGACGATCGTATTTTATGTAAAACGGGGCTGATTTTTATTAGAATTTGAGCGTAATAAAAAATGTACTTCATGGTATTTTTTCGTTTAGTTTTCTCTTTTTTTTTCTTTTAATAGTTAAAGGTATAAAATTTTTCAGATTTCAGATGTTATTTAGCTAAAATGGGATATTAATATTAAGTTTTCGTATTTGTACTACCAATGCTATCGTGTTTTGTAGATGGTATAATCGAGAGTGTTGCAACTTTGAAAGCGTGCGTTCATTTGTAGATCTTTTTTCAGAATGATAAAGTTCGGATAGCATTTTGGGAATAAATTAATGCCTAAATAATAAATATTTTCTGAAGCAAACGTGTAAATATATGGAAGATTCCTTTAAATAATTGCATGTTTTCTTTCTGTTTCACAACAGACTTCTAAAAGTAGTCGTCAAAAATAAAGGAGGGTTGCGGGAATTAAGTCGTATATTTTAGGGGGTGGACCAAATGTGACATGGGGGAAAGGGGGAGTCTAAAAATCGTAATAAATCACAGACGTACTTTATGGACGGCCCCTAAGTAAAAGAAAGGCTTACTGTAGGGGAAGCTACGAACAAATGAAAACGCACAATAAAGCATCAGGTAGGAACTTTTGAAAAGTTGGGCTGCAAGTGCTTATTGTAAGCTGAGAGGCTTACGTCAACGCAGACATTTCAAGAGTGCAATTCCGTTGCTAAATGCACAGGTAAGCAATCAGGAAAAAAGTTTCATTTATCAATATTTTCAAAGTTCCTTGCATCTTTGGATAGCCGCCCCGGTGGCGCAGTGGTCTAAGGCGCTGGCCTCTGATCATTCGTCCGTAAGGGGTCCGGGTTCGAATCCCGGTCAGGCAAGGATGTTGTGTTTGTCTTACCGCACTGGCTCTCTCCCTTCCCTTGAACCAGTGACCCTAAATTAGGGACGGGCGACTGCTTATAGCCCATTGAGTTGCTCACGGTGGTCGTTAAACCTCCAATAATAATAATAATAAATATATCTTTGGATACGACATGGCTAGAGTTTTATTACAAAATGATTTCGAAAAGAGAAGAGAATGAAATTGAAATGTGACGCAATCCATCTTTAGGAATAGTTCTGGGGCGGCACCCCAGCGCCCAATCCTGCTTGCAGGCCTGACAATATACGAAAGGAGTTCTTTCAATCTATACTTTAGAAGCGAATCTAGAACATCACATCTAAATATGTATTTCCTACGCTCAATGGCAGAAATGTGCATTTCGGAAAACGAAAATGGATATGCGAAACATTTCCCACACTAGTCGCTTACCGACGCAAAAAAATAATTTTTCAGATCAGAATTTTACAACTAGAAATGCGCACTTCCGCCTACTAGGGAGAGGATTGCGTGATATGACTAATCAAAATAAATAGATGAAATGTTCTTCAACGAAAAGATATGTGAAGCAAAACGAATTTCAAATTTGACTTTGAAGCAAATACACTACATTGAACGAAACTTAACATACCTTTATATCAATTAAAGGAAAATCTATGTGTTATTTGAAGTAAAAAACTTGCGCAAATTATTCCTCAGAGTCAAGGGTATCAGACTAAAAAAAGAAAAGGATTTTTTTCACTTGGGGTTTAAGGAAAACCGTGAGCAACTGAATGGGCTATAAGAAGCCGCCTGTCCAAATTTAGGGCCACTGGTTCCAGGGAAGGGAGAGAGTCAGTGCTGCAAGACAAACATAACATCCATGCATCAGCGGGATTAGGACACGGACCTATCATGGGCGAATGGTTAGAAGCTAGAGCATAGACCACTGCGCCACCGGGGCGAGGAAAATAAGTTTTCAGAGCGGATCTCTTGAAGCGAACTGTTCATTATGAAACGGAAGAAAATATATGCAAAATGGCCCTTATAGTAGATTTCAATTGACTGAATACAATTGTTTTCAAATGAGTTCACTAAAAGCAGGGGTAGTAAGAGAACCGGAAAATATATATATAGGTATCTAAGTAGGAAACTGCGCAATGTTTGAAGAAGGCAGTGAGCGTTGTCTTGATCATACTGAAGAATTAATTCTTCATTTATACATGGTAGGCATTAATGCTGGTTTATGCCTCCGCACACATCCACAATCTCCAAATCATGGCTAGAGGAATATTCCACGGATAATTGGCACATTTTCACTGTATTCCATGTAATTATATGGAATACACTGAAAATATGCCAATAATCCGTAAAATATCCCTCTAGACAGGATTTGATGATTGTCGATGTGTGCGGAGGCATAAAACCAGCATTTTACTAATCAGGTTTCCACTAGTGGACGTGCCATCGCAAATGGATATATATATCTCCTAACGAAGAAACTGGTCGCTTCGTAAAATCTGAAGGAACGTAGACAATAGCCCCCCCCCCCCAGTTTATACAGCGGGAACATGTGTTTATAATGGTCGTCATAACAAAATACATCCGATGGAAAACATTCATTTGCGCTCTCTAGGGGCACGATATGCTTTGGAAAAGTTCAAAATGAAGGGATGTTACAACTTACAGTTAAAGCTTTCCATCGTGAAACGAAATTTTTAAATAGGAAATATATCTTCAGAGATTGATAGCCACAGAGATACGGACGAACAGACACAGTGATATGAGAAGCAGATACATTTTCTCTAAAAGATACTAAAACTTCTTTTGAATGATACTACAAAGGGTCAGCTGAAGTGACATTTGCTAGGATGGTTATGACCCCATGAACAGAACTGATGATTATCCACCTCATTTCTTCCTCTCCTCACTCGTCCGATATTCGGCAATGTGTGGCCACGCTGGCTCCATTAAACGCTGAAATTTACCCAGCTATTCACTCAATGATAGGATTTCGATTAACCTAGAAGCGGCTGACATGAAATGCCTTATAGGATAGCCTTATGATAAATGGAGAACGTTGTATCGTGATCTACCCAATCACAGTTAAATTCCAATTCAACATTGTTGCGAATAAATAATCTATACCAAACGCTTCGCTCCCTTCATAACTGAATCTTTAGGAGAAATATTTATTTAATACTGTTTGTGGAAGCTAATTTTTATAACGTACAGTTATCTAGCTCCAAAGTTAAGTAATGTGGTTAGTACATCGTCGAAAATTTCAGATATAACTTACAGCAACGAAGATAAACATAAACTTGACGTTACACTCCCTCTTAAACTGAGACACGGGAGAAGAAAAATTCATCTCGTTTACAGATATTTTACAGGGATTTTTGTATTATTTACCGTAATAAAACTTATGAATAGGTAGTAAATGATCATCAATGAACTACGATTCAGAGGAATTACGCCGTCTTCACGCGTTAATTAAAATTACCAGGATGACATATGATGAAAGCTTTAATAAAAGATGATCACATATTAAAAAATTAAAATATTTTCCATAAGACCTTTCAGGACTCACACTGATCCCATCATCAGATGTAAAATGCACAAAAAGGATCATTGATTACAAGACTATGTATACAGGGTCGACAGGTGACGGTCAAACATACAAGGGGGTCAATATGTAAATACACGATACATGTAAACATAGAGGAAGAAGATTATCGTCCATTGGAGTCTCTAAGAAGTTGCTGATTCGGCTCGTCTCTCGTCATCCAATAACAATTTCCAGGGAAGAGGGAGAGTGGAAGGGGATCCGTCATTGCAGCACGAACATCTAAATTTATAAATGAGAATGCGTTCCGTAAACAGGATTGATGATCTTGTTTTTGCAGCGGCAAGGCTGTCTGCCCTTGACCAATCAGGTTGATGCGTAGCCTGTAGACATAGGCGGGATAAGACCGTAGTACTGGAACTATTTCTGACATTACATTTGTGTTCATATAGTCTATTCCTCAAGGTACACAACGTAGATCCAATGTAGACTTGATCTTCAGTGTTTGGATAAATTGCTTTCATGGGTATAGAATATAACCCATGTTTATTTAAAGTGTTGACTGGGTGTCTGTCATTCCTGATTACGGTTAACAGATTCACTGCCTTGATTCCAAAACCTAAATTACAGCGTTTACAGATGTTTTGCTTAACATTTGTAACACCTGGAATAAACGGTAAGGAACCCGCGTATTTGATTAGCTGACGTTCTCGAGTTAATGTAGACAGTACTGAGTTAGTGAGTTTTTGTAAGACAGAATTCACTTTAGAAGCCCGATACCCATACTGCTAGGCAATTTTACGAATCCTCTGTAGCTCCAAGTTACGTAATTCTTCATTAGATTAATGTGTAGTGGCACGGCGCAACATAAAATATAATCCCGATAGCTTCTGATTTAGCGGATAGCTGGAGGCATTTGGAATCATAGTGATATTAGAAGAAGGTTTGCGATGAACTGAAAAATCTACTGTATGAGTAGAATAGTTCATCTGAAGAAAAATGTCCAGAATTGGCAGGGTACAGTTGTTTAAGTACATCAGGGTTAAAAAGATGACTTTCTTATCCAAGGCATGAAGTTAGGATTTGATTTTCGTGTGCAACGGATCCGAGTTAGAAATTCTGAGAAGTTAAAGACGGTGTGTTAATCCAGTAGTTCCGGTTCTCTCCCTTTTTTAGAGACAGCATCTGAAAAATACGGAGGTCGACAATTTATAACACGTGACATGTTCTCTGGTGCAGTCATCTTATCATATTGGTGTCTAAAATTAAAGTCCAGGCAGCAATGGCGGGCAATAATCACGATGTACACGGGACATATGCAAATGGACACAAGAAATAAATGCTCGTAATACAATTTGCATGTCAGTGAGAAAAATAACGTCCAGTATTTTTTTTTTTTGATTGAAGGTCTAACGACCACCGTGATCAACTCAGTGGGCTATAAGCAGTCGCCTGTACCTAATTTAGGGCCACTGGTCCCAAGGAAGGGAGAGAGCCAGCACCGTAAGATCAACACAACATCCATGCCTCACCGGGATTCGAACCCTGTCCCATCTCGGACGAATGATCAGAAGCCATCTCTTAGACATCTTGGTCACCGGGACGGCCCAGTGTGTTAATTGTGTTGCATATGTAAAGACAACGGGGAACAACAGTAGTATTTCTAATTGACAGCGTGTTTAAGAAGCATTCCGGTGGATGCAAATGCTTTCCTTATGCCTCATACACGTGTATTCGACGCTGTACAATGGCAAGCGATAGGACGATTAGAAGCAGACCACTCTCGGACCCAAGCCACAAGTCACTTGAATATCCACTCCAGAATGGTTTCATGGTTATAACAGCAATTCGACAAAATTTGTGGAGTGTCGCGAAGGCCTGGCTAAGGTCGTCCAAGGGGTACGGCACCTCGTTCTGACCGTTACATGACTTCAACAACATGCGTCGTAGGTGCTGAATAGCCCTGTAATTGTCTTCGGAGCTCCCAGCTGCGACTGGGATTAAGACATCAAGGCGAATGATGCATCAAAGGCTTAATACAATTCGACTTTATTCCAGGGGATCCATGGTTTATGACCCGCTAACCGCAGATCACATAAGAGCTCGCTTGAAATGATGCAGGCAACATTGTTCTTGCAGCCCAGATGTGTAGGCCGGTGTTATTTTTACGGACGAGTCGAGATTCAGTCTACAATCAAGTTCTGGTCGGCATTTCTTCTGGATGGATTAGGGAACCCGTAACGATTCTCGAAACGTCCGCGAACGAGACTCCTTTAGATTCGGTGGTCTGGTCGTGTGGGGTGGCATTATGTTAAACGCCCGAACACCATTCCACTCGTTCGCACGATGCGATGTGAATGATGGGCGCAATACGGACGAGATCCTAGAGCCCTATGTTAGACTTTTTAGGGAGCCGTTGTCCCTGAGTTCCTTTTAATGGATAATAATGCTCGCCCGCTCAGGACTCAGCTTGTTGATGATTTCATGAAGAGCGAGGATATTCGTCGTATGGACTGACCAACTAGGTCTTCGGACCTGAACCCTATAGAATATGCTTAGCTACACCTGAACCCTATAGAGTATGCAACGACACGAATGAGCTCTTCAGCCCTCACTCTTCCCGAGCTAGGTGCTGCCCTCATCGAGGAATGGAATCCTTTGTCTCCGGAGATTATCCCCAACCTGGTGATGAGTATGTATAGTCGTTGTGAGAGTTTTCTGTCCGTACGAGGCGATCACATTCCTTATTAAGACATTTTGAGGTTACATTCTTACATTTCACCTTTGTAACATTCTAACATTCGTGAATGTACCCTGTATACGCAAAATGTGTTCATTTTTGTTATAAAATGTTTATTACCCTTATGTCTCTTTACATGCCTGACACCTCTACCTGCTGTTACGTGTTTTCCATTTTATTTCTGGGCATGCCTTCCGAACTTTAATTTTGTTATGTTTAGTGAGATTATTCGACACCTTACAACACTAGCTTCCACCTGAATGTAATGTTTTTCTTGTTATGCTATTACATGGTGCTAGTGTTTCATTAAACTAAACACATTGCTGCTGAGACAATACATGAGTGAAACGTCAGGTTCAGGATTATGTTTTATAAGCAGAATTTGAAAAAAAAAGTTTTCTAGTTCGGAATCATCAATGCAGGTTCAGAATGATGAAAATTAACAATTAAAGCTGATGCACGAAGGAATGCCAATTCGAAACTAACGTTTTCGCGCAGTAACAAGAACAAACAAAGTGGTTTATGGATTTCTTGCGTGGTGGACTGTCAAAATAGCGGGGAAAAGACTATATGAATAAATTCATACATTTAGAAGAACCAAGCTGATGGAACTTTGAAGTGAATAAAAATTGCAATATCCTACATTTATGTATGAAACACTTATAAATTGTGGCGCATAAGTTCTCTCCTGAAATGCGGTGGTATAACCTTTATTTATTTTTGTGTGAGAACAGCTTTCGCCACTGAAGTGGGGTTTTGCTATGAGTCTGAAATCCTTGATCAAATCTGATTTTAGTTCAACACTACAAATTCTCATTAAATTTGATGACTGGAATATACTGTATGTGTCGCTCAGGAAGTTTATGATGAAACACATTACCTATTTTCCAGGGACATAAGTAATAATGTCAAGAATTGCAGAAGACGTGAAATGGTACACAGTAACGCATTTGCAAAATATAAAAATGTTGACCTTCTCTCAAGTATTTTAGAACAGTTTATTACTCTAAGTAAAAAGTAATTAGATCGCTCAAATTCTGGTTGATCTCTAACTGCCTAAAAAAATCGTGGTTATAAGACTAAGTTTCAGATAAGAAAGTTTTCGCTACAGTACAACGCTATTGAGAGACATGTTCGGCATCTGTCCATTTACTTTAGTACAATCATATTATGGCCTTCACATTCAGAGCTGTACATTTGATTCAGTAATGGTTTTGGAAGTGTTGTTTTGTGATAAGCCTAGTTTCATCATTCTGTCCTCATATCATTGCGAAATGTTGGAAGTGAGCCTCGGCATTTTATTTTTAATAGCGGCATTATATCTTCAGTTAAATCAAAGCTGTAAAAATGTGAGAGCAATTTGTTTCAACATGAAGGATTTATTGTGTAAACATTTCTTTTTCTATACCGATTCTTGTAATAGTCATTGAGGAGTTCGAACCAATTTTTATTGTACGTCGATAGGTCTACACGCTTCGGCTTTGGAGTTTCAGTAATTTTGAAGTAAGTTAACTTTAAATTCGTCTCGGTCGTAGAGTGCAAAAGTGCGTTACATTGATGTCCGAAAGTTAAGCTTACTTGACAAGATTGGCTGTATTTAAACAAAGGATCGACGAACACGCAACATATACGTTCAGATAACGGCGGACGCATGCAAATATTAGTAATATCGTAATAGCATTGGACTAGATAAAATTTATATCAGCGACAAGAACTGTGCTAACCTCTAATGGTATAGGCAACGGAATACATGTGGAAAACCTTATTTTTTGTAGTTCGATTTGTTATTGTAAGAGTATCTGACACAGATAGCATATGGATGACTTTACACGGAGTCGGGCTACCGAGATGTTGGCGACAGGCCGAACACAGAGTGAAGTTGCTAGGGTAATAGGCGTGCACAAATCCGTGGTGCCAAGAGGGCGGGGAAAGGTACCATCAGAGAGAAAACAGTCGCAACGTATGCAAGGTGTTTCACGAATTACAGCAGCTCAAGATGACCACAATGTGGAACTCACTTGAGATGTAACATACCCTTGTCAGTGAATGAGATCGCTGCAGAGATGCCTGCCGCTCGTGGACGAAGTGTTTCGAGGTAAACGACATACAGAAGGCTTCATAAAAAGGATTTTGTGCTAGACGTCCTACAGTTTGCATCCCACTCAATCCATAAGGGAAAAGAGACAGGTTGTAGTGGTCAAAACAATGAACCGCAAACTATTGGGTTAATGTTCTCTTCTGGGGAGAATGAAGATTGAGATATACATAAGATTCTTAATGATGTCGAGACACGATTATTAATGGAAATAATTGCAACATTAAAAAGACGAAACTTTTATTTACAATTAAACCAGATATATATTAAACCAGATAAAAACAATAGCAAGATCTTTCAAACCCACTATGGGTTCGTCATCCGGCACAGTGAGGGTGAAGCACCGTAGTTACATAGCCGAAAGCAATCACTCAGAATGCAACAGCATGGTAATGAGTTGCTTCAACTCTTCACACCCGCGCATTTGGCATGTATACAAATAATGAAAATCAGCTACAAAACACGGTTAAGAATTCTGATGATGTGTACAATGATTCGATATAAAATATTTCCATAAGGTCGGTAGAATCCATGGCACGTCATCGTTACAACGGTGGTCAGCAAATATATTTATGTACAAACTTTCTGTAAACAATAAGTCCGATTTTGTAGCAGCTGGTGCAATGGACGAAGTGTTATTCCACTCCGGGACAAGATTACCTTCATTAACTAACCTAGATAAAGTTGTGGCATTCGAACGAGTTTTAACGTTATATTTGTGTTCAGATACACGTGTACCAATTGTCCGAAATGTGGATCCCACATACTTAGTATCATGTGCATTGGGGTCGGCAGCTTCAAGTGGGATGGAATAAACACCATGTCTCTGAAGCATACTAACTTCGTCACGATCCTTCCTTAATAATGAAAATAACTTTATTGCCTTTAAACTATTGGGTTGTCGGAAAAGTCATGACCTATTTTAGCCATGTTTTGCAAAGGTCATTTATTAATAGAAAGAACAAAGATCAATTAATGATATAATGCCCGTTTTATTCGATAACCTTTTGCCATCTTTCAGTGAGCTGCAGAATGCCTCGTTCATCGAAGGACCTGTCTTTCGTGGCGAAAAGCTGTACAAGGTGCTGATTTACAGCCTCATCTGAATTGAACGTTATATCACGCAAGGACTGTTGAAGAGAGCGAAACAAGCGGAAGTCTGACGGTGCAAAGTCAGGCGAGTATGATGGGTGTGGTAACACATCCCACCCGAGCTCCAATAATTTTTGGCGGGTGATCCAACTCGTGTGTGGTCTCGCGTTGTCGTGATGGAACTCAACACCTTTACGATGAACGAGCTCTGGACGTTTCTGGATGATGGATTCGTTCAAACTGTCCAATTGCCGACAGTAATCTTTCGAACTGATTGTTTGGTTCCGTGGTAGGAACTCGAAAAACACGACACCTTTAAAATCCCACCACACTGAGACCAGAACCTTCCGCTGATGAATATCTGCTTTGGATGTCGTTTGAGGTGAAACAGGACGTCGGGACCAAGACCGTTTGCGCAGCACATTGTTGTACACAATTCCCTTTTCGTCACCAGTAATCAGTCGCTTCAAAAAAGGATCGTTTTCCTCACGTTTAATGAGCATATCGCGGATATTTATACGCGCCGTCAATTGAGCTTCTCCGAGTTCATGAGGAACCCACACATCGAGCTTGCTTACGTATCCCAGCTTCTTCAGGTGGTCGTGAACGCTTGAATGATGGATGTGCAATGTGTCTGCAATCTCTCGTGTCGTGTAACGTGGGTTTGACTCGATCAATGCCTTGATTTGGTCGTCATCAACCTCGGTGGGCCTCCCCGACCTAGGAGCATTGTTGAGGTTAAAATCACCAGCACGGAATTTTGCGAACCACCGCTGGCACTGATGTTCTTGTAGAGCATTATCACCGTACACTTTACGCAACTTTTCACAAGCTTGACGCGCGTTTTTCCTTTTACGGAAGTAAAACAGTAAAATATGGCAAAAAACCAGAGTTTGGTCTTCCATCTTCAACTTGATGTCAAATCTCCGCAAATCAACCAAATCGATCACGATTCCTTTTAGACTGCAGCTAGAACTAGCACCTGTCGAATGTCAAAGCGATAACAGAGCTGCGCATGCCTTTATACTTCCAAAACGGCTCAACCGCCATTGCGGGCCAAAATACGTCATGACGTTTCCGACAGCCAAATAAAATCCATACCTTGCTTATGACAAGCATTCTTTAAGATGTGAATTAGATCAGGGACATAATCCTCAGATAGAATGTACCTGTCATCATCCTCGTTACTTCTTAAAGTGGTATACATGGATCGTTGACACCAGTGAAGCTGACGCACAACAAAATCACGTGGATAGCCAAACTGAGAAGCTAGATTAAAAATGAATTTAATATCCTTATTCCGAAGTTTGATAGATGATGAGTGTGAATACACTCTACGAAACAAAAAGTATAAGGCGGCCGATTTGTGTTTTGTGTAGGGCTTGCAGATGAGAATGGGATCAACGTAGGTGGTGCAGAATGTTTACGAAACACAGAAAAAGAGATTGAGCGGTTAGGTATGTTACGATGCAGACAAAAATCGAGGAAAGCTAGCGAGCCGTGTGTTTCGAGTTCGACTGTAAATTTTATGGTGGGTAAAGAAGTGGAGAGCAATTTAGCAAAATCGTAAAGAGCAGAGAGAGAGTGAAGGCCAAAATACAATAATATCATCAACGTACTTAAGAAAAAGTAATGGTTATAGGGGGCACTCTTCAAGAATTTTATTTTCTAAATGTTGTAATACCACCTCGGCTAAAAGAGCCGATAGTGGTGAACCCATGGGTGTACCCTGCGTTCTGGCGGTAAATAATATTGTTAAATCTGAAAAATGTACGTCGTGCCACAACTTTTAAGGCATCGACGATTGCGGCGGCCTCTATAGGTGTTACAGTTAAACTTGGGAGTTTTTCTTCAACAAGAACATGGGCAGGCTCTAGGAGGACACTAGAATATAATGGAACGAGATTCAATGACGCTACGATAAAGGAAGAATCCCAAGAGTCAAACGACTTAATTTTGGCAAGTGCCTGTGACGAAGTACGAATAGACACTGTGCCGTTCCCATTCCTAGATAGTGACGTCATTGTTCTCCTGTCAGCACTGACGCCAATACTGACGTCAGTGCTGACAGGAGAACTTTGAGGTGGACAGAGAAACAAGAGACTGAGTGAAGAGCGTGGGAATAGAGTTTCTTTTTTATTTGTCGGAAGGATGACAAGGGCATAAGAATCGTATTGTTTTCTTGTTTATTAAATTAAATGTTGTTTTGTGAATTTCTGATAGTCATAAATGAGTATTCGTGATGATTGTTAAGAAGCCACAGCTTTAATGTGAATAAATGGTGCCAACGGTGGGATTACGATAGTGTATTGTTTTCCTTCACGGAATTTTTTTTTCGGTGGCCATCTTGGATAACTTCAAAATTTGTGAACAGTGGATAAGTCAAGTTATGACCGGATGTGATCAGCTCTATACATGTGCTATCAAACTAAGGATGGAAGACGTCAGTGCTGTTGGTATGAAATATAATTTTGTTTTTCACTTTCAAAATAGTTCCGTTTTAATTTAGAACACTCGTAACATACGAAAGTGAAAGTGTTCCTTAAGTGCGTCAGTACAAATAAAAGTGAATCTTGAATATATATATACGACAGTATAAAATTTGCAGTAATCGGTATTGAACAAAATACTACGCCATTACTAATCGTTAGAATTACAAATTCTTGTAGGTTGATAAGTTCACTGAATCTAGGTTTCCTGTTTATTGTCGCAAAACGGCATATTTAGCGAAGGCAAAAAAAGAAGACTTAGGACTTTTGGCAGAAGAGTTAGGAGAGAAAGTATCTCCCGACTATAAGATAGTGGATTTAAAAAAAATAATTTTAAGAAGTCAATACTACGAAAAAGAATTCGTGAAAGAATTATTAGTCACAATTATAAGAGTGAGAATACAAAAAGGGGAACTCGAGGAAAGAGAATATGAATTGGAATTACGACGAATTGAAGCTGCAAGTATAACACAAGGTAATGGTTCAGAACAAACTGTAGGAGGAATGTTAGGAAGGCCTAAAATTGATTTATATAATCTGATACCAACTTTTGATCCTAAGGAAGACGACATAAGTCTATATTTGGTCTTGTTCGAAAGGCAAGTGCGTAAAGCACAATTAAAAAGAGCAGATTGGTTTTCGCTATAAGCTGATTATGAGATTAATCAGCTTATAGCCAGAGAACGGAAAGAAGAGGCATACAATTACGAATATGTAAAAACTCTGTTGCTAAAACGATTTAAGCTAAGTCCAGAAAAATGTAGGCAAATGTTTGTGAAACGTCAAAAGAAAGCAGAGTTGTCGTGGCGTGATTTTAGCTATGAACTTCAAAATTATTGCACTGAATGGGTTACAGGTCTTGAAATATGTAATTTGGGACAGCTACTGGATCTAATGGTGACCTATCAGATGAAACGTCTAGTACCAATAGAAGTACGTGAGCAATTTATTGATGAATGGACTAAGATTTCGTCATCGTCCAAACTTGCTGAGATGTTGGTTGACCATGACAGTGTCCGGGGCAGTATGAAAATTGCTTCAGTAAACATTCAGCAAAAAAAGAAGAATGTGCCCAAATGGCAAACAGAAATCTTGTTCGATAATCGCAGTAGAATTGGTCCTAGCACAGCTCAAAGAGATCTAGCTCATGGAGAGCCTAATGTTTCTAGAACTAGGAATTTTGAAAATTTTGAACGCCGGAGGAGATTACAATGTTTTGAATGCGGATCGTATAACCATCTTAGACCTCAATGTCCAAATTAAAACAAAAAGTCATGAATCAGCTTCTGCAACTGTAAATAGAATTTCAGAACTGACGGAGGATGAATTGTTGATACCGTTTACAACTACCGGCACAGTAAATGGGTTTAACATGCCTATTTTACGAGATTCTGAAGCGACTATTGATATTGTTTGTCAGAAGCATATCACATCTCAGATGTTAACAGGAGAATATGTTTGGGTTTGGCAGCCCCTTGATGTCACACCAACTTATTTACTTTTAGCTAAAGTACAACTGATAGGAGATTTTGGTCACATCGTCACAGAAGCAGCTGTAATTAGAAATGAGCTTGACCAGGGCCGATATTTACTGGGAAATCGTACTGCTGCTTTATTAGATCAGATTAAGCACGATAAAGGATTAGTTCATCGTGAATTAAATGCCGTGCAGACTAGGTCACAGACGTTTTTGGAGGAAATGTCTAATGTTCCAGAAAGTAGTGAGAAAGAACTTGAAAAGAGAAAAAATGAGAGCTCACCTAATAATGTTGAAGTGTCGGGAATAGAGATTCAGCCGAGCGAGGAAGATGGTGTATTATTGCCAGTTACACAAAATGATCTCGATCCGATATGTTCGCTTTTAGAAATAGATTATGATATTTTTGCTGCTGCACAGCGTCGAAGTGAGGATTTGAAACCGTTATTTTGATACTGTTAGGATATCTTCCACTGATTTGTCGAAGGAATCGTATATTTTGAGGAACACATTATTAGTGAAACGGAAGGTAGACAAGACCGGTGTTGAGAGAGAACTACTCGCAGTTCCTGAAGAATATAGGAAACGCCTTAAAGCTTTGTGTAATAAAGGAACCTGAGCTCACCTAGGTGTGACGAAAACTCAGGATAGAATATTCCGATATTTTGTTTGGCCTAGATGTTATAAAGAAGTAGAAAATTATGTGCGATCTTGTAAAAATTGTCAAAGAGCAGGAAAATCAGGTGATAAGAAAAAAGCTACCTTAAAACTAGTACCAGTTATCGAGGAAATTTTTTCAAAGATAAATGTAGATGCATGTGGTCCCTTACCACCTACTCCTACAGGAAAAAGATATATTATCACTGCAATGTGTTTGTCTTCAAAATATCCTGATGCCTTAGCTGTGACAGACATTGCGTCCGTATCAGTGATCGATGCGTTACTGCAGATTTTTGTCGTATGCGGTTTCCTAAAGAACTACAGTGTTATCAAGGAACTTATTTCATGAGCGCTTTAACAACAGAATTTTTGGAACGATTTGGGATAAAAGTAAAACATAGTTCGATTCATCATTCACATAGCAATCCTGTTGAAAGATTTTGCAGTACGATTAAACGTATACTGCGAGTCTTGTGTTTAGAAGCAGCGCCCGATTGGGAACAGCACGTTCATTTAGCATTATTTGCGCTTCGAACTGTGACGCATGAACGTACTGGGTTTACTCCCGCAGAATTAGTCCATGGGAAGAATTTAAGGACAGCAGTTACCCTGCTCTATGAGAAGTGGATGAAACCTGAAGGAATCGAAGAAAAAATTCAGTGTAGAATATGTGTTTCAGTTCATATATCGATTAACAAAATGCCAGACAGTAGCTGTACAAAACATGAGAGCAATGCAGGTAAAGAGAAAAACCTGGTATGTTAAGAATGCAGTAAAAAGAGAATTTAAAGAAGGTGATTTGGTGCTAGTATTGACTACTTCTAGACCAAATAAGTTAGCTGTCCAATGGACTGGTACAGGTACTATTGAGAGTAGAATCTCTGATACTAACTATATTGTTAAGGTTCCTGGAAAGAAAATGCCATCGCAGATATATCATGTCAATATGCTTAAACCGTTCTACAAAATACCAGAGTTAATTAATTTCTTATCCAGTAGTAAACCACCGGATCAACCTGATTTAGAAATAGAAATTCCTGGAATAGAAAATGATCCTAATGTTTTTAATTTTGCAGAAATTGTTCACGAAAGTCGTTTGGAAGAAAGGCTAGAGGTAGAACAAATTCGACACTTGCAGGATTTGCTTTGTAAATACGCAACAGCATTTTCTAATGAACCTGGTATGACGCATCGTGTCGAGCATGATATTAAATTAATTAGTGACGAGACCATCACAGCTAAGCCATACCGTATGTCTCCTAGACAAACAGAAATTTTGCAGAATGAAGTAAGAAAAATGTTGCAATGCAAAGTAATTGAGATGGGAGAATCAGATTATACATCTCCGATGATTTTGGTGGAATCAACAGGCAGAGTTCCAAGACCTTGTGTTGATTATCGTCGATTAACCCTTTAACGACCATGACAGAAAAATCTTGTATCACTCTAAATACCATAACGCTCGAACCTCTCTGTTGGGTAACTTGCTTGTTTAATAACAACAATATTGACTGAGGGTGACTTCTGCTGGTCTCTCATAGGTCGAAAAAATTTGAAGAACAAGCAAGGGTAGGAAATCTGACTCACTCTTGACAGGCGTTTCGGGTGGCTATGGCCGGGCGTTCTGGGCGTTCTGGTCGTTAAAGGGTTAAATGACGTTATTCGTACACAGTATTACCCCTTACCAAACATTGAACAAAGAGTAGAGACAGTTGCTTCGGCCAGCTATATCACTGTACCAGACTTGGCGAAGGGATATTGGCAAATGCCTCTGAGTAATACGGCACAAAGAGTAGCTGCATTTGTAACCAGTTTTGGGACCTATCGTCCGTTACGAATGCCTTTCGGTCTCAAGAACGCCCCGTATGTTTTTAGTAAGATGATGGCTGAATTATTACAGGGATGTGAAAATTTTGCAGTACCGTATTTAGATGATGTAGCTGTATTGTCCTGTACTTGGGAAAACACCTGAATCAGTTTAATCAAGTTCTTCGGCGCATTCAAAATGCCCGTCTGAACATCAAGCCTTCGAAGTGTAAATTCTCTCAAACTCGGGTGAAATATCTGGGGCCACCCCGGTGGCGCAGTGGTCTAAGGCGTTGGCCTCTGTTCATTCGTCCGTAAGGGGTCCGGGTTCGAATCCCGGTCAGGCATGGATTTTGTGTTTGTCTTACGGCACTGGCTCTCTCCCTTCCCTGGAACCAGTGACCCTAAATTAGGGACGGGCGACTGCTTATAGCCCATTGAGTTGCTCACGGTGGTCGTTAAACCTCCAATAAAAAAAAAAAGAAATATCTGGGATATCTAGTAGGACAAGGTACCAGAACAATGAAAGTGAAAACTATTCGTGAATTCCCTACTCGTACTACAGAAACTGCATTTTTTGGACTGGCTGGACATTACCGCCAATATATTCCCATGTTTTCGACAACTGCCACTCCGCTATCCGAAGTGTTAAAGGGCAAAACTAAGAAAAAAAAATGTGTGGACCCCTCAGTGTGAGCATGCCTTTCAAGAGTTGAGCAAGCCTTTCAAGAGTTCGGGGCTCCGATGCAGACGGATGGTCACTGCACGTATGCTAACGAAGGTGCATCTGCAGAAAAGGCATACATTTGCACGGCAGTATCGGAATTGGAACTCCGCTGATTGGTAAAGGATTACGGTCTCCGATTAGTTAGGTTTTCTGCTTCATCGAACGGATGGACGTTGGCGTATAAGACGAGAAACATCGGAGAACAACCACTCTTCAACCATTGCTGGAAGAACACAAGCTGGTGGGGGCAGCGTTATGCTCTGGGGAATGTTTTCATGGCATTCTCTAGGTCCACTCAAACCTGTGGAAGACACTATGGACCGATTTCGTTATGAATTCATCCTTGCAGAGCACGTACACCCATTGCAGAGCACGTCCACCCAGCACGACAATGCGACGTGTCATACAGCTAGAAATGTCCGAGAGTGGTTGGAAGAGCACGATGAAGACTTCAAAGTGGAGGGTGGTTCAAAAATCCCGAACTCTGTTTTTAAAACGTATTTGCTGTAAAACCACAGAAGATATCGGAGTATTGCTGCTTGTGGCTGTTGTGTGTGACCTTCGGGAACGAGCTGGGTCACGTGATTGCACCACGTGACACTACGCTTAAGTGGGCGCTGGCAAGCAGTAACGTTCAGTCAGCCATGCGTTTCACGCAAGAACAGAGAGTTGCTTTGTTAGAAGTTTCTTTTGCGGAAAAATCTTACCAACTTTGCATCTAGCTCTTTCAAAGGAAGTTTCTTGATGCTCGTATATCAGGGAAAGCAACTGTTTATGACCTTGTGAACCGGTTTCGCGTGACAGGCAGTGTTCAGGATAAGCCTAAAAGCGGCCAACCGTCCGTGGTGACAACCATGTTTCTGGTGAAACTTCACGTTTCCCTGCAGCGCTCTCCCCGGAAGTCACTTCGGCGGCTGTCTCAATAGTTAGGGTCATCGTATTCACTCTGCCAGAGGGCTATTAAACGTCTAAAGCTTGTCCTTACAGAATTCGAGTAGTGCAAGAGCTACGTCCTTTGTACTCGGAAAAGCGCATTGCCTACTGCCAATAGTTTAAGAGTTTCACGCGTAACAATGTGACTAACCAGCTTAACAACACTTTTCTTCTTCTTATTATTTTTTTTATTAGAGGTTTAACGACCACCATGAGCAACTCAATTGGCTATAAGCAGTCGCCCGTCCCAAATTTAGGGCCACTGGTTCCAGAGAAGAAAGAGAGCTAGTGCCGTAAGACAAACACAACATCCATGCTATACCGGTATTCGAACTCGGACCCCTTTCGGACGAATGATCAGAGGCCATCGCTTAGACCACTGCGCCACCGGGGCAGCCAACACTTTATTCAGTGACGAGGCATGGTTTCATTTGAACGGATATGTCAATAGCCAAAACACTCGCACATGGGCGGCGGAGAATCCACACGCAGTGTGGTGCGCCACGTCTAGACGGCGAATTTTAGGGCCATTTTTTTCGATACAACTGTAAATTCCGCTGTGTATGCAGACATCGTCCATCAATTTGTAGCGATGCTGGAAGAACACGAACGTTACGTTACTGTTGGTTTCAACAAGATGGAGCAACGTGCCACACATCAAACGACACAATGGAGATGCTCCGTGAGTTTTTCCGTGGTCGATTAATCTCGTAAAAATGTTTGGCCGCCTCTCTCACCACACTTGAGTCCTCCAGACTTTTATTTGTGGGGCTATCTGAAAGACGCAGTTTACCACAACAACCCTAAGACGGTACAGGACCTGCGGAACAATATCATTACAGCCGTGAGTGAAATACCAGCCAACACGCTGAAAAGAATGTCCGCCAACATGTGTCGTCGAGTGAATTTGTGTCTTCAACAGAATGGTGGACAATTCCAGCATCTATTGTACAGTGGTTTTCATTACCTGTAAGTATGAGTGTCAATATAATAGTAGGTAAAAATAGTTATATATCACTATATTCGTGGTAGAAATATTTGAATTCAGAGTTCGGGGACTTTTAATTAACCCTGTACTTCCCTGGTTCCTTAGTTCCCCAGACTTAAACCCAATTGAGCATCTGTGGGACCACCTCGATCGTCTTGTTCGCTCTATGTATCCTCCACCACGCACCCTCCAGCAGCTGTCAGATGCACTGCAGTCAGCATATCTCCACATATCTGTGAACACTTGTCAGTACCTTTTTGAGTCGCTCCCACCCGGTCTAGCTGCTGTCCGTGCTGCACACGGCGGTTACTCTGGATATTAGCTGGTGGTCACAATAATGTGATTCGACCGTGTATGTACATTTGCATGTTAGCGATACATGAGTATCAAGCAACATGGACTTTCTTCCGTGTATTTAACTTTGACATTCCATGAACAGTATTTTGAAGCTCTGGTACACTGAATGTATGTATTTTTACGTTAACGAAGTTTCGGATACTGAATGTATTTTTACGTTATCAAAGTTTGAAGCACAGGTGTAAAATAGTCGTCTTACAAGATACATAACAAACCTTTTGGCGCTACGAACCGATATCTTACCAATGAAACAAGTTGCATGATGTCTTTTCATTAGAAATGTCTTAGTACATCATTACAGCCTATAAACTCTGTCAAATTACTGCTTTATTCCTGTATCCAGTTGGGATGGTCTACACAGATTTTAAGTGTGTGGAGCATTTAGATGGATATATTACAATATATATACACCTAAACTTAAACTACCCCTCAAACTGTTCGGTCATACTTTGTCTCCCTTGTTTGAGCAGTTCTACCCCGGGGCCTAGTGATCAGAGGCGCGTGATCCTAGTTAAATTTTTGAACTGGGTCCGATTTCGAATTCATCCGTTCGGGTTAGTCTGGTAGCTACCAGCCGGCAATCCCTATGAAGAACAATTCTACGGCTTCAATTTTTTTCTTCTCAGTCTATGGGCTTTGTCCTCATTCCATTTTTTTCCTACGTTTAGTTTTCACGCTGGTTTTTTTTGTTTCGTGCAAAATATGATAGGCTATCTTCCTTCACGGAACCTTTTTGTTTTGTTTATTTACTCAGTGCTGCTACTGTCGTCATCTTTAAATCAATGGATACTTGCAGACAGCTCCTTAAACCTCGCATGAGTAATTAAATAATGAATGAGGGAAATAATAAAGTCATGTTTATTGAAACGTTCGTATTGTGAGTGTATTATTCAAAAAACTGCAGCAACTGAAAATTCCCGTACAAAGGACTGTTACTTCCTGACATGATTTGCTTCTGATTAATCTCTAAAATCTTGCACATTTTAGTTTGAACTAGAAACTTTATCACATGTATCTCCACTTCACCGTCTCCTGTCTGTCACCTTTCTTATTCTTTTCCCAACGTGGGAAGCAGAGACAGGTGTATAATAATTAGCACACGAGATAAAAGTATCTCAGGAAGTTTTCTTACAATATACATGAAATATTATAAAGTATAATTAGACACTGAACGAGAGTTACTCATACTCTTAAATGTGATTATCCGAGCCCTAAATATTAATTAGTTAATGTGTCATTAGTCAGTCTAACACGCAACGTTTTTCTCTTTTTATCTTTTTGGAAGGAACACAAATTTGTATGGATTCGGCAATTTATCAGATTTTTATTTTGATTGGAGATTTAACAACACCATGAGCAACCGATTGGGCTATAAGAAGTCGCCTGTCCCTAATTTAGGGCTACTGGTTCCAGGGAAGGGAGAGAGCCAGCGCCGTAAGACAAACACAACATCCATGCCTTTAACGGGATTCGAACCCGGACCCATCTCGGACGAATGATCAGAAGCCATCGCTTAGACCACTGCGCCACCGGGCGGCTATTTCTCAGATTGATTCTTCAGTATGAAATTATTTCTCATAGCATCGGAGGAAAGTAATACTAATGAAAATACCTGCAATTTTTTTCTTGTTTATCTGCTTTGCAATAAAAAAATATTGTTTAGTACTTATTTCGAAAATAAATATTGTTCATAGCGTCACTTCGTCTGTATGTCTTTCATCTGGAGGAAATAATATATTTAAAAAGAAATGCACTGTAAAAAATAAGTTTTGTGAATTGATGGAAAATTCCCGAAAATAACGTGTAAGTTGCCGGCAGGTGTTTCCCTTTTTACGAAATTTCCGTTTTTAAAAGTGCCCGTTGCTTTTACCTTTCGCATTTTCAGATTTTCCGTAGTCATTAATTCCGTATATTTCAGGAAAGTCCGTTTCGGGGTTTTCCGTATTTATACAGAAATTTCGTCAAATCGGGGTCCACCGAAATTTTCAGCCTTGCACCAGAGAATCCTTTCGGTTGTAGGAATCGAACCGACGTCGTTTGGGTTGACTCGACATAAATCGCGAGTCTTAACCACTAAGCCAGTAAGACTTAAGAGTAGAAATGCAACTGCGCGATGTTTTTTTTTTTGTGAATGCAAGTGAATTAGTCATTTTATTTTCTGTTGGAGCCTATTATTTTTTTCAATAGGTTTGTAGCAATTTTATTTTTTCTGCGGGATGACATCCCAAATTAAGTTTTTTTTTTTCATCATGATTTTTCGAAGCAGCTGAATGCTTTGGGACTCAATACCTTTCTATACTGACAATGAGTTTCATTTAAAACTCCTAAATATAAAATTTACTATAGATGGCTACAACAGCGTTTGTCTTAAGGGACCCACAGACTGATACATAGACATCATACAATCACGTGTACAGTAATATAACTACCTGATGCCCTCGGTAACACAATATACAATGGCTGATGCACAAAATGGAGAAGAGGTTGGTTGGTTGGTGGAATTTAATGCCGCAAGGGCCATGGCCAAAGAGCGCCATGGAGAAAAGGAAATAGAATATCTAGTGCCACAATAACCAATATTTCATGGATATGTTATCCACAGTATCCGATCTCGCTAGAAAACTTCAAAATCAGATCCGCGGCAGACGACTGAAATTTAACAGTTAATCAAATCTCCATAATTCTCACTAATAGCTCCTATTACAGGAAATTTTCCATCATATGGATATGGAAAAATGAGAACATATTTTTTTCTGTTATTAGATAAAAACAAGTGCGGAAAGGTTTCTTAAAATTTAAAATTTTTTGCGGAACGGTTTCTGAAATTTCACAATTTTGCGAAGAAAGATATATGAAAATAATTTGGAAGATAACAATTTTTTTTGGTGTAGATATGACAATGTTAGTAAGTCAGATAATATCCGAGAACTTGAAAATTGCGTACCGTCGTGGAGCGGGAATTGAATCCGCGTCTCCCAGATAGCTCCTGTGTTTGCTAACCACTACACCACCCAGAACGACCAAGTCTCAAGTTTCCGATTAATTTGAATGTAAACAGCACAGGATTCGCTAGTCGAAGCAACCGGCATTCATGTTTAGCGAATCTGGAATTTAAGAATCTAATCTCGTGATTGCCCGGAGAAGCAGATAAATCATGAATGAAATACGGGATTACACCATATAATACAAATTTTGAAGATGACAATCCGTTTTTTGGTGTAAATATGACAAGGATGGTAAGTCAGATAATATCCGAAAACTTGAAACTTTCTTTGTGCTGGAGAGGGAATCGAACCCGCGTCTCCCAGATAGCGCCCGGATATGCCACCCAGAACGTGATATGTCTACCAGATAGCGTCCGGATATACACCACCCAGAACGACCAAGTTTCAAGTTTCTGATTAATTTGAATATCAAAATTTGTATTATATTTATAATATAAAATTTGTATTGTATGGTGTAATTCCGTATTTCATTCAGCTTTATGAAAATTCACAATCTTTCTGGCGTATGAAAAAGCCGTGAAATTCAGAGGTGTTTTTTTTTCTCATTTACGCTTTCCAACCGTAGGTTGAAGAAGCGTATATGCTCCAGGTTTGTCCGTCCGTCTGCACGATAACTGGCGAAAAAATGGTTCGCTTTCGATGAAATTTTAGTATGTGGTAGGGAACCACTTGGGGACGAACCCTATTGAAAATGGGACAAATGGGGTCAAAGGTTACGACGTAGGAGCGGAATCATTCCATTGCCCTTATGCGTCATAACTTGCGTAAATATGGTTTGATTTCAATGAAAGTTTACAATGTGGTAGGGGACCACCTGGGGACGAACCCTATTGAAAATGGGACAAATTGGGTCAACGGTCACGACGTAGGATCGGGATCATTCCATTGGCCTTATACGTCACAACTTGCGTAAATATGGTTCGATTTCAATGAAATTTTACTATGTGGTAGGAGACCGCCTGGGGACGAACCCAATTGAAAATGGACGAAATGTGGTCAAAGGTCAGGACATAGGATTGCGATCCATTCCATCTCCCTTATCCCATATTATTAAGGTGGACGTCAAGTAATTTTGCTTCCTATACTTCCAATGGAAAAACTTTTGTACACATTTCCTTCACAATTAATGTGTTCCCAAGGATGAATATTTTACCATCGATTAAAATAACTTCATATTATAACTTGGAAAACTTAATATTTTCTAAAACATAACCATAATTATATTAAAAATCGATAACTTTTCCTTTGGTGGTGTTGAAACCAGGAAAAAGATGGCGCGACCTGTACTTTGATGACGTCAGTGGACAAATAAAAGTTGGATTGCATAATTACGGTTATGGTTTAGAAAACATTAAGTATTCCGATTTATGAAATGAAGCTATTTTAATCATGTTCAAATTTTAATCCTTGGGAACGCATTAATTGTCCAGGAAAAAGATGGCGCGACCTGTGTTTTCATGACGTCAGTAGACAAACAAATGTGCGGATCCTATTAAAGTTTTATGACGTCATACTCTTGCTGGCGGTCGCAATTCCCATCTGCCTCATTACGTCACGCGTTGTGTGCGTATGTTCGTCCGCACGATAACTCGCGTAAAAATCGTTAGATTTCGATGAAAATTTAGTATGTGGTAGGGGAACACCTGGGAAGGAACTCTATTGAAAATTGGCAAAATGGGGCTCAAAGGTCAGGACATAGGAGCGGAATCACTTCCATCGCCATTATGCATCATAACTTACGTAAAAATGTTTCGATTTGGATGAAATGTTTAGTATGTTGTAGGGACTTGCCTGGGGACGAATCTCATTGAAAATGGGCGAAATGGGGTCAAAGGTTAGGACACACGAGCGGGATCTATTCCATAGCCCGTATGCATCATAACTTACGTAAAATTGCTTCGATTTGCGACAAAACTTTATCATGTTATTTCGAAGGTATACTGAACCAGTTCTGTTCAATATCATCGAAATTGGATCAAAGGTCAGGGCACAGGAGTGAGATATATTCCACAGCCATTTTCCTCATAACTTGAGTAATGATTTCTAGTATGTTGGAAAGCGTATCATAATCAATGCATTGCATGATTTTACTAACTTGTTTCACGGAAAAGGTTGTATCAGAAATATGTTTCGTTAATTCATGAAAGGAATCAAAAAGTGGCTCGTGAATTTCAGAATCTTTTTTACAGTGTGAGGTACATTCATTTCGCATCAAATAGAGTTGACCACGAAAGTGATGTCTCAAACATCACTACGTTTCTTTGTTGCGCAGGTTTTCTCTGGCGTGAATGCGCTTCCGTTTGACACGGCACTTACATTTCTAACAGTCAGATATTTTCTTATCTCCTTTTGTATTCTGGAATTATGTACAACATTTTCCATGGACTTCCTGCTTTGTGCGGTTTACAGATTTTTTGCCAGGGGATATAAAAACGCGTTTTTGTGCAAGATGGTGCATATGTAAATTTCCATTACAAAAGGTAGCACCACTTCTGAAGTTCTGATTCAGAAACTTTTCTTGCAGCCGACAATTTACGAACGAAAAATTAAGTGTATGTTCTAGCTTTCTGATGTCATTTTCCCATCTAGATTACATAAATTTACATTTTTCTTTATCGGTATATCAACTTGTACCACTAATATCGGAAACTTCAATTTTAGCCTTTGTGAATCATAGCAATTGTCCATAAAATCCACATAGTTTCGTATTTTCCAGATTCATTATTCCCTGCCAATGCCAGGTGCGGTAACAATGTACGTATTTTGCTATGGCACTATCCCTGTGCTTCCGAAAGTATCATTTGAAAAATTATAATCAAGATAACCGACATATTCTGTTTACTGTGGACGCTGTGAACACAAGGCTCTTGGTCTTTCATTTTTCGGAGCTTATTCCTTCCCATGAGTAATATGAATATGTGTTTCTGAAAGTTTCCGTAGTCTCGCTACATCTGCTCGTAATCATTTGACGGTTGTTGTGAATACAACTCATCCAAATACTGTAGATTTGCATAAAGCGTACCAAGCAGTAAATGTGAAAATTGAAAATGGCATTCACTGTCGAGTGTTGCATTAACAAGTTCTCGCACGTATCACCCTGGTAAATCCACAACTTGGCGTCTTCTGTATTGTTTCCCGTGATGTTTACAGATGTGCCGCTTTGAAGCTCTGCTGTAGATTTGGCGCCTTTGAAGCTCAGCTGCAGCTCGCTGGATCTACTGTTCCGTTTTTTGCTCTAGTTGTTGTTTTTTGTAGTCATGCTCATGACTATAATGAATATTTCACTCGAATATTCCTTTGGAATTCCGACTGGGTACCACCGTAGATTTTATGCGAACACACATGTTTTGGTGACAGCTGTTATCTTGACGTATCACCTAGGCCAGCGGGGAAACGAAAAGGCATAGAGGATTCATTATGCAAACAGTCATCTGAAAGCCATTCATATTTCATCTTTGAGCGCATTCCAGTTATCTGACGTCCAACTTCCATGATCTTAGCACCAGACAAGCTTTTGCGCCCATGAACTCTGGTTAGGAGAGCATGTCATCGTAGTCGTCTGCTGTATAACCCATACGTGCGAGCGTGCGACTGATGGTCATGGCAGATACTGTTCCGGGTTGACCTCTGTTGCAGAGGGTAGTCACCTGTTGAACAGTACTGAGTCTGTTGGCCTGTACTAGTTGTCGGACATGGAGTTCACCTCTCACATCAATCTTTCTCTGTCCTGTGCAGTTTTGCCTCGGGATCTTTGTTTGACCATTTTCACTCCAGTCCTGATACACTTTAACCACGGTGGCACGCGAACGCACCACCAGTTCAGGCGTTTGGGAAATTGGGGCACTCTCTCTCCAAGCTCCCACAATCTGTCCTTGCTTAAAGTACAATAAATCCTTCCGTTTACCCATTACGCTCCGAATTTTGCAACTACTGCTCCACTCACACCTGTTGGTCGCCTAATCGCGCCTTCTCGAAATTCGCGTGGCCAGCGGGCCGCATCCACCTTTGATAGGGTGGTCATAATTAATTATCACTCGGTGGAAATCGTGTTTCGAAGCGTGCATTGAAAATTTATCAGATTGGGCAAAGAGGTCACTAATTTTGAAATCTTGGTTCTGTTGTGCTATTACTGGAAGCAAGGATCTAAAGTGACTGCAGTTGTCCTCGAAACAAGCGAACTCTTTTAATCAGATTTTCTTCATTAGAATAAAGAAAATCTGATTAAAAGAATTTGCGGTCGGTGACATGGGCTTGGGGAAGAAGAAAGGTTCGGCAGGGCCTTCTACGGTTAATTTGGACACTACTCACGGATGTTGAAGCGAATTCTACAACCAGCATCCACAAATTGTTGGAGGAACTGAGATTGTTTCCAAATACAACACGGCATACCTTCTGTTGAAGCTCGGAAAGGTTTACAAGCGACCGAGAAATGTGCCACATGAATTGATTGCAGCTCCAGCTCAATGATACTGCGAGATCTGCAAGGAACTGCTTAAGTATCCACGTGACACCCGGATCGTCAAGCATATTGTTACCGGGGAGGAGGCATGGATCTTTCTGCGTAATCCAGACACCTTCATCCAGTGGTTTATAGCCAGGTGAATCAGCATTACCTATCCCAAAACGACGACGTTTCGAGAAAAAAGACATTGTGGGGGTCTAGCTGAATTACGAAGATATATATCACCTTGAGCTCATTCCTATTGTTCGGATTACCAACGCTGGACTTCGTTCGGAGCAGCTGGATCGGATTCAAAACATTGAAGCAGCGGTAGACTGTTTTAGCCAGTGGAATGGGGACTCTCCTTCGACAGGGCAATGTCCATCCTGATTAAGCTTCACGAACTTGATGAAATCGAGCTCCTGCCACACCCAGCCTACAACGCCAGACTCGTCCCTTTGTGATTATGACGTATTTCAGGGTATGCGGCATTTTCCCTGCGGCAGATACTTTGCAGTTTCGGACGATGTCGAACTCGGATGTCAAACGTTCTTCGCCTCTAAGCCGAAGGCATGGCAGATCCTTGGAATTCAACACTTTGCAGAAATATGAATAATGCACGGTGGTGCAGTGGTCTAATCGCTGGCTTCCGACCATTCATCCGAGTTGGGTCCAGGTTCAAATCCGGGTGTTGTGTTTTTTAAAGCACTGCATGTCTTCCTTCCTTGGAGCCAGTGGACCTAAATTAGGGGTGGGCGACTGTTTATAACCGATTGAGTTGCTCACGGTGGTGGTTAAACCTTCAATCAAAGAAAACAAAATGGGTTTAAACTCGTGAACACTGTGATAGAGATGCAAGCATTCATTATCACAAAGTTTTGAGTAAGTTAATTTCCATATCATAAATAAAATACAATTGCTTCCGGACATCTCGATAGAAATGTTGAAAAATTATTTACCTGCAATATGCAAATACCCGTACTTCCATTTAATAAAGGCAAAACCAAAAGAAATTGTAAACTCACAGCTTGTAAGCGAGAAATACAATATTTTTCCGTAGGTAGAAACGTTTTATTTATTTTAAATACATATCCTAATCTTGGGGTTCTCATAGTTAAGAACACCGAATCAAAATATTTTGAGCTGGAAAGATGGACAATTTCTGAAATTTAATATAAACAGGCTGTATTATGTTTTTGAAATTTTCATTTACAATTATTTAAGCAAATGCCAATTAGATATTTCATACGCTTAAATCCAGGGTAATATTATGTAAAATAATCATTCCCTAAATGTTGTTGAATAAAGCAAAATATATGTTTTGTTGTTTTGCGTCCTACTGAATTCAAATAAAACGTAGCAGAACTAGCCTACGTTTTACGTTTATTCAGCTGTTACTTGAAATCCGAAATTCAAATTTACTTTTTCGTTTTCTTTGTGAAAATTAGCATTTATATTGCGCAATAGATAATGCATGTTGTATCTTATGCAGAATAAAAGCACGTCTGAGTAAAATTCTGTCGAAGGGAATTTCCAGATTTCGATACTAACGACAGATATACAGGGGATGTCCAAAATAATGGAAACACCTCGCTGAAAACATTGACTTTGGTCTGTGTTGCTTTTTGAGTAAAACGAACATGTAGCTGCAATTTGTTTTATAAAAAAAGTATTGCTTATGGTCTCAATGGTCTGTGTGATTGCATTGTAAATCGGCGTTTGCATAATTTCGTTCCAGGTGACGCCACAATGAGTGACCTGTCGGAGTTCCAAAAAGGGCAGATTGTAGAAGCCCGTCTGGTTGGTGCGTCGGTAACCACAGTGGCCCAGGTATTGGGGGTATCGAGAGGTACCGTGTCGAAGGTCATGATAGCATACAATGTTCACGGCACAGAGTCATCTGCGAGAGACAACTGTGGAAGGAAAACCAAACTCACTGCGAGAGACAGGAGGACATTAAAGAGGATTGTGACAGCAAGAAGAAAGACCACGGCGACGAAAGTGACTGCTGAGCTTAATGCACATCTCCAAAACTTACTTTCGACCCATACCGTGCGAAGGGAATTGCGTAAGCACAATATTTACGGCAGAGCTGCGTTTGCAAAACCCCTGGTGTCACAAGTGATAATGAAACGGGGACTCCAGTGGTGCCAGGAACATAAAACGTGGACTGCGGATCACTAGAAACATGTCTTATTTTCCGATGAATCAAATTTCTCCCTATTCCCCACCACAGGACGGGTTTACGTGTGGATAAATCCCGCATAAACCTACAACCCAGATTGTCTCCTTCCTACAGTGAAGCATGGGGGAGGTTCCGTAATGGTTTGGGCCATGATCTCGTGGTTTTCAGCAGGTCCCATTATTACCTTACACGAACGGATCACTAGCGGTGACTATGTCACCCTTTTGGCCGACCATGTGCATTCAATGGCGCAGACATTGTTTCCGTCAAAGGATTGCACATTTCAAGATGATAATGCCCTAATTCACAGAAGTCAAACTATTCAATCATGGTTTGAGGAACATGAGGATGAAGTTGCACACCTTCCCTGGCCTGCACAATTACTGGACTTAAACATCATTGAGCCCTTGTGGTGTGTGTTGAAAAACAGGGTGCGATCCCATTATAATCCTCCGGCGTCTCTCAAGGAATTGGAGCAGTTTCTGAAAGAAGAATGGTGCAACAAACCACTTACCACCATCCAGAACTTGTATGCGTCCATTCCAAGGAGGATTCAAGCAGTTACAAATGCCAACGGTGCTCCCACACCATATTAGGTGCGTAACACCTATTGTTTCAAGGTGTTTCCATTATTTTGGACAACCCCTGTACTAGGATTGACGCTGTTTGAAATCTACAAGTTTAGTTAGAAGCTCATTTGTAATTTTGAGCCCTTTACGCACGTGATCCGAATGAATTTTAAAGCAAATTAATCATTCCAAAGATTTTACAAAGTAAAGCACAGAATTTAACTTTCTCTAAGTAGAGACAGATTTCTCAGCGAACTGGGGTTCGAATTGCTCTTTCGTTACATTTGAAAACGCAGCAGTGTCACCTTTAACGTTTTATTTGCTTAGTTAACTGAAATACAACTGTTGAACTACACGTTCTTTTAAGAGATTAATACTTTTGTTACACGCTTGCAAACTCATGTTTCTTCCTTAACATAGAGTATTAGAGTAAATTTCGGCCAAAAGAATGTTTCTCAAATTTGGATATGACGCCTTACATACAAATTGCCCTTTAAAGGATGCTCCTTTCATCCTCCTAAGCTGCATGGGAGTCGAAGTCCCCTCATGCAGCGAAGTTACTGCTCCCTCCCTAATATATGAGGTGGTTAATTTTATCACCATTACCATGCTTTTGTGCTTGTGCCAAGAGTGACATTCTTATGGTTACTAGGGGAGAAATTATTAACTCCAGGGTGGTTAACCCCAGAGGTATTCAAGCACGCACAATGACTGAACTCTTGGTGCCATCTGTCACGTTTCTAATTATGTGAGATATGTATATTTGGAACGGTGGGACAGCACTTCTGAAATCAGTGTCACATAGGATTACGTGATATAATCAAACTATGACACCTAAAATAGAACGCCAGGTATGAAACAAGTTTGAAAACTCATTCTGCGTAACAGACTCTGTCTGATTTTCACATGCAGCAGGTGTGTGTGTTGGGGAAACATTTCTACGGTGCCCTACCACGCCCAACTGAAATGAGAGCAAATCCCCAAGCAATACATTTAAATGTTGTTGTACAGCTAGCTATGCGTCTCCGTAACCAAATATATCATCGCAATTACATCATTCTTATGCGTGCGCCTTTTTTTCTATTTTCACATAATTAACTCCTATTCGCATTTGGTCACGCTTCTAAATCCGAAAGGTCTCCACTTCTTTGCGAAATAATAGAATGCAAATTTTTAAGTGCACCGACTGTAAATAAAAATTAGCTAGCTGTTGCAGACCTTTTCTATTCCCGAATCACTAATACTGAACTGAATGTGTTTGTTCTACAGAGCTCGAATGCAATTATAAAGAAACAATTATGCATAACGGAATCGGGAGATCAATGCAAATTTTGTAAAAAGCGTTTTATTGATACGATCCTTTTTTTATTATTGATACGATCCCTCATAAAGATTATGCTGTTAAATATGTAGCAATCCCTTGTGCCAGCAAGCAGTTTGTTTCATCGAAACTTAATACCTTTAAAATTTCCAAGGATATTCCTGTAGAAATTTGTCAGCCTTCTTTTAAGTTTGCGATATATCTAATACAGCACGTTCATAAAATCTGCTCTTTTTCCACTGAACGTTAGCCTGAAAACAGCAGGAACCACCAAATCTCCACAGTAAAAGGCCGTACTTATTGAAGCATGTCCTATTACAAAGTCTTCGGATAAATTATTTCTTGAGAAAGTAAAGTTATTAAAAAAATTATATACACAGCGTTGAATATTTCCCCATGAGAAAATTTATTTGCAATTTTCAATGAACATTTTCTCTAGAATAGACAACATTTGTTTTTATATTTTTCAAATGAATAACCACAGAACTTTTGAATCAAAACTACTTTTTAAGTAGTTTTCTTTTGCGGTGTTATTACTTTAAATCTGAAATAGTTTCCCAAAAATCTTGTTCTCGTTGATAGTTTAAAAAACAAATTCCATACCGACTGCCTGTGTAAATCAATTTGACATCTTCCAGATATCTCATTGTACTGTAGAAAACTTAGAAAGTCAATATTTCAGTGATTTTGTCTGAAACTTTAAAATTTTTAACTTTCTGGAGAGAGTTAGACAAAAAGAGGAAGAAAAACTTCAAAATTATAAAAATCAAGATGCAATTAAAATATTAAACGAAATGAAAAAAGCACACGGCTGTTTGAAGCACACGACATCCATCGTAGGGAAATTTTGACAACACCTTCAAAATATACAAAATGGCTGTTTCAGCACACCCAATGGAATAAAAATCAGTTCCAAGAGGATAGTGCGAATCCGATTGAAACACATCGAGAATTTCGTACCAACAAATCATTTCGGACTTCATTTGCAATCAGAAAATAAAATAGTATTACACAGCATCGGTTCAGAGAGCAAATACCCTAACAGGTTAATAATAGAATTGATTTCCTGCTATCGACATGCAATTTAAAACATTAGTATAAAAATCTGGAATATACAGTCTTCATGTTTTTGGAAGATATAGAAGAAACTACAGTATTTCCTATTTAGCAAATATTTCAGAATACGGTGCAATGCGCAACCCCGTGAATCCAGAAAAGAAAAGCAAGAACACATGATGATCGAAACCATGCCAGCGTGTTTTTGGTTGTTGTATACCTGTACACCGGGCAAATGAAATATGTTAAAAATTCAGAGAAGTATCAAAATCGCAGACTGAAATAAATGATAACTTCGCGAAAAGCAGTTTGTAGAAAAATATGCAAACAACATACATACCGTGTTCCGGATATAATGAACAAAAATAATTGGAGAAATCTGCATGAGACAAGGGATATTTTTGGAGAAAAATACTGTATACGTAATTTAGTTGTAACATATCTATGAGGGAGGGAGAGAGAGAGAGAGAAAGAGAGAGAAAGAGAGAAAGCATGAGACAAGAGATCTTTCTTGGAGAAAGACACTGAGAGAGAGAGACAGATATGACAAAAAAAATGTGAGCATCTAGAGCTAAAGAGGGTTGTCCGTTTATAATGTGGCGCCCATAGTTCCGGGAATGACACAGAATATTTGGGCTATTCACATCCCATGTATCTTCCGGGCCAGGATCCCAAATTCGACGACAGACCCATGTGTCTGGTCGGTCCGTCACCGTGGCGAAACAGTGGTTCCGTACTCACTGCAGTAATTACTATTTATTTGAACGTCTTTTACAAGATGTTTTTCTTTTTCTTGTAGCTAAAATGTCGTTTTCCACTTACGGCGTTAGTTGATGCTTGAAGTATATACGTAGGAAAATTGTAAGTTCATTCAACATGGTATCATTTATATTTCTCAAGAAAGTACATTCAATGGACAAAACAACCTACCTAATAGCGTGTTGGTCCTCATGTAACGCGAATAACAACCTGTACACGCTAAGACATCGACTCCATCGGATGCCGGAGAGTTTCTGGAGGTAATGCTGCCTGTTGCAGCGTTGTCCGCAACGTCGGTTCAGTATCTATGGATTTGTCGTTCCGCAGAACGGCATCCCAGACATCTTCCACAGAGTTTAAATCCAATTAACACATAACATTACATACTGTATATACTAGTATGTCAATAACGCAGAGATTCACAAGAGAAAACGAATGCCATCACCCCACCAGGAAGGGAAGGAAGCATACGCATGAGAGTCTGGCAGTCCAAAAGTGATGCAGAAAGTGGCGCGGATTTCGAGAAGCTAATATTGATATGATTATTCCGAACAGAGATACAGCTCGTACAACGAACCCTCATGCTGCTTACTAGACTGTGAATGAGAGTTTGGGGTATAAATGACATTGCTCCACCAAGTCGCATCGAAGTCCTGGGAGGGTTCTGGGGATGTGGGCTGTCGATTTGCAATTGCTCTTCCCAGAGCATCTCAGATATGCTCTTTCCGGTTTAAATCCAGAAATCTCGAAGTCCACTCTATTCTGTGAATACTCTCACTCTCCAGATACCCGTAGACTAGCCGAGCCTTATGGGGACGGGAGTTATCTATATACACTGAAGTGCCAGAAAAACTGGTGCACTAGTCTAATACCTGGTAGGTCCCCCACGGGAACGCAGGACTGCAGAAATACGACGGGACATGGACTCCACTAGCTTCTAGAAATATGCTGTAGGCAATGCACACCATACTTCCTGCAGAGCGTTCCACAATTCGGGTGTATTCTGAGGTCTCGGATTCCTGTGTTCGATAGCGCGTTGCAAGGCATCCCAAATGTGTTCTATCACTTTCAGATCTGGGGACTTAGGTGGGAATAGCAACACCCCAAACTCAGATGAATGCTCCTTTAACCATAATGTGGCGTCCCGATACTTGTGTGGAGGTGCATTGTTCTGTTGGAACGGGCCCAACCCAACAGCATGAATGTAGGACATGAACGGCTGTACCTTGTCAGAAAGAATGCGCACATAGCGTTGGCTGGTCACAGACATTTGTAGACGTACCAGGGGTCCCAGTGAAGTCCAGATAAACACACCCCATACCATTACGGACCCCGCACCAGCCGGTACAGTTCCCTGTTGACAGGCGAGATCCATGGCTTCATGGGGTTTGCGCCACAAACGAATCATTCCATCTGCCCGATACAGTTGGAAACGCGAATCATCAGACCAAGCTACATGTTTCCAGTCATCAAGTGTCCAGTGGCGGTGTTGCCGTGCCCAAGTGAGGTGCATATCCCTGTGTCGTGTACCCATCAAGGGGGCTCGAGTTGAGCGTCGGCTCCCAAGGCCCATATCGTGTTGCACAGTCCGGACGCTGATGCTTCTTTAGGCTCCAGCATTGAATTTCGAATATACCTGCAAGAGTGTCGCACGCCTATCGCGTGAAACGATTCTTGACAGCCAACGATGGTCACGTTCACCCAATGCCTTTTTACGGCCACACTGGTATCGTAGGTTGGAGGTTTTTCCGAAATTCTTGTAGTCACGGTACACTCTTGCAATGGTCGTCCGTGAAAATACGATCCGAATTTCTTTTCTTGTTTTTTTTTGTTTGGAGGTTTAACGACCGCCGCGAGCAGTCGCCCGTCCCTAATTTGGGGTATCTGGTTCCAGGGAAGGGAGAGAGCCAGTACCGTAAGACAAACACAACATCCATGCCTCACCGGGATTCGAACCCGGACCCCTTTCGGACGAATGATCAGAGGCCATCGCCGTAAACCACTGCGCCACCGGGGCGGCATCCGAACTTCGGTCCGACCTCTGAAATACTATGGCCCATCTCACGAGCGCCAACTATCACACCGCGTTGAAAATCGCTTAAATCGTTATTACTTGTCATTCTCATGCCGTAAACAGCTCTGACTGCTGGCAAGGATGTCTATCGCTTTATATACGCACTGGCGGACGCAACTGAGTACGCGCATAAGTGACGTTGCTATGTATTTTGCATAAGCTCGTCTGTACCAGTTTTTCTGGCACTTCTGGGTATATATGAAAGTGAAAGTTTGTATGTTTGCTCCGCATACGTTCCTAAACGGTTTGATTGATTTGCGCCAAAATTGGCATACATACTCTTCATCACCCAGATTAAAATACAGGCTGGACGTTTTTTAGAATTTCCATCCCTAAGGGGGTCAAATGTGGGTTTACGGGGCCCTCTATAGACTGGGTGTGAGTCGGCTACTGCGGTATTACTCCTCGTGTCAGAGCAACGGTCGTCAGGTGACGCCTCACTCCTCGCAAGCTTCCGCGGCTCAGGCATACATATATAAAAAACTCATAATATATGAAAACACAACGCACCGGCGGAACGTATTGTCATAAGTATTTTTTTGTTTATGCTACCATGGCATTTTCTTTGTAAGGTTTGGGTTTCATTATACTTCCAACAATTGACGCAGGAGTCTCAAATATGGGTGGAGCTACAGATTGCCACCAAAAGGCGTGGTCCTCTCAAATAGCATCAAGTTTAAAGGTAAGTTAAAACAGACGGTGTTCTTCATACATAGAATTTAAATGCAAGATTAGTATTGGTATTAGTATAGATAAAAGAAATATCCTATGTCCACGGGAAAGAAGTAAGCTTCCCAACGGTGAAAGAATTATCCGAATGAGTTTAGTTTTCGAGATAAGTAAAAACAAATTCCGTATATTATTGTGAACTACTTTCTTTCACGTTGGGTGTGATCAGGTTGTATATCTACACTCTAGAAAGCTGAATGCGGAGTGAAGGAAGTGTATTATTTTGCATGTTTGCTAATTCGAGTTTTTAGGGCTGAGAACGGCATTATAAATTGTGATTTTTATAATAAAATGTTCATCAAGTGTGGTGAAATGCCTCAAAAAAAAAAAAAAAAAAAAAAAAAAAAAAACGCGAACCCATCAGACAAGTTCAGCCGAAAGCAAAGAAAGTAAAATTACTTCGAGAGAGTGAGACAACCGAACAACGTTATCGAAGACTTATGGATCAGCTGGAAAGAGCCAATGTACCTAGGGCGGCAGAGACCTTAGAACAGCGTGAAGCCCGACTTGAGCGTTGTTCATCATGGTAGGATTTTTTTATAGTGCGATTTACACTGTTACTTGAAAACAAACTTTATGTCTATCCCGGGCAACGCCGGGTATCTCCGCTAGGTGTCTATGAAAAGGAACTGGTGGCCAACAACTACCCTAGAAAGCCGAACTTAGGGCTATAGGATGTTATTCCTGTAATACGCAGCAGTTAGGCTACTCCTAGAGACACATACAGCTGCGTGCATTCATCAAACATGATCCAAAACCACAAGGCATCCACTACCGTAGTGGTCAATTTCCTTAATGTTGGAAGGAAGATTTCTGCTTGATGCCTCTCTCCAAATGTACATACGTCGAGAATCCGTGTTTAGTCATTGATGAAAACACAGGTCTATTGATCAGTGGTTAGGAGTGATGTTTTCTAGCCAAATTCAGACAGACCCATCTTTCCGATGAGGCGAGTGGGGTACAATGCATTGACCTTCTATACAGATCTCTCTCTTAGAGTCTTGTGTTAGCTGTTTACCTCGATATCGCGGTTCTCATAGCAGGGGCGAGTTTCTGCAAGAGTTGCCTGGCTGTCGACTCCCTATGGAGGTGAGATGGTAGAGACAAATACCAGTAGCATTTCCTTGTTGTGGCTCGTGGGCGTCCTTGTCCCGGCATTCTGGTTTCCTGAAACTGTCTCCAGAGATTGAAGGCCACTTGCCTCTACACATTCAGCCGTCTTACTACCTCAGCTTGCGATTGTCATGGCCTACCGATCGCTCTCCACCGTAAAGAGTCTTCTAGGTGTTGTTGCGGAGCCATTCTTCAACTAACAGTCCAACAAGCTTCAATTGCTGCACCCCGCTCAGAACATGGTACATCACAGTCGAGTATCTGCTAGCATGATGACGTACGGTCATCATTTGCATATTTTCATAGAAGCTATCACAATGTTTCCTGAACGACAACTTAGCGTTTCCTCTTGCACATGTCTCTTAAAAATCTTTACAATCGGTCTTCTCGTTTTGCACATATTATAGAATTTGTACTTGTCACACTAATTTTGGACACCAGTTGATTTCTCTTTCTCAGGGGATTTGATATGTTTCCTAAAGGCTGAAATTTTACAGGTGAAGGCAACTGTTCTGGTATAGCTCCCAGATCTCCAATAATGATTAACACTGTTATGGGTCTCTTGTTCAAGAGACGAGGAATTTTTAATATAAATCCCGGCAATAAATATTTCGCCGTTCTTCTTTTTCTATCCTACATCTTCTCTAAGAGTTGCGGCACCTATAATATATATTTTGTACATTGTGCTTATGTTAGGAATACTTTATTGGATGTCTGTCTGGATTTTGATGTCCCATAATATTTTTGCCTGGAAAACTTTTCTGAATAATTTCTAGGCTTAGCATATTTGTACTTGAATTCCAGCAGTATTTTAACACTACTTTGGACTGTAATCGTCGGTAACTAAAATGCACCTAGGACAGCTGTGTTTCCGTTATCTTAGTCCACGCTAGTAAAAATCATTTGCATCACCTCCAAGCCATGCCACTATGACTTCCTGAAGATCTATTCTCGTCATTTGGCCAGAACTATCCAATTGACGAGAAATAGATAATAACATGAATGAGAAATACATAATTCAAATTAGGAAAAAAATTCTTTAAGACATATGGTGGTCAGAAATTGTATAAACTTAACATTTCCGGAGCACCAATTTGAGGAATATTGGAGGGTGGTCAGCCTGAAATTGCACACCTTGGCTTGTTTCCTCGTCACTGCACTTCTCAGGTGAACTAAGTGTTGGTACTATAGTAACAAATCAGAACGGTCTTTAACTGCAGAGTCGAAAAAGATCTAACACTGAAGAGTTAAGGAAAGGTCCAATAGTGCTGAGTCAATCTCTTCTTCTACCAAAAATCTTTGCCATTTATTTCCCGGCTGATGATTAAATCCATAACTTGACGAGCGTGCAGGAAAGACACTGTCCAATTATATGCTTTATCGCTTCCTTTTGGAAAAACAATGCTGCCGCCAAATATAATCGTATTTCACTATTCAAGCAAAAATGTTTTATAACTTTTAATTTACATTTAGAAACAAACGTAGTAAACACCCTATATTAATATATGATTCTGCAGACTAACTAAATTTATTTAGAAATCTGCAGATTAAAATAGGCATAATGCTTATATAGCACTGCCATTTCTTTTCGAAGTTATGAGTAACAAATTTTCTTAATGGTAGATATATTTGGCTGAACGACAAATATTACATCTTACACTTAGATTGGGTAGAAGGATGTACTAAGGTTTATCTTTTTCTCCCTGATCAAGATGTAACGCGGGATCCCCTTCTCTTGAACCAGTGAATGTTCTACTGAGAGGAAAAAGAAGAATCACTTTTCCTGCTTAGCAAAACAACTGTTTTGGCTTTCTTTTAGATGTCCAAACTTACACAGCATCGGTTGTACTTGATCATTTAGTTTCGTCTGATACCAGTGATCATGTGCTTATACGGGGGAAATACGAGCTTCCGCTCTAAACGGATATGCAGAACCGACAGCAGTGTAATAGGGCTTAAAATTAATATCTAATCTGGTGCGCGAGCGATTTGAAAATTATTTAACCAAGGCCACTGATGTTTTGTTTTTTATTTAAAAAGCCGTAGTTTTTGAACAGCTGCCAACAATTCCAAAAATGTGACTTTTATGTTAAGTTAATACTGTTCTTATCTTTAAACTTCAAAATGATATTTAGTTACAGAAATAGTAAGTTGGAAGCACATAAGCTTTCTTTTCTTAATCTTAAGCCGTCAGAGAAAAGAAAGGAAGGGTGAGAACAAAACAAGAAGGCGTATAACGAAGTAAATTTCTCCGTCATTTTTGGTCTACGCCGGGATTCGAGCCCGGGTCCCCTCACTCCGGAATAAGTTGCTCTACCAGTTGAGCTACGCGGGCATTTTACTCTGATTCCTACCTGCCTTTATGTCGTGTGCGTCCTTCTGGCAGGTACGTCACATCTCCTTGTACGTTACAGGCGTTAATAGTCGAATACTGCATGTTTGTCAAAAGTGAATGCTGAATACTGAATTTACCGTATTTTTCCGTGTATAAGACGCCCCCATGTGTAAGACGAACCCCTACATTTTTGAACCGAAAATTAAGAAATCAATATTTTATTTTTATTACGAAAAGGACACATTTGATACTTTTTAGAAATTAGGTAATATTATTGAAGTACATGTAAAAATTAGGTAATATCACAGACAAAGTCTGTGGTAATACTGTATATTAAAAACCAAAGTTTGGAAATTTATATTATTTAGAAATTAGGTAATATTTTTAAGATACAAACTATGAAATTATGCATCACTTTCTTTAACACTATTAGTTCCAGACGTATCACTTTTTTCAACTTCAACTGTATCACTGCTGTCGTATGAGTCACTGTTAGATCATCAGTTCCATCCATGGCATTGCTGATTCTACATTTCTTGAAGGACTTCACAACCACCTCTTGCTTGACTCCATTCCATGAGTTTAGGACCGAGTTGCAGATCTCAGTAATGATTGGTATTTTCACTCTTCCTGTCGGTGTCAAGTTATTACCTGCTTCTTGCATCCATTCATTCCATTCTTCTTTCATCAGGGCTTTGAAGGGCTTGTTAATGAAAACATATAGAGGCTGTAGCTGACCTGTAAGTCCATCAGGAATAACTGCTTGTAAGTCGCAGTAGGGGAGGGGATAAGAGGTACTGGAAGTTTCCCCGCGGTAAGCGCAGGGTTCTCTCAACCGGCTACCCCCGTGTATAAGACGACCCCCAATTTTTGGTCTAACATTTTTGGAAAAAAATATCGTCTTATACATGGAAAAATACGGTAAGTTCTCAAACTACAAGAAACTGGCCTCACACAAGAAACTTCGGCAGCCCAGGAGAAACCTGGGTCACTCATTTTCTTTTTCTGAATTCATGAAGCAACTTCCCTATCTCAGTATTAGAAGGTTATACCAGTATTCTAATGTTTAGTGACTAGCCGCAGAGCCAAAGCTCAGCCTTTGATCAGAACGTTCCAACCTTCAAACATATAAAATCGTAATTCCATTAGATCCGCAGACTTAGGAACTATCAGTTTTATACATTTTATCAGAATCTCTCCTTCTTAAGCCTGAAGAAAAAAAAAGTGTCTAATTGATTAGATTTACTGTGAGAAATTAAAGTCTGTTCCAAATAGAAAAACTGACCACCACATTTAGTAAAACAGCAATATTCGTGTACTTCAAAGAACACTAGAATAAATATACATACTGCAAAGAGCACTAGAATAAACATACATACTGCAAAGAGCACTAGAATAAATATACATACTGCAAAGAGCACTAAAATAACTATACATACTGCAAAGAGCACTAGAATACTGAGCATTTTGTGGGTGCAGAGGAAAGCTTAGTGTTGATCAAAAGTTCCAAACAGATACTATTACGGATTGTCTAATTTTGCAGCTATGGCAAATGGGAACTGTTGAAGTGTACGTATCGCTATTCCTTTTTACACAGTGCAGCAATTTAAAAATGAAACTGATTTTTTTTAAATGAAGAAGCAAAAATATTTACGTGAATGTATTTTATTCGAAGTACATTCCTCCTGCCTTCATATAGAAGTGGCACAATCAGCCAACAAAAGGAAGTACCTGCAGAGGGCATCTTTTGGTATGGAGTGAAGAGCTGATCTTGCACTAAAATTTGGCTAATCGTTTCCTTATAATAGCGCCGATTTTACATTCTAGCGTAGTCAAGGTCACACAATGATTACTTTTTAAGCTTTCGCGAACTTTCCCAATGACTTCAGACGTGCGCACTGAAATCTGGAGTCCCGGCCTTTCGTCGTTTTCCAAATCTTCCTGCACATCCTTGAAATGTGCATCGCGTCGGAATATTTGTGCACGAGCCCTATACACATCACGCAACAGTTCAACTGTTTCAGATGCAGTTTTACGGATTTTCAAACAAAATCGGATATTTGCTCACTATTCCATTACAGAGGTTGTGATAATGTTCTTCCACCGAATGACGTCATGCGCATCTTAAGTAATCATGTTTACAATTATCATGCAGTCGTTCTTTCCACCGCATAGCTGGTAAATGACTCATCAAAAAACCATGCCTTCTCGACCCGTGTTTTTTACCGGGATTTAAAAAAATCAGTCTGATTTCTTAATTTCTGCACTGTGTACGTCGAAGCCTCAGGGGAGTCGTTACAGATAATCGACGGAGTACTTCACAAGACCTCAGTGTACAGGTGAGTAAAAATGCTGGAACCTCGGTATGTACACGTACGTTCACAGATATTTTCATTCCATCGGTTACCGTGGTCGTGCGGCAGGTCATAAGCCTTTCATGTCCAATCGGAATGCTACTCGTCGTGGAGCATGGTGTTAACAACATTTATCGTGGACCGTAGATCAAAGGAAGCGAGTCCTACGGACTGATGAATCCAGATGAACGATCCATCAGTCGGATGGCTGTGTGTGGGTATGGTGGCAGCCTGGGGAGCGCTATTTATGACAGTGTACTGTTCCTACGGTCAAGTTTGGAGCTGGCATTGTACTCGTGTGGGTTTTTTGTTGTTGTATGGTCCCGGCCCATTGGTTATCGGGGACAAACCTGTTAACCAGCACGTCTACCTTGATATTCTGGACAATTTTGCCCTACCAACTGTGTGGTGGAAATTCTATGGATCGGAGCACACAGTAAATACTAATCATACCAGCAGGATAAGGCACCGAGCCATAAAGCAAGGACTGTTACGGCGTGGTTAGACGAAAATTCCGTATCGTGTGTGGACTGACAAGCACAGAACCCTGATCTTAATCCCATAGAGCACCTATGGGATGAATTAGAGCTCCGCATAAGAAGTTCGAAGCCAAGGCCTACCACTAAGCAACAGTTAGCGGCAGCATTATGTTCTGAATGGAAGCGCATACCTATCGCTGTGTTCTAAAACCTTGTCGAAAGCGTGCCTCGAAGGGTCAGTGCATGCATTAAGGCCAAAGGTGGACCGACACCGTACTACTGTACGCCAATAATTGCTATGCTGTGTTTCTTTTCTAGGTGTCCGGTGACATTTGTCAATACAGTGTATCTTGGTTTCTACTGCCCGTAAAAGGGGAACAGAAATTTTATTTGAAATTCTGAGAAATCAGAAGTTTCCGAAAAATAATTCGGACCCACCGATTTTTGAAACACTACAAATTTTTGTGCTTTAATTGCTGCGTCTAAAAGACACCACCCCACATAAAACAAAACATACAATTGCATGAGTTCTTTCGAGCCAACCATTATTAAAGCTATTAAACCACCGCATTGCGTGTTCAGTTGAGGATAGCGTACCGTAATCCTAGCTTTTTGTTCATGGTCTCTTATATATCTCGTGAAAGATTAATTGTAAAAACGTCACAGAGTAATAATTGAATAGTGATTGGACCAGAATGAACCTCTACAGATTGCAATTGCTTCCGAAAAGAAAACAAAAATATCTATCACTCTCGAGAATTCGTTTCTATCATGCATTTGGTGAACACACACGTATGTATGAATAATTTGAACATGGTACAGGCAACCTACTCGGATTATTAATGTTGCCTAGTTGATTCGCATATGGAAAGATGAATATTCGGTTTTCCTTTTCCCAGAGATGACGAGACGATGACAGCTGCCATTCTATGACACGTGGGAAGCTTTTCGTATGACATGCGGAAATGGTCCGGTTTCATGCGAATAGGAGAAAAAATAGCAGATCCGACAATCTGCCCTGCATTTAATTCTCTGTAGTGCCTGCACATAAAGTGGCTGCTAAACATGGCATTCACGCACGCAAAAAAATTTAAAAAATGTGAATACAGCTTTGTAACGAAGGTGCGTGTTCTTATAGTAATACTTTTCGTGCATCGAATTTAGTTGTGTGTGTAAGCATGTCGCTTTCAGCGCTTAGAATGTAAATGCCTAACCTAGGATCTGGCGAAAATGGTACGCAATTTGAACCCAGTGAGAGAAAAAAACAGCAATGCATTTTGCTGTTTCTATAACAAAAATTTACTGAATTACATCATTTCACGACCGACTGCTAAAATATTCGGATGAAGAAAAAAAAATATCAGGAGGACTTCATTTACCTTAAAACTACATTCGATCCAATCTGAAGTATCACAGCTGCTAGTGTGTGTATTTGCCTAAATTATCGATTATAACTTCCTTAGCTACATCTGTTGTATTAATTGGAAATTTTCCGAAATAAGACAAGAACCTTAAATCGAACTAATGAATCACAGCCCAGGTAAAGCACGATAAAGATATATTATTCAGCGTTAGACAAAATGTATCAACATGGTTTCAAATGAATTTGGTTTCTGCTGCGGTGTTTTCAGTTTTAATTAAACTACCCATGTGAAATATCAGGCGCAATCAGCGTTTCTTAAGATTAATTCACCAGAAGCAAGCATATCGAAAGAACGAAAAATTTCTAGCATGGTGTCCAAAAGCTACGAATTTTCACGGACAAATTCCGAAACGAAGTTGACAAAAAACAAACAAATTTAATTTTAAAAGCGTAGTATCAGTTTCAGTTGATACATACCGAAGTATAAGGCCGACGAGTGATTGCATCTGTTCGATTTTTTCCAAAACTAGTTGCACACTCAGTTACGGAATTCCTTGCGTAATGTATCTGAAAAGGCTTTGCGCAAAAACAGAATTCAAATAACTGGAAAAATTTATATATTAAGAAAAAAAAAGAAAAGGAAACGAAAAACTAATTCTAGCGAAAAGCCTTCTTAAAAATCGAACAATTTTCTAAACCTTTAGATAAAACTGAGGCTCAATATTAACGCCACCTAATGCGCAGTAGCAATTCTTTTTTTTTTTTTGTTAAACTAATAAGAATACGTTGGCTTTAAAACTAAAACATTGCTTGACTATAAAGAAATTATGGGCTTTACTAGGCCAATGGAATTTCCATTTTCTTTTATTTTTTACCACTTTTCAACGAGCTAAGCAAACATTTCCAACTCTCAGGTCAAGATATTGTAACTGTACAAAAGTGTATAAAGCTCGCAAAACTGTTTATACAGAGGGTGTTCAGAAAGTAACGCCTCCATATTTATATACAAGCCCAGTGGCAAGGTGTCAAATTGAAAGAAAAAAAAAACAAGAAAAAGGACACCGAATTTTCGGGTGTAATGAGCACGTCTTTTGAATCCGTTCTGAGGAGAATTAAATTTATCAAAGCTAATCAAAGTCAGTGGAACCCGTATGGAACACAATAGTATCTGACCGAAGAAATAATTTTTTCAATCGGGTTTTTAATCCCGCAGATATTGTTTTAAGAGGAATCATGAACTTACGCCCTCTGGTTGCAGACATTTCGCTCATTACTTATATTTTTTGTTGCAACATTTCGCTATTTACACACGAAAGAGTTAAGAAATTTTTTAATTTATATGAGAAACATTTCGCACCGGAAACGCTCTCCAACAAAGAAATAATTTTTCAAATCGGACTCTTAGCAGAAAAATGGACAAATATAAGACATAAATCTACGCCCCCTAGCGGGAAAACCATGCATTATTTTAAGAAGAAAGTATTCTCAAAAGGTTTTTCAATGTGAGAGGTATCGGTCCAAGAAAATAAATTTTTAGTCGAGTTTTCAGGAGATCAGATTTTGTTGCAAATACACCAGAAGCAGAAATTAACACTTATGACCCCTGGTGGCCGAACGATACTTTACCAAATACTAGGAATTATATGAAAAACATTTCCCATCAGGAGCTCTATGCGATAGAAGACGAGTTTTTCAAATCGGAGTTTTAGAAGTAGAAATATCGGGGAAACGCAATTTACAATTCTGCCCCCTAGCGGAAAGTCTATGTTATACTTGAAAATTTTGAATTTATATGAATAACATTTCGCATCGGAAACACTGTCTAACAAAGAAAGAATTTTTCAAATCCGACTCCTAGAAGTATAGATATTTACAAAAATAGGATTTACATCTACGCCACCTGGCGTAGAAACCATTCATTATTTTAAGAAGAAAATACTCCTAAATGGGTTGTCTACGTGAGTAGTATCGGTCCACAAACGAATTTTTTCAAACGAGATTTTACACGCTCAGATTTTGCTGCAAATACATCCGAAGCAGAAATTAAGGCTTACGCCCCCGGGTGCCAAAACCATTTTTTACCAAAAATTAGAAATTATGTGCAAAGGATTTCCCATCAGGAGTTGTATCCTGTGCAGAAAGAATATTTCAAATCTGAGTTTTAGAAGCAGAGATATCGGGTAAAACGCAATTTACTTTTGTGCCCCACTAGCAGAAAGTGTATGATTTACTTGAAAATTCTGAAATTATATAATAAACATGTCACACCGGGAACTCTATCCAATAAAGAAAGAATTTTCCATATCGGACCATTAGAAGTAGAGATATTGACAAAAATAAGATATACATCTACGCCTTCTGGCGGAGACCACCATGCAGTATTTTAAGAAGAAAATATTCCACAAAGGTTTGTCGGTGAGTGGTATCGGTCCACGAACGAATTTTTTGAATCGAGATTTCAGAAGCTCCGATTTTTTGGCAAATACATCAGAACCAACAATTAATACTTACGTCACCTAGTGGCCAAAGTATTCTTTACCAAAAATTAGATATTATATGCAAAAGAATTTCCATCAAGAGCTGAATCCGCTGAAGAAAAAAAAATTCAAATCCGAGTTTTAGAAGAACAGATATCGGGGAAAACGTAATTTAATTTTATGCCCCCTAGCGGAAAATCTATGCGTAACTTGAAAAAGTAACTATACCTAAAGTAATCTTCGTCATAAATGGAATCGAAAGATAAAAGAATTTTTTCAATCGGATGCTTAGAAGCAAATACTGTATATGGAATGAAATATATTTTGAATTCGACATCATCTTCATTTACGCCCTATAGCGGCGAAGTATATATACATCGTAAAAAAAAAAAACGAAACGAAGTAACATCATTCGCACATTTCAAGCTTCCCATTGTAAAAAAAAATTTCAAATCGGACTAATAGTTGCAGAGATATTGTGTCTACAGACGGACGGACGGACGGACAAACCGATGACATAAGCACGACCTTTTTCTAAAAAAGACGTGCTAACAGTGTTCAGAATTTCTGCTTTAATTCACATATTTCAATTTCCTACATAGTTCTTCTCACGCTCGGACACGCCAACGTTTAACAAGTTTTTTAAATCCGTCTTTGTAAAATTCTTCAAGTTGTTCTCGGAACCATTTCTTCGAAGCGGCTAGAACATCTTCGTCATAGGCGAACTCAGTCCCTTTCAGATGTCACTTAAGAGACGAAAACAACCAGAAGTCAGACGGCGCTAAATCTGGGGTTTAGGTAGGATGTTCAAAAATTTCAAACCCGATTTATTGTATTATCTCTGAAGTGCTAGCACTGGCGTGGGGTTTGGCGTTGTCGTGTTGCAGTATCATTGGCTTTTAACCGCACGCATGCGGTTTAGTCTTTCCTTTAACTTTTTTACATTTTCCAATCGTAGTTTGAAGAAGCGTATATGCTCCAGCTTTGTCTGTCTGTCTGTCTGTCCGCACGATAACTCGCGTAAAATTGGTTCGATTTCGATGAACCTTTAGTATGTGGTAGCAGACAACCTGGAAACAAAACCTATTGAAAATGGGAGAAATGGGATCAAAGGTCAGGACATAAGAGCGAGATCCATTCCATTGCCCTTATGCGTCATAACTTACGTAAATATGCTTCGATTGCGACAAAACTTTATCATATTGTTTCACAAGTATACTGAACCGGTTCTGTTGAATATAATCGAAATGGGGTAAAAGTTCAGGGAACAGAAGCGAGATTTATTCCACAGCCACTATCCTCATAACTTGACTAAAATGCTTCTATTGCGACAACACTTTAGTATGTTGTTCTGGTGGTATACAGAACCAATTCTGTTTAATATCATCAAAATGGTGCCAACGGTCAGGGCACAGAAGCGAGATTTATTCCACAGCCATTATCCTCATAACTTGGTTAAAAATGCTTCTATTGCGACAAAATGTGGTTTCGGAGATTTACTGAACGAATCAATAGTCAGGGTAGGGAGGAGGGTTTGTCTGCGCGCGATTTCTGGTATGTTGAAAAGCGTATCATAATCAATGCATTGCATGATTTTACTAACTTGTTTAAGTTATGCATGCAGCTTTCAGAGTTGATAGTCGTACGTTTGGCTATGTACTCCTGATGAATAATGCCGCTGTAGTCTCATAACACAGTAAGCATGTATTTGCCGGTAGAAATTCGAGTTCTGAATTTTTTCGCTCAAGGAGAAGACCGGTGTCGGTATTTCAGCGATATATTTTTTATTTCTGGGTCATAATGTGTGAACCCAACTCTCATCGCCAGTCACAATGCTTTAGAGAAAACCATTTCCATATTTTTGATAGCGGGTAAGCATCCTTTGGCATGTTTCAAATCTTGATTTCTTTTTTCAGTCATTAGGTGACGCGGTACTCAACGAGCACATACTTTGTTGTATCCTAAAACGTTAACAATATCACTGGCACTACCTAAACTAATGTTCAGTATACTTGCAATGGTTATCTCATCTATTCTTTGATTTTCCCTGATGAGTTCATCGACTTTCAGCCTGTTCAAAACGCAAGTTGCGATTACGGGACTCGTACTTCGCGGCTGATCCTTTACGGCCAGCATCCCTCCACTGTCCTTTCATTTTCTTACCGAACAACGTACAGTGCTCCTGTCCGAAGTTACAGAAGCATAAACTGTCACTAATCTAGCGTGAATTGCATCGGGAGGTACATTTACATGAGTTAAAAACACTATAACTGATTGTTGTTTGACACCCTTGAAACAGTTGAAAAAGAAGCATCCAATTTAAACATAATTAAATACGAAAAAATAGATGCACGGAGTTCTATTAAGCGTTAAAATGAAGCTAATGGTACAAAAAATCGTTTGCAGTCTTACTGGTTGCTAGGCAGCAAGTCATGCGCGAAACACTTGCGTGGAGGCATTACTTACTGAATATTCCTGGTATGTTTTAACTGCATTACAACACGGTGATTTCAAAGTACTCCACGAACAAACTGAAATGCCGAAACTTATTTTTAATGAACCTCTATTCTTTGGATAAACAACACACAACCAGTATTGTACATTCACTGAAAGTTCTCGTAATACAGTATTAAAAATACCTTGAAATGATAATGGCCGTCATAGTGACTGAATACTGCCGACCTGAGAATGAATTAAGAGAATTCACAAAAAAATACCTGCGGTCCGGATAAACAAAGTCCTCGTCCTCAGTAAAGAGCAGCAGAAATGAGACTTTGTAGGTGGATTTGGGGGAGAAAATAATAGAAATAAAACAAAGGAATGAGATTCTTGCTTCAGTTGGTTTCCAGACGTGTTGTTTATTAAGTGCGTCTGGACCAAAGTACGCGTGGGAAGAGTTGTTTTTTCATGTGTGAACCCATCTTTTCTCCAACAAAGAGCAGCTAGTGTGATGTCGTAGACGATCGATTAAAAGCCAGGAACTGATTCACTGGGCAATAAAATGCAGCATCGAATTTCCTATTGAAGGTATTATGACATTTGACTTCTTTCGAGGTAAAATTATTCGAACGTTAAATCTGAGAAGCAGCAGATCAACGTTATATGTATACTGACACATTTTGTAATGTGTCAAATAAGACTCCGTTTTTGTCCAGAAGTTTCTCAGAAGAGTATCTGTTTAACACCCTCTAAAATGAAAAAATCAACAATACAAGAACTAATTTTTTACAGGAAGAAAATTATGGTATGTGAATAAATTGGTTAAATACTGCATTAACGTACCCACAAGGTGTGTTTTATAAGGCTAGTGAAATGAAATGTAGACTTTTGATCCACTAAGTCGTCGGTCGGCGAAGTGACGGAATGTATAATTATGAAGAATCATAGCATCCAAGTAGGCGTATATAATCAAAGATGTTTTAGAAAAAATATTAAAATTCAGTAGAAGAATGCTGATAAAACTTTGTACTTTAGGGAAATGGATTTGTTCAAAAGTGCACAGCTTTCATTTGTACAGTTTTGGAATGCAGAAAAAGAACAACCAGGAAACATTTAGCGGCATACATTAGCTATATACAGAGATGACTGCATATCGAAACAAAGGTGTTTAAACAGAGCAAGACGTTCATGAAAGCAGGACGGTCTTCTTGGACCTAGACAGAGCAAAGGTGCTTGGCGGCACACATTTAAACAAAGACGGTGGTCTGCCGCAGATCTTTTCCTCCCTAGACAGAGCAACGGTTTTTAAATGGCGCAAAACATTTAACCCTTTAACGACCAGGTTCCTGAAATCTGGATTCAACGCTTGTTTTAATTATTTGCTTAGCGACAATAATGGTGACTGAATGTTACTTCTGTGAAACCCGTAGAGGCAGTGTAAATTCAAAGAACAAGTGGGGATAGGAAATCCTTCTCACTCTAGACAGGCGTTTCGGCTGGTCGTGGTAGTTTGCGTTAAAGGGCGTTTCGGCTGGTCGTGGTAGTTTGCGTTAAAGGGCGTTTCGGGCGTTTCGGTCGTTAAAGGGTTAAACAAGGACCTTGGTTTACATCATATCTTCCCACCTTCGACATAGAGGGCATTTTACAATTAAACATAGTCCACCGAAGACATCCCTTTTCTAGACAGAATAAAGATGCTGAAATGGTGCAAAGACATTTAAGCAAGAACGCAGATCTTCCTCGTTTCAGACGTAGCAAACACTGTATAATTAATTCTGCAACTGTGCAGAACTTTAATAGCGCAATAAAGGCCAGTCGTCGTACAGTTTTGCTCTATGGTAGTCGAACTCAGTGTCAGCTATGGTATGGTGTACAAGAAAATGCAAAGTTTCATTACGAATTATTTGGTTGAGCAAAAAATGCTGCTCTTATGGAAGTTTTATTTCTCTGTGACGAGTAAAGCTAAACATTTATGGACCAAATCGCAGCAGGATATTAGATGTAGTGTAATCCTTCGATCCCAAAACGCGGCGCATGAGCCAACAATTGAAAGATACTGGACCTCCGCCAGAAAACATTCCTTCCATTCCAGTGCTGTAAATTGATGTTAACCTACTTTCTTGAACGTATGCACCTATAATAGCTGACTACGTCCCGCAAGGTGGTCTAAGCGCTGGCTTCTGATCATTCCTTCGAGATGGGTCCAGGTTCAAATCCCGGGTGAGGAATGGACGGTACGTTTGTCTTACGCCACCGCTCTCTCCCTTCCCTGGTACCAGTGGCCCCAAATAAAAGACTGGTGACTTCTTCTCGGGTGATGGAAAGCTTTGGCTGTCTTTGCAACCCATGATTTCAGGACAGCCGTCTTTAAAGAGCCTAGAACTACAGATGATGGGTCTGGAATACATCGCTGATTGCATCTCACAGATGCTCATTGGTTTAATTTTGGAGAGTGAAAGGGCCATTCGAGGGTTGTTATCGCACTGAAATGATCCTCGAAATAGTCATTTTTGAAACGGCAGCGATAACACCGGGCGTTGTCGTTTTGAAACAAGACATCATGTTTCTGGAAATAAATAGCTATGAACGGGTGTATATGATTGGCAACTACGTAAACTTAGCATTGTACTGATATGATTGTCTGAGTAGGCCCAAGGTGTCCTACCTAACCTAAACATGTCGCAGAATATTCCATCGCACCCACCGGCCTGTAACACCTAGACTTGAGACTTGAAATTCATAGCGTAGTGTGATGTACCGAACATTATATAGTGCGAACCTCGATTTGTCGTACCTAACTAACCTACACGTCTCCAGGCTTCCACTGTTCAGCGATGATGTTCTTGTGCCCACTGAAGCCTTATGGTTGGGTGGCGTGCCGATAACAAAGATACTCGTCGTGGACGTCAACTATCATATCACATCACATAATACTTCGTATCGTCTATGCACAAACTTTCGTAGGTGTGCCCATCGTTAATATAGACGTTAGATTATCCACTGTGTCTAACCGTTCTGACGTTATTATATGGGACAGGCGGTACTAACCTTGAACATCAACAACCCGTACTGTCTCATTTTTGGCAGGGGATGCCTATTTTATCGGTTACGATGTAGTCTTGTATACATGTGAGACAGTCACAAGCGAAAATCACAGACCTTCTGCAGTCGCTTATTTACAGCACCCCAAATTCCTCGCTTCGACACACCTAAGATGGAACTCGCTCAGGTCGCAGTGTTTACCCATCACCAGAAGCAGGTACGCTATAGAGCCGATACGTATATGATTTATTTATAACCACCAAGGGATTTTGGCAATCAATGAAAGAAGTTATGTGAGTCATAAAAGTAAATATTCACTAAATTATGGCGGAGGCAATAGTAAGAATTTCAACTGTTTAGTTTTTCAAAAACATTATTCATTATTATCATTACTATATATTATTCAGATTTAAACGAACGCAAGAAACGACATTGACACCGATGAAATGTGATGTAGCTACGAAAGTCCATCTGCTCATACGCAAGCTAAAATCTGACCTCAAGATAGAAAGAAAAGCTGAATCGCAAGTGTGTTAGTGAGTATGATGAGTAACATTTGGTCTGGTAAATCTACAGGTTACACCCCATCGTATTATATATATCTTTAAAGCTCTCGTGAATAGCAGGTAATCCCCATCCCCTCCCCCTTGGGATATCGAGACGAAGCCAAATTTTATTACGACGCGTACCTAGCTACTGTCGGCAAAGCTGCAGTTTCGTAATGGCTTTCATCACATTTAGCATCAGTTCCTCGCAATCTATACAGATTGTTACGTTTGTGTTAGATGTGATGGAATAACCTTTGCCGATAGTTTAGTATACTACACTGCCTGACAGAGAATGTACCATACCATGAAGGAATGCTCGAAAACAGACCAAACTGCATTGGGAAATACAGCGTTTAATCCGACATGGCGTCGAGGCAATGAGAGTCCGAATAGAACCTTAGGGTATCGTGGACCATATGGTGTTGATGAGTCCAAAGTTCATCTTCATTTTGCTGTTGGGAGCGTACTCAACCGACGTCCAATCGTATTCCACCGATGCTCGGTGGGCAAGAGGTCGGGGGATCGTGCTGCCCACGGAAGTATCGGCAAACCGCGTGAAGCATTCAGGCTGATTCGAGCGGTATGCGGTCGGGCGCTTTCCTGTTGAAAAACGGTGTTTGGGATGCGCTGCAGATACGGTAGAGCCACGGGCCGCAGCACCTCTCCAACATAGCGGAATGAATTAAGAGAATTCACAAAAAAGTCACCACATGCGACCGACGGTTGTGGCATCACGTTGCGTTTCTTCCGCAGTACGACGCAAGGACCATCTGGCGGTACGAAGGCTCACGATGACACCTCTCGTGAACTCATCCGTTTGACGAAATCGCGTACGACGGCGCTTTAACAACATTGTCTCCCCTTGTTCGTTCTCCAGACCCGTTTGCAGGAGAACGACTCACTTCTCGCGGCCGTGACGACGTCTCGACTGATGACATCACGGGCTGGTTGTCCGCTTATATCCCGCGCTCTGTTCGTGCGATTGGCCTGCAAATTCAATCATTTGCATAACGTGTGCGTGTGCACCCACCCTGCAATTTGCATAGCGTTGCGTTCACGTCTTTTTTGGTGTGGCATTTCCTCTGACAGGCAGTGTATATTGTTGAGTAACAAGGAAATTAACTATTGTTGCGTCACTTCATGGGATAGCACACAGCACGGAAAGATGCATGGCCTCAAAAACCATGGCACATGCAACTTCTTATTATCTTGGTTGCACTTGCAACAAGCGTGTGTAGGTGTAAAGTATGTTGTTGTTGTTATCTGCAGATGCTTCGTTTCTGCGCAAAGGTCTCCTTCAGATTCTTCCGTTCTCTATTATGTAGAACACGCTTGTTTAGGACATGCCAAAGGCTTAAATCAGTTCATCTCTCCACCTCTTCCGTGATCTCTTTGGTCTTCTTACCTCATTTTCTAACAGGCAGTCTATAACTCCATTGAGCCATCTTATTTTGTTCCCAAGTGTCATAACCAGTCAGTCCCAATTTAACAATATGCCCCTGCCCTCGAAGAGCTTCCTTGATTGTGGTTACTTTTCTTATGCCTTGATTCCGTATTTCGTATTTTCGAGTTGCCCCAAGCATGCCCCATTTCATTCTTGTGTGTCACACCTGGAGTTCCTTTTCCTGTGTTAATAATTTGCAAGTTGTAATTCTAGATCAAGAGGGTAATCGTTTAAATTAAATCGCCAGATCTCATATTTGACTCAGTGTCTCATCCTCCAGAAGCACAGTTGATTCTACCTTGGATTCCTAAATCAAAGCTATTCTTCAAAAACTGTCCCAAGTATTATTACTCTTTGGCATAGGCAATTATGTTTTCTTTTGGAGAATATATTTTGTTCGAGATTTGCCGTTGTTTTGTTTTTTAGTAGTTCGCTGTTGATCCTATAGTGCTTTAGGCCTTTAATCATATAATACACTAAAATATATGCTTAATGCCTTTACATTTGTTCAATATGAGGTTTCCGCGTAAAACGGCATACATTACAGCGATAATCCATTTCCAACATAATCCTGTCCACAATTGCCTCCTCCACCTGCTGTATAGGTTCGTTCTGAAATCGGTATTTTTGGTTCAGCAGCTGCGTTGAACATCGGAGGCACGTCGGCAGTACACCTAACATAGCCTTATAAAACGAAATCCAGACGTGTTAAGTCCAATGACCTTGAATGTAAGGAATAGGATCAACAGTTGCCAACATGGTTTCGTTAAACCACAACACGCACTGTGCCTTCTCTTCCCCCTAAAATCTTCATAACGAAGTAAATTTCTCCGTCATTTTTGTCCACTCCGGGGCTCGAACCCGGGTCCCCTCATTCCAGAATAAGTCGCTCTACCAATTGAGCTACTCGGACGTTCGTTATCTCTGCTATCTGCCTTTATATCGTGTGCGTCCTGCTGGGCAGGCACGTCATATCTTCTACGGCGCTTACTGCCAACTCGTGAACTATGCACTAAACAGACGCATCCAAGAAACTTGAGGATATTCTACACACATCTATGTGGATTTCAAAACTGTAGTGTAGCTGGATGCGGCACAAGATTATCAACATTTGAAATTACCCTGATGTAGCTAATATGTAAAAGCGCTGTTTATTTAGTATAACATAACTTATAGGATAAGGCGATATGAAAAGACAGACAATTAATTTCTTACGGCATTGTGGAAACATGTTGTGTCTGATTGCACTGTGAACCTTAAATTATTTTCCAGTTGTATTAAATATTGGTTACATAATGAGCTGCAAACTGCACTAAGGCGCATAAAGCTTTGCCGCTTTTTGTCTGGAATTCCTTTTTCTTTAGTTTTTGTGTGCCTTAGGCAAATAACCGTCCGCGACAGGATGCATTCGATAATATAGGATTATTATCGCTTAAAAAATGCAGTGGCTGCAATGCTCACATTACTTGTACCTTATTCTTCGAAGAATTCTACGAATTCCGAGACTTCCTTTTTAATAATGTATAAAAAACGCAGCAAAATGAAAATGCACATACGTTGTTTTTGACACGTTTATTCAAAACTCCTTTTTTGGCATTTTTTTCTTAGTTCCTGTTTTCTCTTTTCCCCCTGGCAAGTGTCAACGTACAAAACAATGTCTGAGTTCTGAAAAGATCGATAAAGTTGGAAACTGTTTCGCTATTTCAAACATCTTGTCTGAGGTTTTTATTTCCGTAATCTCTCTGCCGTCGATATTGATATTTGACAATACATCAGCCCCGGTATGTCAAGTCTCAGGAAAAACTAAACCTCTATGGTATATTATTTTTATCCACTTTCATTTCTTCTCCTTCTTAAGCTGGTTTTATACATTTTTCATATCCTTTTTTATTTCCACTAGTTGCCCTGCTACTTTTCACATTGATATTTCCAGGCATTTTCCTTAATCTCATCCTTTCTTTTAAAATTTCCTGCGCTTAATCTTATCAGCTTAGTGCGGTTGGCAGAATTTTAAATTGGTTCCGTAATCCGGTTAGCCTGCCTACCTGTTCGAAGCAATGGCAGGCTATAAAAAGAGATGGAGACCGAGAAGTACTTTTTGCTGTGCGTTTTCTTTCGTTCTTGTGTTTCTTTGCTTTGATCCGTCTCAATAGCAAAATCAAAAATTCAACAAAAGTCATCCACTAGATGTTAAGAAGCTCAAAGATATACATATCAAATCAGGCAGCAGAAAGAGAGAACTCTATTCAGTGTGCATCTCATTCGATACATTTTATGTATTGATCAGATTACAGCATACGTGCCCACAAAAGGATATCGACTTCGCAAAAGAAATTCTTAGTCATTAGAGAGCTCAGAAGAGAGGATCGGTAAATAAATTACATGATTCTGGTGATTTCTTTTTATGATCACATTGTATCTATTACTGGTGAAGTCTCTGAAATATGCTGATTATCAGAAAATGCACAATCTATGTACACACAATGGTGTGCAAAATATTGCATCGCCTGCAAACACCGTGAATTTTTAAGTTTAACTCTTTTTTTCAGCTAACTAATTTTCATAGTTATTTCATCGTTTATATGTCATTAGTTCCGAAATTTAATGGATATTTTAAAAATACTCAACGTGTTTAGCGTTGATTGTATCATTGAATGTTTTTTGAACAGCTCTTATCATGAATAAATCGGTCTTTTCTCAATTAACAATTCTCATTTTCTTTCCTGGTAGTAAGCACGCACCAACAGGGTTTTAACGGTGGTTGTACTAAGCATCACTACGGTTTTTCCTCGGGTTTAAAGACCACTGTGAGGAACTGTATGGGGTATTGACAATCGCCCGTCTCGCATTTGGGCCCACTGGTTCCAGGAAGCGGAGCCAAGATACCACTCAGACTTACGCTCAGAAGCCAGAGATTTGACTACTGTGCCACCACGGAGGCGTACCTTTACGTACGTTTTCGAAATACGGAATATTATTTTCTTTTTTGATTGAAGGTTTAACGACCACCATGAGCAACTCAATGAGTTATAAGCAGTCGCCCGTCCCTAATTTAGGGTCACTCGTTCCAGGGAAGGGAGAGAGCCAGTACTGGTCAGAAGCCTGATTTTCTCAGCAGTGGGAGACTGGGGCGGCAAGAAGACATGACAGGGTTTGAAATTACCACGTGGTGCATGTGATTCATGACTATTTGGAACGAGCTGTGGCCATAGATCTTCATGAAATGATATTACCGAGAGGTGTCTACAGTAAATTGCTAAATACAACATCTGCTATAAAGATTTCAAACCATCTTATCCCTTCGTCCCTTGTTACGTTAATATTAAAACCTTACGAAATCAAATCTCTTTTTATATTTGAAGAAAAGGATGGAATTTGTATTATAGCGTTGTGTCACATAATTGATCGGAAGATAGACAAATTGATAGATCTTATGATATGTTGGTAAGAAAATCATAATAAATTAAGTCATGAATCGAATAATGAAAATATTATCTGCAACATACTTCCGTTATCATAGAGCTACGATACTGTAACATCAAAGAACTTAAAAATTGCAAGATTCAATTTTAATGTTTCGGGGTTATTTTGCCCTTTGAAATGATCAATCTGGTTTAAAATATTTTCTAATGCTAGTGAATTATGACAGTTATAATGCAAAAGTATCAAAATGGTGGCATACCTGAATAATGGATCCCTGTAGTATATAGGCAAGACGATGATTTTTGATTGGGGGTTTAACAACCACCGTAAGCAACTCAGTGGGCTATAAGCAGTCGCCGGTCCCTAATTTAGGGCCACTGGTTCCAAGGAAGGGAGAGAACCGGTGCCATAAGACAAACACAACAGCCATGTCTTACCAGCATTCGAACCCGGACCTATCTGGGACAAATGATCAGAAGCTATCGCTTAGACCACTCCGCTACCGGGGAGACTGAAATTATTATCTGCCTGCATTTACTGTATTAAGATGTGATTGTACAGCATATCAAAGCGATAAATGAAAATACTCAAAACGATTTCGGAAAAGAGTAAGTATTAAAAATCTCCACCTGTTGCTGAGTTTCAATACTTACTCTTTTCTACCTTTGTGTTTTTGCCCAGAGAACGTAAATATTGTTGGGATGCTATACTTATGGGGATGAAATTTCAAAATAATATGCTGTTTGTCTTAAGGCCAAGGGTAAATCTTTGTCGACCTAACTTTTAAGACTGTGTGCTATCATAACTGTTGTAAAATACCGAATATTAGTCAGAAGTTTAGGCGGTGGTGTTTCGGGACATAATTATTCACAGCTTAGCCGAAACTCTGTCACTGTGAATTAACACTTCTACATATCTCACTGCGAAAACAATATCACGTTTTAGCCGAAGTTTACAGGTGGGGACAATTATATTGCTTGACATAGAAAATGTTCCACCACGAAATTTTTGTCTGAGCGCCATGCAAATTGGTGGGTTGGTGTCGACAGTTTAGCTATACAATGATTGCAGTCGAAAACCACTCACATGATACGTGAGGGAAATAAAAGGGCAGAACGACTATTTGTAGCTAAATTCGGCCGTACTCACTGAATTGGAGTGATATCAGAGGCGAAAGCTCGTGTAGAGAGTGAAAATGCGTAGGCGACGTCGTCGGTAATCCTGAGATCACACGAACACCACTACCAAAGGCTTCATCGTAGTGTTACGTTCGGCTGTGAGTCACGGTAGTGGAATTATTGCACCTAGGCAGTCATCCAAACACCGTCCCTCGATCGCCGCATTCGAAGGTAAGCCGTAGCAGCAACACAATCCAAAGCGAACGACATTCGACGAGGTGAACAGGCAGTTATGGACATTCCCGTATCGTTACAGGTCGTGAATCACAGATTGTCAGCGAAGGGTTCACGATCTCGCCAACCATTGCGATGACTGCCACTCACCGGAACATATGGTCGCGCAAGACTGCAATGGTGCGGTACCTGACATGCTTCGGAACGAATTATGAGCATATGTGGTGTGAAAACACAAGTTTGTATCGCAACGGGCATTGAATCCGTATCCTTTCACTCCGGAATAAGTCGCTCTCCCAACTGAGCTACGCGGACAGAATGTATCGCTGCAGATTTGTCGTCTTGACACATGTTTTCGCCTCTGTAGTTAATCACATCATCTCCCTCTTAATTTTTTTGAAGCGAAGTAGGAATTTTTCATTAATTCCAAACAATGTGTGGAACAAACATCACACATTTTTCGAAGAACCCAACGGCCAGTGGATCCATCTTCCACAATCGGGCGACAATGTGAAAACACAAGTTTTTCCGCGACGTATAAACTTGTGTTTTCCTCACTCCAGAGTAAGTCGACGTGTCCCCTCACTCCGGAGTAAGTCGACATGTACCCTCACTCCGGAGTAAGTCGACGTGTACCCTCACTCCAGAGTAAGTCGACGTGTACCCTCACTTCGGAGTAAGTCGACGTGTACCCTCACTTCGGAGTAAGTCGACGTGTCTCCTCACTCCGGAGTAAGTCGACGTGCCCCCTCACTCCGGAGTAAGTCGACGTGTCCCCTCACTCCGGAGTAAGTCGACCTGTACCCTCACTCCAGAGTAAGTCGAGGTGTCCCCTCACTCTGGAGTAAGTCAACGTGTCCCCTCACTCCGGAGTAAGTCGGCCTGTACCCTCACTCCGGAGTAAGTCGACGTGTCCCCTCACTCCGGAGTAAGTCGCTCTCCCAACTGAGCTACCCGGACAGAATATCTCGCTGCAGATTTGTCGTCTTGATACATGTTTTCCCCTCTGTAGTACGCCACAGTGGTTTCGTTAGAAGGATAAATCCGATCTATGACAGGTCAACCACGTAACATGTTAGAGTTCAATGATCTGCCTGTAACGTGTTGGTAACAGATACCAGAAAACACCTTTAGAAATCTTGTAGCACCAATTCCTCGCCGGGTCAGAGCTGTTCTGGCTGCACGTCGAGGGCCAACATCATATTAGGTAAGTGGTCATAATGTTTTGGATTTTCGGTGTATATCTTTCTTTTAGTACGCGTAATTTAGAATTCTTCTTAAGACCTCAATCCTGTGTTTTGTTTCTATGCGCTCCGCGCAGATAGCCGGCTGAATATAAAGAGATGATTGTCAAGACCTTTGGTTTTATTTTTTTAAACACAATACTCTCGGTTTTTATTGGATTTCAGGATGATATGCTGGATGATACTGACCGAATAAGGAGGTATGTTGGTTGCTTCTATTCCATCCTGACAGAAACAGCAATGATGCCGGACGCGATGAAGCATATTTAGCCGCAACACTCCCGGCCCTTGTTCTTCTCGAGCATCAAAATTACTTCCCCGTCTTGTCATGACATATACACACACGCACGAAGTCTCTCTGCTTTTTAGCTCAGGAAGCAATTGGGGTGAAGATGGGCACCTCACCGTGAAACGTCGTCTGCGTTGCCTTTACAGACAACAGTGTTCAGTAAAAACCGTACGTAATGTGAAAGAGACGGAAGTTTTCTCCTGTACTTTACGGTTCATGCAGCGAATTTGTTTTCGCAGAACTTAAAGAGGGTCTACTTTTTTCCACACAGCATTTAAATTTTTGTCTTTTGTTCGGACGGTTACGCATTTTCATAACCTTAAAATACTTGCCCTTTGAATATTCCATGAAAAGAATATTATGATGTACTTCTAAGCTTGAAAGGTTGTTGTCTTAGATGCACTGAGATAAAAGTGATTCCAGCATAAGGTAAACATTATTGTTTTCCGAGTTTGCATAATTAAGACAAAATTTTCAGTTGATATTCTGATTTTTAAAATGTTTTCAATTCTATGTTGTTTAATTTAATTCCTGAGTTACACCTCAATTACCGAAATCAAGAATTTATTCTGGTTACGAAGACCTACAGTATGAAACAAATCACATGCACATTTCGTACAAAAAAGTCATGCCTAAGTTTCGAGATAACATTTTTGTAAAGCCATTGTATTAGTTATTTGAACAGATGCAAAAACCTGGGAACTCGAACTTGATTGGTTGATAAGCCCAACCGAAAACTGGTTATGATTCACAATTGGAAAAATTGTCCGGGTGTAAATCAAATGGAAGGGGTGTACACTGAAGTGCCAGAAAAACTGGTACACCAGTCTAACACTTGGTAGGTCCCCCACGGGAGCGCAGAACTGCAGAAATACGACGGGGCATGGACTCCACTAGCTTCTGGAAATTTGCTGTAGGCAATGCACACCATACTTCCTGGAGAGCGTCTCCACAATTCGGGTGTATTCCGAAATCTATGATTCCTGTGTTCGATAGCGCGTTGTATGGCATCCCAAATGTGTTCTATCACGTTCAAATCTGGGGACTTGGGTGAGAATGGCAACACCCAAACTCAGATGAATCATCCTTTAACCATAATGTGACGTCCCGATACTTGTGCGGAAGTGCATTGTCCTGTTGGAACAGGCCAAACCCATCAGCATGAGTGCAGGACATGAACGTGTGTACCTCATCAGAAAGGATGCGCACATAGCGTTGGCCGGTCACAGACGTTTGTAGACGTACCAAGGGTACCAGTGAAGTCCAGATAAACACACCCCATACCATTACGGACCCCTCACCAGCCGGTACAGTTTCCTGTTGACAGGCGGGATCCATGGCTTCATGCGGTTTGCGCCACACACGAATCCTTCCATCTGCCCGATACAGTTGGAAACGCGACTCGGTAGACCAGGCTACTTCTTTCCAGTCATCAAGTGTCCAGTGGCGGTGTTGCCGTGACCAAGCGAGGCGCATAGCTGTGTGTCGTGCACCCATCAAGGGGACTTGAGTTAGGCGTCGGCTCCCAAAGCCCATATCGTGCAGGGTACGATGCACAGTCCGGACGCTGATGCTTGTTGAGGCTCCAGCATTAAATTCCGATGATACCTGCAAGAGTGTTGCACGCCTATCGCGTGAAACGATTCTTGACAGCCGACGATGGTCACGTTCACCCAATGTCTTTTTACGGCCACACTAGTATCGTAGATTGGAAGTTTTCCCGGAATTCTTGTAGTCACGGTGCACCCGTGCAATGGTCGTCCGTGAAAATCCGAACTTCGTTTCTACCTCCGAAACACTATGGCCGATCTCACGAGCGCCAACTATGACACCGCGTTGAAAATCGATTAAATCGTTTTTACTTGTCATTCTTATGCCGGAAACAGCTCTGACAGCAGGCAAGGATGTCTATCGCTTTATATACGCACTAGTGGACGGAACTGAGTACGCGCATAAGTGACTTTGCTATGTATTTTGCATAAGCTCGTCTGTACCAGTTTTTCTGGCACTTCGGCGTATGTTTAGTCATTGGACAGTGTAGCATCCGCGCTACGGGAGATTTCCGGCGGCATGGGACACGGATATTGAAACCTCTTGACCACATTCGTAAGGGGAATTTTGACGATCAGCAGCCAAACATTACGAGTCCATTTGTGGATCACACTCATACATCATATACAGTATATTGACAAACGTAACCGTACACCTAGAAGAGAAACAGAACATAGTATTTATTGATATACATTAGTATGGTGTCGGTCTCCCTTTGGCCTTAATGCATGCACTGATCCTTCGAGACATGCTTTCGACAAGATTTTGGCACACAGCGATAGCTATGCGCTTTCATTCAGTACATAATACAGCCGCTAACTGTTGCCTAGTAGTAGGCCTTGGTTCCAAACTTCTTATGCGGCGCTCTAATTCATCCCATAGGTGCTGTATGGGTTTAAGATCAGGGCACTTTGCTGGGTAGTCCACACACGACACGGAATTATCGTCAAACCACGCCGTAACAGTCCTTGCTTTATGGCTCGGTGCATTATCCTGCTGGTACCAACAAGGCTCGGTACCATAGTATTGCCACATACATAGTTGGTAGGGCATAATTATCCAGAATATCGAGTTACACGTGCTGGTTAACAGGTTTGCTCACGATAACCAATGGTCTGGGACCATACCATGAAAACAGACGAGTACACTGTCAGCTCCAAACCTGACCGTGAAGACAGTACATTGTGGTAAATAGCGTTCTCCCGGCTGCAACCATACCCACACACGGCCATCAGACTGATGGATCATGTATCTGGATTCAGCAGTCCATAGGATCCGTTTCTATTGATCTACGGTCCACGATAGATGTTCTTTATACCATGCTAAACGACGAGTAGCATTCCAAGTGGAGATGAAAGGCTTATGACTAGCTGAACGACCACGGTAACCTATGGAATAAAGTTATCTGCGAATTGTACGTGTACATACCAAGGTTCCAGCATTTTTACTCACCTGTATACTGAGGTCTTGTGCAGTACCCCGTCGATTAGCTGTAACGACTCTCATGAGGCTTCGACGTCCTCTATCACTGATTTTCTTTGGTCTGCCGGTACGTTTTGCTGTTTCTGGCACGACATGTGTCTTCCACTTATTCAGTTCATCCAAAACAGTTGAGTTGATATGTTTGAACACCTCTCGGTTTCTCTTATGGTCAACCCACTAATATAACACCCAACAAACTTTTCTTTCTCAAAGTGAGTTCTATCCCTCTGCGACATTTTCACTTAACCTCACTGTGCGATATGATTGCGGTTTGCTTAAGGCTTGTTTTTGTACCGTCTGCAGCTGCACCGCGCGTCTTAACAACGAAGGGGATCCGTTCATTTGCTTTTGAAGGCGTGTCCGGTGATTTTTGTCGTTATAGTGTATTATCGTCTGTCGCCTTGCTCCTGGTAGAGCTATTGTTATAATGCTGAAACTGCTACAAATGCTACAAGTCTTTGCTTCACGTGACACAATCACTCATTGACACAGCAAAGTCTCTGATATCATCTTGTTGATGTCCTACCATGTTTTCTTCTTCTTTAAAAGTTTTATTCTTCATTTCGGAGCTTATCAACCATTAACGAGTAAATCTAAAACCTACAAGCAGTGTAACGCACCAGGAGATGTGACGTACCTGCCAGAAGGACGCACACGACATAAAGACAGATAGGAATCAGAATAAAACGTCCGCGTAGCTCAATTGGTAGAGTGACTTATTCCGGAATGAGGGGATCCGGGTTCGAATCCTGGCGTGGACAAAAATGACGGAGAAATTTACTTCGTTATAATGGCGCCCGAACTATGCGGATGACCCGACCGTTCAAAATCTCGCATTGGTGTGATGTTATTTCCACACCGCGAGATAGGAAAAATAAGAGCAGCACTTCGAAAAAAAAAAAAAAAAATAAGGGGAGATGATGTAACGCACCAGGAGATGTGACGTACCTGCCAGAAGGACGCACACGACATAAAGGCAGATAGGAATCTGAATAAAACGTCCGCGTAGCTCAATTGGTAGAGTGACTTATTCCGGAATGAGGGGATCCGGGTTCGAATCCTGGCGTGGACAAAAATGACGGAGAAATTTACTTCGTTATAATGGCGCCCGAACTATCCGGATGACCCGACCGTTCAAAATCTCGCATTGGTGTGATGTTATTTCCACACCGCGAGATAGGAAAAATAAGAGCAGCACTTCGAAAAAAAAAAAATAAGGGGGAGATGATGTAACGCACCAGGAGATGTGACGTACCTGCCAGAAGGACGCACACGACATAAAGGCAGATAGGAATCTGAATAAAACGTCCGCGTAGCTCAATTGGTAGAGTGACTTATTCCGGAATGAGGGGATCCGGGTTCGAATCCTGGCGTGGACAAAAATGACGGAGAAATTTACTTCGTTATAATGGCGCCCGAACTATCCGGATGACCCGACCGTTCAAAATCTCGCATTGGTGTGATGTTATTTCCACACCGCGAGATAGGAAAAATAAGAGCAGCACTTCGAAAAAAAAAAAAATAAGGGGGAGATGATGTAACGCACCAGGAGATGTGACGTACCTGCCAGAAGGACGCACACGACATAAAGGCAGATAGGAATCTGAATAAAACGTCCGCGTAGCTCAATTGGTAGAGTGACTTATTCCGGAATGAGGGGATCCGGGTTCGAATCCTGGCGTGGACAAAAATGACGGAGAAATTTACTTCGTTATAATGGCGCCCGAACTATCCGGATGACCCGACCGTTCAAAATCTGGCATTGGTGTGATGTTATTTCCACACCGCGAGATAGGAAAAATAAGAGCAGCACTTCGAAAAAAAAAAAATAAGGGGGAGATGATGTAACGCACCAGGAGATGTGACGTACCTGCCAGAAGGACGCACACGACATAAAGGCAGATAGGAATCTGAATAAAACGTCCGCGTAGCTCAATTGGTAGAGTGACTTATTCCGGAATGAGGGGATCCGGGTTCGAATCCTGGCGTGGACAAAAATGACGGAGAAATTTACTTCGTTATAATGGCGCCCGAACTATCCGGATGACCCGACCGTTCAAAATCTCGCATTGGTGTGATGTTATTTCCACACCGCGAGATAGGAAAAATAAGAGCAGCACTTCGAAAAAAAAAAAATAAGGGGGAGATGATGTAACGCACCAGGAGATGTGACGTACCTGCCAGAAGGACGCACACGACATAAAGGCAGATAGGAATCTGAATAAAACGTCCGCGTAGCTCAATTGGTAGAGTGACTTATTCCGGAATGAGGGGATCCGGGTTCGAATCCTGGCGTGGACAAAAATGACGGAGAAATTTACTTCGTTATAATGGCGCCCGAACTATCCGGATGACCCGACCGTTCAAAATCTGGCATTGGTGTGATGTTATTTCCACACCGCGAGATAGGAAAAATAAGAGCAGCACTTCGAAAAAAAAATAAGGGGGAGATGATGTAACGCACCAGGAGATGTGACGTACCTGCCAGAAGGACGCACACGACATAAAGGCAGATAGGAATCTGAATAAAACGTCCGCGTAGCTCAATTGGTAGAGTGACTTATTCCGGAATGAGGGGATCCGGGTTCGAATCCTGGCGTGGACAAAAATGACGGAGAAATTTACTTCGTTATAATGGCGCCCGAACTATCCGGATGACCCGACCGTTCAAAATCTCGCATTGGTGTGATGTTATTTCCACACCGCGAGATAGGAAAAATAAGAGCAGCACTTCGAAAAAAAAATAAGGGGGAGATGATGTAACGCACCAGGAGATGTGACGTACCTGCCAGAAGGACGCACACGACATAAAGGCAGATAGGAATCTGAATAAAACGTCCGCGTAGCTCAATTGGTAGAGTGACTTATTCCGGAATGAGGGGATCCGGGTTCGAATCCTGGCGTGGACAAAAATGACGGAGAAATTTACTTCGTTATAATGGCGCCCGAACTATGCGGATGACCCGACCGTTCAAAATCTCGCATTGGTGTGATGTTATTTCCACACCGCGAGATAGGAAAAATAAGAGCAGCACTTCGAAAAAAAAAAAAAGGGGGAGATGATGTAACGCACCAGGAGATGTGACGTACCTGCCAGAAGGACGCACACGACATAAAGGCAGATAGGAATCTGAATAAAACGTCCGCGTAGCTCAATTGGTAGAGTGACTTATTCCGGAATGAGGGGATCCGGGTTCGAATCCTGGCGTGGACAAAAATGACGGAGAAATTTACTTCGTTATAATGGCGCCCGAACTATCCGGATGACCCGACCGTTCAAAATCTCGCATTGGTGTGATGTTATTTCCACACCGCTAGATAGGAAAAATAAGAGCAGCACTTCGAAAAAAAAAAAAATAAGGGGGAGATGATGTAACGCACCAGGAGATGTGACGTACCTGCCAGAAGGACGCACACGACATAAAGGCAGATAGGAATCTGAATAAAACGTCCGCGTAGCTCAATTGGTAGAGTGACTTATTCCGGAATGAGGGGATCCGGGTTCGAATCCTGGCGTGGACAAAAATGACGGAGAAATTTACTTCGTTATAATGGCGCCCGAACTATCCGGATGACCCGACCGTTCAAAATCTCGCATTGGTGTGATGTTATTTCCACACCGCGAGATAGGAAAAATAAGAGCAGCACTTCGAAAAAAAAATAAGGGGGAGATGATGTAACGCACCAGGAGATGTGACGTACCTGCCAGAAGGACGCACACGACATAAAGGCAAATAGGAATCTGAATAAAACGTCCGCGTAGCTCAATTGGTAGAGTGACTTATTCCGGAATGAGGGGATCCGGGTTCGAATCCTGGCGTGGACAAAAATGACGGAGAAATTTACTTCGTTATAATGGCGCCCGAACTATGCGGATGACCCGACCGTTCAAAATCTCGCATTGGTGTGATGTTATTTCCACACCGCGAGATAGGAAAAATAAGAGCAGCACTTCGAAAAAAAAAAAATAAGGGGGAGATGATGTAACGCACCAGGAGATGTGACGTACCTGCCAGAAGGACGCACACGACATAAAGGCAGATAGGAATCTGAATAAAACGTCCGCGTAGCTCAATTGGTAGAGTGACTTATTCCGGAATGAGGGGATCCGGGTTCGAATCCTGGCGTGGACAAAAATGACGGAGAAATTTACTTCGTTATAATGGCGCCCGAACTATCCGGATGACCCGACCGTTCAAAATCTCGCATTGGTGTGATGTTATTTCCACACCGCTAGATAGGAAAAATAAGAGCAGCACTTCGAAAAAAAAAAATAAGGGGGAGATGATGTAACGCACCAGGAGATGTGACGTACCTGCCAGAAGGACGCACACGACATAAAGGCAGATAGGAATCTGAATAAAACGTCCGCGTAGCTCAATTGGTAGAGTGACTTATTCCGGAATGAGGGGATCCGGGTTCGAATCCTGGAGTGGACAAAAATGACGGAGAAATTTACTTCGTTATAATGGCGCCCGAACTATCCGGATGACCCGACCGTTCAAAATCTCGCATTGGTGTGATGTTATTTCCACACCGCTAGATAGGAAAAATAAGAGCAGCACTTCGAAAAAAAAAAATAAGGGGGAGATGATGTAACGCACCAGGAGATGTGACGTACCTGCCAGAAGGACGCACACGACATAAAGGCAGATAGGAATCAGAATAAAACGTCAATTGGTAGAGTGACTTATTCCGGAATGAGGGGATCCGGGTTCGAATCCTGGCGTGGACAGAAATGACGGAGAAATTTACTTGGTTATAGCAGTCGTCTGTCAGTTATTCAGATTCACTGGTTTGCAGAGAAAGGAACCGCTAGCACCGTACGCCATCAAGACACCCATGCCTTATCGAGTATTCGAATATAACTAGAAACGATCGCCTCTGATCACTTGGTCACCTGGGATACCTTTCTTTCACTCCCCTTCCATGAGTTTTCTAGAACGAAATCGTACCCCCTGGCTCCCGATTGATCGGAGTTTGATAAAAAGATAAATTATGTTGGCACGGCCACTCGGAAGTAAAATCTCGGAAACGGTGCGGCTTGTGGGTTGTTCATATGCCGCTGTAGGGAGTTCATATCAAAGGTGGTGTATAGACGGCCAAACAAGAAACGTCGTGCAACCGTGTGTCGTCCACAGCTCATTGATGCCAGTGGGAGCGGAGACTGTCGAGCATTGTTCCCAGCGACGGCAGGCCCACAGTGCGCAAAAATCACCGGCGGCTACAATAGTGCTGATCAGAGCAATGTGTCAAAGCACACATTGCATCGCAGCGTTCAGCGCATGGGCCTACCTATCCGAAGACCCAGCAGGGTCCCCATGCCCACTGCACGTCATTGCCAAAACGCATCAAACGAGCCCAAGATCATCGAGATTGGACCATGGATGTTTGGAAGAAAGTGGCCTAGTCAGACAAATCAAGATTTCTGGTGCATCACGTAGACGTCCGAGCGCGGATACGCTGATTACCAGCGGAGGCTACAGCTATCAGGTATCTAAACATCTTTGCGGACCAAGTTCACCCATTCATGCTACCTGCTGGTGATGGCAATTACCAACAGGAAAATGCGCCATGCCACACTAGCAGAATCGTCAAGGAGTGGTTCGATGAACATGCTGGTGACTCCCTTAATGTCCTGGCCTCCACATTCCCCTGACATGAACCCAATCAAACATGTGTGGTTCTACTTGTAAAAACGGATTAGCGCTAAATCTCCACCACCCCGAAAGGTACCGGAACTGGGAGATCTGCTGTTGACATTATGGTACCAGATACCCCCAGGATACCTATCGTCACCTCATCGAATCGATGCCTTGCCGAGTGGCTTCTGTATTGCGAGCTATAGGCGGTCATACAGCTAATTGGTTACGTGGTCATAATATAATGGATAATCGGCGTATATATACGAACGCAACTATGACTTTGATATCTATCAATCTATCTATACTGCAGCCTCCGTTGGTAATATCCTAGAGATAGCAGGGTCACATATCTGTACATATATATACATGATGTCCACAAAGTCACTTTACAACTTTGCACATTTATTACGGATGCACTGTATGCGATAGACAAATGTGATTGAGCACATAAGTAAGAGCAAAAACTAAACTTATTTCTTCCTCATTACAAAAGTTCAATATGCGCACCATTTGTTGAGCGTAGAACATCTAGCCGAAACTCCAGTTCCAACCATGTGCGTTGCAGGATGTCCTCAGTAATGGACAAAATGGCATTTTTGATCCTCGATTTCAGGTTATCGAAGTTCCGCACCTTTGTCTGATACACGATATCCTTCACATATCCCCATACAAAATAGTCCAGAGGTGTGACGTCGGGGGAACGGGGTGGCCATGTAATTGGACTCATCCATAAAACAAACATGTGGGAGGAACATGACGCTCGACAACCAGCCGTTCATCTTAGCGCTGACTACGGTGCCACCAAACACGGATTCGGTGGCCATCTCTTTTAAGATTTTAAGACAAAAGCGGGACGCGTCACTGAAGTCCACCCGCTGCCATTCTGAGTGGTTCCATGGCAGTCTAGCACGACACTATTGTAGCCTTTGCCGACGATGCAACGGTGTTAAGGGCAGTCGTCGTAACAGTCTACGTGCATGTAGTCCTCCGTCGTGCAGCCGTCTGCCAATGGTGCTGGCACTAATCGGACGATGCATGGAGGGCACCACTGCTCGCTGAATATCCACAATCGTGGCTGTTGGGTCACTCCACGCATGTCGGACAACCCATCGGTCCTCTTCCTCCGTGGTTTGTCTAGTTCTCCCAGATCCTTATTCTTATAGCGTCTTATTCTATCCACTGCCGCCAACAGCGTTCTATGGTGATATCCGCACGACCGGTGTAGCGCGAAATAAAGCGATAAGACCATCTCGCTTCCCGGAGCCCGACGATCCGGCTCTTCTCGAACTTCTCCAACTGTACGAATTGCTTCCGAACGTTTCTCCGAGGCATACTTCACTTGCAAAGGATGCAACCAACATAACAGCACGAGTCAGACTGGCGAGCACGCGCAACGGGACGACCTTATATATAGCCAGTCAGACACAGCGCTACTACCCCTCCTTGCTAGAGTCACATACGCGACCGAGAGTGGTACTTGAATCATTTACATGTCTCATAATGTCAAACGTACCCACCAAGTTTCATTTATGTTGGTTGCTTCCTCTTGGGTGCAATTATTTTTGAAGATGAGTGTATATACACTGAGTGGAGAGAATTTATTGGAAGCCCCACTCCTGGGCAACGCAACGCTCTCACTGCTTTTGCTGTTGAACAGACGCACCGCTTGGCAAGTACATAGGTAGGAGAACATCACTGCATTCACGTAGATGGTAATTTTATGTCAGTGTGGAAAACCTAGACACATTTCCGGTAGCTCCCTGGTTCATTCGGCCAGTGTATTGCTCCACTGTAACGTGTCGATCGCCCGTCACGCACCTTTGCAGCCGACGTTCACCTCTCAGACCAATGGCACGTGGTGCCCCGCAGTTTCCACGTCTCTTATTTGCAATGGTGCCATTTCTCCAATCACGATACACTTTAACCACAGCAGCACGCGAACAGTTCACAAACTGCGCTGTTTCAGAAATACTGCCACCCTTGGCCCAAAAGCGGATAATTATCCCTTTTTGCAAATCTTATAAATCGCACATTTTATCCATGGCAGCAACGAGTGATATATTTTCAGAATGCCTAAAGCACACCTTATATACCCTCCAAGCACGCTCACGACACGTGCCTTCTTTCATTGGCTACGCGCTGTTGACGTCAAAAGGTAGCAGGTGGTCACAATCATGTGACTCTACTGTGTATATGTCGTGACGTATACCTCTAATTTAGCTTGCCTTCTGAGTTTTTGTCTTTTACGTAAATTTCATTATTTCTCGCTTAAAAATTTTCTTACTGAACAGCACATTACTTTCCCGAAGAACATGTGTATTTTGGCAATGGCAGTGAGTCAAATTTAAATAAAGAACTAAGGCGAGGCTGTTGAGGATGGAAAGATGAGAAGCGAGATTTAGATATCGCCTATAGAGAGATGAAAAGCGTGTTGTATGTACAGTATATGTGAAGATATGAATAACGTGTTGTAGATATATGGTGATTTTCATGTTTGTGAAAAATATCTGGGTTTGCTGTTAAGCGTTATCTGATGAATCACCACTTGATGATTATCAACATAAGTGTACTGGTGGCAGCAACGTCTGTTCGTTACTATTTCGTGGGCATTAAACATACAGTTATAGTTTTCTTAAGTGCTGATTCTTTTCATCCTGGCCGTTTATTTGCAATTAGGGAAGTTTAATGCATTGTATATTTTTCCATACGAAAAATTTAGCTGAGATACGATTTAGTTGACTGAAAAGCAACAACTACTAAAAACATTACAGCGTATATATATACGGAATTTCAAAAATGTTTCTTAAATGTATTCCTTTCCATTAACATTAAGTTGCTATTATGGGCTCCATCGCATTATTACTCCCTAAAAATTGCCCTACGCTATTTGCATACTCCAAAATAAGTAAAATTTCGTTGGGTAGAATATGCTCTTCCTGTTCTGTTCTTTGAATAAAAAATTCCCTAAAGCAATTGAAAATGCATATATCTCGCGATCCTCTCTCCTACGCTTTCGTCCTTCCAATCCTTTTTCTTATAGATGCATATGTCCATTGGGTAACTGTGACGTGTAGTAGGGGATTCAGAACACGCAACAGCACCCTCACGTAAATTCACATCCAAAAGTAAGAGATAGGACTTAGAGTAAAAGCAAAAGTCGCAGATGGGAAGTCGGGAATAAAATCCTCGCAGATACAGGAACTTAGATCTCCTGGAAACATATGAGAGAGAGAGAGAGAGAGAGAGAGAGAGTAGACACAGTTGAGCCCATGCATTTACATGGGGGATAAAGTATGGATTTTAGAGCTTTTTTCTTTACATTTACCTCCCTGACTCAGAACATCTCTTTGTCAATTGAATATTTTTGAATTTTTTTTTTATTCTCTTATCTACTCACATGCCTTTCTTTTTCTTCACTGATGAAGATCAAACCGGGCAATATATGCACATTATATTCGTTGCATCAAAACTTATACTTTGTTTCTAAACCGGAGGCAACTGTGATGTCGGCGATAAGCTTGATATATATTCTTTGTGTAATAAAGAAACAAAAGTAAAACCTATAAAATATGCTAATGTATTATCAGTATTCACTCTGACTTCAAGATTTTTCACGAGAAAAAATTTTTAAGCGTTACAGTGAAAGCAAATATTATTTTGCTTTCATTATCTTTGCCACATTTTAGAAATACAAGGTTGATATTGCCAGTCCAAGACAGGTTCATTGACGAACTATATCACTTGAAGACTCACATTTCTTCTGCAGATTATAAAGCTGAAAGCATTTGCACAGGTTTTAACAATCGATAACAAATTTAAATAATACAGTAATAACAATACATTCCAAGAATATTGCAATTTCAGTTACGTACAGCCCGTTAATAATATTGCAAACTGTGTTATACAATCGTGGCCACATTTTGCAAGATTATTAACGTCCTGCAGCAGTAGACTGAAAGGCAAATGTTTGATGCTTCAAGTCAACTTATACAGCGTAATGGTAAAGTCACGAATACATATTATACAACATTTTAAGGGAACCTTAATGCTGAATTCAAATATTTTTACAGAATGTTATTACCAGTAATAGAAGTGAAGTTACAAGCAAAAGTACAGCATCTAGTCATAAAAAGCAACAAATAGTGGAATTTGTGAAATTAGTGTACAATGCATTTTAGGTAAAAATACTGTAAGTACAATATCGACACTTGCAGGACACTTGAAATAACTAGCCAACAAGCGAAACACGCTGTAATGTTTAATTGGATAACCACGGTTTCTTAGTAACAAAATGCACCTTTTTGGCATGGAACTAATGAACTGCTCCAGTTGTCCATTGGTGATAACACGGTGCCATACGGCCCTTACAGACTCAATTAAAGACTTTAATTGTACTTTTGCTTGTAACTTCACTTCTGTTACTGGTAATAACATTCTGTAAAAATAATTAAATACTTTAATTGAGTGTGTAAGGGCCGTATGGCACCGTGTTACCACCAATGGACAACTAGAGAAGCTCATTTGTTCCATGCCAAGGAGTTGTTTTTTGTTACTAAGTAACCGTGGTGATCTAATTAAATTTTAAAGCGCATTTTGCTTTTTGATCAGTTATGTCAAGTGTCCTGCAAGTGTCGGTAATGTACTGTACAGTAATTTTACGTTAAATGCATTGTACACAAATTTCACAAATTCCACTATTTTGTGCTTTTTAATACTAGACGCTATACTTTTGCTTGTAACTTCACTTCTATTACTGGTAATGACATTCTGTAAACATATTTGAATTCAGCATAAACATTTCTTTACAATAATGTATAATATGTATTCCTGACTTTACCATTACGCTGTTAAGTTGATTTCAAACATCAAATATTTGACTTTCGGTTGACTGGTGCAGGACTACTGGCCACGATTGTAGTTTTCAACAAACACTACTCACGATTTTTAATCAACAGAAAGAAAGTGATACCACAAGTGAAATTTTACTTAAACTGTAGAAATTAAATATTCATTTTGGTATTTGTAGCTTATATTTCTGTTCCAAAGCTTTGGGTATTTTTAAGTGGCTGTCTTTCTGCTGTTAGGAAAAACCAGTGATTTAAACAAACTTCAAGATGGCTTTTCTTTATTTTCGGGTATTTTACGTTAAGTTCCAAATTTTATATTAAAGCAATGTTTCTATTGGGTTTCTTCCTGCCTGCACTTTGCGGAAGTGTTGCTAGAAATATGCATCTACTTTCAAACTCACTTCCAATCATAATGTCACGCTTATGTTCTTGAATAACACTTTCTGCTACTGTTAGCAACATTGTGAAAACCCAAATTTGCCGGTGGCGAAGCTCGAACCCGCATACTTCTGCTATAGAGCGGAATGCTTTACCAATTAAGCTGCACCAACAACGGCTTACCACTGCTACTTGCCATCTTGACATGTGCGTTATCTCTGTAGTACGTTACATATACCCTCCCCCCTTGACAAAGGGTTGGGACGGAATCGCAAGTTTCCGGGTAAGCCAACAAACTAAGCTTTAAGGAATTCTCACTAATTCCAGACGATGTGTGGACAGAAGCATCACGCATTTTTTCAAAGCCAAGAAGGAATTTCGCATTAATTCCAGACGATTTGTGGTCATTAAGGAGAACTGTGTACATATTAGGAACAATGTGTGTAATTAATTGGGAACGTTACACATTTATTGAAGAACCTAACGGCAAGTAGATACATTTTTACATTCGGGCGCCAATGTGAAAACACAGATTTGATAGTGGCAATATTCTAACTCGCATCCTTCTGCTCCGGAGCCGAATGCTTTCACAATTGTGCTACACCGACAAGGGCTTATCATAGCTACTTGCCGTCTTGACATGTGCGTCACCTCTATAGTACGTCATAACATTCGTGTAGCAGTTTACTGAGGATGCAAAAGACGGCATTCAGACTTTTAGGTGGATCACTGTTTTGCTGTCTGAAAATGCAATATATCTAGGCTCTTAGATGTGTCACTGATCTCACTTTCCACGAATGAAAAACGTAAAAAATGCAAACCCACCAGACTCTCAGAAGTATCATGTTAATAACGAAGACTATTTTGGGTACACTTCCTTTTTCCTATCCGTAGTTTATTATGCGCAGTGTAAGTTGGAATAAGCGAGACGAAACGGTCACTCTACTGAGATGAAAAAATAGCAGCAGCATCACAACAGTGTATTTGGAAGAGCACAACTTTGACCTTCATCCTAACGGAATTCCCGAGTTGATTGCATCCCTTACTCCACCTGCTCAGTACTTGATAATTATGGGATTTTTACATAGAGCGATACCGCTAATAGACAACCTGAAAAATAATTACCCCTTAATGATAAATACAAATGTGAGATGTTAATTTTCCATTTCTGTAGTCCCATTTCTAAATCCCTAACTGATTTGACTCGGCATCTTGAAAAAATGTTCGAAACTGAGTAAGCAAATACTCCAGCTTTACAGAACCGATTACCCAGTTACACAATATTGAATCACTGAGCGGTTTCAGAACCGTCTTGATTTCAAGGAGAATTTTGTATCGTAGAAGTAGAATAATTTAAAATGCGTTATAGGGCATCCTTGGCTGGTAAGTGCTGAAGGCAAAATGAAAAAAGGTGTGTTTTGAGGAGTACAGGTAGACTATGTGGATACGAATCTCTACCCCAAGGCTACTGGCTTAATGTAGCTTGTGAAATAGGGAGGGTTTTAGTGGTAGCACGGCACTGACCTGGGCCAGATCCAAAGTAACGCACACTGCCCATGAAGCCACCAGCTGATCCATATACATAAGTGCATATGAGCTTGGACATTTAAATACACGCCGGTGCTGGAGGCTCACTTTCCTGACAACCAATATCTCTTGGAATTCTTCCGCCCAGGGAAATCGTCGCCAGCTAGCAACTTAGAAATCTTGGTCGCTCATTTTAACCTCAGAAAGTATGCAACTGTGCCACCTATATGACTAGATGGCTATGATACAGTCCATAATTTCAAATATCGAGACTGAAGTTGAGCAATGCTAGGTAGAAGTTTAAACTTTTCGATGAGACAGAGTTGCCACCTCTATTTTCCCACGCCCTGTGAGCAACTATCACTGTTGTTCACGACTGCATTCATCAGGGAATTATTATACAGTGGAAGCCGGATATAACGCAGTCGGTTATACCGCGGAATCGGATACAACGCGGGTTCGATTGTGTCTTCCAAACAAAATACATACACAGACAAATACATACCCAGATTCGGCTATAACACGGTTATCGCCTTGTCCCCCTCGTTATAACAAGCTTCCATTGTATTAGCTGTTGAATTTGAAGCTTACTCCTTCATATCTCTAGGCCCTTTCCCGATCCGTCACCTGTGGACGTGCCTACTAACCGTCAGCTCTGCCTCAGGGACAATTATTCAACTTCTCTCTTCATAAATTACATGGACAGCCGGAATGATGACACGAGAAGTAAAAAGGTGTCGTGGCTGGTACGTTTCACAGTTTTATTACTTTTCTATTCATTTTCTTGGAAGTCTAGTGTGGTCTCCAAAGACACCAAATCCCAAAAATCCAGAAGTGACTTGCACCAAGATCGATATCACAAAAGAATATTAATTATGATTCTACGTAAAATTAGAATACTGAAAAATCTTAGTAATAGTACGTGAGATAACTAAAGGCGAATTTGAATTATGGAAACATTGTACTCCTGTAGTGTTTTCAGCAAAACATGAATGTCTTAGAGAAATCTCATACAAGTAAATTTACTTTTCGTACTGAAATGTTTATTGTTGACTCGGAGAAATAGCAATTGTAATCGCAGGTTCGAGATAGTTTTCTAACCGTTATAATCCATTTTCTACTGAAGAGACATATTGAATAGACCATATATTTTATCTTTAACATAGGAGGAATTCATTCGAATTTACATAGCATTCAGGGCACAATAAATATTGTCGTCTGGATGATATATTATTCGTGGTGCGTTCTTTGAGGTATATTTAACAAGGAAATAACGATTTACCATTGCAAACATGTTTAATCAGTAATTACAAAAACTTGTTGAAATCCGATTGGTTTGGGAGTTTAACAAACGTATAGAATTACTTTTTGCCTGACATAAATGTATTATTTTGTGGTACAATATCGATCTATGGAATGAAATTTAAAATGTTACTTTTCTATTTTCTGCAACTGTCCTCAGTTTTTCGAGTGTACAAAGAAAGGCAAAACATGAGTTCTTTCAGTATTCTTGCAGAGCATTTATTGGAGAAGACATTTTTGATAAACTTTCATAATAAACCTTGATTTATTGAAAAGTGCATAATAAAGTCTTACCGACTGAACCTTCAAAACGAACGAAGAGTAAAAGTGAAATTGTTTTGTACTTATTTAAGCTTCTAGCTCTCCATTTCAATTCCGACATCAGCCTTTTATTATGGCTAATTTTATTATCTTCAGTAAGTGGAAAAGAACTTTTATACTTGCCGTGTCATCAGTTCTCAGAAATTCTGGGGCAAAAAACAAAAATTTAATTTGCAACGAAGCAGTCTTTCTTCATTAGGCGTTTCTCTTCTTCATGAAAATCGAAGTGGAAATTATTTTCCCCATTCTCATAGAACAACGAAAAGAATTTGAAAGGCACTTTTTCACTTACTAAACTAAATTGCCGTTATATAAAGGCGTAGAAGAAAACAAATGTGCAAGAAATGTGGAAAATTATCTTCGAAAGCCATTGCTCACCGGTGAATTTCCGTTTTATGCTTTTATTTACTCTTCAAGAATGCCCTGAAATAAAGAAATTACTGCTTCTATTGTCTTCTAAAGAAAAGATAATCAACTTTGCTAATAATGGCAGACTGCTGATTTTGTTCTTGCTTTTGATGCTCCACGTATGTTCGTTTTTTTATCACTGTTGCGTACCTCATCTTTATTTCATTACTCACCTAAAATCTTGAAAGTTACCGTTCGTTCGTCTTTCGTGTCTTTGAAAACTTATTGAGTTTACCTATTGAAGCGCATATTGCCTTTGATCAGCTTTATTTTTCGATCAATACTTTAGAATTTTTCGGTCATTTCGAGTTTTAGAAGAAAGGCAAAATTTTGTGGCTCTCCATGAGGTGGCCTTTAAGATATTGGAAAACATGAATATCATCCAAAGCAAAAGTTTGGTGACAGAACAACTTTTCATTTTTGACTAAGCATAAAACATAAGTTATGAATAACCTCTAGTTGTACTACTTCTGAGGTGCACTCACTGATTTGCAAAAACCTTAAAAAAAGGAATGAAAGGCAAAAGAAGGAAAAGAGAACTCCTTCGCTTCTAACTGCCCAGCATGCTATTTAGATAAGAATTCTTCACAATTCTTATATTTAATAACTTTATCGCTTGCTAGCAAAGTATCTCGGCGTTGCCCGCGTTCAACTAAAAATTCACAAATCGACTTTTGGCCAGCGTTTCCCCGGCTTTCCTGAAGTTATGAATAGGATATACTGCACAGAAACATTTATTTGAAATATGTTCCATTGGTGAAAAGAAAGGGATTATAAAAAGAACAAAATCTATAATTGTGCCAACACAATTGGCTTAAACCAGCAGTCTTTATTAACTATGAATATAATAAATTTGAAGTACCTGCATCCTTGAAGAGCATCTGGGTGAACGATGTTGAGTGTTCTTTCCTTTGGAGACAAGATAAAGACATTTTTATTCTTACCATCTCGGGAGCAACAAATATAGAACTGGCAATGGGAAAAGCATGAGGTTTTTTGGTGGAGTCTAACAAATTTTAATAATTGGCCGTGTGTCTTGCGGATGCTCACGACAAGACTGTGGAGAACATGGACACGTAGGCATTAAATTAAGTTTACATCGATGAGCCATTACATTATGATCTTCGCCAACCTACAGAAATGAGCGCACTTGGAGACCGAACGGTGGCGCAAATGAAGTTCACAGAACAGTATATATCCAACCCGAGGATCAGCTTTTGGCAGGTAGAGTGTTCGAAGTCAGAATAGGAAAAGCTGCCGATTTATCCGAGTTCGATAAAGGATAAATTGCGATGGCACGACAACTCGGAACTCCTATATCGGACACGACGCGACTTGTGGGTTATTCACGTAACGTTGCAGTGCGTACGTATCAAACGTGGTGCACAATTGGCCAAATGACAAACCGTAGTCCAGCTGTGTGTCGTCCGCAGCTCGTTTATGCCAGAGGGGAGCGGAGACTGTCGCGCATTGTTCGCAGCCACCACAGGACCACAGTGAGACAAATCACCTGTGGCTTCAACAGTGGTGATCAGGTCAATGTGTCACAGCACGCAGCTCATCGCAGCCTTCAGCGCATGGGCCTGCGTAGCCGAAGCCCCAGCAGGACCTCCATGCTCACTACACGTCATCGCTAACAACGCATGAAATAGGTCCAAAATCATCGAGTATGGACCGTGGATGATTGGAAGACAGTTGCCTGGTATGACAAATCACGATTCCTGGTACATCACGTAGACGGCCGAGCTCGGATACGCCGATTACCAACAGAGGCTATGGCACCTGGATGCAATGTTGGGCTGAAACAGGACGGCGGTGTTATGCTGTGGGCGATCTTTTCTTGGGACAGTTTAGACCCCATTATTCCAATAGCACCATCCCTGGCAGCTTTAGGCCCCATTATTCCAATAGCACCATCCCTATCTGCACATCGTTGCGGACCAAGTTAACCCATTTATGGCAAGTGTGTTCCCTGTTTGTGATGACCATTAGCAACAGGATAATGCTCCATGCCACACTGCCAGAATCGTCAAAGAGTGGTTCGAAGAACGTGCTGGTGGCTTTCTGTTAATACCCTGGTCTTCACATTCACTTGACATGAACCCAATCGAAGATTTGTGGTTCTCGAATTGGAAAACCGGGTACGCGCGGAATCACCATCACCCCGAAATGTACGGGACCTGGAAGACCTGTTGTTGTCATTATGGTGCCAGATACTCCAGAGTACCTATCGCCACCTCATCGAATCAACGCCTCGTCGAGTGGCCGCTGTTTTGCATGCTAACAGGTGTCTTACAGCTTATTTGGTAGGTGGTCATAATGTAATGGATCATCGGTGTATATACAGTGATTGGTAACACACGAAGCGCCGCAGTCTAAAACGAAAAAAAACACATCTTCAATTGTAGCGAAAGAATACACTTCGGAAGTGCATACCAAAAAATATAAGCGCCATCCATTACTGTCGTCGCTTCTATTCTTCCGTATCTTTTTTATCGCGCTTTAGTCTGCCTCGATAAAACCACTCGTAAGTGTGTGACAGTTTGACGTCTATGTTGCGTAGAAAAAAGCAAAGAAAAACATATTTTTATAATTTATACACGGTCGTGTCACATTATTGTGACCACCAGCTAATATCCACAGCAATCGCCGTGTGAAGCGCGGACAACAATTAGACGGCTGGGAGTGACTCAATAAGGTACTAGAAGGTGTTCACAGGTATGTGGGGTCATGCTGACTGCAGTGCATCTTACAGCTGCTAGAGGGTGCGTGGTGGAGGATCCATAGAGCGAACAACACGATCGAGGTGGTCCCACAGATGATCAATTGGGTTTAAGTCTGGGGAATTAGCGGGCCAAGGAAGTACTTTGAAGTCTTTATTCGGCTCTTCCACCCACTCTCGGACGTTTCTAGCTATGTGACACGTCGCATTGTCGTGTGGAAGATCCCAATCGCTCCAGGGAAGGCAATCAGCATGTATTGGTGTACGTGGTCTGCATGGTAGGATTCACAAAATATTCGGTCCATAGGGCCTTCCACAGGTATGAGTTGACACAGAAAAAAGGCACGAAAACATTCCCCAGACCATAACGCTGCTCCCACCAGCTTGTTTTCTGCCAGAAATGGTTGAAAAGTGTTTGTTCTCCGATGTTTCTGGTCTTATACGCCAACGTCAATCCGTTCGATGAAGCAGAAAATGTGACTCATCGGAGAAGGCAATCCTTTGACAATCAGCGGAAGTCCAATTCCGATATTGCCGTGAAAATGTAAGCCTTTTCTGCAGATGCACCTTCGTTAGCATAGCTGCAGTGAACATCCGTCTGCATCGGAGCCCCATAGCAGCAGGGTTTGCTGAACTGTCGTTTTAGACACACTTCCTCTAGCCCCCTGGTTCATTCGGCCAGCGAGTTGCTCCACTGTAGCGTTTCGATCGGACCTCACGCACCGACAAAGCCGACGCTCACCTCTCACATCAATGGCACGTGGTGCTCCGCAGTTTCCACACGCGTATTCGCAATAGCGCCTTTTCTCCGATCACGATACACTTTAATCACAGCAGCGTTTGGCGTGAAGTTCTCGTAGATTTCCGCAAGAATGCAAGGAGATATTGTTGCGTTCATGTAAAATGTAATGAAATATTGTTGGACAACAGGGTAGTGAAATATTGTTGGGCGATAGTGTAATGAAATATTTTTGCATTCCAATGGAATGGACTATTATTGGGTTCGCTTATGGGTCTACACACCGCAAAATGAAATTTCAGCAATGATTGAAAGCTTTAAAAACCAAATAAATTAATTAAAAATCTTCAAATTCGAATTTCAAACAGAGCTGCTGCGTGAGCATGTTGTCCTGATTATGTGTACCAAGTTTGAAGTCCTCAGTATTTTCTTCTACAGTTCCGTAGTTTCTTCAAGGTTCAGTAGTTTTTTCTACAGGTGATAGGTAGAGGGACCCGTTTTTTTATTGTTATAGATACAATGAGAAGCAAAAGTCTTTTTCTTCAGAGACAACAATGAAATCTTGCATTAACGTTTTAGGTGGTAACAACCTGAAGATTTAGCCGTTCCGTTTCTTCTACGACAGGCAGCTGCTGGTGTCTGGCTATCAGAGTGAGAATTACATTACCCTCTACCCCAGTTTTTTAAATTCAGATACAAATTTGTTTTCTAAGCCTTCCGTCAAACCTGTTCTCTGGAAAATTGTTTCATAACAATTGGAAGAACATAGCAGTTTTGCTGTAAAGCAGCAACCCTCAACATATTTTGAGCCGTAAAAACAGTCTAGAAATTAAAAGAGAGAGAAATAGCTAGACCACTAGGATTATATGAGCTTAAAACAAATTATTTGAGGGGTTCATTGTGGTACTTGTCTGTTCCCTCTAAGGTGCGTATGTTCGAAACTGTGTTACCGTTAGGAATTGAAGTTTCCTCAGCTTGAAGTAAGGTAAGAGAATAACTACCAAATACCCTAATAAACCAAAATAACGTTATATCATGAACACAGAAATGCATCCAGTTGATAACAATCTGTTTCGATTCTACTTTCTTTCGTAAATGAAATACAGATTACAATATCTAAAAAACAAATGCATACATGGCATAAAACGTAGATTTAATTAGCTCAGCCTAAATATTGGATTTGCTCGTTAAATTAGAGTGCAATTTTGGAATTATTTTTGTATAAAAACTGTTTGTTAACTTCCACAATAAGGCTCCTTGGACAAATGTAAATCTGAGAAAAAGTTACCTATGTTCGCAAGAGCAAAGCTAAAGTAACAACACTGTCAAGTCACATTATTGTGACCACCAGCTAATATCCAGAGTAACCACCGTGTGCAGCGCGGACAGCAGCTAGGTGGGCTGGGAGTGACTCAATAAGGTGCTGGAAGCTGTTCACAGGTATGTAGAGCCATGCTAACTGCAGCGCATCTGACAGCTGCTGGAGGGTGCGTGGTGGAGGATCTATAGCTCTTCCAACCACTCTCGGACATTTCTAGCTGTGTGACACTTCGCATTTTCGTGTTGGAAGATCTCGTCCGCCCCAGGGAACACAATCAGCATGTATGGGTGTACGTGGTCTGCCAGGATGGATTCATAACGAATTCGGTTCATAGTGCCTTCCACAGATATGAGTGGACCCAGAGAATGCCACGAAAACATTCTCCATACCATAACGTTGCCCCCACTAGCTTGTGTGTCTTCCAGCAATGGTTGAAATATGATTGTTCTCTGATGTTTCTCACCTTATACTCCAACGTCCATCCGTTCGATTAAGCAGAAATCGTGACTCATCGGAGAAGGCAATCCTTTGCCAATTAACGGTGTTCCAATTCCGGTATTGCCGTGCAAATGTTAGCCTCTTCTGCCGATGCAACTTTGCTAGCATAGGTGCAGTGACCATCCGTCTGCATCGGAGACCCATACGCAGCAGGGCTCGCTGAAATGTCGTTTTAAGCACACTTCCGGTAGCCCCCTGATTCATTCGGCCAGTGAGTTGCTCCACTGTAGCATGTCGATCGGCCCTCACGAACCGACGAAGCCGACGCTCACCTCTCACATCAATGGCACGTGGTGCTCCGCAGTTACCACATCGCTTATTCGCAATGGTGTCATTTCTCCAATCACAATACACTTTAACCACAGCAGCACGCGAACAGTTCACAAAATGCGTTGTTTCAGAAATACTGCCACCCTTGGCCCATAAGCCGATAATCATCCCTTTTTGCAAATCTGATAAGTCACTCCTTTTATCCATGACAGCAACGAGTGACATATTTTGAGAATGCCTACAGCACACCTTATATACCATCCAAGCCAGCTCATGACTCGTACCTTCTTTCATTGGCTACGCGCTGTAGACGTCAAAAGCAGGAGGTGGTCACAATAATGTGACTCGACTGTGTATTAAATAAAATAGTTTAAGTTATATTTCAAATGATTTAATTGTGTATTTTAAGGTAACTTGCATTGCAAGTGGAAACTTTTCTAGACGGTTCTGATTCTTGGTGACGGTTAGGATTTTTGACGGTGTTTTGTGTAGATCTACTTGAAGCTCTTGTGAATTAACGTTACAGGGTTTCGACAGTAACGGTACAAATTCGGTCACTCTTTTTTGTTGGGAAATTTAACTACCACCACGGGCACCTCATTGGGCTATAAAATGTCGCCTTTCCCTAATTTAGGGTCATTAATTCCAGGAAAATATAAGAGCCGCGCCGTAACACAAGCACAACGCCATGCTTCATTCGTGTCCCGAACCCAGGCCCATCTCAAACAAATGATCCAAACCCAGCGCCTGATTAAGATGCAAGTTAGAATATCCAATTAAACGAAATGTTGCATAGCTACAAGATGTCGCTTCTTACTTCTGTCAATTCTAGTATTTTCGTCAATGAAAAATGGCATTAACTAACAGACAATGTTTTTTACTAGAATGCAGGTGGATCAAATTTAATTCACACGAAGAAGAGATTTGCCCAATTTGTATTCATTAGATTAAATTACAGGCAAAGGTTATTATTAGAAACATTGAGGGGAAGGTTAAACTTACGGCAAACCGAAGGTATTTACTCACAATAAAATCAAATGCAACGGACAAGAAAAAAGATGCTCAGCATGCTTTGTGAGGACTAAAGTTCCCTCTTTATCAGAAGTACAGTTGTTTCCAAAAACGAATCGATGCATCGATCACATAACTGGAACCACTATTGCCAAACACAAACAAGTAAAACTTTAAAGTAAATATTCAATAAAATAATATTGATACCATGAGGCTGACGACGAGTTTCCAAACTTTACGAGCATTGTTTTGTGGAAAAAATCATGATTTAAACACCAATTCAGCGAAGTTCCGGAGCTGAAGAAAAGAAAACGTGATATAACGAAGTAAATTTCTCCGTCATTTCTGTCCACGCCAGGATTCAAACTATTTATTCTGCTTCCTATCTATTTATTCTGCTTCCTATCTGCCTTTATGTCGTGTGCGTCCTTCGGGCAGGTACGTCACATCTCCTGGTACGTTACAGTGAATACGAAATTTACTTTGCTTCAGTTGATTTCCATGTCGTATTTCCATCTGTTATATGGCTATTTATGTTAATTCCTACGAATGGTAAAGTTCTACATATATTTTCGGTTTCGACTTTTAACAGGTGATTGATATTATACAAACTTCACATTTATTTTAATCTGGTATAGAAAATGTCAAACAAAAAAGGAAGAAAACAGGAGATTTTCGCCTTAGTTTCAAAATAAACTTTGGAATCTGAACATTTAACTAATGTTGATTGCATTAGAAGCAGCGACACGAATTAAATATCACATCTTATCGTCTTGAATGCTTAAACATCAGCGAAACCTTCGAAATTTTAAAGAGAAACCATCGAGATTTAAATTATGTTTTAAAGTCAAACATCCAGTGGTCGAAATTTTGCGAACCAATTCAAACATCTTACGGCATATTTAAGAAGGTGCTATGAGCAAATTATTTTATTTACTTTAAAAGCTTTCCTTGTAATATGTCGAGAGAACATGCAGTTCTGTGACAGTTACGGCTATTCTTTATTGTAAGCAAATCATACCCCTGGGTAAGACAAAGCTCGTTCTCTAGAAATGCGTGGAGCTTTTAATTCCCCCTTTTTGGATATTACTGTAGGCAGAAAAATAAAGATCGTGCTGACAAGCTCTTTTCATAGGTTTAGAAAACTTGGCTTATCCTGCGTATTATGTCTCCATACAAGGCAAACATTTGCTGTCAAATATTACGAATTTGTGGTTGGAAACATTTCACCAAATTCTCCTTTGACACTCTTTTTCCATTTGTGTTAAATCCTTAATATTTTGGCATAAAATTATTTTGCAGGAATTTAATTCATATTTAGAATGTGCGGACGGGTTATCAGAGGTATTCAGCTGCCTTTGGTAAAACTAGATGTGTCGAATCAGAAAGCAACGTGTGATTTGTTTTATATAATACTCTTACCAAGAATCGTATTCCATCCTTCATTACTGTTTAGTATTATGCACAGGTACATATTTATTATAAAACTTTGGATCTAGTATGACAGAATCACATATACCAGAAACTGCTGTTTATATTGAGTTTATTACTGGAATGACGACATCACAAGTACAAACACCACAGCCTGAATTTAGTACTGAAAAACGATATCTGCAAGTCGAAGTTCTGAAAATTAATCAAGTGTAGAGGATCATCTAGATGAACGGAGTGGATGCAAGTTCTGCCAGTTTCTCTTCCTTCTGATATTAAAATCCTTTCCAGTTTCCAACACATAGTTTCCCGCTACATGTTGTCAGAAGACGTATTTTATGCATATTTGTGCTTTACTCCCTTTGTAATAATATTTGTTTAAAAGAAAGTATGACGTACAGCTCAGCAGAAGTGAGCAATTGAAATCACTCAAGACGAGCTTGACATCTAACAATGACTTCCACCAATATAAATCAATATTAGACGTGCGTGCTTTCAGGTATCAAAAGCCGCTTCGTCTATTGATTGGAACAACCTCGTTTCACAATGTTTTTTTTCATCTCCAGGCTAGAATTCGAAACGCAATGTAGGAAGTATCAGGAAATTGCTTTAGGATAATGAATGAGAAGAAAAACGCCCCGAAAGATATTTGTTTTATCCGTTTCGCACAAAACATTGATTGATAGCTACGAGCTTAGCTATTTCAAAGAATAGGTGAAAAATGTAGTGAGCTACAGCTGCACACTTTTTCTTGTTACTACAGTTGTTTCGCTGAAAAGTATACCTTTTAAATAATAAAAATATTTTTAGTCGAAGTGTTTGAAGGAAAACATTGGAAATACACCGAAGGAAATGATACTAGTCTATCATTTTTTTCTTTAGATTTATCCGTTAATTTTCACAACAAGACTGTCTAAATAAGGTAAACGAATAAACTACATTGGTTGTTGTGAAGAAACAAAATACACAGGTACAAAGAAAAAGTGATACGAGAGAGTTGAAAGCCATATGCGAAGAAACAAAATACACAGGTACAAAGAAAAAGTGCTACGAGAGAGTTGTAAGGTATACTCTAGATTCACTTTCCTTTTGATTTTTACTATCTCTGGTTATTTTATTTTACTATGTAAATTATCTTCTTACTGAACGAGATGTTATTTCTCCCGCTGAATGAGATCTGGCAATGAGTGTAAGTCATGACGTGGTGGTAGCCAGTATAAATAGGCGCGTTCAACGAGACTTAAGAGAGCTTTTTGTTGATGTGCGTAAAAAGAGCGGTTGTTTATGTGCGTGAGAGCTTTGTTTCGTGTGTAAAGAGAACTTCGTTATATGTGAGAGCCAGATATCGAGTAGTTGTGTGACCGATGAAGTGAGTGTGGATAAATAATAGAAGTTTACCAAATAAAAGATTGTCTTAGTAAGTACGTCTTTCTCAGTTCATAGTTTTGTCAGACCTCTGTCTGGCTGTTAGGTTTATTTCATTAGTTGATTATTATTAACAACCAGCATAAGACTTAATTCATCTTAATTACTACTACAACATTACTAGCAGTTAAAAGCTTGTTTATTATTATTACTACACTACTAGCAGGAAAGTTTATTCATGATATAATTAACAAACAACAAGCATTAGAAGCATTAGAAGAAGTTGTATCCATTATACTTGAAGGAAGCGATATTCATTATAATTGGCGCCCGAACTTTTCTCGAACACGAGATCTTGACAATTATTACCCATGTCTTCCTTACCTGAGACAACTTCAATTTTTCACCCTAAATCAAACTTCGATGGTGATGGGATTAATTTCGATCATCTGCAAGAAGCCTGTATGGCTCACTTTGATACAGTATAAGTGATCTACACGTACCCAGGCATTCTTCACAATTTCGTAATTCACCAGCTTCCTATCACTCTGAGTCGCGGGTCGTACCTGAGGGAGTTCAATCCTCTCAGCGAAGCAGAATGCTTGCCCATTTCGTGCCGCATGCAGGAACAATTATTTTCAATGGTTTGGAGGGGTCCTTAAAATTCCTTGAGGATTTGGAAGATCATTTTGATCTCTACAACATTCCTCAAGACTGCAAAGTACAAATCGCAGGAACTTGCTTGAAGGATACCGCTAAGACCTGGTATCGGCAGTGGAGAGTGTCGAACCCGGATTCTCATTATGAGAATTTCCGTGCAGAATTTTTGGAAGTCTTCCCTTTCGGCCTCAGTCGAGCTAGCCTTGCACAACAACTTTTTCTCGTCAGCAAGGACCCAACGATAGCCCTGTTGCATTTGCGTTGGAAACAACACGCTTATATAACTTATGGGATCCACATGCCAGTCATGTCGACATGTTGTTCACCCTATTGCAACAGCTCGACCCATTTCTACAGGATTTTCTTGAGGTTCGACACCCTGCTACAATTCATGAATGCCTTCGCCTCATACGAACGTATGAAGAGCGACATGGCAAACATGGTTCAACTCACCATACTCGGGCACCCCGCGAGGCTTATTACGAAAACCCTCAGCGGCATAATAGGCCTAATAACTTTCAACGCGAGCGTACAGAAGTGCACGCCCAAGCTTCATACGTCCGTTCCGAATGCTGCGGATTGGAACGGGGTCGAGCATACTGTGCATTTGTACGGTATCCAGAAGATTGATTAGAAACAAGCGGTTGGTGTACCCTCTTCTATGTGGTGGGACGTATGAAGCTTGGGCGTGCACTAGAAGAGGGGTACACCAACCGCTTGTTTCTAATCAATCTTCTGGATACCGTACAAATGCACAGTATGCTCGACCCCGTTCCAATCCGCAGCATTCGGAACGTTTCCATGCTCAGGGCAATGATGATTTTTCTGCCCGTGCTGAGGGAAATAATGGAAATGAAAATGTCAACAGACATGCGGAGCTCCCACAACAGTTTTCACGCAGTTTTCCTCATCGTGAAATTTTCCCGATACCCGGCAGGGCCGAGGTTTCAGACCGCATGATATTAACTTCCAAAGGAAGTAGACCAAGGGTCGGTCCTGCTTCCTGATACCAAGCATTCTGACCCTAAAACAGTATTAGTGACTGTCCAAACTCCTCAGTTGCCTGTTGTGTTCTTGACAATTGAAGATATTATTGTCGAGACAAAGTTCGACACTGGTTCTGAAATATCAGCCCTAAATACGAAGTTTTGCACTGACAATTTTCCTGCAATACACGTTCAGCCTGCGACGCAGTATTTGCGAGGTGCAAATAACGAAATCTTCAGTATCACAGGAACTGTCACATTATCTCTAGGGCTGGGAAAGGCTCGTTTTACGCATTCTTTCCTGCTTATAGACGAACTAGCTGTTAAATGTCTAATGGGAATGGACTTTATTAATACGTATCAAGTTACTATGAATTTCGTACAACATGTGATTTCCTTTCCGGAACCTATCGAAGTAATTCCTACGGTTCCGATAGATATAACGAGTTTGTTATTGAGTAACCAATTGAATGAGAGGCAACGAAACCAGCTTTCTCTACTTTTGCAGGAAAGCCCTGATTTATTTTCTGATCAACCTGGTTTCACACAGGTGGTTTATCATGTCATTGACACTGATGGTTCGAAACCGATAGCGACGAAACCTTACCCTTGTGCTTCCCATAAGAAACAGGAAATGCAACGTCAAATTTCGGAGATGATTAAACAGGGCATAATAAGCGAATCAACAAGCGCCTGAGCTGCTCCTGCCTTTGTGGTTCCAAAGAAACAACCCAATGAATTTCGTTTCGTGACAGATTTCCGCAAGCTCAACCAAGTTACGAAAACTATCAATTATCCACTACCTGTCATGTCGCATATATTGCATGACCTGTCATCAACTAAATTGATGTCAACTTTGGATTTGGCGAGTGGATATTGGCAGGTGGCGGTACATCCGGACTCCGTCGATAAAACAGGTTTTGTGACTCCTTTTGGGGCTTATGAATACCTACGTATGCCCTTTGGACTAGCTTCTGCACCTGCTACTTTCCAAAAGCTTATGGATTCGGTTCTCAGACCTGTTCTGGGTCCCCATGTGCATGTATATTTGGACGACATTATTATTACATCCGAGACTTTTGACGAGCACCTTTCTCTGCTCAAACAGGTGTTCCAACTCATATACAATGCTGGCTTGACGTTAAAACCTAGTAAATGCCAGATAGCTAGGAACGAGATTGTATATCTGGGGTTGAAAATCACTCCCCACGGCTTATTTACGGATAATGAAAAAATTAGGCCTATTGTTGACTTTCCTCGGCCTAAAACAGCAAAAGAACTATCACGCTTTCTGGGAATGACCGGATGGTATCAGCAGTTTGTCTCCGCTTATGCCACAATCTGTGAGCCATTGTATGCTTTGAAACGTAAATACAAGAAGTTTGTTTGGACACCTGAGGCTAACGCTGCATTTGAAACACTGAAGTCTGCATTGACTCAGGCTCCTGTGTTGGCTTTCCCGGATCATACTAAGGAATTTGATATTTATACTGACGCATCCGGAGTTGGTCTTGGTTGCGTTTTGTCACAAGCTGGGCATCCAATAGCTTTTGCGTCTCGTACTTTAGCCAAAGCTGAACGCAATTATTCAGCTACGGAACGTGAATGTCTTGCTGTTGTGTATGCTCTTGACAAATTTCAATGTTATCTTAACGAATTGACAGTTAACATAATTACGGATCATTCTGCCCTTCAGTATTTGAATTCTGCTAAGCATCTCTCTCAAAGACGTATGAAGTGGGCTCTGAAATTACAAGAGAGCAATATCAAAATTTCGTATCAGCCAGGTCATAAGAATCAATTACCGGACGCATTGTCTCGCGCTCCGATTAGTGGGGTCCCCACAGAAACTACTCCTGGATGTCAGCCTTTACTTCTAATAGCTGATATAACATCCAGAGGGCAGATAATGGCAGAATTAATAAATGATCCAGATTTTGGGGATATCTATAATTTTTTGCTTGCGGGTTCGCCCCTACACAGTGACCCTTCTCTGGCTGGGAGGTCACAGCATTTTGAAGTCATAGAGGGTCTTCTTTACTATACGAAATCTAGGACTACTAGGGCAGAGTTTCGCCCATGTATTCCGCGAACCCTTAGAATGGCCCTTTTAAACGAATTTCATGACAAACCTCTTGCAGGCCATTTAGGTATTCGCAAGACCCGTTGTAAATTGCGGGATGTTGCCTATTGGCCTGGCATGTACCAAAGTGTGCTCGCATACGTTCAATCATGTCACTTGTGTCAGATTAATAATTACCGCAATGTAAGACCGGCCGGTCAATTGAAATCTAGTTCAAGTTCTCATGTTTTTGATATTATTTCAATAGATTTATTGGGACCTTATCCTTTATCTGTTAAAAACAAAGCTCGTTACGTTTTAGTATTAACTGATAATTTTTCTAAATGGGTTGAAGTTTTTCCCATTAAAGCCGCTACGGCAGAAGTTATTTGTAATGTATTAATTAGTGAAGTATTCTCTAGATATGGTGCACCTAATAAAGTAGTTTCGGATAATGGTCCCCAATTTATTTCTGACATTTTTGAAAGAATGTGTGCGAGACTACACATTAAGCATACATTCATTTCCCCATATCATCCCCAGAGTAATCCTGCGGAACGAGTAAACCGCACGCTAGTGAAAATGATTGCTACATTTGTCATGGATCATCACGAGCGATGGGATGAACATCTTGAGCTTTTTTCGTTCGCCTTCCGCTCGTCTGTTCATGAATCTACTAAAATTACTCCTGCAGAACTTTTTCTGGGTCCCAAAATTAAGACCCGTTTTGAAAATTAAACGGGGATTATCGACGAACTAAACCAGCGACCAACTCCGCAATCAGTACGAACCATGGCAGAAAAAGCTCGTGTTGCAATGCTAGGAGCACAAGCGGCTCAAGCAAGATACTATAACACTAGGCGTAGGGAACCAGATCTTGTCGTTGGAGATCTCACTCTCGTGGAAACGCACTTCCAGTCTTCTGTTTCTCATACTTTAGTGAAGAAATTTGCACCCAGCTACAAAGGTCCATATCGGGTGGCAAATGTGTTTGAAAATAACATTGTTCTTGAAAAACCTGACAATCAATTTCAATACGTACACGTTTCTCAGTGTCGCAAGTATCATGAACGAAATATCGATTTTATAATCAACCCTACTCAACCTTCTGTTCCACAGACTCAAGAGTCTATATCTCACGATCAACCTCCAGAAATTTTAGACAACCCAATAAACATTTTTGAAGAATCTCCAGTGATTTTGTCTTCACCCTCCCCTCCTCAAGACGGCTTTCCAAACACGCAACCTGATTCTCCCATGAGACGAAGGCTCGAATCAAGTTCTTCAAATACTAGTATCGTTCCTTTCCCTCCAACCATTGCCAAGACTATTGCTGCACCGTTTCCTGATAACTCTGCACCAACACAAGCTCCTACTTCCTTGAATACCTCGTCAGAGAGTATTAATATAGGCAGAAATAAACATCGCCCTGCACGACCACTAAATTACAGCAGCGACTCAGACTCTTCAGATATTTCTGATTTATCAGTTATGGACAATAATTTGACTATTCCTAAACGTCAAACACCAATTACAAACCGTCCAGTAACACCAAAAGCTGGTCGAAAACGTAACTTGTCTCCCCAATCTGCTTCGCCGCAACAGCGACGAATGCAGAGATCCTTGCATCCGCCCGGGTTTCGCCCCTGGAACCTACGCTCAGGACAAACAGGGCCGATACCTGCTTCTATTCTCATGCCACGAGGGAGAAAGCGAAAACAAACGATGTGGCCGGAGCCACGTCCGTCCAAAAGAATGCTGGAAGGACACCACGGGCCCCAGCACAAAGGGACTACATATCAAAAGCCTGGGGAGCCCGTTTCTGTCAGCCGCAGGGATTTCCGGACCGCCAGACTTCGGCCGTTCCTGATCGACGGACTTCAGCCGTTCCTGTCAGCCGCAGGGATTTCCGGACCGACGGACTTCAGCCGTTCCTGACCGTTCCTGTCAGCCGCAGGGATTTCCGGACCGACAGGCTTCAGCCATTCCTGACCGTTCCTGTCAGCCGCAGGGATTTCCGGACCGACAAACTTCAGCCGTTCCTGACCGTTCCTGTCAGCCGCCGGGATTTCTTTACCGACAGACTACAGATGATCCAGTCACGTCCTTAAAGAGATCTACGCCACCTGAATTTACCAGTCCGATTAGGCCTGGAAAACGTTATCGTACTAGAGTTTTTTATGCGTCCTCGAGATAAGTAAGTTCTCGTGGACAGGTTCTTTTCTCCGTTTGTTGTTTTTCCTGCCCGACCAGTTGGCGTGTCAGAATTTCTTTTTTTCGTGTGGGCCTATGCATTCTTTTTGCGTGTATATGTGTTTTTTTTTATATTTCTTCTATCTCCATCTACTAATCCAAATTTGTTTATATATCTATGTGCTTAGGGGTAAAATAATAAAAATTGTTAATGTTAGGCAGCTCCAGGCAATCTTCGCTGCTGATACAGTTGGTGTGTATTCAACGATAATATGAGAACGTAATTTGAAATTAAAAAAGTGATTCCTCCTAGGCAGAATAAAAGGAAGGTATGCCGATGCAGGTTTGTTTTGTTCAAGTATATAAAGTGTTTCACAGACGAATACAGATTTCTTGATTTTGTCATGCCAAGTTTGAGATTGTACATACTGCTGCCACCAAAACAAAAACAAAAAAGAGGACGATAAACGTCAATCAACGAAAGTGTAAGACTTACACTCCAAAATTGATAGGTTTTTCGAAAAACAAAAAACAAAAAAAAAAAATTAAGGGGGAGATGATGTAACGTATACTCTAGATTCACTTTTCTTTTGATTTTTACTATCTCTGGTTATTTTATTTTACTATGTAAATTATCTTCTTACTGAACGAGATGTTATTTCTCCCGCTGAATGAGATCTGGCAATGAGTGTAAGTCATGACGTGGTGGTAGCCAGTATAAATAGGCGCGTTCAACGAGACTTAAGAGAGCTTTTTGTTGATGTGCGTAAAAAGAGCGGTTGTTTATGTGCGTGAGAGCTTTGTTTCGTGTGTAAAGAGAACTTCGTTATATGTGAGAGCCAGATATCGAGTAGTTGTGTGACCGATGAAGTGAGTGTGGATAAATAATAGAAGTTTACCAAATAAAAGATTGTCTTAGTAAGTACGTCTTTCTCAGTTCATAGTTTTGTCAGACCTCTGTCTGGCTGTTAGGTTTATTTCATTAGTTGATTATTATTAACAACCAGCATAAGACTTAATTCATCTTAATTACTACTACAACATTACTAGCAGTTAAAAGCTTGTTTATTATTATTACTACACTACTAGCAGGAAAGTTTATTCATGATATAATTAACAAACAACAAGCATTAGAAGAAGTTGTATCCATTATAATTGAAGGAAGCGATATTCATTATAGAGTTGAAAGCCATATGCGAAGAAACAAAATACACAGGTACAAAGAAAAAGTGATACGAGAGAGTTGAAAGCCATATGCGAAGAAACAAAATGCACAGGTACAAAGAAAAAGTGATACGAGAGAGTTGAAAGCCATATGCGAAGAAACAAAATACACAGGTACAAAGAAAAAGTGATACGAGAGAGTTGAAAGCCATATGCGAAGAAGGTACACAGTTTTTAATATTTTAGTGTTCGAAACATTGCATGCGAACCAGCAGAGAGCTTCTCAAAGCACCATCAATATTTAATTTCCCAAGCGGTTCACCTTGTTAATGTCAGTCTTCCAGCTATCTGAAAATTGTTTACTGTATGAAACATTTGCTACCCAAACTGATTTGAAACTGTTGCATCTTCCTAAGAAACTGTCTTTGGAGCTATTTTGCTTATGAATGCCCGTTGAACAGAATAAAGTGAACCTCTCGAATTTATGGCCCCATTAACAAAAAATTCTCTGGGATGTCAAAAACATGTTCACTGATTTTTGTCGTCTTTAGCAATAGTTTCTTGTAATGTGCGACCTAGATTATCTAGTTCAACCCCGTCATTACACACACACACACACACACACTGTTTTCATTCCTTTTAAATTACTCAGTGTTTTTCGGCAAGAACATGTCACTAAATTAAACCTCTAGAATTTCAAATCATTGTCAAAACTGAACTCACCGGTATGCTAATATTAGACAATTCAAGATGAATCTCTTGTCACAGGGTTATATGGATTTCTTAGTTAAGGACATTGATACCCTTGTTGGCCAACCCGGGGGAGCAGTGGTCTAAACGCAGGCTTCTAATCACTCGTTCGAGATGGATCCAGGTTCGTATTCATGTGAGGCAAGGGAGTTGTTTATATCTTACTGCACTGCCTCTCTTCCTTCCCGGGAACCAGTAGCCCCAATTTAGGGACGGAAGACTGCTAATACCCCATCGAGTTCCTCACGGTTTCGTTAAATTTCCAAAAAAAAAAAAAAACTATATTCTTGGTGAAAAGTGTACTGACATTTTCACAAGCACAGGATTATAACGTTTTTACCCACTTTTAAGAAACGTTTAATTTTTTATTCCCTCCACACGTGAGACGTCAGACTCAGGAGCAGATAGTTTCGCTTCCATCACATTAAGCTTTTAATTTTTTTGTGTTTGGGGCTTAGCGACACCGTAGCAATTCGATGGATTATAAGCAGTCCTCCGTCCCTAATTTAGGGCCACTGGGTCTGTGCCGTAAGACTGGGTCTGTGCCGTAAGACTGGGTCTGTGCCGTGGCTCCCTTTATGACAAGTGTCTTCTGCCAGAATTTAGAAATTTGCCATCATTTTGTTGCTGCATGATTCTTAATTTCTCAGCATATGCAAACGTCCTGGTGCTTTATCATCGACAGCTCAAACAGTTCATGCATCTTTACATTTCCTAAACACAAAAGCTATTTTTTCCTATGCACGAAGGTTAGACCTTAGAACATCTCAAGCAATTCATTACTGTTTCACCCACTTTTGGCTGACCAGGAACTGTGTTTGAAACCATCTGCCGAGAACACCTGAAGACAGCAAAATAGTTTTGCTGTCTTAAGGTGTTCTCTACTAGAGGTTTTTTGATCATTCAGTATGCTGCTGACTACCGCTGGCATAATCATTAAATCCATAATCCACCTTTTCCTACTTTTGATGACCTTTAATAACTGACCTACGTTTTTGCAATATATTCACAGTCAACCGAGAGGGTTGTCGTCGTAGACGTATCTCAGACAAGTGGAAATACACAGTCGAGTCAAATTATTCTGACCACCTCCTACTTTTGACGTCAACAGCGGTAAGACAATGAACGAAGGCACATGTCGTGAGCTGGCTTGGTAAAATGTGCTGTAGGCACTCTGAAAAAATATCACTCGTTGCTGTCATGGATAAAAGGGGCGATTTATCAGATTTGCAAAAAGTGATGATTATCAGGGCCAAGGGTGGCAGTATTTCTGAAACAGCGCAGTTTGTGAACTGTTCGCGTGCTGCTGTGGTTAAAATGTATCGTGAGTGGAAAAATGGCCCCATTGCAAATAAGCGACGTGAAAACTGTGGAGCACCACGTGCCATTGATGTGAGAGGCGAGCGTCGGCTGTGAAGGTGCATGAGGACCGATCGACACGCTACAGTGTAGCAACTCACTGGACGAATGAACCAGGGGGCTACCGGAAGTGTGTCTAAAACGACAGTTCAACGAACCCTTCTGCGTATGGGGCTCCGATGCAGACGAAGGTTCATCAGCAGAAAAGGCTTACATTTGCACGGCAGTATCGGAATTGGACCTCCGCTGCTTGGTAAAGGATTGCCTTCTCCGATGAGTCACGTTTTCTGCTTCATCGAACGGATGGACGTTGGCGTATAAGGCGGGAAGCATCGGAGAATAAACACTTTTCAACCATTGATGGAAGAATACAAGATGGTGGGGGCAGCACTGTAGTCTCGGGAATGTTTTCGTGGTATTCCCTGGGTCCACTCGTAATTGTGGAAGGCACTATGTACCGAATTCGTTATGAATCCATCCTTGGTGATCACGTACACCCATACATGCTGATTGTCTTCCCTATTGAGAATGGGATATTCCAGCACGACAATGCGACGTGTAACGCAGCTAGAAATGTCCGAGAGGGGTTGGAACAGCACGATGAAGACTTCAAAGTACTTCCCTGACCCCCTAATTCCCCAGACGTAAACCCAATTGAGCATCCGTGGGACCATCTCGATCGTGTTGTTCGCTCTATGGATCCTCTACCACGCACCCTCCAGCAGCTATCAGATGCACTGCAGTCAGCATGGCTTCACATACCTGTGAATACCTTCCAGCTCCTCCTGAGTCACTCTCAGCCCGTCTACCGCTGTCTGCGCTGCACATGGTAGTTGCTCTGGATATTACCTGGTTGTCACAATAATGTGACTCGACTGTGCATGTCGTATTGTGCCCGCCTCCGTTTTAAACTTTTTTCAGGTCTCTTCGTTTACGATGCTCTCACCTCTGCTGAACAATGTTTTGAAGTTTCTAAAATATAGCAAACATTTTTTAAACAATGTGAAAGGGCGGCAATTTGAGAACTATTGTGAACAACTTTTCAGTTTTTATTTTATTGCGTTTTAATTCAGCAATGCAATCCTGTACAAAATCCTCTAGGTGACTATAGACAAAAATGCAAACTGAAAAGGTATTTTTATTATCATAGAGTAGCATGGAACTTGTTAAATGGGATGCATATTCGAAGAAATTAAAAGCTTTCTATAGAAATCTTATACTCGGTGGCATCAGATGTAACTTTTAAAATTGAAAAATGCCAGTTGGTCTCGATCTGATATGACACAAGTCTCTAGTATTAAATATCTGATTTCAGTTTTCTGAAGAACCTGATTATTTCAATTTATCAGTGGCTATATCTGCTGTTATTGAAGAAAACATGAATCCAAAACTAGAGACTGCAACTGAACGCATTCTTCTGTCGCACTGTCCAGTAAGAAATATTTGTGTTTTTGCTACTGACTTGAATCTTAGTTGGAATCTTCCGTTTCTAGGCACATGGGTGAGAAGATGAGCAAAATTGGATTGTGCATCAGTGAAACGGTCTACATGCCAATATTTGGAGAACAGCGTGTTGTGTTTCTCGGTAATGCTTAAAATAGAACAGAAAACATTCGACATGTGAAAGAAGGGAAGGACCCCAATTCGAATAAGTGTGGGCGCTAGTGCCAAAAGTTTAGGTTTAAAAATTATAATACCGGCTATGATGTAGTCACCAAACCTAAACTTCTGCAACTGGAGATTTCAGGCAAATCCATTTGGAACACATGTTCTGAGAATTGTAAAAGGAAGAATATTAAAAGAAAAAAATCCTCCGCTGTTTTGTTTCGGGTTTTAACGACACGGCGGGCATCTCAAGCTGCAGCCACCCTTCCGTATTTTAGAGTCACAGGCTTCAGGAAGTAGAGAGAGCCAGCGTTGAAAGACCAACGCACCATCCGTTCTTCATCTTGGACTCAAGGCCAGGCCCAGATCGAATGATCACCTAGAAGTCCGCGCCCCTGACAACTCGGCCACAGTAGATGCATGAAAAAAAAATCAACATATGCATTAAACGAAAGCTCTCAGCTAGGAGAAGGCCATCAGTTAGTTCCATAATTCAAGCCTGGTAACTGCAGTCCAGATACCCTCAAGAAACGCATATAGAGTATTAAATCCTTTTATTTTTGTGGTGTAATAAGCACAAAGATTCACCAAGCTTTCGCACTCCACTGGGAGGGTTTTTCAAGGCAATGGCAGACATACAAATGCAGGGAATTAGAACACGTAAGAAACAAAGATGATTTCTTTTTTGGAAAATAACGTGGGAAGCATTACGAGCATATTACATGAATTTTTATCAAGCAATTATATGATGTGCTGCCACGTGTTTCCATCTTTTAATAACGCATGCGAAACCATTGGTAGTTCAATAGAGACCATATCATTGCATGCTAGTTTGCTGGAGAAGATTTCAACTGTTTCCCTGATGGCAGTCTCTTTAAAGTTCGTGTAAGGGGCAATTCTTCTAATACTACTCCATACAGGAGCGGTCGATGAATGCATAACTTCTCTGGTAAGGGCTGTATTCTGTATGTCCTGGTTGACACTTCGTACGTGTTCTTTACATCTAGTGTCCAAAGATCGCTTTGTCATTCTGATACATATCTTTTCCGTGTTGTCAGGATATACCAACGGTGTAGTGTGCACACCCGCATTTTCTTTCTCACACTGTATCTCTTTGCACTTGATATCATATGTGATAACGGGGTCGGGAACTTCATTGCTATTAGTATGTTGTACTTACGTAATATTTAAATTCTTTAACCGATATGTAAAGCCTGGGACATACGTGTCCTGCGTATCTCATTGTCTTACTAGGTGTTATCGCTGATATACGATTTCTTACAGTTCTATATATTCTGTCTATGTCATCCGTTCAAATGCTCACACCAATGCTTCGAGCATCCGCGATCATTCCACGTTCGAAGTCCGGTAGATCGGGTCTCTTATATTTCTTGAGGAATGCACTTCATTAGTCTCTGCATGTATTCAGCGTTTCCGCTATATACCAATTCAGCCGTCTTGCTTCAGTAGCATCTGCGGGCTAGCTACTTTGCATAAAATGGTCTGGTGGTCATAATTTGGTAACTTAGTATATGTTTATGTATAAACATTGTCTCATCCCAAAGCGTCATACGATATTTGAGGCTGGTAGTATAAGGCACATAAAAACATCCTCTTTTCTTTCTTCCTGATAGACAAAGTGAACACTTTTTCTTTCCTAACGCACACGAATGAAGTTATCTTATGTAATTTTACGCACGAGTACAAATTTCCATTGGATTCGGAGTGCTTTTATTAAGAGAAAATTTTAATAATTATTCAATGAAATCATGCTTAAGAAATGAAAAAGAGGTACAAACTAATACTTTAAGAATTCAAAGCAAAATTTATTTCCTTTTGAACCTTTATTAATAGGGTGTGAATGGAGTTTCTTAATACGAAATCAATTACGATTGGCAAATTTCAAGAACAAGGCAATGAATTTCAATCGTGTCCGCTAATTACGCTCGATTCGAACATTTCAGCTGCTTTGTAATAGCCGGACAACAAACAATGCCCTCCGTAATTCAGATCTGCGAGCTATACTTTTGCATCGGTAGTGGTCCATTGCGTAACAGATGAGAACTGCAAGTTAGCTGGAATGCAGATCTATTGTAAACAATCTGTTCAGTCAGCTGAGATCCTTCCGCGATGAAGCCTTTGTTCGAAAGGGGAAACTGGTGTAGGAACTGGCGACCAGATTATTGTTGCAGGTCGAACTTTATGCATTAGCAGAGTATTTAAAAGATAGGTGCCACTTAATGGCCTAATTACGTTTCACTGAAAGACATTTTATTATGGGCTTCTAAATTCGAACGTACTTTGTCGAAATAACAGGGCATTTTCTAGTCACCTAATGAAAATGTAGTGTACATTTCAAGAAGTGGTATCTAATGTTACAATGCGCACGACATTTTAACAGACTAAGAGAAAAAACTTAAAATACTGTAAAATTTAACTTGCAACTTCCATTGTGCAAAATTTCATTTTCTGTGCGCAAAATAGCACTTCATGTGCGTAAAGAAAGGAAGGAACTTCAGAAAAGACAGATCAGTATCTATTTTTTGTGCTCCGAACTGTCACAATTATCATAACGGAATTGCCAATAATTTCTGTTTAATTCTTTAATTCGCACTGAAAACTTCTCATTTTCTCTTTACACATAATCAGCTCTTGAAGAGAAGTTTGCATCACGACAGCAAACACATGTTTGAAACACCAAGATATTCCTCCGTAATGCGATCAAATCAAAATTTAAATTGCATCCTGAGAGAACCGAAATATGCAAAATGGATTAAATACACTGCTGGCCCACCAAAATGCAACACCAAGAAGGAAGCATCCGATTGGCCTGAAATTCGCAGCATGCGTCGCCCGGGAAAGGACATGCAAACGATTAGCATTGCAGGGCATATGCAAACCATGTGCGCCCAGCACGCCACCGATAAACATTATAAAAAGGATGCACAGAAGGCGGGGTGTAAATAGTGGAAGTGTGTTGTGCTGCCGGACTTGTGCGTGGGAAGCTTCCTGATGCCTCGTCGCAGAATACGGCAGTCATTCCAGCACGCTTCAGAGTTCGACAGAGGACGAATAATGGCTTATCGCGACAGCGGTTTATTGTACCGAGACATCGGCGCTCGTGTGAGACGACATCCAGCCACAGTGAGGCGAGTATGGATTCGGTGGGTGCAGGAGGGACGGACGGACCGACGTGAGCGATTGCCGCAGCCGCGGCACACCACCGAACGAGAGGACCGGCATGTTGTGCAGCGGGCATTGACGGCTCTCACCGCCACATCCCGAACGTTACCGCAGGAATTACGGAGTGTTGCGCAACAACCTTTGCCAGCACGTACCGTTCGACGTCATCTGCAGGAGCAGGGACTTGTCGCACGGCGCCCATTGCTCCGATTACCATTGACGTTACACCACCAGCGAGTGCGGCGGCAGTGGGTCGTTGAACGCCGCACCTGCACCACGGAATGGCACGACATTGTCTTCTCTGAGGAATCCCACTTCTGTCTGCAAAACCACGAATGTCGGATCCGCGTGTGGTGGCAACGCGGCGAGAGACTGTATGCAGATTATCAGTAATCTGAGGAAGTATTTCCAGTTTGTTGGACTGAAAAATTTTTGCTACTCTTCGCTCAGCTCGAGCATCCAGTAGCCATTGATGACCACACGCCTTACGCTCAGACCCGGTTTTTGACTGGTGATCCACTCTCTCTGTACTTTAACAACTGCTGCCCTCCAACATTTCACAAGTTCAGCGTTTTACTAATGCTCGCACTAATGCTTCGAGCAGCCACAATCATTCCACGTTCAAAGTCCGTCATATCGCGTCTTTTACCCATTATTTCTTACCCAATGCATTTTGTAGCGTACCAGGAGATGTGACGTACCTGCCAGCAGGACGCACATGACATAAAGGCAGATAGGAATCAGAATACATGTCCGCGTAGCTTAATTGGTAGAGCAACTTATTCCGGAATGAGTGGACCCGGGTTCGAACCCCGGCGTCGATCAAAAATGACGGAGAAATTCACTTCGTTATAATGGTGCCCGAACTATCCGGATGACCCGACCGTTCAAAATCTCGCATTGGTGTGATGTTATTTCCACACCGCGAGATAGGAAAAATATGAGCAGCACTTCGAAAAAAAAAAAAAATAAGGGGGAGATGATGTAGCGTACCAGGAGATGTGACGTACCTGCCAGCAGGACGCACATGACATAAAGGCAGATAGGAATCAGAATACATGTCCGCGTAGCTTAATTGGTAGAGCAACTTATTCCGGAATGAGTGGACCCGGGTTCGAACCCCGGCGTCGATCAAAAATGACGGAGAAATTCACTTCGTTATAATTTCACTAGTCCCTACATGTATCCATCGTTTGCTTTTTGTACCAGTTCAGCCATCTTGCGTGGGCAGCATTTGCGAGATAACTACTTTGCATAAAGTGGTCTGGTGGTCATAATAATTTGGCCACTCAATGTATGTCTCTCGGATGTTTACCTCCAGAAAGTAGCGATAACATCAGATATTTTGCAATGTGTCTCAACGACAAGTTCCAAGCCGACAAGGGTCATAAAATACTGAGACAACCCATATCTAGCCTTTACATCTAGAAGACATAGTGATGCAACAGCTATTCAACTCGTCGCCTAGTCTCTCATGTTTCAGACACGATGATGTTCAGGAGAACTGTGTCCAGACGACTCTGTGAGAGGGTTCTGTAAGCCAGGAGACCGATAGTTTGCCTCCCCTTCTATCCTTTCGAAGACGAGGTTGAACCACTTGGTTCAGGCAGCAGCACATCTGGTCTGAACAGCAGTGGTAAAATGTGCTCTTCACGGATAAGTCCCATTTACATGTGTTTAAGGATTCCAGACGTTTTGTAACGTACCAGGAGATGTGACGTACCTGCCAGAAGGACGCACACGACATAAAGGCAGATAGGAATCAGAATAAAATGTCCGCGTAGCTCAACTGGTAGAGCAACTTATTCCGGAATAAGTGGACCCGGGTTCGAATCCTGGCGCGGATAAAAATGACGGTGAAATTCACGTCATTATAGTTTGCTCATCTGAAGAGAACGCAGAACGCGCAAGCACATCCTTGATTTTTGGGAACGATACCGCTGTGGAAATTTACATGTATGCGGAGACATAATATTCAATGGCATCCACTAAAAACAGTCTAGCTGGACCAGAACTGGGCCATTGCTGGCTGCAAGCCGTGCCAGCACTGGCATAGAATAATGTTGCCGTTACATGAACCGTCAATAAAATGTCCTGGCGGCTACCAGATGGGCCATCAGTTCAGGCCAGCAGCTGGCACCCCATCAGTTGTTATATGTCAGAACAGGGCCATCAGTTAGCCATCACTGGATGTGGCCGCCACAAGCGGCCCTTAAGAGGTTCTACGTGCCATAAATTATGGCTAGCCTAATGTGGTCCATCAGTGTCCCGGCAGTGGCAGCCGAACTCATGGCTTGCGGAATGTTGTCCGTCAATTTCCCAGTAGTACTAAAAAATAGATAATCACGGTTCACCAAAGGCACAAACACACACAACTGCTTTTTTTCCCAACGAAACTCCTACATGATGTCACGGGGCTGAAGAAATTTCCTCAACAATTCCAGTAAACCACCCGATGGACCTGACTGGCATCGAATCAAGCACTGCTGGAGTGCGAAGCGGATGCTCTAAGCACTAGACTAGTTTCCTACGCGTCACCGTCTGCTTGGAGGTGAGCCTCTCTCTTGCGCGATGTGAAACTAAGGGTTCTCTTTAATTTCGCAATATTGCGAGTTCGTTTTCGTAAATGTACGTTTCATATAATTCATAAATTTATTTTTTCAATGTAACAATTTTTTTTTATTTACTTTAAAGGAACTTCACTCATTTTCAACGAGTGTATCAATTTAAAGACGTTTTCCAAAGTTTGGTGCCGTCCTTTTGGTCTTGAAAGACGATTGTTTAATTAATATAATTTCACATTCATGTCACATTCTGTCCCATTTTTAATGTTGTATCTTGTTTTTCCACGGTCCGAAGCTACATTTGTTCTAAATAAGAATGATTGATATTTTATTTTACTTCCGGTTATTTGTAGCAGCGAATTCGTCCATTGTGTATTCAACGCATGAATGAGTAAATTATATTCACATAGCATTGCTTTTTTTTTTTCAAATACTAGATAATTTTGTAACGAAAATATCCATTTTGTACACGTGTAATTCTTATTTTTTACCAACACAACGGTTCTTTAATGTCTTTTCGGGACTTCTGTTTGAAACGGTTTACTGTATGAAAATTATACAGAAATTATTTCTTGTTATTCATGGGAATGGAGTAATTGTGTTTCATGCTGTTTGTATTCTCGATTTTTCGTGTGTTAGTGCAGAAATCTTGCTAGGAAATGAGTTTCTATAAATATTATACATGAGATTAATTGACTATATCTTACAGTTCATTAATTAATTGTTTATATAATTTTCCTCCGACAGAAATCTTCGTCGACGCGGCATTTCATTAGGAAATTAATCCGTCTCTCTACATACGGCTTTTTTTTAACATCCACTACAGCAACACGATGGCGAGGGCGTTGTCTTCAACTAACTGGTACCACGAAAGACTGCGCACATGTTGCTTCAGCGCATGCACAATCCCGCTGCTTCCACCTCATGTTGAGGTTGCTCCGGTTGCCAGCTACGGGCCACTAGTGGCACTTGCGTGGAGGCCCTTAGTTCACGCCGATGCTGCATGGGCCATCAATGGCTGCCAACTGTTGCCGCTGCCACCAGCAGATCACTACCTCACCATGAGTGGCAGATTTCAGCCATCAGTGACCCATCACTGCCAGCTGGTGGCCAGCAATTTCCCAACACTTGTGTTTTTGCTGGGAAGTAAGCCTCTTCCTGTGTTTAAGGGTGGTGCATATATGTTTATACACTGCTGGCCACCCAAAATGTAACACCAAGAAGTACACGAGATAGCAAAGCCAGATTTACCGGACACATAATAACAGATACAAAGATGAAACGATTGAGCTTACAGGCCCGTGCGTCTTGCGGAACACGAAGACATCAACAGTTCGTGTGGCCTCCATGGCTGGCAATAACGGCCACTACACGCCGCGGCATCGAACGAAAGAGGCTTTGGATGTGGGCTTGATGTATGTCGGCCCAGGCTGCTTCCACACGTTTCCACAGTTCATCAGGCGTAGCCTCGGGTGGTGCTTGCCGGGCCACTCGGTGGCCGATAAGCGACAGGACGTGTCCGATGAGCGACATATCGGGAGAACAGGCAGGCCATGGCAGCAGTGATACCTGGTGTGCCGTGAAGAATTGTTGTACGATGCGTGCCACGTGCGGGCGCGCATTGTCCTGTTGAAACGTGGTCTCTGGCAGGTCCTGCAGATAAGGGAGGACTGCAGGCCACAAAATGCCGGAGATGTAGCGGTGGCTGTTGAGTGCACCGGCGATGCATATCAGAGTGTTGCAGGTGTCATAACCAATTGCGCCCTGAACCATAACGCCAGGCGACGGACCGGTATGGCGATGCATAATGCAGGCGTCATAGAGTCTCTCGCCGCGCTGCCGTATTCTGCGACGAGGCATCAGGAAGTTTCCCACGCACAGGTCCGGCAGCACAACACACTTCCACTACTTACACCCCGCCTTCTGTGCACCCTTTTCATAGTGCTTCTCAGTGGCGTGCTGGACGCACATGATTTGCATTTGCCGTGCAATGCTAATCGTTTGCATGTACTCTCGCGGGCGACGCATGCTGCGAATTTCAGGCCAATCGGATGCTTCCTTTTTGGTGTTGCATTTTGGGTTGCCAGCAGTGTAGCTACAAAAAGGAGATCTTCGTCCCCTATGTAAGACTTTTTAGAGGTGCTGTAGCCTTCGAGTTCAGTATTATGGACGAATGTTATTGTCTTCATAAGGCACGGTTTTCCAAAAATTGCCTTCAGAGTGTCGATATCCTGGAATCGAGTGGCCAGCCAGGTCTCCGGATCTTACTCCTGTTGAGTCTGTGGAGGTCTGCGGAGGTGCACGTGGGCTCTTCAGTCATTTCTCAGAAGCTTTTTAGAACAGAAATCTGCATTAACGGAACAATGGTGTTTATTTCCATCGGACCACATCCGTCATCTTGTCATCAGCCTGCATGATCGTTGTGTAATATGCTTAAGGGTCAGGGGGCAATCACACTCTCTAATGATACCCAGGCTGACACATTTTTGCAACCATGAGTGAAGAACTCTCTTGACGCACCAAAATAATTCCTGACCATCCACTGATATTCATGTCAAGTTCTGCACATATTATTCATCGTGATCTGATGTACTCCTCTCTTGAATTTCTTTAAAAGCTGTCAAGTCGCAATGTCGAATTTCATGTTTCTAACTTTACTTTTGTCCATCTGTGTATAAGGGTAGTACATCCTAGAGCGTCTTGTACATATAGACGGTGCTGTTTATTTCCCACCTTGCCATTTACAAATTTCAGCTTCTTGGCGTCTTATTATATACACTGGCGTGCAAAAATTAAGGAAGAGACGGTTTTTCGAACGTAACGTCGTGCAGAAGTGCTCCACATCTACTCAAATCATAGCATAAGATACCCAAGATGTACGAATATGGGACAAGTGAGCAAAACCGTCCGAACAAGGAATCCAAAGGATACAAAGGCACTTTATTGAAAAGGTAGCTTCGAGCACAACTGGACAGAAGACAGAAACGTCCATGTGACAGGCGGTTGCCAAGCAAAATCCAGTCTTTAGTAGGGGATATGTTCACCCCTGACTGCGTTGCAGGATTTACAACGTCTGTCCATGCTGAGGACGAGGTTGTCCAAGAGCTGCTGAGGCATCGCGGGCCATTCCTTTTGTAGCGCCAATCGCAGCTGCGGAATCGTTGCTGGCGGCAGGTGACGTGCTTCAAAGCGTCTCCAGAGATGGTCCCACACGTGTTCGATTGGATTTAGGTCCGGGGACCTTGCGGGCCAATCCATGCGTTGAAAATTTTCACTCTCCAATAGCTTTGCGACAGCCACTGTACGGTGAGGTGTAGCGTTGTCGTCCATGAAGAGGAACTCAGAACACACAGCACCTCTAAATAGACACACGTGAGGCACGAGAACCTCGGTACAATAGCGGACACCAGTGACTGAACCTCCTTGGAAGATGTGGAAGTCAGTACGGCTACCAAGCATGATATCGCCCCAAACGAGAACTCCGTCAGCTCCAAACCGGTCCCTTGTGATGATGCTGGAGGCGTGACTGCGTGTTCCCTGCTGTCTCCAGATGTGTATACGTCCAGAATCACTCGTCAGACTAAATCGGCTCTCATCCGTAAAGAGAACTCAGCACCATTGCTGATGTGTCCAGTTCTTGTGTTCCTGGCACCACAGAAACCGCCGTCTCCGATGAGTAGGTGTTAATGGCACACACAGCACTGGTCATCGTGCAAATAGACCACCTTTGTGCAGCCTCCTGGCCACGGTAAAACGCGATAACGGACGTCCAGTTGTCTGTTGCATGTGCCTTGCGATTTCTCCCGCTGTCTGCTGCATGTCTCTTCTCGCCTGTAGGACAATATTCCAGTCGTCCGCCGTAGTTGCTCGTAGACGACTACTGCTAAACTCTCAGATAGCTATTCCTGTCGTTTGAAAAGCTCTCCAAGCTCGTGAAACGATGCTGTTAGCGATCCCGAACTCCTCGGCCACACTAGTCACACTTCGAACTTCTTCCAATTTCCCAGTGACGCGACCTCGGGTAAAGTCATCCAGATGTCGTCTACTGGATTGCCTGTAGGCCATATCACACGGTGGCAGCAACTCAATGTCGTTCAAACTGATGTACACCGTGCAATAGCTTTCACCGAATAGCTGAGCGTATACCGCCCTTGTGCTTCATAACTTTCCGACACCCCCCTACGTCATGCTGCATATATGCGCATGCCCTATCGTCCCTACCGGACCCTAGTCTATCTCCTGAGTAGTCTTTCGGTCCGTTCTGCCTGCTCGTTCCGCTATTATGCTAATTTCTCCTCTTCGTCCTTAATTTTTGCACACCAGTGTATTTTCTTTAGAAAGCGGAGACAACGATTGGTTACCACCATAATTAATTTCCCATGCTGTGAATTATTTTTCAGAGAACAAATGTACTACAGATTTTTTACAATAGCCTGTCCTTTCGTACGATTTTTCTGTATATTAGCTTCTGATGGTATATTCTCTAGCAGTCACAACCAGCACATTTCTAAAGATTTTTGGCTTCAAATATAAGCCTTCATCCGCCAGACACAAATTCAGTTCTCATCTGTGTAAGTGCTTCGACAAGCATGTTTTCGGGAGATGGTTTTATCCTAAACACGTCAAGGAGCAATATAAGCAAGATTTATCCTCACGTTACTGTTGCTTATCTCTGATATGCTGTCTTCCAAGCTGCCTAAGTTTACCTCGTAGTCGATCGTATTTTTTCGTGAACATCTTTATTTTTATAGAGATTGTGAATTTAATTATGCAATGGTACTGCAGATGTACTTTTGCTTTATGAAAAAATCAGTAAAAAGACCATGATGATAATTGAATTAGCGGTACTATTGTAATCATAATTCTTCAATTATTTGTCACTACAGAAATTTTCTTTAAAGTTTGATTAACAGATTATATTTTGTAGCATATACACTATATTGACAAAAGTCACCGAACACCACTTCAAAAGCAAATGAATGGATCAGCTGTGTTGTTAAGATACGCGGTACAGCTGCAAGCGTTATAAAAACAAGCCTGCAGCTAACCTCTGTCATATCGCACTGTGAGGTTGAGTGAAAATGTCGCGGCGGGAGAGAACAAACTTTCAGAAAGGAAAGATTGTTGGGTGTTATACTAGTGGGTTGTCCATAAGAGAAACCGAGAGGCGTTTAAACATGCCAAAGTCAACTGTTTTGGATGTGCTGAATGAGTGGAAGACCCATGTGTGTCGCAAGCAGCAAACCGTACCGGCAGGCTAACGAAAATCAGTGATAGAAGACGTCAAAGACTCAGGAGAATCGTTACATCTAATCGAGGGAGTAGTGCACAAGACCTCAGTGTACAGCTGAGTAAAAATGCTGGAACCTCGGTATGTGCACGTACCATTCACAGAAACCTTCATTCCATGGGTTACCGTGGTCGTGCGGCTGCTCATAAGCCTTTCATCTCCACTCGGAATGGTACTCGTCGTTTAGCATGGTGTAAAAGGCATTTATCGTGGACCGTAGATCAATGGACATGGGTCCTACGGACTGATGAATAAAGATACGCGATCCATCAGTCTATGGCCGTGTGTGGGTATGGCGGAGGCCGAGGGAGCGATATTTAACACAGTGTACTGTTCCTACCGTCAAGTTTGGAGCTGGAAGTGTATTCGTGTGGGGGTGTTTAGTTATCGTGGACAAACCTGTTAACCAGCATGTCTACCTCGATATTCTGGAAAATTATGCTCTACCAACTCTGTGGCAATACTATTTGAACCGCGCCTTGTTGGTACCAGCAGGATAATGCACCAAGCCATAAAACAAGGAATGTTACGGCGTGGTTTGGCGATAATTCCGTATCGTGTGTAGACTGGCCAGCACAGAGCCCTGATCTTAATCCCAAAGAGCACCTATGGGATGAATTAGAGCGCCGCATAAGAAGTTTGGAACCAAGGCCTACTACTAAGCAACAGTTAGAGACAGCATTAGGTACTGAATGGAAGCGTATACCTATCGCTGTGTTCCAAAACTTTGTCGAAAGCATATCTCGAAGGGTCAGTGCATGCATTAAGGCCAAAGGTGGACCAACACTGTAATAATGTATGTCAATAAATGTTATGTTGTGTGTCTCTTCTAGGTGTCCGGATACTTTTGTCAATATAGTGTTTGTTTTAAATGTCGAATCGGTTGATGTCACTCGTATACAGTTTTGATTTCAGGCAACGTATCCTTTGCGTGTTTTTCAAACAGTTGCGTTTGGTTTACATCTCATGGATCCTTTCATTCAAAAAATATCTGTGCTTTGTTTTGGTGCTTTTAAGCGGAGGAAAGCTATTTGTTTGTTCAATTAATATAACTTGGGATTGGATATACCAAATTCCATTCATGAAGAACTCCCTGAAACGCTGCGTGCCACCTCACAATATGCTCTTCCGAAGAAAGATGACTGCCACATGTAACAAATGAATCATCTCTTTGTTCAAGCGTGTGTAGTTGTGAGCATGTATAAATGCAATTCAATGCGCATTCTCTTTTTATCCTCAGCTTCTTTCGCGTGCTAACTTAGACTTCATCATTAACAATCTATACACTAAAGTATCTGTGGAGTCTCCAGGTATCGTGTTTAAGAACCATAATTTATCTCTGCACGGCAAAGGATTTTGGCTCACTCGCCCAGGAAGTGTTTGCAACATATCTGTGGAGCGAGCGGTTTGTTTCCAGCGGTTTCCATCCGTTGCTACACAACGATGATCTCGAGCGGTAATTCTTTGCCACCTAATCGTAATTTTTAACTCAGACTACCAGTGAAAATTACAAGCTATATTGTAATCGTAATGTTATTTCTGAGGAGACGGAAATTAATCATCAGTGAAGCGATACTGCAGTGATATGGTACAGTTGATAATCGCAATTACCCTTCACGTAAAAACTAGGAGGCGTTATGTAAAACGTAGAACGAGGAACATTTTATTAGCCGATAGACAAAATTGATTATGGAGCCAGTACATCTTGCAGAAACAACTGAAATTAAACTGGAAGAATGCTATGTAGGATACGTACTTCGATTTAATCGATATTTATGCGGTAGAATATATTTTTAACAAGGCAGTTTAAAATTAAAATATGACCTACTTATACTTTAAAAGATATAAACTAAAGCTCTTACTTCCCTCTCGAAGCAGGGAATAATAGAAAAGTGTTGCAGTAACGTGTTGGTGTAACAGCACCTAAGAAATTAATTTCTTTTAACACAGGTAACAACTTTCGTTGCCGTCCCAGGGGCGCAGTGGTCTAAGCGTTGGCTGATGACCATTCATCCGAGAAGAGTCCGGGTTCGAATACCGGTAAGGCATGGATGTTGTGTTTGTCTTACAGCACAGGCTCTCTCCCTTTCCTGGAGTCAATGGTTCTAAATTAGGGACGGATGATTGCTTATAACCCAACGAGTTGCTCAGGGTGGTCGTAAACCTTTAATCGAAAAAAAAAACAGCTTTTGATTCCCAGTGACAATTTTAAAAGCGGTTTACTCCTGTACCATAAGTTCCTCGCCTCTTTAGAATAAATGCCGCAAGCCAGATGGATTAGAGCTACGAGAATGGGAATTAGTTCCAAATGAAAGGACAAAATACCGAATTTTCAGTTGTAATGAGCATGTCTTTTGAATAATTTACGACACGAAAAATATATTTCAAAACAGATTTTTAGAAAATCTAAAACTTTAGCCAAAAAAGAAAATGCATTTTCAAAATCAATCATTTTGAATTATTGATTTCATTACTAAATATAATATTATACATCAAAATCAATTTGTCTTTGCTCCTAATAATTCAACTGAAATAGAGTTACCGAACCTAATCAATAATATTCAATCTAATTTATTACATAATAACTACACTCTTGCTCTCTTTATTGATATTTCAAACGCTTTCGATACAATAAATTATCAAATTCTGGTGCAGAGGCTATATGACATTGGAATTAGGGGTACCTTTCTTGATATTTTTAGGAGTTATTTATCTCACAGACAACAGTATACACAGATTAATCTTATGAAATCTATATTTGGACACGTGTTTTCAGGTGTACCGCAGAGATTAGTTCTTGCTCCTCTACTTTTTAATATTTATATTAATGATATTTTTAAATTACTAGAACGTACTGATATACAACTATACGCTGATGATGCTACTATTTTATTACACGGTAACGACGTCAATACACTTATTTCTCATAAATAATTTCACTTTAATTAATGACTGGTTGAGCTGTAATGATCTGGCAATAAATATGAATAAAACAAAAAAAATGATTTTTAGAAAAAAAACGTTTCCACTTAACTTACAGAAAATAAAATTAATGGGACATGATATTGAGGTGGTGCCCTGCCATAAGTATTTCGGTACCACTTTAAGTGATGACTTGAAATAAAATACACATATAGATCTAGTTTCAACTAAAATGTCGAGAAACATCGGAGTTATTAGTCACACTCTTAGACATTTAACTCCTAAACTAATGCTGGCGCTATACTATTCCATCATTCAGACTTATTGTATTTACTGTATTTTGACATGGGCGAAAAAACACGATATACACATTGTGACGTACCTGCCAGCAGGACGCACATGACTTAAAGGCAGATAGGAATCAGAATACATGTCTGCGTAGCTCAGTTGGTAGAGCTGCTTGTTCCGGAATAAGCGTACTCGGGTTCGAATCCCGGCGTAGACCCAAAAATGACGGAGAAATTCACTTCGTTATAATGGCGCCCGAACTACCCGGATGACCCGACCGTTCAAAATCTCGCAATGGTGTGATGTTCTTTCCACACCGCGAGATAGGAAAAATCAGAGAATCCCTTCTCCAGTGCTTCGAAAAATAAATGTGTGTGACGTTGCATTCCACACACCAGATTGACTGGGAGTTCTCAAGTGCACGTTCTACAGTGGTTGTCTGCCTGCAGCGATTCATGGTCACGGCTGATCCGTGGGCCATTCCCCCTGACCCCTCTTTCGGGGGAGATGTGACGTACCTGCCAGCAGGACGCACATGACTTAAAGGTAGATAGGAATCAGAATACATGGCTGTGTAGCTCAGTTGGTAGAGCTGCTTGTTCCGGAATAAGCGTACTCGGGTTCGAATCCCGGCGTAGACCAAAAATGACGGAGAAATTCACTTCGTTATAACATGTGTGCAATATTCTTAAATTACAAAATAAGTTTATCAGGTTATTGTATTTAAAAATTAATACTAATCAATCTTCCAATTTTACATATAGAACAACTTCACATCCCAATACATTTAATATATTAACTATACAACATTAATGAATGTAATTTAGGAAAGATCATGTTTAAAAGAATAAAATATAACCTCTATCATGACTTGATCAAAATTAATACTCATACTCATACTTATCCAGCAAGAAATAGATTTAAATTACTACCAGTATTTACATATACAGAACATTTTAAAAATAACATAAACTAATCCGGTCCTAAATTATGGAATACTTTTCTTTACCATCTTACTGCTATTAATAACATTAACCTTTTTAAGAAAAACCTCAAACTGTATTTAATGGGGAAGAAATAGATCTAACATAGTATATCTCTTTTTCTTTTGACCAACTGGTTTAGGGCCAACTTATTTACTTTTGTATTTCTCATGGGCTTGCTCCTGTTTGATGGAAAAAAAGGGGGAAGGGAAAGGGGGAGGAAAATGAAATTGGGGCACATTTCTACTTATACAATACTAAATTATTCTTGGTGACCTTTCTATATAATTTCTGTTTACTACTTACTAATTTACTTATATGATAACAGAAAATCAGTTACGTCTGTTCCTGACTTGTATGATCTTTATTACGGGTGCCGAGGGCTATGTTAGGCCAATTCAGGCCTTTTCCCTCGTGCTCCCCAGTTGTCACTAGTTATATTGTTATTGTTATAATACTACTATTAGTGCATATGGTCACAACTGAAAAATAAAAATGAAATGAAACGAAAAACTCCGCATAATTTAAAATATACGGAATATGAACATGGTTATTCATAGTCAATGGATACGGTTAAAAAAGCAACGAGATTTCTACAATTGTTAAAACGTCCAGAAAAAGTAATAGGCCGCCGCCCCTGTGGCGCAATAGTATAAGCACTTGCTTCTGACCATTCGTCCGAGATGGGGCCGGGTTCGAATCCTGGTAAGACAGGGATGCTGTGCTTCTCTTACGGCACAGGCTCTCTCCCTCCTCCGGAACCAGTGGCCCTAAATTAGGAACGGGCAACTACTTGTGGCCCATTGAGTTGCTCACGGTAGTTGTTAAACCCTCAACCAAAAAAAGAAATAGCTATTTACAGCCACAAGTGGCTGAAAAGTACGTTACAAAATGGAGCACAAAAAGTTTCTTTAGCGGAAGGAAGATATCGCTGACAAAGGTTCTTTCAAATCGACCAGTTAGAAGAAAAAATATAAAGGAAAACATGATATAACTTCAGATCCCCTAACGGAAAAGCTCTGTGTTACATAAAGTAAAAAAGCGGTTCAAAATACTCATCATGATGAACAGTGTCCTACCAAAAAGGGTTTTCCTTGGAATTTTAAGAATCGAATTAACTGTTTCAAACATTGTGAAAACACAATTTTGTCCGTGACGGAGAGTGATCCCCCCCCCCCCCGGAAGAAGAATTTTAAATAATGGAAAAGTAGAACATATGACAAACGTATTTTTCATAACAATAGCTATTATTCAGGAAAAAGAGTTTTTCAAATGCGTCTCTTGGGAGCAGAAACAGCGTTGTTTAGATAAATATTGATAAATGTTTTGATACTTGCAACCCATAACGGAAAATAGTGAATTATTTAAAGAGAACAATTTTTCCATTTTTACTGTAGCGAATGGAATACAGTAAGAAAATTATTTTTTCAATATGAATTTTAGAAACGGAGATACGGTTGTAAACATAAATATGCACTAACAACACCTAGCGCTCGAACTATGACAAAACAAAATCCCACAAGCACATGCAGTGCGTTCCATGTGGTAAATGGTATCCGGTGTTAAAATATTTTTTTAAAATCGGACTTTTAGAAACTGAGATATCGAAAAACGCAGATTAAATATTTGAGCAACCCAGCAGGGAAATTGTGTATTATTTTGAGCAGGAAACGCACACAAAATGTTTTCTTAGTTAGTAGTATCACACCGAAAAAGGATTTTTCCAATCAGGTGTATAGAAGCGCAGATATTGCTATAAATAGGCTGTAAACAGGAACGTGAACTTATGCCCTCTAATGGCAAATCTGTGAGTTAAGTAAGAAAATTTTGAAATTATATGCAGGACATTTGGCACCAGAAACGCCTTCCGACAAAGAAAGAATTTTCAAAGTAGCAGATATATCAAGAAAAGTAAGATATAGAATTACGCCCACTGGCCGAAACACTGTGCATTATTTTAAGCAGAAAGTATTCTGAAAAGTTTCGCCGTGGCGAGCTGTATCTGATTACAAAATATTTTTTTTTGTCGTACTCTCAGAAGCGCAGATACTTCTGCTATTCGCGTCAGAAATAGAAATGTAGACTTACGCTCGTTAGTTGAAAACTGTTCCTTACCAAAAATTAAAAATTATACGTAGAACATTTCCTAGTAGGAGTTCTATCCGATGCAGAAATAATTTTTTAAGTCGGAATTGTAGAGGCACCGACATCGAAGAAATCGAAATTAATTTTTACGTCCGCTAGCGAAAAAAAGGTGATTCCTCCTGAAAAACATGTGTGAAAGCACAAATTTTTATGCGATGAACATCGAATCCGTGTCCTCTCCCTCCGGAGTAAGTCGCTCTCCCAACTGAGTTACGTGGGAAGAATATCTCGCTGCAGATTTGTCGTCTTGACTCATGTTTTCACCTCTGTAGTACGTCACATCATTTCCCACTTAATTTTTTTTTTTTGTCTTTGAAGCGAAGTAGAAATTTTTCATCAATTCCAAACAATGTGTGGAACAAACATCACACATTTTTTGAAGAACCCAGCGGCCAGTGGATCCATTTTCCACAATCGGGTGCTAATGGGAAAACACAACTTTGTCCGCATCGAATCCGAGTCCCCTTACTCCGGAGTAAGTCGCTCTCCCAACTGAGCTACGCGGACAGAATGTCTCGTTGTAGATTTGTCGTCTTGATACGTGTTTGCATCTGTGTAATAAGCCACACATGACACTACCTGAAAACGAAACAGTACCCAAAGTTGTCTTCGTTGCAAATGGTATCGAATTAAAGAAATATTTTTTTTCAATCGGATATTCAAAAGTAATGATATAGAATAAAATGCATTTTGAATTCACTATCATCTGCATTCATGTTCTTTATCGGGAGAAATATGCCTCGGAAAAAAACGGAAAGCAAGTAACTCACATTCATTTCTCCCATTTGAAGCTTCCAGTGCAAAACTAATTTTCAAATCGGGCCAATATTTGGAAAGATATGGTTTCCACGGACGAACGGACAAAGTGATGTCATAAGCACTTACTGTTCTTTTACATTTAAAGTGCAGTGGATAATACGAATTCTGTTGTTTGTAGAGAAGACTGACGTCAGGAAAAAGTCAAAACAGTGCGTTAAAGAAACCGGATCAGAACTAAAAATCTGGTACCATGGAACTGTAGTGAAGTTAGTACATCGAAGGCGGATGTTCATAATTTCAGCGAGTTTGAGGGAGGCGTGTCATAGATCTGTGGGAAGCAGAATGGCCTACATGACATACTGCAACGAATTTTGGAAATGATGTGCGAACAGTTGGCCACTTCTAGAAGCAGTGGATACGGAGACGTCATCCTTCAGAAAGCGGTCGAACTCTATTATCTACGGATCAAGTTGATCAGAAAATTTGTCAAATATTGTTACTACAAGAAACGCTACTGCTCCATAGATATCCAATGAGAAAACAATTGAAGGAAGGACCATCGGTATCTCTCATCAGTACAATCCATCGATACCTGCTGAAGCTAAAATGGAAAAAAGGCGGACTTTCCGCTCTAATGGGTCACTGAAAGACACAGATACTACATTTGCAGTTATATAAAAGCCGGGCGGAGTGGATAACGAATGGAAAAATATCGTCTTCAGCTACAACGTATCAGAAAAAGGACTTCCACGTCGTCTCACAGTGCAACTGTGACGTACCTGCCAGCAGGACGCACACGACATAAAGGCAGATAGGAATCAGAATAATCGTCTGCGTAGCTCAGTTGGTAGAGCGACTTGTTCTGGAATAAGCGGCCTCGGGTTCGAATCCCGGCGTAGACCAAAAATGACGGAGAAATTTACTTCGTTATAATGGCGCCCGAACTATCCGGATGACCCGGCCGTTCAAAATCTCGCATTGGTGGGATGTTCTTTCCACACCGCGAGACAGGAAAAATCAGAGAATTCCTTCTCCAGCGCTTCGAAAAATAAAAATGTGTGATGTTGCATTCCACACAGCAGATTGACTGGGAGTTCTCAAGTGCACGTTCTACAGTGGATAGCTGCTTGCAACGATTCATGGTCACGGCTGACCCGTGGGCCATGCCCCCGGCCCTCTTTCGGGGGGGGGGGGGAGATGTGACGTACCTGCCAGCAGGACGCACACGACATAAAGGCAGATAGGAATCAGAATAATCGTCTGCGTAGCTCAGTTGGTAGAGCGACTTGTTCCGGAATAAGCGGGTTCGAATCCCGGCGTAGACCAAAAATGACGGAGAAATTAACTTCGTTATACAGCGACGTAACAGTAAAAGGACTTCCTTTACCTGCCAGCAGGACGGTAAAGGAAGTCCTACCTTTACCTGCCAGCAGGACGCACACGACATAAAGGCAGATAGGAATCAGAATAATCGTCTGCGTAGCTCAGTTGGTAGAGCGACTTGTTCCGGAATAAGCGGGTTCGAATCCCGGCGTAGACCAAAAATGACGGAGAAATTAACTTCGTTATACAACGACGTAACAGTATAAGGACTTCCACGTCATGAATCGATGAGCTCTTTCTTTTTGCTAGATTTCACGCATGACCAGATCATACTTGATTTAAAAGTTGGATTATGAACGTAGATAACAATGGAATGACCTACAAACACGCACATGAAAATAACAGACAATACATTATCAATTACCCTCACTGAAGATGCGTCTGCCCAAAGTTGTCTGTATTGTAGATACTAATGCAGTCTTTTTTTTGTTTGTTCCGGGTTAAACTATCACCGTGAGTAATTCTTAGGGTTTTAAGAATTCACCTCTTCCTAATTTGGGGCCACTTCTTCCAGGGAATGGAGAAAGCCAGTGTGTTAAGATCAACACATCACTCTTGCGTCATCCAGGACTCGAACCCGGATATTCTCGGACGAACAGCCAGAAGCCAAAGCTTAGATCACTGCATTATCAGTACAGCAATGCAGGATACACCGATCAGCCATTACATTATGACCACCTACCAAATACGCTGTAGGATCACCTTTAGCATACAGAAAAGCAGCCACTCGGCGAGGCATCGTTTTGATGAGGTGGCGATAGGTATCCTGGGGTATCTGGTACCATAATATCAACAGCAGGTCCTGCAGTTCCCGTACATTTCGGAGTGGTGGTGATTCACCGCGATCCCGCTCTTCCAAGTCGAACCACAAATGTTAGATTGTGTTCATGTCAGGTGAATTTCGACGCCAGGGCATTAAAGGAAAGTCCCCAGCATGTTCCTCGAACCACTCCTTGACGATTCTGGCAGTGTGGCATGGCGCATAATCCTGTTGGTAATGGCTGTCACCAGCAGGGAACATAGTTGCCACGAATGGGTTAGTACGCACCGATGTTCATATACCTGACAGCTGTCGGGGATTGTGCTATTAGAATAATGTGGCCCAAGAAAACATCGCCCACAGCATAACACCGCCGCCGCTGGCCTGTTTCCGCCCAACAGTGCATCCATGTGACATAGCCTCCGTTGGTGATCTGCGTATCGGCGCTCGACCTTCTACGGGATGACGTGCAGTGAGCATGTGGACCCGGCTTGGTCTTCGCTTACGCAGGCCCATGCGCAGAAGGCTGCGATGAACGGTGTGATATGAAACATTGCTCCACTATTATACTGCGGGTGATTTAAAACACTGTGACCCTGCGGTCGCTGTGAACTATGCGCGACAGTCTCTGTTCCCCTCTGCCATCAATGACCTGCGGACGACACACAGCTGGACGACGGTTCGTCATTTGGCGAGCTGTACACCCATTTTGATACGTACTCACTATAGCGGCACGTGAACAACCCACAAGCCGCGCCGTTTCTGAGATCTTCGTTCCAAGGCGCCGTGCCATCACAATTTGTCGTTTATCAAACTCCGATAAATCGGCAGCTTTTCCCCTTCTGTCGCCGAACACTCTATTAACACTCGGACCACCTGACAGTTTTAGGCAAATGAGCTATGGTTGCACGCTGTTGCCTCCTGAAGGCGAGGCTAGTATAAAAAGGGAAAGCTTAGTGCTTGCGACAGTAGTAGAAATGATTTTTGGGGGAAGAGATGGGTAAAAGATGCGATTTGACGGACTTTCAACGTGGGATGATTGGAGCTCGGAGCCATGGAGAGAGTATCACCGAAACCTCCGCATCCGTGAAATTTTTCAGAGCAGCTGTTGTTAAAGTGTTTAAGGACTGGACTGTCAGCCAAAAAAGTTGGTTTCTGCGTGCAACGTGTGGTCGTCATCGACTAGTGACTGCTCGGGCGTAACGCAGAGTGTCCAGACTGATAACAGACAACAGAAGGGCAACAGTGCAGCAAATTACAGACCATCTTAATCAAGGATCCCCTCAAATGATCTCTGCACGCACTGTTCGCCGTACAGTGCATCGGATGGGATGTGGCAGCCGAAGGCCTGTTCAAACACCTTTGCTGTCTGCAGTTAACAAGAGAAAACGTCTCCAGTTCGCACAGGAGCACAAGGATTGAACAGTCGATAATTGGAAACAAATTATGTGGTCCGATGAATCACGTTTTAAGTTGCACCATGCCAATGGCCGAGTGAGAATTTGGCGGAAATAGCACGAAAGCATGGACCCGAAATGCATTGCTACAACCCTTCAAGCTGGTGGAGGCAACGTTATGGTTTGGGGAACGTTTTCCTGGCATGCTTTGGGCCCTTTAATTTGTGTTGATCAACGTCTGACTGGCACATCATATCTAAACATCGTTGCGGACTAAGTGCATCCTGTCATGTGGATGGTTTATCCCAATGACTTTCAACAAGATAATGCGTCCTGCCATAGTGCTCGTATTGTACAGGATTGGTTTCAGGAAAATGCCGGTGAGTTTAATTTGATTAGGTGGCCCCCACAATCTCCAGATCTCAACCCCATTGAGAATTTGTGGGGTCAAGTTGAACGAGCCATCAGACAGCTGGATCCACAACCCTGCAATCTCACACTCGTGGAAAGATCCATTCATCAAGCATGGTCTCAGATTTCACAAACCACCTATCAACATCTAGTAGCGTCCATGGCACGAAGAATCGACGCAGTATTAAAGGCAAAAGGTGGCTCAACGAAGTACTGAGGGGGTGGTCATAATAAAGTGGCCACGCAGAGCATGTACTGCTCGGTGAACTTCACTGCCCCACCGTTAGGTCTCCTGGCACGCCCATTTCTCTAGTCTTAGGATGGACATAATGTAATGGCTTATCGTTCTATATCTTCTTGATTAGGCTTGGTAACTGTTTTATTTCATTTTAAAAACTTTAATCCTTGTGAGATAAAGTGAAACCTATCTAAGGCGACCACTGCTGGGTCTTCCAAAAAACGGTCCTTCAAAGGGATGGTCGCTAAAGAAGGGAAGGGCTTTAATGGCATACCTAAGGAATAGCTTTGAGATTAAACGTTTGTAAACTGCCGCATAATTTTCATAAATTACGTACTCTGAATTGCTGCATTCCTAACATGATGCATTTCAGTTTATTTACAGCACAGTATGTATGTATGTGTATAAATAGCAAAAACGTACTACAGTATATGTAGTACAGTTACACATTTGGAAAGTGCGTATAGCGGTGATCTAAAAAATCCATTTGATAAGCGAATGTAATGTCATCTGCTTAAGTTTATCAAACATTTTTTTCAGCTGATAGAATAATTTCTTAATTATTCACACTTCAGGACAGTCATAAGATCGCATTAAACAACTAACTTCCTTCAGTGTCTCTTGAGTTGGTAATTTTGGAATGGTATCAAGTTCCTCATCTGAAATTTCATCCAGAGCTTCTGTAGGAGAACCTGAGGAGCGAACAAAGACTTAAATAATTTAATAATTGATGACAGTCGTGATTTCTGGTCATCGCGTAGTTCTTTATCGATATCAGCTTATTCGCTAGCTATAGCTCGAAAAACAACGGTATGGCATACACGAAATCGGTCGAGCCAGCCATTACTAGCTAAAACATCTTCAACCCCAAATTTATTTGCAACTTGAGTTGCCTTTCCTTTCATTATAGGACCACTAATGGCGATTTGTTTGGCCCTGGCACACGTGAACCTTTCCAGAAGTGAATCGTTCACATTCTCGAATTTTTCCTTTCGATTTCTCTTTTGACCACGGGTTTTGTTTTCCCCTATTCTTTTGAAACCGCTTCCTTATTTTTTAAAAATGCTCTTTATTTGTGTGTTTCCACACTTAAACATATCAGCCAGTTTTCTCTCAGAAACTCCATTTTGATATGGGTGATCACTTTTATTCTATCCTATAAATTCAGAACAACACTCTTGCGTGACATGATCTTATAGGAACAAAGAGTCAAAGAGAATGAATGATGAATCAAAGACTTTCGGTCGCTAGAGAGAGAGAGAGAGGAGTCAATTTTTCCAACTAAGGGGATTTCAGTTGTAGCATAAACATGCAGCACAATAATGGCTATCTGCTTGACTGAAAGAGCCAATACGACACCCTCAAGGCAGCTAACGACCGCAAAATGTGGAATCCATCTCACAACCCCATCCCTCTTAAGTGTTCTCTGTCTGGACTAAAAGGGGAGTCAAGTAAAAATGAGTTTTAACTGTCACCGCCTTTTTCAACCCTTGTTGGAAGTGTGGGGACGGTGTCTCTGTCCTTTTTTACGTTACTATGCAAGCCATTAGAATTGCCATTCATCACCAAGAACTCCTTTACACACCCCACTCACTTCCGTGCTGGAGGAAACTTCCCAGCCGTTTAAAGTGACCCCTCCGTACCAGTGTATATGTGTTTAATTTATTGTTTCATGATTCCAGGGTAGAGGGAAAAGTTTCAGCGGAAATGGTAATCCGGACAACGCAGTGTTTTTTGCAGTGGTCCTTACGCAAAGATGGCCGTTAAGAGAATGCGAGTGGTCTTTTAATAGGGGCAAGATTAGCATTAGAGTTACGGGATCTGAAATCGGTTCCACAGAAGAAAGGTCGTAATGAGGGGTGTTCGTCAAGTAGGGGTGGCCGCCCCGATGGCGCAGTGGTCTAGGCGATGGCCTCTGATCATTCGTCCGAAAGGGGTCCGGGTTCGAATCCCGGTGAGGCATGGATGTTGTGTTTGTCTTACGGCACTGACTCTCTCCCTTCCCTGGAACCAGTGACCCTAAATTAGGGACGGGAGACTGCTTATAGCCCATTGAGTTGCTCCTCACGGCGGTCGTTAAACCTCCATAAAAAAAAAAAAAAAATTAGGGGTGTTCGTCTAATAGGGGTGGTCGCTAAGAGAGGTTTCCCTGTACTCTAAAGTGCAAGGTATTATGGCCTCATGCCTCTCTCCTTGGTATACAAATTTACCTCGACATTTTCTGCTTCTTAGTAGCTATTCCGATTGTGACGCATGTGAAAGTGAATTCTCTAGGCATGTATGTATTGCTAAGTTTGAAGGTTAGCGCATAATTTAAGAAGCACCTGTCACTGTGGCAGTATTTTGGTTTACATTTAGTACATGAAGTTTTTCAGTACCCTTTATTTTAAAGGCACTAAAATTGAATATCTTCTAATTTTCGATTCACTTTTTCGTACCTAAATTACACTGATTCAGTATTCATAAACCAACACTGGAAAAGTAGCAAATCTGTACATGGTGCACACAAATTTTAGATTAGCATGTGTGTTTAAATTAAACTGTGTGAGATTAATGTGTTGTTGAAGGATAACATATCATTGTGTTATTCTGCACTCTATGATATCTTTCTGATATCATATCATCTGCATTCCTCATGTGATATTAACCGCATGTCCTCCGTGTCTGACATGTCGGGTCCATAACTGAACGTTCTTGAAACACTACACTGAGCCTAAACGCTGAATCCTTAGAGGTTCTTCGTTGGGATGATAGGTGTTTAAATTGAGGTGAAGGGACATTTACATTCCGAAATCAGGCCAAAATATTCTTGTATAACTTTACCATCAACAGTTTACTGTCGAACGATTGTTCAATAGATAAATGTTTAGCTGATTTGACATTGCTTTAGCAAATTAGTCTTTTCTCCGGAATGTAAGGTAATGACAAGAGCGACTTATACTGCACTTTCGCCACACTTGTATAAAACGTTATATTGCTACAATGTGTACAATAAAAGGTTTCTTTTAAGGCAAGTTGTTTTCAGTTCTTTTGAAAAGGTATACCTCGCAGTTGGGTTTAAAGGTAACTCCCAGTGGTTACTCACGATGTGAATAGAAGACGAATCACATCATAAACGTAACCGACAACGAGATGAGTCAACATGCAACTAACTCCAAAGAAAATGGTGAAGCAAAAATACAATTAATAAATCTTACTAGTAACACAAGTTTTGAAGATGACAATCCGATTTTTAGCGTACATGTGACAAGGATGGTAAGTCAGATAATATCCGAAAACTTGAAAATTTTCATCGTCCTGGAGCGGGACGCGAACCCGCGTCTCCCAGAAAACGCCTGGGTATGCTAACCACTACACCACCCAGAACGACCAAGTTTCAAGTTTCCAATCAATTTGAATTTAACCGTTACAGGATTCGCTAGTGTAGTGGTTAGCATATCCGGGCGTTTTCTGGGAGACGCGGGTTCGAGTCCCGCTCCAGGACGATGAAAATTTTCAAGTTTTCGGATATTATCTGACTTACCATCCTTGTCACATTTACGCCAAAAATCGGATACTCATCTTCAAAATTTGTATTATATGGCGTAATTCCATATTTCTTTCATGACTTACTAGTAACGTTGACAACTTGATGTTTTCAGACAGCTGGCAACTAACATAACACACCACATAGATCAATGGTTCTGTTTTTATCTGAGATTCCTTGACTAGAACTGCCTGTCTGTGACGCCATAAGGAAATAATCCTTGATAGTTCCAACTTGATGTTAAGTTCAGAAAGTATAACCAGAAAAAATAAAAAAATAAAATAAGATGCAGTAAACCAAAACCCAAAAGTTGAATAGGTAGTATGTGTTACAACGTTTAAATAAAAAACGATGAGATGATCTAATCGACAGACAGAGACTGCATGCATGAAAAATCACGGATACGCTGGTTGATCCCATGCATAAAACTTAAAGCCAGCTAGAAGAACCACGGCCGTAAATCTTTCCTTGTTTTTTTATGGCATCTGATAATTTTTACTATTGTTTTTGATTCAGTATCATTATCCCTAGTAGAAGCTACTACGAAATCGTTATTCTGCAGTTAAAAAAGTTATAATGTGAAAGTAGATGGCCATTATTTTTTACTTCAACTTTCAATGCATCGTTATCAGATACTTCCAATTGTGGAAACATTAATTTGCACAGAGTATCCGGATAGTTCTTTACATAATTTGTTTCTCAATGACCAAATAAATGACCACTGCTATTCTAAAAGACTTATTGCGGAAAGTTTTATTAATAATTTCGTTTCGCCTTGGAAATAGCTGGAATAAAACCGCCAACTAAGCAATCAAGGGATTAATGTAAAGATGTAGTACTTATGCATTTATTGCCTGTGAGTAAGACGGCTTTTTGAAACTGTAGCTTTCCTCACCTTTCAGCCGGCAGAGGAGAAGGTATGGAATATAGCTCCTCTTCGGAAATAATTTATATACATTTTGCTTTGCTTTCATTCTCCTCTCCTCACAGTCTAATGTCCTTCGATGGGGACGGCAGCCAAGCAGGAAGGCATGCCGAGTTGTATATCCCCTTCCTACCTAGCTCTCAAAGACCATTTCGCATTAATTCTCTTTCTTCGCAACTGCAAAATTTCGCCTTTTACTGGTAGCGCGCGACTTAGCAACCAAAATGACGAGCAAAAGCTTCCAGTATTTCCCCTCTCTATTTACTTTCATTTTAATTCCGGCATGTGCATGAATATTCATTAGCTGATATGCTTTACAGAGAAGGAGAAAGGCTGGCCGATCCCCGAGCAGTCGTAGCGCTTCCCCTTCGAATGCGCTTCGATATCGGTAATCATTCACTTTAGAAACACTTAAGCTCCTCAGCAGCTTAAAAGTTCGCAGAGAAGAATTAAGTAACATGGACGTTTTATGGCAATCAGTATTCCAAGCGAGGAGCAAAAGAGAGGTAAAGGAAGGTTTTCCGAAAATCATCTTTAAGTGTCTGTTCGTGAATACATTACATTTGTTTGCCATGCACTTCATCTTCCTCTATTTGGACGTGAGCTTTTATGGGGTAGCATCGGAAGGAACCGTTCCGTATGCAGAAGCCGTTCAAAATATCTCTCCATAGAAATTTACCATACTTAAACACAGTCTACAAATAGAAGACACGAAATACCTTCAGATAACTGCATGACATTCTTGAGAATCAAATATCGTTTTTGCTGTGTTCAAATTTTGAAAACCCGTACGTCAAATTCCAAATCCGTAGTGCGTTAAAATTTTTCTTCATGCACTTCGTTAAAAAGATTTTCAGACTTATCAAAGGCTAGTAAAAAAATTTTTCTTGATGAATCTTACAGAGCTGAATGTAATGAAATGAATAAATCTCTTCGAAAAGTCACGCACATGGATTTGCAACCATACTCTATAAACCGTCAGCTCTAACAATACCTTTTGCTTCCTGAAGATACGTAAAAATTCAGTCAGTTTTGCTCTACGGGACTGATTTCAGAAGCGTTAACAGTTTCCATCAGTTGCAGGAATGAATTTTATATACTCGTATAGAAACTTGTGTTATCGAGTATATAAAATTCATTCCTGCATTTATACGAGTATATAAAATTCATATATATATATATATATATATATATGAATTTTATATACTCGTATTGAAAAACGAGGTATCTGGGTTAAAAGCAAAAGCTTTAGTACACTGCTCGACATGTCGGTCACACAAGAAAGTAGACTGCTGTCCACCCAAAATGTAACATCAAGAAGGAATCATCCGATTGGCCTGAAATTCGCAGCATGCGTCGCCCGCGAGAGGACATGCAAACGATTAGCATTGCAGGGCATATGCAAATCATGTGCGCCCGGCACGCCGCCGAAAAGCACTATAAGAAGGGTGCACAGAAGGCGGGGTGTAAGTAGTGGAAGTGTGTTGCGCTGCCGGACCTGTTCGTGGGAAGCTTCCTGATGCCTCGTCGCAGTATACGGCAGTCATTCCAGCACGTTTCGGAGTTCGACAGAGGAAAAATAGTGGCTTATCGCGACAGCGGTTTATCGTACCAAGAGATCGGCGCCCGTGTGGGACGACACCCAGCCACAGTACGGCGAGTATGGATTCGGTGGATGCAGGAGAGACGGACGGACCGACGTGAGTGATTGCCGCACCCGCGGCACACCACCGGACGAGAGGACCGGCATGTTGTGCGGCGGGCATTGACGGCTCGCACCGCCACATAACGAACGTTAGCGCAGGAATTAGGGTGTGTTGCGCAACAACCTGTGTCAGCACGTACCGTTCGACGTCGCCTGCAGGAGCGGGGACTTGTTGCACGGCGCCAATTGCTCCGATTGCCATTGACATTACACCACCGGCGAGTGCGGCGGCAGTGGGCCGTTGAACGCCGCACCTGGACTACGGAATGGCACGACATTGTCTTCTCCGACGAGTCCCGCTTGTGCCTGCAACACCACGATGGTCGGATCCGCGTGTGGCGGCACCGCGGCGAGAGACTGTATGACGCCTGCATTTTGCATTGCCATACCGGTCCGTCGCCTGGCGTTATGGTTTTTGGCGCAATTGGATATGACATCCGCACCCTCTTGTACGCATCGCCGGTACACTCAACAGCCAGCGCTACCCTCAACAGCCACCGCTACATCTCTGACGTTTTGGAGCCTGTAATCCTCCCTCTAAGCTGAATCGTTTCATCTTTGTAGCTGTTGTTATGTGTCCAGTAAATCTGGCTTTGCTATCTCGTGTCTTTCGTGGTGTTGCATTTTGGGTGGCCAGCAGTGTATTTGTCGGGGCGCCATGCAAAACGGTCGGTATGTGTTGACAGTTCAGTGGTGGATCCAGCGGGGGGCGACTAGGGCGGTGCCTCCCCCAAACCCTAACGAAGTTTTACGTTTAAAATAGCGAAAATCGTAAATGATTTACTTTGCATATTTGTTTTCAGTTTTTCTAAAAAAATTAACAATTAAACTTACTATGCAATTGGATTTAAAATACGTACTACATTGATTTAGCTTCAGTAAAAAAAGGAAGAAAAGGGAATAGAAGATATATATATATAGAGAGAGAGAGAGCGCAAGAGATAAAAGGAAGACAGGGACAGCAGGGAAAAAAGCATAGGGATATTCTTTTTTAGTTCTTTGCTATTGTCATATTGTCTAGCGTCCGTAATGTCTCGAAACAGGGTAAGGCTCTCGTTCAGGTATTTAACGATTTCACATTCCTGAAACAAGTGAAAGTATTTTAAAGACATTACAAAGGAACGCCAGGTAGGAGCGGCACCACCAATATGTATAATGCATATCTAAAACCCTTCCATAATGTCTTCTCCCCGCTTTTTATACCCGAAACACCGCTCCCACCAGAGTAAACTTATGGATCCGCCCCTGTGACAGTTGGGTTATGTAAATGATTGCAGTTGAGAACTAATCACGTGAGTCGTGAGGGAGATAAAAGAGCAAAACGTCTCTGCGTAGTTAAGCGGTCGTTCTCACTTGGGAGTGTGGACCACTGTATCGGAGTGACCTCGTAGCGAAAGCACGTATAAGAGTGCAATTGCCTGGCCAACATCATCGAGAATCCTACCATCACACGGACACCTTTACCAGGGATGCATCATAAGGCTACGTACGGCTGGTTAGTCTCTGCGTCGCATGGCAGAGGAAACTCAGAATACAAAACCTGTCAGCCTAGTGTGGCGACAGTAGTTGCAGTTTTGTAGTGTGCATCGCCATAGGGAGACTGGTGCTGGTAGTTGAACGATCGCATGCCTCGATCACTGCATTCGACGGCGAGCCGTGGAAGCACTACAATTCACAGTGGACGACATCCACCGAGGTGTTCAGTCAACTATGGACATCCCCGTAGCAATACGGACTGTGAATCGCAGAGTGGCAAAGGTAGTTTGCGTTCTCACCAGCCTTAGCGACGACTTACACTCCGCGCAGCAAATCGTCGTGCAAGGTTGCAGTGGTTCCATACCAGATATGCAGGGCTGGCGAAAGGAAATCATATCATATTCAGTGACGAGTTTCGCTGGTTTCTCAGCGCTGACGATTGCCGCTTGAAAGTCTGAGGACGGCATGATCACCGGGCAGATCGTGCGGCCATCCGTGAGCATCATACCGCTCTTCAGCTGATGTCATGGTTTGAGGCGCTATCATTTTCAATAGCTACTCACCGCTCGTACGTATATTGGGTTTAATAGCAGCACGACGATACGTCGGTGAAATTTTACAGCCCGATTTGTTTTAGTATCTCCGTAGTATCCCTGATGCCAAGTTTCAATAAAATGGCGTCTGCCTCAAAACAGCGAACATCAGCAAACGTTGCTTACAATGCGTCTAGGTGCTGGCCTGCAGAGTGCGATCCCCAGGCTGAAAACGTGTGGGGCGTCATTTACCGACGAATTAGCTTCTTTGCACGACCCCCTCCGAATGTCTAATTGAAGACACAGGTCAACGAGGCACTGTGAGCGATAGCTCAGGACATCACTCTGGGATATGTCAACTCGATTGAACACCATATTGTCGAATGTATATCCCAGTATAGAGGTCTTACGACCGACTGACTCAAGCCATATTATACTGTCCCCTTGACGATCTCATTTGTGTAGTCTCTCAAATATTAAATTAATTTCTTATCGCATATTTGTCTACGTGTGGGGGAAGATTCATTTTCTTTCGTGCATTCCTTCACGGTGTGGTATTTTCTATGTCGAGCAGTATACATAAAGTAAATCTGCGCAAAATTCCATTTTACCTTAAACATGCTTTAGTTGGGAAACTCTATGTGGTCCAGCACATTCTAAATTTCATCTATAAAAAGCGAAATCCCGATATAATATAAAGTAAATCGCTGCACCTAAATCTTGCACTTGAATTGAAACTACGTTAGGAAAACAACTCATTTAAGTCAGTTACTAGATGTACTTCGAACATTAGCTTGAGTATACTTTCTATGAGTAGGTTTAGTGCCCAATAGATGCACTTAATTGAAAATTAGAAAGCTTGATAAATTTATTTCAGCTCTGCTGATGCGAAAGATAATGCAGAACTGTATTATCACACATGGTTAATACAGACATTTGACGTGGACCAGGAACATCAAACAGAGTTCATCGTTCTTTCCACGTTTATAAGTGAGTCACGGAAAAATTCTCATTGGCCGCCACCGGGAATTGAACCCAGGGTCTTCCAGTTACGCGCCGGATATGCTTTCCCTGCACCACAACGGCCTCGAATTTTTCCGAACTCACATATGCAAACTGCCAAGCCAATTTGGCAGGTTGCTTCTTGGAGCCCTGCCCAATGCTGGGGATTCACCAAAGATGCTAAGCAGCAACTGAACAAATAATTTGAAGGCGAATGAATAATTAATATAGACATTTGACGTGGACCAGGAACATCAAACAGAGGTCATTGCTCTTTCCACGTTTATAAGTGAGTCACGGAAAAATTCTCATTGGCCGCCACCGGGAATCGAACCCAGGGTCTTCCAGTTATGCGCCGGATATGCTTCCACTGCATCACAGCGGCCTCGAATTCCTCAAGACTCGCACACACTAACTGCCAAGCAACTTGCCGAATTGGCTTGGCAGTTAGACAGTTAGTTCAGCCAATTTTGCAGGTTGCTTCTTCCAAGAAGCAGCCTGCCAAATTGGCTTGACAGTTAGTGTGTGTGAGTCTGGAGGAATTTGAGGCCGCTGTGATGCAGTGAAAGCATATCAGGCGCATAACTGGAAGACCCTGGGTTCGATTCCCGGTGGCGGCCAATAAGAATTTTTCCGTGACTTCACTTATAAACGTGGAAAGAGCGATGACCTCTGTTTGATCACATATGGTCTTGTGCAATTTCTTTCTTACTAGTGTTGCTGATCAAAGTGCCACTGCACTACGGCGATAGCTGAGTGACCTCAGGCGTTAGATTCTAATCAATCGTCCAAGAAGGCCCGGGTTCGTGTCCCTGATGAAGTATGGGTGATGTGCTTATTTGAGGGCGCTGCCTCTGCCCCTATCCTTGAACCAGTAGCCCTAAATTAGGGATGGTCTGCAGCTTATAACGGTCATTTAACCCGAAACAAAATCAAAGTACCACTGCACCATTGCAATGAAGCAGCAAGTGGACCGAACTTAAGGGCAAGTGTATTTAACGGAATTCGTACGCTAGAAAAACAAGTCTAACGCTTCATGTCCTATTAACTGCAGCCACTTGCTTCCGGAATGTGATATCGTAGGAAACTGCTCTTGCAGTGCCATGTTACAGTATAAATGCAGATTTTGTAAGAAGGGTTCTGTTTTCTACTGAGTAACTCAGCAATGGTATTTTATGACGCCAAATGACTCGTATGGCTAAATGTGATATATCAAATCATGAGATGGGTAAATTCAGCACACAGGTCAGTGTTGAAAAACACTGTTGTTCAACTAAGTAACTTATAAATTGACCCCATCTGATAATTTGCGCTGTAAGCACATTTAACACCTGGAATACATCGTCATTCCTAATTTAGAGATAGGTTCCAAAGAATTGAAAAACCCCGTGTTGCGCAGGAGAAAAAGATAACGTTGTTTCATTCGAGCGCAGCAGTCTAAGCAATCAGCAACTCACACGATAGATTATCATTCGACAACTGAGAATATGAATGTACCTGTACGTACCAGTACATTTTAAAAATAATATAACACGATTGCATTTATATGGTAAACTGATGAATGTACTAGACAAGTCAATTTATAAAGCACTGTTTACTACATAAACATCACACATCCATTTATGGAATAAAAACGTGTACTGTCTGGAACCGATACACGAGAAATAAGTTTTTTCAGATTATATTCTCGCAGTATGGTTATGTATCACTTTCTAATATTTTACAAGACGTCTGTGCACTTCTTTCGTATTTAAATAGATCTTACCAAGAATGAGAATTTTTTCTTCATTAACTTCGACGAAATCATTTAATACACAGTATCGCGATGTAGTTTACTTTATAAGTAATAGTATTTCTTTCAGGTTACCAATCATACCCTTTGAGACGAAATTAGGTGGTTCACCGGATGAGATCGAATTGAAGATTACTAATTTATAGCAGTCCGTCAAAGTGTCGAAGGTTCTTTTCATCCACCTCATTTCGCGAAGCAACTTTTCCCTCATGCGGCAATCTCTAAATTGTCTCCTACTCGAGCGCCTATTGATTCTAGGGAGAGCGGCATAAGATAAATGTAACGCAATATAAGCCTGAGTGGCCCATCCCATTTGAGAGCCAATATCGCGATCCTGCTTCTCTGCAATGGGTGAGAAGAAAAAATCCCATTAACAGTTCTTTTACCGCTCTTACTCTGACGACCGTTCAAAGAAAAGAACCCAAACATCACATACACGCGCGCGCACACGCACACAGACACACACTCATACAGAGAGAAAGATGGGAACGAAATGAATTGACTTGGGAATGAGAAAAGCCTCTAGGTTCCTTCCAATAGCAGGTGTTCTGCCCTCAGAAACTCCAGAAAAACAGAAATTGGACTCTCGAGTCTCATTCTCAGAATAGCTAGAAGTTGTTCTTGGATTGAGGTTTATGTCTATCACTTGGCTTAAGAGGTAGAGAGCCTTTCCCGTCCATTCGTGAAGCATGCATGGAATTTTCATCTTCAAACCTTCTGCCATACCTTTTAACCGCTGCCTCGCTTCTGAGCGTCTCATCCACTTTTCTGTAGCTTTGCTACTGCTTCGTACACAATCCGTGGTGGGTCTTTGTATTATGAGTATCGGGGGAGATCTTGGGTTCAATACATTCGCAAAAGAGGAGAAATTCCCTCGATATATTCCCCTTATGACCTTTAGTGTGTGGAAAGAATATGCTCGGAAATGCTCTCATGAAGAATTGATGATCCCGGGAGCTGTGGTTGCAACAGTTTGGCTTACTCAACAGATAGATGCATTTATCTTTCGAAACTTCGGTTGGGGAAAAATATTTAGGGTTTAATGTTAGACACGGAAGATTTAGTTCCCATAATGTCCGTGTTGTTATGACATTTACATAACACAATTTACAAAACAGGCATGGTGTATCCAAACAGTGTTCAATTGTTTGCTCCAAACGAAGGAGCTATGAAAATATTTCATGCTACCATTTCGTGCTAAAGATATTTAAAGCGAACTTCTGAGTTTCTTCAACTTATGCGTTCTCACCTAAAAAGGGCATAGATGTCATTCAAATAACGATGAGCAATGCTGCCATATTGGAAAATGCATCCAAATTATTGGCATTTTCTGCAGATATTATTGAAATAAAAAAACAAAAAATTCATATTTTATTACACATTCAAAAAATAGAAGATAAGGCAACCATAACCCTAGATTATAGAGTAGGAAGAATAAGGTTACACTTAATTTTGAAATAATAGATATTTCTTTACTAATTTGTTCGTGTATCATGTCAAACGTAGAACCACACTGTAAATGTATCTTTACATAAATTTATCCATCAGTTGTTAATAAACATAAACGTAATACCACATTTTTATGACAAAAATTGTTTGAATATTTTATTAGCTATATCATGTCCGTAAGAATATATTGTAATCATGACAGTCAAATATAATGAATGATAATATCTAATTTTTGGTAAGGAATCCAATATCTAATTTTTGGTAAGGAATCCAATATCTAATTTTTGGTAAGAAAAAGTGCGTAAAAAAGACTCGTAACTACAATCTAATAGGTAAATCAACATTTCGGATACATTTTCAGCACGTCTTTTGTAAAAAAAGATTGTGCTTATATTATCACTTTGTCCGTCCGCCTGTGGACATCATATCTCTGCAAATATTAGTCCGATTTGAAAAATTATTTTTGCATTGCGAAGCTTGAAATGTCAGAATGATGATCCTTGCACTCAGATTTTTCTGATGCACAACTTCGCCGCTTGAGGGTGTAAATGCTGATGATATCGAATCGAAAATGCATTTTATTCCATATGTATTTGCTTCTAAATAACCAACTAAAATTTTGTTTTTCGCCCTTTCTATGTCATTCATAACGAATAGTATTTTAGGCAAAATTTCTGTGTCAAGTAATTCATAGATTTTCCGCTAGGGCGAGTAAAGGTAAATTGCGTTTCTCCCAAAATCTCAGCTTCTAAAAGCTTCTAAAAGCTAAAAGTTGAAAAATTCTTCGTGCATCGGAAACAGCTTTACATGAAAAATGTTTTATACACAATATCTAATTTTTGGTAAGGAATCTTTTAGCCACAAGGTGGCGTAGATGTCTATTTCTGCTTCTGACGTATTTGCAGCAAAATCTATGCTTCTGAAAACTTGATTAACATTTTTTTTGTGGGTCGATACCACTCACCTCGGAAAGCCTTTTGAGAATACCTCCTGATTAATATATCACACAGTTTTCCCGCCAGGGAACGTAGATGTATTGTATATCCTATTTTTGTCGATATCTCTGCACGTAAGAGTCCGATCTGAAGAATTCTTCCTGCATCGTATACAGCTCCTGAGGGGAAATGTTTTGATTATATTTCTAACTTTTGATAAAAAAGTGGTTTGGCCATTAGTGGACTTTATTGTTTATTTCTGCTTCTGAGGTATTTGCCACAAAATGCAAGCTTCTGAAAACTGATTATAGCAATTTTTTCGTGGACTGATACCACTCTCTTGGGAAAATCTTTTCAGAAAATAATGCATAGTTTTTCCGCCAGGGGGCGTAAATGTATATTTTGTTTTTGTCAATATCTCTGCTTGTAAGAGTCCGATTTGAAAAATTCTTTCTTTGCTGAAGAGCGGTCTCTTTGCGAAATGTTTTCCACATAATTTCAAAATTTTCTTAACACACAACTTTGCAACAAGAGTGCGTAAGCTCACGTTTTCTTTTATAGCAATATCTGTGGGACTAAAAACCCGATATAAAAAAATTATTTTTTTCTGTTAGATACTACTAACTATGAAAACACTTTGTGTTTATTTTCTTCCTAAACTAATGCATATTTTTCGCCGCTGGGGGCGTCCAATTCTGATCTGTTTTTCTTAGTATATCTGCTTCTAAACGTGTGATTTAAAAATTCTTTCAACACCGGATACCATTTAACTTGTGGAACAATTTAGGTCACTTTTTGATGAGTTTTACTGTTTACAGTTTTGTCGTTGGGTCGTTTTTGTGTACTTCTGTTTGCAACTGTGTCTCCGCTTCTAAAAGCCCTATTCAGAAATTTCTTTTTGACTGTATGTCATTTGCTTCAATAGAGATGTGGAGTATTGTCCCATTTAAATAATGCACAGATTTTCCGCTAAGGGGCGTAAATATCAATACCTTTTTTTCTCGCTAAATCTGCTTCTGGGAGACACATTTGAAAAGTTTATCTTTCCTTAGCGTAGCTTTCTCCAAGAATAATAATTTTCCCCCTATTTTTCAACTTTCCCATTATGCAAAATTCTTCGGCTAGAAGGCGTAGAGTTGTATCATGTTTCCTTTTAACGGTTAGATTTGAAATTACGTTGGTTGCCGTCATTTCCTTTTGGTATGAGAAACATTTTGCGCTTTATTTGTTAATTTTCGTAAAATTCTTTGTAGCCGCTGGTGGATGTAAGTAGCTGTATCTATTTTCGGTGTTTTATCGACTGTAGAAATCCCGTTGGTTTTGCTCTAACCGATTGCATTAACTTTGAATAATTTTGATAAATTTAATTCGCCTAGAAAGGACTAAAAAGACGTGCTCATTACAACCCAAAATTCGGTGTGATCTTTCTTGTTTTCTACATCATTCAATTTGTATTGCATTCAATGTCATGTGACGTGCCTGCGCCGCAGGACGCACATAAGATAAAGGCAGAAAGCAGCGAGAGCATCCGTCCGCGTAGCTCAGTTGGGAGAGCGACTTATTCCGGAATGAGGGGACCGGGCTCGATCCCCGCGTGGACAAGAATTACGGAGAAATTTACTTCGTTATAGTCATCCAATGTCCTTTGCATGCGCTTCGGGTCATTCCTTCAGAGCGTTACAATTTCATTATTTCGGAGTGTATGTTACAGCATTAAAAAAAATATGTTACCGTAAATAACTAAATTTCCGGAATGGTATTATAAACGTTTAAGAGATTCAATACAAAATTACGTGAAATGGAAATTCATTTTTTGATACAATGGAAAGCACATGTAACCGAGGTCCTTTAATTCTTCCAGAGACGTTTACCTTCGTTGTCCAAATGAAGAAAGGTATCTTGTCAAGATGGTATAATGTTAGTTGTGAAAGAATTCAGTGAAAATTTTAAAACCACACATTATTAATCAGAATGATCATCTATATCTATATATCTCGTCGATCGAGAAATTTTTGAACACTGCAACCATGTTACAGTAGTCCAATAACAGTGAGGGAGACAAAGATTTGATTAACAGCAGATCTCCAATCTTCTCTTAAGCGAGCTAAGATTGCTACAAAAGCAAATAACTACAAACAAGTCTTCATGAAACATTGAATGAAAGTAAGACCGAATGATGTTCACCCATCAAAAGATTTAGTGTGGATGAGGATGATGACATATCTTATTAGCCAAATAAAAAGATAGTTTACTAAGTATTCAACTTAATAAAATACCGAAATAATAAGCTACCAAATTAACTAAGTGATCAGGTAATATCCAAGAAAACACATCTTCCTCTGAACAAATACAAAATACACTCATGTTCATAAAAAATAAAACACCTGAAAGGTGTCGAGCAGGATTTGATGAATTATTTAATCCCGTGATGATGTATTTGATGAATTATTGATTCCCATGATGATGTATTTGATGAATTATTTATTCCCGTGATTATGTATTTGATGAATTATTTATTTCCGTGACGGGCGTCGAGGAAGAAGATTTTCCTTATGCAGTGAAATAAGCCCGTTCACGTCACCGGTTGAGTTTGAACTTGCAACGTGGCGTACGCGAGCAAGGAATGCTGCTGACTCAGCCAGCAAAACGCTTTCATCCAATTACATTTAAGATGGAAACGCAGTAGGCGGATTCGCGCGGTTGATGAAAGTTTTTCTCAATGAATGCTGATTAAGTAGTCATTTTATTTTCTGGAGGAGAGTATTATTTTTCTGAGCAGGTTTATAATAATTAACTTTTTTCCGTAGAACTTACACAAAAGACATTTTTTTCATTATGTTTTCTTAAAGCAACAGGATGTTTTGGAACTCAAAAGAGTTTTTAACCTGACGGTGACATTCAGTTATGTTTAAGAAAAGGTGAAATGTATTACTTTACAGTATTACTTCTCAAAACCCTTAAACAAAATGTTTTGTCTTGATATCTACAGTAACTTTAGAGTTGATGGGTCCACAGACTGATATATAGACATTATACACTCAGTCACCTCTACGGCACTTCAAGGACCCAGTTTTCTTACGGTTACACAGTATTAAATAGCAAGTCAACCAGCTGGGGAGAAGAAGGATATTTGTTGCTACAGTTACATTAATACCATGCGGTATGCCATCTACAATATCTATTCGTGCTACAGAACCTCAAATTCAGGTCCGTAGACAGAAGAGGTTTTGAATGAATGAAAGTTTAAACAGGGCGTTCGCCGTTAGAACGTTCGAGGCTGTGAATGATGAGTGATTCAGCATGACTGTTGAACTGAAATTTAACAGTTATTCAACCTTTTAACCGCTTTTATTACCGGTAATCCAAAAATAAGAACAGAATATTTTCCTGTTAATATACGAACGCAAACACGAGACTGTTGCCTGAAAATTCAGGGTTTTCCGATAACATCTTCCAAAAACGGCAATTTTCCGTTATTTACCAAAGAAAGATGAACAGGATTATTTCCGAAAATTCACGTATGAAAATACAGTGAAATTTAGAAATTTAGGTTCCTTTCTCATTTCGCGGAACAGGTTGAATCAGGAACATATGCTTTGCTAATTCACGAAGGGAATCACCGAAAATGGTTCATGAATTTCAGGAATATTTTTACAGTATAACCAATCGTTCAGTGTGACTTCACAGTGCAGATGTCATATGTAATGAGAGTGAGGCGAAGGAAATTGGAGAGAGAGAGAGAGAGAGAGAGAGAGATGAGCGATTATGTTTTGAAAAATGTTTTAGGAAATGGAAAAAGTTTCATCTCAGCAAGAGGGAATACATATCCAAATTAAAGAGCAAATTCCAAGTGGAAGGCTAAACAGAAGCACTACACTTCAACAGCTGATTCGGTTGGTGTTTGTGTGAAACTCCTTCGTAAACACGGATGCTACTGGAATTGCTTTGAAGGTGTGATTAATCACATTCTTTTATTTATTTATTTCCAACATGTTCACTGGGTTTTCTCTACGACCCCAATGATACCGATATCTTCATCTCTCCCCACTACAACACCATTGTAATAATCGAATTAGTAAATTTTAAGAGGAATATATTCAAAATGAAGATTACTTCGTTATCTTGAAGATCGCAATTTATTTCCTCTCTGCAAATAACAATGGAACAATGCAAATAAAGGTGGTAAAAACGAGATAAGCGAAGCATCGTTCGAGCTCACAATTAACAAAATTAAAAACGAGAAGACATTTCATGCCTTAAATTATCTTATTTGGTTTTCGGCGTCACTGAAAAACACCGCGAAATCTAATAAATTGCCTTCCTGTGGTGTCTTTATATCCATCATTGTGCGATTAATTACGGCACATTTTGATGTCAGAATGCTGTGAAATATGAGAGAAATAACAATGACCCATATGTCTTCCCTGTAATCTCCATGGAACTTGGCCCTAAATAGAATGTGAAATAGATGAAGGAAGTGAGGAAAAAATGGTGATTGTTGGAGCAAGAAATAAAGAAAGGCTAAGTGCCCTTCGGGGAGAAAATTGCTGGGTCGTTTCCGGAGGCTTCGAGCCCTGAAGATGGGTTGGCATTTAGGTGCAGGAGATTATGGTCTTTATTGCCGACCTGTGCTGGGAATGCAAGTTGCCTCCTCGTCTGCTGCACAAGAGCTAAGATTTAGCCAGAATACAGATTGGTCATTAAGAGGAATTCGCGCTTATTTATTTCTTTGAGGTCCGATGTGAAGATTAAAGAATATTCCAGGTTTTGTTAATCCGACATATAAAGATGAGCGCCTGTGTGTGAGGGAGAGAGTTTATGAGAGTATTTTTCTCTGTATTTTATGAGCATATGCAGACCGTGGAAAAAAGTAAACGTCTTATTTCATAACTTTATTTAAGATTATTGTTCTGTGTTTACAATTTATAGAGAATTTATTTTTCGCTCATATATTGGCAATGTGTTGTTAAAATAAGGATATTTTCTGCGCTTTATTACGCCAAAGTACCAACATCTCTTGTTAACACATATTCAAAAAATGAATAAAACTGAGATGCTATCCAGCTTCGAAAATACTACAAAAAATAAAAAAAAATTCCGACGAAAATATGCCGTACAGATGAAAATATTAATTTTTATCTCTAATTAAAAGGGAAAATGGTTGTCTATGTGGGGAGATTTCGGTTTCACATTCCTCAACATTTGAAAAATATGTTCGCATATAAGAAATGTGCTTTTATATTCAGAGTTTAACGAGCCTCGCGAGGATCTAAGGCTGCGGGGAGTTGCCCAGTTGATTGAGACCTCTGTTCTACGGAAAGGAGGACAGAACGGGTACCAAAAGACAAAGACACCACCTATGCCTTACCCAGGACTTGGACAAGGGCCCAACTCGATGATTAGCCAGATGCCCGCTCCTCTGGTTACTTGGTCATAGGACTGGATTGAAGAAAAGGCAAGCAAATTAAGTTTTATAAGCATTCAAAAATCAATGCACGCAAATATGTGCAAATTCAGAAGAGACACAGTAAAAAATTACCTGTTGTGTCAGATAATAAGAATAAATATGTGCTCGTGTTAAACGTAGTACATACTATTCTTATTATCTTCAACTGCGGTGGTCAACATAACCGCGGACGCGTCGAACATTCGGTTAAACATAGGATGATTTTGTCGAAGGTAACAGTCTCCTTCATAGGAGCAGCAGCTTGTATGGAATGCCGAAACGACACGATCTAGACATATGGAAGATAAAATGACTTTGAAAAGAGACGGCTTGTCAGTTTCTAGAAAGAGCGAATAAGATCTCGCTGTGTAACGGAATTAGCGGGAAGCTACAAAATCCCGAACCCTCGATGCTGGCAAAAGTGATTCTGAGAAAGCACGCACACCAGTCGAGTTGGAACTGCTCCACGTTGAACGACAACATCAGGAACGAACTACTTGATTCAGTGACGAGCCTTACCAGCAACACTAGTTGTCAGAAGTGCATGGGTAACCTCAGCCATCAATCTCCATATCATACAGAGAATCATGTCCTTCCAACTGGTAAGGGCGTGAATATTTGCCTAGGATTCATTTCGTAGCCATGTCAATGACCTTTATACACTGAGTGGCCACTTTATTATGACCACCTGACAGTTTTAAGCAAATGAGCTATGGCTGCACGCTGTTGCAGCCAGAGGGCGAGGCTAGTATAAAAAGAGAAAGCTTAGTACTTGCGACAGTAGTAGAAGTGATTGTTGGGTGACGAGATGGGTAAAAAATGCAATTTGACGGACTTTCAGCGTGGGATGATTGCAAGAGCTCGGAGCCATGGAGCGAGTATCACCAAAACCGCCGCATTCATGAAATGTTTCAGAGCAGCTGTTGTTAAAGTGCTTAAAGACTGGACTATCAGCCAAAAAACTGGGTCTCTACGTGCAACGTGTGGTCGTCATCGACTAGTGACTGCTCGGGCGGAACGGAGAGTGCCCAGACTGGTAACAGACAACAGAAGGGCAACAGCACGATAGCATGGGCCCCAAATGCATCGCTACAACCCTTCAAGCCGGTGGAGGCAACGTTATGGTTTGTGGAATGTTTTCCTGGCATGCTTTGGGCCCTTTAATTCGTATTGATCAACGTCTGACTGGCACATCATATCTAAACATCGTTGCGGACCAAGTGCATCCTGTCATGTGGATGGTTTATCCCAATAGCGATGGCTACTTACAACAAGATAATGCGTCCTGCCATAGTGCTCGTATTGTACAGGATTGGTTTCAGGAACATGCCGGTGAGTTTCCTTTGCGTAGGTGGCCCCCACAATCTTCAGATCTCAACCCCATTCAGAATGTGTGGGATGAAGTTGAACGAGCCATCAGATAGCTGGATGCACAACCCTGCAATCTCACACTCCTGGAAAGTGCTATTCATCAAGCACGGTCTCAGATTCCACAAACCACCTATCAACATATCGTGGAGTCCATGCTACGAAGAATCGACGCAGTATTAAAGGCAAAAGGTGGCCCAACGAAGTACTCAAGGGGGTGGTCATAATAAAGTGACCACTCAGTGTATATTGCCACCAGCTGCCGAATGACGTCGTCTAGTCTATAGCGATGAATCCTGCTGCTTCCTAGCACCAGACAATGATCAGTGGACACACGTGTAGGGACAACGCGGTCAATACATTAATCCAGGAATAGAAGTCTTACAGCAGAAGTCATAGCCTGAGGAGTAATTGTCTACCATAACCTAACATCTCTTTTGTGTCTCATAGGCAATTCGGCAGCCGGGCGATTTGTCGCGGACATCCTGGAGTTGTTTACTTCAGAACAGCAGTACCTGGAGCCGGTTTCCAGAAAGATAACGTCATCTACGTAGCTGAAGCATATATTCGCTCTGTTGATATGTTGCCAAGACAAGCCTGATCCTCGAACTCGTCATTAAAATGTTATTTGTGGGACATGAGACATGGTTGGAACCGGTCTCACCTCCAACGAGAGCAAAGAATAGCCGACCTGCGGCACCAAGTTCCCGAAGCGCAGTTAGCAGTGCTCCCAGGCGACTATTCAAAGTTTTTAGAATCCAATTCCACGAAGTGTAACTGAGTGTACCACCAAGAGAATGAAGCTTTGTCCTACATGTGTACCAGATGTATCCATCTTTTTGTGGTATTGAAGTCGTTCATTTGCTCTAAGGATAATTTTTTATCTTCTCGCCCCCTACGACGTTTTACATGTGAGTCTCCGTTCAATTATACCCTACCGCTTCTGGATGTTACAATTAGAATGTTACAGAATTCACATGTTTATGTCTTTCACTACGCTTTATGTACATTTGTTGAAACTACCCAGTTGGGTCGTTAGGGGTCTTAGGACCTGCTAATTATTTTAATGCTTGTTTTGGTTGATTAAAAAACGCGCGAAAAAAGTATTATTCTCGTGGAGATGAAATATCAGTTAACATGCGAGTGGTTCAGAATTTCATGATACAATTTCGACATAAAAACCAATTTTTTCAAACAACACTGCTCAAGAAAATGGTGGGCTAATATTTTTATCACGGGAAGTAGAAAGTTCATTAAGTAATGCAGAAATAGGCTCCAAAAATTGCTCTGAACAAGTATTAAAGAATTCGAGACAAATTTTATGTAAAAAAGCGAAATATTTTTTTTAATTCTTGTATTGTGCAATCCCAGAGATAGAGCGCTGCTGTTTTATGAAATGAACAGGTATGTGTGTCGCAGGAAATTTTAAAAAACAAGAACTTTGTTCTTTTTGCAACACCGTACAGCGGCTTCTATACCACCACTTACTAGTCCTACTTGCGTAATAAGGCGTACCCATACCCACAAATTACCTTAGGAAGCTGCTTTTATTTTACGGCCTTTTTGACAGGATACATTCCCAAATCTAAGTAGCCTGTGAAAAACATCGTAAATTAAAAAGAAATGCGAATTTTAAGACTAAGCTAAGCAATGGGTTCAAACTATACTGTATCACAGAACTAGAATTCCAGGAAACCAAATTTTAACTTCTTTTTCTTTCCTTTCTCCTTTTTTGTTTGTGATTTAAAGAGGCACAACAGAGAAACATTCTTTTGTAGAAATGGAAGCGCCACAAGGAATTTTCGTGAATTTCCTTCATATGTTAGGTCAACTATGGTACGTTGCTGAAGAACATTTTCCTTCAGATCCGAAATAGAATCAGTACTTCTAGTAAAGCAGACTAGTTGTTCTGCTTAACAGTATCAGAAAAAGATATTTTGTGAGAAGTGGAAAAATGAGAAATCCCGTGTGGGCATGGTTTGAATATAGTGTTCCTCACTTCGGGAATAAAAAATGTTTTTTTTTTTAAATACACCAGATTGTGAATACTCAAGAGACGCTATCTGCGTCTCTTGAGTACTGTGCTGACTACACCACAAACATAAAGGAATTTAATAAGCTATATGCGTCTCTTAAGTTTTTTTCATGTTTGCTTTCTGTTAATGACTTGCGATTATTTTCGCTATCCACGCAGGTTTTTTGAATTTTTGCCGGATGTAGCAGTTTTAAATACTGTTCGAAAAACTGTCTTTGTCAGATAGAAAAACGGAAGAGGTCTTTTACGATCAATTGGATATTTTGCTTAACACCATAGGAAAATAACTAGGTTAAACGAGAGATCAATATGGCACATTCTGCGAACACCGCTTACATCATAACGGGAATAAATAATTCTTCAAACGCAACTGGTAGTTAACCATACTTTTCTTGTGTAAACTACGAGAAGTTTCACTGTATAAATGACAAACATCGAATTGCAAATTAATTGAATGCCCTTCTACGCTTCACGTCAAATAGATTTTGAGAAATACATTAAGTTTAATTGGATTTGGTACGGAAAACAGTAGACGAATTCAAACCTTTGGGGAATACTATATTTACTCATTATAAAACGTATACTCTCACATAAAATATGGAAAAATGAAATTAAATAAAAGCAGCCTTTCTCAAAAGGAATGTCTTGAGCTCAACATAAAGCGGTGAGCCAAGAGATAGTATTGGAAGTAAAAAATTATCATATTTGCGACCTGCGGAATGAAGGGTACTGGTTGTGCACTAAGGTAAACTGTTTGAAGACGTTTATGTTAATAGGGTTAGGAAGTTACTCAGAACGGTTCCCTAAATATAATATTAATGACCTGGTATACAGTTATTTAGATTTATTGTACTTATACCTGAAGTTATATATATTTTATGACTACAGAGCTTGTGGTGTTGAGATAAAATGAAAATAACAACGTTTACCACAATCAAAGGCATATTATACATCGACTATAGTTCCGCTCAGCATCATCAGGACGAATGGAGCGTAAACATTCAAATCATTGTGACATCATCAGATTTCTGAGTGATCAGTTCATGTGACATCATCAGAGTTTGACGGATCAGTTCATGTGACATCATCAGAGTTTGACGGATCAGTTCATGTGACATCATCAGAGTTACATACAAGAATCAGTTCATGTGACATCATCAGAGTTACATACAAGGATCAGTTCATGTGACACCATCAGAGTTACATACACGGATCAGTTCATGCTATCCTTCGATGTGAAGTCCATGTTCACAAGTATCCCACTGAATGGAGCCCTTGAATCATTGAAAGCTAGTCTCATTGAACATCATTTTAGCCAAACGGAAGTAGAAGATATTTTGAGACTAGTGGAAATTTGTATCAGACAAAACAGTTTCACTTTTCGTGGAAGATTTTTCCAACAGACGGAAGGCCTTGCAATGGGTAGCCCACTGTCGCCTATTTTATGCGAAGTCTATATGCGTAGCTTTGAGGACAAACTCTTTCAGCTTTCAACATTTGACCTGTGGATTCGATACGTAGATGATACTTTTGTCCTCTGGAATTGCCTGAAATCGGAAATACCTAAATTCCTTGAACTTTATCAATTCAATTGATCTTCATGCACAGTTCCCATATGAGACTGAAAATAATGGCTGCTTACCATTCCTTGATGTCCATGTGTCACGCTTTGAAGGATCCTTTAGTATAACAGTTTATAGAAAACAATTTGTTATTTCCTTACTCCCACATGCAAAATCAAATCACCCATGGAAACAAAAAATCTCCGCCTTCTACACATACGTATGCCGTGCAGTACATTTATGCTCAACTGGAGAGTCCTTGCAGAAAGAGTTTGATTTTCTTAAACGAATTGCAGTACACAGAGGATATATAACCCTTCCGTTATAGACAAAGCTGTCCAAAAATTTAGGAAACCGAAACCTGTCTGCTCGCTCATGCCTATAGACCTCCCAGTACGAGAGAATTGTGCGGTTATCTCTTTTGCTCCTCAGATTAGCTTCGGAATTTCAAAAATTCTCAAAAGTTTTAATTTCAAAGTAATTTTTAAACCCATTAACAAGAAACATTTTTACGGATCAAAAGACAACGTCGAAGACATAAATTCCTGGGTAATTTGTCAGATACCTAGTGAATGTGGACTTTCATATATAGGACAGACGTGCAGGGCATTAAGTTTCCGTGTGATGGAACACAAGACTTACGTACAGAACTGTGAACTGAAGAAGTCGTCTATAGCCCAACATTGTCACCAAAATAACCATAATTTTTTGTTTGGAAACGCTACGCTTATTGATAAATCTGATTCAACTATCAAGCTTAATGTATTAGACGCTTCCCACATATACAGGAACTCTTCAAATCTTGTCAACGACATGACGTCGACTCCATTTCTTTCAATCGAGTGGAAACAACTCACCAAAAACCGAGACCGTCACAACTCTGATTATGTCAAAATGATTTGAATGTTTACGCTCCATTCGCCCTGATAATGCTGAGCCAAATGCTCTGCAAAACTATAGTCGATGTATAATAAACCTTTGATTGTGGTAAACGTTGGTATTTTCATTCTCATACCTGAAGATCCCTCACTTATGCTCTGGTGTCCTTTCTGTCCACATACATTGTTTCGTTGCATCTAAAATGTGTTAAATTGGCAATAGATCTGGCTATTCGCCAGATCTATCACCATTTTTGGCTATGGTAGCAGGGAAAAGGCCTGCAGACATTGTTCAGTAACTGATACAGGATGTGGTATGGCGTTATCATGTTAAAATGTTGCTTTTGGCAGGCTCTGCAGGAGTGGAAAGAACAGAGTGAGAAGAAAGATGTCTACATATCGCAAGGCGGTTAAATTATTTCGATGACAATGAGAGATGATGGACAGCCGCAAGAGATGTCGTTCCTTACCAAAATCTCAGTAGTCGGCGCTGTATGTTGCTCGACCATGAGCGACGCCTTCGAGATTCTAAACGACTATGTGAAACACGAGCCGTGTCCAGCTGCCAGCATCTACTAGTAACATCACATCCCAAATTCGCTGAAAATTTTCCCGTAAACCAATGCTTTGCAAACACCTATGATAAAACCTCGCTCACCCTTCCTGAACCTTTTTAAAGATACACCTAGGACGTACAAATGGCATTAATCTTCGGTGGTAACCAGATTTACAAGTTAAGTTTGGTTTGTTTTTTCTACACATGCTACGTTTCCCTCACGACAACTTTCCCTACATCTAAGGAAATCCGTGTCGTTCAAAGAATTTTAAATACAGACAGAACCGCAATTTCCTTTTCATTTGCGTATGTCACTACTCACTTCTATGCTAATTCATAATCGTAGATCTACTTCTTCCAGGTGGGACAATTTTTTTTAGATGTCAGGAAAACAGACAAGTAGAGATATCGCAACGAAACTTTATAGGAGGTTATTGAGGGCATGGGAAAACGATTTAATGGGAAATATTAGTTTAAAGTTGCGCATCTACGGGAATAATGACGTTTCGGACGCAAGAAAAAAACATACATGTGCCTGAATTTACTTTTTATTGACAGCTCAAACATTTCAGGTCACAATCTGCCTAATACGCATTCCATCAGAGAAAAGGACATGCGGCAAACGAAGAACGGCATGTGACATGACTGCTCGCAGCATGTCTCAGTCAGTGATGGCCATTTCGCGTCTGATACTCGTTTTCAGATCTGAGAGAGATCGTATGCCTTCTCGAAAAGCTCTGTCTTTCATATATCTCCAAAGTCGGAAATCTCAAAGGGTACGATCCTGTGATCGGGCTGCAAACCCTCGAGAAATTATGCTTTTATTGCCGAATGTTCGACTGAGCAATTTCTTCACCTGTCGACCGACATGTGGAGGTGCCCCGGCCTGCATGAACACGGTAGTGTCCAAACATTGCCGTTTCCTTTTCTTGGTTTCCAGCAGTGGTACTTCTGCTGTGAATCACAGATAATCCTGTTATAACCAGCATATTGAAAAGATATACAGTAAATTAACGCATTTGTCTATTATTTTCTTGCGTCCGCAGCACCATTGTTTCCCTAGCAGCGCAATTTTGAACTAATTTTTTTCCGCTAAATCGTTTTCCTATGCCTCAGTAAGCTACCTACTAAGTTTCGTTGCGATATTTCCATTTCTCACTTTCCTAGAAACCCGAGAATAGAGATATTTATTTTATAATCACCTGGTATATAAGCACACTGAGATGCCACTTGATTAAGTACACCTGACCTCGTCATATAAATAGCTGACTTCAGCCCGTAAGACAGCACGACAGCGCAGTGTGCCATATAAATCAGACAGACCAGCTCGTCGGGCATCAGTTTGCGTTCGATTAAAAGACGGAATGGGCAAAACGAGTGATCTGAGCTGCTTTAAACGTGACATGATCATAGGCGCCAGGAGTGCAAGTTCAAGCATCTTCCAAAGGGGAGTCCTCCTGGGTTTTCCACGCACAACCGTAACAGGGAAGTACCATGAATGGTACCATACGCAAAAGACTATAAGCAATAGGGAATCTTGTGGACCTAAACAGGATCATCGTGGTGGTGGATCATAGGACTTAGCGGAGACTGGGTACAAGGTCGTCGACTATTTCAGCCTTGCAGTACATAATCCTCCGGTACGTAGTGCATTTGGTGATGACCCTCGGCGCACCAATGTTCAATTCTGTAGTGGCATGTCGAGTTGTGACGCGTCTGCTTTCTTGCACGATTTTCGATAGTTTCCTTTGACCCTCTGATCTACGAGCTGCTTTCATCTACAAGATCGCTCATTGATTGCAGGAATCTTTTGCGTTTCGCACCATTTACGGTAAGTCCTTGCTATGGTTTTGCGTGGAAAGCCAGACGGACGGACGTTTAGGAAATGCTCGCACCGCAGTACGTGGCTCTAAATCTCATGTCGCGTTCGAAGTCCCTCAGATTATTCGTTTCGTCTATTCCGATCCACAGTTAACCGCAAACTCATCCTCGACTAGCTAGTCTGCTTGATTTATATCATACACAGCGCTCATGCGGCGTCTTGCGTGTTGGAACAAGCCATTTATGTGATGCGGGAGGGCGCACCTAATAGATTAGCATCTCAGTGTCAGTACAGCACCGAAATTTTTCAAGAACACTCAGAGAATTCCACGTATAGTGTTCACTGGGAGATTTATGGCTTGTTGTACAAAAGCTGTTGAAATGTCTCAGATTCATAACAGATAGCACTTCAAGATAAGATTAATACTGAAATATGTAGCCTTTCTTTAAAACAAATTTTTATTTAGGAAACTACTTTCTAATATCAGCACAAGGAGTCCAAATACATGTAGCTGGAGAGAAAGAAAGTACAGTCGACTGTGTAAAGTGCTTTTGTGGCTTTATCCGTATTTTTGATAAAACTCTCGACTTTATCCCTGAGAACAACGCAATAGATTTTGACGACGCAATGAACCATTGTCGGCACCTGGGGCAAATAACATTTTCGAAATAAGATAAAGTGGAGAAATGAATGTACGGTATTGCTTAAACATATGCCATAACGACGAGTTTAAACATTTGAACTTTCGTAGTCGTCTACGCTTTCTAATATTGATGAAGATTTCGCCAAAATTTGAAAACTGATAGTGTGATAACTTCCATCAAATGAAAATCTAAATCCTTTTATTACCCTAAGAAACATCCGCTGAAAGTCTCAAACTACCCGTTCCTAATCTATATGACCACTGTCTCCCGCTGGCAAATGCTGCTCAACAGAAAAGTTCATATTTAAAGAATTACGTTTATGCAAAATGTAATTCTTCAATTCATGAACCAAATGTTACAGAGAACTTAGCAAAACCTTTGTCAACCGGCAAGGAGTACAGCAAAGTTTATGCGAATTATCACATCATGATATGAGGTAAAACCACGGCATTAACGCTCTAAATATATTTAAAAAATATATAGGACGATAACAAATTCGTACTGAGTAATACCTGTCCATGAAACACACTGTCTGGGCACGATACTTATGAAGAAACTCAAAGTGTTATAAATAAAAGGTGGCCTTTATTTACAGATTAAAATCACACAAAAGAGTTAAAATTACGAAGACAAGATCTTTCAAGGCTTCCAAAGCCCCATCTTCAGGTCGAGTGCACAAAATGGTCACGAACATGGACACATATACAGTCAAAGGTAACCACAATACTTTGCGGCCTTGTAGACTACCTGTACCACCAAAGACCATGTACGAGATAAAAAGTTAAAAAAGACAAAAAATATCTCACACAGGCGATATATTTCATCAACGCTGTGAAAACTATTAAAAAAGTCATTCATTAGCGCTAGCCAAGGATGCGGGATAAAAGCAGGAAATTCGTCGTTACAGCACGTTGAAAAGCATCTGTTAATGCATAAACTATCCGCAAATAACAATGAGTATTTATTGGCTGCGTAGGTGATGATTGAAGCTTGATCCCAATTTGGGTTCTGTTCACCCTTTGCAATAGTTCGACTCAGAGCAGTAGGGTTCAATTCTGTGATTATTGCATATTTGTGCGCCGATAATCTTAGTCCGAGGTTGCGTAAAATAGAACCAATGTAACACACATCAGCGACAGCTGGAACACTGGAGGATAGAAGCACTGGGTAAACGCCAATTTTCTTAAGTAGGGCCACGCTGTCTTGATCTTTGCGAACTAATACAAAATTATTAGCTGTGCGCACACCAAAGTCTAGTCCATGTTTTCCACATAAGTTCTTTGAAACGTTCACAACAGGTGGAAGAAAACTCCTACAAAACGGGTACTAGGTACATCATGTTGCAGAGTAGTGAACGCAAGCCGATTGAAGTCACGAACCAAACCAAGGACGATATTCGCAGAGTAGCCAACCATTCGGGCTATATCCGTAATCTTGGCAAGTTCCGAAACGTTGAAGATGACTAGATGTGCAATGAGAATACGTGCGCCTTACTAAAAAGCCGCGTAAAGCAGCAAGTTTTTGACTCCAAGGATGAGCTGAATCATATGGTATAATTGAAGGGAAAAAAGTAGGCTTGCGATAAACGGAGTATTTGAGACCACCAAAACCAGGGACGTGGGTTAGCAATAAAACCAGGAAAGCAAGGAATCCCTGTTCCTTCAGTTCCACCGTAAATTTAATTGTCCGAAATTGAGATGACATCAAAATGGTAAAAATATAAAGTTGTTCAATAGAAAATCACCAAAATAATAAGATGTCATCTACATAACGAATGAAAAAAGGATGTTTAAATGAACAAACTGAAAGAACACTCTCCCCTAACTCCTGAAAAATAAGTTCTGCAAGGATGGGGGATAGGGCGGAGCCCGTGGGCGTCCCAGCCCTTTGTTGGTAGATTACACCATCAAACGAAAAATAAGTACGTGTGGACACAAGCTTTAGAACTGACATAATGTCCTCAGATTCCAAAGAGATAATACTAGGGACCAAAGAAAGCTTGGAATGAATAATATCGTAAACCAGTGGAATGGGAAAGCTGGGGAACAGGAATACCACATCCAATGGAGCCATGAGAAAAGGTCCAACATATCTGAAAGATTTCATTTTACCCAAAGCCTTAGAGGAGGAACTATGAACTGAATAAACTGAGGATTGAGTAAAAGGAGCCAAGTAAGTGGACAAAGCCTTCTCCAGGGGTCTGGTAGGAATACTGAAACCGCAAACTAAAGGGCGAAGTAGTTGACCGGGTTTATGAATTTTAATTTTACCAAAAATCTCTGGAACATATGGACCTGGAGGAGGGTGCATAGACTTTGAAATAACTGAAGGCAAAAATCCCTGATTGCGCAATTTACTTAATGAAGCAATGGTTGCCGGAGTAGGGTCAGACCGAATAACTTTGTGAGGGATCTGAGAAATAGCTTCGTACATTTGAGACCAGTAAACCGTTGCATCTAAGATAACAATTTGCTGTGACTTATCGGCAGAAATAACTGCGATAAAGGGCTTTGCAGTAAGGGCCAAAAGTTGACTTCTTTCATATCTGAGTTTCTTTTGAGTCCCGTCAGTAGGATTAGAATATTCACGAGAAATAACTCTAGCAATAGAGTGCCAGGCTAGATCTTGACAATTATTAGGAAGTGAGCGAATGACATTCTCCACTTGCACAACAGTGCTGATAATAGAAGGCTTTGAATCTGGGTAAGAGTATTTACAACCACGAGCTAAAGCAGTTTTTTGTGCAGGATTTTATTCAATAGAGCTTAAATTAATGTAAGCCGGCTGACGGGAAATGCCACCATGAGTTGAGAATCGGCCTGTTCTAGCACACTTAAATTCCGATACTAAGCAACGTAACTTATGGACCTGAGTTAAATGCATGCGTTGAACCGTTGAGTCAATCATACTGAAAAAAAAACAGCGTTTCTGGAATGATTTAGCTACATTTTCGATATTTGGTTTCAGGTTGGGCAACCCAATTTATAAAAAGTTTGAAATGTGGCTGTCGGTCAATCGTGAACAAAGCTTTGATTTCATATTTTGATTTTGAAGAAAGCTTGCTCTCACAAAAACATATGTGCTACCAAACACTGATAAAGTTTTTCCTGGCAAAACTTTTCAGATCTGTAAAACTATTTTTAGGCAAAAGAGAATAGAAAGTTAACAAACTTTCACTCTTAAACAACGACCAAATTATTATTAGATTGCAAATCTAACAGTTCGAACTGTAACGTTACGACATCATCAACCGTAAAACTAAATAGGTCCTGCAATAGCTCGAATGGTTTTTCATGCCTGTAAAAATCACCAAAACGTCTTTCCAACAGAGCTTTCAACAAATTAATATTTGTGACACAGTGCTCAATATCAAAAACAAACTTATCAGACGTATTGTCCCACACATATTATACATTTACAAGATGGAAAGTGCAAAACATTTGCTCTAATAACTGTCGCTTGAACAGTTCCAACTTCGACTGGAAAGACTTCAATAAAAAAACAACTGATGTACGAATTACTTTCCCTTAGAAATTCAAACTGAGTTGATTTAGATGGTCAGTAGTGTCTGTTAATAATACAATGTTCCACAACCAGAACATGTTACCGCGGGCTGTAGTTTGGTGATCCCTGGTTTATCATGTAAATAATATAGATATTCTGCAAATATAACCTACCATAGGGATCTAATGTTTTTTTTTTTTTTTTAATTTGACTTTTCTTTTTCTCTGAATGAAACGCCGCCCCGTTGGCGCATTGGTCTAAGCGTTGGCTTATGATTATTTGTCCGTGAAGGGTCCGGGTTCGAATCCCGGTGAGGCATGGATGTTGTGTTTGTCTTGCGGCACTAGCTCTCTCCCTTCCCTGGAACCGGTGACCCTAAATTAGGGACGGGCGACTGCTTATATAGCCCATTGAGTTGCTCACGGTGGTCGTTAATAACGCCTTCAATCAAAAAAAAAATGAAGCATACTGTGGCTTGATTTTTTTTAAATCAACCGAGATACCATTCCACTATAGTAATTCCTTATTTATGAATTTTACGATTTTGACTCATTCTATTTCGCATTATACTTTAAGCTTCCTTAATTGCTTATAAATAAAGTCGAGTTCCTTTGATTTACTGTTTTAAAAATCCACAGATTTGGTATCACCCTGCGGAGCTAGGTCTTAAATATTAACTTCTTAACCTCTATTTTAAATCGTATGGGGTTATTAAAACATAACGAGCGATGATCTGCTTTATTTTAAACTGTACATTACAAAACCCAGTAAATTCAAATTCGGTTGAATTCTTTGCTTTGGTTCTTAGAGGTAATTACTAATTGTTTTGCTCAAGCCGATCAGAAGTTAGAGTACGTAAAGTTTGAAATACGCTCTTCAGAATTAAGAACTGATGAATTTTATTTAAATTTATAAGAGCTTTTTCTCGCCGTTTTTTGTAAATCTAAATTCGAAGTCTGAAACCTATGTGTAGATTCTTGAAACAAATCTTGTATAAAAAAATAATTTCTTGCGAGCATGTGAACTTGATCGTAAGAACTTTAGACCATTTGATGTCGTCTGGCTCTAGGCACCAACCGCTATTCCTTTTGCTTGAAGCTCGGAAAATAAGCAATAACCAATATTTAGAGAATAAAAGTGTCCAAGCAAGTGAAAACATTTCCACTCAATGGCAAAGCTTCATACCTGAATGTTAAGAAATTATCGTCTGAAAATCAGGGAAACTGTATGAAGAAAAAGGAAAAGAAAAGCATTCATCCTATGATGTTACTGATCTTTTTATCGCTTTTTTACTGCAAACGAAAAAGGAAGAAGTAAAGAAAAACAATTTAACTTTGTGTCATCTAATATTCTTTTCGCATCAACTCCACCAATATCACAACTGTTTTAGTTTTGAAAACACGAGACATTTGGCAATCTGCCGGGGACTTGTTGATATCCAAAAGTTCCATCGTTTTCCGAGTACCAGATTCATTGTGAAGCAGGCATTAATTTTAGTAATGACAAGTTGTGAAGAATAATATCCATTAAAATGAAAAATCGTTGCTGCTTAAGTCAAAAGCAACTTCTAAGGTATGCGGTGACCCAGATGTGACGACGAATGACGCATGGTGGCGCAACGATGAATCATCAACTGTGTGATTCATCTTAACGTTCTGTCATCGCTTGTCTTTGCCAATTCCATGACACGAACAGAACTCTTTAAAGGAGAGCTGGAAGAAAATAACAGAATATTGAACATTGATATGCTGTTATTACACAAATTTGTATAAGGCGAGTGCTGTTTGCAATGAGAAAGTCCCTTACTTACCATCGCTAACAGAAAAGCATGATGAAGTCACTGTGATTGATTCATTTAGATTTCAAATAAATCGATTTCAGTATTATCAGTTCATGAATGAAAATTTTACACCTCCGTACTTTTCAAAGCTTCACTTTTAAAAATACGTTATTTGCCAACCCTAAGGTTTTTACAATGCAGTACTGAGAGTGACCTGTAACTAAAGATTAATAAGCATTTGTGCAGTCGTTGAAGGATTTAAAATTTAATTTATTTCTCCGTTTTTACATTTAATGGCTCCTTCCGCGTTGTTTATATCTCCTGCTGGTACAGTTCTAAAGTACGACCTGAAATAGTAGGAATGATAAAGTTTCTTTTTAATTTACCTTTTCTGTCACTTATTATTTTCTCTTTACAAAAATAATCTGTAAAACCTTCAAACTATTACAAAGGCAACGCTTTGACTTCATTAAGCATTATCTACTATTGTTTTATTAAATCTACTGCACAAGTAATCAGACATTAAGCAGTGGATTAACAAAATTATATTAACAGCACAATTACCTTAGTGTTTCTGTTTCGGAAGAGACGAAAATACGGTTATCTCTGAATGTTTCTGGCACCTTCTGTGCGCACTATGAAGAAATAAACAAACAAGAAAGGTGACACCGCATTTTTGGATATAATAAGCACGTCTTTTGAATCCGTTCTGACGCAAATTAAATTTATCAAAGCTATTCAAAGTCAATGGAACCGGTATGGAAAACAATAGATCTGACGAAAGAAGGAAGATTTTCAATCGGGTTTTTAATCCCTCAGATATTGCTGTAAACGGAATCGTGAGCTTATGAACTCTTAGAAACAGAGATATCGACAAAAATAAGATGTGAATTTACGTCCCCTGGTGGAAAAATCATGCATTATTTTAGGAAGAATGTATTCTCAAAAGGTTTATTCATATGAGCGGTATCGGTCTAAGAAATAAAAAATTATCGAGTTTTCAACAGCCCAGATTTTGCAACAAATACTTCAGAAGCAGAAATTAACACTTATGACCCCTGGTGGCTAAACCATTCTTTATCAAACATTAGAAATTATGTGAAAAATATTTTCCACCAGGTCTTGTATGCGATACAGCAAGAAGTTTTCAAATCAGAGCTTTAGGAGCAGACATAACGCAGAAAACGCAATTTACCTTTGTGCCCCCTAGCAGAAAGTCTATGATTAACTTGAAAATTTTGAATTTATAGGAAAAACATTTCGCATCGAAACACTATCCAACAAAAAAGGAATTTTTCAAATTGTACTCTTCAAAGTAGAGATATTGACAAAAATAAGATATACATCTACGCTCCCTGGCGTAGAAACCATGCATTTTTTCAAGGAGATAATTTTCCTAAAAGGTTTGTCGACATGAGTAATATCGGTCAACAAACGACTTTTTTTTCAATCGAGATTTTAGAGGCTAATATTTTGCTGCAAATACAACAGAAGCGGAAATCAATACTTACGCAACCTGGTGGCCAAACCATTTCTTAAAAAATTAGAAATTATGTGCAAACGATTTCCCATCAGGAGCTGTATGCGGTGCAGAAAGAATTTTTCAAATCGGAGATTTAGAAGCAGAGATATAGGTGGAAGCGCAATTTACATTTACGCCCTCTAGCGGAAAGTTTATGAATTACTTGAAAATTTTGAAGTTACATGAACCACATTTCACACTAGAAATACTATCCAACAAAGAAGGAATTTTTGAAATCGGACTCCTAGAAGTAGAGATATTGGCAAAATAAGATATACATCTACGCCCCCTGGCGTAGAAACCCTGAACTATTTTAAGAAGAAAATGTTTCTAAAAGGTTGGTCGACATGACTAGTATTGGTCAACAAACGACGTTTTTTTCAATCGAGAATTTAGAAGCTCATATTTTGCCGCAAATACAACAGAAGCGGAAATTAAGATTTACGCACCCTGGCGGCCAAGCTATTTTTTACAAAAATTAGAAATTATATACAAACGGTTTCCCATCAGGAGCTGTATCCGGTGCAGAAAGAATTTTTCAAATCGGAGATTCAGAACCAGAGATATAGGGGGAAACGCAATTTACCGCTACGCCCCCTAGCGGAAAGTCAATGAATTACTTGAAAATTTTGAAATTATATGAAAAACATGTCACACGGAAAACACTATCCAACAAAGAAGGAATTTTTCAAATCGGACTCCTAGAAGTAGCTATATTGACAAAAATAAAATGTATATCTGCGCCCCCTGGCGGAGAAACTGTGGAATATTTTAAGAAGAAAATATTCCGAAAAGGTTTATCGATGTGAGTGGCATCAGTCCACGAAAGAATTTTTTCAATCGATATTGTAGAAGCTCCGATCTTATGGCAAATACATCAGAAGTAAAAATTAACACTTACTGTTGACCAAAATATTCTTTCCCAAAAATTTGAAATTATATGCAAAAGATTTTTCATCAGGATATGTATCCGCTGAAAAAAAAAATTTCAAATCGGAGTTTTAGAAGAAGAGTGATGGGGGAAAATGTAATTTACTTTTACGCCCCCTAGCGGAAAATCTATGCGTAATTTGAAAAAGTAACTATATCTAAAATACTGTTCTAAATAAATGGAATCGAAAATTTTTCAATCGGATGTTTAGAAGCAAATATGTGGAATAAAACGTATTTTTGAATTCGACATCATCTGCATTTACGCCCTCTACCGGCGAAATTGTTCATCGTAAAAAAAACGAAATAAAGGATCATCATTTGCATATTTCAAGCTTCCCGATCCAAAAAGAATTTTTCAAATCGGACTAATAGTTGCAGAGATATCGTGGGTACGGACGGACGGACAAACCGATAACAGAAGCACGATCTTTTTTTACAAAATACGTGCTAAAAAGGGACTCCTAGAAATCAAGTTGCGAAGAGGTCGCATGCTGTGTTCGATTGCTTTCAATGTAAAAAAAAAAAAACATTGGGTAGTTACTAGCGCATGCATTGTTCAAATATCCATGAGTTTGTTAAAAACTATTTAAAAAGTAAGTACGTGTGGGCGTTATTCTGTTCAATTTAAACATATCCATGTACGTGGAGTGCAACGTTTCCAAAATCATAAATGAGCGCTGCCAAAATTGTGTACTAGTTTTCAACATTTTTATTCACTCAAAAAATAATATTGTGCACCTGCGGAAGTGGTACTTTTCGGTTCTGTAATAGTGGCACTCCAAGTACATGCTGTAATGCCACTTTTTCAAAATCAAAAATAAATATTGTTAGATTTTTCACCCAAAAGAAAATTTTGTACACTACCGGAAGTGGTTCTTTTTGGCTCTTCTTAGTGTCTCTCCAGCATGTACTTGGAACGCCACTTTTTTAAAATCGAAGATGAACACCGCCAGAACGTTGTGCCAAATTTGCACACCCAAAAGAAAATATACGTTATATAGGGGGAATAGTTTCACCCCAATACCATACACTCTGTATATCGCTGTAGGAAAGCGTTTCCAGCCCTGTGTTTATGTGATTTTATATAATCAAAATGGCGGTGAAACAAGTTCCTAGATTTTGGCCAAAAATTTTAGAAACATGTTATATACTATTGTACATGAAAAAATGAAAAGCGGCTTGTTCCATTTCCTGAAGTCATGTGCCGCAAAATCTTATTGTTGTCGAAATAGTGACGAGTTTACATAATAAGGAAACGTGTTTAAAATACAAACGACCGTATTTTAGCTGAATTTTCACTTTGCTAATACCAACAAATGTACACATTCCTTTCTAAAGAGCTGTGTTAATACGTGAGGCAGAAATTACAGTGGAACCTCGGTCATACGTTTTCCTAGTAAATCGCCTAAAAAACGTATAAAAGAGATTTCTAAACGTTAGATATTATTGAAAAAAACTTAATGCTTCCAAAAAAAAAAAAAAAAAAAACGAAGGGGAAAAACTCGTAAGTTTAGATTACGTTAAGTCATGTAACGTACGGTAATACTTTGTTTTCTACCTTAAGCATATCTGCTTTCAATTTTGTATTAACATTTGTTCTAATTTCATTAAGAAAACTAGGTTACGAAATTCTGTGAGATTTCGTATTTTCAATACATTAAAAGAAACTTACCTTTGAAAAATTTGGTAGTTAATCCGAATACTATTTTGTCTTATATTCAATACCTCTATTACACATTCTTCACATATAAGCATCGCCCTTTTCAAAGCAGTTTGTTCATTATTTGATTTCTCATTAGGGTTGAATGAAAAACTAGCTAATTTTTGTTTGTTTAAAATTTCTCAAATTCAGAGAAAAACGGTAACTGTGAACGATATTTAGAAAGGTTTTAGTTACACCGTCTGTTTCATGGCTGCCAATAAAAAAAAAAGAAGAAAGAAAGAAACACCCGCAGCACATCGAAGGAAGCCATAGCTTTCGTAAAAGTTGGTGGCACGTTTTCCTCAAAGCATGGAACGCGAAACGAATTTTTCATCTTCACCGAAAGTAAACAACATACCTTTCTCTGGTGGGATCAAGGTTCAACCTTGGCTACAAGAAGAACTAAGCAACGCTGCTTCGATTCTCTCAAAGTTGCAACATACCGGTTACGTATACGTAAATGCATCAATGTTTTTGATAATCTGAAATTCAAAATTGTGCGTGTAATCGGAAAAGGCGTATAACCAAATTGGAAACGTTTTAGAAACTACAGTAAAATATCGGGATATAATTACGTATGAATATCAGAAACGTCTAACTGGAATACTTATAACTGAGGTTTCATTAAATATCTTCATATTTCTACAATGCAATGCAGCATAATTTCAAAAATTTTTATTTAAACTGAAAACCACTAGAATCTAAAAATATTGCGCAGAATTGCAAATTGCTTGAATTTGAGTCTGTGACGTATACCTCTAATTTAAACTTTCTTTGAGTTCCTGTTTGCATATGTAAAGTTTGCTAATTTTTGAATAAACATTTTCCCTTTGAACGGCACGTTACTTCTCCGAACAGCTTGTACTTTTTAACAACGCTAACAGTGAGAGTAAAATATACAGACAACGATGACTGCAAATAGTGGGAGAGGGGTGTAGAGATTGCGAGTATATTGTGGTGAACTGATATAAAGAAAGAGATTGATGCGAATACATATTGTTGCTATTCTATGTTGATCTAAATACAATTTTGTGTCAATGGGTAAATCACAACGTGACGATTTTTTTACATGTATGACCTTCGAACTTTCCGTGGGTGGCAAATTAAGAACATGAAAATTTTAAGCGTAAGACCTTTTTCTGATTCTTTCAGAAACCTGGCAGTTTGGCTACTAAGTGTGATTTATATCCAACGAACTGGGAACATTTATCAAATTAGTTAGCCTTTTAAGCTATTGCTTCGAAAAATAAGAACTCTACAAAATCATAATGTAGTTATAAAGGAATCCAGAATTAAGGATAGTCGTTACACAATCCCCAAATGTACAAACATTAGATGGAAAATGTGTAATTCAAAATAGTGTCAGGTAATACTCAGGTGCCAAAAACTTCAGTAAGAGAAAAACTGGGAATTAGGAATTGTAATCAGCTCACATACGCTCAGACACCATCAACGTTTTAACAATGAGGAAGCAGTGACGTGCCTGCTCCGCAGGACGCACGTAAAATAAGGGCAGATAGCAGTGAGAGCACATGTCACTTTAGTATAGTGGATAGCACTCGGAGCTTATGAGCCGAGAGTTGTGGGTTCGAATCCCGCCGCTGGAGTAAACATGATGGAGACATTTACTTCGTCATATTGGCGCCCGAACTTCAAGCATGACCTGGCTGATAAGTTTCTCGCAATGGTGTGATATACTTTCCGCACCGCGAGATAGGAAAAATGAGAATCCCTTCTTCAGTGCTTCGAAAAAATAAATGTGTGTGATGTTACGTTCCACACACCAAATTGTCTGCGATTTCTCAAATGCACGTTCTTCATGGTATGACTGCCTACAGCGACACGTGGTCCTGGCTGACCCGTGGGCCATGCCCCGGCCCTCGTTCCGGGTGGGGGAGACTGGAAATCTCGGTAAGAAAATAAAACGAAAAGAAAAATACATAAGCTATAAGCTTATAACCGTAGTTTCAAAGAAAGCAAAGAAAATGTTTGTAGCGGAATGATATTTATTTGTTTTCATTCTGCAACGATATTTTGAGCAGTTGTTTCATCATCAGTTGCTCAAAATACCATTGCAGAATGAAACCAATGTTCATAGTTGGGCGAGTGTTGTACTATGTTTCATTATTTGTGACGTGCCTGCCCCGCAGGTCGCACATGAGAGCAGATAGCAATGAGAGCACATGCCAGTGTAGTATAGTGGATAGTACTCGGAGCTCCGGAGCCGAGAGTTGTGGGTTCGAGTCCCGCCCGTTGGCATAAAAATGATGAAGAAATGTACTTGGTCATAAAGCTTATAAATTGATTTCTTATATTTCAAAATACAGCACGTTTCTCGCACTTACAAAACAAGTAAAACACGTGTGTGAACACTTTTAATTTGGGGAATGGCACTGGAAATGCATACCTGCTACTGAACGAAGACAGCTGAAATGTACCTCATTAGACAGAGTACAAAATTTTATTTCGAGGTGAAAAAAACAACAATGATCTTTTTTTATTTTGGACTGCAAGCGCATGTTTAACGGTACACCAAGTAAGTGGAAAAGCACTATCTGGTGAAGAAAATAATTTTATTTTTTAGGGCATAAAATTAGTACAAACTTTTAGGGGAGTCTACTTTTATTTTTAGAAAACCTTTGCTACGATGGCTTCCCAGTGAAATAAATACTACCTTGCTTTGAGGTACAGAAAGTGACCGGAAAAGTTTTCTTTCGGTGGTGTATGAAACTTTTCTTTTGGTCTTTTGGGTGAACGACACTCTGGCGGTGTTCATTTTCGATTTTAGAAAAACAGCATCCAAGTACATGCTGGAGTTCCACTTAGGACAGCCGAAATGAATCACTTTCGGTGGGGTACAAAATTTTGGGGGGTATGCAAAACTAGCACAACACTCTGGCAATGTTAATTTCCAAGAGTTGGATTTCCGCTTCCGTTGGTGTACAAAGTTCTGTTTTGGGTGCACAAAACTAGTGGAACACTCTGGCAGTGTTTATGGCCGAATTTCTAAAAGTAGCACTCCAAGTACATGTTGGAGAGCCACTAAAGACAGTCAAAAAGAACAAGTTCCAGTTATGCACAATGTTTACTTTTGGATGTACAAAAGTATACCCAACAAGTACAGCACTCTGCCAGTTTTGAAAACACAAGCTTGTCCGTGAAGGGGATCGAAACCGTGTCCCTTCACTCCGGAGTAAATCGCTCTCCCAACTGAGCTACGCGGAAAAGATGTCTCTCTGCAGATTTGTCATCTTGACACACGTTTTCACCTCTGTAGTGCGTCACATCATCTTCTCCTTAACATTTTTCTTGGTCTATGAAGCGAAGTAGGAATTTTTTATTAATTCCAGAAACAATGTGTGGAACAAAACATGACACATTTTTCGAAGAACCCAACGGCCAGTGGACCCAATTTCCACAGTCTAGCGCCGATATGGTTGTTGTTGTTGGTTGTTTGTTTGTTTAACGACCACCGTGAGCAACTCAATGGGCTATAAGCAGTCGCCCGTCCCTAATTTAGGGTCACTGGTTCCAGGGAAGGGAGAGAGCCAGTGCCGTAAGACAAACACAACATCCATGCCTCACCGGGATTTGAACCCGGACCCCTTACGGACGAATGATCAGAGGCCAGCGCCTTAGACCACTGCGCCACCGGGGCGGCTATGCCGATATGGAAACACCGGTTTGTCCGTGTCCCCTCACTCCGGAGTAAGTCGCTCTTCCAACTGAGCTACGCGGAAAATATGTCTCTCTGCAGATTTGTCATCTTGACACACGTTTTCACCTCTGTAGTGCGTCACATCATCTTTTCCTTAATATGTTTTCTTGGTCTATGAAGCGAAGTAGGAATTTTTTATTAATTCCAGAAACAATGTGTGGAACAAAACATGACACATTTTTCGAAGAACCCAACTGCCAGTGGACCCATTTTCCACAGTCTAGCGCCGATATGGAAACACGGGTTTCTCCGTGTCCCCCCACTCCGGAGTAAGTAGCTCTTTTTTTTTTTTTTTTTTTTTTTTTTTGATTGAAGGTTTAACGACCACCGTGAGCAACTCAGTGGGCTATAAGCAGTCGCCCGTCCCTAATTTAGGGTCACTGGTTCCAGGGAAGGGAGAGAGCCAGTGCCGTAAGACAAACACAACATCCATGCCTCACCGGGATTCGAACCCGGACCCCTTACGGACGAATGATCAGAGGCCATCGCTTAGACCACTGCGTTACCGGGGCGGCATAAGTCGCTCTTGTAACTAGCTATACGGAAAAAATGTCTCGCTGTAGATTTGTCATCTTGACACACGTTTTCACCTCTGTAGAGCGTCACATCATCTCTCCCTTTTATATTTTTCTTTTTTGTCTATGAAGCGAAGTAGGAATTTTTCATCAATTCCACAAACAATGTGTGGAACAAACATCACACATTTTTCGAAGAACCCAACGGCCAGTGAACCCATTTTCCACAATCTGTCCCCTCCCTCCGGAGTAAGTTGCTCTTCCAACTGAGCTACGCGAAAAAAATGTCTCGCTGCAGATTTGTCATCTTGACACATGTTTTCACCTCTGTAGTGCGTCACATCATCTTCCCCTTAATTTTTTTTTTCAATTTGATTTCGAAAGAGTAAGAAGTAGGAATTTTTCTAAGAAGAGAAGCAGGAATTTTTCATTAATTCCACAAATAATGTGTAGAACAAACATCACACATTTTTCGCAGAACCCAAAGGCCAGTGAGGTACATTTCGCCAGCCCCCACCCCGGCAAATTCAAAATTCAACAGTGCCATTCGTTTGTGCTACGTTTGTGGTGGTTTGTGCCGCAAACCGTGTCGTTTGTGCTAGCATAGTTTTTGAGATATTCAAAATATAAATTGGGGGGCTGGGGAAATGGTCAGCCCCCCACCCCGGCAAATTCAAAATTCAACAGTGCCATTCGTTCGTGCTGGTTTGTGCCGCAAACCGTGTCGTTTGTGCTAGCATAGTTTTTGAGATATTCAAAATATAAATTGGGGGGCTGGGGAAATGGTCAGCCCCCAGCCCCGGCAAATTCAAAATTCAACAGTGCCATTCGTTTGTGCTACGTTTGTGCTGGTTTGTGCCGCAAACCGTGTCGTTTGTGCTAGCATAGTTTTTGAGATATTCAAAATATAAATTGGGGGGCTGGGGAAATGGTCAGCCCCCCACCCCGGCAAATTCAAAATTCAACAGTGCCATTCGTTTATGCTACGTTTGTGCTGGTTTGTGCCGCAAACCGAGTCGTTTGTGCTAGCTTAGTTTTTGAGATATTAAAAATATAAATTTGGGGGCGGGAATGCTCGGCCCCCACGCCGGTAAATTTAAAATTCAACAGTGCCATTTGTTTGTCTTACGTTTGTGCTGATTTGTGCCGCAAACCGTGTCGTTTGTGCTAGCTTAGTTTTTGAGATATTCAAAATGTAAATTGGTCGGGCTGGGGAAATGGTCAACCCCCCACCCCAACGAATTCAAAATTCAAAAATGCCATTCGTTTGTGCTACGTTTGTGCTGCTTTGTGCCGCAAACCGTGTCGTTTTTGCTAGCATAGTTTTTGAGAAATTCAAAATATAAATGGGGGAGGGATTTGTGAGGCCCCCACCCCAGTAAATTCAAAATCCAACAGTGCCATTCGTTTGTGCTACGTTTGTGCTGGTTTGTGCCGCAAACCGTGTCGTTTGTGCTAGTATAGTTTTTGAGATATTCAAAACATAAATTGGGGGGGTCAGGCCCCCACCCCGGCAAATTCAAAATTCAACAATGCCATTGGTTTGTCCTACGTTTGTGCTGGTTTGTGCAAGCTTAGTTTTTGAGATATTAAAAATATAAATTTGGAAGGGGGGGGGGTGCTCAGCCCCCACGCCGGCAAATTCAAAATTCAACAGTGCCATTCGTTTGTCTTACGTTTGTGCTGGTTTGTGCCGCAAACCGTGTCGTTTGTGCTAGCTTAGTTTTTGAGATATTCAAAATATAAATTAGGAGGGCTGGGAAATGGTCGGCCCTCCACGGTGGCGAATTCAAAATTCAACAGTGCCATTCGTTTGTGCCACAAACCATTTCTTTTGTGCTAGCTTAGTTTTTGAGATATTAAATATATAAATTGGTGGAGCTGGGAAATGGTCAGCCCCCACGCCGGCAAATTCAAAATTCAACATTGCCATTCGTTTGCGCTTCGTTTATGCTGGTTTGTGTCGCAAACCGTGTCGTTTGTGCTAGCTTATTTTTCGAGATATTAAATATCCAAATTTCGGGGTGGACCATTTGCCTAGCCCCCACCCCTGCACACTCAAAATTCAACAGTGCCATTCGCTTGTGCCAGGTTTGTGCTAGCATAGCTTTGGAGATACTTAAAATTTAATTTTGTAGGGATGGGGAAATGCTCAGCCCCCACTCCCGCAAATTCAAAATTCAACAGTGTCATTCGATTGTGCTACGTTTGTGCCACAAACCGTGACGTTTATGCTAGCTTAGTTTTCGAGATATTAAACACCCAAATTTGGGGGTGAACCATTTGCCTAGCTCCCCCCCCCGGAAATTCAAAATTTAACAGTGCCGTTCGTTTGTGCTACGTTTGTGCTGTTTTGTGCCGCAAACCGTGTCGTTTGTGCTAGCATAGTTTTTGAGATATTCAAAATATAATTTCGGGAAGTTGGGGAAACGCTCAGTCCCCCACCCCGGCAAATTTAAAATCAGCAGTGCCATTCGTTTTTGCTACGTTTGTGTTGTTTTGTGAGGCAAACCGTGTCGTTTGTGATGGCTTAGTTTTTGAGATATTCAAAATATAATTTGAAGGGCTAGGGATTATTTTGCGAATTGGGTAAAATAGAACACAAAATTGTATAGATGTTCATGGAGATTATTTTGAAAAGTTGTAAGTATGTTTTCGTAAATATGTGAACGTACAGATACTTCTTTAAGCAGCTAAACTTTCGTCCAGCCCCTGGAAAAACCTTCAACTACTGCTGAATGGCCGTTTTAAATCCTTTAATTTGGGTAAGCTCAGAAATGTTAATTTAATCGTTTTTTCAGTGGTGTGAAAAGTATTGCATCACCTGCAAAGGCAGTGAATTTTTAAGTTTGACTTTTTTTAACTATCTAATTTTTATTGCAATTCATCATTTATATGTCATTAGGTGGAAAATTTAGCGGAGATTTCCAAAAAAATGTTTTTGCTTTTCCTGTAGTTACTTCTGTTTTTAAGATACATTTCAAAAAACATGACCGAGTCGAAATTATTTAAAAAAATGAATCTTTTATCCAATACTTAGGTATACAGCAAAAAAATTGTTTTTGTAATTCATAAGGAAGGAAATGACATTTAAATACAGAAATACATATAATGCAGCAAAATGATAAAGTGTACCTAACATTTTGTTGCCCAAACTTTAGCTTTAATCACAGGTTTGCGTCTTGATTGCATACTGTGAACAAGGTTTCGTAAAAGATTGGGTTGAACAATACGATTCCATACTTGAATTACATATTCAATGAATTTTGGTTGTTGACTTCTTTTTTGATAGTTCATACGGCACTTTGAACCAAACATTTTCGATCGGGTTTAAGTCCGGTTAGTGTTGTGGCCAATTAAGATGCTGAGCATTTTTTTCCTGAAACCAGTTTTTCACTAGTTTTGCACGATGACAGGGTGCATTGTCCTCTTGAAAAATAAAATTACTATCATAAAGTCTTCTAGGTGATGAAAGCATCTTTTTTTCTAATATCCGGATGTATTTCTGGGCATTTGGTGTACCATCGACAATATAGAGGTTCGCATCGCAATGTTCTCACATGCAGCTCCAAACTTCACCGGATGCTTAACACTGGCCTCACTAAGCAACTTGGATGGAATTCTTCCTGCTTGAATCTCCTTACACAGGCACTACTCGGATTCCCATTAAGGCAAAATTCTGATTCATCATTGAAAAGGACATTTTCATATGGCTTAGTTGTTCATGATACATGCTATTTTGCACACTGAAGTCTATGTTGTCTTTGATTTGCAGTTAACAGTGGTTTACGCCTGCCTTCACAGCCATGTAAGCGATAATGAAGCAGACTCCACCTACCAGTAGATGTACTAACAGTAACATCAGTCCCTTCATACCATCTTTTTTCTTTTGATTGGAGGTTTAACGACCACCGTGAGCAACTAAATGGGCTATAAGCAGTCGCCCGTCCCTAATTTAGGGTCACTGGTTCCAGGGAAGGGAGAGATCCAGTGCCGTAAGACAAACACTACATCCATGCCTCACCGGGATTCCAAACCGGACGACTGATCAGAGGCCATCGCTTAGACCACTACGCCACCGGGGCGGCTCGGACCATCTTTAAAGTAATTAAGGTGAATTGAGCTTCCTGTCTGGCAAACTTAGCTTTCTGAGCACACTGTCCTGCCTGGTTATAGTAGTGAATCTGGGACTTCCACTGCGACGCATATTTTTAATATCAGCAGTGTATTTTACTTTCTTCAGTAGCCTAATAACTGTAGATTAATTACAGCCCACTCTTTCAGCGATTTGTCTCGAAGAATACTCCTCTGCATGCAGAACAACTACTTTTACTCTGTCCGCTGATGACAATTTCGCAGTTTTAACCGTTGTTGAGAATGTACACAAATTCTACCCTAATAACAACAAGAAGCGACTATTATAAAACTCGCGTACATCATCATCATGTGCCGAGAATTTTCGGAAGGGGAAGTCTGACTCCAGGTCTTAAACAACCCTTAGAAATAGGAAGCTAGGAGATTTGGGCTGAAGTGCCCGATGGGAAAGTGACATAAAAGCGAGTTAGAAAGGGGAGAGAGATGCTCTTATTTATTGCCGGGGGACCAGTATCCCTCGGGGTCCGACGACTTAACATGCCCATCATACGCACGGCGGATATTTAGTAGTTCGAGCGTTCGTACCTGCCCAGGATCTAACCTGGGGTTCCTCCATGGCAGACACGAAAGTTGACCACCAGGCCATCCGCGGCCCTGAAAATGATGTAGTACGCTACGATACGATATTTCAAGAAGTTTTAGGAAGGGAGTGTCTCACCCCAGGTCTAAAACTACCCTTAGAAATAGGAAGCCAGGAGATCTGAGTAAGTGAACTCATTAGGAAAAATAAACAGAAAATTGAGTAAAAAGTACAGGGTGACATATCTTTCAAATAGTGAACCGTGACAGCAGTCCAGAAGGAAGGAGGCAAGGGGAAGTGGAAGGAGAACGAAGCTCCGTACAGCATTACAGAGAACCACAACTCCAACCGGTCGCCGGCGCACCAGGGAGTGAGTGAAACTTACCGAGACCAAATCCAAGTGCCGGGCAGCAATGAATTCTCATCATCTCCATGCCAATCTGAAAAAGAAGGGTGGGGAAGTTGTCTAACACTCACCATTGATCACATACTTACTCTCTCTGTCAAGGGGGTCAAAAATCATCGCCTTAGTTCTGGGATACCTAAGAAATTCGCTAGGATTGTAATCAACCGCGTCCCTAATAAGTTCATTAGGGTGGGTTTCCGCTTTCTTGAAGAACTTCTTGGAGATTCTGGTGGAAAACTCATGTACCTTCTCAATTCCAAGTGTGTTCCTCAGGTTCCGAAGTGGGGTACAAAGGGGAGCCCCAGTGATCATACGAAGTGCTCGGCTCTTCACCCTCTCGATTCTCTCTCGCTGATTAATACTAATACCTAACCAGATGAGGGAGGCAAAGGTAAGCACCGACCTGACGACCGTCTTGTAGAGCAGTGCTTTGTGCCGTGATATAAGGAAGCTTCTCCGGTGGAGTAGTGGAGCTTGCTGCTTAAGGCATTGTCTAGCTTCATTCGTGTGGTAGCTGGAAATGATCTAGTAGTTCTGCGGCAACCCTTTTCGTGTGGAAGCTGTCAATGATCTAGTAGATCAGATCAGATCATATGTAGAGTATTTTAGGAAGGGAGTGTCTGATCCCAGGTCTTATACAACCCTTAGAAACAGGAAGCTTGGAGATTTGGGCTAGAGTGCCCGGTAGGAAAGTGACACGGAAGTGAGGAAGAAAGGGGGAGAAAGACGCTCTTACTTATTACCGGGGGGCCAGTACTCGGGAAATGATCTAGTAACTCTGGGTCAACCCTTATAAAGGCTGGAGTGGGATTAGGAGAGCATTAGGAAGCAGTCAAACAGGTAAAATAATGTCTATGATTGGCAGTAACAACTGATACGCAGCTAACATGAATTTCAATGTATTTTGCAGACCCCATATTTTATGTCATATCTTAAGAACAGAAGTAGCTACAGGAAAAACTAGGACATTTTTGAAATTTCCATTGAATTTTGCATCTAATGACATATAACTGATGAAAAATTACTGTTTGGTCTAACATTTCTTTAGAAGCCCCTGAGATGCGTTATTGAGAAAATTCATGCTCAAATTTACATCCTTTTACATTGAGATTAAAACAAAAAAGATGACACAATTTTTGGTTTTAATGAGCGCGTCTTTTGAAACCCTTCTGACACGAATTAAATTTATCAAAGCTATTCAATGGAACCGGTATTTAGCAGCAGAAGCGCTCTCCAACAAAGAAAGAATATTTAAAATCGGACTTTTAGAAGCAAAGACATTGACCAATATAAGATACGAAATTACGCCCCCCCTCCCCGAAAGAAAGTATTCTCAAAAAGTGTTTTGATGTGAGAGGTATCGGTTCACGAAATAATTTTTTCAGTCAGGTTTTCAGGAGCTCAGATTTTGCTGCAAATACATCAGAAGCAGAAATTAGCCCTTACGCCCCCTAGTGGCCAGAACATTCTTTGCCAAATATTAGATATTATTTTTTAAAAAGTCCCCATGAGGAGCTGTATGCGATACAGGAAGAATTTTTGAAATCGGAGTTTTTGAAGCAGAGATATAGAGAAAAACGTAGTTTACCTGAACGACCCCTAACGGAAAGTCTATGAATTTCGTGAAAATTTTGAAATGTATGAAAAACATTTTGACCTAGAAACGATATGAAACAAAGAAAACTTTTTAAATGGGACTCCTAAAAGCAGGTATGTTGACAAAAATAAGATATATATCTACACCCCCTGGCGGAGAAACAATGCATTATTCTATGAAGAAAATATCCCTAAAATGTTTATCTACGTGAGTAGTATCGGTTCACGAACGACTTTTTTTCAATCGAGATATTAGAAGCTCAGATTTGCTGTAAATTCGTCAGAAGTAGAAATTAGCGCTACCGCTCCCTCGTGGCCAAACTATTCTTACCAAAAATCAGAAATGACATACAAAAGATTTCTCATCAGGAGCTATATCCCTGTAGAAAGAATTTTTCGAATGTGAGTTTTAGAAGCAGAGATATCGGGAAAAACGAAGTTTAGTTTTACGCCCGTAGCGTAAAATCTATACGTAACGTGTCAAAAGTGGCGATACTTAAAATAGTTTTTAACATAAATGTAATCGAAAGGTAAAACCTTATTTTCAATCGAAAGTTTAGAAGCAAATATATGAAGTAAAAGATATTTAGAATTCGATATCATCTGCATTTACGTAAAAATCGTAAAAATCTCACACTGCGAAATTGTGCATCGTAAAGAAAAAAATGAAGGTTCATCATTCACACATTTCAAGCTTTCCAAGGCAAAAAAAAAAAAAAAAAAAAATCGGACTAATAGTTGGAGAGATAGGGTGTCCACAGACGGACGGGCAAACCGGAAACATAAGCAGGATTTTTTTTTACAAAAGACGAGCTGAAAACATACCTGTTGATTTATTACGCTTACATGCTATGGCAATATTATCGTGTTTGCAAATAAAAGTAATTTGTAGCTGATCATATCATTACATGCTGAGCAATATACACTATCAGAGACAATGAAATTTGCACACCTAGAAGAAAACATGATACAACCGTGAAACTTTGCAAATAGCTAGAGTACATGCTGGTATGCAAACGGCCCACGTTTGGTGCGATTAAGCATGACCACACACCCTGTGGTGCCGCTGCAAAAACGAATCGGCAACTGGCGTGTAGTCAATGCCCCATGTAAACGAAAAACACCGGCCGACGCAAGCAAGAGTGCAGAGTGACAAGAATGCCGGGTAGACTCCAGATACGTCGATTTACGCAACGTACGGACTTGGAGAGAGGCCTGATCATCGGGCTGAAAACCGCAGAGTGGTTGGCGTGCCGTGTAGCTCGCCACGTTGATCGTTCTGACCTTACCATCCCACTTATTTTAGGAGCAGCGGACACGTGACGGCACTGCCACACGGCGGAGTGGCTCTTGACGGACCAGCAGGACGACCGATAGAGAGGATCGACGGGTCGTGCGCCAGGCACGAACGTATCCCACGGGGACTAGGTCCACTATACAGGCACATGTAGCGGCTCCTGTGTGCCCACGAACCATTTCCCAACGCCGCGCAGAAGTGAATCTGCAATCCCAGCGTGCCTTGCGGGTGCTGCCATTAACACCGGAACATCGCCGGCTCCGTTTGCAGTGGTGCCAGACCAGAGCGACGTGGAACACCACAGATTGGCAACGTGTGGTGTTTAGCGATGAGTGCCGCTCCGTTTTGGGGACACATGATCATCGTGTCCGGGTGTAGAGGTTCCCTGGTCAACGGCCCAATCCCAACCTCGCTATCGAGCGCCACACCTCTCCCACTGCAGGTATTATTGTCTGGGGAGCCATAGCCTATGATAGCCGATCAGCTCTAGTAGTAGTACGTGGATCATTGACGGGCCAGCGGTATGTGGATGAGATCCTACAGCTCCATGTGTTCCCGTTCCTGGCCGGGATTCCAAGTGCGCTATACCAGCAGGATAATGCCCACCCTCACACGGCTCGGGTTGCCTAGGACTGCCTACGTCATGTCAAGACAATTTCATGGCCTTCCCGCTCCCCCGACATGCCCCTTATCGAGCATTATCGATCTCTCCCTTTCTCGAACGAGTAGCCGACTTTACGGCTACTCGTTCGAGAAAAGAGAGAGCCGCCTAACACGTGTGGGCCAGTCTGCCGCAGGACAAAATCAGGCGTATGTTCACCTCCAAGCGGGACCGTATTGCAGCATGTATCGTAAAAATCTCACACTGATAGTTCTGTGTCTGGCGCTATTTGACCAAACGTGGCCCTTGCGCCATAAAAATCAACCAACCAACCAACCAACCAGCATGTATCGCCGCATGAGGCAGTGCGGCGCGCTATTGAAGATCACCGGACTGCGTGCCAAAGATCTCTGTAACTATCCTGCAGTCTGTTTTTGCTATCATGTGTATCATTCATATGTATCATTACGTCTGTAAAATTTTAGTTTAATCCGATGCTTCCTTCTTGGTGCGCAAATTTCATTGTCCGTAGGGTGCATACGTATATATACACACACACAGTCGAGTCACATAATTGTGACCACCTCCTACTTTTGAGGTCAACAGCGCGTAGCCAATGAAAGAAGTGACGAGTCCTGAGGTGGCTTGAAGGGTATTGAAGGTGTGGGTAGGCATTCTGAAAACATATCACTCGTTGCTGTCATGGATAAAAGGAGAGATTTCTCAGATTTGCAAAAAGGGATGATTATCGGCTTTTGGGCCAAGGGTGGCAGTATTTCTGAAACAGCGCAGTTTGTGAACTGTTCGCGTGCTGCAGTGGTTAAAGTGTATCCTGTTTGGAGACACGGCACCACTAAGAATAAACGACGTGGAAACTGCGGAGCACCACGTGCCATTGATGTGAGAGGTGAACGTCGGCTTCGAAGGTGAGTGAGGGCCGATCGACACCCTAGAATGGAGCAACTCACTAGGTGAATGAACCAGGGGGGCTACCGGAAGTGCGCCTAAAACTACAGTTCAGTGAACCCTGCTGCATTTGGGGCTCCGATGTAGACGGATGGTCACTGCACCTATGCTAACGAAGGTTCTACGGCAGAAAAGGCTTATATTTGCACGGCAGTATCGGAATTGGACCTCTGCTGATTGGCAAAGGATTGCCTTCTCCGATGAGTCACGTTTTCTGCTTCATTGAACAGATGGACGTTGGCGTATAAGACGAGAAACATCGGAGAGCAAACACTCTGCACCCACTGCTGGAAGAACTCAAGCTGGTGGGGCAGTGTTATGGTCTGGGGAATGTTTTCGTGGCATTCCCTGGGTTCACTCATGCCTGTGGTAGGCACTTTGCACCGAAATCTTTATGAATCCATCCTTGCAGACCACGTACACCAATACCTGCTAATTGTCTTCCCTGGGGCGGATTGAGAGAACACAATGAAGACTTCAAATTACTTCCCTGGTCCCCTAATTCACCAGACTTAAACCCAAATGAGCATCTGTGGGACCACCTCGATCGTGTTGTTCACTCTATGGATCCTCCACCACGCACCCTCCAGCAGCTGTCAGATGCACTGCAGTCAGCAAGGCTCAACATACCTGTGAACACTTTCCAACATATTATTGAGCCACTCCCAGCCCGGCTAGCTGTTGTCCGCGCTGCACACGGCGGTAACTTTTGATATTAGCTGGTGGTCACAATTATGTGACTCGACCGTATATCTATATAGTAATTATTAATTTCTTTAGTACGTCACTGAGAGGTCAATCATGTTGTTTTCAGGTATGTGGAATAAATTAATTGATTTGCGGTTGCTGCTTATGACCATTTGTCCGAGAAGAGTCTGGATTCGAATTCAGGTGAGGCATGGATGTTGTGTTTATCTCTTACGGGACAAACTCTCTCGCTTCCCTGGAACAAGTGGTGTTAAATTAGAGGTGGGCGACGAACTGTTTATTGCCATCGAGTTGCTGAAGGTGGTTCTTAACCCCCATCATTCGCAAAAAACGAATAGGATAGTAACGGTGGTTTATAATGATCAAATATTCGAAGAACAACGGTTGGTGAATTAGTGAAGCAGCATATCGTTTTTTTTTTTATTGGAGGTTTAACGACCACCGTGAGCAACTCAATGGGCTATAAGCAATCGCCCGTCCCTAATTTAGGGTCACTGGTTCCAGGGAAGGGAGGGAGCCAGTGCCGTAAGACAAACACAACATCCATGCCTGACCGGGATTCGAACCCAGACCCCTTACGGACGAATGATCAGAGGCCAGCGCCTTAGACCACTGCGCCACCGGGGCGGCACATATCGTTTGATGAATGAGGGCCAAATGTACAGGTAAAGTTCAGGATTATCGATCTTTGATAGTAGTAATCATAGTCAGTTGTAGAGGTGGGCTTAACAGTGATTTTCCTTTCATAGTGTCAACGGTGACAGTTGCGTGAAAGTAACAGTCACTTCAGACGGTGTCAAGATCACCGATTAACAGCTGTAACGGAATTGGAAAGAAGAATGGAACTGCGGATCACTGTCTAATTTATAATAGTGACAAAATCCCTGTTACAATCCGATCGCTTCGAATTCTCTGTTTAGGAGCAAACGCACAACTAAATCCAAAACAAATACCTTAAGCGGGGGGCAAGGGAAGGCTGAAAGAAAGCGGGCATCACTAGCGACCTCTATCATATTTTTTTTTTTTTATTGGAGGTTTACCGACCACCGTGAGCAACTCAATGGGCTATAAGCAGTCGCCCGTCCCTAATTTAGGGTCACTGGTTCCAGGGAAGGGAAAGAGCCAGTGCCGTAAGACAAACACGACATCCATGCCTCACCGGGATTCAAACCCGGACCCCTTTCGGACAAATGACCAGAAGCCATCGCTTAGACCACTGCGCCACCGACGGCTGTACATCATTTTAAAAATAATTTCGTAAGGAATTCCAAACGTTTTACAGATCTAACATATCTGCATTGTTGTACATGAAGTGGATGAGAAGACAGAAAGAAATTGTAAAGCTAACATAAACTTCTTTTTTTCTGGTTAAGTGCAAACTGTTTAAGTTACGAGAAATAAAAAAAATAGAACTCGTTAAACTTGTTCATTTAGTCAATGAATGTCAAATATGATTCAAGATATACTTCTCTGTATGTACACATACATAATGTATGCCGCCCCGGTGGCGCAGTGGTCTAAGCGATGGCCTCTGATCATTCGTCCGAACGGGGTCCGGGTTCGAATCCCGGTGAGGCTTGGATGCTGTGTTTGTCTTACGGCACTGGCTCTCTCCCTTCCCTGTAACCAGTGACCCTAAATTAGGGGCGGGCGACTGCTTTATAGCCCATTGAGTTGCTCACGGTGGTCGTTAAACTTCAAAAAAAATACATAATGTATGCATAATTTTTATGCATAATTATTATAAGACAATTGTTTGTATGTACACATACATAAAATTGTCTAATAATTATTGGGTTTGCCTTTGTTTTTAATCGCTAAGACACATCTCCTGGGCATACTACTCAAAAGGTGTTCAAGTTCATCCTTTGATGTTAGATGATACCAACATGAAATCATAGCTTCAAGTAACTTTACTTAATTTGTAGGATTTCTCGCACTCACCTGTTTCAGTTTCATCCAAAGTATTCGATCGGATTAAGATTCGGCTATTGTGTAGGACATTGCAACCTCCCGACAGTTTTAGAAACCAACCACCTGTCCACTACTCGTGTGCGATGGCAGGGCACGTTGTCGTCCTGAAAGATGATATCACTATTTGGAAACGTGTTAACAGATGAAGGCAGCATTGTCCCTCTCCAGTACTTGTATATAATGGGCAGCATTCATGTTACCTTCAATGTTGCGCAGTCTACCCACTCCATGAGCTGAGATGCAACCCTACATCATAACGGCAGTAGCATGCTTTACTGTTTGAATGTAGGTACAGTGGCGTTAGGATCATGTTGTCAGCGTCATACATACAAATGTCCTCCTTTTGTTATGAATCAAATTCTTTCGTCACTCCAGATGATCTAATGCCATTGATCCACAGTGCATCATTTATGACCTCGTGCTCACTGTAGAATCATGATCTGTTTATTATTAAAGAAAGGCTTGCTCGCAGAAATATCTCGAAGACTAAGCTACCACAAACGACACGTTTTGTGGCACAAACCAGCACAAACGAATGGCTGTGTTGAATTTTGAACTTGTGGGATGAGGGGGCGGGGGCATTCCCCCAACCCGCCAAATTTATGTTATATTCAAAACAGGCTGGGGAAATGGTCCACACCAAAATTTGGGTATTTAATAACTCGGAAGCTAAGCTAGCACAAACGACAGGGTTTCCGGCACAAACCAGCACAAACGAATGGCTATGCTAAATTTTGAATTTGCGAGTAGGGTGGGGAGAAGGCGGGGCTGAGGAAATGGTTGACAACAAAATTTAGGTACATAATATCTCGAAAACTAAGCTGGCACAAACGAGACGGTTTGTGGCACAAACCAGCACAAACGTAAGACAAACGAATGGCACTGTTGAATTGTGAATTTGCCGGCGTGTGGGGCTGAGCATCCCCCCCCCCGCCCAACTTACATTTTGAATATCTCAAAAACTAAGCTAGCACAAATCAGCACAAACGTAGCACAAACGAATGACATTGTTGGATTTTGAATTTGCCGCGGTGGGGGCTGACCATTTCCCCAACCCCACCCCCAATTTATATTTTGGATATCTCAAAAACTATGCTAGCACAAACGACACGGTTTGCGGCACAAACCAGCACAAACGTAGCACAAACGAATGGCACTGTTGAATTTTGAATTTGCCGGGGTGGGGGTTGACCATTTCCCCAGCCTCCCCAATTTATATTTTGAATATCTCAAAAACTATGCTAGCACAAACGACACAGTTTGCGGCACAAACCAGCACAAACGAAGCACAAACGAATGGCACTGTTGAATTTTGAATTTGCCGGGGTGGGGGTTGACCATTTCCCCAGCCCCCCAATTTATATTTTGGATATCTCAAAAACTATGCTAGCACAAACGACATGGTTTGCGGCACAAACCAGCACAAACGTAGCACAAACGAATGGCACTGTTGAATTTTGAATTTGCCGGGGTGGGGGGCTGACCATTTCCCCATCCCCCCCCCCCCCAATTTATATTTTGAATTTCTCAAAAACTATGCTAGCACAAACCAGCACAAACGTAGCACAAACGAATGGCACTGTTAAATTTTAAATTTGCAGGGGGGGGGGGGGGGGGGGGGGGGCTGGCGAAATGTACCTAGGCCAGGTGGATCCATTTTCCACAATCGGGCGGCAATGTGAAAACAAAAGTTTGTCGGCGACGGAAATCGAATCCATGAGCTCTCACTCCGGAGTAATTCGCTATCCCAACTGAGCTACGCAGGCAGAAGAATCTCGCTGCAGCCCAGGTAGCACAGCTTTGCAATTTAACGTTGGCCCAACACTGAACCACCGTCTTCTATTCCTGAAAGATGTACGTTGGCTCAGTGTTGGGCCAAAGTTAAATTGCAGGCTGTGCTACCTGGGAGATTTGTCGTCTTGACATATGTTTTCGCCTCTGTAGTACGTCACACAGGGTTTATTTGTGATTTTCGAAACGTGGCACACCAATTTCATGCTGGAGAGCCACAAAGGAGAGTCAAAAAGAACCTGTTCTATTGGTGTACAAAATTTTCTTTTGGGTGCACAAAACAACACAAAATTAGTACAAAAGTTTGGCAGTATTTATTGTTGATTTTGAAAAAGTGGCACTTTAGCATATACTTAGAGTGTTACTATTACAAAGCCGAAAGATGCCACTTGCGGTGGTGTAAAAAAGTTTTGGCGATGTACAAAACTGAACAAATCTAGTACTAAACTTTAGCAGCGGCTAATTTTGATTTCGAAAGAGTGGCACTCCAGGTACATGTATTTTAAATCTGACTGCATTTTGTTCTCAACCACTGATGCTCTACTAAACGATGCTAGACTTCTGGTTTCAGGAGGACCCATGCATTTATTGTTGTTTTCAACCTTGAAAGAGAAGAAAATGATCAAAAGATCACTGTCGTGGACTGATGGATTGCGTAAATAGTTATTAAAGGCAATTTTACAAATGCACGTTTTTTGTGTACTGAATGTTTCCTTTGAACCTGGGATGCGGGCGCAAACAAAATCATTTAATCAAGTCGTTCATTTCAGCATAAAAAGAAGAAATCTTATTATTTATTACGTACTAGGCGAAACTCCGCCAATAATGACGGAGGAAAATAAGATATGTAGAGTCATTTTTTAATAACCAGGTATTATTTTTGTTTGTGATGTCCAAATGTGAAAATATGCTTTTGAATATTACAACAATAAAAAAGCATATCGCTTCAGGCAGGGATTAGAATATTAAAACAGGCAAGCGCTGTTTCCAGTGCGCTACCAAATTGGGACAAACGTTCAAATTTTCAGACAAAGGAAATTATACAATGTGATTTTAAACTCCTTCAACAGAACAAAAGGGGTGATAGTACACATCAAGACGAACAATATTTGCAAGGGAACCTAGGGCCGCATTGAGAAAGACTTAAAGGAGCTGCTCAGACTGGCGTCCAAGGGCGTCGTTGCACAGCTCACACCAGCGAATGAAGGACTGTCGCACCCTCACGTAGACTCTCGGTGTGGTGTTGATCTTATCCGCAGCAACAGCGATTCGCGAGACGAGATCTTCCAGGGAGTCCACAGGTGTCTCGTACACCAAGGTTTAATGTGCCCCAGAAGAAGAAGTCCAGTGGATAAAGGTCCGGGTAGCGTGGAGGCCAAGCCACAGGTCCACCGCGTCCAATCCACTGCCCGGGATATGTCGCATTTAGGAAGTATAGGACCTTGGTGGCAAATTGTGCTGGGACCCCATCATGCATAAACCACATGTCCCTCCGTGTGGTGAGCGGAACATCCTGCAACAGACCGGGAAGCACTTGCTACAGAAACACAAGGTCAGACGTATACGTCAATTCTCATGTGATGTTCGCGCGGTAATATCACTGAACTGGTTCGGCTACCTTTTTAAATGTTTGCTATTCACCGTCTACGCGCGTGTTAAGTGCACCAGATTTGCATCTTGGGCTTCTCATTCACTGGTTGGAACTCCGTGTGCCTGGTGGACGTTTTTTGAACGTGCTCTTTTCTGGCACTAGGAGTGGAATGCGGCCCTAGGTTTCACTGCAAATATTGTTCGTCTTGATGTGTACTATCCCCCCTCTTGTTTTGTTGAAAGAGTTTACAATTATCCTGTTTTGTTGAAGGAGTTTACAATCATCCTGTTTTGTTGAAGGAGTTTACGATCACCCTGTTTTGTTTGGAATAGACCAAGATGTTTTGAAAAGACTTTCGCTTTACAACTTTTTACCCAATATTTGGTGATTTTCTTTTTCGAAGCAGAAAAAAATCTTTAACATATTTGATCAGTTATTTACCATTTAAGCTTGCGGGTGCGTAGTACCCAAAGAAACAGCATTATTGTTTTCCACAATGTCCTATCAGGAAACTAATCCATGTGAAGAACTGAACGAGAAGCGTATTTTCTGTTGTTGTTTTTATTTACGGTGACATCAATCATTGAAAGTTATTTCCATGGAAAGAAAATGCCGGCTTAAATGTAAAAAGTGATTTTTTAAATCTCCCCAAGGAATGGACGTATGAAATTGCTAATTCTGGAATAAAATTTCAGTTTATGAATACCTGAAATTTTGGAATTATTAAATTTTGTGGCATTAAATGTTTACTGTTCAAATGGGGCATAATATAAGACGACGTTCTATTATCATACATCATAGACGGAGCTGTAGAAAGTTATGCATGGTGCATAGTACTGATAACGACATGCAGAAAGTGACATGCAGACATTGTAGACCGCGACATGTAGTAGAGAATGAGTACCGATGATCTATTAATCGGCAATCATTCCCCCAATAATGGGGAATGAGTACCGATTAATAAATCATAATTAGTACAAAGTAAGATTTTTTAATAATGGCAACAGTTCTTTAATTGCGTTTATCAGTAACAATGATCACAAATGTCGACGCATTTAACGTTTTAGCTGCGTCATCAATTTTGGAAACTTTTTAGCTTTTACATTTTTGGAAAACTTTATTTTTAGACTTAACAACATATTAAGGAAACATTGTAGCGGTAGCAACCGTGACATCACTGAATTCCGAAAAAAAACAGTTGGGATTAATTCATTTGTAACAAAGAGATAAATTACTTGAACATGACTAAGATACTGACGTGCATGTCTATGCATGTCACTAGAAGAATTTCACTCGTTATATTCATCTGGCCTATATTTTCACATAGGTAGTTTAGATAAGAAAATCATGTGGTATATCTACTGTGATGGATGCAAACTTTGTTATTTATCGTGAAGAATCTTAAAATTGATTAATGTAATGGACATCATCATCAAAACACACTTACCTAAATCCCAGTCAAGATGAAAGTTTGTTTTCATAATATTGGGGATTTTACTGACGAGAAAACAAGGATCAATTAAAAAATACTTCTTTTTCTCATTAGATATGACGAATTCAGGAGTTTCAGATACTTTACTTGTGATGTGTCTGCCTCAGAGGCGACGCATATGTCAGGACGGCAAAGTTACAGCGAAAAGCTCCGTCGGTGGATTTTAGTTGGAAGAACAACTGGCTCTGGAGCGAGGAGGCGTGTCTTCCAATCCTACCAACGACAAAAAAGGGTCTTTGTTTCGCCATATTTACGCCCGTGTGTAAAATGAATCTATCGGCCATGAGGTTCGAAAACTGTCTGATGTTTCTTCCACACATCGTCTGAAATGAGTAAGAATTCCTTCTTAAACGCTTCAAAAAATGTGTGATGCTTCTTCCATACATCGTGTGCAATAAATCAGAATTCCTTCTTCTATAGCGAGTTACTTCAAACTACGATAATGTCCCAGACAAGGGGACATACACTGAGGAGCAATTGAATTAGAGATACCTGTCTAGTAACGTGTAGCACCACCTTTCGCCCTGATAACGGCGGCGATTCGTCTCGGCATGGACTCGACAGGACACCGGAAGCGTTGGGAAGTCATACGGATACACGACCCCTGAACAAGCTCCCACAGTTCACGAAGATTTGATGGAGGGGGTCAGAGCATAGAACATCTTTCTGGATGGCATCCCAGATGTGCTCAATGGGATTGAGGTCAGTAGACCTAGCTGGCCAAGGAAACCATTCGGATACAATTCGGGAGCGATGGCACGGCGCATTGTCTTGTTGCAGGATGAGGTCCCCAGTGGGATGTTCAAGACCCACAAACGGGAGCAAATGGTCGTCCGGAATATCCCGAGAACTTTGACCTGTGAGGGATGATGTCACACGGACCAGGGGTCCCCTTTCAGTCCACGTAAACAGTCCCCAGACGAGACTTTCACTCCACCAGCTGGAAGAGTACCCTGCTGCCAAGAAGGATCCATCGCTTCATGTGGTTTGTGCCGTACTCGTACCCTGCCATCCGCATATACCAACGTGAATCTCGATTCATCAGTCAGGCAACATTTTCCCACATTTCTGGGGTCCAGTGGCGATGTTCACGCGCCCATGCTAATCTTTGCACCCTGTGATGTGCGGTCAGCAGCGGTACCCTCGTGAGACAATGGCTTCTGTACCCCATAGCAAGGAGATGGTTCTGGATGGTGTGGCTGCTTACACGTTTTTGTGCACCAGCGTTGAATTGCCGAGTGATGTATTGCACTGTGGCTCGTCTATCCGCTGTTACAATGCAAGCTAGCCGACGATGACCCCACTCATCCACACGCTGTTGTCCACGGCAGGTGGCCCTTGCAGGGATGGTTTTACCGGATTCGATGTACTCACGGTGCACCCGTGACACAGTAGCTCGGGAAAATCCCAGTACCTGCACGACTTCCGAGATGGAGTGACCCATTTGCTGGGCCCCGACAATTTGCCCACGATCAAATGCGCTTAGATCCTTCGTCTTACTCATACTGCGTCCGAATCCTACTGATTCCCGTCGCATCACTCCTTATATTGTCGGATCGCTGCATACGTCATGTCGTTTCCGTTTACAGGGCCGCCCACAGCTCCATATTTGCATAACGCCAGCTGTCTCTCATTCAATTGCTCTTCAGTGTATATGTGGCCCACCTACCACACAGGTGACGCACATGTCAAGACGGCAAAGAAGCCGCGATAAGCTTCGTGGGTGTAGTTTATTGCAGAGAAAAACTGGCTCCGGAGCGAAGAGGTGTGGCTTCGAATACCACCACCGGCAAAATCGGTTCGTTTCGCTATATTGGCGCCTGAACATAAAATGAATCTCCTGGCCGTCGGGTTCTTCGAAAAATATATGATGTTCGTTCCACACGTCTGGAATTAATGACAACTGCTGCTTCAACGCTTCAATAATGTGTGACGTTATTTCCATACATTGTGTGGAATTAATGATAATTCCTACTTCCACAGCGATCTATTTCAAGCGTGGTTTGCTGGCTGGCCCGGAAACCTGCGATTTTCTCCTAGTCCTTTTTCAAGGGGGAGGGGATATATGTGACGTACTATAAACGTGACTCACATGTCAAGACAGCAAGTAGCAATGATAAACATTTGCCGTCGTAGCTTAATTGGGAAAACATTCGACTCAAGAGCGGAAGGATCTGGGTTCGAATGTACCACAGGCAAAATGGGCTTGTTTCTCTATACAGGTTATTACAGGTTATGTTTACCAGTTAATGATTGCAAACGCAAAAAATCACTGCTTTATTATATGTGACACAACAGGTCATGAATTATTTGAAAATTTAACCAAAATACTTCATTACTTTACGTATTTGTAATCATGAGGAAAGCTAGTGGTAAAAACAAAGTTTTACTACTAGAATTTTTTATTCTGACGACGTTCTAGAAGTACATACATACATACATACATATCACTAAGCTGTTCTGTGAGATTCAGACGTTAGCTTCACTAAGAAACACAAACCCCCAGATAAAATTTTAACTGATTATTTATTTGCTGTTGCCGTATCAGACTCACCATTTACAGAGATCTGGACATGCTACTCGGGCTTCACTGACATCCATCACACGACGTACACAAGACTTTCTATACTTCATACTCATAATCGTTTTATCATGCAGACACTCCTGAATCAGATTCCCCATGGCTTCCTTGGTCTTCCTCGGCCTTGCTTTCTTGTCACTTGGGCTGAAAATTCTTTCTTAGTATGCATCTCTTCACTCATACTTTCAAGATGGCCGAACCACCTAAGAATATTACTCTCCTCCTTGCTAACAACATTTTGCTTCACATTACTCAACTGCAACACATCTCCATTCCTCACACGATCAGAACGTTTCTTGCGACAAACCCCCGTAAGTAACGCATGTCTCCAGTACAAAAACGACTCTTATGTTTCTTCTGTAGTACCCAGGTTTCTATGCCATACATCAGAGTAAGAACAATTACACTTTCTTACACAGCCATGCGGGCCTCTCTTGAGAACCCATCATTCCTGTGAAAACCTCCCAAAGCAACTAGGTCTTTCAATGAAGAATTCACTCGCCTACTAATTTTACTATCTACAATAATTTGTTCTCTCTGTTAAAAATGCTTCCTAAATACTCAAACCAATTCACCTGGTCAATCACTGTACCATTTAGACTTATATTACATTCAGTACAAACAGCTCATCGCTCAAAAACCATAACTTTGGGTTTTTCCCTTATTTACACTTAGTTTGAATTTCATGCAAACTTCTTATATCCGAGACAACATGCTCTGCAACTCACTTTTGCTCTCTGCCAACAGGGCTATTCCTCAAAAATATATATTCTCAAAGTCAAAACATTTTCAAATGCTAGCTTCACGCACACACTAAGGAACTCGTTAATTCTGGTCAACGATGTCTCAACGGATAGAATTTCGAGCAATTATTTTATTTCACCTATATATATGCTTTTTAAAAAATATATTTTTGCTGTTGATTATTAATTAAATGGAAAGCTTTGAGACCCTTTCGCTGAAAGCAGATTTCTTCAAACTTTTGTCATTTTTTTGTGGAAGGTGCAAAATTAATTGAAAGGAGCAAAACTAAACTAAAATGCATGATAATTGGACGTTGCTTCTTTTTCCACCTGTAGGGACTGCGCAGATATTACACGCAAGCAATTAAAAGTTATGTTATCAAAACCAAGAGAAATAATAGAATCATAAAATTCTGTGTAATCCATATCCTAACTGGCAATTTGTTCATTACAGTGGTTCGTTATTTTGTGAATATAATTTTATCATCACCTTTTAAAATAAATTCCCGCTTTCGGAAAGTCCTTTAATGAATCTCTACCTCAAGCAAACTAATCAGGAAACAGAACTAAGCAAGCTGTAAGACTGAATGATTTCTTGTCTTTACGTTTTTTCTCTGCAGACTAGAAATCAGCGATGTTGCGTGACTTGCAAGGCATGATTACCGCCTTCTCACGCATTAGCAAACTGGGCCTTCACCTTCAAGGAAATCATTTCACGCCCTTTCATGCGACATGAGTTTTAATTACTTATTGCAACTAATAGTTTTCTCAAACGAATAGTCGGGGGAATGCCACCCTGAGGGTGCATGCGACATAAATCAAAGTAGAAGATCGTGCTAAAACTTGTGGAGAATGAGAGAGTTGAGAGAACTGCAACACTTATTTTGAGAAAAATCGAATGTATCGGCAGAAAGCTGGAGATATAATTATTGAAAATGAAGTTAGGCGTAGATTGAAGCCATGTCTTCAACGGGCAGTTAGAGTGATTCATTTTTGTCTCCCAGTTTCAAGAGTACGGTAATTTAGGCTGCTAATAAGAATTCTTAGCCCTTCAGGGGAGAATATGCGCAAAAACACTTTCTTTCGATAAACCAACAAAATAGCACTTAGGTGAAAGAGCTGAGTGAAATAAATAACAGATTTAATGCACATATGAAAACTGCATAGTTCCTCGGTAAACACCAAATCATTCGTGTGAGTATCGCGGAAAATAATTTATTACGTGAATGTTTTATTACATAAATTTTTAAGAAAGTCATAATTTAAGTATTAATTTGTCTTCCGATAAGAAATTGTGCTTTTTCAGAATTATTAATTAGATGATAGAAGCAAGATCACTAGATGGAACTGTTTTAATCACCGGTAGTGCTGGAAGTTCCATTACTTCACTACTGTCTCTTCATTTTTTCTCTGGAAATATGCAGTAGAAATCAGTTACAAATAACGGTGCTACTTACACTAGGTCTCCTTGCAAATTAAGGGAATGTTTATCTTAACATTAAAATTATTAAGAGAGACAATTCTTGTGAAGCCGTCATCATATCCGTCATCACTCAGCATACATAGCAGACAAAGGAATATATATTACGTGCTGGAAGTGAAGAAGTTCACTAGGCTGTCATGGCGCGTTTTTCACGAAAGGATAAGTATTCGAAAGCCAGTGAAGTAAAATTTGGGTATACAAAATTCAGATGAGATACGTCAATGTACTGTGTAGTTGTGTAGGAAGCAAATCGTTAACCACTGGAAAAATTGTGTTTTCAGAAAACAAGAAATTATTAAAACCACATTGTATAAACTATCAGTTTTTTAGTTTTATTTTTTGAAAAACTAAAACTAAAAACTGATAGTTTTGAGATGCTTACTACCCACTTAAAATTGCTGCGAAGATGGTTTCTTCCATAAAATATGATATTTGCTCCGCGAAAACAGTTTTTGCTGTATATTAGTCAGGTTTCCAATAGAGTACAACAGAAAGCGCGAACATATCAGTTTTATTTCCTTCAATGAGTCAGTCGGAGTGAGCAATAAAACGAACCAGGGCATTTATATTTTGCTATCCCGAAATGACTCCTTTGTACCTATCGCCTGAATACGGTAGCAAGTGCAACGTAGATTTTGTATTTACAACCGACTGCGAACACGGAAATTTAAAGGAGGACAGTAAACCTGGTTAAATACTGGCGGCAGTAGAAAAAAGGATGGAACCTGAAGTTTAGGATGCTTCCAGCAAGTCGTGTGATTTCCATTTCTGAATAGACCATCACACAAATTTTCTGTGGTTCTTCAGCAAAAAACCTAGGCAGGCATCAGATGAACCGTGGTCATAATCGAGTATTATCAACTTTCAAATTGAATTATACCTGTAATAACAGCATTGTACCATACACTAAAATTTTGGAACAGATGACCTTCGGAAAGAAGTATTGGAATGCACAAGAGAGAGAGAGAGAGAGAGAGAGCAAAATTGTGCGTGGGTGGAACGTTTTTAAGAACAAGTAATTTCACTGAATAAAATACACAGAACAAGTAAGCAAGTCCGTCGATCCAATAAAGAAATGTTGCTTAAAGGTATCCATAAAGTAAAGGCATTGCATTACATTGTCGAGTTTAAACGGTGGTATAAGTGGAGTGACATCAATGCACTGCTGCTTTCAGGAAAGCTATTTGGAAACAGTAAGAGTTGTGGGTTTTACACCTACCAAGTCCGAGCCCCCACTATCTGGAAGAGCGATTTATTAAATGTTGAATCAACAATATTCTGTCTACCGTAGACACTGATGCTGATACTGCTGCAGCGCTAGTACTTACGCAACTAATATGTTACAACACGCCTGAAAGATTTCCAGAAGAAAAATCAAAAGCTTGCCATAAATTCAACAAGACTGTCATCGCAAAACAATCACTTACGAATTTGCAAATGATACAGTTGAACAGTTGGCACGCTCTGCTAATTTAGCCTATCAGGAAGCTCAAAATTTTGGAACAAAGAAAACAAATTCTTAAGAAAAACAGCAGACTAATTATTCGCAAGTAAATCTGATCGATGCCATGTATAGCACTGAGTACTATGTGTCCGACGCTCTAAAGAACTGTGAAAACAGCTGTGTACAATGGGAAGATAAGCAGTGCACATAAATACAGAATACCCTTTGCGTCAGATGTGAAGCACTCAATACGAAACACCGATCGTATGGTCTGATACATGAAATACAGACAGTAAAATGCACTTCAACATTATTTTCATGCAATTGGAATGAAAGCTCCTCTGCAAAATTTCTTGTGTTTCTTCATGATGCGCTTCATCAAAGTTATTAGATTTCACTTTCGTCTGCGTTGCGTCTACTGTGCAGTTTATTAGAGCAGGCCTCGCTCTCTGGGGCTGATTTTCAAGGTTTGGGCTGGGTCCCTTGTCCCAGTTCCCGGGAGTTTTAACGCTGTGGCCTATAATCACATTCTCGACAATTCTGTGCTTCCAGTATTATGCGAACATTTCAGTGAAGTCCGTTTCTTTTATTACAATATTCCCGTCCACAAAACGAGATTCCTGCAGGAATGGTTTGAGGCATGGAAGAAGCTGATTGGCTTAACATACCTCCGATCTCAACCCTGTGGAACACATTTTCGATTCATCGCAACTTCGACTGCAAGCAGAGACGAACTGCCCAACATCGGTGATTGACCTGACTGATGCTCTTGTGGCAGAACGGAAGGCAATTCCCAGCAGAGTAAAGACACTGACCGCAGCCAAGAGGGTGGACCAAATGGACATTAATCCTTTTCCTATTAGAGGGAGTTTATCGATGGGCAAGTGTACGGATACTTTTGACCAGATAGTATATACACTATATTGACAAAAGTCACCGGACACCCCTTCAAAAGCAAATGAACGGATCCGCTGCGTTTTTAAGATGCGCGGTACAGCTGCAAATGGTATAAAAACAAACCAGAAGATGACCGCGATCATATCGAACTGTGAGGTTGAGTGAAAATGTCAGCGGCGGGAGAGAACTGACTTTGAGAAAAGAAAGATTGTTGGGTGTTACACTGGCGTGCAAAAATTCAGGACGAGGCGGTTTTTCGAATGTAACGTCGTGCAGATGTGCTCCACATCGACTCAACTTATACCATATGATCCTCAAGATGTAAGAATATGGGACAAGCGAGCAAAACCGTCCAAACAAGGAATCCAAAGGAAACAAAGGCACTTTATTGAAAAGGTAGCTTCGAGCACAACTGGACTGAAGACAGAAACGTCCATCTGACAGGCGGCTGCCAAGAAAAATCCAGTCTTTAGTAGGGGATATGATCACCCCTGACTGCGTTGCAGGATTTACAACGTCTGTCCATGCTGAGGACGAGGTTGTCAAGGAGCTGTTGAGGCATCGCGGCCCATTTAACTTGTAGCGCCAATCGCAGCTGCGGAATCGTTGCTGGCGGCTGGTGACGTGCTGCCAAGCGTCTCCCGAGAAGGTCCCACACGTGTTCGATTGGATTTAGGTCCGGAGACTTTGCGGGCCAGTCCATGCGTTGAATATCTTTTCACTCCAACAGCTCTGCGACAGCCACTGTACGATGAGGTGTAGCGTTTTCGTCCATGAAGAGGAACTCAGGACCCACAGGACCTCTAAGCAGACGCACGTGAGGCAGGAGAACCTCGGTACAATAGCGTACACCAGTGACTGAACCTCCTTGGAAGATGTGGAGGTCATTACGGCTACCAAGAATGATACCGCCCCAAACGAGAACTCCGCCACCTCCAAACCGGTTCCTTAGGATGATGTTGGAGGTGTGATTGCGTGTTCCTTGCTGCTCTCTCCAGATGTGTATGCATCTAGAGTCGCTTGTCAGACTAAATCGGCTCTCATCCGTAAAGAGAGCTCGACCACATTGCTGATGTGTCCAGTTCTTGTGTTCCTAGTACCACAGAAACCGCCGTCTCTGATGAGCAGGCTTTAATGGCACACACCGTACTGGTCGTCGTGCAAATAGAACACTTTTGTGCAGCCTGCTGGGCACGGTAAAACGCGATAACGGACGTCCAGTTGTCTGTTGCATGTGCCTTGCGATTTCTTCCGCTGTCTGCCGTCTGTCTCTTCTCGCCTGTAGGACAATATATCGTCCTCCCGCCGCATTGGTTTTCCGTGGACGACCACTGCTAAACTCTTGGACGGCCGTTTCTGTCGTTTGAAATGCTCACCGAGCTTGTAAAAACGATGCTGTGAGCGATCCCGAACTCCTCGGCCACACTATTCACACTTTGACCTTCTTCCAACTTCCCAATGACGCGAACTCGGGTAAAGTCATCTAGATGTCGTCTACTGGATTGCCTGTTGGCCATATGACATGGTGGCAGCAACTCGACGTCGTTCAAACCGATGTACACCGTGCAATAGCTTTCACCGAATTGCTAAGCGTACACCGTCCGTGTGTTTTATACCCTTCCGACACTCCCCTCTCCTATGTCATGCTACATATATGCACATGCTCTACCATACGGGACCCTAGTCTATCTCCTGAGTGGTCTTTCGGTCCGTTCTGCCTGCTCGTTTCGCTGTTATGCTAATTTCTCCTCTTCGTCCTTAACTTTTGCACACCAGTGTATATTAGTGGGTTGTCTATAAGAGAAACCGACAGGTGTTTAAACATACCCAAGTGAACTGTTTTGGATGTACTGAATTAGTGGAAGACACTGTAACGTATACTCTATATTCACTTTCCTTTTGATTTTACTATCTCTGGTTATTTTATTTTACTATGTAAATTATCTTCCTACTGAACGAAATATTATTTCACCCGCTGAATGAGATCTGGCAATGAGTGTAAGTCATGACGTGGTGGTAGCTAGTATATAGGCGCGTTCATCGAGACCTGTGGTGTTGGTGTTGTGTTGAGTTGTGTTGTTGAGGTTGATGTGTTGGCGTTGCGAGGGGTTGTTATGAGAGTGTGTGTACTATAAGAGGAAAGTTTATTCATTATTATGTACAAGATATATGAGTGCCTTAGTTGACCAAGAGTCTTTGGAAATAAACAAGTTTGTCAGTAAGTTCAGTCTTTCTCAATTCTTAGTTTTGTCAGACCTCTGTCTGGCTGTTAGGTTTATGACTTTGATTACTTAATATAAATAACCAGCGTTGAGACTTTGTTTAAGTTCATAATTAACGAGTAACAACACCCTTTTGGGAATTCATTATTTTGAAGCTTAGAGCATTATTCATTCATAATAATTAGCTTAGCAAAAAGATAAACAAAGCTAATTCATTATAACACGTGGCGAGCCTGAAGCAGCAAAACGTACCGGTAGAACAATGGAAATCAGTGATAGAGGACGTCGAAGACTCAGGAGAATCGTTACAGCAAATCGACGGAGTACTGCACAAGACATCAGTGTACAGGTGGGCAAAAATGCTGGAACCTCGGTATGTACACGCTCCAATCGCAGAGAACTTCATTCCATGGGCTACCGTGGTCGCGCGGCTGCTCATAAGCCTTTCATCTCCTCTCGGAATGCTACTCGTCGCTTAGCATGACAAAAAGAAGATTTATCGTGGACCGTAGATAAATGGAAACGGGTCCTATATAGACTGATGAGTCCAGATACACGATCTATCAGTCTGATGGCCGTGTGTGGGTATGGCGGCAGCCGGGGGAACGTTATTTACCACAGTGTACTATTCCTACGGTCAAGTTTGGAGCTGGCAGTGTACTCGTGTTGGGGTGTTTTTCACGGTATGGTCCAGGCCCTTTGGCTATCGCTGACAAACCTGTTAACCAGGACGTCTACCTCGATGTTCTGGACAATTACCCTACCAACTCTGAGGCGATACTATAGAACCGATCCTTGTTGGTACCAACAGGATGATGCACCGAGCCATAAAGCAAGAACTATTACGGCGTGGTTTGACGATACTCCCGTAGCGTGTGTGGACTGGCCAGCAGAGAGCCCTGATCTTAATTCCACAGATCACCTATCGAATAAATCAGATCGCAGCATAAGAAGTTCGGAACCAAGGCCTACTACTAAGCAACAGTTAGCGGCAGCATTGTGTACTGAATGGAAGCGGATACCTATCGCTATGTTCCAAAACCTTGTCGAAAGCATGTTTCGAAGGGTCAGTGCATGCATTAAGGCCAAAGCTGGACCGACACCATACTAATGTATGTCAAAAAAAGCTATGTTGTGTTTCTCATCTAGGTGTCCGGTGACTTTTGTCAATATAGTGTACATACATACCGACCAGGTAATTACAATTTTTTATTCAATACCCGATTGGACCTCCTTTAGCCGGAATTACAGCACGTAAGCAGTTTGACATAGATTCCACAAGGTGTTGGAGTACATTTACATCTTCAGCACACCAGACGTTCACCAGGCAATTCTTTAACTGGCTCAGATTTGAAGGAAGAGGTCTTTGCTCCCTGATCTATTTTTCTGATAAGTCCCATAAATGGGAAGATAATGAAAGTTCCTATCATTCTCCCTGCATCACTGCTGTACACGTCTTGCGCGATGGATATATTAGCTGTGTCGTCCATGAAACAGCTGTCACCTGCTGGATAAAATGTCAACATTGCAAGAAGAACTTGATAGATAGGCAACGATGTTTAGATAGTCCTTGGAGAACACACGACCATTCAGCAACATCAGGGGATCCTTTCCGTACCAACAGGATTCCACCTCCAAAATCTTGAGTTGTGTTTACAAGGTAAATTGGGTCCATTGCTTCATGAAGCTCCCGTAACAGTCTGCCTACCGTCGATACAGAAGAATGCGCACCACAACTTGTCGGACCCCACATGACTTTTTTCCAGTCTTTCAGATTCTACTCATGGTGTTCCTGACACCGCTGTAGAGAAACTTTCCGATTATTCGCAGAAATCAGTGGTTTCCATATACGCGAGAACAACTGATGAATTAGTTGTCCCTGCCTACAAAGCAAAACTGATAGATTAGTCAGCAGAATGAAATGCTGATACACAAAGGATATTCATCATATGTTACCCTGAAGAAACGAGAAACACAAACGTACAAAAGGAACAATATACACTGAAAGTGTAAATTATTATGAACCTCCCAATAGAAACCAGGCATGTGCCATCTTCACTTACGCACAAAACTATAATGTTGAAATGGCTTTATAAACAGCTCACTGCAAAATATTCAGACGTGTAAGAAACGTAGAAAGTGATAATGTAGGAAAAGCTCGTAATTCAAGCTACTTTGAGCGAGTCATGAATACAGGCGCTTGGCCTTCAGTTGCAAGGATCTCAGAAACAGCAAACCTTCTTGGCTATGCAAGGAACAAGTGCATCAGGAGGGGTACATCGGGTGGTACACAAAGAACAAAACAAGCATTCAAATGTCTTCCTATGGGCGGAAACGTTTGGTCGATGTTCGAGGGCAACAGTGGTTGGAAAGGATAATACGATGTAATAAACTATCTCCATTACCCCAAATAACCGCGCAGTTCAACGGTGGTATCTAGGGGGAAATTTCAGCATACACAGGTCTCCGCACACTGGCTAGAATGGGATATAACAGCAAATGCCTCCTTCGTATACCACTCGTCTCTACTAAAACCCAACAAATTTGTCAGCACTGGGCACAAAAGCACCATAACTAAACCCTTGAGGAAAAGGTCACCTTAATGATTTTCTTTAATGCACGACGACGGATCGATCAGAATATGGCTTCAAAAGCACGAGTCCATTGATCGCAGTTGCCTAGACTTAATTGTAGAAGACGATGGAAGAATTATAATGGTATTGGGTCTCTTTCATGGAGGTCATTGGATTCCTTTATAGCTCTGGAACAGCATTTCGATTCTGCAAGCTATCGTAGCATCACTGCGTGCTAGGTACTTCCGTATATGTATGCCATAAATCCTGATGGAATTCTCTCAGCAGGAAAATGCGCCAAGCCCAAGGCTCGGACAGTGGAATTACTGGTGACTCATCAAAGCGTTAAAATTTCCCCTCACAGTCCCCAGATCTTAATCCAACTGAACACCTGTGGTATGGTAATGAGATCTCCATTGGTAACAGAGATATCCCTTCAGCGAACACTCGGCAATTGACGGACGCCATCATATCCCTTTGGTCAAACACAACTGTACAACGATATCAGCACCCCGTGGAATCCATGCCACATCGAATCGAGACTAATTTAGAGGATTAGGAGGGCCCTGACAGTTATTAGGCAGGCGTTCCTAATAATTTGCTATTTTAGTGTACATGCAAGTACTGAATTCACTATAGCTACAGACTACAGATCTAAGAATGAAAGTACAATAGCACTTCAGGCTCGTGTACGCACAAATCATCAAAAATAGAAACACTGCAAATCATGATGAAGATATTTACAACTGAAAATATACAATATCTAAGGAATTAACAGCAAAAAATACGTAAATAGTAATAAAGTGTAGTCACCAAGACATGTGAAAACACTCAAAGAAGGAAAATTCGGAAATCCTCACGTAAGGTAGAAACCCAAACAGTGAGGTGCACATTGTACGACTGGACCTCAAACCAATATTCCCATGTTACCTAAGTAGCGAAAAACTTATCAACTTGATTGTGCACCTTAACGTAACGATATTTTAACTGCTGACGATTCCGTAGATGCGGAACGAACTGAGGTCTCAAAGACGTGGATGTGGTGAAATCTACAATGGTCATAAAAAGTTAGGGATATTGCATGAAATGAAGGATGCATGTATCTGACTCAAGCAACACTAATTGGAATAACATAAGTGAGGCTAACTAACACAAACGATAAAGAGCGTGTTTACAAAAACAATATACTGTGCAATTTTTGCACACAACAAAGTAGCATTACAAAATAGACTAAAGTGTCAAAAAAATTAGGACACCTATCTAATACCCCTTTTATCCTCATCCCGATCGGATAACGGCCCCAACGCGACAGCGAGTGGACTCCACGATCTCTCTGTAGTACTGTAGAGGCACTGCGCATCATGCTTCCTGAAGAGCGTTTCATAATTCCGTAATATTCGCCGGTGGAGGATTCCTGGCATTGACGTCCTGTTGAACAGCATCCCAAATGTGTTCGATGGCGCTTAATCCCGGCGAGTAAAAGAGGCCAAGTCAGGATGCCAAACTCCGTGGAATGTTCTTCCAGCCAGAATCGGGCGATTGTGGATGTGTACTGTTGCCCATTGCCGTGTTGGAAGAGGTCACACCTGTCGGAGTCGTTGCATGACATGAACTGGTGCAAATGATCCCTAAGGATGATTCCATGGCCTCCACCGGTGAGAGCGGTCTGCAGAGGTTTAAGAGGTCCTAATACGTGCCAGCTGAAAACACCCCACACCATAACAGAGCTACCGACGGCCTGCACAGTCCCTTGTAGGCATGCGGAATACATTGTCTTCTGGGGTTCACGCTACACTAGGAGTCGGCCATCTGCCCGAAATGGTCAGTAGCGCTCTTTTTCGGACCAGGCTACACGTTGTCAATATCTTGCGTCCAATGGGGGTGTTCCGGAGCCCAGCCGAGGCGTTCAGCCTTGTATCGTTGGGGCAGCAATGTCATCCCGCTGGGCTGTACGCTACGGAATTCCATAGAACACAGGGAACGTTGCACTGTCTGAACTTTGACGCTACTACTGGCCCCGCTGTGATTGGCGGCACTGCTGCACGCCGGGCTTATGTTACGATGCGTGCCAGACGCCGCTGTCCACGATCGTCCAGGGTTTTTCAAGGACACACCGGTCTTACACGCTGTATGTTTTGCCTTAGTTTATAATGTCCAGGCACACCCTTCAAATTGTTGATCACGTAAATCTGAATTTCGTGGCAATTTCACAGATGGAGTGACCCATTTCCCAGGCACCGACTATCATACCACGTTCAAAATCGCTTAAATCCGAATAAGCTGCCATCTGAACAGCGAATGCTAGTACTTGAGTTTGCGGAGGTATCTGCCTCTATATATACTTCATTTGCGGACGATACCTTTTACCGCTTGGGTATGATTGCATGTAATGGAAATGGTCGCGCCCTTCCCAGCTGTGTGGCTCTTCAGTGTAGACAAACAGTAAATTCGGAGAATATCCATTCCTTTGGATTTCAGTACCCGGTAAGACCACTTCTGTGTGAATAGACGTTTTGACACCTACAAGGTACACTTGCAATGCTATAATTGAACAGTGCCTGTGGCACTTCGTCCAGTATTGCAGGCAACACGTTACGGAGGTCTGCCAGTGTACTGGGATACGGAACGTGGTTATCTAAACGTCACTGTACAGTGTCACAAACGTTCTCAATAGGATTAAGGTCAAGAGACCTCGGAGACACCTGTAACCGTTCAATTCCATGATTTTCCAGCTCCTGCAGCAAGCACCAGTCACAGTGACTGGTTACATTGTCGAGAACACTGAATGCATGTTCAATAGCAACGTGAAACAGTGTCACAACGAACAAAATGATCTGGTTTTGGAGCAATGAGGCATTCATGTTGCATTGATAAACATACAAGGAAGTACGGACATTAAGACACGCTCCTGCCCTTCTGTTGTGAATGCTTAGGTATCGTCTGGACATCAATTCAGGTTAATACCAAACTGAAGGTTGTACATTTAGCAAATTTCTAGGCCAATCAGTATAACAACCCGTTTTTCACCTTTCGCAGGGTGTTTTTAGTGGAGCTCTCACGCCATCTGCTGTGTTGTCACGATGCTAACGCTGATAACCGAACTTCATTTTTCCTTCGAAATCGCAATATTCCTAGCATTTTTGTGGCCAGTGTATACTCAGCAATAGCAAAAGGACCAGGTATTGCCCAGGATTAGCAGAACTACATCAATCAGATTCTAGTCCAACGTTTTCCGATTTTTCTGAAATTATGAACAGGGTATATTACATGAAAACATTTAACTGAAATATCTCGCGTTAATCAAAAGAAAGGAATTTAGAAAAAAATTATAATGATATTGAAGAAGAGTAAAAAGTCCGTCGATGCACGATATTAAAATCATAAAAACACTGAAAGCTAAGATCAATTAAAACTTTTAATTACATACTTAGCATAGTTAAAAAGTACACTTAACACTAATATACGTGAGATATTTCGAGCCGACTGGGTTCATCCTCAGACGTGATTACAATTAAAGAAGCTACGGGTTATATTATCGTATATATAGCCATAATAAATGACGTCATAACTGTAAGCTGCATGAGTTGAAGTTGTTACACTAAATTACAGGTATATACAAAAAAAAGCTTTAATATAAATCAAAGAGGGGCACAACAATTACATATCACTTAAATACTTCATTATAATTAGTACTTGAATAGTTATTCATGTTCATCAGATTCAGTTCTTTTCAGTATTTTTAGAACTTGTTTCCAAGGCTGTGGAATATTAACCGGTACTTCATCATTACAACATGAGTTAGCAAAGCTGTAAATAAAAAGACTTTCCATAAATAGTATGTCAAATTTTGTACGAGGGAAGCCATTATGTAGGAGTCATTCCAGCTAGGATAGTAAGAACCCTGGCTGGGCCGCCCCGGTGGCGCAGTGGTCTAAGGCGCTGGCCTCTGATCATTCGTCCGTAAGGGGTCCGGGTTCGAATCCCGGTGAGGCATGGATGTTGTGTTTGTCTTACGGTACTGGCTCTCTCCCTTCCCTGGAACCAGTGACCCTAAATTAGGGACGGGCGACTGCTTATAGCCCATTGAGTTGCTCACGGTGGTCGTTAAACCTCCAATAAAAAAAAAAAAAAAAAAAAAAAGAACCCTGGCTGGAGAGACGTGATAATGCCGTTTCACATTATAGCGGTGTTCCTTTATTCTCGTACCCAATGTCCGTGTAGTAGATCCGATATATACTAAATCGCTGCTGGATGCGTCTACTGATTTTAAGGGGATCGTACATACCTCACATTTATTTTCAGCATCTACTTGATCACGATCACTCTTACGCAGAGACAGTATATTAGACGTCCGCACCCCAAAGTCCAATTTATTTTTACGACAGGCATTTTTTAAGGTATTAATGAGCTCTGGTACAAATTCCATTAATCCTACATATTTAGTTATTCGGCTCTCTCGTTGCAAAGTTGAGAGTGTCAACCTTTCTTCGTCCCTTAGCACTCTTTAAACTATGGAAGTATGGAATCCAAAAGTTTTAGCAATGTCATAAATCACTTTAATCTCCTTATGGCGCATGTTCAACGTGGACGAATGTGTAATTGCTCTTCGAACCATGAAGCGTATGGAAGCTAGTTTATGATGCAGGGTGTGTGCCGATCTCATAGTTATCATAACGGAGGTCGATAAAGGTTTTCGGTAAACTGAAGTGGTTATTTTTTTTTTTTTTTTTTTGATTGGAGGTTTAACGACCACCGTGAGCAACTCAATGGGCTATAAGCAGTCGCCCGTCCCTAATTTAGGGTCACTGGTTCCAGGGAAGGGAGAGAGCCAGTGCCGTAAGACAAACACAACATCCATGCCTCACCGGGATTCGAACCCGGACCCCTTTCGGACGAATGATCAGAGGCCATCGCTTAGACCACTGCGCCACCGGGGCGGCAAAGTGGTTATAACTTGGGTGACTGAGTCTCTACATATTTGGATTTCCATAAACGGTAAGGAGTTTCAATGTTCAAATGCTGTTATAAAATTAAGGGTTGGAAATTTGAAAGACAGAGCTGTAGCAAATAAATTCATATTTTCCTGCGTCGAAGGCCAAAATAACAACACATCATTCACATACCGAACGTATAACAGTGGTTTAATAGAAAAGCCCTCTATAACAGTATCCTCCAGATGCTGCAGTATTATCTCCGCTAGGATAGGTGATAGGGATGACCCCATACGGGCTCCTTCAAGTTGTTGATAAAATTGATTATTAAATCTGAAAAATGATCGATTTTGTATTAATATGAGAGCAGCCAAGATGGACTGGACTTCCAAAGCAGATACTTGTCCCTGATTGATTAGTTTTTCTTCAATTACTCGGTGAACGATGTTAATAGGAACACTGGGAAATAAGGCTTCTACGTTCAGGGAAGCCATGTAGAAGTTTTTCCCTTCGGTTTTTAATGTTCTAGTTCTGTGGATTACCTGAAGTGAACTCGACACCAAGTATTGAGAACCTTTAATCAGAGGTTTTAGATAGTTGACTAAAGCCTTTTCAAGTGGGCGAGTCGGTGAATGGCTACTTGAAACCAAAGGTCGTAACGGTTGTCCCTCCTTATGTACCTTGACTTTACCGGACAATTGCGGAATACGAGGACCCATGGGGGCTTCATACAGGAGGTAGTACTTTGCGACAAAGAACCATGGGTTTTTAGTTTGTTGACAGCTGTGACAGACGCTGCCGTGGGATCTTTAGAAATCACTTTGTGTGTAATATTTTCAATAGCTTAAAGCATCTTGGAATTATACTCTTGTGTATTCATTATAATAATTTGAGATGATTTATCAGCTACAGTAATCTTCAGATTAGGGTTACGTTGTAATATGCGAAATTGTTTTTGTTCATTGGTAAATATGCGGTACTCAGGGTCTCCGCTAGGATACGTGATAGGGGTCACCCCTATCACTTATCCTAGGGGATATAATACTGCAACATCTGGAGGATACTGTTATAGAGAGCTTTCCTATTAAACCACTGTTATACGTTCGCTGTGTAGATGATGTGTTGTTATTTTGGCCTTCGACGCAAGGAAATATGAATTTATTTGCTACAGCTCTGTCTTCCAAATTTCTAACCCTTAATTTTACCACAGCATTTGAACATCAATACTCTTTACCGTTTATGGATATCCAAATATGTAGAGACCCAGTCACCCAAGTTATAACCACTTCAGTCTACCGAAAACCTTCATCGACCCCCGTTATGATACCTATGATGTCGGCACAGCCCCTGCATCATAAACTAGCCTCCATACACTTCATGGTTCGAAGAGCAATTACACATTTGTCCACGTTTAACATGCTCCATAAGGAGATTAAAGTGATTTATGACATTGCTAAAACTTTTGGCTTCCATACTTCCATAGTTTAAAGAGTGCTAAAACACGAAGAAAGGTTGACACTCTCAACTTTGCAACGAGAGAGCCGAATAACTAAATATGTAGGATTGATGGAATTTGTACCAGAACTCATTAATACCTTAAAAAATGCCTGTCGTAAAAATAAATTGGACTTTGGGGTGCGGACGTCTAATATACTGTCTCTGCTTAAGAGTGATCGTGATCAAGTAGATGCTGAAAGTAAATGTGGGGTATATTCGATCCCCTTAAAATCAGTAGACGCATCCAGCAGCGATTTAGTATATATCGGCTCTACTACACGGTCATTGGGTACGACAATAAAGGAACACCGCTATAATGTGAAACTGCATTCACAGACTACTGCATTATCACGTCTCTCCAGCCAGGGTTCTGACCACCCTAGCTGGAATGACTCCTACATGATGGCTTCCCCTCCTACAAAATGTGAGATACTATTTACGGAAAGTCTGTTTATTTACAGCTTTGCTAACTCCTGTTGTAATGATGAAGTACCGGTTAATATTCCAGAGCCTTGGAAAGAAGTTCTAAAAGAATTCAAAATAACTGTACCTGATGAACATGAATGACTATTCGAGTACTGATTGTGGAGAGATATTTAAGTGAGATGTAATTGTTGTGCCCCTTAATTATTTATATTAAAGCTTTTTTTTATGTACCTGTAATTTATGTAACAACTTCAACTCATGCAGCTCACAGTTATGACGTCATTTATTATGGCTATATATACGACAATGTAACCCGGAGCTTCTTCCATTGTAATCACGTCTGAGGATGAGCCCAGTCGGCTCGAAATATCTCACGTATATTAGTGTTAATTACACTTTTTTAACTATGCTAAGTATGTAATTAAAAGTTTTAATTGATCATAGCTTTTAGTGATTTTATGATTTTAATACCGTGCATCGACGGATTTTTTACTCTTCTTCAATGTCTTACATTTGAACGACAATTGGACGCATTGATAAAAAAGAATGAAATCAATAATGCCTGTACCTGCACAATTTTCCTAAATCAGCATTCTTTGTTGACTATGTATAGAGAAAATTTTAAATATTTGGAACATCTACATTTTTCTATTATGTTGTGATCGTGTAATGTACAGTTAGTTCCTCCTCAGTGCAAATAAGTATATCCCTGAAGAGCCTCTGGGTAAGCGATGTTGAGTGACCTTCCATTTGGAGCCATATCAAGAGGTTTACAGGTTTGATAACTCTGCAGCAACCAACGTAGAGTTGACCTTGGAAGGAAGCATTAGTTTTGTAGTTGCGTCTAACAATTTTTAACGATTGATCATGCGTCTTGTTGATACTCATGGCGATGCTGAGTCGAACAGGAAATTGCAAGTGTTAGAACTGAAATTGAATGTCAGATGGGGAGATTGGAATGCGTGGAATTAAGAACATTATCTCCTGCAGCATAACAGTCATGATGGTAGTGTCGATGATATTTGATATGCGTTTTTTGACAGTCAGTCGTGTTTCACTGCAGAGTGTTAGTGAATCCAGATTACTCCAAGCTAAAATAAATAAATATTCGAGATGAGCTGGAAAAATGCGCGAACAAAGGAACATCAATATTAAACTTTGGAGAAATGAAATGTGAGAGCATTCATATCTTTCTCGGATTTCATTTCTTTTGTTCTATTACCATTTTACTGAAATATATTTATACTCTAAAAGAATCGGGTTACTACTCTTTTAATGGTAAACTATTTATAGCGCGTAATAACACACAGAGATTTGAAGTCTGAAACAAAAAACAGCCAGCCGAAAGCTGTGGCGGAAGGATACACGCAACAGTTTGGAAGTCAAATACAATACGTAGTAAGATCAAATTTCAAAGTGTAAACCTCGCGCTTTATGTCAAATTCGAAACAATGGCTAAATAAATTCAGTCAAAATCTTCCCGTGGAAACAGCTTGGAACTATTTATAGTGCGCAGTAGCACAATGGGATCCGTGGTCAGAAACTTAAACAAACCCACCGGCAACTGCGCTTTAACGACACACGTGATACTTCGGAAGCGCAGTCCAAATATTTGGGCACAAACTGTTAATTTGTTTGCTTCTATAGTGTTTGCAGTGAGGTTCTAGCAGTTTACACAACAATGCAATGAAATATTGTAGAGTTTCTGCAAAGTGTAATGAAATATTGCTGCGCAAGAAATAATGTGAAATAATGTTACCCAAAAGTACAATGAGCCTTTTTTGCGTAACCTAAAGACACAGCATACCGCAATATCGAATTTCGACAATGGTTTCTTTAACATTGGTTAAAAGCTTTAAAAGCTGCTTATATTAATTAAAATTTTGCAAATTTTAATTTCCAAAAAGCGCTCCTGTGTGTACATACTCTTGAAGTTATGCAGGTAGTTTCTCCTATAGGAGACATTCAGACAGATTGATAGACAGTACAGCATCTCTGCAACTATGAGACCGATTTGAAAAAAAAAGTATTCTGCATTAAAAAGCCTGAAATGTGAGAAAGCTGACCATTGCTTTCTTTTTTTCCTGATGCATAACTTTGCCATCAGAGGGCGTAAATGCAAATGCTGGAGAATTTAAAGTACAGTATATTTCATATCATTTCTTCTAAACAACCGATTGGAAAAATTCTTTCTTCCCTTTGATACCATTTATAGCGCAGACTGTTCTGGGTACAGCTTCTTTTTCAAATAGAACACAGTTTTTTCGCTAGAGGGCGTAAATGGAAGAACCGATATCTCTGCTTCTAAAAATCCGATTTGAAAAATTCTTTTTGGGTCGGATGGAGCTCCACGAGGAAATATTTTTCATATAAATTTTAATTTTTGGGAAAAACTGTTTTGTCACCGGGGTACGGAAGTTCATATTTCTATTTCTGATGTATTTGCAGCAATATTTCGCGTATGAAAGTTCGATTCAAAAAGTTATTTTGTGATAAAATTTCGCTCACCACGAGAAATCTTTTGGGAATACCTTTTGGTTAAAATAATGAATAATTTTTCAGCCGGGGCGTGGCTGCACATCATTCTTTTCTCAATATCTATGTTTCTAATAGTCCGATTTGAAAAATTAACTGTTGTTTGACAAGCGTTTTTAGTGGGAAATGTTTCGCATATATTTCCAATTTTTAACACAAATATTCCTGTAGAAACAGCTTGGAACTATTTATAGTGCGCAGTAACACAATGGGCAAAAGTTCACTAGAGGGCAAAAGTTCACGTGTGCGTTTGCAGCAATGTTTGAGCGTTTAAAGCCCGATTGGAAACATCCCTTATGGGTCAGATATTACTAACTTCCAAAATATTTGTGGATATTCACTGCCAAAAATAGTGCATGATTTTCCCAGCAGGGATCGCAAACATTTAATCTGTTTTTCTCAATATCTCTGCTTCTAAAAGTCTGATTTAAAAAAATCTTATGACACCGGATACCAGTCACCACGTGGAGCACTTTACATGAAGTATAGGGTTTTTGAGTTCACAATGCTTTTGGTGTTAGCGTTTATCTGTGTTTTGAACCGTATCTCAGCTTCTAAGTATCCTATTGGAAAACTTCGTTTTGTACTGCATGCCATTCGCTACAGTAAAGATAGGGAACATCATCTCGTCTTTAAATACTGCACAGTTTTATCACTAGGGACATAAATGTCAAATCGTTTTCTCGGTAGTCCTGCTTGCAGGCGACGTATTTGAAAAAATATTTTTCTTTAGCATAGCTTTTGTTAGGAAATACATTTTTGGCATGTTTTCTACGTTTCCATTATTCAAACTTTTACCACCAGAGGTATCAGTGTAGATTTCTATTTGAAAGAATCAATTCTGTTATTAATATCCTTTTGAAAAATACTTTTTCAGTTGGATAATCTTCATTACGAAGATGATTTTGAACACATTATTTTCTTTAACTCTTCGATTTCAAAACACCTTTGTCTCTGATATTCCTTCGGCTATAAACAATGTTTTGTGCGCAATTTGTTAATTTCCGTGAAATACCTTTCAGCCACTAGTCGGTGTACGTCTTATCGTACACCGACTAACGGCTGAAAGTTATTTCTGGACGTTTTACCGATTGTAGAAATCCGGTTGAAATTGTTTTACCAGTTCTATTGACTACCCTACTCACATTACATATTTTAATTTACGCGCAATTTTTCCTTAGGTGGTGTATGTGTACTTCCTTTCCCACTGAATGTTTAGGTTGTTTTAAAACATCTGCTTTGATATATATTTTTTCGTATCGGAAAGATTTTAAAAGACGTGCTCATTACTATTGAAAATTCGGAGTAATCTTTATTGTTGTTTCATGGTTTTATGACTGCCCTGAGCAACTCAATGGCCTATAAGCAGTCGCCCTTCCCTGATTAAGGCCGCTGTTTCCAGAGAAAGGACCTATTAGACGAACTCACCACCCATACCTCATCTGAGACTTGAACCTACCTCAGGCGCCTGATACCACTCGGTCACCATAACTACCTCTCTTTTTTTGATTTTGTAATCTAATAACATTAGCAACGTGTAACGTCTGATGAAAATGCATCTTAAACCAGTTTCCACTTGATTTTATTGTAGTGAACTTTCTTGATGTTAGCATAAGTAAAACTGTCAGTCCGTGGAGAGACATGTGCCAAATGTTTGCCCTTTACATGTATTGAGAATACGGGATTTCTGTTTCATTGAGCACTGAAAGACAATCTTACGTGAGCAGCAAACTAAATTTCCCGTTTGTCGAATTTGAAGTAAATATATCCGTTTTCCCTTGGAATGTTAGGATACTTATACGTGACATTGCATGTAACAAATAAACAAATCTTTATTAATAAAACTTAGCGAAGCAATGTGGAAAATTTAGACAGGTAGAATGACCTGTATAAAGTAGTGTGGTAAGTGTATATACGAAAGAAATGCAATCTAGCTCCGTAAGATTTCAAGTGACTGAGCAGGCAAGTAAACTTATTTGCGTCTTCAGCAATTTAAAATGTGAGATCACGAAGTGAAAGGGACACTCGTAGACGAAGAATGGCCCAGACGAGACGTCGTTTTTTAGCAACTGAGCTCCCAAGGATTTTCTCAGAAAGTAAGATAAATTTCCTGATTGCATTCAGAAAATCTACAGGTTCTTTAGAAGTGTTCCCAAAGGGGTAATTTCAGTAATCCATGAAAGGCTGCCCTCTAATAGCATATGATATTAGGAGATGCTTAGTTTTAAACATAACTCCGTCGCTTTATTCAGATTTAAAAAACGCATACCAACATTTTTTTGCGTGAAATTTTCTCATTGTATACATTAGAAAAGCTCTTTTTTCATACAACAAAGCACTGAATTCAACAAATTTATTTTATCTTATGAAAAGTACCTTGCATATCAGAACTTTGAGTTAGTTTAAGTTTCAGGACTTGATTATATTCATTAAATTCTGAAATAGGATTATTATACCCAGTTGTCGGGGACTCGATATTTTACGAAGAACGTTACAAAAATAATGCCTACTAGTATCAGGTCGTTCGGAAAATAATAGACGGTTTTTAGAGGTGCCACATTCAACTCGCCCACCACGGTTGCAGACCAAAACTGTGCAGCACCATTCGTACTGGATGAAGAACGACTCAGACTCCACATACGCGCCATAATCAGTTGAGCTGCAGTCGTTGGTACTTTTCGTGTGAGAGTGTTCTGTACAATATGTTAAGAAAGAGTGAGGTGCGGGTGATTCTGCTTCATGAGTTCAAATTGGGTGGAAATGCGCCACAAACCTATCGTAATGTGATAGAGGCAACGTCTGAACGTCCTATTCGTCGCCGGTTTGAAAAAATTTCGTTCCGGTGACACAAGCCTAGAAGTTAAGGATGCCAAGGACAACATTCGGTCATTGATAGCGACGCTCTGAAGGTAAATGTGGTGACAAATCCTCGCATCACACTCAGAGAACTCGCCAAACGGTGCAATGAGCCGGTGTTAACTATTTCCGAACATCGCCACCAAATTGGTAAGGTCAAGGAGCTCGATACGTTGGTCCCTCACAAACTGACGGAGCATCAGGAACAACAACGGATTAAGATGTGCAGTAACCTTCTGCTTCGCAACGAAAAGGAGCCCCTACTTGATCGCATTGTAACCTATGATGAAACGTGGGTGCTATATGACAACCGTAACCCAGCAAAAACAGTCTTGCTGGGCCAGCAATGGTCCAGCACTATGTTGCCGCTGCCGAACCGTCAATAAAATGTCCGGGCGGCCAACAGAAGGGCCAGCAGTTCAGGCCAACAGCTGGCCAACAGTTGGCACCCCATCAGTTGTCATATGCCACAACAGGGCCATCAGTGGTCCATCACAGGCAGTAGCTGCCACAAGTGGCCCTTCAGTGGCCCTGCAAGCACGTGCCAGAAATGATGGCTAGCCTAATGTGGTCCGTTAGTGGCAGCCAGCAACCACGTGACGTAACTGGTGGCTTGCCGAATCTTGTCCGCCAATTTCCCAGTATTAGCCATAATAATTTAAAAAAAAAGCAAGGACAACCGCAGTTTCCTAAAGATACAATTTTTTTTATACCCTTACGAATTAACGCCCTGTTCTGGGGAAATTTTCTCGACAGACCGGAAGAACGCCGTTTGCATCTGACTAGATTCGATCCTGGGCCGCTTACGTTGAAGCCGCGCTCTCTACCGACCAGACTAACTCACGACGCTCGGATAAGTGCTGGAAGCTATCTGTTTGGTATGCAATTTGTAATCGAATGCTTCCCTCTTTCATTTTATAATATTGGGAGGTATTTTTCATAAAAGTCAGTTTCATATAATTGATAAATTAATTTTTTCAACGTAACGATAGTTTTTTTTTTTTTACTTTAAGGGAACTTCACTCATTTTCAAGGCGTGTACATACTTAGAGTCGCTTTCCAAAGTTTTGTACTGTCCTTGCCGTCTTGAAAAGAGATTGTTGAATAAATATATATTTACCCGGGTTCATGTCGCATTCTGTTACATTTTTAACGTTGTGTCTTTCCTTTCCGTTGTCCGAAGTTACATTTGTTTTAAATAGTAAAAGATATTTTATTTTACTTCTCGTTATTTTTAGAAGCGAATTCCTCCCAGTCTTGTGTATTCAACCCATGGATGAGTACACCACATAGCGTTGCTTTTTTTTCTTCCAAATAATTAATAAATTTTGTAAGCGTATAATTCTTTTTTTTCCCCAACAAACGCTGTTTTAATGGTTTTCCAGGATATGTGTTTCAAGCGGTTTAAAATTTTTTCTTGTTATTCATCCACTCCATTCCATGAATTGTTATTCATGGGAATGGAGTGGGTGTATTTCATGGCTGTAATCTAGTATTTCACGGCTTAATCTGATATCTTCGTCGACGTAAAATTTCATTAGGAAATTAATTCGCCTCTCCACATATGGATTTTTTCTTAACATACACTAAAATAACATGATGGCGATAGCGTCGTCTTCAACTAACTGGTACCATCAGAGATACAGCAAGTGTTGCTTCTGCGCATGCGCAGTCCCAATGCTTCCACCTGCTGTTGGGGGTTGCATTGGTTGCCAGCAACGGGCCACTAGCGGCACTTGCTTGGAGGCCCACAATTCACGGCGATGCTTCAGGGCCATCAATGGCTCGCCAACTGATAGCGCTGCCACCAACGGACCACTACCGGGCCGTGAGCGGCAGATTTCAGCCAGCAGTGACCCATCACTGCCAGCTGGTGGCCAGCAGTTTCCCAGCACTTGTATTTTTGCTGGGAAGCGATCTGGACAGTGGCTGAACCATGGTGAACCACCGAATCAACATCCTAAACCACGGTTGACGCCATAGAAGGTTTTGTTGATAGTGTGGTGGACTATTCATGGTGTCATACGCTACAGATTCTTGAATACTGGTGAAAGCCTTACCTCAGTCACATACTGTGAAGAAATTGACCGAATGCACCAGAAGAGGCACTCCAAGCAGCCATCTTTGGTGAGCAGGAAGAGTCTTATTCTCCTCCATAATAACCCGAGACCACACGTGTCACAAATGACGTAACAAGCTACACGAACTGAGTTTCGAAACCCTCCCACATCCAGCCCACTCGTCTGACTAGCACCTACCAATTTCCATCTGTTCATGCATTTTAACAATTACCTCAAGGATAGGACCTTCAAAAACCTAGAGCAGGCCGAAATTGCATTCCGGGACTTTCTTACATCCAGGGAGCCAGATTTGTTCCGGATTGGCATTGAAGCACTTGTCACTCGCTGGCAGAGGTGTGTAGCTGTTGAAGGAGTCTCTTTCGAATAAAACAAGGTTGTGTGCTATGAGGTATGTATATTTCTTGTTGACCCTCCAAATCAGCCATTATTTTCCGAACGACCTGGTATATAAATATTTGAATCCGAGCATAAACGATATCCCTCTGCGCTACGTGGTTCACTATTTTGAAAGCGATGACTATCCTCTAACGCGTATCTCTCATAGAAAAACACTAAAAATTTGGAATTTTTAGAAGCTGATATTTCTTCTTAACCCATCAACCGGGTTGAAAAATTTAACTCAGGTTTCGCAGAGTGCACTCAAATCAGTTTGAACGAATATATTTGCTGTCTAAGAAGTGGGCCAAACGCCTCTAGAATTAGTGAATCTGCACGTCAGAAACCATTGCTTTCCCCTTAGTAGTCATATAGAGAGATATTTGACGCTAATTCTTTCTGCCTAATTATCTGTTAAAAGAGCTATAACAATGACGACAAACCTAAGAAAGGAGAGGGAAGATTTTAAGACACTTGTTGCTACCCAGTGGCATGATGCCGTGTCAGGGGGACTAGCCCTTCTCCATCATGCTTTAGGAAGCCGCTCCCTTCTAGTTTTTTATTCTTCAGGAAGAATAAGAAACTAAAAGGGAGCGGTTATCACGAGTGACAGGTTTACGGCTAGTATTTCTGGGTAGAGAGGTGGAAAGGTATCTTTTTGCCTAAGTTTGCGTAGAAACCTGGCGCTATATGAAATTTTTGTTTGGGGAACTCAGAAAAATTTGGGAACCATTTGGTGCAGGTACATCGGCCGGTTCAAGGGTGAAATTAGTTTTCCAGCACACATTTGTTTCGTATTCTGAAGTGTTTATATTTAGCGTCTATGTAAATTTACCTAGTACAATAAAAGTCCGGTATTACGAGTACGGCTTATAGCAAGAATCCCGATGTTACGAGAGATTAAAAATGCATCGTCAATTTGTTAAGGAGTTCCCGCTATAGCGAGAGACTTTCATGGCGAATCTTTTTCTCTCAAAAATATCCAACAATTCCTTTCTTTGAAATTCCAGGAAGTTGTAGGCAGATAAACGCCTACAGCTGCACACAGAATAAGTCACCAGTGGTTAGTGTGCTTGGTTTTCTGGATGCTGTCCTCCCGCTTTCTCCCATTCGACTCCACAACGGTGGGAAGTCGAAACATTGTTTATGCATGTACGCCATGTGTGTTCTTTCTCTAAATGGAGAATAAAAGGAAAGGTTAACTTTGGAAACAAAGTTAAAGTTTTGTATAAATGTGAGAATAGTTTGAAGTCGCAAAGTGAGATCGCAAGAAAATTTGGTCTTGCACCATCAAGACCAAAAACTAAGAGAAAATCAAGGAGGCGGCTTTGCAGAATAACGCACCGACGAAATCCATGAAGTTACGCATAAGGAATTGGAGGAAGCATTATTTACGTGGTATTGCCATAATCAAGCCAAAAAAATCGTATTGCTCGACCGATGTTAAAAGCTAAAGCTAACGAATTAAGCGTTGAAATGAAGATCGAGAATTTTAGTTGTTAAGCCGGTTGGCTCAACCGATTTAAAACTAGAAAAGGAATTTCTATGCAAAAAATTTGGAGAATCTGCTTCTCTTAGCACACAAGCGGTTCAGAACTGCTCTCCTATCCTTTCAAAAATTCAAACTCGATACAACGCAAAGGACATTTACAATGCAGATGAAGTGCGTTGTTTTATAACTTGTTGCCGGACATGACTTTAGTGCTAAAATGCGATCCATGTAAAGGAAGAAAGCGCAGTAAAGAGGGCTTAAATTTTCTATGTTGCGCCAATACGGATGGTTGTCATAACTTAAAGCCATTAGTGAGTGGAAAATCACAAAGGCAGTACTGCTTTCGTGGTGCTTTGCTAACGTGCACATATGAAAATGCTAATAAGGAGTGGATAACAGTGCCGTTATTTATCAAGTAGGTGAAGGCTTTCGCCGTTCAAGTTGGAATTCAGAACAGAAAAATAACGTTATTCATTGGCAATTGTCTTGCACACCAAAGCTCCAAACATGTTCAATTGGATAACATTAAACTGATATTATTGCCACCTAACTGCACTAGTGTAAAAATACCAGACAATTCTGGCAAATGACGCGATCAGGCGGAAAACATCAGATGATAAAGCAGCAAAATGGAACGTTTTTGAGGCCATTAAAACTCTTGCAGCGGCATGGAAGTAACTGATAGGAAAGCACACTGAAGCAGGCTTTAGACATGCTGGCTTCATTACCAAAGATGATTTGAAACACGAAACGTAAGCTGCAAAACAGGAAGCAGATGGGTGTAACATCATTGCTAAAAGATGGGATTGACGTTTAGCTTTCAAAACTATGTCAATGCTGACGCAGATGTAGGACTCTGGAATGACATGTCTGATACAGGAATCATGGAATCAGAAAAAGGAAGCTCAGAAAAAATCAGGATAATGAAAAAGATAGAAATGAAAGCGTGCCACCTTAACCAGAAGTCATGCAAACTTCGCACACAATCAAAAATTTTATAGTGCGTCAAATGCACCTATTGAAAAAACGGCAATTTCCCGTATAAAGTCGAGAGTTACCTGTTACAGTCATCAATGACAAAGAGGAAACAAAAAATTCTCGATTCTTATTTTTGGTAAAAAACCCAATCTGAAATAAAAACAAACATCAGTTATGTAATATGTATTGCTTTGATCACTTTTTGTTATTACGTAGTACTGTTATTTTTGTGTGTTATGTAGTATGTACAGTGGTAAGTACTTGTACGTAGTATTTGTACGATTCGGCTATAACGAGTAGTCCGTTATAACGACAATTTTTCCGATTTTTGTCAGCTCTCGTAATATAGGACATTTACTGTATATATTTTATATTTATATTTTACACTTTTCACTTAAACTTTAGTTTATATTCGCATTGTTAAAATTCACAAGCTGTTTAGAAATTTCTAGCCGTTGCCCATAATGTCTAACATTCTTTCCTCACAAAAGGCACTACTATTGATAGATACAACTCTTTCCCCGCAAGAGTAAAACGCCGACAGATGCAGTTTTAAATCGTTAGCATGGGACGAAAAAGGACACCTGGACTAAATTTCTACCTCCATGCCTTTTTTCCAGTCAAAGTACCTGCCAAGGTCACTGAAAACTTTTTGCCTCCAGTGCACGAAGCTGACGTTTCTCATCCTGTTACCTGGGAATTTTGATTTCACCGATCGCATTTTCCAGAATGTTTACCTAGTGGCGCTATTAGTTTTCAAAATTTGAAGTACAGGGTGTCCCATAAAGGTGTAACCAATTTCAAATAATCATAACAGTTTTAATTTAAATGATCTCAATACACAACTTGTGTTAATTGACAAAAAATAGCATGACGTTTTATAGACATTCGACATGGGCACCATTTATCAACCGAACAATTTCTAAATGGTATGCCAGTTCCGACCATGCTCGTTTGAGAATGTCCGTATTAACTTTCTGCAGTGTGTGTGTAAACCTCCGCTTTAGGTCAGCAATGTCTGCAACAGGCGTGCTGTAAACTCACCCTTGATGAATCCCCATAAAAAAAGTCGCAGGGTGTTGAGTCCGGCGAAAGTGGGGGCCATGCAATGGAACCACAAAGCCCAATCCATCGATTGGGAAATTTGGTATCCGGAGATCTCCTCATAATCAAAGCCCAATGAGGTGGCTCCTCATCTTGTTGGAAAATGACCGGAGTTGCAAGTACATCCAACTGGGGATACACAAACTGCTCAATCATGTCGGGGTAATTAATTATTAGCTCTCACGGTTGCTTCCTGAAATTAAAAGGATCCAATAACACGGTCGGCCATTATGCCACACCAAACATTCACTTTTCGGCTAGCATGTTCATATTCCATTGTGCAATGCAAGTATTTAGTTCCCAAAATTCTCACATTCTGTTTAATAACCTTTCCAGAAACATGGAAAGTGTACCCATCCGAGAAACAGATTTGTCTCAAGAAAGATTTGGCACTTGCAATGTCCTTTAACATGTCTTCAGTAAACTGTTTACGTTTCACATGGTCATCTGGGGTTATGTGATGGGTTATCTACAATTTGTACGGGTGCATTTCCAATCTCTGTCGTAACACTCTATGCACTGACGAGTTGTGGATGGCAAGCTGTCGTTCTGCTTGTCTGATTGACTTTCGAGGGATTCGAGTGAATGTTTGTCTCACAACCTCCTCCCTTTCTGGAACCAGCGATAATCGTCCAGGGCTTTTCTTGGTAAGGACCCTACCAATTTCCTTGAATGACTTGCACCACTTTCTCATGCTGTTACGTGTGGGCGGTTTGCTCCCATACTTTGTTCTGAAATGCCGCTGAACCTGCGTTTTGGATCAGGTTTCAATAAACCACTCCACAATCTGTGCTTTCGTTGCAGGATCCATTGGGTCCACTTCTAAAAAACTTGAGGGTATTCATTACCACCTGCAACAAACAGAATGCTGATATTGGGTTGTATCCAAAGTTATCATCATTTGAAATTGGTTACGCCTTTATGGGACACCGTGCAGATCGTATGTAGAAAATTATCCTGAAATGGTGAGAATTTACAGGAAAACAGCTCGAATAAAGATTAAAGATGAGCTAAGTAAGTTAAAGGTATCAGGAAACACGTCAAAAAGGTATGGTGCAAAATTAATAAAATTCAAGGTTTAAATATTTTAGCTTTAGAACATTTTGAGCAGTCGTTCCTGACACCCTTAGTGCACTGGTGTCCAAAACCTATAGATGAGCGCCATTTCAAAAGGTTACAACCACCAAATCAGACGCGCTTAAGGCAATTTGCATAACTGGGTTCGTTCAGTCGAAAGCCGGTACACATGCAAAATGTCGAATCGCGCGCATAAGGTTCACATGATATCACTTAAATGGTTAAAAGAGAAAAGGGCACAGTAGGCAACATGTGTTTAAAGAAAAATCTGGACGTGAAAACATAAGGGTACAAACGTGTAATTTACGTTATGTCTCAAAGACGTCATCTAGATGATTTCACGCGGGAAAGAATTATAGCAAAACTGGAAAAAAGCCGCCTAGAAAGTGATGTTCCCAGGGAGTTTGGAATTCCGCATTGTGCGGTATCCATGATCTGGGCAGCTTTGCAAACCAATGGAATGTGCTTCAGGCGCATGATAAGAGGTCGCGCTTGCTCTACTACGACGCACAAAGACATATTTTTGGTTGTAACAGCAAAACGTAATCGCCGCACTACGGCCGGTCAGCTTGCGAATCGCACCCATTTCAGCACAGGAACGAGGAGTGTCAAGACGTTTGCGACATATAGGGCTGTGTGCCTAAAGGCCTGTAGTCTGCCTCCGTCTGTTCAGAGCTCAACGTAGCGCACGTTTTCGGTGGTGTCGTGTCCACAGAAATTGGACACGTCATCAGTGGGCCAATGTACTCCTCACAGATGAGAGTCGTTTCAGTCTGTCCTCTGGGATTCTAGATGTTAGTTGAAATTATAGACAACGTAAGTACAATGAGCTGGAAATGGGACAGATACGGCGGAGCTGGGGTCATGGTGTAGGGCGGCACCACGCTTAATGGACGCACCGAGCTGCAGGTGCTGGAAAATCGGACTATGACGAGCGAAAGATATTACATCTAAGCTCTTCTACTTAATGTTCGATTATTCTGTGGTGCTGTAGGCGAAAAATTTCTGTTCATGGATGACAACGCGATACGTCATTGTACGAGAGCAGTGCAGAAACTTCAGAAGACCAAGGACATTCATCACATCGACTGGCCAGCACGCTCCCCAGATCTCAACCCCATCGAACACATCTGGTACGCAATGGGGAGACACAATGGTGCTCGAATCTCCGCCTCCCGCAGAAAACAAGCAGGGCCTCATTTGTGCTTTGAAGGAGGAGTGGAACAATTTGCCTCAGGAGCTGCTGTATAACTTGGTGCTTTACGACGTTGTAAAAGCTGCATCGCAGTTCGGTGTGGACATATTCCATACTGAAATGTCTCTCGATCTGGTTATCGGTAAGCACTGTGCATCCATTCTCCAACTATATCCTTCGGAAATTTGTAACCTTTGCATAAATACTGATTACAATGTAATTTGTGCGTCATTGATATACCATTTTTGTGACAAATTTTGAAGATGAGAATCAGTTTTTTTGGTGTAAATATGACAAGGATGGTAAGGCAGATAATATCCGAAAACTTGAAAATTTCTTCGTACTGGAGCGGGAATCGAATCCACGTCTCCCGGATAGCGCCCGAGTATGCTAACCACTACACCACCCAGAGCGACCAGGTCTCGGGCGCTATCGGGGAGACGATGATTCGATTCCCTCACCAGGACGACGAAATTTTCAAGTTTTCGGATATTATCTGACTTACCATCCTTGTCATATTTACACCAAAAGAAGGATTTTCGTCTTCAAAATTTGTATTGTATGGTGTAATCCCGTATTCCATTCATAATGTTTGTGACTTTATGTGTTAGTATGCTGGCAATATAATTATTTCCCCATTTAGCTGCGGTCATGTATTGTTTTTCTTATACAGGTAAAAATGTAGCCCGTTCTTAGGTTTCAGTGTATGTTTCTCCCAAAAGACTTAGAGGTTGACTTAGAGTTGATGTAGTTCAGAAAATTAGAGGGTTATTATAAAGGGTTATTATCACAAGATGGCAACACAGATCACCTGAATCACTTATATCTTTGCCTTCAAAGAGTTTGATGCTTGATGTGTCCCTTACTGCACTTATCTATATTTTTACAATTTTTTCACTTTGTTTCTGACCCCGCACTTCATTATTTTATCACGCGAGATTGTCGTCCCGATGGCCGAGTGGTCAGAGGTGAGGACTTCTGGTTAATTGTCTGAGTTAGGTAAGAAATCGAGTCCCAGATGAGGCATGGGTATTGCCTCCCTGTGGCCTCACATGCTCATAGGTGTCATTAAATCCGGAAACCAACAAAAAAAATTGACTTTCTGAATACCTGGATCTCGAATGCGATATTTCTCTGTTTGTTTTTTGTGCACATCCTTCGAACAATCGCCAAAGATCTGAAATTGTTCTATTATTTATAACTGGCAATTTATAAGTTTTTCATCTCTTGCAATTTCTTATGGTTTCGTATTATTGCATGATTTCACCATGTAATGAAAACAACAGAATGCAAAGAAATGGCTGTCTCTTCAATGCTGCCGAAATGAAAATGATGTGAACAGCAGAAGAAATGTTTCCCAAAGCAACGAATTACTCAGATACAGCAAAAAAAGTACATTGATGATCACGAATTATAATCAACTGCACGCAAAAAAGCGATTATGTTTATTTCATACCAACTGCATTTAACTCCCCGAATTCGGTTCTGGACCTTATAATTACTGTAGTAAATCATAAGACCTAAATAGACAACATGCGAAGTTTTAGGAAAATCATTTTCAATAGTTTCATTTATGATTAAAATGCTGTTACGTATTCTAACGGCATAAAATGAAATCTTTGCCGGAAGAAGATGAAAAATGCTCAAACGCACTCCACACCTTTATTCTCGGAGCCGTTCGTTTTTTTGATGACTCATTCACAGGCCATGTGCTGTTAGGAAGCTAGTCAACTTTCACAGAACCGCTGGCACAATTTCAGCTCTCTCTCGCTTTTGCCACAACTGCAAGCAACCCGAACAGTAAAAACCTGACATTGGTTTTACTTGTCTCCAAATATGGTGTACTTCCTCGGTAGCTGCGAAAACGCTGATTGCTTCGAGTAGAATATGATGATGTAAAGAGGTGAAACCTTTGGAAGAGATTTTCATGTTAACAGTGTCCCATAAAGGAGTGTTTATCCCAATACTGTTCGTTTCGTATCAGAACCGATAAGCTACGTTTTAATAACATACAGCTAACATCTTCAATTTACAAGGAAAACTAAAATGAGCTATTTGCCATTTGTATCCTGAAGTTTACGCTTGAACGGAGCACTAAAGAAACGAATGTTCCTTACGTTGGTTTGTTCATCTACCCATCTGTATAGGTTACCACTTTTCTTTGTTTTCTTTTTACCTAAATATGCTCTTTATAAGGAATATGAGAATCAAAGCAAGCAATCTGATCTACGCTACTGGCGTTTTAAATCCAGTAAGTTAAATGCCACCTTAGGATAATAAAATTTCAGTACGCATGATAATATCACAAGTTTGGCTCCATGTAATTGGAAACGATAAAAATGATAGATTCTACATACTCTCTGAAGCAGTCATAGGAAATAGTTCAGCTCATAATATGCACTAAATGTGACTATGTTCAGTGTAGAGATTATTACAATGATGTGCAAAACCTAAAGAAGTACTACATATTGCAAAAATTCCAAAAAAAAAACTATTTTATACAAAATTGCACAAAACGTGAAGCAAAAGTCTAGTGATTGTGGATAGCATTGATGAACAATCATGGTATTAAAATAAAAAAATAGGATGCCATAATTACTTTGTTTCTTCTTGTCCATGCACCTACGTCCCACGTATTCCCTGTGTCTTCTCAAAACTTGAACATACCAGCTGAGTCCGGTTCCTTAAACCTGCTTTGAATCTGATATCCCTTTAACTGTTACCCTATCACCTCTTCCTAACCCTATACGTTCTGGTGAACACTTACCTCCGCACCTTCATATCACCAACTTTTAGTTCATTTGTCAAACAGCTTACAGTTCGCTGCGTAGCAGTACTTACTGGTATAACAAACGGCTTGAAAACCCAAATTTTCATCCTTACTGTCATTTTCGATAGTATGTTTGTCGGATGTTAAGTTGTCAGTAGTGCATGTAGTCGACATTTTGCTCTGTACAACGTTTGAATTGAGTCTTCATACTACCTGTAATGTCATTTAGCCTTCCTCATCAAAGCAATAGGTAAATCTAATTACTTCGAAAGCTCAGTTTTTAACTCATTAAAGGTTCTTAGATATGAACAGTAAACTTGAAATTCCCCTCCCGAACGCATCCCAAGAATGTTAAAAGCTCGCTGCTCTATTATCTCGGTTTGTCACTTTTAATGAAATTGTCAAAACATTTAACCGCACAGGGACGTGCATTGTCATCAGTATTTTTAATAAATTTGTGCTTTGTGCGTGTGCGCGTTTGTGGGAACGCATGTACCTCTATAGGTCCTCACATAGAGTTCTAAAGGTTAATGTCTGTATCGTTCGAAACTCCTGGGCCTATCCTGCGAGCTATGAAGACATATGAGACCATTCATCCTGCGCCGGTGGCGCACAGTCTAAGCACTGGCTTATGATCATTCGTCGGAGATGGGTTCGAATCCTGGTAAGGCATGGATGTTGTGTTTGTCTTACAGCGCTGGCTTTCTCCTTTCCCTGGAACCAGTGACCCTACATTAGGGACGGGCGACTGCTTATAGCACATTGAGTTGCTCACGGTGGTCATAAAAATCCCAAATAAACAAAAATAAATAAATAAAAATAATCCATTCATCTTGATTCAAGCCAAAACCCAAACTCCACCATGATGAAACAGTGTTATTTTGCCTTATATTAGAGACACCACGTCATGACGCGCATCCTCTCCAAATTTAATACCCTGAGGAATCGTCGATCAGGCTGCACCTTTCAACAGAACTTGACACTGTTCATCTTTGTACCAGCTGAGGTGTGTAACCGCTCCATGTAAAGCAAGTTCAATGGACGTGCTTCACATAGGGGAAAGTTACTGGAAAACAAATTACAGGTCTCGTGACCTACACGCTTTCCGTTTTTCAGACTTCATGGGACTGTATGTACATTGTGGCACCTAAAGTTCTAAAGACAGTTATCTTGCTGAATTCTTCTATTTTACTTTGCCATTAAAGATAAATGCGTCCCTTGTTGAGATGCAAGAGTTTGTGCTACAGTTTGCCGAATGTAGCAACAGTGTTTCGAGAAAGGAAACGTGCATTGCCGTAGTGGGAATGTCCAAACGCCTCGCTAGCCGCATTCACTGGCAATCGTAGCAGCACCATAATTAACAGCGCATGACATTCGACAAGGGGTACATGTAGCTTTGGACATTCCGACAATGACACGGACCACGATTCGCAGATTGGATGAAACGGTTTTGCGCTCGAGCCAGCCATTACAAAGAATGTCACTGGTTACAGCACATCGTCACGCAAGGTTGCAGTGATATTTCAAACATGCGTGGCGGGACGAATGGAAACATGTCATATTCAGCGACGAGTCTGGCTTCTGTCTGTGCGCCAACGATCGCCGATTGGAAGTGTGGAGACGACAAAAAATAGACAAAAAGTTAATGGTGAACTTTCTTGAGTTCAACATATTGGCATAGTAATTTTAAAACTTTTCCCTAGGATTTGATCGTTAGAAATGAACAGATAAAGTGACTCACGTTTGTGAAAATGGTTGCTTCTTTTTTTCTTCTGTATTTCAACTGCAACGTACAAGTATGTCAGCGCCGACATCGAATTCCGGTCCCCACCCTCCGGAGTAAGTCACTCTCATAACTCAGCTACGTGGACAGAATATATCGCTGCAGATTTGTCGTCTTGACCCATGTTTTCACCTCTGTAGTACGTCACATCACCTCACTCACATTTTTTTCTTTTGTCTTTGAAGCGAAGTAGGAATTTTTCAGTAATTTCAAGCAATGTATGGAACAAACATCACACACATTTTGAAGATTCCAACGGCCAGTGAATCCATTTTCCATAATCGGGCGTCAATATAACGTACAAGTTTGTCCGCGCCGAGCATCGAATCCGTGTTCCCTCATTCCGGAGGAAGTCGCTCTCCCAACTGAGCTACGCGGACAGAATATCTCGCTGCAGATTTGTCGACTTGACCCATGTTTTCACCTCTGTAGTACGTCACACAACGCATTGCATTATTTGTCTTTTTGTTCTGTTGCACCACTAATTCGAAAATAACATGTTCTAATTTGATGTCAGAAATGATATTCGGCTTCAACTTTCTGAATTTTAGTTTACTATTATCAGGATAAAATTTGAAAGACAATTCTGTAATCATTTAGACCAAATGTACAAGATAATTCAGTAGCCGTTTTTATATTAGCACACACACTGAAGAGCAATTGAATTAGAGATACCTGTCTAGTAACATATATCACCACCTTTCGCCCTGATGACGGTGGCGATTCGTCTCGGCATGGACTCGACAAGACACCGGAAACGTTAGGAAGTCATACGGATCCACGACCCCTGAACAAGCTCCCACAGTTCACGAAGATTTGATGGAGGAGGGTCAGAGCCTCGAACATCTCTGTTGATGTCATCCCAGATGTGCTCGATGGGATTGAGGTCAGGTGACCTAGCTGGCCGAAGAAGCAAGGTCACGTCGGTGGAACCATTCGGATACAATTCGGGAGCGATGGCACGGTGCATTGTCTTGTTGCAGGATGAGGTCCCCAGTGGGATGTTGAAGACGCACAAACGGGAGCAAATGGTCGTCCAGGATATCCCGGTAACGTTGACCTGTGAGGGACGATGTCACACGTACCAGGGGTCCTATTTAAGTCCACGTAAACAGTCCCCAGACGAGAATGCCACCCCCACCAGCTTGAAGAGTACCCTGCTGGCAAGAAGGATCCATCGCTTCATGTGGTTTGCGCCGTACTCGTATCCTGCCATCCGCATGTACCAACGCGAATCTCGACTCATTAGTCCAGGCAACATTTTTCCCACATGTCTAGGGTCCAGTGGCGATGTTCCCGCGCCCATGCTAATCTTTGCACCCCGTGATGTGCGGTCAGCAGCGGTACCCTCATGGGACGATGGCTTCTGTACCCCATAGCAAGGAGATGGTTCTGGATGGTGTGGCTGCTTACACGTTTTTGTGCACCAGTGTTAAATTGCCGAGTGATTACTTGCACTGTGTGGCCCGTCTATCCGCTGTTGCAATGCGAGCTAGCCGACGATGATCCCGCTCATCCACACGCTGTTGTCCACGGAAGTTTGCCCTTGCAGGGATGGTTTTCCCGGATTCGATGTACCCAAGGTGCACCCGTGACACAGTGGCTCGTGAAAATCCCAGTGCCTGCACGACTTCCGAGATGGAGGGACCCATTCGTCGGGCTCCGACAATTTGCTTACGATCAAATGCGCTTAGATCCTTCGTCTTACCCATACTGCGTCTGACTATTACTGATTCCCGTCGTATCACTCCTTATATTGTCGGATCGCTGCATACGTCATGCCGTTTCCGTTTACAGGGCCGCCCACAGCGCCACATTTGCATAATGCCAGCTGTCTCTAATTCAATTGCTCTTCAGTGTATGTTGACTTTAATACGGAGTTATGATATTAGTTTTATTTTATGTAAAGGGAGACTACTAAACAAAAAGGGAAATAAAGAAAAATCTATCTCAGTTTGTTCCAACTGACTGCTCCAGACACAATTATCTTTAATTGCATGAAACCGAGGTTCCTAAGTTGAAAGCAAAAATGTATTATGCCTTTCTCTTCGAAACAGACAAAAATGACATATCCTAAATGCTAAAAATGGCAAATTCTTTAGTATAAAAAGTGGCCAAACCTCAGGATGAGATAAATGCATCGACAGAGGGAAAGAGAAAGAAAGAGAGAGAGAGAGAGAGAGCTAGGAAGGAAGATGAAAAAAGAGGAAGAATAATAATGGGAAAGAGGGTAGGGAAGCCAAATCACCAACCACCCTATGATGCCATTTAACTTAGCAAAGTTTCCCCACACTAACAACAAATTCAGTTTCCGCTGGCATTCTTGCTATGCCTTGCCACCGTCATGTTCGGCAGCACAAGATTCGCCGGTTGAAATCTTTGGTGCTCAGCTATGCGTAATAAGTAGATTTTATGCAGATCCCTGCGTCCGCGGTCCGTACATCCACCCAAACTGTTCTCATCTTCGCTGGCTTATTAAACGCAGTCATGCATTCACTTGCAGCAGGTAAAATTTACTTTGATTAACCTCAAATGTTTCCAGTTTTCTCCTGTCTGCTGTCCTCCTGCAACCCCACATCTTATTCTCGGCCCTCCCTATCCCCCCTCCATCCTTTGAGTTCCCACAGAAAGCAGAACTAATTATAGCCAGTGCAATTATCTTTTCAGAAATGTTTGTGTACTGCTGAGTGTAGGAGAACATATGCAGGAACCAAGGACCGTTGTTGAATTTTTCACCTTCTCATCGTTATATTTAACGATAGTTTTTATAGAAGATTTCGTCGAGGTGAGGGTACAGATTTTTTATTGTTTGGATTTCTAGTTCGCGAAGCAAAATTTTCTTTTAAGTTCAGTAGGACACTTTCGAGAAAAGCTAACGCAATTCATTGACTGCCTTGCTTTGATCTAAGCCATTTATCTAAGTAAAATAGAGCCCACGTTTAATAAAAAAGTGCGAGAAACGCAGCTCACACATTGATTTGAAAAATGTTCTTGACGCTTGAAACTTCAGGTATCATTGTGTTGCATGAATCTCTTTATACTTTTCACGAAACAGGTGCTACTTGAATTAAAATAGCGAACAACTATTGACTTTATTTTTATTTGTTTTGTTTTGTGGTGACGGGCATCTAAGTCTCCGGTTCCTAATGTTGGAATACTGATTCCAGGAAAAGGGGAGAAATGGCGCCATGAGATCGATACCTGGCTGGCACTAGAACCCGGGCTCAACTCCTGAGAAAGCCCAGAACTCAAAAATATACCACTATTATTTGAAAGATCGAATTCGTGCTAAACATAAGGATTATACCGTGCAACTTGTCATATGTAATTATGGTTAAAATGAAACATATTAACCAATTATGGTATTAATGATTTCCAAAGAAGAGTCTTCCGAAAGTACAAAAATTTCTTAAACCTTTACAAATGCACCATGCCGGCCTAAATACCGAAGTAGCTTTATATTTATAGCCATTAATGGTGCTTTCATGGCATGCATTTTGTTCCATGTACGGTAGAAATGACATGTTAAAACACTTGTTGAACATTGCTTCTAATTGTATCTGAACAGAAGCATTAACCTTCGTTAAAAATGCATTTAACTGTACTGTGCAAAATATATTCCGATACTGCATTTTAACCTGAAATCTAGAATTTTTGTTATATCTATAGGCTCGCTAGTTTCGATTCTAAATTTAAACATAAAAGATGAATTATAGAGTTCAGCATATGTTTTAATATTAAATAAACATTTTGACAACATTGAATTCAGCCCAAATGTTTCCCATGTGGGAGCATATCACAATATAGACGATATATAAAATGGCATTTCATGATAACTCTGCACTGAATCTACTTTGAGAAGTTGACGAAATCCACGAAGTACTCGTATCTGTGACAGGATCAACTTTATTTATTTAAATTGCAGATGACAGGGAATACTCAGGTAACCATTTTTATTTTAAGATTAACCATAGTTTTAATTTATACCATTCTATCGGGTAGTACTCTCAACAAAAAATTAATCGTAACCTATCCCCAAATCAATTTCTGCTAGCGTACTAGACAGTTAGGCGCCACATGAAAGAAATTTACCTAGTCAAGTACAAGCGCAATGGTGGTAAATCTTTTTTCACCTGTTTAACAAATATAATGTTTGTTTCTGGATTAGAAGGAAGCACAAAAAATTACATGTTTATTGCCTATAGGTTTTCTTTTCAAAAACTACGGATCAAATGCCAGGTGTTACTAAAGAGCAGAAACGTAAAATGAAGTATTAAGATCTGTATCCACATTTTTTAACTTTTACGAGAAAACATTTGTATTTTCCTAACTTTCGTAAGCAAACAGTTGTTCCTCTTTCGGAAAAAAATCGATTAAGAAGAAAATGATAAAATAAGATGGGTACAGTTTGATATTTATTACCTAATTTCAAATCCTTCAGTATTAATTTTGCAGCGATTAATATTATCGAATTAAAATGAAATGAATTGTTTTTTTTCCCCTGAGTTCGACAATAATGAAAAACTGTTAGGTCCATTAGCGATAGCCGTCCCAAATTTTGGGCTAGTGGTTCAAGGGAAGGGGGAGAGCCAACGCCGTAATCCAAGCGCAGTACCCGTACCAAATCCAGCACCCATGCTTGGGCCCAACTCGGGCGACTAGACAGAAATCTGCACCCTTGACCACTTCGTCCCCAGGGGAACCGAATCATACTGAGTCCTTGGAAAAGTTTTCCCCATAAAACTATGATAGAAATCAAATACTGTAACTCCTTCGATTTTGCGCAGAAGTCGGAAAACGCGCTTTTGACGTAAAAACAAGCCTTCTGGAGGAAGTTAAATAGAATAGCCAATTTATTTTAGTACAGATAAATCAAGTCTTCTGAAAACATTTTATTACCTATGTTAAGCCTCCTAGTTTTACAAATCCATCACAAAAAAAAAAAAAAAAAAACAGATTATGACTGAACTGTACACTAGCTGTTCAGCAAGTAACATATCTGGGAATTTGTTGCAGCTGAAAAAGACTCGTGAACATAGCTGATTACTGATGGAATTATTATTAATTTTTTTTGGTTGGAGGTTTTTCGACTGCCGTGAGCAACTCAAATGGGCTATAAGCAGTCGCCCGTCCCTAATTTATGGTCACTGGTTCCAGGGAAGGGAGAGAGCCAGTGCCGCAAGACAAACACAACATCCATGCTTCACCGGGATTCGAACCCGGACCCCGTTCGGACGAATGATCAGAGGCCATCGCTTAGACCACTGCGCCACTGGGGCGGCGGTTGGAGGTTTAACTACCACCATGAACAACTCAATGGGCTAAATTAGGGACGAGCGACTGCTTATAGCAGTCGCCCGTCCCTAATTTAGGGCCACTGGTTTCAGGGAAGGGCGAGAGCCAGTGCCGTAAGACAAGCACAATATCCATGCCTCACCGGGATTCGAACCCGGACCCCTTTCGGACGAATGATCAGAGGCCATCGCTTAGACCACTGCGGCAAAGGGGCGGCTCTGATGGAATTGCATTCTCCTGAGCAGTATAACAAAACACGAAAGGAATTCAGAAAGTGATGAAATATCAACAATCTTGATAATGCTGTAAAACAACAATTTCTACTAAACTCGGATGAAACTTAACTCATTTGTACACACCAAAGTAAGCAGAAATGCGAACATCACGAGGTTTTTTTTTTTTTTTTTGGAAATACGCGTAGGAGCAGAGAATCATTAATTACTCAAGCTATCGTATGCATAAAGAAATTTAATTGGAAAAAAATAAGCGTCTAACAAAAAAGCAAAACCCGAACTAGAGCAGAATATTAAGCTACAAGAAATAATAATATTATGGGAGCACAAAGCAAACAAATAAATCAATCGTCTTTAGGATCATTTTCTTCTTTTTTTATTAGGGGTTTAACGACCACCGTGAGCAACTCAATATGTTATAAGCAGCTGCTCTTCCCTAATTTAGGGCCGCTGGTTCTAAGGTAGGGAGAGAGCCAGGGCCATAAGACAAACACAACATCCATGCCTCACCGGTATTCTAACCCGGTCCCATCTCGAACGAATGGTCATAAACCAAGGCTTAGACCACTGCGCCGGCCTTTGGATTTGCTTTGGAGGTTTTACGACCACCGTGAGCTACTCAATGGGCTATAAGCAGTCGCCCGTCTCTAATTTAGGGTCACTGGTTTCAGGGAAGGGAGACAGCCAGTGCCGTAAGACAAACACAAGATCCATGCCTTACCGGGATTCGAACCCAGACCCCTTTTCGGACGAATGATCAGAAGCCATCGCTTAGACCACTGCGCCACCGGGGCGGCCTTTAAGGTACTTTTAACTGTCATTAGAATAACAGCTTTGCCTAAGCTGTCCGCGATGTTAATAAAGAATTAGGTTTAGGCAGTAACAAGAAACTTTTCACCTATTTATCATTTCGCCGAAAAAGACAATGTGAGAGATATATGGTACACTGAGTATACAGAAATCATGAGATACCTACCTAGCAACGGGTAGGCCCTCCTATCGCCCGGATAATGTCAGTCACTCGGCGAGGAGGCATTGAGTCTACTATGTCACGAAAACGTTTCACAGGTACCTTCATCCATACGTGATGCACCATTGACCATAATCCCGTCGCGTTCCTGGGAGGAGGATCCGAAGCACGAACTTACTTTTCCACATCACCGCAAAGATGTTCCACAGGGTTCGTGTCTGGCGAACAATGAAGCCATTTCACAGTGAGAAATTTTTTGGAATGCTCATCTACCCCTGATCTAGTCACCACGGTTCTGTGGGTAGGCTCAGTGTCCTTCTGGAAAATTCCATTGCTCTGTGGGTACATGATGACCTTGAACGGATGCAGATGGGCTGCAAGAATGGACGCTTAGCTTGGACCTTTCGTAGATGCATCTAGACGTATCAAACGTACCAACGTATTTCAGTTGAACATGCCCTAGACCATAATCGAGACTCGACCAGCTTGAAAATTTTCTTGTTGACATGCCACGTCCATTGCTTCGTGTGGTTTCGGACAGATTCACACCCTCTCATCCGCGCGAAATGACTGGAAACGGGACGCATAGGAGCAGGAAACCCGTCCTCAATAATCCTAGGTCCTGTGCAGATGTTTTTTTCTTTTTTTGCCCATTTGATGTGTACAATGTAGTGATGGGGCGTTAGCAATGTGACTCTGGTGGGTCAGTGGCTTCTATAACTTATTGCAACTAATGATCACCTGTTGGACTGGGTAGAGACGTTTCTGACACATTCGTTGAAGATGACGGTGTTTTCATAGAACGACGGTCACATTCATAGCCGACAGTCACATTCATAGAATTATGGTCAATGGTGCATCATCAGTCAATGGTGCCATTTCCGAAATAACATCGTGACCACAATACGATGCTATTTCGGAAATGGCTTATACCAGATACACTCCCGATATTGTCGAATGTGGACAGTGTAATTCCTGTACTACCTCCGCGATAGAGTTATGCATGCTTCGCTCAGTCACTATCACCAATCTTTCAAACTCTGTTAACCTACGACGCTTATTCATACTGATATCGAAGTACCATCACGTGAATGCAGTAATGTTCTCCTGCTTATACACTGAGTGGCCACTTTATTATGACCACCTGACAGTTTTAAGCAAATGAGTATGGCTGCACGCTGTTGCCGCCAGGGGGTGAGGCTAGTATAAAAAGGGAAAGCTTAGTGCTTGCGACAGTAGTAGAAGTGATTTTTGGGTGACGAGATGGGTAAAAAATGCGATTTGACGGACTTTCAGCGTGGGATGATAGTAGGAGCTCGGAGCCATGGAGCGAGTATCACCGAAACCGCCGCCTTCGTGAAATGTTCCAGAGCAGCTGTTCTTAAAGTGTTTAAAGACTGGACTGTCAGCCAAAAAACTGGGTCTCTACGTGCAACGTGTGGTCGTCATCGACTAGTGACTGCTCGGGCGGAACGGAGAGTGCCCAGACTGGTAACAGACAACAGAAGGGCAACAGTGAAGCAAATTACAGACCATCTTAATCAAGGATCCCCTCAAATGATCTCTGCACGCACTGTTCGCCGCACACTGCATCTGATGGGATATGGCAGCCGACGGCCTGTTCGAACGCCTTTGCGTTCTGCAGTTAACAAGAGAAAACGTCTCCAGTTTGCACAGGAGCACAAGGATTGGACAGTCGATAATTGGAAACAAATTATGTGGTCCGATGAATCACGTTTTCAATTGCACCATGCCGATGGCCGAGTGAGAAATTGTGCGGAAACAGCACGAAAGCATGAACCCCAAATGCACTGCTACAACCCTTCAGGCTGCTGGAGGCAACGTTACTGTGTGTGTATTATTGTGATTTTGTGTGTTTGTTCTCTCCGAATATCCCAACAGCATTTTCATTGCTTAGACATACCATGTCTATTAAAATAACAGGTTTTTGGTCAGCCAGCACTTCTGTTAAGATTAAAAAGTTGGTGTCTTCTTGAACAGATTTTTACTCCTTGAAAATCCGAAACGCGTTCAATCCTGGATTTCTATTCCCGCATAAAAAGTTGAACTCCCGAAATGTTACACCTACTATTCTGATGCGTCACAGAAAATTGCAGCTAAAGTGATTAACACCTTTACAATTCTTAATTACCTTAAGTTCCTATCGTTCAGGAAAGGACATGGAACTTTTAGGATTATTTGTAAATTTTGTTTTGAAAACTGTTTGTTACATATTGTTTTGAAAACTGTTTCTGAACGAAAGTTCGTTTCGTTCAGAATAGGATACGGAACTTTCAGGGTAATGGATAGATATTGTTTTGAAAATTGTTTTAGAAAACTGGCAGCATCTATTTCATCCCACAATCAGAATTCTTGTACGTAAGAGCCATATATCGTGTCCCTCGGATTTCTTATCACCTATCTAAATTTTCCAATGCACTAATTTCTATAAAAAATAAAATAAAAAAACATTAGCATTCCCTATCTGGTAAGACATTTGGAAATATGACAATTGCAATGATTTGTACATGATCAAAAATGCTTTTAGAGTATTCGGGCTTCGAGAAATATAGTCAAAGTGCTTCACATAACATAATTCGTCTTTTGGACATAGATCCTAGAAATGATAAATGACATCCGATAGCAATATACATTAGAAATGTTTTCTTTGTTTTGATGTCATTATGCAAAAAATACATAAAATAACACTACAACTGAATCAAATTTACAGGAAATACTGCCGCATGCAGAATGTAGTTTTGAGTAAAAACTCTTATTTCATCACTTAACTGTTTTCGCAATAAAACTGGAAGTACTAAAAGAGAAAAACTGCAAAGATAAGGATTAAAAAAAGCACTTCAACCATTTTTTGCATTTAATCGAAAATTCGCAAATAATATTTAAACAGCAAAGCTTACTTCAAAAGTGTGAAACCAACAAAAGGAGTTATCTTGAATGGAGAACGGAAATTTAAATTTTCACGTTTTGATAATGGCTTTCTAAATTACTTCTAAAAAACTGAAATTACTTCTAAATTACATCGTGTTCCAAATGTTCTAAAGTTGTAAAATAACTGTCGTGTTTAATCAGGCCACTGCTTTAGTAGCTAGGGAACAGTTAGGTTCCATTGGTTTGCCGTTTTTATTTAAATACGGGCACATAAAAAGGATTCCTCTTCTGTTATTCTGCTTTATTTTTTTATTTTGTGGTTACACAACTGCTTTCCCTTTTTGATGACAAAACAAATCTCTAATAATAATTTTAAAGAAAAACATATCAATTTGTTTTTCACTTCACATAAAGTCCGTAGGATCTTAAATCGAAATACTCAAAATATGTATCAAATGAAAAACAATCTGTAACCATTGAAATTTTACCAAAATATAATCCATGACGATCTACCATCTCCTTCACGGTTCTGAATCGGTTGAAACAAAATCACTTTTTTACCAGCCACTATAAGGGAAACAGTTGACCCAAATAGGATTTACCTAACAATATTTTTTTGATTGGAGGTTTAACGACCACCGTGAGCAACTCAATGGGCTATAAGCAGTCGCCCGTCCCTAATTTAGGGCCACTGGTTCCAGGGAAGGGAGAGAGCCAGTGCCGAAAGACAAACACAACATCCATGCCTCACCGGGATTCGAACCCGGACCCCTTTCGGACGAATGATCAGAGGCCATCGCTTAGACCACTGCCTTCAAAATAAACCTTTATTAGTCTAAAAGCAAGTTACATGTGATACGCTTCAGTCACATGAGACTGTATTAAAAGAGACGAGGCCAAGAAGTCTCAACACAAAAGAAAGGAGGAAAGAAAAACTGGTAACATCAGAACAAGATTAAAATATATACAGATAAAAAAGGAACACAGAAAACAAAAACAAAAAACACACACATCACAAAACCCAAACCCCAGAGTGAGGGAAGAAAACACATTCCAAAGACTAGTAAATAGCAGCGCGAACACAAAAGTGACAGGTAAAGAACACAAACACAATACAACACAACACATATGGACTGACACTGCAAGACAGCGACAGGAGAAACAAAACTGTACTTCTGAAAACATGCAGCAGCGGCCAAAACATTAGTACAAGAAGAACATAAAAAACAAAAAACCGTGCACATAAAGAGGGGTGTTAACCAACCGCTATAACTAAAAACGAAATACGAAGTGACGCATGTATGTCAGAAGGAACACTGTACAGAAGAATACATGATAATAAGGGGAAAAACCGCTGCATCACACAAAATAAATGTAGCCAGAAAGGCACACGAGGTTCACAAAAAAAATCGCACTCAATTCAAATTTCATACTCAAAACAAGAAGTCGCGCGTTGACAAACCCCGAAAGCCGACGTGGCGCTATAGAGAGAATCACGCGGAAACAAGATCGCATAGCACCATAACACATTAAAAACAACACAAAGTACGTCCAGTCGTGCACGGCAACAGAAGGCTGGGCCGGGAAAAAATACAATATTACAGGAAAAACCCAGACAGGAGAAACACGAAGCAAGACGTAGAACCCTAGCTTGAGTGCAAAGAAACACAAAAACGAAAACACAAAAAGTGCACTTAAAACATAATCAAAGACAAAACTGCCTCAACTGACTACTTCACTACACATGTAGTCGCATATAGTCAAGAAAAAAACACAAGAGGCACAGTAAAAAAAAAAATGAGCACAAGGCAAATAGTGCGTTGACCAACTCCTTGGGTCAACGTAACCCAATAGACAAGATACGCACAAGAAGCACACTGTATAGAAAACGAGAGATAAGGCTGATTACACAATGAAAAAACACAACGAGACCAGCATGGCCACACTAAGTAATTCAAAGTTCATAAAAAAAAGAAAAACAAGTGAACATGAAACACAGGGCATGAGAAAAAAAGGCTCCCTAAACTGCGGGGCCAACTGAAACACGAAAGTAGAACATACACAAACAAATAAAAAACAAGATTATCACATTAGCAGTATAGGTAAAATATAATCACAGTATTAAAAAACTCACACAGGAGCAGAGCGAGTAGGACATCCGCCATCCGAACAACTAAACAAAACACGTGTAAAAAGCAAGACCAATTACAAAAACACGGGAATATCACATACAGGAAACACAGTACAAAAAAGAAGATCAGGAACAACAACAAACAAACAAGCACAAAAGAAACACAACACGCCACAAAATTTTTGCAAAACTAGACAACACAGACTAGCCCAACGGAAAACAACAACACCCAACAAGCATCACACTATACCAAACAATAACACTGATCACAAACAATTGGTGGCCAACCAGTACAATAAAACACCACAACAAGAAATGCGTCGACCAACAACTGTGGCCGACGAAAACATAGAAAGCAAGCACACAATATTACATAGACAAACAACTCAACAAAAATACCGACACAAAAAACAATAACCGATTGCACAGCACCACCAAGAACCAGAAAAAAAAATACACACAGAACACAGGAACACAAATGCCCACGGACTCCGGACAGAATAAAAAGTCAAAGCAACTAGCTGTAAAACATCCAATCACAGCGCAAAACGACAAGAAAATTCAGACAAAGAGGCCGAGGCCGCTAGTAAGAGGAAAAGTATAGAAAGCACTATCCAAGTAAGAATATACCGACCAGTAGAATGAGCTAACAAAGTACAGGGGAAAAAACCAACAAAAAGACCGGAATCTCAAGGAAGCAAAACAGTACAACATTACCAAAGGGCCATCAAAAATAAGAAAAGGAAAACGGTAAAAAATTTAAAAGGAAAAACAACAGGATCAGAGGAAAAGAATGAATACAAGGGGAAAAAGCCTGCAGATCAATCAAAAACAGTACAAGACAACAACCCGGAAAAGCAAAAACAAACAAAGTGAAGAAACCACTACACCAAAACAAAAACAAGAAAAAAAAACTGATCAAACGAATTGAATCAACCCATGCTCAACCCGAAACCATGGGAGATGTGGGGACCAGATCAAAAAGAAAGCAGGAACTGCCTGCCGGGCCAGAGCTACCTCGTACTCAAGTTGGATGACGGACTTGATCGAGGAACGAAACCTACGGCACAGAAAAACTCTCGCAGGATGATATCGACGAACAGCAGGCCGATCAACACTGGTATGATAATATTAATAAATAGTCAGTTTGGCCTGCAAAATTAAAAACGCGCAAACTGGATTGTGAACAGCAGCGGAAGGATGATGACGGCGAAGAAAATAGTAATGTGAAACAGAGTGAAAGGAAGGACAGACCTTGGAGAGAAGAGCAAACATCAATGAAAAAAGAGGCTATAAAACTAAACAGGAGTCATATGCGTGATGAACATCACCGAGCGTTGAACAGAAAAAACACAAGGGAGAAGACAGGCGACCAAAGCGATGAAGAATCCGTGGTGTGAGCACGCGGCAATGAAGATGGAGCCAATGAATATCAGTAGCTTTTGGGGAAGCCAGAGAAGTGGGTGAATCGATCCATGTCTGAGAGGTTTCATCAGGTGGCACAAAAGGAATAGCGAGAGGTGTTCTAAAATAAGTAGGAAAGTGGCGGTACAAGAGTTTTGCAGTAACGTGATGCACCAGAAAGGGAACATCATTCAAATAAACCAGAAAAGGAAGGCAAGGGGACGCCGAAGAAGAAACAATTAACCCATAAGAATTCACGAGGGACGGGTAAAGGCGTTGAAGCTGAGTGTCAGCAAGAGAGGGGTCGATTTGGGAAAGAGACTACCAGCGGAGAGAAGCATCTACAAGTTGGGATACCTGTACCACGCCACTGACGAACCAGGTGGAGAAGCACAAGTACGGTGAAGAGGGAGAACGGAGTGTAGAAGAGTAAAAGAGAGGTTCCGCAAGCAGATCATTAGTTGAGGTAGGTGGGAGACGGACGGGACATAAGGAATGCCAGAGGGAAAAGAAGGTGCGATAAGTATCGGGAAAGTGATCTGGAATGAGGGGGAACAGATCCATACGGAGGAAAGTAGCGAGAGTGAGAAACGGACTGCGAGGGAAAAGTAAAGTATCAACAATAGTAATCGATGAAATCTGAGGATGAGAAAAAGAACGGAGAAAGGTCTGAAGATGAATAGCATTAGATTCTTGAAAAAGATCTGGGAGGGCAAGACCTCCAAAGGACAGAGGAAGGACGAGAGTTGAACAACGAACCCAGTGAACTTTATTCTAGATGAAATCAGTAATCAAACGTTGAGCGGATTGGAGAAAAATGGGCGAGGGAAAATAAGCGAACCACGAATGTGTCAGAATGGGAAGAAGAAAGGAAGAAACCAGATGTGATCTGCTAAAAAAGGACAAAAAAGGTTTGAACCGGCAAAAAGGAGCAAGACGGCGATTGAGCTGCTGAACCAAAGGAATACATGTGGCATCAGCAACCGCCACGGGATTTCCAACGTACACACCAAGAAGTTTAATGACCGAGGATGACCAACGGGCACCCCAAGGGCGATCGCCGTGTGCCACCCACGATCCGGCCCACAGACCGACAGATTTAGACAGACTAAGTTCGGAACCGGAAATTGAAGCATACTCACGATAAGCAGAAAGGACAACACCGAAAGAACGTTCAGTGCAAAGAAATAGAGTGAGGTCATTAGCATATGCAGACAACACTTTGCGGTGGTGACGGGTAATAGCAATACTGCGAGGAATCACAGAAAACAAACGACAACACAGACAAATTAAGAGAGGTTCAAATGCAAGCGTAAAAAGTTGACCCGAAAGGGGACAACCCTGCCGGATCCCCTTGTCAAAGGGGATGGTAGCTGTCATGAATGTGGAAGTGCGAATACGGAAAGAAGAGTGAGAGTAAAGATTGATAAGAGCTTGACAGAAAGGAGTAGGAAAGCCAAAATGACGAAGAACAGCAAGGAGATAAGAATGATTAATGGAGTCAAAAGCTTGTTTCTGATCAATATTAAAAATTGCGAGAGGTTCGGAAAGATGGGAAGCAAGAAAATATAAGTTGCGAATGGTGGAAATGTTGGTAGCAATCAAACGGGAGGGAATAGTGTAACTTTGATCGGGGTGGATTAAATGCTGCAAGACGGGATTGAGGCGAAAAGCGAGAATTTTAGCAAAGGTTTTGTAGTCAGTATTAAGAATAGAGATAGGACGCAGTTAGAAAAAAGACCAAGGTTTCCGGTTTTGGGGATGAGACGGAGAATAGCAAAAGTAAAATCAGAAGACTGAAAATTTGAAGAAGTAAAAACGGCATTAAAACATGCAACCAGAAGCGGGAGGAGAGAAGGAAGAAACTTCTTATAAAATGAGAGCGGAAGACCGTCCGCGCCAGGGGAAGAACGGTCATTCAGACTGAAAATTGCAAAGCGGACTTCAGAAGGAGAGATAGGAGAAACAAGAGAATCAAAAAAACAATGTGGAACCTGAGGGAGGACATGAAGAAGAGGAGGTATCTGCAGGAGAAAGGAGTCGGTGTTGAAAACGATCAGAATAATGGGAAAAAGTAAGTTCACAGATACGATAAGGGTCGGTAACTGTAGATCCGTCAGGTAGTGAAAGAAAGGAAATTGTGTTGCTTTTAACATGATGCTCCTCAAGGGACTTCAAACTAGAAAAGGGTCGTCGTGAAACCGCAAGTGAGTGAATTTCAGACGAGTAAGGGCTGATGAAGCAAAAGGTAAACAGAATACGACGAAGTTGAGCTTGAAACACGGGAAAAGAAGGATCAGAAGGAGAAATAGTCTGCAATTTACGACGGAGAACATCAATATCTTGAAAGCGAGAAGTACGGGAAGAGAAAGAAAACTGACGTGCGAAAGAAATAATCGAAATTTTCGTGGAAAGCCACAGAACCACTGGGTCGTCTGACGAAGAAAGTTGTTGCACAGAAGACGAGATCATACAGCGAATTTCAGCACAGAAAACAGGATCAGTTAAAACTGAATCGTCGAGCGACCAGACTGGGGAAGGGGGAACAGAGGAAGAATGCAAAAAAACGTTTTAAAAGAACGGGGCGATGATCTGACGAAACGGAAGGATGATGAGTAACTGCAACTAGAGAGGAATGGAGAAAACTGGAAACATAGAATCTATCTAGACGTGCTGCGACACAGCGTGAAGCAACCGGTGGGAACCAGGAAAATTCCTTGGACCGGGAATGGAGGGAACGGATTGCATCAATCAAATCAAAATTAACAGCGAGTTGAGTGAGATTGGGAACAAGGTCGGAACGGCTTTCCGTTGAACCATCTCGGTCAAAACCGGGTTGCAAAGTGCAATTGAAATCGCCTGCAACAATGACTGTATTATTTGGATGGAGGGTCGAAAGCATAGAAGAAAGATGTTGGAGGAGAGTATCCGTAGCAGATTGCGGAATATGGATATTGAAAACATGAATACGTTTAGAACAAAAACAAAACGAAATATGTTGAAAAGAACCCAGCAGACTCTGTGACTCAACAAGATCAGAAAGGGAAGAATGAAAACGTACATGAAATGCTATAGCAGTACCAGACCTGAGATGGGTCCGGTAATTATGATAAAAAATGTACGGCCAGCGTCTCCAGCGGGAACACCCGGCATCCAAGTAACAGTTCGTCTCCTGGAGGAGGAGGATATTAGCCTCCAGGTAACGAACGTCCTCGAAAACCAAAGCATTCGCCGCAGACGACGCAAGCCCTCTACAATTAAAGCTAAGTAGTGTTAACAAGGTCATCACTGGTAGGTTGCATCCAGCCTTCCAGTTCAGCCCTCAAAATCTTGAGTAGGTAGCCCAGACGGCGAGCATATTGCTCAGTCCGCCAGGCAAAGTAACATTAGTTATAAATGCATGGAACTGGTTTAGCTGTGCAATCATTTCAGGCAGCAAGTAAAGCGTACTCTTAATGCAAGGTAGTGTGATCAACTTCGCCTTACGCGGGCGAGTGGTCAATGCATACAGATCAGATAAGGTAAGAGGGTGCAAAGGCACCGCAAGTTCTTCAAACATAATAGAAATGACAAGAAGTGTAGGAGAAGGAGAATCATCGTCAGAGTCAACCATTGTAGTGTCATCAGGATCAGGGGCGACCGTGTTCATAACATCATCATCCTGGAGACATGCGAATCAGTTCGAAACTAGTAATTCAGAATTTGGCTCATGATGGCTAGGTGAACCCAAGGTAGAATGGGCTGTTTTCTTGGACCGTAGACGTTGAGACGAACGGGAAGAACGAGTAGAAACACCAGGTGAGCTGGGGCGTTTACGCTGTGATTTAGGTGCAGACACTTCCAGCGATTTAAAATCCTCATTGGAGGGCTCCAAACCATCCAGTACGACGACAGGAACCGGGAGGGAAAGAACGACTGGAGAAACAGCAGGCAAAATTGATGAAGGTAGAATGTGAGCAGGTGCCTCAGCGGTCTGCACAACATCCGCAGGGGCAGCGGCCACCGGAACTGTAGTAGCTAATGAAGAATCAGATCTAGCACCAGGAGTAGCATGAGGACAAACAGAAGCGAGATGACCTTCCCCTTTACAGCGGAAGCACTGAACCCCTGCAAAAAGATTAAAAATGTACGTCCGGGTATCAGTGACTAATTCCAGAGTTTCAGGGCGTTCCGCAATTGACTGAGAAGTTGGGAAAATAACCCGGTACTGGCGGCGCCCACCCTGCACATGTTTCAGGGAGGAATCACGGGCTGTAGCTGGAAGAATCTTGGTCACTCCCACAACACGACCCATCGTGTTGAGGGCATCAATAAACAGAGAATCAGGAACAGCCGTTGGTAAAGGAGAGATGGTCACCGTAACTGGTCTTTGGGCTGAAGCGACAGGTTGTAGATGAAAGGACCCAATATCAACCCCATGAACTATAATTAAATCTACTGCTTGCTGGTGGGTGAAGTGAACAACCACCTCTCCACCCAAGCGAATAATGGACACAATGCTTTCGGCTGGAACGACATTCGACACAGCATGCAGATACTGGGGGAGGGGGTGTCACGCAAAGCAGGAATGAAAGCACTTAATAATAAGGCAGACGACAAGTGCTTACCTTGCGGTGAATCACTTGGAAGAATAATTTTCAACGCCGAAGCTACACGTTTGAAATGTGGTGCAGAATCACTAGAAATATATGAGGTACTTCCCACAGCTTGTGCGAACGACGTTGAAGTAGAACTAGCAGAACCAGGAATATTAGACGCAGCCGGCACACGGGAGGCCAGAAGCACAGTCTCTAGAAATCCAGCAGCACTAGTCGAAGCAACATTCCCCGAAGAAGACACAGAACTATGAAGCGAAGACATATCAGCAATCGACAAAGCAGCTGTAGACGACAGTGACTTATTCACAGTGGTAGTGGACATTCTCGACCACTGGCACACCAAAACTCATGCGTCGTAACTAACGACACACGAAAATTAAAAACAAAACAAAAAATGAGCACCCACTCGGCACTCAGCCTCACTGCTCGTGAAGCGAGGGTACGAAACACTGCAACCAAAACACAAAACGACGAAATACCACAAAAAGAACAAGTAAACAAACGAACGTTGACTTCTACGCAGGAGCCGGAAAAAATGCGACTTGTCTGTTCAACGACCACTGCGCCACCGGACGGCCCTAACAATTCAAAGAAGACAGTTGTAGCTCCAATTATTTTGCCTGGTTTTTTCATGAAAATAGGTTGTTATGTTAGTTTTTGACCATCTCTAGTGTTTTCCACTTATTTTAGGAATCTCACAAAAATCTTGACAATCACACTGCTCACGTGATCAGTATAGTTACGAAAAATCATTTATGTCTGATTTTAGGAATTTTTGTTCATTGAAAGGCTCTGAAGGTCCATCAACACACTGTCGCGATATAACAGAAGTTATAAATAAATTCCTATGCTTACCTGATGTAAGTAACCTTTCTTCCCTGCAAGGGTTTTAAATTCCATCGGCATACCATCCACATAATAATAAATTATCATCTTGTCCAAATGACCAACGGAATAGAAACTAAAATTTGATAATACGGTTCAACATTGACGTGTAAGACTCACGTAGCTACAATTTCTTTATACTGCAGATTAAAAACTATGCTTTTAGCAGTAATACAGAACAAAATATCACAAATGAAGATGGTCAAAAACAGTCGTATAACATCTTCCAGATATATACGAGAATGTTAATCATTTTTGTAAGTTAAAACTAACATTTACAGTATCATACTGTAGCAGATATCTAATTTGCAATTCTGTATTTATATAGCTATTGGGTTCTCGGAAAAGCAATGACGTATTTTGGCCCCCGATGGCGGTTGGACGGTTTTGGAAGTACAAGAGGCATGCGCAGTTCTGTTATCGCTATGGCATTCGACAGGTGCCAGTTCTAGCTGCAGTCTAAAAGGAATAGTGAGCGATTTGGTTGATTTGCGGAGATTAGACATCAAGTTGAAGATGGAAAACCAAACTGTGCATTTTTGCCATATTTTACTGTTTTACTTCCGTAAAGGGAAGACGCGCGTCCAGCTTGTGAAAAGTTGCTTAAAGTGTACGGTAATAATGCTCTACAAGAATGTCAGTGCCAGCGGTGGTTCGCCAAATTCCGTGCTGGTGATTTTGACCTCAACGATGCTCCTCGGTCCGGGAGGCCAACCAAGGTTGATGTCGACCAAATCAAGGCATTGATCGAGTCAAACCCACGTTACACGACACGAGAGATTGCAGACACACTGCACATCCATCATTCAAGCGTCCACGACCACCTGAAGAAGCTAGGATACGTAAGCAAACTCGATGTGTGGGTTCCTCATGAACTCAAAGAAGCTCAATTGACGGCGCGTATAAACATCTGCGATATGCTCATTAAACGTGAGGAAAACGATCCTTTTTTGAAGCGACTGATAACTGGTGACGAAAAGTGGATTGTGTACAACAATGTGCTGCGCAAACGGTCTTGGTCCCGACGTGCTGCTTCGCCTCAAACGACATCCAAAGCAGACATTCATCAGCGGAAGGCTTTGGTCTCAGTGTGGTGAGATTTTAAAGGCGTCGTGTTTTTCGTGCTCCTATCACGGAACCAAACAATCAATTCGAATGTGTACTGTCGGCAATTGGACAGTTTGAACGAATCCATTACCCAGAAACGTCCAGAGCTCGTTCATTGTAAAGGTGTTGTGTTCCGTTACGACAACGCGAGACCACATACAAGTTTGATCACCCGCCAAAAATTATTGGAGCTTGGGCGGGATGTGTTGCCCCACCCAGCATACTCGCCTGACCTTGCGCCGCCAGACTTCCACTTGTTTCGCTCTCTTCAACAGTCCTTGCGTGGTATAACGTTCAATTCAGATGAGGCTGTAAATCAGCACCTTGTACAGTTTTTCGCCTCGAAAGACAGGTCCTTCGATGAACGAGGCATTCTACAGCTCACTGATAGATGGCAAAAGGTTATCAAACAAAACGGGCATTATATCATTGATTGATCTTTGTTATTTCTATCAATAAATGACCTTTGCAAAACATGGTTAAAATACGTCATGACTTTTCCGAAAACCCAATATTTAAAGCTTCCATAATTCCTTATGATCAACTTTACTTCACCGTACTCCACAAGTTATAAATAATGCACGTACTCCCTTAGTCAGGTTACCCAGTTGTTATTAAATTACTGTGGTGATTTTGAATATCGCAAGAAAGCAAGACGTTGCGGCCCTTAAAAAGCAATCTTCATACACGGAGAAATTTAAAATTGCCACGATTAGTTAACAAAATAATCGTGGCAAATTTAAATTACGAAAATAAACACTCGTTTAATTTGTTAAATAGTGTTCTATTTTCAAAAAGTATTTAACGTATGAAATATTACGTTGGAAAACGGCCATTGTTATGCGCACATGTTTATGCCTATACGAAATCGATATGATGAGATCACTGGGTACAAACAGCTATAGAACTCAACTATGAAATGCCTCAAATTCAGATAAACCTGTGTAAAAATTCAGATAAACCTGTGTATTTCGGAAGGTAACTCTTTTGCGAGTAAAAATAAAAACGTTCAAATGAAATCGCCTTTATATGTACTTTATAATATCTTCGTCGTACCAAAAATGCTCCCCCCCCCCAAAAAAAAATAATTTTGAAATTTAAGTAAGAGATAAAATAAGCTTTACCAGAGAGCGTAATCACATTTCGGACTGTCCTTTAACAGAAAGAGTTTCTCTTTATATTATCAATACATTCAATCTATTTTAATGAGCACTTCTTGTCAGTGACATTGGTTTCACAATGAAATTTCGAAAGCATTTGATATGTGGCAGTAGTTTTTTCGAAAGCATTTATTATGAATCTTTTCAAACACTAATATGACCCCCCGCTGTTGGGGAGCTATAGAAATAATATCTCGGGAAGAGCATCTGTAGAACTGTGCAGTTTTAGGAGAGTTTGGGGTCAAAAGCGTTTTCGATCACGTCTTCCAGTTCAGAGTGTGATGAGGATTCTGGAAAAGATAAATCTAATCGAGTATTTGAATTCCTGCTGTGTTCATAGCTGCCACCAATCATGTAATCCATTTAGCTGCAGCGGCAATTTCGAGTTTCAAATCTTAGCTCAAAAGATAAATCTATGAAAGAGGGAAAATTTGCACCAGGTCAGTTATGCTGTTAAATGATTTTCAGATAGAATGTAAGAACATGAAGCTGAAATGCATAAAAGCTTATGATTTGTGCAGTGATCCGTTCATACCTGATTACTTTACAAATGATCAGTGCACCTAATGCGCTGATAATTTTGCACAATATTTCGCCAACAGATTTTTTCATATGTTTAAAGTTTTGCTTTTTACACTTGCATAATAGTTTAACAGCAACTGGCAAGTTATACGCAGTTGTAGTCTGTTTGATAAACCACTCTTATGGGATATCAGAGCTATCGATGTAGTTTTTATCTTACAGAAAATGTAAGTATGACTTTTCCCTTGTAAATTCTGAAAATAATTCATTTTCAGATATGATTTACGAAGTCCGTTTTGATTAGATATTGTTGCCTTTATGTCAGCCCTAGGCTGTCACATCCGAGAGTGCATTCGGTTTTTGATACAGCAAAAATTTTGGAGAATTTATTTGAATGGCCGAAAAGCAGGCAGGCTCAGAGCAAATAGGGCAACACGCACTCAAAAAACAACAAAAAAATTATCAGGACTTAACATGAACACAGCACTACATTGGTTAACATAAAAGTAAATGAAAACATAACAAAACAGTTTCTACTTAGTAATTATTTTTGGACTGAGCAATTTGTATAAATTACGCACAATATCATGTTTTTGCAGGAACGCGTTTTAAGGTGGTTCCAGCTAAAATCTCTGCCTTATGTTTCCAATGCTAAAGCTTTCTTACATAGTTTTTTCGCAATTAATGTATTCCAAAGGATGAAAATTTGCACATCGATAAAACTAACTTTAAGTTATAGCATGGGATGTTTAATACTTGCTAAAACATAACCATAATTATATTAAACAATCAATCATTTTTCTTTGAGTAATGTTCAGACCTGTTAATAGATGGAGCGAATTGTACATTGATGACGTCAGTAGACAAACAAATGTTGGATTGCTTAATTATGGTTATGTTTTAGCAAGTATTAAATATCCCGTACTATAACTTAAAGTTAGTTTTATTGATGCGCAACTTTTCATCCTTGGGACTTTCTGGGAGTCCCAAGGATAAAAATTTTATCCTTCTGCACTTTCTGGAGTTGACAAGGGCGGGGAAAGAAAGGAAAGTGCTCCCTTGTAGGCCACTTCCAAAGACGGGTAATATTGTTGGCCTACCGATGATCTTTTTGGCACGGGTGTTTGCTGGCTCTTTGTCCTTCGTCACGTCCGCCGTGGTCAACAGATCTTGTCGCTGCCGCTGAAATCCATACGTGCTGTTTCCGTCTATTAATTCCCTTATAAAATCATACCAATTAATTTCCTCGGAATTAGAAAGTGTTCGTCCGAGCCTTTCTCTCCCTCTCTTACTCTCCGTCGTTCGTCCCGGCGGTATAATTTTGTACGAGCCCCCCATTTTTCCAAACAAAACTTTGTCTTCAAAAAACCCAGGTCGAACCATCTTTCGTTTTGCTCATCTTGGCTTTCGAGTTCCTCCCTTCTTGTTATAGACTCTGTTTTACCTCAGGTTTCATTTTGATTGCTCAAAGCTTTTAAGGAAACGCAAGATCGTAATGTCCTCCACTCGGCGTCCGAAATATTGTGGTAAGTGACCCTCTTCGCGACCCGGAGTTAAATAAATCTGCAATCCTCTTTTGTTCTGTCATTTTTGCCGTTCGAAAACGCCATAAAAGTTTCTCCGAACCCTTGCGTCTGACAATTTTAAGAGCTTCTCAACTGCAAAAGGAAGATGCAAACCCCCTTTTGCTACCTGGGCACCCAACACGATGAAAATGAAACGCTCGGTCCCATCAGAGCCAGCCATCAGCAAGTTCTATCGCACACGTAACATCAAGCTTCTCAAAGAATTCATCTCTTTTGCTACGAGCTTTATTTTTTTGGAAAAATAATTTTTACAAAAATTTAACAAATGCAAAGTCGGGAACAGTTTTGATTTTTTACGCTTTCCAACCATAGGTTGAAGAAGCGGATATGCTCCAGGTTTTCCCGTCTGTCTGTCCGTCGGTACGATAACTCAACTAAAAATGGTTTGATGTCGATGAAATTTTAGTATGTTGTACGGGACAACCTGGGAACGAACTGTATTGAAAATGAGCAAAATGGGGTCAAAGGTTAGGACATAGGAGTGGGATCCATTCCATCGCCCTTATGCATCATAACTTAGGTAAAAATGCTTCGATTGCACCAAAACTTTATCATGTTGTTCCGGAGGTATACTGAACCGGTTCTGTTGAATATCATCGAAATGGGGTCAAAGGTCAGGGCACAGGAGCGAGATTTATTCCACAGCCATTATCCTCATAGCTTGAGTAATAACTTAAGTAATGATTTCTGGTATGTTGGAAACCGTATCATAATCAATGCATTGTATGATTTTACTAACTTGTTGTAAACAAATATTAACTCTCTCCACTCCTCATGGAAATCCAATTAATTTCGGCCCCGTAACAATACTATCTCTGAAACAGCACTAGGAGGTAGTATTTCACCAATTTAAATATCAAGAAAATAAAAACAAAAGGTTGTCAGCAATAACCTTAATGTCATCTGCATCAACTAAGAAAGCACTTCACTTTGGCTGATGCATTTCAGTGCGTAAGAAAGACATACATAGAACTCCGTTCAATTGTAGCGTTGAGTCTCAAAACGCTTTTAAATTTCTCGCACTAACACTTGAAGTCTGAAACTGCATGTTTAATACCAGAAAAGATCAGTACATATTTCACAGAACAGACCTTAACCTCAGAGGTCGCATTATTTGTCAAAATTAAGACTGTCATAAGTGTTGGCTTTAACGAACCGTGAAGTAAATTTATACAATCACAAAAGATGCAGCTTTGGTGTTGACACAACACTCTGGTATCAAATGTGTCCAACACGCTGAGTGGAGCGGGAATAGCTATCAATTATTCATTGGTAAGCTAAAGAGTTTGTTTCATTGTTATTCAGTTTAATGCTAAACATCTTCACGCCATGATATAAGGTTATAGAGAAGGAAACATACTTGCAGCAAAAGCAGTCTAAACATTTTCGCTATAAATTTTGCTATTTATGGACAGATAATAAAGTTTCGGTCACATTGTTCTACAGATGCCATCACATGACCCTGTTGTAGCGAGGAAAACATTTTTTTTGTTACTTTTTCCCGAAAACGGCTAAGCACAATTCAGTAATTCGAAAAATTATTACAAATGATTTAGAAATGCACGAAACTTTTCTTTTCCTGATAAAACAATTTTTAATATTTATGCACTTCCACTGCTTCCCAGCAAAAACACAAGTGCTTGGAAACTGCCGGCCACCATCTGGCAGTGATGGGTCTCAGCTGGCTGAAATCTGTCGCTCACGGCCCGGTAGCGGTCCGTTGGTGGCAGCGCCATCAGTTGGCGAGCCATTGCTGGCCCCACAGCATCGCCGTGAATTGTGGTCCTCCAAGCAAGTTCCACTAGTGGGATGCAACCCCAACACCAGGTGGAAGCAACGGGCCTGCGCATGCGCAGAAGCAACGCGTGCTGTGTCTCTCGTGGTACTAGTTAGTTGAAGACGACGCTATCGCCATCGTGTTATTTTAGTGGATGTTAAAAAAAGCCATATGTCAAAGATGCGAATTAAATTCCTAATGAAAAGCCACGTCGACGAAGATATCAGATTAAGCCATGAAATGCTAGATTACAGCCGTGAAATATACTCACTCCATTCCCATGAATAACAAGAAATAATTTGAAACCGCGTGAAACGACAGTCCTGGAAAAACATTAAAAAATGTTTGTTGGAAAAAAAAACTATACGCGTACAAAATTCATCAATTATTTGAAGGAAAGAAATAGCAACGCTATGTGGATATAATGTACTCATACATGGGCTCAATACACAAGACTGGAGGAATTCGCTTCTAAAAATAACGAGAAGTAAAATAAAATATATTTCCTCTTTAAAACAAATGTTGCTTCGGACAACGGAAAGGAAAGATACAACGTTAAAAATGTAACAGAATGTGACATGAAAGGGTAAATATATTTTATTCAACAATGGCTTTTCAAGACGACAAGGACAGCACAAAACTTTGGAAAGCACCTTTAGGTTGATACACTCCTTGAAAATGAGTGAAGTTCCCTTAAGGTAAAAAAAAAACTATCGTTACGTTGAAAAAATAAATTTATGAATTATATGAAACTGACATTTATTAAAAATACCTCGCAATATTGTAATATTAAAGAGAGAAACATTTTATTACACTTTCCGCAGGAAATAGACTCAGCTTCAAGCGCACCCTTGTGCGTTGCAAATCAGTCTTTTTGGTAGAGAGCTCGCCTCCCACTACGCCAGCCCTGATTCATTTCCACCTAGATCCAAACAGGCGTTTTTCCGATCTGTTGAGAAAATTTCTGAAGCGCTATGCTGAAATTCAGAAGTTTCGTAACGGGGGGGGGGGGGGGGGGGAGTTGTAGCTTTGGGAAACTGCGACCTGCGACTATCCTTGATTTTTATTTATGATTTTTTTTATGGCTACTACTGGCCACTACTGGGAAATTGGCGGACAAGAGTCGGCAATTCGGCAGGCCATCAGTTACATCACGTGATTGCCGGCTGCCACTGCCGGGAAACTAGCGGACCACATTAGGCTAGCCATCATTTATGGCACGTGCTTGCAGGGCCGCTGAAGGACCACTTGTGGCAGCTGCTGCCTGTGATGGATAACTGATGGCCCTGTTGTGGCATATGACAACTGATGGGGGTGCCAACTGTTTGCCAGCTGTTGGCCTGAAATGCTGGCCCTTCTGTTGGCCGCCCGGACATTTTATTGTCGGTTCGGCAGCGGCAACACAGTGCTGGGTCATTGTTGGCAATGCTGGCCCAGCAAGACTGTTTTTGCTGGGTTCCCAAATTTGTATCAAAACTTTCTTCAGCATTTTTAGTGTTGTTAGGGCGTGATGGATACCAATAAAAATCCTCTACTGTTTCGTAAATATCCATCTGTGAATATAACGTACAACCCTTGGTCTCACTACCCTACAAGATTTAACTTTTCGACTGGAGTTTACATTACTTCAAGTGATTTAGATTAATTTTGCTATGTTGATTTTAAAAATAACATTTATTTTTCTCTGTCACGTAAGGATTTTTCACAATCGTGAAAACAAGATCATGAATATGCTGCATATATATATTGTTTATCAGTAATTTACAGAATTTGTTTCATTTTCATAAGAAAATATACAATTCACGACTCATTGATATTGATACAATCTAATAAAAAATCACGTGTGTGAAGATAAAAAATAGTTAATGAAAAAAAAATGTAAAAAACAAAATGAATCACAATTAATATGTTCTTACAAAATCATTTTCCTTTTCCGTCAAACAAACGTTTACGACTTTTCTTATACGGTGAAATTTCAGAAGCAGAATCTCTCTTTAAACCCCAGCAGTAATCTACCATCATATTTACATTCCATCGTTATCGTTTTTCCATACATTTTATATCTTGGTGAAATCTCTCACCTTGCTCTTCACTCACAGCACCAAGATTTTCGGGAAAATAATCAAGGTGTGAGTGCAGAACATTAATTTTCAAGCTCATGTTACAACCCAGGTTCTTAAATTTTTCTAGCATAGTTGCTACGATGGCTCTGTAATTAGGATCCTTGTAATTGCATAGAAAATTTTAATGACATTTCTGAAACTAACCCATGCTTCTTTTTCTGTTGTAGTCACTTTTTCCTCAAAACTTTTATCTTTAGTTAACTGGCTTATATCTGGACCAACAGACACGCCTTGTTTAATTTTTGCTTCTGATAAATGTGGAAAAACATTAATCAAATATTGAAAACATTCACCATTTTTGTCCAGAGCCTTGACAAATTGTTTCATCAATTCTAATTTAATATACAAGGGTGGTAAAACCACTTTTTCCGGATCCACTAGGTTCGGGTGGAGAACTTTCTTTAATCCTGGAACCAAGTTATCTCTTTTAAGGCCATTTTTTGTGATCCAATGTTGCTTATAAGTTCTACTGTGCCATTCACAGACGAAACTAGGAATTTTTGTGCAGCCACTTTGCTGCCCTAATATCATGCTCGTAATTTTAAAATTTCCACAAATTTTCCAGTTGTATTCCTGATATCTTATTTTATTAAGGAGAACGTGAAGATAATCATAAGATTCTTTCAGATGTATTGAATGAGCAACTGTTATTGAGAGGGAAATGTTGTCATTATGCAAAAGAACTACTTTTAAGCTTCTCTTACTAGAGTCAATGAACAATCTCTACTGTGATGGGTCATGAACAGTGAAAGAATAATGTATTATAAGTCCAGGAATGTCTCTGCAAAATACAAGCGATTTTTCTTGGGCGAAATATTCAACAGATTCCTTTTCTCGGTTTCTGTACCATGGAAGTGTTGTTCCTGGAGCAAGCAGATTTTTGTTTTTGAGTCTTGATCCTAAATGTTGTGCACTTTCCTTCGGCAGATTTAAATCCCGTACCAAGTCATTTAATTCACTTTGTGTAAACTTCTGTGGCTCACTACTAGTTTAAGGATTGCTGTACAAGTACTCAGTTTCACTGCATTTTAACTCAACTTCTGAAGCTGATGAACAATCTAATGATGTAAGAGGTGGTGGAACAGGTAAATCAGGACCATGAGGTACAGGTCTGATAGCACAGGGAGTCATTGGGTAGACAATATTATTCATGTTTTTGCAACTGTAGCCCTTTACTGGTGTGGTTAAGCAAAAATAACATTATTCATGACTCACTGGCTCCCGCCATACCATTGGAATAACAAATGAAAGACAGGTTTTCTTACCTTGAGTCCATTTACTCAGTTGCTCAACACACGTGTGACAAACTTGCTATGGCGCCCATTTCTTGTCGTGGTCTCCGAGCTTTATACCGAAATAAGCTTGATACGCATTTTTGACAAAATCCGTTCTTTTGCGTTGCCTTTTTTTCACCACAAAACTACCACATATATAACAAAATGAATCATGACTATGAACACAACCTTTTGACGCCATAACGTAGTAATAACGAACAACACAACAGTTAAAATAAGAGAAATACAATTCAGTCTTATCGCTTGAAACATATTATTAAAAATGGCAAAAACACATAATAATTAATTCATTTATATAGAGGCGCCATCTATTGTATCATTTTTCAATTAAAATTTATCCATCTATTGTATCATTTTTCAATTAAAATTTATCCATCTATTGTATCCTTTTCCAACTGCTGCGATCTGCTGTAGCTAGTAAATTTAAATTTTAAAATAAAAAAAATGACACATCACTTCATAAAACTTTTCATTTTTGTCATATATAAACAAAAACAACGTGGGAAATTGTGAAAGATATGTGGGTAACAAAGAAAACCGGATGTGATATTCGTCATCAGCGTACCTGAATTACTATAAAACACTTGAAATTTCGCAAACCCCAGTATCATGTTGGGTTGTGAACGTGACTGATATTGGATATAGGAAAAACTGACACTGATTTCGAAAGAAAAAGAAGGGCGAAAGAAAAAGAAAAACATTTGCATGTCCAGTTCAAATGGTTCTTAAATGATATAATGGGAAATACCGAACACTGGAATGAAAAACCGATTGGTTTTGCGAAGGGATACATACTTTCGTTGTCGGTAATATACACTGAAGTGCCAGAAAAACTGTTACCCAGTTTGAGAGTGCAGGACTGCAGAAATACGACGGGGCATGGACTCCACTAGCTTCTGGAAATACGCTGTAGGCAATGCACACCATATTTCCTGCAGAGCGTTCCACAATTCTTGTGTATTCCGAGACTCGGATTCCTGTATTCGATAGCGCGTTGCATGGTATCCCAAATGTGTTCTATCACGTTCAGATCTGGGGACTTGGGTGGGAATGGCAACACCCCAAACTCAGATGAAAGCTCCTCTAACCATAATGTGACGTCCCGACACTTGTTTGGAGGTGCATTGTTCTGTTGGAACAGGCCCAACCCATCAGCATGAATGCAGGACATGAACAGGGGTACCTCGTCAGAAGGGATGCGCACATAGCGTTGGCAGGTCACAGACGTTTGTAGACGTTCCAGGGATCCCAGTGAAGTCCAGTTAAACTCACCCCATACCATTATGGACCTCCCCCCCTTAGCCGGTACAGTTCACTGTTGAGAGGCGGGATCCATGGCTTCATGGAGTTTGCGCCACACACGAATCCTTCGATCTGCCCGATACAGTTGGAAACGCGATTCGTCAGACCAGGCTACTTGTTTCCAGTCATCAAGTGTCCAGTGGCGATGTTGCCGTGCCCAAGCGAGGCGCATGGCTCTGTGTCGTGCACCCATCAAGGGGACTCGAGTTGGGCGTCAGCTCCCAAAGCCCATGTCGTGCAGTGTACGTTGCACAGTCCGAACGCTGATGCTTTTTGAGGCTTCAGCATTGAATTCCGATTATGCCTGCGATAGTGTTGCATGCCTATTGCGTGAAACGATTCTTGACAGCCGACGATGGCCACGTTCACCCAATGTCTTTTTACGGCCACACTGGTATCTGGTATCGTAGGTTGGAGGTTTTGCCGGAATTCTTGTAGTCACGGTACACCTTTGCAATCGGTTGTCAGTGAAAATCCGAACTTCGTGTCTACCTCCGAAATACTATGGCTCATCTCACGAGCGCCAACTATGACAACGCCTTGAAAATCGCTTAAATCGTTATTACTTGTCATTTTCATGCCGAAAACAGCTCTGATAGCTGGCAAGGATGTCTATAGCTTTATATACGCACTGGCGAACGCAACCGAGTACGCGCATAGGTGACGTTGCTATGTATTTTGCATGAGCTCGTCTGTACCAGTTTCTCTGGCACTTTAGTGTACTCATTAACGAAACTAAACATCTTATTTGGGTACGCTATTAAGAATACAACGCAAAACCAAATTCTTTGTGTGAAACGTCAACTTCATCGTAAATCGGCAGGTTCACAATTAAAGAGAAATAAAGGCAGTTTGATTAAAATATGCACAAAGACTATTACGATTTACTTAGCTACCCCAAAGCTAAGGGCAAGTTTCTGTTATAAGATAACAAATATCAGTTGTTATCTTTTAACATCACTGAAGTTTTAACATCACTGAAGTCATTGATGATGCGTAATTTCAAAATTGTGTGGTCAGTAATTATGACAATGACAGCTTCAAACTAATTAGTTGTGTCATAAAACGTAAAAAACATTCCTATGTGATTTATGCCGGACTGTGCAGCTCTAAACGAACCTGATAAAACTGTCATAGGTGTGTTATTCGATGAGGAAAAAATAAATTATGTTTACTTGACCTTCCTTTTTTTAGCACCTGCCTACGAAACCACATTTTTTCAGATATGCGATGGTTTTGCGGACGTATGCCTTTATGAAATATTGAGTTGATATAATCCTCATGACAGTGAGCAGAATACATCTTTAAGGAACAGCTAAACCTTTGAAAGCACAAATTCCGATAAACATTTATGTATATACATCTTGATTTCAAAGATTCGTCTTACTTAAATATACACCCTTCGATAAAAAAAAGAAACAAAAAAGACACGAAACACCCAGAAGGAATCATGTAATCGAGATGAAAATTAGTATGTGCAATATACATATATAGGACAGGAAATTATTTGAATCCCAGAGTAGTTGGACCATTTATTCGGATAAAATCGGTTGCATGAGTGGAACAAGTCAGCGCGTCTCACAGTGGTTCCAAATACAAATCTAGCTGATCAAAAGGTATATTTGTTGTAGCTTCAAACCAACTTAAATACTGTCGTACTGTAATCCTAAATAGTTGTGTAGCTACGACTCACAATCAGTTTTACAAAAGAAGTAATTGGGTCTCAGCAGGAGCACGTAGATGTCACGTGTTTAGCGCAACCATCGTTTTCTACTTAGCATCCCCCAGAAGTTGCCTTCGGAACTACGATCTGTGTACACGTAATTTATTCTTGATCCTATTTGGGTCTTCGGTGAATACAATAATTACAGGTATCTGCCTACAGTTTTAGTGCATTTTAAAACTTTAACGTTGTGTTATTTAGTTCTTATGTTCATTAATTATAAGGGACGTATTCCATGACATTTTTTAAAGATGTAATTGAAGTAACAGGCTTGCAAAGCAAAGGCCATAAAAGTCCATTGTGAAAGTATATTCAGCGTTTAAGTTAGTCATTTAGGTATGCAATTATAACTGTTTTATGACCAATTTTAACCAAATTTTGTTTTTATTAATATTTTAGTGATGTCGGACGGAATTCCAAGAAGACAGCTGCTTGATGTTTGGCAGAATGAAATGAATATTTCAAGGAGATTAGAATATGTGTGTGATTATAAATCGACTAAATATGGCTTGGAAGATCCTGAGGGACATATTCGTGAACTAATGCAGAAAAAAGAGCTGAATTTTGTAAGAAACTTAACAACTCCTTCACAAATGAACAAACTTAGCCTTATACGGACCAAACATCCAGATGAAACAGCACTGATCCTGGGCTTATCAAGCCTTCACTCGTGGATTAAATTTTTCGAGTGCATCGTGCATGTATCATTTACACTGCTGGCCACCCAAAATGCAACACCAAGAAGGACACGAGATAGCAAAGCCATATTTACTGCACATATAACAACAGATACAAAGATGAAACGATTGAGCGTACAGACCTGTGCGACTTGCGGAACACGCAGACATCAATAGTTCGTGTGGCCCCCATGGCCCGGCAATAACGGCCGCTACCCGCCGCGGCATCGAACGAAATAGGCTTTGGATGTGGGCTTGGGGTATGTCGGTCCAGGCTGCTTCCACACGTTGCCACAGTTCATCTGGCGTAGCCGCGGGTGATGCTAGCCGGGCCACTCGGTTACCGATCAGCTACCAGACGTGTTCGATGGGCGACATATCGGGAGGACAGGCTGGCCACGGCAGCAGTGCCACCTGGTGGGCCGTGAAGAATTGTTGCACGATGCGTGCAACTTGCGGGCGCGCATTGTCCTGTTGAAACGTGGTCGCTGGCAGGTCCTGCAGGTAAGAGAGGACTACAGGCTCCAAAACGTCGGAGATGTAGCGGTGGCTGTTGGGTGTACCGGTGATGCATACCAGAGGGGTGCGGGTGTCATATCCAATTGCGTCCGAAACCATAACGCCAGGCGACGGACCGGTATGGCGAAGCATAATGCAGGCGTCAGACAGTCTCTCGCCGCGGTGCTTCCACACACGGAACCGACCATCGTGGTGTTGCAGGCAGAAACAGGATTCGTCGGAGAAGACAATTTCGTGCCATTCCGTAGTCCAGGTGGAGCGTTCAACGGCCCACTACCGCCGCACTCGCCGGTGGTATAACGTCAATGGAAATCGGAGCAATGGGCGCCGTGCAACAAGTCCCCGCGCCTGCAGACGACGTCAAATAGTACGTGCTGACACAGGTTGTTGCGCAACACTCCCTAATTCCTGCGCTAACGGTCGTGTTGTGGCGGTGCGAGCTGTCAATGACCGCCGCACAGCATGCCGGTCCTCTAGTTCGGTGGTGTGCCGCGGCTGCGGCAATCTCTCACGTCGGTCCGTCCGTCCTTCCTGCACCCACCGAATATATACCCGCCTCACTGTGGCTGGATGTCGTCCCAGCGCCGATGTTTCGGTACGATAAACCGCTGTCCTGAGGAGCCAATATTTGTCCTCTGTTGAACTCCGATACGTGCTGGATGACTGCGGAATTCTTCGACGAAGCATCAGGAAGCTTCCCACGTACAGGTCCGGCAGCACAACACACTTCCACTACTTACACCCCGCTTTCTGTACACCCTTCTTATAGTGCTTCTCGGTGGCGTGCCGGGCGCACATGATTTGCATATACCCTGCAATGCTAATCCTTTGCATATCCTCTCGCGGGCGACGCATGCTTCGAGTTTCAGGCCAATCGGATGCTTCCTTCTTGGTGTTGAATTTTGGGTGTAGATTAGACATTAAATCGTGGCAAATACGAAAAGAAAACAAAGCTCAGGTTGAAGAACGAAAAAAAAGAATACAAGATCGCTTTCACAAAAAAAATGGGGCTTCTTGTCGACATACCCAAACCGGGATTTGGTACGACAAATGACGGAAATAGCGCGCGGAGGTTCTTTGAAGATCCAGCTTCAGCATCAGATATTACTGACGTAGATGAACAGCTGATTCGGCGATTTGGAACCATCCTTAAAACAATCGCCAGTGGGTACAGCATTAACAATGGAGAGTTTGAAAAATACTGCTTCGGCACAGGAGAATTATACATCCGAAAATATAAGCGGTATTATATGCCACAAAGTGTGCATAAGATACTTATGCATGGTACAGAGTTGATAAGGGAAGCCGTACTTCCAGTTGGGATGATATCTGAGGAAGCTCAAGAAGCCCAGAATAAGGACTATAAGAATTTCAGGGAACATCATACTCGTAAATTCTGTAGAGCCGATACAATGACGGACTTGATGCACACGCTCTTACTTTACTCGGACCCGATTAAAAGCAGAGTCAAACGTCAAAATAGAAGTAAAAGTATATCTTCTGATGTACTGAGACTACTCCAAGATCCAGGTAGCAGCGATGAGGATGATGATGATGTTGTTGGAAAATAAATAGATGTACTTCTCTCTGAAGCCTGTAAATATTCGAAATGTGTGTTTATTTGACCACAATTGGTGTTCTGTTTTTTTTTTTTTTTTTTGATTGGAGGTTTAACGACCACCGTGAGCAACTCAATGGGCTATAAGCAGTCGCCCGTCCCTAATTTAGGGTCACTGGGTCCAGGGAAGGGAGAGAGCCAGTGCCGTAAGACAAACACAACATCCATGCCTGACCGGGATTCGAACCCGGACCCCTTACGGACGAATGATCAAAGGCCAACGCCTTAGACCACTGCGCCACCGGGGCGGCGGTGTTCTGGTTAAATCCTATTAATTTGTTTTTTTTTAATAAGAACAAAGACTTAAAAAATATTTGCACTAAATCTTACAAAACTATACAAATATTTCGTTCATATATTTAACACAATAAAAAATTAATTGAAAATGCAACTTGTAAATTCGTATAAAATTCTATGACAATCTGTTTTATAGGAGAGGACTTTTATTAATTTTGATCAGCTAGATTTGTGTTTGGAACCACTGTGCGTTGTAGCGCTACTTCTGGCTCGGATACAAGCGGTTATCCGTGTGGCATTGACCCACACAATTCCGAGATACCGTCCTGAAGTATAGCGTGCCAGATGGTGTCCAAATTGCCGGCAAGTTGGCCAACATTCCGGGATTGGCGTAGGTGGCGTCCCATCATGTTCTAAACATGTTCGATCAGTGAGGCGTTTGGGCTAGCCATGAAAGGGTGTCGACATTTGGGAGAGCCGTGCCGTGTATGTCACGACATTATGCTGTTGAAAAATTGCTCGCTGATGTAGCGACAGGAGTGGCAACACAACAGATCGCAGAATGTCGTTGACGTACCGTTAAGCAGCGAGGGTGGTACGGAGGACCACCAAGGGTGCCCGGCTATCGTAAGAAATGGCTCCGCAGACAATCACTCCCGGTCTTCAAGCCATGTACCGTTCCACAGTAAAGGCACGATCCATGAGCTGGCCGGCTCTACTCCAAACGCGTAATGCGCTGGTCATCGGCACCATGTGCAAACCGTGACTCATTACTGAAGAAAAAAACTACGCCACTGGACACTATCCCACGTTGATTGGGCCTACATCACCGCAACCTGTGTCGGCGATGTTTGCAGGTCAGGGGTATCGGTGGAGTGTCCTCCTCGAATATTGTCCCCTTGCCGCCAGTCGTTTGGCAACGGTACAGATAGCCAATTCCGTACGTGCTGACGACGCAACATGGCCACGGATGACTAGGAGTGACGGATTCGGTTCTGTTCGTGCTGCTCTCACCACCGGCAACTTCACCAACCAGCCTCTCTCTACTCAATTATACGGCCTCTCTCAAACTCGCTGAGCTGCTCGAATTCAGCACGGATCCGGCGTCGAGGCATTCTCACAGTCCGTTGAGGTTAATGCAACTGCCACAGGTGTCCCTGCGTGCCAGCTGTGCTCTTGATATACCCACCTCGATAAATGATTACCATGAGCTGTGGCGGGTCACTGTTTAGTCATTGGTCTCTATTTTTAATTATTTGGATATTCGGCCTTGGAGTACTTGCATCAGGAGTTTCATCAGGATCGAACGACTTTATCGAGGTTTTTTTTTTTTTGGCAAAGAGTGTATATAGATTATGGTTAAATGCTAGGCTACATTTTCATAATCAAATCAGATTTTTTTGCTTTTGTTTAGGGGTTTAACAACCACCATGAGCAATTCTTAAGAGTAAGTGGTCGCCCGCCCCACTTTTTGTACCACTGGTTCTGGAGAAGTATCAACCAGCGTCATTAAGAAAATGTGTCACCCATGCTTCGTCTTAGACTGTAACACGGACCTATCGGAGTCCAGTGCCGCAGATCACTCGGCTACCAGGACGGCAATTTTCCTTTACTGTCAGAAAAGGTGGTTTAACGCTAAAATATATTGCAGATAATATGTATATTAAAGCTCCTGGAATTAGTTGCGCCGCCACCCCTGTAACCGAGGAGTTGGAGGTGCAAGTTTCTGACTAGTTGTGTGAGATAGGCCCAGTTCGAAACACGTTGAAAATTGAGAGGTGCGCTTGTCAAACAGCATTGCACCTCTCCCTTTCCTGGAACCAGTGGTCCTAAATTAGGAACCAGAGACTGATTATAGCAGTTAGAGTTGTTCATGGCTGTCATTAAACAGCGAAAAAACGGTAAAAAAGTATCAACCGCCATATCCACAATGTCGGACGGGAACGATGCCGGCCCTTTTGCACGGCTAGACAAAGAAAGCTGTGTGGAAAACTCCAGTCACGTGATAACAAACAGACGTAGATAGTGCGGTGCAAGCAGTATTGTCTTAGCTTCGTCAATGATTTTACGGTATTTAACCCTCTGTTGCCCACTTTAACTTAAAAGTAACATACCAGTTTTATTAGTTTTATATTTTGTTATTATGTACAGGTTTTCTTCTTGAAGGTTTAACGATCACCGGGATCAACTCAGTGGGCTATAAACAGTCGCCCGTCCTTAATTTAGGGCCACAGAGAAGGAAGAGAGCCAACGCCGTAAGACAAACACAACATCCATGCGTCACCGGAATCCGAAACCGGACCCATCTCGGACGAATAATCAGAAGCCATCGCTTAGACCACTCCGCCACCGGGAGTGCTATTTACAGTTTATTTACATTCCCTTTTTTGTGATTACAAGATATTTACTGTTCATTTACTTGACCTGAAAAAAAATTAATTACATTTCTTTAACCTATGAAATTTACTTTTAATTTGTTTTCTACACTGCTGGACAATTGCTAAGGACGGATCATAAACGGCTATATAGCGCATAAAAAAGTAAGTGTGGTTGGATGCCAAGTGAAATAAAATAATGTCAGAATGCCAGGACATTACAAGAAAGACAATTTCTTGTGCTCTGAAACCCAGAAGGCTTTGGAACGTGTTCAAGGGACAAACAGGCCATTTTGTGCAGAATACGTAAACGTGAAAAAAATGCAATTACCGTCCGCAGGCGTTCCGGCGTAAGATGTCAATACGGGATATGGCCACCATGGAGGGCGATGCAAGATTCCACACGTCGTGTCATGCTTTGCTCAATATTATCAAGCAGCTGTTGGGGTAATTTATCCCATTCCTCTGTCGGTGCACGGATGAGGGTGTCCTTGTTTATTGGAGGGCATTGGCGACCAGCAAGACTCCTCCCCAAATTATCCCACACATTTTCAATGGAATTCAGATCTGGAGAACGTGCTGGCCATACGAGGCGTTGAATATCCTCGCTCTCAAGACACTCCTGGACAGCGACTGTTCGATGACATGTTGCGTTGTCGTCCATGAAAATGAATCTATCACCGACAGCACCATGGAACATGCGAACATGAGGTAGCAGAACATCATTAATGTACCGTTGGCCAGTCATAGTCCCAGTTGGAAGCACATAGAGGGACGTACGGCCATTGATCATGATGCCAGCCCATACCATGACACTACATGTCGGATATCGGTCCCTTTCCTGTATGTTTGCTGGACTATATGCAGTACCACTATCCCGCCAGATCAGTTGTCGTCGACAATCAGACGATAGACTGTATCTACTCTCATCTGAGAAGAGCACAGCAGACCAGTCGTTATCAGTCCAATTGCGATGTTGATGGCACCATTGCAGACGGGTCCTACGGTGACGTCTGGACAATGGGATGCACACAACAGGACGGCGGGCGTATAGTCCTCCTTCATGCAAAGGTCTGGCGACAGTTTTTTGGAAGATCCGCTTGCCAGTAGTAGCCATAAACTGATTTGTTACCTCACTAGCTGTGATACGCCGGTGTATTTTTGTTGATAGCACTATGTACCGATCTTCTGCAGGTGTCGTACTGCGAACACGACCTCCCCCGTGACGTTTGCTACACTCTCCATTTGTTTGAAATGATTTCCCAAGCCTTGAAACAACACTGTGGCTGACGTCGAACTCCCTGGCAACATCTGTTATTTTTCGCCCTTCTTCAATCTTGCCAATAATACGGCCACGCGTAAAATCATCTAGGTGATGTCGAGAAGAGATACTGAAAATTGCAAGTTCGTCAATTGATTCTTTCCCTTTCAACTTTGCGTTTGAACAACAACGGTCAATACGCGTCAAATCCTTTATATCTCTTATCAGCGCTATGACGTCACGAACAAGTTTGGCAATCCAAAATTTGCATACGCACAACACGTCTTACTGTATCCCGCACTTATGCTAATTTTCACATTTTCCTGCCTTCCATTTTATGGTTGCTATCGTTGCTATTGTCATCCGTCCTTAGCAATTGTCCGGCAGTGTATTACATTTTATGTGTTCATAGATCACATGAATTAATCTTTACACGTAAAAAGTTTTGTGAAACTCGAAATATAATTTGGGCAATAGAAGATGTAATAAACGCGATTCACATGTACAGGAATCTGAAAGAATCGTATACGAAAACCCCAAAAGGATGTAGTAATATTCAATCACTCTGTTCTGTACCTGTCTTATTGTTATTTTCATTCAAACATTATTAACTGCTCTTTACAGTCACATGGCCTCTGTCTCATATTTAATTTCCTTTTTCTAAATATAAGAATACGTTTGACATGAAGGTTCACAAGTTAAAGAAATGTATCTTACTCTAGTTAAACTTGCTGTTTCCTAATCCACTTCAGCTCCGGAGAAGAGTGTTTTGGGAAATCGTATCAAGAACGACATTCACTGATGAAACTAACAGAAAGCGATATACACTATATTGACAAAAGTCACCGGGCACCTAGAAGAGAAACACAACATTGCATTTATTGACATACATTAGTACGGTGTCGGTCCACATTTGGCCTTAATGCATGCACTAACCCTTCGAGAATGCTTTCGACAAGGTTTTGGAACACGGCGATAGGTATGCGCTTCCATTCAGTACGTAATGCTGCCGCTAACTGTTGCTTAGTAGTAGGTCTTGGTTCCAAACTTCTTATGCGGCACTTTTATTCATCCCAGAAGTGCTCAATGGGATTAAGATTAGGGTTCTGTGCTGGCTAGTGCACCCACTATGATGCGGAATTATCGTCAAACCACTCCGTAACAGTCCTTGCTTTATGGCGTGTTCTGCCGAGCTCTGTATTTATGTGCCTTTTTGTCCAGCTTTCTGTGCCTTTCATCAGTTTTTTGTGCGTCAAGTATGCGTGACGTTCTCGTCTTTCTTTTAATGTACCGCACAAGTTGATGAGTGTTATTTTGTTGCTAATATCCCCATTTTTTCTTTACGACCCAGCTGGTCGTTCACGAGAGCTCTCTTCGCCATTTCAAATGGCGTCCTCTTTTGAAATGGACGAGGCTACTGTCCTTCCCGCTGTGACTCCTCTTCCTGTCACACCTACTTCTTACGTTGCTTCTGCGTCGTCTGATGGCGCTGCCACTTTGCGCGCTTCTTCTGAGATGATGGACACTCTTCTTCGTCTGCCAGCTGCTCTGCTCTTTTGCCTTCTCTCTGGGCTACTGATACAACGTTTTGTGGAACACTGGACGATGTACGGACGTGTCCTCTGGCGCTGCCTATTTACCCTCCTTCAAGGTTCCAGATCCTGCTATGGCTCCTTCGTCCTGTCCTGCTTCTTCAGTGTCTGCTTCTCCTGTGATCAGTTCTACCTTTGCTGCGGCTGCGTCTTCATCTGCTAATGTGTCGTCGTCTTCCCAGGTATGCTCACTTGACTCTTATGTTTCTTGCACTTCTCAGGAAATTCTTCTTGACGTATCGGAAGATTACCCAATCGGGCGTCGCCTTCACTCTACATTAGATCTTGGAGTCCGTTTCGAGGCTCTGCCCGATACCTTCCTCAAGAGCTACTGTGTTGCATTGAAATCTATGTTGCCCCCTGGGGCTATAACTCATATCACCCGGATACTTCGGGCCGTTCTTGTTTATTTTGCCACCTCTGCTTCTGGTTCCTTGGTGTTGTCTCAGATCCTTCGCCTCGGGGCTCGCCATATTTTTCCTGTGCCTGTTTCCCTTCGCCCTGTTACAATCTCCCTCCATTCTGTCCCTCCCGAGGTTTTCGATGAGATGGTTCGGGCGGCCCTTATCTCCGCGGCCGAGTGGTCGGCCTTTTCCACACGCTTTCTGCAGCACCCAAAGGTCCTGAGGATCGCGCTATCGGCGGCTTCCGCCGACAACTTCGCATGCCGTTCTCATCGGATGCTCAACTTCTAACTCTTCCTCCTGTGCTTACAGTGCGATGTGGGATCCATCTTCGCCGCATTGATGTCCTGGCTTGTCTGCAGTGTGACGTGTGCTCTGGCTTAGGCCACTTGCTTTCTCAGTGCATGCATGCTCCGACTTCCTCTTCTTCTAGGGTTTCTTCCTGTGCCCCTGTTGCTTCTTCTCCTCCTGAAAAGCCTTCTACAGCCACCCACCAACACGTGCCTGACGTCATTCAGCCTGATGGCTGTTCTTCTGCTACCCGTGTTGCGGATGTCTCTATGACTGTGTCTTCTGTCATGCCGGTTTCTGCTGTTCTTTCTGCGCCTCCTTCGAAGGTCCCTGTGTCTCCGCCATCTTTTGCTCTTCCTACAGCTGTGTCTACTGTTGGTTCGGACTTTTCAGGCCACTTCTTTGAACTACAATCGCTCGTCCTTCTCTCCGCTGCCTGGGATTCCGGCTCTTCGGATACTTCTCTCACTACTGCTGTTGTCGCTGGACATCAGCGGCAATGTCATGCCAGCTCTACAGCCGTGAAGAAGCCACGCCTTTCCTCCTCCTTTCCACTGTCAACCAGAACTCTTCGGTCTCGTTCCCGCCAGTCCCGTCCTGCTACTTCGGCTACTTCTGTTGCCTCTCGACCCCGTGAAAAGCCTCTGATGCTGTCTCGCTCAGAGTTTTTACACCTTCTGAAGGCATCGGCTTTCCTTGATGAGCCACTTGATTTCGATTCTTTGTATGATTTTATTTTTGGCTGGCCGAATGCACATACCACGAAAGCCCTTGCTCGATGTGTTTCCCCATGTCGGATTCCTGCTCTTGGTGCCCAGATCAGTTCATTTCGCGCTGCGATTCGGCGGCTCGTCCCGACCAACCCTCTTCTGCGCCCATGGTTGCCTGCCTTTTTCGTTGCTGCACAACCTCCTCACTGCTCTCGTTTCTGCACAAACTGCTCATGATCATCCAGCTGAATTCTTGGACTCTGATTCCTCGTATTCGTCTGCTTCTGTGTCGGATAAAGTCGCCGCTGTTGCAGTGCCCTAGCGCTCAAACTGACTCTCTCTCGTTCTCTCATCTTTGACTTGTGATATAATGCTGCCCTGAAGACTTGGCTACATGATGCTCTGTCTTCGGACTGTTGCACTGTTTTCATTTGTCTTTTGTGCTGCTGCTCATGTACCTTCCATGTATTTTGTGTATGCTGTCCTGTTTTATCATGCCTTGTTGATTCCCGTTTTTTTCCTGTATTGATCCACGAGACCTATTAAAGTAATGTTGAAAGCTGGCTTTATGACTCGGGGCATTAGCCTGCTGATGCCAACAAGGCTCGATTCCATAGTATTGCCACAGAGTTGGTAGGGTATAATTGTCCAGAATATCGAGGTAGACGTGCTGGTTAACAGGTTTGTCCACCATAGCCAATGGGCTAGGGCCATACCACGAAAAACACCCCCACACGAGTACACGGCCAGCTCCAAACTTGACCGTAGGAACAGTACACTGGAAAATATCGTTCCTCCGGCTGCCGCCATACCCACACACGGCCATCAGACTGATGGATCGTGTATCTGGATTCATCAGTCAATAGGACCGTCCACGATAAATGTTCTTTACATAATGATAAACGACAAGTAGCATTCCGAGTGGAGATGAAAGGCTTATGAGCAGTCGCACGACCACGGTAACTCATGGAATGAAGTTCTCTGCGAATTATCCGTGTACATACCGGGGTTCCATCATTTTTTCTCACCTGTACACTGAGGTCTTGTACTCCGTGGATTATCTGTAACGACTCTCCTGAGCCTTCGACGTCCTCTATCACTGATTTTCTTTGGTCTTTCGGTACGTTTTGCTGCTCCAGGCACGCGATGTGTCTTCCTCTTATTCAGTACATCCAAAACAGTTGACTTGGGTATGTTTAAACGCTTCTCGGTTTCTCTTATGGACAACCCACTAATATAACACCCAACAATCTTTCATTTCTCAAAGTCAGTTCTGTCCCGCCACGACATTTGCACTCAACCTTACAGTGCGATATGATCTCGGTCAGCTGCAGGCTTGCTATTATAATGTTTGCAGTTGTACCGCGCATCTTAACAACATCAGCGGATCCGTTCATTTGCTTTTGAAGGGGTGTGCGTTGACCTTTTTCAATATAGTGTATGTTCTACCAGTTGAACGAATTACCATAAGACTTAGCACGATCACACTGCCCCCCAATTTTTTTTTTGAAGGTGTGGGTAACCACTACAATGAGCAACTCATTGGGCTATAGGCAGTCCCCCGAATTTCGGGCCACTGGCTTATGGGAGGGATGAGGGCCAGTACCATAGTACAGGTGCACCACCAATTCTGCAGCTGAGGATCGAGCCCGGGCACTCGGAGTAATTAGACCACTGCGCCAACAGAGCGGTGCACCCAATTACTTCTCTTGACTACTCTAATTTTTCCATTGTAATCGCGTCTGAGGATGAGCCCTGTCGGCTCGAAAGATCTCTCGTGTTTTAGTGTAAACTATATTTTTAACTATGCTAAGTCTGTAATTAAAGGCTTTAATTGACCTTAGCTTTTAGTGATTTTATAATTTTCATATCGTGCATCGACGGACTGTTTTAATCTTTTACAATATTCTACTTTATAAAACATTTGAAGTCATTTTTGAATTTTTAAACGGATTAGTATGAGTGGATATTCTGCTAAGCTATAAAAACAGTGCATTGGAAACGCAATTACAGTTTGGAGACATTATTTCTTGGCAAAATGGCGCTAGAAATTAGTAAAATGTATTTTGCATTTATAGAGATTAAAAAAATATTTTGTTTTTTCAGTAACGAAAGCAGAAAAATTTGTGAATCTAACTGTAAAAATGTCTGTTTTTTTTAACGAAAAAAGAGTAAATGAAATGAATGTATTCCGTGTCAAAGAAATTTTAAAGAATATCATGTGAAGCAAAAAGAGGAAAGTCAAGATTCCGAGTGTTGGTGTTTTGGAAAATGCGATCACAAACTATCACGCCATTTTTTAAAATTAATGCTCATGTAGCAACAGCATAGTTAAACAGCAGAAATGCCGCAGGCGTAAACAGTGCGCCGAAGATTTAACTTTCGTCAATTCATGTTTTCAAAACCAGGAGCAATGAATAAATTAATTCTAACTTGGAAAATGATAATAAAAAACTCCGTACGATTTCTCGGCCGCATTACGACAGGGCGAGAGAAAAATAATAAATGACATGTTAAATACCAAATACAATAGCCGACTTTTCTGACAATGAGAATAAAAGAAAATCTTGCCAAGTCTGAATAGTTTTCAAGATTTTTTTCCGTTTTCGTTTTTATCGGGTTGTTCGTCTTCTAAACATTTCGCATCACTCGCTACAGCAATTTTTAAGAATTCGAAAATAAAATAGTAAAAATATTGAATGATTAAATGATAAAAAAAGGAAAGTACACTTCTCAAACCACTGAATCGCAATTCCAAAGCAAAGCTTCTTTTTATTCAACGGCTTCAAAATGCAGAGCGACGATTCGAACGCTTACGCAATCAATCATCGGAAGATGTTCGCCCATTTTGCGATAGTCTTCTAGTTCGGTCACTTTGCATTGGCTCTTTGAAGATTTCTTTTTTTTTTCATTTTTTCTTCCTCTCGCACTCTGCCTGGTACATTTTTATACAGCATCGCAAATAAATCATCTTTTGTATCACGTTCTGTTTCTTTATTTCAGAGCTCCTTTCCTCCCAAGTTCGGATATAAATCATTACGCCACTCAGAGTGCAGGACAACATCCGGATATATGATTTGAGCACCAGAGATTTGAACACAGCGATATGATTATTACTGTCCGCAAATTTTTTGCTCACTTTCTTTCTGAATGCAACTATGCGAATATTTATCTGACACTGTGAAACAGTTCTTGCTAGATTCGGATAGATGAAATCCCACGGCGCATCTTTTCTTAAGAAATGTACACATTTTTTTTTAAGATCGAAGGATTTTGAAATAAACAAACATGAGTAGTTCTTTTGTGGCATTTACAGAAAGAAGCAAAAAAATTCTTCTCATTAAGGTGGACGTCAAGTAATTTTGCTTCCTATACTTCCAATGGAAAAACTTCTGTACACATTTTCTTCACAATTAATGCGTTCCCAAGGATGAAAATGTGAACATCGATTAAAATAGCTTCATTTTATAACTTGGAAAACTTTATATTTTCTAAAACATAACCATAATTATGCAATCCAACAATTGTTTGTCTACTGACGTCATCAAAGTACAGGTCACGCCATCTTTTCTCTGGTTTCAACACCACCAAAGGAAAAGTTATTGATTTTTAATATAATTATGGTTGTGTTTTAGAAAATATTAAGTATTCCAAGTTATAACATGAAGTTATTTTAATCGATGTTCAAATTTTAATCCTTGGAAACACATTAATTGTGAAGGAAATGTGTACAAATATTTTTCCATTGGAAGTATAGGAATCAAAATTACTTGACGTCCACCTTAATATACAAAAGAATGTACGAAGATTAGCTGGATACTTTAACTGAAATAAAAGTTGCATGCGCAATCGTTTCTACTTTTTTTACAGAATACACGACATTGAAAGCGACTTTGGTGTTTACGGATTTCCATAGGAGTCGAAGGATAGTAACTTATAACACTTTCAGATTTGCTCTATGTTCAACCAAACTGTTTCATTTTGATATGGCACATTTTGTATGCTGCAGAATTCACCATAGTCTTATCAGACTTTTGTATCTTTTTCTGTTCCTCTTCAAGACAACTGCATACACCGATGAACCATTACAGTATGACCATGCCCAGCCCAGAGAATCGAGCGCGCCTGTAAATCGAACGGTGTCGCAGGAGAAGTTTACAGAGCAGTATATATGCAACCCGAGAACAGGCTTTCAATTAGTAGAGTTTTCTGAGTCAGAATGGGAAAAGCTGCCATTTTATCGGAGTTTGATGAAGGATAAATTATTGTGATGACACGGTGCCTCGAAACTATGATCTTGAAAACGGCGTGGCGTGTGGGTTGTTCACGTGCCGCTGTAGTGAGTACGTATCAAATGTGGTGCACAGATGGCCAAATGACGAAACGTCGTCCAGACGTGTGTCGTCCGCAGCTCACTGATACCATAGGGGAGCGGAGACTGTCGCATATTGTTCACAGCGACCTCAGTACCACAGTGCGCCAAATCACTCGCAACTACAACAGTGGTGATCAGGGCAATGTGTCACATCACACAGTTCATCTCAGGTTTCTGTGCATGGGCCTGCGCAGCCGAAGACTCAACCGAGTCCCCTTGCTCACTGCACGTCATAAACAACAACGCATAAAATGTGACCAAGATCATCGAGATTGGACCGTAAATGGTTGGACGAAGGTGGCCTGGTCTGACGAATGAAGATTTCTGGTGCATCACGTAGACGGCCTAGTGCGGATACTCCGATTACCAACGGAGGATATGGCACCTGGATGCACATTTGGGCAGAAACAGGCCGGCGGCGGCGGCGGTGGTGTTATGTTGTGGGTGATGTTTTCTTGGGACACTTTAGGACACATTATCCCTATAGCCAATCCCTGACAGCTGTCAGGTATCTGAACATCATTGCGGACCAAGTTCAGCCATTCTTGGCAACTGTGTTCCCTCCTGGTGATGGCCCTTACCAACAGGATAATGCGCCATGCCGCGCTGCCAGAATCGTCAAGGAGTGGTTCGAGGAACATGGTGGCGACTTTATGTTAATGCCCTGGCCTCCAAAATTCATCTCACATGAACCCAAGCGAACATTTGTGGTTCGACTTGGAAAATTGGGTTCGCGCTAAATCACCATCACCCCAAAATGTACGGGAACTGAAGGACCTGCTCTTGTCATTATGGTACCAGATACCCCAGGATACCTATGGCTACCTGATTGAATCGATGCCTCGCCGAGTGGCAGCTGTCTTGCAGGCTAAAGGGGGTCCTACAGCTTATTAGGTAGGTGGTCATAATGTAATGGCTCATCGGTGTATAGCGTTTCTCAGATTCCAATACATCTTTCCATATCCCAATGCAGTTAGAAGCTTTGACTTGAGATGAAGGTACGATGTTTTTCCTTGTCTGAAGGACAGAATTACCGAATCAGATATCAAATCTCTTTAACAGTTAGAGGCACAAGTCAGCCTACTGCCATTGGTCAACAATCGACTTTGATGCCTCCACCTCCTGTTGATCCCAAGAATTTTCCCAGGCTTCCAAAATCGACTCACCCTAGTACTTTTACAACTACTGCTGATGTGCATGTTGACTACTCCTCAGCCTTTTGCCGTTGGCTCCATGACACGAGTCACAGGTGATGCTTCGGGTTCAGACTCTCCAGATGATTATGGAGCTTCAGTGGTTTCTGGAAAACACAGTGGTGCTTCTCGCCCCAATACGAAGAAGTCAAAGACTCTGTCGTCCGGAAGATCATCTCGCTCTTCTACCCGCTCATCCACTCGCGCCGTCAGCTCTCGACGGCCGTTCTCCAGGTCGCCTCTACACACTTCTTCTGAGACAGCATGTGAGGGTGCCTTTCCCTCACTGGATGAATTCACAACTTTTCTTGCTGAAAATGCTTTCCCTGCTGAGCCTCTGCCATACGAGGATGTGCTGGAGTGCCTGTGAGGGTCTTCTAGCCCTTCTCCAGCACGCACTTTCATTCAGCAGTATGAAGCAGCTATACCACAAGTACTGGATCAATTTCCCTCACTTGAAAACACTCTTCGGCGAACCGCGGACGAGGTCCCGTGGAGTGCATGTTTCCTCCGTCGACTTCACTCCATCACTACAGCCAGTCATTTCCTTCGGCACCCCACAACTAACCTAGTCATTCAGGGTGGTGTCACTTAATTGTCGCCGTTTTGCGACACCTCTTGCGAATGCGCTGGTACGAGAGGATCTTGCTCTGCTGAACGCCGATATATTATTCCTGCAGGAAACAAACTGTACTTCAACCACTCAATTTAATAAGTGGCGTCAGTCGGATCATACTTTCCATCACGCCTACAGCCAACTGTCGCGTGGTGGCATGGCAGTTAGAGTTCATTCACGTTTTCGTGCAACTCGTTTCTCCTTCTCAGTGAAAAACTTATGTCGAGACTTATTGCAACGGGTCTCCTTCACCGTAGCAGCTGAAAAATTACATATATTCAACATTTATGTTCCTTGCACTCCTACTCACGTGCCAGAGCTGTTTACAAAACTGCGACTGGCTCTGTTCCGTATTCCCTTCACCGACCGAGTACTTATCGGAGTTGATTACAATTGCACTCAACATCCCCTAACTGATCACTCTTCTACTTCCAAAGAACACCGTATGGAAGTAGTACATCTTCTACAATCTATCACTTCAGATTTCTCACTCGCAGATGTTCATCGTCACTTGTCACCAACCCAGACTACACATACATGGCGTGCACCACGAGCCATTGATCCTCCTACAGCAAGATTGGATCGCTTTTATGCGACTTCTCTTCTTCTACCAGCAATATAAGATTCATGCTGTACACCCACAGCTTCCTCGGATCATTGCGCCATTGCCATAATAGTTTTTGCTACCTCAGCACAGCCACGTACAATCTGGCCCTGGACTTTTGGCAACACTCTTTTAGATGACCCAGCCTTCTGCTCTTCAGTGCGCGACTTTCTCGCTGATTGGCGTCCAAAGCTTCATTCTGCACCGTGCCCCCTCACCTTTTGGTTGGGAGTAAAACGTCACCTTATACTACTGGTATGAAACCTGTCATACTCGATCATGACACAACGGAGGATGCGACTTGATCATACTAGGCAAATGCTTTCTTTGCTCAATCTTGCTGATCCCCTCTTTCAAGTCTACCAGGCTGAATTGCATTCACTTTTGGTGCCCCTTGCAAAACAAGCCCTCCAACGCCTTAAACTTCAACACCTGAAACCTGATGCTTGTTCGTACGAATTCCTTACATTACTTGAGTCAACTCGCCGAGCCTTTTCTGTTCTACGGCACCTTCGTCTTCCAACTGGAGTAGTATCATACGAACCAGTCCCAATTTGTTCTATTGTACGGAACTACTACATTTCAAAATAATATGAAACTCCTCCTCCCTCCCCTACGGCTTCTGCTCTTCTGTTCTTTTCTTTGTCTCAGGTCCCTTCTCATCTTTCAGCCAGCCTCCTCCTTCCTCCCACTCTAACTGAACTGACTGACACTTTCTCGTCCCTTAACCCCCAGGCTTTACCTGGCCTGGACGGTCTCCATGTTTCTTTCTACAAGGCTTTTCTTCCTGCCCTCCTTCCGTTTCTCCTCTGTGCTTTTTCTACTGCCATGCACCTTACGTCTCTTCCGAGGAGTTTCACGCTCGCACATGTCGTACTTTTCCCCAAGATGGGTGATCCGCTTGACTTGGGGAATTGGCGTCTCATCTCACTTTTAAACACTGATTATAAACGCTGTACTAAATTTCTCTCCCGCCGGCTTAACCCCATACTCCCTCATATTCTCTCCACTAATCAAACCTATATTGTACCCGGCCGCACCATCTCCCATAACATTCAGCTTCTTAATGATCTAATTCACCTCGCCCGCTCCCGCTTAGAACCCCTTGCTCTTCTTTGCCTCGATCAACGCTCAGCATTCGATAATATTTCTCATGATTACCTTCTTGCAACATTACTAAATTTAAGCTTTCCTCCTTCCTTTGCTTCTCTTCTCATCTCCCTCTACCGGGACGCAGTTTTCCACGTCAAGCTGCTCAACCTTCTCACAGCTCCCATACCCTTTCGTCGCGGCGTGCGTCAGAGCTTCCCCTTATCCGGGCAGCTCCTCGCCCTCACAATAGAACCTTTTTTACGCACAGTCCATCGATCTTTCTTTGCTTCACTACCGCCGGTGGTAGCCAGCACACGTCACCATGTTGCTACCTATGTTGCCTACGCCGACGATATTACATTCTGCATTTGGCAAGAATCACAATTTCATGATCTCCGCAATCTCTATAATAGCTACGCCTCATGTTCCGTAGCAGCGCTAAACACAACGAAAAGCACAGGCTTATGGACCGGATCGTGGTCTCACCGCACTGACTCTCCTTGGGGAGCAGAGTGGTCCAACACCTCTCAACCATTCCTAGAAGTCCACTTTGGAAAACCAGCAGCTGCTTCACTCGTCACCTGGACGACTCTCCGGCCACGCCTACATCGCTCGGTCGCAATCTGGCGGCACGCACAATTCTGCACCTCGGTTTTTCAAAGAGAACGTCTAACGCACACTTACCTGCTTTCAATGTGCACGTATTCCTGGTTGGCTTCGAAGCAACCAGCACTACGTCTTCTTGAACTCACCCGCTGTCAAACTCAGGTTTTCTGGCCCGGCCATCATTGGGTCGGAGCACTTCAACTCAGCTTGTCTCCTTCCAACGGAGGCATTAGTCTACCCGACGTCAGATCCTATTACAAGGATTATCGTGTGTCTACTTTTTTACGATCACTTGTGGCACCCGCTCCCTTTGCAGTTGCTGCTCGTGATGTCCTAGTCTCTCCGCATAACCCACGTTTTACTCTTCTTTCGTTCTTACTCATGGACCACTGTCCCCTTCTCACACTTCTCCCTCCTGTCTACAAGGAGGCTATCTCCTTTCTTCGTTCCCTCCCTCTTTCTCGCTCTCTCCCTGCCTCCACAAATGACCTACTTTCCGAACCTCTTTTTTTCTTCGCTGCTACACCCTCCCCATCTTCCATGCTTTTCTTTTCCTTCATGGCCCCGAGCTGGAGTCGTTACAGTCAGCGATCTTGTTAACACCGATCTTTCCTGACTCCCCTTCTCTACTCTACCCTCTGCTCTCCGTTTCAATGCCAACGCTCACTTTGTACACAACTCTCTTATTTCTACTATAATCTCCCTGTTCCCTGAGCTTGCTACTCCCTCAGGTCTCATTTCTGTCCACTCTGCCTCTCTCCCCATTTTTTCTGTCGTTCAATGGCCCACCTCTTCCTCTTGTCTCTTTCTCAACAGCTGATCTCTACCGTTTTCTCTCTCGCTCTTCCGCACCTCTTCTCATTTCTGGCATTCCACTCTGTTCTACCTCCGCAGTGTGGTCCGCTGCTCTTTCCCCACTTTCAGCACCCCTTGAAGTCAATTCACATTGGCTTTTCTTACACAACCGCCTCCCTGTGCCGTCGATTTTACATCGCATGACCATTTTATCTTCACCCTCCTGTCCGTATTGTGGCGAGGAGGCTGACGTCCAGCATGTCTTCATGTATTGCACAGTATTATTGCCAATACTCCATCTCGCTTTCACGCTAGCGCAACGATCCTGTGAGACCGTCCTCACCTTCAGCGCCTACCGAACACTACTTCTGAACTCTTCTCGCCCTATTCACCTTCCGGCAGTCTGCTCCTACATCTTCGTGCTTGTAAAACATATAATTCACGTGTATCATCTTCAGCGTCCCCCCGAAGCTTCTACTGACATAAATAAAGTCACTACTGCGTTACTTTGTCATTTTCGTAATCGCCTACTCTCCCGCCTTCGACTATAACTTACCACTGCAGTAGCACGCTGCAGTGAACCACAGTTCCTTTCAACTTGGTCACCAGCAACCTCTTGGTTTGCAGGGTCGCCCACAACGCTTCACCTTACGGTCGGAACTTTTGTTTCGCCTACCTCCTAATAGATACAATATTTGCCCTGCTGATTTGTTTTCAATCTCTGCATCACCAGAGTCTATTTTTGTCTTACCCGACAAATTATTATACATAAATTGTATTCTCTTATCACTGTATTGAGCTTTGTGAATAGGTCGTTGCGCTAGCTACAAGCTTCTGTAAATCTTCTTTTCATATGTCATTTAAGACGATATTCTTATACACATTTCCTGTTTTTTTCTTGCTTCGCAACTGAATGTAATCATGTTCCTCAACATTCACTGTGCTATATTATTTCTACTCTCTATGTTATCAGACATTTTTTTGTCTTGCTATTGTGCATAACTTTTAGTAGATCATCATTGTATAGAATCCTATGAATTGTTCGAAGCATGAACTACTTGTAATTGTCAATTTCTATTCACACTTTCTTTAAGACTCAGTTCTCATCCTCTTCACATGTTTTATTTCGTGTATAACTGATGTGTATAATATTTTGTTTTTCAATGCTCACCATGCTGAATTGTGTATTGTCTCTGCGTTGTCAGAGACTATTTCTTTTTGTCAACACTGACAAACCAATATATATAAATTGTAACTTCTCATTGCACAGAATCATGTAAATAGGTCGTAACACGAACCACAGACATGTCGTTTTACAGTATGTTCTTATCTTCAATTCCTGTATTATATCTTGCTTATCAACTGTGTAAATTTGTTTTCTCCAATACTCACTGTGATGAGTTGTGTCTTCTCTCTGTATTTTCAGAGATTATTTTTTCCTTTTTCAATCTGAGAAAAATTATTGTACATAACTATTTTTCATATCACCGTTGTATATAACATGTAGTACCACGAGCCACATTCATCTGAAAATAAATTTTTCATCATCTGTCTTTCGAACTTTTGATTTCATGTTTGTCTCCTTAGTCACCTGCAACCTCTTGGTTTGCAAGGTCGCCCACAACGATTCACCTTACGGTCGGAACTTTTGTTTCATCAATAATGTGTAAAAGTTCTGATCTATAGTGCTCATCATGCTGGATTGATTCTACTCTCTGTTATACCAGATATTCATATTGGCTCGCCACATTTCTACTGTACTTAACTGTTGTCATGTCAATGTTGCACAGAATCCTGTAAATAACGTAGCGCAAGCTGCATACATCTGTTAATTTCTCATCACCTGTCTTTTGAATCTTTGTCTGCAAGCTCGAATTCTGTATTATTCCTTGCATCAATACTGTGTAAAATAATATTCTATAGCGCCCTTCGAGCTGAATTGTTACTATTCTCTGCATTGTCAGAGACTTTTGTTGCCTCACCAGACACTCTAGTGTAACTAACTGTTTTTATTACCATCAATGTACAGAACCGTGTAAATAAGCAGTAGCGTAAGCTACAAGCATCAGAAAATATTTTTTTTTGTCATACATCATTTGAGATGATATATTCAAGCACATCTCCTGTATCTTTTTCCTAATAAATACTGTGTGAAAACTGACTCTTCGAGACATCTTTTCGACAAGGATTTGGAACACAGTGATAGGTATGCGCTCCCATTCAGTACATACTGCTGCCGCTAACTGTTGCTTAGTAGTAGGCCTTCGTTCCAAACTTCTTACGCGGCGCTCAAATCCACCCCATAGGTGCTCTATGTGATTAAGAACAGGTCTCTGTGCTGGCCAATCCACACATGATACGGAATTATCGTCAAACCACGCCGTAACAGTCCTTGCTTTATGGCTTGGTGCATCATCCTTCTGGTACTAACAAGGCTCAGAGTTGGTAGGTTAGTTGTCCAGCATATTGCGATAGACTTGCTGGTTTACAGGTTTGTCCACGATAACCAATGGTCCGGGACCATACCACGTAAAACACCCCCACACGAGTACACTGCCAGCTCCAAAGCTGACCGTAAGAACAGTACAGTGTGGTAAATAGCGTTCCCCCGGCTGCCGCCATACCCACAGATGACCATCAGGCTGATGGATCGTGTATCTGGATTCATCAGACCATGGAACCCGTTTCCATTGATCTACTGTCCAAGATAAATTTTCTTTACACCATGCTAAACGACGAGTAGCATTCCGAGTGAGGAAGAAAGGCTTATGAGCAGCCGCACGACCACGGTAACCCATGGAATGAAGTTCTTTGCGAATGGTACGTGTACATCCCGAGGTTTCAGTATTTTTACTTACCTGTACGATGAGGTCTTGTGCAGTACTCCGTTGATTAGCTGTAAGAGCTCTCCTGGGGCTTCGACGTCCTCTATCACTGATTTTCTTTGGTCTGCCGGTACATTTTGCTGTTTCAGGCACGCCATGTGTCTTCCACTTATTCAGTACATCCAGAACAGTTGACTTGGGTATGTTTAAAAGCCTCTCGGTTTCTCTTATGGACAACCCACCCACCCAACAATCTTTCCTTTTAACACCCAACAATCTTTCCTTTATCAAAGCCAGTTCTCTCCCGCCGCCATATTGTCCCTCAACTTAACAGTGCGATACGATTGCGGTCAGCTGCAGTCGTGTTTTTATACCGTTTGCAGCGGTACCGCACTTCTTAACAACGTAGCAGAGGATCCGTTTATTTGCTTTTGAATGGGTGTCCGGTGACTTTTGTCAATATAGTGTATGTGTTTCAGACCTTTGGTTGACGGATCTTCTATTCAGAACTCATTCACCACACAGACAGAAAAAAGTGGATCTCCGTCGAGAATCCAAACATTCTGGAGAATGATGACATGAAATTTACGGGCGTAATGAGCATGCACTTTTAATCCTTACCAACGCAAAAAATATTTTTCAAACTGGATTTTGGGGACGCCACCATTCAGAAAAAAAAAGAGAATTAACGCCTCCAAGTGAAAAAACTGAGCGTTGTTTTAAATGCGCAGTGTGAGTATTGTATTTATAGTGAATGGAACAAGGCAAAAAAAAAAAAAAAAAAAAAAAAAAAGCAGCTGGATTTCTGGCTTCTGTAAAACATTCACAAATAGAAACAGTTATTTCATCCCAATGGCTGCAAAAACATCAGATAACAAAGATCACAAACTGCGATCTTTATAAAATACGCAGGTAGATTTTTTTCAATGCTAACGATCACTTGAATGCATTCTAACCTCCTCAAGGCCACTGATACCATGTTAAACAACTGTCCAGAAACTGTTTGAGTGGCAGCACCCGCAGAATTAAACATCTGACTGGCAGAAGGAATTTTCAAATGTGACGCAGTTAGCTCTTCCTTAAAGGTGACGACACATAGTTCGTTGTTCTTTTCGGCAGGTGTTTTCGCAGATGTCTGGTAAGCAGAAACTTAATTTCTAGATATTTTTTGAAAAGTTAAATGCTTATATCTTTTAAAGTTAGAGACTTAACATTTTGCAGAAATGAAAAAAATTAGATAAGGATTTCAAAAAATGAAAGAAGTAAAATTCATCGTAATGTGACGCATGTGAGTGGATAAAAATGAGTGGATAAGCTCATTTTTATCCACTCACATGCGTGGATAAGCATGTGAGTGGATAAGCCATCTATCTGCCCAGCAGATAGATGCCTTCAGTTCAGATACGGTGATCAAAAACTAAAGTTGGTTGAACTGAGTTTACTACAACTCAAATTTACTGCTTATTAATGTTTCGTGTCAGCACGGCATGTAAGTGTCATTTTATGTTCCTAATTTTAAACATGCACGATATTTTTTACGCTGCAATTGTTTGAAAATGTATGTTTTGACGAGGTGTGCGTTGTGTTTATCTTCGAAGTGGGCCTTTCTCTGAACAGCCTAAAGTAAGTAGTGACTTATCGTTTATTCCTTGCTGATTCTGCAGGAAAACAAAATGGCGAACTCTGTTGAACGCACAAATTCATGAAAACTTTTTTCGTCCTCTGTCGCTTCACATTTCTCTTTTTTTTTTTTGACAAATAATTGTGTAATTGGAAATTCTCTTGATAACGATGGCGTGTTCATCCGTTGAGGTGCAATAAGAATTTTTATTTTTCTTGAATGTAGTAGAGCGTGAGAGTACTGGAGCGACACTAGGAACATAAAAAGTAAAAAATAATTTTTATGCTTCATCTAAAATTCATTTTTAACATGAAAGACATATGTGAAGGCATGAATCAAAACAGTGCGATACGTTTACGAGGTTTTTAGCTTGACTTAAATTATTTCAACCGAATAATGGTAGAAAATTATTTATTTTTGAGTGAAATTGTCTTAAGAAAATGCGCTTGACATCTGTGAATAAATAACCTCTCTCTCTCTCTCTGCAGGGAGATAAAATGAAATAAAATAAAATAAAATAAAAACTGATGTTCTTAAACTTTCATTCCTCACGCAAAAGTTTTATTGCTTTTAAAGGACTTTAATTTAACAATTTCAGAAAGTTCCCCATCGTGTCTGAGCGACGGAAGTCTTTCACTGATTCGTACAGGAACGTTGTGTTTGTTCTTCGTCATTAGGTTTCGTTTTACCCTGATGCCAAGAGTCCTAAAAATAATAAAAAGTAATTAATAATAAAGCGGCAGTAAATTTGGAAAAAAATAATGTTAAGCACTATATGTTTTCCCCTTACGTCGTATTTTAAACTGATGCACTCATTACTGGTGACAAATGGTCTACGGCAGAATCCCAACCTTTTCTACATTATTCCCCCATCAGGGCTAGCTTGTAATAGCGCCTCCCCCCCTAGCATACGCACAGGTGTTGTTGGCTCTATAATCAGTATTTATTCCCTCTAAACTGCCATGGGCAATGAGCGCCAACCCCAATGAGTTGGGCATGCATCAAAACCACTTTGGTAAAAAAATTTATTTCCTCAGCTTCTCTTACTAATACAGTAAAACTTGGAACTTGGATTCAAACCCTTACTTTTTCTAATCCCCCCATTTTATCACCGTAATTTCTGCAACTGATTTTAAATAAAAAGCATATTAAAACATTTCATTAATTAAAATGTTTATTTTATAAAAAGTGAGAAACTCAAACTTATTGGAATAAAAACACTGGGCTTTAGGATAATACACAGTATCTTTGCATATCAAAATACCAAGGAGAATAAGTAACAACTAAATGCAAAAATAATTAGTTTAAGTAGAACAAGTGTAAAATCGTTCTGATCTGACAGTCCTTTCAAGGAACAAATCGCCTCTCAATTTTCCCTCAAAAAACCGAAGACTCGACCGTGGAAATTCTCGGTGTGGGGAAATCACAAATCCGCATTCTCGCGTTCACTATCTGCTCGCACGAGGCTACTTTGCAAGAAGCCTTTGAGAATGAAGAAGACAATGCGACGAATTTAGGAGGAGGCGAACGGCATTTAAGAAACGTGTTATTTTGACATTTGAGTGCCCGAATTTTGTTTCTTTATTATCTTTTTTTGCAGGTAATGGATTTCCGATTTATGAAAATTAATTAGGAATCTGGGAATTTTAGTCTAAAATGCTTACTGCGCGGAAAATATTTTAGCTGCGCCGAGGAAGTAGTCGTTGCGCGGCCGCGCGCGTGCGCAGCTTAGAGGAAACATTGCCGGTAAGACTTGATTGAAAATATTAAGCAAAAATGCAACTGCCCTACTAAAAATACAAATATACCAACCTAAAGCACTTTGTACAAATAAAGTGGGTAATATCTGTAGTGTACATTGTATACAACCAGGAGTTTATTCCTCCTGAATAAAGTTATAATAATGTAAATTTAAAAAATAATCTCACAAACTGTACACATCAATGTAAAGCTTGGGCTTGTTTTGAATTGCAGAAGCGATCGATGTTCAGTTCTAACTGTTTCACTCATACACGCAGGTCGTTCTCCACATTAAGACAATTTCTGTACTTCGTTTTAACTGCAGTCATTGTCGAATATCCAGCTTCTCACAGGTAACTTGTTGGAAATTGAAGGAGCATTTCCAGAGCACTTTTTGCAAGTTCTTTATACTCGCTTCGAAATGAAAGCCAAAATTCTGGAAGTGAGGTTTTGTGAAACGCTATTTTTAGTGTCTTGTCGCACGAAAGTTAACGTAATTGCACTTGGTAAACCATGCTTAATTCTGGCATATCACTCACTGTTACAGATAATGGATCTCGAATCCAATCGTGGGTGTGGCCGTCGATCTGAGGAAGGTAGTCTTCAAACTGGCTTTTCAGTGCTGATATGTACACCGCTACTCTTGGAATTTATAGTAGAGCTCTCACCAGCTTCCTCTGCTATGAATTTTGTAAACAATGGAAACATTTTAGTAGCCTCATAGTCGATACGACCTTTCCAAAAATCTAACTTCTTCACGAAGACTTCCATTTTGTCCTGCGTATCCAGAATATTTAGGTTTTTTCCTTGCAATGACACATTAAAACTGTCTAGTTTTTTAAAAAATGTCCGCCAAATAGGCCAGTGTTGCTAAAAATTCAACATTACACAAATGTTCTGCTAATTCTGTTTTCCTAAGCAGAAAAATTCTAATTTCATCACGCAACTCGATAAGACGCTGCAGAACTTTTCCACGCGACATCCACCTGACTTCACTATGAAAAAGCAGATGCTTATGTGAGATCCCATTTTTTCACGCAGTTCAGTATAGCAACGAACCTACACTGGCCGAGATGTTATGTCTTGGGCGAGCGTGTCTGCTCACATTAAGGAATATTTAGGTGGACGGTCTTGTCCGCTGTACATTAGGTTTTCGAATGGTTTTGGATGTTTCAAAGCCGAACATCTATGCAAAGTAAATGAGAGTACAGGACCTCCGACGAGAAGAAACAATGAAATGATAAAGAAAGTGGATGGAGCAGTGAACGGCATTCGTAGAATTATATTAGAGTAATATTGATGAACTGTGCGTCTCGTTTAGGTCAGTTTCGGCAATTTTGATTAAATATTTGGGCATCAAACGTATGTCAGCAAAGTTCGATCCGAGGCTATTCATTGTTGAGCCGCCAGTAGATAGCCAATCACTTATTCCAATGTGCAGAAGGTATTTTGTTTTCCTAAAACATTACAAATGGCTGTGAAACATGGGTTTATGGACACGACTCCGAGAACAAAATACAGTGTTTTTAGTGGTAGACACATTCGTCATTCCAGGAGAAAAAGCCTGCTACGTTCAAAGTAAGAACAAACTGATGCTCACACAATATTTCATTTTTATCACGATGGTGTTGTTCATCACGGGTATACTCCGCACGCAGACAGTAAACAAACAGCACTACGAAGAAGTACTACGCCGTGTGAGTGACACAAAACTCTGGAAAAGTGCCTGAAAACAACACCATGACAATCCTCCTGCAGATTTCTCCCAGCTTGTGCTACAATTTCTAACCAAGCTCCAAATTCTGCAAGAGCAGCAACCCCAAACCCGATATATCTTGCTTCATGCGACTATTGTTTCCAAAATTAAAAATGCACTACAAAGGTTAAAATATGAGATGACATAATAATAATAAAACCTAACGCGACACAGCGCATTATGGCTCATTCAAAAGATGACGTGGAGAGGTACTTTCAACAGTGGAACAACCTCTGGAAAAAGTGTGTGCTCTAAGAAGGAGCTAATTTAGCAGCGGATTGGTCTTCTAACCTAGTGGGTTATCTGTTGTTGTTTTTTACCACAGCTGCTGTCCGAATATTTTTTGGTTAGGCTTTGTATATACCAAGTGATCCAAAAGTCTTGCACATTTTTAAAAAGTAATAACTCGCGGAGTTTTGAGAGTAGGGCAACGCGGTATGCGTAGAAATGATCAGAATGACATCGGGTTTTTTTATGAAATCACATACATTTTTACTCATTTTACTTACATTTTTCATCGCCAGATGGCGCAGCAACATCAAGTTGGAAGTATCGAGAAAAATAGACACCTCATTGTTTAAGGTTAGACACCTCATTGTAGCAAGTGTTCAATGTAATGGCCGTTCTGTTCCACCACTGCCTGCACACGAGAGAAAACACCATGGATTGCATTGAAGAGCATGTCCGGTGGTATAGCTGCCACATGGTGTCAAATGGCATCTTTCAGCATGGCCAACGAAGTGGGGCGACATCTGTACACTTGTGATTTTAGGTAACCCCAGAGCCAGAAATCGCAGGGTGTCAGGTCCGGTGACCGAGCAGGCCAGGCCTTCGGAAAGTGTCGGCTCAACACACGATTTGCGCCAAACGTCTCTTGCAGCAGTTGCTTAACGGAACATGCGATGTGGGGTGGTGTTCCATCCTGCATAAATGTGCACAGATTCACTGCATCCCACTCTTGCAAGCTAGGGATAACGTACGTTCGTAACATGTTCGCATAACATGTACCTGTCACTGAAGCGGTTTCGAAGGAGGTGCCGCGGACCTCTCCAAAAAAAAAAAAAAAAAAAAAGGACCGATAATGAAGGAAACCGTGAATCCACACCACATCTTTCAGTGACCGGTAGGCTCTCAACGCACACTCGCATATTCAGCGTTGCAATAGAACAATTTCACCAAGAGCGTTTTGTCCGGTAATGACAGCATGCTGACACGGACCGCTGTGACTTGTGGTTAATCAAATGATCATATGTAGAGGATTTTAGGAAGGGAGTGTCTGACCCCAGGTCTTAAACAACCCTTAGAAATAGGAAGCTAGGAGATTTGGGCTAGAGTGCCCAATAGGAAAGTGACACGGTAGTGAAGTAGAAAGAGGGAGGAAGACGACCTTATTTATTCCCGGGGGTAGTACCCGGGGTCCGACGGTTTAACGTGCCCATCCGACGCACGGCGGATATTTAGTGGATCGAGCGTTCGTACCTGCCTGGGATCGAACCCGAGGTCCTTTCTGTGGCAGTCACGAACGTGCCAAAAATGGCCCTCACATTCGCCATAATGCAGTCCGTTCTCCCTGACACAAACTCTGCGTAGTGAACGTTATCGGTTCAACTGTAAAACAATTAAGCCATTCGCAAAATGGATCCATCTCCAGCGAACTTTCGGCAACGACAAACATAATCATATCCGCTTTGCTGAACATACCTGTAGAACTACATGTATAGCAAGCACCTCGTTGAATCCATGCCACATGGATTCAACTAGGCTTTTCTGAAGAGTAAGGTTGGACCGACACGTTATTAAGTAAGGGATACTAATAATTTCCTAATTCAGAGTATGTACGGTATGTGTCTCTCGCGCTCAAACTGTTGCGATTTTAGTGGCAAAAAATGTTACTGTGAGTGAATGCTTCAAGTATCTTCAACATGTGCTCAGATCTAGAATAAGAAAATAGTATTCCAAAGAGCTCTAAAAGATTATTTTTAAATAATACTGGAGTGTCTATGTTTAATTGTGCATCATTTTGTCTAATTTGAATTGGTACCAGGGACTCTTTAGTCTTTTTTTAGCATTTTAGGTTGACCAATGCCCGTTTCATTTAAGGCCACTTTTCATTATTACATTTATTTTTCCTACAACCAATATCTTGTTTACCATAGCACGGTATAGTCTATAATATCTAACATAATAAAGCGTTTAAACTTTTTCATATGGAATTTACAGTTACATAAAAAATGTGTAAAATGCTGGAGTGCATGAAGAAAATTGATGAGTGTTATTCCTATGGAAATCAAGTTGGGAAAATCATGCAATGCATTGATTCTGATACGCTTTCCAACATACCAGAAAACATTATTCAAGTTATTACTCAAGTTATGAGGATAACGACTGTGGAATAAATCTCGCTCCTGTGCCCTGACCTTTAACCCCATTTCGATCATATTCAACAGAATTCGTTCAGTATACCTCTGGAATAACATACTAAAGTTTTGTCGCAATAGAAGCAGTTTTAGTCAAGTTATGAGGATAATGGCTGGTATAAATCTAGCTCCTATGCCCTAACCTTTGACTTCATTTCGATGATATTCAACAGCCCGTTCAGTATACCTCCGGAACAACATGATAGAATTTTGTTGCAATCGAAATATTTTTACGTACGTTATGACGCATAAGAGCGATGGAATGGATCCCGTTCTTATGCCCTGACCTTTGATCCCGTTCTTATGCCCTGACCTTTGATCCCGTTCTTATGCCCTGACCTTTGATCCCGTTCTTATGCCCTGACCTTTGATCCTATTTCGCCCATTTTTAATACGGTTCGTCCCCAGGTTGTCCCCTACCACATACTAAACTTTCATCGAAATCGAATCATTTTTACGCGAGTTATCGTGCGGACAGGCCGACAGACAGACAGACGGACAAAGCTGGAGCATATACGCTTCTACGGTTCGAAAGCGTAAACAAGAAAGATGGCACCGAGTATGCGGTTGTAATGAGAACATCTCTCTTTTGCTTCCTTTCTGACATGAAAGAAATATTTCAAAGTAGGCTTACATACCTTCCCCCAGTAAAAAAATTGGTAAAACACAATAAGCTTGCACCACTTATGGAAAAATTCGCATAATATAAAATGTACAATGTGACCTGAGTTATTCATAGTGAACGAAACCTATTACCAAAAAAAAAAAAAAGACCGCATTTCAACAACCGATAAATCTTCCACAAGTAGAAATAGCTACGTACTCCCACTTGCCGACGAAAATTAACAAATTGTGCACAAAACGATTCTCACAACAGAAAATATCAGAGGCAAAAAGGGATTTTGTACTAGGCATAGCGCTGCCGCGCGTCGTACGCTTTAGCTATTTGTACGCATGTGTGGCCTCACGGCCGTATGTGGCTTCCAGTGTGTTATCTTCCAAGAGCAGACAGTCGAATTGACCCCATCACACGTTACGTGTGCTTGTGGCGACTTGGCGAGTAAAATGCAGGAATTAAATAAGTAAATTAGTATTCTTTTAATTCCAGCATGGCTTCCACCGCGTCTCAAAAGAAAACAGAACCTAAAAAAAGAAAAATTACGGATGAAGGGAAATTGTTGAACAAAAAGTGGACAGATGACTACTTCTTTGTCGAGATAAATAGTAAGGCACTCTACTTAATTTGCAAGGAATTTGTGCCAGTTTACAAAGACTATAATTTGAAAAGGCATTATATGGAAAAATATGCTGCCAAATTCGGTGTGTATCAAGAAATGTGTCGTAAGGAGAAAATAGCGGAACTGAAGAAATGCCTTCTTTAGTGCCATTAAAAGACACAACTAAATCAAGAGATTTATACGAAGCTATAAAAAATACGTTACAGCGATTTTCTTTGTCCATTGTGAACATATCTGGTATAGTTACTGATGGTGCTCAGGCGATGGTAGGTAAAAGAGAGGGACTTGTAAAATTAATAGAAGAAGATGCAATTGACGCAAGAAACTCACGTTTGATGAAGTATCATTGCATAGCACATCAAGAAAATCTATGCGCAAAAGCTTTAAAAATGGATAACGTCATGCAAACTGTCATCAAGGCTGTGAATTTCATAAGGGCCAAGGGATTGAATCATCGCCAATTCCAGGAATTCCTTAAAAGTTTGGATGCTGACTATAGGAACATCATGTACTTTTCGGAAGTAAGATGGCTAAGTCGCGGCAAATTGTTGAAAAGATTTTATGATTTGCGACATGAAATCAAGTCGTTTATGGTATTAAAAACAACATTTGTGCCAGAACATGACGATGAAATCTGGCTGACAGATTTCGCATTTCTAGTGGATTTGACCGTTCATTTAAATGTGTTAAACATGCGTCTTGAAGTTTAAAACCAACTTCTCAATAAAATGTTTCGAACCATAACAGCGTTCCAAATGAAACTCAAATTATGGCAAGCTCAAATTAAGGCAAACAACTTTATTCATTTCGACACGTTAGCTAAACACGACACGTCACTAAACATATATAGAGTATAGAGTATAACTCGACACGTCACTAAACATATATAGAGAATAACTTGAAATAACTTTACGTACCCTAGCGGAAAAGCTGTTCGTTACTTAAAAAAGAAAATGGGTGCAAAATACTCTTCATCATGGAGAGTATTCTGCCAACAAAGATTTTTAAAAGGAATGATGAAAAAGAAGGACGTATGCGAAAATTATTCTTCATAGCAAAACCTGTTCTGAGAAAAAATAATTCTTCAGATACGTCTTCTCGGAGCAGAGACGACGAGGGAGAAGTTTTGATTTACGTTCCGCCCTAGCGGGAAAGCTGTGCATCATTTATTTGAAATGGGTAACGTTTCCAGTACCGAATGGCATGCATTGAAAAACAATCCTTCAGTAGTACTCTTAACTTATAAGCGCAGATGCAATTGCAAACAGAAATACACACTAACACCACTTTGTGCCAGAACTGTGAGCGACTGACGACCGATGTTTACATGCGAAATGTTCCATAAGGTCAATGATATCCCGTGTTGAAACAATTTTTGAAATCTCATTTCCAGAAGCAGAGACACTGTGAAAAATGAGCATTTACGCCCACTAGAAAGAAAACTGTGTCTTATTTTGGGCATAAAATGCTTCCGTAGTTAGTAGTATCTAGCCGAAAACGAATTTTGCCGATCTGGTTTTTAAACGCGTAGATATTGCGCAATATGCTGTAAACGAAAAAGTGACTTATGCTCTTTAGTGGCAAACCTGTCCGTTAAAAAGAATTCAAATCATATGGAAAACTTTCCACATCAGTTAAGCTGTCCGACAAAAAAATATTTTTTCATATCGGACTGTTCAAAGCAGAGATATCAAAAAACGTTACACACATATCTACGCCTCCTGACGGAAATATTTTGCATTATTTTAAACAGAAAGCATACGCGAAAGATTTTCCGTGGTGAGCGGTATCTCACCGAAAAAACTTTTTCAACCGAGTTCTCAGAAGCGCAGATATTGCTGCAAATACACTGGCGTGCAAAAATTAAGAACGAGACGGTTTTTCGAATGTAACGTCGTGCAGATGTGCTCCACATCGACTCAAATCATACCATAAGATCCCCAAGATGTAAGAATATGGGACAAGTGAGCAAAACCATCCAGACAAGGAATCCAAAAAATACAAAGGCACTTTATTGAAAAGGTAGTTTCGACCACAACTGGACAAAAGACAGAAACGTCCGTGTGACCGGCGGCTGCCAAGAAAAATCCAGTCTTTAGAAAGGGATATGATTAACCCTGACTGCGTTGCAGGATTTACAACGTCTGTCCATGCTGAGGACGAGCTTGTCAAAGAGCTGTTGAGGCATAGCGGCCCATTCCTCTTATAGCGCCAATCGCTGCTGCGGAATCGTTGCTGGTGGCTGGTGACGTGCTGCCAAGCGTCTCCCGAGAAGGTCCCACACGTGTTCGATTGGATTTAGGCCCGGGGACCTTGCGGGCCAATCCATGTGTTCAATATCTTCACTCTCCAACAGCTCTACGACAGCCACTGTACCATAAGGTGTAGCGTTGTCGTCCATGAAGAGGAACTCGACCCACAGCACCTCTAAACAGACGCACGTGAGGCAGGAGAACCTCGGTGCAATAGCGGACACCAGTGACTGAACCTCCTTGGAAGATGTGGAGGTCAGTACAGCTACCAAGCGTGATACCTCCCCAAACGAGAACTCCGCCACCTCCAAACCGGTTCCTTACGATGATGTTGGAGGTGTGATTGCGTGTTCCATGCTCTCTCCAGATGTGTATACGTCCAGAACCGCTCGTCAGACTAAATCGGCTCTCATCCGTAAAGAGAACTCGACCCCATTGCTGATGTGTCCAGTTCTTTTGTTCCTGGCACCGCAGAAACCGCCGTCTCCGATGAGCAAGCGTTAATGGCACACACCGTACTTCTCGTCGTGCAAATAGACCACCTTTGTGTAGCCTCCTGGCCATGGTAAAAGGCGATAACGGACGTCCAGTTGTCTGTTGCATGTGCCTTGCGATTTCTCCCGCTGTCTGCCGTCTGTCTCGTCTCGCCTGTATGAAAATATACCGGTCGTTCGCCGCCGTGGTTGCTCGTGGACGACCACTGCTAAACTCTCGGACAGCTGTTCCTGTCGTTTGAAATGCTCTCTAAGCTCGTGAAACGATGCTGTGAGCGATCCCGAACTCCTCGGCCACACTAGTCACACTTCGACCTTCTTCCAACTACCCAATGACGCGACCTCGGGTAAAGACATCCAGATGTCGTCTACTGGATTGCTGTTAGCCATATCACATGGTGGCAGCAACTCGACGTCGTTCAAACCGTACACCGTGCAATAGCTTTCACCGAATTGCTGAGGGTACACCGCCTGTGTGCTTTATACCCTTCCGCCCCCCCATACGTCATGCTGCATTTATGCGCATGCCTTACCGTACCGGACACTAGTCTATCTCCTGAATGGTCTTTCGGTCCGTTCTGCCTGCTCGTTCCGCTGTTATGTTAATTTCTCCTCTTCGTCCTTACTTTTTGCACACCAGTGTACATCCGAAACATAAATATAACTTATGCCTTCTACTGGCAAAACAGTCCTCAAAAATTAGATGGTATATGCAGAATGAGAGAAACCTTCTCTGACGCAAAAAGTACCCGAAACTCTATCCGTGCAAAAAATATTTTTCAAATCGGACTCTTAGAATCTAAGGTATGCAATACATTGCAATCTACCTTTACCCCGCTTACGGAAAAACTGTGCATTACTTAGAAAAGAAATGCTACCCAAAATATCATTTGTAATACAAAAATGGTATCGAAGGGATTTTTTCAACAAGATATTTAGAACAAAAGATACAGAATAAAATATATTTTGAATTCCCCAGCATCTGCATTTAAGCACTATAACGGCGATGTTATGCGTCGGAAAAAGACCGAAAAGCAACGATCATTGTTCTTTCATTTCAGGCTTCAGAACAGATAAATATTTTTTCAAATCGGACCAACAGTTGCAGAGATATGGAGTCCACAAACGGACTGACCTGGCGGCGGACGGACAGATAGACGGGATGACAAAGTAATATCGTAAGCACGTACTTTTCTTACAAAAGACGTATTAAAAATGTATATTGTGTAAAGAATTTCAGGACCTACTTAAGCGAAAATAAACAACAAAAATGACTGAATTTTCGATTGCAATAAGCACGTATTTTGAAATCTTTCTGACGCGAAAAATATATTTCCAGATATTTAGAAATTCTAAATATTCATCTAAATAGAAAATACACTTACACTACCTAGGGAAAAGCTGCGCACAAATCAAAATACACTGCTGAAAAGAATTAGGGGAGCGAGAGATAATTTGAAGAAAATTATGTGAGACTGACGTTGTTGAACGTAAAATATTATTTTTATATAAGGTACAGTACAATATTCAATGATATGAAAAAAAAAACATTTGCGAATTTCTGTGCAGTATTATCATTTAATTCACATGACGCGATATGCTGTACAACAATATGCACATCTGTACCAATATACACTGACGGAAAAAAAATCCCAACACCACGAAAAAATAGTTGTAGAGGAATGAAATGGCGGCAATACATTTGTATAAGTAACATATTTAATCGATTAAGGTTTCAAGATCACAGCTTATCGTAAGCGCGAGAAGAGCCATTTTAAACGTGAAATGCTGGTACATTAATAACCGGTGTAACCGCCAGAATGTTGAATGCAAGCTCGCAAACGTTCATGCATTGTGTCGTACAGGTGCTGGATGTCAGTTTGTGGGATGGAGTTCCATGCCTGTTGCACTTGGTCGGTCAATACAGGAACGGTTAATGCTGGTTGGGGGTGACGCTGGAGTTGTCGTCCAATGATGTGCCACACGTGCTCGATTGGTGAAAGATCTGGTGATCTAGCAGGCTACGGCAACATGTCGACACTCTGTAGAGCATGTTGGGTTACAACAGCGGTATGCGGGCGAGCGTTATCCTGTTGGAAACACACCCCTGGAATACTGTTCATGAATGGCAGCACAACAGGTTGAATCACCAGACCGACATACAACTGTGCCGTCAGGGTGCGTGGGATAACCACGAGAGTGCTCCTGCTGTCATAGCAAATTGCTCCCCAGACCATAACTCCAGGTGTAGGTCCAGTGTGTCTCGGACACAGACAGGTTGCTTGCAGGCGCTCACCTGGCCGCCTTCTAACCAACACACGGCCATCACTGGCACTCAGGCAGAACCGGCTTTCATCAGAAAACACAACAGATCTCCACTCCGTCCTCCAATGAGCTCTAGCTTTGACACCACTGACGTCGCTAACGGAAGTGGTTTGGAGTAAGTGGAATGCACGCTACAGGGCGTCTGACTCGGAGCTGTCCTTCAAATAACCGATTTGTAACAGTTTGTTGTGTCACTGTGGTGGCAACTGCAGCTCGAATCGCTGCCGCTGACGCGGTACGGTGCACCATGGTCATACGCCGTAAACCGCGGTCTTCCCTCTCAGTAGTGCCACGTGGCCGGCCGGCACCCGGTCTTCTTGAGACAGTACCTTCCTTTGACCACCGCTGCCAACAATCATGCACAGTGGCTACATTCTTGCCAAGTCGTTCTGCAATATTGCGGAAAGAAAATCTACCTTCTCGTAGCCCTATTACACGACCTCGTTCAAACTCCGTGAGCTGTTGATAATGGCTTCTACATCTTCTTACAGACATTCTTGACCAACATCAACACACTACGTCGAATCTCAACGATGACTAACGCTCGCGAACGTTACAGCGCGTATTTACAGCAAACCTGCTTTGCATGTTCCGAGGGCGCAACTAGCGCCACACGTATGCGCCGAACGTGAAATTTGCATAGACGTCATCTTACAGATGTACTCTCACCGCCTACCAACTGTCGTTTAACTAACACAACCCCTTCTTGGTGCTGGGATTTTCTTATCCGTCAGTGTATATCTATATGCATACATGTACGTTTGGAGGTAGTAATTGACCTGTACAACAAGAAAAAATGACCTTTTGAAGATGGTTTTTGCCTCTAGTAGGGTGTGTGGTCCCCTCGAGCGGCTAAGACTGCTTGCTGCACACGTGTGTGGCATGGAATTGATGGGGTTACCAAGCAGGTTTTGGGGGCATCTTTGCCAGTCCTCAACGAAGGCTGTCTCCAGTTTACAAAAAGACAAGGGAGGTGCCAACCGAGCTACAATACGCCAATACGCCTACCAAGTGTGTTACAGGCATGTTAAATTTGATTTGAGTCAGGGGAGCATGCTGGCAACTCCATACGCTCGATTCCCTCCTTTTGAAGCATGTTGTCTATTATCCAAGGTCTACGAGGTCGAGCGTTATCTTCTATGAAAAGGAACGAATCACCGACGGCTGCAGCATACGGAATGAAAATAGGTCTTGGAATCTTGTCCTAAATCTCTGGGCCATCAGACTGCCGTTTCGAATGACGTACAGGTCTGTATGTCCACAGATGCTTATGCCTGCCAAGACCATCAATCCGTGTCCGCCGTAATATGATGTCTCCTGCGCAAAAGCTGAGTTATTTGGTGTGCCGGTTTCCCTCCAGATAAGAACTCGTTAACTGTCAGACTTCAGACTAAATGTCGACTCGTCAGAGAAGAGAATTTAACTCCACCCTTCGTGTCTCCAACCACGATGTTCCTCAGCCCAGTTTCTACGGGCCGTACGGTGTCATGCGGTTAAAGGAACACATACCATTGGTCTACGTACATAAATGACACCTTGATGAAGGCAATTGTGGAAAGTTTGAGCTGACAGCCTGCGTGTTGTTGACACAAAAAGCTCTCGCTGGAGCTGAGTAGCATTTTGCCTCCTGTTCCGACGGGCTGTTAACAGTAGACAATAGTCGACCTTTGCTGTAGTTGCGTATGGACTGTCTTGATCTTGCCTTTTTCGAACACGTCTCGTATCTTGGAATCGTGTCCACAGTCGGAAAATGATACTTCGTGACACTCCAATGGCTTCTGCTATCGCCTGCTGTGTCTGACCTGCCAATAGCTCTCCACGCCGTTGATTCCGCTAAATCATTCTGCTGAGACATCGTTCGAACCAAGACTCCGATAAATAAAATGTGGCGATAAACGCGGAAGAATAAGGGAGCTCCCGGAACACATCTTTTTTTTTATCCCAATCTGTGGTTTATGCGTTCTGACTTCACAGAAGCTATTGTTTGCTCAAGGATATGCATGATTCGGCTGTCTACGTTAAACTCGACTGGTGTTTTCCCCGTTTCTGTAAAATATCACAAAGTTTGTTTGCATAATGTCTCCAAAACGAAAAGCTTCCCTAATTAGTTTGCGCGGTGTACGTAATGTGAGCAGGGTCGTTCGTAGGCAATGTAACCGGTTAAAAAATATCAACCGGATTACTCCAATCGATCAATCATCTAGAAACAGAAATAGCCATTTACACCCACTAACTACTGAAAAGCCAAATCGAACAGGTAGAAAAAGAGATATAAAGGTAAACATGACATAACTTTACTCACCCCTAGCGGAAACATTTTGTGTTACTTGAAGAAAAAGGGTTCAAACTTCTCTTCACAATAAAAAGTATCCTACCAAAAAGTGATTTTCAAAGCGATTTTGGAAAATAAAATTAACTCTTTCAAATAGAAATATATGCTGACGCCCCTTGGCGGAAGAATTTTGAATAACGGAAAAGTAGAAAATATGCTAAAAGTATTCTCTGTAGCAAACGTTTTGCTAAGGAAAATAATTTTTCAAATACGTCTCTTGAAACCAGAAATAGTGAGAAAACTATGCATTATTTAAAGTGGAAACTGTTTCCCATCTTTACTGCATTGAATGGCATACAGTACAAAAAATAAAATTTTGAAGTCAATTTTTAGAAGCGGAGGTACAGTTTCAGACAGAAATACCAACTAACACCACCTAGAGCCAGAACTGTGAACTATAGAAAACCCGCGATTATATGTAAAGTGTTCCACATAGTGACTGGTGTCCATAGAATGTTTTAAATCGGAGTGTTAGAAACAGAGATACAGAGATAAACAAAGGAAATATTTGCGCCCCTAGCGGGGAAATTTTACATTATTTTAAACAAAAAATACACACAAAATGTTTTCGTAGGAAGTAGTATCTGACCGAAAAAGTATTTGTTTAGGCCTCATGTTTCTCCACGCAGATATTACTGTAACCATGTTGTAAACCAAAACTTGGACTTGTGCCATCAGGAGGCAAACTTGTCAATAAGCAAAATTTGAAAATCATTTGCAAAATATTTCACACCAAATACGATCTGCTACAAAGAAAGCATTTTTCAAATCGGACCATTAGAAGCAGAGATATCAAGAAAAACAGGATATATATCTACTCCTCCTGGTAAAAAAAACTATGAATTATTAAAGCAGAAAGTATTCTCAAACGTTTTTTTGTTATGAGCGATATATGATGGTAAAGGAATATTTTTCATTGATTTTTCAGAAGCGCACATATTGCGGCAAATACATAAGCTATAGAAATACGCGCTTATTTGCACCCATTACTGCCAAGCCCGCTGTTTACCAAAAATTAGAAATTACATTCAGAGCATTTCCCATAATGAGCTCTATCCAGTGCGAAAAGAATTTTGCAAATCGACCTTTTAGCTGCAGAGATAACGGGGAAATCGCAATTGAACGTTACTTCTGTGAAGTCAGAACGCATAAAACACATTAATTACTTGGAAAAAAAGATGCAACCAAAATAGTCTCGTTATAAATGGTATACATAGTGCTTCCCTCAGAGTGTCCCAAAATTTCGTAATATTCGCCAGTGAAGGATTCCTGGTATTGACGTTGAACAGCATCCCAAATGTGTTCAATGGTACTTAAACCCGGCGAACGCTGGGGCCAAAAGCCGTGGAATGTTCCTCCAGCCATAATCGTTCGATTGTGTACGTAATCTCGTATGAGGGGTCGTATTGCGTGCCAGGTGAAAACATCCCACACCATAACAGAGCCATTACCGGCCTGCACTGTCCCTTGTAGGCGTGCGAGATCCATTGCCTCGTGCGGTTGTCGCCAAACCCGTAGTCGGCCATCTGCCTGAAACAGTTGGTACTGCGATTCGTTGGACCAGGCTACACGCTTTCAGCCATCTTGCATCCGATGGCGGTTTTCCCGAGACGCACAGCCTTGTGTTGTCGGGTCAGCAATGGCACCCGGTTGGGCCGTCCGCTCCTCCACCCCAAAGAAAACACAAGGAACGTTGCAATGTCCAACCGCTGATGCTACTACTGGCCCCAGCATTGAATTGCGCTGTGATTTGAGGCAATGTTGCACTCCGGTCGGATGTTGCGATGCGTGCTGGATGCAGCTTTTCGCGATAGTCCGGAGCTTTTCTACGGCTATACCGGTATCGCACTTTGAATTTTCCCCTTGAGTTTGTGTGGTCGAGGTACAGCCTTGTAATTGTTGGCCGTGTAAATCCAAATTTCTTGGTAATTTCTGAGATGGAAGGACCCATCTCTCGGGCGCTGACTATCATACTACGCTCGAAATCGCTTAAATCCTGATAAGCTGACATCTGAACTGCGAATGCTAGTACTTGAGGTTCCGGAGGTATCTGCCTCTATATATACGTTGTTTGTAGACGATACCTTTTACCGTATGGGTCTGATTGCCTGTAGTGGAAATGGTAGCGCCCTTCCCAGTTTTTTTGGCACCTCAGCGTATGTATCTCTGCTCTTCGCTTTTCCTGTACTGGGTCGTCTGTGTTCCGTCAATTGTCCCTTTCATTGCAAAAAAGCTTTTCAAGCACATGGTAGGCATGACACACACTTTGTCCGAAATATTGCAGTAATGACCCTCTTAGCGACCTCGTGTTTAAATTCTTATCCTGACTTTATTTGTGTTGTCCGGTTGGGCTTTCGAAAATCTCGATAAATTCCCCTTCTACGTTCCTCACTTGATAACTTTGACGGTACCACATGTCTGGTAAAGTACGATTCCAACGCTTCGCGTGTGCGGTATACCAGCGCGTTTGACGCCAAAACGAAGGAATCTTTCACCCCTGCGTTTTGCCCCCAAATAGCACGCAGCTTCTCTTAGGATTCATCCGCTTTGCACGGGCAAAGCTACGAGGCGTTAATTTTTGTTTACAAAAATTAAAGATGTTCTCTCCTCCCTCTAATGAGGTTAAGATATCCTATGTTCGTAACAAGATGTTTTTATAAGACACAACGAATTGTGCGATAGCTGAATAAAAAATGAAAATTTATTACCGTAAGGCCAGTGTGAGGTACGACAGAACTGATTATGATAAGACTTAATCTTCTGAGTTGGTATAATATGCATGTTTCTGAGTCTTTGTACATATGTACACTTAATATTTACTGAGTAATTCCTAAACTTTGAATCTAGATGCAATTATTTATCATTATGTTCAACATTGGCCCGCATCCAGTTTTTCGTTGCTTCGCCCAACCAGGTATAATAACCCACTGTAATGTCCGATTCATATAATAACGAGTGTTTTTTGTCTAGAATTTTGATCTCTGGATTTATATCTGAAATTCGTGTAGTAAATGTTGGTTTCTTAGCCATCATTCTATGGATTATGGGTTCATGCTAGCTAAAACTCATCATGATGGTACTGGTAGTCACAGTTCAGAGGGGTATTCTGTTAATACAGAAATAGTTAGAACAATTTTAATTCATTATCAGGATTATCTTATGAAAATAAACTAACCGCTTACGTACTGGGCTGGCATTCGTTTAGAGGACTGTACACACAGCATGTTTACCACATTCGTAGCTTGTAGCAGGTGTTAAAAGAACAAAACAAAAAGCTTTTTTTCGAAAGAAAACTACTTGGCACTGAGAAATAAGAAGAGAAGACTAGAATGGACATGAAACGTGACAGGCAGGAGATCAGTCCTGAAGCGGCCTCACAGAAGCTTCAGAGAGGAAACCAACTCCCTCACCCCGCAACAACCATAGCTCATGTTACCCACAGTAATTCTTTAGCCATTTTTCATCTTCATGGGACTTTTTGTTTATTTCATTCTCGAGTAATAAATTTGAAGTTTCTTGTGCCTCTCAGTTAAGGCTTTTCTTCAACTTCCTTTTCTCTTTGTTTAAATAAAAATTTCATTTTAACGGTTTTTGATGTGAAATTATGTTGTGTTTTTAAGTTTTACAATAAAGAAAGTGTTCTGTCAAAAGTTGCATCCGTGATCTTCCTCCTTAGAAAGCAATTTTTTTTTCATTTCTATGTTGTCACACGACTTTATTTTTACAAATGTTCTACACAATGTTTTATCCTTCCCCATATAGGTTATTTGTAGTTCAGATTTTTAAGGGAGAACATACTGTACTTATACCATTAACATAACAAGAAATATATAAAACTTTCTCTGGATCGGGATTTTGGTATTATCCTGTAGCCAATGAAGTAATCGTACGAAATCAGTAGTTTGCCCGATATTAGTCATAGATACTGATTAATACCTACAGTTATTCCTTTATTCCAAGACATTGCTCAATATCTCCAATTACTCCTGGATAATCATAACTACCTACAATTAGCCCAAGTTCTTCTGCATTTTAACGGCAAAAATGAAAGTTTTAAGGAAAGCAGTACAAAAACGTAGAAGTGTAATCGTAAAGAAGAAAACATCAGCACCATATGAATTTTATTTTAATATTCACATCTTTTCCCAGAAAAGCACTGCAGTGAAAAATTAAAGGATGGTTGTTAAAAATGGCCATAACCTTCGTTTTTGCCCTGATAACACTAGCACTAGCTGTAAAAATGCATCTTTATTTTGTCATAATTTTTATTTTGTCTCTTGTCAAAGTCTTTATTTCTTCTTTTGGTTCATCCTTGGTAGCTACTCTTTTAAAGAGAAACCGAAGTTTCAATTAACTGTATAAAAGAAACCGTTTTATAATTGACAGGGAAGTGGAACTGTGATTGTAGCCCGTTCTGTTCTTGGATTGAAATTTCACATTTACGTGATGACAATTTTCATTTCATTCAAATTTCTCAAAATACTCACTAACACTAGCTGTAAAAATTTCTTCATTCTTTAAAAACATGATTCGAAAAGATCATGAGAAGTCATTAATTTAAAAAAAAAAACATCAACACACAGTGTTTGGATAACATAAAATTTGATTTTTCCACTAACTGTTTTCTTGATCTGTAGGAATGTAAATCATATAAGGCAAAACACAGGGAGTGTCTAACATGATTCCTCTGTAGTAAAAAGCATTCGAAAACCAGCATTTATTCTAACACTTTTTATAACAGTGTCGTTGCTAATCACTTGTCAAAGAAATCGTTAGTGCGAAAAACGGAATCTTCATTTAGGTGAAAATCTCTCGGTCTATATTTAGCAAATTCATCGGGCAGGAAGTCCAGGCCCATTTGTAGAAAAGAACAGATAAATATAAAATATCGGCTTTCCTTAATTCGATTTGCAACGAAGAGCATAGAAACACTTCAAAGCGTCTGTTAAAGCATATTAAATGGTTTTCAGTAACGAGGCTCAGCAGTATCAAATGTGAACAATACGAGAACATACGCAGTTTCAATTACTAGTGACATTCCGTAATTTGTAATTAGAAGAAAAACACAGCGACAAACAAATTAGGGAATGTGAACTTTATTATTCAATATGGAGTTTGTGACGTTCCTGACCCGCAGGACGCACATGAGATTAAGGCAGATAGCAGAGAGAGCACATGTCCACGTAGCTCGATTTACTCCGGAGTGAGGGGACCCTGCTTCGATGCCCGGCGTGGACAAACTTGTTCGTTATATTGGAGCCCAAACTTCCAGGATGACCCGACTGTTAAGTTTCTTGCAATGATGTGATGTTCTTTCCACACGGCACGAGACAGGAAAAATGAGAATCCCTTCTTCAGTGCTTTGAAAAAATAAATCAGTGTGATGTTACGTTCCACAAACCAAATTGTCTGGGATTCGTCAAATGCACGTTCTTCATGGGATGACTGCCTATAGAGACACATGGTCCCAGCTGACCCGTGGACCATGCCCCGGCCCTCTTTCGGAGGAGGGGAGATGTGACGTGGCTGCCCCGCAGGACGCACGAGATAAAGCAGTGAGAGCACATGTCCGCGTAGTTCAGTTGGGAGAGAGACTTACTCCGGAGCGGAAGAACTTGTTCGTTATAAGTTATACAACCACCTGATTTAATTTTGTTTGGCATGCTATCAATATGACTCAGTATCACATGCGTATAGAGTTTATTCCACTCAATGTTCAAAAGATTCCTTAATTCCGCCAAATTTGCAGGGTACTTTGTTTTTTCTTCTTCACGGCCCTTTCTAACATATCCCAGATTTTTTTCAATCTCCTTTAGATCGGGGGAATTCGCAGTCCAATTGAGATGTGAAACGTATCTCTCATGTTTTTCAAACCAAACCAGCACGATTCTAGCTAGAAGGATACAAGAGTTATGGTATTGAAACACAGGATCCACTATGTGTCCTTCTTGTTCCCAAAACTGGACAAATGGCAATAATGCTTTATTTAAAAGTGGCACGTAATCCATAGATTTCATGCGACTGGCACATAATCCATAGATTTCATACGAGTGGCACATAATCCATAGATTTCATGCGAGTGGCACATAATCCACAGATTTTCACCTCAACGAATGGTCTAACTCTAGTATTTGAAATATTGGGTTGGAAACAAAGTAATGTCTGCAAATGCAAAGTAACAGAAAAGTGCTAATTACCGTATATATATGCACAAATTAGTCCACAATGTAGTCGCCGTCGTTTGCCAAGACTTGCTCCCACTGTCTGGGTAGCTCTTGGATACCGTTCCAGCAGAATTGTCGCTGCTTGAACGCAAACAAGTAAGTACATGTCCTGATCTTGTGGCAGGTCACCCGTGCTGTGTGAGGTCTCACTCCATCCTGCTGTAGGAGGACGCCATTCGAGCTCAACAGTGTTGCTCGTTTCAACGTGAGCAATGCGCGCAGATCATCGAACTGACAGCAGTACACATCGGCGGTGATAGTTGTGTTACCCAGCAGCAGCTCAAAAACGCGACATCCCGCATATATCACCAAACAGGCAGCAGGTCCTTACGTGGGTGTAATCCGACTTTGGGGGTCGGCATGGGCTTCTGCTTTGAGTCCAACCACTTTTTCAGGGCGCTGACATTGTCATATAAAAAAACAATTTCACCTATTTCTCGCAACCTGTATCAATTCGGTCTAAGAACAGTTCAACTTCGTCACGTAAGCAAGGAAACGCATGCCCTCATACGATTTGCTTTCTGCTCAACTGTGAGTTGATGCGGTACCCAAAGTCTCCTCTTGCGCACCTTCCTAATTTGACGCTAGTGCGTGATAATGCTCGTGTGGGTAGTCCCAAACTGTTCAGCAAACTCGACCTTAGTAGTTCCTTTAGTGCGTGGGTCTCTACTAAGGTCTTCAGCATGTCCATATCCACTGTTGCTGGTCTCCGCTTTGGGACGGTCTGACAGGTCAAACTTTCCCTCTCGAAACCGTTCGAACCAACGACAGCTATCTCGATGTGATATGGCATTGGGGTGCTCATTAGTAATGTTCCTTACAGCATTTGCGGGGTGCTACCGCGACCAAACTCATACAGCATGGAATGGTGGATGTGCTTCTTGTCCACTTCCATGTTGGCTGTCGCTTGCACTCTTCACCTTTTGACGGCTAACTGCCACTGACTTAAGCCTCCTACCTGCTGATGTCATGTCGGTGCGCTGCGCAATCTCAGTTGCCAATGTGCGTCGTTGCAGGAGCTTCGACTTCGGATCCCTCGTCCACGGACATTACTTTCATTCCAACCCAATACAACTCCAAAACATGACACTTCCACCACCTTTTCGCAAATCTCTTTTGACGCATTCTGAGTTAAATGCTTCTCCAGCCTTCCACATGACCCTGCAGCGACCATCATTGGATATACAAGCAGAATCTGGATTCGTCGCCATTGTTCAGTAGTCCAGAGATGATGCTATTTTGCCCAAGAAAAGCGATTTTTCATTTGGACAGTTGTTAACTTCAGACGTATACGGCAACACGACTGAAAATAACCACGTCATGCATTACTCTTCGTAGCGTTCATTCTGAGACTGGTTTTCTGGGTCCAGCATTGCACTGTTGAAGCAGTTCTTGTCGAGTCTGGAAACGTTTCTAATCGTCCCAAACACCTGCGATCCCGATTTATCATCACAGAGCTGCTACCACAGTTGTTCCGCCTACAGTGGTAGCTTCCATACTTCGTCCACTGGAACGAAGTATGGAAGCTACCACTGTAGGCGGACAGTCCAAAAAACTTCATCAGCACTCGCAAGGAATGACCCTGTTCTCGGCCAAAAACAATGTTCCCCTTTTGCCACTCAGTAACGTTGCCTTTACGACCCATATTTGTATTTGTAAAAGGAAATACTGAATGCTACAGATGCCTTAAACACACACCTCAGAGATCCACAATCATAATTCAGCAGTTTCACTCTCAGTATTTATACAATTCGTTACGTTCATCAACTTTATACTTACGTACATGTTTCAATCAGCATTTCGTAACTTTTTGTCCGATATGTTTAGTTTCCATTACCAGAACATAGGTATTTATGTAGAATACAGTTATCACGAGAACATAGTTTCAATTACTAGTGACATTCCGCAAGCCATAATGGTAATCGATTTAAATATTTTACACTTGCTTGAAATTTTTCATCTAGGATAGTTACCATTCAAGAAATTTATTCTTAGATCAACCATTAATTTTCAATGATAACAAAAATGCTAGAATGCTCGAGAGATCAACGCTTACGATCTTTATACGAGACTGTATAGAAATTTATGGAAATATGGAGAAAGAACTCATATGCTTGTATTTTAACACAGAATAATTTTCTTCCGGACACATTAAATTGCTCATATCAGATAACGGATGGACAAGACAAGGGAGTCAATACGGCCGTCGTTCTAAAAGTTTGTATTCTAACACATGCAGCAAAGCTATGTGACTATAATTCCTTTTTTCATTTTTCGACTTTTCGACATAGTCTCCGGCCATTGCAATGGCTTCTCCCACTGGTGGTCTGCTGCCGTGATCCTGGTGGAAATGTATTTTTTTATTTTGATCTTCCAACTACATACCCACAGCTGCGACCACCTCAGCGTCGGAAGAATATCGCTTCTCATGGAATATTTCTTTCCATTTTGAGGAACAAATAAAAGTTACGTTACTAGGAGCCAGGTCAGGAGAATAGTATGGATGCTGAAGTAATTCAAATTCTGAAATCAGTATGGTGGTCTTCGCAATTTGGTACGTGTGACTCGTTGTATTGTCTTGAAGGAGGGAAACACCGTTTCGCAGTTTTTCACGCCTCTTTTCCTGGATGGTTGCACAAAGTTTTATTATGACGTTTGCGTAGCATGCACCAGTGAGAGTGGTGCCTTTTTCCAGGTCATCAATCATGATGATGCCTCTGCATTTCAAAACAGTAACGCCATCCCCTTACCCGCTTTACGGAGTGTGACGTACCTGCCAGCAGGACGCACACGACATAAAGGCAGATAGGAATCAGAATAAACGTCTACGTAGCTCAGTTGGTAGAGCGACTTGTTCCGGAATAAGCGGCCTCGGGTTCGAATCCCGGCGCAGACCAAAAATGACGGAGAAATTTACTTCGTTATAATGGCGCCCGAACTATCCGGATGACCCGGCCGTTCAACATCTCGCATTGGTGTGATGTTATTTCCACACCGCGAGACAGAAAAAATCAGAGAATCCCTTCTCCAGCGCTTCGAAAAATAAAAAAATGTGTGATGTTGCATTTCACACAGCAGATTGACTGGGAGTTCTCAAGTGCACGTTCTACAGTGGATGGCTGCCTGCAACGATTCATGGTCACGGCTGACCCGTGGGCCATGCCCCCGGCCCTCTTTCGGGGGGGGGAGATGTGACGTACCTGCCAGCAGGACGCACACGACATAAAGGCAGATAGGAATCAGAATAAACGTCTGCGTAGCTCAGTTGGTAGAGCGACTTGTTCCGGAATAAGCGGCCTCGGGTTCGAATCCCGGCGTAGACCAAAAATGACGGAGAAATTTACTTCGTTATAGGAGCCGCATGTACGCTTCCACATTAGACTTCGTTTCTTGTCTCTGGGTCAAAGTGATGAACTCATATTTCATCCACTGTAATAATCCACCACCAGAAATTTATTAGATCCGCACGAAGCATATCCAAGTTGGTGAGAAGCATATCTTTGTGGCATGCATTTTCTTCATCTGTCAATATTCGTGAGACCTATCTATCACGAACCTTCCTGTTCTTCAAAAACTTTGCTAAGATTGAATCGAAACTGTCGATTATAATGTCTACGGACTCATCTACACACCACATAGTCATTCTTATGTCTTGCATTACGAGGATATGCACATTGTTAAGATTTTCCCCAAAGGTGAATGTAGAAGATCGTCAGAAATGATCTGCATTATCGTAAGATTCCCTGCCACAACAAACTTCTCTGTGCCACTTGACAGCTGTGGAGTAGGCAGGAGCCTTATCCTCAATGTCTGTACTATATCATCATGATCCTTCTGTAGGGACGTGCCATTCAATTCTAGTGTGTAGTTCACGAAATCACGTGTAAAAAGAATGAAAGCCGCTATAGTACTGAAAGTTGGTGCAGTGGCACATAAGAATATCCACTACCTGCATTCAAAATGCTGCATATTCATATTTACGAAACGTAAGTTAGAACAAAAACTATTTGAATCCCCTCACAAAATAAACCTATAAAGCGGAATTTTCCAACAAAATTAATCGAGGAACAAATTGTAGCCACCAGTTTGCAACACACTCATGTTCAACTGCTATGTTTTGCATTCGCAAGTCTGGTAAAAATTACTGCTTGATACTTAATTATAATTTAAAAAATTCAAAATTATAATTAAGTAACAACCTAATTCGTGAACTATATCTCTTAAGCCTACTTTTAAAAATAGTGTACCATTCACAGAAACGTCATTTGAGGAACTAAGGACATCGCTGACTTAAAACGTTATAAAACACTAGATCGATATAGCAAACAAACAGTTTTGAACAACAATTATCTTTTAACATTAATTTTCTGCAGATGAAGAGGCAGGCTAATTTTAGATCTGTTTAAAGATGTACAATGCATGTGTTGATAAGGGGCAACAAATCTATTACTCTACAAGTTTGTGAGGAAGGTTTCTTTATCTTACATTAATGTTCTTCCCCATATATTTTATCAACGTAAGAATCAACTGTAATCTCTAACGGAATTTTAACTTTATACTATGGAATCTAACAATACTTTTCTCTTCTCCAAAGTTTGTCTCAAAATCTAATCAAGTGGAAGTAAGTGACCTGCAAGAATCTTTGCAGAGCGCTGAACAGTCGATTTGCAAAAATGTTAGTTACGTAACGTTAAAATTTGGTAGTTATACACCAGTAAATACTAACAGAACGCTGAAATCCGTTTTTATTGGTGCAATATTACAAACCTAGAACAAAACTAGCTTTCGCCACCATGGGCGGCTTCTTCAGAAAGAAGTATTATTCAAATCCGCATTTGAATAAAAGGAAGAAGTACTATTCAAATGCGAATTTGAATAACACTTCTGCCGAAAAAGCCACCCGTGGTGGCGAAAGCTAGTTTTGTTCTAGTTTTTGTAATATTACACCAATAAAAACGGATTTAAGCGATTTGTTAGTATGTTAGTTACGTATTTATCCTGAACATACGTTTAAAACAGCTGCCGTTGACAGTGGCTGCCTGTTCCCAGTCATCTACCAACAAGTTTTTTTGTCATCTACCAACAAGATGAGTGTTCTGGGCTGTTCTATCTTAGTAACTATCCATGAAGTGAATCAATTAGTCAGGCGCCATCCTATATATCCAAGTTTAACTCAAGTTTCAGTAATTTTGATGTGCAGCATGTTGACAGTTGTGGTGATTTTCATAAGATGAAATCTGGCATGTCAAATTGTGACCCATCAGTATTATGTAACGGAAATTCCTTAGGGTACAGGTATTGTACATTACACTACACTTAAATCTGACCTCTAACACAGTCAATGATTTCTGTGGAATTCCGTTCTTTAGAACAGAAAACATACTTCATTTTAATCGAAAGTATTACATTTTTTAATTGAATATTTATTAATTCTTGAATTGTCAACTCTTCGTAGAGGTGACAATTCAAGAACTAATAAATGCTTAGCTTTGGAATTCTATCCATATCGTTATATCTAATTATTATTCAGTCACAAAACCACGCAATTAATTACACAAAAGATGCACTTCGTGATGAACAGCCTCGGGATCCGAAGTGTCAGAGACACGGTCGTTTGACAAATAATCCTGTTGGGCCCGGGTTCGAAGTCTTGAAAATACAAACATAAGAAAAACATGGTTTCTCAATTTATTTTTGTAACTTTATTAAGTGTTACTAACTTATATATAGCATGTGGGATCATAATTTTCCTTTGAATAAGAATATCCTTGACTTGAAACTCTAAGAGATAAAAAGCAACTATTTTCATTCGAATTGAGTTTAACAAAAGCCCTGTCAGGTTTGCAAAGGTATACAAAAAGTAGAGACTGCTAGATTAGCAAAGCTTCGTGGACCTCAATCCATATGTCATCCAGCGGGAATGTTACAGGTCATAGACTTCGGAATGCAAACGATTTTTATTTAAATTCATATCTTCCATTGTTAGTGTGTCACTTTCACTACATGACAACATTTAAGGAAGTTTAATTTTTTTTTTTTTTTTTTTTTGCGTTTAAAGCGCAAAAGTTTGGCAACGAGCATTTCGTTCTTTTATAATTCCCTTAACAGTTTGTAAATATTTCATGTATAGGAATACATCTGGAACTCGGAACAAATGCATCGAACCTTTTCTTTCTGTCTGTGACGTAACAGGTTCTTTCTTTCGAGCTCGTAAACAATTTGTTTTTGAAAAAAAATGTTTCTGGTAAAATGAGTTTCTGAAACCTTTCAATTCAGCAGTTTCAAAGCTTTGTAACAGCAAGAAAACCTTTACCACACATATACACACCCGCTCGCTGGCTAGAATGTAGCTGTTCTGCACCGGATAGCATTTTTTAACCTCAGCCGTACAAAGCGATTTTCAATAGCAAAGAAAGGGAGCTCTTTGCTGCCCAATCCGAAATCGTTTAAGCTTCAAACAGGGCGTTCTAGGGAGCATCTTCTCTGGAGAGAACCGTAAATGATCGATAAGGTGCTAAAGCGTCGTAATACTTCGCAGAAACATCGATCAAGTGTGCCATCTTGATTAATAATCTTTATTGCAAAAAATAACTGATCTTAACTCGTCGTAAACCTCTGATTGCTTTGTGATGATGTGAATATCCAATAATGAGTTGTTGTATTTTGTGTGTCTGTGCTCGTAATTCTTGAATTCAGAATTTTCCAAAATATTTTTTTTTCAAAAGAAAAGAAAAGAAAATATAAAAAGTATTTAATATAAAGCAGCATTTCTATTTACATCGGAAATGCGTTATTTTGTGGCTGCGTCCCAAATAAAGTTTTTTTTTTCCAACTTTTGCTGCGTTTGTTGTCAAATTGAACCCAGAGGATTTCAACTGTGCGGTATCTTCTTTAGTCTGTCTTTCATTTTAGTATATATACAAAGTCGACAATTAATATCGGGCTCAACATACATACATCATAATTTTTAGTCTTGACAAGAATAGCTGATTACTTGCTTGATTTCAGAAGGGTAAAGTCACCACGGCCTCAGCTAGTCTTGTAATGAGTGCTAACTTAATCCTTGCTGTGTTTTGCATACACGTTTTCTGTCGCTGGAGAGTAGTTTTTTTATTAATAAAACTAACCTTTGAATTGATTCTTAGTCCGTTTTGCCTTTTCTTATTAAGGAACGTTGCAGTGAGCAGCTATTAGTTCAGTGGTGTAATGGAGCTGTGACAGAAACTGGTTTTTCTCATGAATGTCTTGTTAAATTTTCATTTGCGATATTTCTGATTGCTTCACTGTCCCCTAACTTCGGCGCCTGTAAATAAAAGGTTATTTTCTTTTTACTACTTATTCCTTAAGTTACGTAATTCCCCTTGATAAGTAAGCTAATGATTATTCATGAAAATGACAGTATAAAATTATCAACGCGCATTTTGTATTGTCACTTATTTTGTGTTTGGGTTCAACATATGATATATAGTAGATTGTGTCATACACTGCCTTTTTAACCTTTCTTTTCTTTTTTTTTTTTTTTTGACTTTTCACTTTGGCTTCTTCTCGTTTTGCTTTTCTTGCAGTCAAGTCATACTAACTGTCTAGGAACGAGGATCATGTAACATGTTACATCAGAAGGGAAAACAGAATCAATCAACTATGTGTTCTCCCTCTCATTGTTTACGCTGGTGTCTCAACGTCTGGATAGGTCTGCAATGCCATTCTTGAAAAAAACATTCAGGTTTTGCTGCGAAGAAATCATCAAGGTAATTCTGGAGATCAACATCACTGTTGAACGTTCTACCACGAAGTGCATTCGAGAGAGATCGGAACAGGTGACAGCCTGAAGGAACAACATCTGGGAAATAGGTCGGATGTGGAAGGATCTCCTATTTCACGTCGTGAATGGCCATTTTGATCATGTTTGCAATGTCAGGGCTTGCGTTATCACGTTGGAGAAGGACAACATGGCGTCGATGCGATGTGGCCATTTCTGCAGAATTGCTCCTTCCACACGGCGGAGTTGCCCACAATATAGTGCGGCGTTGATGGTCCGATTCCTCGGCAGCATTTCCCAGTGAATAATGCCTTCTGTATCCCACCAGACACACAACATGATCCTCGCAGGATGAAGGTCATGTTTTGGACGTGGGCGTCTTGTTTGGGCTTAACCATTCCCTCTGATGCCTGAAATTCACGTACAGGTACCACTTTTCATCTCCAGTAACAATACGTGACATAAAGGGTTTGTGTTGATGGGAACATTCGCGATAACGCTCGAGCAAGGAACCACATATGGCAACACGCTGATTCTTGTTGTCCTCGGTGAGAGTGTGAGGGACCCCAATTTCTGGACCTTTCCCATACGTTCCAGGTGTCGCACCACTTTGGCCTGATCACAGTCTATCTCAGTGGCCAATTCGCGGTGGTTTGACTCGGATCCAAGTGGATGAGATGGTTCAAATGATCTTCATCAAAGTGAGATGGACGACCTGACCATGTAGAGTCGTTGAGGTCAAAATTACCACCTCGGAACCGCTCAAACCATTTACTGGCTGTCTTCGGAGCAATAGCATCATCCGCATACACAGCACAAATGTGTCGAGTAGCCTCAGCGGCTGTGCATCCTTTGCTAAACTCGTAGAGGAGTAGATGTCGGAAATGTTCGTTCGTCTCTACTTGACACTCCATACTTCCGGACCTGAAAACCAAAAAACCATTATCCACAACCACACAACGCAATATGATTTAGATACATGATATTACTGGATGCATTTTGGTATACAACTGGCCATCTGCACTGTCACTACTGACCTGAAAATCTCTTGTGAAATAAAATGGCATGAACTTATGCATCAACCCTAAACATTGACGGATTAGGTACCTTTCTCGCTTCAGTGTTTGCTACGTCTACGAATGTTTTATATTCTGTGCTGCTAAAGCTTTGATAGTAGTTTGTTATTACAGTGTATATGCTGTCAAATCTGAGATTATACGACTAGTCTCATTGATGTTAAGTCTTTGACTGCGCTAGCTCAACAAATAAATATGTTACTCCTGGAACTTTTTTGTAAGTCCAATCATTGTGTGCAGGTACTGTTAGCATACTAGAGAATTATGAAACATCATAACATAGCACCGTTATTAGGCTTAAAGGATGGTCACTACAGCGCATTTTGAAACACTATGAGTACACCGTAAGTACAGATTATGTTATTATGCTGACAATATAACAATAGCCCAGAGTTATAAAATATTTTAACAGGCAGTTGTTTTTACCTTATATGAATAGCATCATCTTCTCTTTGTAAAACCCAACAGTGTTCTCATCTTCCTTGGTGGTGTTGTGCTCCATTAGACCTATATATTGGTGGAATCGTTCACCTTGTTCATCGCTAACAGCTCCCACGCTTTTCTAGGAAGTAGTGTGATGAGAATTTCGTTAGCTTACTTTAGAAGAATCAGTAAATTGCCTCCATCCTTCAGGTTTGTGTTGAAATCCTAATTCTTTCATCATTCCATTTGTGACTGGGCATACACAGAGGAAACTTTGAATGCCATAAAAATGTGAAAGTTCCTCCTTTAATTGCAAAAACTCTCTTACATGTAGACAGCAAATTTCATTCTTTCATTGTGTGTCCCCAAAGTTCTGCTTTTTTTTTCGACAGGTTTAGGTCACCTAGTATAACATTAAGGTTACTTCGCTGAAGTAAGAGAGGTTCTTGACTACGCTAGTGAGTATATAACTTGGGCCAAAAAAGGTAGATGGATTTTTCAATCAGTATTTCACTTTTTAACTGGGAATGATGTGATCTTCTCAGCAAGTTGGTGGAACAAGAACAAGTGTATCACAATGTGGCACTGGTTTCGTTGCAGATGGAATGTTTGGATATTGTCATTGTTTTTACTTTTTTTGATACTCCTAAACTTTTGCATTACAAAAGCAGCAATCATCGAGAGGGCTGGTTGGTTCATGCCTGATCATGGGAACGCAAAATTGCTTACTCTTCTTCTGTTCTGTCAAATTTACATAGCACTTAGTGCAGCATACATGTGGTGCTCCCCGTTTGTTTTGACCTTTCTTTCCGCTTATTTATTGTATAGGGGTTTAAAGACCACTATCAGAAACTCAAAGGGCTATAAGCAGCTGCCCGTCCCAAATTTAGAGCCTCTGGTTTCAGGGATGGAAAGCATCATCAGACAAACACAAAACCGATTCCTCAGCGGAAACTCGGACCAGAGTTAAGCTCGAGAAACAAGCCAGAATCGAAACTTACGGCTCTGACCACTCAGCTAGGGGGGAGGCTTTGTCTTGATCTCCTCGATGACAGTTGAAATATAAATGATAAATTTGTTTTACTGTGTTTGTTATAGAGGGGGTTGACAAAATAATAGAAACACCTTCTATAAAAGTTCTACTTTTTGTAATGGCTCACTTCCTAATTTATGAATATCCGGTGATGAAATATTTTTCTGTTTCTTGCAGTAGTATGATAATTCGCAGGTTTTTTTTTACTTCGGGCAGGGTTTACGTTTAGCGAATGCCGAAGTAAGCGCATTATTCAGACTGCCTTGGGCGAACCGTCAGACATGGTTGGATCTGGCATGATTTGGAGTCTTTTTCCATTCTGTAGTCACCCTGAACAGCCAAGGCGTGTCTCGATATTCGGGGTGACCAGGTTCATTCCATGGTGACAACATTGTTCATTGTTTCCCCCAAAACTCAGTCAACTTTTTTTTTGATTGGAGGTTTAACGACCACCGTGAGCCACTCAGTGGCCTGTGAGCAGTCGTCCGTCCCTAATTTATGGCAACTGGTTAAAGCGAAGGGAGAGAGCCAGCGCCGTAACACAAACATAACATCCATGCCTCACCGGGATTTGAACCCGAAGCCATCTCGGACGTATGATCAGAAGCCAATTCAGTCATCTTTCCAAATGATAATTATCCAATGTACATAGCCAGCTGTGTACAATAACAAATGTCATTATGGGCACCTAGATGTAGGAATTTCCACTGTTTCCCATGTAGCCATCTCTTCAGAAACGTAAAAACTGCAGAAACCGAACCACATCTCCCGATTTCAGTTCGAGCATGCTAGCGTTACACCGCCCGGGACAAGGGAGTGTCAAGTAACGAAGAGAGCAATGCATTATACCACTCTGTGGTCCTGGGTGATGTAACTGTAGCACATTAGAGTGGTCCTTAATATTAAAACTTCAAAAGTTTTGTCTCTGACCCTCTGAAAATATGAATAAACGCCTTTGGAAAAATGTGAGTTAAATCAAACTATATTTAGAGGTTCGCTCAATAGCACTGAATTTATAAAAAACACTTGCCAACTGCTATATATTTTACATGTAGTATAAATTCCAAATTATGGATCATAAGTAGATTTGAAATGCTCGTGTTCTGTGGGAATAATGTATTTTCGGCGAGGGAATAACGTTTATACGAAAGTATTTCCACCCCCAATCAACACCACCCGGTGGCATCCTTGAGAACCTCTTCTCCGATGAGCGCCACACCAGCATAGCCTCAGTGACGTGATGCTTTTCATTTTCCGTGACCTCTAAACGGCACTGGGATCGGATTGCCGAAGTGTAATACACAACGCACTTCTGAACAAAAAAAAACTAACAGGCGTTGGGGGGGGGGGTCCTGTCATCACATTAGTCTTGATTTGGCATTACTACTTCCCTTTCGTGGAGCGGAACGCATATTTGTTCAGGCAGTAGACTCTCCTGGTAAGTTGTTCCTTTTTTAATACTGAGTGTTTTGCGTTTGTCGGCCCTGTGAAACATGGTTATGGCGACTAGAAGTGCTTGCACTATTTGGTTGGCTGGTGCTGAGGACACTGAAATAAGGGGTGGAGAGTTGCTTTCAAATTGGCAAGTTCTAAGCGTTTTCTTTTACAACCGTAAAATGTTAAAAAAACTATTCGTGAAAGTGCTACAGTAATCATTTGAGAAGCTGAATCGTTTTGGCAAAAGGCTCGCATTCCTGTTTCGCATGAGCAACATAGCGTCACGAAACTCGAAAAGCTTCATAAGAAATGGATAAAACTGAAAAAAAAAATTCTAAACGACGAAGTGACAAACTGAAATTAAAGGAAGCCGACTTTGTGAGCAATGTAGGTGATCTGTTTTACGTAGCTCACATGAATGCCTTAAATTTAATAAAGATCAAAGAGGACAGAGCATTTCTTATGCGCAAAGTGAAAAAGGTCGCCATGCTTGCTTAAGTGCAATTGATACTGCTTTTTCAAGAAAAGGAAAGCAAACGCGAATATCGTAAACAGAAAACAGAATAATACGTGAGCGTTATAAAGAGGAAGCGAAGTCATCAGCTCAGGATACAGCTGTTGACATAGAAATTTTGTGCACTAATAGAGAATTTGCCAAGACATAACAGACTGCAAGTGATAGCCCTATTGCAACAACAAATAGTGGTAAGAAAATGGGACAAAGGAATATTGTGACACCTGATTTGGTAGCAGCACTTGATAGGGCAAAGCTGTGCAATAGAAATGCTACCTACATCTTGGCAGCTACTGCATAAAGTCTTCAACAAGATATAACCCAGTTTACCATTTACAGATCATCGATTCGAAGGCAACGACATCTGATTCGAGCACGTATTGCAACAAATTTAAAGAAATAATTCCAGATCTCCGTACTCTTGCAGGTTCATTGGGACAGAAAGCTTCTTGCAGATCTTACAGAAAGTGGAAACGTAGATCGTCTGCTAGTAATAATGTCTAGTGTTGATACTGACCAGCTGTTTGGTGTACCTAAATTGGAATCTAGTTCTGCAGAGTGCCAGGTTACTGTGGCGAGTAAATGTTTAAGAGATTGGCTCGTGACAATGTTAAAGCTATCTGCTTTGATGCCACAGCCAGCAATACTGGACACACAAACGGAGTATGTGCTTTGTTGGAACGCAAGTTTGAACAGGATCTGTTGTATTTATCATGTCGACATCATGTACTGGACAGCATGTTGGAAGGCATTTTTAGTGGATGCATGGGACTAACGACAACTTGTCCGCAAGTGATAAGGTTCAAATGTTTCAAGCAGTTATGGTCCAACATCGATAAAACTCAGTTTTAAAATGGAAGAGCCTGTGATAGAGCCGTGGTTACTGTGAAAGATGAAAATAATATTATTGTGAATTTCGTTCTTAGCCAGCTTCCATTGCAATAAATCAGACATGATTATGTGGAGTTCTCGGAACTGCCAAGCACTTTCCTTGGTGATATTCTACCAAAAGGAGTGCGATTTAAGAAACCTGGGGCATTTCACCGTGCAAGATGGATGAACACAGTCTTGTATGCATTCAAGGTGTAGGTGGTTACAAACCAGTTCAAGCTTTCTGTTCGAGAACAAAGAGGACTTTGTGATATACGCATATTCATTTTGGGTGTGGACTTGAAGGCATTGTTAACTGCAATCTCTCTGCTTCTGCTCCAAATAACGACTAAAAATTAGTTCAAAAACTGGGTGCCTTTGAAATCATAAACCAGACAATCTATAAAATTGTCAGCAAAACATTTGAAGGACATTTTGTGGTATCTAAGTGAAGTAGTTGTTGGAATAGCCTGTTAAAATGATGAGTTGTCGACGGAGTCAAAGCATGAAATGTTGAAGAACCTGAAAGAGAATGATGGACACGACGAATCACCAAAGGTGATTCAGCTGAAAAGTAATCATACAACTGGAATGAAGGTCGAAGATTTTGTCACAAAAAACACAGTGTCATTGTTTGAGCTCTTAGGAGTACCTCCAGAGAACTTGGAATTTGATCCAGACACGTGCTGTTGCATAGAGGACTATGTGCAAGCAAAGGAGATAGTAAAATGTTTACATGTTGTAAACGACCATGCTGAAGCGGCTGTGACTCTCATGCACGAATATTATAGCATCATAACTACTGAAGAAGATCAAAAACAGTACTTGCTTCAGGTGGTGCGACAGAATCGTCGTAAGCTTCCAGGCAGCCAAAAAACACTATTCATTGAGCAACAGAAATCTGCCGATTCAGACACACAGTGAAATGAGATGTTAATGTCCGAGAGATTGTTCTTCTAATGGTATATTTAATTGTTTATATTAATATATGGGGAGTATCTGTGGCAGTTTTTCTTAAGTATCTACGGAAAGGTCATTTTGTCATTAAAATAAATTTTGAACCCCTGAGCTACCTTTAAATATTAATCAAAAGTCTTGAAATTTGTAAAGTGCAGGTTCCTTATATAGTAGACAAAAATTGGAGGATCGTACCATAAAAAAAATTCCAAATTTCAAAAACAGTGTTAAAATAAGGACCACCCTACTGTAGCATGCTCGAATGGAAACCGGAAGATGCATGTTCGATTTCCGCTCGACGAAGAACGTTTGGTGGTAGATACATTAAGGCGAGAATAAAGCTTTGGTATTTGAATAATAATGGATACCTTTATTATTGAAATGCCAAGGTTTGATTTACTGATCCAATCGGTTAAGGCTTAATATTAGAGAAAACCGATTACAGACCAGAACTGTACACTCAGTATACACGAAATGCGGCAAAAAGCGATACAATGAAATGAATATCAATTAAATAGAGTGATGTCTGCTAAAGATGGGTTAACATTTTTATAATTCATCTTTTTTTATCGTTTCATCAAGATTTGACATAATAATATTTTCCTGATTCTGGGTTTAAGAACATCGTACTCCATTGACAAATCATGTTTGGCATTTTGCGAATAATTACATAGAACAATTATTTGTAAACACTGAAAAAAATGAATTTGGGTATTCTTGAATTCATACACGTTACCCAAATTTTGCAGCAATGTGTTTTATCGATCATCTCATTCAAGTAATTGCATTGATTACGAAGGCGTTTAAAACGCTCCAGTGTTTTGAAATTAGTTTCTCTCTCTCTAACGCAAGTAAAAAGCACATGACTGCAAGCTGCAGTTATGGTGTTGATCCGAGATTTTGGCAGATATGAATAGGGTTTCCATATTTTTCACCAGTTTTTGGAGCAATTTCAGGTTTTCATATTTCAAATGTATGCCTAGACTGTCCTGTTCATTTTTCTGCAATTATTTTATATCACTGTAATTGTTCTTTATTTAAGTAACTTATGCTTTACATCGACGTTCTTCAAAGTTTGAGGAGATATGTTCCAGAAAACCCTGCTTATCTTCTGTGCGGTGATTTCCACTAAACAGGAGCAACAAAGATGTGTTATCAGAAAGGTCGGTTAGCGGATTTATGTTTTACGCTAAGAAATGAGTTTGCATAAGTTTGTTTGTAGACATCTTCATCTTTTAACAGTTACTGAGATCATTCAGATTTAGTGCTTAGGAACAATTTTGTGTTTAACGTTAATATTTTACTGGTTCAGCTGGTTCATAAAATCATAGTACAGAACGGCACAGAATTTTTCCCATGCTGACAGGTACCGAATGCTTTGTAATTGTTGTACTATAATCTCGAGAATTTGTTCTTCGGTACTTCAATTCAAGTACCAAAAAACAATCTGCTTGGAAACCAGCGCATTTCTTGCCTCTCTTGTATATAGTGCCCATTTCTGCTCGAAAAAATCACAATTTACGGAGAACATTAGATATCACTGTACAACTAACAAAATGCATTTTTGTACCACTCGTTGTTGATGTACGACGTAAATACAGAACATGAACAATAGAGAACACATGGGAAGACATCCTTTTAACGACCTCTAATATGGGACAGGATTACGCCTTTTTGAAATGCGGGTTGCTCACAGTAGTGCTCAGACCGAAAATTAAAATATCCACAAAGTTCGGACTTCCATTTTGTTACAAGATCATATCGCAGACGAGGAAGAGTCCTTTTTGGTTTCTGGGAGGAGTGTGCTGAAAGCGCTCTACACATGCATGTTTCGTAGGACCTAGGTCGAGTGGACGAGGCAGTCCAACCCATGTGAGAACAGTGTTTTCGTGCTTATAACGAAGTAAATTTCTCCGTCATTTCTGTCCACGCCAGGATTCGAACCCGGATCCCCTCATTCCGGAATAAGTCACTACCAATTTAGCTACGCGGACGTTTTGTTCTGATTCCTATCTGCCTCTATGTCGTGTGCGTCCTTCTGGCAGGTACGTCACATCTCCTGCTACGTTACATCATCTCCCCCTTATTTTTTTTATTTTTTTTTTCGAAGTGCTGGAGAAGGGATTCTCTTATTTTTCCTATCTCGCGGTGTGGAAATAACATCACACCATTGCGAGATTTTGAACGGTCGGGTCATCCGGATAGTTCGGGCGCCATTATAACGAAGTAAATTTCTCCGTCATTTCTGTCCACGCCAGGATTTGAACCCGGATCCCCTCATTCCGGAATAAGTCACTCTACCAATTTAGCTACGCGGACGTTTTATTCTGATTCCTATCTGCCTCTATGTCGTGTGCGTCCTTCTGGCAGGCACGTCACATCTCCTGCTACGTTACATGCTGTCCACGCATTCTTCCCAGAAGTCTGCGTTACATGGGTTCGAACTGTTGTACTTTAAACGAATGAGAGGACCTATGACGCAAAGTAAGAGAATAACGTATTGTTCCGGAACGTAATCTCTTCGTCTTGGAGCAGTGCATGATCAGGCAACGATGATGCGTAGTGGTGTAAACCCATCCATAGTTATGCCATACACAGTACCCCTCTGCAAGAGTCATGTCAAATTATATCAGTATTGTGTAGATGGCGTGCCCTTGCTTTCCTCTCCCGTATGTCTTCAGTTAGGACCCATCTCCAGGAGAAACCTTGAACCATTCGTGAACAAAATGTTGCTTCAACGGTATGGTGTACAGAAAAGATGTTATTGGAAACATGCTAAACTGTCACGCCTGGCTATGTAAACAAGACATCACGCGAAAGTGTCTTGTACGCCAAGGGCCCGGTAGATAATTGTTTTGTTCAGTGTCTCAATTCTCGTCGTCGTCCTGTGGAGACTATACCCAAAACCAGATATTCTGCATTCGTTGCTCGGTGACATCCGAATCAAATACCTCCATTTGTTAGGGGTTATAGCTATAGGCTTCCCAGGTACAGATTGTCTAGTAATATTTTAATTATTCTGGAATTGTCTCCTTAGTTTGTGCATGATATTATTTTTCACGTTTAGTGGATTCCCAAGATCAGTCTAGGTGATGTGGTCACTTTCCAGCATTTTAACATTCATCAAAAAGCCAAACATTATGACCAGCTAGTCTTTACGCAAATCGAAGCAACTGCAGATAAACGACGGAGCGTGTGAAGGCCATGAAATTATATAAATAACACATGACACTGATCTCTGTTAATTGGCGTTATTTTTGTTCTTTAGATGAGAAAGTCAGCGGACTTAAATGAGTTTGACAAAGGCCAAATGTAATGACCAGACGACTGGGGCAGAGCATTTCCAAGACGGCAAACCTTGTGGGGTGTTCACGGTCAGCTCTGGTTAGTACTTTCAAAAACGTGGTCTGAGGAAGGATAAACCACGAACCGCAGGTAAGGTGTGGCTCATCACGGCTCATCGATGCTGGAGACGAGTAAAGGCTTTAATGATTGGAAGAAGTATTCTCGTTTCCTGTTGCACTACGTGGACAGGGTGGTACGAGTTCGTCGTTCACCTGGGAAATTGTGGCACCAGGATGCACTTCTGAACGAAAATAAGCCTGCGGTAGAAGCGTAAGGCTTTGGGCAATGTTCTGCTGGGAAACTCTGAGTCCAGCCATTCATGTGAAGGAAACTATGACGTTTACCACATACCTAAACATCATTACAGACCAGGTACATCCTTTCATGGCAACGGTATTTTTATCTAGTACTGCCATTGTTTAGAAGAATAATACGCTATGCCACTCTATCCAGATTGTTCAAGAGTTGTTCGCGGAACACGAAGACTTACAGTTATTGCCCTGGCCTCCAAAGTCCCTATATATCAATCCAATCGACCATCTGTGGTTTCTGTTGGAACAGCAAATCCGGTCTGCGGCAGCTCAACTGTGTAACTTAGAAGAGGGTAATGCTGGTAATGTGTTGGTACCGTGTCAGGACCAACATCATATTTGGCAGATATCCATAATGTTTTGTCTCTTTGGTGTATCTTCATCCTTCTCCATCACTTGATTACTTAAACTCTATCTATGCTACCCCCTTCCCAGGTGGCGGAGTGGTTAGAAGCTCGGACTTCTGACTAATCAGCCAAATTGATCCTACACTCAAGTTAGGAATGAGCCATGGGTGATGTTTTTGCGCTACTGTTGATTCCCTGTAATAAGTGGCTTTAAATTAGGGGTGGACAGTTACTTATGGTATAAGATGATCAAGGCCGATCGTTAAACCTCGAAACAAAATTATAGTAAAATACGTTTGTCTCCGATCCATGTCATTCAGGAACTTCACACCTACTCCCCTGATGCCACCTTTTTTTTGCTGGTATTCCGTCATTTTCGCATGTAATTCAGAGACCAATCTGCGTATAGGCTTTGTGTATGTTTTCAGTTACTGCCATTGGTGATATACATAGTTTCTGAGCATATCTTCGGTCGTGAGATGTTGTTTTGCCCTCATGCTGATATAATAAGGACTTTTACTACCAGAAAAATAAATAGGTATTAACAGAAAAAAATTCAAATTTTGTTCTTTTGCTATAACAAAACACATTTGATTAGCAGCCGTTCTCTATTGATCTTCACCTGAAAATTCCTTCTAATTTTATGTGTCTTATCCGTATTATTTCAGCGTTTTTATCTTTTCTTATATTTTGTACGACCGATTTAACGAAAATTGAAGTTTTTGTGGGGAAACTTTATTTTCATCTTGAAAGTTTTATATTCTAAGGCATTCGTCCCATGTTTCGAATAGGTACATTTCTAGAATTCAATGAAATAAAAAAACAGCAGAGTACGAGCTGAACACTAACACTTGTCAGTCGGTTTCTAGTATCTATACAATGGGTTAAATATTTGTTTTAGTTCACTGGGAAAATATTATAGTTGAAGAAGACGAAATCTGGATTATGTAGTCTAAACGAAAGAACCAGAAATCTGAAAAAAAAGAAAAGAACCGTTTTTAGAAATAAATTACGGATTTATCAAAACTACTGTTTTTCCTTTGCAGTCATGCATAGCGCAAGAAGGTGATACACAGTACAGTGCATAGAAACTTTGATAAAAACATACCATCGCGAAAACGTTTTAAAGAATTAATAAACTACTGGTGCTTTGTAACGAATAGTAATGATGAAATTCTACATGACTATGTAGAAGCACTTTGGTTGTTTTCCTTGTACAAAACTTCCTTGCTCCATATTAAGTTTTGTTTGCAACATTTGTGCCATTAGTCTTTTCAAGAATAAAAACATTTTACTTTATGGAAAAAACTATCACAAACAGTTCAAAAGGACGGTTCTTAGCATTATGATCATTCATCTATTAACCATTTGCAAATATGAAACTACTCAAAAATAGCTAATTATCTCTGGATTTAAAATGTTTGTAAGATTTATATTTCTTATAAAATGTAAATAAGATGGTAATCCCAACTCCGAAGGCCGCCCCAGTGGCGCAGTGGTCTAAGCGATGGCCTCTGATCATTCGTCCAAAAGGGGTCCGGGTTCGAATCCCGGTGAGGCATGGATGTTGTGTTTGTCTTCAGGCTCTCTCCCTGCCCTGGTGTGAGTGGCCCTAAATTAGGGACGGGCGACTGCTTATAGCCCATTGAGTATCTCACGGTGGTCGTTAAACCTTCAATCAAAAAAAAAAAAAACTCCGGTGTTGCAGAAATCATTGAGTTTGCCAAGATTATAGTTACAGTGAAACTTCTATTAACGGACACCTTCGAACAACAGTAACCTCTGATAAACGGCGCGTTTTGGTTGGTACAGAGCAGCTGCCGTAGGATTAGCATTAACGATAACCTCCAAACAATCAAACCACTTAACAGCGGCCAACGGACACCCCGGTCAATCCCGAAAGTGATGTAACAGACACCTTGTCCTTTAGGATTTTACTCTCATCCTTCGATACTTCGGCGAAAGGGAAAGATAAGAATAAAGAATGCTACTAAGGATTAAGGATGCTACTGTACCTCGAGCTCCATGGGTTGTATCACGGCAAGTACGATGGTGTGATTAAGCGAAAAGAAAGGATTTAAAGCTTAATTCTACGTGAGGGGAACTCCAGCCCTTATGTATGTTTCAGTCGCAAACCTGGAAGGGGGATGGGTTGCTGGTGCGAGAAATGTTTTCTGTTGGCGTCGGTATATCTTGCATTGGTCCCTATGGGGAATTGTTTTCCTATTTTTCGGTGCGCGGGCAGTTAACTGTGCAGTTCCACTTCACTGTCTGGCATTTTTCACTTGTTTTCTTTCCCTTAGCGTACCCTAAACTTAACCTCTTAGCTTGATATTTTTAAAAGGAAGTTTGAGACAGCGGGTCAGACACCGTTTTCCTAAAATCCTCTACACCATGATTTTATTTTAAATTGTTTTATTGAGTTTTATTCAGCATTCAACCTTTGTAGAAAGCTTTAAAACCTTTTTCTTTGTGCGTAAGCTTTGTACAGTTATTCTCCTATTGTACCACAGCAACGAACTAGCAATGTTAGCCTAGGCCTAACCTCAAAACAACGGCACCTCCCAATAAAGGTTACTTTTTCCCTGTCCGAGCGGTGACCGTTGTTTGGAGGTTTCACTGTACATTGAAAATTACAGAAGCCGCACAGTTAGTCGAGGGGACGAAGCATTGGTTACTAATCACTGATCCGAGATGGGTGGGGCAAGGATGGTGTTCTTGTCTTTAGGCACTGGCTCTCTCTCTTTCATGGAACCAGTGGCCCCAAATTAGGGACAAGCGACTGTTTACAGCCCGTTGAGTTGCTTACGGTGGTCGTTAGACTTACAACAAAATATTGCTGGACAACAAAATATTACTAGAGCTACGACTCTTAGGAGCATATCTATAATCTTTCTAGTTAAAGATAACTGCAAAATTATCTGCCATGGGAGAGTGATTGAGGACAATCTCATAATGAAATAATTTTCACTTCACACATGGAAGACTGGTAATGGCCGCAAGCTCTAAAACAGCAAGTTCTTTATGCTTTTTATGTAAAAACTGCAGATTATTTATTAGGATTTTCTGCGATACCTAAATTTCTGAACTGCTCATATATAATCTGGACTCCCGTTTCAGCTTGGATGACGACCAGGCTGGGACCTCAGTTAATGTTTCCATGTTGTAACAGGAACCTGCTCGAAAGGAAGGCAGGTTATGCACGTTTAAATTTCATTTAAGAACAATGCCATTTATTAGTATTTTGAGGAGTTGTGGAGATGCATGAAAGTTAGCTCTAACATCCTCATCCATAAAAGAAGGCGAATCGTAATTATGGGTTATTTATGCTCAGCAGAAGTGATTAGCTTCACACAAGAAATAGTGCGGAATGTTTTGGTGAATTAATAAACGATACTCAAAATATGTCACCGTTTTCTGCAGATTACAAAGAAGTTTCAAGGAATATTTTGGTGCATAGTATAAAATAATGAAACAGGGCATTTGGAAGAATTTGTGATTTATACATCCTTTTCCAAAAGAAACACACACACCCAAGAAACGAAGCACCCCTAGAAAGTCGTTCGGTCCTGATAAAACTCCGCATGCAAGTACCTCAGGGTCGAATATGCGAATGATTAAAAAAATAACGACCAATGACTAACGACCCGCCACAGCACCACAGTGCATGAGAACCGCGTCGAGGAGGGTATATCAAGAGCAAAGCTCGCACGCAGAGACAATTTTGACAGCTTAACGTCAGTGGATTTACTTTCACGAATTGCGACGATGCCTTGACGTCGGATCTATGACCAATACGAGCAGTTCAGGAAGTTTGAGAGACGACGTAAAATGGGCTGAGAGAGACCGGCTGGTCACATTGCGGTATCGGCAGGCATTTGGGTCAGAGAGCCGCGAGAATTGGACCATGTTGACCCTAATGTGTCGATGAAAGCACAATCAAGGCCATGACATTAGAGAGATGAGTTCCTTCCGTTTGCGACGTCATACTCGAGTTATACGGTCTGATACGTCGAAGTAGTGTTTAACGTCATACACGACAGCGTTAAAAACCAATCAGAAGCTTTGGTTTCAGTGTGACATCATTAAAAAGGGAACTAATCTCTTTAATGTCATGGTCTTGTACTTTCTAGATAGCCTTAGCACAACCCAGCGGTACGCCGGCAGTGGACGGCAGAGGGCAAAGACAGAACGCGATGATCGAGCGACTGTGAGAGCCGCACGAAGAGAACCAAATTCGTCGCTCTCAACTATCAGTAGCCATGTTGCGTGGTCTACAGGTACAGAAGTGGCCATCCAGAGAGTTGTAATACGACTTGTGGCAGGGTACCTACATTCAGGGAGGCCACTCTGCCACCTACTACTAACCAGCGAGCATCGTCCGTACCCCGTTTGCAGTGTCGGGCACCATCAACGTGAGATAGTATCCAGTGGCGTCGTATTGTCTTCAGTGTTGACCCACGGTTTGCACTTGGCATCGATGACCAGCACCTACGAATCTGGAGACCTGCCGCAAAGCTCTAGGACACTGCCTCTGCCGTAGAACAGTATACGGCTTGCACACCGGGAGTGACTGTCTGGGGAGCCCTTTCGTACGATAGTTGGACACTCTTGGTGGTCCTCCGTATCACCCTCAATGCTCAACGGCACGTCCACGGCATTCCATGGCGTGTTGTGTTGCCATTCCTGTCGCAGCATCACCGAGCAATTTTTTAACATGATAATGTCCGTTCACACACGGCACGGGTCTCCCAGGCCGGCCACCGTAATGTGCACACCGTTCTATGGCCAACTTGATCGCGCGACCTTTCACGATCGAACATATTTGCGACATGATGGAAAGCCCCCTAAGCCCATCCCAGAATGTCGGAGTTGGAGAATGTCGGAATGTCAAATGTTGGAGGCCATAAATTTAGACACATCTGTCATGCTATACCTTAGAACTTTCCTGCTGTGTCCCCGCTAATTAAAACTTTCCTGCTGTGTCCCCGCTAATTAAAACTTTCCTGCTGTGTCCCCGCTAATTAAAACTTTCCTGCTGTGTCCCCGCTAACTGTAGGCTTCTATGAACTGTAGGCTTCTTCCGTGAACTGTAGGCTTCTATGCCATGCCGGGTAATCTTTTGTATCCGAGCCAGAGGTGGCGCTACAAAGTACCGACTCATTCCACTCCTGTAGTTCTTTTATCCGAATAAATGGTCCAGCTGCTCTGGAATTGCAGTCATTTCCTTTCCTATATATTCACATTGCACATACCAATTTTCGTCGCGATTGATGATTCCTTCTGGGTGCTTCGTTGTTGTTTTTGTTTGTTTTTTGTTTTTTACTAAAGAGTGCATTATATTAAAAGTATTAATGGGAAGGTATATACGATTTGGAAAAAGGAACTACCTATTTTCAAAGAAATTTAGGTATAAAATAAATTTGGGAATGCCAAGAAAAGCTGGACAAAATAATCAGAAGTAGAACAGGGAAATTTAGCGGGGACACAGCAGGAAAGTTTTAATTACTTTTTTGTTTATAACTCTAAGAGCAAAAGAGAGCGCAAAACCTAAACTCCATCAGGCTTCCCTCTTCTCAACGAAAGGAGTCTCAATATAGTGCAACAATGTATTGTATTTATTAATGCTCTTTGGCATAATGGAAAAAAAGGGCATAATACACATGGGAAGTAAAATCTTCCGTAAAGCTGTTATTTCGATTAGCTGTAATGCAGAGGATGTCAGTGTTATGCACAAGGAAGAGGGTGGTGTGACTGAATGGAGCGATCTCCGAGGTACGAATCGAAAGACAGTATTGAACATTTACACAATTAACTGTCTGATAATCGAATGAATGATGAAAAACAAACTTCACGAAAAACTCGTTAAAATATATAAAACGTTGAAATAACGCTGATGGCATTCAACTAATACAAGGGAAAATGATAGAATAAATGTTAAAATCGGCAAAGAAAACTTGGACTGCGTTACTTTCTCGACTTTTTGTAATGTATTTTTTGAAAGTTGAATAACCCCTAGGAACATTCACAAATTGAAGTAGGGCCACAAGTTCCAAGAAAGCTACAGGACCAAGATAACGTCATCTGACATATTTTTGTTTGTTTCGTGATTTAACGACACTATGAGCATCTAAGGTTATAAGACTTCTCTCGCTCCTAATGTAGAGCCACTGGTTTCAAGGAAACGATAGAATCATCTCCGTGCGACAAACACACCACCTGCACACAATTCAGGAGCAGAACCCGGTCCCAACTTTTGCGATTAGTTAGAAGTTTGCACCTGTAGCCGCTGAGCTACTGAGACGATTCATAAGACCCGAATCCATGTGCAGCTGGGCGCTCAAATGTTAGCTATGACTTATAACGTCACACGCCGTATACCACGTTGTCCTGCAACATTCTATTACGGTACTGGTTTTCAGGAGGATGAGAAGTCACACAAAAGCATAATACTCAGAGTAGGAGTATTATGCCCTTGTAGAAGAATAATTCTTACACCGATCGTTTTAAAATTGCACGCTGTGGGTGTTATGCACATGATCTTAACTGTAAAATTGATTTCTGGAGCAAAACACTTTGTATCGTAAATCGGCAGTTCATGACCTGCAATCCAGCTTCGTGCTACTTACTTGTGATAAGAAAAACGTGAAACATGAAAGGTATTTAATTTTACGTGAAACTTACAGTATTTCTCAGTTGCGACATTCCATGTCAAATCACACAGGCCATGTACCCACCGATTCGGATTTGAACGAAACTCAGCAGCTAATAAAGTTATGAAAAAATTCTAAGTTTTAGTTTTTTTCACCCCATAGTTTTTAATATACATTGTTCCAAAATTTAGATGTGCACTCGCTTCGGTAGCAGTGCAGCAACATGCCGCTTTTTACGAAACGTGCTGTAACGCTACTCTAGTGAACTTAGGAAGACAAAACTTGAGTTGTTCATGGAAAATGGTTCAAAGATCTCAAAACGTTTTCAATTTTACTGGAAACGGTAGATAAATAAGCGCCACCTAGTGGTGAGTTAAAAAAGCACCATAAAATTTAGCTATCTTATATCAAGCTCTGTAGAGTATTGCTCTAGCATGATGGAAATGATTTTTCTTTTATATTGATCCTTGACACATCATGTACCTTATTCAGGAAAAAAATGATGAATATCAGTGTACTTTCACAGATAAGTAAAATTATTGGAAATGCATGTGGGGGTTTCCTCAGACACTTCAGCCATTTTGTTTTTTAATTATTTTAATTCTGATCCACCCACTCGGATGTTTAGGAAAATTAGCATGTATGGTTTACCTAAAAATCCTAAGTCTCAGCTTTTTGCCCCCCATAACCTACAAGATACAGCACTCAAGGCCTAACAACTGTTTCATCATCAAATTCACTAATTTCAAGCTTCCGAGTGTGAGAGACTTGACATCAATTGAATAAATGTGTTCAGTATGTCGACATTTTCTGTTCTGAACAATAAACACTATCATTTTTTCAAACAATTAAAAAAATAACAGTATTGGAAATTAATATTCATATACACTATATGGTTACCAGCTACGCTGGTCGGAGCAGCACAGCATGAAAGTGAAATTATAAGTAAGATACTAGTTCAATACTACTATAAAAATCTGTTTCAATATACCAAACACTGGAAGATATTAATACTGGCATAAGCAGTACTGATTGTTCTCCTAAAGACCACCTAGTGGTGAGGTGCAAAATTGCCACCCCGGTGGCACAGTAGTCTAAGCAATGGCTTCTGATCATTCGTCCGAGATGGGTCCGGGTTCGAATCCCGGTAAAGCATGGATGTTGTGTTTGTCTTACGGCGCTGGCTCTCTCCCTTCCCTGGAACCAGTGGCCCTAAATTAAGGACGGGTGACTGCTTATAGCCGACTGCGTTCATCATGGTGGTCGTTAAACCTTCAATCAAGAAAAAAAGTGGAAAATTACTGTAATACTTTCCTACTCTATACCAACCACTGCAGGCATTGCACAATCATGGAGCTAATTTTTTTATGGTGATCCTTGACACATCCTGTAACTTATTTAGAAAAAAAGCAGGTGGTTCTCACCTTACTTTCACAGATAGGTAAAGTTATCTAAAATATATATGAGGTTTCTAGGTGGCCACCACAATCTCCAGACCTCAACCCCATTGAGAATTTGTGGTATGAACTTGAACGAGCCATCAGACAGCTGGATCCACAACCCTGCAATCTCACACTCCTGGAAAGTGCTATTCATCAAGCATGGTCTCAGATTCCACAAACCACCTATCAACATCTCGTGGAGTCCATGTCACGAAGAATCGACGCAGTATTAAAAGCAAAAGAAGGCCCAACGAAGTACTGGGGGTTTGGTCATAATAAAGTGGCCACTCAGTGTATATCACTTTAGATTCGTGCGCAATTCACCCTCAACGCGAGGGTCCGGACCCGAGGACCCCCCCCTTCCAGATTATGCCTCTGGATGGCATTGGTGGTACAGTGAAATGAACTGTAAGCCTACAATGGCCTTTAGCAGATCAGATCACAAAAGCAGTAGATGTTTATAATTCTTGCGTAGAAAACATAAAAGACAGAGTTTCACTTCATATCAAAATCTTAAGTTGAAACTCTGCGAAATGCGAAATAGTCTACAGGAACGTTTTTTGAAAACAAAAGTTGTACCACGTACCAGAAGCTTCCACCATTTTGTCCACTTTCATCAAACACAATAGCAATTAAAAAGATAAGTGCAGATGGAAAATACAGTTTGATATTTGACTTAAGAGGTGACAATGATTCTAAACATTTTCCACAAGTGTACAAACAGTGTTATGTAGCATACACCCATGAAAATAACTGGTTGTTTGGTATGGTTACTAGAATTAAAAAGGAAGACGGGGATGCATATGGTCTTGCTACTTCATTTTACTAGCCAACTCATGGTAATATTTGCCATGTGCCTCTTCAGCATGTACTGTGTACAATGCAACCCCCAGTGACAACGAGTATGGGGAGAACATTTACTTTTCTGAAGTAGATATGAAATTAGTTTAGTCCAAGTGGTTCTTAATACAAGGAAACTCACTGTAGAAAAACTATTTTGGTCACTAAACATTTTCCACTAATATTAATGGTAATAATTGTTACTTTTATGTATATATAAATATTAATTCCTAGTTCTGTTATTTTTTAATCATTTGTAAAATGAATGCTTTTAATGTTCACAACAGAAAATGTTGACATATTCAACCATTTATTCAATTGATACTAAGCCTCACGCACACGGAAGCTTGAAATGGGTGAATTTGCTGATAAAACAATTGTTAGGCCTAAATCTTGAGTGCTGTATCTTGGAGGTTATGTCGGACAAAAAGCTGAGGTATTATTAGGTAAACATACATGCTAATTTTCCTGAACATCCGAGTGGGTGGATCAGAATTAAAAAAAAAAAAAAATTAAAAAATGGCTCAGGTGTCGTAGCATTACAAATAATTTTACTTATCTGTGAAAGTACACTGATACGCATCATTTTTTCACATGCATTTCAAAGAATTTTACTTATCTGTGAAAGTACACTGATACGCATCATTTTTTCCCTGAATAAATTACAGGATATGTTAAGGATCAGTGTAAATGCGAAAACATTTCCATTATGCTAGAGAAATACTCTACATAGGTTGCTATAAAATACCTAAATTTTATGGTATTTCTTTACTTCACCACTAGGTGGCGCTGATTTTTCTAGCGTTTCCAGTAAATATGAAATGGGTTTAAGATATGTGAACCTTTTTCCATGAACGCCTCAAGTTTTGTAATCCTAAATTCTCTAGAATAGCAATTACAGCAAGTTTTGTAAATAGTGGTGTGTTGCTACACTGCTACTGAAGCGAGTGCTCAGCTAAATATTGGAACACTTTATTGTAAACTATGGGGTTAAAAAGAACAAAAACTTAGGATTTTTCCATAATTTTATAAGGTACATCTACCAGCTAAGTTCCGGTCGGTGGGTGACATTTAAAAAAAAATTGATGATTTGACGTGAAATGACGCAGTTATATTCCTGTTTTCATGAGTTATTCTCTTGTTTTAGAACCCTATAACGTTCGAAACAGATCAGGCATCTAAAAATTACTAAATGGTAACGTCCTGACACACAGCAAATCGACTGAACGACCCATTTCAAACACAATCAAGCGCAATTTAATAACGAATATAGATTGAGAACTTAATTTCTTTTAACGAAAAGTTGCACTGAAAAGTGTTGACTGTTTCTGGAAGCACTTACATCTGGCAGCATATATGCTCAAGAACAAAATTTGTCGAACACAATTTTTTCTAAAAGTGCATCAGTGTTTACTCCTACCTGTCACTAGCACCTCTTTTCTTTTAAAGAGAGAGGTGCTAGTGACATAACACCTCTTGCATGTTTCTCATTAAAATGATTGTGGAATATTAAAATTGTATGTTTGTTCAAATTCAATAGTGCTTTAAGAAGAAAGTTTCATGTTCAACTATATTACATATATCTTGCTGGATTATGCGATCCAGGACGAATATGAAAATACTTTGTTAACTTCAAGCACTGCGGTGAAATATAACAAATGTCGCCTAAATATTTAATTCCTTGAAAGAAAAAGGTGTGCTAAAAAGTGCGGAACACTGTTCATATGCCATGCATATTAAGTAGCAATTGTTTTGCTAATTTTCTGCGAACCCAAACATTTTCAGAAGCTAATATTGCTTTGTTAATACCACTGTATAATCAAGTGGCGAAGATAACCAATAAGGCCACCACATGTTTGATCGATAAGTTAAAATTTAGCCAGAAATTGAAATTTAATGCATTCTGCAACCATTTCACCTCTAAACAATGTGAAAAGATTCCCGACTTTTTTTTAGGTAAAATGATATATGATATTTCGAAACTGACAGCGAAATACAATTGAAGGTCGGAAGCATGTATTTTAAAAATAATTAACATGTTTACATTTAAAGAGTTAACCATTATATACAATCTGTTTTGAAGAAACCTGTATTGAGGCTCCTAGAAAATCAGGATGCAAGAAGTCAGTCAAAGGATAGTATATCTAAAGTTAATTAAAAATAAAAAGTTATTCAGAGAATGAAGAAACAGAATTATCCAGTCAGTCTCAGCGCTCTGAGATCAACAAGTCACTGGGTTCTCCAGTCATGTATCCAAGAATATAAAATGAAATTATCCACTGTGGCAACAGTATAAGCTGGAGAAGACGCGTCTTCCCTACACGACAATCAGCAGAAAAGTAGATGTAGGAGTGAATAATTTCACTCCTGCCTCCATGAATGCCAAATTAAAGAAGAATGACTTATAATGGTTTTCACATGTCTTGTTGGAGTAGAGTGGATGCTCTGTAAACGGCAGTAGGAAACATATTTTTGCACGTCTTTCGAAAAAAATGTACGTTTGTAGTATCACTATGTCGATCCGTCCCGCCTTAGGACACCATATCTCTACAACTATTAGTCGAATTTGAAAACTTCTATTCGGAGACGAAAGCGTGAACTGTGAGAATGACAATCCATGCTTTTTGGTCTTTTCCTGATACATAATTTTGCAACTATGGTGTGTAAATAAACATGCTATTGAATTCAAAATCTATATGCTCTATACAATTGCTTCAACGAAATCTACTAAAAAAGTTATTTTTACCTTCCGATACCATTTACCACGAAAGGTCGTTTTACGTGAAATTTCAATTTGAAAGTGGAGTCGACACAAGCGGAAGTTAATATCTACTTTAGTTTTCTCGAAACCTCTTCTTTAAAAATTTATTTTTTAAAATTATTTTCGCGTTAGATAGAGCTTACGACGATTAACATCTTGCATGCATTTTGGAATATTTTCTGACCAAATAGTTTGCCACTAGGTGGCGTAAAGGCATATTTCTGTTAACATGCTTGCAATTGTATCTCCGTTTCAAAAAATCTAACTGAAAAACTTTCGCAGACAGACGCATTGAGTTCGGAAAACTATCATGTGTACCCCCCCCCCCAAATATTGTTTATTTTTCCCGCTAGAGGGAGTTAACATAAATTCTTCTAATGATGATATCCGCGCTTCTAAAAGTCGGATTTAAAAAGTTTTTTGTTTTTTTTCTGCAACTGACAGTGTTTTAGGCGAGCAACAATTTTTCATATATTCGCCAGTTTTTGTATCACAGTTTTACCATTAGGGAATGTAAGATTTCATTTTTATTTGTACCATATCTGGAGCTGTATCTTTATTTTGAAGAACCCAATTTGACAAATATCCTCTGTCGTATCTTCTGTTTTGAAAAATGCGTTATGCAAACTTCGTGATTTTTTGTTGCACACGTTTCAGCAGTTAGTGGCCAAAATTGGCAATTTCAAAATGTGGATGTTTTGCCAATTGTGCAATAGTCTAGTTAGCACGTCTTTTGTAAAAAAAGATCGTGCTTATGTTACCGGTTTGTCCGTCCGTCCGTCTGTAAACACGATATCTCTGCAACTATTAGTCCGATTTGAAAAATTCTTTTTCCATTCGGAAGCTAGAAATATGCGAATGATGATCCTTTATTTCGTTTTTTTACGATGTACAATTTTGCCACTAGGGGGCGTAAATGCAGATGATGTCGAATTCAAAAATACGTTTTATTTCACATATTTGCTTCTAAACATCCGATTGAAAAAATTCTTTTATCTTTCAATTCCATTTATGTCGACAAGTATTTTAGATGTAGTTACTATTTCAAATTAAGCATATATTTTTCGCTAGGGGGCGTAAAGGTAAATTAAATTTTCCCTGATAACTCTTCTTCTGAAACACCGATTTGAAATTTTTTTCTTCAGCGAATACATCTCTTGGTGGAAATTCTTTTCCATATAATTTAAAATTTTTTGTAAAGAATTCTTTAGCCACCAGGGGGCGTAAGTGTTAATTTTTGTTTCTGATGTATTTGCCATAAAATCTGCGCTTCTAAAATATCGATTGACAAAACTATTTTGTGGACTGATGCCACTCACATCGATAAAGCTTTTCGGAATATTTTCTTCTTAAAATAGTCCACAGTTTCTCCGCCAGGGGGCGTAGATGTATATCCTATTTTTGTCAATATCTCTACTTCTAGTAGTCTGATTTGAAAAACTCCTTCTTTGTTGGATAGTGTTTTCAGAGTGACATGTTTTTCATGTAATTTCAAAATTTTCAGGTAATTCATAGACTTTCCGCTAGGGGGCGTAGAGGTAAATTGCGTTTCCCCCTATATTTCTGCTTCTAAATCTCCGATTTGAAAAATTCTGCACCGGATACAGCTCCTGATGTGAAATCGTTTGCACATAATTTCTAATTTTTGTAAAAAATGGTTTGGCCACCAGGTGGCGTAAATCTTAATTTCTGCTTCTGATGTATTTGCAGCAAAATATGAGCTTCTAAATTCTTGATTGAAAAAGTTCGTCGTTTCTAGACAGATAGTACTTATGTCGACAAACCTTTTAGAAACATTTTCTTTTTAAAATAATGCAGGGTTTCTCTGCCAGGGGGCGTAGATGTATAACTTATTTTTGTCAATATCTCTATTTCTAGGCGTCCGATCTGAAATATTCCTTCTTTGTCGGATAGTGTTTCCAGTGTGACATGTTTTTCATATAATTTCAAAATTTTTAATTAATTCATAGACCTTCCGCTAGGGGGCGTAATGGTAAATTGCTTTCCCCTGTATCTCTGATTCTAAATCACCGATTTGAAAAAATTCTTTTTGCACCGGATACAGCTCCTGATGGGAAATCCTTTGCTCATAATTTCTAATTTTTGAAAAAAATGGTTTGGCCACCAGGTGGCGTAAGTCTCAATTTCCGCTTCTGATGTATTTGCAGCAAAATATTAGCTTCTAAAATCTCGATTGAAAAAAAAGTGGTTTGTTCACCGATACTACTCATGTCGATAAACCTTTTAGGAACATTTTCTTTTTGAAATAATGCATGGCTTCTACGCCAGGGGCGTAAATGTATATCTTATTTTTGTCCATATCTCTACTTCTAGGAGTCCGATTTGAAAAATTCCTTCTTTGTTGGATGGTGTTTCCGATGCGAAACACTATCCAACAAATGCACACTTATGCACCAGGGAGCATAAGTGATACTTTCTGCTTCTGATGTATTTGTAGCAAAATCTGTGCTCCTGAAAACTCGACTAATTTTTTTTTCTTGGACCGATAGTGTTCATATGGAAAAACCTTTTGAGAATACTTTCTTTCCTAAAATAATGCATGGTTTTCCCACCAGGGGACGTAAAGTCTTATCAGATTTTTGTCGACATTACTGTTTCTAAGAGTCCGATTTGAAAAATTCTTTCTGTGTTGGAGAGCGTTTGTGGTGAGAAATGTTTCTCATTTAAATTCATGTTTTTCTTAACGCACAAGTCTGAAACCAGAGGGCGTAAGCTCACGATTCCGTTTGCAGCAATATCTGAGGGATTAAAAACCCGATTGAAAAACTTCTTTCTTCCTTCAGATACTATTGTTTTCCATACCGGTTTCATTGACTTTGAATAACTTTGATAAATTTATAACCGTTCAGAACGGATTCAAAAGACGTGCCTATTTACCCGAAAATTTGGTGTCATCTTTCTTTTTGTGTAATGTAGCTGGTTGCGTTACGTTTGTAAAGAAAGAACATCGTTGCTTTTATATCTTCATGAACGAGTGCAAAATTTTGACAACAGTATTTTTGGCAATTTTGCCATTACGTTTGGTATCGAGCAACACTTTGCATCACTTTAAAGAGAAAAAAGTTCGTTGATTTCATTTATTCATATGATGACGAATAGTCAGACTATGCTCTCTTCTTCATAGGAAAGCTAACACTGTTCATAAAATTGAACTACCTGATAAAGCACTAACTCTGGATCATCTCTCATTTCCTCGCACAACCTTTCTTACTTCACTGAAAAATCCTACAAGAACTCCTACATATCAAAAACTCCTACGAAAAAGTGGGGGACAATTAGGTGCCTTACAAATTTTTCTTTAAATATGTGACATATACAGTAATACAAAAGGTTAAGTTTTGTATGTTATTTATCCATAAAGTCTTAAAATTTCAGATATTAATTGCCGTTTGTATGGCATTCGTTAAACATTTAAACAACGACTATTACGTGCTTCAAAATATCGCTACATAAACTTGATATCCATTCTATGGGAGAGAATGGAAAAGGTAATTAAGGTCATGCGTTCTCTTATCTCGAATCTTCAAAGTTCATTAATTTACGTCAGCATGGCTTTCGTCAAAGCCTATAAATAGGCCACTATATAGGAGCGTTAAAGTTTGATTAAACTTGGGGTACTTGATATTTCGACTGATCTTGATGGTTTGCTATCTTAAATAGCCTTCAGTAATAGGTTATTGATTCTTATTTACGGCATGGCTTTGTAGCACACTGTCTGGTCACAGCTGTTTGTACGAATACACTTTCCATTAATTCATGTAAATGACACGAATCAGTTCTGTCTTCTACTGTCTTTTTTTATCAGTGGCTCCCTCTTCATTTCAGCCATTTCAGTACATGTGTGTGCAATCTTGTCGTGAATCTTATGATTTTGGTTATAGTGAATATCTGGAATTTTTCTCTGATGCTACTTTTTCCTCTAATTCTACTTTGTTGGAATTAATACTTTAAGAATCATTCTTCTGTTTCAAATCATAAAACGTTCAAACATTTCCCCTGGTAAACCTGCTAATTATCTGCTTTCACTTGCCTTGCTGAGAATAATGGTTTCCCAACACTTCTGGATGTTTCACACAAAGTATGATCAATCATTGATGTAATTTATGGTAAATCGTTCGTTGTTTTCACTCCCCCGCATGTAAACCGCATCATCCAATGCACAAGAGAATTGGTGCCATTCTTACTTATACGTATATAGTGTTTTCGGCTGATAATTATATTTATTTTTTTCGGAATTTAATGACCACGATGATGAGCAGTTCGGAATGGTATTAGCAATCTCGCATCCTTAATTAAAAGCCACTGATTCAAGAGAAGGAAGACAGCCAACGCTGTAAGGCAAATACACCATCCCTACCTCAACAACGACACGAACTGGAGCCTTTCTCAAACCACTTCATCACAGGGGCAGCGATGCTTATTTAAAGACGATCCTTGTGTTTCTTAAAAAGCTTGCAGCCACGTGGTTCTTATTTTTCATTTTTTCATTCGTGGAGGGGGACGGGGTTTAACGACCGCCATAAACAACTTGTTGGGCCTTAATGTAAGGTCACTATTTACTGTATACCAAAGGAATCTGTTGAAAATATACTCTGAGGGTTCACTGAATTACAACCACCCACCCAATACTTCGTGAGATTCCTTTTCGCCGAGATAACGGTCTCTGTCCGGCGTCGAATCGACTCTTCGAGCTAACTGTAAGTTGTGTGAACATGTGCAACTATATTGCCGTATTGCGGTCAGCAGTTTCGGTACGGGGCATTGTGATATAACCAACTGTTTCACCTGGCGTTCCACAATATCTCACGGATGCTCAATTGGGTTAAGGCTAGGGAGTAGGGGAGCCATTCATAATCTCTCATATCAGCACTGCGTTCGTTAAACCATTCCTAGGAGTACGAGAAGAGCCCGCTGACATGGGCATAATTGTCCTAGAAGAACCTATTCCCCTCTGGGTGGAGGTACTGCATTGCAAGATGTACATAGTCCGTAAGCAGTCCGTAGTAGTAGCCGGGGTCCATACGCTGGTCCACACACATTAGGGGTCCTAGTTCATGCCAGCTAAAGTTTCTTCGTATCATATAAACCTCCGCGCTGTCGGAGATAGTCGATGCCATGAATGAATGATCTATAGCTCCATGCTGCTGACGCCAAATACTGACACGACCATTGACAGAATGGAGTAACTATAGTGTTTCATCGAACCAACACAGTTAGTCCAACTTTCTATCGTCCAATCCGCATGCTGTTGGAACCGAATGAATCATTCACGTTAATGAACTGTTTCTAGAGGAGCGTTGCATATAGGTCTTCTTCTCTTGTAGACAATCAGTGACAGCGTGCGACGCATAATCGCATGGGATATTATTTCTGGTTGACCCATGTTGTATTGGGACATCAATTGAGAAATCATGCTTGCCTATTGCCCTGTATAAGCCGATGCACCCATCGTTCTTCTCTGATATCCACCTTCCTCCGTCCTTTACAGTTGTGTCGCCGGTTGGTTATTTTGCAATTTTGGCACCGTTCCTGGAACTCTTTAAGCACGGAGTTCCTCGAACAACCCACAAGTTTTGCCGTTTTCGAAATAGATGCAGCAAACCTTTGTGCGCCTACAATTTGGCCTCTCATAAACTCTGCTATACTTTGTTTCACCCAGAATGTCCATAACTTTGCTCTCAACTAAACCACCACCCGCTAATGTGCACCTCTTTAGCTAAGAGGCCACGCTCTTCTTTTGGTTACTCCAGTATCTTGTGAAACTCGGCTGAGTCCAATAAGGTTTCAGTGCGTATGCTGGTGGTGTGATCAGAGGCGTTGCTTTCTTGCTAGTCATTCATACAGGTCCCGAGGTCGTGTTCCGGATGAGGCATGGGTAATGCGCTTGTCTTACATTGCTGGTTCTCTCCCTTTTCTGGAACTAGTGGTCTTTAATTAGAAACGGACAAGTGCAAACAGCCCGTAGAGTTTCTCACGGTGGTCCTTAAAACCTGAAGCAGAAAAGAGGATTATATAAATTCATGCAGATCCACAAGTAATTTAAGTTCATGTGAGTGCAGTCTTTTGAATACAGGAACGACACACACCGTCTTATGTTTCCGACTGAAAGAAGACAGAGCATATAAAAAGAGCAGTGAACATAGCTCAAAGGCTTTGTGAAAATAACCATAAATTCCTGTTTAAAGAAGTTAAACTGTTTGCCAAGATCGATTCAATCATGAAGCCTTTTCCGTATGTGACCGTTATCCATACAAATAGTTAAATATATATCTTCCACTTCATTTTTCTCAAGCGCAAGAATGCAACTAAAAACCATTTTCGATCGCTAACATAGCTGACATACTACAATGCACGGAGTACAAATACACCAGTTGTCTTGAAGAATCTCAGCCACATGCGCAACAAAACTGCGTTTGAAAATACGCATAAATCATGAACATTTTTCTTGAAATATTAAAATGTTTACTCTAATCGTTAAGCAATTGTCATTTGTGTGTTTGTTTGTTGCCGGGTTTTTCATTGGGAACTCCATTTTTGTGAATCATTATCTCAGAAGTAATATAATGAATAAAGTTTTACGCCTGGACGTGTAGTGCAGGGAAGTTTACGTTAAGTCACGTTAGGGTTATTGGAAGGTTACTTGACGTAGCTAAAGTGTACCTAATCTTCAAAGTGCTAGAGTTTGTTTAGGTCAGACTCGCACGTGCAATAAATTCATTGAATATGGAACTTCATTTTACTCAGCGTTCCTCATTATCTTGAATATCAGTACTATAACTTCGGTTTTAGTACATTAGTACCTTGAAGGCTCCTAATTGGAGCGGTAAACACAATATACCCTGGACTTAATGGTGACACTTAATGAAAGAGACTTAACGGCCAGACAGAGGTCTGACAATAATATGAACTGAGAAAACGTACTCACTTTAAACCTTTTATTGGAGAACTCCTGGTATTCACAAACACACTCTCAACAAATCACACTACTACTGAATATCCGAACTTTCGTAGAATCGCATAACAATTATTAAGAAGAACCTATCACATAAAACGAAGCTCTCTTGGTATAGTTGAGCGCGCCTATATATACTGCATACCACCACGTCATGACTTACACTCGTTGCCACATATCATTCAGCGGGAGAAATAACATCTCGTTAAGTGAGAAGATAATTTGCATAGGAAAATAAAATAACAAGAGATAGTAAAATCAAAAGGAAACTGAATCTAGAGTATACGTTACAGTAAAATGTAATTTCTTCATAGGTTTGGTAACATCAAACTTTTTGAAGTTCTAAATATCAATGCATAATCAAACATTTTGAAGTTCTGAATATCTATGCATAGTCAAACTTTTTGAAGTTCTAAATATCAATGCATAGTCAAACTTCTTGAAGTTCTAAATATCAATGCATAGTCCACATATTTGGGGTGTTTCAGCAAAGCCAACATTTACTTTGTTTCAAAGAAGCATAAAAAATTATTTCCGTTATCCCACTTCGTGGTAACATCAAACTTTTCGAAGTTCCAAAGACTTAATTTGTGAAAAGTAGTTTTTTAAGGTCTGGTCAACAGCTCTTCGTTTTTCTTTCTCAGAAATGGATCATTATACAGTATCTTAGCTTTTCCTAACTGGCATTCCCATATCTTTCACGGTGCATAAGTATTGGCCGATACACATAGTTTTTCCTGGAAAACTGCCAATGCATTTCCAAAGACCTTCAGTGCTTCAGAACATTGTATAAACTAGTAACCCAAAAATGTATTAATTTCTGTGGAATAAGGTGTCGTTCGGATGCTTACCATCTCATTTTTTCCCACATAAGCAAGACTTTAATTTCATGATAGATATGTATGTTTTTGATAGCGACTTTCTACAATCATTCAAATGCTACAGCCATTTCAAAAGACCTAAATAAGAGGCATCTAAGTGCTTGCCTCCCCGTTGGCTCAGTAGTCTAAGTGCTTACTTTTGACCATTCGTCCGAGAGGGGTCCGAGTTTGAATCCCTGAGAGGCATGAATGTTGTGTTTGTGTTACGGCTTTCGCTCTCTCCCTTTCCTCGAACCAGTGGTCCTAAACTAGGGACGGGTGACTGCCTATCGCCCATTAAGTTGTTCACAGTGGTCGTTAAACCTCCAAACAAACAAACAATTTGGATGTTTTGAAATTTAAAACAATGGTCGTGATCTCCTGCTTCGAAGACTTGCATAATCGGATCTGTGCACATGTCCGCGCAATTTTGTTGTAGCAGAGAACTGCCAATGAAGAAAAGTTTTTGAAAGAAAAATGGTGTAATAAATTCCATCTTTTCCTTTTTCCTTGTATCTTATACCACATAAAAATCAACGTAATAATGCACAAACCAAAAATAATTTTTGCATCACATAAATGTCAGAAAAGGAAGGCGGTATGCCATATGGATGTGAAGTGCACATCATGCAAAGAAAACAGCACAGTGATTTTAGCTGATATTCATTGCAATAAACAGAAAACAGTTTGCAAAGACAGCCAAAACAGTCGACAACAGGCTGTTGATGACAGAAAATGCATTGCAAAACACAACCAATACACTGTCAGTGTAATATGAAACAAGCTCAAATCCGTTGAGGCAGGCTGTCGATAACGTTATCCAGCAGCTCCTGGTCCAGTAAGGCTCATCCTTGAACAGCGGCTGGAAGGAGTTCCGCTAAAGTCATTGATTCGGTCTCTTCCGTCGCAGAGGGTCTTTCAGATATCCCTACGCATACTCGATAGGGTTCGTATCCCGCGAAGGTGCTGGTCAGTCCATCCGAGTGATGCCAACGTTTTGCAGGTACGTGTTGACCAGCTGTACCCGGTGTACTCGAGTATTATCAGCCTGAAGAACGAAATCCGCACCGACCGCTACATGCTAAGGTTGAACAGCAAGTGCTAGCGTGATGTCGCTGTACGATTCTGCAGTCATCGTGCCGTCAATGCAAAGGAAAGGCGTTCTGCGGCCGTGCAGCATCCCGGCCCAAAACGTGTCGGAACCGCAACCATGCTGCACATGAGGAATGGCGTGTAGAAGTCGTGAAGCTTTACCAGGCTCACGCCAGACTCGAACACGATTACTGTCGAGCACCAGACAGATGCGTATTTCATCTGTAAACAGTACGCTGTGCCAGACCGCCGGCATCCATGTCAGGTGTGCATTTTCCCACCGGCGCCGTGCTCCCCTGTGGAGTGCTGTCTGTGCGGGGTCTCCGCCATGGGCGTTTGGGATGTGGGTGTGAATCTTGCAACCTATTTTGCACATTGTGCGTCGACACGATAATTCCAGTGGTTGATGCCAGGGCATTGCGCAGCTCGGGTGATATCGTTGTGTGGTTCCTAAGCTCTGGAAAACAAAGATACCGGTCATTGCTTGGTGTGGTTACTCGAAGGCGAACTGTCATTTGCCTATCATCTACATTTCCCCACTCCTGGTAACGTCTCCACGTCCACAGAATATCATTATAGTAGCACCCTCCATGCCATGCAATTGTGTGCAAAGACAGACCTAGCTCTCACAAAGTCACGATCCGAGTGCGATCAAATGTTGTAATACGCATAGCCATTCCTGAATTAGCATTAACTTTCCTTCCTGGGACGAGGTGTTCCATTTTTATGCTCCTCATCGTTCCACAATAACCAATGGCCGTGAAGCCAGCTGGCAGCAATTTGCTTGTTACGAGGACAGCATAACAGCCAGCAGCTGTATTCGCGCGTTTTATGAAATATGACCCATGTACTGTTTCGTTCTGCTGGTCAGCGTTTTCCCACTCCCTTCTGTTCTTACGCATAACATGGGTGGTGCATAACCTTTTTTAGTGTGTGTACTAATAATAACATTAATAATAATTTTTATTGTGAAGTTGAGTCTGTCTGGTGATCACTGTACTACTCAAAGCATGTACATATATCGTTCTCCTTATGTTACATCCAAAAATATAATGCCTCGCTTGCCGAGTAGTCAGAATCACAGATTTATAAATCATCGTCAGGATTGGGCCTGGTCCCAAGCTCCGCAATGAGCCTAGTCGGTGCACCCTGTCCGGGGGTGCACCTTCCATTCCTTTCCGAATCCCGCCGCCCTGGATTAGTAATGGTCCTTACATGTTCACACAGGTCGTTAAAACACGAAGTGGAAAAATAATGCTAGTATAAATTTTACATACAACTTGCATCCGAATGATTTGATTCATGCATTTCACTTTCTAAATGGTGTTTGAGGACTTTTTATCGATAAGTTTACCTTGCCGCCCCAGTGGCGCAATGGTCTAAGCGATGGCTTCTGACCATTTGTCCGAGATGGGTCCGGGTTCAAATTCCGGTAAGGCATGGATGTTGTGTTTGTCTTACGGCGCTGGCTCTCTCCTTTTCCCGAAAAAAAAGCTAAAAAGCTTACCATAAAACACTATTATACAAGTAAACACCCTCTCAGTTACCGTAAATTAAAATTTAGCGAAAATACGAAAGAACATGAGATAGACGTTATTAGAGAAGTGAGCTTCGGGAATCAATCACATAAATTGAGATCAAGATTGTTTTGTGCAACTTCAATTAATGACTTTTGGATGACAAAAAGGAAATTAAAAACCTTACTTCCTGGGAAAAGAATTTTCCTGAAAATTTAAAAGCTCTTAAAATCTTAAATCTAAATAATTTAATAAAATCCTAAATGCAGAAGTTTTATTGTCACACTGTTCTGCATCATGTTGACGTAATTCATGCCATAAGTGTCGATGCTCCATTACTAGTGAACACGTTTCCACGCATAATTTCAAAATCAGACTGTATTTTCACGTCATCAAACTTGAGACCATTACCTGAATATTAATTTTACGCTGTGTGCCCTCGGTCTTAAAAATAATTAATAACGTGCTTGATAACCAAGAAGAAAAATAGGTGTTTCAGTTGATGTCTAATATTGTGGGTACCAGCGCATTCAGTGATCAGTGTATGCCATTATATTTTCTTCGGTGTGTTGAAACTGCAAGAAATATAAGCATCAAGACAATTGCAAACTCAGTTTCCGTTTCCATTTTAATATGCAAATAAATGTAACGAAAATATTTTTCTTGTTTTACCTTTAAAGGAGGAAGAAAAGACAGAAACAAAATCGCGAGGCGGATGCACTGTCATCTTCTTCCCGAACGAAGTAGTTTTAATTGAATGGAGTAAAAGTTTCCTCACGGAGAGCCATTAAAGTTCGCGACTTAAAGTGCGCAATTGAAACTGCCGCTAACAGCTGCTAACTTCAAACAAATTAAAGAGCAGTTAATATGCATATAAACAGAGTCGTCGCAGAACTGTCAAAGAGAAATCAAAAGGAGGGAAAAAATACTTAACATTACTTATAGCAATTTAAGTAGTACAAGCTCCTTTTCACACCTTCACGTTTCGCCGGGTAACATCTTAAATTTACCATCTTCCGAAAGAATGTTAAAAAATGAAACACATTCTTAACCAAGCTTTTCGTCACGTTCTACCCTTCGAAAGCCAAAGCAGTTCTGTTCTTTTCTAAAGTCAATTAGTTGGGCTGCCACAGAATTATAACCATGGAAACTTGATGGAATTCATGATTTCGTTCTTTTTGAAACAAGTTCATTCTAGATGAGAGAATAAACCTTTCTGAGCTTTGAATCTGCCATTCTTTCTCTTGAAAGCTTTACGCAAGAAATAAAAAAAACACTGATTAGGAAATTCAGTACCCTGGTATGTAACAAAGAGGATGCAAAATAGTTCTGTTTGGCTAAGAAAGATTCTTCAGCCCTAATGAAAGTGTATTCCATTTGAATTATTGCTTTAGGATACCGTACGCAGCGTGTTCGGAATTAAATGACATGTTGCTTTCAATAGAAATCTTATGGGGCAAAAGACCCGTTATTTTAATCTTGTCATTCATTTTTGCCCCAGCGCTACTGGAAATATAACTGAATGATTGTAAGACGCTGCAGTCTCTTCTAATGACATGCTCACGAAAAGAGATGAGCATGAACTGAGCCTTTCAGAAAGAACGCGAATTAATTCCGAAGTGTTTTTCCACAAATACATAAAACACATTTTTTGTTCCCCAGTATATTTACAGGGTATGCAACAAAAAAATATGACAATGTAATATATAGCCAGTTATCCTAGTATCTAAATAACACGATGTAATATGCCAGTTATCCTAGTATCTATATGACAATGTAATATGTAGCCAGTTATCCTAGTAGCATATAGGACGGTTAAAATACAGCATGTGAAGTGCTCTTCGGGGCAAAGATACGGCGTACGCATTTTCATTTTTAGCCGCTATGTAGCGATACTATACGCTAACTTACGCTGCTTCCCATTTTCTGTGGACTGAGTGCACTGACAAGCGACCGTGCATGGGCTTTCCTTGACTGCAAGTTCTATAGTCTTGAATAGATATGGACATAAACCCTATACCTGCATTTTGGCAAACTGGATAGCTTTTTTTGCCGATATTATGAGACGATGACGAAATCCTTAAAAGGTTCAGAGCACTTTGAATTCCAACTCTCCAAGTCTCCTGGAAAGGCTGAAAAAAGAAGGAATAGGAGCTGGTACAGAATGCGCTGATAGGGAAGATAAATAAAAAGGGAGGAACACATTAGAGTTTGTAGGAGTATAAGGCTTCCCGTTAAGATGGTAAAGTTGCAAGCTGCCCTAACATACTTACCTGTGTGCAAGAGAAACCCACCAGCACCAGCAGGGGTAGTCAAAAAGGAAAAGAGCAAGGTCAGGGGGAACCTGAGAATAAAATAAAAGAGAACACCGCAAAGAAACTACCCGAAAAACATCCGGTTTTTCAGTAAGTGCCATTAAAAGAGCCATTTTGTTGTAGTTTTACCAAATTTGTTCGCCATGTGCGCCAATGCATTTCCGGACGTAATGGTAACAGGAAGTTTTCAAGTTTTGGGTCTTAGAAAAAAATCAGGATTTTCACACATTTTGAGAATCCAGTTTTTTTATCCTGTCATTTTAAAGGCAAACAAAATTCAATTTCAATTAGCAATTTGGTTTTCCGCCAGGTTCTAATTGGATTTTGTTTCTAATACGATTTCCAGAATACGTTTTGGTCTTTTAAAATTTACTGGGTCCGCAATATAATAATTAAGGGCCTTTCTGACTAAAAGATTAGGATGTGCCTTGGCTTTTTCGTAATACCTTTTTGCTAATTCATACAGTAGTATTGCAACATGAAAGCTGCTTGATCTTTATTTTCTAACGTATAAGCTAAAGCTGTCTCATCAGTAGAAAGCGCGGTGGTCAGAGTTTTATCATTAAATGTAGGGAAAGCTGACGTGAAAACGAAATAAAGTGTTGATGCCAGTACGCTGCCTTGTAGCACTCCAGCTTGAATTTTTTTCCGCGTGGATTTTCCCCCTTTTATTTTGTACAGAATGTTTTCTTTTGAAGACAATGTTTGATCATTTTAATTATCCAAGACAGGAAGTCATGTGCAATAAATTTGAAAGCTATTGCTTCATGGGAGCATTTATGAAATTCCTGTGCAAATCAAGAAATATTGCGGTCGCATGTTGTTGTTTTTATTATTATAACTTTAAAAATTCTTCTCAGCTACCCTGGTAAACTGATGTAAAGTTGATTGCTCTTCTCTTAAGCCTCTTTGAACATACGGTATTATAAGAAAATCATCACAGTAATTGTTGGGTTCTAATAAGAATTATTTTCTCTAAGATTTTGTCCGTCGTTGGCAAAAGAGAAATTGGCCTGCGATTTTCCGGAAGAGCAAATTTTTGCCTGGTTTTCGCAATAAAATAACTTCTGCAGATTTCCAGATGTGTGGAAAATATTTTAACTCTGAAGTTGCACTGTAAATTCTTGTAAGCGCTTGCAAATGTGCAAACAGAAACTTTTTCATGATTTTTTTTATTATTTCCATCTTTTCCTGGTGCCTTTTTATTTTTAATTTCTTAATATGATAAATAATTTCCTCCTCTTTATTCGGAAGTGGTGTTTCGAAATCAGGTGGGCAATATTTTAGGCCCTTAGAAGAGCTGTTACATTCCCTTTCCTTTTAATTTTCCTTCGAACTTTTTCGATCATAGGTTTCTGCCCTTAAAAAGGCCTTTTTTCTCGCTTTCCTCTTCCATCTATTTCTTCTGTTGGAGGGTTTTTTTTAACGAACTTTTTAGGCTTTGGTTTTCTGCTTCTTGTAAATTCCTCGTATAAATCTGCACCAGCAGTAATTTTTAATATCCTTGTTTTACGCTTAAAATAATTGTGTGTGGCTTTTTTCATTTCAACGGATTTCTCAGTGCCGATATCATGTCTACAACGTGACTCTTTTATGTAATTTGTTCAATACCTGAAGTAATTCTGCAATTTTGTTCTACACAAATTGCATGTAAAACTTCGCAGTATTTCCCTATTTGTAAGAATGGAAATCGATCTAAAGTGTTGCTCTCCTGTGTATTTTTTGTTTAAAATAAAAGACATCATGACCAGTTTTCTAAACAATGTTTCTGCTATTTCGCCATAATTTCCAAATTTGAAATCTTCCAGAAATTTAAATTTCACGGAAACCTAAATCATTTCCGTGAAATTTAATAGCATTAAACCAGTTACCTATAAGGTCACAAAAACTAGAACTAAGTAAGTAACAAATCTAAAAAGACGGGCATTATGTGTTTCACTAATATGTTTTAAAACTTATGTATGCAAAGTTTTGCTTCTAGTCACACCGCATCTGACCACGATGCTTCTGGCCATTCTATGTCTAAACTTAAAATCTTTTGTTCTCCCTTTCTTACACTAAACTAAGTTGGCTATTATTATTTCTCAATAGATTTGAAATCCCGAATTTTAGATTCTTCCTCAATGTTTTGTATAAGACTAACTGAAAGGTTACCGATTAATTCAAAAATCCGTTTCTCTTTTTTTATTTGTAGTGCGGTATATCACACACAGTTCCTACCACAAATCATTCCTCAATAATTTAATCAAAAAACAGTTTAACTGCTGCCGGTCAATATCACCATCACCGTCTGTATATATTTATCTCAGTCTTCTCAGTTGTTATTCTCTAATGTAAAAATCTGAACACTACAATAAGAATTCCCAGCACAATATGTTTAGGAATTCTTGTGCAGGAAATGAGCTTAACCGATTACAGAACAAATCAAAATATAAGAAAAATGCAATCGATTTCATAAGAACGTTTCACGGTTTTTATCTCTAGTATATACTAAATATGTCTTGATGCTAACGAACACAACTATTGATACAAAACGATGCTTACTACGGACAGATGTAATACCGTCTTGGTTACGTATACATAGAGCTAAGCACCGGAACATGGAATTTTGCAGCTGTCGAATAAGCTCCTGCACAACTTCCCAACAAGATTCTTGCGCTCGGTACCACAGAACAACTCTTGTCCATTCTAGATGCAGCTACATCTGTAGATCATTACCAATAATGGCCCACTAGTCCTTAATTTGGGCCTAATCTGGGAACTAGCCTAGCCAAGACAGCCTATCAATACCACGAAGGCATTCAAAGAAACCCTCTGCAGTATGTATACTGGCGTTATCGTGCTGCAACATGGCGTCAAGTACCCCAGTAAGAAATGGAAAAGCGAAGGGTTCTGATGAGGGGGCTGCGTTGTGGCTCTGACTGTCTCTCTTCTCTAGAACCATTGGCCCCAAATTAGGGAGAGACGACTGCTCACACAGCTCCTAACTGTTGCCGCTAAATAATGAAAAACAAAAAGAGCAATGCGGTCTAGAATTTCAGAATTTCAGCGGCATAGCGCTGATCATTCAGTCTATACACGATGAGTGACGATCTTAACTGATCGCTCCCCACGACTTAAAACTAGCGATACATGCAGTATGGAGTTCCACGGTGTTTCTAGGTTCATTAAGTTCACCACGTCTTCATCACATCTGTATCCACCAATCTTCGAGCACTAAACTGGGAAAGACATTTAGCACTGTTGTAACGTACCAGGAGATGTGACGTACCTGCCAGAAGGACGCACACGACATAAAGGCAGATAGGAATCAGAATAAAACGTCCGCGTAGCTCAATTGGTAGAGCAACTTATTCCGGAATGAGGGGTCCGGGTTCGAATCCCGGCGTAGACCAAAAATGTCGGAGAAATTTACTTCGTTATAATGCCGCCCGAACTATCCGGATGACCCGACCGTTCAAAATCTCGCAATGGTGTGATGTTATTTCCACACCGCGAGATAGGAAAAATAAGAGAATCCCTTCTCCAGCACTTCGAAAAAAAATAATAATAATAAGGGGGAGATGATGTAACGTACCAGGAGATGTGACGTACCTGCCAGAAGGACGCACACGACATAAAGGCAGATCGGAATCAGAATAAAACGTCCGCGTAGCTCAATTGGTAGAGCAACTTATTCCGGAATGAGGGGATCCGGGTTCGAATCCCGGCGTAGACCAAAAATGACGGAGAAATTTACTTCGTTATAATGGCGCCCGAACTATCCGGAAGACCCGACCGTTCAAAATCTTGCAATGGTGTGATGTTATTTCCACACCGCGAGATAGGAAAAATAAGAGAATCCCTTCTCCAGCACTTCGAAAAAAATAATAATAAAGGGGAGATGATGTAACGTACCAGGGGATGTGACGTACCTGCCAGAAGGACGCACACGACATAAAGGCAGATAGGAATCAGAATAAAACGTCCGCGTAGCTCAATTGGTAGAGCAACTTATTCCGGAATGAGGGGATCCGGGTTTGAATCCCGGCGTAGACCAAAAATGACGGAGAAAGTTACTTCGTTATACTGTATACTATTTGGTGCTAATCTTCGCCATGGTGGTCCGCGCGCAGTGCCATTCCAGACGATGGGCATCCGTTATTGGCAACGGATGTAACGACTAGCACTGACGGAGGTCCCCTTCTAGTGATTGCTCTGGCTTTTTTAAATTTTTCGCCAACGCATTCTTCAAATTCAGTTTTTTTTTTCGCCAAATGTAATCTGAAGTATCGCCAATATTTTCGCAAAAACTTTTCACCATTCGCCAAAACGTTTTTTTTTTTTTTTCGCAAATCGCGAAGAATGCGGGGACAACCAGCTGTGGTCACAGCTAGTTGGATAGTTCCTAGCGTGGCTGTAAGGACCGTATGAACCTGTCAACGGATATGACTATCGTCCCGTTTTATTGCTAGCGGGAAATACCATCCGTCGTTCAGCGCTGTAAATTAGATAAGGACTCTGATTTTACTTCAACCACTTTTGCTCACACAGGTGCACTGTATTATTAACACGGCCCACAGGTTCCACTGAAAGGTAACGAGGCCATCCAGCCTCTTGGAAGTCAATAATCTGCTCATTGTCGAAATCTCCTGATATCGCTGTCGAACGTGAAGTATTGGAGTTATCGATAATCACTTTACACTCTCAAGTCAGTCCTTCACTTCCACACTCAGGGCAGGCTTTAGGACGGCACCGGACGCCAAGTTAAGGGGGACGCCGAGCTCAGCTTTTCTTTCCTTCTCGTGAATTGGTAGGGTGTATACAAAAAGGAAAAATACCGTATGAGTACTCTAATTCAATACGACGAGCTATGATTATTATTGGAGACAATGAAAGGTCTCGCTATCATTGGAACAATCCGAATTATCGCAATAGAGTACTGTTGCAATTTAGCGCAAAAAGATGGCCTTGACCTTGGGTGCTTCAGCCCACACCTTCGTGCGCTTTTTTTACCCTCCCAGAAACTTCTCCTACCGCGTCACTTGTTGCGAACTTAGGTCAATAGAATGCAAGTTAGTTTCTGACTTGGCGTTGGTGCGGGGTTTCCAGAAAGTTGTACGGAAATCTAGGGCCTTAACACCGGATATAAAAGATAGCCATCTCCACACGAAAGTGGAGGCTGGCGAGTTGCGTAGTTATTAGAGTAACCGTTCCCTGACCACATGGCAGCGGGATGGATCCCAGGCCATCACGCACCGGATGGGTACGATGGTAGGAAACATTAGAACCCCTACACAAAGAAGGCATCCGCCCATCCCGAAAGCACCAGCCGGAGCGCCGCAGTCCGGAATTTATCTACAACCGGAACCGCGAATCGGGCACTTAGACCTCCCGCCGCATTATCCGAGCTCATAGGATCAATCCAATGCATCTTCGATCTGATATTCAGCACAAAAATCTCATGGGGCAAAGGCAGTTGCGTCTAACCTCTCTAACCGTTATAGGCGCAAACCACATTAGAAATTACTGGGTGCCTCTTCGATAGGCACGAGAGTGGAGACAGTTCGTCAATCATCTTGACATACACTGGTGTCCAAAACTTAATGTGGAAAATACAAATGTCCAAAACGAGACGACTGGTTGTAAAGATTTTTTCAGAGACATGTGCAAGGAGAAGCATGATACTGCGCCATTGCTTATAAGACTCTTTACAATGGAGAGCGATCAGTAGATTGGAATCACTGAGGACAGTTCCAGGAAACCGGAACAATAACCAGAAGACCGGGACAAGAACACCCACGAGCCACAAGTCAATCAAAACGACTCTCATTTGTCTCTAAAGGCTCGCCGCCACAGGGAGGTGACAGCCGGGCAACTGTCGCAGGTTCTCTCCTCTGCTACATGAACCACGATATCGAGGCGAATAGTTGACAGAAGACTCCACGATAGATGTTTGTATGCAAGAAGGCCGATGTTCTGCATCACACTCGTCGCATCGCACAGAAGAAACTCGTCGCATCACACAGAAGAAACTCGTCGCATCGCACATATGAACTGACCCTGACAACATCTCTAACGTGGCCCTGATCAATGGGCCTGTGTTCATTTCAGTGACGGGTCGCGGTACAACCTAAACATGAATTATCGACGTGTGTACGTACATTTGGAAAAAGTCGGGAAGCTGAAATCTTTCCTCCGGCACTCTGACAATGCTGCACGCCACAGGGATGACATCCTAAAACCCTCTGTACGGATTTCAAGGGAGGCTGTTCGTCCCCAGTTTCCTTTTTATGGACGATAACGCCGGTTCCTATAGATAGTGGCTAGTCGGTGAATACCTGGGCAGTGAGGATATTCACAGGATGGACTGGACCGCGAAATCTCCGGACCTGAACCCGATAGAGCATGTCTGAAATGCCTTGGGAAAAGCAATTGCAAGCCAGCAGCCCCCTTCCAGAATTCTTCCGGAACTCCGACGCGCCTTGGTGGAGGAGTGTGCTCCAAACTTTTATTTACAGCCTTGTAAACAGCTTGAGGGCTGGTCGTGCGAGTTGTATCGCTATTCGGGGTAATCACACTCTGTATTGACCCTTCGAAATCCACACCACTAGCTACATCACATTTGGACGGACATGGTGTCATACGATTCTTCCTCCTCATGGGGTGATGGCATTTGTTTTTTGTTGTGTATTGATGCATTATCGACATATGAATGTCCATACCAACTGTCATTAAACTCCGTCTTGTGGAATTTTCGTTATTCATGAATTTGTGTTTGTCACGTTAATTTTGGACACCAGTGTATTTCGCACTTTGTATAAATTGATAATGTGAGAACTTTTATGACTGCTGATACAGTTTTTTTTTAATATATTTCTTTAAGGCTTATGCATTCAGGTTAATATCTGGAACTATAACTTGAAAGAATGATACCCCCAAAAAAGTTATCAGAAGAACAATATCAGAACTGGAAGAGCAACAGCTACGAAACACTTTACGAATTTTTTGCAACTAGCTGGATCATCTAAAAAAGGTGTGATAAAGAATAAGGGTCTCAGTATTGCACAAATGTTGAATTAGAATCATCTTTGGCTTCACTTCACGAAGAAATTATAGATGATTCTGCTACTGTACTAAATAATCAGAATGCCAGTACGCAGTCTGCTTATCACAGTATCTCGTCATCCTGCCTGTATGATACAGCTTATCCGGGTTTGTGGCCAAAGAAACTGAATAAAACATTTATGGACATTCTTGCAATTTCTGGACCACCTGAAACAGAGGATACGAAATTTCCTTTAGATAAGAATAAACGTTAGTTCTCTAAAAAAACTTAGATATGAGAACACTGGACAATGGTGAAGATATCAAATGAAGATTTCTGCTTTATTGGAAAACTTCTGGCTGTATATATTATTTTTTCTGAAACTTTTTCTAATCGAAAATTGCTAACTTTTCTGGGAAGTACAGGTTTTCGCTATTTTAGACACACATCTGTTCATTTGAAGGAGAAGGAAAAGTTGTTCGATCTTATGATATCATATTGTGTTTGGATAAAAGCAGAGACAAGACCGGTAAAATAAAGGTGTGGTCACTTCACACCAGCAAATGATAAATCACGAAATTGGTTATTGGAAAGGTGTTTTCTAGAAAGTCTTATACAAACGATTTTGTATCAATGATTTTATTTTTATCGGATCACAGTTTGACGTATAGCAGTCCTCTGATAAGCTGTATACGTCAAATAATGGAAATTTCTTGGGATTAGTACAATTATTTGGTAAGTTTGATTATGTGATCCGAGAACATTTGAGATGCGTTTGTGCCAAGCTAAATACTAATCATTATCTCAGAAATACCAAACAGAATGAAGTAATCAATATTTTAGCAAACCAAGTACTTAATTATATTTTACTCAGGGCCTGGTGAACAAAGCGAAGGCATGGGGCAAAGAAGTAAATTTACAGAAAAAAAAACTGCGGCTCAGCCATGCAGCAATAATTATCTCCACAAAATACACATACATGATTTTAGGCTAAAAATAACACAGTTATATTTGACTGAGAGTTTTTAGTCTCCATTTCTTTAAAAAAAAATTCCACATGAGAATGACGTTCGTATTTTATATTTTCCATATGTTCCTGAAAAACCATGCAGCCCAACATTAAAAAAAAGTTTGTAGAAGAACTTTTTTTTACTCTGTCCGCTGTGGACAATTCGGCAGTTTTATCCATTATTGAGAATGTACACAAATTATACCCTAATAACAACAAAATACGACCACAACATTAGTCTAGTAGTTTTGCGTCAACCCTTACAAAGGCTGGAGTAGGATTAGGATAGCATTCGGAAGCAGCGAATCGGGTAAAAGAATGTCTATGATTGCCTGTAACAACTGATACGCAGCTAACGTGAATTTCAATGTGTTTATCAAATCCCATATATTATGTCATATCGTAAGAGCAGAAGTAGCTGCAGGAAAAACTAAGACATTTTTGAAATCTCCATTAAATTTTGCATCTAACGACATACAATAACTGATGAAATAACTGTAAAAATTAGTTAGTTAAAAAAAGAATTAAACTTAAAAATCCACGGTTTTTGCATGTGCTGTAATAATTGTGCTCACCACTGTTTAGATTGACATTGTTTTCTGGGGGCAGCCTTGTGTAAGTTAAAACTCTTTCTTTGAAAACTGTGCCATGTAATTTTATAATTGCGGCTGCCTTTGTGTCTAGTACTCGGTAACAGAAAACACGTGCATCTTCCGAAAGACTATTTTTGAATCCCAATGGAAATCGTAGTCTATCAATGAAAAAATTGGCAGGTGCGGAGTGATGCTCGTTTAGGCTGCTTCACTTTTGGACTACGCCATATCAGCGCAGTATTTTTAGAAATCTCCTGTTTCATCTCAAAATGTCGTATTCTCTTCACGTCTTGAGGTTCTACGGTCGCTACTCTGTCAGTACTGTAGAATTACTGGGCAATATTACAAATTTAACTTTCGTTCAGTCTTCTCAAGGTATATTATCTAAAATGCAGATTAGAAAAACAAACTCCTTAAGAAAAAATCAAAATGTATTGATCAGTCTGGGGAAATTTACAGTTTTCTGGATATCATCCCATAGCATGAAAGAGTGAAATAAAACTAACGTAAAGCTTATGATACCCGGTGTTCCAACAGTCGCGCCAAACTTAAAAAAAAAACAATTCACGATTCTCTAAGTTTTGACATTAGCGCAATGCAGTATCACAGAAATGCACAGAATGACATGAGCTTTTTGTGAAATCAAAACATGTACCGGACATTTTAGTTTTATTCATGGTTACCAGATGGCGCTCTACTGGAGCTGATATCGGAGAAGCAACAGATAAAAAAGCAGCTGCAGTTCAAACTGTTACGTGCCATGTTTTCATTGCTGAACAAAGCTCTGTTGCTGAAACTGCTTTATCGTAACTCGAAATCTACACAGTCGAGTCACATCATTGTGACTACCTCCTACTTTTGACATCAACATCACGTAGCTAATGAAACAAGGCACGTGTCGTGAGCTGGCTTGGAGGGTATATAAGGTGTGCTGTAGGCAATCTGAAAACATATCACTCGTTGGTGTCATGGATAAAAGGAGCGATTTATCAGATTTGCAAAAAAAGATGTTTATCAGCTTTCTGACCAAGGGTAGCAGTATTTCTGAAACAGCGCAGTTTGTAAACTGTTCGCGTGCTGCTGTGGTTAAAGTGTATCGTGATTAGAGAAATGGCACCATTGTGAGTAAGCGACGTGAAAACTACAGAGCACCACGTGCCATTGATGTGAGAGGTGAGCGTCGGCTTCGAAGGTACGCGAGGGCCGATCGACAAGCTACAGTGTAGCAACCCATTAGCCGACTAAACCAGGGGGCTACCGGAAATGTGTCTAAAACGACAGTTCAGCGAACCCTGCTGCATATGGGGCTCCGATGCAGACGGATGGTCACTGCACCGATGCTAACGAATGTGCATCGGCAAAAAAGGCCCGGCAGTATCAAAATTGGACCGCCGCGGATTGGCAAAGGATTGCCTTCTCCAATGAGTCACGTTTTCTGCTTCATCGAACAGATGGACGTTGGCGTATAAGGAGAAAAATATCGGAGAACAGATCCTTTTCAACCATTTCTGGCAGAACACAAGCTGGTGGGGGTAGCGTTATGGTCTGGGGAATGTTTTCGTGGCATTCCCTGGGTGCACTCATACCTGTGAAAAGCACTAGGAACCGAATTCGTTATGGATCCATCCTTGCCGACCACGTACACTCATGCATGCTGATTGTCTTTCCTGGGGCGGATGGGATCTTCCAGAACGACAATGCGACGTGTCACACAGCCAGAAATGCCCGAGAGTGGTTGGAAGAGCTCGATGAAGTCTTCAAAGTACTTCCCTGGCCCCCTAATTCCCCAGACTTAAACCCAATTGATCATCTGTGGGACCACCTCGATCATGTTGTTTTCACTCAATGGATTCTCCACCACGGACACTCCAGCAGCTATCAGATGCACTGCAGTCAGCATGGCTCCACATACATGTGAACATCTTCCAGCACCTTATTGAGTCTCTCCCATCCCGTCCAGCTGCGGTCTGCGCTGCACACGTCGGTTACTCTGGATATTAGCTGGTAGTCACAATAATGTGACTCGACCGTGTATAAAGTGCAGCTTTGCGATGTTTTTGTTCACGCAGATGTGTTTGAAGAGAAAAAGAACCAAAGTCTTGTTCGGTAGTGCAGCGGATGATTAAGAGATTTGAAGAGACCGGAACTTTGGTAACAAGTCAATGGCGTGGAACACCAACCTTGTCGGTTTGAGCTGAGGCTACACTTTCTCAGGAAATCGAAAACATTTCGATGGCATCCGCATATGGGGAGTCAAGTCATCGGGAAGTTACACGTCGAACTGGCATTTCATATGGGACTGTTTGGAAAGTACAAAGACTAGCTCCTCGCACATTTCCATACAAAATTCAACGCCTTCAGGAAATGAAGACTTCCGATTTCGCAAAGCGGAAAGATTTTGCAACATTAGTTTCTCTGCAAATGGATCAAAACGAGAACTGGCTGCTGAAAGTTTTATGGACGGATAAAGCACACTTCTCTCTCAACGGAGCAGTAAACACAAACCCACTGCCGCATTTGGGCAATGGAAAATCTCCAGGATGTTACAGAAACTCCACTACATCAGCCAAAAGAAACAGTGGGGTGTGTGTGCAGGTCGTCCTTCATTATTGGTCCTTTCTTCTTCGAGGAAATCCGTAATACTGCTTTCGAAACCGTCTATCACAGATGCGCGTTACGCAGAACCTTTACGAAACAGCATTATACCGAGCTTGCAAGAAAGGCATGAACTGAATGCTGTAACGTTCAGGCAATATATCGCATCTCCTGTCAAGCAACTTCTGAATTCAACGTTTGGTGGAATTCGTGTGATCAGCCGTCATTTTCGACACAAATGGCCACCCAGATCTCTAGACCTTACACCTTGTGATTTTCGGTTATAGGGCTACCTGACGTCCCACATGTACAGAAATCGTTCCAATTTATTGAACATGTTGAAAGACTATATGACATCATCTGTCAGCCAGGCCAACGGATATGCTATTTAATGCTGTCCTTGGTGTCTTTTCTGGTCTGCAGACAGCGTTCGCGAATGATGGGCACCACATTGAGCACTTATTACTGTAAGTAACCTTGTGTGAACGTTACGTTAATTTACCTTGTATAACCCACAATTAATCATTTGGCTGCAGCGCCATATGGCTACCATGGATAACTGTTAAGTATCCAATAAATGTTTTAAATTCACAAAAAATCCCATGTCACTCTGTGTATTTCTGGGCAAACCGCTTGTGCTATTCAGAGAGTTATTGCTTTTTGAAGTTTTTGCGCGACCTTTGGATCACTCGGTATTTATACGTGGTATTAATGCGCAAAATTGCGAGAACAAAATTATGGCACTTAAAGTTTCACTTAGATGTGTTGAAAAAGTAAACCCGATTCTAGACTGAGTACTTCTGTTTCACAACTTTTTTTAGCATCATACTGTAAAATGTCAGTCAAAAGTTAAACGCCAAACATAGCAGTGTGAGTAAAAAAGAAGCAGTACAGACTTCTGCAAACTTTTCTCCGTGCTGTAGTGTCAAACCATGTAAATGCCAAAGCACATGATGCATGCAGACTCGAGTAAGGACCAGTTATGCAAATCAGAACTCCGGGGGAAATGAATGCTTTCATGAGAAGCTATCAGTACAAAGTAGAATGGTCCAGCGCAGATCGAGAAGGGTGGTGTTCCTCGTTGTGTCGTAAAAATGACGCATACGAGATTCAGAACGATGGAGAGTCATTGGGGGCGACAGAAGCCAGCCAAAAAATCACAAAACTCTTTTTATTCTTCATTGTCAACCATTCTGCTATTGCAAGATTCTGAATCCGATTTCACACGTGTGGAGAAGGCGTCCAAAAAACTGTGCTCGGTTCAATAGCGATAACTCCCCCAGATGGTAGCTAAATCGCATTATTTACCGCATGGAATAGGAGAGTGACAGAACTTAATCGCGGTGATCGCCAAATCATCTTACGCTCGGCCGCTTAAGATAATGTCAGGATCACGTCGGCTGGACCGTTTAATACTGACCTAATGTCTTCTTCGCTGATGAATTGTGGTTTTCTGCTGAAGTGGACAGCAGAGAAGTATTATTCTGGAATCCTACAGAGGTCTTTTAACACCACTCAAACAATTGTATTTTTTGATGGTAGGGGAACTGTGTGGACTGGTTTCCATTGGATGGCGGTACCGACTTCCACAATGTTTTTTATAAAGATCCTGTGACTTTGGTAAAGTACCGGGATGTAATTTTCGATCACTCTTTAAGGAAGCATGCCGGTTCAGTTGACGCAGATTTCATCTTTATCGATGTTAACATACGCCCCACAGACATAGACGCGTATATCGAAGAATAAAGTGTGCAACAAATAGAGTGGGTGCATTTTTTTCAGACCTCAGTCCCATTTAAGATCTCTGGGATTCCACATGAAGGGAACATTTCTGCCATCCAGCTCCCTCCCCGAATATTCAAGCCAACTCTCATTATCTAGTGACAATTATTTCCTTCCCAATCGCTGGATCATTTCATTGATAATACCTACACTACCCACATTGCCATCAGACAGAGTCACACTTCATAATGCCCATTTCTTTTTTTCTTTGTTTCGGGGTTTTACGACCACCGCGAGCAACTTACTCTAAGGGCTACAAACAGTCATCCATCCCAAATTCGGGGCCACTGGTTCCTGGGAAAGGACACATCCAGTGTCATCCGACAAACAACATGTCTCATTCAGAAATCCAACCCACGCCCATCTCGGACAAATGGGCCGAAGCCAGTACCTCGTACTATTCTGCCACCAGGGCTGCTCATCCTCCTTTGGGCTGGTATTTTTTGGGGCAGTGCATTTCATCCTCCTTTGGGCTGGTATTTTTTGGGGCAGGCTATTCATATAAGTTTGTGATGCCTGACGCTTTTCTTGTTTCACGCATGACTTTTTTCTTGCAGTATAGCATATATGAATTTTGTATTCAGAAAGATATCTTCATATTAAAGCTTTGTGACGTATACTCTAATTTAACTTTCCTTTTTATTTTTTTTTCTCTATATAAATTTGAGTTCGTTCTCTTTGCCCTTTTTCAAACTTAACGCAATATCTTCTCTCTCGCACGAGTATGGTTGGTAACACCCTGAGGTCAGAACGAATGACTTGTGGATGTCTAATATAAGAACGGAAATATATATATAATGTTTTTTAAGAAGAAGGTGTATTGGGATTGATGGTGAAAATTAATGCTAATTGTAGATACGATATTGTTTAATTGCCGTTTGAGTTATTTGAAAAAATTATGTAATGTTCGTGGAATACAGCGATCTCAGAACACTACACAAATCGGTTCTTGATAACTTCACTTTTAAGCGAATCAGGAGTCACTAAAATAACTTCAAAAAAGCTAACTAACTATTAGTCTTTATTCAGCTAAATGTCCTTTAGAACTTCAACAAGGTGAGATCAAACGAACAAGTTAATATCTGCAATAACACTTGACTAAGAAACACAACACTGAGAGTAATGTAGACCACGCAGCCTTCAAATAACTCAAACAGCAATTAAACAATATCTTATCCACAATTAGCATTAATTTCCACCATCAATCCCAGCACAACCTGCTCCTCAAAAAATCAGACACTGAGTTGCCACTTTATTATGACCACCCCCTCAGTACTTCGTTGGGCCACCTTTTGCCTTTAATACTGCGTCAATTCTTCGTGGCATGGACTCCACGAGATGTTGATAGGTGGTTTGTGGAATCTGAGACCATGCTTGATGAATAGCACTTTCCAAGAGTGTGAGATTGCAGGGTTGTGGATCCAGCTGTCTGATGGCTCGTTCAATTTCATCCCACAAATTCTCAATGGGGTTGAGATCTGGAGATTGTGGGGCCCCCTAAGCAAGGTAAACTCACCGGCATGTTCCTGAAACCAATTTTGTACAATACAAACACTACGGCAGGACGCATTATCTTGTTAAAAGTAACCATCGCCATTGGGATAAACCATCCACATGACAGGGTGCACTTGGTCAGCAACGATGTTTAGATATGATGTGCCAGTCAGACGTTGATCAACACAAATTAAAGGGCCCAAGGCATGCCAGGAAACATTTCCCAAACCATAACGTTGCCTCCATCAGCTTGAAGGGTTGTAGCAGTGCATTTGGGGTCCATGCTTTCGTGCTGTTTCCACCAAATTTTCACTCGGCCATCGGCATGGTGCAACTGTAAACGTGATTCATCGGACCACATAATTTGTTTCCAATTATCGACTGTCCAATCCTTGTGCTCCTGTGAGAACTGGAGACGTTTTCTCTTGTTAACTGCAGACAGCAAAGGCTTTCAAACAAGCCTTCGGCTGCCATATCCCATCCGATGCAGTGTACGGCGAACAGTGCGTGCAGAGATCATTTGAGGGGATCCTTGATTAAGATGGTCTGTAATTTGCTGCACTGTTGCCCTTCTGTTGTCTGTTACCAGTCGGACACTCTCCGTTCCACCCGAGCAGTCACTAGTCGATGACGACCACACGTTGCACGTAGATACCCAGTTTTTCGGCTGACAGTTCAGTCTTTAAACACTTTAAGAACAGCTGCTCTGGAACATTTCACGAATGTGGCGGTTTCGGTGATACTCGCTCCATGGCTCCGAGCTCCTACAATCAAATCGCATTTTTTACCCATCTCGTCACCCAAAAATCACTTCTACTACTGTCGCAAGCACTAAGCTTTCCCTTTTTATACTAGTCTCGCCCTCTGGTGTCAACGGCGTACAGCCATAGCTCATTTGCTTAAAACTGTCAGGTGGTCATAATAAAGTGGCCACTCGGTGAGTATACCGTTCCGTTCTTATCTCAGACATCCACACGTCCTTCGTTCCGACCTCAGTGTGTTGTCAACCATACTCGTGCGAGAGAGAAGATATTCACCTTAAGTTTGAAAAACGCTAAGGGGAACGAACTCAAATTTACATATAGAAAGAAACTAAAAAGGAAAGTTAAATTAGAGTATACGTCGCAGCTAATGAAATGAAAATTGAAGTATCAAGAACAAAATTATGCATATGACAAAATAGATAGGGAAGTAATTTCAGATCTTTATTCAAATGAACGATTCATATAGCATACACTTTCAAAAGAATACTTAAAAAATACTTTCAAAAAATACTTGAAAAAATGCAACCATGTGAAATTTCGATAAAAAGGAAAGCAAATAGGTTTTCTGTTCATATATTTCAGAAGACTGACCATGATCCCTTTTGAAAAATATTAATATTTCTTTGTCCTCTATAAAGTGCACTAAGTAAACACTGGAGATAAATTTTTCATCAGAAGAATTTGCATTTATTTTTAACATTACAAAAATATATTTCATTAAAGAAGTTGGCTTCATCTGACTAACCCATTTCAAATGGTGAGAACAATTTACTCACAACATAGCAATTACACAACCTGTATTATCAACTGCAGTTCCTTCTTCTCCGATTGCAGACGTTTCTCGCAGTAGTACATCATTAGAAAATTGAAATGTGCATCGCTTTCAGTTCCGTGACCATTATTAGATGCAAACTAACAAAAATATAAATCAGAGACTGCACTGACCCATTTTTAGAGGAAATGCCAGCGTTATTTTATTTAACTTTTTCACTGTTGTGCGCTAAAGTAAAATCCCATAGACAAATATTTATCGGCATTTAAAAACTCATTCGGTCAAACTGAATGATCTTATAGCTACAGTCTTTTTAAATAACTTCTGTTGTATAGAACCATTTCTTCTTTTCCTGAGATTCGAAGATAAAAACCGTTCGTGGTGCTACATTAAAAGAGATCCAAGCAAACAGGAAATACGAAACATGTTATTATCACTGATATACTTTAGTGCAAACAAATACAAATTAATTGATTAGCTATTGAATTTATGTTGTTCACTATTAGATTGGGTTGTAACAAAGTTTGATACATTTTATCTTGGTCAGGAGCTCCCCAATATCTCAACAAACTGGGCTTAAAATCACGTCCATTGTGCGTCCTCGTCCCATGGGTTTTAGTGTCATTAAGAGCGAGAACACCTCCCCTAATTCACTCGGAAGTGCAACGAATCTCTACAGGTGTACCGAAGCAGATAATGAAAACTTGTTAATCTTCTTGGCTACGGAGTTTCGATAAGGTGGAGTCAAGGGACCAGGATAGTTCAACAATCTATATCTCTGTCCCTGTCTCTGTAGCTCTCTCTGTATTTCACTCTCTCTCTCTCTCTCTCTCTCTCTTTGGTGCAATAATTCTCGTTTGCTTTCCAGAATGTCCCTTTGTTCAAGGGGACATTTCCGAGATATGCTTCTGAGAATTAGAAATATAACCTACAGAGCATACAGATGGAATTACAAGAATTTCCAACAAGATTTCAAGCAGCCGATCAGCAGCAAATAAATCTCAGTGAATGATAATGAAAATGGTAATCTCTTAAGTAGGAAAATATTTTGAGCTATATATCAATTTTTTTTCAGGTTTTGAATAAAAAAACCCTTACTTTTAAAGACCTTATCAACTGTGAGGATTCTCGTTTCCCATTTTATTTCGCAACAAAGCTTATATGTCTTTGGAATTTGCATTTATGGCATTATCCATTTACTTTGTAAATATAACACGCTACATCAGATGCTAGAAAGCATTCACTGTTCGTACATACCTGATTTGAAATTATTTTGTTCGAATTTTAAGCAGTATGACCGTTTTTTAAGTCATTATAACTTTTCAAAGTAATGATTATTAGTTTAGAAAAACTCAAAAGCAAAGTACGAAAAAGTTCAGAATCACATTGAAAAGCAACTGCAAGACGGTTTGCGAAAAGTCACGTACAGCGATCAAGCGCGGATTTCGAAAAGGACTTGGGCAACTTGTAAAGCCAAATGTGCTCTGTCATTAGAGGTAAATCAAAAAATAAAAGTAAATTTTCTTTGACATAACATCTTTATTTTTGTGTGAAAATTTAGGAGTAGGTTACATGACTCAGCCAGAGTGAGCAAGATGGCGCTAACGTTCAAAATTACATCAAACTCTGATCAGCGCAAGGAGGACATAACATGATTTACTGCTCTCCGAAAGACGAAAAGGAACGGAAACTCAATGTGATTTCAAAACGTTACTAAATCGCCTTACACTGCCTGACACTGTGCCGCAGTGGTCTTAAGTTCTGGCTTATGACCATTCGTCCGAGATGGGTCTGGGTTCAAATCTCGGTGAGGCATGGATGTCTTGATTGTCTTATGCCACTGGCTGTCTCCTTTCCCTGTAACCAGTGTCCTTAAATTAGGAACGAGCAACTGCGTATAGCCCATCTACTTGCTAACGGTGGTCGTTAATCCCGCCCAAACCCAAAAAAGTCTACTTGAGAAGGAATCTTCGACTTCCCATTTTACTGGAGAAGAGGAACAACCCTATGACTGCGAACTCACTTCGCGTGAAGGCTTGATTTGATCTGGTAACAACTGAAGAATTAATGGAATTAGGGAAAATGCAAAATTTTAAAACTTTATAATTTTGAGAAACAAGATATTTTCAGCATTATTTTATGTTGGTAATCATTAAATTTACCGAAGACTGGAATAGAGAATTAAATCAAGGTGCTTTTTGTTCTGAGGAAAAATCTTTTCGTACAAAATACCGGTACAAGATACAGCAATCATGCATACGTTTATCTCAAAGAAACGTATGCATGATTGCTGTATCTTGTACCGGTATTTTTCAAGCATACCTGCTATCACAGGTCTATGTGAAACAGAATGATCTAAGGGACGAACTCAGCCTTCTTTTGGACATGATGCCCTAACAGCTGGCGTAAAGCAACTGACAGCAATAGACACAAGATAGTATTTCGCGTCTTGGTTATGGATGCTGTAGGATTTAAGCAGTTATCGACAAGAAAGTTCCTCAGATTCTTCTCATGGGTTTTAGTAGGAGAAAGGCGATTAACCAGGCAAATATCCAGAGGTTAATAAATTACGAGCGGTATCTGTCAGTAGAATGAACTGATGCCTGCACGAAGCTGGTATGGCCGCCCCGGTGGCGCAGTGGTCTAAGCGATGGCCTCTGATCATTCGTCCGAACGGGGTCCGGGTTCGAATCCCGGTGAGGCATGGATGTTGTGTTTGTCCTACGGTACTGGCTCTCTCCCTTCCCTGGAACCAGTGACCCTAAATTAGGGACGGGCGACTGCTTATAGCCCATTGAGTTGCTCACGGTGGTCGTTAAACCTCCAATCAAAAAAAAAACAAAAAACGAAGCTGGTATGCGATGGAGATACCATCTCATCCACATACCGCTTTCTCGTTTTCAGGGGCATGCAAAGCAACAGTGGTGTGACGAATAGCAAAATGCCATCTTCAGCTATGAGAACCGCATCTGTCGAAAGCACAATTATCTCACTCGTGTGTGGCGACGTATCGGCGACGGTGCTTCCACGTAGTGTATCGTTGAGCACCATACATCTCCCATTTCTAGGGGTTTTATACTAGGGGCGTCATCTCGTACGACAGTCGGTGGGCCCTCACCTATCTAAACTCTACGACCTCATCACTCCTTCAGAGCATGCTTGGCACTACATTCCAGCACGATAATGCCACATCATTAACCGAACCCGTTGTGCAAGTGTGCCTGAGATCCGTTTCCCTGCTACTACTTCCAGCGAAGTTTCCGTTCCAGTCACAGATTGATCACATCTGCTGTGTCATGAAACAACGTGTGAAAACAGAACTGACTCCACCGCATAAGGCAACGGACCTTCGGGGGCAAGTACAGCAGATTTGGAGAAAAGTATGCCAGGATATTATTAGGATACTTTCTGTTTTACTTGAAAGCAGCATTAGCGGTTGTATAGCGGCGAGAAACGGCAGCACCACGTAATGGGATTTATTCTAATATTCATATATTTGCCTCACTACACAGGCTATGCCATACCACTGAGGTGACGCATGAGTCAAAACGGCAATTTGCAGAGATAAGCTCTGCCGGGCCGCCCCGGTGGCGCAGTGGTCTAAGGCGTTGACCTCTGATCATTCGTCCGTAATGGGTCCGGGTTCGATTCCCGGTCAGGCATGGATGTTGTGTTTGTCTTACGGCACTGGCTCTCTCCCTTCCCTGGAACCAGTGACCCTAAATTAGGGACGGGCGACTGCTTATAGCCCATTGAGTTGCTCACGGTGGTCGTTAAACCTCCAATCAAAAAAAAAAAAAGCTCTGCCGGCGTAGTTCAGTCGGGTGAACGTATCGCTCTAGAGTAGGAAGACGTGGATACAAAAACATCATTGGCAAAAAGGCCTGTTCTTCACATCGGTGCTGTAATGTAAAAATAATCGCCTGGATTCGTAATTGAGAAAAACTGTGTGATGATTCTTTTACACATTATCTGGAATTAATATGAATTCCTTCTTCTACAGTGAGCTCCTTCAAGCATGGTTTGTCGGCGGACCAGGAACCTGCGATTCCGTGCCCCGCCTTTCTCAAGGTGGAATGTATGTGTCGTACCACTGAGGTGACGCATGAGTCAAATTGTCAACTGCAGCGATAAGCCTTTCCGGCTTAGTTCAGTCGGGAGTACATCCCGCCCCTGAGTGACAAGTTATCCCACCACCGCCAAAAAGGGCTTTTCTTCACAAAGCTGCATATTTTTGCTTACACAACTATAGGGGTTGGACAGAATAATCTGAACACCACGCTGAGAGACGTGACTTTTAATGCAGCGGCGTACGTCGCTATACTCAAAGGTATCCACCATTTTATGGTTGTAATAGATTTGTTTAGAACATCAAGGTCCTGCTTAAGGGCATTTAAAGTGTCTTGTTGCAAAATGTCTTTCAGGGTGACGACAAAATGAGCGACCTGAGAGTTACATACACACGCACACACACAAACAAACACACACACACACACACACACACACACACACACACACACACACACACAATTTTACGCTGGATGTGATTTTTTTTATAATGATTCAGTGTCAGACGATGACAAAAGATATAACGAAACTTGGACGACTATATGGGCCATTCAGAAAGAAATATAACAGAAAAGGAACATAATCTATAATATATAAGGAAAAACAACTCAAAAAAGAAGGTAAATTTAGAGGTGTACACCGATGAGCCACCTTCCTAATAAGCTACCGACCTATAAGCCACCGACCTATAAGCCACCTACATATGACCACCTATCTAATAAGCTGCAGGGCCCCCATTGGTCCGCAAAACAGCGGCCACTCGGCGAGGCATCGATTCGATGAGGTGGCGAAGGGGATCTTGCGGTATCTGGTACCATAATTTCAACAGCAGGTCCTCCAGTGCTCGGCATCAGCTCCGATATTTTTGAGTATAAAGTTCCGTTTATAGTACCCTTCCAGTTCTAATTTTGTGTTTTTCGTGTGTCTAAAGGTCTAGTGCATCGTTTTGTTCTACTTTCCGATTCGAAAGTACGATATTTTCTTCATTCCAAGCTTTATTTACCTTCTGGTCGAGCTGGCCAGACGAACTGCTGGGCGCCACCATTAGTAATGACGGCTTCCGGTGGTGATGTCATGTTCAGTAGCACTACTTCCACTCTTGCTGTAACCGGCGACGCTGCTGCTGGCGCCGCTACGCTGATTTCTTCTCATGGCGCTGTTCAACTGCCCGCTTGCGGTGCGTCATTCGGCACCTCTTCTCCTACTGCTGACCAGTCAGACAGCTATTTTGATACAGCTTCTACTGTGATTTCTGCTGATGCAATGGATATTCAAAATGACGTCACTCCTCCACCTTCCACAGCATCTCGTTTTCCATCGTCTTATTCTGCTGCAGCGACCTCTGCATCTGATCGCCAATCCTCGATTGTGTTACAGCAAGTCAATGCTTTGAAACCTCATGTTCGTCGCACCGGCAACTCTATTCACCTTAATATTCCGGCGTCATCTGTTCAAGCTCAAACGTTCTCCTCGCATATGGCCTTAGGAGTCTTTTTTAAAGCTCTTCCTGATACCAAGTTGAAAATTTATGCTACGGCAGTTAAGAAGCTTTTGTCTCCGTCTGCTATTACTCATCTATATCGTCGGGCTCGGACTATTGTTGTTTATCTTTCTCAACCTGCCCATGTGACCTCTCTTTTGCAGAAAGGTATTACTATTAATAATAACCTCTTGATGACCAAACCTGTGATACCGCGCCCGGTTAACGTGTCGTTTTACCCGGTGCCACCTGAAGTCACAAATGTCATGCTCCTTTCAGTTATCTCATCTCTTGGTCGCGTTGCCGGGGATGTCGTAACCTACTCGGCAGCGCCCAACGACTTTGAGGATCGCCATATTTATGGTGCTCGTCGCATGGTGCCTGTCATGTTTTCTTCTCAGGATGACATTGCAACTTTACCTACACAACTTACTGTCCATTGTCACGGTAAACGGAGACACATCGATCTCTTAACTGTGTTCCACTGCAGCAAGTGTAAAGGCCTAGGGCATTTTTATAAAGAGTGTCCTGGACCTTCCTCTTCTTCTGGATCTTCTTCTGGATTGTTATCTACGTCAGAGCCTGTTGATACACCCCCGTATGGTTCTCGTGAAGAGCCTGAATTGCGTGCTCTTGATTTTACTGAAGTTCACTTTCCTCCTCTCCTTGGTTCTTCAACTTCACCTGAACCGTTTACATCTACTTGCTCGATTTCTGAGCAGGACGTTTCTGTTCAGGTGGTGCTTTCTACTTCTCCTGTTGAGGCTCCCTCTGAGGAGGTAGCCATGATTACCACTGCTTCTTCGGCAACTGAACTCGATTATTACCGCGGCGCTCGCGGTGCTTTAACAACTGCTCAAGACGCTCCCAAACTGCTTCATCTTCCTATTATTCCTACTATAGATCCCACTGGTGTGGATGACCTCACCATTACTGGTGATACTCTTGTTGATTCCAGTGGCCGTTCCACAAACCGCGCCGTCTTCAAAGCTCCTAGCGCTCCAGCTAAACGTGGACGTTCACGAGTGTATCGTTCTCGCTCATCTTCTAGCACTCGTTCTCCTTCAGCGTCCCCTAGAGAGTGTTGCCTAACGAATAATCCAGAAGAACTTGCAGAAGCCACGCTTCAAGCGCAATTCGAACAGTTTTGTCAAGATAACGAAGTGCACACTCGCCCCTTTACCCATAGACAACTGTTTCGTCTATTTTCGCTCTTCCGGGATCCATCGTTTGACATGGCCGCTTACCTTTCGCACTCCACTTTCCCTCCAGATGATGTTTATCGTCGACTAACGTGTATCAGAGCTGATCTTGAGGCTCTTTGTAAGACTGACAGTACGCACCTTCCTTGTCATCTTCGGCTCTGTGGAATAAAGGAAAACGCTCAACTGTCTGCTTCATTTCTACGTCACTCCCCTGCTGATTAGTAAGACTTTTTTGACTTAATACTTGCTCCTGTACTAGTTCCATGTATCTACAGCGTTTCTGGACTTTCCTTTTCACATGACACACTATAAAGTCCAGATTGGACTTTATAGTGTGTCATTGAATGTAATTTTTTACGGATTATTTTCGAGCGTTTATTGTACATATGTCAATTTCTGTTATTACTTCTGCATCCGTGTTTTATCTTTCCACATGTTTTCATCTGTAGATATTGTCACTCATTAATCTTCGTTTTGGTTCCATCGCACGAGATGCGCTTGTATCATCATTTTATGAATAAAATATATTGTTAAACTCCTCCACTTTCCGTACATTTCGGGGTGGTGGTGATTTAGTGCGAACACGCTTTTCCAAGTCGAACAACAAATGTTCGGTTGGGTTCATATCAAGTGAATTCGGAGGCCAGGGCATTAACAGAAAGTCACCAACATGTTCCTCAAATCACTCTTTAACGATTCTGGCAGTGTGGCATGGCGAATTATCTTGTTGGTAATGGCCTTCACCAGCAGGGAATACAGTTGCCATGAATGGGTGAAGTTGGTCCGCAACGATGTTCAGATAACTGACAGCTGTCAGGGATTGTCCTATTGGAATAATGGTGCCTAAAGTGCCCAAACAAAACATCTCCCACAGCATAACATCACCGCCGTCGGCCTGTTTTGGCCCAACAGTGCGTCCTAGTGCTATAGCCTCCGTTGGTAATAGGTGTATCTGCGCTCTGCCGTCTACGTGCTACACCAGGAATCTTGATTCGTCAGACCAATGCACTTTCTTCCAATCACCCCCGGTCCAATTTCGATGATCTTGGGCCCATTTCATGCGTTGTTGGCGATGACGTGCAGTGAGCATGGGGACCCGGCTGGGTCTTCGGCTACGCAGGCCCATGTGCAGAAGGCTGCGATGAACTGTGTGCTGTGACCCATTGCCATACCCACCACTGTTATAGTTGCGAGTGGTTTGTCGCTCTGTGGCCCTAAGGTCCCTGTGAACAATGCGCGATAGTATCCGCTCCTCTCTGGCATCAATGAGGTGCGGACGACACACGGCTGGAGGACCGTTCGTCGTTTGGCCATGTGTGCACCACTTTTGATACGTACTCACTACAGCAGCACGTGAACAACCCACAAGCCGCACCGTTTTCGAGGTCGTAGTACCGAGGAGCCGTGCCACCATAATTTGTCCTTCATCAAACTCCGATAAAACGCCAGCTTGTCCCATTATGATTCAGAACACTCTACTAAACGAAACTGGTCCTGGGGTTGTATATATACTGTTCTGTGAACTTCACCCGCGCCACCGTTTGGTCTGCAGGGGCGTTCATTTTTCTAGGCTGGGGGTGGCCATAATGTAATTGCTCATAGGTGTACGTCATACAAGCCACTAGTTATTGACTCACCCAGCGACGGGTAATAACAGGCTAGTGCAACAGTTCGGGGTCCCTGGCTTCAGAAACATAAAATATCAAGTCCTTAAATTGTGTAATAGTATCAAAGAAATGCAGAAGACTTAAACTTGCATTTTTTTCTTCAAAGTAACTGCATATAATATTGAGATATCTTAGAATTATGACGCACGGAATTCAAAACGTAAGGACAAAGCTATGACGACCAACGATTTTGTTTGTATTAAATTTTACGTGAGAGAATCCTGCATTACTTAAAGATGAAAGTGACGGAAAATCCTGAACCTCAACGTTCTGCGTACGTGAAAGGCTTGCATTATGAAACACTGGGACTCTAATGATTTAGAGATTTTCTAAGGCCAAACATTTAGTTAACAGATTGTGTCCTAGATAATAGTGCAGGATTGCCTCATATGGTCTAGAGAAAAGTTAGAGATCAATGGGGACAGGCTTACAGAAATATGATATGTACTAATGGAACAAGAATTAATAACTTGAAGGCGGTTCGTGCATTTGCCAATATAGAATTTTGACAAGTCATCAATGCAGACAGATCATCTGGAAACTTTTTCAGTCCTCCGTGCTGAAGTGTTTCAGAAGCAGAGAGGTAAGCATTAAAGATATCATTTCAGTAGATTCAGCCATATTCAAGTGGTTGACCAGAGTCATGACAGTGAGAAGAGGTCAACATTTCTCAGTAATATGATTAACACCATTAACCGCAATCATTTTCTTGATCAGTATTAGTCAAACATTTTCAGTTTTATTGAATTAATACTGTAGCCTACGTAAGCTAATTCCTTTACTTTGGTTACTCTGTTACCTTCTGAAAAGATATTTATCCTGAGCTTTCCTTCCCTTGTAAATTTAAATACTTTTGTTTTTTCATCACTGAGATTTAATTGCATTTATGTGTTCATTTTCTCTAATGATTCCCTAAGATCTTTTTATCTCTCTGCTATTAAAGCTGTCATCATCATTTATTCAATTTCTGTTACTTTCACAAAAGTCCTGCATAGCCTCTACTATACACAGTCGTATCAGAATAATATGACCACCTAATGGGAATATATTTTTTTTTATTGGAGGTTTAACGACCACCGTGAGCAACTCAATGGGCTATAAGAAGTCGCCCGTCCCTAATTTAGGTCACTGGTTCCAGGGAAGGGAGAGAGCCAGTGCCGTAAGACCAACACAACATCCATGCCTGACGGGATTCGAACCCGGACCCCTTACGGACGAATGATCAGAGGCCACCGGGGCGGCCCTAATGGGAATAACACACAGTCGTATCAGAATAATCAGAATAATATGACCACATAATGGGAATAACCACACTTGGCCCAGATGACAGCGGCTAGACGGCGTGGCATGCACGCAATGAGACCCTGGAAGGTTGCCCGAGGCACACTTGGCCATTCGGACTGCAGCAGAGAATCGAGGTCCCGGAGATGACGAGCTTGTGGTTCGGCCCGTCGAACCTGTTGATCTAAATAGTCCCACAAGTGCTCAATGGGATTGAGGCCAGGAGATTTTACCGGCCAAGGTAGAACAGAGACATCGCTGTCATGTTCCTGAAACCAGTCACGCACCCCGTTTGGGACGTGACATGGCGCATTGTCCTGTTTGTAGACACCATTCCCACCAAGGTAAGTGTCCAACATGTAGGGATGCATGTGGTCAGCAAGGATGGATAGGTAGCCATCGGTGATTAGGGACATATGCCGTAGTACCAGCGGTCCTAGGTCATACCGGGAAAACATCCCCCAGACATGCACACTGTCACCGACGGCCTGTACTTGATTGACAAGCGTGTCCGTGTGTTCGTTCTCGTGTGCCCGATGCCGTATCCGCTACCGCCCGTCACTTCTGTTTAGTAGAAACCTTGATTCATCGGCGAAGGCAAGCTTTTGCACTCTTCTACTGCCCAATGACGGTAGTCCCATGCGAACTGTAGGCGTCGTTGCCAATGGAACTGGGTTAACATGGGCGTTTTGACGCTGCGTCGACTAAGGAGACCCATGCGTAACAGCGTTTGCTGTACTGTTTTCGGAGACACATACCTGCGTTCATTTGCGTGGTCAATTGCTGCACTCTTGCGGGTTGATTGCCCTTTACGAGTCGATGGAGGTGACGTTCTCATCTGGGATCGATGGTCTTTTGGGCTCCGCAGGTATGACGTCGGGTGGTACTCGGTATATCAGCGGTCCATTCTTGGTACACCTTTACTACAGCACCTCGCGAACAGCTTACGAAGGCTGGTGTTTCTGAGATGCTTCTTCCCTTGGAGCGGTAGCCGATGATCATTCCTTTCCGAACGTCCGTCAAATCACTACCTCTGTCCATCGTGCTCACGTCACGCACTATGGCTCATTTGTCCTGGCCGGTCGCTTATATCTCCGTGTGGCCGATGTTGTCACGTGCCCTGCGTGACGCGCCGGGAATGGTACACTGTGATTCCGGGGGTGGGTATATTATTCTGGTACGACCGTGTATATACAATAAGGAGCAGTCGTGATATACTAGATTCGTGTCATACATCTTTTATTATATTTGTTTCTTCTTTCTCCTCCACAGCGCTGGGGATCATAGCTGATCCTCAGCAACGTTTGTTCTTTATACGTCCGATAGATTAATCTTCAGCCTTTGTAATCCATTTTCACATTTCGGAGAACGATGAACATTGCGTTTCATGCTTTTCTATATCAATGAAAGCAGTGAATACAGTTTTTTTTATTCTCAGTGCTTTTTCTGTGATCAAATGGATAATCATATTTACTTCTGGGATCCTACTGCTACTTTTAAATCTAAACTGGTCATTTGTAACGTTTTTCCCAGTTTTGCTTTCTTAAAGATTCTATGTGATTCCAGTTAGGCTTTTCACGGAATGGGACATTAAGTTTAGCATACAGTGTACTTCACACAGGTTACTTCTCGTAAGGTAATAGATATACACCAAAGATGCAATCCATTTTGACCACCTGCCTAATATGATGATGCTCCTCCACGTTATGCCAAAACAGGTCTTACCAGCACGTTACCAGCAGATCCTTTAACTCTTGTAAGTTATGCGGTTGAGCCGCCGCAGATCGCATTGATTGAAATTTGAAGAACAGGGCAATAGCTGGAAGACTTCCTCTTGTTCCGCGAACCGTTCTTAAAAAATCCAGGCAGTGTGGCATGGCGAAATAACCTCCTGAAAGAAGGCACTACTAGAGGGAAATATCATTGCCATGAAATAATGTACCTGGTCTGCAATGATATTTAGGTAGGTGGTAGACGTCATGGTTTCCTGCACATGAATGACTGGACCCAAGGTTTCCCAGCAGAACTTTCCCCAAAGCACCACACTTCCTCCACAGGCTTGTTTTCGTCCACGGTGCATCCTGGTTCCAACACTTCCCCAGGTAAACAAAGCACACCTACTCGGCCGTCCACATGGCGCAACTGGAATCGAGATTCATCGGACCAGCCGACTTTCCTCTTATCATTGAAGGTACAGTTTTGATACTCATGTGCCCATTGTAGACACTTTCGACGTTGAACCGAGGTCAGCATCGGCACTCCGAGCTGACTGCGGCTACGCAGTCTTATTGTTAGCAGGGTTCGATGTATTCTGTGTTGTGACACATTGCTCCCGTCACCGACATTCAAATTACCGGTGAATATCGCCACAGTATTCCTTCTGTTGGCTCCTATCATACGAGATACCCTCTGTTCACCTCTAGAGTCGCTACACCGTGTACGGCCTGCACCTTGCCGGCGTTTCTTGGTTTGCCCTCCTCGGATCATTTTCTGATGGTACTAACCACGGTTGACTGTGAGCACCCCACAAGCCTTACCGTCTCGTAAATGCTTTGACCTAGTCGTCGGACAATTAAAATTTATCCTTTGTCAAACTTGCTTAAGTCCACTGTCTATTTTATATGAAGAATAACAATAATACTGATTAACAGAGCTCAGTATCATGTGTTATTCATAATACGTATTTCATAACCTTCACACACGCCGTCCTTTACCTGCAGTTGCTTCGATTTGCATAATGATGCACTGGTAATAATGTTTCGGCTCTTTTGTTTACAACAGAATCGAAGTATTCTTTAACAATAAAAATATGAAGCAGAATGGTGCAGAAGAATTTATTGTTTTACGTCCACATATTGTCATATCTCTGGCAGTGATTACCCCTTGCAATAGATAGTTGTAATTTAAATGAATCCGAATTTCTTCTATCACTTGTAAATACACTATATTGACAAAAGTCACCGGACACCTAGAAGAGAAACACAACATAATATTTATTGACTTACAGTAGAGTATGGTGTTGGTCCACCTTTGGCCTTAATGCATGCACTGACCCTTCGAAGCTCGAAGTGGTTGGGTTTTGAGCTCCGTGATTTTCGTTGCTATAAGTTGTTTATTGAGTGCTTTAGTTTCTGTGGTTGCGTGTATCTTCAAGTTGAAGTTCTACACTTTACGTTCGTGTATCTCCCAGGTTGGTGAGTGCCATATTTTCTCATTATTCACTGTTTTATTTTTCAACCAAGCTGGTCTTTTTTCGTTAAAGTCTCGCCATTGCTTCGATGGCGGAGGCAGACAAGGGTGACGCCCACATCCTTATCTTGGCAGATCAGCCAGCCTCCTCTTCTTCTCCTACCGCGGTATCTCCTGCTCAGCTTAATGAGGTGGCTCCCGAGCGTCATTGCGACGTCATGGACACATCTTCTTCTACAGCTATAACTCCCACCAAGTGCGGTAGTGCCAAGTCTCCTATCTACATCTCAGCTGATGATGACGTATCCGTTATCAGCAATACTGAGCTCACAGCTTCTACTTCTCATCAACTTTCTGATCCGCCCTCACTGCTAGGGGCCGCTTCATCGAATTCTCGACCCATGTCTGCCCAAGCGTCCTATGCTTCTGCAACTTCTGGGGTCCTCACACCCCCAGTTTCATCTGCTATGCCTTTTCCTGAATCCTATGTCACTGTCGCCGGTTCTACTGCTACAATTGACATACCAGAGGATTCCCAGGCTGGTCACTTTTTTCCTCCACTATGGAACGGGGCATCTATTTTGATGCGCTTCCCGACACTAAGCTGTGGCAATATAGCCGAGCCCTCAAAACTATCTTACCAAAGGATGCAATAGACTTTGTAGCTCGAAAACCCAGATCTGTCTTGGTCTATTTTAAGGATAAAGCGCATGCTGACCAGGTCCTTACGGAAGGTCTAACCATCAATGACGTGCATCTGTTAGCACAACCGGTTGCACACCGCCCAGTGCAGGTGACCTTCTACCCCGTACCACCAGAAGTATCCGACGCTGCACTCTGCACCTTGCTCAGCAGGTACGGCAGAGTTGTTGGCTCCATAACAACTCTCTCTGCGGCTCCCAGAGACCCTGAAGACAAATCGATTCGGGGTTTCCGCCGCACTGCTCGAGTCCTCTTTTCATCTGTTGCTCAGCTGAAAGCGGTTCCGAAGGTTTTGCACATCCGCTGTGGACAGCAACGCCGAAGAGTTGAGATAATCACTTCACAGTATTGCACTATCTGTCAGAGCGAAAGTCACATAAGGGCTCAGTGCCCACGTGCCTCCCTGCAAACAGCTCCACACACTACATCTTCTTCTACTTTGTCCACCAACGCATCACAGACTTCTTCCTATTCGAGGAAAGTCGCGGAATCAAGATCTTCCAAAAGTCAGCTTACTGCCATTGGTCAACAAACGACTTTGATGCCTCCACCTCCTGCTGATCCTAAGAATTTTCCCAGGCTTCCAAAATCGACTCCCCCTAGTACTTTTACCACCACTGCTGATGTACATATAAATGGACGATGTCATCACTCTTTCCACGTTATTTTTTAAACAAAGCATAGCGACTGAAAAATTGTATTCCGGCACTGCTGGGATCGAACCCCAGAACTCTCGATAACTAGTCGAGTGCGTTCGAATTTTACGCTACAGCGCCAACAATTCTCAGCGCCATGCGTGGTTTATCAGTCAGCATCTGACTACACGAATACGTATTGATGGTCTCAGCAACTGAGATGTCGTCATCTGGTGGCATTTAACGCAACAGCTATTTTAATCGTAGCTGATAAATTCAAAGGGCGATAGAAATGGTTAATATATATCAAATACGTGGAGATAATGTAAATGGACGATGTCATCACTCTTTCCACGTTATTTTTTAAACATGCTGGCCACTGCTCAGCTTTTACCGTTGGCTCCATGACACGAGCTGATGTACATGTTAAGCTGATGTACATGTTGGCCACTCCTCAGCTTTTACCGTTGGCTCCATGACACGAGCTGATGTACATGTTAAGCTGATGTACATGTTGGCCACTCCTCAGCTTTTACCGTTGGCTCCATGACACGAGTCACAGGTAACGCTTCGGGTTCAGACTCTCCAGACGATCATGAAGCTTTAGTGGTTGCTGGAAAACGCAGTGGTGCTACTCACCCCAAGACAAAGAAGTCAAAGACTCTGGCGTCCCGAAGATCATCTCGCTCTTCTACCCGCTCATCCACTCGCTCCGTCAGCTCTCGACGACCGTTCTCCAGGTCGCCTCTACACACTTTCTCTGAGACAGCATGTGAGGGTGCCTTTCCCTCACTAGATGAATTCACAACTTTTCTTGCTGAAAATGCTTTCCCTGCTGAGCCTCTGCCATACGAGGACGTGCTGGATTGCCTTTTAGGGTCCTCTAGCCCTTCCTCAGCACGCACTTCCATTCAGCAGTATGAAGCAGCTCTTCCACAAGTGCTGGTTCAATTACACTCACTTGAAAACACTCTTCGGCGCACTGCGGACGACGTCCCGTGGAGTGCTTCTTTTCTCCGTTGACTCCACTCCATCACTACAGCCAATCAATTCCTACTGCATCCCACAACTAACCTAGACATTCAAGGTGGTGTCACTTAATTGTTGTGGTTTTGCGACACCTCTTGCGAATGCGCTGGTACGAGAGTATCTTGCTTCGCTGAATGCTGATATATTACTTCTGCAGGAAACAAACTGTGCTTCCAATACCTCTGACAAACCAATATATATAAATTGCAACTTCTCATTGTACAGAATCATATATATATAGGTCGTTTCACGAACCACAGACATCTGTAAACTTTGTCGTTTTTACAATACATTCTTATCTTCAATTCCTAATTCAAATGTGTAATTTTACTTTTCAACTGTGTAAATTTGTGTTCTCCAATACTCACTGTGATGAGTTGTGTCTTCTCTCTGTATTTTCAGAGATTATTTTTTCTTTTGTATTCTCAGGAAAATTATTGTATATAACTATTTTTCATATCACCGTTGTATGTAACATGTAGTACCGCGAGCCACATTCATCTGTAAATTTTTCATCATCTGTCTTTCGAACTTTCGATTTCATGTTTGTCTCCTTGATCACTTGCAACCTCCTGGTTTTCCAGGTCACCCACAATGTATCACCTTTCAGTCAGAACTTTTTTTTTCATCAATATTGTGTAAAATTTATACTCTATAGTGCTCATCATTCTGGATTGATTTTACTCTCTGTATTACCAGAGATTCATGTTGCCTCGCCAGTTTTCTACTGCACTTAACTGTTGTCATGCAAACGTTGCACCGAATCCTGTAATTAACGTAGCACAAGCTGCACATTCTGTTAATTTCTCATCACCTGTCTTTTGAATCTATGTCTGCAAGCTCGAATTCTGTGTTATTCCTTGCTTCAATACTGTGCAAAATTAATATTGTATAACGCTCTTCAAGCTGAATTGTTCCTATTCTTTGCTTTGTCAGAGACTTTTGTTGCCTCACCAGACACTCGAGTGTAATTAACTGTTTTTTTTACTATCATCAATGTACAAAACCGTGTAAATAAGCAGTAGCGTAAGCTACAAGCATCTGCAAATATTTTTTTGTCATACATCATTTGAGATGATTTATTCAAGCACATCTCCTGTATCTTTCTTCTAATAAATACTGTGTGAAAACTGACCCTTCGAGACATGCTTTCGACAAGGTTTTGGAACACAGCGATAGGTATCCGCTTCCAATCAGTACATAATGCTGCCGCTAACTGTTGCTTAGTAGTAGGCCTTGGTTCCAAACTTCTTATGCTGCGCTCTAATACGTCCCATACGTGCTCTATGGGATTAAGATCAGGGCTCTGTGCTCTCCAGTCCACACACGATACGGAATTATCGTCAAACCACGCGTAACAGTCCTTGCTTTTTATCGCTCGGTGCATCATCCTGCTGGTACCAACAAGGCTCGGTTTCATAGTATTGCCACATAGTTGGTACGGCATAATTTTTCAGACCATCGAGGTAGACGTGCTGGTTAACAGGTTTGTCCGCGATAACCAATGGGCCGGGACTATACCACGAAAAACACCCCCACACGAGTACACTTCCAGCTCCAAACTTGACAGTAGAAACAGTACACTGAGGTAATTAGCGTTCCCCCAGACTGTTTCCATACTCACATACGGCCATCAGACTGATGGATCGTGTATCTGGATTCATCAGTCCATACAGTAGAACTCGTTTCCATTGATATACGGTCCACGATAAATGTTCTTTACGCCATGCTAAACGACGAGTAGCATTCCGAGTGGGGAAGAAAGGCTTATGAGCAGCCGCACAACCACGGTAACCCATTGAATAAAGTTGTTTGCGAATGGTACGTGTACATACCGAGGTTCCAGCATTTTCACTCACCTGTACACTGATGTCTTATGCAGTACTACGTCGATTAGCTGTAACGACTCTCATGAGGCTTCGACGTCCTATATTACTGACTTTCTTTGGTCTGCCGATACGTTTTGCGACTTCAGGCACTCTATGTGTCTTCTACGTATTCAGTACATCCAAAACAGTTGACTTGGGTATGTTTAAACGCTCCTCGGTTTCTCTTATGGACATCCCATTAATATAACACCCAACAATCTTTCCTTTCTCAAAGTCAGTTCTCTCCCGCCGCGATATTTTCAGTCAATCTCACAGTGCGATATGATTGCGGTCAGTAGCTGTAGGCTTATTTTTATACCTTTTGCAGCTGTACTGCGCCTCTTAACAACGCAGCGGCTCCGTTCGTTTGCTTTTGAAGGGGTGTACGGTGACTTTTGTTAATATAGTGTATGTCAGAGCACTTCCAGGACTCATACGTGTGGCTAATATTAGGTGTGCAACTTAATTCCAGGCCTCTAACCGCAAGCGATCATAGAACGTCGGCAAATGCCAATAGCTGTGTGCGATAATGGCTGATTGTAGCACCATCCAACAGCTTTCTAGGCAACCGTAACCGCTCACAGCTGTAGTGACAGAAGGGATGAAAGTTGACGGTGAAAGCAATGTCGTTTGAGAAGCAACATTTGAGGCACTGCCTCCTGTTCGCGTTTCAGCTGAAAACAAGTGCCGCGGAAGCCCACCAAATGCTCTGTGCTGCTTTGGGTGAGGATACTGTGTCCTACAGTACGTGTAAGAAGTGGGTCCAACGCTTTAAGCAGGGAAAGTTGGATCTCCGTGATGTAGAATGTCCGGGACAGCCACAGAAAGTGGACGATGAAGAAGTGGAACAGCTATTGGGAGCGGATTCCTGTCGCACACCATTAGAGCTCACCTAGGAACTCGGAGTAACACGGTAAGCCATTGCAAAGCGCCTGCACAAGCTTGGACGGATTCACTAGGAGAGCCGATGGGTGCTCCACCAACTCACAGCTGCGAACAAGTCTAGGCGCTACGATGTTGCTGTGTCCTTGCTCTCCAGATTCAAGAAGAAGGATTCCCTCCACAAGATTTTGACCTGTGCTTAGAAATGGATCCTCTACTATAATCATAAGCGGCGCAAATCGTGGGTTTATCCAGGTCAGCCTACCACCAGTATCGCCAAACCGAATATCCATGCCAGGAAGTTGTTGCTGTGCATATGGTGGGATCAGCGCGGTGTCGTACACTATAAGTTGCTCAAACCTGGTGAAACGGTCAATGCTGAGCGTTATTGTCAGCAACGCATTCATGTGGGTGACGCAATGGCGGCGAAAGGCCATACACCGGCAAGGCCAGAAGGTCGGTCCTGTTGCTTCAGGAAACGAGCATCCTCACACCGCGAAAACAACTTTAAACAAGATCACCGACCTGGGATGGGAGATTTTGTCCCACCCGGCGTATTCTGCAGATTTCGCCCCTTCGGATTATCACCTCTTTCGCTCCCTGCAACATCACCTGAGTGATACGCACTTCACTTCTGTCGAGGAGGTCCACACAAGTATTGATGACTTTATCAACTCGAAACAGCTCTCTTTTTTCCGCAGGGGCATTCGGCAGCTCCCTGACCGATGGCTCAAATGTATCCAACATGACGGGGATTATTTCCCTGATTAGGTACGTATTCGATTTGCTATAATTTGTTGTCACCGTGTCGTGCCTGTGGCCAAGAATTAAGTTGCATACTTAATACATGTAATTGTTTTTTTTTCATATATTTGTAAAATACATTTGGAAAATATAGTCCAGGTGCTTTAAATCTTCGTCTTTAACATTTTGTGATCAATTACCCAAAATTGCACTTGATAAATAAATAAATAAGCGAAGAAGTAAAGAAATGAATAAACCACAAAAATGTATTTAAACTTCCTTAAAATCAATATATTGCATTATTTTACAAAAGATATTCATTTTCTTATATATTGCACCCAACTTTCGTTTTTTATTTCATAAAGTTTAGAAGTACTACCAAGAGTATACGAGTTTAAAGTTCCGAAATTTCGTAGAAATTCCTAAGATGAAATCTTATATTTGAGATATTAAGATAACTTTGTTAAAAAGCATGTAATAATGCTATGAATGTATAGTTTCTTCATTTGTTTCAAGAAGTACCATGACAATCAAGATATGATGGGAAAATACTTTTTATGTCCTTCATTGTTTTGAATAATGAAAGTGATAAATTTATTAAGGTGAAGGTGGGATTTTATACTGCACAAAAATCCAAGGTTGACTACTTTATAAATGTTCCAGATTGAAAGAATTTTGCTTTTCTTGGAGCACATTTTTTGAGTGGTAATGATTCTTTGCCTCAAAAGAATCTGGTTGGAAGGATTTCTGAAGAGGAAATATTAATTTAAAAAATAAGGACTTTATTTCTCGGAAGCAAAGATTATGTAAAGAAAATGAAATCATGCTTTTGTTCTTTTAAAAATACGCTTTATGAATGAGCAAAGTTAAAAACTTTACTAAGTAAACATACCTTTCTGTCTGTGATTAAAATTTTTCTTTTCATTCGAATCGGGAATCGCATGTCTCTTTTTCACTTTTTCTCTTTTATTCATCGCTGTTTGTCATTAAATGACGTAGCGAAGATAGAGAGAAGGAAGAGAGGAAGAAATAATGTTTGTTTAGATGAAAGCATCTGCGTATCTGATGGCATTGCCAATATTGACATAAGTGCATCGACGATAATTTCCAGTGAATTTCACGATCTGAGAAATGAAAGCTTTTGAAATATTCCTTGTTCGCTAATGAACACGACGTTATGGATTAAGGTAAAATAAACACATTACTCTCCACGTTAAGGACGTAATGAAAACGCCCAAAGAGAAATAGATTCATTTCAGTTTTGCGTAATATTAAGGTTAAAGAAGATGAATCGGGAGTATGTCAACGCGAAGAGCATTGAAAATTCATAACATAATTTTTGTTTAACGCCCTAGGATTGTTTGCATTATCACAATATTAAAATGCATATTTACTTTTCAACAACATATTGTATGTGACAATCAAGTTTTAAAACATACAGTTTAACAATTTAGTTCAAAGTGCACCATATTGCTAAGTTTCCTAGAACTAATCCCAGTTTGGGTGGAACTGTTTTGATTTCTTTTTGCAGTGTGCAGAGCATAAAGCAGACAATATGAATTATCACCACAAAAGAATCGTGATCATACCGAGATCAAAGTATTTTAATAAAAATAGCATGATCACACCAACCGATAAAATAAAAATGTATCAGCTCCAGTAATGCTTTTTGTTTTGTATAGAGACAACGACATGTTGTCTCTATACAAAACAAAATGTTCATATTTTTATATTTGTTCATATTTCAAAAGAAATTCCAAAAAATAAATACCATTAGAAAAATTAAAAAAATTAATTTATTTATGGCTAACCGTCTATCACTTCTCCAAATAGGTTCATTCGAAAAGTTTTCACCTTCTCTCTTATTTATGAACTTTTCCTATTAATGCTGTATCCCAATTCTGAAGTTTTAAAGTATTTGTCTCATTTCAGCATTTGATGGTGGTTTACAGGATTCATTTCTTTCAGCTTCATTTTCTTAAGCTTTCTTTACATCTGTTAGTCCTCGGTCTGTCTGAATAGCAATCTAACTGCTAAGCTAACGGACGTGCATGTCTATTACCGTAGCACCAATCCAGTTGCCATCCGAGCTTCGAAATGGTTTGTTCCAATGTCTGGTCTTCCTTCTACAATTTCCGCCTGTTTCTTTCTGTCTGAATAGCAATCTACCTGCTAAGTTAATAGATGTAAACATCTATTAGCTTAGCAGCAATCTGAGCATTGTCATCAGTTGCTATCCAAGCTTCGAAATGGTTCGTTCTCATACATGTATTAGCTCTACCGTTTACTATTTCCCCCTGTTTCTTTGCATTCTTCTGAGAATCTGGGAAAACTAAAATACAGTGAAACCTAGGTAAAATGAGCTCGCATAATGTAAAATTCCGCATTAACCGAAATGTTTATAGATTATTTTGTTTGGGGGTTTAACGACCAATGTGAGCAATTCGATGCGTGTAAGCCGTCGCCGGTCCCTAATTTGGGGCCACTTACTCTAGAGAAGGCAGACAGTCAGTGCAGTAAGACAAACACACCACACCATCCATGTCTCACCCAAGATTCGAACGCGGACCAATCTCGGACGAATGGTCAGAAGCCAACACCACTGCTGTGGCGTTTTCATAGATCCCTTGAACTTCGTAATATTCTCCTTTCTTATTCAAACCACGTAATACAAACAAATATTTAGAGTGAACTGCAGATATCGAAGTTCAGCAAGGTTATCAACAAACAAAATGAATAATCTTAACCAGAAGCGTAAGTAGTGCGGGGCAGCCACCCGCCTTCCCCAGGTGCAGACCAAGACAGGGCACAAACTGAATAAAACTGGAATCGAAACTTTTGCACCAGTTTCTGGTGAAGCTTTTCGTGCCGTGCTTTGCCATTTTTCCATTTACAAAATTTGTTTACATGTTTCACCAGTTTCCGTAGCCTTAATGGCTTAAAATTTGCATTTCTTTCTCAAAATGCCCAGGCTCACATTCAGAAATGAAGGCTGTGTTGTACATATGTTGTAAGATAAGGAAGGATTTAGTTTACCATATACTGTTGGAGATTCTCAGGGGCTATTCGACGATCATTGATACCACGAGCCACGACTGCCAGATGCATTCAATCCGTTTGATGTGGTACCGTAAGTACGAACTCCGAAGCAGTTGGGAAAAGCTGTACAAACTGTCATAGTTTGATTGCACCTCCCACATAGAGATAACAAATTAGATTGGACAGTGACGTTAATTTTGTTTTGTATATTTAAATGTATTATCATCACCATCAACCATTATCCATTCACTGATGAATGAAAGCTTCCCAGAGCCTCTTCAACAACTTTCTTTCTTGAGCCAGTCTCATCTACGCCACTCCGGCATGCTTTCGAATTTTATCCGCTCATTTCTCAAGTGGTATTTCTTCTTCTGGGTATATTTTCTTGTCCTTCGGAGTTCATTCAAGTACGTATTTCAGTTGGCCTACAGTGGTCAATCATTGTAGTAATATTTTCCAAGCCCATTGCCATTTCAGTATTTTTATCTAGTTCAATTTCGTTTCAGGGTTTTATCTGGTTCATGAGATATATATATATATACAGTATGTATATATGAGATAGAAAAATACAGATAGGGGCACAATATTTTGTCGTTTGCCCCGGGCGCAGAAGTGCGTAGTTACGCATCTGACCTTAACCCACTTTTTTACATCTTGCTCTTTCACCGGGAAACTAGGGATTATCTGCTATTTATATATCTGTAAGAGGGCGGTTTCCTTTGCAGATAGATGAGTTTCAATGAAAACAAAAATGTTCAAGTTCTTTTTTCATTTTCTTTCACCCTTTACACACACAGATCTCCAGGGCAACTGCGGTCTTTTATCCCCTTTCTTTGCCTCCTCTTTTTCGGTCATTTTGCTTACAGAAGACCTCGATCCTGTTTTTATGTTACGAATATTGTTATTTACGTCACAATAGCGATAAAATTCTCCACTGGAATTCCTTATCTGTTCGGAAATCTCACACTCGTCTTCAATGCATGTTGTGCAATGGACTTCCAAAGCTCAGGTGCTCAAAAGACTGTACAGTGTGCTTATTAAAATCGAGTAACCGGGGCTTTATACTCGCTCAGTACTTTAAAACTGGATAATGAAACCGAAGCAATTAGTTTAGTGGAAAAATTAGGTAAAATTTATTGTTGCTAAAATGTTTGCTATTCCACCAAATTTTCTTTCTGCAGTTTTAAAAACAAAGATGAACTCAAACGAAAGTACAATGATGGTTCGTCGTGTGCAGAAATCAACAGATTTCGCGAGGAAATTCACACAGAAGTAGAAGATGTTCTTTTGAATTTGTTTGAAATAATCGAAAGAAAAAGCATTCCACTAGCTGGGCTTTTATTAAAGAAAACGTCATTACATTTCTCTGAGATTTTAAGAAAAGAAGATTTTCAAGAACTGTTTAATGCTGCAGCCAATGTACGGCTGCAGCATTTTGATATCTCTACGTTATTGTGTTAAAGTCTGTTTGTGGTGAATGTGCTTTAGTGAACGACGAAACCATCAGAAATGGTCAAAATCCGGCAAGTGCAACATGTCGTAGTAGAAACACTGTTATTTGTGTAACGCCAAAGAGATTGGACGTTTTTAAAAATGACTGCCAAAGAAAGCTTTAGCTTTTGAAGTAGTAAAATGCACCGGTAGTAAAAAATTCTAAAATCAGATTACTGTGCTACGAATATGGATGCGGTTCTGAGAAAAGAAAGTTGCTCGTCATAGCAAAATTAAGAAATCCACCCTGTTTTTGGATAATTTAAAAACTACCAGTCGATTACAGAGTTAAAAAAAACCCTGGATGACATCGGATATTTTAGCAGAATATATTGAAGCAATCGACGATTAAATGTACAGAAAAAAGCGAAAGATTCCAATTATTCTAGACAACTCTATAGACCACACAACGTACTTAGTTTTGAAATCGGCAACCCTTCACCGTCGTCTCCCATACACTACAAGCAAGTTGTAGCCAGTAGATCCTGGATTAATAGAAAATATGAAAGTGTTTACAGAAAAAGTGTAATTCGGAAAGTTCTAAATAATGAAAAACAAAGATGAAACAGTAGTTTACGTTAGAATGGCATGTGATGTACTAAAGTGTGCTTAGAAAGCTATTTTAAAAGAATCAATTTTAAACTGCTGGAAACATGCTGTTTTGGAAAACACTTTCAGCACATTCAGGGCAAGAATGATGATCAATCAAGGGATAAGAAGATCACTGCAGGAAAGAAAACAATTTGAAACTGAGTTGGTACTGAAAGTTTTCAAAATCTTAAAGATTAATTTGCATCTAAAACCTTTCAACCACTATGTCAGATGTTGAAAGACAAATTTAACAGCTGCTATAATAACAAGCGCAAAACAAGCAACAGTTGACTCATGTTTTCAGCGTGACGTGTAAACAGCAAAACATTTGTTAACAGGTCAAATTTTAATATTTTTGCACATTGTGAAAACACAAGTTTGTCAGCGACGTTCAACGAACCCCTGTTCCCCTGACTCCGGTGTAAGTCGCTCTCGCACTTGAGCTACGTGGACAGAATATCACGCTGCATATTTGCCGTCTTGACGCATGTTTTTACCTCTGTAGTACGTCACATCATCTCCCTTTTAATTATTGTTTTCTTTGAAGCGAAGTAGGAAGTTTTCAATAACTCCAAACAATGTGTGGAAAAAACATCACACATTTTCCGAAGAACCCAAGATCCATTTTCCACAACCTGGTGCCAATGTAAAAACACAAGTTTGTGCGCAACCGGCATAGAAACCGAGTCCCCTCATTCCGGAGTATGTCACTCTCCCAACTAAAATGTCTCGCTGCAGATTTGCGGTCTTGACACATGTTTTCACCTCTGTAGTACGTCACAACTTATTTTAATCTTTACATTAATTAAACGTTTGATTATTACAGATCTCATATTTTTATTGCTAACTGAGATTTCTAATTTAAAAGCACTCTTTATATTCGATTAATTGATAAACATTTTATGACTGACTTAACTTACATATTGTAATTGTCCAAGAAAATTCCTTATTTTATGTTTTCGGTTCTAGCGAAGTTCATGTATATTGAGTATTTTTAATTCTCGCTTCAAAGTCGTTATACACAAGTTATCAACTGACCTTTCAGACGTTTAATTCCATGACACAAAAGAAAGCTGCAGGACGTATATCGGATTAAAATAAACTTAAGATAAAAGAAGCAGTTTTGTTACTCATTTCGAGCCTCTAAACACAATTTTTCTATTAACATTGGTTATTAGCTTTTGTTTTTAAGATGGAAGATCCTGCTTCCATGTACATTTCATCCTGATTTGAATCTTTCGGGCGTTGTACGAAACGTCTGTATGACACGATTTCCGAAATGAAAAGCGCCGCTTTTTGTTAATTTTGAGGCGTTAAACACAATTATGGCCCCCAAATTTGGTGATTGGCTCTTATGAGAAAAATGGAGCCCAAAAATATTATCATGTTACTTCTGGAATGTGATACGAGATCCTCCAAATATGGTGTATAAGCAACAGGCTCATTCATGTAGACCGATATGCAACCTTTAGCAAATGACGCAATGCAGGTAACTGACATCTCGAAAATCTTAGCCACTCAAAAATGTTGTTGTCAATTTGGTGATTAGCGCCGCGATTTAATGACACAAAAGAAAACGGTTGTTTGTACTTCCTTAACACATCAAAAGTCAAAATTTTTTTATCATTGTAACACATTACGACGCTGTCAATGGGCGCAACACTATTACAACGTCTAAGTCGAAGCCGTCTTTGCCCGATCATAATTATTGCGCAGAATAAATAAAATAGTCAAAACAATGACATGTTGAAAACTAAATTTTGAAAAATATCACAAGTTAAAATATATACATTAGATCTTTCGGAGCTAGCTACAGGCTCATCTTCACATGTGTACATTGCAAATGGAAAATCGTGCACAAGATAAAATGCGTAGTGGACAGAATTAAAAGGCAGATTGTGACGTTGTGTCCCGGTTGCGACGCATGCACAGTGTGGTTCAAAGTTAAAGTCTGTTGTCTTTCCAATGGAAAGATAACAGACTTTAGATGGAAAGATAACAGACTGAGTCCTCATTTTTATTCCCCGACGTCAGCATTTTCAATGGTGGTGGGATATTACATGGGAAATCTTCATTACAACATAGCTGTTTGTTGTTGTAGATAAACAGGCTTTCAGTAAAAAGAGTCATGAACTTTGTATGAGGGTAGCCAAGATGAATACTTCGTCCCACATTGGGTAGTGGACTCCCCCACTTACAAGGCGTGAGAGGAAGGTCGCCCCAGATCCCGTTTTAATATTATACTTATGTTCAGTAAGCCTGGTCTTCAGAGATCGAACAGTGGAGCCGATGTAAATCTGGTCGTTATCGTCCGAGTTCATGGCTTTCAGAGGGATACAGTATATTCCATGTTTATTTCCTATGTCAACGGGGTCTCGGTCTTTTTTATAATAGACAGAAAGTGTTTTGTTTTTATCCCAAAGGCAATGTTCGAACGTCGATAAATAATCTTTAAGATCAGGCTGGTGCCTTGTACGTAGTCTATGGATCCAACAAACTTGGTTTCAGTATGTTCCCGAAGTAAAGTAGTAAATGTGGATCTCTGTAATCTGTGAAGTAAGTCATCAACAATTGTAGTAGAATAACCATTATTTCCGGAAATCTCCTTAATTCTTGAGTGTTCAAATTTTTTTAGGTCACTGGTGGAACAATAGGTAAGTGCACGGCGAATCATGAACTGATCTGAGAGAAGTTTATATTTCAGAGGATAAGCAGATACTGAGGGTATCATTGTGGCAAAACGGTTTTTGGTAAAGAAAGGTTGTAATCGAGTTGTAACGTATACTCTATATTCACTTTCCTTTTGATTTTACTATCTCTGGTTATTTTATTTTACTATGTAAATTATCTTCCTACTGAACGAAATATTATTTCACCCGCTGAATGAGATCTGGCAATGAGTGTAAGTCATGACGTGGTGGTAGCTAGTATATAGGCGCGTTCATCGAGACTTAGGGGAGCTTTTGTGTTGTTATGAGGAGAGCTTGTGGTCGTTAAGCGAGAGCGTGTATATTACGAGGAGTGATTATTCATTATTGTTCTACAAGTGTTGTGTGTGCCTTAGTTGACCAAGAGTCGTTGAAATAAAGAAGTTTTCAGTAAGTTCAGTCTTTCTCAATTCATAGTTTTTGTCAGACCTCTGTCTGGCTGTTAGGTTTATAACATTTATTTGATTCCTATAAATAACCAGCGTTGAGACTTTGTTTAAGTTCGTAATTAACTAGTAACAACACCCTTTTGAATTCATTATTTTGAAGCTTAGTACAAGGAAATCATTAGCTAGCTGGTAGGAAGAGAATCATTCATAATAATTAGCTTAGCGGAAAGTAAATAAAGCTAATTCGTTATAGAGTGTGTCACAGGATCGCGACATAACATAATGATGAGGAAAGCAAGTGTAAAGTCGTTCTCAACTTCCAAAATATACAAGTGTGTATGCAAAAAGTGTACACTGGAACTTTACTAAGAAATGACCCTAAAGAAGTACACACCATTGTACAGAGCCACCGTTTCCACAGATGGATTACAGCAAAGAGGTGGTCGTCAGTAAGGAATATGATGTCCCCTAAATGCGATGGCTGCGTTACAGTGTCTGGCTATACTTATCACGAGGCTGTCGATGAGTTCTTGGGGCAACTTTTCCCATTCCTCTCGTAGGTCACGCTTCAACTGATGGATATTGTTTCCAGCGGATGTGGGCGTGCCGCAAGACATCTCCTCAGCGCGTCCCACCCATGATCTATGGGATTTAGTTCCGGGGAGTACGCAGGCCAATCCATACGAGTGATATCCTCACTTTCCAATAGATGATCTACTGCACGTGTACGATGGGGTCTCGCATTATCGTCCATAAACAACAACTCGGAACTAATTACACCTCGGAATAGGCGTACATGGGGAAGGAGCACCTCATCGCATTAGCGGTTTGCGGTTACGGAACCTCTTTCGAAAATGTGGAGCTCAGAACGACTATTCAGCGTAATGCCTCCCCAGACGAGCACACCAACACCGCCATACTGATCACTTTTGATAATGTCAACTAGTCGATAACGTGTTCCCGTTTCTCTCTATATCAGCTGACGTCCAGAATCGCTCATGGTACTGAAACGACTCTCATCCGTGAAGAGTACCGTACTCCACGGCCCTTGCCCTATGGTCCAATCCTTGTGGTCCTTAAACCATTGTAATCGATGTCTCCGATTGGTAGGCTTTAATGGGATGCAAAGTTTAGGTCGTCGGGCAAATAGTCCACCTTTATGTAGACGTCTGAGAACGGTGAACCGCGATACGGCGCGTCCTGTGGTCATCTGCAGTTGCTTCGCGATATTGCTCGCTGTCTGGCGTCGATCGCGTTTGTCCTGTAGGTCTATGTATTGGTCATCTCTTGCTGTTGTTTTCCGTGGCTGATCACCACCTACCATTCTAACAGCTGTTCCTGTTGTTTGGAAAGCCTTCCACGCACGTGAAACAATGCAATTGGTCACGCCCAACTCGTTTGAGACACACGTTGGTTCGGTTCGCCCCGTAAAGTATTTTAAATGTCTCCGCGTGGACATTTTCTTGTCTGCGACACACTTACAAACCATTCGAACCTCTTTACAACGCCGCACACTTTCCTTCCGCTTTCCGTTTCCTGCTTTGCTGCGAGATGCTCCTTATATCCATTTCAGCACTGTCATGTGACCTGCGACATCACATTTTGGAAATCTGCTACGCATCGTATTTCTACTGATCCGCTTGCGTTATGCAAATCGCTTCAAGCTTGTGTGTTTCACTGTGCGGCTATAATCTGCGGCACTAATGTCGGCCCTAAGTTTTGCACGCCAGTGTAGTCTCATTGACTACGACCAATGGAACCCCACATGGTAAAATGCCCACACATTGAGTGGTTTACACAATGCGCAGGTTTTCCACTACGCATCAATGTTTCGCTGATGTTTTCCTTTTGCAAAACGTGTTCTTTGAAAAATGCTTTTTGTGTCGGAAGGGATCAAGAAACGTGTGCATTACATTCAAGAATCCCGTTATCTTTCTTAGTTTCCATTTATTCCTTATTTATTTGCAATATGACGACATAAGAAACACCACTAGCAATGAAATAAAATATAGATTCCGAATTATGTTTTTTAGTGGAAACAAAGAGCTGCCTAATAGTATTGTTTGTGCTCTTAATGCAAGCATAGTTATGCTTGCCTTTGTGGCAAATAGTATTTCAAAAGAACGTATAGATACATACTGAACACGTAGGCGATTACTTTGGAAGGGTGAAGAGATTGTTGTTGTTTTTTATTATACATTAAGTGAAGTTATACAGATGAAAACATAACTGTTTCTATCACGTGAGAAAAAAGTAAGTGCCGTTCTTTAAAACATAAAAAGAATTGTCTTCTGAATTTCCACATTTCCGTGTTTTATTCAATAAACCATTTTCAGACTGGATACTTATTTAACAAGAGTTATTTTTTAAGATGTAGTGCCGATTCTTATGGGCAAACGTGCTTGAAATGTTCTCGTATTATATATTACATTATAGTAGTAGTGAAATTTAACGAAATTTATGTTTCTATAGTATGCAGAAATGGTGCTAGATTTTCAGAAGTAAAATACGTAAATTCTTTTGAAACTGTTGATCTAAAATTTTGTTGTGCAAGTCAAAAAGAAATGTAAAGTTTGGAATTAAAAAACATATTTTTATTGCTTATGATGCCGAAAACACTGGATGATCCGAATAAAATTCATTTAGTCTCTGCGGAAACGGCATGTATTTTCAGTTGGTTAGCTACCACAGCTGTTCGATCTAAGAAGAAGGAAAGGCTAGCTTATTTCTATTAATGCTCCATAACCTGAAATATGAGCGGCATTTCCACTAACTCCTTGCCTTTGCAACTGTAAAGGAGCCCCTCAGATTTCTAACTATCTAGACCAATCACGTTCTCCCTCTCACAAGCCCATCGAGTGGCAAATCGAATTACTAGATAACGAGATCAAGATTGATAAATGTGTTCATTAGCGGCGAGCACAAACGCAGACCTCGCTGAAGAACCGCGCGCGGGGAGAGGGCGGGTAGCTGACCACACCAACACAAAAGCCACTAATAGCATTACTTACACGGACTTGCTTCGGTGGTGGTTGAATCACAGCTAGTCAGCGCCCAACTCAATCTACAGTTTTCTCTGAAAACCTGAGTTCCTCTCCACCCTCTTTCTTCCCTTAGTACCGTAATTTAGTTAGCCCATACTTCCGAATCGAACGTTAAACAGTTATCTTTACATCATAACGCGTCTTAATGATTGAGAACCTTTTCTACTAAAACATACTTTTACGAATAACAATGCTTAAAGTAAAATGTGAAGACGTTACTGTGTTCACGCACGAAAGGCCTTGGGGACGCAGCAAATGAGGTTTACAAAGCAGATTTCGATAAATAATATTCTGCTCCTATGGAAATATCTGAAAATGGCGTCTACTTTATTTATTCTATGAAATTTCCTCTCAAGGTAGATGACTAGTGCAAGATTCCTCTTCAACAAATGTCAAAACCACTGAATATCATTTTGTGATTTTTTTTTCCGTTAAACTGAATTTTTTTTTTTTTTTTTGATTGAGGTCGACCACCGTGGAGAACTCGACGGGTCATAAGCAGTGGTCCGTTCCTAATTTAGGGTCACTGGTTCCAGGGAAAGGAACGAGCCAGTGCCGTAAGACAAACACATCATCCATGCCTCACGGGATTCGAATCCGGACCCATCTCGGACGAATGGTCATAGGCCATCGCTTAGACCGCTGCGCCACCCGGGGCGGCAACCTGAATTTTTTTTTTGATTGGAGGTTTAACTACCACCGTGAGCAACTCAATGGGCTATAAGCAGTCGCCCGTCCCTAATTAAGGGTCACTGGTTTCAGGGAAGGGAGAGAACCAGTGCCGTAAGACAAACACAACATCCATGCCTCACCGGGATTCGAACCCGGACCCCGTTCGGACGAATGATCAGAGGCCATCGGTTAGACCACTGCGCCACCGGGGCGGCCAACCAACCTGAAATTCAAGAGCTAAAGTACTTATTTCTTTGTTTTGGGATACGTAAACACATTTTTCGAATTTCTTTTGCCGTCCCGGTGGAGCAGTGGTCTAAGCGCTGGCTTATGGTTATTTGTCCGTGAAGGCTCCGGGTTCGACTCCCGGTGAGTCATGGATGTTGTGTTTCTCTTACCGGACTGGCTCTCTCGCTTTTCTGGAACCAGTAACCCTAAATCAGGGACGGGCGACTACTTATAGCCCATTGAGTTGCTCATGGTGGTCGTTAAATCTTCAATTAAAAAAATCGTTTTTTTGGACTGCGTATTCAAAGCGGATATTCCGTCTTTGCTTGTTTGCTGTTCATATGATGTGTCATAAAAAACTGCCGGTATTCGACGAAATGTCAATATGTGTTTGCAAACTAAAAAGAAATACATGCTACTCTGAATATTTGAAATCAGACGGATGACTGGTTACCCATGATAAATTGCAATAATTTGCGTTTTAGTAAGAATTTTAAATGCGTATAAAAGCCGACTACCATCACTTTTGACCAATACTGAGAAAGAAACCACCTTTCTTTTCTGACATCACAAGAAGTTCAGACTGCATTTCAAATAAATAATAATTACCTGCATTTGCAATAAAAGAAATGACAGGATTAAAATTTGAAACTGCGATCTTTAGCTAATTTGTTGATTTCAGATGTCATGGAAATGCTTAACAGAGAGATTTCAGTTAAAGTGCAGGCAGTGCGATAAATTTCTTTAATATCTGGTTTTTGACTGCACATCCCAATGAGTAAAAAACAACAACTTCAAAATAGTTTGTCTTTTCTTTTGGATGAAGTAATTCTTAACCAGTGTTCTTCATTGTGTTCTTTTATTAAGTACAGTAATACTACGTACAGTCATTTGTACGGCATAATTTTAAAGCAAATGAAAATAACCATTGATTATGTGAATGTATGGATTTAATGGTGCAAGGGACGCAGTGAAAAATAAACTCCAAGCATCATGGTTTATAACTGAAGCAGGAAGAAAAATAACAGCAACACACAATAAAAAACATGTGCTTGACATAGTACACTAACATGATATGAAACAGCATAAACCGCCGGGACGCCCCAGTGGCGCAGTGGTCTAAGGCGCTGGCCTCTGATCATTCGTCCGTAAGGGGTCCGCGTTCGAATACCGGTCAGACATGGATGTTGTGTTTGTCTTACGGCACTGTCTCTCTCTCTTCCCTGGAACCAGTGACCCTAAATTAGGGACGGGCGACTGCTTATAGCCCATTGAGTTGATCACGGTGGTCGTTAAACCTCCAATCATAAAAACAAAAAAAAAACCCGCCGGCACTGAAACAACGTACTGCTCAAACTGAAAAACACCGATACATCATAAGAAAGAAAGCACAGCGGACACATAACACTGATCGTTTAAAAGGCTACCTCTGGATTCTGAGTTGTCTTGTTCCTGGCGAAAACAACTACACATTCACAAAACATGAGCAGCAGTCAAAAGAGAATTACATTTCTCACATATAGGCGCAGTATCTGAGCACATCAAATAGCAGTGAGTGAAACAAAATTGCCCAATGCTGAGACATGCCAGTACAGCATTCTGTACGGTTCTGGTGAGAGTTGGAAGAGCAGAATTAAATAGGTGGCTTTATACAATGCAGTTTGATTATCACCTTTTGGTCCGACAAAGCTTGCCACGCATGCCTAGCCTACTCACAAACAACAGGACATAAACTTAGGAGGTAAAGTGGCAAGGTAGTGACCACCAACGAGGGAACGGACCTGGGAAACATCATCTGCCGAATGGTTCTTCCCAACATGGCTGGGGAAAGTGCCCGACGGCCAATAGAAAAAGGGATTGTAATCTGGCCAGATATCTGCATGGACTTCACTAACTAGGTGTGGTTAAGAAAGATCTAGCAGTACTGGACTCTGGCACCAAGTACATTGCACACCAGAATTTAACAATCTACGATTCCTTTCACATTTTAGAGGTCACCGCACACTCCCAGCTTATGGGCGTATCTCACTAACGGAGCTCCAAAAAAGAAGAATAAATATAAAACACAATGCAGGTATAACTTAGCGTCTTATAGGTGGGAGAATGTATATTCGCAGCAATAAGTAGTTAAAAAGCAAGAAGGCATTTTACGCTCATGTTGTCGAAGGAGTGGGTGTTCTATTGCATTCTTCCATATTTCAATTGGATCTTTTTTAGCACCAAATAAGGAATTTAAAATGTCATCTTCTTAGAGCTCATTCAATTCCATCTGTAGTTCTTTAGAAGCCATAGCGGCATCAACTACCTGAGGTAGAAATCCTAATTTCAGTGTGATGCCTTGATTCTTTAGGTCGGTGAACCTTTCATTGTATTCTCCAATTAATTAATCTATAACAGTTGCGTATTCTTCAAATGATTTGTATAAATCATCCTGCTCATCGATGACCTTTTCTAACTGGGGAAAAGGTTCATCTGAAATTTCCTTTTCTAGAAGTAATGTTTTAATCCTGGCCGTCAGTCGGAGAGCAGCATTTCGTTGAATCATCTTTTACTCTTTGGTATTTTCAATAAGGTCATTTTAAGATTAAAATAAAAATAATAAAATACGAACAAAAATACAATAAAAATGAAAGGATTTGTTTGAAAAATTTGGATTCACTCAAAAGGCAGCACTTAATGGCCTAGAAGGCCGCATGCGGCCTCAAGGTGGTAGGTTCCCCACGCCTGGTTTAGACCATTGCGCCAGAGGGTCGGCTTTGTCTCCTGCTTCTTCCGTACGTTGTGGATATTTATACCAACATTTTGAACTGAACTTTCAGTTGATTAGTAATTAGTTTAATTTTTAATTTTGTGACCCCGACTTAACTGCCAGACTTTCAAACATCGCGTTTAAAAATGTTTTACTTTTTCTTCATCATGTACAAGAAACTGCCACGTATTTTATCGAAGTCATTTCTCTGGAATGCAGGAAAAAATGGATTTCTTTGCTGCTTTTCAGAACACTCTTTGCTTCACTGGTGTTAAATATTCCAAATAATGCCATTTTCAAGGCAACTCTTGGTATTTAGGCAAGACTTTGATCCTCCGTTCAAAAAAAAATCTTTTGGGCAATACTCCAAAGCCGCATTCTAAAGTTCAATACAGAAAAAAAAATCTTCGAACTTTCCTTGTTTTTCTGACCCACCATACTGCAAGGAACACGTACCATAGTGTGTATGTCTTACTAGAATGGACTATTCAAAATAAAATTTCTGAAACGGTCTCTAAGGTAAGCGGAGACCAACTTTCTCATGAATATTTTTATTTTCAGTGATATAAAATTCGTTTCTCGCTTTTAGGCTTCTAAGAGAAATCATGGGTTGGGGACTTTGAGTAAGTTTTACATATTCTATTCTCTTATGAAATCAGCAAAGTGCTTGGGATTGCCCATTCTTTGTAACAAAATGTGCGACAAAACTATCAATTCAGACACTATGATCTCCTTGCTCTCTAAACGTTCCCTTTTGCTTTTAAAATACTTCTTCTAAGGTAGTGAAAAGATTTTACAAAGTGTTGTTACAGTTGCCCTTGCACACGAAATAAATCGTATCAATGTGACCTGCTTTTTAGGATTTCCTACTAACACTCAGCAGCGTAACATAAAATGCCTGGACGGAAAAAATGTGACTCGTTTTACGCAGTTTTTAAAGAGTGTACTAAAAATATCCTCTTACAAAACAAAGTGAATCCTTTTTTCCAGATGATTAGAAGTACTTTTAAAACAAAGCAATGATGCTTGGTTCGTATTCCAGCAAATAAATGATCATTACCATTGCTAATTTTCAGATAGTCTCCTCAAGTTGGGATTAAAATTAGTGGTAACGAATACCTATTTACGTCAATTCAATTGAAATACATATCTTTCCTGACTGTGATGCTGTCGTTCACTAAAGAAAAGTGGCGAATTTTTTAAAACAATGAAAACTTATCTCTATTCAGGAAATGCTATGCAGTTTTATCCATACGTTCATGAACCAGTTGAAGTCATATTATTTCGGATAGTCTTTCCCTTTCCTTTTTTTTCGAAAATTTCTAGCAGGGACCATCTTTAGCAAAACAGCGCCTTAAGAAACTAATTAAATTCAAAAGTTAGCTCGGTCTGATTCACATGTTTGAACAGTACATGAACCTTAAAAAGAAACTTCGCTTTCTGAACAGTGCTAAGTTAACCTTATCCGATATGCACCGAAGAGCCATTGCATTATGACCACCCGCATCCAAGACAAACGAACGCACCTGGAGACTGAACGGTAGCGCAAGTGACGTTCACAGAGATAGATACAACCTGAGGACCGGCTTTCAGTTAGTAGAGAGTTCGGAGTCAGAATGGGAAAAGCTAACGATTAATCGGAGTTTAATAACGGACAAATTGTAATGGCCCGGCGCCTTGGAACTACGATCTCGGACACGGCACGGCTTATGGGTTGTTCACGTGCCGCTGTGGTGAATACATATCAGAAGTGGTGCGCAGGTGACCAAACGACAAACCGTCGTTCAGCCGCGTGTCGTCCGCACCTCATTGATGCCAGAGGGAAGCAAAGCATGAGGCGTATTGTTCACAGCGACCGCAGGGCTACAGGGCGACAAATCACCCGCAGCTACAACAGTGGTGGTCAGGGCAATGTGTCACAGCACACAGTTCATGGCAGCCTTCTGCGCATGAGCCTACGTAGCCGAAGACACTGCCGGGTCATCACGCTCACTGCACGTCATCACCAACAGCGCATGAAATGGACCCAAGATCATCGAGTCTGGGCAGTGGATGATTGGAAGAAAGTGGCCTGGTCTGACGAATCAAGATTTCTGGTGCATCACGTAGATGGCCTAGCGCGGATACGACAATCACCAATGGAGGCTATGGCACCTGGCTGCACTGTTTGGCGGAAACAGGCCAGCGGCGGCGGTGTTATGCTGTGGGCGATGTTTTCTTGGGACACTTTAGGCCCCATTATCCCAATAGCACAATCCCTGACAGCTGTCAGATATCTGAATATCGTCGCGGACCAAGTTCACCCATTCATGGCAACTGTGTTCCCTGCTATTGATGGCCATTTACAAGAGGATAATGCGCCATGCCACTTACAAGAGGATAATGCGCCATTTACAAGAGGATAATGCGCCATGCCACACTGCCAGAATCGTCAAGGAATTATTCATGGAACGTGCTGGTGACTTTCTGTTAATGCGCTGTCCTCCAAATTCACCTGAGATGAACCTAATCGAACATTTGTTGTTCGACTTGGAAAAGTGGTTTTGCGCTAAATCACCACTCCCCTGAAATGTTCGGGAACTGAAGGACCTGCTGCTGACATTATGGTACTAGGTTCTCCAGGATATCTATCGCCACCTCATCGACTTGATGCCTCGCCTAGTTGCGTCTATTTCGTCGGCTAAAGGGGATCCTACAGCTTATTAGGTAGGTTTTCATAATATAATGGATAATTGGTGTACGTAGCTGACAGTATGCCTCGATACCGTATGTATGTCCGATCTCCCTCTGGAACATAAAGACAATCTACAAAGTACACATTTCAGCAACTCCGTAAAAGCAGATAATCATTTCTGGCCTCCGAGGTTTCTACCGGTTTCCTTTAGAGATATCGGATAAATATTCTTGTAATGCAATCTTATTTGTCCTGAGGATATTAAAGCGAGAACTACTTAAGGTTCAACAGAAAGGAACAATTTACGGTGTACCCTGCGGATATTTATGCTGAACTTATAACGAAGTAAATTTCTCCGTCATTTCTGTCCACGCCAGGATTCGAACCCGGATCCCCTCATTCCGGAATAAGTCACTCTACCAATTGAGCTACGCGGACGTTTTGTTCTGATTCCTATCTGCCTCTATGTCGTGTGCGTCCTTCTGGCAGGTACGTCACATCTCCCGGTACATTACATCATCTCCCCCTTATTTTTATTTTTTTTCGAAGTGCTGGAGAAGGGATTCTCTTATTTTTCCCATCTTGCGGTGTGGAAATAACATCACACCATTGCGAGATTTTGAACGGTCGGGTCATCCGGATAGTTTCGGGCGCCATTATAACGAAGTAAATTTCTCCGTCATTTCTGTCCACGCCAGGATTCGAACCCGGATCCCCTCATTCCGGAATAAGTCACTCTACCAATTGAGCTACGCGGACGTTTTATTCTGATTCATATCTGCTTCTATGTCGTGTGCGTCCTTCGGGCAGGTACGTCACATCTCCTGGTACATTACAAACTTACCAATGATATTCCTAATTTCTGACCATACGTCCAAAAGGGATCCCTATTTGGTCCCCACTGAGGCATGGATGTTTTCGTTTGTCTTACGGCACTGCCTATCTCTTTTTCCTGGAACCAGTGACCCTATATTAGGCACGGGTGACCGCTTACAGCTCATGGAATTGTTCACGGTGATCGTTGAACCCTCAATCACACAAAACTCCTGAAACAGTTTTTGTGCCATCTTACGAGCGTAACATGTAGCACGTACATTTACTCTTGCAGAACTTTGCGAGGCAATTTTTACGCATTAGAAATCCGTACCGTGAACGGAAGTTCCATTTTCCAGAAGGCACGATTAGTCGACCGACGTAACATGTATAAGGTGTGAGTGAGCAGTAGTAGGTAGTAAAATTTGGAAAGTGATGGGTAAATGGAAGGATTTATTGGACTTTGAGAAATGACACATTGTGGGAGCTCGGACAGCGGGTGCCTCGATTTCCCAAACGGCTGAAACGGTGGGTTATGCGCGAGCCGCCGTAGTTAGAATATGTTAGGACTGGCTTGCAAATGGCCAAACAACGACCCGGTGGCAAAACTGCACACGACAGCAAAAGATTGATGTGAGAGGTGGGCGACAGGTCTGACGACTCGTACAGGCCATCAGATGTAGCACTGCTTAAGAGTTGACTACCTAATACAACAGAGATCAACACCGAACACTATCTGTCATGACCATGCGTCGCACGTAAAGGCTGTAACAGCAGCCGACCCCGAAGACATTCTCTTCTAGCCACTGTTCATCTGAGCAAAAGACTGGCCTGACGCAAAGATGGTGCAAGTTCGATGTCCGATGACTGGAAAGAAGTATGCTGCTCTGACGAGTCGCGTTTTTTACTCCACTCCATGGATGTCCGTGTACGTCTTTCGCGCAAAAAACGTAATGTACTCGATCCATCCTGCATGATCTCCTCAGCGTAAGCAGGAGGAGATAGTTGTATGCTGTGGGACATGTTTACCTGGCAGGAACTTAGACTCCTAGTGCATGTGGAGCAACGTATGTCTGGTACCCACTATCATGAATTGCTTGATGATTGTACACCCAGAAATTGTGCATTTTTTCCCTAATGGCAATGGTGTCTACCAATGACAATGCGCAGAGCCACACTTCCAATGTTGTGCAGGAATGGTTTGAGAAACACAGTTCAGACTTTCAGCGTATTGACTGACCTCGGAAATCATCGAATATTAATCCCACAGGGCACTCGTTGGACTCTATAGAACCGCATATCAGGCATTCGGACACACCAATCGTTTTCATACCTACATTGAAGGCCTAACTACTTACAGCTTGGTTGGCAATTCCTCCCGACTGCTTCTTGTATTTAATTGAACCGATGCCACTTCTGATAGCTGCTGTACTTAAGGCGAAAGGAGGACATACGAAGTATAAGGTATATTCATTATTATTCATTTGTAATAACCCTGTATATATGGCCCATATACATGACAACCATGGTTCATACAGGTTATAACGTAATCCTTTTTTACGCTTTTCAACCGTAGGATGAAGAAGCGTATATGCTCCAGCTTTGTCCGTCTGTCCGTCTGTCCGCACGATAACTTACGTAAAAATAGTTTAATTTCGATGAAATTTTAGTATGTTGTAGGGTACCACCAGGGGACGAACCCTATTTAAAATGGGTGAAATGGGGTCAAAGGTCACGACACAAGAGCGTGATCCATTCCACCAGCCTTATGCGTCATAACGTACGTAAAAATGGTTCGAGTCCGATGAAACTTTGGTATGCGGTAAGGGACCAACTGGGGACGACCCCTATTCAAAATGGGCGAAATGCGGTCAAAGGTCAGGACATAGGAGCCGGATCCATTCCATTGCCCTTATGCGTCACAACTTGCGTAAAAATGGTTCGATTTCGACGAAATTTTAGTATGTGGTAAGGGACCGCCTAAGGACGAATCCGATTGAAAATGGGTAAAATGGGGTCAAAGGTCACGACATAGGAGCGGGATCAATTCCACCACCCTTATGCGTCATAACTTGCGTAAAAATGGTTCGAGTTCGATGAAATTTTAGTATGCTGTAAGGGACCAACTTGGGACGAAACCTATTGAAAATGAGCGAAATGGGGTCAAAGGAGCGGGATCCGTTCCATTGCCCTTATGCGTCATAGCTTGAGTAAAAAGGGTTCGATTTCGATGAAATTTTAGGATGTGGTAAAGGACGACCTGAGGACGAATCCTATTTAAAGCGGGCGAAATGGGGTCAAAGGTCAGGATATAGGATCGGGATCCATTCCACCACCTTTATGCGTTATAACGTATCTAAAAAGGCTTCGATTGAGACAAAACTTTATCATGTTGTTCCGGAAGTATACTTTACCTGTTCTGTTGAATATCGTCGAGATGGGGTTAAAGGTCAGGTCAATGGAGCGAGATTTATTTTACAGCCACTATCCTAATAACTTGAATAATAACTTGAGTAATGATTTCTGGAATGGTGGAAAGCGTATCATAATCAATGCACTGCATGATTTTACTAACTTGTTACGTTACGTAAGATTTCCTGCTGAATATATGCGATGTAAATGATGCGATATAAGGGTAAATGCAATGTAACTAATTGTACCGGATAGCTCACTTTAAGGCTTTTACAAAGGCCTGACGAAACATATACAGAAGACCAAATTACGTCAACTTTTTATTGGTTTAGCAACATTAGACGAAATCCAAACCATCTAACGGCGAGGTACACACCCCACTTCACATATATTAATCAAGAGGTTTGCAATCAAACTCAGCAACAATCTAACATCTCCACTCTCAAAGCAACCGCTGAATCGTATTTTTATCAAACGTTCTTATCACATACATACGTCACTCTTGTTCCGACCTCAGATTGTTGCCAACGTCAATTCTTTTTGGAGGGAAAAGACATAACGTTAAGGTTTGAAAATCTAAGAGAACGAACTCAAATTTTACACAGAAAAAGAAACTCAAAAGGAAAGTCAAAATAGAATATTCGTTACAAGGTATAAAAAGATCCACGTGGTCTCGCAAACATGATATACAAAATGTGCCGTATGGCAGAGCTTAGTGACTTTCAACGTAGCACTGTTATAGGATGCGATTTTAGCAACAGATCAGTTCGGGAAACATATGCTCTGCTGAAGCTGCCACGTTCAACTGTAAGTGAATGTAACCAGTCAGTATGTAATGTGACCCCATCTGAAAGAGAAGCAAGCTTGGCCCCGGCGAATCATGTAATTAATAAGATGATTCAACGATTGGGAAGGTAACAACTGTCACTGACAAATGAGAGCCGTCTTGGGATCTTGGGGCGTTGGGCGAGGAAGCTGGCGTGCGCAAATACTCCTTCCTAATCCTACAGATATTTATTGAGGTAAAAGTCTGACGGAAATACAGACTGCTCAATTCACTGTATACCTTATTCTATCGGGACCTACGGGAGCAAGCATTAGCACCCACTGGGTGAACTCTGCTCCAAATTCACCGGCATACGACCTCACATAAGAATCGACAATTCCATCCAGTTTACGGAAGAAACACAGTATCAGAAAACAACATCGGGGTCAGTACAGGTACTCGCTGAAAAACCAGCCCATGCAATTACATTAACGCCAGAAAAAGACGCGTAGCTGGTTCCAGCCACCTGGCAGAAAATTGCACGTGCTCCGTCCGATTCTAAAGATTCCAGAGGTAAACGTGACGCTCCCGTGAGCAAGATTTTACTCCATTGTTCCAAGGTTCAGTCGACATAGTCGTGGCACCCTCTCAAGCTCCAGTGTCAGGCACGTAAATGTCAACGCATAGCCAGAACACGGGCACAGAAACTACAGATATAGAGACTTGTGATCACAGTAGAGATGAATGCTTTGTATCCTGTGGCTACGCTGTGGTATGAACGCAGACGTGGTGCTACTGCTCTCCGATTCTGTTTGGCTAATGATGCGATGTAGCCGCCGTATCGATGGATTGTTACTCCTGAATGTCGCAGAAAAGGTCTTCGCCTACTATACTACTTGTTTGAAATTTCCTTCCGATTCCAGATCACAGTATATTTGCCATCAAAAAATCGAACTGTTTTTTTTTTTTTTTTTTGATTGGAGGTTTAACGACCACCGTGAGCAAATCAATTGGCTATAAGCAATCGCCCGTGCCTAATTTAGGGTCACTGGTTCCAGGGAAGGGAGAGAGCCAGTGCCGTAGAACAAACACAACATCCATGCCTCACCGGGATTCGAACCCGGACACCTTTCGGACGAATGATCAGAGGCCATCGCTTAGACCACTGCACCACCGGGGCGGCGAACTGTTTCTGTGATTGATTGGCAGTCTTTTAGTCTATAAACGGCTGTACCATTTCTGAAATTTTTAAATGTCTTCTACAATATGATCACGAAAATGTCGGTTTCTTATTTGCTGTGGAATAATATTCTTTGCATTGAAATCCTCCGATGGAAGCTACCCCTTCTATTTGGCGTTGTGATTTACTTATCGCTTTTTGCCTAAATCGATATTCATCATGTGCGTACTTTGCCGTTTACTTGTTCTGCCAGAGCAGAACGGCCAAAATTTTGCATAAGTATTTAAATTCAGACTTTTTTGATTCGTACTTAAATCTTTGAAAACAAGTTGAGGTGGTCACTGGGATCTAATTATAAACGTTTAGACCGTTTTTGGTATACCGTATACGAATTTTTTCTAGGCACGTGGCAAAGTCAAAATGTCGTAACAATTTTCAGTTGATTGGCTATCTGTGAAAACAAAGATAAAAATCAAACGAGTGTTTCAATGGTGAACTTTTTTAAGTGATCTGTTTTCACAGTAGAACAAAAAAAATGTTACAGAAAAAAAACTTGCACCGCAGAGTGTAAAAGTTGTTCCTTCAAAACATGGCTGACATTGAAAGCAACTTCATAAATGTTTAAAGAAAACTAGTTCTTCTGTTCAAAATGAACCATACTTTATTACTTCTTCCACTAATTAGTTGAAAAGACCAGGTTTCTCCAATCGTAAAAGTTTGTTGCGCGTCATGGTCACAGTCTCCTCTTGCATTCGTCATTAGATGATGTACGAAGTTACATGGATTTAGCAGATGAAGTGCTAAGTGTTAGTTTTGAATGCAAGTTGGCTACCGTTTTGAACACAGGGAAATCGGAGGAATCACTTCGTGGAAGTCATAAGGATAACTTGTTCTGTTAGCAGATAATCGACTTCTTAAGTTGATCGACTTTTTGAACATTTGCTTACTACAGGGTGACTTAAAATTCGAAGGGCACCCTTGTATTTCAGAAACGATAGGGAAAATGATATATCTGAATGACCTAGCAAAGAATCGGTGAGGGGGCCTATCTTTTAGGCTATTTCCAGAACACGGCCACCATCTTGAAATCCTCCATAATGGGTCAAGGTCAAATTTTTCAAAAAGTAAGGAGGTCATGTTGCATATCAAACAAGACCGTAATTTCCTCAGAGATTGATTGCCGTAATCAGGTTTGACATATGTGTTGTGGTTCACAAGTTATCAAGATGACGGCCATGTTCCGAAAATAGCCTAAAAGATTGGCTCCCTCACCAATTCTTTGCTGGGGTATTTAGATATTTCAATTTCCCTCCCGTTTCTGAAATGCAAGGGTGTCCTGCGACTTTTGATTCACCCTTTATAAATAATTTAATGCAAGAAATGAATAGTACGTCCTAGTGTTCCCATAAATTCCAAAAACTGCTGAAACAGAAGAGTAAAATTCCTGAGAATAAGCTCAATACTGATCTCAGCAATCCAAATAGATTTATTATTACATTAAGAGAAAAGTATCCATTCAAAAACGGCTCTTTTCACGGCAAAAGAACAATTTATAAAATGTGTTTCACAGAATCCACATAAATACCGCCAAAAAATTGCAACGAAAGAAAGAAACCAGATATAACATGGCAAATAAAATACCCTTTGTTTGAACTTTTGCTAATGGAGGTTTCATCTTTCTTCTCAAGAAATTTCTTAGACTGAGATTTATAATGAAGCATTATCTTATTCTTCCCTTACCACAAGCAATTACTATACACTCAGTACCTTATCAGTAGAAATTAATATGCACTGCCATAGCATCAGCATGCGGATCAAGATTTGACAGGAAAGGAAATTTAAACGAAGTTGTTAAAAAAAGAACTGACGAAATTTACGGATTGTGTCTTAATTTTGTCTACTAACAAAGTACTCGAAACGTGAGTGGTCAGAACTACAGCTAGTCCATTGATGATCATCATATAATTCCTCTTTGCGTACCAGTTACTAAATACGTCAGTCATGTTGTTCCCCAAGATGGAATTCCACAGATTTGTTGTCAGATGTTTTAGATTATTGGAATGCGGAAAGAAAAGGCTCAATATAAATGACAACCAGTTGCTGTGAATGTATTGCTGTAAATGCAAGATCATAAGATGCCGTGGAGAAACACATTGAGAACAAGTACACCAGACAAATCAGGCTTTTTATTCATTCTTTCCTTTTCTTTTGTCAGTTTCATACAAACACGTTGCACTTCACCGCTTATTGTGAAGATTTTATTTTGTCGTCATGCAAAGCGGCCTTACTGTGGTTTCGGTCCAACAGGATGATGCATGGATAATACCGGAAACTTCATTTGGAGAACCTCGAAACTATTCCAGCAAGTATTCCAATCCAGACCTCAGTAATGATGAGATTTATTTACTACGCAAATATGTGAATCAGTATAAGTGTACCCTATCCTGAATAATTGGAAAATCCTAAAATGTTCCCTCTCCGGATGGTTTTTATTGAAAAAAGGTAATAAGATATTACCTTTCTATTCCAAATCCTGAAAGCAACCAAAACGTTCTGGTATTATTTGCTGTAAAAGTCTATCTCCCAATGTGGTTTACAATACGTTTCCAATCAGTGTGAGTGAACGGATGAGAAAATATTATTCAAGTAATTTAATCGTCCCATTATTTCACGGAAGTGACTGAAGTGATTGATCTAAAAATGTTTATTGTTTCATTTTGTAAACATTCTGAATGCAGTGCTTTTAGGTGAATAGCACCATGTTAGACAATTTGTTCTTGGATAATTTATTAAGGCACGTAATTCAAGTACAACCAGAAACAGCATCAGAAAATGTCCGTTACACAGATTATTGTCTGGTGCAGAGAACTGTAATTATTTGACACGTTCGTCAGACTGGCGTGGTAGAATTTCCTTTTACCAAGGATCTTACTACTACGTAACTAGAAAATATAATGATGTGGGACAACATCAACGGGTATCTATTTCTGTATCCAACTCGCATTGAAGCAATAGAAGGCATTGTCAAGAGTTTTGTGGAAGTGTTATAGATTTTGTGAGGATTCCATATGTGACATAGAATGAATATGTGACAAAGCTGAATTCTCATAAGGTTATACTTAGCTACCTATCAAAATCTGATTATAACAGTCAACAAAAATGAATACTGGACGGTCGATTGCTCAATGTGTGTATAATGCAATGAATTAACTTCATTTCATGCAGTAAAATCCTTCGCATTTAAATTGTTTAAACTGTAAAGCTATTTTATTATCTGTTTTATTTGCAGTCTAAACTGAAAGTTGGGGGCAGGCTGAAGATGATAATCCAGCCCCTCATTTCTCAAAAAATGAATAAGTCTAAAACAGTAGAAACCTCTTACGACGCTACATGATTACCTCGTACGGGAAAACAGTTCGTTTATGAAACTCTAAACCCCTGTAGGCACGCTAAAATTTTTAACTGCTGATTTTTAATTTTGTGGATGCAATTCTTATCCTCATAAATGGGCTTTTGGAGTTATTGCTTATGATTATGGTTTAAAAATAATTTTACACCATCCAGTTGCAGACAATTTTTAATATGTTATAGGTGATGTAATCTTAAGCAACACTTCTCCGTATACGCGACTTAGGTTCTAATGCCATTTGTGTTGTTATGGAATTTGCTATTAGTTTCTAACAATTTTCGTTGTTTTAATACGCACATTTTAAGGCAGAATCTATGTATAATAAATATGTCCAACATATTTGAATTACAAAAACACAAAATAACTGCTAAGCTTTTGGTATGATTTCGATCTCAGGTCATAAAACAAAACATTTATCTGTCAGTACAACACCCCCAAAAGGTTTTTCTTTACGAAATATCTTTTATTGTAAATAGAGAAGATATCTTTCTTCGTTGCTCTGTGGCATCCTTTGAGAATGAGCGATGGAGATAGGCAAGAGGATACATCCTTATCTGGCATCTATCCGTGAAGACTTAACTGTCCATGCATAATTCATCAAGGTTGAAGGCTATAAAAAGCATTTCCAACTGTCTTTTTGCTGAACAGCTCAACCAGAAAGAGCGACTCTGAAATAAAAAAGGCTCTCCCTCCCCTTCATCTTTCTGTTTCTGCTGCCATCATCCCTCATCTGTGATCTTCTTGTTTCGATAAACCGTAGTCCGTCCTCTTGCGACCAAATGCCACATACTGGACAGTTCTACCATAAATCCCACAACACAATAGGGCTATAAAGGGGATTCAGATAGGTGCAGTCAGTAATTAAACTCCGTGAGTCTCTCTACTCTTGACACATGTGGTAAGTGCCATTGTACTTCCTCTAGAGTTTGATGCCTGTTGCCCTCTCAAGTAAGTAACTCCTTTTTCTCCCGAAAAGCTTCGAGTTTCCTTTGAGTCTAATAAAGCACACTGACAAAAAACGAAGAACGGCAAAATTAATTACGTAAGAACGTACGTGATGTTATTTATTTCAATAGAACAATCCGAAAAGGGAATACATCTACACTACCTTAGAAGGACACTTCCTAAGTAGCATAATGCACGAAATATTTTTTTATTTCTATATACACTGCTTCCTATTAAAAATACAACGCCCAGAAACATCAGAGATATTGAAGAGAAATGTATAGAGTACATTGCTTATGATATAAGACGTAAGTGATCAAAAGTACAAACCTGTAAGTGACGCGGAACGCACAATACTCAGTACTCTGTATACCCAACACGAACAGCGGTGACGGCACATAAAGTGTGTGGCATCGACTGGAAAAAATTCTGGATAGCGAACTGCGAAAGGACATTCCATGCCGTCTAGATTCGTATCCAGATTTCAGCTTGGGTAACTAGTGGCGAGGCGTCAAATGAGGCCACGCGTCGAATGACCGTATCCCACACTTGTTCAAGGGCGACAAATCAGGCGAAGGACTGGCCGAGGGAAGCTTGGCACATGTCAGGCATACAGAAGCCCTACCACATTATTCCCTACATGTGGTCGGGCATGTCCTGTTGAAAAATGGTACCGAGGACCGTCCGCATATTTGGCAACATTTCAGTCTCCTTTTGCGATGTTCTGCTGGTTAGTCATAGTTCGTGCAATGCGTAGAAGAGAACGTGAATGGAATCCAACAGCGTCCCACACCAGATCTTCCGGTGTAGGGCCCGAAGGACGCTGCGTAATGCGTGCCTACAGCAACCATTCACCACGATATAGCTGTACAAGGATACGTCCATCATGAGATATTAGCTTCAATCGCAACTTGTCTGGAAGCACTATGGTCTTCCACTCACCCCGCCAGTGTCTGCGTTCTTAGTAAATTGAAGCCGCTGACATCTGTGGTTTAAGGCCAAAGGAAATCGAAGCAATGGACGGCAAGCAACGGTGCCACTCTAAGCAAACGGTGTCGGACATAGCTTGCAGACGAACCTTGATGTGATACAGACCTCCACTATTATGCTAACCTACAAGACGTGGCTGTTCGGTCCGCCAACGCTTTAGGGTAGAGATGGCGGTTTTCTTGCGCGTTCGTCCTTCGCTGGGCTCAAAATCTCTAACGTCGGTGCATCAGACCTTCCTCTTCCCTCTGACGCCATTATTCGCATCACTGTGCTCGCTTTTCTCCCAACACGAGAGACGATGTCGCAGAAGGAATGTCTGCTTTTCCGCACCCCAACATATTGGCCTCGCTCAAAGTCTGTCAGCTGTACGTATGGTTCTTGTCTGCTGCAGTGGGCCATGCTCAATAATTATCACTACCATACTGGCACAATTTCCGCGAATCGACTATGGCAACTTGCCCCGTGCTTCCTACTTTTGTGGGACAGCTACGAAGGCGTGGCTGGCACAGGTCATTTGCATGTGCGGCTGCGGCTGTAATGATGTGCACCTCTTAACCTGACTTACCCATCCTGTGAGTTTCAGTCCGATATCATACGTTTTCCTGGTGCTACATTTTCAACAAACAGCAGTGTACACATCTACTCTATCGTATCAAGTGTACAGTACAAACAAATATCTTTTCTTGTGTATTAGTTAAGGTCTTTTGTTACGAAATGTTTACTGTAAGAATTAATTGTTGCACTAATGGGAAGAAGCGCGCAGCTCTCACTTGATGCTGCTTAACTCTAGGTATATTGCAACTTTCGTTATTCCTGTACATAATAAAATTTTCAAAAAAAATTGAAACTCCTCTCAAATTTAGTAAATTCGAGTGAGTTCTAATTGAAGTAAAGATCAATATATATTTCGCGGGCAGCAAATGGAGCAGTAGGTTTTGGAACGTCATGTACATGAAAACTGGACGAGGACAAATTTTTTAAACCTCTGGAAAATGAACGCAAAATACCGTCTATGACACTTAACTCATAACGCATAGAAGTTATTGGGCGATTCTCTGGAAACTCACGGCAGAACAGCATAGGAGGTAAAGAAGACATGAAAATATTATCATAGCAAATGCATAATTTTAAGGTAACAAACAGATGGTTACATTAGACGCATCAGAAAGAAGTCTAACCGAATTTGTTAGCAAAGCATTTAACTTCGAATCGCGAAACAGATTCGGAGAGCCGTCCGATCGCATTCTACACTGCTCATCGCATATTCTGCACCTAATCTTGCAGTGCCGCCTTTGTCTGCGTCGGTTACCTGTGAGCCTGGAAACGGCATCCCACTTCAGTATTTCCCACAGATACCAATGATAACGAAAATTACTGAACTTTGCGGGACACGGAAGCACGTTGACCCGTGTTGGCGTTCGCGGAAGATGTTCGCGGTATATAAAAAAGCGTGTGCCTGTGGAAGCATGGTGCAAAGCATTCCTGTGACGAAGGGAATATTTATGTTTCCAGCAGATCTGCAACATTGCGCTAATCCGTCAAATTGTTTGTGAGGCACACCAGAGATATTCGGATCTCTTAGCTGGTCATTCCCTAGACCATAACGCTTGTCGATTGCGTTCTGTGCCATTCGGTGATGGCGTCCGGATGGATGCGTTAATACGTTGCTACCATAGGTGTACCGGTGGTTGTAGGCTGAAGCAGTATTTATGGCTATAAACTACAGGGTAGTATTCTGTATCCCAGGCTACGAATGAGCATTATTCTTCACATGATGTGATGATGGCTGCGATCAGGGGCATGCCACAACATGGACGCCACGAATACAAACCTGCTTCGGCCAATCAGCAGAAAGGAGTGTGCCATGTAATCGGATGAATGCCGACCAGCTTCTTTGCTCTGCTGCTTGAAGTTTACATGATAGTAAGTACGGTGGGTTCTATCTCTGTTTCAAGCGTTTGGTGTGTGACGGCTTCATCCGTCATGCAGCAGTTCCAGCCCAACTGGTGAGCGTGTCTTCTCGCAACTTCTCTTGTCAGCATCGATGGACCATGACACGTTCGTGGGCCGCATATGCTTATAAACGACGAGTGGAGTGACCACTTTCTTCTAGGCCAATCATACTTCTATCGAAGCGATTAACTGCCTATATTGCTGGATAACGAATCATCTCAGAATTCTGAACAAAATATTGCTCTTTCGAAAATCGGAAAGTGGAATTTAGAAATATACGGCCGATCACGAAATCGTGTTATGTTTAACAAAAAGATCGACGCAGCATCTCCTTTTATACTGTCCGTCATCGCTGCTGTATTGGTTTGGTTTTGGAACCATCAGATTCCAGGTGTTTTAACAACAATGTAACAGAGTGTCTAATTGTTAAACTCATTTTTTATTGTGACATAAAGTTATGAATGTTCACTTGTTATGGTACTTTAATATGTACAGATAGGTTGATGAATATTTTTGAGGTTATGCAGCCTTCCCGAGAGCAATAAAGTAAATCCCATACATAAAATTTCGATGTAACGAAAATGGGTGACGGAAGGAGTCAAAACCATTGTTGAAATTTGATTTTTGAATTCTCTCCCATGAAATGACGCAACAGTTCGTAGTTTCATTGTTACATTTACAACAATATATTTTACTAAACTATCGCCGAACATTATTTCATCACATTTTACATAAACATAACAATGTCTCATTGCGTGCAAAATATAGTAACAAATAATACAAACATTGATTTTGATGCTACTAAAATGATACAATGGTAAAGCAATGTGGCTGCCTCATTAACACACTTGCGATTCAACTTTTCTTTCTATGGATGATGATTATTTCGTGCTATCAAGAATATTCCTAAGTTTTCAAATGCTGTCTAAGCATTTGAATCGTGCTTAGACTACATCTGAAAACTTAGGAAATTTCTTTCTATCTTGAGGTCAGATCTTGACTTGCGCATGAGCAGATGGACTTTCTTTGCTACATCACATTTTATCGGTGTCAGGGTCGTTTTTTACGTTCGTTTAAATCTGAATAATAATGGAAATAATGAATAATAATAATAATAATAAATATTGTTTTTGATAAACTAAACAGTCGATAACTCACTATTGCCGCCGCCATAGTTTAGTAAACAATTACTTTTATGACTCACATATCTTCTTTCATTGGTTTTACGACAATAACATTCACTAATCCACCTACATAAGTACCACTTAATGTCGGGAATTAGTAAACCTTATTGCTTGTTTTTATGATTCAGTTCCACTTAGTATGCGCAGGACTGCGGCTCGGTGTGGTCGTGAGTGACGCGAATAAATGCAATGTGGTGTACGTAAATAAATGTATACCCTCGGATCACTCGTTTTATTTTACACATACAAAAATCTTGGCATGTGAAAGATGCATAACATAAATTACCTACAAAAAGTACCAGTGTACCATAACGAAGTAAATTTCTCCGTCATTTTTATCCACGCCGGGGCTCGAACCCGGATCCCCTCATTCCGGAATAAGTCACTCTACCAATTGAGCTACGCGGACCTTTTGTTCTGACTACTATCTGCCTTTATGTCGTGTGCGTCCTGCTGGCAGGTACGTCACAGTACTCTCGCGATTTTTTTCAGCTGTCAAGAATAAGGCAACCTAGGAATACCGTTTTGTCAAAAGTTGCCAATAGAAGCTGCTGACATTCCTTAGAATTCTATTATCCCTAGTAAATTTCTAGCCTACATTTTTATTTTCTTGATATAGTGTATTTTTCGCAATGTGTACAAATGATTACATACTTGCAAATTCAGTGGACGTGCAGCACATTACTAACTTGTACACTGTATTACCTGACCGGTAACGGAAAACGCTGCTGTGTAGGGCGAACACATAAAAATGTTAATATGGTCTTAGTCACATGTTGAGTTGATACGTTCAAGTTACCAGTTGAAAACGTGTAGTAAAAGCACCAACGCCATTGGACTATGGTTGTCCTGTCAAAGCATCGGCATCTGTCCTATCAAAGCATCTGATATCAAAACCGTCTCAGGGAAAATTAAAAACTGATGAAGATCTTAGAGAAACGTTATGGATAGGAGTTCTTGACGTTGAAACATTTCGACAAATACCTTTGTAAAACCCAAGGACTAGTAACTGTTTTTTCATATAACAATGTTTTTGAGTGACTGACTGAAAATACAATTTTTGAAACAAGAACCGATGGTACTCTTTTGAACCAACATAGTCGTTATGTCAGAGGCACGGTTTTCTGGTCCCATCTGGGCCCGATTTAGGTGCTGTTTGTTCCGCAGAGCTGGTTCCATCTACTCCATGGTACCAGCGGCCTTAAAGTAAGAATAGATGATTCCATCTAGTCTCAGAGGCTTACGAGGATTGTTAAGCTCTACCTCCAGATAAAAAAAACAAAGCACATGCATGCAATTTTTTTAGCTGTCGATGTAAAAACGCACACTCTACTTGTGTCTCTCTCAAGTGAAGGATTCATGTTTTCGATGACGACTGAAATTGCAATGCGCTACGGTCCAAAGGAGAATTGATTTTTTAATATATTTTACAGCACAATTATTTTTGTAGGTGTTCACGATAAATCTCTTATCTCTTTACTCGGAAAACCTTCTTTTCATTAAGGTGTTTCGATGAAAGTGAAGCTCATTTATGAACTGACAAAATTCGAGTCGTGTTCAGATGGTTAATGTTACATCACGTCAATTTAAGATATAAAAAGCGTCGCAAGTATTCATTGTAACTAGAAAGGTAATTATAGCTCATTATTGAGGTAATGAATAGTTTGTTTGTTCGTTTAACCAGTAATTTCGTACGCTTTGTGTAAGCAATGTTCATCGCCATTTTAAGCAATATTCAGGTTTTAATATTCCAAAGCATTAAATTCCTGTATAATAAAACGTTGTTAATTTATTAGAGCAGTCGCTTTGATGTTAACCATCAGAAAATGAAAAAACACTGCAGCCGCTTTTTTATGCTCTGCTTCTCAGAAATTATTCATTACATTTGGAGCATATGGATTTGAACTACACTGGTGTGCAAAAATTAAGGACAAAGAGGAGAAATTAGCATAAGAACGGAACGAGCAGGCAGAACGGACCGAAAGACCACTCAGGAGATAGACTAGGGTCCGGTACGGTAGGGCATGAGCATATATGCAGCATGACGTAGGGGGTGGTGGTGGGGTGTCGGATGGGTATAAAGCACACGGGAGGTGTACGCTCAGCAATTCGGGGAAATCTATTGCACAGTGTACATCGGTTTGAACTGTTGTCCACCGTGTGATATGGCCAACAGGCAATCCAGTAGACGACATCTGGATCACTTTACCCCAGATCGCGTCATTGGGAACTCGGAAGAAGGTCGAAGTGTGACTAGTGTGGCCGAGGAGTTCGGGATCGCTCACAGCATCGTTTCACGAGCTTGGAGAGCATTTCAAACGACAGGAGCAGCTGTCCGAGAGTTTAGCAGTGGTCGTCAACGAGCAACCACGGCGGCGGACGACTGGTATATTGTCCTACAGGCGAGAAGAGACAGACGACAGACAGCGAGAGAAATCGCAAGGCACATGCAACAGACAACAAGACGTCCGTTATCGCGTTTTACCATGGCCAGGAGGCTGCACAAAAGTGGTCTATTTGCACCACGACAAGTACGGTGTGTGCCATTAACGACTGCTCATCGGTGACGGCGGTTTCTGTGGTGCCAGGAACACAAGAACTGGATACATCTGCAGTGGGGTCGAGTTCTCTTTACGGATGAGAGCCGATTTAGTCTGACGAGCGATTCTGGACGTATACACATCAGAGAGAGCAGGGAACACGCAATCACACCTCCAACATCATCGAAAGGGACCGGTTTGGAGGTGGAGGAGTTCTCATTTGGGGCGGTATCATGCTTGGTAGCCGTACTGACCTCCACATCTTCCAAGGAGGTTCACTCACTGGTGTCCGCTATTGTACCGAGGTTCTCCTGCCTCACGTGCGTCTGTTTAGAGGGGCTGTGAGTGCTGAGTTCCTCTTCATGGACGACAACGCTACACCTCATCGTACAGTGGCTGTCGCAGAGCTGTTGGAGAGTGAAGATATTCAACGAATGGATTGGCCCGCAAAGTCCCCGGAGCTAAATACAATCGAACACGTGTGGGACCTTCTCGGGAGATGCTTGGCAGCACGTCACCAGCCGCCAGAAAAGATTGCGCAGCTGCGATTGGCGCTACAAGAGGAAAAGGCCGCGATGCCTCAACAGTTCCTTAACAACTTCGTCCTCATCATGGACAGACGTTGTAAATCCTGCAACGCAGTCAGGGGTGATCATATCCCCTACTAAAGACTGGGTGTTTCTTGGCAGCAGCCTGTCATGTGGGCGTTTCTGTCTTCTGTCCAGTTGTGCTCGAAGCTACCTTTTCAATAAAGTGCTTTTGTATTTTTTGGATTCCTTTTTTGGAAGGTTTTGCTCACTTGTCCTATATTCTTACATCTTGGGGATCTTATGGTACGATTTGAGTTGACGTGGAACACTGCTGCATGATGTTAAATTCGAAAAACCGTGTCGTCCTTAATTTTTGCACGCCAGTGTATAAGTACTACAAGTTGAGACGTAAAGTGTAAAACATGTATTTCCATATGATTTTAACATTGGATATTTTAAGTAGTTCACTGAAAATCATTGAGAATTTCAGCAGGAAAGATCGTGTAACCGTTACACTAATTTCATGCAAAAATGAGGAATCCGTAAAGTATGAATCTCATGCCTGTCCTGTAGTTTTGCTTCTCTTATTTCTCTGCAGACAGTTACTTACGTGTGAGTAATAGATGTTCACTGAAGAGAAAATTATTTGGAAAACCAACCTAACAACGATTTCAGCCACCCTTGGCCTTGAAAAACGCTTAGCATGGATTAAAAGAGGAACTAGTATCATTCTACAGGTGTGTTTAGCCGAGCGTATATGATGACATTTGTAAATTGCCGAATGTTCACTAATACACTAATTTTCATAAAAATCCGCGCACTAAGAAGGAGGAGTCGAATTGAAATGAGATTTTAGTCGTGAGATGGTACATACCAAGGACAGAAGTGATTACAATATCACAGCAGCAGGTCGATTTCCCGCGAACATACAGTACATATTCCTGTCAGCGTTAGTACCGCGTCGGACCGCATCGTGATCGGATACATGCGGTGATACGGTCCGGCATGGAGTCAAAGAGACGCCGTATGTTATCCTGGGACAGATTGGCCAACACTTCTTGCAACTGACGCTCTAAATCACTAGCACTGGCCCATGGAGAAAGCTGGCGTTCCATCTGGTCCAACACATGTTCGATGGGCGAGAGATCAGGTGATCTGGCAGGCCACGTAAGCGTCGAAGCATGACGTACACAGTCCTGGGAAACCCCAGCCGTGTGCGGATGTGCGTTATCTTGTTGGTAAACGACACCGGCTCTCCCCACCAGCAAATGCAGCACATGGAGCCACAGGATCATCTGTACGTAGCGCTGGGCGGTCAACTTCCCTCGGATCACTGCGAGAGAAGTCCGGCTGTCATACGCGATAACTACCCAGACTATCACGCCTGCAGTACTTGACGTGTGCCATTTTATAGGGCGGTTGGGATTGTAGCGCTCACCTGCGGTGCTCCACACTCTGATGCGGTGGTTGTCCGTTCCCATACAGAAGCGTGATTCGTCGCTAAACACTATACGTCGCCAGTCCGTATCATTCCACGTTGCTCGCTGCTGACACCACTGCAATCGACGCCGACGATGGTCAGGTGTTAATGGCAGAAAACGTAAGGGCCTTCGAGAGTGCAGATTCGCCTATGCCAGGCATCTGAAAATGATTCTGGTGGACACAAGAGTCCATTGTACAGCCGCCACATGTCTCTGGATATTGGACAAGGACGTCGTTGCATCTCTGCGTACCGCTCTCATGATCCCACGGTCCTCTCTACTGATGGTATGTCTGGGTCGTCCAGAGCCAGTCCGCCGTGTCTGGGTGCTTTTCCAGGTCCATTGTTCCCAACACGATCGCACCGTACTGCCCGACCGGCCCAAATGACGGCCTATTCGACGCGCCGGCCATCCTGCCTCTCTCATCCCGACGACACGGCCTCGTTCAAACTCCTTCAGTTGCCCGTACGCACATCTACCGCGGTTCCTCGACATCTCTATCGCTCAGGGATCTCACCTGACTATAACCTTGCACTACGGCACGAATTTGGAGTCCTCTGCGTGGCGCCTTATACGTAAGCCCCAAGGATCGCGATTGCAGCACCGGTCTTGGACGCGCGGGAATGCGGAATGGTACGAAACTTATCATTTGCATATCTGCTCTCCTCGTAGCTATTCACCGAGTTTCGCGTTAATCGCACGGTTTTTTCTTGGTGCGCAGATTTTTATGACAATGAGTGTACAAAAGGCTCCTTTATTCTTACCACACAGGTGTTCAATCGTGTTTAAGTTCTGGGAACTGTGGAGCCCATTTTAACACTTTGAAGTCACTGCCGTGCTTCTAAACAGTGGGACCGTGCCTTGTGGCATGACGCATTTTTCCGCTGCGAGTAGCCCTCTTCATCAAAAAAACACCATGCACATCTATGAGTGTGCCTGGACCGCAGTGATGTTAAGATAACCTGTGGCATTTAAATGCTGTTCCAGAGGTATTAAGTAGCTCATCGCCCGCCATGATATCAGGCCTTACTCTCGCTCTTCTAGATTGTGCAGTTAACACTAGGTAGCTGGGATTCATCGATTCGTTCAGTTGACGTTATGTTGTGGCCCGTTCATCAGCATGTATTAACCTAAAACGTGATTCAATGCACGAGGAGACCTTTTTGCAGTCCTCAACGGTCTACTCTTGATGCTCGCCTACTCACTGCCATACGATTTGGTGGGATTTTAGCAGAGACGAGTAGTAGACGAAAAGGACATCTGCTGTCATGCGCATTCACGCAAGTGCACGGCGGGCTGTGTATGCTGAAATTCTCTCGATGCCACTGTTCTACTGCGCGGTTACTTGAGGCAATGGAGTTCGTTACCTCGTACAATTTTTTCTAACAACCGTCGCCTTCGAACATCGTCCTGTCGTTTCCACCCAAAGGAACACCGTTGCTTGCTTGTGTTTGTTGTTTGCGCACCACTCATGGTACGCTCACGACACAGTTGCTTTTGCATAAACGAAAAGGTCTACCGTTTCTGAGATGCTTGCACCTGCCTGCTTAGGGCTCATTATCATACTTCTTTCAAAGACACTGAAATCAGGAGATTTTTCCCGTATTGCCGCTATCTACGCCTCATACACGTCTGAATACTTTGCAGTGAGCTGTTTATAAAGCTATATCAACGTCACAGTTGCGTACGTAAGTGAGGATGGAACGCGTCTGATTGCTACGGAATGTTCTTAAGAATTTACTGCTTCAGTATATTTTAGCTTAGTAAGAAGTGGTACAAAGTATTTGGCTATAAGGAAAGAAGAAACATTATTATATATACTATTATTTCTTTATACTATTCCTTCATTTTTCTTTGTTGACGTTGCTGCCTTGCGCGTTCCCAAAAGTACTCCATATGTTTCGAGACGCTAATATTTTCAGACATTTTTGATGTTCAGATTCTTCTTGATTTGATGCGTTGGACGTACTACAGAAATGAAGACATGTGTCAAAACGACAAATCTGCTGCGATACATTCTGTCCGCGTAGCTCAGTTGGGAGAGCGACTTACTCCGGAGTGAGGGGACACGAACAAACTTGTGTTTTCACATTGGCGCCAGATTGTGGAAAATGGATCCACTGGCTGTTGGGTTCTTTGAAAAATGTGTGACCTTTGTTCCACACGTTGTTTGGATTAATGAAAAATTCCTACTTCGCTTCAAAGAAAAAATATTAAGCTGAACACGATGTGACGTACTGCAGAGGGGAAAACGTGTGTCAAGACGACGAATCTCTATCGAGATATTCTGTCCGTGTTGCTCAGTTTGTAACGTACCAGGAGATGTGACGTACCTGCCAGAAGGACGCACACGACATAAAGGCAGATAGGAATCAGAATAAAATATCCGCGTAGCTCAACTGGTAGAGTGACTTATTCCGGAATGAGGGGATCCGGGTTCGAATCCCGGCGTAGACCAAAAATGACGGAGAAATTTACTTCGTTATAAGTTGGGAGAGTGACTTACTCCGGAGCAAGGGAACACCGATTCAATGCCCGTCGCGGGCAAACTTGTGTTTTCACATTGGCGCCCGATTGTGGAAAATGGATCCACTGGCCGTTGGGTTCTTCGAAAAATGTGTGACGTTTATTCCACACGTTGTTTGGAATTAATGAAAAATTACTACTTCGTTTCAAAGAATAAAAAATAAGATTATGTGACGTACTACAGAGGTGAAAACATAAGTCAAGGCGACAAACCTGCAGTGAGATGTTCTGTCCGCGTAGCTCAGTTGGGAGAGCGACTTGCTCCAGAGTGAGGGGACACGACTTCGATGGCCGCCGCGGACAAACTTGTGTTTTCACAAACTGTACAAGAGCACAGGCACAAAAAACATTGTGAAGTAAAGAGGAAATTCAGATTCATACCTAATGTCATGTACTTCTTACTTTCTCTATAGCAAATAAAAATGACATATTCCACTTTCCCTTTTTATAACACCATTCCTCCTTATACTTTGACGACGATCTATCTTATCAATCAAAAATACAATATTCCAGGGCTTTTCTTTATCATTGATAGTTTTTGCCAATTTTAGAATACTTCTATGCTCTGTGTTTATGCAGAGAACGATATCTAAATTGTAAAATATTGATTAAATTCGAACCTAAAACTTAACCGCGGATCTGGAATTTATTTATTATATTTTAGTTTGCTAATATGTTTTTTTTTTTTTTGTAAATATATGATAGCACTTGACTCGAACATAATTTAAAAGTTCAAAGTTCAGGTTTAGTGCTGTGATGATAAAAAAATCCAATATAGATTTAACATTCAGTATGATTAAACAAAAATAACGTAAAAAAAGTTAAGTGTTTCGAAATCCCTCAGATCTTACTGTTTGTATGTGGTAATCACTTCCCTTTGCTTTTATTTATATTAGCTGGTGTATGACAATATATTAAAATTTACCAGCCGCCCCGGTGGCGGAGTGGTCTAAACGATGGCCTCTGGTCATTCGTCCAAAAGCGGTCCGGGTTCGAATCAAGTGAGACATGGATGTTGTGTTTGTCTTACGGCACTGGCTCTCTCCCTTCACTGGAACCAGTGACCCTAAATTAGAGACGGGTGACTGCTTATAGCCCATTGAGTTGCTCACGGTGGTCGTTAAACCTCAAATAAAAAAAAGCATTTACCAACACGGCAGATTTAGATGTGCCAATGCATCTTCTTCTAAATACGTACGTTTTTCAGTCCCTTTGAAACTCATATCTCGTCTTTCTAAACAGGAAATTTCGTGTTTCCACTGTTGAATGAAACTCCGGATACTCTGTCGATTTTTTCATTTATTTTTATGTTGTAAATACCAGGTTAAAATGTTGTTATGAAGTCGAGTCTTTTTGTCACACGTAGAATACCGTCGGACCGCTCCGGTGGCCTAGTAGTCTGAAGCATTGGCTTCTGAATCATTCGTCCAAGGTTTGCCTATTTTCGAATCCGGGATGAAACATAGGTGGTGTGTTTGTCCATCCACGCAACAAGTGACTTCAAATCAAGGATGGACGACTGTTTGTAGCTCTCAGAGTTGCTCATAGTGGTCATTAAATAAACTCCAAAAGGAAAAAACAAAAAAGGAACACCGTATGTTGGTCTAAAGACGAAATGGCTAACCATCCATCTGCGAGAACTATGAGAGTTTTTACTAATATCTCTAATCCTACAAGTTCACGTGTGGTTTAAGCAGATATCACAGAAAATTTCAAATAGCTGTTACTAAGTTACAATGATGCAGAAGAATACCTGACTGAAAGATAGTACACTGTTATTAAGTTGAAAGTGGTCTAACACAGCAGAGATAACCTTGCAAACTTCAGTGTTCTAACACTCATACACACACCGGCCACTGAATAAAAAACCTTTATGTAGATATATGTAAACGTCACTTACGTGGCATACATGCAAAATACGTGGTCATGTGCTTCAGAACGTGATCTAGGCAATTATTCATAGCTTATGTTCGTCAGTAACACTCTGCAACAAAATCAGAACAATTACGTGTTTATCTTAATATTCTGATGTTTCTCTATTAATTTCGGTGCGAGGATATCAAAATTGCCGCTAATTTTGGCATAATATAAATAATTTAGCCACAGTTTAAGCTACTCCAAAATCTATGTAGTTGTATAATGTACGACGTGGATTATAATGCAATAGGCAACAGCACAGGAGATGTATTTATGATTTGTACGTTCGTCTCTCATACTCACTGCTCCCAAATTTCTCTGAAAAAATCGAGATGTGAGTGCAAGTAATGAAGTTTCATTGACATTCAAGACACCCCATTCTTCCAAAATTGCATACAAATTTCTCTACAAGCTGCTTCTAATTGCTCCTCTCCCTATATCCAAGAAATTCAGTGACGACAAGACGGAATGACTGAAAGGCATCCTTTTCAACATTAGTCATTTTTCTCTCTAGTTCTTCTGAGGTCAGCATTGCCTTTATCTGTGGCACAACAAATATATAACCTTTTACTTTGTCATCCTAGATATTTAGGAATATTGAGCGAATGAACTTGAATGTTTGTCTGTCAGGATACAATGCTTTCACATATTGCGTCGCCAGTCCCAACTTGATATGCAGCGGGGATCAAAAGATTTCCTCTACTGAAATGAGGGCGTTGTGTAAGATATTCTGTGCATCCGCTAGCAATTCACTCTCGGTGGTCATTCTTTTGTATTGAAATTTTCGCTGACTGCTCTGTTGTCCCACAAGTAAAGGAAAAACGGATACTTTGTAAATCCAGCTTACAGCCGAAAAGGAAACCAATCATCTTACAATCAGCACAGACATCCCAATAGTATTGATAATATCTTATTTTTTTTCAGAAGAAGGTTGACACTGGGGTAGTCTCCTTTGATATGCATGGAGAATGATCCACGTACCACTACTAGTGGTACGTGGATCATTGACGGGCCAGCGGTATGTGGATGAGATCCTACAAGAATTGAATAGCATATACACTCGCGGACAATGAAATTTGCGCACCTAGAAGAAAACATACTTCATCCGCGAAGCTTTGCAAATAACTAGGGTGCGTGCTGGTATGCAAATGATCTACGTTTGGTGGGAGTGCGCATGACCACACATCCTGTGGTGTAGCTGCAAGCACGAACCGGCAGTCTTATAAACCGGCGTGTAGTTGATGTCCCTTGAAAGCGAAAAGCACCGCCCGACGCAAGCAAGTGTACAGAGCAACAAGAATGCCAGGTAGACACCAGACACGTCGATTTACGCAACTTACGGACTTTGAGAGAGGCCTGAACAACGGGTTTAAAACCGCAGGGTGGTCGGCGCGCCGTATAGCCCGCCACGTGGATCATTCTGACCATATCGTCCGACTGTGTGGGGAGCATGGGACACGTGACGGCACTGCCACACGGCGGAGCGGCTCCGGGCCAGAGCGACGTGGAACGCCACAGACTGGTGACGTGTGGTGCTTAGCTAAGAGTGCCGCTTCGTTTTGGGGACAGATGATTACCGTGTCCGGGTGTGGAGGTTCCCGGGTGAACGGCACAATCCGAACCTTGCTATCGAGCGCCACACCTCCCCCACCGCAGGCATTATGGTCTAGGAAGCCATTGCCTTCGATAGCCGGTCATCTCTAGTAGTAGTACGTGGATCATTGACGAGCCAGCGGTATGTGGATGAGATCTTAAGGCCCCATGTGCTCCCATTCCTGTCCAGGATTCCAGGTGCGCTATAACAGCAGGATAATTCCCGCCCGCACACTGCTCGGGTTGCCCAGGACTTCCTACATCATGTCCAGATACTTCCATTGCCTGTCATCTATCATGCTCGATAAGGGACTTGCGGACATGTCCCCTATCGAGCATGTGTGGAAAAGTTGAAACGCCGACTGCCGCCGTGCCACACTCTCCGGGATTTGGAGCACACCGTCCAACACGTGTGGACAACATCAGGCGTCTGTTCGACAACATCAAGACAAGATCAGGCGTCTGTTCGACAACATCAAGACAAGATCAGGCGTCTGTTCGACAACATCAAGACAACATCAGGCGTCTGTTCGACAACATCAAGACAACATCAGGCGTCTGTTCGACAACATCAAGGCAACATCAGGCGTCTGTTCGACAACATCAAGACAACATCAGGCGTCTGTTCGACAACATCAAGACAACATCAGGCGTCTGTTCGCCGTGATGCAGGACCGTATTGCAGTATGTATCGCTGTACGAGGCGGTGCGACGCCCTACTTAAGATGACTGGACTGCGAGCCACAGATCCCTCTGTAATTGTCCTGCAGCTCGGTTTTGGCCATCATGTGTATCATTCATCTGTGCCATTACGTCCATAAAATTTCAGTTCAATCCGTTGCATCCTTCTTGGTGAGCAGATTTCATTGTCCGTGCGTGTATTTTCGGTGAACAAATTTCATTGTCCGTGCGTGTATTTTCGGTGAGCAAATTTCATTGTCCGTGCGTGTATTTTCGGTGAGCAAATTTCATTGTCCGTGCGTGTATTTTCGGTGACCAACACACTGCACTCAGACTTCTAACCGAACTGTCTATAAAGAGTTTCCGTTCTTCAGGTATGTGAGGAATGCCAATGTTCTCAAAGGGTCCATTTATGTCGAAGCAATGGCAAAGTGCATCTTTCAGAACATAATATTGTAATATACAGTCGTATCAGAATTATATGACTAACCCCAGAATCACAGTTTACCCGCTCAGGCGCTTCACAGGATGCACGTGACAAATTCGACGACACGAAGATATAAGCGGCCGGCCAGGACAGATGAGCTGTAGTGCTTAATGCGAGTAAAATGAATAGCGGTAGTGATTTGACGAATGTTCAAAGCGGAATGATCATCGGCTACCGCGCCAAGGAACGAAGCATCTCAGAACCACCAGATTTCGTGGGCTGTTAGCCAGGTACGGTAATAAGGGTGTACCATGAATGGGACGTTGGTGCACCAAGTACCTCCCGACGTCATAAGTGTGGAGCCCCAAAGGCCGTCGACCCAAGAGGAAAGCGTCGCCTCCATGGATAGGTAAAGGTCAATCGACACGCAACAGCGCAGCAATTGACCACACAACTGGAATCTGGGGCACCCAGGTGCGTGTCCCCGATAACAGTGGAGCGAACGCCGTTACATATAGGTCTCCGGTGTCGACGCTGCGTCAAGTCGCCCATGTTAACTCACCGTCCATCAGCAACGACGCCTGCAGTTCGCATGGGACTACCGTCATTGGACAGCGGAAGAGTGGAAAAAGGCGTCAGACACACGAGAAGCTACACCCTGGCACACTTGTTGGTCAAGTACAGGCCAGCGTGGCAGTATGTATGTCTGGAGAATGTTTTCCTGATATGACCTGGGACCTCTGGCACCCCTGGATGGGTTCTTGAACGCCAATGGCTACCTGTCCATCCTCGCTGACCACATGCATCCCTTCATGTTGGGCGTTCACCCTGGAGGCGATGGTGTCTACAAACAGGACAATGCGGCATGTCATGTAGCTCAGGGGTGCGTGACTGTTTCCAGGAACAAGACAGCGATGACTCAGTTCTCCCTTGGCAGGCGAAATCGCCTGACCTCAATCTCATAGTGCATTTGTGGAACTATTTGGATCGACAGACTCGACGTACCTACCCACAACCACGTTATCTGCAGGACCTCCGTGCTCTTCTGCAGTCCGAATGGGCACGTGTGCCTCGAGCAACCTTTCAGGGCCTCGTTTCGTCCATGCAACGCAGTCTCGCCGTTGTCATCCGGGCCAGGGGTGGTTATTCCCATTAGTAGGTAGGTGATCATACACTGGTGTGCAAAAATTAAGGACGAAGAAGAGAAATCAGCATAATAGCGGAACGAGCAGGCAGAACGGACCGAAAGACCACTCAGGAGATAAACTAGGGCCCGTTATGGTAGGGCATGCGCATATATGTAGCATGACGTAGAGGGGGGGTGTAGGAAGAGTATAAAGTGCACGGGCGGTGTACGTTCAGAAATTTGGTGAAAGCTATTGCACGGTGTACATCCATTTGAATGACGTCGGATTGCTGTCAACGCGTGATATGTCCAACAGGCAATCCAGTAGACGACATCTGTATGAGTTCAGCGAGGTCGCGTCATTGGGAAGTTGGAAGAAGGTCGAAGTGGGACTAGTGTGGCCGAGGAGTTCGGGATCGCTCACAGCATCGTTTCACGAGCTTGGAGAGCATTTCGAACGACAGGAACAGCTGTCCGAGAGTTTAGCAGTGGTCGTCCACGAGCGACCACGGCGGCTGACGACCGGTATATTGTCCTACAGGCGAGAAGAGACAGACGGCAGACAGCAGGAAAAATCGCAAGGCACATGCAACAGACAACTGGACGTCCGTTATCGCATTTTACCGTGGTCAGGAGGCTGCACAAAGGTGGTCTATTCGCACGACGACCAGTACTGTGTGTGCTATTAACGCCTGCCCATCGGAAACGCCGATTTCTGTGGTGCCAGGAACACAAGAACTGGACACATCAGCAATGGGATTGAGTTTTCTTTACGGATGAGAGCCGATTTAGTCTTACGAGCGATTCCAGACTATACACATCTGGAGAGAGCAGGGAACACGCAATCACACCTCCAACATCATCGAAAGGGACCGGTTTGGAGGTGGCAGAGTTCTCGTTTGGGGCGGAATCATGCTTGGTAGCCGTACTGACCTCCACATATTCCAAGGAGGTTCAGTCACTGGTGTCCGCTATTGTACCGAGGTTCTCCTGTCTCACGTGCGTCTGTTTATAGGTGCTATGGGTCCTGAGTTCCACTTCATGGACGACAACGCTACACCTCAACGTACAGTGGCTCTCGCATAGCTGTCGGAGAGTAAAGATATTCAACACATGGATTGGCCCGCAAGGTCCCCGGACCTAAATCCAATCGAACACGTGTGGGACCTTCTCGGGAGATGCTTGGCAGCAAGTCACCAACCACCAGCAACGATTCCGCAGCTGCGATTGGCGCCACAAGAGGAATGGGCCGCGATGCCTCAACAGCTCCTTGACAACCTCGTCCTCAGCATGGGCAGACGTTGTAAATCCTGCAACGCAATCAGGGATGATCATATCCCCTACTAAAGACTGGATTTTATTTTTCTTGGCAGCCGCCTGTCGCATGGATGTTTCTGTCTTCTGTCCTGTTGTGCTCGAAGCTACCTTTTCAATAAAGTGCCTTTGTATACTTTGGATTCCTTGTCTGGACGGATTTGCTCACTTGTCCCATATTCTTACATCTTGGGAATCTTATGGTATCATTTGAGTCGATGTGGAGCAATTCTGCTCGACGTTACATTCGAAAAACCGTTTTGTCCTTAATTTTTGCGCGCCAGTGTATTATTCTGATACGACCGTGTATGTGTCATGTCTTTTTCTGTACGTGGGTAGTGTGCAGCTTAGATGCAATACGTTTCACTCTTTCAGATGAGAAGTCTTGTTATCGCCAAGTTTCTTATTAAATTATCTAGTTCTTGTTGACTTGAAAAATGTTTATGAGCACTGCAAGATGCAACTTGGAAATCCATATATTTGTCTTTACAATCACCACCAGACTGGGCATCTTCCTCTGTTGCCTCCACATGTTTTGTTGGTTGTGGAATGTGAAGCTCATCGCAATATGGTACTGGTGCAGTACATGATGGTATATTGAGGTACGTAAAGGTATTCCGATCTCTAGACTTCTTTAACTTGGAAATATGCACCATACCAAAGAAAAAGTCATCAAGATGACTCTTTGGTTCCCTCCAAATTCAAGGAATGGCAAATGGCATTGCTTTTCTTGTACCACGAAGCTAATCTTTCAAAGTTGACTTGCAACTACCACAGCAGAACTGCGGTGCCTAAACCTGGTCTTGGTCTCCCATAGGCATTCCTAAGTAAACTTGGTATGCAACAGTTTATGTGGTAATTTCGGGCTTGACTTGCTTAGGACCAATACAGTACCCACAAACATAACTGAAAGAGTACGGTGAGAGCTTACAACCTCTTGTTGTGGCCATGTTTACCCTGGAACAGAGTCGAATGACAGTGTAATAATAAAAACACAAAATTTAAGATGGCTGAAAAAGTTTTGATGATACAAAAAAACTAGGACCACCGTATTGCAATCAGCGCCTCTGAATTGTATTCGAAACATTAAAAAATCAACATAAACAATTCTTGTGCTACACAATATAATCGTCAGTAGTCTTGATCATAATGGGAAAAACAAAGGATCTTTCAGAGTTCAGTAAAGGGCTTATTGTGTGTGCAGGTCTGTCTAGCGCGGCGATTTTAATAACAGCAGAGCTGACTGGTTTCTCAAAAGGTCAGATATCCTGGGTCTTCAATCAGTGGAAACATATACCACACTTCTTGGCTTTGAGACGAAACTGTGGCGCGAGGACAGTCTGTCACGAACGAGGACTTTATTTAAGGATGCTTGTACGAAAAAGAAGACTTCCTGTGTGCAGCAATTGACTGAAGCATTCAAGGAATGCTCTTTCCGACCTATATCTCCGCGAAATATGCGTAGGGAATTGAAGAGGATCAGTATTTGCAGTCGCATTACTATACAGAAACCACTGATTTCTGCTCAGAACCGGAACGTTCAATTTACATTAGTGTCAAAAACAGCTTGACTGGACACTGGAAAAAAATCATGCGGTCCGACACGTCGCGGTACACTTTTTTCTGTACCGACGGTAGGCAGAGAGTTTGGCGGTATCCCCATGAAGCAATGAGCCCAGCTTGCCTTGTAAGCACAACTCAAGACTCTGGGGGTAGTGTCATGGTGTCAGGTACATTCTGTTGGCATGGAACGGGTCCCTTTATATTGCTGGAAGTTCCGGAGATTTTCCGAACGTTGTTGCCGATCAAGTCCATCTTGCAGTGTGGACTTTTTATCCAGTATGTGGCGGCTGCTACATGGACGACAATGCTACTGCCTATTGAACAAGTTGTGTTTAGCAGCGGTGAATTCAGCAAGCATGGCAACGACTTCCTCCACTTTCTCTGGCCACCATTAAGTCCTAATCTGAACCCCATTGAGAATGTATGGGACATGTTAGAAAAATAGGCCCAGGAGAAAATTCCTGTTCCGTCAAATCTGAGCCAGTTAAAAGACAATTTGGTGAACGCCTGGAATGCTGTCAACGTAGATGCACTCCAACACCATGTGAGATCTATGCCAAACCGCATACATGTTGTAATTCAGGCTAAAGCAGATACAATTCGGCAGTGAAAAAAGATTCTTATTCAGTGGCTGGTATATGTAAATGTGATAAACATATGAAAAATTATTTTCGAAAATGCAACAATCTTGATCTATTGGGGATATGCCTCCGGAAATACAGCAACTAGATGACAGAACTGTTCGCTGAGTTTGACTTGTCATACAATATTTCCTTAGATAAAAAGAAGCTAAAACTGTAGTATCTTGGATAGACCAGATATACACGTAAACTATCTGCTCCAAGAAATTAGATCTCATAGAGGATATCAGCCAGATATTTTATTTCGACATGTGTGAAACCCATTAGCAGAATATGCAAAATAAGCGATGTATAATTGGATGCCAGCATTTGCTCCTTCATAAAAGGTTAGGCAATACGTACTTGAAAATATTTTCCTCAGAGATATTTCTCATCCTTCAAATTGGCACGCATGAACAAGGGCATATTTGAAGAAAATTAGATTACATCTGTCCATTACAGCAAGAACCAGAGTCTTCTCTGTTTTCAACAGCTTCTAAACGACTTTAATTATCGATATCTTATTACATGCATTCTGCGAAAAAATCAAGATAATAATGGCTTTCTGCATCAAGCAAAGTCAATCGACTTCAGGTAAGTGCTTGCGAGAAACTGCAAAAAATGTAAAACGCTAATGCGTCAATTATTTTCAAAAGGATACCCTAAAGTAACTCGCAGCAGCTCACGTGGAAACTGATGCTAATATGATTTTGGGAGTTGGTGTTTAGAGCTTTTAGCAACTCCTTCGATTGGTTAACATTTTAAACTGGACACCATCTTCTAATTATCCTTACAACAGAATTTTTATCATTACTAGAACGAGATACAAGACAAATTTTCTAAAAAAATACCTTCTTTACTGAATACTGATGTTTTTAAATGGCTTCAGTGATGCGAGCGGACCTTAAAACATTCAGAAAGGGATCGATCAGGGATGATAGCCAGAAAATTAATTCACAAAAAATATGCTACCGCCTCGCTTCTGGAGTGTAATTAAAGCCTCGGTCTGTGTGAAATTGCGTTGCGGGAACAAAAATGCAAGAGGCAGCAGTAACACAAAGAACGCCACAAGCAATCCTAACCGTTTCCAAAATAATTTCCTCTGATGTGCGCTGTGCTCTCCTTCTGCTTTTTATATGAGGCTCAAATCTGCATGCTTTCCAATAAAGCACAGCACTATGTCGAGATTTTTCATGTAACAGAAACATAGTAGCATCTGCTATTTTTGGTATAATGATATTTTCAGCCATATCCGTTCTAAAAGCAGTGTCCGAATGTTTTAGCAATGCTACCAACTTGGATACAAATTCTTAGATGGCAATTTTAGTAATAGTTATGCGTTTGAATGTATTTTATTATATATTCTGCTATAGATCCTGCAATCTTTGAAGCGCTAGGCTTGCTTTCAACTATGCTTGTTTAAGTTCGTTCATTTTGGCAAAATGAACTGAATTTTAACCAAGCTTTTTAAATGACCGTGTTGAAAGTTTTAGTGATACTATTTGATCAAATCAACATTTCAACGACAACGTATTAACGATTAATTCACATTCCACATTCGATATACAAAAAATCACTTTTGCAAATGAAAAACGTCAACATAATCCGATTAAAATACCCACTTAGCATATTTGTGCCTCACACTATTGTCATTCTGGAAATAACAACAACTTATGACACATTCAAAAATCTCCTTCTTCAGGGTAAATTACTTCCTTTAATATATGCAGCATCTTTCTCTTACGTATCTAATTCTAACAACTGCTGATTCTCGACCTATTTTCATTACTAATTTCAACCTATTTTCAAGACAAAATCTAATTAAATTGGATTTTTGAGTAGCACTTCACATAAAAATCTACTTGCATATAAATATATTGTTAAGCCCCGGGACGTCAGCCTATCGAACAAACTATCACTCTAAGAAGCTACGATTTCGTTTATTCATGTAAATATGACATGAATGGTAAGTCATATAATATCCGAAAACTGGAAATTTTCGTTGTCCTAGAGCGGAAATAAAACCCGCGACTCGCGGATAGCGACCGAGTATGCTACCACTACACCACCCAGAACAACCAAGTTTCAAGTTCCCGATTAATTTGATTATACCCATCACAGGATTTGCTAGTCGAAGCAATTGGCATTCATATATAACTAATCTGGTGGATTAGAATTCATTCCTGTGATTGCCCGGATGCTCAGAATATCAATGAATGAAATACGGGATTACACCATTGTACCATACAAATATTATATCTGACATACGGATATTATCTGACTTACCATTCATGTCATATTTACACCAATAAAAGAATTCACAGCTTCCGAATCTGTATTGTACAATGGTGCAATCCTGTATTTCATTCATTGATCACTTTAAAAATTTATACGGTAGCATGTCGGGCATTTGAACACGACTCGGAGGTAAACATTAGAATTTAGCAACAATTACGTGTGGATTGTTTAAGCCCGAAATCTTAATGATTAGGTAAGATAATTTAGCCAATCAAAATCAGATTCTTTAGAGACACTGAAAAATCACTCTGTCACTTCAGATCTAACATAAGAATTAACATAGAACCAAAACTAAAATTACGTAGACGTCAGTTAAAATGCAGAGGAAGAAGGAGGGGTTTCAGATAATCTGGCCCCTTTTAGTTATGTCTTAGACTGAATGCAAAGGTACAGTTAACGATATTTCCCTGGCATATTGTCCGACTTTCAACAGTTCTCAGCCGATTTAGTCCTCTACTGGCTTAACGGAACGAATTAAACAGGAAATTCCATATACAATGAAATAAAGAACTTACAGGAAGGCTTTGTGGCCTTAAGATCTTCATCCGTAACGGAAGCCCAAGAGGCGTAGTAACTAGCCATTTCTGCCCCCCGGGAAAACCACAAAATATTGCGCCCCCATCTGTCTTTCTAATTTGTATATATACAGTATATATATACACTGACGGAAAAACAATCCCAACACCACGAAAAAATAGTTGTAGAGGAATGAAATGGCGGCAATACATTTGTATAGGTAACATATTTAATCGATTAAGGTTCCAAGATCACAGCTTAATGTAAGCGCGAGAAGAGCCATTTTAAATGTGAAATGCTGGTACATTAATAACCGGTGTAACCGCCAGAATGTTGAATGCAAGCACGCAAACGTTCATGCAATGTGTCGTACGGGTGCTGGATGTCAGTTTGTGGGCTGGAGTTCCATGCCTGTTGCACTTGGTGGGTCAATACAGGGACGGTTAGTGCTGGTTGGGGGTGACGCTGGAGTTGTCATCCAATGATGTACCATACGTGCTCGATTGGTGAAAGATCTGGTGATCTAGCAGGCCACGGCAACATGTCGACACTCTGTAGAGCATGTTGGGTTACAACAGCGGTATGCGGGCGGGCGTTATCCTGTTGGAAAGCACCCCCTGGAATGCTGTTCATGAATGGCAGAACAACAGGTTGAATCACCAGACCGAAGTACAACTGTGCCGTCAGGGTGCGTAGGATAACCACGAGAGTGCTCCAGCTGTCATACGAAATTGCTCCCCAGACCATAACTCCAGGTGTAGGTCCAGTGTGTCTCGGCCGCAGACAGGTTGGTTGCAGGCGCCCATCTGGCCTCCTTCTAACCAACACACGGCCATCACTGGCACCCAGGCAGAAACGGCTTTCATCAGAAAACAAAACAGATCTCCACTCCGTCCTCCAATGAGCTCTAGCTTTGACACCACTGACGTCGCTAACGGAAGTGGTTTGGAGTAAGTGGAATGCACGCTACAGGGCGTCTGGCTCGAAGCTGTCCTTCAAGTAACCGATTTGTAACAGCTCGTTGTGTTACTGTGGTGGCAACTGCAGCTCGATATGCTGCCGCAGACGCAGTGCGATGAGCCACGGCCATACGCCGTACACGGCGGTCTTCCCTCTCAGTAGTGCCACGTGGCCTGCCGGAACCCGGTCTTCTTGAGGCAGTACCTTCCCTTGACCACCGCTGCCAACAATCATGCACAGTGGCTACATTCCTGCCAAGTCGTTCTGCAATATTGCGGAAAGAAAATCCACCTTCTCGTAGCCCTATTACACGACCTCGTTCAAACTCCGTGAGCTGTTGATAATAGCTTCTTCGTCTTCTTAAAGGCAGTCTTGACTAACATCAACACACTACTATAACGAAGTAAATTTCTCCGTCATTTCTGTCCACGCCAGGATTTGAACCCGGATCCCCTCATTCCGGAACAAGTCACTCTACCTATTGAGCTACGCGGACGTTTGTCATGACTGCAATCTGCCTTCATGTCGTGTGCGTCCTGCTGGCAGGAACGTCACATCTCCTCCCCCCCAAAGAGAGCCGGGGGCATAGCCCACGGGTCAGCCGTGACCATGATTCGTTGCAGGCAGCCATCCGCTGTAGAACGTTCACCTGAGAACTCTCAGTCAATCTGGTGTGTGGAATGCAACGTCACAAACATTTATTTTTCGAAGCGCTGGAGAAGGGATTCTCTGATTTTTCCTATCTCGCGGTGTGGAAAGAACGTCACACCATTGCGAGATTTTGAATGGCCAGGTCATCCGGAAAGTTCGGGCGCCATTATAACGAAGTAAATTTCTCCGTCATTTCTGTCCACGCCAGGTTTCGAACCCGGATCCTCTCATTCCGGAACAAGTCACTCTACCAATTGAGCTACGCGGACGTTTGTCATGACTGCAATCTGCCTTTATGTCGTGTGCGTCCTGCTGGCAGGAACGTCACACTACGTCGAATCTCAACGATAACTAACGCTCACGAACGTTACAGCGCGTATTTACAGCAAACCTGCTTTGCATGTTCCGAGGGGCGCTACTAGCGCCGCACGTATGCGCTGAGCGCGAAATTTGTATAGACGTCATCTTACAGATGTACTCTCACCGCCTACCAACTGTCGTTTATCTAACACAACCCCTTCTTGGCGATGGGATTTTTTTCCGTCAGTGTATACACTATCTACCAACAAGTAATTGGACACCTGTGATAGCGAAGGAAAACGAAGTTTATTCACCTTCAATAGTTGGTGGAGCCTCCACGAGCAGCGATTACAGCTGCAACCCTCCGGGGTATACTCTCAACCAGGCGTTGTACGACAGGTAGCGGTATTTTCTTCCACCCGGCTAGGAGAAGACAGTTCAGTTCCTTCACCGATTTCGGACGGTGGGGGCAAACCTTAAGTCGACGCTCCAACTCGTCCCAGAGGTGCTCGATAGGGTTAAGATCCGGGCTCTGCGCAGGCCAGTCCATTCGATTAACCCCATTGTCACCATACCAAGCCATGGTGGACCTCGCAACATGACAGGTGGCATTGTCATCCTGAAAGTAACATGAGTCCACCTCGTAAAACTGCCACAACGTAGGAAGCGCATGGTGATCCAAAATGGTGCAATAGTTCTCGGCGTTGAGTCTACCATGAATTGCGACCAAGAATCCCGTGCCATACCAGGAGAAACACCCCCATAGCATAATTCCACCGTCGCCGAACTTCACAGTTGGCACAATACATTCCGGCAGGAGGCGTTCTCCAGGCAGACGCCAAACCCAGACCCTGCCGTCCGAACGGTGGAGGGTGAACCTTGATTCGTCGCTCCAGAGAACCTGTTGCCACTGTTCAACGGTCCGCTCTCGACGTTCTTTGCACCACGTTAGCCGAGCAGCGCTATTGGAATTGGTTATCAAAAGCTTGTGGGTGGCAGCACGTCCATGATAACCGAGCATATGGGCTTCCTTACGGATGGTATTCATTGAAAGAACACTCCCGGATGCCTGTTGAAACTCCTCGCGGATGTGGCCCATCGATTTGGTGAGGTTCTTCCAAATTTCTCTGGCCAGCATCCGTCGGTCTCTAGCTCCCAGTTTTGTGGGTCTGCCGGGTCGGGGCACATTCCGACAGTCACCTCTCATATTCCACTTGCCAATCACGTAGGCCACTGTCGATTTTGGGTATTTCAACTCGCTGGATATGTCACGTATGGATCGGCCATTTCTGTGATACCCGACGATTACACCTTTCTCGAAATCAGAGAGCTGCGAACTGTGTGGCATCTTGCATGCGACTGGTTGCGTTGTTGTTTCCCACGGTATTTAACGGCGGCGGCCGTGACGTGTATCAGGACTGCAGATACCGTCGATTGCAGGAGTGTCCAATTACTTGTTGGTAGATAGTGTATAATAATTACTTATCCGAGAATATAAAAAACAAATCAACTTTGAAATTCTAACGCGCCCATGGCTGCGTAAAAAAAATCAAAGCGTACAAGCAGAAACAAAAGAAGCAAGCTAAAAATAAAACAAAAAATAAAAAAATAAGTCAAAACCTAAAATATACGTGGATTCGAACAAGCAAAATATCCAAATATTTCAACCTGGAGAAAAAACAGGGAGTGCAAAACATGTGGCAAAATTTTATCCAAGGCTTTGTCAGGGACAATCACGAATAAAATCTCTCACACTTCTACGTAGACCAGAAATTGTGGATTTCTGCTTTTTCGGTTTGCAATGAAGGACAAAATTAATAAATTAAGGATTTAATCAACTACCAAAATTGAGACAAAAACCCCTCCTAGCAAACCGAATAATCATTGTCCAACTCATACTCAACAATAGCCAGTTCAAAAGAATTCATGCTAAAGACATTAAAAAAAATAATTACAAACATCCATTACACCACAAAAGTAGATAGAATAACCATTAACTAAAAAAAGGCCTTATACATACACACATATATATATACACACTGCTGGACAATTGCTAAGGACGGATCATAAATGGCTATATAGAGCATAAAAATTAAGTGTGGTTGGATGCCAAGTGAAATAAAATAATGTCAGAATGCCAGGACATTACAAGAAAGACAATTTACTGTGCTCTGAAATCCAGAAGGCTTTGGAACGTGTTCAAGGAACAAACAGGCCATTTTGTGCAGAATACGTAAACGTGAAAATAAATGCAATTACCGTCCGCAGGCGTTCCGGCGTAAGATGTCAATACGGGATATGGCCACCATGGAGGGCGATGCAAGATTCCACACGTCGTGCCATGCTTTTCACAACATTATCAAGCAGCTGTTGGGGTAATTTATCCCATTCCTCTGTCAGTGCACGGATGAGGGTGTCCTTGTTTATTGGAGGGCATTGGCGACCAGCAAGACTCCTTCCCAAAGCATCCCACACATTTTCAATGGGATTCAGATCTGGAGAACGTGCTGGCCATACGAGGCGTTGAATATCCTCGCTCTCAAGACTCTCCTTGACAGCGACTGTTCGATGACATGTTGCGTTGTCGTCCATGAAAATGAATCTATCACCGACAGCACCACGGAACATGTGAACATGAGGTAGCAGAACATCATTAATGTATCGTTGGCCAGTCATAGTCTCAGTTGGAAGCACATAAAGGGACGTACGGCCATTGATCATGATGCCAGCCCATACCATGACACTACATGTCGGATATCGATCCCTTTCCTGTATGTTTGCTGGACAATATGCAGTGCCACTATCACGCCAGATCAGTTGTCGTCGACAATCAGACGATAGACTGTATCTACTCTCATCTGAGAAGAGGACAGCAGACCAGTCGTTATCAGTCCAATTGCGATGTTGATGGCACCATTGCAAACGGGCGGTACGGTGACGTCTGGGCAATGGGATGCACACAACAGGACGGCGGGTGTATAGTCTTCCTTCATGCAAACGTCTGGCGACAGTTTTTCGGGAGATCCGCTTGCCAGTAGCAGCCATAAACTGATTTGCTACCTCACTAGCTGTGCTGCGCCGGTGTCTTTTTGTTGATAGCACTATGTACCGATCTTCTGCAGGTGTCGTACTGCGAACACGACCTCCCCCGTGACGTTTGCTACACTCTCCCTTTGTTTGAAATGATTTCCAAAGCCTTGAAACAACACTGTGGCTGACGTCGAACTCCCTGGCAACATCTGTTATTTTTCGCCCTTCTTCAATCTTGCCAATAATACGGCCACGCGTAAAATCATCTAGGTGATGTCGGGAAGACATACTGAAAATTGCAAGTTCGTCAATTGATTCTTTCCCTTTCAACTTTGCGTTTGAACAACAACGGTCAATATGCGTCAAATCCTTTATATCTCTTATCAGCGCTATGACGTGACGAACAAGTTCGGCAATCCAAAATTTGCATACGCACAACACGTCTTACTGTATCCCGCACTTATGTTAATTTCCACATTTTCCTGCCTTCCATTTTATGGTTGCTATCGTTGCTATTGTCATCCGTCCTTAGCAATTGTCCGGCAGTGTATTTTGATTACTTCAACATCAGGAAATTGTTCTACAATAATGCTAGTTATTTTCCTATACCTAGGCACCAGTCTGTTGTTAGTTATAAGTACGTTAAAACCTTAGGTTCCATGGTAAAAAACTGTAAATCGGGTTCTTCCATTTCTTATCCAGCACCTCTTGAGTGTTCTGGTGAAGAGTATAGGGATTCAAAATACTATAATAGTTTTTACAAGCATATTATTGCTGGAAACTTAAATATTGTTGAGGATGTCAGGCTTTGCAAGTTATTAGGATTTGGTACCAAATTTAGGCCTTCTTTCAATATCTCTGAAAGGCAGATTCTTGATAACTTTAATAGAGATGTTAATAGGTATATTATTAAGACTAGTTTGGCATTCAATCAGACAATTGAGGCTTTTGGGGAGTGGAAGTACAGCATTGTCATTAGCTTCCCTGAAAAATCGGAGAAGCTAAAGATAATGGAGGTTTAACGACCACCGTGAGCAACTCAATAGGATATAAACAGTCGCATCTTATGATATGCTTAGACAGAAATCTGCAGTTCTCCAGTGCTTCAAAAAAGTCTCTCCCGGAACTTCAAGAGAAATATATTTTTACTACCACTGATAAAGATAGCAATAATTTTGCTATTATTTGTAAAAGTTTCTATTTTGAATTAATTAATCCAGACCTTAATAATAAAGTAACCTATGAGCCTGTCAGTTACAGTACCAAACAACTTGGTAACCTGCTTAAAGCCTACCACAGAAAGCTTAAAGCTCCCCTGGTTAACGGTTTTGAGCCTGAATTTCATTTTCTTTTTGCTACTGTAAAGCTTCAGAAAAATCCTGTGAAATTCAGGTTCATAGCCAGTGGTATTAGGAGTCATAAAAAGAAAATAGACCAGACTTTTGAAGCACTTCTGAAAAAGTTTTGGAACTTATTACAAACAGTACTAATCTGAAGAAGAGGGATTTTTGGATTATAAACAATTATTCCCAAGTGATTTCTTCTATTTTGGGCTTAAATCCCATAGACATTAGTAGTTATGATTTTGAGAACCTATATACTAATCTGCCTCTTTCTGATATTATTTCCACGCTTAAGGAGATGTTTGTAGAGTTTAAAATTAACCAAATAGTTAAAGCCAATACTTGGAATACTTTACTTAAATGTTGTATTAACAATAACCATATTCTTTATAACCAATCTGTCTATAAGCAAACTAATGGCATTTCAATGGGATGCTCCCACTCCATCAGTGTGTATAATCTGTTTCTATTCTATAAAGAGTACCAGTTTATAAAATATAGGTCCTTGAACTCTGTTAGCTACTTATATACTTACCGATATATTGAGGATTTGCTCTGTATTAATAACTCTGAAATAATAGATAATGTTTTTTCAGATATCTACCCTATCTGTCTTAAATTAAGTAAAACTAACCAAAATAACCAGGAGCTTGATTTCGTAGATTTAAGTATAAAACTTAATCCAACCATTAGCCTATTTTATAAAAGAAAGAAATTTCCTTTTAAAATAATTAAATATTTACACTGGACAAATAATATATCCACTAAAGTAATAGAGAATGTCCTTATTTCACAGGTACTTAGAATTGCCAGTCTGTAACCAAACTTCGGATTTCCTTGTCTTCTCATAAATAGCTTTCTAGAGAATCAAGTACCAGCTAACTTTATTAAAACAGCTATAAGAAAAAATAGTCCTTAAAAATGAAGTTAGGTTAGCTGACCTAATTTAATTGCATCACTGTTAATAAACTGATTCTGGCGAACGAAAGCCTTTTTGGAAGTTGGTCTAGAGGATGTATATTAACTACCTTTTTGGAACTTTTAGTGCTGTAGATAAAACAGTTTAATTATAAAAATTAAAATAATAAAATATTAAAATAAAAAATGCTAATAAAAGAAGTTTAAAATGTAAAATTGTTATTCGACCTAAAGAATAACAAGCATAAAAATAGTATAAATTAAGAAAAATTTATGAGCAACTAAATAATTTCTGTAGTTTTGCTTTAAGGTATTTTATTACAGGTGAATAACATTAAATACATTTTAGCTGTGTTTGATATTTTCTTGTATTCCGTTGAATATCTGCTCTTTCCAGACAATCAGTTTATTATTTATTTTCATTTGGGAGTTTTGATTGGTGGATTGCCGTTTTCTACGGACTGCGTTTATATTGGGCTTCTGTTGGGTGGCTTCTTTCTCTATGCCAGAGAGAGTTCCGTGACCATATTGGATTTTCTATCGTCGCTTTGAGGAGTTTGTTTCCTAGGTCAGTCATTTCGTTTTTTTTTATTTTCTTTTTGGTAACTTTTGGAAGTTTTTTCACGGTTTTATGCTTGCTGACATTCGTCTGTGTTCTTTTAATTCAAACAAACTCAAAACACTAGAGTTGTTTTTCTCTTGCCTTTGGCTTTGAAGTATTTTTTGGCCTTGCTTACTTGTTGAGCTTTTGTTTTGGTTGTATCCTTGGCGTTTTTGAGCCTCGTGGCTCTCCTGTCTCTTTTGTCTGTAGAAGGAAGACACTTTTATTGAGTTCGGACTTTCAAGTAAAGCATTTTTACAATGATGTGTACATATTTCAACTTATCTTTTTTATTATTTAAGCAATCTTCCAGGTTTTGTATTTCGCCTCATTTGTCTAAAGTCCCACTGTGTCTCGCGGCAATAGTCAAAATATTTTTTTGTTTTTTGCTCATGGACTCTGTACTAGGTTTTTCTGGATTTGTGGACGATGAGTCGTTATGGGTTGGGCTATGTATTTCACGTATGTATTGATAAATTTAATTTTTTATTTAACCTTTCCGGACTTAGAAGGTGTTTTTTGATTTGTGGGGTCATTTACTTGAAATATATATATGACCCATATTCAACTAGGTCTTTGTAGAGATGAGTTAATGTTGTGTTTTGCTGCTCCTTGATAAAGCAGAAGCTCAGCATTTTCAAAACTTTCTGCATTTTTTCATGCTTTTCCCTGCTTGTTCGCAATGGTGTTTTATTCTACTCAGGTAAGTAACTGTAACACCCATGCTTTTGCTTTTGAAGGGGTAGCCGGTGACTTTTGCCAGTATAGTGTATATGTTAAAGCTTGTTACTTGGTGACCTAAATTTTACTTCCCAGATTATTCCAAACTATTCGTTTCGTTGGTTCGAGCTGAACCCTTATGCAAGCACGAGTATACACTTTTCAGAATAACGGCTGGGGTAAGTTCTTAGACAGTACTTACTAAATCCAATTCCACTCTTTATTGTATCAGTCAGCACGTTAAACAATTCTTCACGTAGTTCTCATCAACAAGAGGAATAGACTTTACATATTGAAATCAAGTAAGAAATGATATATACTTTCTGTAACATCACTCAAGAGAGAACTTTAACAATATCTCTCTCAACTCTGAATACAATCGGCTCATAAAAACTCGCTCTGCAAATTAAATATAGCTGTGCTCCTAAAATTTGCTCTTAATACAACATACCTCACATGTCTCTAACACTGCACTTAGCTCAGAACATTCAATACGTTTTACCTAAGTTTGATTATACTTTGACTCATTGTCAGACAGCCAACATTTACAGGTTCGTCGGGAGAAGCTTTGTGACGTTAAGTCAGAAAATATTTATCGAGGAGAAACCAAATTTACATGAGAACACAATAATTCAAAAGGAAGGTACACTTAAAGGTATACATCACATGCAATACAAAATTGTGTTAGTCACCGTATCAGAAAACAGTTGCATCTTTCGCTGGCCAAGGAAGGTTAACTATTCCCAACAGCACGAAACGTTTTCGATGAGGACAGATGATGTTTCAGAAGCTAATTTTGCCGTAGAGAAGATAATGATTCTTCGGTACTTAAATGCACGTTTTTAAGTTTTCATTTTATATTGTAGGGCAAATTGTAAATGCCCATGTTTTAGTTTGCATTTTCTATTTAACCTGTACGGATCCTGGTAAAAAGTAATCAGATTTCTTTGCCATATCAAATACATTTGACTCAGATTCGCTGACACGCCAGTAACGTCTGGTATGACTGTACATAAATTATATTACCTCGGTACTTTTCTCGTGAATATGCCTCTCAGCTGCTTGCTTGATTGTTTTTCTCGTGTTCATCTTTCCCTCCACTTGTCATGGCGTCTTCCTTGTAAGTGGTGTCTATATTACACTGTAGTATCTAGCATCTAAATTGTCATGAACGTTTGTTTACTTATCACGATAACTTTAGAACCTATGGTTCCACTATTCTACTTCTACTTACCTAAGTAGAATAGTAGAATTCCTTCCACTATTCTACTTACCTAGCATCTAAATTGTCATGGACGTTTGTTTACTTATCACGATAACTTTAGAACCTATGGTTCCACTATTCTACTTCTACTTACCTAAGTAGAATAGTAGAATTCCTTCTACTATTCTACTTACCTGTACTAAGAAAGTTCTTGATGCTTTACCTGATGGAATGCAGACTCATATTTGAAATTCTGACACTCTGTATATATATAAATAAATCTATTAAACGCTGTTCTACTGTGAACGATGAAACCAGTGTTTACGCTGTAATTTTCAAATATATGCTTTTCACAATTTGAAAACCACCCTGTTATCTCCATCACATCAGGTTTTTAATGCAGGTGATAGTTGCTGGAATTCATGCATTCGCGAAAGTTTTTAATGGTGGTTCGACTGTTATAGGTCTAGAATGCTCTGCTGAAGTCACCTTTGAGGAAGAAACACCTCCTTTCTCCCTTTTTTGGCCAGGCCTAGCAAATACTGCTACATTTCGTGCTGCACTCCTTAGAACTTTACTCTCTAAATATTTAGCAGTGATCTATTACTTAAAAGTAAGAGCAGAATACTAAAAAGGCTCTAGGAACTAGACATTATGTTAAAGTTGCTGGTCTGGGAGGTATATCTGCTATCGTTCTGCACACTTTAAATAACATCTGCTTCATCTTATTTTCTAAAGCGTCGTTTCCTACATCAATCTTTTCTAATTATTGGAAACTTCTTTATGCATGACTATACCACAAAAAGCCTCTATCGTATCATTCAAATTATTGTCCTGTAAGTGTAATATTATTTATTCTGTACAATCAATGCACAAGACAATTAATCACGTAGTTCTGTCTTGGACTATTCCAGTCTTATTCAAAACTTCAGACGGCTTTATTAAAATTGGTCAAAGAAAAGGATTTAGCCCACATTCATCAGATTGAGAATCTAAACATCGAAAGCTTTGTAAAACTGTATTTGTGACACTTGATACTCTAATGTATTTTGACGAAATCTGGTATAAATAGCGTGATTCTTCTGATCAACAGCCTTTCACTTACTTTGTTGTCGACTTCACCTGAGAGTGCAGGGGCACCGTTGTTTGTACACCGATTACGAGAATTATTGTGGGTATTTCATAGTTTATTAGTGCAATACAATTTTCTTCATCGTTTCGTTGAACACCATTCAAAGCAACGGTGCGACGCCCGCACCTATAAGCCCAGCTGCACGATATTAGTCAAGCAGATTTTTTCTGCTCAGAGTTTAACGACCACCATGATCATGATCAGCTCTGTGGATTATAAGATATCGCCTGTCCCTAATTAAAGCCCGTGGCTCCAGTGAAGTGAGAGAACTCAGTCCTTAGGAAAACCGTACCAGACATTTTCATGTACATAGAATGCGCATTTAAGCCCATATATGACGATTGATCAGAAGTAAGCACCTCAGACCACTCTCCAACCTGTGCGGTTCGAGCAGTTATCTGTTGTACCTATATAATAGGTAAGGCAGGAAATATCAGGAGCTTCAGGAAACGCATGACCATATATGCTCGTATTTCGGAAACAAATTTACGAGCAGCTGCAGGTGTGGCTCTACTAACAGTATAGACGGCATTCGTGGCAAATAATCAATAATTACTACGTGTCAAAGCTAGCAAAGCATCGCACAGGTGTGATGCTTAAACAACGGTGCAGGGGCACCGTTGTTTGTACACCGATTACGAGAATTATTGTGGGTATTTCATAGTTTATTAGTGCAATACAATTTTCTTCATCGTTTCGTTGAACACCATTCAAAGCAACGGTGCGACGCCCGCACCTATAAGCCCAGCTGCACGATATTAGTCAAGCAGATTTTTTCTGCTCAGAGTTTAACGACCACCATGATCATGATCAGCTCTGTGGATTATAAGATATCGCCTGTCCCTAATTAAAGCCCGTGGCTCCAGTGAAGTGAGAGAACTCAGTCCTTAGGAAAACCGTACCAGACATTTTCATGTACATAGAATGCGCATTTAAGCCCATATATGACGATTGATCAGAAGTAAGCACCTCAGACCACTCTCCAACCTGTGCGGTTCGAGCAGTTATCTGTTGTACCTATATAATAGGTAAGGCAGGAAATATCAGGAGCTTCAGGAAACGCATGACCATATATGCTCGTATTTCGGAAACAAATTTACGAGCAGCTGCAGGTGTGGCTCTACTAACAGTATAGACGGCATTCGTGGCAAATAATCAATAATTACTACGTGTCAAAGCTAGCAAAGCATCGCACAGGTGTGATGCTTAAACAACGGTGCAGGGGCACCGTTGTTTGTACACCGATTACGAGAATTATTGTGGGTATTTCATAGTTTATTAGTGCAATACAATTTTCTTCATCGTTTCGTTGAACACCATTCAAAGCAACGGTGCGACGCCCGCACCTATAAGCCCAGCTGCACGATATTAGTCAAGCAGATTTTTTCTGCTCAGAGTTTAACGACCACCATGATCAGCTCTGTGGATTATAAGATATCGCCTGTCCCTAATTAAAGCCCGTGGCTCCAGTGAAGTGAGAGAACTCAGTCCTTAGGAAAACCGTACCAGACATTTTCATGTACATAGAATGCGCATTTAAGCCCATATATGACGATTGATCAGAAGTAAGCACCTCAGACCACTCTCCAACCTGTGCGGTTCGAGCAGTTATCTGTTGTACCTATATAATAGGTAAGGCAGGAAATATCAGGAGCTTCAGGAAACGCATGACCATATATGCTCGTATTTCGGAAACAAATTTACGAGCAGCTGCAGGTGTGGCTCTACTAACAGTATAGACGGCATTCGTGGCAAATAATCAATAATTACTACGTGTCAAAGCTAGCAAAGCATCGCACAGGTGTGCCATAAGGAGTCATTAGTTAGACCTCAGTGACGCAGTGGCCGAGATAGTTGTTGCATGACGCTTGCTCTACAACGTAATTTGCAGACTACATACGAACTGTAACCAAAATCTACCACGTACGACACGAACTCTTGTCCACAACCAGCATCATCACAGCATGACGGAAGTTCAAATCAATGAATCGTAGGAATTTTATTACCATTCATATGTCTCTCGTTTTGCGGTAAAAACGAAAACCAAAATGAATATGTATCAGACACTATATGAAAAACAGAATGAATTTGTATCAGACACGCTAGGAAAAACAAAATGAATTTTTATCAGAGGCCACCTGCCGATATACGCCCTCGGCAGCTGCTCACCGACCCTACTTTGACAAGGTTCTAAGTGTCAAAATTTTCAAATTTGAGGTTATGTCTTCAATATGTACTATTTGTCATTCTGTAACCAGGGACTGACTTTGAACAGTCTGTGTTAGCATTTTATGGAATAAGCAAAAGTGACACAGTTGTAACTGCAATGCTACTAAAAGAAATCATAGAGTGACAAGGTTGTAACTGTTAAAAAGCCATAATATGGCGTTTTAACGAAAGCCAATTGTTTGACAAAACATAATATGTTTTGTCAAACTACTGACGAACGCGTTTGGACGGTATTAGCTTTTCAGTAAAACGCTGAGTCTGACCATTTTATGCCACCAGGGCGATATATTTGCATATTCACAACATCAGCGGCCAGTTGCATTTAAGCCCGCAAGTGAGTCACGGAGCACTTGTATCTCGCTGATTCCTGGTGGCAACAGTAGAGGTTGTTTAGTTTTACGTTCGTATTTGTGTAGTTATTACTGTTGTTACGTAATTAATTACAATGGACAGAGAAAGTGAAATAGAAAATGTGAGTTGCGTTTCGTTCAGCACTCAGTCATCAACGAACTGCAGCGACAAAACTCCAGAATCCCCACGAAAGAGAGATCAAAAATACATTGCCAAAACATGGAAATTGAAAAGAAATGTAAGACAGGCAGCACATCAGCGAGGAAAGACTGTCCCTGTAAAAAAGGTAAAAACATTGAAAAACTGTCTAATTCATTGCAAATTCAAATGTAGTTAGTCAAAAGATATCTGAAGATGAACGTTTTGAACTGCACAAAGCATACTGTCCTTTGCCAAATTCAACAGAAAAAAGAATTTTCATAATTAACACTACAGAACGTTCTCACTCGGTTAGGCCAAAGATAAAAATAATTGATTATTCAAATGTGTCTGACGAAGAAGACTGATAATTTGAATTTAATGAAAATTCTGCCACACAACACATTACATCAAATTTAACAAAACACAAACATCAAAATTGTCATATCTACTAAATTAAATTAAACATTAACACAATGTTAGCACAATGGAATGAAAACGTGGAATCACAGTAATATCACAAAGTTCAATATAAATTAATAACATTTAGTACTAACTATTTACTCCAAAAGTAAACAAAAGCTCAAACCTCCTCAGATATATCTAGTATAATAATCATAAACATACAAGCACTAAAACTCGTTTACAATTGACCGAAAAATCAATACAAAGTAATTCATGAAAAAAAAAAAGATAGCGTAATTCACTATGGAACTGTAGCATGGAGCCAGGGGAAAAGACTTAAATTTAAGCCTGACGAGCCCCTGATCTCCAAAGGTAGATGTGGCAGGTCAAAACGATAAAAATAGCAACATTAGAAATATGAATGGTGTTGAGCATACCATGAAAGAAAGAATACAGGAACTCAATCAAACAACAAAAACTCTCGTAGCAGTTTTTTAAATACCCCAAAGTATACTATTTCCCTGATGCATAATGGCAGTCTGTTCCACTCGCGGGGTCCAGCTGCAATAATACTGTTATACAGCAATCTGTTGCGCGCCCTAGGAATCACAAAACTTGCATGCCCTCGAGTATCATGTGAATGGGAGAAACGCTGTAATTGCTATAGTTCAAGATACCTATTCGCATAGACTCTGTCATGCATGAGTAATAATAATCTGAAAATGAATATTTTATCGAAGGGAAGTGTGTAGACAATAAATACTACCAGTATTTAACGATGAATTTAGAAGTCGAATATATTTTCTCTGAAGAACAAGAATTCTGTTAACGTTACCATCAGTTGTCTGTCCCCAGGCCAAAATACAATAAGGCAACATGGGATAGATAAAGGAATTATATAGTATTAATCTGAGTCTGACTGTCAAAAAACCAGAAATCCTAGAAATAGCACCAATACGAGACTTAAGAATATTTGCTAAATAACTTATATGGACATTCCAACGCAAAGTCTCATGTAATACAACACCCAAAAATTTCACCAAAGACCCGAATGCAACAGGATCTCCATTCAAGAAAATACCAGTAGGCGACGACAGCCGACGACCACGGCCCGAAAAAAAGACACAGGTTGTTTTATTAGTATTAATTGTAAGAGCGTTACAAACAAACCAGCAAGATATCTCCTGAAGGTCACGATTTGCACGGGGCAATATCTCGGACAACGAATCTCCAGGGGAAAAAACGCTGGTGTCGTCAGCATATAAGACTCGGTGAGAAGTAGAACGAACATTAAATATATCGTTAACATAAATTTAAAAATGCTTGGGGCCCACGACGGAGCTCTGAGGAACTCCAAAAGAAACTCCTTGAACTGAAGAGCGAATACCCTGTATTTGTACATATTGTGTCCTGCTATACAAATAATTTTCGAAAAATGAAAGTGCGACTCCCCTAATCCCAATATGTTATAATTTAGACAAGAGAATATCATGGCGAACACAGTCGAATGCTCTTGACAAGTCGCAAAATATACCCAAAAAACACTTTCCACAATCTACATTTGACTGTAAAAAATTCGTAGCATCCAATAACGCTGTCTCCGTTGAGTGACACTTCCGAAAATTGTGTTGATTCTATTGTAAAAAATTATTCAAATCCAAAAATCCTGATAAGCTATTCAAAACCAGCCTCTCCAATATTTTAGCAAATATCGAGATATTTGCAACTGGACGGTAATTAGCGACACCAGTTCTATCACCCTTTTTATGGATAACCGAAACCTTACTTATTGTAAAGGAAGAAGGAATTTTCCCAGTTAAAAAGATACAATTGAAAATATGACTCAAGGGTATTACCAAATTTTGAGAAGCATACTTAATTACTATCGGACGAACGTCATCCGGACCCGCACGCTTTGATGAATCCAGATTAGTCAAAACCGACATAAGATCATCTGAAACAGGATGAAAATAAAAAGAAGATACTCTCTGGTGCGACAGGAATTCAGAATAATGCCCATTTGAATGTGTGATATTAGCCAATAACTTTGCAGGTAATTCAGTAAAATACGTATTAAACAAATTTACAATCCGACCCATGTCATTAACTCTAGTGCCCATGTGATCAACCTGTATGGGTTCCAAGTTGATTGGTTATCAAGAAGTAATCAAATGCAGTCGAGAAAGATTTATTCATTTAAGTATTTCTTTCATGTCAAGGATGAGAAAATTCAAGTATGTAAACAATTTTATTTGCGAACTTTATCCATACCACAAAAGCCAGTATATACTGCACACATGTCTAAAAATACTCAGACCAACACCGCTAATCCTAATCACAGAGGCAAAGAAGAGTGCCAGAGGGTAATGTTGATTTTGCTCGGCAACGTATTAAATCATTTCCTGAAATTGAAACACACTATTGTAGGCTACAATAACTAGAGAATAGCTTGATTCGAATATAAGCATTTCCAAAATGTATCTTTTATATAAAGAGAAATGGACGGAGCAAAATATTTATCCTGTTAAAGAATCTATGTATTACGACATTTTCGTGACGGAATTTAATTTAGGGTTTCATGTTCCAAAAAGCAATTTTTGCGACTTGTGCAAAAAATTCAAAGTTGCTGAGAAGACAGGAACACTTACTGATGACTTAAAAAATAGTTATCAACATCACGAAATTGTTAAAAATGCAATGAGAGAAGAGGAGAATAAAAACAAAACAAGAGGTAAACCAGTGCTTTTGCTTGACCTTGAAAATGTTCTTGCTCTTCTACGATCCGACGTAAGTTACTTTTTCCATCTTCCTAAATTAAATGTTTACAATTTAAAAGCGTACTATTCAGTGACTAAAAACGTTTATTTTGTTATCTGGCCTGAACCATTTGCTGGGCGAGCTGGAAATGACATTGCCAGTACCCGTAGAAAAATCCTTGAAGTTTTGATTGAAGAAAATGACTTATCTAGGTAACTACATAGTCTGATTCATGCGCACCACAAAACAAGAATTCAATCGTATCGTAAGCAGTACAACTATTTATAAAATAAAATACAACGGTACTTAAGTAACAATGAAGTATTCTGTTGCCGGCCACACTTGCGTTCAAGAGGTACCCAGTGTTCACAGCTGCATTGATAAAACACTGAAACACAGTGACGTGTATTCTCCAATTGAATTCATCAGAGCATTACTAAAAGTTAATCAAAGTAATTCGTATAGAATTACACAAATGAAACCACAAGATTTCAAAGATTTTGCTTCGCCTGCAAACAAAGCTTTTGAACTATAAGGCTATTCCTTATACTCTAGTGGCAAGTTTAAAGTTCACAAACAAGCTACATGAAGTGGGCTACAAAGTTAATCATAAACCAGATACTGATGAACAAGTTGTTAATATTAAGTTTCAAACATCAAACAGGAAATCAGTTGTTCGTCCAAGTGAGTCTCTGGGAGCTTTCCAAGTCACACCTAAAGTGCAGAGAACAACATATGAAATATCTGAATTAAAGAAAAAGGACATTAAAGCTGGTTTTTTTTTCATGTCATTACAAGACGGGCAATATTATTGTTCAACACTGAATATAAAGTAGGCTTTTTGCAGTAATATTGTAGACTTGGTTTTATGTTATTTCTCCTTTTGTTTGAAATTCATTATTTTGTTTATGTAGTGACCTACTTATTTCTGTTTTTCACCTTTTTTAATATTTCAAACTTAACATTTCAATCCATAATACAGAAATTTTGTACTGATGTTATAAAGTTACAAATTGTACTGGAATTAACTAAATACCTTAGTTTAATAAAGATGTATTTGCCCTTACACCCTTATCGCTTTCCCGAATTGGCAATATGAGAGTGACAAAGTTCTAACTGCAAAACGGACTATGTACGTTTTCTAAATATAAACACAATATTTCGTCGGAAAGTAGGCTAAAGGTATTTATAACATGCTTCAATAAGTGTTCAGCATTTTACTTTGCCGAAAATCCATTACAAGCAACCTTACAACAAAATGAAATTCTAAACTCCTTTTTCTCAAAATACTGTTCCGATCAGATAGAACCTTGTCAAAGTAGGGCCTCGAATTGTAGCTGTTACGTGGTTACATCGAATTTGCATAAGAACTGAGTAACAGGGAATATCCCCATTCGTCTCACCTCACCAGTGTACATACGTATTTTAATAAGCTCTTCCAGCCCAGTGACGCTTGTAATCGTCAGATTTTATGTTCTTTTAGTTTCGGATAGCAGTTTATATTAGATTTGTGGAATAAATGGCAGTTAAAATGAGAAGCAGAATCCTGAGAAATATTTTGGTTATCTCGATGATAAGTACTGACTTGTGTTGAGCAGCGTAGTAGTAATCTGATCATGTTATCAATATACGAGTACTTAAATTATATCCTTAAACAGTGCTGTAAATAATCATGTGTACCTTTCCTTTCTAGTTTACTGTAGTGGTTACGTACGACGCTGTCTTCATTAGAATGAATTAATAACCATTTAATTTAATTACAAATTGATATATTTAATGAAATATTTGCTTCATTTCGGAAATATTAAGCTGAAAAATAATGCACTTGAAATACACAGTCGAGTCACATTATTGTGACCACCTCATACTTTTGACGTCAATAGCTCGTAGCCAATGAAAGAAGGCACGTGTTGTGAGCTGGCTTGGGGGATATATAAGGTGTGATGTAGGCAATCTGAAAACGAATCACTCTTTGCTGTCGTGGATAAAAGGAGCGATTTATCAGATTTGCAAAAGGATCATTATCGGCTTTTGGGCCAAGAGTGGCAGTATATCAGAAACAGTGCAGTGTGTGAACTGTTCGCGTGCTGTTGTGGTTAAGGTGTATCGTGATTGGAGAAATGGCACCATTGCGAATAAGCGAAGTGGAAAATGCCGAACTCTACGTGCCATTGATGTGAGAGGTGAACGTCGGCTTCGAAGGTGCGTTAGGGGCGATCGACACTCTACAGTGGAGCAACTCTCTGGCCAAATAAACCAAGGGGCCACCGGAAGTGTGTCCAAAACGATAGTTCAGCGAACCATGCTGCGTATTGAGCTCCGATTAAGACGAATGGTCACTGCACCAAAGCCAGCGATGGTGCATCGGCAGAAAAGGCTTATATTGCAGTATCGGAATTGGACCTCTGCTGATTGGCAAAGGATTGCCTTCTCCAATCAGTCACGTTTTCTGCTTCATCAAACAGATGGACGTCGGCGCATAAGGCGAGAAACATCGGAGAACAAACATTCTTCAACCATTGCTGGAAGAACACAAGCTGGTGGAGGCAGCATTATGGTATGAGGAATGTTTTCGTGGCATTCTCTGGATCCACTCATACCTGTGGAAGGCACTGTGCACCGAATTCGTTATGAATTCATCCTTGCAGACCACGTAAACCCATACATGCTGATTGTCTTTCCTGGAGGCTGACGGGATCTTCCATCACGACAATGCGACGTGTCACACAGCTAGAAATGTCCGAGAGTGGTTGGAAGAGCACGATGAAGACTTTAAAGTACTTCCCTGGCTCCCTAATTCCCCGGACTTAAACCCAATTGAGCATCTGTGGGACCACCTCGATCGTGTTGTTCGCTCTATGGATCTTTCACCACGCACCCTCCAGCAGTTATCAGATGCACTGCAGTCAGCATGGCTCCACATAACTGTGAACACCTTCCAGCACCTTATTGAGTCACTCCCAGCCCGTCTAACTGTTGTCCGCGCTACACACGACCATTACTTTGGATATTAGCTGGTGGTCACAATAATGTGACTCGACCGTGTATGTATCTTCCTGTAATACTGTATTATGGACTTCACGTCTTGTACAATATTGGAATTTTTCTCACAACGTTGAATACATAAATAGGCGTCCTCGGTGGTCAATTTTTCAAAGAAATAGGTTCCTGGCTATTTCTCCGATTTGGGACCTATCCCGAGCTTTTGATTAGAAATGGCTGGTGCGCCTTCCTTACGGCGCTGGCATACCTCCTCCCTGGAGCCAACGCCTTTTCATTAGGGAAGGTCGTTGTAATTGGCCCTTAGAATTGCTCATAGTGGTCTTTACCCCAGAAAAAAACTTGAAAATTGTACAAAGTACCGAACTGTAGCCTACGGGTATTTTACCAAGAAAAATGCTGCCATTAAAATCGTCACGGCACGCTGGATTCAGAGGCATAACGAATTTAAGAATTTTGCTAGTTGAAAAGCAACCAATTTTCTTGAAATAAAGCTGTTTTTCGGGCCATGAAGAAAGTTTGCTTGTTTGAGGTTTGAGAACGGAACATTATCTATCTGTAAAAAACGGTTCTCGACATCTGTTCTTTGTGCTCTGATCGTAATACACAAAAATCGTATGACAGCACAAACGGCTTATGAAATGCAGCTGCGTCGTTCTGAAGAATTTCAAGTCATTTCCATTCTCTGCGTCACTCTGTATGAGGTAAAGAGCTGTAGCATGCAGATAAATATAAAATCAAATATGATATCGTTATAAATTTGCAGTAGTTGTACAAACGTAAAAAAAGTCCCTTATTTAACCGTTATGATTAGTTTCAAAACACCACTCACAATCGGAGAGGGAATTCGTATCCAATGTATTACGCTGACTTTTGTGAAACTAAGTGCAATTGAAAACAAACTGCGATTAAGGTTACACATAAGAAAACTGCTTCGCGCAGCTGCTCCGGAAAGTAAATAGGATCCACTTTTAGGATAATTTATGCTTCGGAGGTCTACAAACACTAAATAAAAAAAATGTGCTTCCTATGTGGAGGAACATCTTAAAAATTATGCATATAAAGTATACTAGAGGTTCCCTTCTGAGCTTTAAGTAATCATTGACGGTGAGCTGCAGTAATAAATCGACGGAAGGAATGGTGATCATGGAACATGAACATTTAGCTCCGGGAACATTGCTAATCTCACCCAAAGCTCAAACAGGCGAAACTTCCTCTACAAATGTTTGTTCTTCAAATACACACACACTAACTCAAAGTTTATAGAGTCCTCCATCACTGCCAAGTACCGATCTTTCCGGAGCTAGACAGGTCCATTCCCTTATAACCTAAGCAAACACTTATTCATCCTCACATTACTCACGCAGCATAACCAACTTGCACATCACGACAGCATTTGAGTAAATTCTATTGTATCTAAATGTAAAATAGCTAATCAAAATTTTAGTGCTTAGCATAGTTTCCCAATATTCCTTTCTAGGATGAGAACTTATACAAATATTTTGCATTAATCACCGAAAGCCATTGGTTTCAATGTGTTAAATGGGGCTACACTCTAACAAATCACAGCGATATCCTTTCGGAGATTAGACAAACGTTGAAAGCAGGTATCACATAGTTGCTAGACTGAACGTTAATTTAACCAGTTAGAAGCATAAACTAACCCAAATGACGATATTAGAAGTTAGAAAAATATCTGGCACTGCCGGCAAATCAGTACCAAGAACAATTTACGTTCTGGTATTCAGCTCGAAGGTAAGAACGTGTAATTGAAAAAAAACAACAACGAATAATTTGGCAAGAAGATAAAATAAAAATATAAATTAGCGAACAACGTGTTCTTGTACGAAACCAGTTAAAACTGGCAAGTGCAGTACTTTTGCATACTTTATTATTGAAACCGATTTAAGATACTACCTCAATGTTGATTAAGCATAAAAAAAGATATTTAAAGGGAAATTAATCGGATATTTTTCAGAAAAGTCAATCGAAATATCTAATATTATCTTAATATTACTTTTTTTACGATCTATGAAATGAAGAATGAGTAAAAACTTTGAACCCGAACTCCCTTTGTAACAATCCTCCTACGTTTGATACCCTGAGAAATTCGTAGCTGAATTCAGCATTAGTCATCAGCCACGCATTAACTAGCTGAAAAACTCGTGCCGTATGGTTCTGTTCGTGTTCATTGAAATGACTGGAAATCTCGGTAAGAAAATAAAACGAAAAGAAAAATACATGAGCTATAAGCTTATAACCGTAGTTTCAAAGAAAGCAAAGAAAATGTTTGTAGAGGAATGATATTTATTTGTTTTCATTCTGCAACGATATTTTGAGCAGTTGTTTCATCATCAGTTGCTCAAAATACTATTGCAGAATGAAAACAATGTTCATAGTTGGCCGAGTGTTGTACTATGTTTCATTATTTGTGACGTGCCTGCCCCGCATGTCGCACATGAGATAAAGGCAGATAACAGTGAGAGCACATGCAAGTGTGGTATAGAGGATAGCACTCTGAGCTCCGGAGCCGTGAGTTGTCGGTTCGAATCCCGCCCCTGGCGTAAAAATGATAGAGAAATTTACTTCGTCATATTGGCGCCCAAACTACCAGGATGACCTGGCTGTTAGGTTTCTCGCAATGGTGTGATGTTCTTTCTACACCACGAGACAGGAACAATGATGATCCCTTCTTCACTGCTTCGAAAGAATAAATCAGTGTGATGTTGCGTTCCACACACAAGAAATTGTCTGGGATTACTCAAATGCACGTTCTTCATGGGATGACTGCCTACAGCGACACATGGGCCATTCGCCCGGCCCTCTTTTGGGAGGGGGTGGGGGAGAGATGTGACGTTCCTTCCCGCAGGACGCACATGAGGCAGATGGCAGTGAGAGCACATGTTAGTGTAGTGTAGTGGATACCACTCGGAGCTGCGGAGCCGAGAGTTGCGGTTTCGCATCCCACCTCTGGCATGAAAATTATGGAGAAATTTACTTCGTTATACTAATACGTTTAAAAAGTTCCGGAACTTTTTATATTAAAAAATAATGAGTACAGATAATACCTGTTTATGCGGTGTTTCCTTCGAAGTAGTTATCCTGTGTAACTATGCATTTTTGCCAGCGCTCATACAAAGATTTAAATGCAGATTGCAAGCCTTCTTTTGCCACATCCTCCAGTGCCTCCGTCGCAGCTCGTTGCAGTTCTTCAGAACTTGAGAAGCGTCGCCCTTTAAACAAATTCTTCATCTGGGGAAAAAGGAAAAAGTCACACGGGACGAGATCAGGGGAATAAGCTGGTTGTGGAAGAATAGGAATGTGATCTTTGGACAGGTAATCGGACACCAGGAGGGATCTGTGAGCTGGCGCATTATCGTGATGGAGCACTCACGAGTTGGTCTTCCAAAGATCAGGTCGCTTGCGTCTCACTGATTCTCGGAGACGCTTCAAAACGTTGATGTACTGTTCCTTAGTGACTGTACGACCATGTTAAAAAAATTCCTTCTGTACGACCCCCTTGCAATCGAAGAAAATCGTTAACAAGACCTTTCATTTGGAGCGATCAGCCTTTAACTTTTTTGGTCGCAAAAAAAGTTTCCTTTGACCTTTCCTTTGGAGCGGTCAGCCTTGAACTTTTTGACGACTGTGATTTCCACACTTTTGACTGTCGGTTGGATTAGGGGTCGTGCAGAAAGCACCAAGTCTCATCGCCAGTGATCAATCAATTCAAGAGATCGGGATCTGAATCCACTGCATCGATGTTATCCCCGCAAACTTGCATGCGCTCATCCATTTTTTCTTGTGTCAGGTTTTTGGGAACAATTTGTTGGCACACGTGATGCATGCCCAGTTTTTCTGTTAAAATGGCATGGCAACTTCCAACTGAGATGCCGGCAACTTCTGCAATCGCTGCAAAAGTTTTTCGACAGACATTTTTCACAACTTCTTTGGCAATGGCGATTTGTTCATCCGTTTTGAATGTTGAAGGTCGTCCTGACATCTCATCATCCTCGATACTCTGTCGCCCGTTTTCGAATCGTCTATGCCACTGATAAACTCTAATTCGACTCATTGCACTCTCACCGTACGCTGACTTAACCATTTGTAAAGTATCAGTAAAAGATTTTCCGAGCAGAACACAAAATTTTACACTTGAACGCTGTTCAAAATTCGACATCGTTGTCTTCGCCACGTAGAGCCTCGAATGCTTGAAATCATGAACTACGCACATACGCTGTACGTGTTGGATCTGGATCAAACCGGATCTGGCTGGTCGGTCACATGATGCTCTTCGCTTGCTCAGCGGGGAATGACGTAATTCACTGACATTTGGCAAATATTCAAAAAGTTTCGGAACTTTTTGAACGTAGTAATACACTGAAGAGCAATTGAATTAGAGATACCTGTCTAGTAACGTGTAGCACCACCTTTCGCCCTGATGCCGGCGCCGATTCGTCTCGGCATGGACTCGACAAGACACCGGAAGCGTTGGAAAGCCATACGGATCCACGAACCCTGAACAAGCACCCACAGTTCACGAAGATTTGACGGAGGTGGGTCAGAGCCTCGAACAGCTCTCTGGATGGCTTCCCAGAGGTGCTCGATGGGATTGAGGTCATGCGACCTAGCTGGCCAAGGAAGCGAGGTCACCTCGATGCAGTGTTCATCCAGCCATTCGGATACAATTCGGGATCGATGGCACGGTGCATTGTCTTGTTGCAGGATGAGGACCCCAGTGGGATGTTGAAGACGCACAAACGTAAGCAAATGGTCGTCCAGGATATCCCGGTAACGTCGACCTGTGAGGGACGATGTCACACGTACCAGGGGTCTCAGTTCAGTCCACGTACACAGTCCCCAGACGAGAATGCCGCCCCCACCAGCTTGAAGAGTACCCTGCTGGCAAGAAGGATCCATCACTTCATGTGGTTTGCGCGGTATTCGTATCCTCCCATCCGCATGTACCAACGTCAATCTCGACTCATCAGTCCAAGCAACATTTTTCCACATGTCTAGGGTCCAGTGGCGATGTTCCCGCGCCCATGGTAATCTTTGCACCCTGTGATGTGCGGTCAGCAGCGGTACCCTCGTGGGAAGATGGCTTATGTACCCCATAGCGAGGAGATGGTTCTGGATGGTGTGGCTGCTTACACGTTTTTGTGCACCAGCGATAAATTGCCGAGTGATTTCTGGTACTGTGGCCCGTCTATCCGCTGTTACAATGCGAGCTAGCCGACTATGGCCCCGTGCATCCACACGCTGTTGTCCACGGCGGTTGGCCCTTGCAGGGATGATTTTACCGTATTCGATGTACTCACGGTGCACCCGTGGCACAGTGGCTAGTTAAAATCCCAGTGCCTGCATAACTTCCGAGATGGAGTGACCCATTCGTCGGGCCCCGACAATTTGCCCACGATCAAATGCCCTTAGATCCTTCGTCTTACCCATACTGCGTCTGACTCTTACTGATTCCCGTCGCATCACTCCTTTTATTGTCAGATCGCTACATACGTCATGTCGTTTCCTTTTACAGGGCCGCCCACAGCGCCACATTTGCATAACGTCAGCTGTCTCTAATTCAATTGCTCTTCAGTGTATATTGCAGCAGTACGGGATTCCAAATTGATACGGGAAGGAAACGTATTGATATAGTACGTATCAAGCATTTCCTTAATAATGCAGTCGACATTTTTTGACACGAAGCATGGGCAAGTGATCATGGGCAAGAAGAATGGCATCTGTTGCCGTTCGGCAGTTCGCAAAATAACTATCCACTCTCAGAAAATTGCCAGAGTTGTCATCACACATTTATATTTCCAAATATTCCTCGTATACATTGCTTTTGCAGAGAAATTGTTAACACGATGCCCTTGATTAGAGTTTTGAACATAGTAATTCATGCAGACGAGATTTCCGTGGCTCTCTGCTTTCCTCTTAATTCCATATTTCATGCGTACATATCAGTTACATGTATTAGAGGATGTGTCTCTCTCTATCTAGACGAGATTTCCGTGGCTCTCTGCTTTCCTGTTAATTTTATATTTCATGCGTACATATCAGTTACTTGTATTAAAGTACATATCAGTTACTTGTATTAAAGGCTCTCTCTCTCTCTCTCTCTTAATATTTTTATCAAATTTAAAACATTATGAACTGCCACAATGAAATCTGAGCCTATCATGCTGTATCTTTTCTCAATATTTAGTAGAATGATTCACTGAACCGCCAAAATATGCAAATTGATTTTCTTAGTTGCGAGATTTTGGGAGGAAAACGTATGAAACTTCATGATGTAATGAATTTAACCAATACATATGTAGTAAACACGCCACAGCTGCACCGCTTCGCTGGTTGTCTATCATAATCTATATTTTGAATCCTCAGCCGAAATGTATTAATATTGAATAGTTTTATCAAATGAAATTCGAACACGAGTTACTGAGCACTATAAAAAGTATATACGAATTTAAGTATAATCACGAATTTCATGAATGGTCTTCATTTCATATCAGGTACATTCGGAATTCCTTTAGTTTCTGTGTTTGACATAAACTTATCAGTTGGGCTTACATTCGAACAAAAATTCTACAAATGGTTTAAATCTGTGGAACATAATTTGTGTATGGTTTGGATTAAAATCCCTTTAAAATTCGGCTTAAACTCGTATATACTTGTATGCGGTGTGAAAACCCTATGAAAATCCTGCGTTTTTTGAAAGAAATTGGTACGAGTGTTCGATTCATAATCACATTGCCGGAGCACAATTTAGTACAATGATATCTTCGAAATGGCTGTTTAAAAATCTACCAATTCCAATATCTGATTTACCACAGAAGAGAAAACGATCACCTCATATTTGTACACACAGGCTAACAACCAAGTCCTTACTTAGGATAATTACTCGAAAACAATAATTCCAGTCAACGTTAATCTATGGCATTCATATAGAAAAATGAGTATGCGCGTCCCCATAACCGTGAGTGCAGCACCCCTGGTGGAGAAATCCGGTACTTACAAAAAATAAATCGTGAAATATAGCAGATGGCCGAACAGGTCGAGACACAAAGTTATAAGGCGGTACTAACTACATAGAGAAACGGTGTACCAACACCAGAAATATGATGAGGAGTATTGGAAAATTGCATCAGAGATACAAATGTCAAGAAAAGACAAAAGACAAAAACTTACCATCTGACCAAACATTTTAATTACTTTTATAATACATAATCAATAGCATAGTCTTTCGACACGATGCAATATTAAGCACATATAACAATGCTCCGGTAAACTGCATCGAGTAAGGCCCCCATCGATGGGGATGAGACATCGCGTCTGAATTGGTTGAGGTCTTGTTGGTAAACCAGAACTTTTTTTATTTTGCTTCGATCTCACACGTTCCCACAGAAAAAAAACCCTAGAAATATCAGGTCAAGCGAAAGTGCCTGCTTCCTGCATCAATCCATTCATATCCAAATACAGATTTATCTAGAAACTTATAGTGGCTGTGCGATGGGGTGGTGCTCTGTCCAGTTGCATCCACATGTCTCGCAACTAGTTTAATGGTCCATACTCCAATTATCTACACAAAGGATTTTTTAGAGAATCGAAAAATCCGGTGTAAGGTCACTGTTTCTTTTCTAAAAAAGAGATGCCTTTAATGATGGTTTGCCAAAAAAGGCTTATCACGCATACGTGGACCACAGGATTTGATGACGAGGGTTTCTTGTCAACTGCTGGTTGCGTATGGTCCAGAAATCGTCGTTCGATGTCATTATTCTATCTCTCAGGAATTATCGCCTCATCCGTCTAGAAGATGTTGTACTGAAAATTAGACGTTTCGTCCATAGCATTCAGAATATAACTGTACTAATTTAGACTGTGTTCTGCATCGCCATCCTGCTGATGTGCGATTGGAGAATATAATTTTTTAGTTATGATGGAGAAGAAATGCTTGAATGCTGAGGAAAATTTCTTTACTTTTCGAATTCTATAGGTCCTCACACCTGCCCTCCTGCTAATTGTTCAGGCACTGAGTGATTAATTTCGAAGGTCACTGTGAAAATTTCGAGAAGTTAAGAAAGTATTTCCCCGAACTCTGGCAACAGTGTACTGATTGAGCTGACGAGAGTTTCTTGTATTGTTTTAAGCCTTTCTTAGCAACAGGAGTGACGCAGCTTGTGTAAATAACACTTGACGTGCCAGTAAAACAGCACAGGACAATGATGATTTCTTGCGATTTTCAAGCTGGTTTATTTTCTCTTTTTGAAGGTTTAGCGAACATCGTGAGCAACTCAATGGGATATAAGCAGTCTCCCGTCCCTAATTTAGGGACACTGGTGCCAGGGAAGGCAGAGAGCCAGTGCCGTAAGACAAACACAACATCCATGCCTTACCGGGATTCAAACCAGGATACCATCTTAGATCATTGCGTCACCGTGGTGGCATGGTTGATTTCATTGCAAATAGATGTGCGTAATGTTTGCAAACTACCTTTAGTGATGATTTACCTAGCGCAACTGTGTTTCTGTAGTTTGTGGAATACCCGGGTAGCCATAAATCTATTAGGTATTGGATCCATTGAAGGAAACCTGGCTGAGTAGTATACTCCAAAACTTACCGAGGGAATTTTTTCCTTGGGTATCTTGTGTTATGTACCAAGTGTGCCTTGTACTTGTGTTGTTCTGGTGCTATATGTATAAGTGCATATATCATATGCTATTCCAATTATTGCAAAGCAGACAACGTTAACCTCACGAATGGCAGGAATTTATTCACAACATAAAGAACTGTTTACACAAATGGAATTAAATCATCACTGTTGTGAAATAAAAAAAATGGTACATACTCATGTGAGATACTGGCTGTAACTCGGGGTTCAATCTCCCTTTTTATGTACATGTCGTGCTTTAATTTGGCATAAGTGCATTGCATGTTACCTTATCATGCGTGTAGGAAAGTGACTTCTGGCAGCACAGCGTGTTTGTCTTCATTATAAGTCTTCGGCAAACACGACTTACTTCTGTCCATGATGCAGTTAAGTGTCCAAAAAAAAAACCACCTTGGTAATTGAATTTGTTTATCACTAATACTAACTAGTTTCATGGAAGAACATTTCTAAAATAGTTCCATTTACGTTAAATTTCAACAATTAATTAGAAAAAACTTCTTCAGTGAAGCATATAATTACAAAAAAATGAAGGTGTCTGTTAAATTCTAATCAGGTAAACTGTTTCATCTTTACGTTTTTTGACGCAGATGTTATTGTGATGTTACCAATGCTGCATGCACATGCAAAATATCCCTTTAACACACGAATTCACAGATTCGGCGAATGAGAAGAAATCTGTTTTACGAAAGAAATCATTTTCTTTTCTATCTACAAAAGTATATGCGAAAATGGAGAAAAGAAGGAATGAACGAGGTAACGAGAAATCACTGTGGACTCGCCAAACGTAGGGAACAAAATAAACAAACAAGACGTTCTCGCGGCGGCTTTTCCGAAGTGATAGAATTTTTCCGACCGAATAAAACACGCTAAGAGGATTTACTTTGCGAAACGAAGTGTAAAATGAATTCCTTTTGAAGGCATACCGACCAATGTTGTTCGGTTAGCAGAGGAGGGTGGAATTGGTTAGGCTGAGAGGGGAGAGAAAGAGTGGGTTCATGCTTGCACTGTGGCATATCTGGGCGCGGATTTCTTGTATGCTCTTGATTTGCATTCAAAGAGTTGCGCTGGAATGCTGCTCTGCAAACAGCTATTCCAATTCCGAGATGGAATTTAAAGAGGGAACCAAGAAAACGAAAAAACTGGCAAAGAACCATTAGCGCGCCTAGTTAACATGGCAGGAATGGATCGGCTCCCGTAAAAGAAGTAGAAAATTTAATCCTCCCAATGTTTTGGGCTTATTTGCATAGAGGCCTGATTGCCTCGTCGTTTTCTAAGTTTACACTGCATCCTGATGTTCCCTCTTTTACAATTTCCACTTTTCAGGCGGGTGCGTCTGAAATGCCGGTGGATTCCGAATGTCTTGAGAGGAAACGAATTTATCTAAAATGCTTAGCAAAAGAAAAATCCTGCAGAATTTAGTTACATCTTTTGGAAGCGTAAACGAAGAGATGGGAGGCCGGCTGGATGCACACGTTCCCAGGCAGAGTGCTAAAAGCACTGTGGCAATTCTTTTGGAAAAGAGGGTATTTCTGTTTATTAATTCACTATAAATGCAAAATGGCAGGAGTCACTTAGCACCCGACCATTTTTCTTAACGCAAAGTACCCATGCTATTTCCAACCGCTGCGAATAAACAGATAGGTTTACGAATTATCACCAAAGTTTTCATCTGACTTCAGAAAGAACTTAGGAAGAAGTTGTGTCTAATCGACATTCTATGGTAACTAATTCTTTCCTGAATTTTGATTGTGCTCAGTATTAAGGTTGCGCAGTGTTTAGAGCGACACTCCGGCGACATGTGTTTTTATTAAACCTTTGCAAAATGCTGAACACGATTAAAAATTAGCATAATCCTATGTTCTGCTCAAGGACAGACTCTGTCGCGCAACGTTAAGCGATTTTAGCGACGAAAAGCATAAAACAAGCTTCACCGTAGTTGCATTTTCCGGAAAATCTGTAGTTTAGATCGAAATTTATCATTTGCATAACATACATCACGATATAAACGCAAGATCGAGAAACACAATTCTATTTATTTCTTCAGAAAATGTACAGATGTCGTATTTTCAACTGTTTTGTGCGTCAAAAATGATTTCTTTCTCAAAGTGCGTGACATCTCAGCGACTATTGAAAAAACATTTTTAAATGTTTCATAGATGAGAGTAAACACTGGTGCAACGAGTTTTACCTCATTGTTCATTTTGTTGATCAATAATCCCTTTAAAATTTATCATGCAGGAGAAACCCGTTAGAGTAGCAGTGCGGCGAATAAATGAAAAGGATTTTCTTCAAACATGCAAATACGACATATATTTTGTTTTTCTACTTTTGTTCAATGATTCCGAACGAGCGCTAAAACTTTAACAAAACGTGAATGATTAATATAGGTATTCAGTGCAATGGAGAGGCTAATCATCATTACACCTCACACAAAAATCAACAGTTCTGTTTACTGCCTTATTATTTCTAACGTTTTTTGTTAGCTATTTCAGTAAATAGAGTTCTCGTAATTAGAAAATAATCCAACCACTTTGCGTCACTGGCGAAATTTGCTTGCACGTGTGTCTCTGTATAAGTTATATTTCATATTTTCGTTTCTAAAAACAAGTTATGAAAAATAAACAGAGGCTATTTTAAAATTAGTGGCCCTTGTTTGCGTCTTTTCCCCTCGCATGTCTTAAAACATTTTTCCAGATGTCATATTCTAGCTTTTAGTTATTTCTCGGTATGGTAAAATTATGAGCTTTTATTAGGCGTTAATTCATTTTGACAAAATAACTGGATTTGTCAGTTTTTGCATACATTGCATATCCACGTTTCCGTGTTCATAATTTCACGTAGGGATCAACTAGTTGAGCTGGTAGTAAAACACTCTAAGACGAATGAAATCCGATGCCACATGGCTTAAGGCACCTAGGGACTATTACCCATGGTTGTTGATGATGACGAAGATCAAGTTGTACGCTGAAATTACTTTTATGGCTCCTTTGCTATTTTGAGCTCATTTATTCAATATCGACGGAATGAGCCTCAGAGAGATCGCTAGTTCCACGCCAATTATACGAATATGTTCAACAGAAGCAAACTACATGTGGCTCTTGAACCAAGAATTAATCTCGTATCTCATAATTTTACCATACCGAGAAACACCTTTGGATTCACCGAGAATTATTCCACAGAATCTTTACGTTAAGGGAAGTAGCTACGTAATAAGCAAGCAAAATGAATCTAGTCAAATACCAGCTTATTTAGTTGAGAAAAAAGTAAGAAAAACGCTACTGTTACCTGTGCGGTGAAATAAAATAAAAAAATGTAGTGAATTTTATTAAATGTACGTAACTATGATTACTACCTATTCGTGTAAAAAATGAAATGATAAACTCTAGAAATACCTTTTTATTACTGGGCCTGAGTTCGAATCCCGAGAAAAAGATAAATGTTGTGTTTGTGGTTCTGGAACTAGTGTTTTGCCGTCACTTAAACCAATGACTTTTGTTGTGGCGGAAATCTCAGCCACGTTATGTAAGGTGATTATAATAGATAGCCAAAAGTAAACATGAAGGAAAATTTTGAATTTAGACTAAAATTTAACTTTGGGAGATGGATAGATGCATTTTGAAACAACAAACAAAATTAAATAGAAACTTTGAGATGTCATAGTTGTTATAGCACTATGACATCTCAAAGTTTCTTTGAGATGTCATCGCAGTTTTCACCTGCGATAGTGTTTCTGTGAATACTGAACAATTTTTGTTTTTTCACACCCGAGGAATAACTATAGCACGGTGTTTTTGGTACATGTGTAATATATTTGTCAACTCAATGAGAACGTATTTCTGGAACTCGTGTTTGTAAGCATGAGGATTGACTACTATACAGTAATTGGATTTTAAATTGTTAGAACATTAACATTATTTTAACAACACCCAAGTGATTTCCTAGCCAACGTCAGAGCGTTGGGTGATGAATGCCATTGCTCAGAAATTTAGGAGACATCAAGATAACTGAATTACCAATTCGTACCAAAATTAGGTTTTGAAAGGCTAATGCCTATATATATATTTTTTAAACAATAACAATATGGTATCAAAAAAACAACAGAAGAACAAAATTGTACTGATTGTGGTTTAGTGATTCAACTTATTTTAACATATGTCATAGCAATTCCTTTTTGATACCTTTGAGCCTTAGTAGCTTGTAACGTACCAGGAGATGTGACGTACCTGCCAAAAGGACGCACACGACATAAAGGCAGATAGGAATCAGAATAAAAGGTCTGCGTAGCTCAGTTGGTAGAGCGACTTGTTCCGGAAATAAGCGTACTCGGGTTCGAATCCCGGCGTAGACCAAAAATGACGGAGAAATTTACTTCGTTATAATGGCGCCCGAACTATCCGGATGACCCGACCGTTCACAATCTCGCAATGGTGTGATGTTATTTTCACACCGCGAGATAGGAAAAATAAGAGCAGCACTTCGAAAAAAAAAATAAGGGAGAGATGATGTAACGTACCTGCCAGAAGGACGCACACGACATAAAGGCAGATAGGAATCAGAATAAAATGTCCGCGTAGCTCAAATGGTAGAGCAACTTATTCCGGAATGAGTGGACCCGGGTTCGAACCCCGGCGCGGATAAAAATGACGGAGAAATTTACTTCGTTATAAGCTATTCTACTATGTTTCACCTGCCTCTCACATTTTCAGAAATTTTCTCTGAGGCCATTACAAAAAACATCATGAGTGGTTTTAATTATCAATCATTCTTATCTAAAGAATTTTCTTTGAGGCCATTACAAAAACATCATGAGTGATTTTAATTATCAACCATTCTTCTCTAAAGAATTTTCTTTTCGTTCAGCTACACAGTAGTTAAATGATATATACTTCTGTCAGCTACAGCTTCCTCCCTTTCATTAATGCCTCGTTCTTAAAAATTTCAGCAAATTTATACCCCCTATCCAAAAAAAAAAAAACTTTTAACCATATAATGAGGATGGAAAAAAACCCAATAAAAGACAACTTACATAATTAAGCCCGAGGACCTTTGTTGGTGGGGTTCACTATTTTCACCTGTTTTTACTGTCAGGCTCTTCCGCTCGCCTCGCGTATTTGAATGTCGAAAATCTTCATTTATGATCGTATTTGCAGCAGGATTGCCTGGTCAGGTTGGGATTCTTCAACTCATTGTTCCTTTGATGACCACTCCTTTTTTTCCTTCCATATTTTTCTCTGCTGGTGTCGTAGGTTCTGATGGTAATAGCCTTTAACGAGGCATTAGGGTTAGGTGCTATACGGGTGTGTCGGCTGTTACTAATCGGCCAGGATGTATTTGAGGGTGTTCCATATTGTTCTCTGCTGGTGTCGTAGGTTCTGATGGTAAAAGCCTTTAACGATGCATTAGGGTTAGGTGCTATACGGGTGAGTCGGCTGTTACTAATCGGCCAGGACGTGCTTCAGGATGCCTATTTAACCCTAGGGTTAGCTCCTCTCGGTAGCTGTTATGGTATGGCCGCTCCGGTGGATCTCAGCTTCGCATGGCATCGGCTGCAAGAGGTGTCATCAGCATCGTAGAGGACATGTTAAGGCAGCATTCTCGGTGATTGTCACTTTTGAGAAATGCTCCACAGGTGGTGGGTCAAACATAATCTGTGTCATTCTGGCCCCAACTGCCAGCCACTTTTTTTTCCTCTTTCTACCGCAACCAAAAATCGAGAGAGCGCGCCTCCTCAAGTCAAATTGGACGCCCAGTGACTTGTTTCACTTAGGAGGAGACAAACGGCCAATCGGAACAGTTTGAAAGGACGCCAGCCATCCCATTGGCTGCTTTCAGCCAACAGCATGTGAAACGCACGGGCTAGACACGTGACACCTAGATGCTTCGCAGGGTCCACATTTCGTAAACAACCCCATAAATTTTGGCGCGAGAGACTGCTGTTTCCCACATTCAACCGGCCAACAAATCCCTTTTCCGAGTGTTTTGCAAGGGTATCTCTTTCAGTTCGCTAAGCCCCTTCAGCTAGGAAGAGTTGCCAGACCTCGGGGGAAAAAGAATGTTAGTTACTCCTGGTGGTCGTTTTCTAGGAAAGAAAATCTCTGAAAGGGATTGAAAGAATTTTCTGCTTTCAAGCCCTTTTCTGGGAAACTTAGATCATTGACCGCTATCTTCTAAAGGAAAGAAACTGTAGCTGGCTTACAAAATGTTTTAACACGTTATTTCATACACTGAACAAAGCAAGAAATACAATTCTTTTTTTTTCATAAATTATTTTTAATGAGCATACTCCAGGTTTATTCTCTCGCTTCCATAGTAAATCTACTTGGCGCCAACTCATTAAGTGAAACATTACTATTATAATACCTTATCTTTTGAATGGTGCGACATCAAACTTTGATACTGAGTTATATAAATGCTACATTTTTGTTCACACAACAAAGGCAAAAGAAAGAGAACAGAAAACAATTATTTACACTACTCTTCACTCAAAATATTACTTCCCTTCCGTTTTTTTCTTGTGTGCACTGTCATTTCCCTCCTGCTGGGCTGAGTAATTTCGAAAGCAATCACTAACTCTTATTTCACAATTTATGTGCTTAATTTTGGAACTTAACCAAAAATTCATAGGCTAGCCCCAGAGCGATGATAAATACTGAATCAGAGGTAGGGTAGCCCTTTAGCTACTCTCCTATCCCTTAACAAAGTAAAAACACTCATTTTGTACGTTAAGCAGAGGAAAAAAAACAACGATGAAAAATATAATTTTTTGTAACTTTTTCTTGACTTTCTCTTCGGATCCAAAGATCGAACCCAGGGGAGGTGAAATCTAAATTTACGAAAAGCTTAACAGCAAATCACTCCAGGGAAGAATCGTCACCCTTTCCTGAACTGACCACTATTATCCCTTCGATTTAATTTTTTTCAAGAAAAACGTGGATAATGTTGATGAAAATCTGAAAACATTGATCAGGTGTCCGCAGATTTTCAGCAACATATCCCTTTGAATTATAGATGGACCTTTCCTTACAGCTTCCTGGTACTAATGGGTTCGTAAAACCCCAAAACGAAAAAGTATATAGGCTTTTTATTCTATGAAATGCTGTTTCATCTTCAATTTAACTGAAATGGAATTTCAGTCGGAGTGTGTATAAATAGGGACTGAAAGTCTTATTACGCTACAAAGAACTAGGAACATTTTAATGCTAATACAACTATTAACTTGGATATTTTCCAAGTGTATCGTATTACGCCATACAATTCTTCCTTGAAATACAGAGGATGTTCAGACCTTTTTAGAACGATTTTCTACAATATAATTAATGTTTAAAATAAAATCATTTCTTTCTTAAATGTTCTATCTGACGATAGTCCTTTCCCTGGACTATGAACTTACATCTAGATTTCCAAGATAACGGGGCATTTCTTAAAATTGGTAGTGGTATTTTCTTTCACTTCTCCTCCACGGCTTTCCATAGTCCAATCTTTGTTTTAGGTCTGCGTCTAGAAAGTGCTCTTTTTAGCAGTCCGACGACACAATAGTCCCCTTGTGACACATCAGGGGACTTTAAAGGAATATGAGAAAAAGGTGTAGACTTTATACCCGTCTCTTTTTCCATGTTTTCAAGAAACAGAGTGATTGATTTGGATATATGACTGGTAGCCTTATCCTGATGGAAATCTATTCTTTGAAGGATCTGTGGATAAAGGAATGGTATATTCTCTTTACATATAGTGGCTAAAACATTATTTTGGTAATATGTAGAATTGATTTTAGCATTCTTTTTAACTTTTCCTAACTTTAATTTCCCATTGTTACAGAAACCAGACATAATCAGGAATCTTTTACTGAAACTTTCGTTGGATTCTTGGAGCCAAATTTGTAAGTTTTTTCTGCTCTTTTACGACTGTAAATCGACTTTTTTATTAAAGTCGTTCAGGTAGATCCGTGCTTCTTAAATAGTCAGAATAAATTTCCATCTGTCTCCGGCTAAGTGATTTTCGTGAAGAAGTCTATACCGTGTTCGGCGCTCAGCCACGTGTTTTGGCACAAGTCGGTGAACATTATGTTTCTTTGGTTTTTTTGTTCTTTTCAGACTCAAATCTTTGTTTATTACCTTGTTTATACACTGAAGAACAATTGAATTAGAGACAGCTGGCGTTATGCAAAAGTGGCGCTGTGGGCAGCCTTGTAAACGGAAACGACATGACCTATGCAGCGATCCGACAATATAAGGAGTGATGCTACAGGAATCAGTAAGAGTCGGACGCAGTATGTGTAAGACGAAGGATCTAAACGCATTTGATCGTGGACAAATTGTCGCGGCCCGAGGAATGGGTCACTCCATCTCGGAAATCGTGCAGGCACTGGGATTTTCACGAGCCACTGTGTCACGGATGCACCGTGAGTACATCGAATCCGGTGAAACCATCCCTTCAAGGGCCAACTGCCGTGGACAACACCGTGTGGGTGAGCGGGGTCATCGTCGGCTAGCTCGCATTGTAGTAACAGATAGACGGGCCACAGTGCAAGAAATCACTCGGCAAGAAAACGTGTCAGCAGCCACACCATCCAGAACCATCTCCTCGCTATGGGGTACAGAAGACATCGTCCCACGAGGGTTCCGCTGCCTACCGCACATCACAGGGTGCAAAGATTAGCATGGGCGCGGAAACATCGCCACTGGACCCTAGACATGTGGAAAAATGTTGCCTGGACTGATGAGTCGAGATTCACGTTGGTACATGCGGACAGTAGGATACGAGTACGGCGCAAACCACATGAAGTGATGGATCCTTCTTGCCAGCAGGATACTCTTCAAGCTGGTGGGGTTGGCATTTTCGTCTGGGGACTGTTTACGTGAACTGAAATGGGACCCCTGGTACGTGTGACATCGTCCCTCAGAGGTCAACGTTACCGGAATATCCTGGACGACCATTTACTCTCGTTTGTGCATCTTCAACATCCCACTGGGGACCTCATCGTGTAACAAGACAATGCACCGTGCTATCGCTCCTGAAATGTATCCGAATGGTTGGATGAACACTCCACCGACGTGACCTCGCTTCCTTGGCCAGCTAGATCTCCTGACTTCAATCCCATCGAGCACATCTGGGATGCCATCGAGAGAGATGTTCGAGGCTCTGACACCCATCCATCAAATCTTCGTGAACGGTGGGATCTTATTCAGGAGTCGTGGATCCGTATGGCTTCTCAACGCTTCCGGCATCTTGTCGAGTCCATGCCGAGTCGAATCGCCGCCGTCTACAGGGCGAAAGGTGGTGCTACATGTTACTAGACAGGTATCTCAAATTCAATTGCTCTTCAGTGTAGTTCATGCACAGATTGTTAACAACTTAGCGTTTGCTCTTTGGGTTGGTGGATTTTCTTTTAAGATCAGAGACCTTTTTCTTGAAATAGTCGTAAAAGTAGTTCGGATATTCGTTTGGTGTTCTCGTTCCTGATAAAAGCAATGCTGTACGACTTTTCCCTCTGTTATTAATAACATTGCTTATTTTACATTTAGAAATACTAATTCCATGATTTTCACCGCGTTTTTTAATTACAGAATACGAATATTTCTCGTCGTAAAGAGCAAAAGCATAACGTTCTTTCCACATGTTTACGAGCGCTCTTTTCTTTGCAGGCGATATCAAACTGCTGCAGATGTTTCTTTTGTGTTCATCTAACACGCTGATGCCAGTTTCAGTTCTTTGAATTTTTGTCCTGTAATTTCTTATCAGAAACGTTCTAAAAATGTATGAGCATCCTCTGTATATAACAGCCTCTCGCACAAAAATAAGCTCTCGCACGTTTTTAGCCTTTTGTACTCTATTTTTCTGTGCTTATAAATTGCAATTCATCTAGAAACTAACTTACCTCATGTGCTATAAACGAGAACTTCTACAGCGATGGGATGTCCACAATCACCGTTTTATCGGTTTTCATATTTTATTCCAAACTTTTATACGTTTGGAATAAAATATGAAACCGACAAAATATAACTGAAACCTATATATTAACAAACCTAACGTTCCAAAATGGCCACACGGATATATGTATGTACTCCGTTGATATTATTGTGTATGCCAAATAAAAATTTCTTGGTTGCTTCAAGGCACACGAATTGGGGTCTCGCATTCCTATCATACTCACACTAAATTACAAATCAAACAAGCACAATGTTTTACTGAATTTCGTTATTTAACTTACCTTGTTGACACTTATAATAATTTCTGATAATACTGCCCATGAAATCGATATTTTTGAAATCATTCTCACTGATAAGCCATGAAGATAAGCGATCTGTTGTTGTATGAACATGTTTTTCAGCATAATATAATTTACGTCGAATGGTTGATTCTTCCTAAACAATTCTTGATCCAATTTATAATAAAACCAATATTATTCTTTCCAATAAGCTTCGGAACTGTATGTACACTTCTGTTATTTTGCTTTTGAGGTTGGCTGATCATTCATTCCATTGTCAAAGTATCTTCAACACATATGGTGTGAAAATCTGATTTTTGAAAATAGCATTGCAATCCTCCCCTCTGAGATGACTTCTGAAATAGTAACATGGCTGCTTTTCTGCCATTGATCTATCCACCATTGCCCAGGAATTTATCAACATATTGCTCTTGTAGAAGCCTTAGTTCCTTACTCTGGCATTTCTGACAAGGCTGGGTGGATACCTTTGCTCAATTCATAGACACCGATCCTATATCCCTCAAAAATAAAATCTTTTACATCTGCTTGTTTGCCACATCGTTAGAATTAAAACTTGCGTGTATTGAATCCAGACTAAACGAAAGCAGATCTTGATACGAGGAAATGTAAAAGGTCGTATCCTGCCCAATACGTACCAGCTCTCAAAGCTAATTTTGTCTCCATATGTGAAGGTGACGCGCTATTCTTTCTGAATACTAATAGGATGATAAGTCTTTGATTTTAAGGCATATTTGAAAAACAAATCTTACAGTGTATAAGAGAGCTGATCAGTAAGTAACTTCAGCTGACCTTTGTTGGTGGATTAGGGTTATGCAAATCCGTGCCTCCCAACGTCATTACACACTTCTGACTAGAAGGTTTTGTTTGGCATAGGACTTGGAATAAAATGGCAACGTGCTGGAGAACATAGTCAAGTGAATACGAAACCAACCTGAAAATATGGTTTCACTTGGAGGTACGCGCTATCATTTGGTTGAACGATGTGGCGCACGGTACCGTAAGAAACCTCTGCATTTGCAGCAATCTAAGGCAAAGTCAACCGTCTGTCTTCTTTCACCAGAGCCTCAGCATACTCCATGTTGCTGCCTGTTGTTGATGTTGAAGCCCTGCCATTGCGTTTCCGATCCTTCAAGAATTGCTTCCGCCTGCGAATCTTGAACACCATTCGGACACGCTCCGAGCACTTATGACTGGAGGATCATAGACTTCTCGCGGTTGGAGACGTATTCTTTGCCCAGGGAATCCTAATCACCGGACGTACCTTAGTAAGGTCATGCTTTCAGGCGGTCGTCATTTTCACTTGAATCTGTTCTTCAGCACGAGGTCATTTTACTCAAATTCCTGTACTAAACAACGCTCTCTAGTCAGGAGAGTGCAATGACGTTGGAGAACATCAATTTTACCTATCCCCAATTTTCCTACCATAGGCTATCGGCAGTTACTCTTTTGTAAGTCCAAGTATAACGAGCTTTAGTCGGCAAAATACCAACCATCATTTACAATAGTTCGTAGCCATGATCTTCTATATCTTGCTTGGTGTCTATTGAGGCGAAAAACTGCCGTCATCCATTCCGACTTTCCCAATAATTTAAGCCGGCTCCCTCAAAGAAAATAAGCCATGAAAGGAAAGAGGTTGCGGTCGGAAAGAACTAGATTCGAACAATATTCTGGCAAAACGCCAACGCTCTGAGTTCTTCTTTTGTCCCAAGAGCGTTCTGCGATTCGGTACTCCGTGTTTTGTGTTTGTCAATCCTGGGTAGCCTAAAGCATCACAGAATGCACGTGCTCCGATTGGGCTAAGCAGAGATCTGTGCCGATAGCCCATACATCAGGAACCAGTTTTTTGAATTGTAATTCACTCGCAAAATTAAAACAAACAAGTTATTTAACTTCGGCTCAAATCATTTTCTCTCTGGGACTGGTAGTGCAAACTCTCCTAAGTCATGTGATGTTTTTCGCTGTCCGGGAGAGGGGGATTGTAGAAATAGATCCACCTTTCATAAAAAGTAATTTTTTATATAACGCAGAGCGTGTATTTGATTATAATTACTGTCACTCACGTTATTGACACCAAATATGAATGACACGTTAACACTATATATATACAAACAGAAATAGGTTTATATTTTCAAATATTAGATATATACAATACAGTTAAAAATTCTAGCAACATGCAATGGTTTGGTAATCGGCCTGGAAGTCCGCAAGTTCAGTGTTATAACTTTAATTGAAAGTATGCCGAAATTAGTTACTTAGTATCACTTCTTCTCTATAGCAAGGTTCCTTACATCATATAATATACACTGCTGGCCACCCAAAATGCAACACCAAGAAGGAAGCATCTGTGTAGCCTGAAATTCGCAGCATGCTTCGCCAGCGAGATGACATGCAAACGATTAGCATTGCAGGGCATATGCAAATCATGTGCGCCCGGCACCCCACCGAGAAGCACTATAAGAAGGCTGCACAGAAGGCGGGGTGTAAGTAGTGGAAGTGTGTTGTGCTGCCGGACCTGTGCATGGGAAGCTTCCTGATGCATCGTGACAGAATACGGTAGTCATTCCAGAACGTTTCGGAGTTCGACATAGGACGAATACTGGCTTATCGTGACAGCGGTTTATCGTACCGAGACATTGGCGCCCGTGTGGGACGACATCCAGCTACAGTGAGGCGAGTATGGATTCGGTGGGTGCAGGAGGGTCGGACGGACCGTCGTGAGTGATTGCCGCAGCCGCGGCACACCACCAACGAGAAGACTGACGTGTTGTGCGGCGGGCATTGAATGTTCGCACCGCCACATCACGAATTTTAGCGCAGGAATTAGGGTGTGTTGCGCAACAACTTGTGTCAGCACGTACCGTTCGACGTCGTCTGTAGGAGCGGTGACTTGTCACACGGCGCCCATTGCTCCGATTGCCATTGACGTTACACCACCGGCGAGTGCGGCGGCAATGGGCCGTTGCACGCCGCACCTGGACTACGGAATGGCACGACATTGTCTTCTCCGACGAACCCCGCTTTTGCCTGCAACACCACGATGGTCGGATCCGCGTGTGGCGGCACCGCTGCGAGAGACTGTATGACGCCTGCATTAGGCATCGCCATACTGGTCCGTCGCCTGGCGTTATGGTTTGGGGTGTAATTGGATATGACACCCGCACCCGTATGGTTCGCATCGCTGGTACACTCAACAGCTACCGCTGAATCTCCGACGTTTTGGAGCCTGTAGTCCTCCCTTACCTTCAGTACGTGCCAGCGGCCACGTTTCAACAGGACAATGCGCGCCCGCACGTGGCACTCATCGTGCAACAATTCTTTACGGCCCAACAGGTGTCATTGCTGGCGTGGCACGCCTGTTCTCCCGATATGTCGCCCATCGAACACGTCTGGTCACTGATCGGCAAACAAGTGGCCAGGCGAGTACCACCCGCGGCTGATGAACTGTGACAACGCGTGGAAGCAGCCTGGACCGACATACCTCAAGCACACATCCAAAGCCTCTTTCGTTCGATGCCGCGGCGTGTAGCGGCCGTTATTGCCAGCCATGGGGGCCACACGAATTATTGATGTCTGCGTGTTCCGCAAGTCGCACGGGCCTGTAAGCTCAATAGTTTCATCTTTGTATCTGTTCTTTTGTGTCCAGTAAAACTGGCTTCTCTATCTCGTGTCCTTCTTGGTGTTGCCTTTTGGGTGGCCAGTAGTGTACATTAAACAGACATGCCATCAAATAGTAGAAGCTTATTACGACACTAGATAGAAAAATTCATCCATCATTGCTATGAAATATGCCTTAAAACTTGTTGGAGAGAATAAAAAATGTGAAGTCGTACTATGACTGCAGATGGTTAAAAACAGATGACACCTGTATATGCAAGGTTGTTAAAACGCACTAAGCTCAATTCATGACAAGCCCCCAACATCCTATACCACTCAAAGTGAATTCGCATTTATAATTACAAATAATACCTATATACATAAGATTATTAAAAACATATGAAGCTTAACTCATGACGAGCCATTCATACATACTCCATACCACTCCGAACATGTTCGGGTCGTATTACCGGCGCCCATTTTCAACGATGGTGTAATGCCGTCAAACCTAAGGTTTATATTCAGCCCTTTCTCCACTGGCAGATGTACATGCAAATGTCCCCTCCCCGGAAGCACCCGTCAGGTCATCAACTTGTGGTATTTCTGTTTCTTTTTTTTTTTTTTTTTTGGATTGGAGGTTTAACGACCACCGTGAGCAACTCAATGGGCTATAAGCAGTCGCCCGTCCCTAATTTAGGGTCACTGGTTCCAGGGAAGGGAGAGAGCCAGTGCCGTAAGACAAACACAACATCCATGCCTCATCGGGATTCGAACCCGGACCCCTCACGGACGAATGATCAGAGTCCAGCGCCTTAGACCGCTGCGCCACCGGGGCGGCTTATTTCTGTTTCAATATTCTGCTGTACCTGTTTATTATTATTATTGCTGTTTTTTATAAGATGTTTATTCTTCTTTCTTTCAAATTCATTTTCTTTTTCTATTAAATGGCGCCATGAATACGGTTGTAGAACTGGAGGTTGCTTATTAGTTAATAGTTTTAGTCTTCTCATTTAATACAGCTTCAGCTGTTAAGATCTTTTTATGAGTATTATAATGATGCCCATAATTTGAAGCCATTCCGCTCAGAGTGGGAATAGGATTTTTAACAATGTTTAATCAGGGCAGTTTTGACCTCACCTTGTTTCCAATTTCTTTTATGTTCATTTAAGCGTGCTATAATTCGTCTATTTGTAATTCCGACGTATATGCTGTCAGGATGTTCATTATCAGTCCTTGTAGTCGGAATACTGTATAATCCTGCCCGATGCATAATATCATCTTTCCTTCTTCGGGAATTTAGCATTTTAGAATTATCTTCAACTATATCGGCAAAGCACTTATCAACTTTAGCCCATCCTTTTTTAACATATTGGTAGTTGGAGGTATCCGCTGAATGTCCTCGCTGTAGTATTAGTAAGAGAGGCTTATATATGTTCCTCTTAATGGTTTTATGCACAGTCCAAATGCATGTTTTACTACATCCCAGTATTCAAGTTATGAGTGAACGAGATCATAATAATCAATTGGTATTTCTGGATTTCCTTTTTGTTCTACGTCAAGATCATTTACAGTATTCTGTTTATAGAAAAGACACATATGTGCCTACTATTATTCCGTATCAGTCTGCACATCCATGGTATTACAAAATGGCTGCCTTTAGATTTTATATACGTCGGACAATCTCTCATTTTTCAAATAGGTGTCTTATACAAGAAGAAATGAAATGGATCGCAAATATTGCAGCGTCTTTCGGCATCACGTCTTAACGAAACTAGCATTTCTCTTTAAAAAATTACTGTCATGTCAACGGGCGATATATCGAACCGTAAATGCTGAAAAATGTGATGGGGAATCCAACCGCATTTATGCAGACCGTACTGAAATAGAGCTGGTCAGTGTATTGAGCACTGTAGATCTAGTCTTTCATTTTTAATTCTCCACTAAAATATCCAGTTCATGCCAAATCTCTTGTTGAACCTTTCGCCGTATCAGACATTCCAGTCAAACCAGCACCCATCTGGGAAATTTTACGATGATGTTAAAGCACTGATGACCTATAATGGAATTTAAACTAGTACTTACTAAAAGTACTGTTGTGGAAAACCTTGAAATAATTCAAAATTATTCCCTGGTTTCGAACTGAACTTTTGCAAATAAACACAATGATGCTAACTTAACAACCTCTATGAGAATCAAAAGCTGGAGGAAGTCACCCACTCATGACTTAAGCTTGCTCTCTCCAAGGGATGGAAGGAGGGAAAACATAATTGTAAGCTCAAAAATCCGTCCTTGCTCTTCGTAACGAATAGGTATGAGTATTCCTCCTAGAACTCAAGTGTAGATCCTTGGTTTGAGAAGCTGTCACATAACAGCACTCTTTTAAATCATTATGGGAGGTAAGGTTGAATACATTTTTCAATCACCAAACACAGATGGCAATGAAAGTTCTGTTGATTCCACAATTCCTTTGTAAATTATACATTGAAAGAATGGCATTTTCACAACATTAATCATGTTTTAGAAACAGGATACACCAAAAGGAAAAACTATGCTTCACAACTTTTCGAATTGCTATGATGAGACGTCTCCAAATTAACAGAGCCGTGGAGGTCACGGAGCTCCTCAACTGTGTATTCTTTGACACTTAGTTCCGTCCTATTCTGTGCTCTGCACTAATTTCAGACTTCATGACTTTGGATATAAAAATCCGTTTCAAATGAAAGTCTGTCTACAATATAAAATGAATCTTGAATATAAAGCTTTCTAAGGTCAGGTGTAAGGTCAGGTGATGCGTAACATCACAGCCTCTCCTTGACAAATGTCAACCCCGCCTTCTCGTGGTGCATCCTGTTCCCACTAAAGGGGCTCTGACGACCGCAAATAGCGGTATAACTATACCATCGGGATCAGAGGAAATGCTATCCCACACTCACCAACCCGCTTGGCCAGCGTGGTGAGTTATGGCCAAACACCTCCAAAATGACTCTACAACTTAAATCTTGGCCCTCAGTCTCCGGCAGCTGGAATGTACCTGGCCAAGGCAGCGGCCAGTGCGACATGAAGGCAGAGGGTGCTAAGAATCCCCGGAGGACCGGACTAGGCTGCCATTTGATGCTGACCTTGGCTACCTACAACGGACGCTCCCTATCTTCTGATTCAAGGCTTCTTGAATTGGAAGAGGAACTACAAAGGATCAAGTGGGACATCGTCGGGCTAAGTGAGGTAAGGAGAAAAGGAGAAGATCTCATTGAACTGAAAAGTGGACATCTCTTCTATTATCGTGGGACAGATACTGGCAGAACTAGTGGTGTTGGATTTATAATAAACAAGAAACTGAAGGATAAAGTGGTAGAAGTTAAAAGTTCCTCTGACAGAGCTGCACGACTCGTTATCCAACTATCGAGAAGATACCAGGCTCAGATTATTCAAACTTATGCACCCACCACAAGTCATCCTGAAGAAGAAATTGAAGAATTTTATGAGGAAATTCGTGATCTAAATAATAAAGGTAAGCAGCACTTGAAGATAATTATGGGAGATTTCAATGCAAAAATAGGGCACCGGCAACAGAATAAAACTTCAGTAGGTAAATTCGGTCACGGCAACAGAAACCAGCGTGGAAATACTCTCGTTGAGTTTGCAGAGGCAGAAGGATTTTTCATCTTGAATTCCTTTTTCAAGAAAAAGCCCACAGGAAATGGACATGGAGACATCCAATTGGGACGACAAGTGAAATTGATTTTATTATGTGTAACAAAAAATTCGTCATCGAAGACTGCAGTGTGCTAAACAAGTTCAACACAGGTAGTGACCATAGATTGGTGAGATGTAAGATGCACCTCAACACTAAACTGGAACGTGGCAAGCTCATAAGACAAACAAAATATATTGACATAACCAACCTTAAAAAACACCATAATACTTTCAAGTTGGAACTGAAGAACAGATTCTCTGCTTTAGAAGGCCTAACATCGGAAGAAGTGGATATTTCGGAAGTTAACAGAAAAGTAACCAAAGCTCTTATGGAAACAGCAACAAAATTAGCTGGGTCTAAGAACAAGTTGCATGTAAACAAATTATCAGGAAAAACCAAAATGTTGATGCAAAAAAGAAGAGAGATGAGGACAACTAAAGAAGATGTGACTTCCAAAGTGGAATATATAGAGCTATGCAAGACAACACGAAAAAGTATCACTGAAGACGTAAGGAAATTCAACTGTGAGCTAGTGAGGAAAGCAATTGAAAACAACCAAAGCCTAAAGATAGCAAAGGGACATCTCAGTAACTGAAGAAAGCAGATTATGGCTCTGAGAAAAGAATATGGTTCTATAACAAGAAATAGAGGCGAAATTTTGACAAGAGTGAAAGATTTCTACTCCAAATTATATGAAAGGGATGATACATGTACTCCAGACATCATGAAAGGTACCAGAGTTCTTCCAGTCCTCCCAGCAGAAGTTGCTCATGCAATCAAGAACATGAAGCGGGGAAAGCTCCAGGAGAAGATGGAATTACTATAGACATCATACAAGAAGCAAGTGGAGAAATTGAAACAGTACTCGCCCAAATTTTCACTCGATGCCTTAATGAAGGGAAGATTCCTGAGGATTGGAACAATGCTACAATGATCCTGCTACATAAAAAAGGTGACATTGAGGATCTCAGGAACTACAGACCTATCAGCCTCCTATCAGTGGTTTATAAAATCTTCACTAAAGTTCTTTCACACCGCTTGAAGGTAACACTGGACATGGCTCAACCGAGAGAACAAGCTGGATTCAGGAGTGGCTACAGCACAATAGATCATATCCATGTACTGAGAGAACTGATTGAAAGAGCGAGGGAATATGAACTTCCATTGTGCATGGCTTTTATCGATTATGAAAAAGCCTTTGATTCGGTGAAACCATCAGCAGTTACCACGGCTCTGAAATCCTGCGGTATTGAAGATGCATACATTAATATTATTAATAACATCTATGAAAATGCAAGTGCAAAGATTCGGCTGTTTGAAAATACAACACACATAAAAATTGGAAAGGGAGTGAGACAAGGTGACACCATATCTCCGAAGCTCTTTAATGCCACATTGGAAAATGTCTTTCAATCACTGAACTGGGAAAACAAAGGGATAAAGATTAATGGAGATTATCTAACCCACCTTCGTTTTGCTGATGACGTAGTCATTTTTGCAACTACCCCATCAGAGCTGCAGAGTATGATCCAGGAACTTGCTGACAAGAGTAAAGAAGTGGGATTAAAAATGAACTTTCAGAAGACAAAAGTGATGTTCAATGCTTTTACAAGAAATGAAGATTTATCGATTGATGGAGAAAAACTGGAGATAACAGATACGTATGTTTATCTTGGACAGCAGATATCAAGTGAGGGTCACATTGATGAAGAAATTAATCGGCGTACAAAACTTGCCTGGAGAGCTTTTGGAAGAAACAGCATAATTTTCAAGAGCAATATGCCATTATGTCTTAAAAGAAAAGTGTTTGATCAATGCATCCTTCCAGTGCTTACGTATGGTGCAGAGACGTGGACCTTAACTAAAAGAGACATACAAAGGCTGCAGACAACTCAAAGAAGCATGGAGAGGTGCATGCTTGGTATAACCAGGAGAGATAAGAAGAGGAACTCGTGGATCCGAAAAATGACCAGAGTGGAAGACATCATGATCAGAGTTAAATCCCTGAAATGGCAATGGGCTGGACATACTGCCAGAAGGACAGACCATAGATGGACAGCCGAAATTTTAGATTGGATTCCAAGGGACAGGAAAAGACCCAGAAAAAGACCACATGGGAGATGGGTGGATGAAATTCGTAAATATGCGGGAGTGACATGGAGGAGACTGGCACAAGACAGACCGTTGTGGAGGAAACTTGGGGAGACCTTCGTCCAGCAGTGGATTGATAATGGTTGACAATGATGATGATGATGATGATATAAATATATATATATAATAATTATTAAAACTGTATAAAATCATTTTTAATATAAAACTGTCTCCCCAACAGATCAATAAAAACGGCCGTGATGTTGAGAGTGCATTTGTGAAGAATGTGTTCAAAGCAAATGTGGTAATTTCGTATTTTCGATTAGCGTCAAATGGAAAATTCGGTGGTACTCGTACGTTATTTCGTAAAGCTGTTGTTTACGTACAAGACTTTGTCTGTGATGCGAAAGTGTTATAGAAAGACATCACGTAATATTTACGAAATTCCGGTTCTTGTATTAGCAGAAATCAGCATTTCTCCTAAAACGTAGGTGACTGATCCAATAAGTACAATGATGCATTCAGTGTGAGATAACATTTCACACGAATAATGTGTTTTTTACTAATTTTAGCGACTGAGGCCTTCTTTTCCGATTCATGTGTTCCACACGAGACACTTTACATCTAACATGTTTTTGTTTTCGCTCACGAAGCACAGTTAATTATTTCTTTCCTGAGGTCTGAAAGGTTAACAATGAAATTCAAATGAGTTGCCCCTAAGGCTCGACTTCAAACAGAATTTAAGGAAACTGAGTAATTAGCTTTTTAAAACAGAATTCATCGTCAGTCTAACATTTGTAAAACCCTGAAGCACAGGTAAAAACCTCATAAGAAGTTATTCAAATCACAAAAGAGTATAATACAAAAAGTTACCTATATCAACCGTTTACTTATAATCAATGCGCTCAACACGCTCAAAATTTAAATTTAATATATTTGGACAAGAACCATCCATTTCTTTCTCCGTTAACACTGTAGAGAAATGTTATTGTAAAGTCAAGTTACGTTGTTGATGTTGTGAGTGATTCAGTTACTGTACAAAAAGTGGTTATTACTATTATTTATGGTCACGCATTGTCTCGTTTTTTGGATGTACTTCATCGTGAGTGTTCAGTTACTTCGTGTGCAGAGACAGGGGTCAGCAGGTTGGTTCACATTAGTACACTTGGATACAAAATTGATGTATCATGTTGGCGTTGAGATATGTGTTAAATATCTCCTACGAGTGGCGTATTTGTACTGACCGGACTGATTTCCTGATAAGAGAAATCATCGTCTGCTGTTACAGTTTTTTTATGGGGGTTTTACGACCACCGTGAGCAACTCAATGAGCTATAAGCATTCACCCATCCCTAATTTAGGGCCACTGATTCCAGGGAAGGGAGACAGCCAGTGCCGTAAGACAAACAAAACATTCATGCTTCACCGGTATTCGAACCACGCCCCAGCTCGGACGAACAGTCAGAATTCAAATGGTATTTATTGAGAAACAAATATATACAAGTATTTACAATCACCGGGTTGTCGTCGCGCGTTGGCGATCCCATCATGCTTTTCAGCTGACAAAGCAATTAACAGAAGTAACAAAAAAGTGACGCATATATAGGACTGTTCATAAAAGTCAGTGAAAGTCAGTCGGGGAATGTTCAAATTTCGGACAAACAAAACTCAAAGTGATCAATTGTTGAAGAAATGTAGGAAAATCACTGATGAAGAAGAAAAAACCCAGCTTGATGTTGGGTGCCGGCTTTGCAGAAAAAGTCCGTCATGGGAAGCGCTATGATTCACTGTGAAGGAAGGAGCTCATCATAGGAAGACGCATAAACTTCAGCGATGAATACGCACAACACGATGCGACACTGTTAACAAAACATACGCCATTCTCATGACGAGAAAGAAACACTAGTCACACTTTCTAGGGATGAAAGAAAAAAAACCACGATAAGCACATACTACAAAAAGACGTTCTTAACAAAACAAACCTTGGTTCCCCCTAAAAAAAGAAAATAATTGGTGTGCCCGTCCATTTGTATGGACAAAAGAAGAGCGTTGAAACATTGCTACAGGCTTATTTTGCCTGTAGCAGCTAAACAAAAAAACTGATTTGTGTAACACGGAGCATCATTGGGATGGTTGAAGATGGTCTGCAAGTTTAGGCATGAGAACCTTAAGCATATATTTTGTCCTTCTACCATATTAGATGGCCCAAGACGGCAGAGAGACACTACTAAAGACTTCCTCGAGCGCTGCGAGTTGTTAAACCATTTCCGGAAGGCGCTGTAAATTCCTCTGCACACATGGTATTTGCATAATGTTGCTCTTTGTTGGACACTGATAGAGAGATATTAATTCCGGGAAAGTAAATGGCGAATTGGTGACAGTGTTGTCCTGGAAAACTTCTGGAAAGTCAAGAAGGGTGTGGGTTCCTGTAGGCTGGAAATAGAAGTAGCAGCGGCAACAGAACTGACCTGCAGAACATGATGTGGGCATTCAGACACGACGTGCCCTTCAGCCTTGCACTTAAAGCACTGGACACCCACAAACACATTTAAAACGAATGTGCGGGCGCCAATACTGAGTTCCATGGATGTGGGACGTTCAACAATAGCCTCATTACTAGGGAATATGATACGGTACTGTCGACGTCCTCCTTGCACTGAACTATAGTGCGAGTCACGACTTAAAGCTGGAAGAATTTTCGTTTTACTAATCACTCGTCCAAATTACCTTAAAGCTTTAATTAGTATTGAATCCGGGATGGCTGTCGGCACCGGCGAGAGGGTAACAGTAATAGGCTTATGTGCAGCAGAAATAGGTTGTAAATGGAAATGTCTACTAATATCAATTCCTGACTGAAGAATTTTATCAACAGTAGTGGGGTCTGTAAATTGCCCTATAATTCCCCCTCCCATACGAATAATAAACACTGTCTGTTTTTCGGGAACAACTTTATAAATATCATCTAGATAAAGTGGGAGCAGGGTGTCGGGAAACGATTGAAAAACGACACTAAGAAGTAATGCAGAGTTGCACTGCTTACCTTCATGAGATTCTTCTGAAACCGAAATCGTCAATATTTTATCCACTCTGGTAAGTTCAATGTTACCAGAAAGTGAAGTAATCCGCTGAGATGAGTCACAAACAACAGTCGCAAATGCAGGCGGTTGGGGTGTGCTCATATCACTAGCTCTAACACTAGAGTTGGTTCCATCAGTATATGGGACGTTGCTTGTAGAAGACATAGTAAAGATATCAGGAAGCACAAACGAGGAAGCAGGCACATTCAAAGCTGATGAATGCGAAATTGCATAACTAGAAGTCGATGAAGACGGATATGAAGCGGCAAAGACGATAGCAGAGGTTGCGGCCATCTCCGTCACGAACCCTAACGTGAGTGAGGGCTGCACCACTAAAAAAGATAAAACCACAAACCTGTGGCTGTCCACAATCACTGATTGTGAAGTGGAAAGTAGTGTAGAACACAACGAAACGATACCAGGAACACTTAAACCAACACAAAAATATCCAAGGTCAAGCAAGAATCGACTATCACTCTGGAGCTCTACGAATATGCAATTGGTCCTTATCAGAGTCCATCGCTTAGACCACTGCGCCACTGGAGCGGCCTGTTACAGCTTGCTTGCTGTTGCCAACTAACGTTGTTGTTGGCGTTGTTGCTCGTGTCGTCTGCTCTACTAGGTGGACTTTGCTGCCAGCGTCGTCTGCTGTACTAGGTGGACTTTGCTGCCAGCGTCGTCTGCTGTACTAGGTGGACTTTGCTGCCAGCGTCGTCTGCATTATTGAGTTAAGGTGCTGTCTAGTTGCTTAATTTGCTTGTATACAGAAGATCAGAAATATCATGTCATTGTTGAAGTGCTCTAGCTGTAGCTTGAAAATGATTGTGTACATTGCTATCGAAGATGCGGTGGAAGATTCCATTTCGACTATTCTTCGATTGGCGAGGCTACCTATCAAAAAATGAGCCAGGAAAAAAATTCAAATGGTAATGTAATAGTTGTCAGCGGGGCGTTTTGCCCGCGGATGTGAGACCCGAGGGGTAACTGGCAGTGAGCGGCCGATGAAGTCCTCCGTGGATATAGCTACAGGGGATATACATGTATGTGTTTCTGAAGAATTTATGGAGCGTTTAAATGAAAAGCTGGACATGATTGTAAGCTTGAAAACTGAGATATCTGATTTGCGTAAGTCAGTAGAGTTTTTTTCATTAAAATATGACGATGTTATGGTTAAAATCGGACAATTACTTGTATTGTTGGAGGAGTCATGTAAGAAAATTGCTTATTTGGAGGAGAGAGTGCAAATTTAGGCTGCTGATATAAATGCATTAAGGAAAAGATTGAATACTTTGGATCAGTATGTCAGAAATAAAAACTTGGAGAACCACGGAATCAAGGAGTTGCAAGGAGAGGTAGTTGATGATATCAAGGACTTGATACATCGCACCGCAGGTAAGTTGAGTGTTGATGGATTTTCAACGACTGACATTGAGGTTATTCACATGCTGCGGGGAAGAGAGTCCCGGAGATTGTCACCAATTATTATTGTTCAGTTTAAAGGTAGAGAAATGAGGAACGAATTCCTTGTGAGAGGTAGGACTGGTCTGAGGGTGATGGATGTTGTTAAAAATTGTACGGATAAAAACAGGGTGTATATTAATGAAAATTAACTGTATATAAATGAAATTGTAACTGTTCATTTAACTGTTCTTTTTTGGCAGGCACGTAATTTTTCGAAAAACAATAATGTTAAATTCTGTTGGTACAGAAACGGAAGGATCTTCTGCCGGTTGGCGGAGGGTTCGAATCTAGTTCACATAGGGAGTAAGCTGGATTTGAATTTGTAGCCTGTTTAGCGCTCTGAATTGGTATCATTATTTCTGTTGTTGACTGTATTTCTTTTGATAGCATATTTTGTGTTTGATGGCGAATTGTATTTCGGACTATGTTACAGTTGCAGAATTCCAAGGTTTGATTTCATTAAACACTTACAGTTGGAAAAGTTTTGCATTTGAATGCCTGAAGTCTATTCAGGGTGGGTGTAAACTCCTTCAACAATACAAGTGGCGTGATAGTATACATCAAGACGAACAATATTTGCAATGGAACCTAGGGCAGCATTCCACTCCTAGTGCCAGAAAAGAGCACGTTCGAAAAACGTCCAGCAGGCACACGGAGTTCCAACCAGTGCATGAGAAGCACAAGATGCAAATCAGGTGCGCTGAACACGTGCGTAGTAGATAAAGAGCAAACATTTAAAGACGCAGCCGAACCCGTTCAGCGATATTACCGTTAGAACATCACATGATAATTGACGTATAAGTCTGACCGGCGCAGTGTACCGTGTGTTCCTGGAGCAAGTGCTTCCCAGTCTGTTGCAGAATATTCCGCTCACCGCACGGAGGGACATCTGGTTTATGCATGATGGGGCCCCAGCACAATTTGCCACCAAGGTCCGATACTTCCTAAATGAGACATATCCAAGGCGGTGGATTGGACGCGGTGGACCTGTGGCTTGGCCTCCACGCTCCCCGGACCTTTATCCACTGGACTTCTTCTTCTGGGGCACATGAAAACATTGGCGTACGAGACACTTGTGGACTCTCTGGAAGATCTCTGTTGCTGCGAACAAGATCAACACCACACCGGGAGTCTACGAGAGCGTGCGGTAGTCCTTCATTTGCCGGTGTGGGCTGTGCAACGACGCCCTTGGACGCCAGTTTGAGGAACTCCTTTGAGTCTTTCTCGGATGCGATTGGAATTGTTCAGCTCATAAATTAGGTATGTCTCTTTGTTTTCACTGTTAAAGGCTCAACGTGGATATGTAACTTTACTCTTTGCTGGCACTAGGAGTCGAATGCGGCCTAGGTTCCATTGCAAATATTGTTCGTCTTCATGTGTACTATCACCCCTCTTGTTTTGTTGAAGGACTGTACAATCATCCTGTATAGTAAGTTAGATGCTTTAGTCTGCTTGCTGAATGACATAAATTACCAATTAGATTTTATATGTGTCTCAGAAACTTGGCATGATGCTGATGCTGGTTTTGCATGTAACATATGTGGTTACTAGGTTTTCACGGCTTCCCGTTTTGGGTCCTGGGAGGGCGATATATGTTAAGCGTTCCATTACCGATTATCATTTGATAAATACACTGTTATAACTTAAGATTATGAAATACTTTCAATTGTGTTACAGCAATTAATAATAAGTGTTATGTACCGTCCTTCACATGGTAATATTGAATCTTTTTTAAACTTTTATTCTGGTTTGTTGGATGACATGAACTTCTCTGGTAGGACACTGTACTCTTTTGGGGAACTTTAATGTGTATATGAAATCCTTTGGAATGGGTGCTGCCTTATTTAGAGAAATAAATATTTCTTCCGGAATGTTAAATGTAATAACTATTCCCACTAGAGTTGCAGATTCAACTTCTTCTTTATTGGATTTGTGTATAACAAATAACTATAGTACATGCTTAGGGGTTCTCTCATTTCATATCAGTGATCATCTACCGATTTTTCCTTTGGAGGACTGTTCAGTAGTACACAGATCTAATTCATGCTCTATGTCAATAAGAAATTATAGTTATTATCATTTACTTCTGTTTCATGGGGCTTTATCACTAGTTGATTGGACTTCTGTACTTCAGTTGGATGATCCAATTGAGTCATATCATGAATTCTGGAGATTTTTTTGGAATTCTTACTATGTTGCGTTTTCATTTCGTAACTTAACTCGTACGTCGCGTTGCAGAAAACCTTGGTTTAACCGGAGTTACGTTGCTTAAATAAAAAAAAATAAATTATTTGCTGTGTTCCTCCAATCCAGGGACCCAATTCATCTGTCTAATTTTCGTAGGTATAGAAATTGGTATAATTCTAAACAAAGACTCGCTAAGAAAACTATTATTTTAATTCTTTCGGTACTATTACTGACGGCAGGAAGATCTGGCGTTCAATTACTGAACTGTTGGCAACCTTGAGGGATGCTCAATCACCAAATATAATTGAATATAATGGAATTAGGACGTCTAATTAAGAGCAGGTTGTTGATATTTTTAATAAATGTTTTTTTGGATTTGCCGGATATTCTGTTATTTGAAATTCCTCATTATACTAACCATTTCTCTGATTACCTACCTCCGTCGTCTGATTCCTCATTTTTTTAACCAGTGGATGACGACCTCTTGAAGGTAATGAGTGATTTGGACCCGCCCAAAAGTGCGGGATCCGATGACGTACATCCTAGGGTTATAAAATTTGTTTCAGGTGAGCTACTTATTCCCTTGACCCACATTCTTCATCGTATTTTGTATACGGGGTGTATCCCGTTGCCGTTGAAATTAAGTCGTGTTATTGTTATAGATAAAAAGGGTTCAGTAACAGATGTTGCAAATTATCGACCAGTTTCTATAATTCCTGTGTTTGCTATATTCATAAAAAATATTTTAAATAAAAGGCAACATGGTTTTCGTAAGGACTGAAACTGCTATTTTGGATGTGTTAAATTACTTTGCTGGCCACCCAAAATGCAACACCAAGAAGGACACGAGATAGCAAAGCCAGATTTACTGGACACATAACAACAGAGACAAAGATGAAACGATTGAGCTTACAGGCCCGTGCGACTTGCGGAACACGCAGATATCAATAATTCGTTTGGCCCTCAATGCTGGCAATAACGCGGCATCAAACGGAAGAGGCATTGGATGTGGGCTTGGGGTATGTCGGCCCAGGCTGCTTCCACACGTTGCCACAGTTCATCAGGCGTAGCCGCGGGTGGTGCTTGCCGGGCCACTCGGTTGTCGATCAGCAACCAGACGTGTTCGATGGGCAACATATCGGGAGAACAGGCGGGCCACGGCAGCAGTGACACCTGGTGGTCCGTGAAGAACTGTTGCACAATGCGTGCCACGGGTTGGCGCGCATTGTCCTGTTGAAACGTGGCCGCTGACAGGTCCTGCAGGTAAGGGAGGACTACAGGCTCCAAAACGTCGGAGATGTAGCGGTGGCTGTTGAGTGTACCAGCGGTGCGTACCAGAGGGGTGCGGGTGTGATATCCAATTGCGCCCCAAACCATAACGCCAGGCGACGGACCGGTATGGCGATGTAAAATGCAGGCGTCATACAGTCTCTCGCCGCGGTGACGCCACGCGCGGATGCGACCATCGTGTTGTTGCAGGCAGAAGCGGGATTCGTCGGAGACAGCGTCATGCCATTCCGTAGTCCAGGTGCGGCGTTCAACGGCCCACTGCCGCCGCACTCGCCGGTGGTGTTACGTCAATGGTAATCGGAGCAATGGGCGCCGTGTGACAGGTCCCTGCTCCTGCAGACGACGTCGAACGGTACGTGCTGACACAGGTTGTTGCGCAAAACACCCTAATTCCTGCGCTAACGTTCGTGATGTGGCGGTGCGAGCCATCAATGCCCGCCGCACAACATGCCGATCCTCTCTTTCGGTTGTGTGCCGCGGCTGCGGCAATTGCTCACGTCGGTCCGTCCGTCCTTCCTGCACCCACCGAATCCATACTCACCTCACTGTGGTTGGATGTCGTCCCACACGTGCGCCGATGTCTGGGTACGATAAACAGCTGTCGCGATAAGCCAGTATTCGTCCTCTGTCGAACTCCGAAACGTGCTGGAATGACTGCCGTATTTTGCGACGAGGCAACAGGAAGCTTCCCACGCACAGGTCCGGCAGCGCAACACACTTCTACTACTTACATCCCGCCTTCTGTGCACCCTTCGTATAGTGCTTCTCTGTAGCGTGCCGTGCGCACATGATTTGCATATGCCCTGCAATGCTAAGCGTTTGCATGTCCTCTCGCGGGCGACGCATGTTGCGAATTTCAGGCCAATCGGATGCTTCCTTCTTGGTGTTGCATTTTAGGTGGCCAGCAGTGTATCTTGTAAATATACACCCAAGAACTTTACAACAACCTGAAAGTCAAAAGGCACTCCATTAAATAATATCCCATTTGCAATATTCACTCTTCGTCTACATCGCAAAAGAAGTACACTAGTAGTTTTGGAAAAAATTATGATTAAGAAATTTCAGCAAAACCAACGATAATAATCCTGAAGTTCCAAATTTACACGTGGAATTAACTCAGATATAGTGTCCCCAGAAAAGAATAGGCTTGTGTCATCCGCATACAAAATAGAAGTAGCACTTGAAGTTATAGTAAATAAATCAGTAACGTAAATTAAAAATAATAACGGGCCCAAAACCGATCCCTGAGGAACACCATGACGAACCAACTGAGCAGAAAATCGAACACCTTGTATTTGTACAAATTGCTTCCGGCCTGTTAAATAATTTTGGAATAAAGTCTTAACAACTACATTGATGCCTATATTTTCTAACTTAGTTAACAATGTGTCATGAAAAATTGTGTCAAAAGTGCTTGAAAGATCAGAAAAAACCCTTACACACTAGAGCCATTATCAAGACTAAAATGTAAATAAACTGCTGGCCACCCAAAACGCAACACCAGGAAGAAAGCATCCGATTGGCATGAAATTCGCAACACGAGTCGCCCGCGAGAGGACATGCAAACGATTAGCATTGCAGAGCATATGCTAATCATGTACGCCCGGCACGCCACTGAGAGGCACTATAAGAAGGGTGCACAGAAGGCGGGGTGTAAGTAGTGGAAGTGTGTTGTGTTGCCGGACCTGTGCGTGGGAAGCTTCCTGATGCCTCGTCGCAGAATACGGCAGTCATTCCAGCACGTTTCGGAGTTCGACAGAGGACGAATAGTGGCTTATTGCGACAGCGGTTTATCGTACCGAGACATCGGTGCCCGTGTGGGACGGCATCCAGCCACAGTGAGGTGAGTATGGATTCGGTGGGTGCAGGAAGGACGGACGGACCGACGTGAGCGATTGCCTGGGTCGCGGCACACCACCAAACGAAAGGACCGGCATTTTGTGCGGGGCTGGCATTGACGGCTCGCACCTCCACATCACGAACGTTAGCGCCAGGATTTAGGGTGTGTTGCGCAACAACCTGTGTCACCACGTACCGTTCACGTCGTCTGCAGGAGCCGGGACTTGTCACACGGTGCCCATTGCGCCGATTACCATTGACGTTACACCACCGGCGAGTGCGGCGGCAGTGGGCCCTTAAACGCCGCACCTGGACTACGGAATGGCATGACATTGTCTTCTCCGACGAATCCCGCTTCTGCCTGCAACACCACGGTGGCCGGATCAGCGTGTGGCGGCACCGCGGCTAGAGACTGTATGACGCCTGCATTATGCATCGCCATACCGGCCCGTCGCCTGGCGTTATGGTTTGGGGCGCAATTGGATATGACACCCGCACCCCTCTGGTACGCATCGCCGGTACACTCAACAGCTACCGCTAAATCTTCGATGTTTTGGAGCCTGTAGTTCTCCCTTATCTGCAGGACCTGCCAGCGGCCACGTTTTAACAGGACAATGCGCGCCAGCACGTGGCACGCCTCGTGCAACAATTCTTTAAGGCCCACCAGGTGTCACTGCTGCCGTGGCCCGCCTGTCCTCCCGATATGTCACCCATCGAACACGTCTGGTTGCTGATCGACAACAGAGTGGCCCGGCAAGCACCACCCGCGGCTACGCCTGATGAACTGTGGCAACGTGTGGAAGCAGTCTGGACCGACATACCCCAAGTCCACATCCAAAGCCTCTTCCGTTTGATGCCGCGGTGTGTAGCTGTCATTATTGCCGGCCTTAAGGGCCACACGAAATATTGATGTCTGCGTGTTCCGCAAGTCGCACGGGCCTGTAAGCTCAATCGTTTCATCTTTGTATCTATTGTTATGTGTCCAGTAAATCTGGCTTTGCTATCTCGTGTCCTTCTTTGTTTTGCATTTTGGGTATCCAGCAGTGTATTAACGTGACCTGCCCTAGGTCCTGGAATGGGTTGTCACTTCGGATCAAGACGATGACACATTATTCGGTATTTAAAAGAGAGCTTAAGACTTTCTTAATTAATGGTTGATTAATGGTTGGTCATATATTATGTATTATTACTTCAATTTACTGTATTACGGTTAAATTGTTCCTTGCAGATTTAGATTCTTTGTTTGGGAGGGGGGGACTAGGAGGCTCATCAGGCTATGTGTTAGCCTTTTTCCCTGGTTCCCTTGCCACATTACATCCCAACGATTTGTTTTAAAGTATCTGTTCCAGTGCTTCAAATTATTTAAAACTAAAAGACTACGGTGTTACTTTGGTGTTTTGTAATTATTATTTACTTTGGTTATGCTCCCTGGGGTAAAACGTTTGATGTATTGGTTATGAAGTGTTCGCCCCTTCTTCTTGTCAGTTTGTGTGACTTAATAATTTATTTTAGTATGTAACTTTTAGAAATAAACACTTTCATCAGTATATATTTCATCAGGTGTATGTCTTAATGTTACTTGCAAAAATCGAATTGTATGGAAATAGTTATATTTCTGAAGTTTTGTAATGGTTTTATTTTTGAAGAACGGCAATTTTTTAGTTACTTTGGTTACATTGCATGCTGCGGGCAATCGTTGATTTCTATGATATAGAAAGCCTCAGTTCATTAATTTTGTTTGCACATTTATATTACCATTGGTATTACTGTATTATTGGACTTTTGTTGTTTATTATGATTGTAGATGTAGGCCCGGGTGCGTATGGGCTAAATTCTGTTTTGTTGTGGGTGGCATGGAATTGTAGTTAAATAAATAAAAATAAATTATGTTTACTAGCACAGAGAAAAAGAGCCCTTGGAATATTGCAACTGCTTTTAATTCATGTAAGCTAACTGCACGCATCTTAAACTAGAGTGATATGAGAAATCTAAAGAACTATGACATCATTTCAAGTATCTCTAAGCTGCATAAGAATTTAACATATTTTTTCACCCATAGAAAATAGTTACACACATATTGAAATAAAAAAAATATTGTGTAGGGCATGAATGAGTGATCATAGAATCATGAGAATCACAAATTTCCAATAGCAGTGTTTTAGGGTCGAAAACGAGTAGTATCTACAATGTTCAAAATGAGCTCTCATGCTGTCTACAAAGTTATTCAAGATATTATCAGTCAATAAAAACCATTTCTCCGTATAAGCAGTTTTACGTTCATGGAGGGCTGTTCCAGGACGATGGCAACTTGAAGTTCTCCTTCTTAAAGCGTTTTAACCTTCTTCATTTGCGTTAAGGACAAAAGAGTTCGCTGGCTGAAACATTGCTTTTGATATATTAATTTATAAAAATCACCAACCGACTAAAGACTTAACAAGGATGAGCATTGTAATTCACAAAAATGGAAGTAAAACCGCATGCACATCTAAAGAGCCTTCCTTACATGGGACATTTTTCGATTTCATCTTTGAATTTATTGGCAGTCACGGTTCGAAGCTTCAGACCCTGTGAGTAGGTTCATTATGAGGCTACACCGAAGCAGAATTCCAACGCCGTAATGAAAACTGTATATTTGCAATGCGTTTGAAGGGAGTTATCGAGTACCATTTTTCTCCAGGCCCAACACCGTCATGGGTTATCGTTCAGCGCGTGTATGGGCATATCTGTGAATAGGACGATACCACGTATTATCGTCTTAGCTTCATATCGAACAAGCGGTCTTGTGAAAAGGGTATTTGGCTACTATAGATGAATTTATCCACAGCTACCGTCAGATATGAAGATAGAGATATGAAGAAAAAACCCACGTAAAGGTCTGAAGAGGGGAGACGTAGTCGTTAAATCTCCAATCAAAACCAAATAGATGGGGATGCCAACTTCGGGTGAGAATAACAAAAATAAGGTACTAAAAAAAACGGTCTTCAGAAAAATATAGTCGAAGTTTCGTATGATTGATTTCTCCTTTAAATTTACTATATGCAAACTCAATACCTGAAAGGTGTAAATACACGGTCGAGGCACATTATTGTGACCACCAGCTAATATCCAGAGTAACCACCGTGTGCAGCAAGGACAGCAGCTAGACTGTCTGGGAGTGACTCAATAAGGTGCTGGAAGGTGTTCACAGGAATGGAGAGCCATGTTGACTGCAATGCATCTGACAGCTGCTGGAGGGTGCGTGGTGGAGGATCCATAGAACGAACAACACGAGAGAGGTGGTCCTACAGATGCTCAATTAAGTTTAAGTTTGGGGAATTAGGGAGCTAGGAAGTACGTTGAAATCTTCATCGTGCTCTTCCAACCACTCTCGGACATTTCCAGCTGTGTGACATGTCGCATTGTCATGTGGAAGATCCCATCCGCCCCAGAGAAGACAATCAGAATATATGGGTGTACGTGGTCTACAAAGATGGATTCATAACGACTTCGGTCTGTAGTGCCTTCCACAGGTATCAGTAGACCCAGGGAATACCAGGAAAACATTTCCCAGACCATAACGCTGCCTCGACCAGCTTGTGTTCTTCCAGCAGTGGTTGAAATGTGTTTGTTCTCCGATGTTTCTCGCCTTTTACGCCAACGTCCATCTGTTCGATGAAGCAGAAAAAGTGACTCATCGGAGAAGGCAATCCTTAGCCAATCAGTGGAGGTTCAATTCCGATACTGCCGTGCAAATGTAAGCCTTTTCTGCCGATGCACCTTCGTTAGCATAGGTGCAGTGACCATCCGTCTGCATCGGAGCCCATACGCAGCAGAGTTCGCTGAACTGTCGTTTTAGATAAACTTCCGGTAGCCCCCTGATTCATTTGGCCAGTGAATTGCTCCACTGTTGCGTTTCGATCGGTCTTCACGCATCTTCGAAGCCGAAGTTCACTTCTCACATCAATGACACGTGGTGCTCCGCAGTTTCCACGTCGCTTATTCGCAATTGTGCCGTTTCTCCAATCACGATATACTTACACTACAGCAGCATGCGAACAGTTCACAAACTGCGTTGTTTCAGAAATACTGCCACCCTTGGCCCGAAAGCCGATAATCATCCGTTTTTGCAAATCTGATACATCGCTCCTTTTATCCATGACAGCAACGAGTGATACGTTTTCAGACTGCCTACAGCACACCTTATCTAGCCTCCAAGCCAGCTCACGACACGTCCCTTCTTTCATTGGCTACGCGCTGTTGACGTCAAAAGTAGGAGGTGGTCACAATATTGTGACTGGACTGTGTAGAAACGAATAATACCCGAATGGTTACGAAATACCCTCCACTGTTATTCATTAACGCCTCATGGCTAGAACACTAAACAGCAGGAAACATATGCAAAACGAATGTCTACAATGCACGGATGGTTTCACAATGTACGTATATAGGAACGCTTAAACTTTTATAACATTTTACTTTATGCTTTTAAGAAGAAAAAATAGTTTTACTTTCACCGCTGTGTGGAAAGAGTGGTTTCCTTTTTTACAGGTCATGAGACGTCTTCCCAAAAATCCTACCTAGAGGACCCGAGAAGAAAAGCTGGTGCGACCCAGCAAAAATAAGTTTCTTCTAATTAAAACACTAGTTTTAAAGTCTAGTTAATGCAGTGAAGATGCTTTGATTACATGTCCGATGCATGTGCACTTTAAGACCAAGTGATAAAAAACGCATCAGGAGAGAGAAATAGAGAGAGAGAGAGAGAGAGAGAGAGAGAGAGAGAGAGAGAGAGAGAGAGAGAGAGAACTCTTAATGCTTCTGAGGTCCAGACTTGTAGATGTACAGTATACGTATTCTTTTTTTGACTTCCAATCTCCTGGGAAAATGACTTTTCTTGGATAATGGTGAAACCTCTTTCACCCTTTAGAAACACTTTGTTCAAACGAAAATAATAAAATGTTACAGGACTATTTACAGCGGTTCTTTCCTGCCCTGTCATGGATTCGTCAGGGCTTCAATATAAACTAATTTATTGAATACCGAGATGTTTCACGCACCCTTCGAAGGTTAAAACAAAAGGTTTATTCGCTATTATGACCAAATGCTCGCCCGAATAATAAATCTTTAATTTAGCAGATAGGTAGGGGAGGTCACGGTTTAGCTGTCCTGGATGTCGATGTTAACTATACTCTTTTTTTCCGTTTTCATATTTTTCTCTTCCCGCTTGCACGTTCAGGCGTGTTTCTCGGCTACAAAACTGTCAAGTTCCGTCATTCCACTTTCACTTAATTGCTACCCCGAATAGTGGGCTTGGACGTCAAAATTATTTTTCTCCCTTCAGTGCAGGGAAAGGGCAAACAGGTTCCTCCACTGCCTTCAATCACCAGAGCAATTGTCCTTCTTTCTCGTCCCCAAGAATTGCGCTGTGTTTTCTTTCTCTATTCCATTCTTTGCCTCTCCAATCATCCGATCAGATGTGTTGCATTTACACCATGAACTACTTGTGGTCAAAGCTTGTCTCCTACGACACGATTGAGTAAAAAAACTGAAAACCATTTCTAGCTCCTTGCTTTCCAGTTTATAACGGTGAAAAGGTTTTTTCCGAATCTGGCGCTCTTCACACTCTGTGAGACAGGGACGAATTTAATTTTAAGATGATAATAAAAAACGGCTATTACTGCCAAATTTTGCTGAAGCTAAACTAAGTATCACCGTAATGAAAAAAAGTAGAATAAAACACTCTCTTACTCAGAAGTCAGTTTAAAGAGACAGGCACAGGGCCGCAATTATTGCTTGTCCAAACGAACTGCCCATCAACGACAAGTAAAAGTTTTCCTGGAATAAAGGCCGTTTTGTTTAAGCCTTGGGTAAACCATAGTTAGAGACTTAATAAGGTATATTGCTGCTGAAATCGCAAAATATATTTGATGTGCTGGTATGTTTCTACTGCGATTTGCTGTTATGGTTAAGTATGTTATTCGTCCCTAGATGCTATTTCTCTAGGACGATTTCAAACATCTTTCCCTTTGTGACATGTTCGAGTCTCTTCGAAGTGTTTCCAAAGATTCAAAATTCTGATTTTGAATCGGGGAAGCCGAAATTTAAATTCTGACTTTGTTTTGGGGAAGCCGAAATTTCTGGCTGCCGCTTCTTATGGTTTTTCCAATTTCAAAATCATCCAGATGATATTTCACGATATATTGTGTGGTCGCATCTCCTCCAAAAGTTATCTGAAGTGTCTAAAGGTTAGCAGATATTATTAATATCAAACATTTTGTTGCAAACCTAATATTTCGTAGGATTGTAACTGCTGCAAGTTAAAAACATTTTAGAAAAAATATTTAGGTAAATTAAACTAAAACACCTGAAAATTACCCTGCAAACCGATTTTAAATCTGGGAAGCTTTTAAAGCAAAACTATAATAAAAGCAAAAACTTTGTGGCTTTGTTAACATCCATAAATTTATTCAGATACACCAAACAAATTGGAGGCTCATTCTCGAGATTTCTTTGATCATTCTAGGGCAGATTTAAAAAAAAAAAACAGCTGTTTTGAGATCTGAGAGCGATACAACGGCTCCAAAACAGTTTTTTCTTTTCTTTTCTGAATTTTCAGTAGAGTGCACTGTTAAAACAAAGCTGTGAAGCAAGGTTTCTCTGCAGGTTTTACATCGATCGCGAAAATAATTCATAGAAAGAAGTCGGTTAGCTTTGTAGTGCTCGTTAATGCGTTTTATCAGAATGATTCCTCTGTACAAAGGAATATTTAGCGAACATCCATACATTTGATATTCATTTTTACCTTTTTGAAATTCTGAAAGAAAGTTTTAGTTTAGGAACTGTTTTAGAGTTCAGTAATTTCCTCAACACAAGAGAGATAGAAGCTATAGCAGTTGAGTTGTTGCCTCATTAATGGCGTTTAATGGAACAACTTCAAACAAATAATGCAAAATTTGTGAGTAAGGAGAGCAGTTTAATTAATCGACGGCGTCAGAACACTTTGCCTGACCAAAGATGAAACTTTTCTTATCAGCAATAAGCGATGTAATCTACTCCCAATTATGACTCCATATCCCGTGTGTATTGTTTCGGTCCGCTGACCAAAGATCGTGAAAACTATTTTGCACCCAGCACGAAAAATCACAAGTTGATTAACTTAAGGAAGTTACCGGTGTTCAGTATCACTCCAAAGCCTTTCCTTTCGCATTATAAAAATCTAACTTGAAGCTATTTTCCATGGAGTCATAAATTAAAAGTTTTTGTTGTCTGAGCAATTGCGTCGACCATAACGATTTCCGCTAGAGAGCTAGTACACGCAAGTATGACTTTGAAGCAGTTTTCATTACGGGAAGCTCTTTTTACTTTCCTGGATGTGTAAGTTTGCATCCCATGCGCACGTTACTCGAAAGACCGATGAGTTTCCGAGCGTCACAGATCGCTTTTATTTTGTGCGTTCCGTTATTAGATGTAATCAACTTCCCTGCAGTTTAACTAGCATTACCCAATCTTGCTGAGGGGCAGAGACGGATTCGTTTATAGAAACTTTCGCCGAAACAAATTATTCGTTAGGCAGGCATCATGCAAAAACCTAATTAGTGGACATAAAGTGATAAGAGTATTCCTGAACTTAAAAAGAAGTGTTTTCCTAAGTAGAAATAGAATCTTACTTTCCTTTAAGAACATGCTGTCTCCACTCTCCACTTGTATGGATAACCACATTCAGTTCACAAACCTTGAACATGCAAACCGGATGTTTCTGGGAAAATATTTACGTAAAAAATACCCTGACGACACGAAATGAACGAAACAGATGACAAAATGAAAATTTGTTGTATTCATTTCAATGCATCTAGCAAAATTAGCAGTCTCAAAACCTGGGAGGGAAGGTCAGCTCAAAGCTAAAACAAGAAATATTACACCGAAGTTTCGGTAGTAATAAACACGTCTTTTTGAATACTTTTGGAATAAAATGTTTCGAAGTTTTTCATAGTCAATAGAACCGGTTTGAGGGGAAAATTCAACTGGATTTTTGCACTTAATAAAACATCCAGAAATAGAAGCAGCTACTTACTCCCACCAGCGGCTGAAAAGTATGTTACGAAAATTAACAAATGGTGCACAAAAAGTTTCTCACAGCACAAGGAAGATATCAGAGAAAAACACATTTTCAAATGTAACGGTAAAATAGATAAATATAGAAGCAAACATGGTATAACTCTACACCACCTAGCGGAAGAATTGTGCTTAAAGAAAAAAGTGAAAATATGTAAAAAGTAGTCTTCAAGCTTTGAGAAGGAAAAATAACTTTTCAGATACGTCTCCCGGAAGAAGAGATAGAGAGAGAAAAAAGCTTTGACATTTACGTCCCCTAGTGGGGAAGCTTAAAAAGGATAATGTTCTGCGTTTTTATTGTAACAAATGGCATGAACAAATTTTCAATAGTGTTTTTGGAAGTGGTAATACAGCTGCAAACAGAAGTACACAAGCACCGCCTAACGACAGAAATGTGAACTACAAAAACTCCATAAATACAAACAAACTGTTCTATAACGTAAATAGCATCCGGCGTTAAAAGAATTTCTGAAATCGGACATTTAGAATCAGAGATATCGAGAAAAAGAGATTATATGTTTGAGCCTCTTAGAGGGAAAATTCCGCATAATTTTCGAAGGGAAATATACATAAAATGGTTTCATAATTGGTACTAACTGACCGAAATAGAATTTTTTCAATCGGGGTTTCAGTCCCACAGATATTGTTCCCGTTTGCAGCGTTATCTTCTCTACTAAACACCCGATTTAAAATATACTTTTTCGGTCTGATACTACTAACTACGAAAACATTTTGCACGCATTTTCTGCCCAAAATAGTGTATCGTTTCCCTGACAAGGGGCGCACATTTTTATTATGTTTTTATTGATATCTTTCCTTATAAAAGTCCGATTTTAAAACTGTTTTTAAAACCGGGTACCATTCACATTATTCATTTACTCGTACGTTTATGTATTTTATAGTTCTGTCATTAGGTGGTGTTAGTGTGCATTTATGTATGCGGCAGTATCTTCACTTCCAAAAATCATATTAACTCCTTTTTATACTGTATACCTACAATACAGAGGGTGAGGATTTTCTTCTTTAAACTGCGCATAATTTTCCAGCTAGGGGGCATAAATGGCAAAACGTTTGTCGCACTATTTCTGCTTCCAAGGGACGCATTCGAAAATTCCTTGCTTAGCAAAGCTTTTAATGAAGAATACTTTTAGAAGATTTTCTACTTTTCAATTTTTCAAAATTCTTCCTCCAGGTAATATCAGTGTATATTTCTATTTGAAAGAGCTAATTCGATTCTGTTAGAAAAATTATATTTTGGTAAGATACTCTTCATCGTGACGAGCGTTATAAACCCGTTTTCTTATTTACGTAAAAGAAAGCTTTTCCTCTAGGAGGCGTAATGTTATCATATTTTCCTTAATATATCTGCCTTTAACTGTTCGATTTGAAAACCCCTTTTCTTTGAGAGCTTCCTTTCTGTATGGAAACATTTTTGTTCACAATTTGCTAATTTCGGTAACATATACTTTTCAGCCACTATTGGGTGTAAATAGCTATTTCTCTTTCTAGATATTTTACCGATTGGAGAAATCTGAATGGGTTTTTTTATCCGTTTCCACAGGCAATGAATAAAGCTGCTCATATCACGTAGGGTGTCCGGATGGAAGGTATCCACAATAAAAAAAAATGAACCTCGGAAAGTTTTATTATATACACTTCTGGTTTGCTCCATCATAAAGAAAAAATGACAATTTTTTTACTCACGTATAATTGTCTCAATGAATGTCAATGTGGGCACTCTTGGTGGCCCGAGAAACATCCAGACGATAGTCTATCTCATTCCACGTTGCTTGAAGAATATTTGGTGTAACGGTAGCCACAGCATCCGTTATGCGGGCTTTCAGGTGCTGAAGGTCTGTGATCTTGAACTGGTAGTCAACGTGTTTGACATAACTCCAGAGGAAAAAATCCAGTGGGGTTCAATCTGACAACCGAGGAGGCCAATCAATTGGTCTGCCTCTGCCGATCCATTTCCCAAGCATCTCGCGATCCAGGTGATCCCTAATGATTAGGCTGAAATGTTATGGCGCTCCGTCGTTTTGAAAGACGGATTGAGGTGGTAGCTGGGGTAGCGCAAACAGTTGCAACATGTCCAAGTACCAGATCCCGGTGACAGGTTCTACCAAAAAGACAAAAGGTGCGACCAGCTTATCCTGCGTCAAGTCGACCCAGACGTTAAATTTGGATGCCTCTCTCTAGCTCACATATGGCATATGAATTTTCAGGACTCTAAATCCTGCAGTTGTGCCGATTCACTGTCCCACTTACATGAAAAGTCACCTCAACCGAGAAAAGCACTTAATAGAGAAAATCGGGAGTTGGGTCAGTTCTTTCCCATGTCTACAGCGACGTTTGTGCGTGCGACATGTCACTTGGTTTCAGTGCCTAAAGTATTTGAATCTTTACGCCCTTAGACGAAGCCACTTATGTATCACATCGTGCGACGATTAACGTTAACGTTTGTCTTTCAGCGTCTTTGATGTTGGAAGAAATCTGCCTTATTACCCACACAGCACAGAATATTTCGTATATGTTACTAGTACGTAGCACTGAAACATTGAGACTTTTCAGATACGTTGCGCAAGGTAACAGTAATGTTTAAGAAACCTTGCGGTTACGTCAAAATGTCCTCAAACGCTACATAACTTTGAAACATAATCGATACGTTACCGTGAAAGGTCTTTGTAACTTCAACATACCAATTTCATGTTACTGTTACGTATTTGAAAGATATTTGTAACTTCGTTACTTTATTGTTAGGTATTTGAAAGATATTTGTGACATCATCATATTACTGTTACGTATTTACTGCGTTGAACATTATAGTTTTAATAAACTGTGCAAAATCACAATAAAAAATATTACACTCGACAGCTGTTTCAAAAGCAACAACAGTCGTATTACGAGTTGTTTACGTTTTCACAGGTTCAACACAGTTCGCTGTCCATTGGAAACAGTGGCGGCGTTTATATATTGATAACAAAAGAAATAAAAATCGGTCCCAAATGAGGGTGTCGAATTTCTATTATACATGTAGAATAGACTATATTTCAGCGAAAAAAAGAACTTTCTCTAAATACCTAGCAATATGAAGTTTCTCAGGTTCAAGTAAAAAAAGCATGCTGGTATAGTATACTAATACAACAACAGAACCATTTACCTAGATTTTATAAAATTCGTTTTAAAATTTAAAAATTATAATAAACAAAACAATTATTTACTTTCAGATGATCTTGAATCACAAAAAAAGGATGAAATATTAAATCAACTAACTATCATCACCAAATACTATCCAGTAGCAGGTGGAAATACGACTACGAAAGTGTTTCGGTGAAATGGCATAAATGCGCATGCGCATTTACGCCGTTTCCAAACCAAAAATCTGAAATATTGCCGGAATGTAACATCAAGGTAGTAATTATGTACAATGGAAACTATGAAACAGTAGTATTGGTGAATGCTATTTTTAACGTAACCGTATGTTTTGGAAGTGTTTCCCACTTAGAAAATGTGCCATGGACCGGAATAAGAGGTAGTCCGAAGGTTCCAAAATAGATGTTGCTGAAACGTATTTGTAAGATATCCCTGAAAGTGTAACGAAAATGAGAGATTGTAACATTATTGATACATATCTGAAACGTTTTGTGCTGTATGGGTATCTGACAAAGTTTTGAGCAAAACACTTTTGCCAGCGGCTTAGAATTTAACTGACCGGAATGCGTTTACCCGCTAACTAGCATCGGTGCATTAGTTAGTACAATGAACGTGGTTACGGTTTGCTGTGATTGGCTTGCGCTGATGTGTTGTTTTGAGAAAAGACTCAATATCTACCTCTTTCTAGGCGTGGGAAAATCACTAATCCGCATTCTCGCGTTCACTATCAGCTCGCACGAGGCAAGAAGCTATTGAGAATGAAAAGGACAATGAGACGAACTTAGAAGCAGGCAAACGGCATTTAAGAAAAGTGTTGTTTCGACTTTTGAGAGCCTGAATTTTATTTATTTATTATTATTTTTGGAGGTAATTGATTTTTGATTTACGAAAATTAATTAGATATTTAGAAATTTCAATCTAAAATGCTTACTGCGGGGAATATGTTTGAGCTGCGCGGAGGAAGTTAAGTGGCTGTGCGGAACATTTGTCCTGTGTCAGGCGATTACTCGGTGCGCATGCGTTATGCGATAAGAACAACGCATTACCGGAAAATGAGTATCGTCTAGTTAGTATAAATAGGAACCCACTCTGCCGTGATTTATTGGAAAATTTTCTCCTGTCAAAAGCTATGGACGACAAATACATGATCCGAGTGCTGTTACGGTTTTTATTTTAAAAAAGTTAACCGCTGCAGGTGCAGCAAGGAAAATTAGTGCTGTGGAAGGTGAAGGAGCAGTGTCTGAAAGAACGACAATATTTTTGTTTCAGTGATTTAAAAATGAGGATTGCAGCCTCTTGGACACAAAACACGTGCTGCAAGACCTTCGAGGGTGAATTCTAAAGCTGTACGTCAAGCCATAGAGTCAAATCCGTGCGCAAGCACTAGACAGCTGTCAAATGAGTAGGGAGTACCTCAGCCCACAATTGTTCGTAAACTGCACAAGCTCGGCAAGACGCACAGAAGCTGTCGACAAGTACCCCATGAAATGATTGCTGTTCAAGATCAGCGACCATTTGTGTTGCCAATTGCTGGAAAATCCCCAGGACGACACTTTCTTTAGATGTATTCTGACATGTCATGAAAAGTGGATAATCCTGACATGAAAAAACAGTGGTCAAATCCCAAAAAAAAACACTAGATCCATTCCCAGAAAAAGGATAATTTAAGTACTAAGCTATGCTATACGTATGGGGGAATTTTAAGATCCTCGTTCGTTGGGAATTGGCTCCAGTTGGCCGATGCACTATTACGCAGTGGTACTGTGGGCAGTTGTACCAGATGTATGCCGCTTTAACACAAAATTACCTTACTCTAGTGAACCGTGAACGAGTTTTCCTCCAACCGGATAATGCACCTGCTCATCGTGCCTGGTCGACTAAGGAGAAAATACAGGAACTGAAGGGTTTTGAGCTAATGCCCCAACCAGCTTGTAGTTCGGATCTTTCACCTTCGGACTACCTCTTATTCCGGTCTATGGCACATTTTCTAAGTGGGAAACACTTCCAAAACATCCACGATGTTGAACTTGAGTTCTAAGACTTCTCCACCTCGAAACAAAAGAAATGTTGTCTCAGGGGGGTTCAAGACATGGCATGACAATGATGTAGAACCATCTGGCACAATGGACTCTGTTTCAAAGATTAAACTTTTACGTTTATGCATTTACACAAGTTTCCGTCGACTGTCAGAAAACGGCAATGACTTTTGAATCACAATGGCATTTTTCAGCCGCCAGTGAGGAAATCACTGTTCCTACTTCTAGATGTTTTATTGGTTGAAGAAATGCGGTTGGTTTATTTTTATTATTATTTTTATTAGGCTCCATTGATTATGAATAACTTTGAATTACTTTATTCGTGTTAGCAAGGATTCTAAAGACGTGCTAATTAGAACCAGAAATTCGGTGTTATATTTCTTGTTTCATTATTTTATCGTTAAAATGGGCATTTTGCGATGATTAGTCGTTTAACTTGCTAACGCTTTTCGAAATTCCCAATTCGATGCAAGTAACAATCCCAAGTTGATGACATCAGAACTCAATAATATATTGAAGGGTGCTTTCATTTTTTTCTTCACGAGGTGATCGAGTTTAAAAATCTACATAATTTTTAGCGTTTCATGTCCGTTTAAATTTTGTTCAACGGTTTCAGCCGGTCATGTATATTGCCCAGCAGATATTTTAAATAATTCCACGGTGAACACGTCAGCATTTTTTTCTTTCATTTCGTTTCTTTTTCTCGGCTTCAACGCTCTTCAGCAGTCTATTCGAAATACGTATTAAACTTTATTCAACACAAAAGTGACTACTGTAACGCTTACAGCAATATTTCAGTGAGCATACATAGAATTGCGATTCACTGATAATGAACAGCATCCCGCATATATTCTCGACAGATTTGTTTACAAGATTCGAAGCTCGTGAGAGAGAGGTTAAAGGTTATGGGTAATAATTGTTTGCATTTCTGAACTTTAACTATCGTACCTTTACATTGCTAAATGAAACTCTTACAATGCGTGTAAACCGAGATTTTGATGGCGAAAGCTCCGTAGGTTCGCCGCCGAGAAGCTCTACACTTCATCGGAACAGTTAATTAGCAATTCTCCGCTATGCCATGGTACACCGAACAAATTGAAGACGACCCCTTTCTCCCATTATGGCGCACTGCGACTGGCCGGCCACATATCAGGTTACGTGTCTATCCTCTATACCTATCTGCACGTATGCACATCCACATCATGACTATGTGGCAAGCAAATGGAAGTTTCTTGATACCTTGTCTACTCGGCTACTACGCATGAACTTCATTATGGAAAGGGGAGTTCCTAATGCAATACACAGAGACAGCGGCCGAGTCCTTTCGTGTAAGACGAACTGATCCGTACACCTCATTAGCTAGAATGCGGGGTGATCTATGGAATCCTGCCGAGGGTTGCCGCTGTTGTTTACGGCTTCCCGCGGCTGCATTTGCTCTTATGCTCGTAACCGTAGCTCAGTTCCTTCCGACCGTTCATTAGCTTTTAATTCAACGCTGATAATCTTAACGATGGAGGTCCATCGCTCTATTCCCACGGACTGCGATGCATCACAGTCAAGCAAAGTGCATGGTACATATGCTATCAAAAGTATTCGGGTTTCTCCAGGGCACCGAAAACCCCTGTATATGTATATGGGTACAATGTATTTAAAATGAGACAGTTTAACCTCAGTGATCACCCTCACGTCTTCCACCTCAAGTTAAACCAACATTTAAATTTCGAATGAAAGACGAGTTTTAGATTTATAAACTTTGTTACCACTTTAATTGTCACAGCGATTGAACTAAAGAGGGGATGAAATCTCATCACCCGTTGGAAAACTAGGTTGTCCTCCGAAAATGTTGTTGTTTCGTGGTTTAACGACAACCGTTATAAACTCTAAGAACTACAAGCAGGCGCCCGTTCTTAATTTAGAGCCACTGGTTCCAGAGAACGAAGTGAGACAGGTTTCAAAATCGCTTTATTCTAATTTATCATAAGAAAACATAAGAGGGAGACGTACAGTATTGGGCGTCTCACTGGGAAAAAATACAAAACTGGTAAAAACATGATGGTATATACACTGCAATGACAATGGGGATGAATAACAAATGCTGCAAGCAAAGCTTATTGAATAAAAATTGCAGAAGTGACAAAGAGAAACACATCGTGTCACATGACACTGGCTGGGCATGATTTACAGGATAACACAGGCGAAACAATAGTACACAATTAGAAAAAGAACAGCACAAACATCGCCGTGAAGGTAAAACATTACATACATGAGATAAAAACACAGCGTGCACAATTGTGCAAGTTATTTAACGAGGGCACCAAAGCAACATAATACAGGCGGGGTGAAAGTAAGTAATGTACACGAGTAAGCATGAAAATACACTGAGATGGCATTAGCATTCACAATTCAACGGTAATGTGGATTGCACGAGTCGTAGAGTGGAGGAGGGCCACCAGGGTGCCACGGAACTCAGCAAAGGAGGTGTAGAATGTCCTAGGGTACTGATAGGTGTAGCAGTCCAGAATCAATCGCAAACCATGGAGCGGCCGGCGCCCAGGTAGCATAGAAGGTGGCTTCTCGACGACTGGAAGAAGCCGACTGGTACTCCAGGCGGAGTCGAGAAAGCAATCGATCTTGAAAATGGCACAAAAGTGCTGCGCTGGCCTGGTGTAAAGAGACCGGCGAGGAAATGCTGCGGAGTTGTTGAAGGTATACGTAAATAACGTGTTTAACCAGCACGAAAAGATAGGCACATACTGAAGGAAGAGTTGTAGGTGGATGAGCCCGCAGAAGAAGATGTCTGTAGGCAGTGAACGGAAGATCTTGAGAACAAGAGCGACTGGCAATCCGGAAAGCCTGGTGGAGGAGAGGCATCAGAATGGGACAGTAAAGGTAGACGTGAGAAACGTCTGCCTCCTGTGCGCAGAAGGAGCAGAGAGGGGAGGAGAGAAGAGACATGCGAAAGAGAAAATACGGAACAGGGAGGCGATTATGCAAAAAGAGCCAGTGGGTATTAATTTCAAGAGGGGCAGATAAGGGTGAGCGGGCAGCGGCCCAGACAAGAGGAAGAGAAGCAGGGGGAACCTCCAGAATAGAAAGCGGTGAAGGGGTGGCAGGGTGCACTAGAAAACGATAAAGAGATTTAGAGGAGAGAGAGGAGAGAGGAAGAACTGAGTTTGTGAGTCGGAGGAAAAACGGCAGCGGAAGAGGGGCAGAAAAGACAGAGACGAGACCGCTGGGGGAGACAAGATCAGGGAAAAGCGAAAGAAGTGCAGTTAGCAGAGAGTCATAGACCAAATGGGCGGATGGGGACGGGGCCGTAAGGCAAAAACACTACCCATGTTTCCTCCGGGCCCAGCTTGGACGAACTCCCCAGAAACCTACGCCTCTGACCACTCTATGATCGGAACGCCATTCAGAAAGCGTTCTCAACTTTTCCTAATTATCGCGCTGCCGCTAATGTGGCCGAGTGTTGAAAGCTGGTCATGATGTTTTTTAAAACCAGAAATAAAAAGAAATAAGTTTTGCATTGATACTTTTTTAGCAGATTAAAACGAGGTCTAATAAATTGGGCACTCAATGAATATTGCATTACATTCAGTTATTTAATCTTTTATTAATACTAAATGTTATCCAGCGAACACAATGTCATCCCAATACAATATGCATCTCGGGTATTTTTAAAAATCTCATTACCTGGTGTGTGCTCTGTAAAATGGGATGTTTTACCACACTTTGTTTTCACGTAACATTTGATCCTTTTATCCCACCTTTTGCTTCTTGACACACTGCCTAGACTGAATCTAACATTTTTCATTAATAATTTTGAATGATAATATCATCTAATCACTGCCTAGGTTCTTCACTACCTATTTAGAACAACAGTTAAATCTCAATTTCATCTTTAAAACGCAGCCATTTACGATTGTTTACGCTGAGGAGTTCAGTTTTATTTCAAAGTTTCTTTCTGAAATTATCAGCTTTCATCCTGGGAGGTAAAGGTAAAAAATCAGTGTTCCGGACCACTGAATGGATTTATAATCAATGGAAGTGGAATACTAATTTTTGCTAATTAGCGGAGTATTAAATAAAAGCTCACTTTGAATCTGTGTTTTTGCTCGTTTAAACTTGTATCAGTCACGAGATCGCAAGTGCTGAAAATTCTAAGTTAAAATGTTTATGGCGATTTTGTAACTGTTGTCGTTATGGAATGGGTGAGATGTCAATTTATTTTAGAATACGTTGCAACTAACTTCTGGCTTACATTTCCTAAATTTGCAAATACATTTGTAAGACCCTATGCGGCTTCTAGCACGAGTTTATCGTACTCTTCCTTCCATCTCATTGATTTTTCCAAGACCAAAATACTGTTCGACTTCATAAGTAACGAACACCTGTGTCGGCTTTATCTCAAGTATGTAGTGAAACGAGCACCTTTCAATTGAATAAAGAATGGTTGTAGGTGACTTGAAGAAACGTCAGTAACAGATGCGCAACGTTCGCAACGTCTAAAACAAAAATTGTAGAGTTGTGTAGCAAAGTGTTCATTTGTAACAGGACAGGAAGTGAGAAAAATAGGAAAGGCAGTGGATGACATATAACAAGAAGGACTCGCGTGTTCACGTACTGAGCAGACGCATATAAAATCGACGGAAAAGAATAATTTGAAATTGAGATGTCGATATAGAATATATGAAATCACACGAAGGAAACTCTTTTAATGACTGCTTGGGATCAGCTGTGTCCAGATCCTGAGAGACAATGGTGTGGGCCTATTCAATAAAGCCCACACCATTGTCTCTCATTGTCTCAAAAGGCCCACTCATTGTCTCTGTATTTCAATAAGGAATCAGCAGTTTTAATACTTTTTATTACAAAGTGAAAGTTGCAGTGGTCACAATGGTTTACTAATTTGCATATGTCGTACTTACCTTAAAATTTGAAAACTTCCGAATCATTTTGGAAGAGCTATTCGGCCACCTGAGCAGCAATGCGTTTATAAGCTACATTCTCATGTTAAATTTAGGTGATTTTTGTTATAATTATTTATTTACTAAATGACGCTCTTAACTACTTCCAAACCGGGGAATATTAAATTTACCTTATTACTGTTAATGCATTTGGGAATATTTCTCAATGTTTGTTATGCAATATATACTTCCGGTAAATTTGCTGTATAATGCATGTCAATTTCATCTTCTATCAATGACTTTAAAATGCAAGTTTTATTCAGCAAATACATATTCTCTTTGCTTTTATAATAAACAATAAAATGAATTACATGCTTTACAACATCCTTTTACTGCCTTTTCAAACCGGAAATAAATTCTAAATTCGCTATTATATAGGGAAGAGTTTTGCCTTTCATTTGTTTAAACAATTATTTTAGCAAGAAATGCATTAAATAAGTTATTTCAAAGTTATTCAATATTGTCATTAACTTCTTCAACTATAAATTTGCCAAACAGCTGTTATTTTTCACATGCATTTTGAGAATCATTCTTAAAATTTTATAGTCTTTTAATAAACTAACGCCTATACTCGTTTAACCAAATAGTAAAATTTCGATCCTTAATTTTCTCATTTCAGTTTTTACATCTTCTACAAGTTTGAAAACATTATTCGTAATACCTCTGTTAGTATTATTTTTTAATTTTAATAACGCGTAATTCTAAGTGCGGAAGGTTATCGTATATTTTATGCTTGAATTTCAGAACTTTTTTAAAGCACCTCAAACTCATTGAAATATTATTTTATTCAGTAGATTTTTTTAGCTACTCCATTTGTGTTTTTCTAGATGTTTAAATGCTATCTATAAATGTCATACTATGCCCGATACCTTACAGTTCTATTTCGTGTAATTTTCACGAACATAAGTTGTATTTTGTAATTCTTAATACAACGGAACTCATGTAGCAGCTACATTCTGAAGTTGAGATTTTTTTTTTTTTTTTTTTTGATTGGAGGTGTAACGACCGCCGTGATCAACTCAATGGGCTATAAGCAGTCGCCCGTCCCTAATTTAGGGTCACTGGTTCCAGGGAAGGGAGAGAGCCAGTGTCGTAAGACAAACACAACATCCATGCCTGACCGGGATTCGAACCCGGACCCCTTACGGACGAATGATCAGAGGCCAACGCCTTAGACCACTGCGCCACCGGGGCGGCAAGTTGAGATTTTATTTGTACATTTGGGGGAAATCAAAATCTAAGAAACTAAGGGGAAACCAGCGTCATCAAAAACTGGCCAGACCTTATAGAGAAGAGCTCTGGCATTATTCTGAGTCTGCTGCACAGACTGCATGCATAAAAACTACAATTTTGTATCTTCACATTTACATTTTGTGATTACGGTTTACTGAGCTGATTCTGCTTTAAAGTAATTATAACCGTAGTGAAATGACATCACGAGCTAAAGGCCAAACACGAAGAAGACTGAATTTAAATTCAAGGATAAAAAAGAAAAATGCGCATTCAACAACAAACTTTTGAGGCCACTCTATGTCGTTATGAATACAGCTGTATGCCATTATAAAGTTAGTAATGTAAAGCTGCGTAGTGAAAGAAAAGTATAAAATCACTCGACAAGTTGCTAGCTACCGCTTTTTCTCTTATTTACGCTTTCCAACCGTAGGTTGAAGAAGCGTATATGCTCCAGCTTTGTCCGTCCGTCTGTCTGTCGGCACGATAACTCACGTAAAAATGGTCCGATTTCGATGAAATTTTAGTATGTGGTAGGGGACCACCTGGGGACGAACCCTATTGAAAATGGACGAAATGGGATCAAAGGTCACAAAATAGCAGCGGGATCCATTCCATTACCCTTATGCGTCATAAATTGCGTAAATATAGTTCGATGTCGATGAATTTTTTAGATGTGGTAGGGGACCACCTGGGAAGGAACCCTATTGAAAATGGGTGAAGTGGGGTCAAAGGTCAGGACATAGGAGCGGGATGCATTCCTTTGCCCTTATGCGTCATAACTTGCGTAAATATGATTCAATTTCGATGAAATTGTAGTATGTCGTAGCGGACCACCTGGGAACGAACCCTATAGAAAATGGACGAAATGGGATCAAAGGTCAGGACATAGGATCGGGAACCATTCCATCGCCCTTATCCCATACTATTAAAGGAGCACTTCTTGTATGTATGTAAATTTCATTTTGAAAACAGCTCTAAGGATTTTGATGAAAATCATTAACCTACCGTTTTCTGGTAGTAGAGATCGACTTAGCTTGATCTCGACTTTAGGAAAATTCGTTTAGTGGGTTAAATAACCAACCCGAATCATCATGTTTTTGGTGTCATGGCGACGTCCCGTTAATGTTACCCATGCTTAGAAATCTTATGACGTCACAATCTCGCGTTTTAGATGTTGGTGCGCAGTCACGCCATCTGTTTCCTTACGTCACGCGTTGTGTTTGGATCCTATTAAAGTTTTATGACGTCACACTCTTGCGAGTAGATGATCGCGATTCCCATCTGCCTCATTACGTCACGCGTTGTGTGCGTATGTTCGTCCGCACGATAACTCGCGTAAAAATCGTTCGATTTCGATGAAATTTTAGTATGTGGTAGGGGAACACCTGTGAAGGAACCCTAATAAAAGTAAACGAAATGGGGTCAAAGGTCAAGGCATAGGAGCGGAATCCCTTTTCTGGTACTAGAGATCGACTTTATGCTTCATAACTTGCGTAAAAATGCTTCGATTTGGATGAAGTGTTAGTACAATGTAGGGGCCTGCCTGGGGACGACTCTTATTAAAAATGGGCGAAATGGGGTCAAAGGTTAGGACATAGGACACAGGAGCGGGATCTATTCCATAGCCCTTATGCATCATAACTTACGTAAAAATGCTTCGATTGCGGCAAAACTTTATCATGTTATTTCGGAGGTATACGGAACCGGTTTTGTTGAATATAATCGAAATGGAATCAAAGGTCAGGGCTCAGGACCGGGATTTATTCCCCAGCCATTATCCTCATAACTTGAGTGATAACATGAGTAATGATTTCTGGTATGTTGGAAAGCGTATTATAATCAATGCATTGCATGATTTTACTAACTTGTTGAAATTAGAAATATTTAGGTAGACTACAGGGCAAATGATTTTTGCACGTATTGTTTCTGCAGTTAACGTAGAAGCAGAACTTTAAGACATTATGTTCTTCTGCTTTCAAAACAATGCCATTCAATTTATCTTTTGAGTTATAATTGTTTCTCGAGACATCTCCTGGTATTGATGTGAACACACTGTTAGCGAATATTACAGCATCTATAAATAAATTACCAAGTGAGCCAACATATAGACCATATGGAATAAAGTTTTGGTTGTTTTGTTTCCTTGTAATAAACTCCTTAACTTCTAGAATTTGTTATCGTTTATTACATGTTCAGCATGAAGGTCTTATGACCAAATATTCGATTCATAATAAAAAAAAAAGAAGAAGACCCGTCTCCGTAACATACAAGATTTGAAATACCAGATTTCGAAGATAAGCCTAATGGCCATCCTTTGTTCTGGGTTATGAGATCTTTTTCAGCAGGCAATGCTTTAAATAGACTTGAGGAATTACTGAAGATTGCTATGCAGGTTGCACCAAAGAAGTTCTGCATGGAATTACAATATGAAGAATGGATGCAGGATCTTCGGATTTTCACTGATGTTGTGAAATCTCTACAAATTCTTAACTTAGCTCTGCAAACTGTAAATGAAAAAGGAATGAAAGAAGTATTAATTAACAAATGAGAAAAAATAAAAAAAGGTATAATGAGTGAACAAATTAATATTTTTTGTGAAAGTAGATATTCTTTCAACAACGACGTTACTGTTTGCATTTCAACAGCTAAATGAACAATTCCCGTGTATCGTTGGGTACTTAAAGAAACATCTGCGAAGACACAAAGATTATCTATCATTGTTTTCCGATTTCATAATTAGCAGAAATTTTAAACGCTGTATCCCTCTTTTCCTCATCTGTTTAATCCAGTCAGTTTGACTCACCTGAGAAACAACGATGCCTTTGTTCTCAAAATCATAAACAATACAGTGCCTGTCATTGATACGAAATTATGGAAAATTCGAAATCAGGGTCTACAGTTGATAATAATATATCAGTTTTCAATCGAACTGTGAAATCGTTTTGCTGAAGGAAAGTGCCGCCAGCTCTAAAAATATACTTATTCAAAATTTTGGTACAATATATAGCTACGACGCTGTAGAATGATGTACCATCAAACAAGAGTTAGAAGTCAGTATCCTCCAAAGCCGTTTTGCAAGACCTTAATAAATTTCTAGCCTCATTTTTATAGTCAAATTGCCAAAATTTGACTCATAGACCCAATGCTCGACTTACCATTTAAACAAAAACACAAACTTGTTAATAATTTAACTGCGATTTTTAAACGTTACTTTTGGTGTGCTTTTAATACAATACGAATTGCATTAAGTAACTAAAAGTCCCTTGGACCAAAATTTGCGAGTGGAACAGATGTTTTATTAGCTGAAATTTTGTTTGCACTAAAAAATCATTCTTCTACAACGGCACCATATTATGAAAGAGAATTATCAGCTGTTAATTTTATGGGCTGCATTAAGAACTGTGTATACATAACTAGCACGCATTCTTAAAACGTTGCAGTTCGATTCACAGTCAATATTCTGTCGTCCATAAGTATTGCTTCAACACAGGAAACGGCTTAGAAACAATGGTTTCGTTGTTCTGGTTCACGGGACACAAACGCAATTTGGTATGACCTGGATCTTCAAGAAATTTAACACGTACAGATATGCACATTTTTCACTTGTATGAGAGCTTCAGGAGAGTCTTTCAACAATGGTGCAGGTGTCCAGGGCATAAGGCATGTATACTCGTAGTGCAGCTTCTTGGTTCTAATCACGGATAACAGATAAAAGTTGCATTCGTTCTCACGTCGTTGGTTATGTCCTTTCCTCCTAAAGAGTGGCCTAATTTCAGTACTAGAGAATCCTCGTAGCTATAGATTCTAATGGGACATGTTAATTTTCGTTTCAATCAGCCAAAGAAAGTAGAGAAGAAAGCCATGTCTGATGATAAAAAGGTTAAGGGAAGAAAGCCATTTCTGATGATAACAATTGTGACGTATATTCTAAATTAAATTTCCTTTTTAGTTTCTTTCCCTATGTAAATCTTGAGTTTATTCTCAGTTATACTTCACACTTAACGTAATATCTTTTCTCTCAAACGAGTACTGTTGGAACATAATTGAGGTTGGATGAACGTGACGTATGCCTGTTTTGATAAGAACGAGAGATATAAACTACGAGTAAACTGTTGGTTGTAGAGCGTTGTGTAGCGAGCGTTGTGTTGAGGAGCTGTGTGGCGTGTGGAGCGTTTAAATGCAAAGTGCTATGTCATGTTACGATGTGTTGGAGAAAACCTTGAATAAAGCATCCTTTCCGTAAGTTTGACTTCTGTTGTTTACATGTTTCGTCTGGCCGTTAAGGTTTAATTTAGGAACTATTTCATCTTATGGTTATGTTTTTAAAATAACGTAGAAGTACGAAAAGACTTCTACGTTATACAATATTGTATTTCCTGTGTTCGAAATATGGTACAGCTAGATGGCGTGTTACATTTGATATGAGACGTGCATTATGCTGCACCTTCTGAAAAAGACCAATATTTTAAATGGACATTTTAGTAATATCCATTAACGTATTTTCCACAAAATAATTAGACGTCATAACTTGAACGCATCTCTCAAACATAAAACTAAGTAAAATGGAAATGCCATTCACGAAATTCAAATACATCTAATATGTAAATTATTATGAATTCTCTTCCCAGGTTTTGTCGATCAATATTTAGAACTTTCGAATATACCCTTTCCTTTAGCATTATAAAATAACTTTCCTTTAGCATTACATTATATATAACTTTCCTTTAGCGTTGTATTATACACTGAGTGGCCACTATATTATGACCACCTGACAGTTTTAAGCAAATGAGCTATGGATGTACGCTGTTACCGCCAGAAGGCGAGGCTAATATAAAAAGGGAAAGCTTAGGGCTTGCGACAGTAGTAGAAGTGATTTTTGGGTGACGAGATGGGTAAGAAATGCGATTTGACGGACTTTCAACGTAGGATGATTGTAGGAGCCAGGGAGCTAGTATCACCGAAACCACCGCATTTGTGAAATGTTCCAGAGCAGCTGTTGTTAAAGTGTTTAAAGACTGGACTGTCAGCCAAAAAACTGGGTCTCTACGTGCAACGTGTGGTCGTCATCGACTAGTGACTGCTCGGGCGGAACGGAGAGTGTCCAAACGGGTAACAGACAACAGAAAGGCAACAGTGCAGAAAATTACAGACCATCTTAATCAAGGATCCCCTGAAATGATCTTTGCACGCACTGTTCGCCGTACACTGAATCGGATGGGATATGGCAGCCGAAGGCGTGTTCGAACACTTTTGCTGTCTGCAGTTAACAAGAAGAAAGGTCTCCATTTCCCACAGCAGCACAAGGATTGGACAGTCGATAATGGGAAACAAATTATGTGGTTCGATGAATCACGTTTTCAGTTGCACCATGCCGATGGCCGAGTGAGAATTTGGCGGAAACAGCACGAAATCATGGACACCAAAAGCTTTGCTACAACCCTTCAAGCTGGTAGAAGCAACGTTATGGTTGAATGTCTCCTTGCCTGCTTTGGGCCCTTTAATTCGTGTTGATCAACGTCTTACTGGCACATCATATCTAAACATCGTTGCGGACCAAGTGCATCCTGTCATGTGGATGGTTTTTTCTAATGGTGATGGCTACTTTCAACAAGATAATGCGTTCTGCCATAGTGCTCGTATTGTACAGGATTGGTTTCAGGAACATGCCGGTAAGTTTACTTTGCTTAGGGGGCCCTCACAATCTCCAGATCTCAACCCCATTGAGAATTTGTGGGATGAAGTTGAACGAGCCATCAGACAGCTAGACCCACAACCCTGCGATCTCACACTCCTGGAAAGTGCTATTCATTAAGCATGGTCTCAGATTCCACAAACCACCTATCAAAATCTCGTGGAGTCCATGCCACGAAAAATCGACGCAGTATTAAAGGCAAAAGGTGGCCCAACGAAGTATTGAGGGGATGGTCATAATAAAGTGGCCACTCAGTGTATATAACTTTCCTTTAGCATTATATGTCCCTGAATCATCCAAAGACTTTCGGCTCTCGATCATTTGAAAGATGTATTTCATGGATCGCAAGTTTTTATTACTTTAGGATTCAAATATATGTTCTTATTTATGAAAAAAGAAGTTGTCGTTAAAAGTTTTCAGCTGATGACTCTGTGATTCAGGGACAGAGCCCCGAAATGAAAAATTTCGGGCGCATGAATCGCTGCTTATTGCATTTACGTTTACTTAAACCCCGATATTATTAAACGCATCTTAGTTGTGCAATTGCAATGAACGTGTTTCTTAAGAAAATCGGAATGTCAGGCCTTGTATGCATTGCATTAACAGGCTCAGAAGACCTGTATTATTAAACGCATAAAAGAACCTTTGTACAAGGAGAACAAGTGCAGAAAAAATATTCTCATATGGACATTATATGTAAAATTCTTCCCGGAGGGTATAATGGCCGCTAAGGAAGATGTAGATGAGCATTTGGAATAGGTTGATGCAGAACAAGAGAAAAAGAAGCTCAGTGTTAAGCATACAAAATAAGCGAGACAGTGAAATCAGTCAACAAGGGTCAAGTTCAAAGTTAGTCTTAAACAAATGGTAGGGAAAATGCAGGATAAAATAGTAATTCATATGTCAAAAATTACTGTTATGTCAAAATTTGGACATTCTTATTATCAAAAGTAAACCAACGTGTCCGTGGGCACAGGAGCCTGTATAGCTGGTCACGCATATCTGTTGTTAAATCATAGTTGTATTATATCTGAAGTCGTGCTGAAAGTCTGGAGAACAAGTTTGTGGTGGTGATATACCACTACACCGAAGTGTAGTGGTACTACTACACCGAAGTGTAGTGGTATTTGTGCTGGTGAAGGAGATTTGTGGTGATGTACGGTGTAGTCCTATTTGTGGTGTGAAGGAGATTTATGGTGGTGAAGGAGATTTGTGGTGGTGTTCGGTGTAGTGGTATTTGTGGTGGTGAAGGAAATTTGTGGTGGTGTCCGGTGTAGTGGTATTTGTGGTGGTGAAGGAGATTTGTTGTGGTGTTCGGTGTATCAGACGGAAAGATTGTATGATGCCTTTGACTAAGATAAACAAAAATTGGCGAATCATGTGGTGTGAATTGCGGAGTGGATATCATGTGCATATAATAAGTCTAATAACATAAATTCCTGAAAATGCATCATCCTTACAAATTGTATCTTTTGTAAACTGGAATTACATTTTTCAGAATTTTTGTAATTTCGTTTTATATAAATGTCAGTGACAACCGTTTTCTTACCCTTGACATCTCATAACTTCTTCATGCGGTAGAATTGTCTGAAGTCTTGGAGATTGGCATCCTTCAAGGCAACTTCATACCTAAGATTTACTTTGCAAATATGAATCTGAAATCATAGCTTTTCAGTTAGACAGATTTTTTTACATTCTGCGGCTCCGTTTTCTTTGGCCCTGTTGGAACACATATCTCGTGTTTTGCTATTTGTTCGACATCGCTTTGTATATTTGCCCCGTTATACAGTATAGCCACTGTTTCTCGTTCTTGCTACTGAAAAGTTTAAGTGGAAATATGATTCGGCTCAAAGGAACTTAATGTTTTAATTGCACATGCCCTCTATGATTCTTTTGATTTGAATAGGTTACTCTGAATCTTAAATTATGATTAATGAAAGTTACAAAATATTTCACCCTCTTTCCCGATAGATATGCACTATGGCTACATACGAGAACTGTTTAATGAAGAAAAATCTTTTATTTCATTTTTTCGAGCTCATCGCATATGATTTCTTAATGGCCATCTCAAAGTAATAATTAAAGCCCGGAAGTTGAGGCAAAATGCCTTAAAATGCTTTTTTCGCCTTTTCGGCTCATATTTGAAGAAAATGCCTTTTTATGTTTTTAATGCCTTTTTATGTTTTTAATGCCTTTTTTTGCCTATACTCAACAAATGCACTATTAAAAATTATTTCTTCTTAAGAATGTGATAAAATCATAGTTTTGATAACAATCTAGCATGCAGTACGTAGTGTTTCCGGGTAAACACGTAATTTTTTTGATGTTGTTCATTTTTTTTAAAACTCTTTTTTAGGGTATAGGTGTACAAACCATAAGGCAGGTGGCATTTTCTCTAAAACGAAGTCACAGTCGGCAGACATCTGAAAGTAAACACGAGTACAATCGGTACATTCAAAACGAGGTGCTCCAATTTAAGTAGCCGTGGCAGACGCATGCGCAGAGTCTGCGATGGTCGGCATCTCATTTTATGTTTTGCTCTCCCTAGAATCCTAGATGATAGTTTCTGCGCATGGCGGAAGTAGCCGAATCCAGTCAGATAACATTGTAACCAATCAAGCTAGAGTGAAAGCCAAGAATGCACGTACACACACAAGACGTTGAACGTAAGTGTAAAACAAGGGAGGAAGATTCTGTTAGTTCGCAACGCCTAATAGATCTCTCCTTGCGTCCAAGTGAAACAATAATGCCGAAAACTGCTTCTTCAACCAGTGCTAAATTAAGTCGGTATGTTCAAGAGTAGGAAGTGATATCTTGTCCACTGATGGAATGGTGTTGTTTTGTAAAATATGCGATACGAAACTGAATTACGAAAATAAATTCTTCATTTCACAACATTTGGCAACAGCTAAACATAAAACTGCTGTTATTCGGAAGATTGGTGAAAAAAAACATGTTTGATTTCGTCATTCGCTTCTACTTCGAGCAAACAGTCACAGTTTGCAAGTGATTTGTGCCATGCTTTTATAGATGCTGGAATACCTTTGTGGAAGCTGGAAAATAATTAACTGAAGAATATTTTGGAGAAATATAAAAAGGAAAATATTCCGTGCGAAGCAACTTTGCGGAAAACATACTTAGATTCCTGCTACGTCGGTATAATGAAAGAAATACGAGATGTCGGGGATAAAAATATCTGGATCAGTATCGATGAGACAACAGACGCCACGGGAAGGTATGTGGCAAATGTTGTTATAGGTACAATGGAACCTGCTCAGCCCTCAACTATCTACTTACTTACATAAGAACAACTTCCAAAAACAAATAGTAGCACGATTTCTCAGCTTTTTGCCTCTTCATTAGCTCTGCTTTGGCCTGGCGGAATAAAGTATGAAGATATACTATTGTTTTAACAGACGCAGCTCCTTATAGGAAAAAGGCTGCCCACAGCCTGAAAGTTCTCTTTCCAAAAATGCTTCATTTAACTTGTTTGGTCCATGCTCTCCACAAAGTAGCGGAGGAAGTACGTGGGTTATTTCCGGATATTGATGCGTTAGTGAGTAATGTGAAGAAAATTTTCTTTAAAGCTCCTCATCGAGTTCACTTATTCAAAGAGATGGAACTAAATCTTGCTTTACAGCCTAAACCGATTTTGACAAGATGGGGAACATGGATATCAGCCGCTGTATATTACGCAAATAATTTGAACAAGATTGCTGAAATTGTTAACAGTTTCCAAGAGGATGAATCCTGCGCAATACGCAATGCTCAACAGATACTAGCTAAAGATTCCATTCGTAACGATTTAACTTTTATTCAAGCACACTTTTCACAGTTGCCCGATATGATTACTTTGCTGGAAAAAAGGAACGAAACGTTAGTGAATGCCTTGAAAATATTAAATGATGTAGTTAGTACAATTAAATGTGTTCCCGGGAGAAAGGGTCAAATCGTGCGTGAAAAATGTCAACGAGTTCTTTCAGTAAATAATGACTTGGAGAAAATCAAAGTCATCGCTGAAATACTCCAAGGTGAAAGTTCAACTTCTATTGAAATGGATCCTACAACTGCCTCATGTTTCAAATACGCTCCCATTACCTCCGTAGAAGTTGAAAGATCATTTTCGCTTCTAAAACATATCCTAAGTGACAGAAGGCAGAGTTTCACGTTCGAACATTTAAAGAAACACCTAGTACTTATGTGTAACCGCAAAAATAAGTAAATGATAATCTGATAAATGATTTTGCCAATTCAGCTTAACACCTGTGTATGATTCAGAATTTTTCGACCACTTCTATAAATGCCAATTTTGATGCCTATTTTGACGCTTTATTTTGCTTATTTGCCTGCCTATTTTTAGCATTTTTACTGCCTCAACTTCCGGGCTTTAGTAATCATCATGCGCCGAAATACAGTTCTTTCTCAACGTTTTATTTTCAGATTCAGAGTAACATATTTCTTTCTCAACGTTTGTTTTTAAGATTCAAAGTAACCTATTCAAATCAAAAGCAAATATGAATCTGAAATCATAGCTTTTCAGTTAGACAGATTTTTTTACATTCTGCGGCTCCGTTTTCTTTGGCCCTGTTGGAACACATATCTCGTGTTTTGCTATTTGTTCGACATTGCTTTGTATATTTGCCCCGTTATACAGTATAGCCACTGTTTCTTGTTCTTACTACTGAAAAGTTTAAGTGGAAATATGCTTCGGCTCAGAGGAACTTAATGTTTTAATTGCACATGCCCTCTATGATTCTTTTGATTTGAATAGGTTACTCTGAATCTTAAATTATGACTAATGAAAGTTACAAAATATTTCACCCTCTTTCCCGATAGATATGCACTATGGCTACATACAAGAACTGTTTAATGAAGAAAAATCTTTTATTTCATTTTTTCGAGCTTATCGCATATGATTTCTTAATGGCCATCTCAAAGTAATTATCATGCGCCGAAATACAGTTCTTTCTCAACGTTTTATCATTTTGCAAACGCTTGGGGGAGTCATTTAGTGACACGGGATTTAGGATACCCTCCTCGTTTTTGACAACTTGACTGAAATTGTTTTTCCTACATTCAGGTTTTGAAAGGAGAGAAATGACTGAGCGGACGACCTTGGCTGCACTGGTGGATGACAGACTTCAGAGTAACTTCGGCTATGTATTTCAAGACAACATTAGCAATGTGAATTTGTGCATTAGGCCCGTTTCACACAGGAGGAATGAATCCGACGAATCTATAAATCCGTCCTGCATTGCTGTTTTTGGGTGACTTTCACACGAACGGTTTTATTTTTAGAGCGGAGAAAAAAACGTTCGACCGATAGGCGGGAACCTCTTTGTGTGGTCAGTTTCTAGATTGTGTTTTCGTTCAAATGCAGTATTTGATGTAAGAACTCAATGCATAACATGTTTTAAACTCATGAAAAAATAATGTATTGAATATTACAAGTATCTATGTCGATCTATAATGTACAGTAAATGTAGCAAATGTATGACATAAACCATTTTTTTCGGAGCCAATGTTCTATGAAAACATTTACAGTGTTGAAAGATACATACACGGAAATACTACGAAACATTTGTAAAGTGCATTAAAACACACACACACACATTTACAGAGCATTTTGTAGAACACTTGAGGAAAACTATGGAAACACAGAATACCTTAATAACCTTTTATAAGACGTTTTTGAGAGCACTTTTACAAGGCTGTGTGATCATTTGGAAATAATTAGCTCTCCTTATATGTGAAACTTTACATTTCAGGCAATTATTGGTGTGAATTATTGATCAGGTGTAATTTTTTTATGCGGGCGGTTATTTCTCCATGCAACATGTAACGACGGATTTCGAAAGAAATCTTAATTCACACATAAAATGATTAAATTTGTTGTTCTGGATGAGGTTTTTTTTTTTTAATTATTTACTACATTTTCTTAGTTTGTTTAAATGTTGAAAGACACATCATGGCCATAGGTTTTTCGTTACTTTATTCTGGAAGCCTTCAGCCATATTTTCGTTTAACGCACACAGTCAACCTGTTTGTGAAATGTGACTTCTTTCTTGAAAGACAATACCCATAACTCTGAAGTTCCGACAGTCAGTATACCCTTGGCGTTTCTACATTTATTTACTATCTTACGTTTCTACATTTATTTACTATCTTACGTTTCTACATTTATTTACTATCTTACGTTTCTACATTTATTTACTATCTTACGTTTCTACATTTATTTACTATCTTACGTTTCTACATTTATTTCTGTGCATTACTAAAAAAATTTCTACATTTACTATCGTACGTTTCTACATTTTATTTTCGGCACTGCTTTTTGCTTAAAATACTGTTTTGCACAGTTACCACATTTTGAAGTCATTCACTCCTATACAAACAATAGCAAAATGTGACAACTAACTTCTGTAGCACTGTAAACCTTTACAATGTTTGTAGAAAATTGCTGGCATCATACCTACACTCGAAATACGGTGATTATGCGCGAACTATGAGAAAAAAATTATACTAAACTTGAAATTAAAAATAAATGCAGAAAACGCTGCTATTTTCCATGAACGAACAAGATTTCCAAACCTTGTGAGTTTATGCATGATACCTGACCTAGAATAATTTTCTCTGTTGATAAATAAATGATCGGAGTGAATGTCAGGTGCAAGTGCAAGGTACATATTTTTTTTTCAGTACGGTGTGGGACTGGAGGCCCCACCTAGGTGGAGGACCAGGACTTTAGCCCCAAAGCCCCCCCCTCCCTCTGATAGGGACAGGGAAAGCCATACTCAGATATTATTGTTGTGAAATATATCTGCACATAGACAAGTACATTCGTAATTCGCTTACCAATGATGTTCCTTACATATTCAGTGAAACTGTCGAACTCGTTGTACAGGATTCTGCAGAGCATTTTTATTAAGCATCTTTTTTTTTTGGTGTTTCTATCACTGTAATCTTCTGACGATGTATCCCAAACTTGTGAGCGCTTTTCCACTTCCAAAATAAATAATAAAATATCAACATTAATAGCAGACATGATCGACAGAGGTTATATCGCAAAACTATACTAAAAAATCAGAGTGTTTCTGTAGAAAACTAACAAAGAACACAAGCTCAAAGCGATTGACAATCGACCTCACCTGGCAGCATTGCTTTCGGCCCGTCCCCTCTGACAAGAGTGATTGTTTTATTTCTGTAGCGGGGAATCCGTTCCCCGATTGTGTGAACGTCTTGCTTTACATCTGTGTTTCTCCAAATTTGGACGGTATCGCTGTCGTCCGGTTTGTAGCGAACCCCGTTGTAGCTCAGCGGCTGCCGGATCGGAGTTTCTACCGATTCCGCTCGTCTGAAAGTCTCGGTATAACTCTATAGCTGGCTTCAAAAGAAGCGGTTGGACAGCTGAATAATATATTGCTTCTGCGGGAAACACCCGGTTGTGTGAAACGGGCCTTAGCACGATGATGTAACGCCCCACTTGCCTAAAACTATCGTCGTTTCCGTCAGGTGTTACCTCGCAGTCTTTAGTTCACATGCCTGGGAGTAATATGAGGATACACCATTCTATGAATGCCAGAAGATGACTCTAACCATTTTGAGGCCATCACTTTGTGATTTTGTTGTTCCTAGAGTCATCAACAGAAAATTCTGGTGTTTATTTGTAGAATCAAAAGGCTGCAACCAGATCTCGTTTACAGTAATCACTTTGCTTAAGAAACCATTATGACTTTCAGTGACCTGTTTCTTCGGAAACATTGCATTTAGGCTAATTGTCTTGAACCCCAGCATGTACATACATACTCTTATAACGAAGTAAATTTCTCCGTCATTTTTATCCACGCCGGGTCTCGAACCAGGGTCCCCTCATTCCGGAATAAGTCACTCTACCAATTGAGCTACGCGGACGTTCGTTCTGACTGCTATCTGCCTTTATGTCGTGTGCGTCCTGCTGGCAGGTACGTCACATCTCCCTCCATTGAAAGAGGGCCGGGGGCAGGCCCACGGGTCAGCCGTGACCATGAGTCGTTGCAGGAAGCCATCCTCTGTAGAACGTGCACCTAAGAATTCCCAGTCAATCTAGTGTGTGGAATTCAACGTCACACATTTTTATTTTTCAAAGCGCTGGAGAAGGGATTCTCTGATTTTTCCTCTCTCGCGGTGTGGAAATAACATCACACCATTGCGAGATTTTGAACGGTCGGGTCATCCGGAAAGTTCGGGCGCCATTATAACGAAGTAAATTTCTCCGTCATTTTTGTCCACGCCGGGGCTCGAACCCGGGTCCCCTCATTCCGGAATAAGTCACTCTACCAATTGAGCTACGCCTTTATGTCGTGTGCGTCCTGCTGGCAGGCACGTCACGCTCTCTTCACTGGCGAACTGCGATGCACAATAATAAGGGTTCTTTCGGCTAGTATCTGCAACTTTTCTTCCAGTTACTTAAGCACTGACATCTGCCTCACTCACTGGAATAGATGCAATATGCAGGCAACACTCTTTTGTATATAACTCACGTCCCTATTCGAACTTCTTGAGTCACATTGGAGCTGTACTGTAGGAAATCAAAGATTCGTTGTATTGCTTCTGCTACATGCTATAAGTTTCGTAGATTTATTCTTTTCTGTTTAAAAGAGCAACATATTTCAATGCATCATGCTATTCCTCGCGTGTGTGTATTATTGCTAATTAAGTAAAAATGAAAAGGCATGTTGTTCTGCGATCACTCCGACAACGAGTGTGATCTTTCTGCACATTTTTAACTTAATAGAAGATGAGCCACTGAAACATTGTGCCACGAAGTTGTAAGTATTATGTGATGTAGTTGTTACCATTATTTATTGAACAGTCATAGTTTGCAGAGATGTAAATATCACTGACTGTGTGCCTCTATTTTTGCTTCCTTTCGAGCGCGATCATGGGTTTTTCTTTACGTTTCTTTGATAAGATTTCACGGAATGCGCGCAATTAAGCTGCTTTTCTTCTCTTTCAGACAATTTTGTTTTGTTGGCTAATTAACAGAACTCAGCTCATTTTATGCGTTCATGAGCTTGATTGTGCCTAGCAGCCTTGCACTCCAAATTTAATGAGTTCTTGTTTTCGCAATGACAGTTCTTGTGTTTACAATGTGTTGCGCTACTACCTTTTTTCCCTTCTTCGCTTTTTTTCGTCCTTTTTTAGAACGTCTTTTTTATTTCTTCACAAATGAGCTGCCAGAATAAATCGTCTTTCACTTTCCTTATTACACTTCGCAACACAGAAATTCAAAAAACTGTAAAGAGACAAAGGTGGAGCTAGAATAGCGCGAAGGGTTCTGACGCCGAGATTAGCAAATGATCGGAATTCTTTTGTCAGTAGTAATGTAACGATTGTTGCATTAGCGAGAAAAACATCTGTTGGGCTGGTGGACGTATTACAGTAGTTTTCAACCGTAAAACCAAAGGAACCTTCAAAGAGTACGCAAATGTCCCTATGTTACCAACAGAAGATCACCGAATATGAAAGGACGATCTTTTTTAACTAGTAATAATTCAGGTGCAAGGGGTTTTTTTTAGTATCAAGTGCTTATGACTTTTTCTATTAAGACGACACTGCCATCGATTCAAATCATTCACTTTTTTGACTTCATAATGATGAGCACGTATAACTCAATAACGAAATCTTGCTTTGTTTGTTTGTTTAGGGGTTTAACAATACACAGAGGGATCAATTAGGGATAGGAGGTGCCTCCTATCCCTAACTGAGAGCCTCTTGTTTCATTGATGGTTCGTTTCATTAACAATACAAAGAGGGATTAATTAGGGATAGGAGGTGTCTCATATGCCTAACTGAGAGCTTCTTGTTACAATGGTGGTTTTTTTCATTAACAATACAAAGAGGGATCAATTAGGGATAGGAGGTGCTATCCCTAACTGAGAGCCTCTTGTTTCAATGATGGGTCAGAACTAGTACCGTAAAGCAAGCATGTCGCCAACATGTTATCTGGGATTCGAACCATAGCTCATCAGATACAAGCAGTTAGGAACTCATGGTCCATAGTTTTGGACCATGGGGTTGATAATAAAATATTGAACGATAAGCAAAGAGGGTAAATAATATTTCAACGCTAACCCGTTTCTTTGATGTTGATTTTCAATTCGTTAGCACCATTCGTTATGGCTGCGCAAGCGCCTCAGATGAAGAAAGACACTGCAATTTTTCTTATTATAAACATAATTTCTCACCTAGTGCGCCGTATCGAAATGGCTTTACGGGGAAGGTGCAATAATGCCTTAAGATTAGAACTAGCTGGTTAAGCTGTGTACAAAAGGTTTTAGAACACAAAAGCGAACGCGTATCTGCTGGCACCAATCTGCCACAAATTCTAAAATGAAAACTCGCAGCAACATGAACTTTAAATTTGATGTACATTTTTGAGAGTATATTTTTTATATGTTTTTATTAGTGTGCATGAAAAGAAATTAGCACCGCAGAAGCTGTAATCATGGAGGAAACGGTGAACAGGAATTGCAAAACTAATAACGACATAGGTCTTGCTTATTTACAGAAATTACTAATTTAGAGTCAAAAAGAAGAAGAAGAGAAGAACGAAAGAAAGCCAGACATAGCGGCAAAATGATGCACGAATTTATCTCAGATATTATGCATAACTTTCTAATACATAGCAACACAAATGACTGAAGCAATGTTTGACACTTTCGGTGTTGATCATGTGCAAAACCGAAAACATTAGTATATTAATTATTAGTAAACTCTCTAAAAACATTGGTTTTACCTTCTATTTTTTTCTACATTTAAATTTCGGACAATGGTTCAGAATTAAGTACAAACAGTGTAGCAGTGGTTTCTTAAGTAAATATTTTGCTTTCAATATCTGTACGTCATGTACACAATATTGACAAAAGTCACCGGACTCCCCTTCAAAAGCAAATGAACGTATCCGCTGCGTTTTTAAGATGCGCGGTACAGCTGCAAACGGTATAAAAACAAGCCTGCAGCTGACCGCGATCATATCGCACTGTGAGGTTGAGTTAAAATGTAGCGGCGGGAGAGAACTGACTTTGAAAAAGGAAAAATTGTTAGGTGTTATATTAGTGGGTTGTCTATAAGACAAACCAAGAGGCGTTTAAACATACCCAAGTCAACTGTTTGGGATGTACTGAATAAGTGGAAGACACATGGCGTGCCTGAAGCAGCAAAACGTACCGGCAGACCAAAGAAAATCAGTGATAAAGGACGTCGAAGCCTCGAGAGAGTCGTTACAATTAATCTCGGTGTACTGTGCAAGTTTTCAGTGTACATGTGAGTAAAAATGCTTGAACCTCGGTATGTACACGTACCATTCGCAGAAAACTTCATTCCATGGGCTACCGTGGTCGTGCGGCTGCTCATAAGCCTTTCATATCCACTCGGAATGCTACTCGTCGTTTAGAATGGTGTAAATAACATTTATCGAGAACCGTAGATCAATCAAAACGGGTCATATGGACTGATGAAACTAGATACATGATCCATCATTCTGATGGCAGTGTGTAAGTTTGGCGACAGCCGGGAGAACGCTATTTACCACAGTGTACTTTTCCTACGATCAAGTTTGGAGCTGGCGGTGTACTCGTATGGGGGTGTTTTTTGTTGTATGGGTGAGGCCCATTGGTTATCGTGGAGAAACCTGTTAACCAGCACGTCTACCTCAATATTCTGGACAATTATGGCCTACCAACTCTGTGGCAATACTATAGAACCCAACCTTGTTGTCATCAGAAGGATAATGCACCGAGCCATAAAGCAAGGACTATTACGCCGTGGTTTGACGATAATTTCGTAACGTGTGTGGGTTGGCCAGCACAGAGCCCTGATCTTAATCCCATAGTTCGCCTATGGGATGAATTAGAGTGCCGCATAAGAAGTTTTGAACCAAGGCCTACTACTAAGCAACAGTTAGCGGCAGCACTATGTACTGAATGGAAGTATCGCTGTGTTCCAAAACCTTGTCGAAAGCATGTCTCGAAGGGTCAGTGCATGCATTAAAGCCAAAGATGGACCGACACCATACTAATGTATGTCAATAAATGTTATGTTGTGTTTCTCTTCTAGGTATCCGGTGACTTTTGTCAATATAGTGTATTTTTCTATTTCAAGGGTAAAACGCGACGTAAACACAAAAACATAAAATATGTGCTGTTTCATAGTGAGAATACCTGAAGCGTTCGACTGTGTCAGTATTGGTTTCAAAGTTTTGTCTTGGATATTACTCTTTCGCTGATGAACGACGTTTTGAAAGAACCGTTGAAGTTGGGAACGACCTAATAAAGGCATTAATCGAAAGCAACCCACACAATAAGACCCGAGAAAATGCGCAGACACTGCACACATCCAACCTCACCGTAGAATTGCGTTTGGCAAAGCTTGGATATGTGAATCGGAATTATGTTTGGTCACCGCATGATCTGGTTTTGAAAAATGTTCTGGACCTCATATCTGTTTGAGATTCATAGCTCAAACTGCACTAAAATTATTCATTGCTGAAACAAATGGTGAGGGGTGGTAAGAAATGGATTGTGTGCACTAACAAGGAGCGTAAATGATCGTGGAGCCAGCGAGATGAGCCGCCATTAACCATTTCAATGGGTTTTCTACATCCCAAGAATGCCTGCTGTGTGTGTGGGATGGGACTGGCAGGGACTCTTGTACTATGAAATGCTGCAGAACAACCGAACGACTAATTCTGATATGTACTGTTTTCCTGTTGGACCAGTTCAAAAATCTGCAAAGTTCTGGGTGGATGGCATCCTCAGCTACCCGATAGATAACTAGAGGTACTAGAAAATAACGGTACTTACATTACTAAATGAAATGGAAATGGTATGAAAAGTTTTGCCTAAAGAAATGGCTTTTTACACAATCCACTATATCTCTCTGAAATTATCATTTTTTTCTCTCACGTATGATACCATAGACAAAAGAGAATAAAGTTTGAGGGCCCGGTTTAAAAAATCAAAAAAGTCAAATTTACTTTCATTGTGGAGATAATCAACATTTGACATATTTTTTGAAAAAAAAAAAAAAAAGGACGTGCTTTTGTTATGACACGGTCCCTCCGTTCTTCTGTCTATGGACTCCACATCTCTGCAGCTGGTAGTCTGATTTTAAAAATTATTTTTGTATTGGGAAGAGTGCATTGTAAGTACGACGATACTTGTCTTTTAGTCTTTTGTCCAATGCATAACCTCGACGCTAGGCTGCGTAAATGCAGATGCCGTCGAATTCAAAACACATTTTATACCATATAATTTTTCTACAAACCAGATGGAAACAATTATTTTTACTTTCGATACCTTTTCCAACGAAGGGCATTTGCACGCCAATTCTTTTTTAAATAATACACAGCTTTTTTAACTTGGGTGCATAGAAGTATTTTGCATTTCTCACAATATCTCTGGTTCTAAACGTTCTCCAATTTGTAAAAATCCTCTTGCGTCAGACAGAGTTTGTGTTAAGCAAATGTTTCACGTATAATTTCCAATTTTTCGTGACGAAGAGCTTCGTTACTAGGATGCGTCGGCGTATACTTTTGTGTCCGACATATTTGCAGCAGTATGTGCGATCCTAAAAATTCGATTGAAAGTATTTCGTTTTTGGTCAGATGCCGATCGCAACGGCAAACGGTTTGAGTATATTTTCTGCCCATAATAATGAATAGTTTTTCCGCCAGGAATGTAAATGTAAAACTTATTTTTCTTGATGGTTGATCACCCAACAGTTCGATTTTAAATATTCTTTTAATCGTCGGATATCATTTCTGGAGCGGAATATTTTGGACGTGATTTCCAATTTATTCTAATGTACAGTTTTGACACTAGCGAGCGTAACGGCATCTTTGCTTTTGCAAGATATTGGCGGACGTACCTTGGAGTTAAAAATTTCGATTGGATAAATTCCTTTTCAATCAGACACCCGCTCACCATGAAAGCATGTTATACGCATTTTCGGCCCAACATAGTACAGAATGTATACGCTGGGTAGAGCAAATATAAAACATAATTTTCTCGATACCTGTGCTTCTAAATACGAGGGTCATGACAAAAGTTCTGCACACGTTACTCTAAACTGGAAGCGGATGATGCAATCAAAAATATTTTTGAGTCATGTCAAGGCCAGACTCCCAGCAACGCACTGGTGTCAGAACGACGCGCTATTATTTTCTGTGTGGAGGTGGGAGGGTTTCGAAATGGAAGCGTGCAGCTCCTCAGGTCCAGTCAGGGCGTTAGATCAGCTCTCGTATGTGAAAATAGAAACTCTGTGGGGAAAAACTCCAACACAGATCCACACTGTCTTGCAAGAACTTTGTGGGGAAGGAACTCTTGATCGCAGCACAGTTTCTCGCTGAGCATCACGCCTTAGGGTTGGCCGAAGCAGCATTGAAGATTATCACATCTGTCACCATTATTGCAACGCTTCTCCAAAGGAATCGCCGTTTGACAGTTGAGGAGATTGTTCATCGGGTAAATTTGCCCACCATGTCTGTTCACCGGATTTTTTTATTTTTTTTTTTGATTGGATTTTTAACGACCACCGTGAGCAACTCAATAGGCTATAAGCAGTCGCCCGTCCCTAATTTAGGGTCACTGGTTCCAGGGAAGGGAGAGAACCAGTGCCGTGAGACAAACACAACATCCATGCCTGACCGGGATTCGAACCCGGACCCCTTACGGACGAATGATCAGAGGCCAGCGACTTAGACCACTGCGCCACCGGGGCAGCACCACACCGAATTTTGACCGACTCACTGGGAAAAAGAAAAAAACTGCTCGCTGGGTGCCAGAGTGAGCATCGCACAGGATCACCTCCACAGGTTTGTAAGAAGGGCGACACCTTCCTGAATCGAATTGTCGCAATTGGTGAGACTTAGGCCCATGATTTTGAGACGGAACTGAAGACACCATCAGCGCAATGGAGGCATCGAAGTTCCCCACGCCCCTCAAAGTGCCGTCGGCAACAATCCAAAGTGAAGCAAATGCTGATTTTTGCGTACGATGCCCAGGGTGTTGTGGCCTCTGATCGAGTGCCGGTAGGGCAGAATGTCAACGTACAATATTATCGTGTCTTTCTAAGGACAAAGTTGAGACCGAAAATTCGTCAAAATCGCCCCAACTTGTTGGAAGCGGGAGAGATCTTGCTGCATGACAACGCATCGTGTCATGGTGCAGCGTCGGTACGGGGACGTTTGTTGAAATATGGATGGAAAACTTTTTCCCACCCGTCATACAGGTTTGATCATAGTCTACCCCACTCTGATCTTTTCCCAAAGTTAAAAAATCGGCTCCATGGCATCCGCTACGAATCGCTGGACGAACTGTCGTTGGACGTGACCCGAGTAATACCACAGATGAACACAGATGGCGTACTACGGGACATCCAGGATCTACCTCACCGCTGGCAAGCTGTCATTAGCAGCCGATGGGAAGGTAAGTTATCTCCGTTGTAACGTATACTCTCGATTCACTTTCCTTTTATTTTTACTATCTCTGGTTATTTTATTTTACTATGTAAATTATCTTCTTACTGAACGAGATGTTATTTCTCCCGCTGAATGAGATCTGGCAATGAGTGTAAGTCATGACGTGGTGGTAGCCAGTATAAATAGGCGCGTTCAACGATGCAAAAGGAGAGCGTTTGTTGTTGTATAGGGAGAGCGTTTGTTGTTGTATAGGGAGAGCGTTTGTTTATGTGGGGAGCTGTTGTTTATGAGTATAGAGCTTCGTTCATGTGCAAGGAGCTACGTGTTATTTGAGTAGCTATGTGTGAAGTGTGTGTGATGATACCAGTAGAAGTTCATAATAAAAGGTTTTAAGTAAGTACGTCTTTCTCAGTTCATAGTACTTTCAGACCTCTGTCTGGCTGTTACGTTTATTTCATTTAGTGTTATTAGTAACAACCAGCATAAGACTTTATTCATCTTAATTACTACTACAACATTACTACCAGTTATAAGTTTGTTCATTACTATTACTACACTACTAGCAGGAGACTTTATTCATGATCTTAATTAACTAGTAACAACAACCATTTGAATTCACTATTAGAAGCTTAGTACAAGCATTGAATTCATTATAATATTAGTGAAAGCTATATTCACTACGATTAGCTTGGTAGCAAAAGCGTTACTTCGTTATAATGGCGCACGAACTATCCAGATGACCCGACCGTTCACAATCTCGCAATGGTGTGATGTTATTTCCACACCGCGAGATAGGAAAAATAAGAGCAGCACTTCGAAAAAAAAAAAAAAAATAAGGGGGAGATGATGTAACGTACCAGGAGATGTGACGTACCTGCCAGAAGGACGCACACGACATAAAGGCAAATAGGAATCAGAATAAAATGTCCGCGTAGCTCAATTGGTAGAACAAATTATTCCGGAATGAGTGGACCCGGGTTCGAATCCTGGCGCGGATAAAAATGACGGAGAAATTTACTTCGTTATACCGTTACTTCACACTTTTTTCATAAATGGACAGAATGCAGAACTTTTGTTAAGACCCACGTATCCGATTTAAAATGATTTGCTCTAAAAATATGTTCTTGGATTATTTGTGGTGCACAGTTCTCACGCTTGGTAGCGTTACTGCGTATTTCTGTTTGTAACTGTATATCTTCGCTTTTAAAAATCCTATTACAAAATCCTATTATTTTTGTGATCCATGTGATTAGCTAGGGTAGAGACTGTTTATATTATCCTCTTTATGTACAGTTTTCCCGCTAGTGGTCGAATTACAAAAGCTCTTTCTCGCTATCGCTGCTACTAAGTGTCGTGTCAGAAAAAAATTGCCACTCACAACTTTTGCTATAAAGGACATTTGCGCATACTTATATGGCCACCGTAGCAAAACTGTGGGGAGGATAGTCCAAAGAGGGACGCATATCTACCCAATGTACCGGTAAGGAGAGACGACCACTGTCTGACAGTCGACGTGAACGGCAGGCTTCAACCTGGGTACACAAAGAAACGTTTCAGGACAAACAATCCAAAGAACGCTCCTGCGGATGGCCCTAAGCGTAGATGGCCTGCTCATGTTCCCATTTTGAGCGAACGTTGTCGAAAGCTCCACCTATAGCAGGAACGGAAACATTGTAAAGTGACACTGGAGAACTAGAGAAGAGTAGCCTTATCCGATGAGTCCAAGTTCCAATTCCAAGAATCTGAATTAACCTTAAAAACACCATAATACTTTCAAGTTGGAACTGAAGAACAGATTCACTGCTTTAGAAGGCCTAACATCGGAAGAAGTGGATATTTCGGAAGTTAACAGAAAAGTAACCAAAGCTCTTATGGAAACAGCAACAAAATTAGCTGGGTCTAAGAACAAGTTGCATGTAAACAAATTATCAGGAAAACCAAAATGTTGATGCAAAAAGAAGAGAGATGAGGACAACTAAAGAAGATGTGACTTCCAAAGTGGAATATATAGAGCTATGCAAGACAGCACGAAAAAGTATCACTGAAGACGTAAGGAAATTCAACTGTGAGCTAGTGAGGAAAGCAATTGAAAACAACCAAAGCCTAAAGATAGCAAAGGGACATCTCAGTAAGGGAAGAAAACAGATTATGGCTCTGAGAAAAGAAGATGGTTCTATAACAAGAAATAGAGGCGAAATTTTGACAAGAGTGAAAGATTTCTACTCCAAATTATATGAAAGGGATGATACATGTACTCCAGACATCATGAAAGGTACCAGAGTTCTTCCAGACATCATGAAAGGTACCAGAGTTCTTCCAGTCCTCCCAGCAGAAGTTGCTCATGCAATCAAGAACATGAAGCGGAGGAAAGCTCCAGGAGAAGATGGAATTACTATAGACATCATACAAGAAGCAAGTGGAGAAATTGAAACAGTACTCGCCCAAATTTTCACTCGATGCCTTAATGAAGGGAAGATTCCTGGAGGATTGGAACACCGCTACAATGATCCTACATAAAAAAGGTGACATTGAGGATCTCAGGAAACTACAGACCTATCAGCCTCCTATCAGTGGTTTATAAAATCTTCACTAAAGTTCTTTCACACCGTTTGAAGGTAACACTGGACATGGCTCAACCAAGAGAACAAGCTGGATTCAGGAGTGGCTACAGCACAATAGATCATATCCACGTACTGAGAGAACTAATTGAAAGAGCGAGAGAATATGAACTTCCATTGTGCATGGCTTTTATCGATTATGAAAAAAGCCTTTGATTCGGTGAAACCATCAGCAGTTACCACGGCTCTGAAATCCTGCGGTATTGAAGATGCATACATTAATATTATTAATAACATCTATGAAAATGCAAGTGCAAAGATTCGGCTGTTTGAAAATACAACACACATAAAAATTGGAAAGGGAGTGAGACAAGGTGACACCATATCTCCGAAGCTCTTTAATGCCACATTGGAAAATGTCTTTCAATCACTGAACTGGGAAAACAAAGGGATAAAGATTAATGGAGATTTTCTAACCCACCTTCGTTTTGTTGATGACGTAGTCATTTTTGCAACTACCCCATCAGAGCTGCAGAGTATGATCCAGGAACTTGCTGACAAGAGTAAAGAAGTGGGGATTAAAAATGAACTTTCAGAAGACAAAAGTGATGTTCAATGCTTTTACAAGAAATGAAGACTTATCGATTGATGGAGAAAAACTGGAGATAACAGATACGTATGTTTATCTTGGACAGCAGATATCAAGTGAGGGTCACATTGATGAAGAAATTAATCGGCGTACAAAACTTGCCTGGAGAGCTTTTTTGGAAGAAACAGCATAATTTTCGAGAGCAATATGCCATTATGTCTTAAAAGAAAAGTGTTTGATCAATGCATCCTTCCAGTGCTTACGTATGGTGCAGAGACGTGGACCTTAACTAAAAGAGACATACAAAGGCTGCAGACAACTCAAAGAAGCATGGAGAGGTGCATGCTTGGTATAACCAGGAGAGATAAGAAGAGGAACTCGTGGATCCGAAAATGACAAGAGTGGAAGACATCATGATCAGAGTTAAATCCCTGAAATGGCAATGGGCTGGACATACTGCCAGAAGGACAGACCATAGATGGACAGCCGAAATTTTAGATTGGATTCCAAGGGACAGGAAAAGACCCAGGAAAAGACCACATGGGAGATGGGTGGATGAAATTCGTAAATATGCGGGAGTGACATGGAGGAGACTGGCACAAGACAGACCGTTGTGGAAGAAACTTGGGGAGACCTTCGTCCAGCAGTGGATTGATAATGGTTGACAATGATGATGATGATGATTTGACGACGCGCAGATTAACAGCTGCAACAGGGCTACACTGATAAAGCGGCAGTATCGTTCTATGGGGATTGTCATCATAATGGACATCACTGAGTACCCACATCCCTGTAAACACCATATCACCACCCGACCCTACTTAAGCATTTTTAGCCCCAGATGTTTCCCTACTCGGTGACCTTTTATCCGAATAACAGATAATTATTTCAGAAGACAACGTGCCGTGTCCCAAAGCCCACATTGTTCAAGGATTGTCCAAAAACATTTCGTAAGCTCCCCTGACAGACACAGTTCCCCGAATGGAAAGCAATGAAACATTTTTGGGATTCAGCGAAACAAATAATTCGTAGTTCCACGCCAGATCTTCGCTCCTTTTCCGGACTTCAAGACGTAATTGCTCCAAAAGACTGCCAAACACGCTGTTTTCTACAGGGGCTTAGCAAAATGATGGAAACGCCGATTGAGACTGAATTGCACTCAGTGCGCCGTATGCAAATCACATGGACGAAATCCCCGCGATGCGAGGTATATAAAGGGGTGCTGCACGATGTCGGTTATCAGGTATCAGTACTACAGTCGCAGGTGAAACAGCTGTTGTGGAGTAATTGCCGACTATGTCAGATCTCAGTGACCTCAAAAAAAGCATGATCAGTGGTGAGCGTCTTGCAGGAGCTTGCGTAATTAAAAACAGTAGGTGCAACACGAGGAACTATATAGAAGATTATGGCTACCTAACAAGAAGAATAATGGCACGCCTCCAAACGTGCAAATTGGGGACGTCATACGAAGATGTCAGATAGGGATAGGCGAACGTTGGGACGGAGTGTACAATGGAAGCAGAAGACCACGCCACCGCAAATAGCAGCAGAGTTGAACACCAGTCGGAATGATCCTGTTTCCGTCATAACAGTTCGTCAGGAACTCCATCGTGCCCTTATTTATGCCAATGTTGCAATCCACAAATTTCGGATTACCAACATCAGTTCAATGAGTTTTCAAAATCAGTCTGGTCGTTTTGGGTGTGATTGTATATTTTGATTCTCAGCGATATCTTCACTTCCACCGAACAAACTCTTTCTGAACTTATACCATACAATGTGAAGAATATTGCGCACTTTATCTACTTAAAATCGTGTTAAGTTTTGTCTCAAGTTGGCATAAATTCATACAGTATTTCCTTAAATAAATATGGCTTTTGAAAGTCTGAACTGAAAAAAATTGTTTTGTATAGCATTCAGTATGCAAAACATTTTTCGCACATTTTCTGCAGTTTTGCCAGTTGAGGGGAAAAAAAGCATATTTCTTTTTAAAGCTAGACCTGACCTCTAAAGTGCAGTTTGAAGAAATTCCTATATGGAACATTTAGCACATTTTCTCCTCCCAGTGATGCAGATTTTCTTCTAATGAAGTTCATATATTTCTATTTCCAACCTTATTCCTTTTCGTAAAAGTCCCACAGAGTTTTTTTGGGTCAGATAACTACTTAAAAAAAAAAAAAAGAGGTTTGTGTGCATAGTTTTCCAGTAGCACACGAAACTTGCATTTCTATCGTATCGCCATTTCAAAGAGAAAGATTGAAAAGTAATCTGTGACCTATATTCTAATACACATATAAATTAATTTTTTAGTTCCTGTATATAAGTAAGCTTTCATTCGTTGTTCTTAAACGGTTTCTAAACTTAAAACTACATTTCTCTCTCAAATGAACATGTCTTGTAGCAACCTCAATTCAGGTTGCCACAAGACAAGTCTAGCGGACTTGTCTTGCGGCAAAATTTTACGATGCAAAATTAAAATATAAATTTTACGACGCAAACTTTTGCCGCTGGACAGCGTAAATGCAGATGATATCGAATCCAAAATACATATAATTCCATATATATGCTTCTAAATGTGCGATTGAAAAAAAATATTCTGCCTTTCGATTCCATTTATAGCGAAGACTATTTTAGGTATAGTCACTTTTTCTAGTTACGCATAGATTTTCCGTTAGGGTGGGTAAACGTAAACGGAGTTTTCCCCGATATCTCTGCTTCTTAAACTCGGATTTGAATAATTCTTTCTCCAGCGGATACAGTTCCTGATGGGAAATCTTTTGCATATAATTTCTAATTTTTGGTAAAAAACGGTTTTACCACCAGGTGACGTAAGTATTAATTTCTGATTCTGATTTATTTACAGCAAAATTAGACTTCGAAAATCTCGAATGAAAAAATTCGTTCGCACACCGATTCAACTCACATCGATAAATGTCTTCGGAATACTTTTCTTAAAATAACTCATGGTTTCTCCGCCAGGGAGCGTAGACTTATATACTATTTTTGTCGAATATTCTGCTTCTAAGAGACCAATTTAAAAAAATCCTTCTTTGTTGGATAGAGATTCCAGTGCAAAATGTTCTTCATATAATTTCAAATGTTTCAAGTAATTCATAGACTTTCCGCTAGGTTGCGTTAAGGTAAATTGCGTTTTTCCCGATTACTCTGTTTCTGAAGCTCCGATTTGAAAAATTATTTCTTCACGAATACAGCTCGTGATGGAGAATGCTTTGCATATAATTTCTAATATCTGGTAAAGAATGCTTTGGCCACCAGGGGCGTAGGTGTTAATTTTTGCTTCTCCTAAAAACTCGATTGAAAAAATTATTTTGTGGACCCGTACCGCTCACATCGAAAAACCATTTGAGAATACTTTCTTCTTAAAATAACGCAGAGTTTTTCCGCAAGGGGGCGTTGATATATATATATATATATATATATATATATTTGAGAATACAGAATACAGCACACATAAAAGTAGGAAAGGGAGTGAGACAAGATGACACCATATCTCCGAAGCTCTTTAATGCTACATTGGAGGGTGTCTTTCAGTCGCTGAGCCGGGAAAACAAGGGGATAAAGATTAATGGAGATTATCTAACTCACCTTCGTTTTGCTGATGACATAGTCATTTTTGCAACTACCCCATCAGAGCTGCAGAGTATGATCCAGGAACTTGCTGACAAGAGTAAAGAAGTGGGATTAAATCGGCTTACAAAACTTGCCTGGAGAGCTTTTGGAAGAAACAGCATAATTTTCAAGAGCAATATGCCATTACGTCTTAAAAGAAAAGTGTTTGATCAATGCATCCTTCCAGTGCTTACGTATGGTGCAGAGACATGGACCTTAACTAAAAGAGACATACAAAGGCTGCAGACAACTCAAAGCAGCATGGAGAGGTGCATGCTTGGTGTAACCAGGAGAGATAAGAAGAGGAACTCGTGGATCCGAAAAATGACAAGAGTGGAAGACATCATGATCAGAATTAAATCCCTGAAATGGCAATGGGCTGGACATACTGCCAGAAGGACAGACCATCGATGGACAGCCGAAATTTTAGATTGGATTCTAAGGGACAGGAAAAGACCCAGAAAAAGACCACATGGGAGATGGGTGGATGAAATTCGAAAGTATGCAGGAATGACATGGAGGAGACTGGCACAAGACAGACCGTTGTGGAGGAAACTTGGGGAGACCTTCGTCCAGCAGTGGATTGATAATGGTTGACAATGATGATATATATGTAAATATATATATATATGTTATTTTTGTCGATAAAAACTATTTCTTTGTTGAGAACGTTTCCGCTGCGAAATGTTTCTCATATAATTTCAAATTTTTGTTAACGCACAAGTCTGCCACCAGAGGGCGTAAGATCGCCTTTCCGTTTACTGCAATATCTGCGGGATTACAAATTCGATTGAAAAACTTCTTCCTACGGCCAGATACTACTTATTATGCTAACTCTGTGTGCGTATTTTCTTTCCAAAATAATGCATAATTTTGCCAGTAGGTGGTGCAAATTCTTAATCTGTTTTCCTCAATATCTCTGCTTCTACATGTGCGATTTAAAAACTTCCTTCAACACCGTATGCCATTTAACTTATTTTGTTGCTACAAATATGCAAGTTTTATGTTAACATATAAATTATTACGTTTTAAAACCTTTCGCTCCAAATAACTTTACACTTGCAAAACATGGATGATTGTCTAGTCTATAGTATTCACTTTATGAGGAACAAGGCAAATAGTGCTTGATGCGTTTAAACGGGATAAAACGTGGAGTCTATTGAAGAATAATTCCTTTTGTTTCCTGAATCTTCTTTAGACAGTACTTCGATCAAAGCTCAGAAGCAAGAGCTAGTTAGATGCATCATTCTTCTCTGACAAATAAGAACGGATCAAGGATAAATGGAGGTTCACACAGTAATGCATTAAGTAGCAAGCATTAGCAGCAGAAGATGAAATAAGACGCAGTATTTCGGCATTGGCACAGATTGACTGTGTTTGGAGTGAGTAAAGATTCTGAGGCCATATTTACTTTCAAAATGATCAGTTTAATGGTAGTAAATGAAATGGAAATTGATAAAATAAATCAATAAATGAGAAAATTGTAGGAAGAGAGTAAAATGCAATCAATTGAAATATTATAAGAAATTACGAAAAAAATTAATAATAAATCTAAAATAATAAACTAAATAATGATATAATAAATAAAACAGCACTGAATCATTTCAGGTATTACCTTTAAAAAAGTAAATAACTTTATAAATAGTAATAAATTAATTATCAAAAGCACATGTTGAAGCAAATATGTTTTCGTTGAGGTATAGTTAAAGTTGCACTGATTTATGTAGAAGCACAGGTTGAAATATAGTGAAAGTAACACTGATTTATGTAGAAGCATAAGTTGAAATATAGTGAAAGTAACACTGATTTATGTTCATTTGAAACATAAACGTGGTCCGTTTTAAAACGCTTAAATACATGTATACTGCACTGCTTAATTCCAAGATCTGTTTTTCACAGTGGCTTTGATCCTGTAAAATCGACATGACATTGTGAATTGTAAAACAAAGCTTACTCTGATAAACGTATTTGTGTTGTGTAATGCTTTAGAAAGTGGTTTAAGCCTAAAACAGTGGTACATGTGTGACACAGAAATTTATCAATATTGTCAAAATTATTTTCGTCAAATAGTACTTTCAGTTGTTGATATCTTATTGATAAAGAAAAACCTGCACTATCGGAATGTTCACCTTTAGAAAATTTATCGAAATATATCAAAATTCGTTGTTCCTGATTGGATTTTGTTCCGGTAAAACCTGTTGAGTACACAAAAAAAGGCAACAGACTTAGTTTGAAATATGTTTTCCAACCAGCAAATTACGAGTCCATACCGTATGAAACGACGAAGGATAAATGACACACTTCTTGTTTTAATAATACCATTGTACTGGATCACGGATGCTAATGATTTCTTCTAGTGAATCAATCAGATGCTTGAGCTTTTCTTTTTGTACACATTAGCTTAATGAAACTAATTAGAATAAACACAACACCGTTTAAAGTCAAAAGATTTAGTCGTAATTCTGGTTTGTCGTATTTAGTAGCTTTTAATTCCTGTACTTCGCGGGCTTTAGAAATTTGTCATACATTTCAGCTATGAAAACTTAGTGATTTTGTTATAACTCGTGTAACGTACCAGGAGATGTGACGTACCTGCCAGAAGGACGCACACGACATAAAGGCAGATAGGAATCAGAATAAAACGTCCGCGTAGCTCAATTGGTAGAGTGACTTATTCCGGATTGAGGGGATCCGGGTTCGAATCCTGGCGTGGACAGAAATGACGGAGAAATTTACTTCGTTATAATGGCGCCCGAACTATCCGGATGACCCGACCGTTTAAAATCTCGCATTGGTGTGATGTTCTTTCCACACCGCGAGATAGGAAAAATAAAAAAGAATCCCTTCTCCAGCACTTCGAAAAAAAATAATAAGGGGGAGATGATGTAACGTACCAGGAGATGTGACGTACCTGCCAGAAGGACGCACACGACATAAAGGCAGATAGGAATCAGAATAAAACGTCCGCGTAGCTCAATTGGTAGAGTGACTTATTCCAGAATAAGGGGATCCGGGTTCGAATCCTGGCGTGGACAGAAATGACGGAGAAATTTACTTCGTTATACTCGGACTTGACACTAATAAAATCAGTTAAAATGATTACGAAAATATTTCACGTAACAAAATATACTCTTTAGTAATAGAAATTAACCCTTCCAGAAGTAACGTCACGAGTACGACGCGAAACGGCGTCTTGAACAGTAGTGGAAGTATAAAAAATTATCAAATTTGCAGTCTGCTTATATGAAGCCTGTTATCTCAGGTAAAAACAGTACGAATTCACGACAATGTAACCACTAATGCGAATAAGAAGTCATTCAAAAATATTCTTAATAATGGTCTGGTCTGTGATTCTCCATATCTGCTGCTCATGCATCTGAAGACGAATTAAGTTATGCGCTTTAATCAGTTCTGTTCTCAGACATTGTTTCATGACTTCCCAGGTATGCTTGGTTAGCGACAGACACGGGGATCTGCCTGGCATGAGTAGAATGAGATTAACTTACAGACACTGTTGAGTTACGCAGGCAGTATACGGTCTGGCGTTATCGTACTGGAACTTAGCCTTTGCCATGCTCTGTGGGAGTGATAAGACCACAGGGCGGAGAATGATGTCCATGTATCCCAAGGCGGTAAAATTATCCTTGATATTGGTGAGAAAATACCCAATATAGTAAAGATGGCGCTTCGTGCCAGGATCCTAGCCGTGAGCGTTGTATGGCGCTGAACGATACGCTGCATGGAAGCCACTAATATCACACGTTGAACCGCTGCAATCTGATATGCTTCTGGCTTCAAGTGAGTGTTACGCTCAGGCGAGGGCGCCTACTTTGTATACCAGCTTTCTTTTTTCTTTCTTTTTTTTTTTTTTTTTGATTGGATGTTTAACGACCGCCGTGAGCAACTTGGTGGGCTATAAGCAGTCGCCCGTACCAAATGTAGGGCCACCGGTTCCAGGGAAGAGAGGCAGCGCCGTAAGACAAACACATACCTGCTTCGTGCAGTATGTCGATGAATCGTACTGACATATATCTGGGGTGATCCATCAGTTGTTCTCTTGCTGGACATCTGTCTAACTGTTGCGTTTCTGGAACAGACAGTCATCCGGCGAATCTACCTATCATCAAGATCCGTACTCACTCAAGAACGACGACGTGAAACACCTTCCCTTGTCCATTACTCCTAGCAGTCAACTGTTCGATCATCATGTCCCATCATCGTAGTATAGACATCGTTTTGTGGGCCTTCGTGTTCTACATAGGCGCGCACCAGTATACAGCCTAGTTCAAACCCTCTGAGTTGGCAAAAAATCCGCCAAAGATGTACAAACGATATTAACCTTCCATGGTAATCAGATTTACAGATCAGATTTTGTGTTTTAATCTACATTATCTACTTTTCTCCAACGACAACCTCCTATACAACTAAGGTAATTCTTGCATTCCGCCTTATTTAAAATATCGCCAGACCTGCGATTTTCCTTTCATTTACGTTAATAACTGAGTTTGACTTCCACACTTTGCAAAAAAAATTACATAGCTCACTGCTTCCCGATGGAGCACTGTTTTTTTTCATGGGGAAGTGTGCAGTGATTAGGGTACATCTTGATTTACTGATTCGGTAACCGGCGGATCGGAGAATCCCCGGGGAGCAAGCAGGCGATAATTGACAGTGGTTTGAAAGTGTTGATAGAAGCTAGCGCAAGAGGCACGAGTAGGTTCGCGTGCAAAGCGCGCCTGCGCCCACAAAACTCGTTTGAAAACGAGAGCTCTTTTCAGAGCTACTTGCTCCAACCGATCCACGCTCTGCCCCGTTGTCGTCGGGCCGGTCCTACCACTCACCATGAGTGGTTCAAGTGCAGAGCACACTGAGCAGATACCATCCTGCTCGGGTCTTCAGACCCCTTCTCCGGGGGATGAAGATACGGAGAAACCAGAGAGCCCATGCCCAGATGCGATCTTGGGGCTGTTCAGGCAGATGAACGAGCTGCTGGACAGTCCCACAACGAAAGTGTCCCACAATGTGAGGGGACAGCTGCGTCCGATCATTGAACCGATGCAAGCTGCCCTCTTCAAACAGCAACTAGAAATCGAGCTGTTGAAGGGAAGACTGATGGAACACCAGCAGAGTGAGTCCAAGCAGAAACCTCAGCGCACCTTTGCTGAAGCACTGAAGGAAAAGCCGAAGAAGGAAGAAATACCCAAATTCCAATCCGAACACGCGATCCTGGTCTATCCAAAAGACCCGGACGCACCTAAGGAGGATTTCCGGGACGAAGTAGCCCTAGACTTCGCACCATGGAGAATTGGTATTGGTGTTAAAAGATTAAACCAGTGAGTAAGGGCGGAACGCTCATTTCGTGCCCGAAAGCAGAAGAGATAGAGAAGGCGATTGAGTATTACCAGGACGATGAGAATTTGACCTCAACATACAAGCTGTGCCCGATAAAGAAAAGACTTCCACGTATCATAGTGTACGGGGACAATAATGACAGAGATAACCCGGAGACGGTTGAGCTACGCATCCGGAGCCAGAACGATCTCCAAGTCCCTGACAAATGCAGGGTGCCCTTCCCAATCACGCCAAAGGGAAAGAGTGGAAAAGTCCACTGGGCGCTCGAGATGACCCCAGAGGATTTCAGAAGCACACTGAAGAAAGCCCGTGTAAACCTAGGCTGGCGAATCCTTAGCTACAAGGAATTCATCAGAGAAACCCGTTGCTTTAGGTGCAACGGGTTCGGGCATCACAAGGTTAGATGCCCGGAGAAAGAAGAGACCTGTGCCCGATGTGGCAAGGCGGGTCACAGGCACCAGAATTGTCCTAACAAAGCTCAATGTCCCAACTGCAGAAAGGCTAATGAGAGTTTCAACCTCAAACTCAAGTTAGAACATTCCAGTCTGGCCACTGATTGTCCCAGTCTCCAGCGGGAAATCAACCTCCAAAGGAGAAAGATAAATTACGGCTAAAACGTTGCTGCTCACCGACGGGTATGTGTACCCGAAAGAAATGACTCTGTAAACGCTGACTGAGCGCAAATCTGGGCTTGCACGCCAAATTAACCATGTGAATTTAAAATGTGTTTTTCCATGTGTTTTTAAACTGTGTTTGTCTGTGTCTTGTTGAAAAAGAAATAAAGGCCAAAGTGCCCACCGTTCGGGTGGCGATCGAATCTCCCAGGGACGTCTCAATGGATACACGGTCCGGCTGAGTACGCGCCCGCTTCGCGCCACCCGTCCAAGTGTGCGGATCTGCGGTGTCTCCGACCTGCTGATGAGAATGGCAACTCCCCGTTTGCGATACGCAAACGCGCCTAGTGAGTTCCACGGAACCCTGTGGAGTCCGCAACAGGACGGAACAGGACGATGATTCGGTGTTCACGGCTGTGTGTTTTAGCGTTAACTGTGTATTCAGCTCTTTCTTAAGATTCACGAGGGTGAATTCTCATCCCGAATCTCTCGGACATGTGAATAAAAAGAAATGTAGAGTGAGGCACCTGTTATCAAGTTTAATTTAGATAAGGGAGACCCACAATTTGGTTTATGCGCATCATGCTGAAGACAGACTGTGCATAGTCTTTTTTCTGGATGACTCCCAGATCTTTGTGCTTTACATAACGTAAAAGTAAAAAAATAATTAACTTTACGAGAAATTAAAGTCGTTTGCGTAAATTTGCAATTGACAGTTCCTAAATTTACATAACTTGAAAATTCGTATACAAACTCTGCGTGAATTTATATAAAAGAAATATGTTCCTTCAAAGTATTTGGTTTTATGCTTTTAACAGGCATCTCCTCGTTGTCAGAAAATACAGTAGTAAAGTGAAATTGCAGGGGTATCACAGTATGGGATGAGAGAAAATTATCACTCATTTTGGTGACAGCTAAATCCAATTTCTAACTGATTTCACCTTTTGAGATACCATACCAACGCAACTATGTTGGAAATTCTGAATATTTTTTTACAAAAAAGATAGTATGATTTTTTTGTCTTGTTATATTAAACCCTTCAGCTATGTCATATTATTTAATGTTTTCTTTTTTTTTTTTGCTGTTGTAAAGTTCTTATAAATTACCTGTCACATCAGAACATAAACGCCTTACCTGACTAAATACGTGACGAATTTTCAATGGCAACGCCTAATTTTTGCTCAGTAATGTACTGCTATTATTGAATATACATACCAGCTGCGTTTTAACCCTATCGATCATAATCACAAACTAGATAGATGTACCATTTCAGCACAAGAAATTTTTTTATTCCCTTAACCTCAGAATGCTTCTATTTTTTTTCAGATCGGGAAAGGAATTCCCTCATGAAACAGGGCTCCGGAAATCGTAATTTAATCCACATCGCCGAAGCCTGAAGGAAATATCGCAGTCCCGGTGTTGTGATTGATAACACGTCAAGTAGAGGAACCGCTGAACTAGTTTTCGAAATGAAGAAGGTAGGTAGATTACGATTACTGCAGTAAACGCTTGGGTTTCCATGAGTTCTCTGAAATTTATATCATGGAAGAACTAGGAATGGCTAAAACTTTCGCTATAGCTTATTTCCTTCAGTACTAAATTGGTTTTTTTACGAAGTATAGTTTTAAATTCACCATGTTACTTGTATCTAATGCGATTGTTTTATCTTCGACATTTACGTTACGATACAAAATAGTTACATCTATCAGAGAAACCAACATAATTAAAATTGTGCGGTAAATAGAATATTGCCATATTCCCATTTACTACTTTTCGGAACAAATGAATCAATAAATGATATTTAATCCAGAGACCACGTTTCTCTTTCCGAGAAACATCACATTTGTTTAACTGTATGAAAAGCACAAGTTGGTAACAAAGGTCAAACGCACGCACACAAACAAACATGCTGAACTGACAGAAAATTCATTTTCTGAAAATGCATTAGAAAAAATGTGTAGTTAAATACAAATATCTACCTTAAATCATGTTTAGAAGTTAGTCGAAAAACGCAAGCTTCAAAAGGAGGGAACATACACTGCTCAACATAGGCAATGCCCCACCATGAAGTAATGTACGAAGCAATACAAAACTTACTACGCATGTATACAAGTAAGTAAGAAAGAAGTGATTTGATTTCTGAGGGACTATATGAATGCAATTGTCGACGAGACAGTATAATGTGGCCTGAGTCAGTAGGTCGTATGATCGATATGCTGGGCTATACTTACGGCAACACGGCGTGGAATGGAGTGAAAAAATCCCTGGATGATGACCTGATGTGTTGCTGACAATGCGTTGTTGGCATGTGTCCACAATTCATTGACATTGTTATGGGATCGTGCAGAGGTGCTCAGTCTTTCGCCAGTGATGTCCCACACGTTCTCTGTTGGAGATAAGTCTGCACTGTAAAAACATTTCTGAAATTCACGGGCAGCTTCCCGTCATTTCTTTCGTGAATTAACGAAGCATATTTCTGATACAACCTTTTCCGTAAAATGAAGGAAAGAAATCTGAATTTCACGGAATTTTCTTACTACGGGAAAATTCTGAATTTTCAGAAAACCTTCCACAATTTCTTTTCTTATATTGACGGTAAATTACCGTCTTAGAGATGTGCTAAGGAAAAATTCTGAATTTTCAGAAACCTTTCCGCAATTGCTTTCGTATATTAACGGAAAATCTCCGTTCTCACTTTTTCGGTATCCGTATGACGAGAAATTACCGGTAATAGGAATGATTCGCCGGAATACTTGCGGTTTGATTAACTTTTAAATTTCAATCGTCTGTCGAATTTGGAAGTTCCGTAGGGAGAACGGATATACTGAATAGCATATCGCATGGATTTTGTTTACTTTGGCATAGGATATTTCTACTATTTCCCCTTATTTGGCGTGCCAGCTACTTAGTATTTATTGTATTACTTAAAGAACCGTGTACTTATTGTACAGATGATTATACGTTGTCTGCGTATCAGTCTTTGGACAACTTAAGACAAAAGCTATTATAGCTATCAAGAGTAAATTTTATATTTAGTTTGTGTGTGTGTGCGTGTGTGTGAAATAATACTACAACAAAAGTACATTTTACCTTTTTTAAAGATAACTGAAAGTCATTGTCAGTTTAAAAAATCAAGTTGCAAAGCATTTTGTTGCTTCGAAAAATCAGGGTGAAAAATGCTTAGTTTGAGAAAAGTCCTCTTGTACAGAAAAACAAATAGGGTGCCTATTACAAATCTATTCAGAAAAATAATAAGCTCAAACAGAAAATAAAATGACTAAATCACTCGCGTTAATGACAATAAAAAAATTTAATCGGCGCCGAATTCGTTTTACGATGTACGTGAGCTTGATCACCGAGCATTTGTAGCTCAGTTGTTAAAGGCGCGAGTTACCTATTGAGTCGGTTCTAACGCCAGGGGTGCGATCCTGACTCAGCGGATGGGTTATCTGGGTAAAAGTATGGGACGTTAACTTTGCGGAATTTCAGTTTAAATATGGGAGAACCAGAAAGGGTCTTTTCTGAAATAGACGGAATTTCTGTCTATCAAAAATCTGTGAAAATACGGAAGTTAAAATAAACGGGCACTTTTAAAAACGGAATTTTTTGAAAAAGATGGATACCTACATGCAACTTTGCTGCAGGTTACTTTCAGAAATTTTCCGTTAATTCACACCACTTATTTTTTACAGTGTGGGGACCGCACTGGCCAGGGCAGCAACTGGGCGTCATGTAAACACTATCTGCAGATGTTCGCAGCGTGTAGAAGGCGCTGTCTTTTTGAAACTGGGCATCATGGATACAGGCAATAAAACGGGCTGCAGCACATCATAGACGCATCGTCGTCTGTCTTTTTTTTTTTTTTTTTTTTTGATTGGAGGTTTAACGACCACCGTGAGCAACTCAATGGGCTATAAGCAGTCGCCCGTCCCTAATTTAGGGTCACTGGTTCCAGGGAAGGGAGAGAGCCAGTGCCGTAAGACCAACACAACATCCATGCCTGACGGGATTCGAACCCGGACCCCTTACGGACGAATGATCAGAGGCCAGCGCCTTAGACCACTGCGCCACCGGTGCGGCCGTCTGTCATTGCACCCACTACGCGTGCGAGCGGATATTAAAACTAACATTGCCCCAAACCACGACACCAGGCCGAGGAGCTGCACGACTCTCACGGATGACAGCAAGATTAGCCCGGTGACCACGTCGTCTCTAGACTCTCAATCGGAGATAGTCTGCTCTGAGAGAGAAGAGGGACTCTTACTGAATATGACATGGTTTCATTCGTCCGATTGCGAATGTCTCGTACGGCACCACAGCAACCTTGCGCGACGATGTGCTGCGGGGTGTAGCAGTCATCGCAGTGGCGGGTGAGAGCGCAAACCTGCGTCAGACAGTTTGCGATTCACAGTTCGTGTCGATACGAGAATGTTTACAGCTGCCTTTAGACTTCTTGGAATGTCGTCCTCTGTGGATTGTGGGTCAACAACAGCTTGCTGTCTAATACGGTGATCAAGGCTCTCGGGCAGCCGCTTACGTAGATGTCCAACTAAGATGATGCATGTTATTTTTCTTCAACCACTGTTTCCGCATTCAGCTCACAGCTGTTGCATCCCGATGCAATTTCGACCCTCGATGTTACACAGTGACCAACTAGACGTACGCTTCCCTATGATGCTGATGTACACTTTTCACGTAAGACTGCCCCTGTATTGTAATTATTACAAATAGCATCACCCAGGCATTTCCACTCTTGCACGTGCTTTCTCCACAGAGATCACTGCCATGAAGTGGTCCACACGGTTACCTCACCATTCGCCTATTCCTGTTTCGACTATTTTCGCTACGTCGAAAGTTAATGGGTTCCGCCATTTTAAGTGAGCAAAGAATTCTGTATTCGCCTATTTCTGTCTCGCCTAAGACTTCACCTGTTAGAGGAGAGGGATTCACCTGGAGCTAACGTCCTTTTTCGCCTATTCTTGTTCCGCATATTCCCGCAACGTCGAAAGTTAATGGGTTCCGCCATTTTAGGTGAGGAAAGAATTCTGGATTCGCCTGTTTCTCTCTCGCCTAAAACTTCACCTGGTAGAGGGGAGGGATTCACCTGGAGCAAACGTCCCTTTTCACCTATTCTTGTTTCGCCTATTCCTTGTATGTCGAAAGTTAAAGGGGCGAGGAAATTCTATTACAGTATTTCGCTTATGCTTTGACGGAGTGATTTTAAAACAAGATACATCTTTACCTCCCGTGATTTTTTTATCGAAACGCTAAATCTTTCGTATGTTAAAAAAAGGACATTTTTTTCCCGTGAAAAAAGAACAGCTAGTTTTCAACCATAGTTTTTGAAGCTACTTTTGTTTCTTTAATCGAAAATAAAGGCAAAGTAGAAAACAAAGTCGTACAAAACATTTGAACCTACTCACTCACTACATCAGGCTAGCGTATATACTATTATCCTAAAATCTACTGAAGCAAATAAGGACAATAGCCCTAATATCCTTTACATCGGAAGCCCCAAGAGGTGCCTATACACAAGACTTAAAGAACGCCAAACTAATGTTAAACAGAAATCGTCATCTACTGCTCATACTCGAATTGTAGCACAAGGGAAATATTACCCTAATTGGGATACCTCTAAGTTCATTTCAACTCGTAGAACTGAAACCCAAATCAGATACGACGAAAGCATCTTAATTTATAAACATTTTGCTTAATGCAGCGCTGATGATGTTCCTATTATCATTCCCTTGTCATTGAAAAAACCAACTGCCCCGAAAGTAACTATAAAAAAATACTAATTGATCACTACGACTCTTACTATTCCACTCCTCCTCCTCAAATATTATACACTCACGGAAAATAACATTTGCGCACCTAGAAGAAAACATGCTACAAATGCGAAACTTTGCAAATAGCTAGCGTGCGTGCTGGAATGCAAATGATCCACGTTTCGTGCGAGTGCTCATGATCACACACCCTGTGATGGCGCTGCAAGCACACACCGGCAGCCTTGTAAACCGGCGTGTAGTCGATGCTCCATGAAAGCGAAAAGCACCGACAGACGCAAGCAAGAGTACAAAGTGACAAGTATGTCGGGTAGACGCCAGAGATGTCGATTTACGCAACTTACGGACTTTGAGAGAGGCCTGATCATCGGGCTGAAAACCGCAGGCTGGTCGGTACGCCGTATGGCCCACCACGTGGATCGTTCTGACTATACCGTCCGACTGTGTTGGAAGCAGTGGACACGTGACGATACTGCCACACGGCAGAGCGTCTCCGGAAGGACCAGGAGGACCACAGGTAGAGAGAATCGACGGATCGTGGGTCAGGCACAAACGGATCCCACTGGCACCAAGTCCACTATACAGGCAGATGTAGCGGCTCCTGTGTGCCCACAAATCATTTCCCGAAGCCTCGCGGAAGCGCATTTGCGATCCTAGCGCTCCTTACGTGTGCTGCCATTAACACCGGAACATCGCCGGCTCTGTGTGCAGTGGTTTCAGGCCAGAGCGACGTGGAACGCCACAGACTGGGAACGTGTGGTGTTTAGCGATGAGTGACGCTTCGTTTTCGGGACAGATGATCATCGTGTCCGGGTATGGAGATCCCCGGGTCCACGGCACAATTCCAACCTTGCTATCGAGTGCCATACCTTCCCCACTGCAAGCATTATGGTCTGGGGAGCCATTGTCTACGATAGCAGGTCAGCTTTAGTAGTGGTACCTGGATCATTGACGGGCCAGCAGTATGTAGATGAGATCCTACGGCCCCATGTGCTCCCATTCCAAACCGGAATTCCACCCTCATACGGCTCGGGTTGCTCAAGACTGCCTGCGTCATGTCCAGACACTTCCATGGCCTGCCTGCTCCCCTGCCATGTCCCCTAAAACACTGTAACATGTCCCTTAAAACACTGTAACATGTCCCCTAAAACACTGTAACATGTCTCCTAAAGCACTGTAACATGTCCCATCAGCGTTTCTTTAATTTCATAGAGACCCTGTATTTCGGTATCAGGTCAAAAACCTTAGTTGTTTTGATGCCGAAATCCATCGCTTCCTTCCTGCAGAATCCCTTCAGAATGTTCACAATTGGCTGGTAGAAGTTCATTGAACCCACATAGCGAACGTTGCGTACATCTCGTTTTTAAGTTGTAGTCGTGCTTCGTAATCTCTGATGAATTAGGTTGGAGATCTTATGCCGAGGGAAGCGTTATAGCCTTGCCAACTGGTAAATTCTATTAAATTCTTCATGACGCAATCTAATAGAAGACGAGTGGGAAAATGCTCTGTTAATCAAAAATCGTAAGGTGCTAACTTATAGGCTGGGGGGGGAAGAGCAATATGAGATTTCAAGAAGATACCGAGGTCGGTTTTCGATAGACTGTGGATTGTAACCGATTACAGACAGAATTTTTACTTACAAGAAAATCCAAAAAAGGGAGGGAACCAGAACTTTCCCATTCAAGGAATAAAGAGATACTAGGATATTGAGAAGAGAAAAGATATGTCAGTTGTTGAAGCTGATCCCGCGTATGCTGCCAGAAGACCAGCACATCATCAACATAACGTATATAAAGTAAAGGTTTCAAAGGGAACATGTCCAATACTTTGTCTTCAAGGTGCTGGAGGAAAATCTCTGCAAGTACCGGAGACAGAGGTCAACCCATTGGTGTACCAGATTTTTGTCTATAGATAATTCCGTTGAAGCAAAAGTAAGAACGATTCGCAACAAGGCGAAGGGCTGACATGATGGCCGGCAGCTCCAAAGGATTAGTAGAAGTCATAAGTTTTTCTTCAAAGATTTGGTGCATCTGCTCCACAGGAACATTGGGGAACAAGCACACCACATCCAGAGATGTCATTACAAAAGGGGGAGTTTTCCCGACACAAAGGGCCGAATTCTCTCCAAGGCTTGCGCTGAAATTAGCCCCCTAACGGGTCTAGATTAATAGGGCATTTTCCCACTCGTTATCTATTAGATTGCGTCATGAAGAATTTAATAGAATTTACCAGTTGCAAGGCAATGCGGCTTCCTTCGGCATAAGGTCTACAACCTAATTCGTCAGAGACTACGAAGTATGACTACAATTTAAAAACGAGATGTACGCAACGTTCGCTATGTGGGGTCAATGAACTTCAACCAGCCAATTGTAAACATTCTGAAGGGATTCTGCAGGAAGGAAGCGATGGGTTTCGGCATCAAAACAACTAATTTTTTTTACCTGATACGGAAAGACAGGGTTTCTACTTCCCCGGAAAACAAAGACATCTGCTACATAGGATCCACTTTAAGGAATCTTGGATTACGAATGGTGGAACATGAATACTCGCTTTGCTCCAATACTATTTCAACATTATTAACCAGGACTCCAACAAACGGAACTTTTAACCCTAACTCTAACAAACGGAACTTTTAACCCTAACTCTAACAAACGGAACTTTTAACCCGGACTGGGATGAGGTTAGGTTTTTTACATCTGCTAGTAATAAAGAGACCTTACTATTTACAGAGGCATTATACATTACGTACTTTTCTGAAGGGTGCTGCAATGAGGAAATGCTGATCAATGTGAACTCTATTTGGCAAGGACTATTGGCACATTTAAAAACTTATAATGATGATATACTGCTTTTGTAAAAACCTCAAGTTAATCATACTGTTATCTGACAACCTGAACTAGCCTCTCTGTGCGTTGTGAAAATTTGTGGGGGTGGGGGAGATAACTATATAATACTGTGCCTGCACACCAGTGCTGATGATGCGGCCGTCGCATCGCGGCTGTGAAAGATTTTGGCTGTGTCTTTTAGTTGATTTTAAATTGGAAATATTTTTATCTCTGCAGTTTAACTCGGCTAAAGTTCTGTGAATCATGCATCTGACAGCTATTGCTTCTACAATTTTGTTTGAACTTCTCAGTACGAGATATTACTAATGTGATACCATCAGACTTTCCCATCACCCTGACACCTTTGGTTTCCTCATTTGTTCTCCCATTCTGTTATCCCTTTTTTTTTAATTTTTAATATTCCCCCAATCCCTCTTTTCTTATGACCCTGCTTTCTACCACTGCATCAACATCCCTCTACCCTTTACTCTTCTTTATCTTTTCATTCTCTACGTTTTCTTGAATTCCGCCTCACATATACATAAGCCCTCCCCCTCCCCTAACTACAGTTTCTCATGATTTTGATTAGACGACACATTTAATATCTTAATCACGCTGATGACTACCTCTGACGACTACCTTTTGCTTTTTATCTTACTCAGCATTTGATCTCCTACATAAACGTACGAAAGATTTAGTGTTTCGATAAAAAAAACTTCACGGGAGGTAACAATCTATCTTTATTTAAATCACTACTTCAAAGCTTATGCAAAATAATGTAATAGCATCCCCCTCTCTTAATTTGTAAATATTTTGCACAACTGTGCTTTCTACTTGACTTTTTTTCTATTAAAGAAATAAAACTAGCTTCGAACCCTAGGGATGAAAACTAGCTTTTTTTCACGAGAAAAATTGTCTTTTTTTAACGCGCGAAAGATTTAGTGTTTTGATTAAAAAAAGTCATGGGAAGTAAAGATATAATCTGTTTTTTTAATCACTCCCTCAAAGCTTAAGCAAAATAATGTAATAGCATTTTCTCACCTCATTAACTTTCAACGTAGCAGGAATAGGCAAACCAAGAATAGGCGAAAACGGAAGTTTGCCCCAGGTGAATCCCTCCCCTCTAGCAGGTGAAAGTTTTAGACGAGACAGTAATCGGCGAATCTAGAATTCTTCTCTGGCCTAAAATGGCGGAACCTATTAACTTTCGACGTAGGAGTAATAGGCGAAACAAAAATAAGCGAATGTGGAAGACATGGGTCCACACACCCAGGTGAGGACGTTATGTTACCGATTTTCCCATCTGTCCGCCTGTGGACACCATATCTCTGCAGCTATTAGTCCGATTTGGAAAAAAAATTGCATTGGGAAGCTTGAAATGTACGAATGATGATTCTTTGTTTCGTTTATTTTTACAATTCATAGTTTTGCCTCTAGAGGGCGTAAATGCAGATGATATCGAGTTCAAAATACATTTTATTCCATATAAACATCCGATTGAAAAGAAAATTACGTTTAGATTCCATTTATGTCGAAGACTATTTTAGGTATTGTCACTTTTTCAAGTTAAGCATGGCGCCCCGGTGGCGCAGTGGTCTAAGCGATGGCCTCTGATCATTCGTCCGAAAGGGGGTCCGCGTTCGAATCCCGGTGAGGCATGGATGTTGTGTTTGTCTTACGGCACTGGCTCGCTCCCTTTCCTGGAACCAGTAACCCTAAATTAGGGACGGGCGACTGCTTATAGCCCATTGAGTTGCTCACGGTGGTCGTTAAACCTCCAAAAAAGAAAAAGAAAAGTTAAGCATAAATATGCCGCTAGGGGGCGAAAAATTAAATTGCGTTTTCTCTAATATCTCTTCTTCTAAAGCTCCGATTTGAAAAATTCTTCCTGCAGCGGATACAGCTCCTGATGGTAAATCTTTTCCATACAATTGCTAATTTTTTGGTAAAAATGATTCGACCACCAGGAGCTGTAAGCTTTAATTTCTGCTTCTGACGTATTTGCAGCAACATCTGAGCTTCTAAAAATTTCGATTAAAAAAATCGTTCGTGGGCCGATACCACTTACGTCGATAAACGTTTTCGGAATATTTTCTTCTTAAAATAACGCATGGTTTCTCCGCCACGGAGCGTAGACATATATATCTTATTTTTGTCCATATCTCTGTTTCTGACAGTCCGATTTTAAAAATTCCAACTTTATTGGATAGATTCCGGTGCGTATTTTTATTTCATATAATTTCAAAATTTTCAAGCTAATCATAGGCTTTCTGTTAGGGTGAGTAAATGTAAATTGGGTTTTCCCCGATATCTCTGTTTCTAAAACTGCGATTTGAAAAATTATTTCTGCACAGATACAGCTCGTGATTGAGAATGCTTTGCATATAATTTCTAATATCTGGTAAAGAATGGTTTGGCCACCAGTGGTCGGAAGTACTTATTTCGGTTTCTGATGTATTTGCAGCAAAATCTGAGCTCCTAAAAACTCTATTTAAAAAAATTATTTCGTTGACCCATACCGTTCACATCGAAAAACCATTTGAGAATACTTTCTACTTAAAATAACGCGTGGTTTTTTCGCTAGGGAGCGTAGATTCATATCTTATTTTTGTCGATATCTCTGCTTCTAAAAGTCCGCTTTGAAAAATTATTTCTTTCTTGGAGAGCGTTCCTGCTGCGAAATGTTACTCATATAATTTTCAATTGTCCGTAACGCACAAGTCTGCCAACAGAGAGCGAGAACTTACGTTTCCGTTTACAGCAAAATCTGCGGGACTAAAAACCGATTCGAAAACTTCTTTCTTCGGTCAGATTCTACTATCTATGAAAACTCTGTGTGCGCATTTGCTTCCCAAAATAATGCACAATCTCGCCGCTAGAGGGCGCAAATGCTTAATCTGTTTTTTCTCAATATCTCTGCTTCTACATATGTGATTTAAAAAGTTCTTTCAACACGGTATGCCATTTACTTTGTAGAACACTGTAAGCTAGTATATGAGGCATTTTGTAGTTCACAGTTCTGTTGGTAGGTGGTGATTTTGCACTTTAGTTTGCAGCTAGTTGGCAGCTTTAGTTCGCAGCTTCTAAAAACACTAATGAGAAATGTCTTCTTTAATGTATGCTATTCGCTACAATACAGATGTGGAGCATTATCCTCTTTAAGTAATGCAAAGATTTCCCGCTAGGGCGTAAATGTCAAAACATTTTTTTCCCGGTATCTCTTCTTCCGGGAGACGTATTTGAAAAGTTCTTTTTTCTTAGGATAGCTTTCCCATTAGGAATATTTGTCGTTTATTTTCAACTTTTCAATTATGCAAAATTCTTCCACTAGCAGACGTAGACTTATGATTCCTTTTATAATTCTTTTTTTAACTGTTTGATTTGGAAATCTCTTTGCCACTGACACCTTCCTTCTGCTATGAGAAACATTTTTTGCGTCTTTTGTTAATTTTCGTAACATGCTTTTTAGCAGCTTGTGGAACTAAGCACATGTTTCTATTTCTTGATATTTTATCTGTTGTACAAACCGGCTGATTACTTTCCTAACCGATTCCATTTACTTTGAATAGCCACGAGGAATTTAATTCGTGTCAGAACGCATTCAAAATACGTGCTCATTACAACCGAAAATTTGGTGTCATATTTCTTGTTTATTAAGCAGCGTAACTTAGTGCATTAAAATTCAAAATTTCCTTAATGCATATATATCTCCAAAACAAAATATCTCTTGCATGGAGGGCCAATCATTAGTAAATAGTATCACTGTACTAATGGTCCGATTTATTGGCGTAGAAAGTAAACACATTAGCGTTTCCAAGCTTTCGCACATCAACCTGATGGCTTTTTCAAGGACGTTAGACAGAAACTGCAACTGAAAAATAGAACGCATTAACAATTTGAACGCGGAAACTTGACTTGACAACAATAGATACAACGGTATATTCATTTAAAGATATGACGCATCACGTTGGTTGCACGCGCGGTGTTCTGGTAGGCAGAGGCTTTACTTAAAGAATTGGTTCCAAATTCGTGGCAACTCGAATGAGGCGCAATCATTGCAAGCATAGCTGTTGGTAATGATATCCAAAGTTTCCCGAATGGCTCTACCTTTAGGGGTAGAGTAGGTAGCTTATTTCTTTATATCGTCCCACATAGGAGTAGTGGACTTGAATTTCACTTCTCTGGATAGAGCCGTGGCTACTTTACCGTATTTTGTGTCTCTTTTATGTTCGTTGACTCTGACTCCAAACGAACGCTTGGTCATTCCAATGTAGCAACGTTTAGAGCCATCCGGATACTGTAGGGGGATCGCATAAACACCTGCTTCGCTGGAGAGAGGTGAGTTTTCACTACTTCCCTTTAGCATAGTATATAAAGATGCAGGAGACCTGATGCCGACGCCATAATTCATCTTCTTTAGGGCGTTTTTGAGTTTGTAAGACACATTTGGTATGTAGGGAATTGAGCCTAAATAACGTATATGCAGCACTGGAAGATTAGAATGTTTGACCTTGGCTTTTTGGATAAAGCTACGTATATGATTCAACGAATATCCTGCATCAGTAGCTAACTTGATGACGCTTTCAATTTCGTGTTTTCTAGAATGGGTATCGGAGGAAACGGCGAAGGCTCTTCGAATTCGAGAACGGAAGATAGCTGTTTTGTATTCTGTGGGACAGACAGAGCTGCGGAGCATCAGGTTGGGGACGGACGTGGGTTTGCAGTGGACTTGTGTACCGAGGCGGTTGTCAGACGATTTTCTCAAAGGAACACTCAGATAAGGTAAAGCATTGTTGTGTTCAAGCTCCATCGTGAAATTGATCGTAGGATGCATATCATTGATTTTATCACGGAACATCGGAAGAGTCTCTTTTTCGTGAGGCCATACAAAAAACACGTCGTCTGCATAACGCAGCTAAGTGGTAGGCCGTGGTGTAATGCTGGAAAATATATTCTGTTCAATTGGGCGAAGTATTGCTTCTGCAAGGCCGGGTGAAAGAGAGGATCCCATCGGAGCGCCATTATTCTGCTTATATACTTGTCCTTAGAAATTGTAGAAGCTAGTATTACTGTCTAACTTCCTTGAAAAAGCCATCAGGTTGAAGCGCGAAAGCTTGGAAACGCTAATGTGTCTACTTTCTACGCCAATAAATCGGACCACTAGTAGTGTTACAATTTACTACTTAATTGGTGTACGTTTCCTTGTTATCAGTTTGTTTTTGCTATTCTCCGAGCAATGTGGAACACCTACAAACTTTTTAGACGTCTTCGACTTAAACTGGAGAAGGAACGCTCCCACCTGGACTTTTTAATCGCCTGCAAAATATCTGGCCTAATCCCAAAGTTCCTCAACTTTAAATCAACAGTTAAGGGATTCTGGTTCGATAGTAAAAAGGATAAATTTCTTTGTCAGACCCTGTCGCGTATAATGAACCTGAAAAGGAAGGACGTCATGTCATTGCGGACCAAACGCTACACCCTGTATATGAAATTACACGGATTGTGCGACCCGATCACCTTCAACATGTTGACCCTCCGTGTAGATATGTTAGTTAAAAAAATCAAATCTTCCTTATCCTCCACATACAACAAAAAACTGGATTACTTGAGTTCTTTCCAGACTCCTAAAGCTAAAGATTTCGCCATTCCGTTCATCAATATTTCCAGCCGGACCCTTTCCCAAGATGAAACGAAAGTTTTGGAGCTTGGACCAAAGTACTGCTTCCAAACGAGATCGAACCCAAAAAGCGTCGTTTCCGAATTCGAAACCGTAATATCACGAGTTCCAAACGACTCAAAAGATGAACTACACCAGCTATGTTCTTCTAAATTACGATCGTGGTACGATCCTACTAAATGTGTAATAAATTTATAATTCCGATGCCAGTTTCGATCCTTAGAAATGACCCGTCCATAATGTTGACTCTTACGGACAAATCTGGCCAGATAGCAGTTATGGACGCAGCTAACTACAATAAAAATCTTGAAGATTTTATCGCTGACTCTGGTTCTATAGCCCTTCAAAGGAACCCTCTAAATTCTTGGATTGCGCAGGTACAAAGAGCGGCCTGGTTACCCGCTATTCCAGAAGATCTCAGAAAAGCCGCCAGACTACCACCAGGACCTCAGATCCCAAAGCTCTTCGGAAGACTCAAGCACCATAAGCCGGGAAACCCACAGAGACCCATCGTATCCAGGAAGTCTGCACCAACGTACCATTTAGAGAAAGCACTATGCAAATTCCTGCGTAGTTTTCTTCCTCAATCGGACTTTGTAATAAATTCTATTCTGGATTTCATAACGAAAGCCAAACAATTTTTTTTTGCCGAAAACCTATCAATTTTGTAGAGGTATCCTTTCAAACAATCTGATCATTCACTCAACCTTTCAGATAAGAACTTACAAATTTGATGAAGAGATTTGTTGATCTGTTGCTGTAACTGACTTCTCAGTACATATAGTCTGTAGACATCAATAGTTCAATAAACATTCATAGAAAACTTTCTGTACGATATCAAATCTTCATTGTATACGTCGTGATAAATACTTTGTCAATACGTGTGGAGAACACTCATCAATATACATATAAGTAGCATAGTAGTCAAAAAACTGCGTATGGTAGGAAAAAAACTCCAACATTTTTAATGTGATTAATTACACATTTGTCTACTCCTGATAACTTCTCAGGGAAGACAAAACATTCAAACTAAGTTAAGTGAATATTGTAATACAGTGTAAATTTAGTTAGGTGAAAAAAAAACTGCACTTGCAGAAAACAATTCAACACCAACTCAACAAGTATCAAGCACAAAAAAAAAGGTTAGGCATGGAACAACAACACAAAAACCTTTGATTGCTTGGCGGCCAGGGCCGACTTCGAACTACTCCCATGCATTCGCACATCGAATTTTGAGATAGGATAGGGAAACCCTGGAAAACATTATCCTGGGAGTGCAATCTTTATAAATTATCAACAAAAGCAATGCTGATTTTCGTGTTATGCCGCAAAGACAACATGCACAGAATGAAATGACAAGCATTTTGTAATAAAAAAAAACTAATGTGGCGCCACACCAAAAAAAACAAAAAAACATTACATACTGACAAGATAATGCATGCGATATTTTGTCTTCAAGGTTTGTCAAAAAAGTTCTGTGATATTTATTTGTCGTCACATTTTGTGATAAAAGTTCAGTGATTTTGGTTTTTCTTGAGGACAAAAAAGTTCAAATAAATGGTCTCTATAGGTATCAAAGTTCTGTGATACAAGAAAGTTCAAATTATCTTCACGGAGCAAAGCTCTATATTGTAAAAAGTTCCTTTGAGATTAAAGGTCAGTTTAAAAAAAAACTTTTAAAAGTACCTGTTGCTCGCAAAGAATACACGTGTGTGGACACGCTTATGTTGTTGTCGGGGCGACAACGGCACTCTCGAGACTTCACGCTTCGCATGCCGAGGTTGCAAGTCACTGGATCGCCGGGATGTGTCAGGAATTCCCGCGGACAAGGCAAGCTGACCAGAAGAGGCAGAGACATCAGGCTGTCGCAAGGAAGTCTCAGGTTGGAGCGAAGAGGTCTCAGGCTGGAGCGAAGAGGTCTCAGGCTGGAACGAAGAGGTCTCAGGCTGGAACGAAGAGGTCTCAGGCTGGATCAAGGAGGTCTCAGGCTGGATCAAGGAGGTCTCAGGCTGGATCAAGGAGGTCTCAGGCTGGATCAAGGAGGTCTTAGGCTGGATCAAGGAGGTCTCAGGCTGGATCAAGGAGGTCTCAGGCTGGCTTGGAGACGAACCCGGAATCTGAGAAGGATGAAGATCCGGTCGTTTCCTTGGTGGTCGAAGAAGCGGTGTGTAACTAGAAGGGCGCTTCCGTGAACGACGAGAAACGGTGGAGGAAGGTATAGGCTCCGTCCGTCCCGAGCGAAGATTCCAAGGACGAAAACCTGGCGGATGCAAATGCTGGACTCTATGTCTGTATTGTAGCCCAACACTAGAAGTTGCACTAGGAGAGTGTGAAACAGGAGGGGAAAATTCAGGCGGCGGACGCTTTGTAGGTTGAAATGGCACAGATGGCGAAAGAGGACGTTTTTGCCCTACGGCAGATGGATCAAATGTTCCTGAAGTAGGCAGCTGCTCAGCAGAAACAGAAGGAAAGATTTTAGTTCTAGGAGACTGAAGAACCTCAACAATATTGTCTGATGATTCAGATGCAGCAAGAGGTAAGACTCTTTTAGGCACAGGAGAGATGGAACTGCCTGAAGAAGAAATGTCAGTTCTTGTACGTTTTAAGTTTTTTGATTTAAAACCAAACGGAGGCACTATACGTGAAGAAGTAAATGGAGCGATTGGAGTATGAGAAGCAGATGAAAAAGAACCTCGTTGCACACGACAAGAATATCCAGAGGAACTGGAAGCACTAGAACTCATATAAAGGTGCAAATTTTTTAACGAATGTGTCTGCAACGGAGGATTGGAAATGAGTTTCCAATAAGACCAGATCTCCAACTGCGAAATCTGGTTCCCTCCGTTTCGCATTATAGTGCCTAGCTTGGCTTAATTGAGCTCGACTGATAGCAGTCCGTGCCTTTTGCGCAAGTAGTTTTACATAACCAAGTGTTGGTCTTTGGTTGATCTCATCGATAATGCCAGTTAAATTCTCAAAAGGGGTACGGATTTTGCGCCCTAGAAAAAGTTCAGCGGGCGTAAGCCGCGTTGATTCATGAAATGATGAGCAAAGGGCGAAACAAAACATTTCAACATGTTCGTCCCAACGCTCATGATTATTACGAATGAAGCTTGAGATCATCTTTAGTAGAGTTCTATTCACACGCTCAGCCAGATTGGCTTGAGGGTGATATGGACTTATGAATTTATGTTTGATTTGAAGCCTCGCACACACTCGCTCAAATAACTCCGAAATGAACTGAACCCCGTGGTCCGAGACTACGTTACGGGGACAGCCAAATCGAGTGAAAACATTATGTATTAGAATATCACATATTATATCAGCCGTAGCTGCTTTAATGGGGAATGCTTCCACCCATTTAGAAAAATTATCTGTAACAACTAAAATATAACGAGATTTAGTTTTAGTTGATAATGGATAAGGGCCCAATAAATCTATAGAAATAGTTTCAAAAACATAATTATTTGAACTACAAATAAGGTGACCGGCCGGTCGTTTATTATCATAATTGTACTTTTGACAGTACTCACATGAGCGAATGTATGCGAGTATACTATTGTACATGCCCGGCCAGTAGGCAACGTCTCGGAGCTTACTACGAGTTTTTCGTATGCCTAAGTGGCCGGCAAGAGGAATATCATGAAATTCGTATAATAAAGCCATGCGAAGAGACTGAGGTTTCGCATGGCGGTACTCAACTCTCGAGTTTACAAATATTTTATAATACAAAATACCATCGATAATCTCATAATTTCAACTACGACCCGCTAAAGAAGGTTCAATTGGAGCAGAAGAACCAGCGAGTAAGAAATTATAAATTTCCCCAAAATCCGGATCATTCGGCAGTTCAGAAATTATTTGCTCCCTTGAAGTTATTTCCGAAAGAAGAAATAGGGAGGGAGGTTCAGTATCCGCCTGGGCACCAGAACTGACCGGACAGCAAGACAGTGCGTCAGGCAGTTGGTTTGACTTGCCAGGGCGATACTGAATATGAACATTATATTCCTGAAGTCGAAGTGTCCATTTTAACAATCTTTGAGACAGATTCTTTGCTGTGGTTAAATATTGTAATGCCGAATGATCCGTAATAACAATGACAGTTAAATGATTGAGATAGCATTTAAATTTGGTGACAGCAAATAAAATAGCTAAACATTCTCGTTCAGTAGCAGAGTAATTACGTTCTGCTTTATTAAGAATTCGAGAGGCATATGCAATAGGATGCCCTCGTTGAGATAGAACAGCTCCTAGACCAACACCTGATGCATCGGTAAAGATATTGAATATTTCGGCATGGTTAGGAAAGGCTAACACAGGTGGCGAAACCAAGGCATGTTTAAGAGTATTAAAGGCAGTCTCTGCCTCTGTGGACCAAGCAAAGTGTCTATATTTTCGTTTCAAAGCGAATAAAGGTTAGCTTAAAGTAGCGTACCCCGGAACGAACTGTTGGTACCGCCCGGTCATGCCTAAAAATCGCGACAATTCTTTCGTCGACTTATGCCTCGGAAAGTCCGAAATTGGCTTTACCTTTGAGTCATCAGTTAGAAGACCTTTAGGGGTAACTTTCAGTCCGAGATATACTAGTTCGTCCCGGCCAATTTGACATTTGCTAGGCTTTAACGTCAAACCTGCATTATGTAGCAGTTGGAAAACTTGGTTCAACAGAGACAGATGCTGTTCAAAAGTTCCAGAAGAGACGATAATATCGTCCAGATAAGCATGGACATTAGGTCCGAGCACAGGACGTAAGACTGAATCCATTAAGCGCTGAAACGTTACAGGAGCATATGCCAAACCAAAGGACATGTGTAAAAACTCATATGCTCCAAACGGGGTAATAAATCCAGTAGTTTTTTCAACGGAATCTGGGTGGACAGCCACCCGCCAATAGCCACTAGCTAAATCCAATGTTGATAGCCAGTTTGTTGACGATAAGTCCTCGAGAATATCACTAATTATAGGCAATGGGTAATTAATAGCTTTGGTTACCGCATTGAGTTTTCGGTAATCTATTACGAAGCGATACTCTCCAGATTGTTTTTGGAACAAGAAAAGCAGGTGCTGCCCAAGGACTAAGTAATTCTTTAATTATCCCCGAATGGAGCATAGCCTGTATTTGTCTTGGGAATTCAGCTTTCTTTTGGTTCGGACATGGAGATGGCTTACATGCAATGGGTTTAGCTCCTTCTGTATCAATAGTATGATACACCACCTGTGTAAACCCTGGTTTATCAGAGAATAACCCTGGTCTGCTGTGTAAAACCTGACCAAGTTGGTTTAAATGCTTAGGCAATAATTTGTCACTTGCAAGAACTGCAGAAAAATCAATTGGCTCTTCTGGGGAAGGAGGACTATTCTCAGGCATTAAGATTAGGCCATGTTCGAAATCAAGTGTGAGCTTAAACATTTTAATGAAATCCACTCCCAGAAGGCAATCCACGGGTAACTCTTGGATTAAAAAGAAAGTATAAGAAACTTGACCTTTGCCAATCTTGACAGGTAAATTAACTGATCCAGAGATTGCAAAAATATTATTGTCGGCACCTCGCAGACATTGCTGGGAGGGCTCGACACGAGCATTTGGAAAGGTAGCAGCACAGAAATCAAAATTTAATGCCGAGATGTCAGATCCAGAATCAATTTTAGTCGACACCACCACTTTGCCCAAGGTTACAAGAATATCAGGCAAAAGCGGAGCTTGAATAGTTAATAAGAGGGATTTGAGGTCTTCAGAGAAACGAGGAGATAGACTCGACCCATCTACCTCCTGTTGAAGTTTAAATTGTCATGAAACTTATTAGAATGTCTAGATTGATTTTGGAAATGTGGCGAACCACCAGGACGTGCTGAATTGTAACGTGCAGGAGAGGCAGCATTATTATCATCAGGCTGGCCTTGCCCCCCAGCACGGTGTTTTGGATGTGTCTGGTCCACCGGGTAGTAACTATCCCTGGGACGAGAAACTTGGGTGTCCTGATTTCCATAATGGCCAGAATGTCGCACCTCTGGTACCCGACGATGCGGCGGCACGTATCTAGACTGCTGATAGGTGTTTCTAGGCTGACTGAAAAATTGTCTCTGATGAATGTTCTGGTTTGGCTGCTGATACCTGTTGTTTTGATTACGAGGTTCATGGTACTGCATAGGTTGGCGGCACTCGTGAACCTGTGAAGATTGTTTTTTGCTGTGGCGGTCTTCATAGACTCGAACGAGTTTTAAGCACTCGTGAATGGAGACAGGACGTCGAACTTCCAGATAATCCTGCAGGAAGGGATCCAGCTGCTGCAACAACGTGTCACAAATCTCAGACTCGACTGCAGAGGGATCCCATAATTTGTAAAATCGGACTGTTTCCAGGGCGAACGGGACTGGGTTATCTGACGCTCGCTGTCGCCTGGAAAACAGTTGTTGTGCAAGGCCGGCCTTATTGGTGCCAAAAGGAAAGACATCCAAAAGGTCAGCTCGAAATTGCTGATAGGAGCCCAGTGGGTTCATTCGACGCCACTGTCTGTACCAGACTTTTGCCATGTCTTGCAAACATGTGCCAGCAATAGGTATCTGACAGTCTTCAGGAACATTATAAAGGTCAAAATGATCGTCCAGATCCTCCAAAAACCTAAGCGAACCACCGTTTCCCCTAAATATAATAGAACCCGCATGGGGTACGTTATGAGCAAGAATTTTGCTGCTTCTCATGAAGGGTGGTGGAGTAAATATTTGTTGAGGCACTGCGGTCGAAGTACGCGGTACATAAGCTTCGTACCTCGCGTATTCGCTATCTGGTAAGTCAGAACCGCAGGCCTGGTATAGAGCGCTTGGTGAGTTATGAGGAACTCTATAACGCTGAGTATATATATTGTCAGCTGTAGAATTATGAGCCTCATCATTGCCGTAGCGGTCATAAAAGAGACCGATAGAATTCGTTAAATTTGCCATTTTCGTGACTTCTATGAATCTGTTCGATGGAAATTCGGGCGCCAATGTGGCGTAAAGGAAGTCTTGACCTTTACGCTAACTTAAAATATCAACATACTAATAAATTGTTCCTAAATGAAACAAACCTTAATGGCCAGACGAAACATTGATAAAACAGAAGTCAACTTACGGAAAAAGTCCTTTATTCGGAATGGAATGCACAACACTCTCCACACATTTATCTCAACACTATTCAATTCTCTCGTACAGTATTTTCATAACAATGCTCATCATAATCGCTCACAATAATAGCTCTTATCAACACCCCTTGATAATCGCTCTTATCAACACCCCTCTTACAACAGATCAGTCGTCGCTTTTTTATCTCTTGTTCTTATCTTATTACATGCATACGTCACGTGCATTCAACCTCAATTGTGTTGCCAAACGTATTCGTTTGAAGAAAACGGTATTTCGTTAAGCGTGAAGAATACTGAGAATAAACTCAAGATTTACATAGGGAAAGAAACTAAAAAAGGAAAGTTAATCTAGAATATACGTCACATGTCCTTCTTGGTGTTGCATCTTGGGTGGCCAGCAGTGTATCTCTCTCTCTCTCTCTCTCTCTCTCTTATAACAAAATACAATGTGAAAAAACCAGAAGTGAAAGAAAATCCTTAAAGTAAGCAAAACCAAAGAAAGACAAAATAAAGATTATTTGCATATTGAGCAAATGTGCTGCAAGTAATGACAGATCCTCAAAATATATTGTAAAACTAACAAGAAAGAGTCAAGAGGGAATAGCAGAGCAGGAAACTTGGACATGACTCCTATATACAAACACCAGAGTAACGGAAAACAGCTTCAGAATAACCAATCAGCAAATAATCAAAACACACAAAATGAGTGTTAAAAAAGCAAAACTCACCCAACACTCAAACAATGCTAGATTAAGATACGTAGCTCCTAAGTAAAGCATGGGAGTGCCAAATCCTAAACAAAATAATGGGGAGTTGAGAAGGGTATTTTTACCAATGAAGTTATTAGGGATAGTTCTCATCAGGGAGGCACCTATCCCCTCGCGACTTTTCGAATATGAAAGCAATGGCCAAGTCATCGATACAATCCCTAGTGCCCCCGAGGTCACGAAGAAGTATGCAGTCCAAAAGAAAAAATAAGGCATGCACGAAATCCGAACGTAACCGTACAAAGAAACATCAGGAAATCACCCAAACAGAATCAATCTCCTGCATTGCATGAGGGAAATGAGAGGTGCAAGGCAACACAGAACTATAAATTGAAAGGAAGAACCATACAAACCAACAGCAACCTAGCAAATGTCCAAATGTACTTACGGTTAGATGAAGTAGTACAGAAGAAGCACGGACGTAAAATTAATTAAGGAAATCTTCAGTCACACAAGACCCACAGTGCAGCACTTAGAAGGAATATGTATGTTAATTTTGTTGAGTCTGTTGATTAGTAATGTGTTTTATGATTATGTGTGTGCGTTTATTGAAAAACATTTGACAAACAACAGGATTTAACAAATTTTTAAAATGGGCATAAATGAAACCAAATGGGTAATCATTTAAACTCAAGTTTTTGAAGAAGTGTGACGTGCCTGCTCCGCAGGACGCACATGAGATAAAGGCAAATAGTAATGAGAGCACATGCCAGAGTAGTATAGTGGAAAGCACTCGGAGCTCCAGGGCCGAGAGTTTTGGGTTCGAATCCCGCCCCTGGCATAAAAATGATGGAGAAATTTACTTCGTCATATGGGCGCCCGAACTTCAAGGATGACCTGGCTGTTAGGTATCTCGCAATGATGTGGTGTTCTTTCCACACAGTGAGACAGGAAAAATGAGAATCCCTTCTTCAGTGCTTCGAAAAGAAAAATAAATCAGTGTGATGTTACGTTTCACACACCAAATTGTCTGGGATTTCTCAAATGCCCGTTTTTCACCGGATGATTGCTTACAGCTGCACAACATGGTCCCGGCTGACCCGTGGGCCATGCCCCGCCCTCTTTTGGGGGGGGGGGCGGAGATGTGACGTGCCTGATCCGCAGGACGCACATGAGATAAAGGCAGATAGCAATGAGAGCACATGGCAGTGTAGTATAGTGGATAGCACTCGGCGCTCCAGAGCCGAGAGTTGTGGGTTCGAATCCTGTCTTTGGCATAAAAATGATAGAGAAATTTACTTCGTCCTAAAAGGTCTGTAAATGATCTAATAATGAGTCCCTGCAGTTCCAGATCCTTAAAAACTGTATGAATTCAGAGACAATCAGATATTTATGAACTGATCGAGAAACATTTTGAGTTCCATTTTAAATAATAGTTTATTTTAAAGTCGTAGCCTCTACGCTTGTCAAATGTACAGATAACCATCTGGTCTTCAATCGTACGAATTTCCAAGTCCAAAAAGGCGACGCATTGATAATCTGTATTAGGTGCGTTCCAAACATAGGCTATTCGGGTAAACTTACCTAGCCCCAGTCTCAAAGTAGACAAAGTTTTTCAACTGTCAACAAAGTTTTTCAACTTTGTCTACTTTGAGACTGGGGCTAGGGAAGTTTACCCGAATAGCCTATTTTTGGAACGCACTAATACAGATTATCAATGGGTCGCCTTTTTGGACTTGGAAATTCGTACGATTCACGACTGAAGACGGGTGTTATTTACAAGATGTGACGTTCGATCTTGGAGAAGAATCACAAATCGTTGCAACATATCATGACTTTCATTATCAATATCCGAGGTGTCTGTACAGAGCTGATGTCACACACAGTCAACCCCACGAAATGACATCCAGACCTTCCAAGCTGGCTTCTTGCCAATGCCACAAAATTTATAAACTGTGTCGCAACCAGTAAAAGAATGAAAAGCTATCAAATTTCTGCAAATTCCTGGTGAGAGTTTGGCACAAATCTCATGAATTGAAATAAATCTCCTGAATTTCCCACAACGATATTCAGTCCATAGCTCTTCAAAATCTTCCATTTCTGAGAATAGTGATACTGAAATAACCACTACATCCGTGCCCACAGCTCTGATGAGGATATGTGTATGTCCACTTTATATTGGATGCTTAATATGGAGAAGTAGGCGGCCATCTGCTTCTTCATGTGAGCAGGAGGAAATCTTGAATACACCAATAGTCGGTAACGTGACCACTCTGTCATCATAGGTACAAACAATAAGTTTTCCTGGAAACTCATTTCGCACCATTTTCTTGTCTAGCAACTGGAACAACTGTTGCTTGTTTTCGTTAACACATAAAAATTGCCTAAATTGTTTTGGAATTGTTGTAGGGTCTTTGACGTGAATAGTGATGCCACTTCCTCTTGATTCTCGGGTATCTGCCTTTAAACTGTTACTAGTGTATCTGCCTTCAAACTGTTACTAGTGTATCTGCCTTCAAACTGTTACTAGTGTATCTGCCTTCAAACTGTTACTAGTGTATCCGCCGAACACAATATCTAGTCGTGAAACATACCTTAGAAAGTTCAGCTGATTATTGAAATATGATTTAAAAACAATTTCATAGTATTCTGAAAAATGTTTGGCCATGCAAGGATTGAGCATGTGAATTACAGCTGATCCATCAAATATTTTAACTGTTAGATTTGGCTCGCTGTGATTAAAGTTAATGTCACCACAATTTGTTTGAATAAAGTCTATAATATCAGGTTGGTTTTCGTAGTTTTTTGTCATCTGAAATGGAGGGTGGGTACAGTTTATTTTCATGAGAACAGAAATTATCATCATAACAGTCCCGTGATTCAGATGCGAGATACAGTTTGCAGAACAAGTTGGAGTTTTAACGCAAGTTAATTACCTTTGACTTTGTCTTACCGGTGCTTTTTGTTTTGTTCTTGAAGATGTGAATGTTGCTTCTTGGAATTACTTCATGAATTGCGTTTTGAAAATGATGTAAACGGTACATAACATATTCTTCATACTGTTTCAGTCCTATAGTAAATGTTTCTGTAACACACTTGATAGCCTTGACACGTAGAATAACCTTTGAGTCCCCAATTGACACCAAATCATGTTCTTCAAATGGATTTCCTGGTTCCGTTAAGACGTTGATCATTTCTCTGGCATGGGTCAAGAACCTTCTCTCAAATGCATTAGTATCTTTATGATGCCTTCCACCCACGAGTAGTTTGACTTTTTAAAATTTGATTTTTCTTCAAATGCCTGTATTAAAGAACTGATCCTAGGACCTGCTACCATCCATTTCAGCAAAACATTTTCACTATCAAGGATTCCGATAGCTCCACCATCACCCTTTATCACCTTGTTATTGTGTTCATGAAGCTGATTGTCAGATATTGCAGAAAATTGTGAAGCAGTGTTGGTGCTCGTAAAGTGCCCACGAAAAAATTCACCATGTTTATCTGGGTGCTTTTCGGGAAGGCCCAGAAGAGTGCGTTTAATGACTGGCAACCAACGAAAATAATGAACTGCATCTAAAGCCAATGCCCACGGGCGTAACTGAGTCAAAGTATCCACAAACATTGTAAAGTTAGATGTACGAATACTTAATATAAGTTGTACCAGAAGCGACTCGAGTTCGATAAATGTGTTCCAATATTGGAAATAAAGAGATTTATATGTTTTCCGCGTAATCCGTAGTTCAATGCCTTCGTCACTGATGCTGGAACCTGTTTCTCATGCTTTGTGGAACGCTTGTGCCTGTAGACAGGGTAATGCAGTTAAAGTAACTTAATGAGCATACCGAGATCTTTATACATGTGCCGATGTGAGGTAGGATTCTGTAACACCAGAACTGGCAATACCAGCAGTTGTTACTAATTCAGTCCATCCACTGCAAGTTAACCACATGCCAAGTAAGTTAATGACCATCGTTTCAATATGAAGGGCATCATGAATATGATGTGATCCTCGCTGTACTTGTCAGGAAACTTTCATTGCAATTTCTTCCCAATTGCATACACTGGCTGGTCACATGTATTCACTTGCGTTTGTAACGTATACTCTATATTCACTTTCCTTTTGATTTTACTATCTCTGGTTATTTTATTTTACTATGTAAATTATCTTCCTACTGAACGAAATATTATTTCACCCGCTGAATGAGATCTGGCATTGAGTGTAAGTCATGACGTGGTGGTAGCTAGTATATAGGCGCGTTCATCGAGACTTAGGGGAGCTTGTGTGTTGTTATGAGGAGAGCTTGTGTGTTGTTATGAGGAGAGCTTGTGTGTTGTTATGAGGAGAGCTTGTGTGTTGTTATGAGGAGAGCTTGTGGTCGTTAAGAGAGAGCGTGTGTAAAACGAGGAGAGATTATTCATTATTGTTCTACAAGTGTTGTGTGTGCCTTAGTTGACCAAGAGTCGTTGAAATAAAGAAGTTTTCAGTAAGTCAGTCTTTCTCAATTCATAGTTTTTGTCAGACCTCTGTCTGGCTGTTAGTTTTATAACATTTATTTGATTCCTATAAATAACCAGCGTTGAGACTTTGTTTAAGTTCGTAATTAACTAGTAACAACACCCTCTTGAATTCATTATTTTGAAGCTTAGTACAAGTATATCATTAGCTAGCTGGTAGGAAGAGAATCATTCATAATAATTAGCTTAGCGGAAAGTAAATAAAGCTAATTTATTATACGTTTTATTTCTTTTTTATTTAGATATTGCCATTACCATGATATCCATCTTATGACGGACCATTACTGGAGTTGAAATTTTGTCATTTAAAAGTGGGAGCAATGTTGCATTACATCTTAGTTTCCTATTCCAGGTTCACTTTTTGCATGAAACCCAACAAAAGATACCCTAGGTATTTCCTCCATTCTCTGTGTGTCTTGAACATGTGTTTTCTCCTAGACAGAGTTCAGCCAAGAATATAAAACTTTTCTAGGGCTGAAGGCAAGATAAGGATCAATGTACCATGGATTAACAGTTCGCAAAGGTGGGTCACTTGTGACTTTGTGGTGGGTCACTTGTGAGTTACAGGAAGAGTAGTGTAATATTCTGGGAGGCAATTGACCATTTTTAGGATCCAGTACTGGATACGAATGTTATCGTCGTCAATCTTCATATCTACTTCACTTTGAGGATGCTGAATAACCGTAATACTTGAACCAAGGAATGAATTCACGGCGGTCGGAGATAAGTGATTGTGATCAATGCTGATGTTACAGACACATGGGACACCGATTTGTCAGGCACACACGATCTTCCCCGTTTTGTTTACACAAAACATTCGTTACTGTGGCTGATACTTCTTACACTCGATTATATGTAATACTCAGGCACAGATTATGCAGTTTATGTATACTTTTTTTCTTGGTGACAGCGTGAATTATGAGACCTATATACAGTTTCTCTCTCTGGAACGTGAAGTACACTCTGAACATTTTCTTTTCTTTCATGTTTAATGCTGTTAAACCTAATACGGTGTGCAGTTGACAAGGCTGAATTATATTAGGGTTTTACCGATAATACATACGAGATAATTTTGAGACCCTCTAAAACCATACGTACAAAATGCAGCAGTACAACTTTTTTTACTGTAGGTTTAACAACCACCGTGAGCAACTCAATTCGCTATAAGCAGTCGTCCGTCCATAATTTAGGGTCACTGGTTTCAGGAAAGGGAGAGAGCCAGTGCCGTAAGACAAACACAGCATCCATGCCTCACCGGGAATCGAACCGGACCGCGTTTTGGCGAATGATCAGAGGCCTTCGTTTAGACCACTGCGCCACCGGAGCGGCAACAGTACAGCTGCTTCCATACGACATGTTCTGTTGAGATGTTTCTTCTTCAGTTTGTATTCCCGTGTCCATCATGCGCTGAGCCATTAATTTGGTAAGATGGGATAATTTAAACACGAGAGGCGCACTGCTGTATGACCACATAAGAAATCTGTTGATGCTAACTTCTTCAACAGTGTTTCATCTTGTAGCTGTAGAGCATGACAGTGAATGATGGGTCCAATAACCAGAGCAGATGCAGCCACAAGTTTGTCTCTATCTTCTCCATCGGAAAACAGACACACCTTTTTCACATCTGTGCAAGACAATGATGATCTTGTTAATTTGGATGTAGATGCAGCTCTGTCTGCACACGGGACACGTACTAATATTTGCTTCTTTTCACTAGATAGTCTTTCTGCCTTTTGACTGTGAGATTTGTTTTTGTAAGATTTGCGATATTTTGCTGCATGTGATATTAGTGTTTGTAAAAAACCACTTCCATTATCCAATTGATCCAATTTTCTTATGACGGTTGAAAGCTCGCCATATTCAGCAAAAATGACAAGGTTCTTCGCCATTGTAATATTTTGGAATAACTAAACGCTCATTCGAATATTTCTGCCATAACAAACACAAGTCCCATATAAACGGTGCCGCTACAGGGTCATTCGTATCATGAATAAATTCATGATTTTTCTTCATTGACATGATTCCTAATTTGGTGTCTTTCTGTGAAACAGACACCAGCAATCTCTGCTTGAAACTATGATGTTTCAGCCTAATGATATGCTCAGTTTTCGTTCCTTATACCTCATCATCATCATGCATTTCCACTACTAAGAGGATTTCCTCGACAATATAGTTCAGCTAGAGTCTTCCTCCACTTCTCTCTATCCAAGGCCATCACCTCATTCAGTCCATTAGGTTTTAGACTTGATTTAATCACCTCCACCCACTTTCGTCTTGGTCTCCCTCTTTCCTGGAGCTTCTCATTCCATCAGAATTTTAGGAAGTCTCTCTGATGATATTCTCCTTACATGGCCGAACCATTGCAATCTCCACATCTCAATAGTTTGAATAATGTCTACTTTAACACTCATAACATCTCGAATATCTGTATTACGCACTTTTTCACATTTGGATTTTCTTGCAAAACGCCTCCAAAAGTCCATCTCTGTAGCCAATAATCTTTTTTGATGTGTAACGTATACTCTAGATTCAGTTTCCTTTTAGTTTTACTATCTCTGGTTATTTTATTTTCCTATGTAAATTATCTTCTTACTTAACGAGATGTTATTTCTCCCGCTGAATGAGATGTGGCAATGAGTGTAGTCATGACGTGGTGGTAGGCAGTATAAATAGGCGCGTTCAACGATACCAGGGAGAGCTTTTTGTTGATGTGCGTAGAGAGAGCTTTTGTTTATGTGCGTAGAGAGCTTTGTTTTATGTGTAAAGAGATCTTCGTTTGGTGTAAAAAGAGCTTCGTTTATGTGAGAGGAACTTCGTTATATGTGAGAGCCAGATATCGAGTAGTTGTGTGACCTGTGAAGTATGTGTGGATAATACCAGGAGTTTCCCTAATAAAAGGTTTTCTTAGTAAGTACGTTTTTCTCAGTTTATAGTTTTGTCAGACCTCTGTCTGGCTGTTAGGTCTCTTTCATTAAGTGTTACTATTAACAACCAGCATAAGACTTTATTCATCATAAATCACTACTACTACAACATTACTAGCAGTTGAGCTTGTTCATTATAACTACTACAACAACTACCAGTAAAAACTAATTCATTATAATTGGCGCCTGAACTTTTTCTGAACACGAGGTCTTGACAATTATTACCCATGTCTTCTTTACCTGATACAACTTCAATATTTCACCCTAAGGCAAGTTTCGGTGGTGATGCGATTAATTTCGACCATCTGCAAGAAGCCTGTGGGTCTCACTTTGATATGAATGATTTACAAGTCCCCAGGCATTCTTCACAATTTCATCATTCACCAGCTTCCTATCACTCTGAGTCGCGGGTTGTACCTGAGAGATTTCAATCCTCTCACAGAAGCAAAATGCTTGCCCATTTCGTGCCGCATGCAGGAACAATTAATTTCAATGGTTTGGAGGGGTCCTTAAAATTTCTTGAGGACCTGGAGGATCATTTTGATCTATACAATATTCCTCAAGACTGCAAAGTGCAAATAGCAGGCACTTGCTTGAAGGATACCGCTAAGACCTGGTATCGGCAGTGGAGAGTGTCGAACCCGGATTCTCATTATGAGAATTTCCGAGCAGAGTTTTTGGAAGTCTTTCCTTTCGGCCTCAGTCGAGCTAACCTTGCACAATAACGTTTTTCTCGTCAGCAAGGACCCAACGATAGCCCTGTTGCATTTGCTTTAGAAACAACACGCTTGTATAACTTATGGGATCCACATGCCAGTCATGTTGACATGTTGGACACCCTATTGCAACAGCTCGATCCATTTATACAGGATTTCCTTGAGGTCCTACACCCTGCTACAATTCACGAATGCCTTCGCCTCATACGAACGTATGAAGAGCGACACGGCAAACAGGGTCCAACTCACAGTGCTCGGGCACCCCGCGAGGCTTATTACGAAAATCCTCAGCGGCATAATAGGCCTAATGACGTTCAGCGCGAGCGTACACAGGTGCCAGTCCAAGCATCATACGTTCCACCGCATAGAAGAGTGGTACACCAACCGCGAGTTTCTAATCAATTTTCTGGGTACCGTACAAATGCACAGTATGCTCGACCCCGTTCCAATCCGCAGAATTCGGAACGTTTTCATGCTAAGGGCAATGTTGATTTTTCTGCCCGTGCTGAGGGAAGAAGTAATAGAAATGAAAATTTCAACAGACATGCGGAGTTCCCGCAACAGTTTTCACTCAGTTTTCCTCATTGTGAAAACTTTCCTGATACCCGGAAGGGCCGAGGTTTCAGACCGCATGATAATACAACCAGGAATCCTTTAAACTTCCAAAGGAAGTAGACCAAGGGTCGGTACTGCCTCCTGATACCAAGTATTCTGACCCTAAAACAGTATTAGTGACTGTCCAAACTCCTCAGTTGCCTAATGTGTTCTTGACAATTGAAGATATTATTGTCGAGACAAAGTTCGACACTGGTTCTGAAATATCAGCCCTAAATACGAAGTTTTGCACTGAACGTTTTCCTGCAATACAAGTTCAACCTGCGACGCAGTATTTGCGAGGTGCAAATAACGAAATATTTAGTATCACAGGAACTGTCACATTATCTCTAGGGCTGGGAAAAGCTCGTTTTACGCATTCTTTCCTGCTCATAGACGAACTACCTGTTAAATGTCTAATGGGCATGGACTTTATCAATACTTTTCAAGTTACCCTGAATTTCGTACAACATGTTATTTCCTTTCCGGAACCTGTCGAAGTGATTCCTACGGATCCTATAGACATAACGAGTTTGTTACTGAGTAACCAACTGAATGAGAGGCAACGAAACCAGCTTTCTCTACTTTTGCAGGAAAGCCCTGGTTTATTTTCTGATCAACCTGGTTTCACACAGGTGGTTTATCACGTCATTGACACTGATGCTTCGAAACCGATAGCGACGAAACCTTACCCTTGTATTCCCCATAAAAAACACGAAATGCAACGTCAAATTTCCAAGATGATTAAACAGGGCATAATAAGGGAATCAACAAGCGCTTGGGCTGCACCTGCCTTTCTGGTTCCAAAGAAACAACCCAATGAATTTCGTTTCGTGACAGATTTCCGCAAGCTCAACCAAGTCACGAAAGGGATAAATTATTCACTACCTGTCATGTCGCATATTTTGCATGACCTATCGTCAACTAAATGGATGTCACCCTTGGATTTGGCGAGTGGATATTGGCAGGTGGCGGTACATCCAGACTCCGTAGATAAAACAGGCTTTGTGACTCCTTTTGGGGCTTATGAATACCTGCGTATGCCCTTTGGATTAGCTTCTGCACCTGCTACTTTCCAAAAGCTTATGGATACGGTTCTCAGACCTGTTCTAGGTCCCCATGTGCATGTATATTTGGATCACATTATTATTACATCCGAGACTTTTGACGAGCACCTTTCTCTGCTCAAACAGGTGTTCCAACTCATATACAATGCTGGCTTCACGTTAAAACTTAGTAAATGCCAGATAGCGAAGGACGAGATTGTATATCTGGGGTTGAAAATCACTCCCCACGGCTTATTTACGGATAATGAAAAAATTAGGCCTATTGTTGACTTTCCTCGGCCGAAAACAGCAAAAGAACTATCACGCTTTCTGGGAATGACCGGATGGTATCAGCAGTTTGTCTCCGCTTATGCCACAATCTGTGAGCCATTGTATGCTTTGAAACGTAAATACAAGAAGTTTATTTGGACACCTGAGGCTAACGCTGCATTTGAAGCACTAAAGTCTGCGTTGACTCAGCCTTCTGTGTTGGCTTTCCCGGATCATACTAAGGAATTTAATATTTATACTGACGCATCCGGAGTTGGTCTTGGTTGCGTTTTGTCACAAGCTGGGCATCCAATAGCTTTTGCGTCTCGTACTTTAGCCAAAGCTGAACGCAATTATTCAGCTACGGAACTTGAATGTTTTGCTGTAGTGTATGCTCTTGACAAATTTCAATGTTATCTTAACGAATTGACAGTTAACATAATTAAGGATCATTCTGCCCTTCAGTATTTGAATTCTGCTAAGCACCTCTCTCAAAGACTTATGAAGTGGGCTCTTAAGTTACAAGAGAGCAATATCAAAATTTCGTACCAACCAGGTCTTAAGAATCAATTACCGGACACATTGTCTCGCGTCCCGATTAGTGGGGTACCCACAGAAACTACTCCTGGATGTCAGCCTTTACTTCTAATAGCTGATGTAACATCCAGAGAGCAGATAATGGCAGAATTATTAAATGATCCAGATTTTGGGGATATCTATAATTTTTTGCTTGCGGGTTCACCACAGCAAAGTGATCCTTCTCTGGCTGGGAGGTCACAGCATTTTGAAGTCATAGGGGGTCTTCTTTATTATACGAAATCTAGGACTACTAGGGCAGAGTTTCGCCCATGTATTCCACGAACCCTTAGAATGGCCCTTTTAAATGAATTTCATGACAAACCTCTTGCAGGCCATTTAGGTATTCGCAAGACCCGTTGTAAATTGTGGGATGTTGCCTATTGGCCTGGCATGTACCAAAGTGTGCTCGCATACATTCAATCATGTCACTTGTGTCAGATTCATAATTACCGTAATGTAAGACCGGCCGGTCACTTGAAATCTAGTTCAAGTTCTCATGTTTTTGATATTATTTCTATAGATTTATTGGGACCTTATCCTTTATCTGTTAAAAACAAAGCTCGTTACGTTTTAGTATTAACTTATAATTTTTCTAAATGGGTTGACGTTTTTCCCATTAAAGCCGCTACAGCGGAAGTTATTTGTAATGTATTAATTAATGAAGTATTCTCTAGATATGGTGCACCTAATAAAGTGTTTCGGATAATGGTCCCCAATTTATTTCTGACATTTTTGAACGAATGTGTGCGAGACTACACATTAAGCATAAATTCATTTCCCCATATCATCCCCAGAGTAATCCCGCGGAACGAGTAAACCGCACTCTAGTTAAAATGATTGCTACATTTGTCATGGATCATCACGAGCGGTGGGATGAACATCTTGAGCTTTTTTCGTTCGCCCTCCGCTCGTCTGTTCACGAATTTACTAAATTTACTCCTGCTGAACTTTTTTTGGGTCGAAAAATTAAGACCCCTTTTGAAAATTTAACGGGGATTATCGACGAACTAAACCAGCGACCAACTCCGCAATCAGTACGAATCATGGCAGAGAAAGCTCGTGTTGCAATGATAGGAGCACAAGCGGCTCAATCAAGATACTATAATACTAGGCGTAGGGAACCAGAGCTTGTCGTTGGAGATCTCACTCTCGTGGAAACGCACTTCCAGTCTTCTGTTTCTCATACTTTAGTCAAGAAATTTGCACCCAGCTACGAAGGTCCATATCGGGTGACAAATGTGTTTGAAAATAACATTGTTCTTGAAAAACCTGAAAATCAATTTCAATACGTACACGTTGCTCAGTGTCGCAAATATCATGAACGAAATATCGATTTTATCATCAACCCTACTCAACCTTCTGTTCCACAGACTCAAGAGTCTATATCTCACAATCAACCTCCAGAAATTTTGGACGAACCGACAAACATTTTTGAAGAATCCCCAGTGATTTTTTTCTTCACCCTCCCCTCCACAAGACGGGCTTCCAAGAACGCAACCTGATTCTACCTTAAGACGAAGGCTCGAATCAAGTTCTTCAAAATCTAGTATTGTTCCTTTCCCTCCAACCATTCCCAAGACTATTTCTGCACCATTCCCTAATAACTCTGCACCAACACAAGCTCCTACTTCCTTGAATACCTCGTCAGAGAGTATTCCTATAGGCAGAAATAAACATCGCCCTGCACGACCACTAACTTACAGCAGCGACTCAGAGTCATCAGATATTTCTGGTTTATCAGATATAGACAATAGGGTGATGATTCCTAAACGTCAGACACAAATTACAAACCGTCCAGCAACACCAAAAGCTGGTCGGAAACGTAACTTGTCTTCCCAATCTGCTTCGCCGCAACAGCGACGAATGCAGAGATCCTTGCATCCGCCCGGGTTTCGCCCCTGGAACCTACGCTTAGGGCAAACAGGGCCGATGCCTGCTTCTACTCTCATGCCCAGAGGTAGAAAGCGAAAACAAACGATGTGGCCGGAGCCACGTCTCTTCAAAAGAATGCTGGAAGGACAACACGGGCCTCAGCACAAAGGGACTACATATCAAAAGCCTGGGGGAGCCCGTTCCTGTCAGCCGCAGGGATTTCCGGACCGACAGACTTCAGCCGTTCCTGACCGTTCCTGTCTGACGCAGAGATTTCCTGACGGACTTCAGCGGTTCCTGACCGACGGACTTCCGCCGTTCCTGACCGTTCCTGACAGCCGCCGGGATTTCTTGACCGACAGACTACAGATGTTCCAGATCCATTCAAGTCTTTGAAAAGATCTACGCCACCTGCCTGAATTTACCAGTCCGATTAGGCCTGGAAAACGTTATCGTACTAGAGTTTTTTATGCGTCTTCGAGATAAGTAAGTTCTCGTGGACAGGTTCTTTTCTTCGTTTGTTGTTTTTCCTGCACGACCAGTTGGCGTGTCAGAATTTTTTTTTCGTGTGGGCCTATGCATTCTTTTTGTGTATATATGTGTTTTTTTATATTTCTTCTACGTCCATCTATTAATCCAATTTTTATATATATATATCTATGTGCGTAGGGATAAAATAATGAAAATTGTTACTGTTAGGCAGCTAGAGGCAATCTTCGCTGCTGATACAGTTGGTTTGTATTCAACGGTAATATGTGGACGTCATTTGAAATTTATATATATGTGCGTAGGGATAAAATAATGAAAATTGTTACTGTTAGGCAGCTACAGGCAATCTTCGCTGCTGATACAGTTGGTTTGCAATCAACGCTAATAGGAAGACGTAATTTCAAATTAAAAAAGTGATTCCTGCAAGGCAGAATAAAAAAAGGTATCCCGATACAGGTTTGTTTTGTTCAAGTATATAAAGTGTTTCCTACTTCACAGACAATTGCTGCGGTCACAGATTTCTGGATTTTGTCATGCCAAGTTTGATATTGTACATACTGCTGCCACCAAACAACAAACAAAAAAGAGGACGATAAACGTCAGTCAGCAAGTGTAAGACTACACACTCCAAAATTTGATAGGTTTTTCGACAAAAAAAAAATTAAGGGAGAGATGATGTAACGTATACTCTAGATTCAGTTTCCTTTTGATTTTACTCTCTCTGGTTATTTTATTTTCCTATGTAAATTATCTTCTTACTTAACGAGATGTTATTTCTCCCGCTGAATGAGATGTGGCAATGAGTGTAGTCATTACGTGGTGGTAGGCAGTATAAATAGGCACGTTCAACGATACCAGGGAGAGCTTTTTGTTGATGTGCGTAGAGAGAGCTTTTGTTTATGTGCGTAGAGAGCTTTGTTTTATGTGTAAAGAGATCTTCGTTTGGTGTAAAGAGAGCTTCGTTTGGTGTAAAGAGAGCTTCGTTTATGTGAGAGGAACTTCGTTATATGTGAGAGGAACTTCGTTATATGTGAGAGGAACTTCGTTATATGTGAGAGGAACTTCGTTATATGTGAGAGGAACTTCGTTATATGTGAGAGGAACTTCGTTATATGTGAGAGCCAGATATCGAGTAGTTGTGTGACCTGTGAAGTGAGTGTGGATAATACCAGGAGTTTCCCTAATAAAAGGTTTTCTTAGTAAGTACGTTTTTCTCAGTTCATAGTTTTGTCAGACCTCTGTCTGGCTGTTAGGTCTCTTTCATTAAGTGTTACTATTAACAACCAGCATAAGACTTTATTCATCATAAATCACTACTACTACAACATTACTAGCAGTTAAGCTTGTTCATTATAACTACTACAACAACTACCAGTAAATACTAATTCATTATAGATGTCTTTAATTCAGTGTTCACGTATCCGCAATATAAATAATGATACTCTGCACAATCGCAGAAAAAATGTCTTTTTACTCTTGGACAGATACTGCTGCTCCAAAGAATAGGATTCAAAGCAGAAATAGCTTTCCTGCCCTCCGCAATTCTCTGATTAATGTCATGATGACATGTACCATCCTGATGTATTATGGATCCGAGGTATTTAAATTCCTCAACTGTTCTCAATGTAATATTATCGGTTATTTTAATGAAGTCTCTGGGATCATAGGGCAAGTGCTCAGTTTTATTTTCGTTAATTTTAAGTTCCCAACAGTCATATTCAGAGATCAGTTTACGAAATATATAAGCTACGTCATCCTTATTTTCTGCCAAGATTATTTGATCATTTGCAAAGAATTGATCCTTTTACCATTTCCCTTAAAAACAAGTAGAAAATTTAGCATTAACATTTTTAATATCTTGTACATTATAAGTAAAAATTAGACTGTGCCCTAACAGAGCCTCATATCACTTATTAAGGGGGAGGCAGGAATGTTTTATGGTTATATTTGGGGGGGGCGTCATACGCATGTATAATTTGCTCAAGGAGACTCAGTTTAGTCAGAATCGAGTACACTTTCAGAATTAATGCTAAATGAAGTACTTCCGAGGAAATTTGCCACCTTAGCCGCTAGAAAACCGTTAAAATTTGTGTCACGAGCTTTTTAGACTCGTCTACCCATTATAACGAAGTAAATTTCTCCGTCATTTTTATCCACGCCGGGGCTCGAACCCGGATCCCCTCATTCCGGAATAAGTTGCTCTACCAATTGAGCTACGCGGACATTTTTATTCTGATTCCTATTTGCCTTTATGTCGTGTGCGTCCTTCTGGCAGGTACGTCACATCTCCTGGTACGTTACATCATCTCCCCCTTATTTTTTTTTTTTCGAAGTGCTGGAGAAGGGATTCTCTTATTTTTCCTATCTCGTGGTGTGGAAATAACATCACACCATTGCGAGATTTTGAACGGTCGGGTCATCCGGATAGTTCGGGCGCCATTATAACGAATAAATTTCTCCGTCATTTTTATCCGCGCCGGGGCTCGAACCCGGATCCCCTCATCCGGAATAAGTTGCTCTACCAATTGAGCTACGCGGACATTTTTATTCTGATTCCTATTTGCCTTTATGTCGTGTACGTCCTTCTGGCAGGTACGTCACATCTCCTGGTACGTTACACCATGTACTATCCGAAATGAAAGGGGCGCATTAATTGCCAGATGTGTCTCCCACTCCACTGTCTAGACATACGCAGGCTGTTATTCGCGTTAGAAGATGACCAACACGCTATTCGGTAGAAGTCTCTAATGTTTTGTCCATTGAGTGTATATATATTAGCGGAAGCAAAATTAAATTATTAATATTAGCCTCGGTAAAGCAGCAAAAAGTGGATTTCATTGCGTGAGGACTGTTTTTTCTCACAGGAGAAAAAAAATACTCTTTAATTCCTTTATTGGTGTTTCCGCTGTTTTACATAAATGCATTTTTTAATTTTCTTCGGAGAGGAGAAGAGGGAAAAAATTATTTTTTTTAAACCTTTAACTGCATACTATTCATCTAACGGTATGACTTGGCGAATTTCGTTTTTTACACTATGGGCTATGTCTTAGTTGGTGGGGAAGACCTGCACAGGAAACTGCAAAATTTCGGAACTAAATCTACAAGAGTTCGCCTTCGCAGAATTCCTATCTTTTTAACTAGAAGGAGTAAAAGGATAAAAATTGTCCATGCACAGAATTCTTTGTTTTTATCATCTCTCTCTCTCTCTCTCTCTTTCTCTATTTTTCTCTTCATTGAAGACGCAGGCGCTAAAACTTGAATATCTAATTACCTTCAATGATTTCATTTACTGATGCAGTGATGAGGAAAATTAACTTCATCCAGGCATCTCGGAAGAAGGCTGCAAAGTGGAGAAACAATTAAAATGCCACATTGTTTTATAATGCTCTGTGCGCCGCCAAGCAGCTGGGTTGAGCAATGAAAGGAATTTACGCTTTGTTGGCTTCAATAAGTAGAGTTCTGTAAAATTCTCTAGGTATTCGTTAATACAAAACTAATAAGTAAAACGTCGCTGAAGCCTTTGAAGTTTAAAACCTTCAATTTACTGTTAGAGAAATGAGAGGCCACCCTTCCTTTTTTCCTATAAGTTTATGATATAAATGTAATTCAATGACATAGGTAAATCTGAATGTGCAAAAGTTAATTAGGCTGAAAACAATGTGCTCTAATATGCGTAAGTGTTCTAATATGTGTAAGTGCTCTAATATGTGTAAGTGTTCTAATATGTGTAAGTGCTCTAATATGTGTAAGTGTTCTAATATGTGTAAGTGCTCTAATATGTGTAAGTGTTATAATATGTGTAAGTGCTCTAATATGTGTAAGTGCTCTCTTAGTCTTTTGGAATGTTTTTTAGTGTTATTGATCTCAAGTGGCATTATATATTGATTTCTAAGGGCTTTTGCTCACGTTCTAATTTCCGAATATGTGATACACTTAGATCATTTAGCGCTCTAAACAAATATTTTGAATACCTCGAGGGTCACCTTCACTGCATTGTTTCTTTACGGAATTAAGTGTTGTATAAAACTGAAATAAAAGACAGGAAAAAATAACGAAGAACAGTTTTTTTTTTTTTTGTTTTTTTTTTTTGCAATCATTTTTCAAAAGCTGGTGAAGTAGTTAACAATTATTTCCGGAAAAGAAATGTGTGGTAATTTTCGCATGATTTCAATGAGGGATCTTTTTCTGCGTGGGAGGGTGCGGAAAGTTACAAAAATTGGTTTTTCCAGAAAACTTTCTTCACTACATTAGTGACAGACAAGCATATTGCAAATTTTCAGTTTTGTAGTTCATTCGGAAAAGAATCCTAATTTGTGTTTCAGAAGGGAGTTTTAACAATTTTCAGTGGGATTCAAAAATGGGGAAGAACTTGAGTAGTTAAATTTCACAAAACTTCGTGTTCCTGCAGATTTTCTTTTATGAAAAAAAATGCTTTACTATAGTTAACTTGCAGTGCAGAGGGAAAACATGCCTAACATTTTAAGGAACTTATTTAAGTAATATTCAATTAAATGTATTCATTGCAAACTTTACGAGCGCATATGCGGTGTATGGTCTTTTTACAATTATATTATATGAAATAATAAAGTATCACTTACTATAAGTGAACTTTGTGGGTTTTGAACATCATTTGGTTGCAAAAGGAAACATGTCTGACCGCGAGGCTTTTAATCAAAAATATAGCTATGAAATATGGTAATCTACAGGGTGTCCGAATAATGACTGTGCACTGAATGTACGAATTGCAGTAATGTAATAATAAAGATATTTTGAATGGAATTACAGTACAAGTGACCCGCCACATAGAAGTGCTATGTATCTGGTAACCTTCACGTCTCCCCACCATGAGGCGCGCGCAGTTGTCATTCCGAGCGAAGGTCATTCCCGAACGCTTGGTCGACGGAGGCAGACGTGTCGATTGAGCACTCGTCTCGGCACAAAGACAATGATGTTGACGGTGCAACAGATGTTTTTGGTGGAACACGTCTTTCACCATGACGACAAGTACACGGACGAAGTGCAAAAACAGTTCGCTAAGAAATCTCGCCAAAACACTCGTCTGTGGGGTGCTGAAAATCCCCACGAATTTAAGGATGTGCCTCTCCGCAACCATAAGTTCGGTGTTTGGTGTGCCATGACTCGTACGCACATTATTGGGCCCATTTTTTTCAGCAAAACCATTAACTCAGAACGGTACTGAGCCCAGATTATCCAACCATTCATATCCGAACTCACGGAGCGGGAAATCAACGAAGGATAATTCCAACAAGACAGTGCAACTGCTCACACCACCAGCGCATCAAAATACCTCCTCGAGGAATTCTTCAGAAATGACATCATTTCCAGGGGACTGTGGCCTGCCCGATCACCGGATCTGACACCGCCTGACTTTTTTTCTGTGGGTAGCACTGAAAGAGGAAGGTGTACTCAGGTAATCCGTATACACGTCAAGAGTTACAGGCTGCAATAAAGACCCACATCAGCAAATCCAACCACATATACCATGAGGAAGGTCTTCACCAACATGCTGAAGCGTGTGCAGACATGTCTGGATGTCGGTGGGGCCCATTTCCAACACCTCTTGTAGAAACCAGTTCGCTATAGTAAGTGTTCTTTTCAGTGCACATTTATTGTTCGGACACCCTGTATGATATTTTAAGAAAGTTTTGGGGTTCTTGAATCTGCATTTGTCATTTTAAAATGATGTCTGATCGTCTGATTCAGCTCAGTTATGTTATTCTAGAAACTTATCAATATATAGTACGTTAAAGTTTTTATCGTCCCGGCCATATGTTTTCTCTGTGTGTCAACATCTCAGATGCTTCTTACGATTATTACTACTCATATTTAGTTCGAAGGTTTTACAGTAATTTCAATATCATCTCTGTTGACCGAATGTTCAGAGGCTTGGTCATTAGACTAGTTGTCTGATTCTGGCCCCAGTTCAAATTTCTGGCGAGGTATAGGAGACGGTGCTGGTTCTGTTTCTTCGCAGTAACCAATCAGTTTAAATTTGGGACGAGTAAAGCCTTATAACTTTGATGATGGTATGGGTCGTTTAACCTGTCGCCACTTTAAAAAACAGGTTCATTCACATGCTTAACGTAATTGGCAACGCATTATTTGCATTACCTCACGGTGTATAATGTTACGGCTTTAGGTTGGTTTCTCAAAACATTTGTCGCCGCTGTTGAGCTTTGGACTTCTTTCAACTCAGGTGCATGACATCTCTTTAGGATTTTACTCTTCAAAGGATTTCATAAAACCGTAGAAATTACTCCAAATAAGTATCAGCATTATGAGTATAGGAGAAAATGGAAATACTGCAAGAGAAAAACAAATTATTAAACACATCTCGTGAAACAAACGGAAAGCGAAAGAGCAGAAAAAGGAAACTAACAATTAAATTCAAATGATGAGAGAAAGCACGCTAGAACGAAGGGAGCAATGTATTGCATAAGGCATAGTGTTGCCAAATTACACATAAACATAATCGAAACAAAAGTTATCGGTTCGTCTAACTCCCAAAGAAGATGTTTACTTCAAGAACTAGATTCAGATTTGCTATTAAATTTCAGAAAGAAACAATTCACTCTTCAATTGGCTTTTAGAATCTAATTGGTAATTCATAAGGACAAACTGAATAAAATATGCACTTAAACTTGTTTTTATCCATGAAAAATCAAATATTTCTCTATCAAGAGTCAGATCATTTTGTTCATTTAAGTTAGCATCTTAGGCGAAAACTTAAAACCTGACAGTTTTGCGAATTCATAAAACTCTTTCAATTAATGAATCTCAGCTCTCCAAATCAATGCGTTACTCTTTGGTTGAGACATATTCTTCGTACTGTTATAGGGGTATGTTGCATCGGGTATGGATGTAGTTTTTATGCACTGAGACGATGTGTGGCAGTCTGAAGGAGATTTCAGACCATCATCATCATTCATCATCATTGTCAACCATTATCAATCCACTGCTGGACGAAGGTCTCCCCAAGTTTCCTCCACAACGGTCTGTCTTGTGCCAGTCTCCTCCATGTCACTCCCGCATATTTACGAATTTCATCCACCCATCTCCCATGTGGTCTTTTTCTGGGTCTTTTCCTGTCCCTTGGAATCCAATCTAAAATTTTGGCTGTCCATCTATGGTCTGTCCTTCTGGCAGTATGTCCAGACCATTGCCATTTCAGGGATTTAACTCTGATCATGATGTCTTCCACTCTCGTCATTTTTCGGATCCACGAGTTCCTCTTCTTATCTCTCCTGGTTATACCAAGCATGCACCTCTCCATGCTTCTTTGAGTTGCCTGCAGCCTTTGTATGTCTCTTTTAGTTAAGGTCCACGTCTCTGCACCATACGTAAGCACTGGAAGGATGCATTTATCAAACACTTTTCTTTTAAGACATAATGGCATATTGCTCTTGAAAATTATGCTGTTTCTTCCAAAAGCTCTCCAGGCAAGTTTTGTACGCCGATTAATTTCTTCATCAATGTGACCCTCACTTGATATCTGCTGTCCAAGATAAACATACGTATCTGTTATCTCCAGTTTTTCTCCATCAATCGATAAATCTTCATTTCTTGTAAAAGCATTGAACATCACTTTTGTCTTCTGAAAGTTCATTTTTAATCCCACTTCTTTACACTTGTCAGCAAGTTCCTGGATCATACTCTGCAGCTCTGATGGGGTAGTTGCAAAAATGACTACGTCATCAGCAAAACGAAGGTGGGTTAGATAATCTCCATTAATCTTTATCCCTTTGTTTTCCCAGTTCAGTGATTGAAAGACATTTTCCAATGTGGCATTAAAGAGCTTCGGAGATATGGTGTCACCTTGTCTCACTCCCTTTCCAATTTTTATGTGTGTTGTATTTTTAAACAGCCGAATCTTTGCCCTTGCATTTTCATAGATGTTATTAATAATATTAATGTATGCATCTTCAATACCGCAGGATTTCAGAGCCGTGGTAACTACTGATGGTTTCACCGAATCAAAGGTTTTTTCATAATCGATAAAAGCCATGCACAATGGAAGTTCATATTCCCTCGCTCTTTCAATTAGTTCTCTCAGTACGTGGATATGATCTATTGTGCTGTAGCCACTCCTGAATCCAGCTTGTTCTCTCGGTTGAGCCATGTCCAGTGTTACCTTCAAGCGGTGTGAAAGAACTTTAGTGAAGATTTTATAAACCACTGATAGGAGGCTGATAGGTCTGTAGTTCCTAAGATCCTCAATGTCACCTTTTTTATGTAGCAGGATCATTGTAGCATTGTTCCAATCCTCAGGAGTCTTCCCTTCATTAAGGCATCGAGTGAAAATTTGGGCGAGTACTGTTTCAATTTCTCCACTTGCTTCTTGTATGATGTCTATAGTAATTCCATCTTCTCCTGGAGCTTTCCCCCGCTTCATGTTCTTGATTGCACGAGCAACTTCTGCTGGGAGGACTGGAAGAACTCTGGTACCTTTCATGATGTCTGGAGTACATGTATCATCCCTTTCATATAGTTTGGAGTAGAAATCTTTCACTCTTGTCAAAATTTCGCCTCTATTTCTTGTTATAGAACCATCTTCTTTTCTCAGAGCCATAATCTGTTTTCTTCGCTTACTGAGATGTCCCTTTGCTATCTTTAGGCTTTGGTTGTTTTCAACTGCTTTCCTCACTAGCTCACAGTTGAATTTCCTTACGTCTTCAGTGATACTTTTTCGTGTTGTCTTGCATAGCTCTATATATTCCACTTTGGAAGACACATCTTCTTTAGTTGTCCTCATCTCTCTTCTTTTTTGCATCAACATCTTGGTTTTTCCTGATAATTTGTTCACATGCAACTTGTTCTTAGACCCAGCTAATTTTTTGCTGTTTCCATAAGAGCTTTGGTTACTTTTCTGTTAACTTCCGAAATATCCACTTCTTCCGATGTTAGGCCTTCTAAAGCAGAGAATCTGTTCTTCAGTTCCAACTTGAAAGTATTATGGTGTTTTTAAGGTTGGTTATGTCAATACATTTTGTTTGTTTTATGAGCTTGCCACTTTCCAGTTTAGTGTTGAGGTGCATCTTACATCTCACCAATCTATGGTCACTACCTGTGTTGAACTTGTTCAGCACACTGCAGTCTTCGATGACGAAGTTTTTGTTACACATAATAAAATCCATTTCACTTGTCGTCCCAATTGGATATCTCCATGTCCATTTCCTGTGTGGCTTTTTCTTGAAAAAGGAGTTCAAGATGAAAAATCCTTCTGCCTCTGCAAACTCAACGAGAGTATTTCCACGCTGGTTTCTGTTGCCGTGACCGAATTTACCTACTGAAGTTTCATTCTGTTGCCGGTGCCCTATTTTTGCATTGAAATCTCCCATAATTATCTTCAAGTGCTGCTTACCTTTATTATTTAGATGACGAATTTCTTCATAAAATTCTTCAATTTCTTCTTCAGGATGACTTGTGGTGGGTGCATAAGTTTGAATAATCTGAGCCTGGTATCTTCTCGATAGTTGGATAACGAGTCGTGCAGCTCTGTCAGAGGAACTTTCAACTTCTACCACTTTATCCTTCAGTTTCTTGTTTATTATAAATCCAACACCACTAGTTCTGCCAGTATCTGTCCCACGATAATATAAGAGATGTCCACTTTTCAGTTCAATGAGATCTTCTCCTTTTCTCCTTACCTCACTTAGCCCGACGATGTCCCACTTGATCCTTTGTAGTTCCTCTTCCAATTCAAGAAGCCTTGAATCAGAAGATAGGGAGCGTCCGTTATAGGTAGCCAAGGTCAGCATCAAATGGCAGCCTAGTCCGGTCCTCCGGGGATTCTTAGCACCCTCTGCCTTCATGTCGCACTGGCCTCTGCCTTGGCCAGGTACATTCCAGCTGCCGGAGACTGAGGGCCAAGATTTAAGTTGTAGAGTCATTTTGGAGGTGTTTGGCCATAACTCACCACGCTGGCCAAGCGGGTTGGTGAGTGTGGGATAGCATTTCCTCTGATCCCGATGGTATAGTTATACTGCTATTGGCGGTCGTCAGAGCCCCTTTAGTGGGAACAGGATCCACCACGAGAAGGCGGGGTTGACATTTGTCAAGGAGAGGCTGTGATGTTACGCATCACCTGACCTTACATCCTCGCATTTATTTTCAGACCATCACTCGCATTTATTTTCCATCAAGAGATGTGGTTAATCTTTAAAGCTTAAAGATACGTCGATGTGACCTCTACGGGAAGATTTTATGAAATACTGTAACTTGTGACGCACATACTTCTAAATCCAACTTTCCCTTTAAGATTTCTTTCCTGTAAGAGATGTGTTATTTCCTGGTTACGTCTTTCAGTTCTAAACGTCACCTTCTGAACCTCCAGTTTCTCAGTTTCTTCATGTCACTGTACGAAGAGATAAAAAAGCGCTGGTAATGAAATTTTGTGAGGGTTGTTTTAGGTGCTAGATTACTGTAGAATCAACCTTGCGAGCTAGAGTTTACGAGTGTGCTACCTACAGTGATCATTGTTTGTAATTAACGCCCGTTCTGTTATTTATTTGATTAACCAGCTTACTAGTTCAGCTATTGTTTTTACAATGTGAATGTATGTAGAGAGTCTACACGTAGGAATAAAGACACATACGTATGCTAAACCGTTTTATTCATTTGATCCTAACGTTAGGTTGCTTATCTCATAGACACCAAGTGTTTATGCATTCAGCGTATGGTTAAGACAGACATTTCCTACAACACGTTAAAGCTTACAAACTTTTTATGCCAAAATTCTATTCAAACCCTTCACTGAGAATGTGCTGCTCAAGAAAATTATGAAAATGACACGAAAATAAGATGGAAACCTGGAAGTGGTATATGTGAAACCCATGAAACAGATCAGGCATTTGAATTTGACAAAACAATGTAAGCGTGTAATCATATAATACAGTAACCTTCAGTATTGTTTTTTTCAACGTATGCAGAATAATCACCAGTTCCCAATGTTCTTTTAAAACCCTTTGAAGTTCAGGAATGAAATCATATTGCCAACTAAGATTATTCTATATAAATTTGGCTATTTTTTGTTTGTTTGTTTGTTTGGTGGTTTAACGACCACCATGAGCAACTCCAAGGAATACAGGCAGTCTCCTGTCACAAATTTGAGGCTTTAGGGAAGGGACAGGGCCAGCGCCGAATGAAACAAGTACGCCCCCCATGCCTGCTCCGGGATTCAAACGAGAACCCATCAAGAAAGAATGGTCAGGGGCTGAGGCCTTAGACCTCTCGGCATAGGTATGGTTTGTTTATTTGTTTCAGAGTTTAGCGACGACCGTGAGCAACTCTAAGGGTCATAAGCAGTCCTTCGTCCCTAATATGGAGTTACTCATTTTGGGGGAGGAAGAGCCAGAAGCTTAAAACCAGCACTCTACCCATACCTCATCCGGGACTTGTCGTGCCGGTGGCTACGTAGTCTAAGCTTTGGCTGCTGGCCGTTTGTCCGAGTGGGCCCAGGTCTAAATCTCGAATGAGGCATGGGTGTTGTTTTTGCTCACGTCACAGGTTCTCTCTCATTCCTAGAATCAGTCTCCCTAGTACTGAAAGGCGACTCTAAGGGCTATTACATTTTCTCACGGAGGTTATCAAACCTCGAAACAAAACATCTGTGACTGGAGCCCAAGCCCTGCTGAGGAGACCAGCCAGAAACCTACGCCTCTTACCACTATGCCACTGAGACGGTAAACGTAAATCGTTAATGGTGGAACCAATGATTCAAAGAGTACATCGGACAAGGGATAGACTAATCACCCCCGTTTCTACCACGCAGTAGGTGACTGCAGTGCAGGTGAAGCGGCAAGGCATTTTTGTAGCCAGTAGTCCCCAGTACCTGGTACAGAAGAAAAACAACACTGTCGTCAGGGACTGATTACTCAGCATATGTCAACTTACTTTCGAGTAAAAACAATTTCTAAAAGTGTGCTTTTGTCCAGTGATTTTTGACAGGGCACACGCATTTTTAACAACAGGAGAAGGAAATTCTACAAACGGATGTCTATAGTGTTTATACTTGCTGCACGAACACTGGCGGTAACATTTTTAGCACGTCTTTTGTAAAAACAAATCGTGCTTATGTTACCGGCTTGTCCGTCCGTGGACACCATATCTCTGCAACTATAAGTCCGATTTGAAAAATCCTTTTTGCATCGGAAAGCCTGAAATATCGGAATGATGATCTGATAATTCATTTCGTTTGATTTTTACAATGCACAATTTCGCCGCTTGAGAGCGTAAATGCATATGATATCGAATTCAAAATACATTTTATTCCATATATTTGCTTCTAAACATCCGATTTAAAAAAATATTTTACCTTTCGATTCCACTTATGGCAAAGAGTATTTAGGTATGCTCACTTTTGTAAGTTACGCATAGATTTTTTCGCTAGGGGGCGTAAAATAAATTGCGTTTTACCGATATCTGTACTTCTAAAACTCCGATTTGGAAAAATGTTTCTTCAGCGGATACAGCTCCTGATGTGACAATCTTTTGCATATGATTTCTAATTTTTGGTGAAGAATGGTTTGGCCCCCACTGTTAATTTCTGATTCTGATGTATTTGCCACAAAATCTGAGATTCTTAATTCTCGATGGAAAAATATCGTTCGTGGACCGATACTATTCTCGTCGATAAACCTTTCCGGAATATTTTCTTCTTAAAGTAGTACATGGTTTCTCCGTAAGAGGCGTAGATGCATATCATATTTTTGTTAATATCTCTGATTCTAAGAGTCCGGTTTGAAAAATCCTTCTTTGTTGCATAGCGTTTCCAGTGCAAAATGTTTTTCATTTAATTTCAAAATTTTTAAGTAACTCACAGACTTTCCGCTGGGGGGCGTTAAGGTAAATTTCATTTTCCCCGATATTTCTGCTTCTAAAACTCCGATTTGAAAAATTCTTCCTGCATCGCATATACACTATCTACCAACAAGTAATTGGTCACTCCTGCAATCGACGATATCTGCGGTCCTGATACACGTCAGGGCCGCCGCCGATAAATATCGTGTGGGAAACAACAACGCAACCAGTCGCATGCAAGATGCCACGCAGTTCGGAGATCTCTGATTTCGAGAAAGGTGCAATCGGCGGGTAACACAGAAATGGAAGATCCATACGTGACATATCCAGCGAGTTGAAGTACCCAAAATCGGCAGTGGCCTACGTGATTGGCGAGTAGAAGATGAGAGGTGACTGTCGGAATGTGCCCCGACCCGGCAGACCCACAAAACTGGGAGTTAGAGACCGACGGTTGCTGGCCAGAGAAATTCGTAGAACCGCACCAAATCCATGGGCCACATCCGCGAGGAGTTTCAACATGCATCCGGGAGTGTTCTTTCGATGAATACCATCCGTAACATCTGCTCGGTTATCATGGACGTGCTGCCGCCCACAAACCTTTGATCACCAAGTCCAATAGCGCTGCCCGGCTAACGTGGTGCAAAGAACGTCGGCAGTGGACCGTTGAACAGTGGAAACAGGTTCTCTGGAGCGACGAATCAAGGTTCACCCTCTACCGTTCGGATGGCAGAGTCTGGGTTTGGCGTCTGCCTGGAGAACGCCTCCTGCCGGAATGTATTGTGCCAACTGTGAAGTTCGGCTGCGGTAGAATTATGCTATGGGGGTGTTTCTCCTGGTATGGCACGGGACCCTTGGTCGCAATTCCTGGTAGAGTCAACGCCGAGACCTACTGCACCATTTTGGATGACCATGAACTTCCTACGTTGTGGCCGTTTTACGGGGTGGACCCATGTTACTTTCAGGATGACAATGCCACCTGTCATGTTGCGAGGCCCACCATAGCTTGGTATGGTGACAATGGAGTGGACTGGCCTGCGCAGAGCCCGGACCTTAACCCTATCAAGCACCTCTGGGACGAGTTGGAGCGTCGACTTAAGAGGTGCCCCCACCGTCCGAAATCGGTGAAGAAACTGACCTGTGTTCTCCAAACCGAGTGGAAGAAAATACCGCTAGCCGTCGTACAACGCCTGGTTGAGAGTATGCCACGCAGGGTCGCGGCTGTAATCGCCGCTCGTGGAGGCTCCATCAACTATTGAAGGTGAATAAACTTCGTTTTCCTTTGCTATCACAGGTGTCCAATTACTTGTTGGTAGATAGTGTAGCTCCCTATGGAAAATGTTTCTCATATAATTTATAATATTTGGTAAAGAATGGTTTGGTAACCAAGGTAGGTAAGTGTTAGTTTCTGCTTCTGATGTGTTTGCAGCAAAATCTGAGCTCCTGGAAACTCGACTGAAAAAATTATTTTCAGACCGATACCGCTCGCATCGAAAAATCTTTTTAGAATACTTCCTTCTTAAAATAATGGATGTCTTTTCCCGCCAGGGTGCGTAGATGCATATCATATATTTGTCGATATATTTGCTTCAAATAGTCCAATTTGAAAAACTTATTCCTTTGCTGAGAGCGTTTCCGCTGCGAAATGTTTCTCATGAGTTTCTAAACATTTCTTAACGCACAAGTCTGAAACCAGAGTGCGTAAATTCACGATTCCGTTCAGAGCAATATCTGCATGATTAAAAAACTGATTGAAAAACTTCTTTCTTCGGTCAGATACTACTTGTTTTCCACACTGGTTCCATTGACTTTGAATAGCTTTGATACATTTAATTCACATCAGAACGGATTCAAAATGCGTGCTCATTACACCGGAAAATTCGCTGTCATTTTTCTTGTTATTGTTTTAATTCAAAATCTCCCTTTGCCATTGACCCTGAATTTACGTAATTTTGAGATACTGCATTTCTGCACAAATAAGTGAGAATTCGGTTGACAGCGCAGGTGTGTTTGCATAAATCCTTGAAATGCAGACTTCTCAGTTCCATATCACACATCAAGCTAATTACAGCAAAAACCTGCTGTCTGAGTCTCTCACTGTGTGGACTTCATACTGTTAAGTGCTGTAACACGTGGTCTTGAAAGGCGTTACGTTGCTCAATACTCCTGTGAGAGTATTCTATGAATTTAAGCTTGGGAATAACGCTATAGTAGCTGCTTGTGGAGATGACCAAAGGACATAATATCCGAAATTAATTCTCAGTTCATGTTTAGTAAATTCCACTGTGAGCATAGAATTCTGGACGATGAGTCAAAGCCTGAATAAAGCAGCGTTATTTATGATGTCCATTCGGAGCAATTAATCAAATCAAGCCATCAGAAAACAGTCCATCGGGTGTTAGAAATCTTGGGTGCACACTAAATCGGTAGCTGTGACTGTGAGTCCCTCATGACTTAACCAAAAAAACACAAAATCAAATGGTTTGGTATTGCTTCATCAGTACGTCGTCGCAAAACAAATTCGTATGTTGTTTGAATCACATCAGCTCTGATGTAATCAAAACAAATTCGTATGTTGTTTGAATCACATCAGATCTGATGTAATCAAAACAAATTCGTATGTTGTTTGAATCACATCAGATCTGATGTAATCAAAACAAATCGTATGTTGTTTGAATCACATCAGATCTGATGTAATTAAAACAAATTCGTATGTTGTTTGAATCACATCAGATTTGATGTAAAGTACACGCTTTACGATTGCCAAAAGCGATCCGTTCTCCGACGATAGAGCGAAAAAGGGCAACAGAAAGTGACATTTTATGCAAGAAATGCTTTTTTCATTGCTTGGTGGTTGAAGACCGAATAAATTCGCGAGTTATTTCTGCAAGCATGTTGGACAATGACACGCACTTTCCTCATGGGAAAACACTTGATATTCTGGAGGTAGTGGAAAACCACTTTAATGAATTCTATTAACTGAAAAGAATTTCTTGAAGTCCCGAGTTCGCCGTCCCGTTGACGGAGTGGCCTGTAGCGTTGGCTTCTGACCATTCGTCTGAGGTGGGCTCGAGACCAGGACGAGATATGAGCGGTGCGACTGCCTAATAGCAACAGACCTGCCCCCTCTTTGGAACCAGTAGCCCCAAATTAGGGAAGGGGGACTGCTTAAATCTGGAATTGAGCGTCTGATTCTTCGTTAGCCAAAATGTGTTAAAACTTGCGGTGAGTAATTTGAATAAAATTCACATTGCGTACAATGCACTATTCAATTGTTTACAAGAAAATCGTTAAATAGATATGCAGCAACCGAAAACATAGAATGCAAAATCAATTGCGCATGTGTAGACTATGACGAAAGTAACTGGTAGCCTTCCAGTCCTATTTAGCATATGATTTAGAATTATCTCTAGTTTTGTGCATTAAACTGTGTAACGTATACTCTAGATTCACTTTCCTTTTGATTTTACTATTTCTGGTTATTTTATTTTTCTATGTAAATTATCTTCTTACTGAACGAGATGTTATTTCTCCCGCTGAATGAGATCTGGCAATGAGTGTAAGTCATGACGTGGTGGTAGCCAGTATAAATAGGCGTGTTCAACGATACCAGGGAGAGCTTTTTGTTGATGTGCGTAGAGAGAGCTGTTGTTGTATGGTGAGAGCTTTGTTTCGTGTGTAAAGAGATCTTCGTTCATGTGAGAGGAACTTCGTTATATGTGAGAGCCAGATATCGAGTAGTTGTGTGACCGATGAAGTGAGTGTGGATAAATAACAGAAGTTTACCTAATAAAAGATTGTCTTAGTAAGTACGTCTTTCTCAGTTCATAGTTTTGTTAGACCTCTGTCTGGCTGTTAGGTTTATTTCATTAGTTGTTATTATTAACAACCAGCATAAGACTTTATTCATCTTAATTACTACTACAACATTACTAGCAGTTAAAAGCTTGTTCATTATTATTATTACTACACTACTAGCAGGAAAGTTTATTCATGATATAATTAACAAACAACAAGCATTAGAAGAAGTATTAGAAGGAAGCTGAATTCATTATAACTGTTTTTTGTTCTTAGATGTGCTACACTGTAAATTAAAATTGGTAGAAGAAAGCACGTAGTTGTGAAACTCAGACCAGGGAAGATAGTAAAATTAGGGAAGTTTCTAAGAGCAACGACTATTTAAAGACAACACAATAAATAAGAAACGAAAGCGTAGTTTGTTTAAACAATGGTGCCATTCCAAATTCCTAGTAGCATAAGCACTTAAAAAAACAGTTCTCGAAGAATGACGATATATCTTTAGCTGCAATACAGATATAGCTGCATTTTTGCAATACCAATAAAAAGTAGAGGTAAGAAAAATGCACAAAAACACCCACAACGTTTAAGATGAATTTCTTATTTCAAGATTTTTTATCTTATATGCTTATAATTTATCCAAAATTACCAGTTGTTATATTGAAATTTTACCTTTATCTATTTGGCCCATAATTCTTCGCCATATGGTTGAGCCCATGATATTCAAAAATAAGTTTTTACCTTTATCTATTTTGCCCATAACTCTTCGCCGTATGGTTGAGCCCACGATATTCAAAAACAAGTTTTCGGTACTCATCATGGCATCACAGAAAAAACCAATGGTCACAAGTTTTCGGTGCTCAGTGTATGGCATCACAGAAGAAACCAATGGTCACAGGGTAGTCATATTTTCATAGACCTGGGATTCTGATCAGTTCTCTGAACTGGGTTCCAGTCAGAGCACCAAAAAGGGAACGAGTGCTGAGCTTGTCGTACAGCACTAGATATAAAATATTACAATTTTATTCATCGGCCTGCATCGTACTTCCACCAAACGGTGATGGGGGCAGCTCCCAAAATATTAATACCTCACCCATTTATTATCGGATCTGCCTGGTTCTTGCACCAATCGATCCGGCATATTTTTCTTAGATTAGTAAACATGTTAAGTAAAAATCGACCAAAAACAGAGCTGTCCCCCTTTTGTTGCAAACTCCTCATTTCAATTCCCAACAGTGTTTCCATTCCTAAGAATTCTGTTGAAAAACACCTTTCTTGGTGCGATAGCCTTTGCAGTGAAGTTTCCTTATAATGACGAAAGATTTTCTTTCTACGAGGGTAAAAGTACGTTATAGTTTCCATGATATCTCTGCTACAAAAAGTTTGATTTGAAAAATCTATTTTGCGTGATATGTCTTCACTATGAATAATATTTTGCGTACAGTTTCATGCTTTACATAGTGCGTAGTTCTGCTACTCATGGGCTTAATCAAGTGTTTTGCCTGTTCTTAAAATGCTGTTTACATTTTTTCGTTTGTACAGGATACTTTTCACTATGAGGAATGCTACGCGTGTTTTTTATTTCAATAATGTGCAGCTATTCCGCTAGGAGCATAAAATTGTGTTCTTTATTATTATTTCCAATTCTAAACACCCGCTTTATAAGGTTCTTATTGTGTCAGAAAGCATAAACGCTGCAATAAATGTTTGCTGCACACCGGTTGCTTTTCCATAATGCCCAGATTTGACCTTAAAAAGTTGAACATATTTGCATCTAACACCAAAACATTGCTCCAAGATATCGATAAAAATAATTTCTTTTGCAGAGAATACAAGTCACTATAACAAAGATTTATATCAATTTTCTGCTTCAAATAAAGCGCCACTTTTCTACTAGGGGCGCTGTTGTTGATCTGCATTTAAAGAACAAATTTCCGCCTCTACAAGCACGACGGGAAAAAAATGTTCGCTTCCGATGGATTTCTTTACGACTAATTTTTAGCGTGAATTTCCTGTTACCCTAATTCAGTTTTCTGATAAGAACACAAATGGATGATTTTATTTGCGACAGTACCTCGTTTTCTAAAAGACCGATTTAAAAGTCCTATTTTCATTGGACTGCATCACACATGAGGGACATGCTGTTAATTATGATATGCCCTTAATTGCAAGATTTCACGTGCTAATAAATATTCGGGAAATATTGTATTTCATATTATTCAAAAATGTTTTCACGCAAAACATGCTCTATTGAACTTGATAATTCGGTGTCATGTTTCTCGTTATTTTTTCATTTACGCTTTCAAACCGTAGGTTGAAGAAGCGTATATGCTCCAGCTTTTTCCATCCGTCTGTCCGTCCGTCCGTCTGTCGGCACGATAACTCACGTAAAAATGGTTCGATTTTGATGAAATGTTAGTATGGGGTAGGGAACCACCAGGGGACGAACCCTATTGAAAATGGGTGAAGTGGGGTCAAAGGTCACGCCATAAGAGCGGGATCCATTCAATTGCCCTTATGCGTCATAACTTGCGTAAATATGGTTCGATTTCGATGAAATTTTAGTATGTGGTAGGGGACCACCTGGAGAGGAACCCTATTGAAAATGGGACAAATGGAGTCAAAGGTCAGGACATAGGAGCGGGATCCATTCCAGTGCTATTATGCGTCATAACTAACGCAAAAAAGGTTCGACTTCGATGAAATTTTAGTATGTGGTATGGGATCACCTGGGAACAAACCCTATTGAAAATGGGCGAAATGGGGTCAAAGGTCAGGACATAGGAGCGGAATCACTTCCATCGCCATTATGCGTCATAACTTACGTAAAAATGATTCGATTTGGATGAAATATTAATATGTTGTAGGGGCTTGCCTGGGGACGAATGGTATTGAAAATGGGCGAAATTGGGTCAAAGGTTAGGACACAGGAGTGGGATCTATTCCATAGCCCTTATGCATCATAACTTGCGTAAAAATGTTTCGATTGCAACAAAACGTTATCATGTTATTTCGGAGGTATACCGAACCGGTTCTGTTGAATATCATCGAAATGGGATCAAAGGTCAGGGCACAGGACCGAGATTTATTCCAGAGCCATTATCCTCGTAACTTGAGTAATAACTTGAGTAATGATTTCTGGTATGTGGAAAGCGTATTATAATCAATGCATTGCATGATTGTACTAACTTGTTCTTTGTCCAAGCACGTCAAGTATGCAGCACATTAATCATATCAGTAGTTCGCCGCTTGTAACAACAACATGAATAGTCTTCAAACTACTATTTCACAATAATATATGCTTGACAATTATCGCTCGCTGTCGTCAGATATAATTTCCTTAGGTCGAATCTACAATGTTTATCGTAAAGCGCGATATTTGACCTGAGCGGATTATACAGTATATAACATATAGTACGCTTCTGATAGAACATTATCTTTCACTTTCAGAACATCGATGTAGCCTTAACGTAGCATTCTGCTTGCTTTCCTCTAAATAGAATTATACACGGACTTCCCAAACACTTTATTTATCTTTGATTGCACTTTGACTCGCTGTCAGTTAGCCAACTTTGAGAAGCTCGTCGAGAAGAATATTATGAGTTAAGTCAGAAAATATTTAACGCGGAGAAACCAAATTTACATGAGAACACGGAAACTCAAAACGAAGGTTTAGTTAGAGGTATATGTCACAGAAGTCGGAATAAGCAAAGTGCGTCGTATATTTTGTAATTACAGTGTCGGCATTGATTGGTCTTTAGAGTTAATAGCTGCGTGTAACTCACCCATCTGCCTGACTGATAAGTTGGAATATGTGTAAACAGTTTGTCTTTTACACACTTAAGTTTGGGGAAAACATTATTTGTAACTTGATTTCTGGAAACTTGCGATGCTGCCGCCCAGCAAAAACAATCTTGCTGGGCCAGCAAGATTGGCCATTGCTGGCAGCCAACACTGCCATCAATGGCCCAGCACTATGTTGCCGCTGCCGAACCGTCAATAAAATGTCCGGGCGGCCAACAGAAAGGCCAGCAGTTCAGGCCAACAGCTGGCCAACAGTTGGCACCCCATCTGTTGTCATATGCCACAACAGGGCCATCAGTGGTCCATCACAAGCAGTAGCTGCCACAAGTGGCACTTCAGTGGCCCTGCAAGCACATGCCAGAACTGATGGCTAGCCTAATATGGTCCGCTGGTTTGCCGGAAGTGGCAGCTGGCAACCATGTGACGTAACTGGTGGCTTGCCGAATCTTATCCGCCAATTTCCCAGTAGCACCCATGAAAAAAAATTAAGGATAACCGCAGATTCCCAAAGCTACAATTTATTTTCACCCTTACAAAACTTGTAAATTATAGCACTGCGCTGGGGAAATTTTCTCAACTAACCGGAAAAACGCCCGTTTGGATCGAAGTGAATTTGAACCAGGGCCGTTTGCGTGGGAGCTGAGCTCTGAACCGACCAGACTAATTTTCCACGCGCGTGCTTGAAGCTGTCTATTTCGTAAGAAATGTGTAATAGAATGGTTCCTTCTCATTTTACAATATTGCGAGGTATTTTTCGTAAGAGTCAGTTTCATGTAATTCATAAATTTATTTTTTCAACGTAGCGATAGCTTTTTTTTTACCTTAAGGGAACTTCACTCATTTTCAAGGAGTGTACATACTTAGAGTCGCTTTCCAAAGTTTTGTACTGTCCTTGTCGTCTTGGAAGGAGATTGTTGAATTAATATATATTTAACCGGGTTCATATCACATTCTGTTACATTTTTAACGTTGTATCTTTCCTTTCCGTTGTCCGAAGCTACATTTGTTTTAAAGAGGAAATAAATTTTATTTTACTTCGAATTCCTCCCAGTCTTGTGATTCAACCCATGGATGAGTACATTATATCCACATAGCGTTGCTTTTTTTTTTTTCAAATAATTAATAAATTTTGTACGCGTATAATTCTTTTTTTTTTTTCAACAAACGTTTTCTTAATGGTTTTCCAGGACATTTGTTTCAAGCGGTTTCACATTTTTTCTTGTCATTCACCCACTCCATTCCATGAATTGTTAATCATGGGAATGGAGTGGCCGAGTGGGTGTATTTCATGGCTGTAATCTAAGTATTTCATGGCTTAATCCGATATTTTCGTCAACGTAGAATTTCATAGGAAATTAATTCGCCTCTCTACATATGGATTTTTTTCTTAACATCCACTAAAATAACATGATAGCGATAGCGTCGTGTTCAACTAACTGGTATCATGAGAGGCACAGCAAGTGTTGCTTCCACGCATGCGCAGTCCCGTTGCTTCCACCTGCTGTTGGGGTTGCATTGGTTGCCAGCAACGGGCCACTAGTGGCACTTGCTTGGAGGCCCACAATTCACGGCGATGCTGCAAGGCCATCAATGGCTCGCCAACTGATAGCGCTGTCACCAACGGACCGCTACCGGGCCGTGAGCGGTAGATTTCAGCCAGCAGTGACCCATCACTGCCAGCTGGTGGCCAGCAGTTTCCCAGCACCTGTGCTTTTGCTGGGCGATAATGAAAACGAAGCTCAATTATACTGGACGCAGATAAGTTTTCTGTGAATTTCATACAATGTAATAACTATGGAAAGTTGTATCTAGTAAAAAACAAAGGAAAGAAATTTTGAAAATGCAATCGTGAACTTTAGCCATTCAAATGAAGTGTGTGGGCAAAAACTTTAACCCCGTACAATTTAGTCACTGAAGTTGCAAGGAATGATTAAACCTTAAATTGCTACGTTAGATTATTGACATTAAATTTAGCATTCATTCACACCAGTCTTTTAAAGTGAATCAATGCCATTTCTTTTAAGGCATTCACATTGCATATCTGAAAATGCTTTTCTTACTGTATCGGAATATGAAATGTAATGATATATTGATAAAATCTGACAATGCCGTTTATTCAAATATTAGCTTTACGTTTAAACGCATCACCGAGTGCCAAAAATGAATGTCAAGAACAGAAAAAAGATACTTGTATTATTCAGAAAAACCTCTTGCAGTAATTAATTATAACAGCGCCCCGAAATGTGATTAGTCACTACGAACCCTATTGTCTTGTTAAATCTTTGTGTCTGAGAACCTGTTTGTTACTTTTTCGTTTGCTTTTGGACAGTTGTATTTCCCATTTATGGGCCGTGTTTGTCGAAGATTAATTAATTTAAAAGGATAGATGACTGAAGAATGCATTCGCAGATTATGAATAACGTTCATGACAGCAAAATGCAGTTATGATTTATGAGGAAGCGGGTGATTGCGGGGAAGTAAAAAGAACAGGAGCTTATTAAAAAATCTGCAAAATATCGTTTTCAATTTTGTATGAATTCCCTGTCCCGGGAGTAATTTATCGTTTCTAATACCGTAAGGACTTAAAGAAAACTCATTTGGCATTTGTAAAATCTAGTAACATCTAAGAGCGACAACCAGGGTACTTAATTATCTACTTCATTTCTGTTATAATGGCATTAGAAGTCATCTGCGAACAATAAATGCGTTGTGTTCATGTGCGGTATCATTACTAAAGCAAATCAGCGACTTACGTCGTCGCGGAATTCAGATACGTCTGTCTCCTTATTCACCTGGCCGCACAAACTCAAATGTTTAATGCATTTCTTTTAAAAACATGGCATTCACTTAACATGTAAATTTCACCAACTTGTCTTTCATTTAAGTGCAAAGCCAGAGAATTCTATTGAGTTTATAAGACTGTGTTCATGAAATTATAATAAAACCAGTTGCATGCCAGTCAAATTTAACGGAGCTGTAATATTATGGCTTAAAATATCAAATCAAGCGTAATAAAAATATTTACGTATTGTTTATTTTACTAAAATTATTACTTGAGCAGAATTTGAAAAAGTAATTTGTTTCTTTAGGTACTACTCCATTTCAGAGAAATTCCTTATACTCTGCATCACGCTTGAAGTACACTTACTACCCCAAAAATTCCGAACCTTTATGATCAGACAGCCACAGACACAGAGCTCCAATATATGTAAATGTAACAGTCACATGGGCTGATGGCGGTTTTTCCTTGGCTTTTATAAAGAGAGTACAGATCGTTCACCTGCAAAAACTCGTGTAAAAACAAAAGATATGACTTGTTTCTCAAAAACAACCGTTTCAAAGGGGTTTAACGACAGGAAGATTAGAGGACCTTCCATAACCAAACGGCATAAATGGCACCAGAAAACAAGACATAAAAAGCTAGGCCGTCCTGCTGTAAGAAGCATTGTACAGAAAATCAGGTCTTCCTGTGGACAGAAACTGACTTCTGAATTCAACCAAGGCAAAGAACAGCTCATTTCCATCCGAACCATGCGCAGTGAGTTAAAGAAAATGGGTCTTGAAAGTTGTCAGACAATTCAGAATCCACTTATCTCAGCAAAATGCAGATAAACCCGGTTGATGGCACCGATAATATTGTGAATGGACACTAGATCGGTCGAAAAATTTGATGTAGTCAGATGAATCATGCTAATCATTGCTTTAAACTGATGTTGTGCAGATAGTGTGGGAGAACCTCACGAAGCGATTGGCCTGGCATGTCTTGCGAAAGGACTCAAAGCAACTGAAAGTGGCATCATGTTAGGAGGGATATCTGTTGTTGCGGTCTGGGTCCTGTGATACCAGTGGAATGTAAGACTACATCCAGGTAATATCTGAGTGCTGTAGCGGACCAAGTGAACCATACAATGGTACTCTATTTACGCTTTCCAACCGTAGGTTGAAAAAAACGTATATGCTCCAGCTTTGTCCGTCTGTCCGTCCGCACGATAACTCGCGTAAATATTGTTCGATTTCCATGAAATTTCAATGTGTGGTAGGGAACTACCTGGGGACGAACCCTATTGAAAATGGAAGAAATGAGTTCAAAGTTCACGACATAGGAGCGAGATTCATTCCATTGTCCTTATGCGTCATAACTTGCGTAAAAATGGTTCGATTTCGATGACATTCTAGTATGTAGTAGGGGAACACCTCCGCACGAACTCTATTGAAAATGGATGAAATAGGGTCAAAGGTCACGACGTAGGAGGGGATCCATTTCATTGCCCTTGTAGTTCATAACTTGCGTAAAAATGTTTCGATGTCGATGAAATTTTCGTATGTGGTAGGGAATTACCATGGAATGAATTATATTAAAAATGGACGAAATGGGGTCAAGGGTGAGGACATAGGAGTGGGATCCATTCCATTGCCCTTATGCGTCATAACTTGCGTAAAAATGTTTCGATTTCGATGAAATTTTAGTATGTGGTAGGGGACCACCTGGGGTCAAAGTCTGTAGAAAATGGATGAAATGGAGTCAAAGATCAGGACATGGGAGCGGGATTCATTCCATTGTCCTTAGGCTTCATAACTTACGTAAAAATGCTTCGATTGCGACAAAACTTTATCATGTTGTCCAGAGGTACACTGAACAGGTTTTGTTGAATATCATCGAAATGTGGTTGAAGGTCAGGACATAGGAGGGAGATTTATTCCACAGCCATTTTCCTCATAACTTGACTAAAAATGCTTCGATTGCGACAAAACTTTATCATGTTGTTTCGGAGGTATACTGAATCGGTTCTGTATAATATCATCGAAATGGGGTCAAAGGTCAGGACACAAGAGAGATATTTATTTCACAGCCAATATCCTCATAACTTGAGAAATGATTTCCGGCATGTTGGAAAGCTTATCATAATCAATGCATTGCAGGATTTTACTAACTTGTTTTTTGTGCATGTGATGCATCTTTATGGATGTCAATGCAAGGCTTGATCGTGCTCTTGTGGTTTGATAAACACGAGGAAGAATTCCATTGTTTCTCCTGGCCTACACAGTTCCCTGATCTCAATCCCACTGCAAATATGTGGGAGATCAGAAAAGAGCTGCTCAACGGCGATTATCACTTTTGTCTACACATGATAGTGTTTGTGCGATATTTTGCTGCAGGAGCGGCTATCTTTGGAACAAAACAAACTCAGGCACTTCATAAATTCCATGTCACGCCGTATATTTGTTATTATTCGCAACAAAAAAGGTGGCCCTACTTGATACATTAAATAAGGATTCGCAATTCTTTGGTAACTGTGCATATACTGTATATCGTTCGAATGTTGTTGTTTTTTTAATTTTTGGAAATGGAGGTGATTTGACTTAGACATCAGCTCACGCAAGAATTGTGTGTACTCAGGAACGTTTCCATCAGAATTTTGAGGTGGCTGCAGTTTATGTTTACCTTGTAAGAACATTAGTTGAATTTTCCATCTGATGAACGCTCTTTCCGAAAATTACTTCAGGAACAAAACTGAAAAATATCATTTAGTAGTCCACACTAGTGATCCGAGATTTCAGCATCATAAAACTGCCTTTCTTCTATGAGTGAAGTTTCTCGTTGCTTGCATTTCCATACCGTCGTCTTCTGTAGCAACAAGTGCTATTTGGGCTTCTACTTCGTGAGAGCAAGCATGTGACTCAGAACCTCCGAGTTGCCTTGCTTTAGTATCTTATGATGGATTTTCATAAGTACAACTTCGAAACATTCGCTGAGCATCTTCTCGCCACATATTTTTTTACATGTATTTTTAGGTTTTCAAGTTTCTTCTGTTAGGGCAGTCTTGTACGATTTAATCTTGTTCCTCCATATTCTCCAATAAGATATTGTCTCAATAATTTACTTTTTCTCCCATATCCGCAAGACTTAATTTGATTTAAAATAGTTTAATTGATGATTTATTACTTGTTATTTGTGGCTCAAATTCCCTTCTCCATCACTAGATTACTAAAAATATTAAAAGAAAGCTACGTGAAGCCTAAAGAATTTTATCAGCATTTCATTTTGAAATCTTTTATTGCCATAAAGTTTCGGATGCCTCACAATCCAAAGATGATGCTTCAGAGTTTTCGCGAAAAAAAGCCTTATTAATATTATTCAAAATTGCTGAAATTTCTTATCACCAAATTTGACGTCCCTTCTTCAGCAGTCCATGCATTTGTGCTCGCTCTCCTTTGTTAATTTGACAGCATCCGGTTTTGCATGATTTCCTGAATATAGCCAGCTCACGTGGGTTACTCACTGTGCAGCACATCGTACAATGTACCTGAGATCAAAGGGATAATATAGTAGGCTGCTGAAGGTGTATGCTGTTGGCTTCGAGTTTGCTTCCGTCTTACGGGTAGATATTAAGCATATCTCTCGTCAGAGTCTACAACAAGATATTGTGGAATATGATTGTCGTGCTGGTTCAGACAGGGAAGCAGATTCTAAGACATACAAGATGTCTGTTAGACCACTGGTTCTCAAGGTGGTGGAACGCGGGTCAACTGTCGCTTGTGCGAAAGATCTTGCAGAAAAAGAAAGAAATACGTTTTCAGAAGAATAGTATTGATAAAATCCACGGCACACTAGGCAGGTTTCAAATTATCTAGATAATGTCTTATCATGCCGTATGAGGAGAGTATCATGAGCAGATACATGTTTTGTTTCTCCAGATAACACGTGGCTAAATTTCTCCGAATCTCAGGCAAAGTATTTCTTATTTGTCCGCAGTTTTGAGGTAATCATTTTCATCGAACGAAAGTAAACTTTATTCGTGGTACACCTGCTACATGTATAAGATCTGAAAAACTAAATAATAATTTAAACTTTAAATATAAAAATATATTAATCATGGTATCTATGAATGAGTGAATATTGTACTTACTTCAAATTAGGCCAAGAAAATTTTCCATTCACCAGATTTTTGGGTAGAAAGTCCTTCTTTGAGACAGTCTGAGAAGCACTATACTAAATAATATTTCAAAAGCGCATTCATTGTAGAAGGCTGCAATTTTAGTACTTTGAAGGCATCTGAAATGATGGGATTTAGGATAAAATAAGACTGACCTCTCTGTAAGATATGCGAAAGTTTTTGGCTGCTAAAACACCCTTTACTTGAATGGGTGCTTACTTCGATGTATTTTGAACTGAATATTACTGCTGATGAAAATTATGGTCTCCTCTGCTCTTTAGCAAAGAGGACCACATAAAAACATACGAGCAGAGTAGTACCTTTGGCTTCCTTGATGGGGTGGGATGAACCAAACTACACCATTATCTACGTTAATTACATCTACAGACTTTTATCTGAGACACTTCCATATACATTTCCTTGAAAGTACCATCTGATCATGTCTATGGAAAGGTAGACACACTAACTGTCAATGCAACATTTTTAGTAACAAATGCGCCAATAGGAATGCAATAAACAAATTATGTAAAGCACCGAAATTGGCTGCATCAGTTTTTAGTATAGGTTTTGAAAACAAAGAACCTTTTGATGTCATCACTGTGTCCGTCCGTCACCTGTGGGCATCATATATCTGAACCTATTAACCTGATCTGAAAACATTTTCTTGCACTGAAAAATGTGAACTCTGAGAACGATGATCCTTGCCTTTTGGTCTTTCCCCGATGCATAACATCTCAGATGATATCGAATTCAAAACATATTTTCTTCCATATCATTGCTTCTAAACATCTGATTCGAAAAAAAAGCTAACTTTTAAAATTCTATATCTTTTACAACGAAAACTGTTTTGCTTACAGTTTCTTTTTCAAACTATGAACAGTTTTCTCGCTAGAAAGCTTACACGAATATTGCATTTCCCCCGATATTTCTGCTTCTGAAAGTCCAATTTGAAAAATTTGTTTTGGGGCATGTGGAGTTTACGGCTGAAATGCTTTGCACACAATGTAAAATTTTTCGTAATTCACAGTTTTGCCACTAGGAGGTAATTGCATATTCTGTGTCCGACATAGTGGCAGCAGTATCTGCCCTCCTAAAATCTGGATTAAAACGGTTATTCTCGGCCAGATGCCGCACATGACGAAAAACGTTTTGCAAATATTTCCTGTTCACAACCATGCAGAGACTTTCCTTCAGGGGGTCAAATATAAATCATTTTTCTCGATATCTCTGCTTCGATTTGAAAAAATATCTTTGTGGATTTGAAAAAATATCTTTATGGATTTTCTCGATATCTCTGCTTCGATTTGAAAAAATATCTACTGAGGAACATCGTATTGAAAACATTGTAAACATCTTATTGAAACTTCTTATTGGAACTTACAAACGTTCTGATGAAAAAATTATTTTTGTACTATATGACATTTGCTAGGGCACATATTCCGTACGTTGTCCACTTTAGATAACGCACAGTTTTCCCGCTAGTGGCCGTATGCGTTGAAACGTTTTTCTTGGAATCTCTGTTTATAGAAGTCGTATTTGAAAATTTATTTTTCCATCGCAAAACTGTTGCTCTTAAGAATATTGTGCGCATATTTTCAACTTTTTCATAGTTCAAAGTTCTAAGGCCAGGGAAAGTGCAGTGTACCTCTATTTGAAAGAGAGTATCTGAACCTAGAATAATTTTTGGATGGATATATCGATTATGAAAAATATTTCCTGCCCATTTTCTTCTCAAATAACGAACAGCTCTCCGGATAGGGTGCGTACAGTTACATTACGCTTTCCTCTATGTCTCTTCTTCTGATTGTTCAATGTGAAAACCCCCATTTGCCTCGAATATCTTCCGCTGTGACTTATTTTTTATGTTATGATTTCAACTTTTCGTAGCATGCATTTCTGCCACTTGTGGGCATAAATATAGCTATTTCTATTTGTGAATGTTTTACAGATTGTAAAAATGAGAGTGATTTTTTTTGTAACTAGTTCCATTTATTATGTAAAACACTGCTGAAATTGCGCATTTTAAATAATGCGCAGTTTTCTCCTAGAGGACGTAAATGCGTTCTCTTTTTAACTGAATTATTTCCTTTTCTGCAAAACTACTTTGAAAAAGTTTTGGTGTTGCAAAGAATTGAAACGACACGCTCATTACATCCCAAAATTCGGTGTCATCTTTCTTGTTTATAAAATTGTTAGAATATAAGAGCCACGAGCGCAAACGTTTGAGGCTAATATCCGAAGTTTAGGTTTCTTCCATCTATGATTTCGGATAAAAGTGTAGATATGCTGTTTCCTCCCCTGCTTGTATAGTTATTGGAAACATGCACAACGACTTTACTCTTTTATTCATTTTAATTTTTCTTAGAAACTGAATCTCTACGACAAAGGGTTCATTCGATATATTTACATTGTTGAAAGGTGATAAATAAGTGATGATAAATGTGAGGGTTTCATATGTAGATTTTTCCTCGTTAGACATTTTTCAAGTATAATTCTCCTTTTAAACGGTTATATTAGTCTTACTGTCCCTATGTATGTTCCTTCCTACAAACATACGGGGATAGCATAAACGAAGTGGCCAGGTAATGCATAAGCATTTATTATGAAAAGTAATTATGCCTCCCGAAATGCGTTCACGGAAAACAATATTTCTATATAAATTAGAGTTAAAACAATATTTTCACAGAACGACTGATTCAGAGAAACTTCCAGATATTCACGGAATTTATCTGCAATGCTAATTTATAAATTAGCAGGTATTTTCACGAAAGATTTGAAGAAGGGCTGTTACCGGATGGCAGGGCAACTTGATTTCCGAAACCATCACGACTTGCTCCGTCATACATCTGGGCGGGGGAAAGAATCGCTGGATTAGCGCATCGTCCCTGCTTCTAGACAATTCTGCAGCCAACTCAAAACATGCAGAAGAGGATGCACATTTCTATATACAGGCGTTTATTTACAAAGCGAGCTAGGTACAGCACTGTTTACACAGAGGGCCTTATATCAAATATGCGTCCAATAGTCTATAAAACTTTTCCTGCCCATGAACAAAAATATTGCAAGAGAGTGTCTACTTATGTAGTTCTGGGTAAAAAATTACCCAGGAGAAAGAGTGCACAATATTTTGCACTAGAATCTCACAGCACACGATAGGCATATTGTTGGCTTGATTTATTTTAAGTATTGTGGTAGACGCCAACTTATCAGAAGAATCGTTTGCAGGTTCCTGTCGTTGGAGCAGGGAAGCAAATAAACAAGTAGTTAAAAATTGAACATTATGACATATGTTTCCTTTTGCACATCAGATGGGGGGAAGAGGAAATATTGGAATAATAGTTGGTCAGATCGGATAGTAAATACTTCCAGCGTATGTTGGGTGTTATGGATGGCCTTCTGTACGCTTTTCCCGCCAAATCTGTTCCTCTCTTATGTGGCTACAAGCCCGCGTGAAAATCTCTTTCTACCTCGTCGTGTGTCCTGCTTTGCCTCCGAAGAACATCCTTCCTACTTTTTCCTCGAGATCGCCATGAAAGCTCTTCTCTGTCTCATTCCCTTAGACGTTCTGTTCTTGACGTAAGAAGAAATTCTTAATTGCTTGGTCCATTGTATATACCCGTCGGCTATGAGAGAGATTCTGGCGACGGCTAGCGGGGAAAAGGGGATATCCTTTTGTCTGTGGGAGGGTACGACGAGAGAATGACCTTTCTCAGAAATGGATCTGTGCTTGGCGTCTTTCTGACTTGGGAGGAAATTTCTCGCTGTCGTTGGCCCACAAAATGACAAAAGTTGCAATTTAAATGTAGTTTGAATATTTCCATATAACAATATCCAGGCTTCTTCTCAGAAATTTATCAACAACGTTTGCTTCTCTGCACATGAGGAGATAGGCAGCACACAGCCACACATGCAGATCGAAATGCATCTCCCAGCCGAAGGGTTGTTTTTGTTCCTCGGCAATGTTCGCTCAGTGTTCTCCACACATCGCAGCCGTCCCAACAATAGATCTTCCTTCGGTGGCGGATTTCGGTCAACTCCTGCAGTTTTTCCAGAGTTCAATGCACATTTAGTTCCTCATACATTTCTCACGCAGACACCTTCTTCCTTTCTCACTCTCCTCCGAGGTGCAACAGACAATCTTGTCTCTTGGACATTTCTTGCGCATTTTCCCGTTTAGGTTAAAGTTCCTGACTTTTTTCCTCCTCATGAACATATCGCTCCCGTCCCGGCGACCCGAATAAAAGAATGCACCCTCTGAAGAAAGTATTTCTGACTGTATGACAGAAAAAGCGTTTGGCTCCAAATTTGCACCAAACATCCACAACAGTACTTTTATTTTCATTTAAGAAATCATTATTCTTCTGCGTTCTACATCTTCACCAATTTCTTAAACAGATCCTTGAATGTCTGATAAAAGTAATTCGTACTAATGTCATTCTGTTACCTTTTGAGATAGAAACAAACTTTGGATAAGGGCGAGTAAACGTCTCTTTTCGAGTTAGAGAGGAAATAAAAGAATTGGCTGTTGGATCCGAACATGGTTTTTAACTTGATAAAAAAACTAATGTAGAATTTAATTCCTTAAACTTATTTTGTTCAGTTTAACATATTTCCTGTAAAGGTTTTTCGTTTTATGAAAAATTAATTTTTGAGATTTAAAAAAACGTTTGTAACATCATTTTCTCAAAACAAAACATGTTGCAATTTAATCATTAGTACATTGCACTGTTATGCGTACATTATTTTTCAATAAATATCTATAATAATAAAATTACCCTGTCTGCCTGTCTATCAGTTGCTTACAGAAGAAAATATTGAATGTAGAGGTTTGAAATTTGGGAGCCATCTGCAGATGCACATGAGTGTGTTCACCCGCAAGCCCTCTTTTGAAATTCAGATTTGAAAAATTTTAAGTAACTAAATTGATTTTTAAAGCTCTCCACTAATGTTGAAGAAAACATTGTTGAAATTTGATATTGCCGTATTCTGTGACATAAGCTCAAGCAGGAACAGGTCATTTCACTTTTGTGAAATATTATTATATTACACTCTTGAACAACGATATTTCATTACGCTTTGCATAAAAGCAATAATATTTATTATACTTTGCATAAACCCAATAATTTTTCATTACACTCTGAGTAAACGCAAGAAAATTTCATTGCATTGTTGCGTAAACTAAGAAAACCTCACGCCGAACTTGATAGAAGCTATTTCAAGAATCAGTTTTTTATTGGCGTTGCCAGTAAGCCACATATATGTACCAAAATTCACAAACCAATGGGAGGTTTTGTTAAGCAGACTAACACTACAAACCTATGTGAGAGAACACCTACAGCAGAATAGAAGTCAAAATATTAATAGGCTGTGCCAAAATTTTTCAGGATGCATTTACGAGGTGGTACGTTTTTCCTCCCACAGCAGTTACCGACAGGTTTGTTTACGTTTTACGCAGCGGCCCCTGTTGTGTTACTACACACTACAAACTGTTCCAAGCTATTTTGACCTGAAGATTGTAACTAGGGTTTTTCAGGCATTGAATTAGCCATAATGAGCATGATTCAAAATTTGAAGTTTGATTTTCCTGTTTACTGTGTTAAACTTCTGAAGTGTTACCTTTATTCTTCGCGGCAGTTGCCGGCTTCTTTGTTTACATTTCTTATCGCGGCTACCCGTTTGTTGCTACGCGCAATAAATAGTTCCATCATTAAAAAAGTAGTTCAGCGATTCATTTAGAGAAAAAATATATTTCAGTGAAACGCAAATAGAATACAAGGAGTGATATGCGAGAAAAATGTAAATGTCCTTGCATTTTATTTTGTCAAAACTTGACATGTTATTTCTTCTTTTGCGCATTTCCTCACCTCATCGTGATAATTTATTTATTTTATCTTGACGTAATCTGGATCCACCAATACTTTGCAACGGAACACGGCTGACTGTCAAGAAACTCATGTCAAATGTCATCAAAGCTACCATCATGATTGGTATGCTGCGGGAGACTGTTTTTAGTCCACGCATTCCAATGGTCCCATCTTACCTTCCACTTCAGTCTAAATGCTTACAGTTCCTGTTCTCAGTTTCGCTATGAGTATGGACAAACAAAGGACCAGTCATTAAATTTTTTTTTTTTTTTTTGATTGGATGTTTAACGACCACCGTGAGCAACTCAATGGGCTATAAGCAGTCGCCCGTCCCTAATTTAGGGTCACTGGTTCCAGGGAAGGGAGAGAGCCAGTGCCGTAAGACAAACACAACATCCATGCCTCACCGGGATACGAACCCGGACCCCTTCGGACGAATGATCAGAGGCCAACGCCTTAGACCACTGCGCCACCGGGGCGGCATTAAAAGTTTTGGACTCAACCTCCAAACCCTTGCTTTTTCCATAGCCTAGGTTGTTTGCTTCAGGGTCAGCAAGAATGAAAACCCTTTCATCTTGGTTCTAAATGGAAGAACAATCAACATCGTCGACCCAGAGGCTTTTCAAGCATAAAATGCTTGTGCTTTGGAAGAAATGCACACTGCTTAAATTACAACACAAATGAAAAATTTATATGTTTCAAATATTTCAAATATCTCTTATTCACAGTCACTAAAGACTGGTGGCTTTAACACATTTTGCTGGTGCACAAGTATATATATTTTATTCTTTTTTCTTTAATTACTTCCTTTTGATAACTGGAATATATTTCGATTCAGTGTTTCCGTGAATTATTTCACATTAATAATAGCAGGAAATCGCTGGCCCAGAAGCTGACTGATGTATTATTTCTTAAAAACGGGCAACGCCGGGTCTCCTTGCTAGTTCTTCAATATATATTTTTGATAGAACGCACAATTTAGGTACTGAAATTTCAAAATTCTTTTAATTCGCAAGTTAGCCTCAATTCTATTCCTTTAGGGTACTTAAGATTGTTATTTCATCATAGACTCCATAAATTCTGCTTACTCTATCTAAATGATTTTCAAAAACGTATCCCGCTTTTTTTGGGGGGGGGATAAAATGCTTTTTTAAACAAGACTTCAGCATCGGAACATATAAAACTCTGACAGTGTTTTAATGATTTAACATTAAAAGAACTATATTATAAGTTGTCACGCAAATTCCTTAAAGTTGTCATTATCTGCCATTTACTGAAGAGAAGACGTAAGCAATCGGGAAAGTAAAAGGCTTGTAAGGTTTTTCTTCATCGATCAGCAGCGCTTTGAACATTCCTTATTGGTAACGAGTAACTGCATTTGACAGCTACACGGACATTTGGTAGCCAGTCACTGTTGCGTCAGTTCCCTTTTTGTTGCCACGGTGCTTGAAAACCGTGGCGAAAATATGAATGGCGAAAATATGAATGGCGAATAACTTTTGATTTGTAATTCCTCTGAGACATTCCTTGTAGTGATTGTGTTTTACCTATTCTCAATTTGAAATTTATTTCGTCTTGTGAAGATTTTATTTTGCGTTGTACCATTCTACCTCTGCTTCCGCCAGCTTGGGGATAGACATTTCAATATATTTTTCCAACTTAAGTTCGACATGCACTGGGCCATGCATTCTAGTGGGAAGTTACCATGCGATACATAAAAAAAGAGCGTGCAAACTACACACGTAAATGAGGTCGGATAAATTATTTGCCGCGTTGAATTAATTCTACGGTTGTCGGCCTTACAGACTTAGCTATCATTAAATTTTAAGAATAGCCGTAAGTTCGCAAATTCTGTGTTTGAGGCTTTGCTGTCCATTATGGCATTTCTATAAATGATTCTAGCAATATTATTTGACTAAATAAACAGGGAGGTATACGGAACTTTTGAGAATTTCCATTCATCATGTATAAATATTTTGTGTTTCGTTCCGTCTGAAATGCACATTGTTATGTAGGCCTAATTGTACTTTAAGAGGAAAGTGCTACTATTATTCATGCACATCGCATTCTGTTTATTAAAATGTATAAAGCGGATTGTGTTTATAATCTTTTTATGCGCTTTAATAAACATTAAAAAATATTAAAACGCCATAGCAGTCGTTGTTATGAATGAAGATAACACATGAAGCAGGACCCTACGTCAGACAATATACGACATCTGTCAAGAAAAAAGTGAGACTGCATTTATGTTTCTTGATGGATCATTCATGTTTCGTGAAAAAAGGGATTAGGATAAATCCTAATGAAAAGAACTACACATGACTACCCAACAAAAACAGTCTTGCTGCGTCAACACTCAATCCAGAACTGGCAGGCAGCAGTGTCAGCAGCGGCCCGGAGTGAGTAGTGGCACGGCACTATGGTGCCAGTGTCCAAAAGTGAATAAAATGTCCCGGCGGCCAACACATGGGCCAACAGCGGTACAACAGCTAGCACCCCCATCAGTTGTCATATGCCACAACATGGCCATCAGTTATCTATCATAGGTGGTAGCGGCCAGAAGCGGCCCGTAAACGGTCGTGCAAGCACGTGTCATAAATGGTGGTTAGCCTAATATGATCAACCCGCTACCCGGGAGTGGAGGCCGGTATACACGTAATCATATGACATAACTGATGTCTCTCCCGATCTGATCCACCAATTGCCCAGTAGTGGTAAAAGGAAAGACATCGTAACTCCTGAACGTTTTCCGGTCAGCGCCATTTTACCTTTTCCACGTGGTCGAGTGAGTCGGCATGGTGAATGACGTAACGACTCGGTTGTGGCTACTTTTCCCCACCGGTAATTTTACTGCGTGACGTCACGGCGCTGGTGAAATTTTCTCAATCGGTCTGAAAAAGCGCTCGTTGGATCAGTGTAACATCGAACCACGACAGTTTAGGTGCAAAGCAGATGCTTTAACCACAAGACCGCGCCACGTCATTTGGATTGAGTTTGCTTGAAGGTGAATCTCTTTTCGCGATGTGAAACCAAGGGTTCTCTTTTTAATTTGCAACATTACGAGTTATTTTTCCTAAATGTCCGTTTTATATAATTCATAAGTTTATTTTTTTAAAGTAACGATTTCTTTATTGACATTGAAGGAACTTCACTCATTTACAACGAGTGTACTAAATTAAAGACGTTTTCCAAAATCCTGTACTGTCCTTGTGGTCCTGCAAGGCGATTGTTTAATTGATGCATTTACATGTTCATGTCACATTCTGTTACTTTCTAATGTATCACCATGGATGACTGCAATATAGTCACACGGCGTTGCTTTTTTTTCTTTTACCAATACTTGACCATTTTGTAATAAATTTATACCGCTTCTTGTTTTTCAGAAATACCCGTTTTATGTAATTCATATTTTTTCAAACATAACGATTTTTTAAATGTTTTTGAGGGATATTTGTTTGAAGTGGATCAGTGTATGTTAACAAAGAATTATTCGATTCAGTTACTAAGTTTTCAGAAATTATTTCTGGTTGTTTATGGGAATAGAATGAGTGTGTTTCACGTTTGTTTGAATTCTTGATTTGTCGTGGGTTAGTGAAGGAATTTTGCTGTGAAATGTGTTTCTATAAATAGAAGGAATAATTGATCATTTCTTGCAGTTCATTAATTATTATTTACTATGTAATTTTCCTCCGTCGTGAATCTTCGTCAACGCGACATTTCTTAAGGACATTAATTCGCCTCTCAATGACTTTCTTTTTTCTTAATATCCAGTAAAATTGCACGATGGCGATGGCGTCGACTTCATCTAACTGGTAGCACGGGGCTTAGTGCACGTATTGCTTCTGTGTATGCACAATCCCACTGCTTGTACCTCGAGTCGGGATTGCTTCGGTTGCTGGTTTCGGGCCACTCATCGCGCTAGCTTGGAGGCCCGAAATTTACAGCGATGCTGCAGGGCGATCAACGGTATGCTTAAGGCTGCCAAAGGAGGGCGCTGCCAATAACGGATCGCTATCGTACTGTGAGCGGCATATTTCATCCCACAGTGACCCATCACTGCTAGCTGGCGGCCATCAGTTTCGAAAAACCTGTGTTTTCTCTGGGTATGTACATTATTCAGCATTCATTTTTTATTTCATTACCTTAAATAAGTATCTTGGACAAAACTATAGTAGAACTTGCTTGGTAAAGTCGCACTTTCTCCTACTCAAGATGCAGATATTTTAGCATAAATCACGTGCTTTTGCATGTCTTTCACAAAAAAGACCGTGCTTATGTTATCGCTTTGTCCGTACGTCCGTCGGTCTGTATGTAAACACCACATCTCTGCAACTATTAATCCGATTCGGAAAATTCTTTATCCATTCGGAAGATTGAAATGTGAGAATGATGATCTTTGCATTTCGATATCTTCAGATCCACAACTTCGCCGCTAGAGGGCGTAAATACAGATGATATCGAATTCAAAATTAATTTTATTCCATATATTTGTTTCTAAATATCCGATTGATAAAATTATTTTTTCCTTTCGGTGACATTTACATCAAAGACTATTTTACGTAGAGTCTCTTTTTTAAGTAATGCATAGGTTTTCCGCTAGGGGCGTAAAGAAAAATTGCGTTTTGGCCCCGATATCTTTGCTTCTGAATCTCCGATTTGAAAACTTCCTCCTGCATAGTACACAGCTCCTAATGGGAAATGTTTTGCATATTATTTATTACTTTTGGTAAAAAGCGGTTTGGCCGCCAGGGGGCGTGAATATTTATTTCTGCTTCTGATGCACTTACAGCAAAATCTGAGCTGAATGCTCGATAGAAAAAATTATTTCGTGAACGGATACCGCTCATCTCAGAAAACCTTTTAAGAATGCTTTCTTCTTTAGATAATGCATGTTTTATCCGCCAGGGACGTGGATGTATTACTTATTTTTGTCGATATCTCTGCTTTTAAGAGTCCGATTTGAAAAATTCTTTCTTAGTTGGAGAGCGTTTCCGCTGCGAAATGTTTCTCATACAAGTCCAAATTTTTCAGTTAATGCATAGATTTTCTGCTAGGGCGCTTAAAGGCAAATTGCGTTTTCCCCGATATCTCTGCTTCTAAAACTTCACTTTGGAAAGTTCTTCCTGCATTGGATACATATCCTGATGGGAAATGTTTTGCATTTTGGTAATTTCGATTTTTTTGGTAAATAATGGTTTAATTACCAGGGGGTATAAGTGTTTATTCCTGCTTCTGATGAATTTGCAGCAAAATTTAACCTTTTGAAAACTCGATTGAAAAAATTCTGTTGTGGAACCATACCGATCACTTTGCAAAACCTTTTTAGAATACTTCCTTTTTAAAATAATGCATAGTTTTTCCGCGAGGGAGTCGTAGTTGTATATCTTATTTTTGTCGATACCTCCACTTCTAAGAGTGATTTGAATGTTTGTTTCTTGTTTAGAGCATTTCCGGTGCGAAATGTTTCTCACGTAATTTAAATTTTTTTAACTCAGAAGTCTGCCACTAGAGGGCATAATTTTAAGTCTCGGTTTGCAGCAATAGCTGCGGGACTGAAAACCCGATTAAAAAAATTATTTTTCTGTCAGATACTACTAATTATGAAAATTATTATGCGTGTATTTTCTTCCCAAAGTAAGAAACATTTCCGCCGCTAGTGGACGGAAATGTTTAATCTGCTTTTCCCAATATCTCTGCTTGTAAATGTGCGATTTAAAAACGGCTCTTAGCACAAGATACTATTTATCGTGTGTAGATTTGTATTTGAGGAATTTTCGTGCTTCACAGTTCTATCGCTAGCTGGTATTTGTGGATTTCTGTTTGAAGCTGTATCTCCTGTTCTACAGTATAAACCCTATTGATAACTTTTTTTTCTGCTCTATGCCATTCGCTACAATAGAGTTGTGGGGCATTATCATCTTAAATATTGCACGGATTTCCCGCTAAGGGACGTAAACGTCAAAACCTTTTTATCGCTGTCTCTGCTTCCGGGCGATGTATTTGAAAAGTTCTTTTTCCTTAGCATAGCTTTCACCACGGAGATTTTTTTTGCCCTATTTTCAAGTTTTGTATTATTCAAAATTCTTTCGCTGAAAGGCGTAAAGTTATATCATGTTTCTTTTATATTTCTTCTTTTACCTGTTCGATTTGAAAATTTCTTTGTCTCTGAATACACTGAATTGCCAGAAAAACTGGTACAGACGAGATTATGCAAAATACATAGCAACGTCACCTATACGCGTACTCGGTTGCGTTCGCCAGTGCGTATATAAAGCGATAGACATCCTTACCAGCTGTCAGAGCTGTTTTTGGCACGATAATGACAAGTAATAACGATTTAAGCGATTTTCAACGCGGTGTCATAGTTGGCGCTCGTGAGATGTGCCATAGTATTTCGGAGGTAGAAACGAAGTTCGGATTTTCACGGACGACCATTGCAAGGGTGTACCGTGACTACAAGAAATCCGGCAAAACCTCCAACCTACGATACCAGTGTGGCCGTAAAAAGACATTGGGTGAACATGACCATCGTCGGCTATCAAGAATCGTTTCACGCGACACTCTCGCAGGTAGCATCGGAAATCAATGCTGGAGCCTCAACAAGCATATTGTGCGTATTTTCTTCCCAAAATAAGGAACATTTCCGCCGCTAGTGGAAAGAAATGTTTAATCTGCTTTTCTCAATATATCTGCTTGTAAATGTGCGATTTAAAAAGGCTCTTAGCACAAGATACCATTTATCGTGTGCAGATTTGTATTTGAGGAATTTTTGTGGTTCACCGTTCTATCGCTAGCTGGTGTTTGTGAATTTTTGTTTGCAGCTGTATCTCCTGTTCTACAGTATAAACCCTATTGGTAACTTTTTTTTCTGCTCTATGCCATTCGCTACAATAGAGTTGTGGGGCATTATCATCTTAAATAATGCACAGATTTCCCGCTAAGGGGCGTAAACGTCAAAACCTTTTTATCGCTGTCTCTGCTTCCGGGTGATGTATTTGAAAAGTTCTTTTTCCTTAGCATAGCTTTCTCCACGAAGATTATTTTTCGCCCTATTTTCAAGTTTTCCATTATTCAAAATTCTTCCGCTAGAAGGCGTAAAGTTATATCATGTTTCTTTTATATTTCTTCTTTTAACTGTTCGATTTGAAAATTTCTTTCTCACTGATATACATACTATGAGAAACATTTTGCACACTGTTTGTTAATTTACGTAATATACTTTTTAGCGCAGGTCGAAGTATGTAGCTGTTTCTATTTCTGGATGTTTTATCGATTGTAGAAATTCGGTTGATACTTTTCTAACCGGTTCTATTGACTTTGAATAGCATTGATAAATGTTATTGGCTTTAGTAAGGATTCAAACGACGTGCTCATTGCAACTGAAAATTCGGTGCCATATTTCTTGTTTAAAGACTACGGTAAATACTTCCTAATAAGATGTTACTACAGTTTCCATGTCGTTAGGCTACTGAAGAAAATTTCTGTGTACCAAAGCTGTGTAATAAAATGCTTTATTCTGCATTTACATATCATATTTATTCAACAGTGAGCCAGAGTTCGAATGAGAGAGTCGGAAATTATATTTTTTTATGGACCTAGCTGATCTCTTGCTGATTTCCGATTTCTAAAGAAACTGGCCATTTCATCTGAAATCGCCCGAAAAGTGCGACAGTTCTTCGTATCATTCGTTTTCGGGGATGCTGAAGAAAATAGTGGTGTGTGGTTCTTATTTTTTGCCACCCCCGACTTTCCGTGTGCCAGCAGAATTTAAATTAATGGTTTATTTTTCTCCTGTGGGTCAAGGAAAAGTGATGGAACCGTGCTATAATATAACCTCAATCTATTCTCTTTATACTTACCTCGATTTCTGGTTTTGTTTTCAGTGGAATAGTGGGTTCTTTGTATCGGAATATAAAATTTCTGAAGAAGCGCTTTTGTGAGTTGTCCGTTTGCTTTATTCATGGAGGCATATTTGATGTTCTTTTTTTGTGCCAAAATCTGAAATGCAGAAATTTTAGCGATATTTTATTATTAGTGTGTAACGTGTATACCATGTACATATATATTGTTTTATTGGTTAATTCGTCTGTTGTGATTCGAAGCTACGGTCAGTTACAACTTTCTATTTCATTGTTGGGTGTCGGGTATTCTTGGATTATCTTCGTTCGAGGGTTGCACTGTGATAGCTTTTGCATCCTGTTGACATCCAAATGACTACGTCCTTCTGTAGTACTCATTTTTCTCTTCCAGTTTCTGTTATGTTCCCGAAGTAAATAAAAAATATACCACGTATTTAATAGCAGTAAGGAAATTGGTTGGTCAGAGATTAGTTACGTTTATTTCTTAGTCGGAAAGGGTAAATTTGAGAGTAATGTAAGCACAAAAGATCCAAAACATTATAGTCATCTGTCTAATATGATGTTGGCCCTCCACATGCTGCCAAAACTGCTCCTACCCGGTGAGGCATTGATGCTACAAGATTTCTTAAGGTGCTTTGTGGTATCTGGTACCAACACGTTACTAGAAGATCCTTTAACTCTTATAAGGTAAGTGATTGAGCCCCGGGGATATGGGTACAAAGGTCTTCCTCATGTTCCTCGAACTAACAATCCGGGCAATGTGGCATGGGGCATTATCCTTCTGAAAGACAGCTTTATTTGAGGGGAATACCGTTGCCATGATAGGATGTATCTGGTCTTCAGGGATGTTTAAGTAGGTGGTAGACGTCATAGTTTCCTGCACATGAATGACTGGACTTAGGATTTCCTAACAGAACCATAGCATTACAGTTGCTGCACCGGTTTGTTTTGGTCCCACGGTACATCCTGGGGCAAATACTTCTCCAGATAAACCATGCACACGTACCCAGCCTTCCACATGTGCAACAGGAAACGAGATTATTTGGACTATATGACCTTTTCAGTCATTCGAGGTTCCGTTTTGATGCTCACTAGCACATTTTAAGCGCTTTATACGGCGAACCGAGGATAGTTAGCATGGATACCCAGAGCGTCCTGCGGCTATGCTGCTCCATTTGCAACAAGGTTAGATGTATTGTGTGTTGCGACACATTACTTCCATCACCAGCTTTCAAATTATCAGCGAGTTGCGCCACAATATCCCTTCTGTTGGCCTGTGCCATACAGGATAGCCTTCACTAATATCTAGCATCGATGAGTTGTACTCGGCCTACTCTTTGCGGCGGTTGGTGGTTTTCTTCTCTTCGGACCGCTTGTGGAAGGTACTAGCGACGGCTGACAGTGTGCACCCCACAAACCTTGCCGCCTCTGAAATCCTCTGACCCAGTCGTCTGACCATTGAAATTTGGCATTTATCTCTGCTGCCGTTCCTATCTGAAGAACAAGAATAACAATGATTAACAGAGTTCAGTATCATCTGTTATTTATACCGTTTCATGAATTTCACACGAGCCGTTGTTTACTTGCCGTTAATTTGATTTGCATAAAGACGGGCTGGGCTGGTCATAATGTTTTGGCTCTACGGTGTATACTTATATTTTGCTTCTTTCAAGGTCCCGTCTCAGCTTAACGTGCGTATTTGTATTATAGTCGTAAACATTTTAGTTTCCTTATGCAAGTAGAAAATTGTCGAGCATTTTTCATTTTTTCATTTGTCATTTGTGTCTTAATGTTTCAGCACTCCAAAGTGCATGAAAGGTAGAAAATGTTTGCGATACAGAAATGTTCCAAGTATTGGAGTTCGAAATGGGGTTCGGACAAGTCGTCACCTGACTTCTGGCCACATGCAATTTGAGATCCACGAAATTGCTCTGCGAAAAAAGTATATTGTTCCTTTGTCCCTTACCTGATTGATTGATGTGTAGGAAATGTTTTTTTTTTTTCGTACGTTATTATCATTAAGAAATTAAGAGGTATTTATGTTTTTCTGACTAAAAGACAAGGCGGACAACTGGCAACAAAAGGGTTAGGGAGCCATATAAGAATTGGCTTTCTTATTTCTTCTTTGTGTGCACTTTCACGTATGATGACCCCCAAACCATTAGGGGTCGTACCGAAATCATACCTTTGATTTCACCGTGTCTAATTCCCCGTGAGTGGCCTGTAGGATTACAATTTTATTGCGGTTACATCATCGTTCTCATTTCGCGTTGGTGAAATAAGAAACTAAATTATTGGTATTTTATAGATAGTTTGTCGTAATGTTGCATTTCTACCCGGAAATGAATAATGTGGGCCTCGGGTTGGGCCATTTTAGCAACGTTTAACCCACAGTTGAGATTTAGTAAGATAGTTGAAATATCACAGTTGAAATTAGTAAGATTTACATAAAAAAAAAATAACATCACACTTTTACTCTGGCGCAAAACATTAGTTATAAGCTACACTGTTAAAGATTTTGTGGTAGGGTGCACCAAAAAGTGGTGTTACACCAGCTGTACCACATTCTGAGAAAAGATACACCATTGTACATTGCATACAAAACCCAACAACATAGTGCAACTTTGCACCACGGTATGGTACGAGGTTGCACCGCATTACGGTGCAAGGTTTCATCAAGCTGCTGGTTATGTTTGAACCACACAATTATGTATCTTTTCTCAGAAAGTAGTGCAGCTGGTGTAGCACTAGTTTATGGGGCAACCTACCACAAAATTTTTAACAGTGTACTAGGCCTCTGCCTTTTTAGTCAGTTTTAAACTATCGTGCTCATATTCATGAGGTTTGCATAAGGAGCCAAGGTTATAGTATTGTGCTTTTATGCAAGCACAAGACACTTATTAATAGTCCCAAGACATGCTTTGTAATTTTTCTACCAATCTAATATTCATGTAGCTAACATAAAACGTCACGTTAAAATTATTTCATATTTACTCACGTGCAGAATGTTAGTTCATAGGCCCTAGGCCTTGGCTTTTTTAACGGTTTTTAATCCGCCTTGCTCCTGTTCATAAGGTTTTGATACCAAGTCAATTTAGTAATACTGCTTTTTTATTTAGGCACCAAACATTAATTATTAGTTCCTATACCTAGGCCATTTTAGGTATATTTAATATGTGCAGTATTATTAACTTAAAGTGTCACGCAAACCTATGATTATAAACAAGACGGATTAAAAACTGTGAAAAAGGCCTAGGCTTTGGGCTTATAAACTGATGTCTGGTAGATGAGTAAAAGAGCAGCATTATGAACTTGACTTGTTATGTAAACGTTATGAATATAAGCACCTCGGATCTAAAATTCCTAAAAAGGCCTAGGCCCAATGCCTTGTAATTAATGTTTGGTGAATGAGTAAAATCCCAACACTGTAAGCTTCACAGGTTATTTAAACCTTATAAGTATGAGCACGACTGGCACATGTGGCTAATTAGTCTTTGAAAAATAAAATATTAAAGGTATAACTTCCTTTTTAAATTACAATTTTTACTAAATTTATTCAAGCGTTTTGCATTTCTACCTTTTATGCCCCTCATACCATGAATTTACGGCCCTGGTATGACCATTTTGGAAGGATCACCCCAAACCCTACTCTCGGTAGTTACGGCCTTATATTAAAGTCAATGTAACTTACTGCGCTGAGCGCGCTCATATTCAGCATCAAGTGTTTGTTAACTTAACTACAGTGGCACGAGAAAAAAGAAACATTTTTTACTCATTCACTCAACCTCGTGGAAGTCGCAGTTGTTTTGGAAGCCATAATAGCTAACCACAGAGACATCGAACTGTAACAATTTTAACAGATATGTTGTTGTTAAAATAAACGTGTACCTTTAGGGATATTCGTAAAACTGAAATTTTTATGGCAGTGACTTTGTTGACGTTTGGGTTGTGTGGCAGTATTTTGATTTGAAAATGTATCCCCACCTCAGCCTTGCCTGAGGATGATAACTTTCTAAAGTAAGGGTTATTACTTACACATTGCCCTTTGATCAAAGTGCCATGTTTATGCTTGCTAATTTCGTTTTCAGGAGTGTGATTTATTAAATTAATTGTTTTGATAAATTTTTATGATGCTACACTATTGCACGACACTATATTTCAAGTCATACGTATGTTAATGGTGCTGTAAAACATAGCTCTCTGTTTTCATTAGGATCAATGTCCATAAATTAGGAGCGGGAGGATCATCCTAGGCTTAAATTCTCATTGGGGCCGTTTAACTCTAAAATAAAAATAAAACCTGCAAAAACATTTCATCCAGGAAGTCAAAGCATATCATGTATACGATGCGTCTACGTGACAGACAGTTTTACACCTTGTGGGAAGAAGTGGTTTAACATAGGTCATGAGAAATTCTATGGATTAAATAAGCAGTCATCCGTCCCAATACTGCTGGTTCCAAGTAAAGATCGAGCCAGCTCCGGAAGGCAAGCACATTTCCCATGTTTAATGTCTTACCCGGGACTCGAACCCAGAACGGACGATGGTTGGAAATCTATGCCTCTGGTCACTCGGTCACGGGGGTGACACTTTCGTTTGTTTCATACGCATATTTGCATATCTGTGAAACCTTGATCGGTGGGCGAGTGTTTACAGCACTCTCTTTTACATAGCAGCACTACAGGGCGAGAAAGAAAAGCCCGGTGACTCACTAATACTCTATTTGCGCTTTTTCCTCAGCACGAATGACCGGAAGTGCATGAAAATCAGGAGGCCGCTAAGATAATCCGATACATCCACTTGTTTAAAATGTGGGGCCAATCTGATTGTAGCGTTTCCCCATAACAGTAAGAACGCCTCTTCCATTGTAACGTCACAACTAAGACTAATTTTCTCGTCAGTAGAGTTTTCCGTTTTCGAACTGCGATTTCGAGGAAGAAGCGAAATTCGGACAGGGCGCCAAATTCTCCGACCATATTGACAACTCAGTGCATTTGAGAGAGGACAGATTATTGTTTTCCTAGAGAGTGGATGGTCGACTGGCAGTATTGCGCAATTTTTGTAGTGTCAACACAACATTGCATGAATGCTGGCAGCAGATTTTGAGAGAAGGTATGATCTCTCGTCGGCATGGAACTCGAGCACACCGAACGGCCACAGCCTGGAAAGAACGTTTGATCCGGCGACAAACATCCGACCCAAGAGCCACTATTCCTACCTTCAGAACAGCAGTAAATGTTGCTTCAAGTAGCCTCTACCCAACACTGGAGGAGGAAAGACTTCAGGGACGGCATCCATTGTGTTGCTTGCAGCATCGAAACGATTATCGTCCTCAGCGTCTGGAGTAGCACCGTGCTCGAGTGAAATAACAGAATGATCTTCTGCAAAGAATTTCGCTTTCGTCTAAGGTCCGATGATTGCCGGGTTCACGTATGAAAGCGACAGGGAGAACGGACAAATTCAGGAGTAATTGTTCAGTCATATACAGCACGAACGGCAGCGATTATGGTCTGTGGAGCAGTATGCCATTACCCGAAAAATCTCTAGTATTCCTCTCAGGTTTTCTGACAGCTCGGAGGAACATGAAAAATAATCCTGGATGCTGTTGCTATTCCTTTCCTAAGGAGTACGTAGCAACATGTTTCATCAAGAAAATACACGTCCACATACTGCAAACATCTCTAGGAATCATCTACGCGCTGTCAACGTCCTGGAATGACCAGCAAGGTTCTCGTATGTGTCCACAATAGAATATGTATACACACACACCAGCAAACAGCTCCACACACACCAGCAAACAGCTTAGACAAAAGTCCGACTTCTCTACGACGCTTTTCTAAATGCACTGCCAGTAGCGGTGGTTTTAGCTCTTACTGATGTGCCTTACATTTCAAGTAATGAAACTGTCAATTAGTTCTGAAAATTTAATCATGTCTTCTTTGTCTCCCGTACTGTTCCATCAATGAACATCTGCTGAATTTTCCCACCACATATGTGTGTTACAATTTTAATGTTGCAGAGTGTGTATATAAATTTAACTATTTATTAGAATTTTTTTTCGTGTTAGTAATGTCTCATGGTGAACATATAGATTATGTGATCATGGTGTTTTGGACGACTTGGCATACATGCTAGTTCTACAATTTTAAATGTAAATTTTCATTAAAACCAGATTTAAATTTTTTTCACTCTCTGCAACAGATAGGGTGTAATGATTCCACTCCTCCGCTCGAGTTCTCATACGGCATATCCAAACTTCTTTTGCAATGATTGTTACTTTTATTTGATAGTTTCATTTTAAAAAATGCAAATGCAAATTAACTATCATAAATTGTATTCATCTGTAAGAATGTTTTATTCGCGTGTCTTTCGTTTTGCCCAAATAGTTTGTTCTTTTATAATTTTTCTCGTTTAAGCAACTAGCTGCATGCATTCGAAAGATTATTTCTTAATAATTTATATATATTTGGAACAAGAATACAATCATATTAATTTTACTTCGAACATTGTTTTGGACAGAAAAATATTATATATATTGATACATGCATACATTTTTATATGGGTGCGTGTCACTTAAGATATTTTTTTCCGAACGTCGTTTAGATTTAACTATCAAACTGTATGTAAACGAACTCTTTTCAATCAAGGTATTGAATTTGTCTGCTGCGTTTCAAAAGAAAAGCAGAGAAAGGTGGAAAAATCCGAATAAAGGAGATTTCATTTGTGCCAGCCGCAGCACATATACGAGTTCAAGGAATCTCTTTGCGTGCTGGGTCACATTTGTCAACGGGTAATGTTCTTTGCGTAACGCCTTCCCAGCGCCTATGGAATATCAGGCACAGCGAATAAATGTCTCGAAATAATGGCAACACTTTATTCTCTGCGTACAGCAGAGAGAGTGTTCCCATCTTTAGTTATTTTCTATTTTTATTATGCTTGTTCTTTTCCGTTTTAGAGAAAGCTTCTCTGCCTACTCGGTTCGCTAATTCCAAAGTTCCGTGTGATTTCCTATGTTTACTCGAAAGAAAATGTCGTGTGATTTCCTATGTTTACTCGAAAGAAAATGTAAAGAAAAAATATTGGCATTCACTAAAAAGGAATAGTTAACAAACCATATGTAAGAATCAGACGGTCTTGGAAAATGACTTTTATTTACTGTTGCATTCTGAATGACACATTCATTTTTAGCACGCCTTGTAATGGATGTGGATTGCAAGTTCCTAAATTAATATTTCATACAATTCATTTCTTATTTTTATTGTTGGGTGCGATACTCGAGTATTGCCGCACAAATCTGTTTCCAAAATTTCAGAAGTAACACATATCGTTACAACAGAAGTAGCTTCCCTCCCCGAAAACGCTGATAACTAGCGAAACATTTCCTGTTCCTTTAATATGCCATGGACTTGATGTAGCTAAAACGATTTCAACGAAATATCGCGGAAAAGAATTCAGTATATTATAAGGTGTACCTTTTAAGCACAGAAAGTTCTCATTCAAATAGTACTGATTTCACTACATAGTCAGTAGATTTAGATGGTAGACTTGCAAGATGATTAAGTTTTGCATATGCCTACACACACAGTCATGCGGATTTGGGTCAGAATCCCGACAAGCCAAAATCTGGACATCCAAAATCCCGACTACCCAAAAACCCCGACACGTCCAATATCCCGACACTACCAAAATCACGACAGCCGAAATCCCGACTATCCAAAATCCCGAAAGTGAAACACCTGATGCGCTCATGCCTTAATTAAACGTTACATTTGGAATCCCAGATAATCTTTCAAATTCTTTTTGACGTTATATTTAATTTTTAGCTAACACCATTATTTTATTTTCAGCTAATAGCATTATTTTATTTTTAGCTAATAGCATTATTTCTTTTTAGCTAATATCATTACTTGATCAATATTTACATAATGGCATTATTTGATCAATATTTACATAATAACATTTGATCAATTATTTGTTTTATTATAAAAAGAAATACTAAAATATTTGGAAATACTGAAATCTTGCTGAAATCTTTCAAGTTCTCTTTGACGTGGTATTTTACTTTTAGCTAATAGTATTATTTGATCAATTATTTGATTTATTATAATAAGAAATACTGAAATTTGGATTTTGGGTTGTCAGGATTTTGGTGTTGTCGGGATTTTGGTTTTGTCTGGATTTTGGGTTGTCGGGATTTCGGTTGTCGGGATTTTGGCTTGTCGGGAAAGCGACAGTCGGGATTATGTCCGGATCCGCAGTCATGCATATGCTTGTACGCTCATGCCTATACAGACAGTCATATGAAAGATTTACCAGTAACCAAATTTAATTTAAAAAGCTCAGAAATTTTCTTTATTCGTTAAATATACTTTCCATAGAGTGTGTACATGTGTTCAACGGCAGCAAAGACAAGAGGGAAAAGGAAAGTATCATGTGCAATGAATTTGCACATTCACATTTATTTCAAAGAAATTTCAGGTAAATCCGATCTGCGGTGGCTCAATCTCGTAACTTACAAGAGTTTGAGTATCTGGTTGTAACATGTTAGTACTAGATACCACAAGATACCTTTAGCGTCATGTCTCGCCCGGTAAGAACTATTTTGATGGCTCGTAAAGGGCCAACATTATATTAGGCAGGTGGTCATAATATTTTGGTTCTTCGGTGTATATGGAGCCCAAAACATTTAAAATTCCTGTCATTTACTTCCAAGCAATAATGGTATTAAAACTTCTTGTTTCTTTTCTTTCACAATGAGTTTCATACAGGAAGTACAATCAAGAGCTAGAATCCTCCTAGATGTGCGTGTTTTGATTAGAACATATCTCCCTCAGTAACGCAGATGACACTTGTCAAGATTTTCACGCGAATGATACAGTTTCTGTAAGAGCAATAGGTATGCCGCAAAATACCTGACCACGGGGCTCCCGAATTCCTGTAACAAATGATGGAACACCAAAACATCTGGAATCAAAAAGAGAAAAAACACTTTGTGTAAAAAAAAAACAAAAAAAAACAGTTTAATACAATTAAAATAAGAACGAAATGAAAGCAAAAGCAAAGGGTAGAAAGAATAGTTAAAAAGAAGCATTTTCCATTACTTAACATCTCAATCGAGATAAAGCATAATCTTCCGCAAAGGCACAACCCATACTAGGCCACAGTTTCTTTTTCGGAATTACGATCGATGGTGGGAGTTGCCGCCAATCCTGATTCCGAAAAGTACCTGACTCTCTAAAGTGTTAATAAGTCCAGCAATACCAGTGGAGATCTTCATGAAGATTATGCTGATGATAGGGCTGTGGCAATTCTGCTAAATGTGACTTATTTAAAGTAGTTCGTTGTATGGTTAGCCTAGAAAACGGAGTGCATTTGTCTTCTTACCACTTTAACACATGCGAGTACCTTCCACTTCAAAGCTTTTTGTTGTACATTTTTTTCTGTTTCTTCCAACATCTCTCATTCATAATCATAGCAAGTTTCAAACTGACTTGCCCATTAGTTTTAGTGTGAGTATCTCATGCAACAATATTTTTCCCTCTCAGTGAGGACAAAAATGGGAACTTCAAACCTTCAGATATACTTTTAAATCGCGATATACACTGCTCGACATAGAAATTGCCCCACCAGAAGTAGGTGTGCTACAAACATGAAATCGCAGAGCGGGTGTACCCACTCGAGGTATGCAAATTATGTTAAACAGAAGCCGATGACATCACACGTTCGTGAAATAAAGGTGCCAGCAGCAACAGGGATGGTAGTGTGTGGTCGCTGGTGGAAGTGTGGCGAACGTTTCAGATTTGTTGTTTGTGCTGGAAAACAGTTCAGCGAAAGCCGAAAATGCCGGGTACACGCTATCGGCAGGCTTATCGCCATTTGGATGCGTTTCAGAGAGGAAGAATTGTAGACCTATGTGAAGCGGGCTGGACTACACGCCGTATCGCTGCGCATGTGCAACGGGATGCACGAAATGTTAGGAGCTGTTGGCACCAGTGGCTGCAGGGCAGGAAGGTTCGTACGTGCGTCTGAGCGTCAGTGGTGCATCCCGACAGATGTCAGCACGCTAGGACCGACGGATTCTTCGACACGCTCGTTCGTTACCAAAGTCCACTGCAGCCTCTATTCGACGTGTTGTGTCTATCGGCAGGCTTATTGCTATTTGGATGCGTTTCAGAGAGGAAGAATTGTAGACCTATGTGAAGCGGGCTGGACTACACGCCGTATCGCTGCGCATGTGCAACGGGATGCACGAAATGTTAGGAGCTGTTGGCACCAGTGGCTGCAGGACAGGAAGGTTCGTATGTGCGTCTGAGCGTCAGTGGTGCAGTCCGACAGATGTCAGCACGCCAGGACCGGCGGATTGTTCGACACGTTCGTTCGTCACCAAAATACACTGCAGCCTCTATTCGACGTGCTGTGTCATCGGCCATGGACGTCGCTATAATGACCCGAACTGTAAAACGAAAGTTACATGTGGCACACCTGCGTAGTAGGCAACCGTTTCGTCGACTGCAATTGACGGTCAGCCTACGCAGCGCTCGTCTGGCTTGGTGCCGAAGTCATGTGAACTGGAGTCACGAATGGACCACTGTGGTCTTCAGTGATGAATCCCGTTTCTGTGTGGGTGCTGACGATCGACGGATTCGTGTCTGGCGACACAATGGTGAGCGGACGGATCCTGGTTTCGTTCGCGACTGCCAGACCACCCCTCAAGCAGGCATCATGGTATGGGGTGTTACTGCGCATGACAGCACATCACCTGCCAGTAAAAACCGTCTTGCTGGGCCAGCACTGTGTTGCCGCTGCCCAAACGTCAATAAAATGTCCCGGCGGCCACCACATGGGCCAGCAGTTTGGGCCATCAGCGGGCAAACAGTTGGCACCCCATTAGTTGTCATATGCCAGAACGGTGTCGCACGATTGGTTGAATAACGATTGGTCGACATAACGATTGGTCGACATAACGATTGGTCGACATTAACGATCGGTCGGCAGCACGATTGGTCGTCATAACGATCAGTCAACCGTAACGACTGGTCGACAGCACGATTAATCGACACAAGGATTGGTCGAGATAACCATTGATTCAGAGGATTATGGTTTACATTCGCAGCGGTACCTCTCAGAACGTACTGACCTCTCAAAATGTAACGTTCCTTTTGGAAATAATATCTTTTAGAATGTAGTCCTCAGAACGTACAACATTATAACATATTATTTCCAAATAGGCCCCCGTGTCATCTTTTCTTTTTTTTCTAAGTGAAATCTATATAGAGGGCCTTCTGAACAATGCGATTTCCGAAAGGGCCCCGGGGCACTTTAGGTATAGGCACCTTGGGAAAACTGCCGCACATAATTCGGAAACTCGGAAAATTGCCACACATTCAAAGCGTTTCTCTGACGAAATTTCTGTGTGGGGCAATTTTCCGGGTTGCTGAAAGATGTGTGGCAATCTTCCGGTGGGGCAATTTACCACCAAACTGTTTGCACTTATCCAATTGTTTTTTTTTTATCCAAGTTTCGTTGACCATTTTATGTCGACCAATGTTGACAAATAGTTATATCGACCAGTCGTTACTGTCGACCAATCGTTATATAGCCCAGTCGGCCGCCCCGGTGGCGCAGTGGTCTAAGCGATGGCCTCTGATCATTCGTCCGAACGGGGTCCGGGTTCGAATCCCGGTGAGGCATGGATGTTGTGTTTGTCTTGCGGCACTGGATCTCTCCCTTTCCTGGAACCAGTGACCCTAAATTAGGGATGGGCGACTGCTTATAGCCCATTGAGTTGCTCACGGTGGTCGTTAAACCTCCAATAAAAAAATAAAAAAATATCGGCCAGTTGTTACTGTCGACCAATCGTTATGTCGATCAAACGAGCTGTCGACCAATCGTCACTGTCGACTAATCATTACTGTCGGCTAATCGTGTGTCGACTAATCATTTTGTCGACCAACCGTTTGTCGACCAATTGTTATGCCGACCAATCGTTATGTTGACCAATCGTTACATACCCATGCCAGAACATGGCTATAAGCTATCCATCACAGGCAGTGGCTGCCACAAGCGGCCCTTAAGCGGTCCTGCAAGCTCGTGCCATAAATGATGGCTATCCGAACGTGGTCCGCCAGTTTCCGAGCAGTGGCAGCCGGCATTCACGTGACGTAACTGATGGCTTGCCGAATCTTGTCCGCCAATTTCTTAGTAGTAGCCATAAAAAAAAATAAAAGATAACCACAGTTCTCCAAAGGCACAGCTCTTCGTTCTTTCCCTACGAAACTTCTGCATGACGGCACAGCGCTGCTGAAACTTCCTCAACAGGTTTGGAAAAACATCCGGTGAATCAAGGTAGCACCGAACCCACGACAGCTTGTCCGCGAAGCGGACGCTTTCGCCACTATACTAAGTTGCCACGTACGAGCGTTTCCTTGATGGTGAGTCACTTTCCTGCGGGATGGGAAACGGCTGGTTCTCTTTTTGATTTTACACTATTGCGAGTTATTTTTCATAAATGTCCGTTTCATATAATTTATCAATTTATTTTTTCGACGTAACGATTTTTTTATTTACCTTAAGAGAACTTCATTCACTTTCAGCGAATGTACCACCTTAAAGACGTTTTCCATAGTTTGGTGATGTCCTCATGGTCTTGAAAGGCGATTATTTAATTAATATGCTTACCCGTTCTTCTCACATTCTGTTGCATTTTTAACGTTGTATCATTTTCTTTCCACTGTCCGAAACCACATTTGTTCTAAATAGGAAATATATTTCATTTTACTTCCGGTTATTTTAGCAACGAATTCCTCCCATCTAGGGTATTCAAACCATTGATGAGTACATTTAATTCACAAAGCGTTGCTTTTTTTCAAATACTTGATCATTTTGTAATGGAAATACCCATTTTGACGCGTATAATTCCTATCTTTTTTTCAACATAACGATTTTTAATGTCTTTGCGGGACTTTTGTTTGAAGCGGTTTAGTATATGTTAACGAAATATTTTACAGAAATTATGTCTTGTTATTCATGGGAATGGAGTCGGTGTGTTTCATGGGTATTTGTATTCTCCATTCTTCGTCTGTTAGTGCAGTAATTTTGCTACGAAATGAGTTTCTATAAATGCATGAGAATATTTTACTATTTCTTACAGTTCATTAATTGTTTATATAATTTTCCTCAGACGTTAATCTTCGTCGAAGCGGCGTTTCATTAAATAATTAATTCGTCTCTCTACATATGGCTTTTTTTAACATCCACAAAAATAACACGGGGGCGATGCTGTGTTCTTCGACTAACTGATACTACGAGAGACTGTGTACATCTTGCATCTGCGCATACGCAGTTCCGCTGCTTCCACCTCGTGTTGGGACTGCTTCGATTGCCAACTACGGGCCACTCGTGGCGCTTGCTCGGAGGCCCGTAATTCACGGTGATGCTGAAGGGCCATCAATGGCTGCCAACGACGGATCGCCACCGTACCGTGAGTTGCAGATTTCAGCCGGCAGTAATCCATCACTGCCAGTTGGTGGCCAGCAGTTTTCCAACACTTGCTCTTTTGCTGGGCTCTTCTCCGCATCATGGGCACACTGACAGCTGCACGATTCGTGAGCGAGGTTGTGCAGCCTATTTTGATACCGTTCCTGAATAGCCAACAGCACCCCATTTTCCAGCAAGATAACGCCCGTGCACACACCGCTGGGGTCTCCAGATAATGCTTGCAACATGTTCAAACATTGCCATGGCCAGCAAGATCGCCCGATTTATTCCGAATGGGAAACCTGTGGGACGACATTGGACGTCGTCTGCAATCGAATCGGAATGCGCACGATCTCGATTTATTATGGGAGCAAGACAACCGTGCTTGGTGTTCCATTCCTCACGTAGATATCCGTCGACTGTATGACTCATTGCCTGGCCGTAATGCTGCCTGTATTTTGCCGTTCACGGGGGTGCTATCACTTACTGAGGCGTACCCATTGTGCTGCATATCGCATCTGATAAACGCTGAATGTGGCTGAAAATAACATCCAGGTAAAACCTCCTGTATTCCTATTTGCATGCTCAATACCCCTCTATCCTCACTCCTTTTGTGTGGGGCAATTCAAATGTCGATCAGTGTACATAAACATGGTTAAGGGCTACTTAAGAAGTTGTCGGACGTCTTTCAAACTTACGTTTCTGAATTATTTTTAGAATTGTATTATTGTACCACTGGTTAATACAGAACACTAATCATCAGATGATTCAGCCTGAGATATTTGCTAAGTTCTAACTGTATCACTCACGCAGATTTTACGGGTCAGTATATCACTGAAACTGAAGGAGACTACCGTTTAGAATTCGCGTCCACTACGGAAGAAAAGGTGGGAGAAGAAACAAAACAATACCCCACAACACAAGTTTATCACTCCAAATATTCCCCCTGCTGTATCTAAATGCTTTTTAATACCTATTTTCACTTAAATTGCTAACATCATTTTAAAGAATACTGTACTCAAAAGACGCGATTCATAAAATCTTCCTAAGCTTCCAAATTAAAATAAAATGTAACTTTTCGGCATCAGGAAAACTTAAGGTTTATCATTTGGTACTGGAAAACAAAAAAAAATCAACTTCAGATAAATTGAGCATGGATTTTCTATTATGTGAAAAGTTGCTGTTATATCGTTAAACTCCGAAAAATCTTTAAACTAGCAGGTTGTATTTTTTAAATAGCGCAAATGTCTTCCAACGAGCCGACACAAAAGCGTAGCTATTACTCGTAGAATTCACGGAGAGGCTGTAGGATGCATGGCATTCTCAACTATGATGACTGAAAGTGAAAAAGAAGGAAAAAGGGGCGGAGAAAGGAGGAGAAATTTTATGAGAAGTAGCAAGACAGAGGGCATGGAAGAGATAGAGAGAGGGGTGGGGACAGAGAATAGGATTTTGTGCGAATGAGAGAAAATTTTATGTCCAGTGCTGTAATTTCTTTTTCGTAAAATGCAAAAAAATGTATCTACGTTTTTTTAGTATCGAAACAGATTCGCATCTTATTACATCCTTTAGCACAATGTAAGGAGCACAGTGACACGTCTGCAGTTGATTGCGCTGCATGCAAAGCTCGTTTATTGCAGTAACGCTGTATTAAGTTGCCATGCTGAGGATAATCCCGCTTTAGATTCAAACAGTTATGTATGATACATACTGTTATCATTACATTGTGTAAAAAAATTATAAATACAGTAACGTTTCTCGATCTGCGAGTGAAAGGGTCATTAATAGAACGAAAAGAACAGTTCGGGCTTCCTTTATGTTAATTAGAAAACGAGTGTTCAATAACTGAAAGCAAATAAATGTAATAAAATCTACTTAATTTTTAGAAATAGAAAATTCAATCCAGAGTCACTGTACAACAATTATAAACACAATTCAGAAGACAGCGTTAAAGAACCACATGTGCGAATTTTGCTTTCATGGCTTACGTTATTTAAATTACGCATATCCTCCTCATTGCTCTTTTGCAAGTAAATAGCCTTTCACTACATTCAGCGTTATCAAGCCGGAGGGGTACGGATTTACGTGATGAAGTGTTATTTTATCTTGGCCAAAACAAATCTTATAGAGAAATCGCCCTGTTAACCGGAAGATCTTCAGGAGCCGTGCAAAATGTTGCAAGGAATAAGGATAAACCCCGTAAAATAACAAGGATAGGATGGAAGCTATCCCTGAGTGCAAGAGGTAAACGACTTATTTACGCTTTCCAACCGTAGGTTGAAGAAGCGTATGTGCTCCAGCTTTTTCCGTCCGTCCGCCTGTATGCACGATAACTGGCGTAAAAATGGTTCGATTTCGATGAAATTTTAGTATGTGGTAGGGGACCACCTGGGGACGAACCCTATTGAAAACGGGACAAATGGGGTCAAAGGTCACGACGTAAGAGCGGGATTCATTTCATTGCCTTTATGCGGCATAACATGCGTAAATACAGTTCGATTTCAATGAAAGTTTACTATGTGGTAGGTAGGGGACCGCCTGGGGACGAACCCTATTCAAAATAGGTTAAGTGGGGTCAAAGGTCAGGACATAAGAGCGGGATGCATTCCATTGCCCTTATCCCATTTTATTAAGGTGGACGTCAAGTAATTTTGCTTCCTATACTTCCAATGGAAAAACTTTTGTACACATTTCCTTCACAATTAACGTGTTCCCAAGGATCAAAATTTGAACATCGATTAAAATAACTTCATATTATAACTAGGAATACTCTACTTTCCTTTGATGGTGTTGAAACCAGAAAAAGGATGGCGCGACCTGTACTTTGATGACGTCAGTAGACAAACAAATGTTGGATTGCATAATTATGGTTATGTTTTGGAAAATATTAAGGATTCCAAGTTATAAAATGAAGATATTTTAATCGATGTTCAAAGTTTTTAGTGTCATGGCGTCGTCCCATTAACGTTTTTTTTTTTTTGATTGGAGGTTTAACGACCACCGTGAGCAACTCAATGGGCTATAAGCAGTCGCCCGTCCCTAATTTAGGGTCACTGGTTCCAGGAAAGGGGGAGAGCCAGTGCCGTAAGACAAACACAACATCCATGCCTCACCGGGATTCGAACCCATTAATGATACCCATGCTTTAAAATCTTATGACGTTATACTCTCGCAATTCAGATGTTGGCGCGTGGTCACGCCATCTGTCTCATTACGTCACGCGTTGTGTGTGGATCCTATTAACGTTTTATGACGTCACACTCTTGCGAGCAGATGGTCGCGATTCCCATCTGCCTCATTACGTCACGCGTTGTGTTCGTATGTTCGTCCGCACGATAACTCGCGTAAAAATCGTTCGATCTCGATGAAATTTTAGTATGTGGTAGGGGAACTCCTGGGAAGGAACCCTATTTAAAATGAACGAAATGGGGTCAAATGTCAGGACATAGGAGCGGAATCCATTCCACTGCACTTATGCGTCATAACTAACGTAACAAAGGTTCGATTTCGATAAAATTTTAGTATGTGGTAGGGGACCACCTGGGGACAAACCGTATTGAAAATGGGCGAAATGGAGTCAAAGGTCAGGACATAGGAGCGGAATCACTTCCATCACCATTATGCGTCCTAACTTACGTAAAAATGTTTCGATTTGGATGAAATGTTAGTATGTTGTAGGGACCTGCCTGGGGACGAATCCTATTGTAAATGGGCGAAATGGGGTCAAAGGGTAGGACACAGGAGCGGGATCTATTCCATAGCCCTTATGCGTCATAACTTACGGAAAATTGCTTCGATTGTGACAAAACGTTGTCATATTATTTTGGAGGTATACTGAACCAGTTCTGTTGAACATAGTCGAAATGGGATCAAAGGTCAGGGCACAGGAGCGAGATTTGTTCCACAACAATTATCCTCATAACTTGAGTAATGATTTCTGGTATGTTGGAAAGCATACCATAATCAATGCTTTGCATGATTTTACTAACTTGTTTTTCATTTAGCAACTGTTGATAATATGTCTACAAGACAAATTGTCCGATCTCTGCCTAAAATAGCGTCTCACACGGCAGTCGCAAAAATAAAAGAAGAACGTTGCGTGCATTAAAAGGAAATCAAAGCCTTTACTCACTGGTGAACATAAACGCAGAACATTGGACTGACCAAAAGCGGAACGACATAGTCCTGAAAATGGAAAAAGTGTGTTGAGATAAACATATTATTTAGATGGCCCCGATGGAAATAAATGTTACAGGCTTGATTTACGGAAGAGGCTTAAAGACTGTTTTAGCAGACAAATCGGAGGAGTTGGTGTGATGGTATGGACGGTGTTCGGCTACGACGGAAAATTGGATGTTGCATTATATACACTGTATTGACAAAAGCCACCGGACACCCCTTCAAAAACAAATGAACGGATCTGCTGCGTTTTTAAGATGCGCGGTGTAGCTGCAAACGGTACGAAAACAAGCCTGCAGCTGACCGCGATCATATCGCACTCTGAAGCTGAGTGAAAATGTCGCGGTGGGAGAAAACTGACTTTGAGAAAGGAAAGATTGTTGGGTGTTATATTAGTGGGTTGTCCATAAGAGCAACCGAGAGGCGTTTAAACATAACCAGTCAATTGTTTTGGATGTACTGAATAAGTGCGAGACACATGGCATGCCTGAAGTAGCAAAACGTATCGGCAAACCAAAGACAATCAGTGACAGAGGACGTCGAAGACTCAGGAGAGTCATTACAGCTAATCGACGGAGTACTGCACAAGACCTCAGTGTACAGGTGAGTAACAATGCTGGAACCTCGGTATGTACACGTTTCATTTGCAGAGAACTTCATTCCATAGGTTATCCTGGTCGTGCTGCTACTCATAAGCCTTTCAACTAAACTCGGAATGCTACTCGTCGTTTAGCATGGTGTAAGGAACATTTACCCTGGACCGCAGATCAAAGGAAACGGGTCCAATGGACTGATGAATCCAAATACACGATCCATCAGTCTGATGGCCCTGTGTGGGTATGGCAGCAGCCGGGGTAACGCTATTTACCACAGTGTACGGTTCCTACTGTCACGTTTGGAGCTGGCAGTGTACTCGTGTGGGGTGTATTTCATGTTATGATCTTGGCCCATTGGTTATCGTGGACAAACCTGTTAACCAGCAAGTCTACCTTGATAGTCTGGACAATTGTGCCCTACCAACTCTGTGGCAGTACTATGGAACCAAGCCTTGTTGGTACCAGCAGCATAATGCACCGAGCCATAAAGCAAGGACTGTTACGGCATCTAATTCCGTATCGTGTGTGGACTGGCCTGCACAGAGCCCTTATCTTAATCCCATAGAGCACCTATAGGATGAATTAGAGCGACGCATAAGAAGTTTGGAACCAAGGCCTACTACTAAGCAAGAGTTAGCGGCAGTATTATGTACTGAATGGAAGCGCCTACCTATCGCTGTGTTCCTAAACTTTGTCGAAAGCATGCCTCGAAGGCTCAGTGCATGCATTAAGGCCAAATGTGGACTGACACCATACTAATGTATGTCAATAAATGCTATGTTGTGTTTCTCATCTAGGTGTCTGGTTACTCTTGTCAATATAGTGTATAACCGTATGGCATCCAAGAGTTACCGGCCTATGCTATGCGAACATTAAATTCGATTCCGACTCCTACTAGGTGGAAACTGTTGAATTTTCCAATAAGATGCGCTCTGCCATGCTTTTATTTCCTCAAAACAGTGGTTTGCAAATGAAAAAGTAGATGCAATGGACTGGCCGTATCGGAGCTACGTTCTGATGGAAAATGTTTAGTCGTTACTTGTCAGACTTGTATGTGAAAAAACAAGCAATATTCTTCATCAAGAGAATTACAAGTCGCAATACATCGCTGTTGGGACAAAATCAACGTGTTCACGTAACAAGACGTGGTAGCAACATTGCCAAACGGAATTGTTTTCTCTAATTAAAGCAAATGAAAGTGCCATAAATTATAATTTATGGAAATAGTATTTTCTACTTTGTAATATCTGATGTGTATTTCTAATTTCTTTACACCAACATGTGCTTGTTAGCTTTACTTTTACTTATGCTTAATGATGTAATAAACGTCTTGAAACACTATACGGCTTAAAACTCTTCTATAACACAAATTAATTATATGTGAGATATGTTTTGTGTTGTAACTTCCATTCTGTAGCAGATAATCAAGATATAACAGGAACATTTCTGTGAATTTATATTTTCTTTACACAGTGTACTTTTAATTTTATTTGAAATTGAACAATGATACCGCTGTATTTTAATGCAAAAATAACGGAAAAGTGCAGTGCTCAGAAAAAGAGGACCAAAATTTAATGTGGACACCAGGGTCGGACTGGGCCCTCCAAAAGGGCTCAGATCTTTGATTTTCAGAGGGCGTAAAATATATTGACGAATTCAAAATAGTTTACCTATTTAATTTTTCTAACAACTATACACACGCGTGACGGGTCTACCTCCTCAAATTAATACAGCCTCCAATATCTCTGCAAGGACTTCCAAAATAACATTATTTTAATTTTCCCCATGTGTCTGAAAGCATTGTTGAATATTATGAATTACTGAAGGGTTATTTTTTCGTAAATATTGATCTACTAATAAAGAAAAATTCATAGGATAAGTGAATTTTATTTCACAAAACTGGAAAAAACATCTAGCATTTAAGAACGAATTGTACAAGATATTGTACTGTATTTTTATATAAACAACATTTTCCTGGACCTTGTCCTTGAACTCCCTTTCTCAGATTTTCCACTTGTGTATATGAAATCTTTGGCAACACAAAATTGGAAAATCCAGAGACACTTAAACATCACATAACAAAATTACTTGCTCTGTTGCACCAATAAAAAGGCATTTACTCTGAAAATATAATTTTTTCTTATAAAATACTTCCTTCAAAAAATAATTTGGCAAGAAGCTGACTTCAATTTTTTCTCTTATAATGCAAATGCCACTGACAAAATTAACATAGGACTTCGGATAGAGAGTTCATAGATTGCTACAAGTCGCTTCATTTCTTCAATCTGTTCACAGAGTCTGTTGCTAACCATATCATTGTCAACTGCCACAAGTTTGTCCCTCTCACACTGCGTTATGAGGAATGCTTCCAGGTTGCCATTTGTCAGATTAGAGCGCAGCCTTGTTTCTATAAATTTAAGCTCAAAAGAAGCTCGTTCACATACAACTTACTTGGATTAGAGATATTATGAGCAAATATTTATAAACTTTACTAAGCTCTGTGTACAAGAGACAGTACATGTTGTAGTGGTACATTACTTTATACACACAGTTCATGCATACTTTACAAGGTGTGGCGTACTACAGAGGTGAAAACATGTGTTAAGACGACAAATATGCAGCGAGACATTCTGTCCGCGTAGCTCAGTTGGGAGAGCGACTAACTCCGGAGTGAGGGGAAGTTTAAAAAAAAAAGTAAAGTTCGATGCCCGTCGCGGACAAACTTGCGTTTTCACATTGGCGCCCGATTGTGGAAAATGGATCCACTGTCTGTTCGGTTCTTCGAAAAATGTGTGATGTTCAACATATTGTTTGGAATTAACGAAAAATTTCTACTTCGCCCCAAAGACAAAAGTAAAATTTAAGAGGAAGATGATGTGACGTGCTATAGAGGTGAAAATATGTGTCAAGAAGACATCAAATATGCAGCGAGACATAATGTCCACGTAGCTCAGTTGGGAGATCGACTTACTCCGGAGTCAGGGGAAGTTTTTTTTTTTAAAAGAATAGTATTAACTTTCAGACCAATTTATCATTAAGATCTAACATTTTGGCTTGCCCTGCTGACAGAGGTCACTTACCGTATTGGGCGTAACCTAAATTCCATACATATTCTGGACACTCTGGAACTGTATATGATTAGCTGTTCAACCACCAACATATGCAGTACACACATTGCTCTCAGCAAAAGTTTGCACTTACTTCCCGTAACAAAACTTCTTGGTAAATGAGTTCCTTCAACTGGACAGGCAAATTTGCCATATGTCCGAATCGTGTTTCAGCGACCATGTAACACACTATGTCACAGCATGAAGCATATCATTTTCGTCTTGAAACTTGCAAAGTCCGTTAGAATTAAAGTAATTTATCCTCGAAAGTACTTAATTGTGGTGGAAGTGTTAACGGTGCACTCACTCCGAACTTCAGAGCCTTCAGCGGAGTGAGTTCATTCCACATAAACGCTCGACATCGAAGCACAATATCCACGGCACCTAGATCAGCGGTTTTATGGCTTCGTGGAAGGTCGCCGTCATTCATACTCTAAGTCGTGCATTTGTAGAAAACAGCGTGAAATGTCAATTCTTTGACCAAATAATACGTTTCCAATTATCTACTGCCCAGTTTTGCTTTTCCTTGCGAGATCAATTTGTATGGAGAAACGGGATTCATACTGATTACAGTGCCTTCAAATTGCATATTTCTAAATTACTTTTGCATGGTTCTTGTTAATAATATTACAACAAAATATTCAGTTGCCATGTCCACTAAATAATAACTCATAGCTGCTTTGTTTACTTCTTGACCAGTCAGTGTCCATCCCTGAAACGCAATGTTGGCTTCAGGCAGCAGTTTTACAGATTTGCTAAGGATTCCTGTATTTCGAGGCATGAGGAACACAATGGGAAGCCTCTTCTCTCAGATATCGTAATGGATTTCTTGACCTCTATTACATAAACTGAGTTTAGTTGAGCTCCAATAATAAAACCTTATACGAAATTTTCATATCCGCGATTTTCTCCATATTTCAATTTTTGTCTACTCTTGTGCTGTCGCAATAGCATTTGTGGAACTATGTTGCTATGTAACAGCGTATCGATGTTTGCAGCGTTTGTACTCGTAATTCACCGTAAAGGATTATAAACGTGATCTTATTTGATAGGGTGTTAGTAATAAGATGAACAGCAGTGTGGGTCCCGGAAATATCTCTCCAAAAGAATCGAGCACATTTCCGAAATCAAATTCACTAAATACCTGGTGAAGCATATTGGAGTGATATCTTCATCTTCAGTTCTGCATTTACTTCAATGACATTTTCATCATAAAAACTTTTACAATAGACAAGAAATTTGTTATAGGTGTAAGTCTGGTTATAGTAATCCGTCAGACATATGCAGTCATTTGTATCTTTAGTTCACGCATGATAGCACCCCGCGTTTACTGTGCAGTAGATGGATAAAACGTTGTGAGGAAACATAGTATGATGGTACAATGAGCAACATGTTTCCAATACATATGAAATTTTTTCTGTTGGGAGTTTTCATAGGAAGCATTGTACCCTGCTGAAAAGACTTAAAACTTGAAATAAAAGAAATGTTTAATGGCCTCTTTCCAGTTCTTAAATCATTTAGCAGAGTTTGTTTTATTCAGATGTTTAATACTTCCTTCTTCCAGATGTTGACTTGCATTTGCCAGAGCCATTATATAATACAAGTGAAATATCTAGCATATCTGTATGACGTTACGTTAGAGGTCATTAGTCTGTCTGATTCCCGTTCACTTTTAATAATTTATTTTTAAGCCAAATCTTTGAAGAGACAGTTTTTCGTTAATATGTAGCTTTTGTATGAGGTGGCGAATGTGCGAGGATAGCATTACCATCGTGATGACACGTCACGATATTTATGTTATTATATTATTTGTAACATATCTAGGTAATCGTGTTTTTTTTCAATTGTATAAAAAACAATTTTGAAGATACTCACCACCACTGTCATCATATCCACAATCACAATATTGCGCACGCATTTATTTGTTTGTGAATTTGAAGTCAACGTATGAGTCGGTGGTTTAATTAAATTAAAAATCAAGTAATAAAAATCGTTTGCTGTTGTGTGGGTAAAAACATATGTTGGGTGCAAGTGTATAAGGGAGTATTCCGAAAAGGCTTCCTTACGTTTTACGACACAGTCTCTATGCTCAGTGTTAAGAACCTTTCCCTCAGGAAGCGAAACTAAAATCTAATTTCTGACGGTGAAGCTGTTCATCACTGCTGGCGTTTATCCTAAGACTGTTGTTGGTCATGTAACAATGCGAACGGTGGGTGTGCTTGTGTCTATCGACCAGTTGGAAGCATTTTGTGCATCCAACATGTCTGCCGGAAGGTTTCCCGAACTCATCCATAACATGATTGGGTGCCAGATCTTGGCTTCTTCAGCCTTTGCTACAATTGCCAACTGTCACAGAGGCGAAGTGGACCATCCATCAACAGTCTTTCCCCCATGGGGGGGTCTTGGTCTTCCTAAATATAAACGTTCCGGGACTTTGCTGTTATTGTTGCGAAAGGGAGGGAAGGAATAAAAGTGATCTCTTCGAAGGAAATGTTCCAGGAAATGCATCATTCCTGATTCCGAGCTTCTCTCTCTCTATCTCTCTTGCTCTGTGTGTGTGTGCGTGTGTGTGTGTCTCTATCTATTTCTTTCTCTCTCTTTATGAATCCCTTTGTTACGTGCTTTATGAGTACCAAAATAAGACTTTACGTTTTCATTTTATAACACTGTCAGTTTTGAATTCGATGTCTTATAGAAAGAAAAGGGACACCATAGGACAATTTTTATTTAGAGGAACCTCTAACAGTACTTTTGATGAGAAAACCAAACTGGTAATTGTATTTCAAAATGGCATTTGAAAGGTACATGCTAGGTGTTGCACCGATTTTTACTGTATCTGATAAAGAATAGCATAAAATAAAATAAGCTGAATCTTTTAGAAGTTTTTGCACGTCTCAATAAATGAGTGAATAACTTTTGAAATACTTTTCTCTCCTAACAGGCTGGCGTAAATGTTAAGAAAAAGAATGCTGGAAAAATGGTTTCTTGTAATCGTTACATATATGTTCAGAAAATGCTAACGAGACATAATTGAACGACACTGCTCTTCACAGAAGCTACCTCGCCGTCCCTAGGAAAAATTCCCGGTATAACTCTTCTGAGTTATACCGGGGATCGAGTCCCGGATATGGCATGAATGGAATTTTAATCCTACGGTGTTTGGAATTTATGGCCGCTGGTTCTCCTTCCTGGAACCAATGGCTCCAAATTAGGAACGGGCAGCGGATAGCCTTAAGTGCTCACAGTGGTCGTTAATCCAGAAAAAAAAAAGGAAAAAAGCAAGAAAGGTGACACCGAAGTTTTGGTTGTAATGAAGCACGTCTTTTGAATCCGTTCTGACGCGAATTAAATTTATCAAAGTCAATGGAATCGGTTAGGAAACCAATCAACCGATTCCTACAATTCGATAAAACATCCTGAAATAGAAACAACTACTTAGTTCTACCAGTGGCTAAAAAGCATGTTACGAAAATTAACAAATGACATATAAAAGGTTTCTCATAGAACAAAAAAGGTATAAGAGACAAAGAGATTTTTAAATCGAACAGTTAAAAGAAGAAATGTGATGCTAATAGGCTTAGACTTACATCATGGAAACATAATGTAATTCTACGCCAGCTAGCGGATGAACGGAAAAGTTGACAGTATGCGAAAAATATTCTTAAATGAAAAAGCTATGCTAAGGAAAAATAATTTTTCAAATACGACACCCGGAAGAAGAGATAGCGAAAAAAAAAACGTTTCGACCTTTACGGCCCTGGCGGGATATCTTTGCATTATTTAAAGGGGATAATGCTCCACATCTCTATTATAGCGAATGGCATACATTAAAAATGAAATTTCTTAATAAGGATTTTAGAAGCGGATATACAGCTGCTAACTGAAGTACACAAACACCAACTACCGACTGAACTATAAACTGCAACATTCCTCGTATACTAGCCTAAAGTGTTCTACAAAGTAAATGACATACGGTGTTGAACGAATTTTTATTTAAATTACACATGCAGATTAAGCAGAGATGTTGAGAAAAATAGATTAAAAATTTGTACCCCCTAGCGGTGAAATTGTGCATTATTTTGGGAAGAAAATACGCACACAGAGTTTGTATAATTAGTAGTATGTAACCGACGAAAGAAATTTTTCAATCGTGTTTTTAGTCCCGCAGATATTGATGTAAACGGAAACATGAACTTACGCCCTCTGGTGGCAGACTTGTGCTTTAAGAAAAATTTGAAATCATATGAGAAATATTTCGCAGCGGAAATGCTCTCCAGCAAAGAAAGAATCCTTCAAATCAGACTCTTAGAAGCAGCGATATTGACAAAAATAAGACATGCATCTACGCCACCTAGCGGGAGAACCGCGCGTTATTTTAAGCAGAAAGTACTCTCAAATGGATTTTCTATGTGAGCGGTGTGGGTCAACAAAATAATATTTTCAATCGAGTTTTTAGGAGCTCGAATTTTGCTGCGAATACATCAGATGCAGAAATTAACACTTAAGCCCCCTGGTGGCCGAACCATTTTTTACCATAAATTAGGAATTAAATGCAAAAGATTCCCATTCAGGAGCTGTATCGGTTGCAGAAGGAATTGTTCAAGTCGAAGTTTAGAAGGAGAGATGTTGGGGAAAGCGCAGTTTACTTTTACGCCCCCTAATGGAAAATCTGTGCGTAACATGAAAGATTGAGGAATCGAAAGGTAAAAGTTATTTTTTCGATCGGAATTTTAGTAGCAAATATATGGAAAAAATGTATTTTGAATTCGATATCATCGGCATTTAAGCTTTGAGCGGAAATATTGTGCATCCTAAAAACAAAAGGGCGAAATGAAGGATCACCATTCGTGCATTTCAAGTTTCATAATGCAAAAAGAGTTTTTCAAATCGGAATAATAGTTGCACAGCTATGGTTGGTATCCACAGACGGGGTGACGCTGGAGTTGTCGTCCAATGATGTCCCATACGTGCTCGATTGGTGAAAGATCTGGTGATCTAGCAGGCCACGGCAACATGGCCTGCTAGATCACCAGATCTTTCACCAATTTACCACGAAATCGCCCGTCATCAATTCCATAGAGCACTTGTCGGCTATTTAGATCAATAGATTTGACGTGCCGACCCACAACCACGTCATCTCCGGGACCTCCGTGCTCTGCTGCACTCCGAATGGGCACGTGTGCCTTGGCCAACCTTCCACATCCTCATTGCGTCCATGCCACGCCGTCTTGCAGATGTCATCTGGGCCAAGGGTAGTTATTTTCATCATTTGGTAGATGGTCATATTATTCTGATATGACTGTGTACATATATATGGTTAAAACAGTAACACGGAACAGAAAAAGAATGCCATCATCTCATGAGAAGAAAGTGTGTGCTTATAGTCTAACAGTCCAAACGTGATACAGCAAGTCAAGTGGCGCTGCTTTCCATGGTCTTATAGGGAGTGTAATTATCCCGAACAGCGATACTGCTCATGCAACGAGCTCTCGTGTTATTTACATGGTTGTGAATGTTAGTTTGGCGGAATAACTGCCACTCCTCCGCTAAGGAGCATCGGAGTCTCCGAAGGGTTTTAGGAGCAGGTTGCAGGCTTGCGATTGCTTTTCCCTGAGCATAGCAATCATGCTCTATCAGGTTCAGGTTCGGAGATCTCGCTGGCCACTCCATCCTGCGAATATCCTCATATTCCAGGCACTTCTCGACTAGCCCAGCCCTATGGATACGGGCGTTATCGTATATAAAAAGTGACTGGAGGCCAACAGCTTCCCTGAAAAGCCGTACATAGGGCTCTAGGATGTCGTCCCCTTAGCATGCAATAGGGTGCCTCCTGGAAACACGTGCAGTGACCTGCGTCCATCCAACGTGATGCCAGCCCAAACCAGGGGTCACCCACCACCGTAGTGGTCCCTTCCCCTATATTTTGAGCAAAGATTTCGGCTTTCCCCTTCTCTCCAAATGAACAGACGTCGAGAATCCGTGTTTAGGCTGCACCGTTACTCTTCACTGAAGAGAACAGAGGCTCATTGATCAGTGGTCCAGTGGTGATGTTTTCGTGCCCAATTCAGACGTACCCTTCTGTGCGATGTGGCGAGCGGCATACAGACTTACATACAGAGCTCTCTTGCGGAGTCTGTTCTAAATTGTTTGCCTCGATATTGCGGTTCCTGCAGCAAAAGAGAGTTCCTGCAAGAGTTGCCTGAATGTCGACTCCCTAAGGACGCGAGCTGTTAGAAACAAATACTGGCCGTCTTGCCTTACTGTGTATCGTAGGTGACCTTGTCCCTGCCTCTGGTTATTGTTATAGTTTCCTAGAACTGACTCCACAGACTGGAGATTACTTGCTTCGTCACATTCAGCTTTTTTGTGCCTCAGCTGGCGATCGCTGTTTCCAATCTACCGATCGCTCTCCACCGTAAACAGTCTTCTAAGCGATGGTGCTGATCCATTCTTCCACCAACCACACAACTAAAGCTTCAATTGCTGCTTCCCGCTCAGAACAGTGTATATCACGGTCGCGGTTGCATATCTGTCAGTGCGATGTCGTACGGTCGTCATTTGCAGATTACTATAGGAGCTAGCACAATATTTGGAGTAGGAGCTAGCCACAATTTAGAGTAGCACAATGTTGCTTATATACGTCGACTTAGCGTTTTTCCTTTCATATGTCTATGACAATTCTTTACAATTGGTCATCTCGTTTTGGATATATTATCGAATTCGTATTTGCCACATTAATTTTAGGAACCTGTTTGTAAACATCTAAAAAACCATGGGAAGCCGCCCCGCCACGGTGGCGCAGTGGTCTAAACGTTGGCTTGTGACCGTTCGTCAGAGATGTTTATGGGTTCGAATCCTGGTGAGGCATGGATCTTGTGTTTGTCTGACGGCACTGGCTCTCTTCCTTCCCTGGAACTAGTGGACCTACGTTAGCGACGGGCGGCTGCTTATAACCCATCGAGTTGCCTACGATGCTTGTTAAACCCCAAAACAAAAGAAATAGCATGTATTTATACCCTAAACCTATTACCTTTAAAAATTGTAGAAAGACAATAATACACTAGTGCATATTTCATTAGCCGTCAGAGTGAAGTCGTCTTGACATGTGTATCCTTTGGAAAACTCCACTGTACACTCGTGAGAGAGTGAGAGTGAAAAAAAACACAGTGTCTTAGTATTATTATTAAAATGCTTTTGACCTTGAGGATCTTCTGAAAGGGTCTTCGGTACCCCAAGGTTTTGCGCATCAGAACTTTGACAACCGCTGATGCCTACCCCTGTGGATCAATTATGCATGTAATGAGGAAGCCATATACTATATTTTTGTTTATATATTCTAAAACTATATGTTTCTTGTACCACATATATCCTTATTTGAATTTCTGGTATCACGGAAGGTTGTGCATAATTGCACTCTATGATGTCGTTGATGCAGTTTCACATTTGTAATGTACTCGTAACTTTTAAGTCATCACCTTCCCTAACTGCTGTATGGCCTAAAATTTTACGCAAAGTTGTAAATAAATTTTCAGTTGTACCTAAAATACTGAGTAACTTCATACAACCTATTTGATTACCTCTTTCCTCTCAGCATCTCATTTTAGTTAATTGACTACAAACTTTGTTATAAATTCCACTGTTGTTGACCGATTTAAAGGTGACTGTAGTATTTACGATCTTTTGTAGTACTCCTGAATTCCGGAACACTGAAACTCAAATTTCATCACGTCTAATAATTTTAAGAGACAGGTTATTCACCGAACGTTCTTTTTAACTAAAAGATTTTTTATCAATATGTAATGGTTCGATTTTTCATAAACAGCTATGTCTATATTATATTTACAACAGTCTCCGTTTCCTTATAATGTACAAATATCAGCATTGTGTGATACCATTGTCTTGAATACCAATAATTTACCTTTAATCTTTCGTGGGAGGCGCTGTACTGTGGATCTTGGAGATTTGTTTACCCCACCCACCCAAATATTGGAAAAAATTGCCCCCCAAATTTTCCGAGAAAAAGCAAAGAGTTATCTATTTTTCATTAAAAACTCGCAAGGTGGAGCTACCAGTTGTTACGTTCTTCCACTCATGCCCTCCTCATGAAGTTTTACATTTCGAGTCCCCTTATTTACAGTGGACATGTATCTAAAGCGATGTATTTGATGATAACAGCACATTACTTGTTTTCTTTTTACCCATTTTTCAACCGCGATGGTGGCCCATGTAGCGCAGTGGTCTAAGTGCTGGCTTATGACCATTCCCCGCGGTGTTTGTCTTACGGCACTGGCTCTCTCCCGTCCCTGGAACAAGTGTTCCCAAATTAGAGGCAGGCGACTGCTTCTAGCCCATTGAGTTGCTCACGGTAGTGGTTAAACTTTCAAACAAAAAAAACCGCAATGCTTTTTGTCTCAACCTAAATCTTGTTTTATTGAAACCGGAATTCGAAAGTCTCATTATAATATGTACTTTTGGATTACATTCAACCATTTTTCCATCAATTCATCCATTGCGCATGTCCACATTAGCGTAGACATTCATTCATAATGATAGATAGATAGATTGATAGAAATTTCATTTTTTGCCTTTTATTAGAACCGAAGGATTAAAAACACGGCTGTTGAAACATATCTTTGCGGACTTCTAGAACTGGACAAGCTTCCACGTATTTCTTTTTTCTTATTCATTCTTTCTTTCTCCTTCCCCTCCCCTCTAGCTCTCTCCCTTCACGCAAAACTCCAGAGATCAGGGCAAACCTCTTCCTTCTAGAAACTTAAGTCTCATTTTCCCAACTGAATGCTTGGGAAAAATTCAATCACTTCAGCCCAGTGTCTTAGTTTCGATTGAACAGCGAACGCTCTGCATCCATCCTCTTCGTTCCTAAGCCTCCCAAATCTCGTCCTCACATCTATGCTCTTGAAACTCCCGATGGAATGTCACGGGACTGGTATGATAAATGATGATCTCATTCTTCTGTCCTCCTCAATGGAAGCCGGAAGTTCGAACTGGACGAGTGGACCCGAACGACATCACTACGTTTCCGCCAACAGACCGGATATGACGTCTGTTCCTTTACACATTACGTTACTCCTTCTCTCCCGCTGATCTTTGATGCCCAGAGTAAAAAAAAGATAAAGAAAGAAAAAAGAAATGCGATATTTTGCCCTTGGCTGTCCTTCCTCTATGTACTTTTATCCTCTTTTACTTTCTGTTATAATGCCACTGTATCCCCGAGAATATTTCTTGTCTTCTTTCCCAAGCACGAAACATAACCCATGGCTTTTCTGTGTTGTATACATTGTGTGGGCGAAACAACAATTCAAAGAATTCTGAAAATACATGTCTAGCAAACAATCGGGATGACTAACGGCATGAGGCATATGTTACGCATTTTTTTCTTGCTTAAAGGAACAAGCATCTCTCTGCCATCGTAACTCATAAGTTAGATGAGGAAACATCTTCCAATAAATACGAGTCGATATCAGAGCGGTTGACTTCTCAAGATGAAAAAGACAAATATTTGCACTTTTCTGTGGGAAAATGGAAGAAAATTTAATGACGTAGAAGTAGGATACTTATAAGAAATAAATAGTTGTTGAAAAATTAATTGCTTCACAACAAATCAGAATTTTGTTCTTTTTTAATTATATCTTTCGCGTAGCGTTCAAACATTACCTATAGTACTGTAATTTCAAAATAACAAGTTCTTCTTTGAAGCGCGTACACGAGTGAAATTCCTTGTTGTGTATATACGTATGTCAAAAGAGTTTTTATGCGTTTTCTACTCCCGACGGACAAAACATTTACTTAATTTCGTATCGTTGACATAAGAGTAATAGAGGGTTTTGGATATAGAATTATTCGGAAATATACTGAGTGTCTGGTGCACAAATATCATTAAGTCAATGAAGAAGAAACAAGAAAACTCAGGTTGCTTCCGAATTTTTTCTGCTATTCACGAAAGCAGCTAGAGGAAGTAAGGATTCAGCAGCGGTTTTTTTTTTTTTTGGTTTTTTTTTCGTTTCCTTTGTTTTCCCATTTATTGGAATAATTACTGAAATAATTTGGAGGTGATTCTTTTAAAAAACTGGGACGCACGCTTCCCTCATTATCGTCATTGTTTGTACCCTTTCGTACAGTTAGGCTGACTACTGCACAGATTAAAGACATAACAATTTCCAACAGAAAGCTTTGATAAACTACGATGTTTCGGCTGACACTAATGACCTACAGAGTAAAATGTCTTCCAACGTTGCCTTTAAAATAACAAACGAATTTAAGCTAGGAAACAAGGAAAACTTGAATATTAAATCTCAAAATCTCAATAATCAAATTTTGGCGTTGTGCAATAATTTCAGTCCTAATTTCGCTAAGCGTTTATGACATTTATGGCTGAAAAATGAATAGAGAGAATGTACCAAATTTTGTGAGAATTCTTTGCTTTCGTATATCTTTTTGGCATCTCTTGAAGTTTTTCCGTTCTGCAAACTTTCTGTTGATTTTTGTGTGTCTTAGATAAGGAAAAGAATCTGCATATTAATTTTATGACTCACCGAAATTTGCCAACTCCCGGATCATCCCACAATTTCATGTACTGAAGCATCCTTCCGTGCAGCTTACTTACTATTTCTTTGTTTTTCTCCATATCAGGAGGGAAATATAATAATACATTTGTTTTCATGAAACCGATCCGATTCCAACGGCTCTCAAATAAGTGAAATAGCATTCAAACGGACGGCACGACTTTTGCTAAGTTCTTCCTCATTCTGGGAAAAGTATTCAATAGTCAGTTTGTCCGTAACGACGTGACTGTGATTTCTTAATTTCGCATACAGCTCTTATTCTTTGAGAGACAAGTGTATGCGATCTATGGAAAATTCTGAAGTTTCGACATCTTCAAGGTTATCACTTATCCCAAACCCACCATTAGCCGTTGAAACGAAAACTGCTTATTTTCTTCAAATGAACAAACCATTTTTTTCAATGGTAGTTCTTCCGTTAGTTGATTTTTTTCTGTTTTGTACACAATGAGTCAGATGGTTTGATTACTTGGAAATCCCAAGATACCTTCGACGTGTCCGAAATTCTTTGTTTAATGTGAACATGGAAACTTGTGAGCTTGAGTTTCGCTCTGATGCCACTATCCAACATCTTAGGCATATTTTCTATTTGTCTTTGGTAACAGGCTGCAGCAGGAGCGTCACGCGGCATGCAAAGTAAGGTGCATGTCTATCCTTGTTCAAGCGTTCCACTTCATCCAAAAATACGTGGTAGAGTCAAACCGTTATTTTGCCAAGGTCTATCTCTTTCACGAGCTTTATCCTGTTTACATCATGTGGATACAAGTGATGATTTGTTTCACGGCACCACTTTCTGAGAAAACATAAGTGTTGCTACACCAGCTGCACCACTTTCTGAGAAAGTATGTTTTCAGTAATGAAGCTTAAGGGAGGCATTGACTGTGCGTTGGTTTCATTTTGTGTTGCCAGTTATTCTAAATGACCAGATAGGGAGCAGCATGAGAAATGCATGCAAATTTCCCTATCGAACAAATTTCGGTCACGAAAGAAAGCCCACACCGAGATGTACCTCCTTTAAGCTGTAGCTGTGGAATAGCGAAAGACAGAAGACGACGTTTTCCAGGCATTCTCCACACTACACTTCGTTCGGTGTCGAACATCAGCATGATAGAACGCGACTCATGACACTGTAGAGCCAGTTTGCACATTTCTACATTCTAAAAACACAGAGCTTTGCGGCTGTAAAAACCTGTCTCTCACTCATATTCCCTCGTTGTATCATATTAACAGTGCACAATACCTTCACGAAATTCACATATTGCACTACCTCTCTGATATCTCGGATTTCAGTATTTGATTCTGATAAAATTTGGAGCAACAGAACTCAAATGAGAATAATACAGGAAGTCTCACCGAAATCAAATTCTTTGAAACAAAACTAACTGTCACTTGCAATCTGTGTTACTTTTTGCAGCGTTTCTGGTGTTTAAAAGTTGACATGTCTTTACCAAATTACTTGTTGTACAAATATCTTATGTCTGAAAACATGAAGAAGCTCTATGGCTTGCATGAGTAATAACACCGATTAAGGTGGCTCCACCTAAAATCTCTGCCTTATGTTCCCAATGGTAAAACTTTTTTACATATTATCTTCGCAATTAATATATTCCCAAGGATGAAACTTTGCACATCGATAAAACTAATATTGAGTTATAGCATTGGATACTCAATACTTGCTCAAACATAACCATAATTATATTAAAAATCAATCATTTTTCTTTGAGTAATGTTAGACCTGTTAACAGATGGTGCGACCTGTACGTCGACGACGTCAGTAGACAAACAAATGTTGGATTGCTTAATCATGGTTATGTTTCAGCAAGTATTAAGTATTCCATGCTATAACTTAAAGTTAGTTTTATCGATGTGAAAATTTTCATCCTTGGGAATACATTAATTGCGAAGAAAATATGTAAAAACGTTTTACCGTTGGAAACGTAAGGCAGAGATTTTAGGTGGAACCACCTTAAAATCCAAGCTATTTATTATCGTCAAATTTAGAAGCCACGCGACTGTGACACTTGCAGTAACATCAATAGTATGAGCACAATCACATATGCGCTTTACAATTTCGTAATATCTAGTGAACAATGGCAATCAATAAGTCATCTGACGACAGTATAAACACGCTCTTTGCAGTCTTTACACTCTCCACATATTTTGCCATCAGCGTCGTTCTATTTAGTCTTTGATTCACTGTCAGTGTTGCCAAAACGTGTGAGGATATTCGGGGAAGTGATGAGCCGTTCAGAAGCGAACTGTAACTGAGGAGCAACAAAATCTACGTAACAATAGAAACTCAATTACAGATGTACGGCACAATTCTCATTATTCCGATCTCAGATGTGCCACAGGAAACACAGAAATGTTTACAGTGTTTGCAAATTATGCTTTATTAAAACGTCTCCATTTTGAAGGAAATTTTAATGTCCTCTATTGTTGTATGACAGCTCCAGCCGAAAAGAAATTTGACTTTTCTACTTCAGAAAATTCGTTCCATATGAACTCCTACAGACTAAGACGAACCGCTAAAACCTGCCTCTCACAGTTTTTGTTATGTTTGGGGAAGTTCGTCATTAAAAAGCCACAAACAAACATTAAACACTTTGTAAAAGCAATGCCTACTATGCGTATTTGGAGTAAAACGTGAGGGGCCAGGGAAATTTCTTCTTGGTATGCCAATAAGTGGGAAGGAACCAAAAAATCGCAATTATGATTGTTACCTTTGCTCTTGTAATATGCAAGGATACAACACTAAAACTAAAAAGATTTTGTATCAAAACCACCCATCTGCTATACGACCTGTTGCTCATGGACCATATATACCACAGCCGAAACAACTTAAAATTCTTGAAAATATTCTTGTAAGCTCTGAACGACAGAGTAAGACGGAAGGCATAAGAGTTGAAGTGTCTTAGTTATAACACAGAACCTCAAGTTCTTCTCAAAGTAAGCTTAATGATTTTGTGAGAGGCTTAGGTTTTACTAAATTCATGCAAATGCTTTAGATTCCAGATTAAAATTTTAAAAAGGTATTGCTACCTGGTGCATCATTCACTTGGCATCGGAAGAAGTAAAACTCCTTCTTGAGTAGTTTTACTTCTTCCATCTGTAAGCAGTAGGCTAAATCACAACTTCTTGAGTAAATAATTATAGAACAACTATTTTCCTCAAAACGTTGTGCTATAAATGATTTAGCCTACTGTACAGATGTTATTGGTTTAATAGAAAAGCTTTAAGTCGAGTGCAATGTTTATGAGTGGTGAATTTTCATTTTTTCTTGTAAAAGAAGTCTTAAGGAAATCCGTTTGCACAAAGTATGCTTCTCTTCCTGTAGGCCGTTCTGTACAGTTGAAAGAAAGTATTGAGTGTGTGCATAAGTCCTACCAGTTTTTGTAGGCTACGAAGAAAGGAGGAGAACACAACTTAGAACACTGCGCCAACTTAGACCACTGCGCCCCGGTGGCGCAGTGGTCTAAGCGATGTCCTCTGATCATTCATCCGAAAGGGGTCCGGGTTCGAATCCCGGTGAGGCATGGGCGTTGTGTTTGTCTTACGGCACTAGCTCTCTCCCTTCCCTGGACCCAGTGGCCCTAAATTAGGGGTGGGCGACTGCTTATAGCCCACTGAGTTGCTCACGGTGGTCGTTTAACCTCCAATCAAAAAAAAAAAAAAAAAAAAAGAACACAGCAAATAACGTACCTAGGATTTCACATAATTGGCATCATTCTGTATGACCTCTTGCCGTCTGTCTATGAGTAGGTAAGTCCCACGCCGGAAAAATTCCTGTGTTTTAGAGCAAAAAAGTCATGTAATGCTGTTTTCACGTCATCCACATCATCGAAGGTTTGGAGACCGAAGGGGTTCTGTAACGATCGAAAAAGGTGGTAGTCCGTAGGTGTTCGGTCAGGGGAATACGCCGGGTGAAGTAGCACTTCCCAACCAAAGTCCAGTAATTTTTGCCGAGTGATTAAAGCAGCATGAGGTCTGGCGTTATCATGATGAAGGATACGCCTTTGCGATTGACGAGTGCTGGCGGCTTCGATATCAATTGTTCTCGCATTCTGTCCAACTGTTGGCAGTAGAGGACAGCATTTATCGTTCGGTAAGGTGCCAAAACCTCCGAGTGGATTATTCCCTAGACATCCCACTCAACAAAACCTTTTGGGGATGCAGTACTCCTTTTGAGGTCGATGGAGCATGCTCCATACCTTGGAACACAGTCCGTTGTACATCACGGTACGTACCCATTTCTCATCACCCGGTTACAATTCGTTCTCAAAATGGTTCATTTCTTTGACGAGAAAGCAAAGAAACACAGGTACGGATTCTCTCCTCTCGTTGCTTTGCAAAAAGCTGATGCAAAACCCAGTTATCGAACTAGGTGATGAACCCAAACGCATGCATACGTCTTTCGACAGCTGTTCTGTGTACCGACCACGTTTCCGTCCTTCCTGAACGGTTGGATGTGGGTCATTTGTTATGGTTTGTTCCACATCCTCGTCAGAAACCACGGATGGACGTCCAGGACGTGATTGATCTTTACAGCTTCTATGTCAGTCCCGGAATTTCCGATACCAACGGCAACATGTGATGTCATCAACTGCATCCTCCCCATACATTGACAGATGTTGCGGCAAGCCGCGGCTGAAGTACTGCCTTTATCGAACTCGTACAGTAAACAATGTCTAATGTGCTCCTTATCTCATGCCATGTTACACCGTCCGTTATTTCCGTTACGAATGACTTACTTGGACAAACCTAGTGCCCATATATGCTCTACTGCTCCATGTTTTATTGGCCGAATATTCGACATCGCAGCGTCATTTGTGACGTAATTACTCCGATCGCAATTTGCATCTATTACAAAAACGGATAGAACTTTTGCACACACCCAGTAATAAAAATCCGGCTCTGGCTTTAACAAAAATTTACTACAGACCACAGGTGGATTATTCATGCTGATTTTGTATTTGTATGCTGCTCGGGCAAAAGTCGCGTAACAAAGTTTCCATGTTTCTCGAGTGAACGGGATAGCAGAGCAAAGAATCCACACGGAACACAGAAACAATGACTACTTAGAAGTAGGTCTACATCGGAAGCAAAGGATATTGTATGAAAAAGTTGGCTTGATTCACAAAACTTTCTCTTGCCTCCTTTACATATAAAGCATGGCTTAATGAAAAAAAATTCAAAACTTCACAAAGATATGAAGACGTTTGTAAATTTCTGTGTTACGTTCCTAGGATTATCAGATGGCCAGCTCAGAAAAGGCATACTTTTCGGAAAAGACATGAGGAAACTAGTTGAGGACGAACATTAGGAAACTAGTTGAGGACGAACATTAGGAAACTCACTGCTTGATTTTGCAAAAGAAGCATGGATTGTCTTCAGAGACGTCTTAGAAGTTATCAGATAATCACAAGTGCCCGAATTACAAATAAATCGTGAACGCTGGGTTGAAGAAGATCAAGGCAGTAAAATGTAATACGAGCCTCACACAAAAAATATATCTTAGACTTTCATTTGGCTCAATTTTCGGAAGATCTGGGGACTATGAGCGAAGAGCACGTTGAAATGTTTTACTTGTGTATAAAGGAGATGGACAGAAGCTACCAAGGCAAATGGAATGTCAACATAATTCAGGGCTACTGCTGGATATTGCACGGAGAGACGCCACAAGAAACACATACGAAAGTGTAAGAAGCTCAGAACTGTGAGAAAAAGGAAAGGAGGTTTATATACAAGAAGGCGTCTGAAGCTGTATGTATAAATGTTATAAATGTGATGGGGATACCTTCAGTAATTATCTTTTTTTACGTTTTTCCTATTTGATAACCTGCTACGTATTTTACTCATACCCTCACTCATTTGTAAAAAAAGTTTTAAATTATTCTGTAAAAAACCTTGCGTGATAGAATAAAACTAAACTTTCATTGGCAATCGAGACTTCAAATATATGCAACATCTGTCAAAATAACTGAAGCAGCTTTTCATATGCAGCATTTTGTAAATCTGTGTTATTAATCAAACTTTCTTCTAATTCTCATAGTTTATTGTTTTCACCAGATTAGTTCATCTTCAGAACGGAAAACCGAGTTCTTGTGAGTTAAATAAACCAAACAGTAAAATTTCTGCAAAAAGTTTTACAATAAAACTTCTGAAATTCCAGGGAGATGCAGTGGTTCGTCAAGAAAGCACATTGTCTCGTGGGATTTCCTATACATGATGTTTTCGGTATTTGCGTATTCATCTAAAGACAACAGGTATGTTCAACATATTTTTTCAAGAAGAAACATTTAGCTCATGCATTATTCAACTAATAAACTTGAATTCTCAAAACTGCGATGCAAATATTTCTGATTAGTCAGTTTTCTTATTCATATCTCAAATTCTATAGACGTTCTGATGCTATAAAATCTAGCATTTATCTAGAATGAACAAAAATAAATATTCAGTGAAAATGAAAGCATTTTGTTGATATTTCGAGGTGCAAATTTATGTTGTTGCGGCTTTCACTTGCCTTTCGCTGCATGTTACAGACCAGCATTTGGAATAAAATTTACAATTGTTAGGAGTACAGGGGATTACCTTTATATCCATGAATTCTCAAAATACGAAACTTTATGACAAGTATCATTCTCTTCCCTGCACATATGTACGAAGTATTTCATATTAAAAAAGAGCTAAAACAGCTGTCTTGTGTTATGTTAGGCAGCAGAAAATAGACTCCATCCTTCTTTTCTGCTAAACGCAGTTGGTAGCACGTGATATTGCCTAGCTTTTCTGAGTGCTCCAATTCCACTTAGAGGTACGGCATATTCGTGTCTTCTGCATAACTTAGCGTTCCTCTTCTGGGATACACCAGCGTACACATATGGTATGCGCATAAAGTTGAGTAAACATTACCACTCACAGCTTTCAAAATTTGTTTTGACTCGGGGCGCCAGGAATGTTTCTATCTGATTTGACATGCCTGTATCTGAAATGAATATTTTCATAGAGCTACGAGAACGCAATATGTTGGGAAGAGAAATCCAAATCAATTTTCCAGTCACTCTCACAGTTTCAATCCTGATCGGAGAATTAGAATTCCTTCGTTGAAGAGGCGTTAGAATTCTTCTAGTTCGGAGATCTTACGCGAATAAAAATGTGATAGAAAAAAAGTAAATTGAAGAAGAGTTACGTCAAAAAGGGCGGACAATGCATTTCAAATGAATGTCATTGTAAAGAAGGAAAGGAAAACGTGCAGGAAGGGATGTGGAAAGAGAGGGGGATCGGGAATAAGTCCCCAGTTGCGACAGCCACAATTTCCGCCTTTGCTGATAAGACCATGGCTCGTTGGATTTGATCGCACACACGTCCGACATGCAAGCGAATTTTATTTTACCCCCTTTTTTGGATGCGCTTCGGCTCTTGCAATTGGAGATGAAGTTTAGATGCAGCGCAAAAGAACAGGGGGAAAGGGAGGGGATGTAAGAAATTTTAGGAAAGGAGAAAAAAGCAGAGGCTCCATCGCTTATGTGGAAAAATCTCCCGTTTCTTCGCCTTGTCGTTTCCGGTGTTCATGAGGCTCTACCACACAAATGGAATGAAGAGTTTAGTTGGTTGACTGTGAATAGAAAAGTGCGATGCATAGCCCCGTTTGCAGTTCTTTCCGGTACAGACTTCCATTTCCAAGGAATCAGTGAATATAATTGGGCAGGTAGAAAAAAGAAAGATGCCAAATATAAGGAAAGTTTTTGTGATTTTAGTTTCTAAACTATACATTAAAATGTACAATTTATGAAAACTTGAAAGAAATACGGGATTACGCCATATAATACAAATTTTGAAGATGACAATCCAATTTTTGGCGTAAATGTGACAAGGATGGTAAGTCAGATAATATCTGAAAACTTGAAAACTTGCTTGGAAAGCTGTCTGTGCCGCTGCGACGTAGGTGAGCTATCCATCTAGCGGTACAGATTAAGGAACACCTTAAATAAACAAGATGTGCATATACATAGGCTAATTTTGAACAGTAATTTCCAGGTGACATATTACGCAAAGAAATCCCATTTTAATCAGCGACAAATATCTCTACTTTCACATCTGGTTTTGGTATCTTATATTTTCGCTATCATAATCTACTATGCATCTGAAGTATCCACATTTTTGATCACTGAAGACAGATATTATAATCCATTTATTGATTTCACATATCTTTCTTTAAATTAATTTTAATTTAAAATTCATGGTGTAGAATTCATGGCTTTAGAAAAGAACGTAAGGCTGACCATGAAACCTAAGGTGTTTCATAAGTGTTTGCAAAAATAAGATTTTATCTGCTGAGTGTTTTATATGAATAAGAGTGGTATAAGGTCAACGTTGGGAAAAAATGTTTTTGGTAAATTAAAATAACAGAGACTCTTCAAAAATGTTATTTAATTTAATTGCGTCCTTTTTTTATTTAAGTGTACAGAGTAGGTGTTTTCATTATACTAATAAACATAAAAATGGAAATTTCAAGAATTATAAAATTAGTTATAAAAAATAGTAGCTAAATCGTTTTTCCAAAATTTCATTTCCTTAATGCTTAAAGACATGTATGCTACAGTGATTTTGTAAATTAAAATACACATCGCTCAGTACGTCGTATTCCATCTGATAAAATTACATTTTACAGTTAAAATCTCAAAAGGCTTTGCGTTTATTTTTTGATACAGGTAAATCACCTGCAAATGCAAAACATCGTGAAGTTGTCATCACTGCATTCATTCATTTAAAAGTAAACTTATCGTTTCCTTCTGCAGGAGGCTACTAGCTTTTGTTAGCGCTTGTTTTCAATTATTATGAAGTAAGAATGGCCAAATCATTTCTGCCGGATGCTTCTAATGTTGTCAGCTGTTTCAGCTGCGCGTTTTCAACTGTGGATATTTTAAACACGAAAGATGACGCCGAATTCTTAAGCATAATGAGCACGTCACTTGATTCTTTTCCGATGCGGAAAAAAAAATTAAAAGTATATCCTCAGCAAAGGAAAAAGAAATCAGCGAAGATGATTATGCATTTACGCCTCCTAGTGTAAAAACTCCATATCGTTTAAAATACACAACGTGCGCAGTATTCCTCATAGTGCATGAAATCAGTTAAAAAAAAAGAAAGGAAAGGAAGCAATTCCACCGGAGTTCTAAAGCCCACAAGACATTTGCAAGTAGATGTAGTTCCATTTAGGTCTCCTGGGAGCAGATATATGCTTTACGAAAAATCAAAAATCGTACAAAAAGTGTCCCTGAGGCAAAACGGAGCTTTGAAATTATAACAAGTTAAAAACTGGATATGGAGAAAAACGTGATGTAACGTCACGTCCCTTAGCAGCAAAGCTGTCAGTTATTTGCAGAAATGGTCGCAAAATATTCTTCTTAATGAACAGTACCCTAGGAAGGAAAATGTTTTCCAAAATATGTTCAGAATCTGAGGTACACTGTGAAGGCAGAAATGATCCTTATGAAAAAATAGAAATTATGCGCAAGTATTCCTCATAATGGAAGCTATGCGATGTAGAAATATTTTTTCAAGTACGACCCTGGAAGCACAGATAGCAAAAAAAAAAGCGTTTGTACATAGCAAGAAAACTGTACGTTATTTAAAGAGAATGTTGTTCGCCACCTTTACCGTAGAGAATGGTATGGAATACAGAAGGAATTTTAATAGGATTTTTAGAAGTGGTGATAAACTTGCAAACATTAATACACACTATCACGACTTAGCGTTAGAGCTGTGCATTGCGAAAAAAATGCAAATTTATGTGTAAAATGTTCCACAAAGCGAATGCTTTCGATTGCGTAAAGAAATGTTTTCAAATCGGGTTGTTAGAAACAGAGATATCGAGTAAAACAGAACAGATATTTGTGGCCCCAGACGTTAAAGTGTGCATTACTTCGGGAAGCAAATGTACATACCTTTTTCTGTTGAGCAGTATCTGAAGCAGAAAGGATTTTTTCAAACGGGCATTTAGACACGCAGATGTACCAGCAAACATTGTGGGATATGGCTCCAAAATATATATGCTGCACACAGAAATATGGACACTCTAGTGGCAAAATTATACTTTAAGAATAATTTGCAATTATATGCAAAATATTCCTCACCGCGAAAGTTCACCGTATGTGTTGTGTAACGTACCAGGAGATGTGACGTACCTGCCAGAAGGACGCACACGACATAAAGGCAGATAGGAATCAGAATAAAATGTCCGCGTAGCTCAATTGGTAGAGCAACTTATTCCGGAATGAGGGGATCCGGGTTCGAATCCCGGCGTAGACCAAAAATGACGGAGAAATTTACTTCGTTATAGTTGGACAGCGCTCATGGCAAGCAAAACGTTCGTTCTCTCAGAGATATCGAGAAATACACGTGTATGAAATTCGTTTTCGCCCCTACAGAAACAAGAAAGATGACACCGAATTTTCGGTTGTAATGAGCACGTCTTTTGAATCCGTTCCGTCGCGAATTAAATTTATCAAAGTTATTCAAATTCAATGGAGCCGGTAACGAAAACAATCAACCAGTTTCTACAATCAATAAAACATCCAGAAATAGAAACATGTACTTAGTTCCACGAGCGGCTAAAAAGCATGTTACGAAAATTAACAAATGGCGCACAAAACGTTTCTCGTTGCACGAGGAGGGTATCAGAGACAAAGGGATTTTCAAATAGAACAGTTAAAAAAGAAATATGGAAAGAAACATGATATACACATGTGTAAGTCTACGTCTTCTAGAGGAAAGAAATATTCTTCATAGAAAAAGCTAAGGAAAAATAACTCTTCAAATACGTTTCCCGGAAGCAGAGATATAGAAAAAGAGGTTTCGTCCTTTACGCATCAAGCGGGAAATCTTTGCATTATTTAAAGAGGATAATGCTCCACATCTCTATTGCAGCGAATGGCATACAGTAAACAAAAAAATTATCAATATCGTTTTTAGAAGCGGCGATACAGCTGCAAACTGAAGTACACAAAAAACACCTACTAACAGAACTGTGACCTGCAAATTTGGCATATATCAGCCTAAAGTGTTCTACAAGGTAAATGGCATCCGGCGTTGAAAGTATTTCTGAAATCGCACATGTAGAAGCAGAGATATTGAGAAAAACTGACTAAGTATTTGCTTCCCCTAGCAGCGAAATTATGCATTATTTGGGAAGAAAATCCGCACACAGAGTTTGCATAGTTAGTAGTATCTGACCGAAGAAAGAAACTTTTCAGACGGGTTTTAGTCCCGCAGATATTGCTGTAAAGGGAAACGTGAACTCTGGTGGCAGACTTGTGCGTTAAGAAAAATTTGAAATTACATTAGAAACACTTTGCAGCGGAAACGTTCTCCAAAAAAGGAAGAATTTTTCAAATCGGACTCTTAGAAGCAGAGATATCGACTAAAATAAGATATGCATCTACGTGACCTGGCGGTGAAAGCCTGCCAAAAAGGTTTATCGACGTGAGTGGTATCGGTCCACGAAAGAATTTTCTTTTATCGAGATTTTAGAAGCTCAGATTTTGCTGCGAATACATCAAAAGCGGAAATTAACCCTTAAGTCTCCTGTTGGCCAAACCATTCTTTACCAAATATTAGAAATTTTATGCAAAGCATTTCCCATCAGGAGCTGTTTCCGGTGCAGAAAGAGTTTTTGACATGGGAGCTTTAAAAGCAGAGATATCGGGGAAAACGCAATTTACCTTTACGCCCCCTACCGGAAAGTCTATGAATTACCTGAAAATTTTGAAATTATACTAAACACATTTCGCACAGGAAACGCTGTCAAACAAAGAAGGAATTTTTCAGATATGACTCTTAGAAGCAGAGATATTTACAAATATAAGATATAGATCTACGCTCCCTGCCGAAAAAAGCATGCATTATTTTAAAAGGAAAAATTACGAAGACATTTATCGACGTGAGTGGTACCGGTGCACGAACGAACGAATTGTTTCAAACGAGATTTTAGGAGCTCAGATTTTTGTGCAGATACATCCGAAGCAGAAATTAAAACTTACGTGCCCTGGTGGCCAAACCGTTTCTCACCAAAAATTCGAAATTATATGCAAAACATTCCCCATCAGGAGCTGTATCCGGTGCAAAAAGAATTTTTCAAATAGGAGTTTTAGAATGTAAGATCTCGGAGGAAAACGCAATTTGATTTTACGCTTCCTTGCGGAAAATGTATACCTAACTTGAAAATGACTATACCTAAAATACTCTTCGACATAAGTGGAATCGAAAGGTAAAATATTTTTTGCAATCGGATGTTTAGAAGCAAATATATGGAATTAAATGTATTTGAGTTTGATTTCATCTGCATTTACGTCCTCTAGCGGCGAAATTGCGCATGGTAAAAACAAAAACAAAACTAAAAACGAAAGAAGGTATCATTATTCGCACATTTCAAGCTTTCCAATGGAAAAAGAATTTTTCAAATCGGACTAATAATTACAGATATATATGGTGTCCATAGACGGACGGGCGTTGGACCAACCGGTAACTTAAGCACGAACTTTATTACAAAAGACGTGCTAAAAACTACGCATTATTTTGAGGAGAACATATGGGGGAAATATTTTCCCCATATTTTGGCAAAAAAGGAATTACTGTTCATGAGTTTAGTATTCTTTCTATTCAAACTATTCCATTATACTCTACTAAAGGCAAGACTTCTTAGTCATTTTTTTAATTTAACTGCATTGAAACTAGGACAAAATTGGGACACTTTTTTCAATCACAGTTCGCTGGTTGTCAACAGATTTGGCAATACAATTTCCAAAGTTGAGGGCGAGATCCTTAGCATTGGGAAGCAACCCCTTACGTGATAGCCTTTTTTTTATTGTTTATTTGTTTGAAAAGGAGGCTCAGGCAGTGAGCGTAGAGCCTTTGAAATCTTTTCGCGATTCTTTGAAGACCCTAGAAAATAATTGCAATGAATTATTCAAGGCTGTGGATTCGACATATTTTATCCCACGAAAATCATGGATACGGAACCTTACTAAATTGCATCATTTTCCTACAAAAAAGCCTACCTAAGAAACAGAAACTCACAGTTGCTGGAACCTAACCCAGCGCCGAAAGATAGTAAAAGAATTACATCTAAAAGTATATGGCAGTAACATAAATTTTGACTTTGTAACTACCGCCAGTTACGAAAATCCCACTCCTTTCCGTGTTGTCTGCATTGAAACATGCAATGGCGAAGCAAAGAGTTCAATAGTTCTAAAGCATCATCTGGGAACTAATCATTATTTCAAACGGACAAGTTCTCTGAGTTTTTCGAACGTTGGTAAAGTGGAATATAGGATCAACAGAAATACACGACTGATAGTTACTTCAGTACTTCTGGTTTATGTACCACTTTTGTTCGTGCCTCTCAGAACTGTAAAGAGCGAAAATCCGTTCACGATCGGCAAAGGACTCATAAAATCCGTTCCAATGACTCGCTCTTAGGACACAGCGCGCTCCGAGTGTCCAGCAAAATATACATCTCCTTGTCTAATTATATGGAGGTTCCCTGTATTGGCAGCATCTCGAATGACTGTGAAAATCAACTGCTAAAATATTCAAAGACAATCAAAGTGAATTGAAGGCAGCTAGACGATGCCTCAGACATTTCGAAACAAGCGCTTACCGTTTCCTTCGCTGACCATGAGCATGGAACTGGCATTCATGCAGATATGATGACGGATCCTTTTTTATCTCACTAAAATTCAAAACTTGCTGTGGGCGTGTGTCCCTATGAAAGTACCACCATGATAGGCACACATTCTATGGTGACAGAGAGCATCGCTGAAGTGCTTTTGATTAAGTGCAAGTGAAATATTGAGCCATTCTTCATGAGATGCTAGCCAGGAAGAAAATATTTTTGGAACTCAACGCAAAGTAAGCTGATTCAGATAAGTTTCAACCTCATTTAAGTTTATCCAGTGAATTAATCTGTTTCAGACAGTTTGTTATGATCTTGTCGTAAAAACCGCACTGCGTTCGGAAGTTAGTTATCAAAGGGCAGCCCCGGTAGAGCAGTGGTCTAAGCTTTGGCTTCTTCCAAGGTGGGTCCGGGTTCGAATCCCAGTGAAGCATGCATGTTGTGTTTGTCTTACAGCACTGTATCTCTCTTTCCTTGGAACCAGTGGTCCTAAATTAGGGACGGGCGACTGCTTATAGCCTATCGAGTTGTTCACGGTGGTCGTTAAACTCCTAAACATAAAAACAAAATAGTTATCATAGAGGGACAGTTCTCAATAGCGTTTAGAACGTCTACTACGAAATCAAAATTTCAGCACGTAAGACTACAAAACCTCTATTTTGGGAATCACTTGAAGTTTACGACTGGCCATCCCAGATGACAGAACTAGGTAGGGAGAACATATTTAGTTCCTTATAAATGTGATGAATTTGCTTCTTCAACAGTTAACTTTTACAAGATGTCAACTAAAATTGGGATATTTAAAGAAAATCGGCGAGTGTGGCAACAAAACGGCATTCCTAATACTTGTACATGTTTGCTCTCCTATTTGCACGACTTTTTAAGCAACGTAAAATCGAAGAGCATATCGTGAATATTATTTCACAAAACTTGAAATACTTCTTGAGATGTTTAAAAATAACTTTCCTCCAGAAGGCAATCAACGTTTGGTTTGCGTATGGGTCATGAATGATCCTACTGTAAGAGCCGATGGAATGAATTACTTGCGGTAGAATGGGATAGTCTAATTGAAATCAAAGTCGAACACAGTAAACCATCTGGTTCAAATTTGTTTTTAATTGGGGTTTAACGAGCACGGTGAGCAACTCGATGGGCTGTAAGAAGTCGCCTGTCGCTAATATAGGGCCACTGGTTCCAGTGACGGAAAAGATCCAGTTCCGTAAGACAAACACGAGATTTGGGCCCGGTCTCATCCCGGACAAATGATCAGAAGCCGGTTGTGACACCATCGTAAGCAATGGGGGAGGGGGGGGGGGTACATAATTCATCGATTCCGTTTTCCCTTCTGATGTAATACATTCCTGTAGTGCGGTGAAAAAAACGGCATGAACTAATGCATCAACCCAATATTTGAAACTTTCTTTTAACTTCTCAAATGTATTTTAAATTAACTAAATGCTTATATCTAACATTTTACTTCAATCACTAACCTAACGGTCCGCATGTTCAAAAAACGCCGCCCCTGTGGCGCAGTGGTCTGAGCACTGGCCATTCGTCCAAGGAGGGATCGGGTTCGAATCCCGGTGATGCATGGATGTTGTGTTTGTCTTTCGGCACTGGCTCTTTCCCTTCCCTGGAACCAGTATTCCTAAATTTGGAACAGGCGACTACTTATAGCACATTGAGTTGCTCACGGTGGTCGTTAAACCTTCAATCAAAAATAAAAATTCAAAATCAGGCGAAAATATAAATATACTTACGATTCATTCGAAGAATATCTTCCTTTATTAGTCTCTTTGTTTCCTTTATGATACAATATGACAGGAGTTCTGAATGGCTCTCGCGATAATTAGCGCGTACTAAAACAAGCTGTTGAACACACTGACCAGGGGCGCGGCCACGGGAGGTACTCACGCGCTTGAGCCCCCCCCCCCCCCCCTTGAAGTAATGTTTTGCGCACATCTTCGTTCCTAGCATTAAACTTTCCACCCTGTGAAACAACCCAAAGTTTACCAAAATCTGTTAAAAAAATAAGCATGATCAACATGTATTTATACCTCGTTTACTGTTTGTACATAGTCTTTCAGGCAGCCTTTTTTACGCTTTCCAACCGTAGGTTGAAGAAGCGTATATGCTCCAGCTTTGTCCGTCCGTCTGAAAGAAAACTGGCGTAAAAATGGTTCGACTTCGATGAAATTTTAGTATGTGGTAGGGGACCACCTAGGGACGAACCCTATTGAAAATGGGACAAATGGGGTCAAAGGTCACGACGTAGGAGCGGGATCATTCCATTGCCCTTATGCGTCATAACTTGCGTAAATATGGTTCGATTTCAATGAAAGTTTACTATGTGGTAGGAGAGCGCCTGGGGACAAACCCTATTCAAAATGGGTGAAGTGGGGTCAAAGGTCAGGACATAAGATCAGGATGCATTCCATTGCCCTTATGAGTCATAACGTGCGTAAAAATGGTTCGATTTCGATGAAATTTCAGTATGTAGTAGGGGACCACCTGGAAACGAACCCTATTGAAAATGGACGAAATGTGGTCGAAGGTCAGGACATAGGATTGCGATCCTTTCCATTGCCCTTATCCCATATTGTTAAAGTGGACGTCAAGTAATTTTGCTTCTTTTTTTTTTTTTTTTTTTTTTTTTTGTTTTGATTCGTGGTTTAACGAACACCGTGAGCAACTCAATGGGCTATTAGCAGTCGCCCGTCCCTAATTTAGGGTCACCGGTTCCAGGGAAGGGAAAGAGCCAGTGCCGTAAGACAAACACAACTTCCATGCCTCACCGGGATTCGAACCCGCACCCCTTTCGGATGAATGATCAGAGGCCATCGCCTTAGACCACTGCGCCGCCGGGCGGCATAATTTTGCTTCCTACACTTCCAATCGAAAAGGTTTTGTACACATTTCCTTCACAATTAATGTGTTCCCAAGGATGAAAATTTGAACATCGATTAAAATAACTTCATATTATAACTTGGAAAACCTAATATGTTCTAAAACATAACCATAATCATATTAAAAATCAATAACTTTTCCTTTGGTTGTGTTGAAAACAGAGAAAAGATGGCGCGACCTGTACTTTGATGACGTCAGTGGGCAAAAAAATGTTGGATTGCATAATTACGGTTATGGTTTAGAAAATATTAAGTATTCCAAGTTATGAAATGAAGCTATTTTAATCAATGTTCAAATTTTCATCCTTGTGAACGCATTAATTGTCCAGAAAAAAGATGGCGCGACCTGTGTTTTCATGACGTCAGTAGACAAACAAATGTTGAATTGCATAATTATGGTTATGTTTTAGAAAATATTAAGTATTGCAAGTTATAAAATGAAGATATTTTAATCGATGTTCAAATTTTCATCCTTGGGAACGCATTAATTGTGAAGAAAATGTGTACAGAAGTTTTTCCATTGGAAGTATAGGAAGCAAAATTACTTGACGTCGACCTTAAAGTAGCAATTCTTGTATGTATGTATGTACATTTTATTTTGAAAACAGCTCTAAGAACTTTGATGAAAGTCGTTAACCTACCGTTTTCTGGTACCAGAAATCGATTTAGCTTGATCTCGACTTTAAGGAGAATTCGTTCAGTGGGTTAAATAACCACCCCGAATTATAATGTTATTAGTGATGGCGTTGTTCCATTATTCCATTAGTGTTACCAATGCTTAGAAATCTTATGACGTCACAATCTCGCCGCGTTTGAGAATGTTGGCGCGCGGTCACGCCATCTGTCTCATTACGTCACGCGTTGTGTGTGGATCCTATTAAAGTTTTATGACGTCACACTCTTGCGGCGAGCGATGGTCGCGATTCCCATCTGCCTCATTACGTCACGCGTTGTGTGATTGTGTCCGTCTGCACAATAACTCGCGTAACAATCGTTCGATTTTGATGAAATTTTAGTATCTGGTAGGGGATCACCTGGGAAGGTACCTTATTTAAAGTGAACGAAATGGGTCAAAGGTCAGTACATAGGAGCGGGATCCATTCCACTGTTGTTATGCGTCATAACTAACGTAAAAAAAGTTCGATTTCGATGAAATTTTAGTATGTGGTAGAAAATCACCTGGCGACAAACCTTATTGAAAATGGGCGAAATGGAGTCAAAGGTCAGGACATAGAAGCGGAATCACTTCCATCGCCATTATGCGTCATAACTTACGTAAAAATGCTTAGATTTGGATGAAATGTTAGTATGTTGTAGGGTCTTGCCTGGGGACCAATTCTATTGAAAATGGGCGAAATGGGGTCAAAGGTTAGGACACAGGAGCGGGATCTATTCCATAGCCTTTATGCATCATAACTTATGTAAAAATGCTTCGATTGCGACAAAATTTTATCATACTATTTCAGAGGTATACCAAACCGGTTCTGTTGAATATCATCGAAATGGGATCAAAGGTCAGGGCACAGGACCGAGATTTATTCCACAGCCATTATTCTCATAACTTGAGTGATAACTTGAGTAATGATTTCTGGTATGTTGGAAAGCGTATTATAATCAATGCATTGCATGATTTTACTAACTTGTTGTATTTTTCCCTAGAGCGTTGGTGCTTATTGCTGTGATGCCTTCACGCAGCTGTTTTACGTAGGCAAGGTAAGGATGAAAATAATAAAAGAAAGTCGTAAAATCTAGCTGCTATTCAACAAAACAGCAGAGAATGTCCTCCCATTAACAGGATAACAAGTTAAATTCTTGCAGAATGCAGTGAAGGTTGAATGCATTTGTTGTCGTTTGTGGGCTTCAGTTTACATCAGCAGATGAACTATGGGCTTCGGCACTTTGTTTTACAATCAGCATATGCGTCAACGGCTTATGGCAAATTTGGAAGTTTGGGTTATTTCTCTTTGATGTCCTAGTCAGTAATCACACCAAGGGTACTCTTAAGCGCAGTATAAGGTTGTTGTGAATTCCTCTTCCTTTGACTTCCATGTCGCTTTTGAGAAAAGAAAATATTTCTCTTTCAGTATAATAGTTTTTGTTTTTTCATTTACCATGCATCCTTCTGAACAATAAAAAATTAAAACCTCAAATAAATTTCGCATCATGCTCTGACAAGAAAAATATTTTATTGTGCGCGTCCTCTGTGATTTTTTGAGATTTACGCAAACAATAGAGAAGGACAAGTAAGGGGGCAAAAATGAGTATAATGTTTTATAGTTTAGTATATCTAAAATGAAATATAAAATTTTCCAAGATCTTTAACATTTAGTTTTTGCATTCAGATTTAGTCATAAATGTTCCCTCAGATAATAATAACAATAATACTACATTGTTGGTGTTGCTATTATTGCTACAATTAGATTTTCTACTGTGATTGAAATCCTGCTCCCTATCAGTCGGCTATCTCCCTCCTAGGAAGAATCCTAACTGCGCGCCTGACACTGACCAAAATTATTATAATACTTAATACACAAAACGTAGCCCGTGAGGTTTAGCTCCAAGAGAATTCATGACAGCTCGCACTTCACAAACAGACTGTCCCATTTTAGCGGCGTTGTTTACCTTTGACAAGTTGCCAAAGGAGTTGAAACTATGACATTCAGGTGAGAAAACGTAACGAGGAGTAAAATAAATTTAAGAGTATACGTCACAACTGTCTTGTTTCCATGTATCACGGGTTTTCACCAAATGATACCCAAACTTTGCTTTTCTTGCTTTCTGCTATATCTCACAATAGATAGCCCTCCGAAGCTCATAGGTGGAGGAATATGAAAGGCATGACGAATTAAGAATTTTTTTCAATTTCTTAATATCATTCGTAATTTGACGGAGTCTTTTGGTTACTGAAAATCTTTGATCGACAGATTGACTAGCAGATTCCTTCGCTCTGCTTCTACCACCTTGATTGGTAATCGTCCCATTCGCAAGTTTGTTGGTTCATTTCCCTTTGTTCCTTCAATTGCCAGACCTTTAAAGACTATTTGCCATCACCATGATTTGAGTTTTGGGATCAGAGTTCCTTACTTATTTTCATCTATTAAAAAAGACCGTCACCGACCTACTGACCAGCAGAGACATGGAATATATCTCGTTCCTCTTAAATCTCTAACACCGGATTTCACTGACAAATGTTACTTCGGTTCCACTGCCAGGACCCTTAAAACCCGTCTCAAAGAACACAAATATGACCACCGTAATGGCTCAACTTCCACTGCTTTATCCCGATTTTTAACCAAGGGGACTTACATTCCCATTTGAGACGATTCTAAAATTCTAACTGTTCCTCATACAAAATCTCAGCAGTTATTCACTGAAAGCCTTTACATCGATAAATTATCTGAAACTTGCTGTAATGATGAATTGCCAAGAAACATCCCTCGACCTTGGAAATATCTGCTTACAGATTTATCAACATAATTTCTACTAGCTAATGACTATGTTTTTGCTGTTAATGACTGGACATGCGCAATATACCTAATGACATCTGTCATGTGTTCATTCATGTATCTATTTATAAGCTGCCGCTTCCACTGTATGTGTTCATTGCGTCTGAGGATGGGTGCCTGTTGACAGAACCCGAAAGGTCTCACGCTTTTAAATTTTTAACTATCAGTAAAGTTTTTATTCCATCATAAAGCTCTTTTATATATCGTGTGAAAACGTTTATGACTTTTTAGCACGAGTTGATTTTGCATTATGTTTTTTTTTTGTTCAAGTGTATACAAATGTATTTCATACAAACTTAAATGATTTAAGTTGTTAAGGCATTTTTTGCATTTTTCGTGATTTTTACGCGATATGGCATTTTTTTAGGTTTTTCGTTCATTTTAAGGCATTTTTTGTTATTTTTGAGTCATTATTTTGCATATTTGGGTATTTTCAATAAAAGGAGCATTTTTAGATGAATTTCTCTTGGACGAGGATTATCAACTCGTTTGACAGCAACTAAGCGGCCTCAATTAAAGTTGCGCAGATACTTCTTTCTGATCCAGAAATTACAGATAAATTTTCCTACATAAAGTTGAATTTCGGATTTCTGCCTGGTGCCATTACTTCCTTGGAGAAGATTGCATTGATATTAATGCATCAAACAGATTTGATGAAGAAAGTTGTGAATGACCTAGACATTCTGACCGGAAAAGTGGGAAAGGCTGTGCGAAAGAAAATTGAGCAAGTTTAAAAAAAAAACCCCAGTAGGATATGAAAAGCTGTGCTTAATTCCAGATCTGCTATTGAGGAGAAACTTTTCCCTTGGAGTAATTTCAGGAGACTTTCAACAAAGGAGACGTACTTTATTTCAAGTATGCTCCCATGGTGTCAGCAGAGCTGCAATGGCGTTTTTTCAATGTTTAAAACTTTGTTGGCAGACAATAGAAAATCATTCTCTTTTGAAAATCTGCAAATGGTTTTTGTTATGCATTGCAACTCTGGACTGATGAAATACAAACTTTCAGTTTACCATGGCAAACTAAAAATATTCAAATAAGTGTTTTGTTGGTAAAATTCAAACTTTCAATTTGACACAGGATTTGTCAGAAAATCTAAGTTGCATTATATGTCTTTTTCTTGTTTTCTTTTATAGAGCATATTTTTTGTCAAAAAAAAAAAGACTCAGTTTGGCACAGAAACTGTAGAATGTTAAATTGTATTCTTAAGGTTATTTTTTTTTTCTTATAGGGCATGTTTTTGGGCAATAAATGTTTAGTTTGGCACAGACTCTGTAAAACAATTAAGTTGTATTTCTTGCTTATTCTTTTTTTTTTTTAGGTCATGTGTTGGTTAGTAAAATAAAGAATTTCAGTTGACGCAGCAGCAGTCAACAGATTAAATTATATTTTTTAGATTATTTTTGTTTTGTTTCATGCACGTCTTCTATTTTTTCTAATTAATTAGTTTTGCAAGTAAATAAAAAAAAATAAATGTACTTTTGTTAGGTAATTTGTTTGTTTTATTGGGCGTTTTTGTTATTTTGTTTGGGTCATAAATGCATTTTTATAGGGCGTGTTTTATCAATTTTAGGTCGTAAAAATCTTACCCTATTCATTAGTAATTTATTATCAAAAATGGAAATAAATATGTTTTTTTGTTCAGAAAAAATGTCATTAGCAATGTTGTGAATAGGGAACCAATCATCACGAAAAATATTGATATCATTCCCATTGATATCAATGAGCGAACTATACCTTAACCTGGATGAAAATATGATCTTTGAAGCTACGAGGAAGCACCGGATTGCTTAGACAATCACAAAGCTGAACATTATTGAGGTTTCTATGCTACCACAACTTAGCATCAGATGCTTAGAACTTTATTTTTCTGAATGGTGTATCGGTAACATTCTCGAACGGAAACCAGGTGGTGCAATCTTCAAGTTTTCTAAAGAGATGGCTACATGGGAAACAATTGAAAATATGGCACCTACATGTCCATAATAAGAATTGGCAATGATTTTGAGAGGTACGATTTTCATGCGTGCATCTAATGTACGTACTTTTTTAATGTTAGCTTCTGTTCTTCACAAAGAACCTTGTAAATTTAGAAAAACTAAATTTAATTCATGCGATGTCGCACTGTAGTAGGCATCACCGAAACTTTCCGCCTGATGACGAATATGTTATGTCTACAGAGCAACTAAAATCGCTAGGTTTGGGTACGAAACCCCATGCATAGATGGATGTAGTGTTCGTTCTTTTCCTTCAGGAACTAGTATCTCTAAATTCGAGACGAAAAATCTTTTAAATACTTTTCGTTTTGGTGCATATAAAAAATAGAACTGCGTAATATTTATGTTCTATTGCCCATTGTGGAAGATTTTTCAACTGTTAAGTTCCAAGTGGCGTGTTTATGAAAAAAAAATATATTTGGCAGCATTATTAGTATGAACAGCCAAATATTTAAGCAATTCTTTCTTGACCGTTCATATAACTTCTCTTTCCCTAACGGATTGTCCATTGAATCACCAATGGTCAGCATAATTTTAAAATGCAGGACACACAATAAAAACGTTAAATGTTTATCTTTATACATTACTATTATTGCTGTTGTTATTAATGAAGGTAACTGTGTTTCTCCAAAGGCAGCATGCAGAAGCGTTGTAATGTAACCGTTTAGTTTTCTTCATTGAAGCAGGTTTTCTGTTCCAAAGAGGGAAATATTTGCGAACCTCTTTCTCGGCATCATTGGATGTGTAGTTGATGTACTTGTAAAAAAACTGGGATGAAAAAAGATGCAAATTCAAGCGGGTTTACATATCTTATGATTTATCCATCACTCATGGCCACTTTTCTTAGCCTTGAATCGAGCCAAACTTTTGACATTTCGCTCTCCCCTACGTCCGCTGTAAGGCATAGTACAGCAACATTTTAGCGCACTTTATGTGAATCGAGCTCATATAGAAAGGGAGACCAGGTCCCTGAGGAACTCTTCTGCTTATCTCTAGTCCTATACTATTCATTTTCCTTTATTTTTTTCTTCCGGATGCTGCTCAATTTCCTCCTTAACAGCTAGACCCTTTTCCCTGTGAGTCCCAGGGGTACGCGTCTATTGTAGTCGCAGCAAGGAACCATACCATAAAGATTCCATTTCTGACGTTACGTCTTTTCAAAGTGAATACACTTTTTAAAGATTTATTCTTTTTCTCTTCAGTACTTCTTTTTTCATTCCTTTTTTGATCAATAGGATTCTTTAGCGAATTCTTTCTGTTGTTTGAGAAACGTCTTTTCCGCCTGTCTGAAGCACTCTTACTTAGAAACAGGATGAGAGGAAATTTATTAAATCAAGAAAATGCAGATAAAAGTGAAAATGGCATAGAGAGTACTACGTCATGACTCCATAGATTATTTCCAAAAAGTGCATAAACTGAAACATTACTACTTCGAAATACTGATCAAGTGTACATAAGTGGATCTAAAAATAAAACACATCTATATGTCAAACTAAGCTACATTAGAATTTTTTTCAATCTTCCACTTTCATGAGATAACACTATCATCGTGTTCTCTTTTTGGACTAACCTTCTATATTTTGCTTTGGAATTAGTTTAATACATATTCCAGAGTGCTTCGATGTAGCGAATATTTTATTTAACCCTTTCAGCGGCTGATGAATTGTGCTTGAACTAAACGGTGCCCAAAACTTTTGTTCCTTCCGAAAAGAAAAGTTCACATAGCGACGGTGTTTTCCAAAATCTGTAACCCCCCCCCCCAAACACACACACTCTGATCTCAGCAGCCACGAAAATAAACATGTGTGACGTACTACAGAGGTGAAAACATGTGTCAATACGACAAATCTGCAGCGAGACATTCTGTCCGCGTAGCTAAGTTGGGAGAGCGACTTACTCCGGAATGAGGGGACACGGACAAACTTGAGTTTTCACACATGTCATAGGTAATAAGCTCTCCGTTCTAGTCCTATATTACCCGTTTCATTACCTAAAACATGATAGGGTAAGGACTAGCCTTCCTGAAACGAACATCATGCAACTGGGTAAAAAACGTTACTCAAATGTCTTCTATCTCCTTCCTTAAATTCGTCTCCATTGCCATAGTTCTTTATTAGTTCACTAGCGACCCGACCCGGCTTTGCACGGTAGCAATTTAAAATTTATGGCGAAATGTTTTTTCACAGAGGTGTTATATGATTTCCTTGTAGACATCATTGGCTGTTTTTCCTCCACACGTGAGTACGAAAAGGTTTCGTTTTGTCGTGACACGCGAAAGAGCCACGTAAAGTTGTCCATGAGTAAAACATTCTTTACTTAGGTCACGCCAGCCACGTTCAGTGTCTGACCCTGTGCTTTATTTATTGTCATGGCAAAGCAGAGTGTTACCGGGAATTGGATTCATTTGAAACGAAACGGCAAATCTGATGGAATCATTGGGATTCTCGGTAATAAAATTGTTTCTGCAGTGCCACAGCCAGTTAAAATGGTAACTTCAATCAAAAAGGTTTTCAAAGTGTTTGTTTACAATCGCGTCCCATTGCATAACTTCGGTGGATTTAGATTACGCAGCAATATAATAAGTGCTCCCACTTTCAAAATCAGTTTGTGTGCTGGCATGCTTGAAGGATGTAAATAATTTAGAAATTCTGCAGGGTAATGAATGGCCTCCTCGGTGTGCACTACCGTGTCTACTGAGTAATAAACGAGTTTGGGCGTTGAATTTGGAGAGCACCAAATCGTTAAGTTTCCGAACCAGTGCATTTGTCGGCGATAAAATTGCTCTTTCTTTAAACCATGAAAGTGACTTATTTGAAAGGTCATGGATTTCGGGATAAACATTAGTAATCGATTCTTGAATGTTGCTGACTAAAACACATAAATCATGATTGAGGTTAATTTTACCTTCATTTATCGATAAAAAATCTCCTTTCCCAACTTTAAGTAACATTTCAGCAAAAGTACTATTATCTTCTGAAGATAAGTGTACTCTCATGTTAGTTTTGAGTGATAATTTAGTTACATCCGGACAAATATAAGATATTTTTAAAGAAGCGTTCACTTCGTCAGCTCTCGTTCCTCTCGTCACAACTGGTATGATTTGACGAAAATCTCCGGAGAACAGAACTGTGCATCCTGTTTGTATTCCTGAGATCACGCAGGGTCCTGTCTAGGGCTTCGACCGAAGTTTTGTGCGACATTGTAGCCTCATCCCAAACTATTAATGCACAGTTTTGGATTAATTTGGCGGTGTTTCTTTGTTTTGAAATATTACATACGCTTGTATCGTCATGACAGACTTTTAGAGGAAGTTTAAATGTGGCATGTGTAGTTCTTCCTCCTTCCAAAAGAGTGGCTGTAATTCCAGATGATGTGACGGCAAGAGCAATATTACCACCAGACCTCACTTTGGCGAGTAACAAATTTATCAAGAAAGTTTTACCTGTGCCTCCTGGGGCATCTAGCAAAAGAATCTTACCTTCCTTGTTTGTTACGCTACATATTATGGCGTCATAAGCTTTTTTCTGATCGGGGATCAGACGGTGTTCTTCCTGAGCGACGGTTTGTAACAGCGGAGATCGATCATATGACATTTCCCTTAAGTAGTCACGGTTGTTCGACTGTAGGTTATTGTTATATGGCAAAGGAAGTCCAAACTCTTTGACAGATTTGTTTGTAAATAATTGTACTATTCTGTTGACTTCAATCAATGCTTCATGGAACACATTTTGGTCATAGTTGTAAATCTTTTAATGCTAGTTCTGCCCGTTTTCGGTGCAATATATCTTCAGACATGTTTTCACGGTGACTATTCCAAAGAGTCAACAGATCAGAAACGTGGCAAAAAACGATTATGAGGAAAAATAAGTATCTAAGGGATACTGCAAAGCTACAAATTGCAGCTTCCGATAATGTATTTTCCCAGAGAGAATAGTCTTCCAGCAATCCCATTGCTCTGCACGCCGCTTGAAATGTGTCGTACGTTATTCCTGCCACATATCTTAAATATTCAAAAGAAGTAGGTCCTTTAACCACATGAAGTAACATCCTTAGATGAAAACATTCAGTGTTGTTGGGATGGACTACATATACTCGGCCAAGCGCATCTGTTTTTTAATTTCGCCATAGCCCTCAACCGGCATTCCTTGTTTCCTCCGTTGAAATTTCTTGTTACTTAGATTTCAAGTATAATAACCTGGAACATTTGTCATAAGTACGATTTTTTGCAGTCATCTCCTGTACATAATTTAAAAAATGCTGTTAGCGTTGTATCACATGGATTATTAACGATATAACTGGCATTACTTTCAGTGTAATACATGCTTTGATCATTTTCTAAATGTACCGCAAGGTGAGTGATTGTAGGCGCTCGTTCGTGTACACTGAAGGATAAAATTCGCCACACTGCCTCCGAGGTGCAAATGTATCTTCCAGATTGATATTGTTGAACCTCATTTGTAGATTCTATGGTGAAAGTAGCTTGATCTCTGCCTTTATTTATGTACTTACATGTATATTTAATCGATTTGATAGACCTACATAATTCAACGTTAATGTGAGCGTCAAAAATCTAAGGAGAACCGAATTATACGGTACAACCCATCCGTTATGTACACTGGCATGCGAAAATTAAATACGAGACGTTTTTGAATGTAACGTCGTGCAGAAGTGCTCCACATCGATTCAAATCATACCATAAGATCCCCAAGATGTGCGAATCTGGGACAAGTGAGCAAAACCGTCCAAACAAGGAATCCAAAGGATACAAAGGCACTTTATTGAAAAGGTAGCTTCGAGCACAACTGGACAGAAGACAGAAACGTCCATGTGACAAGCGACTGCCAAGAAAAATCCAGTCTTTAGTAGGGGATATGATCACCCGTGACTGCGTTGCAGGATTTACAACGTCTGTCCATGCTGAGGACGAGGTTATCAAGGATCTGTTGAGGCATCGCGGCCCATTCCTCTTATAGCGCCAATCACAGCTGCGGAATCGTTGCTGGTGGCTGGTAACGTGCTGCCAAGCGTCTCCCGAGAAGGTCCCACACGTGTTTGATTGGAATTAGGTCCGGGGACCTTGCGGGCCAATCCATGCGTTGAATATCTTCACTCTCCAACAACTCTACGACAGCTACTGTACGATGAAGTGTAGCGTTGTCGTCCATGAAGAGGAACTCAGGACCCACAGCACCTCTAAACAGACGCACGTGAGGCAGGAGAACCTCGGTGCAATAGAGGACACCAGTGACTCAACCTCCTTGGAATATGTGGAGGTCAGTACGGCTACCAAGCATGATACCGCCCCAAAACGAGAACTCCGCCACCTCTAAACTGGTCCCTTTCGATAATGTTGGAGGTGTGATTGCGTGTTCCCTGCTCTCTCCAGAAGTGTATACGTCCAAAATCGCTCGTCAGACTAAATCGGCTGTCATCCGTAAAGAGAACTCAACCTCATTGCTGATGTGTCCAGTTTTGTGTTCCTGTCCCCACAGAAACCGCCGTTTCCGATGAGCAGGCGTTAATGTCACACACCGTACTGGTCGTCGTGAAAATAGACCACCTTTGTGCAGTCACCTGGCCACGGTAAAACGCGATAACTGACGTCCAGTTGTCTGTTGCGTGTGCCTTGCGATTTTACCCGCTGTCTACCGTCTGTCTCTTCTCGCCTGTAGGACAATATACCGGTCGTCCGGCGACGTGGTTGCTCGTGAACGACCACTGTTATACTCTCGGACAGCTGTTCGTGTCGTTTGAAATGCTCTCCAAGCTCGTGAACCGATGCTGTGAGTGATCCCGAATTCCCTGGCCACACTAGTCACACTTCGACCTTTTTCCAACTTCCCAATGACGCGACCTCGGGTAAAGTCATCCAGATGTCGTCTACTGGATTGCCTGTTGGCCATATCACACGGTGGGAGCAACTCGACGTCGTTCAAACCGATGTACACCGTGCAATAGCTTTCATAGAATTGCTGAGGGTACACCGCCTGTGTGCTTTATACCCTTCCAACCCCTCCCCTGTCATGCTGCATATATGCGCATGCCCTACTGTACCGGACCCTAGTCTATCTCCTGAGTGGTCTTTCGGTCCGTTCTACCTGCTGGTTTTGCTGTTATGCTAATTTCTCCTCTTCGTCCTTAATTTTTGCACACCAGTGTATTTCATGATTCCGGACAGTTACAATTTTTCCGCCGTTATGAGATGACAACCTACGTTATTTGGGATACCCTTCATCACCAGTAGATGTGCAGCTTTGGAAATGTTTTGGATATTTTTTGCTGCAAAGTCTGTCACGCATACAAGGCGAATTTGTGTTGAAAGTGCCACATGGGCCATGAATCATTTGCTTTGATACAGTATCATGTAATGTTGGGTCTGTCGGTTTCTTTGGTAATTCTGCTTAAATTACACTATCTATGTGGTCCGGAGTAATTTTGTTCTGTAACCATAGCAGAATATGTACGTGAGGCAGTCCACGTTTCTGCCATTCGACAGTGTACATACATGTGTACAAATATTTTGGCTTTATTAATGAACAACATCAGTTTTTTAATTTTAAAATGAACTACACTGTTTACTATGTCGTATCGGTCTTGTGGTGTTGCATTAGCATGTAGGTTTTCTTTAATTTCATTCCACTTAGTATTACACTTAAATGTAACAAACAAATCAGGTTTGCCATAATTCGTGACATAAGTCATCGCATCTTGTGTTCGTTCATGAAAATATCTTGGCCCTCCTGTAAAAGACGATGGACCAATTGGCCAATATCGCCAACATGTTCGTTTCCTCGCAAAGCATCTTGCAAATGGATATAATTTTCCGTTCGTAGTTTTGTCTGATTATTTCGAATGTAAACTAAACGTTCCGATTCAATTATAGCATACTGATCTACCAAATACAGGTTCAGTAGCATTCCAAATCTAAGTATTGTATTAAAGTTATTGAGCCTATATTCGGTAACAATTGTAATTCATACATGACACCGTTTTACATAGCGGTGCCCTAGTGGTCGGGTCAAGTTTTTTTTTTTTTTTTTTTTTTGATTGGAGGTTTAACGACCACCGTGAGCAACTCAATGGGCTATAAGCAGTCGCCCGTCCCTAATTTTGGGTCACTGGTTCCAGGGAAGGGAGAGAGCCAGTGCCGTAAGACAAACACAACATCCATGCCTGACCGGGATTCGAACCCGGACCCCTTACGGACGAATGATCATAGGCCAGCGCCTTAGACCACTGCGCCACCGGGGCGGCCGGGTCAAGTTGAGAAATATCCATCTTCGCCTCTACATAATATTAAAGGATATTGCAAACTATCATAAGATCTGTGAATTTCAGCAATTTTTTTAAGGTTGCTATCTCGACTACGCAATACTATGTTTCTTCTGTGAAGTGTTTGCCCAGCTATCACAACAGCTACTTCAGTCGTAGCAGGGGCGTTATAGCGGCCACAATGGTCACCGACAGTTACTGTATCAGCGTGGATATTGAAATCCGGTACCTTTGCTGGCACACTATAAATCGCAGTTTTAAAAGATTGAACATAATTATTATGGCAGTGTAACATTTCTTGCAAAGACCTCACCAAGATAGTATCAAGAGCTTGACGATTAATGTTACACCGAATTGAAGCTTGTGTTTCAGAAACCGCGATCAAATAAATCTGTAGGAATTTCTGATCATTAGGATCAGAAAGGAACAGACTACCGGCCAAATGGTATACTTGTCCTTGTACCTTAAATGTAAGCATAAAGCTACGTTCCATTATTTGTGTACTCATAATTGAGGTCATTTGAAATGCATTATTATACTGACGTATGTGGTTCATAAATTCTTTAGAGTTTAGACGATCACCTGTGAGAAGAGAATTTAATGGTTCGGGAGAGGGAAAGATTTCTTCTAGTTTAATTTTTTCCTGCAAACAACACATACCTTTTGATTCGTCTTTCCATTTCTGAGCTGAACAATATTGACAGATAATAGATAAAGTACCTATAACGAAGTTCATTTCTCCGTCATTTTTATCCGCGCCAGGATTCGAACCCGGATCCCCTCATTCCGGAATAAGTCACTCTACCAATTGAGCTACGCGGACGTTTTATTCTGATTCCTATCTGCCTCTATGTCGTGTGCGTCCTTCTGGCAGGTACGTCACATCTCCTGGTACGTTACATACCTACAGAAACAGAACTATCATTTCTATAATTTATGGATGAATCATAATTCATAGCGGAATACTCTTTATCGGACCACAGACCACGAACATTTGTTCTTTCAGTTCGACTTACTCGTCTCCTTTCTTTCAGATTAGCATGTCTGGTCCTGTCAGCAGATAGACGATTGTTGCGCTGAACATACGATTCTCTTTTTCTCTGATAATTATGATCTAAAGAGAGACGATTATTAATTTCAACGGGCGTCTGTCTTTCTTTTTGTAAAGCCATTCTTTGTCTGTCATTTAAAATCGAGATTCTGTTTCTTGAAAAGTTCCATTATGACGGGATAAACAAATTCTTTTAGTGTCTGATGTACTACGACCTATATTCGATTTTCGTCTCGGCATAATTTTTAATAAAATATTTAAATTTTAATTAAAGAGCTACTCAAAGATATACATACGTGTGTACGAAAATAACTACGAATTTAATCTGTGCGAGTGCCGATAAGCCAATTCTCTTTCAGCGTCCGATGTAACTACGCATTTAGTCTGTGGCCTTACATGTTGTCAGACCGGCAGCCACGCATGCGCCTCGTATCTTTTTCCCAATGAGCAAAAAAGTTACGTAAACCGGTCTAAACGAAAGAATGCGAACTGCGTTTTTTTTCTTTGACTTGTCACTAACATTGTTACCGCTCGGCTCCCTTTTGTCGTAGATTAATGTTTCATACACCTAAACCTTCCCCGACAAATGCTCTATGGAATGGTGAAAACCGCATTAAAATCCGTCTAGCGATTCTCGAGATTAGCCCGAACAAACAGATAGACGCCTACCGGGGACTTTATTTTATACTATGTATAGATTTGTCAGAAGGGATTGGCATCAAACATACGCCTGAATGACCAGTCTAAATAACAAATCTTAGGGCGAATGCAGCTTTTTTTATGCTCTTGTCTTGAAGGTAACTCGTACGAGCAGCTTTGGGACCACTAAACATAGCCTGAATGAATTCGTTCCAGTAGAGTTCGGCCCACTTCTTAGACAGCGAATATATTCGTTGGAGTTGAGTTCAGCCCATTTTGTTAAACCCCGAGTTAACTCGTTCCATCCGGCTAAGGGGTTAAAAGAAAAACGTTTAAATGAAATATTGAAATAAAGTGAGCACAAAACATCCTATGATAATCCAAAATAATTTCTCACCTGCCCTCTCAACATTCCAATGGAATTTTTGTTCCTTTTATGAAGCTATCGACACACTTTATTGTTCTGTGTTACTGATTCTATGGCTTAATTTTTTCTAAATAATAATCATTCGAATAAGAATGACGAGTATGATCCTTTTGTCTTCAATCGTAGGTTATCGCTATTAATTGCCTGTGAAAGCGAAACTGGAAACTAAATTACGATAGAACAGGAATTATTCACAACAGAATTTTTGAACATAATGTTCAAATGTGAATTAACGCCGACATAGAAAGTTTAGTGCATGAACAAAACTTTGGAAAACGTTTTTGAATAGTTTTGAAATATCTATGTACTCATAATACATATAACAGCACCTAAGTTAAAAGTACAAGTCAGTAATAGATGTATACTTTATGGTCAAACTGATCTATATCATAAATCCATGTACTCTTCCTTTAAATCACTCGTATTTGGTAAAGCCAGTCGTCATTTTCAGGCTATACTTAGTATTTATTGTCAACTAAGAACATGATATTTAACGCAGTGACTGAAAATCCAAGTTGCCTTGTTGTACAAAGAACAGACTAACAAATTTAAGGTATTTTAGTTAAACTGAAATTCCCTTCTTAAGTTGTTCAGATTTTTGTGACAAAGGAAGAATATTCATCTTTTGAATCCAATGAAACATTTGGAAATGCCACTTAAATGATACGTGATCCTTGTTATGAAGTATAAACATTTCACCAGGAAAGCTTAAGTTACGGCTACAAATTTTCTTTCGCTGGATGGTACGTGTGTTGATACGTACCATCCAGCGAAAGAAAAGTTTGTAGCTGTAACTTAAGCTTTCCTGCATGAATGTCCAATGCCTCACCTTCCAAGGTTGTTTCACGGTTATTTGTCTCAAACCTGTTTCGCCACGTTGTGGATTGCAATTTCATTGTGACGTATATTCTCAGTTAACTTTCGTTTCTATTTCCTTTTCCTATGTAAATTTGAGTTTGTTCTCCTTTATACTTCCAAACTGAACGTTATGTATTTTCCCTCAAACGACAATGAGGTTGGCAACAAATTTGAGGTCAAGGTGAAAGTGACGTATGGCTGTGATAAGAACGATGGATAAAAACGACGATACAACAGTTGCTAAAGTGAATGTGTGTGTAGACGTTCAATTAGATAAATGTAATCTGATATCTTCTGTCTTATATTGTGGAGTTCTACTGAAATTCGTGCTGACCTATAAAAGGTTATCGTAAGTTGACTTCTGTTTATGTTTCGTCTGGCCCTAAAAGCTTAATTAGGAACTATTGCATCATATTCTTATTTAGTTCAACATTCCTTAGACACAGCGTAACACCAATCTTTCTCACGAAAAAGACATTACGTTATAACATCTTATGTGAAAATTTTCGAAGTACACTGGCGTGCAAAAAGTAAGGACCAGACGGTTTTTCAAATGTAACGTACTGCAGAAGGGTTCCACATCGAATCAAATCATACCATAAGATCCCCAAGATGTAAGAATATGGGACAAGTAAGCAAAACCGTCCAAACAAGGAATCCAAAGGATACAAAGGCACTTTATTGAAAAGGTAGCTTCGAGCACAACTGGACAGAAAACAGAAACGTCCACGTGACAGGCGGCTGCCAAGAAAAATCCAGTCTTTAGTAGGGGATATGATCACCCCTGACTGCGTTGCCTGGATTTACAAGAATAGTAGGAGGGATAGTCTCATCAACACAACCATCATGGACGGTCCCACCAAAATGTAGACTAGTAGTCAAGCATGTGCCTTCGCAAAATGTTTGCAGCCTTACCCAGGATGATGGCTTTTCTGTAGTCTGAGACTAGAAATAAGGCGAAACCAGGGTCTTATGTAAAAGCCAGAAGGACATATCTTCCCTGCTTGTGATCTGAGCTGGCAGATCAGAAGTTCCAGCAACTTCTGATCTGCCAGCTCAGAAGGAAAAGTTCCAGCAACTTCTCCTTCAGTCTAGTGGAATTTACATGAGGTGCCTTAACAACAAGCTGCTCTAGCCACTGCTGGTAAAGATGAACCATGTCTGCAAGACGGAAGACTGCAGGACCCCGAGTGCTGGATTCTGTCTCCGCTATGTAGATCATTAGTTCAGAAAATGCAAGTGGGTAAGCTTCATGTTTTGGAGTCTGGTTCTTTTCCTGTGTTCTGATGTTTCTGAGGTGTGTTCTCTTTCTGTTGTACAAGTCAGCCAAAAATGCAATGTGGTACTTCAGGTCATGTGCAATGGCATCGTCACCAATCACTTTTGAGAGAAGTTTCCATTATTAAGACTGTGGGCACATTCTTTCAGTCTTTGATTGAGATGCATTTTCAGTTCGTATGTTGGAGCTTCTTTTTCACATAGGATGCACTGATATTCTTGTCATTCATGGCTACGTCTTGGGAGCTTGCTGCTCCCTCCTTCGTCCTTAGTACTGCTCTCTGCATGTATTTTTCTCTTTCTTGTTCGATCAAGTTTGGTGTTGCTGAACAGAAGACGGTTGCTCTGGTGGTCCTGGGCTTCGTTTTTTTTTCAGTGTTTCTTCTATACCACCACCTTCATCCAGTCTTCCAGGATCCAGAACAATGGGTAACTCATGTATGGCATGAAAGAGAGGAACATTGGGCGCAATCATGTTGCATCCATCATTTTCACAGTTATAACGTGTTGGTGGTGATTTCAGTTGTTCGCTCTTGTCCTTTTGGCAAAAACAGCATTTGGTCCAGTCAGTTCGCCTTGTTGGAGGTAATGGTGAAGAATTCGCCATGTTCTTGAATTGCACGTCTTTCAGTGGCGAGGATTTATTCTTTCACTACCTGGAACAGAAGATCATACACGTAATTGAAGTTTCTAACATTATAAACAGCAAAATAATAAAAACATTTATTGTAATGTTCAAATATTAAACATGGAGTACTATCTTCGTAAAGGTGTCGGCCATATTGCAAAAGGTCGCCATCTTGAATTTTTGATTGGCTAATGGTCTACATGAAAAGTGTGATTTTCAATGATAAATTTTATTACTTGCATAAATATTAGAACAATTTCTTTGAAATATTCGATTATCATGTGTCGGCCATCTTTGAAATAGCGGCCATTTTGAATTTTCGAGTAACTAACGTTTTATATGAAAAGTACGATTTTCAATGAGTATGTATGCCAACTTTGGTACTTCTATCCACATCTGAACAATTCATCTGAAAACATGCACTTATCTGCTCCACTAACACACACACACAAACAAATAAGAGAGGGAGAGAGAAAGCGAAGAAAGCTCGAACAAACCTTCAACAAAGTAACAAGTTTCTAAAAAATGTCATCGTTCTTTAACGTCGGCAACTGTTTTAAGAAGCAATAATTCTGTACTCTACGCGAAACTTTGTAAAAAGTATTTGGTCAGATTCCTATTTCGGCTCCAGAATTATAGGGAAAAATATCCTCATAATACCCCTGAAAATATTTTTTAGTGATCACAAGTAAAACGAAAAGAATGTCCTCTATGTTTACTTTTTAAAAATCAGGAGAATTTATGCATGAAGGCGATATTTTCTCATGAAGATATCTAGTTTTGTCACCTTCAAACTGAATTTTTTTATTTGTAATGAAATATACTCATACGTATGGTTGTGTACAACACATACGTATTTTGACATATTGAAAAGTGAAACTTTCACGACACGATGTTTCACTTTCACGAAAGCGAACTTCTTGTTCTAGGGTTTGATTTAAGATTTCATTCTGGCGATGCAGTTCCATCGATCTTAGCGTTCGACATCATGCCTTTTTGTTGGAGTACATAGTCATAAAACTGAAATTCGATTGTTTCCTACACAAAACTAGAAATATTTTGATTTGTGTAAGACAGTGATTTTGATTCTGTGTGCACCAGGGTAGGAAAAAAAGGAAATAGGAGGAATTAGGAAAATTTAAAGGTTACTAAGAAAAATGTATTCTTCTACCTTAAAGTATGAACGTGAAAAATATTTGTAAAATCAGAAAATACCTTCCCCTGCTTTAAAGGTATGACCGTCATGAAAATTTCAGATAATAAAAATGATGAAATAAATGGCATTGAAAATCACCTAATTTCATCTCAGATGTTATTTACAACCTCTGGGAAATCACTCACAAATTATGGATTAAGAAGCCTTACCTAATGGGGCAAACCAAAATAAAAATATTAAAGAGGAGACGAGCAAAAAGGCTCGTCTCCTCTGGAACGAAATAAGTAGTTATTGTAATCGTTAGAACAAATATGCCGTGTTTCCACTGTTTCCATGCCGCCATTCCTTCAGAAAACTTGAAAATTACATTGCCCTTGAGCGGAAATCGAACCCGCATCTCCCGATTTCCGTTCGAGCATGCTATCCATTACACCACCCAGGGTAAGAAGTTCCAAGCAACTGAAGCTAACCAGATGTAGCTTAAAAATTCTGAGAACTGTTCAGATTTGCACTAATCGAAGCAATTATGTGCGCCCTCATACAACATTTTCTCACATCCGGGGTCGGATACATGGAAACAGTGAAAATACGCCATATTTGCGCCAACGATTACATTTGTATTACATTCCATGTGTTTGTGAAGAATGATTTCTTCAGGGAAATTCTATGGTCTCTTCAGATTCGATTAGCTGAATTCCTGAATTCGTCGCTAAAGGGGTTGAAATCGAGCAGATGGAATCGGCCATCTGGCTCTTATACCAATCCCGTTGGTTTCACAACTATATGAGCCGCCGTTTGCTTGTGAGGTGACTGGTACGCGACTTTACAGTGTAACCTGTATATCTCTGTAGGAAAGGTAGGACAGATATTTTGGCCATGTGTTTTATGATTTATTTTTCATAAATCATAAAACACATGGCCAAAATCTGCTTCTGAAACGTTGGTCAAACTTTGGGAACTTGACCAACGTTTCAGAAGCCGCTGTACAATTGTTGGAGGGTGCTAATATGAACATCTATCAAAATAAGCAATTTGACTTGCTTATTTTGGTAGATGTAAATTATCAACTGTAAAATTACCTATTTTCTTTAACATTACAAAAACATAAGCTGTATTGAGAAGATAATCTGTTAAATGCAATGGTAACCTTATACCGGATGTAATTACCTTATTTGGCGTTTAATTTTCCAGATTTTATCATGAATCGCCAATAAGGAAAAGTGCTTTCCGATTGAATGAAATTGAAAATCAGAAAGAGCTTCTCGAAAAAATTTATAGTGGATATTTCATCTCACAAAGTTTATTGAGCACCATATTGTATTAAGCAATCGGTGGGGAATATTGAGACTCCAGTTGAGGGAGACGAAATGACGAATGAGCAAAGAAGAAATATCGTACGGAACATTGTATGATGCTTGAGCTCACGTCTTACCAAAATCTAGAAGGTCGTACGGAAGATTCTGTGCTTCTAAATATATATGACTGACCATGTTCCCTACTTATGCCACAGTGATCAGCGTATCCTGTAAACATTTGCACTGTACTTCCTTTCATGCATGGAAATGGATAATGGGTGGCCGTGGAATATTTTATAGACATACAAAGCTTGTTTCTATTACATGCTGCCGTTGGCATTCACAGTTATGGAATACGGCAACCACAATGAGAAATCCTGTGTGTTTCAGAAGATCCTAATGTATTCACCGAAAGTTACAACTTGGTGTAGTCTTACTGCGCATTCATTATTGGTCCCTTCTGTTTTGAAGAGCTCTGTCCTGCATGATACCTGACATGACGTCTTACTTGCTAACACTACTAATATCTTTTGACAACATTCGTCATTTCAGCTCTTCAGCAGCGCCGTTGATTCAGTACAGCAGTTTCATGCAAGATAGAGCTCTGTTACATGTAGACACTCATGTGAAACAGGTGTTTCTAGAGCACTTCAGGTATGACGGAATCATTATTCATCAAATTCTTGCCTCGTGCACACCATGTTTAAGGGATTTGAACCCCCGTGATTTTCGGGTTTGGAGGTTATCTTAAAAATTCATTTCTATTAATTCATTGATGAAAACTTCTAATATTTATTTTGAAAATAATAAAAACGTTTGCAAAGAAATCAGTTGAACATTATTTTGTTGCCCCGACGCGACGATGGAGGGATGGAATTGTCCATGGCACCAACGCGGCAATGGAGGGATAGGATTCTTACTGGAGTGCAGCAGCACTTGCATAGTGACAAATATATAAAGAGTGCTTTCTTTCAAGTATTAAAAACTTTCCTTTATTAATTAGTTAGACTTTAAGCAATAGTGGTAGAAATTTCAACTGCACTGAAGCGAATGAAAGAAGCATTCGATAAGAAAGCTAGATTTCTGATGAAAATATTGTTTAGAATCTCCTGAAATATGGCTCTTGTCGTTCTGTAGTGTTATTTTCTTTTGTCTGAAAACAGGAACATTATAGGAGACATTTCAATGAAAAAGCGGTCAACTTAATTTCTATCATCTCGTGTTGTGTGAAATATAAAACATAAACTGATGAACTTGTCCATTATGCTGTGAAATGTTTAGCACTATCTACGGTTGTAGAAACAAACATGTGTCCAGGGTTTCTCCAAAATTGCAAAACTATTGGGTTGGGGCGAATGAAATGTCCGATGCGTACGAGCGGTGGAGAAAGGACCCCACCACAGCGGAATGGAACCACACTCAGGGGTTGCAGGTATTACCTCACAGAGTTACTATAAATAACTAGCACGTGCGTGAAGAACAAGGTTCAGGCGTGGTTTGTTTGGAAGTAACGTGGATTTGAAAGGAAATATGCAGACGCCCGACTTGAGAGTCATCTTCCTGTATGAATTTAAACTGGGCCATTATGCAGGAATCGCAGCTCGAAATGTTAACAAAGCGTTTGAGGAGGATACATCCAACGGACGAACCATTCGGCGATGGTTTGTGAAGTTTCAAAGCGGAGATACGGACCTGCAAAACGAAACACGTGGCCACCAACCTGTTGCTGTTTCTGACGATGTTCTGTTACGTGTGGTTGAAGCGGACCCCCAAAAAACGGGTCGTGAGATAGCGGCAGAGGTAGGTGTCGAACACACGACAGTTGTTTGGCGTCTGTCTGCGCTGGGTAAGGTCAAAAAGCTGGACAGGTGGCTGCCGCATGAGTTGACAACGGCCAACAAGACTAGGCGTTTGGAAGTCTGCACGTCGCTACTTGACAGGAATAAACAGGAATATCTGTTGCATCGAATAGTCACCTGCCACGATAAGTGGGTCCTTCATCATAATCGGAAACGATATGCGCAATGATTAAGCAAGGCACAGCCTGCTGAACGGCATCCTAAGCCACCCCTACACACCAAGAAGATGATTATCCTTGTCTGGTGGTCTACTGCCGGGATAATTCATCGGTGTTTCTTGGCAAGAGGCCAAACCATTACTGCAAAACGTTATTGCGCTGAATTACACCATATGCACCGGACATTGCTGCAGAAACAACCAGCTTTGGTCAGCAGACATAGTGTTCTTCTGCTCCAGAACAACGCCCTCCCGCATGTCGCACAACGAACGATGCTGACCCTAAGTGCCTTGGTCTTGCACCATCTTAGTTTCTTCTCCAGACACCATGGAATGCTTCCCCATGAAATGACACTTCAGGAGGCCAACAACGTGTCACTCTCTGTTTCAGATCGCTGTGAAATCCACAGAACGATAGGATTTGGCGTCGTATTGTCACGTGTATTGAAAAGTGGATATTCTTACTTTATCCTATGACTGGAAATAAGTGGCTGAGGCTAGGCTAGGATGCACAGCCAGTGGTGCAAAGAAAGATGTTCGAGATGGAAGAGAGACATGCAGTGCACTTAGAGGAATTGTGAGGTGTAGTGTTACTTACTATTTGTATCCTGGAGAATACAACTTAAGATTCTGAGTATACGCCTCTTCTTATTTCCTCTCTTTTTCTCGAAGTGAAACAAAGTCACTTAAATAAAATTTCAGAAAGACTTACAGTTCACTCTGTTTTATTCCATCATCATCATGTGAGCACTTTGCTCAAACATTCCGAATTACGTGAGAAACTAATCACAATAGTATTAATCATTCAACATTGATTAACGTGAATTAGTAAGCAGAAAACTTGATTAGTCCAAACACTCAATATACACCGGTGTGCAAAAATTAAGGACGAAGAGGAGAAATTAGCATAACAGCGGAACGAGCAGGCAGAACGGACCGAAAGACCACTCAGCAGATAGACTAGGGTCCGGTACGGTAGGACATGCGCATATATGCAGCATGACGTAGGGGAGGGTGTAGGAAGGGTATAAAGCACACGGGCGGTACATGCAACAGACAACTAGACGTCCGTTATCGTGTTTTACCGTGGCCAGGAGGCTGCACAAAGGTGGTATATTTGCACGACGACCAGTACGATGTGCGCTATTAACGCCTGCTCATTGGAGACGGCGGTTTCTGTGGTACCAGGAACACAAGAACTGGACACATCAGCAATGGGGTGAAGTTCTCTTTGCGGATGAGAGCCGATTTAGTCTGACGAGCGATTTTGGACGTATACACATCTGGAGAGAGCAGGGAACACGCAATCACACCTCCAACATTATCGAAAGGGACCGGTTTGGAGGTGGCGGAGTTCTCGTTTGGGGCGGTATCATGCTTGGTAGCCGTACTGACCTCCACATCTTCCAAGGAGGTTGAGTCACTGGTGTCCGCTATTGTACCGAGGTTCTCCTGCCTCACGTGCGTCTGTTTAGAGGTGCTGTGGGTCCTGAGTTCCTCTTCATGGACGACAACGCTACACCTTATCGTACAGTGGCTGTCGCAGAGCTGTTGGAGAGTGAAGATATTCAACGCATGGATTAGCCTGCAAGGTCCCCGGACCTAAATCCAATTGAACACGTGTGGGACCTTCTCGGGGAAAGCTTGGCAGCACGTCACCAGCCACCAGCAACGATTCCGCAGCTGCGATTGGCGCTACAAGACGAATGGGCCGCGATGCCTCAACAGCTCCTTGACAACCTCGTCCTCAGCATGGACAGACGTTGTAAATCCTGCAACGCAGTCAGGGGTGATCATATCCCCTACTAAAGACTAGATTTTTGTTGGCAGCCGCCTGTCACATGGACGTTTCTGTCTTCTGTCCAGTTGTGCTCGAAGCTACCTTTTCAATAAAGTGCCTTTGTGTCCTTTGGATTCCTTGTTTGGACGGTTTTGATCACTTGTCCCATATTCTTACATCTTGGGGATCTTATGGTATGATTTGAGTCGATATGGAGCACTTCTTCACGACGTTACATTCGAAAAACCGTCTCGTCGTTAATTTTTGCACCCCAGTGTATAACAACACAGGTCGAATACGCAAACTTCAAATAAGCTCAGCTTCGGCTTAGCACAGCTTCCAACTCCACACATTTTGGCTGCTGCTTCAACACTTTTCTCTAGGTCTTATCTGTCAACATTCATACGCCACGCTCTCTGACTTCAGAATTGTTGCAAACCCCTTTCCACGCGAGAGAAGATATAACGTTAAGATTGAAAATGCTAAAAGGGAATGAACTCAAGTTTACATAGAGAAAGCAATTAAAAATGAAAGTTAATTTAGAGTATACCTCATACAGGGTGCTATGCACTGGGAACTAAATCATTTCAGATGGCCAAGTTGTGGAAGGGAACCTCTATGCCGAACAACTGCAGGGGGTCCATGATGCTCTACGAGCACTCATCAATAGGAAGCGATGTTGGTTGCTGGAAGTGAATAACACCCCAAGTCAAGCCACTAGATTGGTCCGCCGACAATTTCAGAAATTGGAAAGGATTGAGATCCTATCCTATCCTCAATACAGTGCAAACCTTGCCCGTTCCGATTACACCTGTTTGGTTCCATTGCCCTTTATATACAAGGACAGCCATTTGCTTCAGTGGTGGGTGTAGAATCTGACATCAGGGAGTTTCTGTCGAGTTGTGCCGACGCGGAATCATGGCACTGGTGAAACGTTGGCAAAGGACTATAGAAAACAACAGTCTGTACTTTGCAGAATGAGATGAGAGTGTATGATTTTTTGCATCATAAAACGTTTTAGCTGCAAACGGGGCGAACTTTTTTTATTCACCCTGGTACTACTGGATCATGATTGGGAATCACAGAAAATGTATAAAGTTTGAGTTCATTCTAATGACATTGTTTTTTTGTTGCTTTCATTTCTTTAGAACCAGTAGCTGAAATTACGGAAGGTTGAATAATCCTAGTCTCCGATATTTATGGGGATTACTAAACGAAAAAGTCTTTGCAGTTGAGAAAATTGTGGCAAGGTTCCACAACATCTAATAAATTCCAAAGAATGATTTCCCTATTCAAAGCAAGTTACTCAAAGTGAAAGCGAGCAAAAAATTATCCAGGAACCCTGTATTGTGGCTGATGTTCCTGTGATAACGGTAATATGCTTAATTTCTAGGTGTTTGCAGCCCATGATATGTTGCATGAAGTTTGAACTTTGCAATTCATATGGTCGTGCGGCATATGCTGTGGTGGCATTACTAATTTCAGGATTTCCACGATATCTGTTTTATCAGGAATTCTTCGAACGAATGTAAGTTTGTTTCTCAGCAACATTCCGATGAAACGAAGTCATGGCGCATTTTCTTGCAGAATGAAGCTCATCTGCACAGGAACGCAGAAGTAAAAACTACAGGTGCAGTGTCAGGGAAAATAGTGTCCCTTCTGTTTACTGATGTTTAACTACATTGACCAAAAGGTTTTTTGTGATGGGATTTTTTAATTTTAATTTATTTGGCAACTGTTGGTTTGGATCAATTTGACACCAGTAAAATAGTGCTTCACATATAGTATCAACGGAATCGTATTCACATCACGTGCTAAACACATTTGAGTGACGAAAGCGACATATTATAACGTGTCGTTCATGAAGTTTTGTTTTCACAGTACACATAAATGTTTATTCCTGGCACCGATGTTGGATCCCTTAGGCGACAAGACAAATGGCTGCTGTTTAGTTTAAAAAAAAAAAAGAACTGTATTTTGCCATATGCGCTTTTTCATGTTTTTCTCTTGTTAAAAGAGATGAAAAGCGAAACAGTAAAAACATAATTTTCAATGGTGAACGTAATACTACTGCCTTTTTATGAGACCAGTACATACAATTATGACCCATTTTCCATGATAAATGTTATGCTACTTATGAGGAACAATGAAATTCAGATGGCTGCATCAGAGCGAATGCTATCAGTAGTGGTACACTATCCTTTGTGGAAAACGGAAATAAAGGATCTAAATCCATAACGACAAATGTGTTTTAGTCATATCTTTTCTAATAATTTTAATAGCAATCCATTATGAACGTAGCACAAAACCGGTATATAAAACAAGGTCACCAGCAACTGGCAGACTGCGTCATTGCGACTTGCTTCTTTTGTAAAGCAGATGATTCAGTTCAGTGCACGAGTAATACCATCTGCGCACTTCTGCCACACAACCGTTCTCCATTCGTTCTCTTTTTTTACGAAGCATTATGGCTAAGAGCTTGCAGGAATCTGCATGGTGCAAAGCACTTTTACGCTACAGCTGAATGGCTAATTCGAGCCTATAAAACCTCAAACAAAATAAGGTAAATAAATTATTTGTTTCACGCTTCTAAGCATTTAAAGTTACACTCCTGGCATGCTATTTTTGCGAAAACGCCTTTTCTCATAATAGTTTTTTTTATGGAAAACATGTTTTTAATTGCAAGGTTGATGCAAGAGTTTCACAAAAAGTATTTGGAAAACAAACGCAGGAATTTGAAGAAACGATCTCGTACAGAAAAGAGTGCATTTGAATCAGATATGTTTTGGTTCAGATTCTGATTTCAAGTGATTTGTGAGTTTCATTGAAAACGATTCTTTCTTTTTTTATAATTTCAATTTAACTGCTTAGCTGATTTTATTCGCAAGTACCACAACTTTGTATTATTGTTTCTGCTTGAAAATCATTACAGCATTTGCGAACTCTATGATGTATGCGCTCAGAAGAGTAAACAATAGACGTACGTAAACAGACAAATTCTGTTTGTTAAAAAATATCTACGGATAGAAATGTAGTGATCATGACACCAAGCAGAAGAATGTTACTAAAATCCTACTAATCACAAAGAGGAATTAGATGAAAATTTTCACATCATTGTAATAATATCACGTAGCTTATTTGGAAATCACGAGATTTCGGAACCACTCATGAAGAAAGAGCCGGTGGAAATGACACTTATGCCCTCCGCATTATGCCTTGAGTCATGAAACAGAGAACAAAGGAGTATATAACGTAGCAGAGGATAAAGGTCTGTAAAATGGAGCAGAGAATAGAAAAAGTCTGAAAGAGCAAAAAAATATGGTTTATAGACTAGATCAGAGAACAAAGGACTATAGGATGGAACAGAGAAACAATGACTACAGCAAGAAAGGAAATACTTGTCGCAGATTTTGTAAAACCCTGTGGCAATGTGAACATTTCTGTTTGAAGATCGCAGATTTTGGTTTAGTTACATCGGCTACTTAGAGGGTTTTAAGGAAAAATTAACTCCAGCCACGAAAGACTGAAAGTATGTTCATCTACCAACAGAGTTACGTATTTTCACAGCACTAATTGAGTTACTCACCTTAACTGGAAAATTCCAAATCGGTGCTCTTTTAATGAATCACACTGAAACGAATTACTCATCCAAATACAAAGCATTAGATTTTGTTCTAGTAGAATGTTAGACTTCTTCGCCAGGCTTTGCGCTCAGCATAAAAGTTATTCAGGTTTTACAACCCCTTTGCGCGAAGCTGTTTGCAGTTACTTCTGTTAACCTTCAAAGCTCCCTTAACATAACTGGTGCATAGTCTTCTTTATGAAAATGAAAATTTTCAGGAGTAAAGCACGATCTGATAACATAGGGTGTTTGAGTATCCTATGAAGTAACTCAAGTAACGGCATGCATAGATAGACGTGTGCTCTTATATGGTAACACCAAGGGTCACATTTTATTTTCACAGGTATCCCACGTTCTTCTTACTCTCAGGTTTGCGTGATTGGTAGGACTTTTGTGTAACTTCATCTGCCCTGCTAGTGGTGCCTATTACGACTGTGATTAGTCTCTGACACTTGTATTTATGATTACAGAATTCTACCGAATTAAGAACAGCTGCCCATAGTTGTGGTAAATTCAGAGGCATTTCTCATCTGGTGGTGTACTTTGGAACATCTTTTGCATGATTCTCTAAATTTGTTAGACTTATGATACGTCTCTTTCTTTCAGTTTTCCAAACTAAAAGGAAATTTAATTATGCGCATCTTCTGTTTAACATCTCTGAAAACCAGGTTTTATTGTTTTTATTATATGTTTTGTCCTTAGAACCCGTATAAAAGGTGTTTGCTGTAGTTTTTACACAATAACCGTTTTACATTTTTCATGGACTCCAATTCACTAGTAATCAAATGGTTTTGAGGCAGCACACGAAACGGAATAAACAGAAATCATCATTCTCAGAGGATGGATTATTTACTCATAACAGCCCGTGAAACTTGTAATAATTGGATTAATAATATATTCACCTCCGAATAGCTCTCTAAGAAATGACTATAGGCGAAAGAAATGAAGATTCAATTACTAAGACTGTAAGCACATATCCACTGTGTAGAGGAAACGTGTTTACACTGTCTTCTGATATAGCTTCATGCCTATATACAGAAAAACTGCCGCAAAATAGATAAAATCAAAAATTCAAGCGCAGTGCTACATTCTTTGTCACCTGAGTTTTCCTACATAGTTAATAAACGATTGACGAGTCACAATATGAATGTTGACATCAAACTAAATCTTCCAAGCATCTCATATGCAAAGATTTTAATAAAGTCTTCGCTTGGTATTGATGTACCTATTCAGTGCTACTACCCTATCCATGTTGATGCTATGTCAGACTTTTGAAAGAATCATTTGAAATTCTAGTTGAACACACATGCATTATGCTCATAGCTTACGATTGAGAACTTTAAACAGAATTGCCTTTTTGAGTTAAAAAGGGATAGCACAGTTTGTAGCAAAGTGAAACAACTAGCAATTATATATTGGAAAATGTTATTACCGTCAGTCATACGGTCTAAATGCCAGTGGCAAGTTTTGTGAACAGGTCAGTCTACTTAATAACAAGAAAGATGACACCGAATTTTCGGGTGTAATGAGCACGTCGTTTGAATCCGTTCTGACTCGAATTAAATTTAACAAAGCTATTTAAAGTCAATCGAACCGGTATGGAAAACAGCAGTATCTGACCTAAGAAAGAAGGTTTTTTAATCCCGCAGATATTGCTGTAAGCCTAATCATAAACGTACGCCCTCTGGTTGCAGACTTGTGCGTTAAGAAAAATTTGAAGTTATATGAGAAACATTTCGCAGCGGAAACGCTCTCCAACAAAGAAAGAATATTTCAAATCGGACTCTTAGAAGCAGAGATATCGACAAACAGAAGAGATGTATCTACGCCCCCTGGAGGGGAAAACATGCATGATTTTAAGAAGAAAGTATTCTCAAAAGTTTTTTCGATGTGGGCGGTATCCGTCTAGGAAGGAATTTTTTCAGTCGAGTTTTCAGGAGCTCAGATTTTGCTGCAAATACATCAGAAGTAGAAATTAACATATATGCTCCTGGTGGCCAAACCATTCTTTAACAAAAATTAGAAATTACATGCAAATGATTTCCATTCAGAGGTTGTATCCGCTGAAGAAAAACGTTTTCAAATTGGAGTTTTGAAAGTAGAGATATCGAGGAAAACACAATTTAAATTTTCGGCTCCTAGCGGAAAATCTATGCATAATGTGTCTACCTAAAATACTCTTCGACATAAGTGGAATCCAAAGGTAAAAGGATTCTTTCAATCGGATATTTAGAAGCAAATATGAGGAATAAAATGTATTTTGAATTCGATATAATCGGCACTTACGCCCTCTAGCTGCAAAATTGTACATCGTAAAAAACGAAATGAAGGATCATCATTCGCATATTTCAAGCTTCTTAATGAAAAAAGATTTTTTCAAATAGGTCTAATAGTTGCAAAAATATGGTGTCCACAGACGGACGAACGTACTGACAAACCGATAACATAAGCACGATCTTTTTTGTTTTACAAAAGATATGCTAAAAAAGGTTCAAACTGAATCAGTTGGAAAATGTGAACTTTATTTAAATGAATGGAACCTTAGTACAATTAAATAACTTTTTTTTTTTGGTTTCGGGGTCTAACTACCACCGTGAGCAAATCGATGGGCATTCGTTGGTCCCTGATTTTGCGTTCGCTGTGCCCATAATTTCTCGATGGGCAGTCGCTCGTTCCTAATTTTTGGGTTACTGGTTCTAGGGCAGGAAGCGAGACAGTGCCGTAGGACAATGCAACCATGCCTCACGGGATTTGAACCCGGACCCATCTAGGAAAATGATCAGAAACCTGCGCTTAGACCACTCAGCCACCTGCGGTTAAATTACCTTATTATGAAATATTACGCGCTCTTTTATTATATACAGTAGTGGCCAAAATTGTGGACACTTTTGAAAATTTCATGTTTTGCAATTTTACAGGTATATAGGAAATGTTTCACTAAATTCAAATGTTTATATATCAATTAAAAAAGAATCTAATCTTGAATTCAATACAAAGAACATAATTCAAATACCCGTAGTACAAAACAATTATGCTGCGAATACTGCAATCATGATAAATCTACACTACAATCCGATAAAATGATGTGAGATATTTTCGATTGCAATGTACTATCAGTATTTAATAGGGTAGCTTTTCTAGTTTAAAACAGCAGCACAACGACGTTTCATTGTGCCAACAAGTGTTTGAAGCTCTGCCTTCGCTATTACGTGGTGCCAGGAAGCAATTATAGCCTCAATTAATTGTCTTTTATTTCATGGACGACTCATTCGCACAAGATTTTTTAAACTGTGCCACAAATTTTCTATCGGGTTGAGGTCCGGGCTGTTTCCTGGCCAGGTCAACAATGGAATGTCCTTTGCTCTGAACCACGCTTTACATATTTGTGCTGTGTAACAGGGAGCTGAATCCTTCTGAAAAATAAATGGTGCATTGTTGGGGAAGAGATCCCTAATGGAAGGCAGCAATTTTGGTTCCAGGATGGTGCCAATGTATTTTCTTGCGTTCAGCGTGCCGTCGAATACACGAACGCGCCCAACACCATCTGCTACCATACATGCCCAAATCACAACGCTTATTGGGTGCTTTATATTTTCTTTCATACAGTCAGGATGTAACTCTTCTTCCACTCGGATTCTCATATATTTTCACTCATCGCTACCAAATAAGGATATCTTACTTTCGTCACTCCAAATTACTTGCTTCCACTGATCTTCTGTCCATTCAATGTGTTCTGTTACCCATTGTAGTAGTTCCTTGCCCTGCTGTAGATTCAGATATTTCTCGGAATCCTACCTCTTATTCCCATACCTCATAGTCTTCTCGTTCTTGTTCTTGAACTGACAGAAATACCAGTTGCACCCAGTTCTCCTCTGAAGACCTCAGTTGAAATTATTTTGCCCTTAAAACACAGCCTTTTTATTCTTCTGTCATCAACAGATTTTATGCACTTTTTTCGGCAATTTCCTGGTTTGATTTTAAATTACTTTGTTTACTGATTACGCAAACACAACTTTCAGATTCCAGTTGTCGTCACTATCCCACTTACTTGCTTTCCAATTTCAGCAAAGGAAAGATCGGATTCACATAATACAACAATCCTGCTCTTTTCGTGGGTGTCCAATGAGAAATTTTCTTTGGTGCCATTGCTCTGTTACACTTTAGATTTCATGAAATACTAAAGGTATGCACACAATCTTCAATTGAGCTTCACTTACACCGATAACCGTATTTCTTCTACAGAACGAACAGAAATACAACAACAAGGACTGTAATTGGCCAATAGGGTTTGCACTAACATTCCATTTCTTAACTGAATCACTCCCGAGTTTGTTTTTTAGACTGAAGAAAGCATAACTGTTTTTGGACTGCAGATATTTGAATTCTGTTTTTTTTTTGTATTAAATTCAGCATTAGATTCTTTTTCAATTGATATAAAAATATTCGCATTTAGTGAAACAACATTTCCCATAAGCCTACAAATTTGCAAAACATGAAAATTTCAAAAAGTGTCCACAACTTTGGCCACCACCGAAAATATACATCGTTTGAGTTTATTTCCTCTCATCACTGTAGTCCGACAGCATGTCGAACACAGTAACAACATTCAAATTTGAATTAATGGTATGGAATATTATGGGTCTCTTTCGCTTACGCAAAAGATGTCGCAACGTAAACCAGCTGCATAAACTTAGAAATCATGTAACTTTGCACCAATTTTTAGATGAGTTAAAAAGTCATGAGAAATTTAATTTATGTGTCATGACTTTCACTTCTGTTGCATATCCATAAAAATGCGGATTTCATTGCAGGTTTAGAATTTGTATCATAATTTTTGGAGCTTCTTGAAAAATGTGGAATTAATGTGTATTTCTCCAATGAATTTCTACTTACTGCCCTAAGTCTATATCTACGTTGGCATTCGTTTTAATTTTTTATTCTAATTTCATTGTAAAAGCTAGAATAAGAAATTCTGTAATATTTCATATTGTCGATATACGAAAAGCAACCTTACCTTTGAAATATTAGATAGTAAATACAAATACGATTTTGTCTTATATTCAATATCTCTACTCTACGTTCTTTACTAATATGTATCGCTCTTTTCGAAGAAGTTTGTTCTTAGTTGACTTAGCACTACTGCTGAGTAAAATATTCACTAATCTTTGCTTGCTTCAAATGTTTCCAAATTCGGAGCAAATAGAGGACTCTGAACTAGTTGTTTAGTAAACATTTAGCTGCGTCCGCTATTTCATTATTGCAGGGGGAGGGAGGCGACGCCGTCTCAATTATCTCAAAATTGTAAAATACCGGGTTACGTATAAAAGAATCAAAGAGCAGTGTATTTTTGATAATCTTAATTCAAGATTTAATGTATAATCGCAAAAAAAGTATAAATGAATTTAGTATAACCTAATTCAAAAAGCGATAGAAAATACAGCAAACTTTCGGGATTAGTCAAAGAATTATGTATAAAAGTGAAAAACGTGTAACCGGAAAATGTGTAACTGAAGTTACTTTGTTCCTTTTTAAATATATGCCGAATAATTTTAAGATCCAGTAGCGTAAAGTTTCTTCTTTTTTTACTTTTGTATGTGAGGAAATTTGATAAATAACTTTATGACGTACTATCAGAATTATTGAAGTATTTCCTATTTAATATTTATTTCTTGAATGTTCGAGCAGAAAATACTGTACGTGGTTATTTCCTTGTTGACTGCTAGCGATCAGCAATATATAAGATGCGGTGCCTGAATAAACGGAAACAGATGCAGTCGACAAAAGCGGATTTATACTGGAGGCAATCGTTTTGTCGAACACATTTTCGGTATATAAATCTATGTAAGAGTTTCGATTACTGGGATCCTTTTAAACTGCAATAACGGTTCAGAAACAATACTTGATAAAATTTTCTTACACTCCTTCCAGCGACGAACGGCGCAATGTATGTAGAAAAACACTTGGAAAAATATCTACTCCGTATAAGCGCTGCCATCTGTTGGAAAGATATTCAAGCATAAAACTAGTTTTTAAGATCCAACAGTTGTCAAACTTTAGAGACAAAGAAAAAATGACTGAAATCGGTTTCGCAAGTTCGATCGGCCTGTCTTCGGCGAACTGGAGCAAAAACAGAAATTTCAGTTATTTAAAGACGGAAACAATGTACTAAACGTTTGTGGAGAGAGCACGACCGTTATGCGCTTTGTTTCCTATTAAAGAACTGTGAAAATTATTTATTTGAATAGGTTGACTACCTGTGACTACTTAAATAGACTGACTACCTAGGGAACAAATGAGATGTTCCTGTAATGTTATTAGAAAATATTGCGTTCACTAGATTTCATTTTCAATCTTAAACATCCACAGAGGATCAAAGTACATCTAAAATTCATCACACATTTCATCATTAAAATGTGTAGTTTTCAGTTTTGCGTGCATGATTTCTTCTATCGTTGTACGTTCCTGTAACTGAACCTACCCATGACATCATGTGCACCATACGAGGTATCGAAAAAATTATAGTTTTATCCAGGAAGCACTAAATATCGTATAACACACATAACGGATTTTGTTGTGTAACGTCACGACTTTCGTTAGCTTTTAAGGCTGCGAGGAGACGCCCGACCATGATTTAAGTCCCCGGTTCGAGGAAAGGGAAAGGACCAGCTCCACAGAATAAACACATCTTCTGAGACCGTTTTAGATTCGAACCTGGGTATAGTAGCCAGAAACTCGCGTCCCTCGGTTCTTTTTCCCTCCTTTTTAGTGCGTCGTTCTGCGAAGTAATGTGTTCTTCATTCGAATATGTTATATCAAACAGGTCAAGATTTTTTTCAAAACCTTACAATCATATAGATATTTATACCAAGAATAAAACACAAAAATTGTTCAGGGACCTCTTATAAAGTAACATAAGGTTTCCCGGAAAAAAACCTTTGATACGGTAAGAAATAATGGGTTTGTTGCTCGACTGCATACGGTATGAATGACTGTTTCTTTCGTATTAGAACTGAAAATTGCGAGAGCAAATGAAAGAAATCATGATAGATTCCTAAAATAATGTCCATAATGATATCCGTAAAGAGTACATAACAGTTGGGATTGTTCACATATATGAAAGAAACTTCACATAATCAAGTAATACCCATTGTATCATCCGTAAAAATACACATATAGTATGTTCACGAAGTTTCGAGTACAGCATGATAATCACAACAACTTTTATTTTCTGAGTAATGTCAGTGTATTTTAGGCTCTCTCCGAGAGCAGCAAAATAAGAATGAGAAAAGGATTTGAAATTTCAGTTTCGTTAAGATTCTTTGTGACTAATACATCCTTAACTTCGACGACTGCTCATACCTTTCTTAAGAATAACTTATATATTGCCTAGATGATTTATCACTGATACGCAAATATGACATCGGACCTGTAGTAAAGGCAACATAATTTAGGATAAAGGCTACTTGTCTAGAGCAGTGGTTTTCAACCTTTTTCTCCAGATGTACAGTAGTGGCCAAAATTGTAGAAAATTTTTGGAAATAGTGTATTTTTGAGGTTTGATGGCTCATAACACCACTTTTTTTTGTAATACCATAAAATTATATAATAATGGAAATATAATTTCCTCAAGAATGTAATGCAATAACTTTTATGAAGGATTTTGTATTAGAACCGCAGTTATAAAGAAGACAAGTGAAACACATAGAAAAATTGAGATATAAAAAAATTCTCACCATGTCAGTTAATACTTAGTTGGGTAACCTTTAGCGTTAATTAGGGCCTTACACCGCCTTTCCATGGATTGATCCAAATTTTTTAGTTCTGCAGCTGTTATAACGTGAAACCAAGTTGAATTATTGCTTCTATTAATTGGGTTTTATTGCTGGGTTGCTTCTGACTAAAAATGTCTTTAGTCGGCTCAATAGATTGTCGATGGGTTTAAGGTCTGAGCTATTCCCAGGCCATTCAAGCAGTGGAATATGATTAACTTGAAACCACTTTTTGCACACAGCAGCAACATGATATGGAGTTGAATCCTGTTGAAATATAAATGCTTCATTATCTTGGAAACGATCACGTGCGGAAGGCTTCAGTTTGAGCTCAAGAATTTCCTTAATGTATTTTTGGCCATTTATATTCCCATTAATCACGCAAATTCTGCCCACACCTTTTGATGTCATACAACCCTAGATCATAACACTAACTGGGTGTTTCACGGTACATGTAATGCAATCAGGTTGCAAATCTTCTCCGATTCTTCTCCTTACGTATTTTATGCCATCGGTTACATGTCAAATTAACCCGGAAAGAATGACCCACGTCAAAATAACCCGGCGTCAAAATAACCCAACGTCAATAACCCGTTAGAAAAATAACCCGACGTCAAAATAACCCATAATTAAAATCTGGAAAACCTCGTTTTTTTTCTTCTAATAGCAACGAAAAGCAAAATGAATTCATTTTCCACTTGAGACGTTTATTTTCCAATTTAGTATTGGACTAAATTCCAAATTCTCAGGAAAAAATGTCTTACCAACCCAAGAAGAGAATACCGGTTAAAATAGTTACTAAAAGAACATTTGCAAAGTGAGTGAAGGAAGCATTTCTTTGCATTAAATAAGGTCAGATTTTTAAAGTTCTCAAAATTTAGCGATTAAAATATGACGAAAAGAAAGGAAAATAATTTGAAAATATATAATTTTAACTTTTCTATTACGCGATTTATTACAAATAATAACGGAGCATTTAATGGAATTAATTTCCAGCTTTTTAATTAAGCGAGTTCCTTGAATGTTGCTGAAGTTTTGATTTGTTCGGCATAAAGGGATTTCTTTATGAGGTGCTACTAACATAATGTTATGGTGTTTTTTCTTTCTCTCGAATTTATTTAAAGAAGACAGTGCTACAGTTGCATATAATTAAATTTAAAAGCTATGATCGCTATCCTTGCTCTTTTCCTTAATGCCAGTAAATATCCTGTTTAGATTAAATAGATTTGAAATATCCTGTTTTCTTGCATTCCATCTTGGCTGTAAGTTTTCAAATTCAAAACGAATTTGAATTTAAAATTGTTCACAACACTTCTCCCGCAAATGCTTAAGTTGTATCAACGGTCTACCCGTCCTTTACAGTGACGTTCCTACGTAAGGGACAGATACTTCCGCTGCGAGGTAGGTGGGGTGAGCAAACATTTCGGTCTATTAACCTTGCTTGTGCAGTGGCGGTCATAATGTTGACGGTCCATAATGTCGACAGTCTATAACGAAGTGAATTTCTCCGTCATTTTCATCCGCGCCAGGATTCGAACCCGGGTCCCCTCATTCCGGAATAAGAAATACCAATTGAGCTACGCGGACATTTTATTCTGATTCCTATCTGCCTTTATGTCGTGTGCGTCCTTCTGGCAGGTACGTCACATCTCCTGGTACGTTACATCATCTCCCACTTATTTTTATTTTTTTTTTCGAAGTGCTGCTCTTATTTTTCGTATCTCGCGGTGTGGAAATTAACATCACACCATTGCGAGATTGTGAACGGTCGGGTCATCCGGATAGTTCGGGCGCCATTATAACGAAGTAAATTTCTCCATCATTTTTATCCGCGCCAGGAGTCGAACCCGGGTCCCCTCATTCCGGAATAAGGTCCCCTCATTCCGGAATAATTGAGCTACGCGGACATTTTATTCTGATTCCTATCTGCCTTTATGTCGTGTGCGTCCTTCTGGCAGGTACGTCACATCTCCTGGTACGTTACAAGTCAAAATGTCGTTAGGGTCATAATGGCAACAGGGTCGTAATGTCGACAGTCAAAATGTCGACATGGTCCAGAAAATGTCCTCATGGTACTCCTATTTAGACCGTAGACGGTTTTTGGAAGGGGTCGGGGTACGGGGTCAACAGGCCCCCATAAAAAATTTCTTAAAATCTCCAGTTTTCAATTTAGAACCACCAAATTTGGTATAATATCTCACGGTACTCTAACGTAGTCCGTAGATGGCTATTAGAAGGTGTTGGGGTCAAGGGGCCCCCACACAAAATTTTCGTAAAATCTAAAGTTTTCAATTTAGAACCACCAAATTTGGTATACTATCTCATGAAACTCTAACTTAGACTGTAAACGGTTTTTTGGAAGGGGTCGGAACCCGGGCGGTCAAAGCCCCACCTCCTCCATACAAAAGTTTCGTAAAATCCACAGTTTTTAATTTAGAACAACCAAATTTGGTATACTATATCATGAAACCCTAACTTAGACCTTATGCGGTTTTTGGAAGGGGTCGGGGTCCCCATACAAAAGTTTTGTAAAATCTATAGTTTTCAATTTAGAACTACCAAATTTGGTATACTATCTCATGGCACTTTAACTTAGACGGTAGATGGTTTTTGGAAGGGTTCGGGGACCGGAGTCAAGTGGGCCCCATACTAAATTTTCCTGAAAAGTTAAATTTTTTACTTTTAAGATCTGCAACACAATTCAGCATTCCAATACCCTATCTATGGTCTAAACCGCTCTTTGGCCCTTTTAGGCCCTTACACCATAAACCACCAACTAACCAACCAACCAACCAACCAACTTACCAACCTACGGTCTAAGTTGGAGACCGTAGATAAAAATAATGTGCAAAAATATGCGGTTAATATGGTGTATTAAAAACACAAATTAATATAGTTTAGCTTTCACTACGAACGGGCTGCTTATGAGGCAGAAATATAATGTAATGTAAATAGAGAGTTCCAGATATTCAAAATTCAAAACAGTAAGAAAAAGATAATCAATACCAATGTCAAGTCGTATGCGTGCGACATCACATAGGTACATTGCATTTCTGTGTCGCGGGATTCTCAGAAGCGCATACCAGATGTACGGCAGTTCTATAGGTCTCCTCGAAGGTAAGTATTTACATTCCTTTTCCTTTCTTTTTTTGTTTCGTAAAATTAAATTAACTAAATCAAAACATTTAAAATAAGTTTACAGGAAAATTACAGGAATATATTTTTCATTCATTAAATTTCACCCGCTGAACTTGGTGATTCCACAAATAGTAATATGTACCCGGAAAATACCTGGTATCCCTGCTAGTACAAATTATATATATGATTTCTTTGCGCCCAGTTCAATCTAGTAGTCCCTTAAAGCGTTTGGGGCCGTAAGAAGAATACATTTCAACGTGAGCCACTACGGTGGCGCAGTGGTCTAGGCGCTGGCTTCTGACCACTCGCCGAGAATGATCCTGGATTGAATCCCAGTGAGTCATGGACGGTGTGATTGACTTCTGGCACTGGCTGTTCCCCTTCCCAGGAACCAGTGGTCCAAATTTAGGAATGGCCGACTGCTTAAACCCCAACTAAAAAAACAAATTTCGACGTGTCCATTGCTATTTGTTATGGAGCCGTATGAAAAGTACGTTTTTGATATCAACGTTTGCACTTCCATGTATGCTGGCCAAAATATGTTAGGGGACCGTACAAAATTGCACTTTTGTTTCCACCTTGTCAGCGCTTCGGTATATGGTTGAAGAATACGTATACATAGTTGGGCCATTTCAGCACGTAGTTTGGTTTATATAGAAAATAAACATAATGTTACATTTTTACTCAGTTACAACACATTAATCCTAAAGGCTATTTCTTGAAAACTTTAATCAGCCGTGCTCATATTCACAACGTTAACACAACATATCAAGTTATTAATGTTGCAGTTTTACTCTGTCACAAAACCTTAAATACAAGACCTTAGGCGTAACCTTTTTTAGGAATTTTTAGTCCGACGTATTCATAAGGTTTCGATAACATGCCAAGGTTATGGTACTGCGTTTTGACAGAGGCGCAAAAATTAATAAACAGGCCTTAAGCCTTTTTATCGGTTTTCAGTCAACCGTACTCATATACATAAAATTTTCACAGAAAGTCAAGTTTATTGTGTTGCGCTTTTACTCGAGTACAAAACTATAAACAGCCATTAAGCTTAGGCGCAAGTTTTTTAAGTAATTGTATGATATGGTCATATTGATAATCTGTGTTGACAAGTCCGGTTAATAATGTTGCGCTTATTAAATATTTTTAAAAAAATGATAGAGGCTAATAGTTATTGTTTGAAGCCTAAGTAAAAGCTCATTATTAACTTGACCTGTCATGCAATCCTTATGAATATGGCATTTATTTTATTTTGTACATTTTACATAGCGTGTGCATTTTTTTTATGTTTTGGATTTGTTTTATTTTGTGTTGTACTTGTTACATAGCATTTCGCATTTTTGTTATGCTTGTGACTTGTGATTGCATTTTGAAGTTTTATTTGTTTCACATTTTGTATTAGTTTTTGACATTTTATGTTTTTGACATGCTATTTCGAAAATTTTGTATTTTTAAATTTTGCGTTGTATTTTACGTTCTTGCATTATCGGCAGAATTACATTCTTGAATAATTCAAATACAAGTTAGTAAAAGGTATAATTCAATTAGTGAAAAATACCAGCACATTTTAGGAAAGGGTAGAATTATAAGAAATTCCTCTTAAAAAGTTTAGCACATTAACATTGTCTCTGTGCGCCAAAGAAGTTCGAATTCCTTTTTATCTTGCCAGCGTTTTTCTTCTGGGTGGATTTGTTGGAATCTTTGATTTTAGCTTTCGATTTTAGCCATAGTTGTTCTCTGCTCTTTCGCACTTTCACTGATTATTTTGTACAGGCACAGTTTTTTCTCTCCCAGAATTGTATTCCAGCGTCTGTCCCTTCCTTTAAGTTTGTTTTGTGTTCTGGGAAAGCCAAGTAAATTGTTTTCACTTACTGACCAAATTGTTGGTGGGAAAAGCGGAGGGCTTCTGCTCGGATTGTTTCTTCTGCTTCTACGAAACTTTCCAAGAACATAATTTTCCCCAAACCACTTAACTACAGGATCTGCATATTCTAGTAAAATTGATTTCACTTCTTCAAAAGCAGCTGGAATTTCATCAGATGAAAAAATGCGGGTGCTTGCAAATGTCTGACTTTGAGAGCAAACTCACTGTTTTCCCCATATTCCGAGGCTATGCCAGAGGATGGATATTCCTCCGCACATTTTTTCCGAGATGAAACCAATAACATTTGTGTGAGCTGCTTCCAAATTACTTTTTAGAAGCATTATAATGGTAGCTATTTCAAAATCTATCATTATACGTATATTGTGGTGCAAACTGAATATCATAGTCTGATGCACAGTCGTGTAAATCCTGCAAAAATATTGTATAATATAACATTCTTCATTCTTGTTGGAAGGTAACCCATAAACCAGTGGGACGAATCTTTGCATCTCTGAATTCGTTCCAACCATAGCATGAATGGTATATAATTGCCTAAATAAAGTTGGACAAGTTTCAAATGTCTCATCCATAATCCAGAGGGGGTGCTTCTTTAAGCTTTCGTAAATTATTTTCTGTTAAAAATAAAATAATTATTTGATCTCCAAATGCGTTGTCTCTGCCAAGAAATTTTGCACCATCTCTTTCCTGTAAATCTATTGGGTTATCGATGCCTTCTAAAGTCGTAGGCTCCGCAGGCATGTCTTCTCTTCGTATTCGTCTTACAACTTGCCTTAGTGCATCAATATTAGGCATGTAAGCTGCATTTACTGTAGCCATTGACGTTGTCACGGTTTGAATAATTTGTGCAGGGTTTCGTCTATATTTCTCGCTTGTTCTTATACTTGCGCTCTTGCAACAGCAGCATCACGTTTCTCCGGTCTTGGAGCATCATTATGTGGTTTCTCATTGCGCGTCCTGTGTTCATCTCCAATAAGAATAGTACTAGCAAAGCCAGTACAGTTTTAGTTTCCATAATTTTTTTCAAAACAGTGCCAATGCCATGAATCACCCCGAACTCTGTTATGGCAAAATAAATACCCTTTCCATTTCAGCAAATCATTTCCTTGTTGTCAGTTAACTATGTTGCATACTTCACCTGCCTTCGGAAACAATGCTTTCTCTTTCCAAAATATTTCTAAAGATATATTTCCACTATTATCAGTTGACAACGCACAACAAAGGTTTCAACAAGCAAGTTCTCTTTCGCCAGTCAACTACGAACTGACGAACAACCATTCCATAAAACACTCAGAATACAAACGATCACGTTAGGTCTGTTCCTTCAGTTAGGGTTTAAGGGAAGTTCAAGATTTTGGTACCTGCGGTTACAAGAAGAGGTTAAGTTTAGGGATCGGTATCGTATCTTTTGTTTTTCCAAACCGCAGAGGTACATGTATTTTATAGCAGGGACTCTCCAAGCGTTGGGATCAACGGAATCGGAGCATCCGGGCTCATAGGTTCCGGGTGCGGCAGCAGGCGCTGACTGGGCCGCTGTACTCTGGGCCGGTTGGCGCCATGCTAATTCTCAAAAATATATTTACATTTTTTTCTGTGATGCACCATGCGTATGAAAGAAAACTGTTATACTGAAAAGACAAGTTGTTTACCCTGTAACGTTTAAAAAAAGACCTACGTCCCTACGTGCCAAATGGTCTGTAAGCCAAACACGGTTTTTGATGCAACACCTTCCCCAGACTCTCTAAGTTCAGATCCATCTCGTTCAACTTATTTCCTGTACCGCACCTCACTTTCGCTAATTGTTGTTAATTGCCGTGAAACTGGTGTTTTACGTTGGGGCGTATTCCCGTGTGTCCTGAAGACTCTACTGAAAGCGGTGAACTCCAGGGGAAAGGTATTCCATCAAAAGCAACATAAATCTAATGCCAGAGCAAAACTTTGTTCGTTGGCATTAATATCCAAGCAATTTAAGCGAAGTAGGAAGTGTGTTTTTTACTACGACCCCAGAAGATTGTCATGGATTCTCAGGCAATTACGATACAGATGTGTTCTTAGGACTTCTCTTTCTAGACGTCCAAAGGCCGGCACTAGGAGATGGGGAGGGATACAGTGCGGTTATTATTTTTTGTTAGAGTTAGAAATTCCTAAGCTCATTCTTCCTCAAAACTTTGCCTGGTTACTAGTAAGTACTGTCTGATGCCTCAACCGTTGCCCATATTTGTTGTTTTTGTTTTCATTCTTTGAGTTAACAGCGGGAAAATTTCTGAACTGCGTTGTTTCAGTTGGAAATATTGCTTTACTTCAGCAACAGGGCTTCATATATAATTGGAAAATACTTCGATAGAATAGACATACCTTACATAAAGAATTTACATGAGAAAATAGAGTAATAATTAGGAAAATATTCCAAAACCAAGAAAAGAAATGCGGAGCCGAAAAACCTAGGTAGAGGAAACAGAAGGCTCTGAGAAAAAGTTAGTATTTAAAGAAACCTGTAGTCGCTTAAGGAGTAAGTGGTATAAATCAATAGAAAAACGTGTGCTGTATTCTAAAAGAAATGTAAGCAATTAGGCATCGTGAGTGTCCAGTTTCCCCTTTTCATCCTGTCGACATTACAACCACCACAGAAAATAAAATAACCAAAACATAACAAAAACACCCATACAAATTTAAATGCCCAAAACATAAAAACAAGTAACCACACAAAATGAAATGCCTAAACATTAAAAAAATGTAACTATACAAAATAAAATGCCCAAAACATGGTAAAAAATTCTGTTAAAAGCACAATGAGGATAAAAAATAGGTAAAATACATATATTTTCAGAACTTAATACAATTGTCAAAACTGAAATGAAAAGAAAGAAAAAAGAAATATTCCAAATTTCATTGTTACTTTAGATATTTTGACCTGTCGACATTTCGTTAATTGCACTTGGACTCGGTCAAAAAATAATACTTACAGGGACTCCTTTATAACTTTTAATCGCTGTGCTCATATTTATAACGTTTGCATAATAAATCAAGTTAATAATGTTGCGCTTTTACTTAGGCACCAAATATTAATTACTGGCCGCTAGGCCAAGGCCTTTTAAAAACATTTTAATAAGCGTAACACCCTTAAATTGATTTGTCATGAAAACCTCATATGATCACGGCATTATAAAAATTACTAAAAATGCATATGCCTAGACCTCGGGCGTATCTATTATATGTCTTGTGCTCGAGTAAAATTTTAACAGAATTAATTTGATTTTCTATGAAAACTATATAAATGTCAGCTCGGAGTACTGAAAACTATCAAAAATCCCTAAGCCCAGGGTCTGCTTAATAGTTTCAACCTCAGTAAAGCGCATTGCTAAATTCTTAGACTTCTATGCAAACCTTATGAAAATTAGTACGGCGGACTGGAAATTGCTAAAAAGGCCCAGGCCAGGGCTTTATAATTATTATTTTGTACCTGACTAAAAGTGTAACATTATCTTTATTTCCTACTATCAGGAGTACCTGGTATTTCCCGGATAAATATTACTATTTGTAGAATCACCAATTTCAGCGGGTGAAACTTAATGAATGAAAAAGATATTTCCGTAAATTTTCAGTAAACTTATCTTAAATTTTTTGATTTAGTTAATTTAATTATGCGGAACAAAAATAGAATTTACATTATTTACATTACATTGTATTTCTGCCTGATAAGGCACCCGTTGGTGGTGAAAGCTAACGTTTATTAATTTGTGTTTTTAATACACCATTATGGGCTGGACATATACTGCCAGAAGAACAGACCATCGATGGACAGCCGAAATTTTAGATTGGATTCCAAGGGACAGGAAAAGACCCAGAAAAAGACCACATGGTAATGGGTGGATGAAATTCGAAAGTATGCGGGAGTGACATGGAGGAGACTGGCACAAGACAGACCGTTGTGGAGGAAACTAGGGGAGACCTTCGTCCAGCAGTGGATTGATAATGGTTTACAATGATGATGATGATGATGAATACACCATTAACCGGATATGTTTGCACTTTATTGTTATCTACGGCCTCTAACTTAGACCGTAAGTGCGGTATTGAAGTGCGGAGTTAGGCTGCAGTTCTTAAAAGTAGAAAATGTAATTTTTCAATTCATTTTAACCCCGGCCTCCGACACTTTCTGTCTGCGGTCTAAGTTAGCATACAATGAGGTAGTATACATAAATTTGGTCGCTCTAAATTGGAAACTGTAGATTTTACGAAACTTTGTATGGGGGCCCAATGACCCCGGAGACCGACCACTTCCTAAATAGTATACCGTTTAAGTTAGAGTACCTTGAGATATTATACCAAATTTGGTGGTTCTAAATTGAAAACGGTAGATTTTAGGAAAATTCTGTGTGAGGGCCCTTTGACTCCGGGCGCCGACCTCTTCCAAAAACAGTCTACCGTCTATATTAGAGTACAATGAAATAGTATACCAAATTTGGTGGTTCTAAATTTAAAACTGTAGATTTTATGAAAATTTTGTAAGGGGGCACCTTCACCCTGGGTCCCTACTTGTTCCAAAATTCATCTACCATTCAAGTTAGAGTACCATGAGCTTAGTATACCACATTTGGCGGATCTAAACTCAAAACTGTAGATTTTACGAAATTTTTTATGAGGGGCCCCTTTGACACCAAAATCTCAAATAACGGGTTGATTGACAATAACAACAAAACTACTGATTCACTTACACGTAACTGACAAATGATTAGCAGAACAACTGCCGACTCACTTTATGTGTGGTATTCAGAGTGGTGGTATTTTGTCTAACCTTTTCATACCCCGTCATACAAGCAACTGATGCGAATTTACCTATCAATGTACCTTTTGATAGGTTACCATATCAGCACTCTCAAAATGTGCTACAAAGCGGAAAAGAAGCGTTTTTGGCCCAGTATTGACAGGAACGTTTTACATCATTAAATACGCAAACAACGCGTTTTCAAAGTTTGACTGAACCTTTTGGAAACACACTGTATACAGTGTGTTATCCGAAATCCTTACCTAGGATAAGTACTCGGAAACAAGTGCTCCAACCGATGTGGAAGTAAGGGAGTCATATAGGAAAGTAGCTGTGATTTTCCCCGTCAGTGCAATTGCTGGGCACCTGTCGAGAAATGTAGGATTTATAAAGGAAACCTTGAATTATAGCAAGTAGCAATAAGTTCTAATTACAAACTTGGAAAGGAGAAACCATTACCTACATAGCTTGTCCCAAAACAACTGAGAATGTTTATATATAAAATGTGCAATACTGCGTTCGACCTTGGCACGAGTCTCGAAAAACCAGTAGCCCTTGTAGTAACCATAGCAACCGGCCATATCTGTTTATCACGCATGAGTCGACGGCAGTGGGCAGTTTATTGAGCATTGTTTCGTGAACTCTTAACAAGTGTTTTCGCGCTGTGATTTTTCGAAAAAATGGATGTGAAAGAGGAACAATGATTCGCCATTAAATTTTGCTGTCGACTTAAGAAGTCTATCGGAGAGACTTTCCGTTTTAAACAAGAGGCTTATAAAGATGAATGTCTAGGAAGATCAACAATTTACAAATGGCATAATTTATGGATGATCGTGAGTCAGCGGTTTTAATCGCGCATAGAGGAAGACCTTCAACGAGTGTTACAGAGGTAAACATCAATACAATAGATGTTATTACACGGGAAGGCAGACACCTATCAATAAGAGATGTCGAAGATATGGTTCACATTTAAAATAATCGATTCCCTGAATTTTAACGGAACATTTGGGCGTGAAACGAATTTGTTCAACTTGGGTTTCCTATTTCTTGACAAAGGAACAAATGAATCGTCGAATTGAGGTTTGCCAACAATTAAAGCAAATAGTAAACACAGATTCAGAAGTCATGAAACAGGTTATTACAGGCGACGTAACTTGGCTACACTATTTAATCCATACACTAAAGCAGAAAGCTGTGCTTGGAAATCGCCGTCGTCGCTTAAAGAGAAAAAATACGTCAATCAAAATCACGGAAAGGGTCATGTTGGTGTTGCGTTCTTTGATTGTCAAGGTATGATCTATCAACACATTGTTCCTCCAGAAACTAGGATAGACGCCGACTACTACAAAACAGTGTTACAGAATCTGCAGAAACATGTGACAACAAAACGACCACGCCTGGAAATGAATTGGTTGTTACACCGCGATAATGCAAGGCCACGCATGGCCAGCTCTGTCGCTTCTTATTTGGAGAAAATGAATTATTAATTTGATGCCCCAACCTGCATATAATCCAGACTTGTCACCATGTGACTTCTGGTTGTTCCCCTTTTAAAAACGACATTACGGAGACAACAATTTGAGACTAAACAAGCATTTATTATAGATGCGCAGGGACGCTTAAACGGCATTTCAGAAGAAGTATTCTAGAAGACATTCAGAAAGTGGAAGGAACGTTGGGACACCTGCATTCAATGGAATCGACAGTATTCCAAAAAAGATGACCACTTCCTTTACAATTCAGGTGCGCATATTTTTTTAGAAAAAAATTCTCAGTTGTTTTGGGACAACTTTTGTACAAAACCAGCGTTTTAACATCCAGGATCGGAAGACAACCGGCGGAAAACTGTATTCAAGGTAATACAACAGACGAAAACGTATCATCTTATACATATTTTACTTTAGCGCACAGTCTGATTTGGCGCTGTTTGCCAATGACACAGTCCTAGGTATGTGTAACAATGTTCCGACGAACTACACTATATTGACAAAGGTCACCGGACACCTGGAAGAGAAACGCAACATAGCATTTATTGACACACATTAGTACGGTGTCGGACCAGTTTTGGCCTTAATGCATGCACTGACACTTCGAGACATGCTTTCGACAAAGTTTTGGAACACAGCGATAGGTATGCGCTTCCATTCAGTACATAATACTGCCGCTAATTGTTGCTCAGTAGTATGCCTTGGTTCCAAACTTCTTATGCGGCGCTCTAATTCATCCCATATGGGATTAAGATCAGGGCTCTGTGCTGGCCAGTCCACACACGATACGGAATTATCGTCAAACCACGCCGTAACAGTGCTTGCTTTATGTCTCAGTGCATTATTCTGCTGGTACCAACAAGGCTCGGTTCCATAGTATTGCCACACAGTTGGTAGGGCATAATTGTCCAGAATATCGAGGTAGGCATGCTGGTTAACAGGTTTGTCCATGATAACCAATGGGCCAGGACCATACCACGTAAAACACCCCCACACCAGTACACTGCCAGCTCCGAACGTGACCGTAGGAACAATACAGTGTGGTAAATAACGTTCCGCCGGCTGCCGCCATACCCACACACGGCCATCAGACTGATGGATCGTGTATCGGGATTCATCAGTCCATAAGACCCGTTTCCATTGATCTACGGACGGTCCGCGATAAATGTTCTTTACACCATGCTAAACAACGAGTAGCATTCCGAGTGGAGATAAAACGATTATGAGCAGCCGCACGACCACGGTATCCCATGGAATGAAGTTCTCTACCAATGGTACGTGTACATACCGAGGTTCCAGCATTTTTACTCACCTGTACACTGAGGTCTTGTGCAGTACTCCGTCGATTAGCTGTAGCGACTGTCCTGAGGCTTCGACGTCCTCTATCACTGATTTTCTTTGGTCTGTCGGTACGTTTTTCTGTTTCAGGCACGCCATGTGTCTTCCACTTATTCAGTACATCCAAAACAGTTGACTTTGGTATGTTTAAACGCCTCTCGGTTTGTCTTATTGACAGCCCACTAATATAACTCCCAACAATATTTCCTTCCTTAAAGTCAGTTCTCTCCTACCGCGATATTTTCACTCAGCCTCACAGTACAATATGATCACGGTCAGCTACAAGCCGCGCATCTTAACAACGCAGCGGATCCGTTCATTAGCTTTTGAAGGGGCGTCCGGTGACTTTTGTCAATATAGTGTATATCCAACATGATGACATCACTTGTGCAGCATGCACGTTTTTTGAGATCTTACAGGGTTTGTTTTCCATGCACCACAGAAAAAAAACTAGATGTTTCAGATCAGGCAAACGTGCCGGTCAGGGCACAGGATTTCCTGCGTATAGAGAGAACACTCTTAAAAGAACATTGACTTCGAAATGTACTGTAGATTTCAACCAGAAACGTGCAGGAGCTGTGAGATGATATGGTACTCCATGCACAATTTCCTCGCTTGGAGACGAAGATATATATATTTCATTTTTCTCATTTTATCATTTGCATTTTATACTTAGTTTCTCGTATACTTTTATTCAAAAGATTTTTCTACGCAGGATGTCATAGAAGGGATTTTATTTTTTCGTATAAATTCTGATATTTTATGACCAACATTTTTGCTACTAGTGGGCGTAAGTTCGATATCTTGTTTTCAATGCTATCTCAGCTTTTAAGAATCTCACTGAAAAAGATTCTTCATAGCCAAATACCACTCAATACGAAAAACATTATATGAGTATTTTCTGCGCAAAGTAATGCACGTCTTCTCCCTTTGGGGATGAAACCTCTCTATCTCTCTCTTCTACTTCTAATTATCGGATTTGAAATTTTCTTTTGTTTGATACCATTCACTCTCGTACCTCTGCTGATGAAAGTGCGTACAGTATTTCTTACTGCTACAGTATCTGCGCTTCTAATAATTTAATTGGTAAAACTTCCTTTTGATTGTGTGTCATTCAATATGGTTGAGATTGCGTACATTATTCATTTTAAGTACTTCATAGTTTTACTGCTACGAGCGTATGTGTATAACATTTGTTTCTTACTATCTCTGCTTCTAAAAGTCGTACTTCAAAATTTCTTTTTCAATCACATATCTTCCACTACCAGGAACAATTTGTGCATATTTATTCATACTTTTGTGTCATTGTTAAACAACTAGCACGATCAACTCTAAGGGCTATTAACAGTCGCCCGTCCGTAAGTTTCGCCTACTTGTTTCGAGGAAGGGTCAGAGCCAGTGCTATCAGACACGCACATTACCCATACCTCACACTAGACACGAACCCCAGACTAATTTGGAGGAGTGGTCAGAAAGTAGAGCCTCAGACCACTCGGGTACCGGCCTGGAGTGTACAGCTTTTTCTTATTGTACATTTCTGTCTGCATGGGCGTTAGAGTGCATTTATATTTGTAAGAGTACCTCTGCTTCTAAACATTCTATTAGAAAATTATTTCCTAATCGAATATCATTGATTGCGTAGAAAATTGTCCGACCATTTTATTTTTCGAATAACGTACAGTTTTCCAGCTTGGAAGGGTAACGTTGCATTGTGTTTTTCTTTATGTCTTTGCTTATAAAGATTCGTCTTCAAAAATATTTTTTGCTTGAGGTGTCATTCACAGTAAGGACTATTTTGTGTGGATGTTCTGACTTTTCCTAACACACACAGTGGGGGTAGGGGCATCATTCTATTAATACTTATAAATGTTTTCCCGAATCAAAACTCTGGTTAAAAAAATATTTTTGCACTGGGCACGATTCACATTCACTGTTAAGAGCATCTCCTATTTCAAATAATGCGCAGTTTTTCCATTAGGGGTTTAGAGGCGGTTTTTGTTCTATTTATATTCCTTTTCTAAAAATCAGCTTTGATATTTTTTTCTGTTTGCTTCGGAAAGGAAAGTTTCAATTATGAAAAACGTTTCGTGTATAATTTTAACTTTGCCATAATACGCACTTCTTCCACTAAGAGCCGTAAATGCCATTTACTTTCGAAATCACAGCTTTAATTACAGAATAACGATTAAGGACATTTCTGTACGATACCAGTCACTCTGACAAAGATCTGCGTTCATGTTCTATTTGTAATGCAGCACAGTTCCTTTCCTTGGGGTTGAGGGGCTAGTGCTTTTCTAGTCCAAGTTTCCCGTTCTCAAAGTGCTACGGTAAAATGATTTTTGCTACTGGTGTATTTCTCCGTGAAGAACATTTAGACTGAATTTTCAATTGCTGTGATTAAATTTCGTGGTAGGTCCGGAAATTGATATTTCAGGCAGTTACTATTTCTTTGGTTCTAATGGAACGAATTAAACTGTTTTTCGTTTTTCTGTCATCCGACTGCATTTACTACGACAAACAAACTGCTAATTGTAATGACCTATTAGGTATACTATTTTATATGCCAATAAATGTTCAATAATTATAATTATTGCCACATATCTTTTTGTTCAAAAGGCGTGATCATCACAGCCTAGAGTTTAGTGTCGCCTTGTTTTTCCACTGTAGTTTGTACAGGAATAGAACAAGTAAAAAGAAGAAAAACAATTGTGTCGTGTTTAACACACCTGGGTATTTATGTTCGGTAGGTTCTAAAAATATTTATCGAATTCATGTCTATGCGTCGTGGCTTTTTCAGCTAATTATTGTAGTGGAAATGGTGATATAGCTATTATTTACAATGACTGCTATAAGAAATTTCTAGAGGTGAAGCCAAAAGAAATAAATTCCAAGATTTCATCCTTCCGGTGAAAGAATAGAAAGTTTCAGCAGAAGCGGAAACAAATATTTTCAAGTAATCTACCAGTATTATTTTGCATTATTTGATGTATGCTTTACGCCGTTTTCCAATTATTGGTCATTTATTATAACAAATGCTCAGAATCTTCAAACTTAAGAAAGGGAAACTAGTTCGATTTCTATTGATCGCCCTTTCGCCGCAGGAAACCTCCTCGCCTTTGGATTTGGTTCCGGAATCATTATGAAGCATAAGCTATCAACGGGTGCGTGCTGCGAATCACCCTCCTTTTCCCATTCCACAATTCCCATGGCAATGGGGGAAGTTGGGATAAAAGACGGATTAGCGAGTGGTCGGTGATGAGGCACCAGGAAAGAGAGAAGGGCTTCGTCATCCAGATTAAACGCCCACTGATAGCTCATTTGGACTGAAGTGTGCCACGCAGCAGAGACGTTTCATTCACTGATGGTGAATGCACCTTTGTCTCACGTGCAACTGAGAGGAAAGTTTATTCCCAAGTGCACATCATGCCGTCGACAAGTTGCAAAGAATATTACTACCTCCACTGACTTGTTAGGACGTGTACCTTTTAGAGCAAACGACATCAACTTAATTAAGAGTGAATGAACATACGTACATTGTTATTCTAAGAACGAAGGGAACCAGCTTTGAAAACTCCGATAAAAATAGATGGTGACTGTTATGCATGAACGCTTATATGAAATGTACTGTTTTAATTTCAACAGATGGGAAGCGGCGCAACAAGCCAATTCAAGTATATGTCAAATGACTGTGTGACTCGAGGATATTCTTACATATACCTCTCACTCCATGATTCAATGTTTATTTAATAATAAAATTATCAGTTATTTTGTGAACATTTAAATGAATACTGAACGGTAGTTTTGTTTCTTGCTATGATATATAGCGTGATTTATCTTCTTGCACAGCATTTTAAAAACCGCTCCAGGGTTCAAAATCATTGAAAGAATTTTTTAAGTGCAGGCCTGCTAAAAGTAAAATTAAACAAAAAGAAATGAAAAGCTGGAATGCAGGTCGGGATTTAAAATTTACAGGAAATTATCTTGGAATCGGAATTATGAGAACAAAACACAGGCGCAAGCGAAAAGCAAAGCTTTTGATGAAGTGCCGTAATTCCAGTTAGAATGATGGACCCGGTGGAAGTTTAATTGCTGTCATGCACTTACATTATCTTTAGGTTTCTACACAAAGTACACTGGGGTGCAAAAATTAAGGACGAGACTGTTTTTCGAATGTAACGTCGTGCAGATGTGCTACAGATCGACTCAAATCATACCATAAGATCCCCAAGATGTAAGACTATGGGACAAGTGAGCAAAACTGTCCAAACAAGGAATCCAAAGGATACAAAGGCACTTTATTGAAAAGGTAGCTTCGAGCACAACTGGACAGAAGACAGAAACGTCCATGTGACAGGCGGCTGCCAAGAAAAATCCAGTCTTTAGTAGGGGATATGATCATCCCTGACTGCGTTGCAAGATTTACAACGTCTGTCCATGCTGAGGACGAGGTTGTCAAGGAGCTGTTGAGGCATCGCGGTCCATTCCTCTTGTAGCGCTAATCGCAGCTGCGGAATCGTTGCTGGCGGCTGGTGACGTGCCGCCAAGCGTCTCCGAGAAGGTCCCACACGTGTTGGATTTGATTTAGGTCCGGGGACTTTGCGAGCCAATCCATGCGTTGAATATCTTCACTCTCCAACAGCTCTGCGACAGCCACTGTACGATGAGGTGTAGCGTTGTCGTCCATGAAGAGGAACTCAGGACCCACAGCACCTCTAAACAGACGCACGTGAGGCAGGAGAACCCCGGTACTATAGCGGACACCAGTGACTGAACCTCCTTGGAAGATGTGGAGGTCAGTACGGCTACCAAGCATGATACCGCCCCAAACGAGAACTCTACCACCTCCAAACCGGTCCCTTTCGATGATGTTGGGGGTGTGATTGCGTGTTCCCTGCTCTCTCCAGATGTGTATACGTCCAGAATCGCTCGTGAGACTGAATCGGCTCTCATCCGAAAAGAGAACTCGACCCCATTGCTGATGTGTCCAGTTTTTGTGTTCCTGGCACCACAGAAACGGCTGTCTCCGATGAGCAGGCGTTAATGGCACACACTGTACTGGTCGTCCTGCAAGTAGACTACCTTTGTACAGCCTCCTGGTCACGGTAAAACGCGATGACGGACGTCCAGTTGTCTGTTGCATGTGCCTTGCGATTTCTCCCGCTGTCTGCCGTCTGTCTCTTCTCGCCTGTAGAAAAATATATCGGTCGTCCGCCGTCGTGGTTGCTCGTGGACGACCACTGCTAAACTCTCGGATAGCTGTTCCTGTCGTTTGAAATGCTCTCCAAGCTCGTAAAACGATGCTGTGAGCAATCCCGAACTCCTCGGCCACACTAGTCACACTTCGACCTTCTTCCAACTTCCCAATGACGCGACCTCGGGTAAAGTCATCCTGATGTCGTCTACTGGATTGCATATTGGCCATATCACACGGTGGCAGCAAGTCGACTTCTTTCAAACTGATGTACTTCACCGAATTGCTGAGCGTACACCGCCCGTGTGCTTTATACCCTTCCGACACTCCGTCCCCTACTTCATGCTGCTTATATGTGCATGCCCTACCGTACCGGACCCTAGTCTATATCTCCTGAGTGGCCTTTCGGTTCGTTCTGCCTGTTCGTTCCGTTGTTATGCTAATCTCTCCTCTTCGTCCTTAATTTTTGCACACCTGTGTATTTTAATGTAGTTATATCCTTTACAGATTCCGAAGTGCCATGATACGAGTACCATTCTCTTTCACCTTATTTCACACATGTCAGAAATAAATCATTTTTATCAGTTTCTAAGCTTCTATTGTGCTTTCCATTACTTCAAATATTATTTTACTGTTAAGCATTCCTCTCATTGAAGAAATCGGAATGTAAAGCTGCACAGAACATCGCCCAAACCACAGAAGAACCATTAGAATTATGAATAAAAGCTTCTGCACTTCGTATCGGAATATTGTTTTTGGTAGTTTTACTGTCTCCACGAGAACGCTTCCTGACTTAGAGTTACTCAGTCCAGAGAAGATAGAGAACTTCAATTGAGAAATGAACATCGGGTTCGTATTTCGTTGCGATTCCGTCTGAGGTTCAAGGCTTTAAATTGGAAATCCACATTACTCGGGAAACGGGCAACCATACTAAAACATAAATATAAATATGACTTTTCAAGTCCATTAAGTAAGGCGCTTGTATATTTTTTGGTTAAATTGTTCCTTTTCTTATGATGATTTTAAGTAGCCCCACTCTTAATATACCGTATTTGATTAGGCATTTAGGCTTTACAACTCTACAATTGATCATTTTAAAAACTGCGTTTCAGATTTTTTTTTTTTTTGATTGGAGGTTTAACGACCACCGTGAGCAACTCAATGGGCTATAAGCAGTCGCCCGTCCCTAATTTAGGGTCACTGGTTCCAGGGAAGGGAGAGAGCCAGTGCCGTAAGACAAACTCAACATCCATGCCTGACCGGGATTCGAACCCGGACCCCTTACGGACGAATGATCAGAGGCCAGCTCCTTAGACCACTGCGCCACCGGGACGGCCGTTTCAGATTTCTGACCAACTACTCAAGAGGATATATGGGGAGCTTCCTTGGTTCATTTTCAATACTCATATTTGCCTTGAATTGTCTTTGTTTAAATATAAGCCAGATTTCTTCTCTCTCTTTGATCGCAACCCCTGAGTCACAAGTTTCAATACCATCAAATGTAATGTATGTTATGAAGATGGTTCAAATGAAAATAGGGAAAGTGACAAGAAAGTGGAAATAAGTAGGAAATCCGGCTGGTTCTACAACACTATCGCTTGGTGGGTTGTAATGGGACAGATGGAGTTTCTGATCTTGCCGTTGGCTGTGATCTGAATGAAAGAAAACTCGAAAACAAAAGCGTAGAGTATAGCGCATTACGTAAAAGTGGTTATGAGAGCAGTGAAACGCTTTGGCTCTCATAATGACAGGTTATGAGTCCTGGGGCAGTCATTCTGCCTCTGAGTTAGCAAACCAGTAGAGAATGGTAACATCCAACCTCTCAGAAGCCAAAAGATTTTAAAGCTACAACCTTTTCCGGGAAAGTGATGCTGACTGCGTTCCGAGAAAACAAATTAGTCATTCTCTAGTGACATCCCGAAAAAGAGACAACTGTGCCCTTCGTGTGTTCTAACCCACTATACTTAAGACGGACCTGAAACCTACTTTCTAATCCAAATGTAGAGGCCTCCTCCGCAAAAGGTATGTTTGCCACAATATAATGCTCGCGTCCTCATAGTTCTCGTGAGTCCCTTGGGACGCGACCTTTTCTTAGATGCATTTTTAAGCGTAACCTGACCTCCGTATTTCCCGGACTTGGATCCAAAAGTCTTCCATCTTTGCGGCCAACTCAGAGAGATATTGAGGAGGAACCCCTTTGTTCCGATCGAGAAGGGTAACACGCGGTACACGAGGGTCTTGGGCACGCAATATAAGGTGTATTTCTCAGACGGAATTCATGCGTTTGTTTCGCGGTAACCAGCGTAAATAGTAGGAGAAAAAGACTGTGTGAGAAAGTGATGGCCTCTGTTGTCCAAGATTTAAATAAAACACTTGCGTTTTCTCGGTTACGCTGCTTACAGTTAAACTAACTGCGTATGTTAATGCTGTCTCGCCGGGCCCCAAACCGAAGGATTTTCTTAAACACCAACATTATTTCTCATCCCTTGAAGCACACCTGAAATGCTAAGTTGGAAGTTCTTGTTTCACTCAGTTATGAAATCATCCTGTGAAAACGAATGCATAATAAGCTTCTCATAACACAGAGTTACTGGAACGGTTTCTTTGAAAACCGATACTGATCGCTTTCCTGATTTCAAGTCTTAATATGGTCTTTTGAGTTTCAAGGTCCATCAGCTTTTACTAATAGAGGAAAATGAGCGATTTTCCTTTACTATTCCATCTGAGTGTTTTAAGCAGAATACGGGTTGCTTATTTCGACCGAAAAAGATGTAGTTATCATCTGCACTTGTAAGGAAGATCTGTAATGGTAATCGATAAAAAAGTTATCATGTAGGTAGTTACGTACCATCATGGACTACCGGAGAATACCACAACGAATTTGCTTGTACCCACTTAGCTATAGATGCGATACTTTTTCTACAGGTAGTAAACATTTCTGTATGACATTTTTAATGTCATAAATCCATTCTTTTGTTTTTATCTGGTGATTTCGTAAACTAAGCAGCAGAGACTTTACGAAATGAAATACTTGTCTTTGAAAGGCTTGTCCAAAAGGTACGTATTAATACATGACGATATGGTGCAAATATTAAGGCATAAAGCTTCTGTGTATTCCATAATTGTCAAGTGACACAGAAAAATTCGTTCGGGAAGGGAACCTTGCGATAACGTAAATCGTTCTGGACGACCACTACACACATCATCTCTGATGAAAATATCTGTCTCATAGATAAAGTCCTTGTTCAAGGCAGACAAATGACTGCTATGTATATAGCTGATTCGGTACGAATTTCAATTGGCCGTGTCCATTCAATCGTGTATAATGTCTTGAAGAGGCCAGTGCACGATGGGTCCCTCGGATGTTGACAGATGCGCAAAATGCATGCCACAAACGAATGTGCCTTGTCAACTTCAACTTGTTTTGCTCTGGTCCAATAAATTTCTTGCCTTGGATTGATACAATGGATAAAGTTAAGGGTTCAGAGACTAAAAAATAAAGTTTAATATATAAGCACGCATATTCTGCGTCTCCCAAAAAGTTTCGTGTTGCTCCATCAGACGGCAAGGTTATGGCATCAATCTTTTCAATACAGGAGTCATCATTGTGATTGGCTACCTGGGAAAGAATATCGTTGTTACTGAGGCGCATTACTCTAACCGCATAAACGAAATTCGTGTAGCCATCAAAGCAACAAGGCGTGGAGGACTGCGTAGTGTCTTCCTCCTGATAGACAATGCCCACATTGCGAACACCATCCTACAGACTGCAATATTTGAGCTGCGCCATCACCCATCTTATTTCCCTGAGCTTACCTCCAATTATTTTCATTGGTTCCCCAAGCTGAAGGAAAATGTCCATGGGAAGCCATATGCCTCGACTCTGAGGGAGTCGCAGCTTCGGTGCGTGGTTGGAATACCACGATAAAAAACAATCCATCGAAATCCCGAAATCAAGACACTGAAGCATCGGTGACAGAAGTGCATTTCAATGGGCGCAAACTATCTCGAGAAATAGGGAAAGAATAACAATGGCACAGTTTTGTATCTGTATTAGAATATGAACGTTTTGAACAATCCTCGTAGATTTTTGACTGTTTGATATTCGTCATTACACGCACACTGCCTCACCACTTCGTTAGTGCAATATAGGTTTGGATAATATGAGAATATATATCATCATCATCAGGAATTTCCACTACCAAGCGGATTTCTTTGACCATGTAGTTCAGCCAGTCTTCTTCTAATTCTCTCTATCCAAGGCCACCACTTCATCCAGGCTATTATTTTTTAAACGTGATTTAATCTCATCCACCCACTTTCTCCTTGGTCTTCCTCTTCCCCTCTTTCTTGGAGCCTCCCACTCACATCAAAATTTTAGGAAATCTCTCTGATGACATTCGCCGTGGATGGCGGCCGAACCATTGCAATATCCGCATCTGAATAGTTTGAAGAATGTTTACTTTAACACTCATAATATCTTGAATTTTTGTATTTCACACTTTTGCACATTTGGATTTTCTTGCAGAACGACTCCAAAAGTCCATTTCTGTAGCCAATAATCTTTGTTGATGTCTTTTATTCAGTATCCATGTCTACGCCCCATATAAAATGATGCTCTGTACAATCTCAGAAAACATGTGTCGTTTAACTCTTGGAAAGACATTGCTGCTCTAAAGAGCAGGATTCAAAACATAAATAGCTTTCCTGCCCTCCGCAATTTTCCGATCAATGTCACGATGACATGTACCATCCCGATGTATTAGGGATCCGAGGTATTGTAACGTATACTCTCGATTCACTTTCCTTTTGATTTTACTATCTCTGGTTATTTTATTTTCCTATGTAAATTATCTTCTTACTGAACGAGATGTTATTTCACCCGCTGAATGAGATCTGGCAATGAGTGTAAGTCATGACGTGGTGGTAGCCAGTATAAATAGGCGCGTTCAACGATACCAAGGGAGAGCTTTTTGTTGATGTGCGTAGGGTGAGCTGTTGTTTATGTGTCAGAGAGCGTTGGTTTATGTGAAAGAGAGCGTTTGTTGTTGTACGAAGTGAACTGTGGTTTATGTGTAAAGAGATCTTCGTTTATGTGAGAGCGAAAAGTTGACCAAATAAAAGATTGCTTTCGTAAGTACGTCTGTCTCAGTTCATAGTTTTGTCAGACCTCTGTCTGGCTGTTAGGTTTATTTCATTTAGTGTTATTAGTAACAACCAGCATAAGACTTTATTCATCTTAATTACTACTACAACATTACTACCAGTTATAAGTTTGTTCATTACTATTACTACACTACTAGCAGGAGACTTTATTCATGATCTTAATTAACTAGTAACAGCAACCATTACTAGAAGAAACTAGTAACAACAACCATTTGAATTCATTATAATATTAGTGAAAGCTATATTCACGATAATTAGCAATATTAGTTAAAAGCCTTATTCATTATAGTATTTAAATCTCTAAACTGTTCTCAACGTAATATTATCAGTTATTTCAATGCAGTCTCTGGGATCATAGAACAAGTGCTCAGTTTCATTTTCGTTAATTTTTAGTCTCCAACCGTCATATTCAGAGATCCGTTTACGAAACATATAAGGTATGTCATGAATTTATATTCATGTGTAAATATATAGAGCCAAATAGTTTAACGTGTACTGGAAATCTCAATAAGGGCTTGTCAATAGCAGATCTTAAGTCTGCTCTCACAACTCTTTCCAAAAATATCTTAGGAGGGACTTTAGTTGTTTCTGCGTCAGAGAATAACTGTTGTGTGCTCTAGAACTACTATCATTTGAGTCTTTCAAGTGTCGAACGACTCATAGGAAAGAGACATAAGGCGACACGACTGTTTCTCGAAATGCCGCGTGCCGGAAGTAGACACTCGGCTGATTAGAGAGGATTACTCAGTAAAATCGTGACCAACAACTAGATAATCAATAGCTTTATTTATATCAGGAATGTCGGGTCATACATATGAGCATCTTGCAATGAACCCTCTGAAAAACGGGAGCACATGAGTATTAGACCGAAGCACAATACCTTGATATTGGAGGGCAAATGAAATGCACGTCTGATATGGCGATCGAAAACTAAGGGATAGGACGGTAATGGACTGGAGAAAAGTCAGGGTCATTCGATCGGATGGATCTTCATTTACGCTTTTCACCATTGATGGAAGAGTAATACACGTATGAATAAAACCATACAAGGCGATGGTATATTATGTTGACAGCTGAGAGTGCAAGCCAATCTAACAAGTTAACTCAGGGTCTCAATAAAATGTTTCTACAGTACAGGTCTGGGATAATCTCTCCAAGTGAACTGTCAACCCAGCTCTCACATGTTGTAACCTGTTTTCACAAAAGGAGATTTAAAAACAGAGTATTAGCCGTATAACCTTAACATGGAGGTACAGGGAAATGGTGGCCCATACTTCGCCCGGGAGTAAACCAACCAGTCCCTTTTTAGACGGTCCCATGCCCGAACAAAAAACGCGGTTAAAGATAAGAAAGGCATCAGGTCATAAAATGTTTGTTGTAAAACTATAACATACCGATCCAAGGAATGCGGTTGAAGCTAGGATGTTTCCTTTCAGAACACGCAGGTACATTGCGTACTCAGAGAAAAATATGCGTCCGTCACACAAGAGACAGGCATTATTAAAGAAACGAGTCAAGAGATCTTTCAGAAGATTTTGATTGGCAGTACTGAATATAAGAAACACGGCTGGCAGAGCAAAATAAATAACTGACTTGATGAAATGATGAAAAATGAAAAATATTCTACATACAAGAAACAAAGTAAAATGAGAAAAAAGACACGGGGAAGGTGGGTAAGTGCTAGATATATGCTCCTATGTGGTGCAGCCAATTGTTGAGGCAGGAATGGCTATTGAATTATCCTATGAAAGCATTTGAATCTACTATTTTGGAATTGAAAAGGAGAAATGATGGATTTAAGAGAATACGAATTTCGTCGAATGGATGTCAATTTATACGTGCTTAGGCACTACGATATGTTTTTCGCGGGGAAGAAAAAAGGGATTTCTGAGACATAACGGAAGAAGCATCGAACGAGAGCCCAATAAGTGAGCTGGTATATATTGGAAGACGTACTGAGGCTCAGGGTGGAGAAATGAAAAAAGAATGGAAATAACAATAAGAATGGGAACGAAATGACAGACGTCAACATAGCGTTTGATGTGGCACTAGCCAATGCTTTTATTCCAAAACGAAAGAATCATCTTATAATTTCCGAAAGCGGAGATGAAGAATTAAAAATAAATCACTGGGAGACTTTGAAGGAAGAACATCACTGGGAGATTTTGAATTTTACAAGTGGTCGCGATGGAAATTTCTTAAAAACGAAATATCGTAAATCAGCAGTTTCAGGGAAAGAGACACGCCGTGGTATCAGGTATCTCTCTTAGCCCTGGGTATCAAGTAGAATTCTGAGAAACAAAAGGAAAGAGATCATAAAGACGAAAGTAATATCAAGTGATGGAGGGACAAGAAAGGAGAATATAAGTCAGTTTTAAAATACAAAGAATTCCAAAAAGTACGAAGAAAAGAAGGTTGTGGACATTCCAGGACAATAGAAGGAAATTTCTGAATCCGTAAAAATGCAAGAAGCGAGATTCTAAGAGTGACTTGCAAAAACACATAGCAGTGAAATGATTATTTACATTAGCTAAGCGTGGACTGTGACGCAGGACAAATCAAATGCAATTGCAAGTTGTGTAAATCAGGAAAGCTGCTAAGAAGCATCTACAATTAAAAAGTACCAGCACCCGTGAGGAATTTATAAAAGCCTGCGCGCCAAAGAGCGCTGAAAAGATGATATTCAAAATTGAAAATGGAAGAAATAAGTCTACGAATGACAGCCTTTATTTTAGATAGGTGAGAAATGAATATAATGTGGTGTTGGAAATGACTAAGATATGAATATAGATGGACGAGTCCTTTGAAAGATTCCTGAATGAAGAAATCCAAAGATTAACTAGAGAAGAGAGACGACCAAATAAGGTAATAACCATGAAAGCGACAAAGAGAAAAGCAAAACATGCCTTAAAAGACATCAAAAGGAAAGTCTTGTTGATCGTATAACTATGGGGATGCGAAAAGCATTAGGTGAAGAGGGTAATGACTTTTTGTGATGAAACCGATGAAGGGGAAAGAAGTCGTTTAACATGAATGGAGAAAAGAGTGTAAATACCCACTTATAAAAAAGGATTCTACAGGATTAAAGTGGTCCAATAAACTAATCTCGTACGCCATGAATATATGCGAAATGATGTTGCATAAGAAACTGAAAAAAGATGTAAAGATAAAGAAGAGCAGTTTGAATTTTCGCTGGAAAAATGTACAAAGATACTATGAGACAACACATGTCGAAGTACAGAGAAGGAAAGACACAGACCATTAAGCATGATATTTATAGCTAGATCAGAAGAAAGCCTGGAAATGGCATTGTCTTAGGGAGAAAATGGTGTCGAAATAATATATAGAAATAATAAAGGAAATGTTAGGAGATACCCATCCATGTGTCAGAAGTAGTTAGGGCAAACAGAAAATTTTGGTATGATATACGTGAGGGGAAACAGCCCTGGGAGTCATGAGGTATGTAGACGATTTAGGCCTCAGTTCCAAAGATAGAAATAGAAGAATAGGTGTAAAATGGGAAAAGATTACTAGAAGACCGAAGGCCGAGAATACATAGAGCCAAAACATATTGCATGTGCTGCAATGAAGAAGAAGAAAATCTGATTAGTGGTGCAAACGTCTACTAAGAAGTGATGAAGGATATGAGGAGATTAAAAACTTAAGATCGGTGTTGAAGAAAGACGGAGATAGGAAGGGCGATGTGAGCAACAGGGTGCAGGAGGGATGGAATAAATGGAGGAAAACATCATGTGCGTTACGTGACACAATGATGCCAGTGAGGCTGAAAAGCTAAGTTTTTTTTAGTCAGAATGCTGTAAACTGCTAAAACGTCTACAGTGAGAAGATGCTTGGAAGATATGTTGAACTTTGCTGAAATGAAGATGCTCAGGTAGATGTGGAGTGTCACCAAAATGAAAAAATAAGGAAGGAAATGATATGAGCAAGATAACAGTTACAGAGATTTTAAAGAAAACCGGGGAACCAAGAGTCTTCTGATATGAATTTGTATAGAGAGGATACAAGAATACGTCGGATGTAGCGTTATGAATATGGTGTTGCCTACAATCTGGACCATAGGAGCACTTAAAGTAAGGTGGAAGGGCTTCATCAACCACGGCATAAAGGGGAAGAATTTGAAGAGTGAGATGAGGCAACACAGAGGGAGTAGAGAAAAGAAAGTTTCGCCATGCTGCAGTAAAAGACAGAATGTATTTGTATTCCATATGCCGGAAATTGCGCTTATTTTGCTTGGTAAATAAGCTTCGAAGTTCATGTGTCATTAACAGTTTGCAATTGTCTGTAAATTTATTTGAGGCACTCTTGAAGTGATTTCTTTTGTAATTAAGTTGCCATAATGTAGTGCTCATAACTAGTTAGTAATAAAATGTGTTTTTCATCATTTAGTGGATAATTCATGCAGAAGGAATGATTGTTGTCATGATGTGGGCAAAGAATAAAAAAGAAATTTTTCATTTTGTTGCTACTATATATTTTTTCAGAAAATGTTCTAAAAGACTTTTAAATTATGTTCCTCAGAATTTTGTTTCGATGCTTACTCGTATCTTTACGTCATTATAAACTGAAAAAAAAAAGGCATTTTCAGGACGTTGGTTTCCATATTTTTTTTAATTCTGCCCTTTTTCATTCTATCTAATTAATTACACACTATAAGAATTCTGTTTTTAACTCTGAAGAAAACGCGTTAACAAACGTTCCTCACTTCTTCGCTTACGGAGTAAAACATTAGGATGAGCATGAAATTAATTACGTTTAGCCCGTTTTTAGCACGTCTTTTTTGTAAAAAATGATCGTGCTTATGTTACCGGTTTGTCCGTCCGTCCGTCTGTACCCACGATATATCTGCAACTATTAGTCCGATTTGAAAAATTCATTTTGCAGTGAGAAGCTCGAAATATGAGAATGATGATCCTTTATTTGTTTTTTTTTACGATGCACACTTTCGCCGCTAGAGGGCGTAAATGCAGATGATGTCGAATTCAAAAATACGTTTTATTCCACATATTTCCTTCTAAACATCCGATTGAAAAAAATATTTTATCTTTCGATCCCATTTATGTCGAAGAGTATTTTAGATATAGTTACTTTTTCAAATTACGCATAGATTTTCCGCTAGGGGGTGTAAAAGTAAATTACATTTTTCCCGATAACTCTGCTTCTAAAACTCCGATTTGAAGACGTTTTTCTTCAGCCGATACACCCCTGATGGAAAATCATTTGCATATAATTTCAAATGTTTGGTAAAGAATACTTTGGCCACCAAGGAGCGTAAGTGTTAAATTTTGCTTCTGATGTATTTACCATAAAATCTGAGCTTCTAAAATATAGATTGAAAAAATTATTTCGTGGACTCATGCCACTCACATCGATAAACCTTTTCGGAATATTTTCTTCTTAAAATATTCCACAGTTTCTCTGCCAGGGGGCGTAGATGTATATCTTATTTTTGTCAATATCTCTACTTCTATGAGTCCGATTTGAAAAATTCCTTCTTTGTTGGATAGTGTTTTCAGTGTGACATGTTTTTCATATAATTTCAAAATTTTCAAGTAATCTATAGACTTTCCGCTAGGGGGCGTAGAGGTAAATTGCGTTTACTCCTATATCTCTGCTTCTAAATCTCCGATTTGAAAAATTCTTTCTGCACCGGATACAGTTCCTGGTGGGAAATCTTTTGCACATAATTTCTAATTTTTCTAAAAAAAAATGGTTTGGCCACCACTGTGCGTAAATCTTAATTTCCGCTTCTGATGTATTTGCAGCATAATATGAGCTTTTAAATTCTCGATTGAAAAAAAACGTCGTTTGTAGACCGATACTACTCATGTCGACAAACCTTTTAGAAACATTTTCTTCTTAAAATAATGCATGGTTTCTACGCCAGGGGGCATAGATGTATATCTTATTTTTGTCAATATCTCTACTTCTAGGAGTCCGATTTGAAAAATTCCTTCTTTGTTGGATAGTGTTTCCGATGCGAAAGGTTTTTCCTGTAAATTCAAAATTTTCAAGTTAATCATAGACTTTCCGCTAGGGGGCACAAATATAAATTGCGTTTTCTGCGTTATTTCTGGATCTTAAACTCCGATTTGAAAAATTATTCCTGTATCGCATACAAGACCGGATGAAAAATAGTTTTCACATAATTTCTAATGTTTGGTAAAGAATGGTTTGGCCACCAGGGGGCGTAAGAGTTAATTTCTGTTTCTGATGTATTTGTAGGAAAATCTGGGCTCCTGAAAACTCGACTAAATTATTTTTTTCTTGGACCGATACCGCTCATATGGGAAAACCTTTTCAGAATAATTTATTCCTAAAATAATGCATGGTTTTCCCACCAGGGGGCGCAAAGTCACATCTGATTTTTGTGGATATCTCTGTTTCTAAGAGTCCGAGTTGAAAAATTATTTCTGTGTTGGAGAGCGTTTCTAGTGCGAAATGTTTCTCATATAAATTCATGTTTTTCTTAAAGCACAAGTCTGCAACCAGAGGGCGTAAGCTCACGATTCCGTTTACAGCAATATCTGAGGGATTAAAAACCCGATTGAAAAACTTCTTTCTTCCGTCAGATACTATTATTTTCCATACCGGTTCCATTGACTTTGAATAGCTTTGATAAATTTAATTTGCGTCAGAACGGATTCAAAAGACGTGCTTATTACACCCGAAAATTCGGTGTCATCTTTCTTGTTTATTCTGCAAAAGAACACGAAGGTCTTTTCATTGCTTTGCTTGAAAGGTTTAGGTGGAAGATCAAAGAGGAGGAAAACTACAAACTCTGTGTAACAAAAGATTCAGACAAAATATATTTCCAAGTATGTATTCTCCCAAAGGGACTACGTTCTTTAAAAATTTAAAAATTCGATATTTATGGATTTCTGCAGTTCTGTCGCAAATATTATACAACGAAGATGCACTGTAGCTTTAGCTAACGGTAGCATATTTAGTATCCTACTACCTATAGATTTACTTTTAGTAAACCTGCAAAATTAGCACAAATATTTTAAGATTGAAGATCCATGAATTCAGTTGCTTGAAAAAATTTTCTGGTAAATGAAGTGGTGTTTTATGTGTCAGGGGACTCTTGCTTCATGTATAATAACATTACTGTAGATGTTTTTAAAAGCATAAATAAGAAGAAAAACAAGACTGGAGTGACAACTTACTCCCTTTCAAATGTCTGTAATGACCTTTGAAATTACTTTACTGACATTTCTCTTGTAGTTTTCTCCAAGTCATCGTTTTAAATACGTAGAAATCAACAATTTTTAAACTGATTCTTTGCTCTATTAATTTTAAAAGGAAAATGGTTCTGGATTCCTTCTGTAAATAAATAAAACTTTTGCTCTTAGCAAATTGTGGTTAAAACAGTGGTGTTCACTGTTCTTATAGATCTCCCGCCGCACACTAGAAGAAACAACAGACTTTAAGCTTTAACTTTTTCCTTACCGTTTTGCACGCTATTGTTACAGGGCTTGGTGCTGAGTTATATTTCAGCGCCCTGTGAAGAGGGTTCGTGGATGCTTCGCTTGCAGAAAGTTTTTGTATCGGGGGTTTAACTCGTATTTTACCCGACTGAAGTAGATAAATAAAATGTGAATAAATATCCACCCAAGTATGGCCTTGTTCTTGCAGAGAGGAAGGTGTTTATTCAGTTGATATGGGGAATGTCTCAAAGCATTATCTTTAATTCCATTCTTTGATTATCTTATTAACACGTCGAATCCCCTTCTCTCCCGCGATCAGTATTCCCTCTCCCTAATCATCAGCGCTCATTGCTTTTTGCTTATCTCCGTTCACACCGACCAGATAAAATCTACCACATCCTTCCTCAATCTCTTTGCACCCCAATCTCCTTCCAAAACAGAAATCAAATCCACGGCAAAAGAGTGAAAAACCCTCTGCTTCTGAGAAACACTCCCCAAAAGAACGTCCCCCTGTTTTAAGGCGCACATCCTCCTTAAAACCTTTTCCTCTGTGACCCCTCTAAGAGGGTTCCCTTCTACCTTTGGCCGCTTGCTTTTTTCCCTCGCAGGAAAGTGTCCACGTAAAAATTCCTTCCCCTCGCCTGCGACGGCTGAAGAGCAATTATGTCCAGTTCCCATTTTTCCTTAGAAGGCACAGAAGTTCCTTAATTGGCTTCCCTGTCCCATCTTCTCAGATCATTCACCAGTCTCCTTCGCACATCCATGAAATCATAAATCTAACTTCCTCTCTGATTGTGACGCTGAGAAAGTGAAAGTCGTGCCCACTGACCAACGCATGCAATAAATGGCGGGAAAATTATTACCAATCACTGTTCTAAACTGGTTTCTTAACTTCACTGCTGACAAACGTTGATACCCCCGCTTACACTACACTGATAAAGTACTCTGATCGAGAAAATATAATGATAAGATCCTTTTATTCGCAAAATACGCTTCACGGAGTTCTCCATGCCTAAACGAGATAAATGTTTACTTTCATAACTGCCCTGGGAAAAAGCAAATTATTTCTTTTCTTTTTCTGGGAGGAAGGTCAGGAACGACTGCCTCGAGCATCGAAGAATATAAGCTCTGGATCGTCCTTGATTTGGAACCACTGGCTCCGAGAGTGAGCCACCTAGATGGCTAAGCACCACCCACCCTAATCAGAGGCTCAGGTCCTAACATATCTTGGGCAACTTTCCAGAAACCCACGTTTCTGACCACCCGGTCTATCATGGTGGTAAAATTTCTTCCTAGTGAGCTGATTTTCTGAACAAAAACTTCGGTATTTCCAAATGATATCAGAGACTTCATATAAATTTCAGTCGTGTATCGCAAAATATATTTGTTTGAACAGGTTGATTTAATGCACGTAACTTCAATAGAAAGATAGTTGGAAAATTAAGGAAAAGCAGTTGTTGATGATGCGGAACATTTTTGCCCTAACACGGTTTGAGAAAGAGCGAAAACTCTTCGCCGTAAGATGCGTTCCCGTTACCAACCACAAAGAAATGCTAAAAAATCTGTGAAGTAGGAGAAGCACCAGAGTAGAAAGACAAGAGACAGGAGCTGTAGTAGAACGCGACTTTTTTAAACTTCAAAAATTAAAAAGCAACTCATATAATGATGATCCCTGGACCTTAAAAACAGGACGAGATTCGAGTATGCATTGTCTACTGCAGGAATAATTGGAAACTGCCTGCGTTATTCCCACAAAGAAACGATACTCGCAAAGCAATGATAATTGTATTATTATCTATTCAATTTTTTACCATCACAACTCGCTGGCAACTGCAGTTTAAGGATATAATTGCCAGTGACATCGTTTTCATGCAGTTATGAAACAAATGGAGTACAAAAAAACTAGCACTGTAGTAGAAAAAATATTGTGCTTTTTTATTTATTACTGCGCGCGTGTGTGCGTGTGCGTGCGTGTCGGTGTATGTGGGTGTGCGTTTCACGACCGCTTCAGCATCTACCGATACAAGGAATCGTCAGTTCGCTGTGTAGGTCCACTGCTTCCCGGAAGAAGGACATAGACAGCGTGGTGGAGCAAACATGCCTCACATGTCTTATCTTGCATCATCTCGGACGATTAGCTAGAAATTCGCTCTGCTAGCCACTCGTTCACGGGGGATAACTATCAAACTTTTTGCACATGTTTTTTCTCCTGAAAGGAAGAAAGTAAATTCAGCGTTAAAGTGAATTTCTTTAAAAATGAATTAAACCTGTCTGAATAAACTACGAGCTATGCATAAAACATTATGATATTGTGAGGTATATTCTAAATTAACTTTCCTTTTTAGCTTCATTCCCTACGTAAATTTTCAGTTTGTTCTCAGTTATACTTCACAACTTAACGTGACATCTTCTCTCTCAAACGAATACTGTTGGCAACACAATTGAGGTCAGAGTGAACGTGACATATGACTGTATGAGATAAGAACGATAGATGAAAACTAAGATATAACAGTTGCTCGTGTGGGATGTTGGATGTGTATTGGATACTGATTTGTTAAGTAAAATGTGAAGTGCGACGTTATGCTGATGATATAGTGGTGGAATAAATCAATTGACATAACTTGACTTTGTTTTATGTTTCGTCTGGCCGTAAAGGTTTAATTAAGGAAGTGTCCCATCGTATTCGTACCTAATGCTTTAGACATAACGTAAGAACGACAATATTTCAGCACGAAAAGAAGATTACTTTATAATATATATACGAAAGGAACGAAAACCACATTTAGCTTAATTAACGATATTAAAGTATATTGGAGAGAGAAAAAATATGTGATAACTCAATAAAGAAAAATTATTTTATGCGTTTTTTTATTGAGAAGTCTTTTTTGGAATGCTTACTTAATTCTACTTTGAAATAGATTTTATTCGTTTCTCAGAAACATCCATGCCTCTCATTGGATTCAGAAGCATCCATTATTTCTTATAGAAAAGATGTCATATGTGAAGGACATGATAATTAATTTTGTAAAAAGAAAAACAAAATACGTTCACCTTAGTTCTCGCTTTACGAGTCCTAATTTTGTAAAAACAAAACCAATACACCTTGGTTCTCACTTCACGAATTAATTTTGTAAAACCAGAAACAAATACGAAAATCCGTACATACAAAAGAGCATGCAAAACTACACACCCAAGAAATTGTTTAAAATGGCCTATTTGTTTTTCTTTGGGATGTTCAAAAATGAAAATGCTAAATGTTGACGAAATAGAACTCTCGCGGGAAAATACGCAAAGATCATAATCTATAGCTCGAAGAAATATTTATTCTTTGCTAGAAATTATAGCTATTAAATTAAAGAAAACCAAACCCTGTTTTTCGGGAAGACTGCATCAGGAAATTGTAAGCTATTTCTTCTGTACTGACACATCATTTCAAATATTCGAGCACATTGACAGTAATTTGGATCAAAATTAGAAAGACTTGGATGATAAGAGGTCTTTAAAGAATAGGCCCCCAAACATTTCGTTATCTAAATGTTAAAACTATGTTTTTTCCTGGGAAGACAAATATCATATTACAGCCGACTGATTAAGTCACAGTAGCATTCATTACAACCGTTCAACACTCCTAAGACCTCACAAGAAATGTAATTAACCAAACGACTGGGTTACAATAACCCGACCGAGGTTCTGGGCGGATATTAGTACATGCGCTTAAATCGTAAATACTGGATACTCATGTGGTGAGCTGAAGAATACATGAAATACTTCTGTTTGGAAGAAACTGCATCTGGAATTAGTGAATAATTTTGCTGGGTTTTAGAACACTAAAAATTCGTTCTTAAGATATCGACCAAGAAGCATTGAAATAGGATGATGTTGCTGATTATCATATTCTATTCTTTATGATAAGAGAATAATTGATCTTGAGAGTACGAAGAGCAGGATAGCAGCCAAAAATTATTCGAGAGAAATGTCTGCCGCTCTAAAAGAAAAATCCATACGAAATTAATGGCTGAGATGTTCCGAAAAAGGGATCAACTACAGGGGTCATTGCCATTAATCTCAGCTTCTCCATGAACCTCCATTTCCCCACCTACTTCAGCTTACTTTAGTAATCCCGAGACGCGATATGTGAGGTCCCTTCTCATAGAGTTTCTACCATTTCATCCTCTTCAAATTAAAACGAGCACCAATGTCGAGTTATAGTATGCGACATCAGAATCAGAATATAAATATACACTGAAGAGTCAAAACATCATGACCACCTTTCTAATACGATGTTGGCTCTACACTTATCGCCAAAACAGCTCTTATCCGGAGAGGCAAGGAAGCCACAAGATTTCGGAAGGTGTCGTGCACCAACACGTTACCAGCAGATCCTTTAACTCTTGTGAATTAGGTGGTTGAGACACACAAGATAGGATTTGTTGTTCTAACACATATGACGAATTAAATTTCTCCATCGTTTTTATGCCAGGGGCGGAATTCGAACCCACAGTTCTCGGCTCCGGAGCTCCGAGTGCTATCCACTATACTACACTGGCATGTGCTCTCACTGCTGTCTGCCTTTATCTCGTATGCGTCCTGCGGAGCAAGAACGTCACATCGTCCCCCCCACCTCTCCCCGAAAGAAGCCGGGAACATGGCCCACGGGTCAGCCGGGACCATGTGTCGCAGTACGCAGTCGTCATCCCATCAATAACGTGCATTTGAGAAATCCCAGACAATTTGGTGGGTGGAACGTAACATCACACTGATTTATTTTTTCGAAGCACTGAAGGGATTCTTATTTTTCCTATCTCGCCGTGTGGAAAGAACATCACATCATTGCGCGAAACCTAACAACCAGATCATCCTTGAAGTTCGGGCGCCAATATGACGAAGTAAATTTCTCCATCATTTTTTATGCCAGGGACGGGATTCGAACCCCCAACTCTCGACTCCGGAGCTCCGAGTGCTATACACTATACTACACTGGCATGTTCTCTCACCGCTGTCTGCTTTTATCTCATGCGCGTCCTGCGGGCCAGGCACGTCACACACAGATCCTCGATTTGATTGATATCTGGGAAATTTCGAGGACACGGCAATAGCGGCAAACCTTGCTCATGTTCTGTGAACCATTCTCGAACAATCCAGGCTGTGTGGTATGGCGCATTATCTTGCTGAAAGAAGGCACTACTAGAGGGTAAAACCGTTGCCATGAAAGGATTACCTGGTTTGCAATTAATGGTAGGTGAGTAAAAGGCGTCATAGCTTCCTGCACATGAAAGACTGGACCCAGGGTTTCCCAACCGAATATTGCCAAAAAAAATGCACTTCCTTCACCGGCTTGTTTTTGTCCTATGGTACATCCCGGAGCCAACACTTTCCCACTAACTAGCCGTCAACATGATGTAACAGAAAACGAGATTCTCCATCGGACCAGGCGACCTTCTTCCAATCATTCAAGGTCATGTTTTTTTGCTCTAGTGCCCATTGTAGACGCTTTCGACGGTGAAATTGGGTTAGCATGGGAACTCGGAGTAGCCTGCGACTATTAAGCTTGATTTTGAGCGATTTTCGATGTACTGTGTTTTGGGACACATTACTCCTGACACCATCGAGTTGCGCCACTGTATCTCTTCTGTTGGCTCGTACAATACGGAATAGCTTTGCTCACCCTAACATTGATGAATAGTGGTCGGCCCGCATGTTGCCGAGTGGTTTTTCCCGCCTCGCACCACTTTTTGTGGGTACTAGCCACGGCTGACCATCAGCATCCCACAAGCCTTGCCGTCTCGGAAATGCTCTGTACTAGTCGTCTGGCCATTACAACTTGGCCTTTGTCAAAATTGCTTACGTCCGTTGTTTTCCCATCTGAAAAACAATTATAACACTGATTAACAAAGCTGAGTATCACGTGTCATTTATACCATTTCATGAACTTCACACGCATCGTCATTTACCTGCTGTTGCTTTGATTTGCATAAAGAAGTACCGGTCTTAATATTTTGGTTCCTCTGTGTGTTTTCCCTCACTACAGTTTCATGAGAAAAAGCAGGCTGGACAGCGTTGAAAAAGGTCAAGTAAATAACGTCGCCTAAGTCTAATTTAGACGTTAAGAGGGCATTTTTAGTTAAAAAAGAGCAAAATGTTACTAGTCTCTTAGCTTATAAAGCAGCATTAACCAGCCCTAAATGTCGGTATCTGAGTCATATGTCTAATTCCTTATTTCCTTAAAGGTTAAAGAGCGTTTTTTCCACCGCTTATGTACTGAAACACCAAAATTCTCAAAGAAAAATTGCTCAGATATAAAAATATTCGATTTAAGAACTAGTTTCTGTGAAATTGGATGATCATAAAACTAGAATAACCTTAACATCGATAAAAACGGCATTTATTTAGGCAGGTATTTGAATTTATCCCAGTATAAGCCCAACTGATCTCAGCAAACATTTTCTATTACTGTAGTGATTGAACACACGGAAGTCTTTTAAGGAGTTCTAGTGCAGAGTATGATGCAACTCACGGTGGTTGTAGAGGATGTTTAGAGTGTTACTTTATTGTCCTCTGACAGTGTACGTATAACAAGAAAGCCACTGGATATCAGTTGCTGGAGTTCAGGAAGCTCATTTGTTACTTCAGTTAGTAATGACACAGAAATCTGCAAATCCGAAACTTCTGTGATATGACGAGTTCTTAAGGGAATAATATTTCCCTCTGACCAGTTTTGAAAACTGTTGAGATGGATTTACTAGCGTACGATTTGTCTTGTGCAAATTACGCTGCGAAACATTGAAAGTGCCACACCTAAAAGTATTCGTCGGAGCGCCATACAAATTAGTGGGTATGTGTCGAAACTTGAATTACGTAAATGACCGCAGTTTGAACAAATTACCGGATAAGTGAGGGAGGTAAATGGGCAAAACGACTGGGCCTTTTGCCTTTTGCATCGGGATGCAACAACCGTTAGCACGATGTTGGGACAATACTTGAAATAAATAACGTGTGTTGTCGTAGGTAGTGCCACTGGTGCACGTAGGCGGACAACGGAATATCTGAATCGCCGCATTCGACGGCAAACCGTAGCAGCCCCACAATCCATCAGGCTATTATGTACTTCCCCTTATCGGCACACTGACTGCAAGTTTTAGATTAGCGGAGGGAGGTTTCGCTCCGCCAGCCATTGCGATGATTGCTGCTCACCACAGCACATCGTCGTGGAAGGTTACAGTGGTGACGAACCAGACATCTGTCGCTGGACGAAGTTAATCGTGTCGTATTCAGCGACAAGTTTCGCTTCGGTCTCAGTGCCAACGATTGCCGATTTAGAGTCTGGATATGACGTGGTCACCGGCGTAATATTTCTGCCATCAGTGAACGTTATATTGCTCCTCAGCCTGGTGTTATATTATAGGGCACTCTCAGCTTAAACAGCGGTTCGCCGCTGGTACCTTTAGTAGGTACAAGCACAACGATGCGTCGATAAAGGGCTGCGGCTCGTTTTATGCCGTATCTCTGTGGTATCCCAGATTCTCAATTTCATCAAGGTAATGCCCGCAAGCACACTGCCAGCATCTGTATGCAGTGCTTAAAAGGCGTTCAGGTAATGCCATGGCCAGCGCTATCCTCAGACTTCTCAACGTGTGGGACGTCAGTGGCAGACGACTTAACGCCTCTGCAAGATCCCCTCGCAAAGTAGATGCACTGTGGACACAGCTCAACGACGCATGGTTAGTGATACGTACCTCAAAACACCATCTGAGAACTTTTGCACTCGATGCCACGCCGTGTTGTTGGATATATAACCCAGCATGACGCTCACACGACCTACTGACTCAGGCCCCATTACAATGTCTGCCCGTCCATTTCCTTCACGTAACCCCTCAGAAATTACGTCACTTCTCTCCCATCTATCTGTTTACATGTGCTGTAAGTTTCATAGGAAGCAAAGTGTCTAAAATTTGAAGAATTTGTCTTTGAAACGACAATAATTTGGATATGGTTTTACATCGACTGGGGACGAAAATTGCTCCTTTCCACAGTTTATTTTTTTCGGGAAAAAGCTATCAAACACCCCTATGGACCTAGTCGAATGAAGTTAATAATTCACTACTAATCTGTGCCACTTATCAAATATAACAGTTGATCTCTTTCAATGGCTTTTAGATTCACAAGACAAACAACGCAAAGTTTTTGAAAAGAAACCTACTGTCAATGAAAACCTGAAGGAGCAATCTATAAAATATGTGAGTTAGTTGCACAAAAAATGAAAAGTCGCGCTACTGATGAAAGATCAATAATGCCTCTATAAAATCATAATGAAAACAAAAAAATACAAAGCAACTTTGCTGTCCAAATCGATGAGTAAACAAACATAGCAAGCAGAACTTAAGCCCTGGGATTAGCAGGATTTGAAAGCAAAGGTGAAATAGTTGAACATGTTTGTTGTGAAGAACAAAAGTGCGTTCTTTGTCAACACGTTGTCTCGATACTTAAAGAGTCCTGTAGTTCGGCAATGAACCGCTGTGTTTGAATTTGCAAAACTTCAGCCAAAAATCCAGCATTGTGCAAAAGGAAACAGGCCTAAATATCAAGCTAAAAGTAAACTACGAATATACATATACTGTATCTATCTGGATGAGAACTTAATTTTGATGTTTAAATAAACCTTACCTTTATTTGATATTCTGACAGTGTTTCCTTAACGATCGGCTGAACAAAAAGCTTTGTTACGCTCATCAAAGAAGAAAACCTTGCTGTCGTAACTGGCGTACTGCTTTTTCCTCCGGGAAAGAGTTTTCTCAAAACGTTCTGGGAAGGATTTAAAACAAATCCTTGGTATAGCTGTGATGTGGCCAATTTGTGGAAGAGCGCACTCTGAAGTCACGCATAATTATCAAAATTTGATTAAAAATGCAAAAATAACATATGACTTTGCCACACTTAGGATAGATGCCATTCAAAGGGAAAATTTAAACAATGATATACTGTATGAGCTGCCAAAATAACTACATAGTTTATGTACACTGATGTCCAAAACTTTAGAACCGGATACGTTTTGACCAGTCAAAGACAGAAAAAGCAATTTGCATCTATAAGTGGGATCGATAGTAATAGGAACAGTAAAACGAAACGTACATCATATAAGTAATATGCAACGGCGATCAAAACAGAATAAAATGCTGCGAAGGAGGTAAAGGCTCACCTGCCATCCAGTGACGCTCTTCCCTCATCACTGCATAAACAGACTGCAGGACGAAGTCCTCATCAGAGAATATGTCCACCATGTACCGCAGTGCATGTTTAACACCGGTGTGTCATACGTATCACCTAGTGGTTTAAGAACTCTTGGGGTAAATTATCCCATTCCTGCTGGAGAGCCCTGATAAATGCTGGAAAGGTTTCTGGAGGGGATTCCTTTGCGCGACGCGTCTCTCCAGAGCGTATCATGCATGTTTGTTTCTACCCAGATCAGGGAAGCGCACTGGCCGCTCCATCCGACGGATATCTTTACTTGCTAATTCTCCATCCAGTGCAGCTGTACGGTTAGGACGGGCGTTATCGTCCATAAAAAAGAAATCTGCGTTCACAGCGCTATGAAACAGACGAAGGTAGAGAACAATCACATCATTTCAGTACGGCTGACCTGTGATTGTCCCTCGATCCATCACCTGCAGTTCAGTACGTTCATTGACCATGATGCTGCCCCATCATGACACCGCGCCTCCCCATATCTATTCCGCTCAGCGATGTTCTTGGCATCACACGGCGTCCTACGTTTCCTCCAGATCAATTTCCTCATGTAATCCCATGAAAGACTATCCAACGTGAGACATACACCGCTGATATCAGGCTGTACGATGTGGTTTGAATAATGGTAAAGAACGTACGTTTCTCTAGGCATGTAGTCCTGCTGTATTTTAACATATTGACAGGGTTTGGCGGGAAATTCGACACGTGTGCCTGCTTGATACGATTAGCCAACTGGCTCGCAATACTCTTCCGAAACCGTTTCATGTGCGGGTAACGGTCATCCCTCTGGCTCGTACAGCGGGCACAACCCGCTGAAAAATATCTGGTAGTAGTTCTGTGTCTCCTGAACGTTGACCAAAGCCGCGACACTATGCTGTGTGAATACTCCAAACTCTCTGTCCATACTGGTCACCGTCCGGCCTTATTCTAGCTTGCCGATAATTTGGCCTCGGGTAAAAGCATCCATATGATGTTCGCGAGATACCATTTTGTTACTGCAGACAAGCAGTTTCTCTCTCCGTCGCTGAAACACATGAAAGACAGAACGAACTCATATAAGACACGACCCGGTCTCCTGCCTATATACACCCTCGACAGCTATCACGTTCTCACAGCCAATTTATATAAGGTCTGCACATCGTGGAATGTATTTATAGGTTACACGGAGCTCGTGGTATGTGTTAGCAAGATCTTGAAGCCCCATGACGACCTGTAATCCTCAGATTCTGTGATGGTCTTTAAGCTTTGAACAGCAGTGTATATTTATTTGTTTATTTATTCATACAAATATATTATCTTTTGAGGAATAAATTTTCTTTGACAATAATTTAGCACTACTAGAATTGTCAAAGTTTTTTGTAGCTATTCAATTTTTTTATCTTCCAAACTTTTTTAGCTATGGGAAAATGGTTGGTGAAACACTGATAAATGGGTTACTGGCGGAGTCTAATCCGCTTACTCTGTATGGCTTTTATGATCGTTTTCGTGGGCTGCTACAAGCTGATTTATAGAACCAACATAAAGGACGATGGCTTCACAAAGTAAATCACACTTGTCTACCAGATCAAATATCTCATGCTCTCTACTAATTCAACGCCTATTGCCAGGGATGATGACTGTCAGATAGAATAAACAGTTCTAATGGTAGTGCATTAAATTGTGCATGTAAAAAGGGAAATGCAGAAATTTAGATTTGTAGAACAATTTAAAAAAAAGGTCAGGGCAGTGAACGACACCGGCCTAAGGCCATGAAAATATTGATTGAATAAGGTGTTATGTTCCAATCGAAATATCTGTATTTTTCTCGGATAAGGGTATCTTCTTTTGTAATAGATTCCCATGTAACTGAAACCGTGTTTACATTAAATCCACGATGTAATTAATTGAACTACACGAACTTTGAAAAGATGAGTTCCAGATGTCTTTCACTCATGTTGACAAAGTTCCACCAGATTCCCTTCTTTCTATTTAAAGCAACACTGAAGGAATAGCAGGATTATCTTTAAACAATAGCTAAACTTCCTCGACTGATTTAAGGTTACGCGATCGCCATTCTCTTTCCGATTCCAAGCTGGCTTCCAGCACCGACAAAAGAATGGCCGTTTCTCACGCATCCGGGCACTGGGACCGTAATCTTTTGCGTCACCGGCAATAAACCCTGAAATACTGCCCATTACCCCAGTTCCACGACAGTGGTAATCACGATCCTTGCTAGGCCAGCAACAATGGCCCAACTTTATCAATGACCAAGTGTAACCGCTGGCCATAACGGCAGAGAAATCGTGGCATTAACATATGACCGTCGTGTGGAGCAATGAGGGATGCGGGAGGGAGTTAGGAACTGGAGATGAGAGAAAGAGAGGATGAGATGCGCAGGGGGCAGCATAAATTCCTAATCACCATGACAACGCGGATACTCCAGATCCAACCTCATCATCTTCTCTGTACGCTAGAGCATCTTCAACCTCTATACACACGTCCATTTAATCAGAATCCAAATGCATTCGTTTCTGCCCCCTCTCATCCCCTGCATGGCTAGTATCTTTACACAGCTACTCTTTGGAGAAGCCACCCTGGGACGCTGAAATGCGACCGGAGGATTTTCTGCAAAAGATAGCATCAAATGTGAGTGACGGTCTTTCACACTTCGAGCCTTTGTACTTCTACGTTAACCATGAGCACAAAAATCACATAACATCCTTGAATGTTCTTAAAGGAGGATTTTGCTTTGTATCATTTTTCATATAAATGGACGAAAATACCAAAAAGGATAAAAATGAACTATCTATATTTGTTGTTATCATAAATCTAGAATGATATAATAACCGCGTCTGTCTGTCAGTTGTTTACACTAAAAACTACTGAATGTAGAGGCATGAAATTTGTCATGAACGTACAGGACAGCATGGCTCATCTGCACCTGGGAGCTTTTTCTTTTAATTCTAATTTCCCAATTTTTTATTAATTTATTTAGTATTTAAAACATTCAGCCGTTGTTGAAATTTAATCTTGCGGTATGATGTGCATATAGTCTCACTCAGTAATAGACAACAACACTGCATTACACTTTACATAAACGCAACAATATCTCCTTACTTTATTGCGTAAAGTACGAGTACTCACGACAAACGTGATAGAAGCTATTACAAAAATCCGTTTTTTCTTTGTAGGAGTAGCAACTTATATGTGCCAATCTTTCACACACCTACGGGTAGCTTTATGGGCTAGTAGAAACTTATGCGGGAGGACACCTTCCGGAGCATGGAAGCGAAAATATTAATAGGCTATGAGAAAATGTTTTTCGTATGCACTTCCAAAGTATGACGTGTATCTTTTCGCCTCAGTTGCCGCCGTGTTTATTTACGTTTTAGACCGCGGCTCTCTGTGTTTACCATTCATTGAAAAAAATCCCGTGCAATTTCTTCGGAAAGATCTTAAGTAAGTTTCTTCAACCATTGTTTCGAATTTGTCATAACGCGTACGATTTATCATTTGAAATTTTATCTTGCTGTTTACTGTGTTGCATTTCCGAAGTGTTTCCTTCCGCCGAGTTGCCTGCGGGTTTGTTTATGTATCAAACTGCGCCTACTATTATATTACTAGACACTCTAGTTCCAAGCTATTGCAAGGAGATTTTGATTAGGTTTCTACAATCACTCTTTTGCATTTGATATTACGAGCGCGATCTACAATTACAAAATTGCTGTTTCTGTTTACTGTGTTAAAATCCCGAAGTTTAACGTGCATCCTTCCGCAGCAGTTGCCAGTGGGTTTGTTAACGTTTCAGACCACGGCTCTTCATGTGCTACTACTCGTTATAAATAGTTCCAAGTTATTTCTACGGGAATATATTGCATATGTTGCTTCAATTATTATTTCAAATTGGCATAACAGGGGGTTTGAAATTTGAAATTTGATTTTGCTGTCCATTGTATTAGACTTCCGAAGTGTTGCGGGTACCCTTTTGTCGCCGTTAGCGGCAGATTTGTTTACGTGTCACACAGATGCCTTCCGTGTGTTACTGCGTGCTATGAATAGTACCGCTATTTAAAAATAAATAGTTATGCGATTCTTTTAGAGGGGAAATATGTTTCAATGAAATGCAAACTGAATACAAGAAATGGAATGTGAGAAAAATGGGAATTTCTCGTATTCCATTTCTTCCAAGCTTACTATTACTATTCCTCCGTTCGATCATTCTCCCACCTCACCTTGACCATTTATTTATTTTTTCTTGACTTAATCTGGATCCACTATCAATCTGCAATGAAACATGACGGACTGTCAAGAAACTCATGTCAAATGTAATCTAAGCTGCCATCATGACTGATATACTGCAGGAGACTTTTTATTCCACGCATTGCAATTGTCCCATCTGACCATTCATTTGAGTTTAAACGCCTACAGTTTCCCGTTCTTCTCAGTTTTGTCATAGATATCACCAAGACACAGGGTCAGTCGTTAAAAGTTGTTTGACGCAACCTGCAAAACTCATGCTTTTCCATAGCTAGCTTGTGGGTGGTTGCTCCGGAGATGGTGAAATTAAAAACCTCTTCAACTTGGTTCCACATTAAAGAGCACTCAACGTTATTGACCCAGAGGCGCTTCAAGAATAAATTTACTTGCGCTCCGGAATAACTAGATTCCACTGATCACAACACGATAGAAAAATGTAGATATTTCAAATATTTCAAATTTTCGATATTCACAGTCAATAAAAATTGTTGGTTTAAGCCAATTGTCCCGGAGCAAGTACAGATTTTGTTCGTTTTTATAATCCCTTTCTTATTTATGGAACATATTTCAGTTAACTGTTTCCGTGCAACATAACCTATTCATAATTTTGGGAAATCTCGGAAAATGCTGGCCTAGTAATCGATTCACGTATTCTTTGTTAAACCCTGAAAACTCCGGGTACCTTCCCAGATAGCACAGCTTCTCAATTTAACGTACGCCTAACACTGAGCCACCGTCTTTTAGGAACAGAAGACGGTGGCTTAGTGTTGGTCCTACTTTAAATTGTAAGTCTCTGCTACCCGGATTTTGATTACAAGTACTCAACTGATAACTGGCGCACGACGAGCTGGACTAGTGATATTAGGTTTTTGTCTATAAAAATCCACGAGCTGGACTAGTGATATTAGGTTTTTGTCTATAAAAATCCACGAGCTGGACTAGTGATATTAGGTTTTTGTCTATAAAAATCCACGAGCTGGACTAGTGATATTAGGTTTTTGTCTATAAAAATCCACGAGCTAGACTAGTGATATTAGGTTTTTGTCTATAAAAATCCACGAGCTATTCTATGTCCAGTTGTAAAATCGAGTGCTTTTCAGGTGCTCCTGTGGATGTGAGAATCTCATGTTTTGCCTTAACCCTTTAACCGGCTAGAACAAATTAACTCGGGGTTAGGAAAATGGGTTGAAATAGCTCGCACGGATATATTCAACATCTCAGAATTGAACAGAAAGTGATTGGAACGAGTCAATTTGCTCATGAGAAAGATTTGCTTCTCCTTTAGCTATGTCATTCAAAGTGGTCATTTAGAGAGATGATTGATACTAAACATTTCTGACTGATTACCCTTTAAAAGGGCTGTAATAATGACGAAGAACTTAAGAAAGGAGAGAGAAGATGTTTGAGTCACTTGTTACTATCCAGTGGTATGATGCCCGGTCATGTCTTGCGTTATGGAGCAGAGAATAAAGAGCTTTAAACGCCTGCCACAAAGAAAGGACTAGTGTCGACCCTGATCGTTCGACAACCTCGTAATAATTCTAGTACACTTTAGACACTCGCGACTAATAACATTTTGTCGTCTTTTGAAACGATCTGTCATGATAAAAACATATCCCATTAAGTTGCGAAATATACTTTGATTCTGTCCAAGGTGATTAAATAGTGAAACTTCTACTATCTGTAATTCTTTGACTTTATTAAGAACTAACGGTGCAAATGAAAAGGTGCGTTTCAACTGTGTTATCCGAAAGTTGTATTTCAACTGTGTGTGTGTAGAAGTATTTTCAAGCTCATACTGTGATGTTTGGATCACCAATTTTGTTGTAGTGTTGCCTTTTCCCTCCCTAATTCCAATATTATGAACTTTGTCTTTACACTTGGAATAAGTCTGCTCAGATTGATACTTGCAAAAGTATGTTCATTTTATATGTGAGGAAACAATTCGTTTTGTCGTTCCCTGTGCGTAGCAAATAAATACATATTTTTGCGTTATCATTCTCTAACATGTTATGTTTTTTGTACGTTGTCACCCCGTTGTTCATACTTCACAACACAGTTTGATCTGGATTCGTTTAATTTGGTTTTGAAGAAGGTATTGTGACGTGCCTGCACCGCAGGACGCACATGAGATAAAGGCAGATGGCAGCGGGAGCATATGTTCGCGTAGCTCAGTTGGGAGAGCGACATATTCCGGAATGAGGGGACCCGGGTTCGATGCCCGGCGTGGACAGAAATGACGGAGAAATTTACTTCGTTATATTGGCGCCCGAACTTCAAGAATTACCTGGCCGTTAAAGTTCTCGCAATGGTGTTATATTCTTTCCACCCCGCGAATCAGGAAAAATAAGAGAATCCGTTCTTCAGCGCATCGAAAAATAAATGTGTGTGATGTTACGTTCCACACACCAAATTGACTGGGATTTCTCCAATGTACGTTCTTCTGCGAATGACTGCCTACAGAGACACATGGTCCCGGCTTACCCGTGGGCCATGCCCCGGCCCTCTTTCGGGGGGGTGACGTGCCTGCACCACAGGACGCACATGCGATAAAGGCAGATAGCAGCGCGAGCATACATCCGCGTTCTCAGTTGGGTACTCAGCGACTTATTCCGGAGTGAGGTGACCCGCATACGATGACCGGCATGGACACAAATAACGGAGAAATGTACTTCGTTATAGTATGTCCAAGAGAAAAGGCTGTAGAATCAGATTCATGTTAAGGACCGCGTCTAGGTCCACGGAATAACCCACTGAGAAAATGTCTAAGTGGTTTGTAAAGGTTTCAGCTTCGAACTCTGATTAAGACTTTGATAAAAGCATTTCCTTCTTTCTTACATTTGCACAAACATATTCACTAGTAATATCTTTCTTTTAAGCCTCTTTCCCAGTAGGCGTTCTACAGAGGATTTTCTCCCAAACTATCAGATATTTGTGCTAGTGGTGTCGCTTTATACACTGAGTGGTCACTTTATTATAACTACCCCCTCAGTACTTCGTTGGGCCACCTTTTGCCTTTAATATTGCGTCGATTCTGCGTGGCATGGACACCACGAGATGTTGATAGGTGGTTTGGGGGTTCTGAGACCATGCTTAATGAATAGCACTTTCCAGGAGTGTGAGATTGTAGGGTTGTGGATCCAGCTGTCTGATGGCTCGTTCAACTTCATCCCACAAATTCTTAATGGGGTTGAGATCTGGAGATTGTGGTGGGCTACCTAAGTAAAGTAAACTAACCGGCATGTTCCTGAAACCAATCCTGTACAATACGAGCACTATGGCAGGACGCATTATCTTGTTGAAAGTAGCCATCGTCATTGGGATAAACCATCCTCATGACAAGATGCACTTGGTTCGCAACGATGTTTAGATATGATGTGCCAGTCAGACGTTGATCAACACGAATTAAAGGCCCCAAAGCATGCCAGGAAAGCATTTCCCGAACCATAACGTTGCCTCCACCAGCTTGAAGGGTTGTAGCAATGCATTTGGGGTCCATGCTTTCGTGCTGTTTCCGCCAAATTCTCACTCGGCCATCGGCATGGTGCAACTGAAAACGTGATTCATCGGACCACATAATTTGTTTCCAATTATCGACTGTCCAATCCTTGTGCTCCTGTGCAAACTAGAGACGTTTTCTCTTATTAACTGCAGACAGCAAAGCTGTTCGAACAGGCCTTCGGCTGCCATATCACATCCGATGCAGTGAACGGCGAACAGTGCGTGCAGAGATCATTTGAGGGGATCCTTGATTAAGATGGTCTGTAATTTGCTGCACTGTTGCCCTTCTGTTGTCTGTTACCAGTCTGGAAACTCTCCGTTGCGCCCGAGCAGTCACGAGTTGATGACGGCCACACGTTGCACGTAGAGACCCAGTTTTTGGCTAACAGTCCAGTCTTTAAACATTTTAACAACAGCTGCTGTGGAACATTTCAGGAATGTGGCGGTTTCGGTGATACTAGCTCCATGGCTCCGAGCTCCTACAATCATCATACGTTGAAAGTCCGTCAAATCGCATTTTTTACCCATATCGTTACCAAAAAAGCACTTCTACTACTGTCGCAAGCACTAAGCTTTCCCTTTTTATACTAGCCTCGCCCTCTGGCGGCAACAGTGTGCAGCCATAGCTCATTTGCTTAAAACTGTCAAGTGGTCATAATAAAGTGGCCACTCAGTGTACATTTTAGTCACACTGAATTATATATTTAATAGTAGATCGACCATACGATTCTTTATCATCTGTTACCGACCTAAGTTAAGTTAATATGAATCAGGAGTCAAGATATACGGATCCTTTTTATGTGCTATCCTGATTGAAGTTTCTTGATAGAGAAATTGTAGAATTTATAAGCAACACTCTTTTTCTATCATCTCGGCATTAACATCCTACATGTCTTTCCAAAGCATTCACCAAGATTGTTCCATGTCATTCATCGCTTAGAATATCTTACTCGATTTTCTTTAAACATCGCGTCACTAAATTTTTCTGGTAATGTTTACATTGTTTTCAATGCATATTTTATGTGATTTATTATTCAAGAAAATTTCAGAATATAGAACAAAATATTTTGGAGATTCTAATTTGCTCCAAAGACAAATAGATTGAATAAATAAGTATATTAAATACTTTGATTTAAATTTTGCAAACATGGAAACAAATATTCTACAAAAATGAGTTATAATTTCAACACTCTGCAATTAAAAGAAACGAGCACCACAGTTTGGGAAATTTCATGTGTTGATGCGGCTATAATTCTTTAAAGACTGTCAATGTTGTAAAGAAGTAGAAATTTATTTATTTCTTTAAAACATTGACAGCTTTGCCTAATTATTTGAACTGTAAGCAACAATCAATTACTCATATGTATGAAGAAATGTCAATTTATTTGAATCAAATTGTTATTTCATCAAGCTGATTTATACATTGTCATATTCATATTATCAAAATTTTGATGTGTCTTTCAATATTTTTACCATCTTTTTTTCTCAACTATGCAAGCCATCCGGATGAAATTAGCAACCATCTGTAATACATTCCAACACCCATGTATACATCATCTGTCAAATCAGAGTTGTTCCCAGCAAAACACAGTGTCACTGGGCTAGCATTCAAGCCAGCATTGGCAGGCAGCAGTGCCAACACTGACCCACCACTATTTTGCCGCTGCCCAACCGTCAATAAAATGTCCCGGCGGCCACAACATGGGCCAACAGTTCGGGCCAGCAGCTGGCCAACACTTGGCACCCAATCAGTTGTCATATGCCAGAACAGGGCCATCAGTTATCCATCACAGGCAGTGGCTGCCACAAGCGGCCGTGCAAGCCAGTGCCATAAAATATGGCTAGCCTAATGTGGTCTGCTAGTTTCCCGGAATTGGCAGCCGGCAATCACGTAACGTAATTGACACCTTGCCAAATCTTGTCTACCAATTTCCCAGTAGTAGCCATAAAAAAATATATATGTAACCGCAGTTTTCCAAAGGCACAACTACCTTTTTCTTTCCCTCTACTAAAATCTGCATGACGGAACGGCGATGATGAAATTTTCTCAATAGGTCCTGAAAAACGGCCGTTTGGATCTGGCGGGAAACGAGTCAACGATAGTCTTCAACCAAAGCGGGCGCTATATCCACTTCACGGGTTTGCCACGCAGAAGTCTCTGCTTGAAGATGAGCCTCTTTCCTGCGCGATGTGAAACGAATGGATCTCTTTTTACCTTTATAATATTGCGAGGTATTTTTCATAAATGTCGTTTCATATAATTCATAAATTTATTTTTTTCAACGTAACAATAATTTTTATTTACCTTAAGGGAACTTCACTCATTTTCAACGAGTGTACCAAATTAAAGACATTTTCCAAAGTTTTGTGCTGTCCTTGTGGTCTTGAAAGGCGATTATCTAATTAATATATTTACTCGCTCATGTCATATTCTGTTACATTTTTCACGTTGCATCTTTCCTTTCCGCGGTCCGAAGCTACATTTGTTCTAAAGAGGAAAGATATTTTACTTTACTTGTCGTTATTTTTAGCAGCGAATTCCTCCAATCATGAGTATTCAACCCATGGATAAGTACATTACATCCACATAACGTTGCTTTTTATTTCAAGTAATTCATAATCTTTGTACGGGTATAATTCTTATTTTTTCCAACATAACGATATTTTAATGTTTTTCCGGGACTTTTGTTTGAAGCAGCTTAGTGTATGTTAAAATGAAAGATTACACCGAAATTATTTCTTCTTATTCATGGGAATGGAATGGGTGTATTTTTTGGCTGTGCTGTATTATTGACTCTTTGTGTGTTAGTGCAGGAAGTTTGCTACGAAGTGAGTTTCTATAAATACATGAGAGCAATTGATTATTGCTTACAGTTCATTAATAAAATTATTTATATATTTTTCTTTCGACGGTAATCTTCGCCGACGTGGCATTTCATTAGGACATTAATTCGCCTCTTTACATATGACTTTTTTTTCTTAACATCCACTAAAATAATACGATGGCGATAGCGTCGTCTTCAACTAATTGGTACCACGAGAGACACAGCACGTGTTGCTTCTGCGCATGCGCAATCCTTTTGCTTCCAGCTCGTGCTGGGGTTGCTTCGGTTACCAGCTGCGGGCCACTAATGGCACTTGCTAGGAGGCCAGCAATTCACGGCGATGCCGTAGGGCCGTCAATGGCTTCCAATTGATGTCTTTTCCACCAACGGACGTCTAAGAGAAGGGTAAATCTCAGCCAGCAGTGACCTATCACTGCCAGCTGGTGGCCAGTAGTTTCCCAACATTTGTGTTTTTGCTGGGTTGATAGCGTTCGACTTTACTTATTGTTGTTGTATGAAACCTCTCCGTTTCCAGCGATATTGGCACGCAACTACAGCTTCACTGACATCATTCGCACGAGGCCTCTTGTACTAACTTGCATTCTGTTTTATCTTTCAGACATTGCTGAATATGGTCTTCCTATGATTTCTTTAGCCTTACTCTACCTTTCTTTGCTGTCATTTGGGTTGAATAAATTTTAATAATACCTAATCACTCATTCTTTCACATAGCCAAAGCACCTCATAATATTTGCACATCTGTCCTACTAACAACAATTTTCTTCACATTTCATATCTGCCACATATCGTTCCGCACATGATTAGAACGTGTCTTGTCGCAAACACTCATACATAACATATTTCTCCAGCGCACAAATGGATCCTGTGTCTGTTCTGCTGTACGCAGGTTTCACTATCATGAATCAGCGTAGATGCAATTAAGATTTCCCACACAGCCATTCTGAACCCCTTTGAGAACCCATCAGTTCTGTAATATCCTTCCAAACCAGCTATTACTTTCAAAGCTGAATTCACTGGCCTACAAATTTCCCCATCTAATCTTTTTTCTGTGTCAAACATGCTTGTTTAATACAAGCTCATTAGCCAGGTCTAAATCTGAACCAGTTACATTGAACATTCATAATTCCTCACTCAGAAACCATAACTTTTCTTTTTCTCTTATTTGTACTCAGTTTGAATTTCAACCAATTTTAGTACACACTGAGCAACATAACTCTGCTACTCACTTTTGCTCTCCATCAGCAGGATTGTCTCATCAGCATATAGCAAACTGCCTACAAGTAATTCCAAGAAAATAAAGCAGTATTGCCATATTTGGTAACACGTATGCGTGCATTCAGAAATATATTGTTCGACGATGGGGACATTACACAGCATCTGTCTGACTCCTACACAAATGGGAAACCAATTCGCTAAAACAAGAGTGGCATCGCAATAATGAAAGAAATCAGTTTATTGCACTTAGAAAAACATATGGTACTGTAGGAAGAAATAGAAGCGCAATTTTTAGGAGAGTTAAACAGGTCTCCACAAAACTATATAAAAGAGAGGGTATATCTGTTACAGAACATAGAGAAATATACGGGCTTAAAGTACATCCGGTTTACCCGGAAAAGAAGTTGCCCATGCAATTAAGAACATGAAACTGGGAGAAGCGGTAGGGAATGATGGATTTAAAGCGGACAGTGTACAGGAAATTAGTGAAGAAACAGAAACTGCACTTCTGCACTTGCCCAAGTTTTCCGGAGATGCCTCAAAGAAAGAAATATTCCTGATGACCGGAATGATGCAATAATTAATAATCCTACAGCATGAAAAAATGGACCTCAAGGATCTCAGAAACTACAGACTTATTAGGTTCCTATCTGTAGTTTCCAAAATCGTCAGTATGACACGGCCCCATCCCTTAAAGGAAACACTGCACATGTCAAAACCAGGAGAACATGCTGGATATAGAAGTGGCTATCGCACTATAGAAATAACTGAACAAGGAATAAACTTCCATTAGTATACCTTTCTTTCGCTATGAAAAGGCGTTTGATTCCGTGAAACTATTAGCAGCTTAAATGTCTTTGAAATCCAGTGGTAATGAAGATACATAAGTTAATAGTATTAACAACATCCATGAAGATGCAAATGCTAGGATTCGACTGATCGAGGACAAGGTAGCCATAAAAATTGGAAAGGGCGTGAGAGAAAATGGTGTCATATTTCCCTAAGTCTTCAATGTTATACTGCAGAATGTGTTTCATAGAACTCGAAAGAAATGAAGACAATGATCAATGGGGATAGTTCAACCACTTCGTTTCATTCATTTTTCTTTTTGCCAGTATACTTTCAGAGCTGTAGAGTATGGTCCAGGCACTTGCTGATAAAAGTAAAGAACAGAGGTTAAAGATGAACTTACAGCAAACAAAACTGATGAGCAACGCTCTTACAAGAAGTGAAGATGTAGAGGTGATGGGGAAAAATTTGTAGTAACTGATGTCTGTATCTACTTTAGACAGCAGATATCAATCAAGGGCCGCACGGAGGAAAATATTAATATGTGTATAAGTCTTCTCTGGAATGCATTTGGAAGACATATAATTTTTCAAGAGTAATTTACTGTCATGTCTTCAAAGAAAAGTCTTTAATTAAAACGCATCAGTCTGGTTATTATTCATTGATAAGAGGCATTGATCTTAACTAAAAGGACGTAGACTAGCTGGGGACATTTAAAAAAAACATGGTGGAAAGACGTGTACTGGTTCAACCGGGACAAATAGCAAAGGAACTCATGAAGTAAGAAAATGACAAGAGCGGATGGCATCGTGATCAAAGTAAAGACCCACAAGTAGCACAGTTCTGGACATTTGCAAGAAGAATTGGCAACCGTTGAACAGCTGAAATACTAGACTGAATGCCAAGAGACAAAAAGACCTAGAAGAAGACCACGTGGCAGATGGGTGGATGAAATCGGAAAGCATGATGGAGTCATATAGAAGATAATTTCTTAAGACGGAGATTTGTGGTAGAAACTTGGGGAGATTATCCAGCAGAGGATTGTGAATGGCTGATGATGATGGTGACACGCGCACACGCTGTAGTGTCGGCATTCATAGATTTCCCATACTCAAATTTCCAATTACCCCATAATTTTTCAAAACCTTCCAGAAAAGAATTTCCTATACTCTTGTCATAAGATTTCTTCAAATCAACGGATAGAGCATAAACTCTCTTACAAAGGAACAAATGCTTTTCAGTCACCATACCTAACCCAAATTTCGATTAGTAGAACACTTACAAGGCATAAAAGTACGCTGTATATCCCGGACTTTATATGACGTCAGGCCTCTTACCTTATTATTAGTGACCTTTCCAAATACTTTTCCTTGCACACTCAGCAGGATAATACAACGATAATTCCTTCATTCAGTCTGATCATCTTATTTATTATACTAACAATAATAGCATCCCTCCAATCCTTAGTGACAACTTCTAAGTCCTAACACGATCAACAGATTTCAGCAGATTCCAGCACAATTAACAGTTATGCCAACCAATCTAGCGGTCCTACAATTTTGAGGCTATTGTTTTGCTTTTACACACCTCTTCCCTAAATCCCCGCAGTGTTTGCTTCTCACTCTGGGGCATCATCCGTTTCTATCCAAAAGTCGTATTTGATTTCATGATCTAATAACTCACAGAAGTATTCACCCCATTTTTCATTTAAGTCATTTGACTTCATCCCATTTCTACTTTCTGATTTCTCACACAACTTGAAAAAAACGCTATTTTCTTTCTTATTTCTATACCTTAAGTACTTTCAGAATGATTTCACGTCATTCCTCAAATCAGTTCTTCCTTATCCACCCAATCGTTTCTACACGTTTTCTTACTGGCAACCAGCATTGCTGCTGTAAGTTCTTTACAGCGATATTAAACCACAGTAGCTTTTCCTTGCAGGCTCACCAGATATGCTTCATTCTTCCTCTTTTCAACTTGTTTAAAATCAGTGTTTCACCATACGTCACTTTTAATGCTACCCATTGTTGCAGTAAGACACTCCTCCGGCAGAGGGACGACACACTTCCAGAAACATGCCCACTTCTTTTCCACATCACTTTGACATGAACGAGACTGATTCAGTCGTTAAATGAGAATTTCATGGTAATACTGATGTTCTCAGGGCCTTTTAACCTTTATACTTTTCATTATATACATCTTTATCTTCACTCATGGGACTAAGAGATAATGAACAGATCTTACATTTGTACCTCTTTTTACAAGAGCGTCAACAATTTAGTGTTTCAGGCGCAAACCATAAACAGAAAGACGGTTTTTCTATAGTTCTTTTCTGAGCAGTTATTTGGACCATATTTGATTATAAGTCCTGCCAACACTAACTCTCTTATGCTTCTTTACCATAAGAGGATAGTGGCAATTACGTGTAAGTTCCAGGTGATCCAAAAGTCTTGCACATTTTGAAAACGTAATAACTTGCGGAGTTTTGAGAGTAGGGTAACGCCGTTTGCGTAGAAATGATCAGAATGACATCGGGTTTTTTATGAAATCACACACATTTTTACTCATTTTACTTACAGTTTTATCACCAGATGGTGCCATAGGTGAACAGGTCTGGGATAGTGGTATAAAAGCAGCAGCTGGGAAGCAACCACAAGTCCGGGCCGCGGGTGGCCTAGTGGTCAGCTTTCGTGACTGCCATGGAGATAACCTCAGGTTCGATCCTGGGCAGGTACAAACGTTCGAACTACTAAATATCTGCCGTGCGTCGGATGGGCAAGTTAAGCCGTCGGATCCCGGGTACTGGACCCCGGTAATAAATAAGGGCGTCTTCCTCCCCCTTTCTACCTCGCTTTCCTGTCACGTTCCTATGGGGCACTTTATCCCAAATCTCCTAGTTTCTTATTTCTAATAGTTGTTTAAGACCTAGGGTTAGATCCTATCGAGCACTCTAGCCCAAATCTCCTAGTGCCTTACCAAAGTGTGCCTCACCAGTCCATAATGAACGTTTTATGGACTGGTGAGGCACACTTTTCCCTAAACGGAGCGGTAAACACGCACAACTGCCGCATCTGGGCCACGGAACAACCCCGAGCAGTCGTTGAAGCGCCACTTCATCAGCCGAAAGTGACAGTGTGGTGTGGATTCATGGCTTCCTTCATTATCGGTCTTTTTTTCATTTGAAGAGGTCCGAGGCACCTCCTTCGAAACCGTTTCAGTGATAGGTGCACGTTATTCGAACATGTTACGAACTTTCGTTATCCCTAGCTTGCAAGAGCGGGATCTCTGCACATTTATGAAGGATGGAGCACCACCCCACATTTCACGTTCCTTTAAGCAACTTCTACAAGAGACGTTTGGCGCAAATCGTGTGTTGAGCCGACACTTTCCGAAGGCCTGGCCTCCTCGGTCACCAGACCTGACACCCTACGATTTCTGGCTCTGGGGTTACCAAAATCACAGATGTACAGATGTCGCTCCACTTCATGGCCATGGTAAAAGATGCCATTCGACACCATGTGGCAGGTATACCACCGGACATGCTCTTCAATGCCGTCCATGGTGTTTTCTCTTGTCTGCAGGCAGTGCTGGAGCAGGACGGCCATCCCATTGAACACCTGGTACAATGAGGTGTCTAACTTGGTACAATCAGATGTCTATTTTTCTCGACACTTTCAACCTGTGGTTGCTGTGCCATCTGGTGATGAAAAATATAAGTAAAATGAGTAAACATTTATGTGATTTCATAAAAAACCCGATGTCATTCTGATCATTTCTACGCAAACCGCGTTGCTCTACTCTCAAAACTCCGCGAGTTATTACGTTTGTTTTCAAAATGTGCAAGACTTTTGGATCACCCGGCACTTCAGAAACGTTTTATGATTTGGTCAGCACCTGCACTTTTTTCTCAGTTCAGGGTATAATTATGAGTTTTCAGATTTAAAATTGTAATTATTGATCATGCACATTTTGAGACAATTTAATGGATGACAAATGCAACAATAAGTACAGTATCGATTAACGATTCTTAAGAAAGTATCTACACAAGCAAGTGCCTGAACAAAAATTGTTCTTCTTCATGAAATCTTCCAGAAGCTTACTTCTCAAATCATTATTTCAAATACAATTCTCGAGAAACTGAAATGCAAACGAAGAAACTGAATGCTTGAAAATGGTAATGGAATTACGAAAAGTCGCGAACCATTGAGGAACAACTGTCGTGATCAGTAATAAAACGGTAAATAAGAGACAAATTATTTCAAGTAACAACAGCTACGCAATATTCGTACTTCTGCATAAGTCTTTCAGAGTTCAGCAATGCCAGGAGTCCTTAAAAGAAATACCATTGAAAATTATGTACTTCGTAACTTAACCGGTTCGAATGCGCATTCTTTTAACATCACTTAAAAGGTTTTGCAATTATGTATGGTGTGGAGTACTCAGAATTCTATGACCATATCAGGTTATGCAATTCAGGTCTACATTTATCTATAGTGTTTACAAAATCAACATTTCGGACTACGTTTCCTCCTTTGCAACCCCAAGATAGAAGGTACTGGAAGTATGGTAGAGAGTGCCGTGGGAGGCCATCAGATGTCTTTACGACTCAAACCCAAGACGCATTTCTGAATACACTGCCAACACAGGTGGTTGTACCTCTTACTGATGTGCCTTATTTTTCCGGTAATAAAATTGTCCAATAGTTTTGAAAACATGTCTTTTTTATCTCCCGTACTGCTCCATCCGTGAACACCAATTGAATTCTCTCGCAGCATATGGATGTTGCAATTTCAATGTTGCAGAGTGTAATAAAAACACAAACTGGTTTTTACAAGAGTAACGCTAAAACTGCAAGCGAAATGCCCTTTCTATTTCAAAATAATTATTCTGTTTTTCAAACTGATGCATACCGATAATTCAAATTTATATAACCGCACCTATGAAGTCCTAAATACGAAAGTGCATGTATAAAATACTAGCTTAAACGCTTAAATACCGAAGAAAGTGTCTGAAACCCTCTAAGTCAAGACTTAGCCACACTGTATAACACATGACTTGAATATACTCATAGATAACACCCAAAATGCATTAAACTATATAGCACCAGAGTATTAATTGAGAAAAATAAGAATTGGAACTTAGTTATTCATCTGGAGAGATTTTCTCTTTCTCTCAAGCAGCAACATACGCGTTGACGATTTAATCCAATGAACTTCGATTTCCTTGTTCATTGGATTAAATTGCCAACGCGTATGTTGCCGTTTGTGAGAGAGAAAATCTCTGCAGATGAATAACTAAGCTCCAAATTCTTATTTTTTCTCAATTAATACTTTGGTGCTATGCAGTTTAATATCGAAGTTCATTAAATTTAATAATAATTTTTCAAAAGAAAGGGTGGTCTATGGAGACCATAAGTTATTTTATATAAAATGATAATGATTATTTACTTGCGGAAATGTTTTTTACCCTTCACTGTGTCCACATGTGGACACAATGGAAGTCAAAAATATTTTAAAAATGTGTATTGTAATTTTACGAGATTTAACGACCATCATAAGCAACTCTAAGAGCTAGAAGTAGTATCTGTTCCCTAAATTGGGCCATTGGTTAAAGGAAGATCAAAAAGCAGCACCACCAGGCAAAAACATTACCAATGCCTCATCAGGAACTTAAACCTAGCCCCAGCTCGGACAACTAGCCAGTAACCTGCACCTCTAAACACTCGGAGACCTGGGTGTCTAAAATGATTTGTGGTTTACTGCTTTGGTTATGGAATCAAATTAGAGCTACTTGTGACCTGCCTGCACCGCAGGACGTCACAAGTAGCTCTAAAAAAGGCAGATAGCAGCGAAAACATACGTCTGCGTAGCTCAGTTGGTAGAGCGACTTATTCCGGAATAAGGGAGCTCGGGTTCGATGCCCGGCTTGAACAAAGATGACGGAGAAGTTTACTTCGTTATATTGGCGCCCGAACTTCAAGAATGACCCGGCCGATAAAGTTCTCGCAATGGTGTGATGTTCTTTCCACACCGCGAGACAGGAAAAATAAGAGAATCCCTTCTTCAGCGCTTCGAAAAATAAATATGTGTGATGTTACGTTCCACACACTAAAATTGACTGGGATTTCTCCAATGTACGTTCTTCAGCGGATGACTGCCTACAGCGATACATGGTCACGGCTGACCCGTTGGCCATGACCCGGCCCTCTTTCGGGGAGGGGGATTTGTGACGTGCCTGCGCCGCAGGACGCACATGAGATAAAGGCAGATAGCAGCGAGAACATAAGTCTGCGTAGCTCAGTTGGTAGAGAGACTTATTCCGGAATAGGGGGACTCGGGTTCGATGCCCGGCGTGGACAAAGATGACGGAGAAATTTACTTCGTTATATACTCTAATCTTTCATTATCTCTACAGGAAATACGACCGTCACTCATTTAAATGAGCTATTTCAGTATAACCCATTTTCCTTCCATACTTCTGTTTGTTCACGATCCTAAAATGGAAGAAAGTCGTAGAGTGGACACGGATTATTTTAAGGAAGCCTGCTCAATGGTTTACTTAGTTCTGGCAGGAGAGATGATTTTCTTCTGTTCGATGTTAGGACACTCATTTAAATGTGCTATTTCAATATAACCCATTTTTCTTCTGTACTTCTATTTGTTAACGATCCTAAAATGGAAGGAAGTGGTAGAGCGGAATTAGGGTTTTTTAAGAAAACCTGCTCGATGGTTTACTTAGTTCTTGCAGGAGAGATGATGTTCTTTTGATCGATGATAGCAGTCAGTTTGTAAGTAATATCTCCATTAGAGCATTCAAAGGCGCGAACTTGTATTCAATTGCACCTATGATGAAACACGTATCGAATATCGCAAATTTTTTCCCTGTTATTTTTCAATAACACAGTTCAGTGATCACTCTTATTTTTAATATTGTGAGATAAATCAGTTTGTAAGATGCAAATTAGATGCATAAGTATCATAAGGTATGCCAACGGATTGCGTGAATATCGCTTAGAATTGTATTGTTAATAATAATTCAACTTTTGTGTAAAACACGAAGACGAAAATACTATTAAAAGGAATTTGGAACATTAAGAAGATATATTTTATTTTTATTTCTGAGAAAAAACAGCACTTGTAAACAAAGGCAATAGCACTGTCTTGTGATCCCTGTATTTTCTCCATTTCGACGCTTAGCTCTGCGTTCTTTTAGCATTTCTTTTTTACAGACAACAGATTTTCCTGAATAATATTTCCACGGAACTTTTATTCTTTATTGAAAGATTGATATATGATGCATTGCATTTCAGCGTATCTATTGTTTTAAACAAATAATTTCCTGAGCGTTTTTCAAGTGCTCGCGTAGCAAAATATCTGATCTACAATGTAGTTAAAACATATTTGTAGGTTAGTTAAAATGCATTCAATATGAAAAATGCCCATATATGTTTATATTTCTTGATAACCACAGGTTAACTACATTCCAGCTCTCGAACTGTTCCATAGTTAAGTTCAGTGTTAGTAGTTACGGTGTTTTCATAAATTTCACGATTTCATGTCGATTGGCACAAATTATTGAAATTTAATAGGGGAAAACGAAACGATTGCAGCACATTTTCGATTTCAACGGTTTTCGTGGGTAATGTATTCTGTTTGACTGATTTCAGTTTAAATATTTTAGGAGCTGGGATTTTGAAAAGTCAACTATTTTTCTTTATTAAGTAAAAGCATTATGTGCTTTCGCACATGCCTGCATCTTTTACATAACTTAGTATAATTCCTTTCAATAATGAAGTATCACGTTTTTCACGCTTTCCAACCGTAGGTTGAAGAAGCGTATACGCTCCAGCTTTGTTCGTCAGTCTGTCCGTCCGTCTGTCTCTCTGTCGGCACGATAACTCGTGTAAAAATCGTTCTATTTCGATGAAATTTTAGTATGTCGTAGGGGATCACCTGAGGACAAACCCTATTGAAAATGGGCGAAATGGGGTCAAAGGTCAAGATATAGGAGAGGGATCCAGTCCATTGCCCTTATACGTCATAACTTACGGAAAAATGGTTCAATTTCAATAAAATTTTAGTATGTGGTAGGGCACCACCTGGGGACGAACTCTGTTGAAAATGGTTGAAATGGGGTCAAAGGTCCCATTCCATTGCACTTCATCATCATCATCATTGTCAACCATTATCAATCCACTGCTGGACGAAGGTCTCCCCAAGTTTCCTCCACAACGGTCTGTCTTGTGCCAGTCTCCTCCATGTCACTCCCGCATACTTTCGAATTTCATCCACCCATCTCCCATGTGGTCTTCTTCTGGGTCTTTTCCTGTCCCTTGGAATCCAATCTAAAATTTCGGCTGTCCATCGATGGTCTGTCCTTCTGGCAGTATGTCCAGCCCATTGCCATTTCAGGGATTTAACTCTGATCATGATGTCTTCCACTCTTGTCATTTTTCGGATCCACGTGTTCCTCTTCTTATCTATCCTGGTTACACCAAGCATGCACCTCTCCATGCTTCTTTGAGTTGTCTGCAGCCTTTGTATGTCTCTTTTAGCTAAGGTCCACGTCTCTGCACCATACGTAAGCACTGGAAGGATGCATTGATCAAACACTTTTCTTTTAAGACATAATGGCATATTGCTCTTGAAAATTATGCTGTTTCTTCCAAAAGCTCTCCAGGCAAGTTTTGTACGCCGATTAATTTCTTCACCAATGTGACCCTCACTTGATATCTGCTGTCCAAGATAAACGTACGTGTCTGTTATCTCCAGCTTTTCTCCATCAATCGATAAATCTTCATTTCTTGTAAAAGCATTGAACATCACTTTTGTCTTCTGAAAGTTCATTTTTAATCCCACTTCTTTACTCTTGTCAGCAAGTTCCTGGATCATACTCTGTAGCTCTGATGGGGTAGTTGCAAAAATGACTACGTCATCAGCAAAACGAAGGTGGGTTAGATAATCTCCATTAATCTTTATCCCCTTGGTTTCCCAGCTCAGTGACTGAAAAACACCCTCCAATGTGGCATTAAAGAGCTTCGGAGATATGGTGTCACCTTGTCTCACTCCTTTTCCAATTTTTATGTGTGTTGTATTTTCAAACAGCCTAATCTTTGCACTTGCATTTTCATAGATGTTATTAATAATATTAATGTATGCATCTTCAATACCGCAGGTTTTCAGAGCCATTGTAACTGCTGATGGTTTCACCGAATCAAAGGCTTTTTCATAATCGATAAAAGCCATGCACAATGGAAGTTCGTATTCCCTCGCTCTTTCAATTAGTTCTCTCAGTACGTGGATATGATCTATTGTGCTGTAGCCACTCCTGAATCCAGCTTGTTCTCTCGGTTGAGCCATGTCCAGTGTCACCTTCAAGCGGTGTGAAAGAACTTTAGTGAAGATTTTATAAACTACTGATAGGAGGCTGATAGGTCTGTAGTTTCCGAGATCCTCAATGTCACCTTTCTTATGTAGCAGGATCATTGTAGCGGTGTTCCAATCCTCAGGAATCTTTCCTTCATTAAGGCATCGAGTGAAAATTTGGGCGAGTACTGTTTCGATTTCTCCACTTGCTTCTTGCATGATGTCTACAGTAATTCCATCTTCTCCTGGAGCTTTTCCCCGCTTCATGTTCTTGATTGCATGTGCAACTTCTGCTGGAAGGACTGGAGGAACTCTGGTACTGGTATCTTTCATGGTGTCTGGAGTACATGTATCATCCCTTTCATATAATTTGGAGTAGAAATCTTTCACTCTTGTCAAAATTTCGCCTCTATTTCTTGTTACAGAACCATCTTCTTTTCTGAGTGCCATAATCTGTTTTCTTCCCTTACTGAGATGTCCCTTTGCTATCTTGCACTTATGCGTCATAATTTATGTAAAAATGCTTCGATTGCGACAAAACTTTAGTATGTTGTTCCGGAAGTGCACTGAACCAATTCTGTTTAATATCATCGAAATGGGGTCAAAGGTCAAGGCACAGGAGCGAGATTTATTCCACAGCCATTATTCTCATAACTTGAATACAAATGCTTCTATTGCGACAAAACGTTAGTCTGTTATTGCGGAGGTATACTGAACCAATTCTGTTTAATATAATCAAAATGGGATCAAAGGTCAGATCACTGGAGCGAGATTTATTCCACAGCCATTATCCTCATAACTTGAGTAATAGCTTGAGTACTGATTTCTGGTATGTTGGAACGCGTATCATAATCAATGTATTGCATGAATTTACTAACTTGTTTATTTCTGTTCGAGATGTTTACAAACTTAACATATTTGGCTTCGTTGATACAATAAATATATGTGTGTGTGTGTGTGTGTGTGTGTGTGTGTGTGTGCGTGTGTGCGCGCGTGTGTGCGTACGTGCACTACTGCTGAATCAATGAATTTGTGCCAAAGGCGAGCAAAGGAATAACAGAGTAAAATTATATTTAAAACTCTATTGTACAAATAAATATTTGTCATTACATAAATCATTTATATGCATATACTATAGATAGGTAAATAGAATTCATTCATTAAAAGCCCCAGACTAGATCTTCCTCTTCTACAGAGAAAACATTTAGGCATGCCGTCATAAAAGGTACAGTGGGGTAGAAGAAAACGTCTGGTATTTGTGTTGACATGCTTCATCACGGTACACGCCTTGTAGTCAGAAATATGTCTGATCTAAGCTTCAAACGAATGCAATGCTTTTGCACAAGGTCGTTACTTCCAGTTACGATCGTTTAACGTCTTTCACCACCATTACAGGATTCGAACTGAATTTGCAACAAAGAAAAGTGCCGATACGATTTATAATGATGATCCGTACGAACAAAGCAAGTAATAAGAATGTATGCTCTGGAGTACCAGAAGATATTGTCTGTAGTTGATATTATATTACATCCAACTTTTTAAAAGCTATGTTGGTGGTTGTTAGTTCTACCTTGAAGACCGTGTGGGCCTGGTGGGTTATTAAGTTCGATTTTCCGAGTGAAATCACTTTTGGTGATGTAGATGCCACTACCAGATGAACCATTAATGGGAAGGTTTCCATCAGGAAAGATAGCAGTTTCCTCCCTAAGTCTCAAATGTTTTCAAGAACAAAATCCCTGAGGATATCAGGTGGATCTTGTTTCTTGAATTGGGGAGATTAAAGGTAAGTGTTTATGATGACTTTCCGGGCTTTCCCCGCAGTTGAAGACCTGGGAATTTTGACCGAATTCAAGACCAAATACTAGTGATTCAAAAAATCCAATGAAAGAATTAATTTCGGCAGAGTTCAAGACGAAATTCTTAGTGCTCCAACGAAGCTGGTGAAACGAAGCTCGACGGAATTCAAGACGAAATACGTAAAACTAGAAATTTCGACAGAATTCAAGACGAAGTACCTAGTGCTTCAACGAAGCCAACGAAAATGAGGAATTTTCTAAAATTCTAAACAAAATTCCTAGTGTTTTAGTTGAGCAAAACGCCCGAAATTTTTCAGAGTAAATAGGTAAAGAATGAATTGGTTCTTGGTGTGATGATATAAGATACACCGATGTTTATGGTGCAACAGTACAAGATATTTCCACATGTTGTTTGTAAAAGAGCAAGGCTTGTGTGCATGCTAAGAAGAAAGCTCAAATTTCTGGTATAAATCAGGAATATTAACTTTAATCGTTTAGCGGTGTGAAGAACACAGCAGCCAGCAAGATGGGAGTGCAAGGGTCCCTTGGTCGCATCGTGCAAAAAAACACAAGGAATGCCCATTGTGTGCATATGTGTGCATGTGTGTGTGTGTGTGTGAGAGAGAGAGAGAGAGAGAGAGAGAATTATCACCGTTACTCGAAGAAGGAAAAGCAAGTAATGACAGCTTGTTAAGTATTATCACCGTTACTCCCAGAAGGAAAATATTTACAATAAGTGGTGGTATCGAAACCATCTGTCTCAAAGGTTGTTTTCATCTAGGTTTTTCAATTCATTTTGTTTTAATATTTTCAGGTAAAGTGTCGAAAATTAAATATGAATGAGCATATACGGAATAGTCGTTCGTGTGTGAATAAAAAATATACATGCAAAGAATTAAACTTATATTAGGATATCATGAGCTTTATTTACTCAGACCATCTCTTGAGAAATGAATAGAGAGATGTATCTGGAATACTCAGGTGAAATGTGCAAGAAACGGTAAAATTATGGATTTCCTCTGCAAGAAGCTTAATTCTAGTCTCGTGAGTGAGGCACTCATTTATCCTGAAGTGTTTAACAGTCAGTCTGAAAAGAAACCGTTTTATCGAGACATTATTATTTTTTTTATTGGAGGTTTAACGACTACCGTGAGCAACCCAAGGGGCTATAAGCAGTCAACCGTCCCTAATTTAGGGCCACTGGTTCCAGGAAAAGGGGAGAGTCAGTGCCGTAAGGCAAACACAACATCCATGCCTCAACGGGATTCAAACCCAGACCCCTTTCGGACGAATTATCAGAAGCCACCGCTTAGACCACTGCGCCACCGGGGCGGCCATTGTTAATTGGGGAAGTTAATAAATACACTGCTCAAAAGAATTAGGGGAGCAAGAGATATCATAAGGCAAATCATATGCGACCGACGTTGTTGAACGTAAAATATTGTTTTTATGTCAGATGTAATAGAATATTCAGTAATATGCGTAAGGAAATGCAAATAATGAATTTTTATGCAATGTTTTTATTTAATGCATATGATGTGACATGCTATATAACAATATGCATATCTGTACTGACCTCTAGTAGGGTGTATGGTCTCATCGAACGGCTAAAACAGCCGCACACTTGTGTGGCATGTAATTAATGAGGTTATAAAGGAGATTTTGGGGTTACTTCCGCCACTCTTCAATGACGGCGGTCTCCAGTTCACGAAGAGTCAGGGAAGGTGCCAGCCGAGCTGCAATGCGTCTGCCAAGTGCGTCCCAGACTGGCTCAATTAGATTTAAGTCAGGGGAGCATGCTGGCCACTCCATACGCTCGATTCCCTCTTCTTAAAGCATGTTGTCCACTAGCCGAGCTCTATGAGGTCGAACGTTATCGCCAATGAAAAGTAACGAATCACCAACGGCTGCAGCATAAAGCATACCAATAGTTCTGAGAAACTTGGCTCTATATTTTGGGCCGTCAGACTGCCATTTTGGATTGCGTACAGGTCTCTGCGTCCACAGATACTCATGCCTACCCGGAACATCCTCCGTAATAAGATTTTTCCTGAACAAAAACGGGGTCAAAATAGTATAACAATAGCAATAATCCAAAATCTCTTGGCGTAGAATAGAAATAAAACTTTCCAATCTTTCGCACATCAACCAGATAGCTTTTTCAAGAAAGGTAGACAGCTAACTGAAAGGAAGGTAGACAGCTAACTGAAAGGAAGGTAGACAGCTACCTTCCTTGAAAAAGCCATCTGGTTGATGTGCGAAAGATTGGAAAGTTTTATTTCTATTCTACGCCAAGAGATTTCCGATCTGTTATACTCTTTTGAGTATAATTGAAGTACAGTTCTTACTTATTAATTAAAAGCTGGGTCATTTCATATGCCAGGTTCACTTCGGGTATGAACTCGTCAATTGCCTGACTCCAGACTGAATTTCGACTCATCAGAAAAGAGAACTTGACTACACTCGTCATGTCTCTAAACGCTGTGTCTGATCTGCTTCCAGCCGGCTAATAGCTCTCTACGCCGTTGGTTCCGGCAAATCATGCTGTTAAGACATCGTTCGAACCGAAAACTTCAAGAAATAAAATGTTACGATAAACGCGAAAGAATAAGGAAGCTCTGGGAAAACATTCGTTTTTATTCCAGTATGTGATTCATGCATTCTGACGTCACAGACGCTAATTTGTATAAGGGTATGCATGATTCGCCACTCTACGTCACACGCGATTTGCGTTTCCCACTTTTCGGTAAGATATCACACGATTGGCTTGCGTAGTTTACCAAAGTCACATGCTCCCCTAATTATTTTGAGCAGTTTGATAATGTTGAACATAGGATGAAGTGCATTTTATTGCTAAATTGAGGAATAAACTCGAAATAATACGCATCATATTTGCTCTAGATAATATAAGTATTATACAGTACATTCAGAAATGCTATTTTAAGCGTAACTCTTTCGTTTCCCTCAGGATAATTGTCTCCCTGGGTACAGCAAACTGAAGTAGCTATTCAAATAGAAGAACAACATCAATGAAAAAAACAAGAAAAAGAAAATTGTGTATATTGAGGGTAATTCATAGTATTTCAGATTATAATCTCTGGCAAGAATCTAATTTAAAATAATTGCTCTTCCTTTATGCTTGTGGTTTGATCGTTCTAGTCTACATGTGATTATAATGTTTCATACTGACGCGAACGTGATAATACCGCAGTCATCAGATCACATAGTACAACTGGTGCCATGTGTTAAACTGCATACAACAATCACTAGCTTTTATGTCTCTCAAAGATACGTCGTAAGAATGAAAACATTTTAGCTATGAAATGGGCACTTCTCTCCAAAAGAATTGCTGTAACTAGAAAAACTGCCGTGCTTGCGAAACAAAGCAACGTGCTGAGATATTATAGTCTGCGTAAAGAAAGGCACATTTGCAGCCTGTTTAGTAAGGTGAATACGTCGATAGTAAGGGAATATCAGTAAGACGTATGGCTGCTAATTGCTGCAAGACAAACAAAAATCCGGTTTGGAAGTGTGTCAAATAGGTTTCTACAGTACTAATGTCCTGGTTTGTAGTTCTCCAAATTTCCGGCACTTGCATCTGAAAAATCTTTACTTTACGACAGAGTTAATTTCTTTGACATTCGCCTTTTCATGGCTTTCCAGCTATGCCTAATCGGCGATACATACTACGAACGAGCTGGCCATAATAGCACGACAACGGCAGGAAGGTACTGTTTTGCAACGCTTTCTGTATGTTGTCTGGTATTATCGTGCTATAATAGGGCGTTTGACATCCGCTAAAGGAGTCATAAAACCACAGAGCAGAAAATGGTAACCACATTTCTCTGGGAGCTTTAATTACCAGCGATGACTGTGAGGGATGATCAACTGTCATGAGAGATAACGCCCCATACCAGGATCGCAGCAGTAGGTGCTATGTGATGGTCAATGATATACGACGTGACAGTTCTTTAGGAGGACTTCGCCACATGGCAATGCGCTCAACATTCTTCTCCAGACAGGTACAGGTCTAATCGCTGATATGTCGACCATTGTCACACCACTCAGTTCATAATTAGCAGCACTGCAATGTGGCATTCCCACTTGATGACATGCAGAGGTGAGGATGCTTCTCTTGCATACTAGTTTCGTGCAGGCGTCAATAAAGAGTACTGATAAGTACCGAAGGTGCCCCGTCAGTTGTTCTGTTTTCGGATAACGGTCCTGCAGTCGCTTTACTGTTATCGATAGCTAACCCGCAATTCTGATCCGCGGTCGCTCAAGGAGGACTGGAACCTGAACGGTGACGTCAAACCCGTTCTCTTGTGAACAGTTGTCAGCATTAAACGACGGTCCGCACAACTGATTAAACGTTCTATGGAATTCATCATGTAGGTTATCGTATTTCACACAAACATATGATCCGATCTCTCTCAAACTGGCCCATCTGATTAAACATCCGTCTACAAAGTGCAACCGGGATTTGTAGACGGATAGTAAAAACATTTGCAGATGCGATTCACTTTCTTCAATCTACACACTCCAAGGTTTACTCCATCGATAACCCTCACTGCAACTAAGGTTCCCGTACGATCGGCCACATGCTAGAAGTAGTCATACCCGCGATTTTTCATTCATTTGCGTATATTACTGTTCCGCATTTCTATATAAATTTGCATAAAAGTAGCTGTATTACTTCTGGTGTTAATATTAAATCAAAACAAGAAATTTTGAACTTGAATATGCATTTTGGATGGAAACTGAAACTCACTCAAAGCAAACGTTTAAAGAGTTATGTTAAACAATGGTCCCAAACTCAAAAAAGCAAATAGGTAGAAGACAGAAAGCGGCAAAATGATGATGCAATAGGTAAATGCAATAAAAGTAGCGAATTAGTAAATCACTAAGATAGAGAGTCGATAATCAAATCCAAACAGATAGAAAGTAAAAAAACAAGTCAAAGGGAAGTAGTAAAGTACCTGAACATCTTTCTGAAAGAAAATAGTGACGAAATTAAGGAATTAATATAATGTTAAGAAGAATGTCCAATGAAAAAAAGCATAAGCTCATAAAAGATGTAAAAGTGCTGCATCAAGCCAGACGTGAGAAAATAAAGATAGATAAGAAGTTAAGGAGCGCTTTGAAAAAGTAAATGAGCATAGAACATTAAACGATGGCAGAATGTTTCGAATTGGCTGTTAACAGTAACCTTTTGATGAACTGATGTTCCTTAGCATAGCTGTGGTGAGATGGCAATTTGATCTGGTTTCTTGCAGTTCATTAAACCATGTAGGTGAGATACCAGCATACAAACTGTTTAAGAATTGCCGTTAGAGCAGAGTGATTCCCTGTCAGCCGCAACATACACACACGAACACACACAGATATCTCGAATATCTGCATTGATTTGATGAGTAATCTGCCCAAACCGAATTATAATAACTTTAAGAAAAACACTCCGTTGTTCAGGAGTTATAACGAAGTAAATTTCTCCATCATTTTCATGCCAGGGGAGGGATTCAAACAGCCCAACTCTCGGTTCCGGAGCTCCGAGTTCTATCCACTATACTAAACTGGAATGGGCTCTCACTGCTATCTGCCTTTATCTCAGGTGCGTCCTGCGTGGCAGGCACGTCACATCTCCTTCCCCCCCCCGAAAGGGGGCCGGGGCATGTCCCACGGGTCAGCCGGGACCATGTGTCGCTGTAGGCAGTCATCCCATCAATAACGTGCATTTGAGAAATCCCAGACAATTTGGTGTGTGGAACGTAACATAACACTGATTTATTTTTTCGAAGCACTGAAGAACGGGTTCTCATTTTTCCTGTCTCGCTGTGTGGAAAGAACATCACACCATTGCGAGAAACCTATCAGCCAGGTCATCCTTGAAGTTCGGGCGCCAATTTGACGAAATAAATTTCTCCATCATTTTTATGCCAGAGGAGGAATTCTAACCCCCAAACTCTCGGCTCCGGAGCTCCAAGTGCTATCCACTATACTACATTGGCATGTGCTCTCACTGCGATCTGCCTTTACCTCATGTGCGTCCTGCGGGGCAGGCACGTCACGGAGTGCTTTGAGGTTTACATCCGTGAGAGTTCGAATTGCTACGCTTCAAAACTGGGGACCATATTGATTTTACAAGCATGATCAGATTGTATTGCACTTTGCGTCTTCAGTAAACTGAAACAGGGCAAAGACCTTTGTTCATTTGTATGTGCGTAACTATGAGGAAGCAAATGAACCGAGATTAGGTAGTCTGGTAAATTAAAATATCTCAGAGAAAGCCAGATCAATTCTTGTGGTAAATATGTGTTTTCAACGGCGATTTCTTGTAAAAAGCGCAGCATTCAGAAGAAATTGTTGGATTCCTTTTAATCAGTCTGGGTTTCCTTTCTTACGATTAGTTTTCCTGAAAACCTTAATGCAGGGAAAGCATGTTAATTCCAAAATTGAATTGGCTACAGAAGAACAACTTGTTATTTGTGCTGAAAAAAAACTCTTCCTGTGTTAATTTCATCTGTAAACAAAATCAATGAGTCGCAAGGGCCAATGCTTCATCAAGTATGATAGCAATGGTTTTCCCTGAAATCCCTATTATCTCTTCGACAGTTGTACGTGGCAGTTAGGGGGACAGGCTACGATCATGACTTAAAATTGATGATTGCGATAAAGTGAATCAATGGATATCTGTACATGATTGGCTGTTGTTCAATTCTTATTCCGCAAGTGCTTCAAAGAAAGCTAAATATAGCTACACTTTCATTTAATTTCTGTGAGTACATGGGAATTATGACTCCAAAGATTTTCTTTCTCGAGGAACAGAACAGATCATGTTCTCACAGAAATTAAATGAAAGTGTAGCTCTATTTAGCTCTCTTTTCCCCTAACTGCCACACAGAGAGGCTTACAACGAAGCTCATTTGAACACACACAGAACTTTGCGAAGAAACGAACTCCATAGGGACAAAATGCTTCTGTGGCCGTCTTTGAAGGAATTCATCTACGCATTCGCGTCCCTACACTCAAAGAATCAACAGAAAACCCCGGAAAAAGCGAAGAATTAATGGTCGGCGAACGGAGCTGGAAGAGCCACGCTCATGAAAGAATGAAGCATTTATATGGAATACGGCAATTAAGGAGATTTTGCTTGGTATACAATAAGGAGTTGCCAGATTTAAGAAAATAGGTATTTCATGAGAAAGTTCATAAAAAAAAGAAAACGTAACTTATTCCTTATATATATGTTGCAAGTTTGAAAGAATCTGATCCATTCCTGTGGTGATATCCGTACCAATGCGTAAGGAGAAAATTGATTTACTTTTGCTCAATAATATATTTCTTATTTACATTTCTGTACCGCGCTTTCCCCTGTCTGATCTTGTGGGCGGCCGTTTCAGATCCGGGGATTTCGGCTGCTAATAATCGTAGTTCTGTTTATCAAAGACATGGATGTTGTGTACTTTTATAAAGGTGGCATGTACACTATGTGGACAAAAGGGATTGGACATTGTAAGTAAATAGAAAAACAGTATTGTATTTAGATGAGTAGCGGGTAGGTCCTCCATTTGCCGAGATTACAGCAGACCCCCGTCGAGGTAAACTGTCCACAAGTCCATGGAGTACGGAGAGCCGAATATTCCTCCAGTCCGTCTTGACTACATCGACCCACTCTGTCAGTGAAGAAGGCCGTGTTGGTCTAGACCTCATCCGTCGTTCAAGTTCATCCCATAGGTGTTCAGTGGGATTGAGGTCTTGGCTCTGAATAGCCTAATCCATCCGTGAGACCTGATTTTTCTCATATCACTCCATTGTAGCCATGGAAAGATGACAAGTGGCATTGTTGTCGTGGGAGAAACAATCGTCGTGTCCGTAGAACTGCCACAACGTTGGGAGCATTGAGTTATCCAGGATATCTCTGTACAACACAGAGTTCATGTTGCCATGAATAACAGCCAGTGGACAGACACCGTACCAGCTGAAACAGCACTATACCATAATTCAACCGCCGGCGTGCTTCATAGTCGGCCTGTGCACTCTGGAAGCAGATGTTCTCCGGGTAACCGCCGAACTCAGACATGTCCAATCGATCTGAATAATGTGAAGCGGGATTCGTCGCTCCATAACACCTGACGTCATTGTTCCAATATCCAGTTTTCGTGCTGTAGAGGCCGTCGTAGCCGCGTGTTTTTATTATTCTTTGTGATGAGAGGTTAATGGGCAGCTGCTTGGCCATGATACCCGAGTGCATGGGCCTCTCTTCGAAGTGTCTTGATGGAGACCATAACATCTATGTCCATCTGGAACTCATGTGCTATGGCCTGCATTGGTCGGGACCTGGTTTTCCGGATCTCGCTCTGCACAGCCTCCAGTACTCCAGTATCTGCGTTGCAATTTCGTGGGTCTTCCAGGGCGAAGTGAAATCCTGCTATGTCCCGTCTTCGAGTTGTTGATGACAAAAGCCACAGTCGATTTAGTGACCTGTCTGACATAAGTAATGCTTCTTATTGTCATACCTCCAATTGAGCAGCCTATTATAACGCCCTTTTCAAATTCAGAGAGCTATTTCCTGCAAGCCATTTTATCAGCGATTGATCTAAGCGTACTCCCGTTTGCTGTTTTCATATCTTATCGACTACGTGTCTGCTGAGGGAGTACAACATTTAGCCAGAGTGGGGTGTACAATCACATTTGCCCACATAGTGTGCATGTTTATGGAAAATTCATTCATGGGGCACCAATGTGAGGGCGCCAGTAACGTACTTCCGACCCCATTAAATGCAGGCACACACACATTAGAATGACGTATGCTAAAAAATGAAGCATGTCTCAATGAAGTCGGATTATTTTTATTATCCAAATTTGGATAATAATGCTCAAATTTAGAAGAAAACATGAAGACTTCCGTTCTTAGAATGGAAGGCAAATACTCTTGCAGCATTGCAGTACTTTTAAAATTTTAAAACGCAGTGTGATTACATCGAGTTACTGTTTTCGCACAGGAACCCCTTTAAGGAATGATCCGATGTTGACTGAATTCAGTGAGAGTTTTAAGGAGTATTATAGGCACACCCACACCCACCCACACAAAAGATTAAGTTTTCAAAGAATTTGACTTAGCATTGAAGAACATATAACATTTTGTATCAGTAAATTTTACAGCTGAAATTATTGCATTTTTATTTCAAAGATCAGACATTTTTAATTTAGATGTTTTAAAACTACAGACAAATGCCGAGAAGAAGGTGCACTGAAGTAGTGAATTATTGGGAACACTTGCCTAATAAATCTTGGGCCGCCCTGATTAATTAGCTACTCGAAAAAATTTTAAGAGCGATATGCTTGACAACACATGGCAAGAGAAGTGAGTTTTTGTTTGGATATACAGTATGTCGGGCCACCTATGGCGTACACATTCAAATCTAATAAGCCGATATGAAACTTGTAGACATACAATGTTTGCAATCATGTTCATTGTTCCGATTAATGTTTTAACAAATGAGATATCACTGTTTACTTTATTGCCTTCAAAACTCTGCGCTCTGTAAACCTATAACAAAATCCAATGCCTTCTACGCACGTATTTCTTTTGCCAGTATGTTTTACTTTATTTTCCTTTTTGCTTCTCTCTTTTTAACATTAATGCTGCTGAAGATATATCATATACTTGATCTAATAGGGCAGTTTCTCTGCTCTCATGGTAAATATAATAAATCAGGGAAATCCGATGCCTTTAAAAGCAGGTTCAAAATTACCTTGTCTTGATCAACGGAGACTGAAGAAGTTATGCATTATGTTATAATATACAAATTTATGCCATTTTGGCATTCTCCAAGAAGCAAATTGTTTGTGAATTTCGATTTCTGATTTTCCTTGTATATCAGCGTCAACTGAAGTGAATTGAGATTTCTCTACATTTCATGTGTAAATTTACGGTGCTAATAAGATATTTCTTCCTTCTATATAAAATATATCCATTCAATTTATTAATCTTTAAGGAATCTTTCCAAGTCGGAGTAAACAACAGATTTGTGTGAGAGTAAATTCTTCTGCTTAGGCATTACAAGCTGGGGTGTAGGAATTATGGAATAATTTTCAGGAACCACGAAACCCAAAAAATATATATATAAAACTATCTGAGTTAATCAACTACTTCCAAAGTTATGAATATACCTTACAGGCATTTAAACAAGGTCCCAAGTTGTTAAATAAAAGACGTGAAAAATAAATTAGCCAAACAACGAATCCAAAGCCTTTTGCTATGAATAGATTAAGAGACCTCAGACACAGCATTAAGAAAAATGCTGGAGCAAACCTAAACTGTTTAGCACGATCAGTCAAATTGTAAGTAACTGCCTCAAAATGTAGCAAAGCATAGTTTTAGCATTGCAAAAATAGGAAAAATAAAAAGCGTTGCATCCATCCTATTTTGAATTGCCCATATTAACGCTCATCTCTTTGTTCTATCATATTATCACATCTTCAAAAACCTTAGTTTTGATAAAACTTGCATTACTTTTAGAGTAAATTGGATTCTTTATGAAAAGGAGTAAAGCGCGCATTTTGTTTGTTTGTTTTAATAAAATATCTATACTTCGCTCACCTTTAAGAAAATAATATATAATTTTCGTTTAAGGGAAAATTGTGACATCGTTTATCATTTTCTTGTTTTTATTCATCACACAATTCGTACGAATTTCTATACAATTCTGCGTGCCTAAAGAACAATCGGAGATATTTCATGATATCACTTCTCCTCTTTCGGATATAAATGGCGTTGTCTTGTTTGGAATGGGTTGCAAAGAAATCATAGTCGTCGCTACATCAAGCTCTTCACCATAAAAGAGGGAGTGAGAGCGAGAGAGGGAGAACCTCTAAGAGAAGCACAAAGTGAAACCTTATATTTGAATGGAATTTTCTCGATTCGCCCTCTTTGGATTCCTTTTTCACTTTCTGTTTGAGGAGAGGAAGGTGTTTTATGAGGATTCTTTCGGAGATTGGATCGTGGCTTTCGTATAGTTTTAGACTGTTTATTGGTCTTGCAGCCTCTTTATCTGAGGAAGCATCTTACACTTGGAAGAATAAATCCGTCTTCGCAGTGGCGAAAGGTGTATCTAAACCTAAATTTAGGGCCGAGCGTTTGACACCAGCTGAGCTTTACGTCATGAGCCTGCAAGCAATAACAGCGCTGCTGAAGTCAGACACCGTTCTGGCGATAACGTAGCAGCGCGACTCATATTGTTGTTTGGTTCTTGTATTGGGTTTATTCCCCCTTAACCGATACTCTCCGCTTCTCATTCTCATTCCCTTAGCATGGAAACTCATGCCTCGTCTCTTTCTAACTGGCAGCTCTGCTTCCCGGCAAAATACATGTGTTAAATAAAGTACCTTAGTGTTAAATAAAGTACTCAATTGTTGTAAATCTTACGTGATGTGATTATGTGTGTGTTTTTTCTCTTTTTCTTCCATTCAGCCGTAACATACACTGTATTTCCACAACCATGCAAGGTATTTCGAAATCTTCGCGGTTGTAACGAATAAAAACAATTCTTTTTTTTTAGTAAATGTTTTCATTTTTCAAAATCTCTTTGGGCAAGGAAGTATTTTCTTTAAAGATAATCTACATACACAGTCGTATCAGAATAATATGACCATCTACCTAATAATGGGAATAACCACCCTTGACCCTGATGACAGCTGCGAGACGGTGTGGCATGGACACAATGGGGCCCTGGAAGGTTGCCTGAGGCACACGTGCCCATTCGGACAGCAGCACAGAGCACGAAGGTACCGGAGTGACGTGGTTGTGGGACGGCACGTCGAACCTGTCGATCCAAATAGTCCCACAAGATTTCTATGGTATTGAGGTCGGGTGATTTTGCCGGCCTCAATCCCATAGAACTCTTCAAGCACATCGCTGTCGTATTCCTTGAACCATTCACGCACCCTCTTAGCGACATGGCAGGGCCCATTGTCCTGTTGGTAGGCACCGTCACCACCATGGTAAACCTCCAACATGAAGGAATGCATGTGGTCAGCGAAGATGGATAGGTAGCCATTGGCATTCAGGGATCAATACAGTGGTACCAGCGGACCCAGGTCATACCAGGAAAATATCTCGCAGACATGCACACTGCCACCGCTGGTCTGTACTTGACAGACAAGCGTGTTCGGGTGATGGTTCTCGTGTGTCTAACTCCGTATCCGCCACCCCCGTCACTTCTGTGGAGTAGAAGCCTTGATTCGTCGGAGAAGGCAACCTTTTCCACTCTGCCACTGTCCAAGGACGGTATTCCCATGCGAACTGCAGGCGTCATTGCCGATGGACCTGGTTTAACATGGGCGCCTTGAGGCAGCGTCGACTCCAGAGACACATGCGTAACAAGGTTTATTCTACTGTTATCGGGGCCCCGTACCTGAGTGCCCCAGCGTTCATTTGCATGGTCAATTGCTGCACTGTTTCGCGTCGATTGCCTTCCGTTTACGAGTCTACGGAGGCGACGTTCTCCTCTGGGGTCGATGGCTTTTGTGGCTCCACAGTTGTGACGTTGGGAGGTACTCGGTGTGCCAGCGGTCCATTCTTAGTACACACTTACTACAGCACCTCGCGAACAGTCCACGAGGTCTGCTGTTTCTGAGATGCTTCCACCCTTGGTGCGGTAGGCCATCGACCCCAATGAGAACGTCGTCTCTGTCGGCTCGTAAAGGGCAGTATCATTCCTTTTCGAACGCCCGTCACATCACTACCTCTGCCCATTGTGCTCAAATTACGCACTATGACTCATCTGTCCTGGCCGGCCCCTTATGTCTCTGTGTGGTCGACCTTGTCACGTGCACTCTGTGACGTATGTGCCTGGGCGGGTACACCGTGATTCCGGTGGAGGTCATATTATTCTGAAACGACTGTGTATTTCCAGCTCCATACCTCACATGGTTAATCTGATTTATTACTGAAATGAAGAAAACGATAGCTAACTAAACCCCCACCCCAATTTCAATGAAAGAAATGGTAGTTTATGTCGGCAATTTTTGAAACGTACGATCAAAATTGATATTGATAAGCGTTTAAGGTTGCCCTGCTTTACGGAAGAATAATTACAGCTCTAGCCAGTGTGGGTTTTAAAGTTTTGCAACACAATTTGCTTTCAATGTAAACCTTATTTCGGACTTCATCGCTATTAAGAAGAGGTCCGAAGAAATATTTTACTGGAATACATAGAAACATAAATGATACACTTTTAAAAATAGTTTAAGTACTCTCTAACTTACTTCGTTACCAGCTGAAATTAATTGTTCATGTGTTGATCAAAAATTGTTTAAGTGCATCACCCTACCAAAATGTTCGTACACCCATCCAATGTAAGAAATTAACTAATCGGTGATAAATGCGTTACTGGAGTGATTTCGACCGCAGAATTAGTGTTGTGAACTTCACAGATATAAATTGTAAATTATATGTCTCGAAGTAAAGAGCTAACGGATTTCCAGGAAACTATAGTTGTTTCATACCGTTCAAACATTGTTCGCAGTGATTCCTGTCGAAGTCTGTTTGAGTATTTCAAATCAAATGATAAGTAACATACTAGAAAGAGGGAAAAATAAGTATGTTGACACAGTTGAAAATGTTCTGGAAGGCCGAGAAACATGGTTAGCAGAAATATGCGAAATGAAAAGGATTCCGTACAGAAAGCAAACAATCACTTCCTAAGAATTCGGAAGTCCACAAATGCTTCCATAAGCATTTATATTTTAGACAAAGAAATTGCAAAGATTTAATTTTAATAGATGAGGTATTGCTTTGGTGTCTTTCATCACATCAGTGAATGCCAAATGCTGATCCAGAAAGGTATGTCCCCAAACATAAACCAATAGAATAAGCTATTATATGACGCAAAATAACTCTACACATTATTTAGGTTAGACGATCGAACCTAGTTAGCGAGAACGTCCAAGAGAGATGTCTCCTTGAATGTATAGTTCCAACATAGTGATCGGAGAAAGACATGTGATTCTCCGGGTCTGCTTTACATTGTACTAATTAAATACAAGTCGTGGTGAAAGGAACTTTAGGTTCTGAGCCTGCAAAACAATAAGAGTTGTTCACTGTGAAACACAGTACAGCTGTGTCACTTCGACTTAGATATATTTACTGAACCCTTAAGTTTTAGATTTAATATTTGCTTGAAGAAGTTGTAGCTGCAATACATATGTCAATCTCCATTATACTTCTGAATACCAGTGAAGGATGAAAGATCTAAAGTCCAGAATCAACAGAATCAATTATGTACTTACCGATTCAATGTCCAAGTTTATTCAGTAGATAGCCACGTCAAGACGAACAACGCTGAAGATACTTCACTTCGCAATAATAAGATGAAGATAAAAATCAAGCACTTCAAACTATTATTTCGCTGGTTCGACAAGACACAATTACCAGGCTTTAGCTTGCAAAAGACAAAGCGTAATAAACATGCATGTACAAAGGCCGTTCCATAAAACTGAGAGTGATTTTTTTAAGTTGTCAACAATGTGAAGGGGAAAAATAATCACGCAGGCTACTAACTGAATTAAGGAAGTACCTATGGCAACAGTTATTAGCCGTGGCAAACGATTCTGGTTTTGTTATTGCGCAGTTGTTTAAGGTACGTCTGCATTTCGCCATACAGCTATGGAGGTGAGTGATTCAGAGTTAAGAAGTGAAATGTGTTGTGCGAAAACATTTCGCTATTGTTTGGGTAAAACTGTTCCAGAAAGAGTTGATTTAATGAAAAAAGCTTACAAAAATAAATGTTTGGGTGAGTCAACGAGTTTTAGGTGGCACCATGATTTCAAAAAGAAAAAAGGCGGTTGTCGGCAGAACTCGCTCCTAGGACTGGTCGACCTGAAAGTGTTGTTACGGAGTGTATTGTTAACACTGTTTGGCAATCCTGCAAGGATATCGACGAATGACGTGTGAAGACATCGCGGCGTCAACTAATATTTCAAAACGTCGGCATTCCGCATTCTACGCGACAAATTACTGCTGCATCGTGTGTGTTCCAGATGGGTATATATCACCTGACGAGAGAACAATTTTTAGCAAGAGTTCAGGTGTGTCATGAGTGGAAACGAATGATTTCAAAGGATCCAAAATTTGTAAACACAGTAATAACTGCCGATGAAGCATGAGTCCATTATTTCGACCCCCTCACGAAGCGCGCAACGCAAAGGCTCACCTCCTCCGAAAAAAGTCGTCCGCCAAACCAGATCAGCTGGGAATGTGATGATAATTTTCATTGATCATAGAGGTGTTGTCTACCAGTATGCCGTTTCTCCACAAATTACTGTCAATGCTGAGTATTACATTTCAGTCTTGAAGCGTCTGCGACGACACATATCGATTAAGCGACAGGAACTGGAGGACAAGTGGACCCTACACCATAATAACGCCAGGCCACATGTGGCTGCTTGTGTTCAAGAGTTAGTTTCTTACGAAATGCTGTTTTGAAATCATCCCACAGCCTGCCTACAGTCCTGACCTCGCCCCGTGCAATATCTGGTTGTTTCTAATAATGAAGCAAAAGTTCCGTGCCGGAACATTCAACACAGATGCTGACGTTATTAAAGTTGTACAGGGATCGCTAAATCAGCTTCCACAAAATGTCTTTGTCACATGCTTTGAAAAGTGGACTGAACGATGGGGCCGTTGCATATCATCCGAGGGATGATACTTTGAGAAAGAATAACATATATTTTGCTGTACCTATATTTCCTTATTTTGTGTGATTTTACTCTCAGGTTTGTGGAACTCAGTTTTTATTTACTTGTACAATATAATTGTTCGCTCTTAGCTTGCTGTTACATCTCTCATCGCTCTTATCACTTCGAGCCTGGAACCTAGTGCACCTTAAAAATGCACTCACATATCTTTTTATTTACCTTTGACACACTGCCAGTGATTGCCAACTTTGAAAACTCGTCGGGAGAAATAATGTGTAGTTAAGTCAGACAAACGTTTAACGAGAAGAAACCAAATTTACATGAGAATACGGAAACTCAAAAGGATGGTCACATTATAGGTATACGTCACAAGTCCTACATCGGCAGTTCATGTATTTGCAGGTAACCTACACTTCAATTCCTTGGAATTGGTCACAGCACTTTTAATCTCGGTGATGCTTGCAATCATGACAAAGGCGATGCGAATACACGGTTTGGGTGGCACAATGTTTATTTCTCTGTCCTGTTCAGAGCATCATTATTCCAGTGAACATCTCTATGAAAAAATGAAGCCTTGAGTCAGAACAAGGCCACTGAGACTCACTGCTTCTTATTTGCGCGAAGAATGAAAGAATTTGAAATGTCTTTGATCATTTTTCGATTGAAAATGTCTTTGATCATTTTTCCATTGAAAATGTCTTTGATCATTTTTCGATTGAAGGATGACTGCTGTCAGGTAAGCAGACCTAAATACGGATTTTCGAAGTTAGTAACGTCTTTTCTACAGCAATACTATCTTAAAGTAGACAACTGTGATGCATTTCTGAGAATAGTTTGCTGACTAAACTTTCTGCCTCAAATTAGATTTCTGAACTACACTGTCCAACTTGACTATTGTGCTGAGTTTCACTACAAGATTTAGTTCGAAAACATTTACCGTCATCAAATAATCTGAACGAAATCTTTAGTTAATGCTCTCAGTTCTCTGTAGAATGAAAACAAGCCCAATTATTTTTTTCAGAACTCTGCGTTTGGAAATTAGAGTTCTCAAAAGAGAAAGTTGTGAACTCTTTTCACAATGCTTTTTTTTCATCCCTCTTTCATTCTTAGTATATACGCCATGAAGTGGAGAAGTCCCAGATGAATACTGCTATCAACTTGTGACTTATGCTTTAATTTAACCTTCCTTTCTAGTTCCTGTCTTATGTAAATTTGATTTTATTTGCGTTAGGCGTTTTCCAGCTGAACGCTAAATTTTCTCTCTCGGTGAATTCCTATTTGGCAACTTGACAACAGGTCAAAGTATAATGACGCAATCGAAAGCTGAAGATAAGAGTCGGTGTTTTGATTGTATTATGAGCACTGTTTAGAGCGAGTATTATTTGGTACGAGTACTTGTTATCACGAGCTTTATTGCAGCATCACGAGTATTTGATTATTATTCCTGGCACTTGTTTTGGGCGGTAGCAGTTGTTGGTCAGTCTGACTTCTAAACGTTCTTTTTGTATGAAGCACGATATTTGCTTCATTTATGAATTGCTGTGTTAAAGCGAGAGCATTCTTATAATACTACTAAGTATACAGTATAAAGAGTTATATTCTGCAGTTGATGCATTCTGTGATCAAGAATATTCACTGAACTGTGTGTTTGACGAATGATATACGCTTGCAAAGGACACATAAATAAAGAGTGGACTCAGTAAGTAAGATTTACGTGACATTCCGCTGGCCGTTTTTATTCCTAATGCTTAATTATTTAATTCATTTTTGATACAGTTGCAAAGAAGTGAAGCTATCTGGGATTCATCGAAAGTAATTATCGAAGCTTTACGATGAATCGAGTTTACTTCGGTAAGTTAAGCCTTAGTTGGTGATAGTTGAGATCCTTTGCACTGAAGTTTCATGTTAGGGTAATAGTTGGAAACATAAACACATACCTGAAAACAACTAATATCCCACAATCCCTAGTAGCTAAATTTTGAATGACGTAATTTACTTCATTCCTATATGTTGAATGTAATGTATTTTTACGTGTATAAGACGATATTTTTTTCCAAAATGTTTAGACCAAAAATTGGGGGTCGTCTTATACACGGGGGTGACCAGTTGAGAGAACCGTGTGATTACCGCGGCGAAACTGCCAGTACCTCTTATCCCCTCTCCCCACTACGACTTACAAGCAGTTATTCCTGGTGGACTTACAGGTCAGCTACAGCCTCTAAATCAGTGGTCGTCAACCTGGTCCCTACGGCCCACTAGTGGGCGATTCAAGTTTTGATGGTGGGCGGTAGGGGTTTAGCCCGTTGTTACAAGTTTGGTTCTTCCGCCATATAAAAGATACATTGCTGACAACTTCGCGAGTTTCACTTTTAAAAATATGATTTTGCAATTTAATTTTGAATTCCATCTCTAAACTTTGAATATAAATAATAATTAAAACATGGTAATCCCTAAACACAGAGTGTTGAGAATAACACAAAACACATTTTATTAATGATGTACATCACGCACAAAATAATATAAGAAGAAATTAAAGGCGAAAAAACTTTTTATCTTCTTGCAGAGAATATTATCTGCAGAGCTAAAACAATACAACTTTAAAGCTCGACGACACAAACATCTGTGTGAAAGCACTTAAAAGTAATACATAATAATTCCTGTGCGATTTTTATCGCTACAGAAGAGCAACAACATAAAAGTGGTTTCCCTTTGACAACGTAGTACACGTGTATAAAACAATGCCTGCGTAATAAAATAAAGAAAAATGCCTGAGTCATATCCAGATATGTGGAAAATGATATTTAATTTATTGATATCTTTCCGTACCTCATATCTTGTAGAATAAGGCTTTAGTGCTGTTAATCATATTATCACCAAACAGAGAAACCGTCTGAATATCACCGAAAGAGGACACCTTCGTTTGTCCCTTACGAAAATCGGACCAGATATCAGATATTTAGTCTCACAGCATCAGACTCAAGAATCTTATTAATCATAAATTAAAGGTAATTTCAATAAGCTTTATTGTTTTCACATTTAAATTTCATTTTCTTCAATTTAAGCAACAGCCCCACTAGTTAGTAGGCGCTGTATCGATGGAGATGCAGAAATTCATTAAATTGAAATTATCTATGTATAAACATGCAGGATAGATGAAAAGATAAATTTAAGTACATATTTTTTACAAACCCTCCCCTCTAAAAATTACTTCGCACTTGCGCTAAATTGAGTTATTCCGGCACCGGTGGGTGGTAAGGAAATTTTACCATGAACAAAGATACAAAAGTGGGCGGTAGGCATTAAAAGGTTGACGACCCCTGCTCTAGATGTTTCCATCAATACGCCTTTCAAAACCCTGATGAAAGAAGAATGGAATAAATGGATGCAAAAAGCAGGTAATAACTTGACAACGACAGTGCGAGTGAAAAAGACAACCATTACTGAAGTCTGCAACTGGGACCTAAACTCATGGAACGTAGTCAAGCAAGAGGTGGTTCTTAAGTCCTTCAAGAAATGTAGAATCAGCAATGCCATTGATGGAACTGAGGATGATTTAGTACACATAGACAGTGACTCAGACGACAGCAGTGATGCAGTTGTGGTTGAAAAAAGTGATATGTCTGGAATTAATAGTGCTGAAGAAAGTGATGCATAATTTTATAGTTTGTATCTAAAAAATATTACCTAATTTCTAAATAATATAAATTTCCCAAACTTCTTTTTTTGATATACACTGCTAGCCACCCAAAATGCAACACCAAGAAGGACACGAGATAACAAAGCCAGATTTACTGGACACATAACAACAGATACAAAGATGAAACGATTGAGCTTACAGACCCATGCGACTTGCGGAACACGCAGACATTAATAGTTCGTGTGGCACCCATGGCTGGCAATAACGGCCGCTACACGCCGCAGCATCAAACGAAAGAGGCTATGGATGTGGGCTTGGGGTATGTCGGTCCTGGCTGCTTCCACACGTTGCCACAGTTCATCAGGCGTCGCTGCGGGTAGTGCTTGCCGAGCCACTCGGTTGCTGATCAGCGACCAGACGTGTTCGATGGGAGACATATCGGGAGAACAGGCGGACCACGGCCGCAGTGAAACCTGGTGGGTCGTGAAGAATTGTTGCACGATGCGTACCACGAGCGGGCGCGCATTGTCCTGTTGAAACGTGGCCGCTGGCAGGTCCTGCAGGTAAGGAAGGACTACAGGCTCTAAAACGTCGGAGATGTAGCGGTGGCTGTTGCGTGTACCGGCGATGCGTACCAGAGGGGCGCGGGCGTCATATCCAATTGCGCCCCAAACCATAACGCCAGGCGACGGACCGGTATGGCGATGCATAATGCAGGCGACATACAGTCTCTCGCCGCGGTGCAGCCACACGTGGATCCGACCATCGTGGTGTTGCAGGCAGATGCGGGATTCGTCGGAGAAGACAATGTCGTGCCATTCCGTAGTCCAAGTGCGGCTTTCAGCGGCCCACTGCCGCCGCACTCGCAGGTGGTGTAACGTCAATTGTAATCGGAGCAATGGGTGCCGTGCGACAAGTCCCCGCTCCTGCAGACGACGTCGAACGGTACGTGCTGACACAGGTTGTTGCGCAACACACCTTAATTCCGGCGCTAACGTTCGTGATGTGGCGATGCGAGCCGTCAATGACCGCCGAACAGCATGCCGGTCCTCTCGTTCTGTGGTGTGCCGCGGCTGCGGCAATTGCTCACGTCGGTCCGTCCGTCCCTCCTGCCCCCACCGAATCCATACTCTCCTCACTGTGGCTGGATGTCGTCCCACACGGGCGCCGATGTCTCGGTACGACAAACCTCTGTCGCGATAAGCCACTATTTGTCCTCTGTCAAACTCAGAAACGTGCTCGAATGACTGTCGTATTCTGCGACGAGGCACCAGAAAGCTTCCCACGCACAGGTCCGGCAGCACAACACACTTCCACTACTTACACACCGCCTTCTGTGCACCTTTATTATAGTGCTTCTCGGTGGGGTGCCGGGCGCACATGATTTGCATATGCCCTGTAATGCTAATCGTTTGCATGTCCTCTTGCGGGCGACGCGGGCTGCGAATTTCAGGCCAATCGGATGCTTCCTTCTTGGTGTTGCATTTTGGGTGGCCAGCAGTGTATATTATCACCGACTTTCTCTGTGATATTACCTAATTTCTAAATGTACTTCAATGATATTATCTAATTTTTACAAAATATCAATTGAGTCCTTTTTTGTAATAAAAATATTGATTTCTTAATTTTCCGTTCGAAAAAGTAGGAGTCGTCTTATACACGGAAAAATACGGTAATTATTTCGTTTTTTCCCAACACTTGAGCGATATTTTCTGTTCGGTTCTATGCTGTAAGCGGAATATTTTTATAAGTTACTCGTGCAATGCTTTCAACAAACTCTTCCTACACGGGAATTCGCTCTCTCGTATTTTCCAATATTCAACTACAAAAAAGAAACTTATATAAGAATGAAGTTTTTCAACTTCATTCTTATATTGGAAAGTCCTAAAGTTTCCTAGCCATGAGTTTTATGTAGTCTATGAAATCAATACCATAATTTCAGATTTTGGAAAAAAACTAATAAAATATTGTTACGCCCCGTGGTGCCAGACTATTGAACAGATATCACTTTTTGAATTTAAATGGTAGAATGTCAGGCGTTGGTCGACGACCCGGAGGTAAACATTGGAATTTAGAAATAATTATTGTGAATTCTTTACGCCGAAATCTTAATTATTGGCAAGAGAATTCTGCTTATAAATTTAATCAATCAAAATCAAGAAATTCCTCTGACCCTCGTAATTTGCTTATTCAACTTCAAGACTGGCAGGAAACAACAGGCATTTAATTAATTAACAAAAAACAGATAATGAAATGATGAAGATTCAAATTAAGAATACAGAGGAAGAAGGAGAGGAGTCAAATGATCTCACTCCCATTTTTAGTTAGGTCCAATGCTAAATACAGTTACAGACTGAATGGTATTTTACCGGCATATATTGACCGGCCTTCTATGGTTCTCAGCTATAGACTGACCGAAGCCATTTTAATCATAAGAAGTCATACAAAACATGAACAGTCATGCAGACACATCATAAGTACTCATGAAAACACGAATGATGTTGATCATAGGTACTCATAAAACACGGATGATGTCGAACTGCAAGATGTCGATCACTTATGTCACAATGGACCGAAGTTGTTGACCTGATGGAGAGCTCCGTGGTTCTTTCTACCTTCCCACAGATAAAGATAAATTTCTCCACATCACAAGTCGTCTGTCCTAGCCACTCAGGGCTTCAATAGCCTGATCTCTGGAAGGATGATCTGTAGCTCTGCTCTAATATCAATAACTGCCAGAATTCAAATTGCTTACTGCTGTAATTCCAGAAGATGCTCAACAAGACCGGCTTTCCCGAGAGAAATTGCACCACATCTCTCCAGTATTACATGCAATCATACATCAGGAAAGGAGTATTTTCCACCTCCTTTTCCTCGTGGTAAATTAACTGCTTGAGAGGCCGAAAGCTAGGGCACTCGGTCCACCTCGACAGAACTTTTTCCAAGCCGGGGTTTCTCTTGAGTGCCTCTTTCATCTGATATTCCATTTTGGTCTGTTCTGTTGTCGTAAATCTGTGTTCACTCAGTTGTTAATTTTAATTGCTCTAAAAGCATTCAGCACGATACAAGATGGTAAAAGTACATAGCTCTGCGCTTGGAATAAATGGCGGTAAACGAACTCATTAGGGCCCCTGACATATTTCTTATAGTTGTTATCCGTCAAGTGGCCCTATTTTGGCACTTTCGCTTTTTCCGCAATCCAATAAAGCATGGTCCTCTTTTCTTCTGTTGACACTTAATCGGTTCTCGAACCCGGGCCGAACACTATTCCTTGAGCACAAGGAGGTAGTACCTCCTAGCTAGTGGTTCGACCGAAGCGCGTGGGAGTCACAATACGTTCTCCACACCAACGCCAGCGTCCCTCTCAAAAAAGGGAAAAGTCACGAACTCCACTTTTGTTCTTATCTCTTTTTTTACGCAAATGGCAAGCGCATTCTTGTAACTGACAATTAACGCTGTTCCCGTCTCATGCAAATTCAGTTAATCGAATTCATTTTATCATCTAGAATTTGTAACCATATTTAATCAGTGAATGTAGTTAGGCTTACGAATCTGACCTTTGGATTCACATAAAAATGACTTACAGAAACTGCACTCAGACAGAATAAGAAGAGAGAAAGGTCTGGTAAACGGCCACATTTCCATGCGGGAGAGATTCGAAAAACGTTTATATTTCCATGTGTCCGTTTTCCGAATATTTCCCACTTCTTTTTCTGCCCAGCTGAGAAAATATTTGTTATGTAGTGTCGGTGTCCTTCATTTCAACTATTAATCTGGGACATTTCTACTTGTGAATGCATGTACTAAAGATTACAGCCATATGGTGGTAACTGTAATCGACTGGTTAACTGAAATTAACTAGTTGTGCAAGGAGTTAGGAATGGTCCCTCGGGATTAGAAGGATGCTACTATTGTTCCCTTGTATAAAGCAAAAGGTGATCAGACTGATTGCAAGAACTATCGTGGTATTAGCCTACTGAGTGTGCCAGGAAAAGTGTTTGGTAAGGTCATTATTAAAAAGTACGAATTCTTAGATCAGAAATGGTGTAGGATGTTCAGAGTGGTTTTATATCCGGTAAAGGCTGCACTAACCGCATTTTTGCATTACGCATAATGATTGAAAAGTATTTCGCTAGGACACTTTTATTGAAGGTATTGAATAAATATGTTGTTACCGGGAATCTACTTAATAGTATAAAAGCACCCTGTATGCTGGCACCAGAGATTGTGTACGAGCAAATTGTGTTTAATCAAAATGGTTTTCTATTGGTGCAGAAGTCAGACAAGGTTGTGTAATATTATCATGACTGTTTAATTTATTTATGGATGCGTGCATGCATAATGCCGAGATGGACAATACTGGTTTATGTCTTGGTAATATCTGTGTGTGCAGATTGATGTGTGCTGATGACACAATCCTGTTGGCGGAGAGCAAAAGTGAGTTGCAGAGTATGTTGTCCCGCATGTACGAAGCTTGCATGAAATTCAAACTGAGTATAAATAAGGGGAAAACCAAAATTATGGTTTTAAAGCGAGGAACTGTTAGCACTGAATGTGATATACACTGAAGTGACTGAAAAACTGGTACAAATGAGCTTATGCAAAATACATAGCAACGTCATCTATGCGCGTACTCGGTTACGTCCGCCAGTGGGTATATAAAGCGATAGACATCCTTGCCAGCTGTCAGGGCTGTTTCGGCATGAGAATGACAAGTAATAACGATTTAAGCGATTTTCAACGTGGTGTCATACTTGGCGCTCGTGAGATGGGCCATAGTATTTTGGAATTAGAAACGAAGTTCGGATTTTCACGGACGACCATTGCAAGAGTGTACCGTGACTACATGTTTTCCGGCAAAACCGCCAACCTACTATACCAATGTGGCCGTAAAATCCCATTGGGTGAACGTGACCATCATCGGCTGTCAAGAATCGTTTCAGGCGATAGGCGTGCAACATTCACGCATGTATAATCGGAATTAAATGCTGGAGCCTCAACAAGTATCAGCGTCCGGACTGTGCAACGTACCCTGCATGATATGGGCTTTGGGAGCTGACGCCGAACTCGAGTCCCCTTGATGGGTGCACGACACAGAGCTATGCGCCTCGCTTGGGCACGGCAACACCGCCACTGGACACTTGATGACTGGTAAAAAGTAGCCTTGTCTTACGAGTCACGTTTCGAACTGTATCGGGCAGATGGAAGGATTCGTGTGTGGCGCAAACCCCATGAAGCCATGGATCCCGCCTGTCAACAGGGAACTGAACCGGCTGGTGGGGGGTCCGTAATGGTATGGGGTGTGTTCGCTGGACTTCACTGGGACCCTTGGTAGGCCTACAAACGTCTGTAACTGGCCAATGCTATGTGCGCATCCTTTCTAACAAGGTACACCCGTTCATGTCCTGCATTCATGCTGATGGGTTGGGCCTGTTCCAACAGGGCAATGCAACTCCACACGAGTGCCGGAACGCCACATTATGGTTAGAGGAGCATTCATCTGAGTTTGGGGTGTTGCCATTTCCACCTAAGTCCTTAGATCTGAACGTGATAGAACACATTTTGGATGCCATGCAATGCGCTATCGAACACAGGAATTCGAGACCTCGGAATGCACCCAAATTGTGGAACGATCTGCAGGAAGTATGGTGTGCATTGCCTACAGCATATTTCCAGAAGCTTGTGGAGTCCATGCCCCGTCGTATTTCTGCAGTCCTGAGTTCCCGTCGGGGACCTACTAAGTATTAGACTGATGCACCAGTTTTTCTAGCACTTCAGTGTAAGTCTAAATGGCACAGTGATTGACCAGGTGAATGAGTTTGTGTAATTTGGAACCATGATTGACAGAGAGAAAAAATTGGATTGTGAAATTAGAAGGCGAGTGAATTCTTCATTGAAAGTCATAGCTGCTTTGGAAGGTTTTCACAGGAGTCATGGATTCTCAAGAGAGTCCACCATGTCTGTGTATGAAAGTGTAATTGCTCCTACTGTCATATATGGCAGTGAAACATGGGTACTACAGAAGGAACATAGGAGTCGTTTGTGTGCTGGAGAAATGAGTTACTTACCGGGGTTTGTGACAAAACACGTTCTGATCGTGTGAGGAATGAAAATGTGTTGCAGTTGTGTAGTGTGAGGCAATATGTTGTTAGCAAGGTGAAGACAAATATGCTTCGGTAGTTTGGCCATGTCGAAAGAATGAGTGACGAGATGCTTACTAAGAAGATTTTTAGCCCAAGTGGCTGGAAGGCAAGGCAGAGGAATGTCAAGGAAGTCATGAGAGGATCAGATTCAAGAGTGTCTGATGAGTAAATGATTATGAGTATGAAGTATAGAAGGTCTTGTGTACGTCGTGTGATGAATGCCAGTGAAGCCCGAGCTGTGTGTCAAGATCGCTGTAAATGGAGAAGTTTGATACGGCAACAGTAAGTAAGTAATCAGTGAAAATTATCTGGTAGTGTGTATTTATTTGTGGAGCTAACCATTGAATCTCAGAGAACAGCTTAGAGATATGTATGTATGTCTAATGGGGATTAAGCAAAGATAGGGTATCTAGCTCACTGATCTGAGGAGCATGAGCTCGAGTCGAAAACAGAACACGAAAAGTGTGTTCTTCATTATGGCGCTGATTTTTCTTTTTCCTGGAATCCCAGCTTATAAGAAAGATGGACAATTCCTAAAAGCCTTATGACCCGCTGAGAGTGACTCAACTACAACAAGGGGAAAAACAGCGTTCCGATTTCCTTTGAACCACGAGGTCATTTTCTTCCTTACTTCAGTCACGATTCTTTACAGATTATTCTGGCACGTGCGTGCAGCAGCTCTGTAAGTTATTTTTTTCGTGAGTTCGAAGATCAGATTCCTAAGCCTAACTACATTCATTTAGTATTTTCTTCTGAGACAAAGCGCAAAATAATTTTGAAAGCAATGTTTTTCAAAAGCTAAAATTAAAATATTGATTTCATGTACTACATAAAAGCCACAGTAGAGAAACTTAAGGATTTCCTAATATAAGGATGAAGTTCAAAAACGTAAGTTTCTTTGTTGTAGTTGAATATTTGAAAGCACGAAGCAGTGGATGCACGTGTGAGAATGTGTTGCTCAAAGCACGAAACGAGAATTGATAAGAAAAATCCACCTACAGCGTAAACATGAGGAGAAAATATCACTCAAGTTATGGAAGGAGGCAAATATTGGCATTGAAAATATAGATTGCAGCGTAACTAAGTCATAAAACATACTTGGAATAGCTAAGGAGTTCAACCGAAAATTGCATCAAAGAAAAGCTACGTTTCCTACAGACCTGATGATCAACGGTGGCTCCAGAGTTTCCAGAGGAAATTGCCTTAGCAATTAAGAACACGAGACGAGTAAAGATAAACGGAAAGGATGGAATCAAGATAGATATCGTTAAAGAACCCCTGAAGAAGTGGAAAGTGCTCTAGTACTTCTTGTTAGTTGGTGTCTCAAAAGAAAAAGAATTTCTGATTACTGGAACAATGCTCTGTTATTCTATTACTTAAGAAGGGTTTTCTACAGAAGATTTAGGTTCAGAAAGACTGACTTTAATTAAACAGTACGTAAATATGAAACAATGATCCAAAATCATATGCAACGTTTAGGAAAAATTTAAGGTATAATACATTGCTTTTTACAGACGAATGATATTTTGCCTTGTTTTTTTTAACGCTGTACGTCAATTCCAGAAATCTGTGAAAATCTGTTCTACAGAAATATGCAATATTTTGTTTATACTGACATCTACTAAGCCTCAAAGGAATGTTTTCCTTTCTGTCTTTTAGGAACTTATATAACGAAGTAAATTACTCCGCCATTTTTGTCCACGCCGGCATCGAATCCGGGTCCCCTACGCGGACGTATGCTCTCACTGCTATCTGCCTTTATCGCATGTGCATCATGCGTGGCAGGTACGTCACCCCCTCCCACGCTTTAGTTAGGCGATTTATCAGCTGACATGGTCCCCCCCCCATCCTCCCACGGGTCAACCGGGACCATGTATCGCCGTAGGCAGTCATCCGCTAAAGAACGTACTTTGGAGAAATCCCAATCAATTTTTGGGGTGTGGAACGTAACATCACACACATTTATTTTTCGAAGCGCTGAAGAAGGGATTTTCTTATTTTCCCTGTCTCGCGGTTTGGAAAGAACATCACATCATTGCGAGAACTTTAACGGCCAGGTCATTCTTGAAGTTCGAGCGCCAATATAACGAAATAAATTTCTCCGCCATTTTCGTCCACACCGGGCATCAAACCCGGGTCCCCTCATTCCGAAATAAGTCGCTCTCTCAACTGAGCTACGCGGACGTATGCTCTCGCAGTTATCTGCCTTTGTCTCAAGTGCGTCCTGTGGTGCAGGCACATCACATCTCTCCCTCTTTCGGGTGGGGTGTGACGTGCCTGCACCGCATCCCCATTCCTAATCGTAGATATATCTCCCCCCATACTTTATCGTAGATATTATTCCTTAATGGTGCTTTTTATCATCCCTAATCATCCCTGATTAGGGATGATAAAAAGCACCATTTAAGGAATAATATCTACGTCCACAGTAAAACATGCAAAGTTTGGTAAAAAGCGCTTTATCAGCTGAAAATTTTCTGCGATACATTAACCTTCTAGCGTTTCAGGTATGCAGTGGCAACATCACGTAAAACTGTACTAACTTCCGTAGACTAAACACAAGCTCCGTGCTCTACGCGATATCTCTTGTGGGATTAGCCATTTCCTCCTAGCTCGTTTTGCTCGCCAAACGTGCGCAGATACAAATGCGGACGCTCCGGAAAATGTATTAATCTCCATTGGCCCTTTTCTTTGCGCTGCAATGAACAGCTTTCTTCTTTACAGCTTATCAGTTGACTTATGCACAGTCGAGTCACATTATTATGGCCATCTCCTACTGTTGACGTCAACAGCGCGTAGCGAACGAAAGAAGGCACGTGTCGTGAGCTGGCTTGGAGGATATTAAGGGTGTGCTGTAGGCAATCTGAAAACCTATCACTCTTTGCTGTCAGGGATAAAAGTAGCGATTTATCAGATTTTACAAAACGGATGATTATCGACTTTCAGGCCAAGGGTGGCAGTATTTCTGAAACAGGCCAGTCTGTGAACTGTGCGCGTGCTGCTAAGGTTAAAGTGTATCGTGATAGGAGAAATGGCACCTTTGCGAATAAACGACGTGAAAAATGCGGAGCACCACCTGCCATTGATGTTAGAGGTGAACGTCGGCGGCGAAGGTGCGTGAGGGCGGATCGACACGCTACAGTGGAGCAACTCATTGGCCGAATGAACCAGGGGGCTACTGGAAGTGTGTCTTAAACGACAGTTCAGCTACCCCTGCTGCGTATGGGGCTCCGATACAGACGGATGGCCACTGCACCTATGCTAACGAAGGTGCATCGGCAGAAAAGACTTACATTTGCACGTCAGTATGGGGATTGGACCTCCTCTTATCGGCAAAGATTGCCTCCTCCGATGAGACATGTTTTCTGTTTCATCAAACAGATGGACGCTGGCGTATAAGGCGAAAAACATCGGAGAACAAACACTCTTCAACCATTGCTGGAAGACCACAAGCTAGTGGGGGCAGCGTTATGGTCTAAAGAATGTTTTCGGGCCATCCTCTGGGTCCACTCATACCTGTGGAAGGCACTATGGACCAAATTTGTTATGAATCCATCCTTGTAGACCACGTACACCCATACATGCTGATTGTTTTCCCTGGAGCGGATGGGAACTTCCGGCACGACAATGCCACGTGTATCACAGCTAGAAATGTCCGACAGTGGTTGGAAGAGCACGATGAAGACTTCAATGTACTTCCCTGGCCTCCTAATTCCCCAGACGTAAGCCCAATTGTGCATTGTGGGGCCACCTCGATCGTGTTGTTCGCTCTATGTATCCTCCACCACGCACCCTCCAGCGGCTGTAAGATGCACTGCAGTCAGCATGACTCCACATACGTACCTGTGAACACCTCTCAGCACCTTATTGAGTCACTCCCAGCCCGTCTAGCTGCTGTGCGCAATGCACACAGCGGTTACTCTGGATATTAGTTTGTGGTCACAATAATGTGACTCGACCGTGTGTCTGGGGTCAGTTCACTCGCGTACCACATCATAGTTGTCCTTCGTTTCTCTGGAGGAAATCGATTTTCTCCGCGAATTCTTTCGCATTCTCTGTGCTCTAGGCTCCGGAAAGCGATCTTCGCCTTCAACAATATATGAATCGCCGTTACAATGCGACTTGCCAAAAACGTACACAAATATAGAGAAAAGCGCCCCAAGACATATGAATTGCACTCTGAAGCCCAACTTATCGACTTAACGAAGAACAATAAAATGACGAAATGAATAAAATATTCAATAAAAATACATATTATGCTTACATAAAGAAGGATATTCGCAGAGCTGAGGTTCTCACAATCAGTACTAGGGTTTACCAAGTCATCCGAGACCGGGTCTTTCATTCCCATGCAAAAGACGATAATATACAAGGATTATACCAATGGACACTGGATGAAACTTAGCGTTGGACAAATGGACAATGGACGAAATTACCATATTATATTATTTGAAGCTATGTCTCATTGGACCAGTCTGGACTGATCCAATTTTCCCCACCGGGTCAATTGACTCATTGGAATAAACATCATTAACGTAATTGTCGGGAATGCTATTATGCAGTTTGTCAAGCAAAATTTTCCGATCCGCGGAGTCGTAGAAAACATTCAGTCCAAAAAACTAGAGTAGACTTTTTTTATCATCATATACACTAGCGGCCAAAATTGTGGAAACCTTTTGAAAAATTTGTATTTCTAAGGTTTGATGTCTCTTAACATCAGTCATTTTTAGAATAATACCATAAAATTATATACCATCAGAAAGATAAATTAATGCAGAATGTAAGTCTGCATAATGTATTTTAAATTTTTCATTTTAAAAGACGTTATACAGAGAAAACCATGATAAAGTGTATTTCATAACCTCACCATTTCTATTAGTACTCAGTCGGGAAATCTTTCACCTCAATTACAGCCATACAACGGCGTCCCATGGAGTGAACAAAGCGTTTCAGTTCATCAGGTGTTATAACGTGAAACCAAGTTTGTATGCTTGCTATTAATTGTGCTTTGTTCCTCGGTTGCTTCTGACTAACTAGCTTCTTTAACCAGCTCCACATATTTCCTGTTGTATTGAGGTCAGGACTATTACCTGGGCTTTCTAGCAGTGCAATATGATTCTCCTGAAACCACTTTTTGCACACAGAAACAACATGACAAGGAACTGAATACTGCTTAAATATACAGGCTCCATTATCCTGGAAAATATAACGTGGCGCAGGCTTCAGTTTGGGCTAAAGTATATCAATGATGCATTTTTTGCCATTTAGAGTACCATTAATTACACAAAGTCTTCCACAACTTTTGCTGTCATACAAACCCAGATCATAGCACTAATTGGATGCTTCATGATAGCTGTAATGCATTGAGGCAGCAAATCTCCATTTCTTCTTCTTACATACTTTATTCCATCACTACCAAATACGGACATTCAGGTATCATCACTTCTGATGACTCTGTACCATTGTCCTTCAGATCAATTAACATGATTTTTCGTCCATTTTAATCTATTCCTTCTTTGTTTAGGAGATAGAAATGGCTTTTTCCTTGAAATTCTAGAATTTAAACCAGTCTTTGAGACTGCGTTGAACAGTCCTAAACTACCCGGTGGCGCGCTGGATTCTGACAATTAGCCCAAGAATGGTCAGGGTTCGAATCCCGGTGACTCATGGATGTTGTGTTTGTCTTACTGCACTGGCTCTCTTTCTTCCATGGAGCAGGTGGCCATAAAGTAGGGCCGGGCAAAAGATTATAGCCCATTGAGTTGTTGACGGTGGTCGTTAAACCCCCAATCACAAGAAAAGAAAAAAACATTTCCCTAGAACTCATCTTAAAACCCCATTGAAACAATTCAATAATTCATTTTAAATTGACTCAGATGATTTTCTTCTGTCACTTAAACACGGTCTTTTAATTCTTCTATCACTAAATGTTTTTGTGCACCTTTTCCTGTCTTTACCAGTTTTGTTTAGAATCCATTAAGTCTGCTGATATCTCTTGCACAGTTTAGAAATACCTCCTTTGGCTAGATTTCTACCTACTTATGATTTCCTCAAAAAGTGTAGCCTTCATCATGCAAAGCTAATATATTACATCGCTTTTCTAAGTGACCAGTCAACTGTTCTCACTCTGCCATCTTAGTAAATTGCATAGCTTACTCAGTTATCAAGGAATAGAAAAATCTGTGAAAAAAACAGTGGTAAACTTGATGACACTCAAACAACTGAATACGAATTATGTTATTAGCTTTGATGCTTGGACGTGAGGGCTGACTTATACTAACACCTTATTGGTTGCATGCCGTGTCATACTAACAACTGATTGGCTCTCAGAACAGACTCATTGGTCAGTTTTGAGTTAAGGAAATCCACTTCTTGTTACATAAGGCAGTTGTATTTTCTTTTTCTGGTTATTTGACTGTAATTTTGATAAAGTAAAGATAACTCAACACAGTTTGTTGCATTACATTCTGCTTTACATTATCTTTCTAATCATCATCATCATCATTGTCAACCATTATCAATCCACTGCTGGACGAAGGTCTCCCCAAGTTTCCTCCACAACGGTCTGTCTTGTGCCAGTCTCCTCCATGTCACTGCCGCATATTTACGAATTTCATCCACCCATCTCCCATGTGGTCTTTTTCTGGGTCTTTTCCTGTCCCTTGGAATCCAATCTAAAATTTCGGCTGTCCATCTATGGTCTGTCCTTCTGGCAGTATGTCCAGCCCATTGCCATTTCAGGGATTTAACTCTGATCATGATGTCTTCCACTCTCGTCATTTTTCGGATCCACGAGTTCCTCTTCTTATCTCTCCTGGTTATACCAAGCATGCACCTCTCCATGCTTCTTTGAGTTGTCTGCAGCCTTTGTATGTCTCTTTTAGTTAAGGTCCACGTCTCTGCACCATACGTAAGCACTGGAAGGATGCATTGATCAAACACTTTTCTTTTAAGACATAATGGCATATTGCTCTTGAAAATTATGCTGTTTCTTCCAAAAGCTCTCCAGGCAAGTTTTGTACGCCGATTAATTTCTTCATCAATGTGACCCTCACTTGATATCTGCTGTCCAAGATAAACATACGTATCTGTTATCTCCAGTTTTTCTCCATCAATCGATAAATCTTCATTTCTTGTAAAAGCATTGAACATCACTTTTGTCTTCTGAAAGTTCATTTTTAATCCCACTTCTTTACTCTTGTCAGCAAGTTCCTGGATCATACTCTGCAGCTCTGATGGGGTAGTTGCAAAAATGACTACGTCATCAGCAAAACGAAGGTGGGTTAGATAATCTCCATTAATCTTTATCCCTTTGTTTTCCCAGTTCAGTGATTGAAAGACATTTTCCAATGTGGCATTAAAGAGCTTTGGAGATATGGTGTCACCTTGTCTCACTCCCTTTCCAATTTTTATGTGTGTTGTATTTTCAAACAGCCGAATCTTTGCACTTGCATTTTCATAGATGTTATTAATAATATTAATGTATGCATCTTCAATACCGCAGGATTTCAGAGCCGTGGTAACTGCTGATGGTTTCACCGAATCAAAGGCTTTTTCATAATCGATAAAAGCCATGCACAATGGAAGTTCATATTCCCTCGCTCTTTCAATTAGTTCTCTCAGTACGTGGATATGATCTATTGTGCTGTAGCCACTCCTGAATCCAGCTTGTTCTCTCGGTTGAGCCATGTCCAGTGTTACCTTCAAGCGGTGTGAAAGAACTTTTAGTGAAGATTTTATAAACCACTGATAGGAGGCTGATAGGTCTGTAGTTCCTGAGATCCTCAATGTCACCTTTTTATGTAGCAGGATCATTGTAGCATTGTTCCAATCCTCAGGAATCTTCCCTTCATTAAGGCATCGAGTGAAAATTTGGGCGAGTACTGTTTCAATTTCTCCACTTGCTTCTTGTATGATGTCTATAGTAATTCCATCTTCTCCTGGAGCTTTCCCCTCTTCATGTTCTTGATTGCATGAGCAACTTCTGCTGGGAGGACTGGAAGAACTCTGGTACCTTTCATGATGTCTGGAGTACATGTATCATCCCTTTCATATAATTTAGAGTAGAAATCTTTCACTCTTGTCAAAATTTCGCCTCTATTTCTTGTTATAGAACCATCTTCTTTTCTCAGAGCCATAATCTGTTTTCTTCCCTTACTGAGATGTCCCTTTGCTATCTTTAGGCTTTGGTTGTTTTCAATTGCTTTCCTCACTAGCTCACAGTTGAATTTCCTTACGTCTTCAGTGATACGTTTTCGTGTTGTCTTGCATAGCTCTATATATTCCACTTTGGAAGTCACATCTTCTTTAGTTGTCCTCATCTCTCTTCGTTTTTGCATCAACATTTTGGTTTTTCCTGATAATTTGTTCACATGCAACTTGTTCTTAGACCCAGCTAATTTTGTTGCTGTTTCCATTAGAGCTTTGGTTACTTTTCTGTTAACTTCCGAAATATCCACTTCTTCCGATGTTAGGCCTTCTAAAGCAGAGAATCTGTTCTTCAGTTCCAACTTGAAAGTATTATGGTGTTTTTTAAGGTTGGTTATGTCAATACATTTTGTTTGTCTTATGAGCTTGCCACGTTCCAGTTTAGTGTTGAGGTGCATCTTACATCTCACCAATCTATGGTCACTACCTGTGTTGAACTTGTTCAGCACACTGCAGTCTTCGATGATGAATTTTTTGTTACACATAATAAAATCAATTTCACTTGTCGTCCCAATTGGATGTCTCCATGTCCATTTCCTGTGTGGCTTTTTCTTGAAAAAGGAGTTCAAGATGAAAAATCCTTCTGCCTCTGCAAACTCAACGAGAGTATTTCCACGCTGGTTTCTGTTGCCGTGACCGAATTTACCTACTGAAGTTTCATTCTGTTGCCGTTGCCCTATTTTTGCATTGAAATCTCCCATAATTATCTTCAAATGCTGCTTACCTTTATTATTTAGATGACGAATTTCCTCATAAAATTCTTCAATTTCTTCTTCAGGATGACTTGTGGTGGGTGCATAAGTTTGAATAATCTGAGCCTGGTATCTTCTCGATAGTTGGATAACGAGTCGTGCAGCTCTGTCAGAGGAACTTTCAACTTCTACCACTTTATCCTTCAGTTTCTTGTTTATTATAAATCCAACACCACTAGTTCTGCCAGTATCTGTCCCACGATAATAGAAGAGATGTCCACTTTTCAGTTCAATGAGATCTTCTCCTTTTCTCCTTACCTCACTTAGCCCGACGATGTCCCACTTGATCCTTTGTAGTTCCTCTTCCAATTCAAGAAGCCTTGAATCAGAAGATAGGGAGCGTCCGTTATAGGTAGCCAAGGTCAGCATCAAATGGCAGCCTAGTCCGGTCCTCCGGGGATTCTTAGCACCCTCTGCCTTCATGTCGCACTGGCCGCTGCCTTGGCCAGGTACATTCCAGCTGCCGGAGACTGAGGGCCAAGATTTAAGTTGTAGAGTCATTTTGGAGGTGTTTGGCCATAACTCACCACGCTGGCCAAGCGGGTTGGTGAGTGTGGGATAGCATTTCCTCTGATCCCGATGGTATAGTTATACCGCTATTGGCGGTCGTCAGAGCCCCTTTAGTGGGAACAGGATGCACCACGAGAAGGCGGGGTTGACATTTGTCAAGGAGAGGCTGTGATGTTACGCATCACCTGACCTTTACAATACAGTCTGTAATATACAATTTTACTGTATTATTCTAAAACACACTGATGCTATGAGCCATCAAACCTTAGAAATACAAATTTTTCTAAAAGTTTTCACAATTTTAGCCACTAGTCCATGTTGTCGTATGTAGATAAAATATATCTTTCCGAAATTACAAAGATCTCAATTTTGCTATTTTTTTATATTTACTTTTGAGAGAATCGATGGAATAAATGTTGATCTATTGTCACTAACGTCATGATAACCTCCCCGTTTTAAAAATAAGTGTTCTACCTAGAATTCTTAGTTGTTTAATAATACTGATCAACAAAAACATTTTCCCAAGGAAATTGTAAATTATTTCAACAAACATACTCTCGAGGATATCGAAAATCGAAAGTAATCATAAAAAAAGTTAAGTTGGATGTCATTTCGGAGATACGTATGTTTGAATTTATCACTGTGACCTTATTTTATTGCCTTTTTAAGTGCTTTTTGAATGCAGACAAACGATACCAGAAGTGGGTGATCAATAGGTATAGGCGCCAGTGAGGCAGATTGCGTTAGACAGTCTGACGCAGTGCTAAAAAGCTTCGTTCATTTAGATATAATAGCAATCAGTGTAGAGCGTAATGAGCTCACGAACAGAAACTTATAGCAATCATTATGTCTCGTAAATGCGCAAAGTTTAGTAATAGTTTTTGTTACATATGTGGTGAAATTGTGAGTGTTAAACGTAGAAGACCTATAACCTCTTTAATTAGAATAGCCTATAAACATTATTTTGGATGACAGATTGGCGGGCAGGATAAGCCATTGGCATCGCACTTCTGCTGTGAACGCTGTTCGATTCGGCTTCGAGAGTGGATCAGAGGAAAGGGAAGATAGTTGCCTTTCGCCATACCGATAATCTCGAGGGAACCTAGATATCATGTAACAGATTGTTACTTATGTATGTCTCCAGCAGTAAAAGGAATTAATTCTAAAAAGCAAAAGCATCTGCAGTATCCCAGCATCGATTCCGCAATAAGGTCAGTACCTCACAGTAATGCGCATCATCTATCATAACCACCTGTAAACGTTCCTTTCGATGAGGAGGAATGCATTCCATCAACTAGTCACGAAAGTGGAAAAGACAGGGATTATGTTCCATCACAGAAACATTCAACGCCTCATATGATCATACAAGCAGAGCTCAATGACCTCATTCGTGATATGGGATTAATCAAAAATAAAGCTGAATTGCTTGGATCAAAGCCTAAGGAGTGGAATGTAGTGGATAATGACGTACGTATTTCCGTGTATCGTGACCGACACAAAGACTTTATTCGTTTTTATACAAAAGATGGCGAGATATGCTTTTGTTACGGCATTCCCAGCTTGATGTCGTCTTTAGATCTGTACCACAAGCCAGAGGAATGGCGACTGTTTATTGAAACTTCGTAAGTGAGTTTAAAAGCAGTACTGTTACACATTGGCAACAAATATAACTCCATTCCTGTCAGATATGCTTCACGGAGGAAAGAAACTTATGATACGTTGAGAAAGATATTACTTGTTCTGAAGTACAATGACTGTCATTGGAAAATTTGTGGTGGCTTGAAAGTCATTTCTCTTTTACTAGGAATGCAACTGGAATACACTAAGTATTCATGTTTCCTTTGCGAATGTGACAGTCGCGCTAAATAGGAACACTACCATGTAAGAAAGTGACCTTCACGACAGTCTCTGAAGCCTGGTGATAAGAATGTAGTGAACCAACCTCTTGTACCAGTAACGGACATATTTCTCCCACCACTGCAAATCAAACTCGGATTGATAAAATATTTTGTTATAGCTTTGGACCGGGATAGTGAGACATTTAAGTTTATCTGAGATTTCTTCCCTTCCATATCGAATGCTAAAATAAAAGAGGGAGTATTTATTGGTCTTGACATTCGGAAGCTCATGCAAAATGGTTTCGAAAGTGTTATTCAGAAACTAGAGAAGGAAGCATGGCTGGTATTCAAGGATGTTGTGCAAAATTTCCTTCGAAATACTAAAGCTGCAAACTATAAAAGCATAGTTCAAAAGCTGGTGAAAATGTTTCAAAAGTTGGGTTGTCACATGTCTTCAAAACTGCATTTCCTTCATTCTCACGTAGACTTTTTTCCCGATAATATGGGAGTATTTAGTGACGAACATGGTGAACAATTTCACCAGCAGATATCTGTCATAGAGAAGCGTTACCGTGCACAGTGGAATGAAGCGATGCTTGCTGACTACTGTAGGTCTCTGACACCTAAAATTAAGACTATGACTTTGATGGTTGAGGCAATGTATATTAATATATTGCGTCTTGTATGTTGTAATGATGAAACACCATATGAACTTCCTCAGTCTTGGTTATTACATTTGCTTATTTTTTTATCACTCACCCATGAATGTTACTATTCGTATAACATCAGTTACTTTATCTTTACCCCCATCACCCCCACAACTTAGTGTTGAGCGCTAAGAAAATGGAAACCACCTCAACACACTGGGCATGCGCGGATGAAATGGCTGTCGTCATTTTGAAATAAGTTCTATAACTCATTGGATGTTTGCTAAACGCCGCATATGTTCACTTTCTGATTATGAAGGTATAGTGCCTTCGAGAGATCTCAAATTTTAATGTCATATTTTTAAAGTCCGTAACCTGCAATTTTTAAACATAGTGATTAAAGTGTAAATTATGCTTAGGGTCACGATTGTTTGAGTGTTTGACAAATTTTATTGGATCGTGCATAAGACAGAGGATTTTTACATCGTTTTATTACTGTTGGTCCATGAAGAGAGATGCTCGTGAACAGCAGTATAAACGGAAAAGAATGTAATGTAAAAACTTTGCTAATATAGCAAATAAACAAATGTAAATTAATTGTGATGTAACGTACGGAAACATTGTAATAACGTATAAAATACTATTACAATATAGTATCGAAGAATTAACTTATGCGTACATAGTAATAATTCATTGTGACATGTATTATTTTGTAGTAACGCATAAAAACAAATCTTCCGTTAAAAATAAATAAGAACCAAGTAGTAATGTTTTCATCATTTTTGTGTACTCTACACTGTATGTAATTGAAATATTAGTTTAAGTCTAAGGAAATGTTACAGTGTTGAAATTTGTTGATCAGTGAAATTCTTTACAGTTAAACAGCCTAATTAAAACATCAGAGACAAATCTTGATTTATATTTAAAGAATGTTTTATCTTGCCAAGACCACTGCTGCATGCGTTTTAATTGTTGTTCGATTTCCTGTATTGAAAGTACTTGAGTTTTAGTTTTTTCAATAAACAGAAATGTACAAATCAAAGAGATGAAGCTTTCATTTGGAATCGGTGAAATATCGTTTTCAACAACCATGATCTACTTACATTTCTTTTAGACATAATGCAAGGATATTTTATTTTCATTTTATAAAACAGATTTGAAATGTCACTAGTGCCGGTCATATACATTTCTTTCAGTTATGTAGTTCCTAAAGTACCACTAATAAACCCAACTGCATTTTCGATTTATTCCGCCAACCTGAATTTTTTTCTCAAATATTTTTGGTTTATACCCTTAATTATTTAATACAGTTTCTTGTTATAATTCTATAGCGATTCTGCATGATTATGTCAAATATTTATTTGAGATGTCATTTATATAGCTTTTCCCTAACATTTATCCCACAACTCATTTTTTTGACCCGTCATTACTCACTTTCGCCTTTCTTTTTCTATGTGGGGCCCTAATATCAATCATGCCTTTTTGCTGTGTCTCATTAATCATGCTTACTATAAGTGAACACATGCTCTCTTTTTCGATCGCTTGATTTATGTCAACATTAGTATTTTTAAGGAATTCCTCAAACTGCAAGTAGACAGCTCCCTTATACGTTTTTCCTGGACTCCTATTAATTGAGTTACCTGATTTTCGTTCAGATGCAAGTTCAATACCGATTGAGTACCATCCAGGATGACACGGTTTGATACTAACAGAGCTAAGTTTCTTTTCGATGATATATATATACACTGGTTTCCATTTAAGCAACAAACCGAAAATTCGCGATAATTGGACGAAATATAGTTCAAATTGCACAAAATTTGCATATGTTACGGGAGAAGGCATACAGCATCGATGAACAGAAGGCAAATGAGTGGCTCTGGCAACGCTTTTATAAAAATGCGCAAAAGCTTAAAACCAGCTGTTTCGGAGGGAGTCGCCAATTCATGTGCATTTTTGAATGACAAAATTTTGAGATAGCGATTTTGTTAACATGGCTTCGAGATGTCATTTACCAGCGGAGTTACGCTACAGAGCGATAGACCGACTCAAAGCAGGGCAACGGTAGGCGGTCGTCGCAAGATGGCTCAACGTCGATCGTTCTATGTTTAGCCGGATGTGGCAGCAGTTTCAAGCCACAGGTGCAGCTCCCCTAAGGTACAGCAAAGGTAGGCCAAGGGCGACGACCTCCGCAGATGACCTGTACTTGCGGCTTTTGGCACGGCAAACCAGACTCATCTCAGAGCTGTGCTTGCAGCAGCCACCGGACGGACTGTATCAGCTTCGACGGTATGCAGAAGTTGATATGCAGGAGTACTGTATGCTCGGCGACCGGCATTATGCGTGCCTCTCACTACTCGCCTCCGGAGGGAACGTTTCAGTTGGGCACGAATGCATGTGAATTGGACTCCAAATCAGTGGAGGTCCGTTTCGTTCACTGATGAGTCACGATACTGTGTACTGAGTAATTCTTATCGAGTTTGCATATGGAGAGAGGCCGGTACTCGCTATCTTCCCTCTAATATCCCGAAAAGTGGCAGATGTGGTTGTGGTAGTGTTCCGTTGTGGGCAGGCATATTGTTAGGCGGCCGTACGGACCTCTATATTTTGCTACATGGAGACCTCAATGCTCAGAGGTATAGAGATGACATCCTGTACCCTATTGTTTGTCCGTATGGGGCCGCAATTGGCGATACATTTGCACTGCAGGCGGATAACGCTCGCCCTCACACAGCTCGCCCCGTGCACCAGTACCAGGAACAGAAGACTATAGTCCGTATGGAATGGCCAGCACGCTCTCCCGATCTGAATGCCATTGAGCATGCCTTGGATGTTCTCAGGAGGCGTGTTGTTTGCCTCCACCCCCTCCCTGTACCCTTCAGGGGCTCAGCATTGCTTTACTAGAGCAATGGACGCATCTTCCCACGGAACTGCTCGACACCATAATAACAGCATGGAACATCGCTGTCGGGCCTGTATTGCTGTTCGGGGTAACCACACTCCGTATTGAAGTGCCTTTTCCTGTTTCATCTTGATACCTATATTTCTGTATTTTCATATTTGCATCACTCATACATAATGTTAATGATTTGTATCACATGTTTTCACGATTTTTTGTTGCATTTGGTCTCATAAAGCTTACCACCAAATTTCATCCGAATCGGTTGCATATTTTTTGAGTGATCACGATTTTTCCATTTGTTGCTTAATTTATGGAAACCATTGTATATGCCTAGTTCATGGGCAATGCAGGTAGACAAAGTACGTGCAATTCGTGTTGGTTTATTTACGTAAGTTTTAAAGCCATGAACCAACATATTCCAATGTAATCAGAAACGCGAGTGTTGGTTTCGCTAAATAAGTCAATATTTAAGTCTTCCATACAAAAAACATATCTTGCCTTCATCATTTTTAATGTTGTTTTCTAATTCTGAAACGAATAACTAGATCGAATGCTCATACATATGATAAAAAGATCCACTATTCGGTCTAATATTAACGACAATTTGCACAGCCTAGTTTCTTTCAGAAAGAAAGATTTAGGGCCCAAAATGTTAAGCCACAACACTCTCTCTCACCCTCGCTCTCTTCCTCTTTCTCCAACCACCTTTCAACTTCACTCGCCCGTGTTTATAACAGGTAATCATCAAACCAAAACATCTGAATCTCTCATTAAACTAGTGTCAACAATTTTTATGTTTCAGGAACTGATCATAAATAGCAAACTATATTACGCTTTTCTGTTCCAAAGTGCTATCAACCCACTTATATATAGGAAACACTTGTGATTAAAATACCCATTAGATACGCACAATCCATTCTCAATAGAAACTTCAATTAATATTTCATCAATATCATTCACACTGAAAGACCTTTCCACAACATTGTCAGAAATTTCATTCTGAACATCTATTGTAGCACTAAAATCCCCTGCTGGAATGACTTTGTCTTTAGCGCAAAACAGCTTGTAGCTCATTCCAGAAATTATCCTCTCTACCCGAAGGTTCAGAATCACAAATAGTACTCGTATAAACTACAAAAATTTACATTCTCTGCTCGACAAAAATCTGAGAAGTTGACACCAGCAAATTCTGCGTTACATTGGCCGAAAGGCTTCAGACCACTGGGTTTTGCTTCAGAACACTTTTGGGAAATGATCAACAGGACCCGAAATAAATAGACAGATGAAGGAGGTTAGTGAAGAAATGAATACGTATGGATTGGGAGTTCTGCTTGCAACTGAAACTAAATAGGGAGCAGTTGGAATACAAGAAACTAATGAAATGGTGAGTGTGTAGCCTGGAGTGTTGAATGTTATGAGAGAGAACAAGCTAGTGCAGGAGTGATTTTAAGTGAAAAAACGAACAACCACTTGATTCACTATAGCTGCATAAGTGACTAGCAGCATATCTGGAAAATTATATGCATAGAAATTTTATGCGCTATGTTATGGTATACACTGAGTGATCACTGAGTTATGACCACTTACCTAATACCTCGTAGGTCCTCCTCTCGCCTTCAATACTGCAGCTATTCGGCGTAGTATCGATTCAACAGGATGTCGGAAGCAGTTGGGAGGTATGGCCAACCAATCTGTGTATAATGCGGCCTTCAATGAAGGTATGGAGATGATTGGTGTATCCAGATGCCTGATGTGCCGTTCCATAGTGTCCCAAAAGGGCTTTATGGGATTGATATCAGAGAAGTATGACAGTCGATATGCTGGAAGTCTGAAGTGTGTTCTTCAAACCTTTCCTGCCCAACATTTGACCTGCTGCTCGGCACATTGTCGTCTTGGAAGACACAGTCGACATTCGGGAAAAAGTGAAACATTGCTGAATGTACAGAGTCAGCACGCAATTCACGATTGTAAGCACCAGTCATACTTTGTTCCACATGCACAAGAGGTCCAAGTTCCTGCCAGGTAAACATGCTCCATACCATGAAGGATGGATCGAGTGCTTCATGTTGTTTGCGCCAAATACGTACACTGCCATCCACCGAGTGGAGTAAAAACCATGTCTCGTCAGACCAGCACAATTTATGTCCAGTCGCCGAAGTCCAGTTTGCATGATCTTTACTCCACGCATGTCTTAGACTTTGCTCCAGGCATGTCTTATGAACAGTGGTTAGGTGAGGATGTCGTCTGGGTCATCTGCTGTTATAGCCCATACGTGCTAGCGCGCGACGCTTTGACACGAGAGATATAGTTCCGGACTGACCTCTGTTGTATTGGGTAGTCAACTGTTGAACGTCAGTTGGCCCGTATGAGTCGTCGGACCCGGCCCTCACCACTCACATCAACCTTTCGCTGTCTTGTGTAATTTTGCCTCCCAGACGTTTTTTGACCATTGTCCTGCCAGTCCTGATACATTTTAACTACTGCGAGTAGCAAATAACCCACCAGTTCAGCCGTTTGGGAAATCGAGGCGTCACCTCCCCGAGCGCCTACAATCTTTCCTTTCTTGAAATCGGATAAATCTTTCCATTTACCCATCACACTCCGAATTTTACTACCTATTGCTCCACTTACGCCTTATATATGCAACATTGGTCAACTAATCCCTCCCGGAAATCACGCGGTCAACGGGTTGCATCCACTTTTGATAGGGGTTATCGCAATTAGGTGATTATTTGGTGTAATTTGCTATTAAATTGATGTAAACGCGTTCAATTCTTATACGAGGCTTGCACTTCCTCGATAGAAACACTATTAACTTTTAGCGAAATTGAATGACGCTTTTGGAATTTCTACAGTACGAGAAATCAACTCGATTGCGTGTAGGTCAGTTTCGTCAAATCGCTCATTCGAAAACAGAAGACGAGGGAAAAATCACATGATGTATGTCGTTCTATTATGACTCAGCACGGAATGGATCACTGATTGGCCTTTCTTTTCATTGGTTCTGCTGCTCAACACTGATAACGGTCAGCTTATCAGCTTAAAATTATTACTTGTTTTTTCTCAAAATTTGATAAATGGCTGCAAAATATCCATAAACACAGGTGATGGCTATCAAATGAAGAACGTAAAATGCGTCATGAAAATGTACAGGGTCTTTTTGTATTTTATTCATTGTATCCTTACTTATTGTAAGCTCAATATTGCCTGTTTGTTTTGGGGTTGGGACTGAGAGCATCTATGATTATATGCAGTCGGCCGTTCTGAATTTGGAGGACGTTATTTCCAGGGATGGAACAGAGTCACCCCATAGGGTAGACACATCACCCATGCCACATGCCACGGCAAAATGTGGGCCACTATATACTGATTTCAACTAATAAATGTTCTTGTTTCCGTTCAAGCTAGGTCTCCCAAAACCTTTGTCTACATAGTGTATGTTATAGTTCAATGAAAAGGTTCCTACATAGGATTGAAATTTCAAGAGCACCATATTATGAAAGAAACTTTGTGTGGATGGATACTACGTACTGATGTACTGATATCGGCTAAGAAACCTTCTTGTTTCCGTTCTACCTAGGTGGCCGAATACTTTTGTCTACATAGTGTATGATCAAGTTCATTGAAAAGGTTCCTACCTAGGGTTGAAATTTTCGGAACTCCATGTTACGAATGAAGCTCTATATGGATTGATAATGATGAATTTTGTCTTTTTTGGTTCCAAGCCTAAAGTCTGCACCACAATAAGGACAGTTTCATGGTGTAGTAAAATGTTTCAGCAATAAGCTCGCTACGTACCATATTTATGCTGCATTGCATATATACGTCTTTCTCAAAAATGCGTTATGTAAAATTGCACTTGCTTTTCAGTTTCCTGTATATGATCTAAATAACACGGAGCTTTCATTCTGGAAATATCTACACTGTGTATCAATTACATCTATAATATTTATTACAAATCTTTCATACGGGAAACGTTGTTTAAAATCATTATTGGCTACGGTGTTTATTATTAGACTAGCACAAGAGAGAAAACTACTTTAAAAAACGTCTTACTTCTAACATCTCATTATTGGTGAATAGTCTTTTAACGTCGTATTTCTGTTTCTCTAAGTCCTTTCTGCCCTTCAAAATACTATTATACGCCTTTAATGTGCTTCCAACGCGTTAAAAAACTTACGAAGAAATCTCACGTAAAAAAACGAACAAAAAGATAAAATATCTAAAAATATTTGAGACAAAGGAAATTCTGCAATAGCAACCTATAATCTCCTACATAACACCACTTCACTTGCGTCCGAGCACAAAATGAAGGAAACAAAAGAAATGTTCAGGAGCAATACTGATGTCACCTTTCCAGAAAATGACGTTTCCTAGCGTGGGAAATTCAGGGAATGGGCGATTAGATGGGGATAACAGGCTTAGAGAGACAGCAGTCGTTCATCGAAAGATCTGGGGATAGAATTATTCCGAAATACACTAAAATGTCACCGTTAAACGAGTGAAGCGTCTTTTACGATGATTAATGTTGACACTAGAATCAGAAAACAGTAATCTCAAACTGCTTGAGTAGCGCTCGAAAGAATAGCGAGCCGAGGTTTGATGCTTGCCTCTAGAAATTGTTCCTGACCTTTCCAAATACTAAAGCTGTTTTTGCTCGAAGTTTAAGTAAGCTACGGAATTTCCTGAAATATTTCTCCACCGGAGATCGAAAGACACTCGAAATCCTTCCCAAGAATCTGAGTTATGAAAATAAATACCTTAAGTTTGAAAAAATCTCTTGCAACTTCGAATGATTTTTTCACGTAACAGTAATAATTTACAATCTAGCAGTGCACTTTCTGTGTACATGTTAGTAGGGAGAATTTGAAACCCTAATTTTCAACAGAATTTTTGCTTTTTTACTGTTCTTGACAGGACAAAATATTTTAAGAACCTATGCTTCAGAGTTCATACAATGCAGCAATAGTGAGAGTTTATAGTATTGTAATAATCTCTTGTTCCCAGTTTTTCCGTGTTTTCTACGTTCCTCTATTTCTCTTTTTTCTCTTCAATGTTAAAATATCACATTTGCTTTTTTGCACATCTTTTGAAAAAAAGTGCATGTTAATATTACCGCTATGTCTGCTTGTCCGTATGTGAACAATATATCTCTACAACTGTCAGTTTGATTTGAATTTTTTTTTGCAAGCCTGAACTATGAAAACGACGATTCTTGCCTTTTAGTCTTTTTTCGATACATAATTTCGCCACTAGGGCTGTACAGGTAGATGCCGCCGAATTCAAAACATATTTATTTTTTATTTAATTGGAGGTTTAACGACCACCGTGAGCAACTCAATGGGCTATAAGCAGTCGCCCGTCCCAAATTTAGGGTCACTTGTTCCAGGGAAGGGAGTGAGCCAGTGCCGTAAGACAAACACAACATCCATGCATCACCGGTACTCGAACCCGAACCCCTTTCGGGCGAATGATCAGAGGCCATCGCTTAGACCACTCCGCCACCGGGGCGGCATATATGTATTCCATGTCATTGCTTCTGAAAACCAGCTTATAGCAATAGTTTTCTTTTGACACTATTTGCAATGAAGATAATTTTTCATAAGGTATCTTCTGCAAATAATGCACAGATTTCCCGCTAGAAGATGTATATTTCATATTTCCCTATATCTCTGATTATAAAATTACGATTTTAAACATTACTTTTGCGACGGATAGCGTACATGATGAAGAATGATTTGCACACGATTTCTACCTTTTAGCAACGCACAAGTTTCCCACAAGGGGTAGTAAGTATAAATTTCTGTTTGCGAAATAGTTGCAGCCGCATCTATGCTTCTAAAAGCCCAAATGAAAAAATCTTGAAGTAACCAAACACTTCTGATAAAGGAAAACAGTTTGCACATATTTCCTCTTCAAAACAAAACACAGGATTTCCTCTAGGTGATGTACATATAGATCATATTTTTCCCGATAAACATAGCTCTTTGGAAAAACTCCTTTCCAACTTTCCAAGACATAGCATTCATTGTGGAAAATCAGGGCCGTAGCTAGTGGTAAATTCTAGGAGAAGCTGCCAGCAACGTAGGAGAGGCTAGAAATTTTTTGTTATCCATGTCATCAACATCATTGTCAACAATTATCATTCCACTGCTGGATGCAGGCCTCCCCCAAGTTTCTTCCACAACCGTCTGCCTTGAGTCAGTTTCCTCCATGCCACTCCCGCATATATAACGAAGTAAATTTCTCCGCCCTTTTGGTCCACGCCGAGGATCGAACCCGAGTCCTCTTATTCCAGAACAAGTCGCTCTACCAACTGAGCTACGCAGACGTTCATTCTTCCTGCTATTTGTCTTTATGTCGTGTGCGTCTTGCGGGGCAGGCACGTCATTTCCCCCGAAAGAGGGCCGGGGGCATGGCCCACGGGTCAGCCGGAACCATGAATCGTTGTAGGCTGCCATCCGCTGAAGAACGTGCACTTGAGAACTCCCAGTCAATCTGGTGTGTGGAATGCAACGTCACACACATTCATTTTTCGAAGCGCTGGAGAAGGGATTCTCTTATGTTTCCTGCCCCACGGTGTGGAACGAACATCACACCATTGCGAGTACTTTAACGGCCGGGTTATATAACCGGGCGCCATTATAACGAAGTAAATTTCTTCGTCATTTTTGCCCACGCCGCGTCTCGAACCCGAGTGCTCTTATTCCGGAACAAGTCGCGCTACCAACTGAACTACGCAGACGTTCGTCCTTGCTGCTATCTGCCTTTATGTCGTGTGCGTCCTGCGGGGCTGGCACGTCACACATGCTTCCGAATTTTATCCACCCATCTCCCATGCGCTCTTCTTCTGGGTCTTTTACTGTCCTTTGGAATGCAGTCTAAAATTTCGGTTGCCCATCGGTGGTCGATCCTCTGGCAACTAGCCCATTGCTTGTTCTTGTCAGACGTTGTTTTAGTAGGTCCTACATTTTATGCATTATAGTGCATTAGAACTCTTCTCGTACTCACCTGTTGCGTGCTCCGCCTATTTAAAGGTACCGTGCACGTTTTGAGCTACTTTTCTGGCAATATCGTCCTTGTATTTTTCATAATCCTCTTTTTTCATATCGTTAGCTCGTTTGTTTACGTTTGGAAGCTGCCAATATGGCGGCTTCCGGTCTATCCTTGTCATCTTTGAACGTGACAGATGCACCTCATGACGCACTTCTTGCATCCATGGATGCTGACGTACTCTCGCCCTCAGATGTGTCTGCTCAGGTGCCTTCCCAGCTTCCTGGTTATCCTGCTTAGATGCCCTCTCTGGACTTGGCTGTGCCTCCTGCTTCTGCTTCTGCCTCTGCCTCGGCGCCCTACCTGGCTACTGCTGCGATTACTGCCTTGCCTTCTTCCCCTGATCCTCTTCCCTCTGTTCCCCTGATCCTCTGCCTGATCCTCTGCCTTCTGTTCCGAGGATGTTACTTGCCTCAACAGCGCAGCGAGGCGCTGCTTCTACGTCAGCTTCTTCTCAACCTGATGGTCTCTTGCAATCATCTCCTATTATTCAGAAGTGCAACCCCACGGAGAAGACACGATTGCCAAAAATTCGCAGATTGGCCGTGAGTTCCATAATCTCCTGCATAGAGGTCTTCTCTTTCATTCCTTACTAAATACTCCTTTACCACGCTACATGGAGGCCCTTTCGGGTCATGTGTTGTCCGCGTCCGTTGCTGGAAATTCTCGTACCCCTCTGGGTACCTGAATGCAATTCCAGCGCAAAGTGGAGCACACTTTTTTCTTGCAAAAGGACTTTCGCTTAGAACAAATCATATCATCCTTTCGCCTCTTTGCAAGCGTCCGGTAAACATCACATTCAATCCTGTTCCACATGAATTGCCATATGCTGCGCTTCCTCTCCTTGTCAATCATGTTTGCAAAATTGTTGGCACGGTTCGACGCTTTACTGACGCTCCCCGCGGAACTCGATTTGCACATGTTACAGGACTTCGCCGACAGTTATTTGTCGTCTTTATCCTCTGAACAAGCTTTGGCTGACTGTTCTTCAGAGGCTGTTGTTGAAATTGCCTCCCGCACGTACAGTTTCAAGGTTTTCACCAGTCACGACTGTACTCACTGTCTTACACAGGATCAAACCACTGCCTCCTGTGAGCACTCCCGACCCGATGTGGCCTTTCCTCCAGCTCGCATCCCATTGCCGATAACATAGGTCCTTCTACCATCCCCTCTTCGAGTGGTTTGCATGACGCGACCTCTCCTGTCCTCCGTCAGACACACATTCCGGTCAAGGAGAGTGTCACATTCCCTCCGCTTCCGCAATGTATGGTTGTTCACCCTCCTTCTGGGTTAGGAGAGATGAGAGATGACTTCCACTACTTATGTGTCTACGGCAGAGTTTTTTGACTCCGTTGTGTCGAGTGGTGCTTCCGCATTCCGCCCGACTGGTTCTCCTCCTTGTCTCTCGAATATTGTATCGTCCAGCTACGAACTTGTATACTGTTACTTTGTTGCCGCACCTTCCTGATGCCTCGACTGTTGTTGTCATTGATATGTTTCCTCCAGTTCCTGGACTACTGTCCAGACAGTAACTCTTAAGCCTTTTCAACCTGCTCGTATGATTGTTTGTTCTGAAGCATTGCTCCACTCAGCTGATCTTGACGTGTGTGCAGCGGTCATGTAATTTGACTTATGAGTCATTTTCCATATCTCTGTGTGTTCGAGATCCTAGGTACCAAGTTTTCATGACGCGTTACATACGCCGTCTCACCTCCTTGAAGGACTTCGCTGGGAAACAGATTTGTGATACCTTACTTCCTCAAACCGATAACCTTTAGCTCTCTTCTTCACACTGATAACTTTTAGTTCTCTCCGGTGACGTTTTCCACCTTGTGGTCATCTTTGGGTGCCCTTAAAGGTACCAAAAGAAGAGGCCCGCTCTGGATTTTTTTCTTTTTTTAGAAAGTGACTCAAAAACTGTTTAACCGATGAAGGCGAAGTTTGATATTGCCGCCCCGGTGGCGCAGTGGTCTAAGCGATGGCTTCTGATCATTCGCCCGAAAGGGGTCCGGGTTCGAGTCCCAGTGAGGCATGGATGTTGTGTTTGTCTTACTGCACTGGCTCTTTCCCTTCCCTGGAACTAGTGGCCCTAAATTAGGGACGGGCGACTGCTCATAGCCCATTGAGTTGCTCACTGTGGTCGTTAAAGTTCCAATAAAAAAAGAAGTTTGATATTTCCAAGCTTCGTTTTAAAAAGACGTTTATAGTCAATTTGGTTGAAATAGGACAAAAATTCTGCGATACCGCTGCTCGTTTCCTCTACGCTATGCGATTTAATAAAAATTCGTCGTAATGTTGATGAGAACTTCAAAGGAAAATCTTTCAAGAAAGACTAAAGACAACATACTGATTAATTTTTTATACGACGATAGTTAAGTAACTGTTAATTTAAATACGCACTAACCGGAAACTACAGATTTTAATTTATTTCACGGAAAAAAGTGTTTTTGAATTGATACAAGAGTCTGCAAATGGCATATATATCTGTCTAATAATGGAATGGCCGCCCCAGTGGCGCAGTGGTCTAAGCGATGGCCTCTGATCATTCGTCCGAACGGGGTCCGGGTTCGAATCCCGGTGAGGCATGGATGTTGTGTTTGTCTTACGGCACTGGCTCTCTCCCTTCCCTGGAACCAGTGACCCTAAATTAGGGACGGGCGACTGCTTATAGCCCATTGAGTTGCTCACGGTGGTCGTTAAACCTCCAATCAAAAAAGAAAAAAATAATAATGGAATGCTGCCGCCCCCGGTAGCTCCGTGGTCTAAGCAATGATTTATGACCATTCGTTCAGGAGGGATCCGAATCCCGGTGAGGCATGGATGTTGTGTTTGTCTTACGGCACTGGCTCTCTCCCTTCCCTGGAACCAGTAACCTTAAATTAGGGACGGACGACTGCGTATAGCCTATTAAGTTGCTCACGGTGATCGTTAAACCTTCAATCAAAAAAAAATGGAATGTTTTGCGTTACGTTTCTGTTCTGTCTAAACTTTTGAGACATGCAGATACTCCTCCTTTCACGCCATATCTAGCATAATTATTTCCGTTGCGTGTATTGGTTTCCCATTGCATATTACGACAGAGATTGAAATGTTTCACTTGCTTTTCAATACTTGCATCCCTTGGCTTTGTATTTTTACTTTCTAGTATCGATATTGTTTTGTCCCTAAACTTTTAGGATGGACCTCACTGAATGCAAAATTATTCGAAAATGAGCATTCATAGTGAGTATGGGAAAACGGAAAGGCATACGGTGTGCGACCGCAACAGTTTATCGTGGAAGTCAAAGCAAGACCTGTATTTCTGCGTTTCAAGCAAGCTTCTGTAAAAACACTTAGGTGTTTTAGAAATTCCAATTTCCATATTTTCAGCGCGAGATACATGATCTTCAATCAGCTGATTTAAGGGCTTTTTCTCACAGTCAGATCGATGTATAGCACTTTAGATAGGATACCGAAAACGTTTTTCGTTCATTTTTTTTCCAAATAGGGCCTGGGCTAATTATTATTAAGTTCGTTGAGTATTTCGTAGGGGTGGGGCCCCCAAGCTACGACCCGGTGGCTAATATTTTGCATACAATTCCAAAATATTTTGCAAATCACAATTTTTCCACAACAGCGCATACGTGTATATTTATCTTTATAACATATTTGCAGCCGAATCTACATGTTAAAATCATGACTGAAAGAAAAATTCTTCAGATAGTGGTCATTGAGTATAACATTTTATTCGCATTTGCTGCGCAAAATAACGCACAGTTTTTCCAACAGGCCAGTACGCGCAGATTTCGTTCTTTTTTCAAGGTATATATATTCTTAAAAGTCCAGTTTGAAAAAATACTTTTTGCATAGGATACCATTGATCTCGGTGTACATTTTGCAAATAGATTTGAATTTATTTATGATGCACAGTTTTGGTGCTACTTAGCGTAAGTATGCATTTCTGTTTGCAACTGTATATCCATTATTAAAGATGCATTAAAAATTATTTTCATACTGTATTTGATTTACTATGATTAGGATCGCGACCATTACCTACTTCAAATAAAGTAAGGTTTTTCCGCTAGGGGAGTATGCACAAACACTTTTTTCTTCCTATCTCTACTTGCAAAAGTCGTATTTGAAAAATTCTTTTTCCGTTACATAGCTTCCGTATGAAGAATATTTTGCATCTATTTTCACCGTTTTCAAAATGTGCATTTCTTCCTCTAAAAAAATCAGCACATATTTCTACTTGCAAAACTATTTCTAATTAAAAAAATCATTGGTAGGCACCCTTCACTATTAAAATGATTTTCACTAATTTTCGAAGTCAAATAATATGCAATTTTTCAGATAGGAGACGCAAATTTACGTTACGTTTGCTTCTATATATCTACATTTAATTGTTTGATATGAGAAATTCCTTTTGTTTCAGATATATTCCGGTATGAGATTTTGCGTACAATTGTTACTGTTCGCAATGTACCTAGTGAATTTAAGCAGTTACAAAAAACAAATCTACCGGAATTTCAGAATCGATCAAATTTTCAAGAATAGAACCAGCGCATATTTCAATTTCGATTTGCAAACTGTTTTACGATTGTGAGGATCTGGTTGAAAATTGTCTTTTAGTAACGATGCAAGCATTTGGAATTTTAACCGCTGCGAAGTTGTGTCGCCCGGGAGATGAATACATTTGTTTTTCGTTGATTTTGTGTTCTTCTAAACTCAGGTTTGAAACAATTCTTTTTGCGTCGGGAAGGATTCAAAAGATGTACCCATTACACCAAAAGATTCGGTGTCATCTTTTTTTTTCTAAAAACTGGAGCTTTCAGGCTTGATGTACTGCCCATAAGTGTATTTTTTGGATTCAAAAACTCACATCATCAGATCTTTCTTTCTCTTGTTTTTTTCTCGAATGCTCCTAAATTTTCCAACCAAAGCACTGTAAAACCACCTCTTTCTTTTATTTATCACCGCAAATCTTGAGTGACAAAATTTAGAGCTGAGAGAGGGGATAAAAGCGTACCATATGGAAACTGAAATATTTTAAATGAGTCATTTTATTAATTATTATTATATTTTTCGTTTTTCCTGCGATGAAAAGTGTACATCCATTTTTGTTGATTCCAGCCAAAATACGAAGAAATCTTATTTGAAAAATTTCCAATCGTTTACAGAGACCCTTGTACGTCTAGGTGTAGCACATCATGCCACCTACCCGTTGGGTGTTCGTGTCCACGGCACATAAAATCAAGCGCAATTAGCAAAACATACACGGTAATTTCAAACTGTGGTAAAAAATTTAACAATTTTACACAGCATCAAAGTAGACTACAGCTATAATACCTGCCTTAATATGTACATTATATTCCCAAAGTTCTTTGGGTACGGCTATTTTTTTCCACGAGAAATAACACATTAGTCGAGAAAGATAAATGACTGATTTCAGTGGGGAGGAGAAGGCAGACTGCGTGTTGCTGTTATAAAACAAAGTTGGAGACTGGAGTTCAGCGCAGATTTCGTACAAAATTTGGCAAGATAACACCCACAAGAAAACTATGTATGTGTGGTACAAATCCTTAATTTAGGGAGGTATTGAAAGTCGCTCAATTGAAAAGGTCTTAGTGTTTTCAGAGATAGTCGTAAAAAAGTGTACGAACAGTCTTTCTTTGCGGAATCAACTGTCACAGGGATTGTGTATCTGAACGTGTTGAAAAAGTCCTCATTTTATAATCGGACGTCATCATGGAATCTGATATGTTGTTCCAACAAGATGAGATGCAGCCACATCTCTTAGACGTTTGCAAATTCCTCAACGGACGAATGCCCTGAAAAATGGATCTGCTACCTGGGTCCTATTCCATAGTCCTCTGTGTAACCGGACTTTACAACCCTAGATTTCGCTTTATGGGCTATGTTCGGAATACTGTCTGTGTGGTTCTTGTGCCCAACATCATTGCTGAGTTGAAAACTCAGATTTCAGAAGCCATTTTGCAACTGGACGGGACAAAGCTGGACACCATCTAGAAAAAACTGGAGTATCACTGGGATATGCGCCGTGTTACCGATCTGTCCCACAGTTCCAGGCTACTTTACCTGGACATTTCATACAGTCTTCTTAAGGACTGAAGACAGCTGACACGACAACAAGGTTGTATATTTTAAGAGAAGCCTAGTTATGAAAAAGCCATCGCGCTGGAGCAGTGGTCTAAGTTTTGGCTTTTGACCATTGGTCTGATTGGACCCAAATTGGAGTTCCGGATGAGTCATGAGTGGTGCATTTTTCTTACGACACTGGCTCCTTCCTTTCCCTGGAACCAGTGGCCCTATTATAAGTACGACGGGACACGATTCATAGCCCAATGAGTTACTCATGATGGTTGTTAAACCCCCCAAACAATAACAACAGTTAGTTACAAGTGGCGTAAAGGACGTTAGTAACCCCACAGGCTCCAAATACCGTGAGATATTGTCGCGCTGATGGTGTGAGAGAAATCTTTGGGAATATAAATGTCAAAAACTTCAAAAATAATGAATAATGAGAGCACTTCAGGCAGTGCTGACCCACTTCTTGTATTCTCGAAGGAACGCATTCACGACGCCACAGAAAAACTGCTTCTATGCAAGCTCTTGCCACGCTGTACGATCAAAATAAATTAAAAACGTGTGGATAGTAAATGTGCAACATTTTAGTACCAAGAAAGTGTTCAACTAAATAACGGTTGCAACGTATGGAAGCCTTGCAGTATTTATTCAATACCGCATGTTGGAATATCTTAAATGCTGCAGTTTACATAGATTTACTATCTCCGAAAACGTTGAAACAGTTGTTTCTCGATATTGGTATTGCGGTGCACGTGCTTGGATCTGTTTTCAGATATGAGTACTGCATGGCATCTCTACTCCTCCCGCAGCTGTCTCCGACGATCTTAAAAGGTAAAACACGCTGATCTGAAGTCAATAAGGGTTCACGTCTCAGCCACCACTAATGTTACAAACTACTTATTATATTAAATTCTCTCGCTGGAATTAGAAGTGGCTTTCCATTGCATTTGTGCATGGAAGTTTAAGGATTCCCTATTAAATGATACAATACAGCATATCTAATTAAAATTGGGAAAACTTGCGTGACGACTGTTGTCTCGTGCGATATGGCATTCTGCACCGGGATTTAGCATCCTATTATGAAAGCTCTTTTATCGCCATCGGGTGTTTCGCAAAAGCTACTTTTCCCTGCTTTGAAGACGGGAATCAAATTACTTATTTGAGCAAACAATTTAGTTGGTATAATATTGCAACTGTACTCTCTGCTTTCAAAAAATGTAACAGCATGAAAAAGTAATACTGATTGAATAAATTAGATGTCAAAATATTATGAAGACAAAGATTTACTGATGTTGGCATTACAGAAAACTGCTGCAAAATCCTACATCCAGCGACATGTTTCTGTTTAAACGGAACCAGGCAAAATCTTTAATAATACCCTAATGTTCCACCTCTCAAAAAACATGTGATTCATAGAGGCTTTGGAAACAGCATTTTTACGAAGACATCTCCTGTGGAAGTAAGTGAACATTACGTGAGTATTCAGCACATAAATAAATCAGCATATCCAAAGCACTGGAATTTCGTTTCCCACAAACTGTTGATCCAAACATCAACACCGTGCGAACTTGGATACGTAAGATAAAGTCACCGAAGGAGAGGATTTTTAACACAATTCAAAGTAAAATCCAGGTAAACTGTTGCAGGTCAAATCTCAAACGCTGAAAAGATTAATTATTCTAGCACTCCAGTATCGTTTTTGGCGAAATTCAGGTCCTCATTCAGAAACGTGATCCTGAATTATGTGTGTTAAATTGCTCTTTCAGTTTAGGAAGTTTTACTGTGTAAAAATGTTCACTGAATTGTTATTTAACAAGCTACTAGAATTTTTATGAGCCTTTCCATTTCTGTAAGGAAACTAAACAAATGAGTATTCCTAGATTTATTTTGCTATCTTCGCAGATTTACCAATTATGCAGATAAATACCTAGCTGCTAAACAGTATGTTTCACTAATTAACAAACTGTTCACATAAAGCTTTTCGTAGCAAGAGAAAGATATCAGAAACAAAGGGGTTTTCAAATCTAACAGTTAGAGGAAAACTTTTTTATTTGGGAGATTAACGACCTCTATGAATAAATCAATGTGCTGTGAACAGTCGCCGTCCCTAATTTAGTATCACTGGCGCGAGGGAAGGGAGAGAGAACCAGTACCGTAAAATGAACACAACATCCATGCCTCACCGGGATTCGAACCGAGATCCAACTCAGACGAATGGACACAATCCAACGCCTAGATCACTGCACCACCGGAGCAGCTGATATAACTTGACGCCCAATAGTGGAATTGATTTGAGTTAGTTAAAGAACAAACGGGTTCAACACACTCCTCATAATGTAGAATATCTTACCAAAACAAAACTTAAATTTCGCACGGATTTTAAAAATCAAATTAACTCCTTCAAACACACGCTGACCCCCTGGAGGAAGAATTTTGAAAAATGAAAAAGTAGAAAATATGTTAAGTGTATTTTTTTAAAGAGAAAGCTTAGCTAAAGAAAATAATTTTCCAAATGCGTCTTTTGAAAGAAGAGATAGCGAGAAAAAAGTTTTAACATTTATGCCTCCTAGCGAGAAAATTGTGCGTTATACAAAGAAGATAATGTTTCCCATATTTACTGTAGCGAATGGCATACAGTACAAAAAGAAATTCTTCCATAGGATTTTTAGAACCGGAGATACGGTTTAAACAGAAATACCCAATAACACTAACTGCGAACTACAAAACCCAGAGTGTATGCAAAGTGTTTCTTATGGTGACTGGTATCCGATGTTAAAAGAAATTTCTTAATACGACCTCTAAAAGCAAAGATATCGAGCTAAACAAATTAAATCTTGAGCCCCTTAACGGGGAAACTGTGCGTTAATTCGGGCAGGAATTGTACACAAAATATTTTCGTAATTAGTAACATCTGAATGAAGGATTTTTCAAATCGGGTGTTTTGCTGCTCAGATTTTGCTGTAAACGAAAACGGGATCTTATGCTATCTGGTGGCAAACTTGTTCGCTAAGAAAAATTTCAGATCATAGACAAAACATTTCCCACCAGAAACGTTCTCCGACAAGGAAAGAACTTTTCAAATCGCACTGTCAGAAGCATAGATGCATAAAAAAAACAAGATATACATCTACGTCACCTGGCGGAAAAACTACGCATTGTTATAAGCAGAAGTTATTCCCAGAAGGTTTCTCGCGATGAGCGGTATCTGATCACAAAAGAAGTTTTTCAATCGAGTTTTTAGACGTGCAGAAATTGCGGTAAATACACCAGAAATGAAGATTTATCGATTGATGGAGAAAAGCTGGAGATAACAGACACGTACGTTTATCTTGGACAGCAGATATCAAGTGAGGGTCACATTGATGAAGAAATTAATCGGCGTACAAAACTTGCCTGGAGAGCTTTTGGAAGAAACAGCATAATTTTCAAGAGCAATATGCCATTATGTCTTAAAAGAAAAGTGTTTGATCAATGCATCCTTCCAGTGCTTACGTATGGTGCAGAGACGTGGACCTTAACTAAAAGAGACATACAAAGGCTGCAGACAACTCAAAGAAGCATGGAGAGGTGCATGCTTGGTGTAACCAGGAGAGATAAGAAGAGGAACTCGTGGATCCGAAAAATGACAAGAGTGGAAGACATCATGATCAAAGTTAAATCCCTGAAATGGCAATGGGCTGGACATACTGCCAGAAGGACAGATCATCGATGGACAGCCGAAATTTTAGATTGGATTCCAAGGGACAGGAAAAGACCCAGAAGAAGACCACATAGGAGATGGGTGGATGAAATTCGAAAGTATGCAGGGGTGACATGGAGGAGACTGGCACAAGACAGACCGTTGTGGAGGAAACTTGGGGAGACCTTCGTCCAGCAGTGGATTGATAATGGTTGACAATGATGATGATGATGATGACACCAGAAATACAATTACACCCTTACCAAATGTTGGAAACTACATGTAGAACATTTCTGTCCGATGCAAAAAGAATTTTTCAAATCGGATTTTTAGAAGCAGAGATATCACGGTAATCGCAATTTAACGTTACACCTCCTTGTCGAAAAACTCTTCATTATTTGGAAAGGAAACTGTACCCAAAATAATTTTCGTTATAAATGGCATCGAAGGGAAGGAAGAATTTTTAAAATCGGATATTTAGAAGCAATGATATGGAGTAAAACGCATTTTGAATTCGATAGCATCTGCATTTATGCCCTCTAGCGGCGGAGTTATGCATTGGAAAGAAATCGGAAAGTAAAGATAATCGTTTTCATATTTTAGGCATCCCATTGTAGGAATGATTTTCAAAGTCGGACTAATTGTTGCATAGATACTGTATGGTGTCCACAGACGGACTGAACGGGAAATTCATAACATGAAAATGTACAGTACTATTTCTACAAAGACATGCTAAAAACTGAGGAGCCATACTCTCGGGAAAATGAGGTGTTAGTCAACTTACAGGAACGAACCACAAATTTTCTTCAGGGCAGTGTTTTGGAACTTTCATTGTTTTAGTTACTAAATAAACATGGGACAGGTGAACATCTCTTTTGTAGGACATAAACAAAGTTTGCGGTTCTCTTGGCTTCATTAGGGTTTGCATAAACGACGTAATTAATTTCGTTCTTCAGTGTTTTTAGGACTTTCGTTCCATATCATTTGATATTATTTTTTAATGTGTTTCAAGATGGATATTGCGAAGTAGTATGTTTTTGATTTTGCAACGATTGTTGATAACCTACTGAAAAACAGCTTACTTACACTTAGGTTAAAGAAATTTCAAACTTGGAGAAATATTGGAATCATCATACACATTAGCAGAAAGATCTAAAACAATTTCAATGCTGTTTTGCATCATTTATTTTAGATCTAAAATTTTCCTGAGTGCTCTTATTATTTTTTAAATCATTTTCGCAGGAAATAGTTTCAAACATTTCGAAATTATGCAGTGTTTGCCACTATTGAGAAAAGGGTGTCTTACACTGAATCCTTCAAATTTCAAAAGTCGCATTTGAAACTTCTCCTAACTTGTGGCGTTACATTTCATTTTGTAAAAATAATTCTGTAGATTCTTTTCCCTTAAAAAAAGCAGCTATTTTAAGAATTCAAGGATTCAAAGTTTATATAAGAGGGGACTATTCATAGGGATTTCGGAACACACGCTGTACTCGTTAAGAATGTTAGTTAAGGTCAAAGCCAGTTGAGTCAAGGTGTCCGCTCTCTGTTGAAAAGCAAGGAATGACCCTGAGTTTGGAAAGTGGTAATAATGTGTAACACTGCAAAGGTCAGCCTTTGAAATTCAGTGGGTCTGGGGCCATGGGGTGTGTTCTGGAAAAGAACATTACCGAGATTTCCCACGCTCATTCCTAAGATTTGTGCTGGATATAGCTGCCTGGTTGCAGATTTGGATGAAAAGAAATTGTGTTTTACGTCAGGAGCAAAAGCATTAGCTCCGGATCAGTTGCGCTTCGGCCGCCGTAAAGCTAGGTCAGATATACTTCTGAAGTCGTAAAATTAGGACCCGGAACAGTTGTCCTTCGGTCGTCGTATATTTAAGTAGGTTGTTCATCTTGCGTCGTGAGTTTGGTCAGAGTTCAGGCCTGGCGTCTTCTTTCATAGAGTTAATTTAGCTCAGTTTGTCTTGTCTTGTTGTTGAGTCAGCTATGCGCCTAGTATATTATAAGTCTTCACTGAAACGTTATTTCAAGAACTACCAGCAAAGTTTGGAAAAGTAAAATTTGCAAAACGGAAGTATGAGGGTCTTCAAGAAAAGCATGAAATGTTAATTTCCTTATTTTCCGCGGAAAAAAACGGGAGGATGGAAAAGCAAGCAACTGGGGCATCACGACAGCAACTAGCCACAGAAAACGATTTTCTTCTCATTTCAGTGTTTCATTATATTTCAACAATATTCTCATTTCAATAATCAGGGTCGTCTCAATTCAACAACAACATGAAGCTCTGAAAACTTCCTATCTGAACACAGCACATCTTTTCCTGAGGTAGGACTTTGGCATGGTGTGACCTTCCCCAATTGGTAATATGACTATTGATGTATCACAGAGAGAAAATTGTTTGAATTTACCGAATCGTTTGTGCCTTCTAGTAAGGAAATCTTAAGGTTTACTGATCCAGAGAAGTGATGAGAAAATTCCCTTTATTTTTTGGCCAAATTGGCGAGACTAGAAAATTTCATTAAGAAGATTTAAATCTGAAAGGTATTGTTCGTTCCTCTTCTTCCTTTTTTTACGCTTTCAAACCGTAGGTTGAAGAAACGTATATGCTCCAGCTTTGTCCATCTGTCTGTCCGCACGATAACTCGCATAAAAATGGTTCGATTTCGATGAAATGTCAGTATGTGGTAGGGGACAACCTGGGGACGAACCCTGTTAAACATAGGCAAAATGGAGTCAAAGGTCAGGACATAGGCGTGGGATCCATTCCATTGCCCTTATGCGTCATAACTTGCGTAAAAATGCTTCGATTGTGACAAAACATTATCATATTATTCCGGAGTTCTATCGAAACAGTTCTATTTAATATCATCGAAATGGTGTCAAAGGTAAGGGCACAGGAGCAAAATTTATTCCACAGCCATTATCCTCATAACTTGAGTAAAATTGCTTTTATTACGACAAAACTTTATCATGTTATTCCGGAGGTATACTGAACCAATTATGTTTAATATCATCGAAATGGGGTCAAAGGTCAGGGCATAGGAGCAAGATTTATTCTACAGCCAATGTCCTCATAACTTGATTAAAAATGCTTCTATTGCGACAAAACGTTAGTAAGATGTTCCGGAGCTTTACTGAACCAATTCCGCTTAATATAATCGAAATGGGGTCAAAGGTCAGGGCACAAGATCAAGATTTATTCCACAGCCATTATCTTTATGACTTGAGTAATAACTTGAGTAATGATTTCTGGTATATTGGAAAGCGTATCATAATTAATGTATTGCATGATTTTACTAACTTGTTTATTGCTTTGTTTTTTGTTTTTTGCTGCTAATTCTACTGGTCAGCGAAGCCAGAATTTTGACCCATTCTACTCAGTCTACGTCTTCAATTTCGACACGTCCTCTCAGTGAGACATCGACAAATGAAGAGAGAGACAAGTGAAACTAGAAGTACAAGAAAGTACATACAAAACTTTAAGAAATGTAAGGTAAAACTAGAGGTAGAACCCAAATCTGCTAAAAACAGAAAAAAAAGATATGTAAAATAAGAGGTACAAGACAAGCGAGGAAAATTCGAGAAAAGTCGGATACATAGAAACTTAAAAGGTCAGTCTTGCAAAAAATATAAAAAAGAAAGTGAAACAACAGAGAGAAAGCAAGTCTGGAAAAAGAATTACAGAAAAGGCGAATAAAATCGGAGGTTCCAGAAACGTCACAAAACTAGAAAAAACGAGTATAAATAAATGTGCGAATATTGCGAAAATTACTGGAAAATAAGTATAAGATAAAAAAAACGCATACAAAATCTTGCAAATATTTGAAACACTTCCAGACAAACTATATGTAAAAGACAAATCTTGCAAATATTAAAAAAGGCGGGTAAAACTAAAAGTACAAGAGAAAAACTACAAGTAAAAGCAGCTCTTGAAAAATACACTGCTGGCCACCCAAAATGCAACACCAAGAATGAAGCATCCGATTGGCCTGAAATTCGCAGCTTGCGTCGCCCGCGAAAAGACATGCAAATGATTAGAATTGCAGGGCATATGCAAATCATCTGCGCCCGGCACGCTACCGAGAAGCACTATAAGAAGGGTGCACAGAAGGCGGGGTGTAAGTAGTGGAAGTGTGTTGTGCTGCCGGACCTGTGCGTTTGAAGCTTCCTGATGCCTCGTCGCAGAATACGGCAGTCATTCCAGCACGTTTCGGAGTTCGACAGAGGACCATTAGTGGCTTATTGCGACAGCGGTTTATCGTACCGAGACACCGGCGCCCGTGTGGAACGACATCCAGCCACAGTGTGGTGAGTATGGATTCGGTGGGTGCAGGAGGGACGGACAGACCGACGTGAGCGATTGCGGCAGCCGCGGCACACCACCGAACGAGAGGACCGTCATGTTGTGCAGCGGGCATTGACGGCTCGCACCGCCACATAACGTACATTAGCGCAGGAATTAGGGTGTGTTGCGCAACAACCTGTGTCAGCACGTACCATTCGACGTCGTCTGCAGAAGCGGGGACTTGTCGCACGGCACCCATTGCTCCGATTACCATCGACGTTACACCACCAGCCAGTGCGGCGGCAGTGGGCCATTGAACGCCACACCTGGACTACGGAATGGCACGACGACATTGTCTCCTCCGACGAATTCCGCTTCTGCCTGCAACACCACGATGGTCGGATCCGTGTGTGGCGGCACAGCGGCGGGAGACTGTATGCTGCCTGCATTATGCATCGCCATACCGGTCCGTCGCCTGGCGTGTTATGGTTTGGGGCGCAATTGGATATAACACCCGCACCCCTCTGGTACGTATCGCCGGTACACTCAACAGCCACCGCACCATCTCCGACGTTTTGGAGCCTGTAGTCCTCCCTTACCTGCAGGACCTGCCAGCGGCCACGTTTCAATAGTGCAAGTCGCGCCCGCATCGTGCAACAATTTTTCACGGCCCACCAGGTGTCACTGCTGCCGTGGCCCGCCTGTTCTCCCGCTATGTCGCCCATCGAACACGTCTGGTCGCTGATCGGCAACCGAATGGCCCGGCAAGCACCACCAGCGGCTACGCCTGATGAACTATGGCAACGTGTGGAAGCAGCCTGGACCGACATACCCCAAGCCCACATCTAAAGCCTGTTTTGTAAGATGCCGCGGCGTGTAGCGGCTGTTATTGCCAGCCATAAGGGCCACACGAACTTTTGATGTCTGGGTGTTCCGCAAGTCGCACGGGCCTGTAACCTCAATCGTTTCATCTTTGTATCTGTTGTTATGTGTCCAGTAAATCTCGCTTTGCTATCTCGTGTCCTTCTTGGTGTTGCATTTTTGATGGCCAGCAGTGTAGTTATGCTTAAGTGGATTGATGAATCTTAATGGCTCAGAACTTCTCCTGCTGTGGTATTCAAGCAGATGACTGAAAAGATTTTTATATATGCCGCCCCGGTGGCGCAGTGGTCTAAGCGATGGCCTCTGATCATTCGTTCGAAGGGGTCCGGGTTCGAATCCCGGTGAGGCATGGATGTTGTGTTTGTCTTACGGCACTGGCTCTCTCCCTTCCCTGGAACCAGTGACCCTAAATTAGGGACGGGCGACTGCTTATAGCCCATTGAGTTGCTTACGGTGGTCGTTAAACCTCCAATAAAAAAAAAAAAAAAAAGATGGTTATTATGTGTACCATGACCACCGTTTTCGCTATGTTATTGGAAAATACATATAGAATTTAGTACATGAAGAAAAGTTTGTAATTATTATTTTATTAGTTTCTTTTCCTATGTAAATTTGACTTTTTTCTCTTTTGCACTTTCCAAAATTAACGTGATATCTTTTCTCTCACATGAATGAGTTTGGCAACACTTTTGAGGTCAGAGAGAGTGACGTATGTATGTGATAAGAACGATAGATAAAAAGGACGATACAGCAGTTGCTTAGTGTATGTGTGTGTGTGGAGATGTTCGATCTGTGTAAAAGTTATATTATATTGTATTATATGTGGCTATATTGTGGATTACTTTAATTTGATGGACCAATAAAAGTTATCGTAAGTTGACTTCTGTATATGGTTCGTCTGGCAGTAAACTATTGCATCGTATTCTCATTTAGTTCAACATTTCCTTAGTCATGGTTTTAGACATATCGTAACACCAATCTCGCTCACGAAAAAACCTTACGTTATAGCTGATGATAACGAAATACTCTGTATAATAATGCTATGCATTGAGAGTACAAACCAAAGTAGTCAACAGGAAACAAATCAGGAACAATCGATTCGCTTATATTTTTATTTGTAATGCCGATCTGTAGAACTTTAATCTGTGCTGGACAACGCAACACATATACCTAGGTAATACGTATAATTAGAGAAAACATACAATATCCTTGAAGACAATTTCGATATTCATGAATATATGCAATACCAAACAGAGAACAATTTTCTTACACGTACAGAAAATATCCGGACAAAATTTCAAAAATCAGTACAACAGCTCTGCACGTGGAAACCGAAATATCGCTTCTTAACTTCGTGATATCGGTGTCACCATGATGTTCCGTGTTCAGATGTAGTCAGAGGAAGACCAGCGCGTACGTGTTAAATTAACAGCAGGAAATAATTGCGCTGTGATGCCATTAGCATTGATGATGCGACCAAAATAATTACGTCATGGCCTCCACAATTCACTCCTACAATAGTTGCCTGACCCAGAAAGAATAGAGCTAGTTTAATGCAAATCAATGCGGAAGTGTGGGGCAGTGATATATGCAAGTGAAGGAAAAGTCGGACTTTTTTTACATTTAAAATGAGGCAGACAACATAGATTCCATTAATTGTATTGAAATTTGTCGTTGTGAAAAAATGGACAGCACAGATTAAAGAAACGAAAGCTTATCTTAAATCTGGTTACCCCCTAATCTCGTTTGTTCTCAACAGAATAATGTTTAATTAACTCAACAAGCTGGAGAGTAATGGTATCATTCGTCTTTGTGAAGCAGTCTGGTGTACATGAGGAATTGTTTCCTATTCAGGACGTGATGCGCAAACCGTTAGCTGCTACTGCTATCAGTGGGCATTGGAAAGCATTTCATTTCGTCGCTCAGGATCGAATCGTCCTCGAGTGACTACGGATCGGGATGATCAGCAGATTCGCCAAATGGCTGTTACTGTTAGAAACGCCGCGGCTTGACAGATATTCAGTGTCAGAACGGCTAATGGGGCACTGCCGGTATTTATCAGTACCATTCATAGACACCTACATGAAGCTGGTAGGCGACACTGTAATCGGGCATTAAAGTGGTGCAATGATCCAGCTAAGGGCAGTGAGGAGTGAAGAAATATCAGCTTAAGCGATGAGATCCGCATCTCTCTGAGAGAAAACAATGTCCGCACTGACGTTGACGACTTACCGGCGAAAGACCTTCCACGTCGTGTGTCGTTGGGCTCCTGTCAACGTCCATTACTGGTATCCTGGTGTGATGCGTCTCATCTCTTATAGCCATCTAGGTCACTTTTACGTCGCAGCGTTATGAAGACCCCACTTTACTCCCTGTGGCTTTACACAATTTCAAACTCTGGCAAACGCCACGTTCCAGCACAATAATGCCAGAAAACTTATATCGTACGTTGCTCAACAGTATCTCCATGCGGTTTGCGTGCTACAAAATTCATCCTAGTCGCTAATTCTGTTACAAGTGGAACACATCTGATCGCCATAAGATGATAGGTTCATGTAACATAGACCAAAGCATTATTTGGAACCTTTCTGATTCCATCCTAATGGCAGCCGTGCTTGCATTGGTGCGAGACGTTCCCATACTTCGCATTGATGTTATCTTAGTATCTCTGTATCTGTCTCCCTAATAGACTATAAATGTGATCATCTGTTTTTCGTCCTTTTATCTTTTAGCCCTACACTTTTTATCGTACTCATGACATTCCTTCTGGGTGGCGCAAGTTTTTGTCGATGAGTGTAATTTAGAATTTTAGAGTGTGCCGGGACATATACTATAAATAAAGAAGAATGTTCTATCTTTTAGCAATCATTGTGTGATAACGGTCGATTGCTAATCTAGAGAGGTAATTTAATTTCAAAAATCACTTTAATAATTTCTTGTTACTTACACTACAGGTAATCATAGCATGCCGGCAATTATTAACACTAAATTACGAATCATCTTGATGCCCAGCTCCAGTGAAACACATTTCCTATAATAGCTGTTGTGTAAGGAATCTTTCATTTTTGTAAAGCGGAATCGCATGGAGAATAAGGAAAAGATATTTTTTTGATTGAAGGTTTAACGACCACCGTGAGCAACTCAATGGGCTATAAGCAGTCGCCCGTCTCTAATTTAGGGCCACTGGTTCCAGGGAAGGGAGAGAGCCAGTGCCGTACGACAAACACAACATCCATGCCTCACCGGGATTCGAACCCGGACCCCGTTTGGACGAATGATCAGAGGCTATCGCTTTGACCACTGCGCCACCGGGGTGGCGAAAAAGATGCTCAGCAGAAACACTATTTACATTTTTTATCATGCGTTTCGAATCTCATTATTATTGGTTTTACACATTTACTCTCTGATTTTATTGGTCGGTTCGTGACCAGAAAATTACAGGAAGAAAGGACTACACAGAGGAAATTGTTCTAGTAACATTTTATACGCTGTTTCCATAATACTGCAGTTATAAGAATAAACTTCCATAGAATAAAATTTATTTTCACATCTGAAATAAATAATCAGTTTGGGCGTGTTACACAACAGGAAAACATTTGTCAAATCAACTGTTTCTGCGCAAAGTTTTTGTAGACACTAGGACCCTTGTAACGTATACTCTATATTCACTTTCCTTTTGATTTTACTATCTCTGGTTATTTTATTTTACTATGTAAATTATCTTCCTACTGAACGAAATATTATTTCACCCGCTGAATGAGATCTGGCAATGAGTGTAAGTCATGACGTGGTGGTAGCTAGTATATAGGCGCGTTCATCGAGACTTAGGGGAGCTTGTGTGTTGTTATGAGGAGAGCTTGTGGTCGTTAAGAGAGAGCGTGTATAAAACGAGGAGAGATTATTCATTATTGTTCTACAAGTGTTGTGTGTGCCTTAGTTGACCAAGAGTCTTAGAAATAAAGAAGTTTTCAGTAAGGTTAGTCTTTCTCAATTCATAGTTTTTGTCAGACCTCTGTCTGGCTGTTAGGTTTATAACATTTATTGCTTACTATAAATAACCAGCGTTGAGACTTTGTTTACGTTCGTAATTAACTAGTAACAACACCCTTTTGAATTCGTTATTTTGAAGCTTAGTACAAGTATATCATTAGCTAGCTGGAAGGAAGAGAATCATTCATAATAATTGGCTTAGCGGAAAGTAAATAAAGCTAATTCATTATACCCTGAACGAATTATGGAAGCGAATGAATGCGCAATGGGGTTCAATGCTACTCGTATCAGAGGTGTCACAAATCTATAAAATTCGAGAAACCTAATGAAATGACCGTTTGTTTCAGTATGTGGATTGTCGGTGCTTCAGAACACAGTGAACAGCAAATCTTCTTTTAATCAATTATTTCAGGATAGTTTTCTTTAAGCAATCGCTATCCTATTGTACCATGATATACTGTATATTACAGTGGAATAAATGTGAACACTTTATATTGTTACCAGCTAAATACCCGTTCTTCGAACGTGATGAATGTACGAAATGAGGGGTTTGCGAGTAGGTGATTCCTCAATAGATAGAAGATTTGAAGGATAGTCTATTCTGGATACATTCAAGACAGTTTTTTGTGCCACTTCAAATTGTTGTGAATCAAAATTTTCTTGACAACGAAGAAGCGTTGCTAGAGCTTCCACTCTAATGCATTTAAACAATCGTGCCACACACCCTTCTTGCCATCCTCCCTTGTCATTAACTGGATGGGATTTCAAGAGGTTGAAGCCATCATCAACTTTCCAGAAGAATACAGTTTAACTGTGACCGGTAAAGGGAAATCCTATATTACCTTCCTCTTGTTGTAGCAATCCATTTAATCTGCTAACCAACTGTTTCACGGCATTTTTGAAAGATATTTCGTTTGAAGGAAATAGTCCAGAAAACTGATACACAATTTCTATACATAACAATGTACAATTCAAATTAACAGTAGGAATAATATCTTCAATAGAAAGAAAAGGATGTCTTACTTGATTAATAATTTGGCACTCCATGCAAAACTGGTCACCTCTCCTTAAAATAAAACCTATTTGGTTCACTGAAAAGAAAGATTTCGATAAACCTACTCCATAACAAATTGCGACAGTTAAAATGGCTATACACTGCATATTTCTTCGCTTCTTTGGGAAACACGTCTCCTTGACTTATTCTGCCAGACGACACATAAGCAATTTCGTTCATAACTGTAAATTTGAAACTTCAAGCCTACACGAAACAAATCAAAATACGTCGTTACTCTTCGCTTTCATCGTTAAAATATTAATAGACAACAGAACAAAATAATAATAGAAAACGGAACAAAATACGTTGTTACTTTCAGCATAAATGTAAAAACAATCTGGCTTTTAAATAATTTCGTAAACAATTTCGTTCGAAACTGTGCATTCAAACGTTAGCAAGTCAGATGTTTTTGAAAGCGTGAGCAAAATTGTGCTGCCATCGCTAATATCTCAAGGGGGAAACTTTATTTCCTTTTCAAATTTTAATTACTATGAAAATCTACTCGCATATTTATATTTATTACAGTCACCTTACCACTTATATGACGTCACCGTTGCTTCGGTGAAAACGAATGTTGGTAATTTGATTTTGACTCAAACAACCTTGACATTCGATATGGCAAACGATAATAAATGTTTAAATGCAAAGCATATTATGATATATCGCTTATTCCGTGATTTTTAAGGTCTGTTAAATAAATTCAGAACAAATTAATTTAGAACAAATTATATACTGAGCAGGTCAACTCAAGTTATTCAAAACTTAGGGCAGGACTTTAGTTGCTGGGCAGCAATGGCTCGATCATTGTAAAACGTCCTAGCGTTATCAATGCTCGGTAATTAAAAAACCCGTTTCGACACACTTAACTTAACGTAGGAAAAAACCTTTATTAGTGAGCCTCTATGCTGTAAAAGAAACATTCCTGCCAAATATGAAAGTTTTAAGTTTAGTAGTTTCTGAGATTCAGTGATGAGTCAGTGAGTCAGCGAGGGCATTCAGTTTTATATGTACAGATTGTGATGGTAGAATTTTCTGGAGTTTGTAGGCTCTTAACATCTTTTGTATATCAGGAGAAAGTAGTATGGAACTAAAACGTATTTGCGTTTCACAGCAAAGGTTTTGGATAATGAATTGAACAAGTTTATATTATAAATGCAATACAAGTTCCATTTCCTTCTTGCAGGCAAATTGCATATTTTTTACCCACGTAATGAAAGAGCGTAAGAAACGTCAATGTTCGGCAGCGATACTAAATAAGCAATTATTCACCGGGGAAAGAGTGGGTCACAAGAAAGTAAGGGTTCTCGCAGAACGTGCTGTTTGATGGCGTGAAGATAAACTAAAATCGAGACCAATACTCCGATCTCAGTTCCGGGGCAATAAAATGGCTTTATCTGGTAGTTTTATGGTGCCGTTTTCATTACACCCGCCCATAACACAACCCTCTAAGTTCAGTTCGTAATTGGAAGGGAGTTGGTTTTATGTTGGTGTTCATAGTCATTGTGTTTGGGCTTTTACAAGACTCAGCGTCATTCTTGCTATTCGATAACCTAATACAGTAGATAGGGTTTCGTGTACGTTCTTTGTGAGGAAGGTTTCTATAGTGAGCGAAAAGATTAATTAGGACCAGTCGTAAAAATGATCATAAACCCCTCGACTTCAGCGTGATTTAAGACATAGTTTACAGGCCTGTGGACTTAAAAGGAATTTAGGGTCCTTGTATGTAGCAAAAGTACTATAGAAACCTTCCAAATGTTCCAAAGATCACACTGACACGCAGAGGACAGGGAGTTCCTGTACAGTTTTGAGTGTTCGATGTTGTCTTGTCTCATGTAACATAAGCATTGTAGTTCTATTATGATAGAAATTTTAGATGTCTTAATGGAAATCTAAATGCACGACTGAAAAGGACAAAAGAAAACAGTCCCCAAAATTCCTCTCAGCAGATAGAATAAAAGCGAATAATTAACAGTAAAAGAAATCATTTTTGCAAACCCCCAAACTCATGGCACTTACCCGCTTATTTTTCTATTTTTCGTCCTCTCAGTAATAAAGACAAAGCTTCAATCAAGACAACATATTTACCTACACAGAATTGGCAATGTAAGTTTCAAATTTCAAATTAGTAAAGATATGCATTTTATGGATTCCGATATAAATCTCATGAAAAATTATAACACATCAAAAATATTTTTTTATATGAAAAAACCTTATTTAAAATTTTAAAACCAACGGTACAAAACTTGCTTTCATGTGAAAAAAATGTATATTGTTTTAAACGGGGTACACACATTTGGGCATCGGACATTTGGACACTGGACATTTCGGCACAAATGTTTATAGGGGCCGTATAAAAATTGTCGTTTCTTGGCCCTACAGTAAGAGTTTGATCGAGAAAATATTCACCGTAAGGCAAGGGACAATTTTACTTACATTTTGGGAAACAAAAGTACGTTCGTGAATTTTAAAAAAATTACATAGCACATTTCTTAAACCTTCAACGAAAAAAAACAATTACAGCAGAATTCATATTATGTTTGGAAAAGAACAAGGACGGATTTTTATAATAACGCTGCACTTTTATTTAGGCACAAAATATTTACATACCATGTCAAGTTATTAATATTTCTCTTTTACTTAATTAGGCACTAAATTACTATACCTCATTCGTAGGCCCTTCTGACAGTCTTTTTTTTTCTACCGATGCCATATTCATAACGTTTACGTATCAACTCAAGGTAATAATATTTTGCTTTTACTTAAGCACTAAATATTATTCATTGCTTATCTGCGACAGCAACACCTTAACTTTGTGACGCTTGAGAACTATACCATGGTGCATTGCACTCCTATAAAAGTCTACACGAGTACTGCATTAACCTGTCTGTTCCATCTGATGATGGGGTAAATGTTACTCCGAAAGTGCTAGTGGAGGTTTTAATTTGAAAATAGCTTTCATCTTTTATTAAATATCGTACATAGACCGTGGTATTTGTTTTGTATGACATATTGTACGAATTGTGCTTTTATCTACATGTTATGATGTTATTTCTATTTATTTAAAGTGCTTCACGAACCGAAATTATGTTGTTTCTATTTATTTAACAGAATGCAAAAAGAACACATATTGTAAAGTATAGTTTAAAATTGCGAGCTATGTCTCTTGCTTAAATGACCCGTGATTTGAATATCTTGAATCTTTCTCTCGTGAGTGGTAAGCTCGTGTCACAGAAATGCTTCAAATTTACAATTTTGTCTTTTTTGACATTTTGTGCGTTTGATTAGGAGTGATGTGTGTCTTCTTGCAACCCGGATAACATTATGAGTTGTACCATTTCACATTTCTCTCACTCTCTTTCACACACAAACGGTAAACTATGGCACTTTGCTGTAAAAAGTACCAACATAATTCTGGGGTATTGCATTCTTCCTGTTAGTATTGTATCCAACGAAAACGAACTTACGTTTCACAGGTATACGGCCTTGTGGCGAGAGAAACAGATTTTATACGTAAAAATAGCAAATAGGAAGATACGTAGAAAGAATGTGTGAGATATGAATATGTTCGCACAAAGTTGTATACGCCTGGACGACATTCACTTGAGAAATTTGTTCCAGATCATTTGAATCATTTCCGAAGGAGCACCTACTGCAGAGAAAAATATTTCTTCAGAGTTTTTTTAATGTAATTTTTTGGTGATGATTCAATGACCACAGTGAGCAATTTTGTTGGCTATAAGCAGTCGACCGTCCCTAATTTAGAGTCACTGGTTCCCAGGGAAGGAGAAAGCCAGTGGTGTAAGACAAACACAACATCCATGCCTCACCGGGATACGAACCCTGACTCATCTCGGACGAATGGTCAGAAATTCAAAAAGTCTTTATTGCTCATAAAATTATGTACAATAAAAAACGTCGCCGGAAAAAGACACTTCCGGCGTCACAATCAACAATCATAAATAATGAAACATTAAAAAAACACTACCAATAGGCAGTATGTAACTTTCAGCACTATGAGTATTATAACTTTCAGAATATAATGACTTGCAGTATTAAAAAGATTGTGCCTTGGGGAAAAACACATATTGTAATAGAACAAAAAAATAAAAAAGATCTATTTATTTAAAGTGCTTCACGAACCGAAATTATACCTTAGAAAACAAGAAAAAGATAAAAACCATTAAAGAAGAAATGAAACACGGCCTTGATCATTATCGCACCATGCCCCATCAATTTTTCAGGTTTGAAAAAGGACGACACAGGATCAGCTGCTTTGGTAATATCAAACTCAGTTTGAACGATAGAGATGATTGATGAGCGAAATTGTCTGCAGAGAAAACGGCGAGCAGCGTGATAGCGACGCAATGCTGGATCAACAGAAGATTGATACAAGTGATAGATAGTAAGTTTAGCCTGAAGGGAAAAAAACGCACACAGTTGATTATGATGAATTGCAGATTGATGATGACGGCGAAGGTAGAGAAAGTGCATCATGGTGTTAAGTGAGGAGCACACTTTTTCGGTAAGTGAAAACATAAAGGAAAATAAAGGCTGTAAAACCAAACAAATAGAGTAGGAATGATGGACATCACCAACAGTGGAACAAAAAAAAAACAATCCGGAGAAAGAAGATGACGAAATCGATGAAGCGTGCGTGGAGTAAGAAGACGTTGATGAAGATGGAGCCAATGAATATCTTTCGCACGTGGTGCAGCAAGAGAAATATTGGTATCCATCCAGGTAGTATTTAATTCATCAGCAGAAATGGTACCAATCGGGATTGGAGCAGTGAAGTATGTCAAGAAATGATAGTAAAGTGGCTTCATAGATAGTTTGTGCAAAAGATAGGGAACATCATTCAAATAAACAAGAAAGGGCAACCAGTAAGCAGCTGAAGGGGTGAAAATCAATCCATTTTGATGTGCAAGGGAAGGATAAAGAGTTTGGATGCACTTGTGAATAAAACGGATTTGAGAACGTGAAGCTGATGTGTCCGGCAACGGAGAGATATAGACTGAAACGATTTCCAAAGGAGTGCAGAATCAACGAGTTGAGAAACCTTCACCACTCCACAAGCAAACCAAGTGGAGAAGTGAAGGTAGGGGTGGTAGAAGAATGGAGAGCAGAGGAAAAGAAGAGAGGTTCCGCCAATAAATCATTAGTAGTGGAGGGAGGGAGCCGGACTGGACATAAGGAGCGCCAAAAGGAAAGCACAGAAATGTAGGTATCGGGGAAATGTCTGGGAACAAAAGGAAAAAGGTCCATCTGCAGAAAAGTCGAGACAGTAAGAAATGGGCTACGGGGGAAAAGCAGAGTATCGATAAGGGTGTGTGAAGAAGACAGAGCAAGGGAGAATTCACGAATAAAATTACACAGATGAAAGGATTGGAATATAAGAGACACATCAGCAAGACCAAGGCCGCCAAATGACAAAGGAAGAGTTAAAGTAGATCGGTGAACCCAGTGAATGGTACTCAAGATGAAATCCGTTAACACGCGTTGAACATTCTTAAAAAAATCTTCGGTGGCGAGTTGGCAATCCAGGTATGAAAAAACATCGGTAAAATAAAAGTATTGATTAAGTAAGCTCGATTGAAGAAGGAAAGTTTAGTTTTAAGGTAACGGAATGGAACAAGACATCTATTAATTTTCTGAATAATCGGTGTCCAGGTTGCCGCTGTAACCGCTACCAGAGAGTCCACTTAGATACCAAGCACTTTGATTATCGAAGATGACCATTGAGCTCCCCATGGGCAGTCTCCTTGGGAGGTCCACGTACCGGCCCAGAGTCCTGAGCATTTTGAGACATTCAAAGCAGAGCCAGAAATGGCGGCATTTTCTTGGTAGGTTGAACGTAGTACTTGAAAAGAATCAGTGGAACGGAGAAACATCGTGAGGTCATCGGCATAAGCTGTTAAAACAATATGATGGTGTCGCTTGGTGGAGATATTTCCTGGAATGGTGGAAGAAATGCGGAAACGAAGAGCAATCAACAATGGTTCAAAAACAAGAGAAAAAGGTTGACCAGACAGGGGGTAACCCTGCCTGATCCCGTTAGTAAACGGAATGGTGGAAGTAAAGAAATTGGCGGTACGAACACGAAAGGAAGCATCAGTATAAAGATTAGAAATAGCAGTAATGAAAGTAGGAGGAAAGTCAATGTGGCGTAGAACAGTGAATAGATAAGAATGGTTAATTGAGTCAAAAGCCTGTTTTTGGTTAAGGGAGAAAATTGCCAGAGGTTCCGAAAGCCTGGACGCCAGTGAGTAAAGGTTACGTATAGTGAAGATATTAGAGGAGATCGAGCGGGACGGAAGCGTGTAAGTTTGGTCTGGGTGTATAATGTCAGAAATAACAGGATTAAGGCGAAGGGCGAGAATTTTAGCAAAGATTTTGTAATCAGTATTAAGAACCGAGATGGGCCGCCAATTAGTTAGAAACGAGAGATTACCGGATTTGGGGATAAGTCGGAGAGTTGCAAAAGAGAAACTGGAAGAATCAAAGTGTGGAGTAGAAAAAATAAAATTATAAGCAGCAACCAACAAAGGAAGAAGGATTGGAAAAAATAATTAAAAAAAGGAACGGGGGAGACCATCTTCTCCCGGGGCAGATCTGTCTTAAGGATGTAAAAGGAATTTCGAATCTCAGCTGGAGAAATCGGAGAGGAAAGTTGAGTAGTGAAATGATCAGGAACTTGCGGAAGATGTTGAATGAGTGGAGAACTGACTGCAGAAGGAGTCAAATTAGGGCTGAAGCGTTGTCTGTAGAAATCAAAGGTGGCTTCACAAATTTGAATTGGTCATTTGATTCGGATCCATCGGGAAGAATAAGAAAAGTAATGGTTTTATTTTTAACAGCAGAGCGTTCCAACTGGCGAGGATTATCAGTGTGGCTATCATCAAAACGAAGGGTAGCATACTTGAGTCGGGTAAGGGCAGATGAAGCAGAAGGATTATGAAAAAGACGACGTTTAGCCTCGGGTATCTCATGATTTGGCGACGTTAACGGGGTTTGAAGTAGTTCTTGATTCAAAGAAGCAAGTTCCATGGACTGAATCGTGCGACGCTGAAAAGAGTAATCCCGAGAAAATAAAACAATTTGACTTTTCGTGCAAGCCACAGAGCAGCTGGGTCATCGATGGAGGACAGAACAGAAACTGCATTCGAAATAACAGTCTTAACTGCTGGAACAAAAACTGTGTCTTTAAGAAGGGAATTATCAGAACTCCAAACATGAGGGTGCGGGGTGAAGAAAATAGAAGGGAAAAAGACGAGAACAACCGGCCGATGATCTGAAGAAACGCTGGGAATTTGGGAAACATAACTACTAATAGCAGAATGGAAAAAATAAAAAACACAAAACCGATCTAATCTAGCAGGAACACAAAAAGTAGCAGCGGGGGGGGGCAAGTAAATTCTTTTGCTGTAGGATAAAGTAATCTGAAAGCATCCTGAAGGTTGAAATTAGAAATAAATAGAGTAAGCTGGGAAACGAGTAGATAACGAGATTCCGTGGATCCAACTCTGTCATATGTAAGATTAAGAGTGCAGTTGAAATCACCGGCAAAAAGAATACTATCAGCAGGCAGAATAACCGTAAGAATAGAAGAAACATGAGTAATAAGAGATTCAGCTTCAGTAGAATTTTGGGGGACATGAATATTGAGCAAATGAAAATAAACTGATTGGAGACAAAAGGAAATATATTGAAAAATACCCAGCCTGCTCTGTGACTCATGAATATCAGAGATTAAAGAAAGGAAACTAGTATGAAAGCCAATAGATGTACCAGAACCAATATGAGAACGGAAATTATGAAAGAACTGATATGGCCAACGGCGCCAACAGGAGGTATTGGTGGTAAAAGAGACGTTTGTCTCTTGCAACATGATTATATTGGCCTTCAAGTGTCTGACATCCTCAAAACCCAGAGCATTCGCTGCCGAAACAGCGAGACCCCTGCAATTGAAGGTAAGAACAGTAATTTTGTTCGCCATAACGGTGGCTGTAAATGATTATCAAAATATCGGTTGAGCACTTTTAAAACATATTTGGTGCGACGACCATACTAAACCGATTATTCTGGCAGTTCAGTATTGTCAAACAATTCATCAACAAAGGATAATTGATGAATGACTTCTGGCAAATGACTTAGATGCTTTCTAATGCATGTGGATTTGATTAGAGAGCATGTTTTGGACAACTATATAAAGACATCAATTCAGCAAGACTTAATGGTGAGATAGGAATTGTGGAACTTTCCAAATATGTAGGAAGTTCGAGGATCTCGTGCGGGGGAACACATTCCCCTGTGTCTTCCTCTGGCACACTCGTTGCAAGTTCAGTATCAGAAATAACAGAAGTAATGTCCATACAGTCATCAGCATCACTAAGTAGGGTAAATCTGTTTGAAGTGGTTAAGTTTGAAGAATCGCTGTCAGCTATGGAAGAAACAGAAGAACTGCGTGAAGAAGAATTAACTTTGTTGCGCTTTTTTTTACCTCTGGTTAGGGTTCGGAACCGAGTCTGTGGAGGTGAAACTGGCTGGACAGAGCGTTTAGCTGGGATAACAAAAGTAGAGGTATCTCTTAGTGGAAGGAGTAGAAAGTCAGTGTCAATGGAAGCAATAGGCTGCACTTCAGACGTTGGAGATAATGATTTCCGACACGGTTGAGGCTTTTCAAAGAAAACTTCAGTGGTGGTCACGACCTCCGTGGGCAAAGCAGTTAAAACAGGACTTGCATCATGAGCTGGAGGGGTGAAATTCTGTAGATTAGAAACTGGCTGGTCAGGAAATAAAGTTTTAGGAGCAGAGGTGCTGGCTTGAGGATTTTCAAAACTATTAGCTGCTGGAGAGGAACGTCGTAAGCATTCTCGTACTACATAAATTTCAGATTTGCAGCTGAAACATTGGACTCCTGCAAATAAATTGATTGTAAGTTTATGGGAGCCAAAATCCAACAAAAGCGACGAAAGTCTCCTTAAAAAAAGGTCTTCACTGGGAAACACTACTCGGTATTGTCGTCTCCCCCCCTGCACTTTCGCATAGGGGGAGTCTTTCCCAACTGCAGAGAGAATCTTGGTATGGCCAACAATACGGCCCAGTGACCCCAAAGCAGTAATAAGGATTGAGTCCGGGACGGCAGTAGGAACTGGTGAAAGCGTGACCGTAATCTGTCGCTGTATACAAGGAATAGCTGAAAGATGAATTGGTACAATGTCAACGTCCAAGAGTAAGATTTTTTCAACAGCAGGTCGAACCTTGAAGTGAGCAATCACTCCCCTCCCATACGTATCACAGAAACGAAACAATACTTTCAGATGTAACATGTTGGCAAATAGCATCAAGGTATAACGGGAGGGGGTGTCACACAATGTAGGAAAACATACGCTTAAAAGTAAAGCATTAGAGTAGCTCTTACCTTCCTCAGACACCTCTGGAGCTTTGACTTTAAGCACAGTTGCATCACGAGAAATTATCACCGTTGTAGAACCAGCCTTCATAGAATGCACCTTAGAAGCCCTATTATTACCAGCAGCTGCAGAATATGAAGAAACAGGGGGTGGGAGGAGTGTTCACACCATCCCCAACACCCAAAACTTGCGGCACAGCACTATATACAAGATTAGTAGAAGGACGAACAGTAGACGTATCCACAAGCCTGACGTTGGTGGGAGCAGTAGAAATAGAAGCACTTGATGATCCACATGCAACAGAAACACTAGACGAAGACGAAACTGGAAGCTGGGCTAAAGCCATCTCAGCCTCTAGCCCTAACGAAGTTGAGTGTTGCAATTCGCAACAGCCACAAGAGCAAAAACATGAACCACGTAATTGTAGTGATCCACTAACACAACTAATGAGCTATGAGGTAAGCAAAAAAACTCAAGAACACGAAGCAATTAGTATAAAACTGTCAAAAATCACGAAATCCCAATATAATCTCAGGAGCTCCGAAAAGTGCGACTGCTGAGTTATCAGAAGCCATCGCTTAATCCACTAAGACACTGGGGCGGCTTTTGAATATATAAGGTATATTCGTTTAGTCATGATTATGGTTGTTCGATGTAAAAATAGTATCGCTTATCCGAAATGCTTGGTGGCAGACGCGTTTCAGGTTCCGGAATTTTTTGGATTTCGGACTTTAAGCAGTGTGCATCACACTTCTTTCATTATTGTTATTCCCCAAATTCAAATATCTACTTATGCTATCGGGCGAAAACTGTTTTCAGCATTAAAAGATAGATGTAAGCACAATGATAGATATAATTACACATGTTTAAAGCAAACAAGATTTCTTTCAATCGGACTTTGAAAAGTGGATCTGTCCTCCGAAAACATATGTGTATTGCTAATCCACTTACCGAGGAAACTAGTGCACCTGGATAGCTATGGCGGATAATACACGTAGAAAGCCATGGTGATTGTTATATCTCTCCGATGAACAAAAAAGTTCTACAATTCTGTTTTTGAAATTTGGACATAAAGAAAAACTATACAGCTATGTGAATAATTTATATCATGATGTTTCTTGTCCACTGCAAAATGATTTTTTCCGTGGGAACTTTGAAAATAGACATAATCGGCAAATCATCTTGAAAAATCATACTTCGCAAATCCTAGCTGAAAAATCATACTTCTGAAGCATCAGGATATATATATATATATATATATATATATATATATATATATATATATGGGTAACATTTTTCGCCAGTGCAGTTATATGATATTTACAGATTTTTTCCAGTTTGATAATTTGGTGCTCAGATGCTGCATAAAATCGAAATTAAAATTTACTCCACGTAGCATTTACTCCACGTAGCAAGAGAATTTAATACAAAATATTAGAAATTGCTAATAAATTTTTGATCGCAATGACGACTGCACAATGCAAAACTAAGTTTCTGGCACGGATTTTAGAATACAACATGCTGTTCTAATGAGGAAAGACATTTAATCCAGAAATACATAGTAGTGGCACCTAACGGAAAGTCTACGTATCATACGAAGTAGAAACTGCATGGATAATTTTTGTAATAGCTCCAACTACCGAATACAAAATTTGTTTTCAGTCCGATTGAACTCAAATAACGTAAAAATGTATTGTGTTGTCGGAAAAGTCATGACATATTTTAGCCATGTTTTGCAAAGGTCATTTATTGATAGAAAGAACAAAGATAAATCAATGATATAATACACGTTTTGTTCGATAACCATTTGCCATCTTTCAGTGAGCTGCAGAATGCCGCGTTCATAGAAGGACCTGTCTTTCGTCTCGAAAAACTCTACAAGGTGCTGATTTACAGCCTCATCTGAATTGAACGTTATACCACGCAAGGACTGTTGAAGAGAGCGAAACAAGTGGAAGTCTGACGGCGCAAGGTCAGGCAAGTATGCTTGGTATGGCAACATATCCCACCCAAGCTCCAATAATTTTTGGCGGGTGATCAAACTTCTGTGTGGTCTCGCGTTGTCGTAATGGAACACAACATCTTTACGATGAACGAGCTCTGGACGTTTCTGGATGATGGATTCGTTCAAACTGTCCAATTGCCGACAGTACACATTCGAATTGATTGTTTGGTTCCGTGGTAGGAGTTCGAAAAACACAACACCTTTAAAATTCCACCACACTGAGACCAGAACCTTCCGCTGATGAATGTCTGTCGTTTAAGGCGAAGCAGCACGTCGAGACCAAGACCGTTGGCGCAGCACATTGTTGTAAACAATCCACATTTCGTCACCAGTTATCAGTCGCTTCAAAAAAGGATCGTTTTCCTCACGTTTAAGGAGCATATCGCAGATGTTTATACGCACCGTCAATTGAGCTTTGAGTTCATGAGGAACCCACACATCGAGCATGCTTACGTATCCCAGATTCTTGAGGTGGTAGTGAACGCTTGAATGATGGATGTGCAATGTGTCTGCAATCTCTCGTGTCGTGTAACGTGGGTTTGACTTAATCAATGCCTTGATTTGGTCGTCATCAATCTCGGTGGGCCTCCCCGACCGAGGAGCATCGTTGAGGTCAATCATCAGCACGGAATTTTGCGAACCACCACTAGCACTGACGTTCTTGTAGAGCATTATCACCGGACACTTTACGCAACTTTTCACATGCTTGACGCGCGTTTTTCCTTTTACGGAAGTAAAACAGTAAAATATGGCGAAAATGCACAGTTTGGTCTTCCACCTTTAACTTGATGTGAAATCTCCGCAAATCAACCAAATCGCTCACTATTCCTTTTAGACTGTAGCTAGAACTAGAATCTGTCGAATGCCATAGCGATAGCAGAGCTGCGCATGCTTCTAGTATTTCCAAAACCGGCGGGTGCCAAAATACTCCATGACTTTTCCGACAACCCAATAATACCATTTTGGAAGGAATATTTATGCAACTCAATTATCCAAAATCATTCGAGATATTTCGCTGAGTTGTCTTGGTAGCCATGTGGTCTGAGGCGCTGCTTTCAGATAATTTGTCCGGAATGGGCTCAGATTCGAGTTCCCGATGAGGCATGGGCTCAGAGCTTGTTTATGGCGCTTTCCCTTCCTGATGCGAGTGGTCCCAAATTAGAATCGGTTAGCTATTTACACGGCGTTACTTAAGTGACAACAGTGATATTGAAATTGCAACACCCAGAAGCGCTGGGAAAATTTCACTCACGTTCACCAATAGAGCAGTCCGGAAAACAAGAAAGTTGATTGAGTTTTCAAAACTAATGGAGAGGCATATTACCAAGAAAGTAACCGACATCATTAAGAGGTACAACAGTCTCAGTTATCAATGCACTCAGCAATGCGTCATGGTATTGAACGGCCTCCTGTAGCACCGCGCACAGACATTTTCGGCCTCCTGCAGCACTACCTACCATGTTTCCTGCACGTGTTCTTATAGAGTGGCTCTTGTCAGCACTCGTTGCCGGTGGGTGGTGAGATGTTGCTCAGCGGTGTCCCTTACATGTGCAATTATGGAAAGATTCTGGGATCTTGGTGGATATTCCAGGAAGATGACAGCTGATAGGTTCCCTTTTACTGAATGGTTAACAATAGCTTCTAAGGCATTTTTCACGTACAGCCGAGCTGTCAAACTGTGTGTCGGGAATATCAATCACAGGTGTTCGGTTGTCATGGCTGATTGCTTCCCAGACCAGGAACCCTAACGCCCGCGCTGTATACCGCTGGACAATTACACCTGAATTAGTCTGTTCCACCCATCGACTCTACAGATGAACCCGGCAAGTCACTAAAGATCACACGAAGCCTTTCTGTTGGCCAGTTCACTCGAGGACGGCACCACTCCATGTACTTGCGACGATGATCATGGGATAAGGCAAGCGAAACAGTGGATGCCGTGCGCGTGAGTTTCTGGATTCGCCAGTGTTCGAGATAGGGTCTGCCTTGTGATAGGATGATTGAAAGCAACATTCGTGGTTCTTCTGTTGGTAGAAAGAACGGCTGTAAGATCGACGGAAGTTTGTCTCAGAATCAAGCAGTCATACCGTAAACCTGCGTGCTCCAGTTCCAGACCGACGAGAGGTCGTACGTTCTCTCAAAAACTGCTGCCAGAATCAATGCACTTTTGCGTTGTCACCGCCCAAAGTTGGGTAATACGGCGAGTTAACCAAACATCTAGGAGACCAGCCATCCTTCTCTTCTAAAATGCAATTTGATGACGATACGCTCAGGTAATTTGTTGCATTGGCATTCTGTAAAAAATTGGCTTCCTCTTAGAAAGGGCAGCTTGAAGCCAGAAGACTTTTTGTCCGAAGAAATCGGTTTTCGTTGTGACGTTTCTGCAAAGGCGTTTTCGCTTATTTCTGCAAACGCTGGAATTGAATTTTTCCCATATTTCAATAATGTTTATGTCTTGGCTCAGCGTAGCCGTTTACTGACTTGTATGTTCTTCTGATCACTTCTTCAAGAAGTTGCAACTTCATTGTTATAGGGTGTACATTGGAAATGTGTACAGAGATTAACAAAAACTCTTGAACATTTTAGTATGATTTTCAAGGACTGTTGAAGCGACGGTCCTCGTTTAATCATCCCGGTAAGGCATGGATGTTGTATTTGTCTTACGGTACTTGCTCTATTCCTTTCCTGAAACCAGTGGCCCAAACTTAGGCACGGGGCACTGCTTATAACCCCTCAAGTTGTTCATGATAGTCGTTAAACCCTCAAATAGAAGAAAGCAAAACTGGCGCATATGTAATTTTGCTTTGTTTTATTTAACTGACCACTTGAGGCTGTTAATCATTCAATAAAAATACATACAGGGACTTTGAGTAATACCAAAATGTTAGAGAACTGAGACACGTAAATACTAATTATGGGCAAATGTAAGCTAATCATTTTTGTACATTTTTGAAAATACAAATATTGGTTACTTGACACCAAGAGTAAAAGAGGGAAAAATGAGGAAATGCCGGGATATCGTCGTTTTTATTTACTCGCTATGAAACTGCAAATGATTTCTTTTCGTGTAATCTGATCAATATCTAACTTAAGATGCCCTTCGGCGGCTGACTAAAGCTATATAAATCGGTGTCTCCCAACGTCATTACACTTTCCTGATCAGAGAGCCTTGTTTACTACAAGAGTTTAAACAAAATAGCCAACGTGCTGGAGAACAGGTTCCGGTGAAAATGACGACACGCCTGGAAACATGGTTTTACTCCTACGTACGTGCTGTGTGATTAGGTTTCTCTGGGCACGGAAAACGCTGGCAGTTGAGATCCATCTCCAACTGCAACAAGTCTGAGGAACCCAAGTCATGAGCTTTTGGAGATTGTCAGTATGGGGTTCAAAATTCACACTAGTTCGCAACGCGTTGATAGATGAGAAACAAAGAAGCAGGCTTTCAGCAACAACAAGCAGCAACGTCGCGTGTTGAAGGTTTGATGGGTTACCAGCTACAAATGCAAATGTTTTTTTCAATAAATTCGTCACATCACTCAACCTAATCACAGCGCATACTTCCGACTGAGACCCTGTTTCCAGACGGTTCGTCATTTTCACTGGAACCTGTGTCCAGCAAGATGCCTTTTTAAAAGCTCCTCTGGCACATAATGCCCTCTGATTTAAGTATATTTAATGCGCCGTCAAAGTCGTCGGAAGTTACTTATTGAACAGCCCTAGCATTCTGACATGTAAATATGAAGCCATAAATGTCGACGAACAAATGGAAGGAAAAGGTGATGCTATAAGCGTGTAATTTTTTTTCACAGAGCTAAAAATTGAGACGTTTCAGAATTGTGAAAAATATGTTCAAAGAATTCATATTTTTCTTTAGTTATTTATCAGATCACAGAACTATGGCAGAGGATGGACATTACCACGATTTAATTTCAAATGCAGCTTCTTTCACATTATTCGAAATGCTGGCTGAAGCACAAACACAAAGAAAATAAACATTGGATTTCTATTTTCAGTCATACGTTTTAAACCAGTTATAGGATTTTATGGGCTTTAAGTATATTTGTTCATTTCACCCATTTATAACAGCGTTGTTAGACGGCTATTTCAACTCAAACATGCTGTCCGTAAGGAAAAAAAAAGAATGTAATTTAATTTCAGTTTTCCAGCAGAAACGTATTTAAAATATATTGCACGCTAGAATTCATATATTTCATCTAATATTTTCATTATTTTACCAGCACTGTGTTTTTAAAACAGGAGGAAGGGTTAAAAATACAGGCAATATCTTTTCTGCTTCACAATTCATTGCGTCTTCGTGTCTGAAGGGTAATATTTAACTGCATCTAATGTAACTGTGAATTATGAAAATAGCATCGACGTCGCCATTTTATTGTATCATACCCATTAGTTACTGCTACTGTGTGGTTTCTTTAATGCTTTATTCCTTTACTTCCTTGTATGTCGGACGCCTTCCCTATTTTTGGTCGCGCAGCTCTCCCTCTCAAGTATGTGTGTGTTTGTGTGTGCGTGCGCTAATGCATCATATTCTTGCTTCCTTCCATTTCGGACGCCTTTCCGATTTTTCGTAGCGCAACTATTTCGCTCAAGTGTGTGTGTGCGTGCCATGGCAACGAGTTTTCACCGCTGCGCAGGTCATGATCTGTTGATTTTTATAGAAAGCAAAATAAAATAAGTAGAACACACACCATTACTTCTTCTTTTTCATCGCTGTATTTATGGCAACATTCAACCCTCAAACTGTGGCCCCGTTTCCGCCCTTAAATATTCCAGTATGTGCGCTCAGAGCCCCAAATGCGTCCTTTAAATCTGCATAAATGTCAGCAGTTGAAGCAGCATCTCGTCCGAAATGAAAAATTAAAATGTCTCTTCGAGCTCGAAACGGAAGCGACCAAAAACAAAAGAGCGAAGCGAATGTCATCTTTTTGCCACATAAAGATGGCAAAACGCGGTTTTAGAAACTTTCATTTGCATGCAAATTACGCGTCAGAAACGCAGACATAAATAATTATTTCTCCTGCTCTGCTCAGAATGTTATTAATGACACCTCTATTTATAAAATTTCCGGCCGTACTTTCAGGAAGACGTGATGATTCCAAGCATTAGAAATAAAGACTCGAAATAGAGTGTAGGAAAACTTGGAAGCACAAAGAAAAGCGAACCGAAAATCTCTTTTCTTCCGTTCGGAATCCGAACGGGGTGGGTGTCAACGGCAGTCTTAGAGAGTAGCTATCAAGAGATGACGCAATAACGGTAATTAGAGTTTTCTTGTGCGCGTTCATCCGCGATATGACATGGAACTCCGAACATTCAACTGATATTGCGAAATTTTCTTTTCGCTGGCGTATCTTAAACTCAGCTTAGAATGAATTAATTTTAAAAGGCGTAAAACTTAAAATCTCATTTTCTGTATAAAAATATCTGCTCGAAATAACTGTAATTTCACTTGAATATTGTTTACACTTCTTCCTCCATGTGAAAATATGTCTCAGAAATCATAAGTTCAAGTAACATTTTCCACGTGAGTATTTAAGTTACATAAAGTGAATTGTGAATCGCTAGGATCTTCTAAAGAAAGAATTCTTTCCTTTAGTAGCATATTTTTCGTGTGCTACTTATAGATGAGCTGCGAAGACTTTTTTGAGTGAATGAGTGGTGGATTTTATGGAACAAGGAAGAAAGATGTGGCCACAGAACATTGCTCTCAGAAAAATTATCCATAAACCAGAAAAAGTTAAGAATATTAACCACACAGCTAAGTTTAAAGATTTATTGTACAGTATTAAATTCTGATTCAGTGGATTTAGATGAAACACCATTTTCGAGAACCCCTACTAAATGTTTATAAAACTATTTTTTTCTTTTTTTGGCTCTGCAGAATGTAGAATTTCAACGAGCCCATTGAAAAATGTTGCAAAGTTCACAGATTATAGTGTAAATACTCTTTGTAAGTAGCAGTACACTACTGATGATAATGCTTTTTGTATCTGGCAGTACACTACTAATTATTTTTTAATGGACAAGTTGCATTTCTTGAATAAAGGTTATTCCCATTATGGCCGAGAGATAACGTTTGTTCCATCAAGTGTTACCAGATGTAAAATTCTCTTTTATGTAGATAAATATCGGTTTGTTAGTATATTTTAAAAGAGTTTCTTGTCCTTCAGTAAGTCAAAGATTATTAAGAAAAATCACGGCTGGGACTAAGAAGAGTGCTTAGTGGATTTCATGGCCTTGTTTCTAATATTTAATGAAATCATCCATCCGTGAGCTTCCCCTGCCCGCCACACACACAGAAACTGAAAATTTTCCTGAAATCGATCTGGTAAATATTTCAGATGACATAAGTTTAAATCCGTTCAGCATTAAGGCTCCACAGAAGCTAAAACCTACTGTCATTTCAACCACTACTGTGTCTTATAATCATGTTCAAAACGGAGCTGCATCTCCAACGTGGACTCACAAGCAGTTTTTCATGTTTCTGAGCTAAGAATTTATGATGGTACTATAGCCCCCTGATTCATCCGAACTTGCAACGATCCCCTGAAGATGACCGTTGGAGTTCCCGAACCATCTGGTGTTTCAGAATACTATTTTTTGGAATGATGCGCCGCCATCTCACAAAGCATACACTGCTTCTGGCTTTTGGAACGACAGTGCGGATCTTTGGCTTATTTCAACATACGATATCAGAAGGCTAATTTTCCTGTGACGTAATGTTAATGATCGTACACGAACCTAATGCTCGGTAACAGTGTAAAAATGCTGCGTACTTGATTTGATGCAGATAAAAAGTCTCAACTCACATGTGCAACATGTTGTTCCCGACTTGTGTCTGAGCCCTTCCTAGCACTTAGCATTTCAACAAGAATGCCAGTTCTCTCAGAATTTGCGTTCAGTTTCCGGACTTGATTTGACGTTTGTTCTTTTTCTTTTCCTTTGTTTGTGTTATAGGTGTTTTAGTACTGTGGAAACGTGTTCGTCACGCTGGACACTGATAATAAGTCCTGTTTCCATGAGAGCCTTTTTGTTTCTGGAGCTGCAACAATCATTCCATTGCAAAGTCTTCAGAAAAAAGAAGAAAACATTTTTGCTCGAGTTCTTGAGCTTTTCAAAAGGTAGGTATTTATTCCCAAATCTTAATATGTAAGTCTAACGTAGCAAAGTGAGTCAATTAACTGTCTTGGAATTTCTACATTTATACCTGTTCACAATTCACTGTTACACTGTGATCGTCCTCTACAAAGTTTTGCATGTGTGTCACATTTTTTTCTAAAGATGTACAGTTCATTTTCACTTTGATATGAATGAATCAGGATGTTAAAACTGTCTGAAAGCCATCTTCGTTCGAATGAAAAAAAATCAAAGTTAATTTCGTGCATTTTATATTAAATGCTGTACGAGAATCCTAAACAAAAACATAAGATGGAATCACTAGCAGACCATCCTCTAAAAATACAAGGAGTGACAAATAAATAATGAATGGGAAGACAAAGTAAGACTAAAATCTTAATTTATACTGAAAAGTCCAGCATTAAATATTTGATCTAAATTTCGGAAATATTCTTCGCTAAGAATTTTATTTCACGCAGAATAAGTCCACAAGAATTTTTTTCACATAGAATTAAGTCCACGAAGAAAGCCAAAAAGGCAAAAAGGAAACTCTCTGTTCTGCAAAAAGTTTCAGGTCAACTTAGTTTATCATGGCCTTGACACTATAAAGTTTGTTAACGCTTAAAGTATCTACAGATGATGTAAGCAAAAATCGTTTTGATTACATACAGTAGGTATAATTTTAGGTGGTCGCGGTATAGTGCATCTTTAGTTGTTGCTAGGTGGTTGATGTTTATAAACCTCGAAGTCCCTCACTGCAAAACAATAAAAAAACAAAAAAAAAAGAATTACCTAGGTGTACCCAATTAGCTCACATATGTCAAAATTCTCATCAAAAACAATTAGGTTACTATAATGCATGTGACGTACTCGTATATGCATGTAACAATTAGGTTACTATAATGCATGTGACTTACTCGTGTATGCATGTAACAATTAGGTTACTATAATGCATGTGACGTACTGAAGATAATGCATGTGACGTATTCGTATGTGCTCTAGTTTAATTTTCCGGTTTTGTTTTCTATTCTAGTAATTTAAATTATGTCATTTCTCGTTATATTTTCTTAAGTTTACGTTTTCTTCAATATTTGGCAGGCAGGCACGCCAGTAAGACTTATAAAAAAGGTCATTCCTTGAGAAATGATTTGTCATGTGTGATCCAGCTATCGAACTGTGACTGGTTGCTGTTTTGTCAATATAAAGTAATTTCTTCGAAGCTGATATATTGGTGTTAGAAAAAAGCGTTTTGTACTATAATGTCCTGGCCTCAGTTATTAACAATTCTTCAAGTATTCCATGAGTTACATGATTGTTCCTTCAACTTCAAGAATACAACCACGAATTGGGCAAGAACAATAAAGAAAATTTTAAGTGATCATTATTTCATTTATACTCTCTTGTCGTCTGTAAATAGAAGACCGACCTGAATCTCTTTTTTCCTACCTGAATCTTTTGCGATTTGAGTTTAAAGGGCACAATGTGTGTCTAAGAATTAAGGAATCTCCCGACCCATATTTGGGCCAGAAACTGAAGAGAAGGTACAAAATCAACAACAAAAACACAGCAGCATCCATACCTTACCTGGAACTTTAGCCCAAGTCAAGTTCAAATAGTACGCAGAAGCCAAAGCTGTAAACCATTCGATTGCAGGGAGACTGGCATTACGCAAAATGCTCATACTACGCAAATGTCTTCGTATTTTACCCTTTGTCCATTCCATATGCTGGTTATGTTATCAGTCGTCGCAGGCTGCCGCAAGTGTCATTTATGCATGATTAGTCCATCGTCCAATTGTGTGATCACTTGAGTCCAATTGTGAGTGCACTGAAGAATTTTATGATTTACTGAGCACCACTCTACACGCACATATGTACCTTATTTTCAGCTTTGCCAGCTGCCTGCAAACACGAATGCTGTTTACTCTAGAAATTGAATAAATGAGATATATCACGAATTGAATAAATATCGCGAGCATAGAAAACGGTTACACCAGCAGCAGCATCACTGATTATCTTTGAGTGACCTTTTCTGAGTTATAAGAGAAACATGGATGAATCCCCCATTTTTGTGCCAAGATCAATGTTCTGTTGATAGGTTAGCATTACCTGCGTCATCTTTTAATATAAGAACCATTTGAAAATGATCTCTCAAGGAGATCACCAGATATCTTCTCCGATACATATATAATAAACACATTGACAAATTAATCGCCTTGTACGAGAGAGTGAGCTAATGAAAATAAGTATTCTGCCCGATGTTATTTATATACATAGTTACAATGAGTGTAATAAAGGAATCCAAACTGAAACCCTAAAATTAAGTACACCTCCACATAAAAGATTGTGTGCTTTGAGATCTCTAATATCTACTGATCTCTTGAAAAGGTATAAGAATGAAACAGTGATCAACCACATATTCTAGAAGGAAATAAAATGTATATCTCACAACGCAGAATGTAGATACAACCATGAACAATCTACATGCTCATCGAAACACGAATGTTTACAGTTTTTACAAAGTACGCAGCGTGATCGCTGTAACAAATGATAATAATGCGAAACGCGGACCACAACTGCACCGAAAGAATCGTCATTATTTTGATGGTTTTTCTGAAGTTTCCTGAACTGCCACACAGAGAGATTGCCAGAAGACCAATGCTGGGTCTCTTGTTTTGTCGACACATACAGAACTATGAGAAGAAAAGGAGCCTTTTACTTAGACAAAATTCGTATCGAATCTCCGACAACATCACTGGATGATCGCAGCTCCCATGAATGGAATTAACAAGACAAATTGAAGAGAAGTGTAAAAAGGAGTTGGTGTTAACAGAAATCCGGCGCCATCATTTTCATCTTGAGATCAGTTAATGTATTTTACAGATATGCATTTAGATTTAATGTGAAATGGTGCTGAGCTCTTAGGCAGACCACAACTATAACATCCAGTCTTTGTGAAAGAGTTGGTCACCTTGGTCGTATTACCATAATTGCTCCAAGGTGTCTACAGTAAATGATAAAGTGGTTCTTTACTAACAGTAACCGTAATAGAAGAATGAGAGGTTAGCCGGTATGTATTTCAGAGAGACAATAAAGAACTCCAAGGATGAGGCAAATGCATTGGTTTAAGTCTGCACATATTCTGTGCGTTTCACTATGTTGGTGCACGTCAGTTTAACGTAGCATGCAGATAACAGTTTATTTTGGTACATGCTTCAAATTGACTAATGTATCCCAGTGATTCTACCAGATGGTTATCCTTTCCTTTCCTTTACCAGCAACTGGGGAAAGTTCAAGCACAGCAAACCGTGCATACCGCTTTGTGTTCTTCTGACCCTTCACAGAAATCTTTGAGTAGTGGGGCATCGGAGAAGAATTTAAGAATCGCTAAATATTTGATACTTAAAACTGCTAACTCTCTTTATAATGAGTGGCTGCCCTTTACAAAATAATTACGTTGCTTCCTTAAATATTTGCAAGTAATTTTGGGCTACTGAATAAATTGGTCAAATTTTTTTGTAAGGTATGAGGACAACGTCTTTCTTAAATCGGTACTTTTTAGCCCAATGACAACCTGAATGAGTTCTCGGCCGAAATTTGATTCTTAAAGAAATCAACCAAATTGGTAAGTGTAAACATTCTCGCCGTTTACGTACCTGAAAATTAAAGCTAATTTTACTAACACAATATTTTGTGTCAATCTTTTGCGTAGTCTCCATTAGTAGTCATTGGTAGTCTCCGTTCCAGTAGCAATTTTGATCGTTATGTGATTTGTCATAACTTAACCAACTATATGCATCTGCAGGGACAAGGGAAAACCTGTTGGTGCTAAGTCCTGTGAATGCAGCGAGAGAGGCAAATATTTCCATCTATGTTCTTGCCATTTGTGCTGTGTTGCCGTAACCACATGCGATTTAGCGTTATCGTCAGGGAAGACACCATTTCGATTCACCAGACGTGGACGCTTAGACTTCAAGGCCATGTTTAATCTGTCAGGTTGCTGAGAGTAATGATTTCAAGTGGTCGTTCAGTTGGGTGTCAACAGCTCATACGGATAACTCCCTTACATTCACGAAATGCAGAACATGGCCTTCCTTGAGTGGATGTCAGCTTTTGGAATCATCGCTTTGGCGTTTAAAAAAATTGGTGGGCGTAATATCCTTGTACACTACCCATTTTTGTTTCTAGGCACCATTTGATCCACATACACAACAGTTTCGTACCGAGCGCAAAGTGATGCCCTTATCGCCCACACCCGAACCCTACCATCAGTTTACGAGGACCAGAGGACCCACACCATGCCACAGAAAGACACCCCACACATGTATGGAACCACCACCAGCTTGCACAGTGCCTTGTTGACAGCTTGGGTCTATGGCCTCGTGTTTTCTACGCCTCACCCGAACCCTACCATCAGCTCGTAACAACAGGTAGCGGGACTCATTTGACCACGCCACATGTTGCCAGTCTTCCAGGGTTCAATTACCGTGTTATGACGTAGTAAATTTCTCCATGATCTTTCTCCACGCCGGGCATCCGGGTCCCCTCACTCCGGAGTAAGTCGTTCTCCCAACTGATCTACAGGACGCATGCTCTCGCTGCTATCTGCCTTTATCTCATGTGCGTCCTGCGGTGCAGGCATGTCACATATCCCCCCCCCCACGAAAGGGGGTCGGGGCATGTCCCACGGGTCAGCCGGGACCATGTGTCGCTGTAGGCAGTCATCCCATGAAGAACGTGCATTTGAGAAATCCCAGTCAATTTGGCGTGTGGAACGTAACATCACACACATTTATTTTTCGAAGCGCTGAAGAAGGGATTCTCATTTTTCCTACCTCGCGGTGTGTAAAGAACATCACACCATTGCGAGAAATCTAACAGCCGGGTCATCCGGGAAGTTCGGGCGTTAATATGACGAAGTAAATTTCTCCATCACCTTTGTCCACGGCGGGCATCGAATCCGGATCCCCTCACTCCGGATTAAGTCGCTCCCCCAACTGAACTACGCGGACATATCCTCTCGCTGCTATCTGACTTTATCTCATGTGCCTCCTGCGGTGCAGGTACGTCAGTGTTCAGGAGCCCAGGTGAGGCGTTGTGTCCGATGTCGTTTTGTTAACAAAGGCACTCTAATGGGTCTTTTTCTCCCATTCCCCATGGACGATAAATTACGCTGAACTGACCTGACGGATATGTCTGTTGTACCTCTTGCATTGAATGTGAATGTTATTTGAGCGAATGTCGCTTGTCTGTTAGCATGAACAATCCTGGCCAGACGCCACCGGTCACGGTCATTCATCACCCGTTGTCGGCCACTACCCTATCCACAGTGGGTGGTAATGCCTTTCATGAGGTATTCTCGGTACACACGTAACATCGTGGAACGAGAAATGTTGAATGTTCGCACAACTTCGGAAATTAAATTTTCCATCAGTTTGGCTCCCGCTATCATGCTTCGTTCAAACTCCAATAATTTACGTTGGTTTACCATAAGCTTACTGGCGGTTGTTCACCCTGACTCACGAGATTACACCTCGTAACTGATAAAAACCGTGGCCTGCGTCGAAGCCTTTATACAAAGACAGCGCCAGTTAAAAATTCGCATACTGCTATCCCATGACTTCTGGCACTTCAGTGTATAGACCATTTGTGTCTTTCGTGTTTGGAGTGAAGCATGTGCCGAAGTTGAGTGACAGTCGCCTGCTGCTATTCCCTAATATTTCTGATCCCTGTCTCCAGCTACATTTTTTCAAATCAAAAAGCACTGCATGCATGAAACACGCAGGCTAATCTTACCAAGTGGTAGGCAGAAAGAAAGAAGAAATAAATATATACCGTGTTTTTGAGTTGACCGACACCCCTAACTATTCAACGGTAGAATGAGAATCGCATTCATTATTTCTGGCCACTGTTTCCAGTTTTCATGGAAGAGAAATAACTAATACGGCAAAAACGAACGAAACATCTATGCGTCTCTTAGAATTTCAACTCAGGCCCATCAGTACATGGAACCAGACGTCAATCTCGAGATCACCGTAACACTGGCTGTCATAAAGGAAGTTCGGTACCAGGAAAGTACATAAGCCCTATACTAGTCTACACCTGAGCAAGATTATTGTTATTGAGCTAGTGACGTTTACTGTAGTTTAACTTTTCTTTTTGGTTCCTGTTATCTTATATAAATTTTGATTCATTATCTTCAAGCAGTTTCTGATCTTAATGCTACATTTTCTCTCTCGCTGTATTTTGGTTTGGCAACCTGACGTCAGGTCAAAGGGAAGGAAGTATGTGATCAAGGCTGATAAGAGTGATGTTTGCGATTGTATCAACACTCTGTTGTAGGCTCAAGTCGGCTAGAGCGTGAACTCGTTTTAATTGCTTTGGAGAGAGATGTTAAGAGCTCATGTTACTTTGTTGTTGTGAGATTAGCGTTTGATCTTATGTAATTTGATACATTTTTCACGTTGAATATTACGCTTGTTTGATCATTGAAGTCAATTTGTTGTCGAGTAATAAGACGTGAAGAGTATTCATGCTATGCGAATCTAATGTATTCAGATATTGAGGTACTATATGATTATGTGACGTGGTGCTGACAATTTAACCCTATAACAACCATGACCTAAAAATCTAATACCAGTCAAAATATCATAACGCCCGAAATTGTCTGTTGGTTCACTTTTTTGTTTAATAACAACAATAGCGACTGATGGTAACTCCTGCTGATCCCTCATAGGTCGAGAAAATTTGGAGAACAGGGAAGGGTAGGAAATCTGACTCACTCTAGACAGGCGTTTTGGGCGGCTATAGCTGTTTGTATATACGGGCGCTTTGGGCGTTATGGTCGTTAAAGAGTTAAAGTGACTACAGTGGACCAAATAAAGAAGTTAATTACTGTAAGTACAAGACTATTTATTTATCTTGCCCTTAGTGGTATTTAGTGCCAAGTTAAGTGATTTACGTATTTTATTTAACGCGAAGTTAAGTTTTACAGTGAGGCCGGGTTCTGCAATAGCATTACGCTTAAGCCAGGAAGTGCTTTACAGTAGGGTAATGCTGCGGTTTTAGCGTAACATAAGGAATCCGTAGTTATTTTCACCCAATAACACCAAAAACCCATTAAAACGTTATTATTAGAAACAGAAGCACAAGGCACAGAAACTGGAAGTTTCGACCACTGGAGCACCGGCATCAGTAAAATAATTGGTGTAAGAATTTAAACAAACGTACAGGAGCCAAAAATTAATGTTAAATTAATGTATAAATTACAATTGGAGAAAAGACCCAAAATATCGTACTCAGCATCTATGTCAGCTCAGGCCATGGGGACCTCTTTCTTCGAATAACTGGGAATCAGTGTATCTAGACTAAAGGAATTCAGTCTAAAACACTGCAAAATAATTATTGTTACTGAAACGAAGGTTATACATATTGAGACGTATACTTTAAATTAACATTCATTTTTAGTTTCTTTCTCTATGTAAATTTGAGTTCATTCTCTTTTAGCGTTTTCAACTTTAACATTATATTTTCTCTCTCGCGGAATGAGGTTGGCAACAATTCTGAGGTCAGACAGCATGGCGTATGCATGTTGACAGATAAGAACTAGAGATATATAACGTTGAAGCAGCATCCAAAAGTGTGGTGTGGTGGTGTGATGTTATAATTGTTAAAGCTGCATTATGCTGAAGTTTGATTTACTTGAAAACTACGTTTACTTGAAGTTGTGTTTACTTGACGTCTGTGTATTTAAGTGGTGGTGTTATATATTTAGCGGTGGAGTTTTCATTAATCACGTTTTCTGCTTACTAACTCGTATTAATTAGATTAAGTTAGTAATGCTGTTGAAGAGTGAGTTGTAGTTCTGCATTAGTGTAGTGCCAACGCAGTACTGCCTGAATAAAGACGCACTGTAAGTAACTTTATCTTGAAATTTACTTGAGTGACTCCTGTTTCACTTAAACTGAAGTACGTAAGAAGAGCAAATTTTACGTAGTGTTCAGTAAGCCATAAATACACCTTTTGAAATAGCAAAAACGATACAATATACTGTATATATTATATTTGCCAGTTTTGCATTGGAAAGTAAAAGAGACGTTTTCATTGAAACATGAGCGGCAGTAAACCATGCGAAGCTATAAATAAATCTGATATGAACTCTAAACACCTCACCTGAAAAGAAGTTGAAATACAAACTTTCCTGTATGTTATATTCTTCTGGAATTTAATATTAAATTTTCAGAAATTCTTCAGTCCATGAAAGGGGAGATAAAACTACAACCGCAAACACACACAATTTCCAGTCCCAAAGAAAACTTTGAAAAGTGCCATTACCCATAACTTTTGTTCTGTAAGTTTCAGAATGGTATACCATGTGAAGCACATTGAGGATAGAAGTTTATATTGTATTGTATTTCTTTAGCTACAAATTTTAATCTTATTCCCCCTCCCACATAAAGGGAAAACTTTTACTGGTCCGGTATTATAATACGACAACATGAAATCAAATCACGGAAATCATATTCCTTGATGCAGCAAATATTTTACACTCTTCTTTGCCAAGATCCGTTCATCTTTCAGCATTAAAGAAAATTCGAAACTTTTAGACTGATATTTATCTTCAGCGTGTCTTGTACGCCAGAAATCAGGCGCAGAAGATCTGTGCAATAATAAGCATCGATCGTCTGTTATCTCTGTAATAAATCCTCAGCCATACAAAGCACCGAGTACCTTTTCCCCCGGCACTCCTCGCTCTCTTCCTGCAGCCACCGTGGTTCATTTTGCTGGAAGGGCAGTTATATTCACGAATCCATATTATGGAAATTCATATGGAAGTGGAGATAAGGTTTTAAATAAATATACTATTACGATGCGGAGAGATTCCGAGGAAGCCTTCTGCTCCTGGGAAATGTGGCGGCAGTCACTTTTCGCCCGTTCATGCCAAGAACGACTACCATTGAAAAATTTTGCAAACAAGACCAAATGGATTGCACGTTTTAAGTCGCACTAGTGTGAAATAGAACCAAGACTTTATATACCCTGTTTGTGGACATAAATAAAAGTACCAAACATAGATGGATCGCGTGTGTGCTCTAGACTATGAAATTCGGTTCATGAAATTCTACGAGAAAAGCAAGCGGCACAGCAAAGGGTTCATGCTTTGCATATATATCTTATATCTCAGAAGCGTCTGAGTTTCCTTTAAAAAAACTTTTCTAAAGACAGCAACACATTTGCATCTAGTTTTATACTTTGATGTGGAATTTACGGTATCTAGAGAGCTGTGTTACTTTTAACCACTCATCTAAGACGGCAATGGCGAATAACAACAATGTTCATAATGCCTTGACTACCCACTGTAATGCAGAAAAAATATTTACTCCATGTCATCAAAAATTCTTCGGCTGCTTCAGTGTGACAATAGTTTGCACAATTTTTCTTTTATGTTGAATATAGAGAAAGAGCTTCGTTTGAAGGAAACATTGTCTAGTCCTACAGCTTTCATAGCTTTCTTGGGAAGTGAATAGAATCCTTCGCAAGGCAGACAAATTTCGGCGGTCGTCACTAGAGATTATGATGTTTCATTCATAAGATTTACTATTTGTTTAGAAGATATACCTTTCTCAAATGTAGGTTTTATATTTTTCATTTAATTCATAATCCATAAACGTAAAATAAATATACTAGCACATAAATAACTCTAGCTTTTCTGAGTGAAAAACAGTTATTATTTCTACCTTATCAAAGCTCCTACGTTTGTCACAATCGTGCCTTTTATAGCTTCTATTAGTATTGATACTCAAAGTTTTACATCTCGGTTTCACATCCCCACCAGAAAGACTGCTGCTTAGAAAGTGTCTTGAATGCAGTTCCATTGATTAGAAGTCTGATAGAGTCACTGATGTTTTGCTTAGCTTCTGTTACATTGAATCTTTCCCCTTAAATCAACTCCAAATTAATATTAACACTAGTTATCTTACCAGCTTATTCTCTAGCATGTACTTCGATAAACGGTTTTTACGCTTCATAACATTTCAAAATTTAGGGCACCGAATCGCTTTAAGAAATACAAAATGTACGTAAGATTAAGATTATTGAAGAAATAGCTATATCAGGTAGTATAATTAACAAAATATGTTTTCTTTTGAGATAAATTTGAAAAACAGAACCGATTGTAGCTGCAAGTCTGAAGTAGACCCCCATTTGCCAACATTCATGGTCATTTACTTGCCTCAGAAATATAGAAATATAACAAATTATATGAAGATATAATAATGAAGTGCACATTTTCTAAACAGATTTTCTACTTTTCTTATTTAATTGATGAATTCATGAATATATATATTTCGTAAATGGTATTATAAGCATTTCTCTAGGTAAGTTAATATTTCTAATCTCACAATTCGGAAATGTTTTCAGACATCTGGGTAGAAAACTGCTGTAAAATTTACGAGTCCTGCAATTAACTATATGTGGAAATTAATCCAAAAAGTATAAAACTCTTGCTCTTTCACTTTGAAAAATACTCTTTCAAATATTTGTCACAGTCCAAATTGCAATGCCATTGCTAGAGCACTTATTAACACGCGGTACTGAGCGCTAGGATAAGACTTTTGTAGAGCTGCCGTATAAAAATTTTATCTTTAATTTAGAGAATTGCACAACTCATAGCTTTCTTGGGAAGTGAATAGAATGACGCCCCATGAGGATCTAATAGGGTCACCCATCCTAATTTGTGGACTACTGGCACTGGGGGAAGACTGGGCCACCCCAGAGCAGAGACGGTGACCATGCCGTTAAGCAGGGGCGCCATAAATGAATCGTCCAGGACCCCAACCCAGCTCGGGCTATTATCTAGAAGCCTCCCTCTGACAAGAGTGGCGCTCGTGCCTTTAAATGGGCCAGATTCAGTGTAATTTAATTCTACACATTAAATGATGCCAAACTGCTGCCTTAAAAAGTATATTACACTGCTGCACAACTGCTAAGGACGGATCATAAACGGCTATATAGCGCATAAAAAAGTAAGTGTGATTGGATGCCAAGTGAAATAAAATAATGTCAGAATGCCAGGACATTACAAGAAAGACAATTTATTGTGCTCTGAAATCCAGAAGGCTTTGGAACGTGTTCAAGGGACAAACAGGCCATTTTGTGCAGAATACGTAAACGTGAAAAAAATGCAATTACCGTCCGCAGGCGTTCCGGCGTAAGATGTCAATACGGGATATGGCCACCATGGAGGGCGATGCAAGATTCCACACGTCGTGTCATGCTTTGCACAGCATTATCAAGCAGCTGTTGGGGTAATTTATCCCATTTCTCTGTCAGTGCACGGATGAGGGTTTCCTTGTTTATTGGAGGGCATTGGCGACCAGCAAGACTCCTCCCCAAAGCATCCCACACATTTTCAATGGGATTCAGATCTGGAGAACGTGCTGACCATACGAGGCGTTGAATATCCTCGCTCTCAAGACACTCCTGGACAGCGACTGTTCGATGACATGTTGCGTTGTCGTCCATGAAAATGAATCTATCACCGACAGCACCACGGAACATGCAAACATGAGGTAGCAGAACATCATTAATGTATCGTTGGCCAGTCATAGTCCCAGTTGGAAGCACATAGAGGGACGTACGGCCATTAATCATGATGCTAGCCCATACCATGACACTACATGTCGGATATCGGTCCCTTTCCTGTATGTTTGCTGGACAATATGCAGTACCACTATCACGCCAGATCAGTTGTCGTCGACAATCAGACGATAGACTGTATCTACTCTCATCTGAGAAGAGGAAAGCAGACCAGTCGTTATCAGTCCAATTACGATGTTGATGGCACCATTGCAAACGGGCGGTACGGTGACGTCTGGACAATGGGATGCACACAACAGGACGGCGGGCGTATAGTCCTCCTTCATGCAAACGTCTGGCGACAGTTTTTGGGAGATCCGCTTGCCAGTAGCAGCCATAAACTGATTTGCTACCTCACTAACTGTGCTGCTCCGGTGTCTTTTTGTTGATAGCACTATGTACCGATCTTCTGCAGGTGTCGTACTGCGAACACGACATCCCCCGTGACGTTTGCTACACTCTCCATTTGTTTGAAATGATTTCCAAAGCCTTGAAACAACACTGTGGCTGACGTCGAACTCCCCTGGCAACATCTGTAATTTTTCGCCCTTCTTCAATCTTGCCAATAATACGGCCACGCGTAAAATCATCTAGTGGATGTCGGGAAGACATACTGAAAATTGCAAGTTCGTCAATTGATTCTTTTCCTTTCAACTTTGCGTTTGAACAACAACGGTCAATACGCGTCAAATCCTTTATATCTCTTATCAGCGCTATGATGTCACGAACAAGTTCGGCAATCCAAAATTTGCATACGCACAACACGTCTTACTATATCCCGCACTTATGCTGATTTCCACATTTTCCTGCCTTCCATTTTATGGTTGCTATTGTTGATATTGTCATCCGTCCTTAGCAATTGTCCGGCAGTGTATTTCGTTACGAAGCAATACAAAACATTCTCGTGACGTAGTATAATGAATTAGCTTTGTTTATCTTTTTGCTAAGCTAATTATTATGAATGAATAATGCTCTAAGCTTCAAAATGATGAATTCCCAAAAGGGTGTTGTTACTCGTTAATTATGAACTTAAACAAAGTCTCAACGCTGGTTATTTATATTAAGTAATCAAAGTCATAAACCTAACAGCCAGACAGAGGTCTGACAAAACTAAGAATTGAAAAAGACTGAACTTACAGAACAACTTGTTTATTATGATGACTCCTGGTCAACTAGGCACTCATATATCACTACTACATAACAACACACTGCAACGCAACGCAACACACCACCAACCACCCTCAACTCCAACGCAACAACACAACTACAACGCAACAACACACAACAACGCAACAACACCCAACAACAACACCACTACAACGCAACAACACCACTTCTCGATGAACGCGCCTATATACGAGCTACCACCACGTCATGACTTACACTCATTGCCAGATCTCATTCAGCGGGTGAAATAATATTCCGTTCAGTAGGAAGATAATTTACATAGTAAAATAAAAATAACCAGAGATAGTAAAATCAAAAGGAAAGTGAATATAGAGTATACGTTACAGTAGCCAGAGTATTTTTGTTTAATATACACTGAGTAGCCACTTTATTTTGACCACCCCCTCAGTACTTCGTTGGACCACCTTTTGCCTTTAATACTGCGTCGATTCTTCGTGGCATGGACTCCAGGAGATGTTGATAGGTGGTTAGTGGAATCTGAGACCATGCTTGATGAATAGCACTTTCTAGGAGTGTGAGATTGCAGGGTTGTGGATCCAGCTGTTTGATGGCTCGTTCAACATCATCCCACAAATTCTCAATGGGGTTGATATCTGGAGATTGTGGGCGCCCCCTAAGCAAAGTAAACTCACCGGCATGTTCCTGAAGCCAATCCTGTACAACACGAACACTATGGCAGGACGCATTATCTTGTTGAAAGTAGCCATCGCTATTGGGATTAACCATTCACATGACAGGATGCACTTGGTCCGCAACGATGTTTAGATATGATGTGCCAGTCACACGTTGATTAACATAAATTAAAGGGCCCAAAGCATGCCAGAAAAACATTCCCCAAACCATAACGTTGCCTCCACCAGCTTGAAGGGTTGTAGCAATGCATTTGGGGTCCATGCTTTCGTGCTGTTTCCGCCAAATTCTCACTCGGCCATCGGCATGGTGCAACTGAAAACGTGATTCATCGTACCACATAATTTGTTTCCAATTATCGACTCTCCAAGCCTTGTGCTCCTGTGCGAACTGGAGACGTTTTCTCTTGCTAACTGCAGACAGCAAAGGTGTTCGAACAGGCCTTAGGTTTCCATATCCCATCCGATGCAGTGTACGGCGAACAGTGCGTTCAGAGATCATTTGAAGGGAACCTTGATGAAGATGGTCTGTAATTTGCTGATCTGTTGCCCTTTTGTTGCCTGTTACCAGTCTGTACACTCTCCGTTCCGCCCGAGCAGTCACTAGTCAATGACGACCACACGTTGCATGTAGAGACCTAGTTTTTTGGCTGACAGTCCAGTCTTTAAACTTTTTAACAACATCTGCTCTGGAACATTTCACGAATGCGGCGGTTTCGGTAATACTCGCCCCATGGCTCCGAGCTCCTACAATCAATCCCACGTTGAAACTCCGTCAAATCGGATTTTTTACCCATCTCGTCACCCAAAAATCACTTCTACTACTGTTCGACGTACTAAGCTTTCCCTTTTTATACTAGCCCCGCCCTCTGGTGGCAACAGCGTGCAGCCATAGCTCATTTGCTTAAAATTGTCAGGTGGTCATAATAAAGTAGCCACTCATAGTTTAAGTCCGTCCTTTTTTCCATCAACTTTTGATAAATATTCTTGGGATCAACCTGTGATTCAGGACTTTACTCCAAAAAAAATCGGCAGTCTTTATAACAACCATTATGAGATCAACCTTAACAACTTTTCCAATCAAACTTTTTTGATGTTTCAGTATCATGTTAGTGTGAAAACCTTGGCAAAGTCTCATTTGAGCAGAGTGATTCCCCTCTTATTTTCCCCTAGCCCTACATTGCGCAACATCACTGCAGATGGCAGCCAGTTTACCATTGAATGATGCAGGTCTTTGAAGACTGCAATTAATTTTTTCACACATTTTTTGGCCATTGGAATGATTATACAATGGACACACGTCTGCAAGTTCTTCGGTGATTTTTGAATTCTCACTTTTCCTATGAACTCTGATCAGCAGCTGATCAGTGTTTTCTGTATCAAAACAATCATTTAATGAAGCGGAATAAAAAACAAGTTCATCGCAATAACATTTGGCAAATCAGACAAACTTTCTGACATATACTAAATTTTACGCGATATTGTCATGTTTCGTACGCTTACCTCTTGAAAAGGAGATTCCTTTTCTGGGCATATTTACTTAGCGAAAACTGTAACATACATTTTTTGCGAAGTCTGCGTTTTTAACGCAGCTAAAGCACTATGTATCAGTAGAATCCTTCGTAGAGTTGTATGTTGTGCAGCCGTGCTTTAATTTTGTACGAAACTATTTTTTTAAAACGTTAGTTCAGAACACCTGCAAAATTAAGCTCTAACTAAAAGTTTTACAAAAAAAACGAGGATGTTTCTAAGAGTCCAAGCTTATATTTTTAATATACACATGTATATATACTACGCGGAAACAATTTATAATAAAAATGCATTTGAAGTAAAAGCAACGTTGTGCCTCTTAGATGATAACTGTTATTTTCGCCAAACGTGTTCATATTCGTTTGTTGAAGATTAAATGTTGGAACATGGATGGGAACTTGAAAGACCCGAAACACGGTGGAAAATAAATTTTATTAATCAAAGTCTGTATGCCATCGTTAAAAAATACCGAGCTTCGGGATGCGACAAACTCACGAAATGCGGTTTCAAGTGATGTTTGGGAAACGATTTACCCTGTACAGAGCAGTCCAGGTGCTTAATGAATTGATAGCCGTAGGGGACAGATCAGGTGAATCAGGCGGATAATTTATGGTTTCGTACCTCAAATAGTGCAACTTCAAGATCGTCCGACGTACAATGCCCCAACAAAATCTCAAGTGTTGGGAAACTACTGGCCTCCAGGTGGCAGTGATGGGTCACTACTGGCTACAATCTGCCACTCACGGTACGGTAGCGATCCATTGGTGGCAGCGCCATCAGTTGACAGCCATTGATGCCCCTGTAGCATCACCGTGAACTACGGGCCTCAATATAAATGCCACTAGTGGCCCGTGGCTGGCAACCGAAGCAACCCCAACAGAAAGTGGAAGCAGAGGAACTACGCATGCGCTGAAGCAACACGTGCACAGTCTTTCGTAGTACTAGTTAGTTGAAGATGACGCCCTCGCCATCGTGTTGCTTTAGTGGATGTTAAAAAAAACATATGTAGAGTGACGGATTAATATCCTAATGAAATGCCGCGTCGACGAAGATTACCGTTGGAGGAAAATTATATAAATAATTCATGAACTGAAAAAAATAGTCAATTAATCTTATGTATTATAGAAACTCCGTAGCAAAATTTCTGCACGAACACACGAAGAATAGGGAATACAAACAGCCATGAAAAACACTCACTCCATTCCCATGAATGACAAGAAATAATTTCTGTATAATCTTCATACACTAAACCGCTTCAAACAGAAGTCCCGGAAAGCCATTAAAAAATCGTTGTGTTGGAAAAAAATAAGAATTATACGAGTACAAAATAGATTATTTCGTTACAAAATTATCCAGTATTTGAAAAAAAAATGCAACGCTATGTGAATATAATGTACTCATCAATGCGATTAATACGCAAGGTTGGAGGAATTCGCTGCTAAAAATAACCGGAAGTAAAATGAAATATCATTCCTATTTAGAATAAATATAGCTTCGGACCGTGGAAAAAAAGATACAATAACAGAATGTGACATAAATGTGTAAATATACGGTCGACTCCAATTATTGTGACCACCAGCAAATATCCAGAGAAACCGCCGTGTGCAGTGCGGACAGCAGCTGGACGTGCTGGGAGTAACTCAGTAAGGTGCTGGAGGGTTTTCACAGGTATGTGGAGCCATGCTGACTGCAGCGCATCTGACAGTTGCTGGAGGGTGCATGGTGGAGGATCCATAGAGCGAACAACACGATCAAGGTGGTCCCACAAATTCTCAATTGGGTTTAAGTCTGGGGAATTATGGGGCCAGGGAAGTACTTTGAAGTCTTTATAATGCTCTTCCAACCACTCTCGGGCATTTTTAGCTGTGTGACACGTCGCATTGTCGTTCTGGAAGATCTCATCCGCCCCAGGGAAGACAATCAGCATGTATGGGTGTCCGTGTTCTGCAAGGATGGATTCATAACGAATTCAGTCCATAATGCCTTCCACAGGCATGAGTGGACCCAGAGAATGCCACAAAATCATTCCTCAAATTATAACGCTGCCCCCATCAATTTGTGCTCTGACAGCAATGTTTGAAGAGTTTTGTTCTCCAATGTTTCTCACCTTATACGCCAACATCCATCCGTTCGATGAAGCAGAAAACATGACTCATCAGAGAAGGCAATCCTTTGCCAATCAGCGGGGTCCAATTCCGAAACTGTCGTGCAAATGTAAGCCTTTTCTGCCAATGCACCTTCGTTAGCATAGGTGCAGTAGCCATCCGTTTTTATCGGATCCCCATACGCAGCAGGGTTTGCTGAACTGTCGTTTTAGACACGTTTTACCTCCCTGGTTCATTCGGCCAGTGAGTTGTTCCACTATTGCGTATCGATCGGTCCTCACACACCTTCGAAGCCGACGTTCATCTCTCACATAAATCCGGTTTGCTGTGAATTGGCTGGCGCTCATGTGTTGTTTTGAGAAAAGACTCAATATCTGCCTCCTTTTCGGCGTGGGAAAATCACTAATCTGCATTCTTGCGTTCACTATCTGCTAGCACGAGGCTACTTTACAAGAAGCTTTCGAGAATGAAGAGAACAATGAGACGAGCTTAGATGGAAGAAAACGGCATTTATAAAAAGTGTTGTTTTGACTTTGGAGAGCCCAAAATTTATTTATTTATTATTACTTTGATAGTTTTTGATTTTCGACTTATGAAAATTAATTAAGGATTCTGTAATTTTAATCTAAAATGCTTACTGCGCGGAAAATGTTTCAGCTGCGTGGCCGTATAGCGTGTCGATCGGCTCTCACGTACCTGCACAGCAGACGTTCACCTCACATCAACATCACGTGGTGCTCCGCAGTTTCCACGTCGCATATTCGCAATGGTGCCATTTCTTCAATCACGATACAGTTTAACCACAGCAGCACGCGAACAGTTCACAAACTGCTTTGTTTCAGAAATACTGCCACCCTTGGCCCGAAAGCCGATAATAATCCCTTTTTGCAAATCTGATAAATCGTTTCTTTTATCCATGACAGCAACGAGTGATATATTTTCTGAATGTCTAAAGCACACCTTATATACCATCCAAGTCAGCTCTTGACACGTGCCTTCTTTCATTGGCTACGCGCTGTTGATGTCAAAAGTAGGAGGTGGTCACAATAATGTAATTCGACTACGTATATTAATTAAACAATCGCCTGCCAAGACCAGAAGGACAGCACAAATCTTTGGAAAACATCTTTAAGTTGGTGCACTCGTTGAAAGTGAGTAAAGTTCCCTTAAAGTAAGTAAAATCAAATCGTTACGTTGAAAAAATGAATTTATGAATCATATGAAACGTACATTTACGAAAACGAACTCGCAATATTGCGAAATTAAAAAGGTAACTCTTTGCTTCACGTCACGTAGAAGACAGGCTCACCTCCCAGGGGGCAGTCACGCGTGGCAAACTAGTGTAGAGCGTAGAGCATCTGCTTCACAAATGAGCAGTCCTTGGTTCGATGCCACTCAGATCCATCGGGAGATTCACCGGACCTGTTGAGGAAATTTACTCAGTGCCGTGACATCATGTAGGAATTTCGCTGGGGGAAAAGAGCAGTTGTGTGCGTGTGCCTTGTGAACTATGATTATTTTTTTTAACTACAACTGGGAAATTGACGGACAAGATTCTGCAAGCCATCAGTTACGTCACGTGATTGCCTACTGCCACTCCCGAGACACTGACGGACCACATTAGGCTAGCCATCATTTATGGCCCGTACTTGCAGGGGCTCTCAAGGGTCGCATGTGGCAGCCACAGCCTGTGATGGATAACTGATGGCCCTGTTCTGGCATATGACAACTGATAGAGTGCCAACTGTTGGCCAGCTGCTGGCCTGAACAGCCGGCCCATCTTTTGGCCGCCGGGACATTTCATTGACGGTTCATGTAATGGCAACATAGTGCTGGGCCACTGATGACACTGATGGCTGCCAGCAGTGGCCCAGTGCTGACACAGCAAAACTGTTTTTGCTGGGGCGTCGTTTTGCATTATGTTCACGGAGTATGCGCCCATGACGATTGATTAATGTCGGCTGTTTGGTGGACAGTATTCCACGCTTAAATTCAAGTTCTTGACAATACATGTCCGCCGCGATGATTTGACCCGATATTAAGAATGAGGAGTGGATAACACTATCTGCATCAACAACCAAACGCTGGCCATCATCTTTCTAAAATGGACTATTAGCATCGGAGTGTGTTTCGGAGGGTCACCGCAGTCGAGCTATTGCGCCAAACGTCAGCGATTGTCATACAAAATCCATTTTTCATCACACGTGACGAGGATCCTCAAAATGTTCGTTTTGTTGCGGATAAGCAGAGAATAGCAGAAATCAAATTGTCGTATTTGTGTTGTTCGGTCAACTCATATGTGACATCTGTATCAATTTTTATCCATTTTCTTCACTTTGCCTTTGGTTGTTAAATATAGGGAAATGACTGGATACTGTACTATGATTTTCTCGTTAAGTTATCATACAGTCTCACATCGATTGAATTTAATTTAGGCATCTAACTATACATCATAGGTGGTTGCTTCTGGTCTACCGCGTGGTTCATTTTCGAGGCTCATATCACCGGATTGTAATTTATCAAACCAATGCTATGCTTGAGTTTACGTGCCTTCCCCAAATTCTGTGTTGATGTTTTGACTACCTACGATGCACTGTGTCACAGCCGTAACTAGGGCGGGGCAAGCGGGGCAGCTGCCCCAGGCGCAGCTGGAGAGAGGGCGCAAAACTCAGTGCTTACAGTCTGATTAAAACTGAAATTGAAACTTTGCACCAGTTTCTGCTACATTTTTTATCGTTTTCCCTCAAACATTCAGGGGATATTAATTGCTCACATTCAAAAATTAAGGCGCAGTTATACGTGTGGTGCAAGATAAGGATGTCGTTCACGTTGTTGAATATTATCTGGGGACTGTTTAATGGTTTCTGAGACTTTGAGCCTCGACTTCCATTTGATGTGGTACCGAACGTCGTTAAGTCCTAAGCCGTGCAAACATGCACAGTCAGATTTTTTTGTGGGGTTTAACGACCACCGTGAACAACTCGATGGGCTATAAGCAGTCACCCGTCCCTAATTTTGAGCCACTGGTTCCAGCAAAGGAAAGACCCGTCCCTAATTTAGGGTCACGGTTTCCAGGGAAACAACATCAATGCCTCACCGGTATTTGAACCGGGACCAATCTCGAACTAATGGTGAGAAGCCAGTGCTTTGACCACTGCACCACCGAAACGGCAGTTCGATTATGCCTCCCCTATAGGTAGATACATTGGGATGAGACGTTTTGTTTTGCCCAGCAATATACACTGCTGGCCACCCAAAATGCAACACCAAGAAGGACACGAGATAGCAAAGCCGGATTTACTGGACACATAACAACAGATACAAGGATGAAACGATTGAGCTTACAGGCCCGTGCGACTTGCGGAACACGCAGACATCAATAGTTCGTGTGGTCCCCATGGCTGGCAATAACGGCCGCTACACGCCGCGGCATCGAACGAAAGAGGCTTTGGATGTGGGCTTGGGGTATGTCGGTCCAGGCTGCTTCCACACGTTGCCACAGTTCATCAGGCGTAGCCATGGGTGGTGCTTGCCGGGCTATAATGAATAAAATTCTCCGGCTGGACGTGTAGTGCAGGAAAGCTTACGTTAAGTCACGTTAGGGTTATTGAAAGGTTACTTGACGTAGCTAAAGTGTGCTTAATCTTCAAAGTGCTAGAGTTTGTTTAGGTAAGACACGCACGTGCAATAAATTCCAAGAATATGGAATTTATTTTTACTCAACGTTCCTCATTATCTTGAATATCAGTAATATAAATTCGGTTTTAGTACATTAGTACCTTGAAGGCTCCTTATTAGAGCGGTAAATACAATATACCCTGAACTTAACGAAAACACTCGATGAAATAGACTTAACGGCCAGACAGAGGTCTGACAATAAAATGAACTAAGAAAACGTACTCACTTTTAACCTTTTATTGGGGAGCTCCTGGTATTACTCTAATACACACTCCAAAATAACACAACTACTGATAGCCCGAACTTTCGTACTATCGTAATATCGTAGAAACGTAGGTAAATCGCATATCAATAATCAGGAAGAACCTATCACATATAAAACGAACCCCTCTGGTATACTTGAGCGCGCCTATATATACTGCATACCACCACGTCATGACTTACACTCGTTGCCACATATAATTCAGTGGAAGAAGCAACATCTCGTTAAGTGAGAAGATAATTTGCCTAGGAAAATAAAATAACAAGAGATAGTAAAATCAAAAAGAAACTGAATCTAGAGTATACGTTACAGGGCCACTCTGTTGCTGTCGATCAGCGACCAGACGAGTTCGATGGGCGACATATCGAGAGAACAGGCGGGCCACGGCAACAGTGATACCTGGTGGGCCGTGAAGAATTGTTGCACGATACGTGCCACGTGCGGGCGCGCACTGTCCTGTTGAAGCGTGGCCGCTGGCAGGTTCCGCAGGTAAGGGAGGACTGAAGGCTCCAAAACGTCGGAGATGTAGCGGTGGCTGTTGAGTGTACCGTCGATGCGTAACAGAGGGGTGCGGGTGTGATATCCAATTGCGCCCTAAACCATAACGCCAGGCGACGGACCGGTATGGCGATGCATAATGCAGGCGTCATACAGTCTCTCGCCGCGGTGCCGCCACACGCGGATCCGATAATCGTGGTGTTGCAGGCAGAAGCGGAATTCGTCGGAGAAGACGATGCCGTGCCATTCCGTAGTCCAGGTGCAGCGTTCAACGGCCCACTGCCGCCGCACTCGTCGGTGGTGTAACGTCAATTGTAATCGGAGCAATGGGCGCCGTGCGACAATTTCCCGCTCCTGCAGACGACGTAGAACGGTACGTGCTGACACAGGTTGTTGCGCAACACACCCCAATTCCTGCGCTAACGTTCGTGATGTGGCGGTGCGAGCCATCAATGCCCGCCGCACAACATGCCGGTCCTCTTGTTCGGTGGTGTGCCGCGGCCGCGGCAGTCGCTCACGTCGGTCCGTCCGTCCCTCCTGCATCCACCGAATCCATAGTCGCCTCACTGTGGCTGGATGTCGTCCCACACGGGCGCGATATCTCTGTACGATAAACCGCCGTCGCGATAAGCCACTATTCGTCCTCTGTTGAACTCCGAAACGTGCTGGAATGACTGCCGTATTCTGCGATGAGGCATCAGGAAGCTTCCACGCACAGGTCCGGCAGCACAACACACTTCCACTACTTACACCCCGCGTTCTGTGTACCCTTCTTATAGTGCTTCCCGGTGGCGTGCCGGACGCACATGATTTGCATATGCCGTGCAATGCTAATCGTTTGCATGTCCTCTCGCGGGCGACGCATGCTGCGAATTTCAGGCCAATCGGATGCTTCCTTCTTGGTGTTGCATTTTGGGTGGCCAGCAGTGTACATTTATGTGTGCGCATATGTATACGCGATTAAATAAAAAAAAATATATAAACAATTTGTAAGATTGATGGGGGGGCGCAATATTTTGGGCTTTGCCCTGGGCGCAGAAATGCCTAGTTACGCCTCTGACTGTGTCCAAGTTTAAACTCATACAATAAAATGCCTACTCTAACTGTGTCCAAGTTTAAACTCATATAATAAAATGCCTACTCTAACTGTGTCCAAGTTTAAACTGATATAACAAAATGCCACAAATTTGCTCTGATCCATCGTGCTCTTCAATGCAGCTCAAGTCTCTTGGAACTGATGCCACTGACGAAATTATCATGTTTTGACAAAGAAAGCAGATTTGACGCTTTAAATTTACGTATCACAAGTCGCATGACTCGATGTTTTAATTCCTAAATTCCCTGCCAACTGCACAAGTCTGCAAAATCCAATATTTCATCTGCAACAAACCTAATAAATTTACAATTCTTAAAATATTTTTCATTCCCCATGGGACATGAAAATTATTGACGATCACGGAAATATATCTTCCAGACATATACGACCTGAAATGATTAAACCATTTGCTTTTCTTACGATTTTGAGCAAACAATAGTGTGGTTATATTGTGTTTAACAGCCAGCTACGTTTATATTACCTCACTATGCATGTTGAATTTGGATCATTTGACTACATTGGGTTAGACACCAGGTGCACACATCTTTTCATATAGAGTTCACCAGCAATATACTGTATGATCAAATGTATCGGAACACCCCTTTTGCGTAGCCGATTTGTCCATATACGTCAGAACTATGGCGCATATAGGTATAACAAGAAAGACGACACCGAATTTTCGGTTGTAATGAGCACGTCTTTTGAATCCTTTCCGACGCGAATTAAATTTGTGAAAGTTATTCCACGTCAATGAAGCCGGTTAGGAAAACAATCAACCACGTTTCTACAATTGGTAAGACATCCAGAAATAGAAACAGCTACTTACTTCCCCAGCGGCTAAAAAGTATGTTACGAAAATCAACAAATGGCGCACAAAATGTGTGTGGTATCAGAACCAGAGACTTACAAATCGAACAGTTGAAAGAAGAAATATACTAGAAGGAAACATGATATAACTCTACGCCTTCTAGCAAAAGAATTTTGCATAGTGGAAAAGTTGAAAATAGGCGAAACATATTCTACAAGAGAAAAGCTATGGCAAGGAAAAATAACTTTTCAAATACCTCTCCCGGAAGCAGAGGTAGCGAGAAAAAGGTATCGTCCTTTACGCACATAGCGGGAAATTTTACCGTTATTTAAAGAGGATAATGCTTCTCATCTCTATTGTAGCGAATGGCATACAGTAGAGAAGAAATTTCTTAACTTAGAAGTGGAGAAATAGCTGCATACAGAAGTACACACACACCCCATAGCGACTAAACTGTAAACTACAAAACACCTCATATACTAACCTAAAGTGTTCTACAAGGTAAATGGCATCCGATGTTGAAAGAATTTTCTAAATTGCACATGTAGGAGCAGAGATATTAAAAAAAAACCAGAGTAAATATTTGCTCTCGCTAGCGGCAAAATTGTGCATTATTTTGTGAAGAAAATACACACACAAAGTTTGCATTATTAGTAAGATCTGACTGAAAAATAATTTTTTTCAATTGGGTTTCTAGTTTCGCAGATATTGCTGTAAACGGAAACGTGAACTAACGCCCTCTGGTGGCAGACATATGTTTTAAGAAAAATATGAAATTATACGAGATACATTTCACAGCAGAAAGGCTCTGCAACAATTTTTTTTTTTCAAATCGGACTCTTAGATGCAGAGATATCAACAAAAATAAGATATACATGTACGTCCTTTGTTGAGAAACTAGACATTATTTTAAGAAGAAAGTATTCTTATAAGGTTTTCCGAGGTGACGGTATCGGTCCTCGGAAAACGGTCTTTTCAATCGAGTTTTCAGAAGCTCATATCTTGCTGCAAGTAGATCAGAAGCAAAAATAGACACTTACGACCCCTGGTGGCGAACCCATTCCTTACCAAAAATTAGAAGTTATATGCAAAACATTTCCCATCAGGAGCTGTATCTCATAGAGGAAACACTACGTAAATCAGGGTGTTAGAAGTAGAGACATCGTGGAAAACGCAATTTACATTTACACCCCCTAGAGTAAAGTCTATGCATTACTTGAAAACATTGAAATTATATGAAAAACATTTCGCATCGTAAACTTTATCCAACAAAGAAGTACTTTTTTTTTTGATTGGAGGTTTAACGAACACCGCCAGCAACTCAAGGGGCTATAAGCAGTCGTCCGTCCCTAATTTAGGGTCACTGGTTCCAAGGAAGGGATACAGCCAGTGCCGTAAGACAAACACATCGTCCATGCCTCACGGGATTCGAACCCAACCCCTTTCGGACGAATGATCAGAGGCCATCGCTTAGACCACTGCGACACCGGGGCGGCAAGTAATTTTTCAAATCGGACTCTTAGAAGCAGAGATATTAAAAAAAAGATATACATCTACGCCCCCTGGCGGAGAAACCATGCATTATTTTAAGAAGAAATTTTTCGTAAAGAATTACCGACTCGAGAGGTATCGGTCCACGAAAGAAAGTTTTCAGTCGATCTTTTAGAAGCTCAGATTTTGCTGCAAATACAAGAGAATCAGAAATTAACACTTACGCTCACTGGTGGCCAAAAATTATAAATTGTATGCAAAACATTTTGCATCAGGAGCTGTATACTGTGAAGAAATAACTTTTTAAAATCGGAATTTTAGAAGCAGAGATCTCGGGGAAATCGCAATTTACTTTTGCTCCCCCTAGCAAAAAATCTATGCTTTACTGCTCCTATCAACTGTAAGTGATGCTGTTGTAAAGCGAAAAACACCTAGGAACAACAACAGCGCAATTGCGACTTCGTAGGCCACGTAAAATGACACAGCGAGACCGCCGAGTGGTGACGCGAATGGTGCGACAAAATCGCCTGTCCTGGGTTGCAACACTCACCACCTGGTTCCAAACTGCCTCTGGAAGCAACTCCAGCACCGTAGCAATTCGCCAAAAGCTGAAGGGAATTGATTGTTATGACTGAGCAGCAACACGCAAGTCTAATATCCCCAAGAACAACCTTTGAGCATCGTTTGGAGTGGTGTTATAAAATATGAAGTTTTAAGTTGCCAGTGGACTAAGGAACAGTGTAAACGTGTTTTCTGGAGTTACGAATCACGTTTCACAATCTGGCAGTCCGACGGATGAGTCAGGTTGTAGGGGATGTCAGTTTAACGCTGCCTGTCCGACTATATTGCTCCAATTGTGAAGTTTGGTGGAGGAAGCATCATGCTCTGGGACTGTTTTTCATGTTTTTTTTTGTTTCTGTTTTTTTGATTGCAGGTTTAATGACCACCGTGAGCAACTCAATGGGCTATAAGCAGTCGCCGGTCCCTAATTTAGGGTTACTGGTTCCAGGGAAGGGAGAGAGCCAGTGCCGTAAGACAAACACAACATCCATGCCTCACCGGGATTCGAACCCGGACCCCGTTCGTACGAATGATCAGAGGCCATCGCTTAGACAACAGCGCCACCGGGGAGGCTTTCATGGTTTGGACTTGACCCCCTTGTTCCAGTGCCTAAGAATCTTAACGCTACTGCCTACAATGACATTTTTAACAATTATCTGCTCCCAACATTATGGCAACAGTTCAGCGAACGCCCTTTACCCTACCAACAGCATTGCCCCATCCACAAAGCGAGGTCATTGCAGGAATGGTTTGATGTGCTGGGTGTGTGACAACTTAACTGGACTGTACATAGTCTTGATCTCAACCCCCATGGAACACCTAAAACTCCGACTGTGAGCCAGCCAAAACTGTCCGGCATAGGTGACCAACCTGACCACAGGTATTGTGGTGGAACGGAAAGCAATTCGAACAGCAACGTAACAAAATCTAATGGAAAGCATTCCCAGCAGAGTTAAAGCCAAAATAGCAGAAAAAGAAGGACCAACTCGATATTAATTTCTTTCCTATTACAAGGAGCTTGTGGATAGACAAAGCGTCCGGATATTTTGGATCACAGAGTGCATGTCAACACATCTAGCAAGTAGGCATCATGAACAAAATGTGTCAATCGCTTTAAAAACTTAAGAAAGGACCTAAACTGTTTGCCTTTCACGTAATTGCATTGATTAAATTTTTTGGATGGACTAGAATGAGAGGAGTTTGTATCAATCTACAATCTGAATACAATACTATTTCAAACGGTGCAGCAGTTTTTTGGTGAGTTTCCAGGGCAAAGTCAAGTTAAATATTTTTCCTTGCATAAGTCTGGTGGAACAAAATTTGATATTTAAGACCGCTCACTGATTCACTGAACAACAATGGTTTTGTTACAAAGAAAACGTTAACTGTTTTGTATGTATTTACGGGTGCTGAAACCAAATATGAAGTCACAATTTCTCCACTGGGCTCCAATTTCTTGTAATGGAACTTTCTATTGGGGTGAATGTTGTGTTACTTAAAGGAATTTCTCGATGCTTTCCAACGGAGACATCTGTCTGCAGTCAGGATAGCTGTGTCTCTGAGAGTAGACATACTGGCGCCATTTATTCCTGTTGTGAAATTCCTTCTGGGAAGAGGGAACAAAGCAGAATTTTTGTCATTCGAATGCATTTAATCGGTATAGAAGGACGTGCACTTTCTTTTAGTTTTAAAAAGTAGTGTGGATTGTGCGAAGTGTACGTTAAATAATGCCGCGTACTTGTGTGAACCATCCAAACAGTTTCTGCTACATTTGTGGACAATTTACTTTAAAGTCTCAAAGCTGACATTTCACACCGTTGAATAGAAAATCCTATGAACTTTGTTTCCAGTGCAAAATGGGTGATGAAGATAAATATTGGGCGCCTCACATTTGTTGTAATTCATGTGTAACTTTGTTGACTGGCTGGTTGAAGGGATCACGTCAAATTCCATTTGCGGTACCAATGGCTTGGAGAGAACCGAAAGATCACTCAACAGACTGTTACTTCTGCATCACTAAGATATCTGGAATTACAGCTAATACCAAAGACACGATTGAGTATCCCAGTATTCCTTCGGCCATAAGACCTGTTTCTCATGGTCCAGATCTTCCTGTACTTCCACAGTCATGGAGTTTAGGTGATAGTGATACAGATGAAATAAATCCTCACAGCGAAGAAGATATTGAAGTACAACAAGACCCTGATTCCTCGGAAGACTTTGTGCTTCACTTTATAAGTCAAGAAGAATTAACTGATCTGGTTCGTGCCCTTCATTAAGCAAAACGTCAGGCCGAAATATTGGCTTCAAGATTGAAGGGATGGAATCTTTTACAACCAAGTACAAAAGCATGCAGTTTTCGTAGACGACAGCAAGAGTTTAGCACTTATTTTCGAAGAATGGTGATCTTGTGTACTGCAACGATATAGACTTATTGTTTGAAGATTTAGGACAGCAACGCAAACCTGAAGAATGGATACATTTTATAGATTCCTCAAAAATAAGCTTACAAGCTGTCCCTCTTCATAACGGAAACATGTATTCGTCAGTACCTGTTGCATATGCTGCATACATGAAAGAAACAAATACAAATATGAAACTGTTCTTCAAAGTATAGTATACAAAAACCACTCATGGAATATTTTTGCGATCTTAAAGCGATAGCTTTACTCCTTGGTCTACAACTTGGATACACCAGATACTGCTGCTTCCTCTGTGAATGGAACAGTAGGGACAGAAATTTACATTACATTCAAAATACCTGGCCTAAAAGAAAGTCCTTAATTCCAGGTAATAAAAATGTTGTTGCTGTACCTTTGGTAAGTCCTCAGAACGTATACTTACCACCGCTTCACATCAAACTAGGTTTGATAAAACTTTTTGTAAAGGCATTGAATAAAGATTGAAAAGCCTTTCGTTTTCTAAAGAACAAGTTCCCCAAAATAACTGAAGCCAAAATTAAATAAGGCATTTTTATTGGTCCATAAATAAGAGAATTTATGCATGATCTTGCATTTAAAGACACTTTGAATAAGACTGAAGCTGCTGCATGGAAGTCCTTTGAAGATGTGGTACTGAACTCTTTAGGCTATCGGAAGGCAGTAAATTATAAAGAACTTGTTACTGAGCTTCTAGAAAACTATAAGGCCATGGGATGCAATATGTCCCTTAAAATACATTTCCTTCACTCGCATCAGGACTTTTTCCCATAGAACTTAGGAGCTGTAAGAGATGAGCACGGAGAACGTTTTCATCAGGACATATATACAATAAAAACCGCTATAAAGGAAAATGGTGCCCTTAAATGCTGGCTGATTACTGTTGGACTCTAAAAAAGGATATAGTACAACCAAAGTACAGAAGACAATCTAAAATAACTTCTTTTTAAGGTAAGTGTAATTAATTGCTTGTAGCGATATATACATGCCAAAATGAAGGTTTATTGTGCACTAAAACAACAGGTTACTCGACACCTATGCCCGATAGCCCAATTTAGCAAGCAGATTTGTAATCAGCATGACAAATACTGCATGATTCGTCATATGCAGTCTTTGTAAAAAACAAAAATTTTATATTTGTTGTTCAGCAGCAATAAATAATATAACAATTTTATCATAAATATTTATTTATGATAAAATTATTATTATTATTATTATTATTTTACTGCTGCTGTGTTTAACTGCATCGATGACCATCTAAGATTGCAAAGATTTGCTCGTTCCTAATTCAGAGCAACTGGCTTTAGCGCAAAGACTCACTGTGTGGTGGACACCTGTGCCGCCCAGGTGGCGCAGTTGGCTAAGAGATGGCTTTTGACCATTGGTACAAGGCTGGTCTGGGTTCAAATCCCGGTCAGGCATGGATGTTGTGCTTGTTTTACGGCGCTGGTTCTCTCCCTTCTCAAGAACTAGTGGCCTTAAATTAGGGACCGGCGACTGCCTATAGCCCATTGAGTTGCTTACGGTAGTCCTTAAACCTCCAATAAAAAAGATAAACCTGTTCCAGCGCCCTAATATACACACATCACCCTTGACTCTTCCAGCCCTCCAATCCGAGCGTAACCTCAGCGATAAGAAAGAAGCCCACCACTCAACCTCTTGCCCTCCCGGTCTTGCATTTATGTTATGCCAGTTCAACCAAAAAGGGACGGACGAAAGTAGAAAATATTAATGTTTTGCCGGATCTGGGCAGTGGTTATAGTGTTTCAATGTAATTGTGTGGTATAATATATTTTTTCAGGATACCATAACGGCCTTTTTAGCGTTGCAAAACATTGCCCAGTTCAGTTTCAATAGTATTTCATTAATATTTTTATCTGTTTTGAAAAGGGAACTTTGCCGCCCCGGTGGTGCACTGGTCTAAGCGATGGCTTCTGATAATTCGTCCGAGTTCAAATCCCGAGGTGGCATGGATGTATGTTGTGTTTGTCGTACGGCGCTGGTGCTCTCCCTTACCTGGAACCAGTGGCCCTAAATTAGGGATGGGTGACTGCTTATATCCCATTGAGTTGCTCACGGTTGCCGTTGAACTTCCAATCAAAAAAGAAACAAGTTAGTAAAATCATGCAATGCTTTGATTATGATACGCTTTCCAACATACCAAAAATCATTACTCAATTTATGAGAATAATGGCTGTGGAATAAATCTCGCTCCTGTGCCCTGTCCTTTGACCCCACTTCGATGATATTAAACAGAATTGGTTCAGTATACATCCGGAACAACACGAAAACGTTTTGTCGTAATCGAAGCATCTTTACGTAAGTTATGACGCACAAGGACAATGGAATGAATCCCGCTCCTATGTCCAGACCTTTGACCCCAGTTCACCCATTTTCAATAGGGCTCGTCCCCGGGAGGTCCACTAGCACATACTAAAATTTCATCGAAATCGAACCCTTTTTTATTAAAGTTATTGCGCATAAAGGCAACGGAATGGATCCCTCTCCAATGTCCTGACCTTTTACCCCATTTCACTCATTTTCAATAGGGTTCGTCCCCAGTTGATCCCCTATCACATACTGACATTTCATCGAAAACGAAATATTGTTACTCAAGTTATGGCGCATAATGGCATTGGAATGGATCCAGCTCCGATGTCCTCACCTTTGACCCCATTTCACCCATTTTCAATTGGGTTCGTCCCCAGTTGATTCCCTATCATATACAGACATTTCATCGAAATCGAAGCATTTTTCTCAAGTTATGGCGCAGGGCAATGGAATGGGTCCCGCTCCGCTGTCCTGAACGACTATAACGAAGTTAATTTCTCCGTCATTTTTGTCCACGCCAGGATTCGAATCCGGATCCCCTCATTCCGGAATAAGTCACTCTACCAATTGAGCTACGCGGACGTTTTATTCTGATTCCTATCTGCCTTTATGTCGTGTACGTCCTTCGGGCAGGTACGTCACATCTCCTGGTACGTTACATCATCTCCCCCTTATTATTTTTTTTATTTTTCGAAGTGCTGGAGAAGGGATTCTCTTATGTTTCCTATCTCGCGGTGTGGAAATAACATCACACCAACGCGAGATTTTGAACGGTCGGGTCATCCGGATAGTTCGGGCGCCATTATAACGAAGTTAATTTCTCCTCCATTTCTATCCACGCCAGGATTCGAACCCGGATCCCCTCATTCCGGAATAAGTCACTCTACCAATTGAGCTACGCGGACGTTTTTTTCTGATTCCTATCTGCCTTTACGTCGTGTGCGTCCTTCGGGCAGGTACGTCACATCTCCTGGTACGTTACACGACCTTTGACACTATTTCACCCATTTTCAAAAGGGTTCGTCCCCAGTGATCCCCTATCATAAACTGAAATTTCATCGAAATCGAACCATTTTTACAAGTTATGGCGCATAAGGGCAACGGAATGGATCCCGCTCCGATGTCCTGACCTTTAACCCTATTTCACCCATTTTTAATAGGGTTCGTTCCCAGTGATCCCCTATCATATACTGAAATTTCATCGAAATCGAACCATTTTTACAAGTTATGGTGCATAAGGGCAAAGGAATGAATCCCGCTCCGATGTCCTGACCTTTGACCCTATTTCACCCATTTTCAACAGGGATCGTCCCCAGGTGATCCCCTATCATATACTGAAATTTCATCGAAATCGAACCATTTTTACAAGTTATGGCGCATAAGGGCAACGGAATGAATCCCGCTCCGATGCCCTTACCTTTGACCCCGTTAAACCCATTTTCACCAGGGTTCGTTCCCGTGCGATCCCCTATCATATACTGAAATTTCACCGAAATCGAACCATATTTACGCAAGTTATGACGCATAAGGGCAATGGAATGGATGCCGCTCCTATGTCGTTAGCTTTGACCCCAGTTCGCCCATTTTCAATAGGGTTTGTCCTTATGTGGTCCCTTACCACATACCAAAATTTTAATGAAATCGAACCATATTTACGCGAGTAATGACGCATAAAAGCAATGGAATGAATCCCGTTCCTATGCCATGACCTTTGACCCCGTTAACCCCATTTTAAACAGGGTTCGTCCTTATGTGGTCCCTTACCACATACTAAAATTTCACTGAAATCGAACCATATTTACGCAAGTAATGACGCAAAGGGCAATGGAATGAATCCCGTTCCTATGTCGTGACCTTTGACCCCATTAACCCCATTTTCAACAGGGTTCGTTCTTATGTGGTCCCTTACCACATACTAAAATTTCATTGAAATCGAACGTTATTTACGCAAGTAATTACGCATAAGGGCAATGGAATGAATCCCGTTCCTATGTCGTGACCTTTGACCCCATTAACCCCATTTTCAATAGGGTTCGTCCCCAGGTGTTTCCCTACCGCATATTAAAATTTCATAGAAATCGAATGATGTTTACGCGAGTTATCGTGCGGACGGACGAAGCTGGAGCATATACGCTTCTTCAACCTACGGTTGGAAAGCGTAAAAAGAGGGGAACTTTAATCGGTCGTAAATATATACCAACTTAATTGTGCTTTGCTTCATGTCTTCAACACTCCCACACTGTAATAGCAGTGTATCAAAATCCGATTTCATACCATATGCCGTTAATCCATACGAAACAGTTTAGTTTGTTTTGACATACACTATCTACCAACAAGTAATTGGACACCCCTGCAATCGACGATATCTGCAGTCCTGATACACGTCACGGCCGCCGCCGTTAAATATCGTGTGGAAAACAACAACGCAACCAGTCGCATGCAAGATGCCACGCAGTTCGGAGCTCTCTGATTTCGAGAAAGGTGGAATCGTCGGGTATCACAGAAATGGTCGATCCATACGTGACATATCCAGCGAGTTGAAGTACCCAAAATCTACAGTGGCCTACGTGATTGGCAGGTGGAAGATGAGAGGTGACTGTCGGATGTGCCCCTCCCTGGCAGACCCACAAAACTGGGAGTTAGAGATCAACGGGTGCTGGCCAGAGAAATTCGGAAGAACCGCACCAAATCGATGGGCCACATCCGCGAGAAGTTTCAACAGGCATCCGGGAGTGTCCTTTGGATGAATACCATCCGTAAGGAAGCCCATCTGATCGGTTATCATGGACGTGATGCCGCCCACAAGCCTTTGATCACCAAGTCCAATAGCGTTGATCGGCTAACATGGTGCAAAGAACGTCGACAGTGGACCGTTGGACAGTGGAAACAGGTTCTCTGAAGCGACGAATCAAGGTTCACCCTCTACCGTTCGGATGGCAGGGTCTGGGTTTGGCGTCTGCCTGGAGAATGCCTTCTGCCGGAATGCATTGTGCTAACTGTGAAGTTCGGCGGCGGTGGAATTATACTATGGGGGTGTTTCTCTCTGGTATGGCACGGGACCCTTGGTCGCAATTTCTGGTAGACTCAACGCCGAGACCTGCTACACCATTTTGGATGACCATGCGCTTCCTACGTTGTGGCAGTTTTACGGGGTGGACCCAAGTTACTTTCAGGATGACAATGCCACCTGTCATGTTGCGAGGTCCACCATGGCTTGCTATGGTGACAATGGGGTTTATCGAATGGACTGGCCTGCGCAGAGCCCGGACCTTAATCCTATCGAGCACCTCTGGGACGAGTTGGAGCGTCGACTTAAGGGGTGCCCCCACCGTCCGAAATCGGTGAAGGAACTGACCTGTCTTCTCCAAGCCGAGTGGAAGAAAATACCGCTAGCCGTCGTACGACGCCTGGTTGAGAGTATGCCCCGGAGGGTCGCAGCTGTAATCGCCGCTCGTGGAGACTCCACCAACTATTGAAGGTGAATAAACTTCCGCTTTCCTTTGCTATCACAGGTTTCCAATTACTTGTTGGTAGATAGTGTATTAACCACGCACATTCTACTGCTGGTATCAAAACATACCTGGTTTGTCTTTGCCATCATTTACTTTTCGATTTGCTGCACGTAATAGGAAAACGTAACTTCGTTCAGCTAGATGATGCAGTATTGGTTTATTCCTTTGTTTGTTTCGGAGTTTATCGACGCTTGTGAGCAGTTAAGGCTATACGGAATCGGCTGTTTTTAGTTTAGTGCTACAGGTTCTAGGGACGAAAAGGACAAGGGACTGAGAACCAGAGAGGAACGAGGAGGACCTCCGCCTCTGATATCTTGGCCACCGGGGCATAAAAAGGATACCCCTACTTCAGTCCGAAATGTCAGCACATGCCTATTATTAGTGACGCAGGAAATGGTTGTAAACAGAATATGCAGTTTTAAGTGACTTTGATGAACATGCACAGTGCTATGCGATTACCGTGGGCATCAGTCATTTATTGCAGTTACTTTCCTGTTTTCATTTTCATTAAAGCTGCATGGGTCCAATTGGTATTTTAGAGTATCCCATAGGAGAGTGGAAATGTTGGTAATCCCCTGCAGTTTATTTTCTACATCATTTATCCTTTTGCCAAAACCAATTTGATCCACTCTATTTTCTGTTAATTATAGGCTGAGTAGAATGTTTCGGAGACACATTTTGTAAAAGTACAAAAAACTAAAAAGCCAGCCATCGAAGATGTATGGCCTCTCCCGGAAAATGCAAATTAACTGATTGCCTTACTAGCATGCCTACTGTGAACATGAGTGATTGCTTTTTTTATATAAATGCCCGATATTTTTTCAAGATAAACCACTCCGTCTACAAGATAATCCTACAAAGCGTGGAAGGACTTTTCTGTAACTTTGAATGAATCCACAGTAATTTGGAGATAGAGTGGCAGCATCTACAGGATTAGTTTCTTTTTAAGGGTTCGTTTAAATAGTTTTGTTTCAATTTATGTGATGCACAACCAGTAACCACCTAGATTGAATTAATGGGATACATTGCTAGTTCTTAAATCCTTTCATTCTAACGAAGTAATCAAGAAAAAACCGTTTCGAACTCTAAGTTTCAAGGCATCAGGGTTTGAAATCTATTTTGATTTTACTATAGCAAAGTAATCTCGAAAATACTTATCTCGCTTGACTGGCGTCTACGATTCTCTTTTAAAGTTCATTCCTTTTTTAATTGCGGTAGTTCTTGTGAATTCTACTCGTACAAGAATTTTTCAACGTAAAAATTAAAACAAAAAATTTGATTAAACCGAAAAAAAACTAAACATTAAAGAGCTTACACCGTATTTGCACGATATATTTAATTTAAAAAACGACAGATATTTACATATTTAAAAGATTAAAAAAAACATTAGTACTTTCGGGTCGACAATCGACCCGTCTTCAGATGGAGGAGAGCCGCTGCGGCACATGTGCTCCCATGTACACTGGTGTGCAAAAATTAAGGACGAAGAGGAGAAATTAGCATACCAGCGGAACGAGCAGGCAGAACGGACCGAAAGCCCACTCAGGAGATAGACTAGGGTCCGGTACGGTAGGGCATGAGCATATATGTAGCATGACGTAAGGGGAGAGGGGAAGTGTCGGAAGGGTATAAAGCACACGGGCGATGTACGCTCAGAAATTCTGTGAAAGCTATTGCACGGCGTACATCGGTTTGAACGACGTCGAGTTGCTTCCACAGTGTAATATGGCCAACAGGCAATCCAGTAGACGACATCTGGATGACTTTACCCGAGGTCGCGTCATTGGGAAGCTGGAAGAAATTCGAAGTGTGACTAGTGTGGCCGAGGAGTTCGGGATTGCTCACAGCATCGTTTCACGAGCTTGGAGAGCATTTCAAACGACAGGAACAGCTATCCTAGAGTTTAGCAGTGGTCGTCCACGAGCAACCAGGACGGCGGACGACCGATATATTGTTCTACAGGCGAGAAGAGACAGACGTCAGACAGCGGGAGAAATCGCAAGACACATGCAACATGCAACTGGAAGTCCGTTATCTCGTTTTACCGTGGCCAGGTGACTGCACAAAGAGGGTCTATTTGCACGACAACCAGTACGGTGTGTGCCGTTAACGCCTGCTCATCGGATACGGCGATCTCTGTGGTGCCAAGAACACAAGAACTGGACACATCAGCAATGCGGTCGAGTTCTCTTTACGGATGAGAGCCGATTTAGTCTGACGAGCGATTCTGGACGTAAACACATCTGGAGAGAGCAGGGAACACGCAATCACACCTCCAACATCATCGAAAGGAACCGATTTGGAGCTGGCGGAGTTCTCGTTTGGGGCGGTATCATGCTTGGTAGCCGTACTGACCTCCACATCTTCCAAGGAGGTTCAGTCACTCGTGTCCGCTATTGTACCGAGGTTCTCCTGCCTCACGTGCGTCTGTTTAGAGGTGCTGTGGGTCCTGAGTTCCTCTTCATGGACGACAACGCTACACCTCATCGTACAGTGGCTGTCGCAGAGCTGTTGAAGAGTAAAGATATTCAACGCATGGATTGGCCCGCAAGGTCTCCGGACTTAAATCCAATCGAACACGTGTGGGACCTCTCGGGAGACACTTGGCAGCACGTCACCAGCCGCCAACAATGATTCCGCAGCTGCGATTGGCGCTACAAGAGGAATGGGACCCAATGCCTGAACAGCTCCTTGACAACCTCGTCCTCAGCATGGACAGACGTTGTAAATCCTGCAACGCAGTCAGGGGTGATCATATCCCCTACTAAAGACTGGATTTTTCTTGGCAGCCGCCTGTCACATGGACGTTTCTGTCTTCTGTCCAGTTGTGCTCGAAGCTACCTTTTCAATAAAGTGCCTTTGTATCCTTTGGATTCCCTGTTTGGACGGTTTTGCTCACTTGTCCCATATTCTTACATCTTGGGGATTTTATGGTATGATTTGAGTCGATATGGAGCACTTCTGCACGACGTTACATTCGAAAAACTGTCTCGTCCTTAATTGTTGCACGCCAGTGTATATGTCCGAGTATGATGACGTACAAGGTATGGACTAGCGTCGCAAGGGTGTCCCTCTGTTGCCATGATTTCATTGCTAAATCACAAATCAGATGAGGTCCATGTGGGAATATGACAAACAGGGTGCAAAATATACGAAATATATGGATTTGTTATAACTCACATATTTAACAAGAAATGTTATGTAAGTTCATAGCTGTAATGCGTCTTTTCCAAATCCTGTGTAATTCAGTTGGGGAATTATCTTACCGCAGCCGTCCCCGAAGGCCTCGATGTATAAACTTTCAGTTATAACTCGTTGCATATAACGAGCACGTCTGGATCGAGCACCTCTGGGACGAGTTGGAGCGTCGACTTAAGGGGTGCCCCCACCGTCCGAAATCGGTGAAGGAACTGACCTGTCTTCTCCAAGCCGAGTGGAAGAAAATACCGCTAGCCGTCGTACAACGCCTGGTTGAGAGTATGCCCCGGAGGGTAGCAGCTGTAATCGCCGCTCGTGGAGGCTCCACCAACTATTGAAGGTGAATAAACTTCGTTTTTCTTTGCTATCACAGGTGCCCAATTACTTGTTGGTAGATAGTGTATAATAGTTAAGCTATCCAGAGAACGACTTAAACTTTAGGGTACATTTCACGAAGAATAATAAGTTTTACAATGAAGTATTGTATGTTAGGGTTTTAATTGCAACATAAGCAAATAACTCTATCACAACCTTCACACTAAACCTCTACACAGTGTATACACTATATTGACAAAAGTCATCGGACACCTAGAAGAGAAACACAACATAGCATTTATTAACATACATTAGTACGATGTTCGTCCACCTTTGGCCTTTATGCATGCTTTGACCTTTTCGAGATATGCTTTGGACAAGGTTTTGGAACACAGCAATAGCTATGCGCTTCCATTCAGTACATAATGCTGTCGCTAATTGTTGCTTAATAGTAGGCCTTGGCTCCAGACTTATGCGTCAAACCGCGCCGTAACAGTCCTTGTTTTATGGCTCGGTGAGTTATTCTGCTGGCACTAACAAGGCTCGTTTCCATAGTATTGCCACAGAGTTGGTAGGGCATTATTGTCCAGAATATCGAGGTAGACGCGCTGGTTAACAGGTTTGTCCACGATAACCAATGGGCCGGGAAAATACCACGAAAAACCTCCCCTGACGAGTACACTGACAGCTCCAAACTTGACCGTAAGAACAATACACTGTTCTTAATAGAGTTCCCCCGCCTGCGTCCGTACCCACACATGGCCATCAAACTGATGGATCGTGTATCTGGATTCATCAGTCTACAGGACCCATTTCCATTTATCTACGGTCCACGATAAATGTTCTTTACACCATGCTAAACGACGCCCAGTAAAAACAGTCTTGCTGGCCCAGCACTATGTTGCTGCTGCCGAACTGTCAATAAAATGTCCGGGCAGCCAACAGAAGGGCCAGCAGTTCAGGCCAACAGCTGGCCAACAGTTGCACCCCATCAGTTGTCATATGCCACAACAGGGCTATCAGTTGTCCATCGCAGTCAGTAGCTGCCACAAGTGGCCCTTCAGCGACCCTGCAAGCACGTGCCAGAAATGATAACTAGCCTAATGTGGTTCGCTAGTTTGCCAGTGGTGGTAGCCGGCAACCTCGTGACGTAACTGGTGGCTTGCCGAATCTTGTTCGCCAATTTCCCAGTAGTAGCCATAAAAAAAAAAAGAATCAGCGAGAACGGCAGTTTCCTAAAGCTACAACTTTTGTTTTGTACCTTTACTAAACTTGTTAATAATAGCACTGCGCTGGGGAAATTTTCTCGACAGACCGGAAAAACGCCCGTTCGGATCTGGGTAGATATGAACCAACGCCATTGGCGTGGAAGCAGAGCTCTCTACCGACCAGACTAATTTGCCATGCGTAAGCGTGTGCTTGAAGCTGTCTGTTTCGTGCGGAATGTGTAATCGAATGGTTCCTTCTTTCATTTTACAATATTACGAGGTATTTTTCATAAAAGTCAGTTTCATATAATTCATAAATTTATTTTTTCAAGGAGCGCTTCACTCATTTTCAAGGACTGCACATACTTAGGGTCGCTTTCTAAAGTTTGTACTGTCCTTGTCGTCTTGAAAAGAGATTGTTGAATTTTTACCCGGGTTCATGTCACATTCTGTTACATTTTTAACGTTGTATCTTTCCTTTCCGTCGTCCGAAGCTACATTTGTTTTAAAGAGGAAAGATATTATATTTTTTTCTCGTTATTTTTAGAAGCGAATTCCTCCCAGTCTTGTGTATTCAACAAATGGATGAGTACATTATATCCACATAGCGTATTTTTTTCTTTCAAATAATTAATAAATTTTGTACGCCTATAATTATTTTTTCTTTTTCCAACAAAGGTTTTTTTAATGGTCTTGCAAGGCATTTGTTTCAAGTGGTTTCAATTTTTTTCTTGATATTCACCCATTCCATTCCATGAATTGTTGTTCATGGGAATGAAGTGGGTGTATTTCATGGCTGTAATCTAGTATTTCATGGCTTAATCTGATATCTTCGTCCACGTGGAATTAGATTAGAAAATTAATTCGCATCTCTACATATGGATTTTTTTCTTAACATCCGCTAAAATAACACGATGGCGATAGCGTCGTCTCCAAATCACTGGTACCATGAGAGACACAGCAAGTGTTGCTTCTGCGCATGCGCAGTCCCGTTGCTTTCACCTGCTGTTGGGGTTGCATTGGTTGCCAGCAACGGGCCTCTCGTGGCACTTACTTGGAGGCCCACAATTGACGGCGATGCTGCAGGGCCATCAATGGCTTGCCAACTGATAGCGCTGCCACCAACGGACGGCTGCCGGGCCGTGAGCGGCAGATCTCAGCCATCAGTAACCCATCACTACAGCTGGTGGCCAGCAGTTTCCCAGCACTTGTCTGTTTGCTGGGCGAGTAGCATTCCGATTGGAGATAAAAAGCTTATGAGCAGCCGTACGACCACGCTAACCCATCGATTGAAGTTATCTGCGAATGTCACGTAGATACCGAGGTTCCAGCATTTTTACTCACCTGTACCCTGAGGTTTTGTGCAGTACTTTGTCGATTAGCTGTAACGACTCTTCTGAGGCTTCGGCGTCTTCTATCACTGATTTTCTTTGGTCTGCCGGTACGTTTTGCTGCTTCAGGTACGCCATGTGTCTTCCACTTATTCAGTACATACAAAACAGTTGACTTGGGTATGTTTAAACGTCTCTCGGTGTCTTTTATGGGCAACCCACTAATATAACACCCACTAATCTTTCCTTTCTCAAAGTCAGTTCTATCCCGCCGCAATATTTTTACTCAACCTCACAGTGCGACATGACCGTGGTACGCTCCAGGCTTGTTTTTATACCGTTTTCAGCTGTACCGCGCATCTTAACAACGCAGCGGATGCGTTCATTTGCTTTTCAAAAGGGTGTCCGGTGACCTTTGTCAATACAGTGTATAAATTTATATACAGTGTATATACTGTATTTATATACACTATATTACACGATTTATTAGTCTGATTGACAGAAGTCACCGGACATCCCTTCAAAAGCCAATGAACGGGTCCGCTGCGTTGTGAAGATGCGCGGTACAGCTTAAAACGGTATAAAAACAAGCCTGGAGCGTACCGCGATCATATCGCTCTGTGAGGTTGAGTAAAAATATCGCGGCGGGACAGAACTGACTTTGAGAAAGGAAAGATTAGTGGGTGTTATGTTAGTGGGTTGCCCATAAAAGACACCGAGAGGCGTTTAAACATACCGAAGTCAACTGTTTTGTATGTACTGGATAAGTGGAAGACACATGGCGTACCTGAAGCAGCAAAACGTACCAGCAGACCAAAGAAAATCAGTGATAGAAGACGCCGAAGCCTCAGGAGAGTCGTTACAGCTAATCGACGGAGTACTGCACAAGACGTCGTGTGCAGGTGAGTAAAAATGCTAGAACCTCGGTATGTGCACGCACCATTTGCAGATAACTTCATTCCATGGGTTACCGTGGTCGTACGGCTGCTCATAAGTTTTTCATCTCCACTCGGATAGCTACTCTTCGTTTAGCATGGTGTAAAGAATATTAATCGTGGACCGTAGATCAATGGAAACGGGTCCTGTGGACTGATGAATCCAGATACACGTTTCATCAGTCTGATGGCCGTGCGTGGATATGGCGGTAGGCGGGGGAACGCTATTTACCACAGTGCACTGTTTCTACTTTGAAGTTTGGAGCTGGCAGTGTACTCGAGTGGGGGTGTTTTTCGCAGTATGGTCCCGACCCATTGGTTATCGTGGACAAACCTGTTAATCAGCACGTTTACCTCGATATTCTGGACAATGATGCCCTACCAACTCTGTGGCAATACTATGATACCGAGCCTTGTTGGTACCAGCAGGATAATGCACCGAGCCATGAATCAAGATTTTAACATTACTTTAATAGGTCTCGTGGACCAATATAGGAAAAACCAGGAATCAACATGGCATGATAAAACAGGAAAACATACATAAAATACATGGAAGGTACATGAGCAGCATCACAAAAGACAAATGAAAACAGTGCAACAGTCCAAAGGCAGAGCATCGTGTAGTCAAGTCTACAGGGCAGCATATGTATCACAAGTCAAAGGTGAGAGAACGAGAAAGTAAGTTTGAGGGCTAGAGCACCGCAACAGGGGCGACTGCATCCGGCACAGAAGCAAACGAAAGCCATGAATCAGAGTCCAGAAATTCAGCTGGATGACCATGAGCAGTTTGTACAGAAACCAGAGCAGTGAGATGGGTGGATCGACGAAAAAAGGCAGGCAACCATGGGCGCAGAAGAGGGTTCGTCGGGCCGAGCCGCCAAATCGCAACGCGAAAACAAATGATCTGAGCACCAAGAGCAGGAATCCAACATGGTGAAACACAACGAGCAAGGGCTTTCGTGGTATGTGCATTCGGCTAGGCAAAAAGAAAATCATACAAAGAATCGAAATCAAGGGGCTCATCAACGAAAGCCGAGGCCTTCAGAAGGTGTACGAACTCTGAGCGAGACAACATCAGAGGCTTTCAATGTGTTGGAAAGGCAACATAAGTAGCCGAAGTAGCAGGGTGCGACTAGCGAGAGCGAGACCGAAGAGTTCTGGTTGACAGCGGAAAGGAGGATTAAAGGCGTGGCTTCTTCACGGCCGTAGAGATGGTATGAGATTTCCGCTGACGCGCAGTGACAAGAGCAGTAGTGAGAGAAGCGTCCGAAGAGCCGGAATCCGAGGCAGCGAAGATAAGGACGAACGATTGTGGTTCAGAGAGGTGGCCTGACAAGTTCGGACCAACAGTAGACACAGCTGTATGAAGAGCAAAAGACGGCGGGGACACAGGTACCTCCGAAGGAACCCCAGAAAAAACAGCAGAAACCGGCATGACAGAAGACACAGACATAGAGGCATCCGCAACCCGGGTAGCAGAAGAAGAGGCATCAGGCTGAATGACGTCAGGCACGTGTTGATGAGTGGCTGTAGAAGACTTTTCAGGAGGAGAAGAAGCAACATACGCACAGGAAGAAACCTTAGAAGAGGAGGAAGCCGGAGCATGCATGCACTGAGAACGCAAGTGGCCAAAGCCAAAGCACAAGTCACACTGCAGGGAGGCGGGACATCAATGCGGCGAAGATGGACCCCACATCGTACTGTAAGCACAGGATGAAGAGCAAGAAGTTGAGCATCAGATGAGAACAACATGCGAAGTTGTCGGCGGAAGCCGCCGATAGCTCGATCCGCAGGATCTTTGGGTGCTGCAGAAAGCCTGTGGGAATGGCCAACTACTCGGCCGCGGGAGCTAAGGGCCGCTCCGAAGCATCTCCTCGAAAACCTCGGGAGGGACGGGATGGAGGGAGATTGTGACAAGGCGAAGGGAAACCGGCACAGGAAAAATATGGTGAACTCCAAGGTGAAAGACCTGAGACAACACCAAGGAAACAGAAGCAGAGGTGGCAAAATAAACAAGAACGGCCCGAGGTATCCGGTTCATATGGGTTATAGCACCAGGAGGCAACATAGATTTCAATGCAACACAGTAACTCTGGAGGAAGGTATCGGGTAGAGCCTCGAAACGGACTCCGTGATTTTAGAATGAAGGCGACGAAAACAGCCTCTACACGGCGTGGCATTAAATGAAAGAGACTTTTGAAATCGTCCTGGCCTAATAGCCGGCCTATTCGACATCAGAGTTCATTTGTAGTGGCTGATGGAGGTAAGCACCACAACTACCACGTCCCAGACATGTTCGATCGGAGACATATTCGGCAAATGTGCAGGGCAAGGAAGATCTGCCGTGTACGGAAGAGGTCTTGTATATTCCGGGACAAATGTGGCAGAACATTGTCCTGCGGGAATATAGAGCCAGGACAACTCTGAAGGAAGGGTATCAGCTCTACCTCAAAACATCCCTGATGTATCGGTAGCTTTTGAGGGTTCCCTCAGTTCGTATCAGGCAAGATCGCGAATTGAACCCAATGTCCTTATACCTTTTTTCTACCCATTTTGTTTATTTATTTATTTCGGGGTTTAAAAACCACACCGAGTATCTGGTGCTGTAGGCAGTCGCCCTTCTCTGATTTGAGGTTGCTGGTTCGCGTAATGAGGGGAGCAATGCTGTCAGACAACCTCATCACGCATGCCTCATCTGGGGCTCCGGCCCTCAACAAAATAAAATCTGCGATTGGCCAAAGTACCAATCCGCCAATCGGTCGGCTTATACCGATTTTATTTTAATTGTTCTTGCTTCAGAGGCTAACGACCACCATGAGCAGCTCTTAGGGCTATGATCAGTCGCCCATTTCTAATTTAGAGCCACTGGTTCTAGGGAAAGGTGAGATTCAGCGCCGTAGGACAGACACGCTGTCCATGCCTCATGCGGAACTTGATCGCGGGCTCAGCTCGGCCTACTAGCCTTAGACCATCGCCTTATACAACGTGGCCAGCTAGGAGACTATACTAATATGAAGAAAGTTTGCTTACAATGCGATTGGTGAATGGACAAGCTCTGCAAGTTCCTTGTCAGGCTAATCCGAGTTGCTCGACTAAGTTTCGACTATACTAGAACAATTTAAAATTTGTGGGTATCTCTGCGGTTAATCGGTAGAGTTTATGATCACGGCGACGGTGACGAATGCCAGTCGCAAGCGGTTTTGCAAACATAATGGAAACTACATTTAAGAAGCTTTACTCTTTTTTCTTACACCCTTTTTTTAAGAAAAATAAATACTTAAAATGATATGTAGGCCAAATCTCCCATGAACTAAAATTCTATGAAAGCATTTTGAAAATTCAGTAGTAGTAATCTCAGATCCTACGGGTAACCAACACAAAGTCGATGCGTTTATATGAACGATGCACATGGCACACGACATATTTTTCTCATTTAGGCTACAATACTCTGTTGATATTTCTGCTGTACCGAGCTTGAAAGATAAAAATATATGGTTATTAGGAAGCAGAGGACGCTTTAAGCCAATTTACCATCATTCGTGCATTCTGACCAACAGATGGCGTCTCCCATTGATCTCTCGAGTGCAATTTCGTCTGCTCTTATGCTAATGAGCTTGGCTAGTCTCCTGCGTAACGGCTTTTCTCCCTTCTCCGCTGCAGTGGACTTTCTAATTGACGCCAGAATTGAATACCCTCCTCCCCTCATGGCATTACCGGGCAGCGTTAATCCGCTCAGTGTCGAAGCTGTACCTATTCCCGATCATCGCTTCGTAATTATTAGATTCATATATCCACATACAAGCGCGAGTTTCTTAATTACGACTCGAAACACCCAATGCCTGCGACAAGCATATGCTTTTAGTAAATGTAAACTTTTCGGAATCTCATCGAAACGGGCGTTTTCCTGTAGCTTTACCTCGCTGCACATTGAAGCTAACAGCTCTATCCCCCCAACACACATACACCATGAGCTTTACTCTTTCTGACTACACCCCTCCTTTTGCGTTTTAGTATGTAATAAGTTAGAACAACATTCGAAAACGGAGTTATTATGCGGGTCGGAATAACTTTAGAATTAGCCACTCTCGCCAAGTATGTAGAATAGCAATATAATTAAAATCTGAAAGGGTTCGTGAGAGTTTTGAGAGATTACATCATTGCGTGCTGTTTTGTGGTCAAGTGAATTTCCTGAAAGACATGCTCTATTCAGGCACACAAAAGAATCGCTTCGGTATATCAAGATCAATATTGCCCTTCGGTTTATTTATTTATTTATTCCTTTTTTAGTTTACGAACATTTTCATTGTCACGCCCAAACACTGTGAAAGCGTTTCTATGTGGTACATGTAATGAAATGCTTTAAATTCTCCAAAGAATAGTCCTAAATGAGTATTCCATGCTCGAGTGTGAAACAGACTGCAAATTTCAAGAAACGGGCATAGTTTTAATATTGTTTCTGACATTCACATGAATTAGTATCTTCTCTTTCATTTTATTTAATCCCACTTTTGTTTTATTGTGTGAGAAGATATCTTCTGACATGACACGATAACTCCATTAAATGAGATAAACGCCACATGTCTGTTGGTAATACATCGGTCCATAATCATAGCAGCACAGTTTTTTCTCTAGTTACGAGCGTATCTTGGTCTTCTCTGTTTTGTTTCTTACTTTATTTTAATTTAAATTAACATAAAACATGTTGCATTTACTGAATGGAAAATTAGTGTTGCCCTCCTTATTTTACATTTTCGTTATCACGATTTACTTTTTAGAAATCTTCAGTGCCATTCAGATACACGGTGCACCATAAAGGGTAACATTTGGACTAAAGCAATACTCAAGTAGGGGTGAGAGTGCGTTTTAAGGGGATGAGAGAAACCAGTGATGTCCATGAGAACGCACCACATGCCGTGATATTATCACTGCCGTTCGGTCCAGCCGTGCTGTCTGGTTCCAAAACTTCGCTCCCGCATCTTCGAATACAGAACTGTCAATCAAGATGTTGGGGCAGGAACCACGGCCCATCGGAGAAGGTGACTCTCGTCCATTCGTAAGACGTCTAGTAACGATTTAAAAAAAGTCTAGGCGCTCACTGTATGCAAAGCTCCTAATTGCGACTGATCCTCACGGACCCACAAACGGGCCGCTGACTCTTTAGGCCCATCCGCAAAGGTGTCCGCTAAATTGTGTCCAAGAAAACGTTCCTATGTATATTCTGGTTGTGTTCTGCCGTTTATTTAGGGATCACTAGCCGTCTGCTTTCCGGAGAGTGAGTGCCAACAGGCGTTCACCTCAACTATCTGTCAATGGTGATCTCCCCTTTCCGGCATGTAGAATGAATTTGCATTCTTCTTCGGACAATTCCCACTACAGTTTCTCTATGGCGACCCTCAAACAGACAATTTCTGAAGTTGCTGAGAAGCTGGTACCGGTCTCCTCTCGCCGATAGTCAATAGGAGAAGTGAAGGACTTGTCCGTCGATAAGTCGGACAAGTTTTTACCTTTTCCCATTGCACGGGCTTCATACTGGCGAATATCATGCCCTACCCGCGCCTTCTGTATATACTCTGTGCAGGTCGGTGTCATCTCTGCTACGTGTTGCGGGACGCTTCCATTTCATGGAGACAGTAGTGGTCATAGTGAACTGGACCATGAGTGTATGTTCAAGAAGCTTCAAATAGGAGTTCTGGTTTCCGTTTAAAAATAACAGCTAAAATGACAAGTTTTTATTAAGAACTACATTTTTGAAAAAAAGTATAGGATAATCTGATGGGGATTCATACCGTCTTCATGGTTCGTAAGAATTATTCAAAGAAAGGATACCTATTCCTGCACTAAACTCGCATTCCTGTCGTATTTTATTTAGCGATAATCTTGCTATAAAGCTGTATCTCCAACGGATTATCATAAATCATCCACCTGTATAACTATATTGTATGTATTATCGCTGAAGTATGCATTATTTGAATTGTGGATGCAAGCAGTAAAAGCACTGTACTCAGATGAGCATCCGGGCAGCAGAAGCGCTATACTCAAATGAGCTGTACTGAATCAAGCTTATGGCCTGTTTCTCAATAATCTGCATCGCAAGGAAATCGAAAATAGATTTAAATCAGTATGTTTTGATGTATGAGTGTGGTATTGGTTCCTTTAGCCTTTGTGATGTAAACATAATTTGGTATTGTTGTTCTTCTAGAAAAAGGAGATAATCTGTCAGCTCTTGGAATACATTCAAGGAAACAGTAACACCTGAAACTTTATTTTTAGTGTGTTCTGCACTAAATGCTTGTAATATGTACCGTGGTATCATTTTTGAGAAACAGAAGCTGCCACAACCACTGCTTATATCGAAACAAATTTATGCAGTGCTTTTGTGGCCGTAACATATTGGTACTCAGAGACGCATTTGGTGAGCATACGAGTATGTACGGTCCCTATTATTTTTGTAATTAATTTTTACATGCATTGCTGTTAATTTTACATTTCCATAACACTGCACACGTGAAAAAGTTCTTACTAGAAAGAAACGTTTGATGCAACTGCACAATGCACCTCATACTTACTGAATAATTCAGAGTATACTGTGAAGTGCACTCTTGACCTTTCTTTTTAGTTCCCTCTTCTTATATAAATTTAGGTTTAGTTTCGTTATAAGTTTTCAGCTGAATGCAACATTTTCTCTCTCGACGAATGTGTGTTTTGGCAACCCTGGTAGCAAGTCAAAGTGCAATACGTATTTGAAATCAAAAGGTAACAAAAGACAAAAACGAATCCGATCGGTGTTCGAGAGGCAGTGTTTTCATTCATCTTAGAAGAAATGCGATTATCCGTCTTCGAGGCAATGTTATCTGAATGATAAGGAAACAATCTTTACTCTAATGGCTTGTTATCAACAAATGTAACAGGCTATGTTTTTTTACGTATTGATGCTGTGTCAATATAGATATATGACTAATCAACGAGTGACTTGCCTACGTTAAGGCATTCAGAGGGTTTTGTTTAAGTTGCTGTACTCTGTTACCAAGCTTTTGGATTGTGAATTGTGGTGTGCCAAATTACTCCATTTTGACGAATGTGAAAAAAACCCCAAACCTTTAAGTAAGATTTATTTGACATTTTACTGGACGTTATGGTTTCTAGTGTCTAATTGTTGATTCTTGTTAGTTAGAAGCTGTGACGAAGTTAAGTTGTCCGGGATGCAGTTAAAGCGATTCCCTAAGATATTTCAGTAAGCTATACAGTTAAGCCACGTAATTCAGTAGTGTTAAGCTTTAGCCTGAAATCAGATTAATACTTTGCAATGAAGTCCTTGTTGTACTATTAGTTTGAACCATAAGCAATTATCACGTAACCTAAACATGCATCAAGAAACAACAATTATCCCACTCTACTGCTGGTGAAACTTCTCTCCATTCTAAATCTTATTTACTCTAACCGTTTCTTCGGAAGTTTAAAAACACACATGAAAATTTCCCAGCATCGGCAATGTCAAATCATGTCTCCTCTGTCTTCAGGGAAAGGAAGTGGGAGTTCTGGTTTGTTTTTAGCATGAAGGTCCTTATAAATTGTACGGATATTCAATTATTCATAATAAACTGAACTCTTAAGAGTGTATGCATTTATAAGGAGTGAAACACAAGGAGATGTCGTTCCACGGATTCCTTACATAGGCACCCATAGTCTACTGTTTTAATTCTCCTAGATCTGTTATACAAGGTGGTATGTGATTTTATTCTTGAAACATACACCCATATAAAACACACTATCCCTCTGTCCGGAGATCCTGGCGACCATTTGAAGGACGTCAAGTCGGTTGTAGCACCCCATCCTTTTCATCGCACGACAAATTTTCGTTAACCTGGTGCCATATCTTCTAAGAAATCAAAGATTCCTCATCCTTTTGAACTTGTGGAAAAATGTCCCTCATTTAGCACGTTCACCTACTTTGAGGTGCGCTGTTATCACCGGAAAAACATGGGCCGTACAGTTGATTTCTTGATAACGCACGAAAGCCACTTAACTTCGGTCTGCCCGTTTTGAGTTTCACAACGCGAACAGGGTATTTATTCACTTCCTTATATCCGAATACAGTTTGTTTTTGTTCGCCCCGGAGGCACTTGAGTTAATACATGTTTTCCCAGTCGTTGTGTTATCACCAGTTCGTTGCATTTTCCACTTAAGCGAAGCAGTAAAGAAAAGTAACAAATGATATCGCGCAAAAAAATATTGTTGTTTCGCGTAAGAGGAATACTTCCACACAGCAGCGAGTGGAGGGCTAAAAACTTTGTCATGCATCTTACCGTTCTGTCCGATCCCGCTTGATCTTCACTCCAACTTTAAGATCCTCCTGCTTGGACCCTCTGCCTACATCCCAGGAAATCAACTAACTCCTTTTTTATCTACTCTCTCTCTCTCTCTCTCTCTCTGACACATGCATTCTTTCATTGGCTACTCGCTGTTGACATCAAAATTAGGAGGTGGTCACAGTAATGTGACTCCACTATGTATATTCAATTACCGGTGGCAGAAAGTGATACTACCTTTTCGGTTTGTCCCTCAGTATTCATCATATTTAATATTTTACTGAACTAAATTTAATGGGCTGCTAAAATCTTTAGCACGTACACAAGTTAAAACGCAAATGTGCTTGTTTTTGCTAGCATAACTCAGTCTTCCCGTGGGCATTTCCTCATCTGTCAGACAAACTAGGAAACGTTTTCTCGCGCTGGACATTTTAAACAGAAAAACGGCGTATCGTGTGTTTTCTTTATTGCCAGTGCCAAGCGTCTTTGCTACGTGCTGTAAATCGTGTGTTTGTACTTGGCTCAATATCTGAGCTTCTAAGAACTGAACAGCGATTTTACCTTTGCTATGGTTAGCTGTAATGGCAAACAGATCATTTATGCTTTTTAGCAGTTTTTCTAATTCTCGCTACTTTTTATAAAGTGTACCTTGTATCTAGCTAGATAATCCGGTTTCAAACAGTAAACTGGAAAAAAATTCTTCTTCTTTCGGAAATGGGCCTTTTTATTTTTTGACAAATACTGATTGATTCTTTCAAGATACATGGCTTAAAATACCATTTGAAAATCAACCACCCATCAGTTGATGGCTACCTTTTTCAGACGATTAACATCAGTATAATAGATTCCTCACAGTTTGCAATCAGTGCTATAAATGATGTTACTTAGCAATTATGCGCGTGATTTTAATCACATGTCCAAATAATTCATAGTGATATTGTTTTTGACTATGAAAGTCTTTCTTTTCAGAACAGGTGTCGATATGTGTTTGGCCTAATTAGTTGCTCCTTCTAAAACTACCGATTAGATAAAAGCTCTTAGAAACAGGAGCCTAGATAACCTTGTAGAAGTGCATACCTAAAGTTTTCTTTTAAGACTATGCTGACAGCTCTGTGTCTGTGTTTTAATAGACCGTCCAAAGAAAGAAACAAAAGGAAGGGAAAATAGTTTATAAGAAAGTTTTAGTACGTCGACACACAGGAGTAGGTTAACACACATCAACTGCTACTTTGTCAAGAATAATTTGCATGATTCGTTTTCTTCCTTAGAAAATGCACAGGGTTGTTGCTTAGCTCCCTCTACTTAAATCCTAAATTTTTTTTTAACTTCGATCGCTTTTATTGTTTTGAATTTTTGAAAACTCATTTCAGGTGTTTACGCAAGAAGAGATTAATTGCATAAAAAAGGGACACGCGAACTCTCTTGAATTTGAATGCAACCAAACCTCGCTTAGATATGTTTCACCAAAACCGACAAAACATACGCACAGCTAAAGATCATCATTTGTATTTATATACGCATTTGTACTGTTCAACTTAAAGGTTTCATTTGCGTATGTTTACCCATAATTCCGTGTATAAATAAAGATTAGATTTCCTATAGGTTTTCGTGAGAGAATTTAAAATTCTTGATAAGCGCAGTGGACTCTAATTTCATTTGTAGAAATCTTCGGATAAAAAAAGACATATAAAATAGATGCCGGTTATTGCGATGACTTTGGGAAATCATGTGTTTTGATGTGTTTCAAAAGGAGGTTCTAATTAGCTGAAATATTGAGCATAGCTTCTGCATACCTCGTACAATACACATTTTTGCTTAAAGACGGAATAGTGAAGAAACAGTGTCGACATGTTTTCGGCATCACTAAAGACCACAGTGGTCCATTCGTGACCCGAGTCCGCATGACTTCGGCACCAAGACAGACGAGCGCTGCGATGGCTGGCCGTCAATGACAGTCGACGTTATGGTTGCCTACTGTGCAGGTTTGCCACAAGTAACCTTCGGTTTGCAGTTCGGGCAGTTATGGCGACGTCCATGGCCGATGGCACAGCATGTCGAATATCGGCTGCAGTGCTTTCTGGTTTCATCCAGCCACTGGTGCTAACAGCGTCCAACATTTCGTGCATTCCGTTGTACATGCGCAGCTATACGGCGTGTACGCAGACCAGTCCGTTTCACACAGGCATACAATTATTCCTCCCTGAAACGCATCGAAATGGCGACAAGCCTGCCGATGGAGTGTACCCGGCATTTTCGGCTTTCGCTGAACGGTTTGCCAGCACAAACAACAAATCTGAAACATCCGCTGCACTTCCACCAGCGACACACATTACCATCCCAGTTACTGCTGGCACCTGGAGTGGGTACACCCGCCCTGAGATTTGGATGTTTGTAGCACACCTACTTCTGGGTGGGGCAATTTCTATGTCGAGCAGTGTATTTTAAAAGTACTTTCTTCCAGACAGTTTCCATTATCCATGCATTAGACAATTTGGAGAAATCTCAAAACCTCCGATATCTTTCGAAGCATCTCACGACTTAAACTGTCAGAAATATATTGTTACTGTTACATAAGGTGCATATTTAGCCACAGCATGTGCATTTTGAAATACATTGCGTTTGGGAAATATTTCTTCTTGAGATGGCGAGCAGTAATGACGTATCGTCGAGAAAAAGGAAAGCGTGGCTTCTATTCTAATAAGACTCCAGCAGCAGGAAAAAGAAAGTAGACCTGTCATCTTGGGTCAACAGCAAGCATCTCAAAGCAAAAAGTTGTGATTGTGAAATTCATCATTTTTTTACCAAAATGCATTATGAAATATTTTACTTCAACAGATTGTTGTGGGCTGAGGTTATTACAAAAGAAACAGCATCGATGGGAAGAATAATCACGTATCCGACTCAGTGGACTGCATTTCGTCAGCGACTTGAGGCTTCAGGACCGTCATCCAAAGATTGGAAGTCGCTTTGATAACACTGAAGGAGCTGTGAAGCTAGGAAATATTTATGGTCAAAGAGAAGCAACGCCGATGCACAGATAGGAGCGAAATACCTTTCAAGCAGATTATTGAGTTTATAATATTCGAAAAAAATATTAATCCTCTCGAAAACAGAGCAACAATTTAAAGAAGCGCTGGCTTTCTCCATTAAACCTTAATTGATGATATGTTAATAATTATCCACCTATTGTCTATTTAACACTCATGAGACGACGAAGAAAGATTTTTTCATAACATATTTTAAAGTTTTTAAGATGTGTGTGCAAATTTATTTTATTCACTCTCAGCAACGATGTTCTCATTAAATCTATACAGACTCGCATTTTTCATTTAAGAAATGTTGTTTATTCTATTTTCTATAACAGCCTTCGCTCAGCTTCAAAAGGCTCCTTCGCGAAGCGCTAATAAATTATAAATCATAAATTTTCAAATAGATGTCTAAAATCTGGACTCGACTGCAATTGGAGACCGTTCTTCCAGATTACGAAATATACACTCAGTAGACAAAACATTAGACAGGGGTGATGGGCAGTTGGCATGGGCATCCCCCGCGCAGAGTGGAACAGACCCAAACCGAACACAGGCGATAAATAGGCTGACAACAGGGTTTCCCAATAGTGTATCACCATCGACGAATAAGGGTAACCGTGGTGATCTGAGCGATTTTGATCGTGGACGCATTGTCGACGCAAACCGATGGGTCATTCTGCCTCCCAAATGGTAAGAACCCTAGGGTTCCCGAGGACAACCGTATGAAGGGTGTGCCGAGGGTATACCATCGACGGACGTACCAGCGCCCACAGAGCAAGCGGTGCTCAACCACGAGCCACTGATGACCAGTATCGACGTAGACTATTCAGGCTTGTACAGACCTACCTCTTGGCAACGACGGCGCAAATCACATGCAGGTTAAAAGTAGAAGGCCCGAGCAGAGTCAGCGAACAAACGCTATGTCGCACGCCGCGTACCATGGGCTACGAGAGACGACGACCTACTCGTGTGCTACAGTTGACTGCCCTTCATCAGAAATTAAGCCACTCCTGGTACCAGGCACATCAAACCTGGACCTCTGCAAAGTGGCGCCAAGTCTTGTGGTCAGATGAATCCCGTTTCCAGCTGTACCGAGCCTACGAGAGTGTGCGGGTGTGGCATCGACAGCAGGAGGCCATGGCCCCGTTGTGCCAGGTCGCCTCTCCAAGGCTGTGGTGGCTCTCTGATGTTTTGGGGAGCCTTTTCATAGTACACATTAAGTATCTTAGTGCGTCTGGTGAGGTCCTTAACCGCTGCACGCTACTAACATGTACTGACTGATCATCAACCCGCTTCCGCTTCCATGGCTATCGCGCATCTTGCAGCCGATGGCCTGTTTCAGCAATACAACGCGCCACCCCACCGGGCTACAGCTACCAGACATGGCTCGACGAATACTTATCTGACTTCGAAACCATCCAGTGGTCCCCAAGGTCCCCGGATTTAAACCTTGTGGAAACTCTCTGGGATGCCGTTAGGAGAAACATCAGATCCGTGGATCCTGAACCGACGTCTCGGGCGGAGTTGTGGACAATGCTTCAACAGTCATGGCTGGGAACATCAGATCCGTGGATCCTGAACCGACGTCTTGGGCGGAGTTGTGGACAATGCTGCAACTGGCGTGGCTGGTTATACCTTGGAAAACGCTCAGGAACCTGGTGGAGTGGATGCCTCTGCTTGTACAGGCTGTTATTCGCTCTAGAGGAGGAGATGCACACTATTGGATAGGCTTCTAATGCTTTCTTCTATTGAGTGTATAATGGACACGTTGATAATAATTCATTGATTCTAGAGGAACCTCCAAGGAAATTGCAGCAGCTTAAACTTCGTATATCTTTAGTGTAGCTTGGAACTGCATATACAAACATATGCTTTTAATGTTTGAACAGTGCACTAAATTTTACTAAATGTGGTGCAAACTATTGTTTCTGAAACTCATTAATGACGAACGCTCATCGCCAATTGATGCCTAAGAAGAGATGAGTGATATCATTTATCTTTAACCGGTGGCTAAAGGATTCGTCACTCTGGATTAGACTGAACTACACTGCCTATGAGGATAGTGGGGTGCACGACCCCACGGAGCAAAGGATGTGTGGGCTTTGTCCCCACTGCCTTTATATGTTTTTTCGTCTATTTCTTATGCTCGGACCAAATGGAGCATCAGCATGCTTTAGGAACAGTTGTGAGCCCAAAACGTAAAGCAAAGGCCCTTTTTCTAACACGCGTCATAGAGTTGCATCTACCAGTGTGTCCTTACCTATGCCCTCCATATGCACATAAGTTCCTGCTCTTTCAATGGGATCAAAATGACAGACAACAATTTACCGTGCCCGAAGAGAACAGTAAAGGTTTTTCCTCCACAGAGCGTGGAGACATTCTTTAATTAAGACTAAGAAGTGCTGAAAAGTCATGAAACGATACCATCACACCAAAGTATCGTTAATTATCGAGCACACGCCGCGGAAAAGGGAATGCATCTCGTGTGGTGGCTTTTTGTTATTTATTTTCTCCTCGTGGCGGATGGGATAAGAAGGCTCCGTAGTCCAAATATTTCTCGAGGGGCAGGATATATTCCATGACTTCACCTATTTAATGGAGTTTTAGCGCAGTCAATTGTATCACGAAACAGAAATGAAAAGCACTTTGCTTACTTATTTTTGGTTCCTTGGGTCATGCCGCAAATCTGAAAACTTGCTGTACACCTACGATATTGAACAGATGAAATAAAACTGGAAGATGTAGCCATGAAGACATCGGAACCTTCTCATCCCCTCCTCCTCGTAGGAGGAGGGAATGAGAAGATTCCGAACTCCGAATATTTCTCGAGGGGGCAGAATATATTCGGATGACTTCAGCCATCCAATGGAGCTTCAGCGCAGTGACTCATACCACTAAACAGAAACGGAAAGCATTTTGCTTATTTACTATTGGTTCCTTCCGTAATGCCGCAATAATAAAATCTTGCTTTACACATACCAAGATCGAACAGGTGAAATAGAATTGGATGATATAGCCAAGGCCTTTGTGTCACAAAATATCCCTAGGAAAAGTGTCTTCGGAAAATTCTAATATTCTGTTCGTAACCCCCTTTTGTAAGTGCTACACGTTACTGCTGTGTTTCTTTAGGAGGCAGTATACAGTATATTCATCTTATGTTTAATCACTATCGCATGCTCCTCTGATTAAAACTGCATTTCAACATTAAAGTAAAAATATAAAGGCAATTCATTTTAAAGAATAATTGTTACTTTCATGTCGAAACCACGCTCATGTTATCAACGTTAAATTCTACACAGTCGTATTAGAATAATATGACCACCTACTTAATAATGGCAATTACCTCTCTTAGCACGGATGGCAGCGGCGAGACCGCGTGGCATGGATGCAATGAGGTCTTGGAAGGTTGCCCGAGGCACACGTGCCCATTTGGACTGCTGCACAGCACAATGATCGCAGAGATGACGTGGTTGTGGGTCGGCACATCGACCCTGTCGATCTAAATTGTCCCACAAGTGCTCTATGGGATTGAAATCGAGCGATTTTACTGGCCAAGGGAGAACGGAGACATCGCTGTCGTGTGCCTGGAACCAGTTACGCATCCCCTTAGCGACGTGGCAGGGCGCATTTTCCTGTTGGTAGACACCATTACCGTCAAGGTAAACGTCCAATATGAAGGGATGCATGTTGTCAGCGAGGCCGGAGAGGCGTTCAGGAAACAATCCAGTGGTACCAGCGGTTCCAGGTCATACCGGGAAAACATCCCCCAGATATGCACACTGCCACCGCCGGCTTGTACTTGACCGAGTCCGGGTATTTGTTCTCGTGTGTCTGACGCCGTATCTGCCACCGCCCGTCACTTCTGTGGAATAGAAACCTCGATTCGTCGGAGAAGGCAACACGCTTCCACTGTCCAATGACGGTAGTCCCATGCGAACAGCAGGCGTCGTTGCCAATGGACCTGGGTTAACATGGGCGCCTTGACGCAACGTCGACTCCGGAGGACCATGCGTAACAGGGTTTGCTCTACGGTTATCGGGGACCCGCACCTGGGTGCCCCATCGTTCATTTGCGTGATAAATTGCTGCTCTGTGGCGCGTCGATTGCCCTTCATCGGTCGACGGAGGCAACGTCCTCCTTTGCTATCGATAGTCTTTGGGGATCTACAATTATCACGTAGGGAGGTACTCGGTGTGCCAGCGATCCATTCTTGGAACACCCATACTATAGCACCTGGCGAACAGTCTACGAATTCTGCTGTTTCTGTGATGCTTCCACCCTTTGGCGCGGTAGCCGATGATCATTCCTTTTTGAACGTCCGTCAAATCACTACCTCTGCCCATTGTGCTCACGTAACGCACTATGGCTCAGCTTTCCTGGCCGGCAGCTTATATCTCTGTGTGGTCGACCTTATCACGTGCACTATGTGACGCGCCTGGGCAGGTACACTGTGATTCTGGGAGTGGTCATGTTATTCTGATACGACCATGTATATTATGCTCGGAGGTTCTTTAAAAATATTTCGAACCACGCAAAAAACAATATGCGAACCGGTTTTTTTAAAACATCTTTGGATTTCTCGCATGCCACAAACAATTTATGAACTGCATCCGTACGAGTATGTTACGAATGATGTGGAAAACGAGCAATAATAGCTGCCTGATTATTCAAGAAATCGCCAGCTCATCGAAATTTGAAATTTCAAAGGTTACATGGTTCGGAAATTAAAGATGCAGCTAAAAAGCTGTCATTTCCTAAAAGTCGTAATTGGTGAAAGCCACATATGTCATTTGTGTAACAGATATGATATAAGATCGCAATTTTTACGACTCTCGAACACAAACAAAAGTGCTTTTTCCTTTCGATATTTCGGTTTGAAGATGATTGGGCAAGGGAAAATCAAGTAATGCCCAATAATGCTCAAAGACGACGTTCTACTAATGAAAATTACTTGGCCTTCGACCTCATATTGTTCGAACACGTAATGCAGTATTTCAATAGAATAGCGCCTAAATTTTATTATTTCAGTATAATGAAAACAGAATTCAGTCCCTGGAAATTCGTTATATTGGTATTTGACCTGTATTTAAACTCTACAATAGTGCTTATTGTAAAGGAAGTTGGCCCATCTGCTTTGTTACTGCACTGTGTTAAAATGTTATAGCAATCTTTGAACGTCAGATTCTTTCTTTAAGGCACACTAGAAGTTTCAAAATTATCTTGAGTTTCGCAGTTACAAAACATATACTATGTCCCACCCCTATTTGACTAATGGATCAAACTGAGTACCACACCTATTATCGTACACTATAGCCTGTTATGAAGCATACGTGATTTAAGATAACAAATACTTTGCAACCCCATCGGAAAATTGCAAGTTCGCAGATTGCTCTCGATTGTCTTTCACAAAAGAACTTACTCTGAAATGGTGCTATATCGTATGAACCTTCTAAAACTAAGTTATTCACAGCTCAAATAGCAGCAGTCGCATCAATAAATTGGCCATCCAGCCGAAGAAAAAACGCGATGGTAGAGCAGTCGGCAGGATGCTGTTGAGGTATAAGTTGTAGAGGGTATGCAGCAGGATTAAGTGACCGTTAAATGAGAGCAACGACAGCTCACTCTTTGATTGGAAAAGATAGCTCGTCGTAAAAAATCCTGCTGCTCCGGGACATGACATACTATCCATCACTGCCCCAGTATTAACTCCTCACGAAAACAAGATAAGCTTTTAAAATAAACTTATTGCTTGGTTATCAATGATTTTGTTGATGGGAAACGGCGTAATATGTCAAGTGGTAAGAAGCAGGGATGCGCATTTGTGCCAATTTGATGGACATGTTTACCCGAAATGTATTTCGTCGAAATAAAAGGATTACATAAAACTGTCATAAATACGGCTCGGAAAAAAATATTTCTCTTTATGGATAACTGATCGCGAAAAGCAAAATCTGTAATAAAAGGAACCATGATTTTGATTTACTTCGTTTTCAAAAAAACCGAACTGTCAGAAGTAATTCATTTGCCCTTACTTAAATAGCTTAAGTTCGTAATATTCATACTACAAATACTTCTTCAACACGCCTTTTCAAAAGACAAACACCTGCTTATACATGTATGAACACTGCGGTTTTATGTCTGTCTGTAGGCACATTTCTACGTTTATATGCAAGATTCAAAACATTCTTCTGAGCTTAAGGCCTACCAATGAGGCCCTAGCGCAGTAGAATGATTTTGTGAACTTCCGAATTTCTGTGAAGCCCAGTTGAAGGTTTTTGTGAACTTCCAAATTTCTGTGAAACGCAGTTTTCTTACTAGATCGCACAGGATATTTAACAACATTTTACCTTTCTAAGAGTCGAATGAAAATCTTTTTTTTCAAAATCTATAGCTGAAGTAATGTGGTCACTCCACCCTCTTTTTGCGATGCCTGATGCACCTATTCACCGCTACGTGGCACAAAAAGAAATGTATGAGTCATATACCAATGAAAAAGAAATGTGTGAGTCATATGCCTAGAAGCAATGGGAAAATTCAGCTGAAGTTCACTAATGGAGCACTGTGGAATACAAGAAAGACATGATTCAGATATTAAAACTAATGGACAGTTTTGTTACCTGGCAAATAAGACACATCAGTAAAAATCACAACAACCTTTGCTGGTAATTGATTCGGCAATGCGTCATGTCACTGAGCCGTAGAGTCGCCTGATGACCTCCTGTGGCACACTGCCTACCATGCTTCCTGTACCTGGTCCTGTAGCGTGGCCGTTGTCTGTGGTTGTTGCGGGTGTGTTGAAATGCCATCCAACCATATTTTGTACGTCTTCTACTGGGAACAAATCTAGCATCCTTGCTAGACATTCCAGCACGTTGACAGCGAGTGGACGTTCCCAGGAGATGTTTGCAGTATTTAAACGCACATTATCTTCGTGACATGTGCTGCCAGGTGCCCCTTACAGAAGGATAGCAATAGCTTCTAAGGCATTTTTCACGTGCAGCCGAGCTGTCAAACTGCATGTCGGGAATATCACAGATGTCCGGTTGTCATAGCTGATTGCTTCCCAGACCAGAAACCCTAACGCTCGCGCTGTATATCGCTGGACAATTACTCTTGAATTAGTCTGTTCCTCCCATCGTCTCTACACGTGAACCCGGCAATCATCTGTCCCAAACAAAAGCGATATTTGTCACTAAAGATCACACGAAGCCTTTCTGTTGGCCAGTTCACTCGCGGACGGCACCACTCCATGTATTGGCGATGATGATCATTGGGTAGGGCAAGCGAAGCAGTGGATGCCGTGCGCGTGAGTTTCTGGATCCGCCAGTGTTTGAGATAGGGTCTGACTTGTGATAGGATGATTAAAAGCAACATTCATCACTGTTCCGTTGGTAGAAAGAACGGCTGTAGGGTCGGTGGAACTTTGTCTCAGAATCAAACGGTCATACCGTGATCCTGCGTGCTTCAGTTCCAGACGACGAGAGATCGTAAATTCTCTCAAAAACTGCTACCAGAACCTATGCACTTTTGCGTTGTCACGGTCCAAAGTTACGTAATACGGCGAGTTAACCAAACATCTTGTAGAAGACCAATCATCCTTCCTTTGTTAAATGCAGTGTGCAGGCGATGTATTCAGGGAATGTGGTGCATTGGAATTCTGTACGAAGTTGGCTTCCCCCTAGAAATCGCAACACGAAGCCAGAAGACTCTTCGTCCGAGGAAATCGGTTTTCGTTGTGACGTTACGGCAAAGGTGTTTCCGCTGATTTCTGCAAACGCTGCAATTAAATTTGTCTCATATTTTAATGACGTAAGCGTCTCAGCTCAACTTAGCCGCCTACAGATTAGGCGGCTAAGGTATAATAACTTTTTTCAGAGTGTTGCAATTTAAACTTACTGAGTTTGCTTTTGGGGAATTACGCAAGCATGTATTTGTTTTGAGCAGTATTCAGTATATCTGCTGCTACTGGTCATGATAACTGTTTTGCACTAGATGTTACTAGAAAAATGTTTCGTTGATTCTTGATCCTTTGATTATACGAAATATTCCCATCAGGTGGCGTAGACTGTTAATCTTAGTTCATAGTCATCTCCATTTCCAACTGTCCAATCGGGAAAAATTCTTTTAGCACTGGATAGCTTTCGTTGAAATCAGAATAATATACATACTGTCTTATTTTCCAGATGTATTATTTTTGCACTAGGCTTTTTAAACTATACCTGCGATTTAAAATCTCATGTAGAAAATTATTCTTGCATCCGATTTGTACAGCCGTTTTCACCATTTCCCATAACTTTCCCAGTATATTTTCAATGCGCAAGTTTTCTCTTTGCTTATGTAACTTTTTTCGTTTGGTATATCTCAGGTTTACGGGTCAAATCGAAAACCTTTTTCAGAATTTGCTAGTTTTACCAAAGGCCCAATTTTCCCACTAGTCGGAAGAAAATTCATTATCATTATTTTATCTAAAGATTTAAGCACAATTGTGTGGGAAAGATATTATGCATTAAAAATTATAACAAAAGTTACTGTAATTATTTTTCGTGTATATTGCATCACTTTTCAACAGTGCGGGCATTTATACAATCGTTATCTATTGACTTCAAATGCGTATTGCGCTCCTATCATGAAGACGCGAATAATTACACTGTATGTCAAACATATGTACCAATATGCTTTGAGACTGAATAGAGAAATAACTTTCGGTAATCGTACCTGTAGTGTGCCTAAGCAATATAGGGTTTGTTGCGTCTTTACTTTTTTCAGAAGCAATCGGTAGTATTATGCGAAAAGCGATTCACACAAATGTGCAACAGGTGTACCTTTAAATCACATCTGTTACCTGTTGCACATTAGTTAGTTAAACCTTCCAGATTAAGCACCTATGCTTTATACGTATGTATCAACATGACCACAGCAGTTGCAAGTTATACTTCAGAAATACCTAATGGATAACTTGTTTTCTCTTTTTAACGATCATTATGCTCATATAGACAACCGTCATCTTCCCCTTTAGTTTTAGTAAAATATAATTGTGCTATCAGTCGCATTACCTGGAAACCAACTAATTTTAATTGATAAGTAGTGAATACATTATTTTACCGAAACTGATGATTCCCAGAATAATGCCTGAGAAATATCGAAATACGACGATGATAACTTTACTGGAATCCATACTCTTAGTTAGAGAACAATTAGAATAAGAAGTCCGGTTAAAAATGGATGACCTTCCCTTCCCCGAAGAGGAATTGGAGGATGTGCTTAACTCCCTAAATACGAACAAGGCCCAGGGGGTTGTCCCGTCACACCATGAGCAACTTAGTTGGCCATACGCAGTTTCCCGTTCCTAATTTAGGGGCCACTGGTTCTAGGGAAGGGAGAAAGCCAGTAATGTAAGATAAACACTTCGAACCAAGATCCGTCTCGAACAAATAGTGAGAAATTAACGCTTAGACCACTGCGTCACCCGGACGGCTGGTATGCTTCTGCATGTATATGACTGTGAAACAGAAAATGTTAGATTTAGTAGTACTTAAAGAAAGTACTCGTAGTGTCGGTACCAAAATTGCTCTTGACATAGTATTGGTAAACGCTGGTGTACCCAGAAAAGCTTTGAAAGTTAGACGAATGACAGAGCACCTGCAATGTTAGGTAAAAAATGTATGCCACATTGAACTCTTAAAAAGGGATTCAAAGATTTCGGCGTTTTTGCCTGTTCACTGCATTATTCAGCGTGAACATCTTACAGCCAGGTATTTCAAATGTGATAATATGTGATGAACTGTCACCAGTTCAGAAACTTCGTTGAAAAGATTAAAAATTTCCCCAATAAGATATCTTTATACTATCTTTTGAGATGGTTATCAACCTATAGTGTGTTTAGCCGGTTTGAGGGAATTATTCAGATTTGTTGTCGATTTTCTTAAAAAAAGAGGGAGAAATCCTATTCGCAGTTGGGAAATGATGAATATATACATGATTTTATGTTTACATCTGACATAATGCAAAACTTACAAACTCTCAACTTAGCACTACAGGGAAAGGATGACATTATTTCTGATCTCACTCAGACAGTGTTTAGCTTTCTAAAGGAAATGCATTTTTTTTTCAAAAGGACCTTATTACAAACGAATTTACTCACTTTCGTCGTCTGAAGAATATATCTTGCAAAATTAAAATACAAGATCGAAAACTCAAAGAATATCAAGATAAATTAGAATAAATGCTTGATGATTTATAAGCTCGATTTTATGATTTGTAAGTGTTCAAATTCCATATTGTCTTTCTTGTAAGCTCATTCGGGATTGATGTATTCAGTGAAGGGTTTGAGATTCCTAAAATCCTGATTCCTGAACGATCTGCTGGAGAAATGGAATTATTAGAAATTCAGAAAGATTAGGGACTAAAAAATGCACCATAAATCATCACAATCTGCAAATGAATTCTGAAAACTTGCCCTTGTATCGATGAGTTTCCAGTTCAGAAGTGCAAGTTGTTGACTAATTTCAATTTTCGGTACAACATACTGCTCTGAATTGCTGAATTATGCAATAAAATTAATAACTCCAAAAATATTTTTTGCAGATAACAATCCAACCCCTGACAGAGTTAATTAGCTCAGCACTAGCATACTATGTACAACATTTCAAAAGCTTCACGATCAAAATGAAAACACACAAAGACATTACCTAAGAATCATTGAACATTATTATCGCAATTCCCTTATGTGTGGATATATGTTATGTGTGATGTCCGCTCACACAAATATGAAGCATTTTATCCCCAAGGTAAGATAATAGGGAATTAGCGGTTAATTCGGAGACTTTTTCAACAGTGAAAACATTATTCATTTGTTTTTCTTTTAGCAACGATGAAAAATGTATTCGCGTATTCTTCTTTTTTTACGCTTTTCAACCGTAAGGTTGAAGAAGCGTATATGCTCCAGTTTTGTCCGTCCGTCTGTCCGTCGGCACGATAACTTGCGTAAAAATTGTTCGATTTCAATGAAATTTTAGTATGTGGTAAGGGACCACTTGGGGACGAACCCTATTGAATATGGACGAAATGGGGTCAAAGGTCACTACATAGGAGCGGGATCCATTTCATTGCCCTTATGCGACATAACATGTGTAAATATGGTTCGATGTCGATGAAATTTTTATATGTGGTAGGGGACCACCTGGGACGGAACTCTATTCAAAATGCACAAAATGGGGTCAAAGGTCAGGACATAGGAGCGGGATGCATTTCATTGCTCATATGCGTCATAACTTGCGTAAATATGGTTCGATTTCGATGAAATTGTAGTATGTCGTTGGAGACCACCTGGGGACGAACCCTATTGAAAATAGACGAAATGGGGTCAAAGGTCAGGATATAGGATCGGGATCCATTCAATCGCCTTTATCCCATACTACTGTATTAAAGGAGCACTTCTTGTATGTATGTAAATTCTATTTTGAAAAAGGCTCTAAGGATTTTCATGAAAGTCGTTAACCTACCGTTTTCTGGTACTAGAAATCGATTTAGCTTGATCTCGGCTTTAGGAAAATTCGTTTAGTCGGTTAAATAATCACCCCGAATTATAACGGTTTAGTGTCATGGCGTCGTCCCATTAATGTTACCCATGCTTAGAAATCTTATGACGTCCCAATCTCGAGATTGAGAATGTTGGCGCGCGGTCACGCCATCTCTCTCATTACGTCACGCGTGTGTGTGGATCCTATTAAAGTTTTATGACGTCACACTCTTGCGAAGAGATGGTCGCCATTCCCATCTGTCTCATTACGTCACGCGTTGTGTGCGTATGTCCGTCCGCACGATAACTCGCGTAAAAATCGTTCGATTCCGATGAAATTTCAGTATGTGGTAAGGGAATGCCTTTGAAGGAACCCTAATGAAAGTGAACGAAATGGGGTCAAAGGTAAGGACATAGCAGAGGGATCCATTCCACTGCTTTTATGCGTCATAACTAACGTAACAAAGGTTCGATGTCGATGAAATTTTAGTATGTGGTAGGGGACTACCTGGGAACAAACATTATTGAAAATAGGAGACATGGGGTCAAAGGTCAGGACATAGGAGAGGAATCACGTCCATCGCCATTATGCGTCATAAGTTACGTAAAAATGCTTCGATTGGGTGAAATGTTAATATGTTTTAGTGGCCTGCCTGGGCACGAACATTATGAAAAATGGGCGAAATCGGGTCAAAGGTTTAGGACACAGGAGCGGGATCTGTTCCATAGCCCTTATGCATAATAACTTACATAAAATGCTTCGATTGCGTCAAAACATCCTCATGTTATTTCGGAGGTACTACTGAACCGGTTTTGTTGAATATAATCGAAATGGGATCAAAGGTCAGGGCACAGGACCGATATTTATTCCACAGATATTATCCTCATAACTTGAGTGATAACTTGAGTAATGATTTCTGGTATGTTGGAAAGCGTATTATAATCAATGAATTGCATGATTTTACTAACTTGTTTAACATCGTGGTCCCCCATGTCTCGTGCGATTGTGGCTTTCGAGTACCCCCGGTTGTAATATACGGATTATGTCAAATTTTGGCCATCCCCGGTTGTAATGTTTTAAAACGATTTAAAATAATTTAAATCAGGCCGGCACGCTAGTTATGATATTTCCCTCATGTGAGACACTAACATTCTCAAGACACACATAACTAAACTTTCCAATGATTCAGAAATAAATGTCACAGTTACAAATAATTAACATGAAAGTGAACTTTATTGCTCTTGCAAAATATGGTCTGCAGTTATTTTTATTTGGAATATGTTTCCCGTTGAGTGCCGGTCCGAAAATGTTGCTGAGGCTTCTGTCCAATAAATTAAAAAGCAGCCCTTTTCAAGGCTTTTTCTGTTTTGTTTTTCATGTACCATCTAGTAATAACAGCAGCTATAACTTGTAGAGCTCTTCAGTTAGCTTTTGAAATGCTATTTGTATTGTACAAAAACGCAGCCGTCTCTAGGATAATAAAAAACATCGAAACGATCAAGACGAAGACTAAATTTTGAATTCACATTTCGATTCGAGAGTAGGACAAAATGTTCTTGTTTGGTATAGCTTGCCAATTCAATGGCGAATTTTCTGTTGTTGCAAAAGTTTCGTTAATTGGCCCCATAGTAAGGTTCACTACACTTCTCAAGCAAAATTCATGTATATATAAATCATGTATATATATATATATATATATATATATATATGCGGCGGGCGAATAACAATATTTCGGTTGTTGTACGTTGCTAAACGTGGAAAGAGCGATGTCTTTGTTCATTCACTGTCGCCACGTATTTGAAGGATTTTCACTTTGGATCTCTATCTTTGGATTTAACTGCTATAATTAATATTTAGCCAGTGTCGTTAATGCCCACCAGATTGAGACGTCTCAGTAGCTGAGCCCATCTTACGGATTTGTAATGTCAGATGCTGACAGAAAAACGCACATAGCGCCGTGGATTGTTGGCCACCGTGGTGTAAGGCTAACGCGCTCGGCTGAATATCGAGAGATCCGGGATTCGATTCCCCGGCGGCGGGCGAATAACAATTTTTCGGTTGCTGTGCGTTGCTTAACGTGGAAAGAGCGATGTCTTTGTTTATTCACTGACGCTACGCATTTGGATGATTTTCACTCAAAAATCATGTAATTTAAAATTATACAAGAATGGCTTACAGCAACAAGCCCTTTTTTAACAAGGCACAAATTCAAGCATTTGTCCCACCGGAGTATGACATGAAAAGCTCTACCTTGTTAAAGTTACACATACTTTGATTGCTGAAAAATTGCAACGTACTCTAAAACATCTTCCTCCTGAGTGAAGTGTGAGGTGCCTAGGTGGCCCTTTAGCTTTCCAAACAGGAAGAAATTATAGGGTTCAAGTTTCGGGCTATGAAGAGGATAACTCATAGCCTCTTCCCACCCCCACCCATTTTCTGTATTTAGGACTTTGTTTTGCTCGTCGTATGCGGTGTTGTATTGCCGTGAAGCAAACAAGAGTGTTTGTTCCACAGCCCTCGACGTTTTTCAAAAAAAAAAATTCCAGCGAACTGCATTAATACGCAATTTTCCCACGCTGCAAACATTCAATCAGCAAACTACCTTGACAGTCCCAAAACACTCTCGGAAAGAATTTCTTTCCGAAAATGGTTTCCTTTTTTGCAGTAAGTGAACCAGGATGTTTCTGCATCGTGGAATCTGTCTTTGCAATTTAGGTGGCGTTGTGCTTCTTCCACGTTTCATCGCCTGCCACAATTTAATTTGAGGACATTTTCTGTAGTTTGGAGGCTACACACATTTTTAAGATGATTTCTCTTGCGTATATTATTGTGGTCCTCCGGCAAAGGATTTCACTCCCATCGAGCACAGACTTTTTGAAAATTCGATTGTTCGTGAACAAATCGGTGAACACTTGTATCTAACTATGTGAAACTATTAGGACCGCTGTTTATTTAATGAATTCTCAACCTTCTGTCTCAGCCGTGCAGCATATTGTTACGTAATAACTAGGATACGGGGAAATTTAACGCAAGGAAAAAACACTGTCTAAAGGTAAACGTAGATTGTGTATGCATTTGGGTGATAAATACTCTCCGGAGCAATCAGTAATGTTAGAAGAGTTTGTCAATCAAGTAATAGAACTGATCCATTAGTCTGATTTCCGCTCCGATAGTACTATCGTTTCGCGTATCATTCTGCGTCGGTTGGGTTATAACAGCTCGGTGTTACATCCCCCTACCATGGGTTAATAATTGCACCCCCCCCTCCATGCTTTAACAATAGCAGCTAATCACTTCATTTAATGCCACACGCCTATTGGCGTGGTGTAAGAAACGTCGATCTGGGATTACAGACTAATGGGTAACTGTGATTTAGACTGATGAGTCACGGCGCACAGTCTACCAATCTGGGTGCCATTCCCTGGTGTAAGGGATACCGAAAGAAACGTACTTTCCAGACTGTGTTCGTCCCGACAATGAAGTTTTGTGAGGGTAGTGGGATAGTATGGGGTGTTTTATGTGATTCAACTTGGCCCATTAGTCGTTCTGGACAAAACCATGAATGTTGAGCTCTATCTAAATGACCTGGACAATTATGCACCACCAACGTTGCAGCATTACTTTAGGGAAGGTCAAAGGACAATGCACCATGTTATATTGAATGGGTTGCTGGAGATTGGTTAGAGGATATGGAAGTCGAAAATTTGAATTGATCAGTCCAGAGCCCTTATCTGAACACTATAGAGAATCTCTGGGACGAATCGGATAGTCGGGTACGTGGAAGAAGAAACCGCCCGACGAAAAAGGCTGGACTAGTCACTGCTTGTAAGGTCCGATACAATATTAAATTTTCTGTAAATAACGATTATTTGTGGACATGCAAGTGTTTGGGTACTAATGGTAGAGCAGTGTGTATTCATGTTCCTGACTTAACAGACTGCCAGTGAATTCCTAAAGCCATAAACTCTTATGTGTTTCGAAGTAGCGTTGAGTTCAGAAAGCATAATGAGATATAACCAAAAATTTACATAAAGAGTAGTAAACGAACACGCAAAGGTATATCACAGTGTATATAATGCATATCACAGTGAGGTTTTATTTTTCATTTACTTTCTCGAATTTCCTGCTAGGGGCAGTTAAATTCATGCACCTTTCTGACTCAAAAACTGTGTTAATTATGGACAAAATTCGTTCTAAACCTTACAACACTTCTAAAGCAAACAAAAGCTGTATATTTTGAAAATATTGAATTTTATTTATGTGGAAACACCTTGAAACAATCAGTTTTATGCACCTAATACGGTGTGGGAGCGCCCTTGGCATTTAAAACGGCTTGAATCCTCCTTAGAATGGACCCATACAAGTCCTGGATGGTGGTAAGTGGTATGTTGTACCATTATTCCTGCAGAAACTTCTCCAATTCCTTGGGAGACGCCGGAGGAAGATAACGGGATTGCACCCTGTTTTCCAACACAGACCGCATGCGCTCAATGATGGTTAAGTCCGGTGATCGTGCAAGCCAGGGAAGGTGTGCAACTTCATCCTCATGTTCCTCAAATCATGATTGAACAGTTCGACTTCTGTGAATCAGGGCATTACCATCTTGAAAGGTACAATCCCCTGACGGAAACAATGTCTGCGCAATTGAATGCACATGGTCGGCCAAAAGACTGACATAGTCACCCCTAGTGATCCGTCCGTGTAAGGTGATAATGGGACCTGCTGCAAACCACGAGATCATAGCCCAAGCCATTACGGAACCGTCCCCAAACTTCACTGTAGGAAGAAGACAGCCTGGGTTGTAGGCTTCTGCTGGGTTCTCCACACGTAAACCCGTCATGTGGTGGGGAGTAGTGAGAAACTTGATTCATCGGAAAACAAGACATGTTTCTAGTGATCCGCAGTCCACGTTTTATGTTCCTGGTACCACTGTAGTCTCCGTTTCATATTCACCTGTGACACCAGGGGTTTTGCAATAGCAGCTCTGCTGTAATTATTGTGCTTATGCAATTCCCTTCGCACGGTATGGGTCGACACTGAGTTGTGGAGATGTGCATGAAGCTCAGCAGTCACTTTCGTCGCCGTGGTCTTTCTTCTTGCTGTCACAATCCTCTTTAATGTCCTCCTGTCTCTCGCAGTGAGTTTGGCTTTCCTTCCACAGTTGTGTCTCGCAGATGATGTTGTGCAATGAACATTGTATGCTATCATGACCTTCGACACGGTACCTCTCGATACCCCCAATACCTGGGCCACTGTGGTTACCGACGCACCAACCAGACGGGCTTCTACAATCTGCCCTTTTTGAAACTCCGACAGGTCACTCATTGTGGCGTCACCTGGAACGAAATTATGCAAACGCCGATTTACAATGCAATCACACAGACCATTGAGACCATAAGCAATACTTTTTTATAAAACAAATTGTAGCTACATGTTCGTTTTACTCAAAAAGCAACACAGACCAAAGTCAATGTTTTCAGCGAGGTGTTTCCATTATTTTGGACAACCCCTGTATGTTATGAATTTTCCATTGTGGGCCTTCAGTGCGAAAATTTAAATACTCTGAAATCACCTGGTTAAGAGGCTCATTTAAAAGCAACTTAAATGTTTTGTTCGACCATAAAATTTTCTTAATTTTCTCATCCTTATATTTTAGGCCAGGGAGTGCTCACTACAACTTAACGAACACGAACGGGTATATATTACATTGGATTTAGTGTCCTAACCTTTGACCCCATTTCGCCCATTGTTAATAGGATTCGTCCCTAGGTAGGCACCTACAACATACTAATATTTCATCCAAATCGAAGCATTTTTACGCACGTTATGACGCATAATGGCGATGGAAGTGATTCCGCTCCTATGTCCTGACCTTTGACCCACAATTTGCCAATTTTCAATAGGGTTTGTCCCCAGGTGATCCCCTACAACATACTAAAATTTCATTGAAATCGAACCTTTTTTACGTTAGTTATGACACATAAGAGCAGTGGAATGGATCCCGCTCCTATGTTCTGACCTTTGACCCCATTTCGTTCACTTTCAACAGGGTTCCTTCCCAGGTGCTCCCCTACCACATACTAAAATGTCATCGAAATCGAACGATTGTTCAGCGAGTTATCGTGCGGACGGACATACGCACACAACGCGTGACGTAATGAGACAGATAGGAATCGCGACCATCTGCTCGAAAGAGTGTGACGTCATAAAACTTTAATAGGATCCACACACAACGCGTGACGTAATGAGAGAGATGGCGTGACCGCGCGCTAACATCTCAATCGCGAGATAGTGACGTCATAAGATTTTTAAGCATGGGTTACATTAATGGGACGACGCCATGACACTAAAAACGTGGTAATTCGGGGTGGATATTTAACCCTCTTAACAAATTTTCATAAAGTCGAGATCAAGCTAAATCAATTTCTAGTACCAGAAAACGGTACGTTAACGACTTTCATCAAAATCCTTAGAGCCGTTTTCAAAATAAAATTTAATAGATACAAGAATTCCTCCTTTAAGATGGACGTCAAGTAATTTTGCTTCCTATACTTCCAGTGCAAACACTTCTGTACACATTTTCTTTACAATTAATGCGTTCCCAAGGATGAGAATTTGAACATCGATTAAAATAGCTTCATTTTATAACTTGGAATACTTAATATTTCCTAAAACATAACCATAATTATGCAATCTAACATTTATTCGTCTACTGACGTCATCAATATACAGGTCGCGCCATCTTTTTTCTGGTTTCAACACCACCAAAGGAAACGTTATTGTTTTTGATATAATTATGGTTATGTTTTAGAAAATATTAAATATTCCAAGTTTTAATATGAAGTTATTTTAATCGATGTTCAAATTCCCATCCTTGGGAACACACTAACTGTGAAGGAAATGTGTTCAAAAGTTTTTCCATTGGGAATATAGGAAGCAAAATTACTTGACGTCCACCTTAATAGTATGGGATAAGGGCGATGGAATGGATCCCGATATTATGTCGTGATCTTTGACATCATTTGTTCCATTCTCAATAAGTTTCTTCTCCAGGCGGTCTCCTACCACATACTAAAATTTCATTGAAATCGATCCATATTTACGCAAGTTATGAGACATAAAGGCAATGGAATGTATCCCACTTCTATGTCGGGACCTTTAACCCCATTTGTCCCATTTTCAATAGGGTTCGTCCTCAGGTGGGGTCCTACCACATACTAAAATTCCATCGGAATCGAACCAATTTTACGTGAGGTATCGTGCCGACAGACGGACAGACGGACGGAAAAAGCTGGAGCATATACGCTTCTTCAACCTACGGTTGGAAAGCCTTAAAAAGCGCAATACGAAATATTAACAAATGTGCAAGTAGGAAACTCTGGCTAGAAATCAAGCTTTATGACACGTTCAATATCGTCAAGGAAACTGCGTATCTATTTCAGCATCGCATTCAGCAAGGTCTTATAAAATGCGATGCTGCTAGGAATGACTGAGTGAGTTTGCTCGGATTCGAGGTGAGGGTAAGGCTGAGAAGTACTATTAATACAAAATCAATGTTAATATTTGGAGATGTCGGAAAGGGATCATTTATATGTGTCGCTCACTGAGTTCAACATAAGTGAAGCGACTCAAAGCCGGCCAGTCACAAGCGCAAGTAACCTGATAGCTGGACAAGTTAAGGATTTATTGAAAAACATTTCCTTGGAAGATCTCTGTGACGAATACCTCTCGTTAACCTTCCTTTTGAGTTTCTGTGTTCTCATGCAATTTTGATTTCTCCTCATTAAATATTTTCTGACTTAACATATATTATTTCTTCCGACGAGCTTTACAAAGTTGGCATCCTGTCAGTGGGTCATACTTAAAGGTAAATAAAGCTAGAACAAAAGCTGTGTTCTTAAAGAGATTTTTACAACTGATGTTCCAGAGCGATATTTGTTGAGCATGACAGAGAGAACTTCTGTTACATTATGCTATGTGTTGTGCGAAGAGAAAATGATAAAATCATAAGATTAAAGATTTATGTAGATCACATTTGTTACACAGCAAGCTGCAAGCCGTGAATGTTGTATCAAATTGAAGTTCAGATTTTAACGTCGAAACTGCTTAAATTCTGTAAGAAGTTTATTAGGACTCAGTCTATTTGTGTGCCAAGTAATTCATCTTGTAATGCCCTTTTGATCCCATAAAAGTGAATATTAAACTCGTAAGGACACGTTTCTCTCCTGCATTCTTGAACCTGGCAGTTTTTAGTAATTTACAAGGTCATTATATGCAAGTGCATAATTTAGACTAAAATATTACAGTTACGAGATTTTCAAAAAACGATATGAATTATAATAACAAAGGTTAGTCATCAAATTAAATTTAAGTCAATTGACAAGTTTAAGTTGAAGTGAACCATAACCATTTAACAACCGTGCATAGAAACGATCATAGCCGCCCGAAACGCTTGTCTATAATGAGTCAGATTTCCTACCATTACCTGTTCTTCAAATTTTCATGACCTATGAGGGATCAGCTGGAGTCACTTTCAGTCACTAAACAACGAAGTGAACCAACAGACAGTTTCGGGCGTTATGCTATTTAGAGTGATACAAGATTACTGGGTCATGGTCGTTTAAGGGTATAACGAAGTAAATTTCTCCGTCATTTTTAGTCTACGCCGGGAATCGAACCCGAGTCCGCTTATTCCGGAACAAGTCGCTCTACCAACTGAGCTACGCAGACGTTCATTCTGACTGCTATCTGCCTTTATGTCGTGTGCGTCCTGCTGGCAGGTACGTCACATATCCCCCCTCCGAAAGAGTGCTGGGGGCATGGCCCACGGGTCAGCCGTGACCATGAATCGTTGCAGGCAGCCATCCACTGTAGAACGTGCACTTGAGAACTCCTAGTCAATCCGGTGTGTGGAATGCAACGTCACACACATTTATTTTTCGAAGCGCTGGAGAAGAGATTCTCTGATTTTTCTTATCTCGCGGTGTGGAAATAACATCACACCATTGCGAGATTTTGAACGGTCGGGTCATCCGGATAGTTCGGGCGCCATTATAACGAAGTAAATTTCTCCGTCATTTTTGGTCTACGCCGGGATTCGAACCCGAGTCCGCTTATCCCGGAACAAGTCGCTCTACCAACTGAGCTACGCAGACGTTCATTCTGATTGCTATCTGCCTTTATGTCGTGTGCGTCCTGCTGGCAGGTACGTCACAAGGGTTAAACCGACGTATTTCCATAATTAGTTAAACCCGATATTTTTCTAATCAGTTAAACCCCACCATTCAACACCTCATTGAGGCACACCGAGATACGCAGTGTTTTGGAAAGACATATACTTGCATCTAACAGAAAAACAAAAGAGAGTACGCTAACACTTTACAGATATCTTCTAAAAATGTAGCCCCTCTAAACGGAAACCAGCAAGGGAGTACTTTATTTTATGACAAATGAAGATTCTCACCACGCAGTGTTTTGAAAAGTCAACGCTTCGAATCGAAGAACGAATTAGCAGCCACACCTCCAACATTCGTGAGCGGAATGGCTGTAGTGGAAACAGCGTGATTGGGTAAAAATGTGACTTGGGAGTTCCCCAACACTTCACACACTTATAGGTAGCACCACGAGTGCACAGAAGCAGATAAGTAAAGTTCTTATGCTCATGTGCAACCCCACGCAGCGGAATAATGTCAGACAGACAACCCTTCTACAAGATGGAAATGCATGTCCTCACAAAGTTCACAAGGCAAATGTGCCTTAGGTTCTGTAGATTTCGATTCTATAGAGCTGGGGTACTTTAGGGAGACGTATTAATTCCTTTTAACCACACCCTTATGAGACTTAAATCACTCTTAGGCAACTGTGGTCCTTATTACACTGTCAATTTTTGGATAGTTATTTTCGCAGTATACAAGTACTCTGTGAAGCTCGCATTACCATCTTGGCGATCATATCCCTCGTTAAGATCTTCCAATTCCCTTTTCAAGGACTTCCCTTTCATTTCGAAGTGCCCGTGGAAAGCGTATGTTGCGCTCCTTTTTTGTGCGAAATGTCTTTTTTTTTTTTTTTTTTGGAGGTTTAACGACCACCGTGAACAACTCAATGGGCTATAAGCAGTCGCCCGTCCTTAATTTAGGGCGACTCGTTCCAGGGAAGGGAGAAAGCCAGTGCCGTAAGACAAACACAATATACATGCCTCACCGGGATTCCAACCCGGACCTATTTTGGACGAATGATCAGAGACCATCGCTTAGACCAATGCGCCACCGGGGCGGCGAAATGCTATTTAGATAACCAGTATGTACATAAAATTTCATTGCTATGTTTCAATGTGCTTTGTAGTTACGTTCTGTCGTTACGTTCTGTCGTGGTCAGCCCTGAAGTTTCAAACATATGTGCAATTTAGTTTTGTTACTGTTCACGTTTCTGAATTCGAGAAAAAGTTCAGAATTTTGAGAACATATGAAGGTATTATATTTTTACCTGAAGCAAGAATCGTAATGGAGTGCATCATAAACGCTATTTGTATTGTCATAATTATCAGTGATTTTTGCGAGTGGGAGAGCAACCGCCCTAGGTTTCCTTTTCAAAGATACTGAAATCCCCAGAAATAAGGAAGATTCTATACGACAACTTTCAATATTTTTATACGACAAAAAATTCAATAAGGAAAAAATAACTGCTGCATTTCTCTTTGAACAATGAGTATATTCCTCATAAATTTCTTTTAAAAGAAAAACCGCATTTCAGCAAATGGTCTCAAGAATCTTTGAGAGCAACTTTCTTCATTCTTGGCACGATATCAATTTCAATCTCTTGAGTTCGGATTTTTGCATTTAACAGCACTAACTTATACAGAAGACTTATGTCGTTTGCAAAAAATTAAGAGTACTTAAAATTATTCACACAACAAAATAAATTATATTTTCAAAGCTAGACAATGACTTTATCGCATTAAACAAAAAACAGCTTCGCCTCCTAAGCTAGAATGAAAAGCGCTTCGGGCTGTGCAGTCTGCTACCGAATAAAAATCTTGAGGAAAAAATGAACATATTCTGCTTGGTGTCATTTTCTTGTCATTCTCTTGCGTAATTACCATTACAAAGCCCTAAGCCAAAAACAGCAACGGCGAAATTCAACAAAGACGATCATAAGATGCATTCTTGGATCTTTTATAAATATATATACACAATTTTTTCTTTTTCCAAATTTAAAAAGAAATATTCCCTCCAGAATTTTATCCTTTCACTTTTTGAGTGAGTATTTTTAAACTGTTAAAGGCATCATAGCATAAAAAAGATCCAGCCCGCTTAGTTCTTATTTTATGCAAGGAAAAAAACTAAATGGTGCATTTTTTCTTTTCAGAAAAAAAACCCGAAATGACAATTTCCTCGCAGTCATTCGCTTAAAATATCTTTTTGATTGCATCCCTTTATGTTCCAAATGGTAAAAAAGAAAGAGATGTATCAGTTATCTTCTTTGAAATTCGCGTCATTGAAACAATAATTTAGGAATGAAGAAAAAAGGAAATTGCTCCAAGTAAAAGTAGATTCTGGACAAGGACTGTCAAAAAATTCACTTACGTGAGCATGGAAAATTTTCCTGTAAATATATCTCAAGGATAGGATAATTGCTAATTAAGTTTTTTCAACTACGTGAAGAGCCTATACGGCGGAAGCAAGAAAAACTAAACCCTGGAAAGGAACAGAAAGAAAAAAGAATCGCCTTTTATTTTATACGATGGCCGAAACTTAAGCGATTTTCTTTTTCCTGCTAACTTTGAAAGATTTTCTGCTCCCTCCTTTTGCTCAGCCTTCTGGGGGAAGAGAGTAAACATAAATATGCAATAAAAAAAGCTTTTCTCTTCAAATGCCATCTCTCCGAAATTAAACGGTCATGCAGCTACTCTTTTTATTGAAAAAGAATATTTTTCGACGATGCAAACTTCAATCAATTTGTACTACGTATTGTGTAACAGATATATTTGTAGATTGTTATGGCTATAAGGTTTCTTTATTTTTTTTTTTTTTTGAAACTGGCGATATATTTTCTTGTGAAGTTATAAACATAACATTTGGATGATTTTGATTTTTATATTAATGACCTTATCACTTACGCTGAAGACACAATTGAATTAGAGACAGCTGGCGTTATGCAAATGTGGCGCTGTGGGCAGCAGTGTAAACGGAAACGACATGACGTATGCAGCGATCCGACAATATAAGGAGTGATGCGACGGGAATCAGTAAAAGTCGGTCGCAGTATGGGTAAGACGAAAGATCTAAGCGCATTTGATCGTGGGCAAATTGTCGGGGCTCAACGAATGGGTGACTCCAACACAGAAGTCGTGCAGGCACTGGGATTTTCATGAGCCACTGTGTCATGGGTGCACCGTGAGTACATCAAATCCGGTAAACCATCCCTGCAAGGGCCAACTGCGTGTGGACGAGCGGGGTCATCGTCGACTAGCTCGCATTGTAACAACGGATAGACGGACCCTAGTGCAAGAAATCACTCGGCAAATTTAACGCTGGTGCACAAAAACGTGTAAGCAGCCACACCATCCAGAACCATCTCCTCGCTATGGGGTACAGAAGCCATCGTCCCACGAGGGTACCGCTGCTGACCGCACATCACAGGGTGCAAAGATTAGCATGGGCGCGGGAACACCACCACTGGACCCTAGACATGTAGAAAAATGTTGACTGGACTGATGAGTCGAGATTCACGTTGGTACATGCGGATGGCAGGATACGAGTACGGAGCAAACCACATGAAGCGATGGATCCTTCTTGCCAGCAGGGTACTCTTCAAGCTGGTGGGGGTGGCATTCTAGTGTGGGGACTGTTTACGTGGGCTGAAATGGGGCCCCTGGCACATGTAACATCGTCCTCTCAGGTCAAAGTTACCGGGATATCATGGACGACCATTTGCTCCCGTTTGTGTGTCTTCAACATCCCACTGGGGACCTCATCCTGCAACAAGACGTGCCATATTCGTGCCATCGCTCCCGAAATGGATCCAAAAGGTTTGGATGAACACTCCACCAACGTGACCTCGCTTCCTTGGCCAGCTACCGCACCTGACCTCAATTCCATCGAGCACATCTGGGATGCCATCGAGAGAGATGACCCCCTCCATCAAATGTTCGTGAACTGTGGGAGCTTGTTGAAGGGTCGTGGATCCGTATGGCTTCCCAACGCTTCCGGTGTCTTCTCGAGTCCATGCCGAGACGAATCGCCGCCGTCATCAGGACGAAAGGTGGTGCTACACGTTACTAGACAGGTATCTTTAATTCAATTGCTCCAGTGTATTAACCCTCTGAGTAGCTCATGCAAACGGATTGGCCATTAGCGTGCCCGGTATCCGAGGGGTAGCTGGGGGATTATTAAGAACAGTAATTCTCTTTCACTTATTAACTCCACTCTCTCATGTTTTCTGTTTTCAGGTTCGTTACATAGGTTTACAAATTGCTGCATATTAAACGTTGTTTCAGTTAATTTGGCAGATGTCGCGCATATTTGTAGTGCTGATTGTATATACGATTCTTGTTTAACTCTATTACGTAAAGTTTAAAAAAATGATATAACACTTTAAGCAGTGTATGGGTAAGACAGTAGATTGTCAAATCATGTAGTATTTTATCCATACTCTGCTCATATTTTGCGGAGAGCAGTCCAACGGGGCATCTAAAAGTACACTTTGCAGTTCATGTTACGTCCTAATACTTTGAACTTCTAAAACGTGGTGATCACCATTTCTTTATAGTTTGGGTACTTGTGATTACTTAAGAATTTTTTACGACATCGTTGTAGGCAATCAAAACATATTTCTCAATGTCATGCAATGAGTTTTCAAAATTCTCATCCTGAATAAGTTTCTTGCCTGGCCCAAAAAATAAGGTTTTTTTGAGCTTGCTGTCGGACAATCCTAGAAACCTTTCGCATAAAAAGTTTAAATTGTCTCCATCTCGAAGTACAGCTACGGAAAATTATGTCATTAAGCTAGGTTTTCAGAGCAGGCAAGAGGATCTTTTGTGGATACACCCAACTGTCTTGTACAACGTTCTTTTTCTCCGCTATAGGCATACCACTACTTCTGTTTCCAGTATGGACTCTTCCATTATTTCTGTTTCCAGTATGGACTATTTGCATTGTTATCCATCATAAACCTAAGAAACATGGAAACTTTGTGCATCTTGACTTTACCCTAAGCAGCGTACGAGTACCTTTAAGTCCGTACAAATTATCCATCTGTGACTTTTGTAATTACTTTCAGTTAGAACTAGTATATGTTCATAACTTTCGTTCAGTTGTACAGAATGAGTCGCAAGAACAGACACACATTTGCTACCATTGTGTAAAAGAACTGTAACGAATTGACGAAAAGTCTCTCATCAACACTCTACGCGACACCAAAGTTTTCTATCAAACCAACAGCATCTGTGCAGTAGGCTAAATCAACGTTTTGGATAAAATATGGAAAAAAATTGTTTCTGACGGTTCCGTTACCAATTGAATGATGTGCCAGGTGCTATTCCTTTTTTGGTTTGTCTCGAGCTTAAACTATACACAGAATATTTAGCAAGGACTATATCTCTTACCAGATCATTTGACAAAGGCATGAGGTTCTATGTTATAGCTATCACATGGAAATTCTGTGTACTGTACAGCTCTCTCGTTCAGATATGACAGAAACGTCTTCAAGGGTTTCAGGCAAAATTGGCACTGGTACACACGGTTCATTTGCAACAAATCGTATAGAAGATGAGAGGTTTGGGAACATTTTGTTTTCATTTTGGTGTTGTGTCCTTGTAAATCACGAGAGCAAAAGCAGCAGTGATCATTGTAACTGTTGTTCCACCCAGATCATTTACACAACAGAATGAATTATTTTTTCGTACGTTTTACCACTTTACCTAAGTTCTACAACACAAACAGGAAATACTTTGTATGAATCCCTTGATTATTCTTATTCCCAAAGTATGCATAGTAAGCTTTTCTAACAAAGTATTTCTTTGTAATACAAACTTCCTACAAATGCAACAGAAACTGTCAGAACAGTTAACACCCTTATGTCACAAAATCGACAATAAATACAAACATAAATACGATAAGGAACTAGCCCCCGGAGTGACCAAGGGGTCTGAGGCGCTGGCTTCTGATCATTCGTCCAAGATGGGCCCAGGTTCGAGTGCCAATGATGGAGTTGTCTCTTTCCTTTCCCAGGAACAAGTGACCCTAAATTAAGGACGGGAAACTGCTTTTTTCTTGTTGCTTGAGGTTTAATCGATCGCCGTGAGCGATTCAAAGGGTTATAAGCTGTGGTCCGTTCCTAATTTGGGGTCAGTGGCTTCAGGGAAGGAAGAGGGCCAGTTCCGTAAGACAGACACACCTCCATGTTTTGTCCGGGTTTTGAACCCGGAGTCATCTCAGAGTAATACTCAGAATTCATTGTTTCGTACTACTCGATCACCAGGGCATAAAAAGACACACGCACACACACAATAATTATAGACAACTTTTCATAGTAGAGACCTAACTACAGCCAGCAGTTTTCTACATTACACAGGGATGTAGATGAGCTCAAGTGCAAGTTCTGACATGCCTGAGCCCTGTTGTCACGTGCGTCACTGCCCTGTTACCGTCATCCCCTTCCTTAAGGATTTCTTCCTCTCCAAGCGGTGTTAAGTTCATATTCTGACCTGTTACACAACCTACACTGACGGCAAAAAAATCCCAACACCAAGAAGGGTTTGTGTTAGATAAACGACAGTTGGTAGGCGGTGAGAATACATCTGTAAGATGACGTCTATGCAAATTTCGCGCTCAGCGCATACGTGTAGCGCTAGTAGCACCCCTCGGAACATGCAAAGCAGGTTTGCTGTAAATACGCGCTGTAACGTTCGTGAGCGTTAGTTATCGTTGAGATTCGACGTAGGGTGTTGATGTTAGTCAAGAATGCCTTTAAGAAGACGAAGAAGCCATTATCAACAGCTCACGGAGTTTGAAACGAGGTCGTTTAATACGTCTACGAGAAGGTGGATTTTCTTTCAGCAATATTGCAGAACGACTTGGCAGGAATGTAGCCACTGTGCATGATTGTTGGCAGCGGTGGTCAAGGGAAGGTACTGCCTCAAGAAGACCGGGTTCCAGCCTGCCAGGTGGCACTACTGAGAGGGAAGACCGCCGTGTACGGCGTATGGCCGTGGCTCATCGTACCGCGTCTGCGGCAGGAATTCGAGCTGCAGTTGCCACCACAGTGACACAACGAACTGTTACAAATAGATTATTTAAAGAACCACTTTACCTAAGTTCTACAACACAAACACAAGCCAGACGCCCTGTAGCGTGCATTCCACTTACTCCAAACCACTGCCGTTTGCGACGTCAGTGGATGTCAAGCTAGAGCTCATTGGAGGACGGAGTGGAGATCTGTTGTGTTTTCTGATGAAAGCCGGTTCTGCCTGGGTGCCAGTGATGGCCGTGTGTTGGTTAGAAGGAGGCCAGGTGAGCGCCTGCAATCAACCTGTCTGCGGCCGAGACACACTGGACCTACACCTGGAGTTATGGTCTGGGGAGCAATTTCCTATGACAGCAGGAGCACTCTCGTGGTTATCCCACGCACCCTGACGGCACAGTTGTACGTCGGTCTGGTGATTCAACCTGTTGTGCTGCCATTCATGAACATCATTCCAGGGGGTGTTTTCAAACAGAATAACGCTCGCCCGCATACCGCTGTTGTAACCCAACATGCTCTACATAGTGTCGACATGTTGCCGTAGCCTGCTAGATCACCAGATCTTTCACCAATCGAGCACATATAGTACATCATTGGACGACAACTCCAGCATCACCCCAACCAGCATTAACCGTTCCTGTATTGACCGACCAAGTGCAACAGGCATGGAACTCCATCTCACAAACTGACATCCAGCACCTGTACGACACAATGCATGAACGTTTGCGTGCTTGCATTCAACATTCTGGCTCTTACACCGGTTATTAATGTACCAGCATTTCACATTTAAAATAGCGCTTCTCGTATAACGAAGTAAATTTCTCCGTCATTTTTGGTCTACGCCGGGATTCGAACCCGAGGCCGCTTATTCCGGAACAAGTCGCTCTACCAACTGAGCTACGCAGACATTTTATTCTGATTCCTATCTGCCTTTATGTCGTGTGCGTCCTTCTGGCAGGTACGTCACATCTCCTGGTACGTTACACTCGCGCTTACAATAAGCTGTGATCTTGAAACCTTAATCGATTAAATATGTTACCTATACAAATGTATTGCCGCCATTTCATTCCTCTACATCTATTTTTTCGTGGTGTTGGGATTTTTTTCCGTCAGTGTATTTGAATGGAAACATAATTTTGTAGTCGATCGAACAGAATGATTGACTTACAAAATATTTATCCTTTGCTTCACTCAGTGATTCAAAAGTTTCATTTCATGGGAAAACTAGACGACATGCACGAATCTGAGCATCTTTTCTGAAATCAACACATTGAAATTAATGAGAAACAGACAACAAATCTCGAACAGTTCTGTTCGAGATTAAGTGTTGTAAACTTCTGTTATCTTTCACATGAAAGATAAAACTTTGATTTCATATAGAAAGCTTTGCGACAAGAATTTTATATGCTATGACCTCATTTTATGTTTTCCAGTTATTTTATAGGAATGCCTGGCCTTCACTTGGTCACAAGATTAGAACTATAACCTCCTTTCTTGAGAGCTCAGATTCGAATGATAGAAAGAGAAAGAGTGCTCTGGTTCTTGCCTTCCTCTAGTTACTCTTTCCAAATAGAGCGTGCGGCCTTGTATTCTCAATGGGCAGTTTTCCTTAATGTCTTAAAAATGAGGGAACGAACACGGACCTTGCGAATATACACTGCTGGCCACCCAAAATGCAACACCAAGAAGGCCACGAGATAGCAAAGCCAGATTTACTGGCCACATGACAACAGATACAAAGATGAAACGATTGAGCTTACAGGCCCGTGCGACTTGCGGAACATGCAGACATCCATATTTCCTGTGGCCCTCATGTCTGGCAATAACGACTGCTACACGCCGCGGCTTCGAACGAAAAGGGCTTTGGATTGGGGCTTGGGGTATGTCGGTCCAGGCTGCTTCCACACGTTGTCACAGTTCATCAGGCGTAGCCGCGGGTGGTACTTGCTGGGGCACTTGGTTGCCGATTAGCGACCAGACGTGTTTGATGGGCAACATATCGGGAGAACAACAGGCGGGCCACGACGGCAGTGACACCTGGTGGGCAGTGAAGAATTGTTGCACGACGCGTGCCACGTGCGGGCGCGCATTGTCCTGTTGAAACGTGGCCGCTGGCAGGTCCTTCAGGTAAGGGAGGACTACAGGCTCCAAAACGTCGGAGATGTAGTGGTGGCTCTAGAGAGGTGCAGGTGTCATATCCAATTGCTCCCCAAACCCTAACGCCAGGCGACGGACCGGCATGGCGACGCATAATGCAGACGTCATACAGTCTCTCGCCGCGGTGCCACCACACGCGGATCCGACCATCGTGGTGTTGCAGGCAAAAGTGGAATTAGTCGGAGAAGACAATGTCGTGCCATTCCGTAGTCCAGGTGCGGCGTTTCAACGGCCCACTGCCGCCGCACTCGCCGATGGTGTAACGTCAATGGTAATCGGAGCAATGGGCGCCGTGCGACAAGTCCCTGCTGCTGCAGACGACGTCGAACGGTACGTGCTGACACAGGTTGTTGCGCAACACACCCTAATTTCTGCGCTAATGTTCGTGATGTGGCAGTGCGAACCGTCACTGCCCGCCGCACAACATGTCGGTCCTTTCGTTGGGTGGTGTGCCGCGGCTGCGGCAATCGGTCCCGTCGGTCCGTCCGTCCCTCCTGCACTCACCGAATCCATACTCGCCTCACTGTGGCTGGATGTCGTCCCACACGGGCTCCGATGTCTGGGTACGATAAACCGGTATCGCGATAAGCCACTATTCGTCCTCTGTCGAACTCCGAAACGTGCTGGAATGACTGCCGTATTCTGCGACGAGGCATCAGGAAGCTTCCCACGCACAGGTCCGGCAGCACAACACACTTCCACTACTTACACCCCGCCTTCTGTGTACACCCTTCTTACAGTGCTTCTCGATGGCGTGCCGGGCGCACATGATTTGCGTATGCCCTGCAATGCTAATCGTTTGCATGTTCTCTCGCGGGCGACGCATGCTGCGAATTTCAGGCCAATCGGATGCTTCCTTCTTGGTGTGGCATTTTGGGTGGCCAGCAGTGTACATAGATGCGAGGACACTAATTTTTTAGATTTAATAGGCACGTCGGCTGACCAAAAAGTTCGAAAATATCGTAAACATCCGATATTCATTGGGATGTGAAATCTTGCAACTAACGTTTTTTGGCAATTCACAAAACGTTCTTCGTAGGCAATGGAGACCAGTGTAAAAGAATTTTTTTCTGTCGGTTTTCCAGCAGCGGAGACATACTCACAAATTAAAACTACACAAAACATTTTCTCCATGGTATTCGGCGAAAAAAAAAATTGTGAGTTGTTTTTTTACGCTTTCCAACCGTAGGTTGAAGAAGAGTATATGCTTCAGTTTTGTCCGTCTGTCCGCACGATAAATTGCGTAAAAATGGTTCGATTTCAGTGAAATTTTAGTATGTGGTAGGACACCACCTGGGGACAAACCCAATTGGAAATGGGTGAAGTGCGGTCGAAGGTCACGACATAGGAGCGGGATCCATTCCATTGCCCTTTTGCATCATAACTTGCGTAAAAATGCTTGGATTGAGACAAAACTTTACCATGTTGTTCCCGGAAGTATGCTAACCGGTTCTATTGAATATCATCGAAATTGGGTCAGAGGTCAGGTCATAGGAGCCAGATTTATTCTACAGCCATTATCCTCATAACTTTAGTAATAACTTGAGTAATGATTTCTGGTATGTTGGAAAGCGTATCGTAATCAATGCATTACATGGTTTTACTAACTTTTTAGAAGCAGAGATACGGTTGCAAACAGGAATATATGCTATTACTCCTCTGGTAGAAGTACTGAAGCACTGTGCGTGTTTTCTTTCTTTGTTGTTGTCGTTGTTGTTTCATATGGAGGATTAACGACTATTGTGAGCAATTCAATGAGCTACAAGCAATCTCCCATCCCTAATTTGGAGACACTGGTTCCAGGGAAAGTTGAAACCCAGTACCGTAAGATAAACACACCATCATTTCCTTATCCTGGATTGGAACCCATGATCCATCTTGGACGAATGTTTATAAGCCAACCACTTGGGCATCAGAGCTGCTCTGTGCGTTAGGAAAATGTTGAAAACATTAAAGAGGTTTTTCAACAATAGAAGCTATCGGTCGCAAAAATAATTTTTCAAATCAGATTTTTTAAAACAGAGATAATAACGAGGTTGCCGCCCCGGTGGCGCAGTGGTCTAAGCGATGGCCTCTGATCATTCGTCCGAACGGGGTCCGGGTTCGAATCCCGGTGAGGCATGGATGTTGTGTTTGTCTTACGGCACTGGCTCTCTCCCTTCCCTGGAACCAGTGACCCTAAATTAGGGACGGGCGACTGCTTATAGCCCATTGAGTTGCTCACGGTGGTCGTTAAACCTCCAACCAAAAAAAAAAAAAAAAAAAAAATAATAACAACGAGGTTAATATCGTTTACAACTGAATTCCCTACCGAAAAAAAAGTGCATTATTCAAAGCGAAAAATGTACGAAAAATATTCGTGAAAATGAGAGAAATATGTATTTTTTTTCATTCGTACTTTAAAGTCAAGTTCTGGAATAAGTATGTGTCAAAGTGAGGAGACGCGCACATTTACAGCCCCTCACGCAGCATTTGATATCGACAAATGAAGGAAAGGCATGAATTGCGTTTTTCGTACTTCGAACAACCTAACGGAAACTGAAATTAACAAATCCGTTTTAGTGTCCATAAACGGACATACCGATACTGATAGCACGATTTTTTTTTGCGCACTTTGAATCTCAAAAGACGTAAAGCTAAAGTGTCGTGTTGATTACTTAGAGCTGCCACGATGACCTAGCGCTTGCGTTGGATTTGGGGTGTTTTGCCCGAGTTGGGGCCTTGCTCTTGTTTCGGGTGAGACGTAGGCAGTGCGTGTTTCCTACGACATTGGCTATCTCTCTTCCCTGGAACCAGTAGCCCAATACTGTTAAATATTTTGGTTCAACGTTGCCCTACATTATGGTGCACTTGCTCCATTTTTTTGTGCAAAGTACAAAATGCAGCGAACGTGATGGAACCTTGCCCCGCTTTTTAGGGCACCTGAAAAAAACCGATCACGTGCCTCCGTTATTGAATCAGTAGACGAGGGGACGTATCTGTACCTATAGTTGTGCATGGACATTTGCGTAGGACAAGAGGTCGTTTGGATTATTCTGAAGTGCTAATTCAATTTTATAAAGGTAGGATCAAATATACAGTTTCAAGGTTGGTTGTGTCTTCATAGTAGGCTGTGAAATGTAATAGCATGGGAAGGGGATTTTCTCGATGAGGTAGTGGGTTGGGAGATCACCCCCTTATAGATAAGGGGGTGATTGCTGGGTGGGGCATGCTAGGAGGTCTCGTACCTGTGACGTACCTGCCAGCAGGACGCACACGACATAAAGGCAGATAGTAGTCAGAATAGACGTCCGCGTAGCTCAATTGGTAGAGCAACTTATTCCGGAATGAGGGGACCCGGGTTCGAATCCCAGCGCGGATAGAAATGACGGAGAAATATATACCCTAGTTAATCCTCTTGTCACTCTTCTTATAGGGGGAAATTTTTGAGATCGGAATATTGTGTGATGTTTTCTTTGTGGTTATGGCCTTCAAGCATCTGATTGGGTATTTCTATAAACTACGTTATATTCAACGATATCCGTAATTTCGTCCTAACGGGCTTACTTTTAATTTTTGTTTTGATATGCAATAATCGACCAAAACAACGTTATTGACTTTCTGGTTGCTGTTGTTTAAGTGCCTTTGCAGTCTTGTGTTTGAATTGCATTTGATGCTATAGACGCAGAGCAAAATTACTTGATTTTCTTTCTCAACAGGAATACTATTGTGACGTGCCTGCACCGCAGGACGCACATGAGATAAAGGCAGATAGCAGCGAGAGCATATGTCCGCGTATCGCAATTGGGAGAGCGACTTACTCCGGCGTGGACAAAGATGATGGAGAAATTTACTTCGTCATACTATATACATCTGATTTTGAAAGGACTACCCGTTTTTTAACAATGACGATCATATGTTCAAAACAGGTTACCTTATCACCAAAATTTAAGTTGAATTTGGACCAAACATATTTTAGTGTTTCGCGTTTTCTTTTAATATATGAAATGGGCCCACATAATGTTTTCTGATTTACTTTCCTTTCGTTAATATAGTTTTTACATATTAACGTTCATGCTGTTGATGATTTTATTGACCTTTTTGATATTATAGCCTTTTCAACTGCTGTCTGCTTAATCCAGTTTCCATCTTTTTTTAGATTTCAGTAGTTAAAAGAGTGTGGCAATGCTCTATAATTATTACATATACACGAAATGCTACAGTTTTGAATTTCAGAGGATGGTGAGAATGAGTAGGGATAATGAACGGATATGCGTATCGTTTCTAAATACATAATATTCAATAAAGTTTTGCATCTAGAACTTAGAACTTCTTTTCCGAGCAGGATGATATTTTTCTTCTTACAACCTTTACCACATAAATCGTGTACCAGGTTGAATCAAAACGTCGTCCCGTGTTGATCTACACAAAATGTTAGATGTCCATTTCTGTACGAATCACGCGCCAGCTTTCACTGGGTACCTCGACCTGGAACACACGAGACTGATGACGACCATCTGTCATGAAGCCAGCTGAGCAGAGGGTGTGGTTCCACAGACATGCAGTCCGGGTGCTGCTAGGCAGTTACTGAAAATAACGAGTTAAGCCCGGCAGCAGCAGCAGCAGAGAGAAAAGCTTGACCAGTTTGAAGGCGAGGAAACAGTGGGCAGCAGCAGCAGTGAGATAAAGTTGAGCCGTTTGAAGGCAAGGAAACAGTGTGTAGAAGTAGCAGAAAGATAAATTTGAGCAGTCTGAAGGCGAGGAAACAGTGGGAAGCAGCAGCAGAGAGATAAATTTGAGCAGTCTGAAGTCGAGGAAACAGTGGGCCGCAGCAGCAAGGAGATAAATTTAAGCAGTTTGAAGGCGAGGAAACAGTTGACAGCAGCACTGCACGAAAATGTTTCCAGCGTTTCAAAGCTGGGAACATCAATCTGGAAGAGAAGCCGAGGTCAGGACCAGAGTTGGAAAAGGGTCAAAACTTTTGGACATGGACCCGACCTCTACCTGGCCGTCACATAATTGGTCCCAAACCGAACCCGACTCGGACCTGACCCGGACAAATCTGTTTTGAACTATAATTCGAATTCGAATATATATCATCATCATCACTACTGTCAATAATTATGAGTCCACTGCTGGATGAAGGTCTCCCCAAGTTTCTTCTACAAAGGACTGTCTTGGGACAGTATCCTCCATCCACCCATCTCCAACGTGGTTTTCTTCTGGGTATTTTCCTGTCCCCTTGGAATCCTTCTAGAATTTCGGTTATCAATCTGTGGTCCGTTTTTCTGGCAACATGTCCAGTTAATTGCCATTTCTGGGATTTTATTCTGATCAGGATGTATTCCACTCTTGTCATTTTCCTTATCCATGAGTTCCCCTTCTTTTCTCTACTAGTTTCACCTAGCATGTATCTCTCTGTGCTGCTTTCAGATGTCTGCAGTCATTGTATTATTTTTTAGTTAAGGTTCACGTCTCCTCTCCGTACGTAAGCACTCGAAGGATCATTGAATAAACACTTTTATTTTAAGACATAATGGCATATTGCTCTTAAAAATTGTACACTTTCTTCCAAAAGTTCTCCAACCGAGTTTTATACGCCAATTAATTTCTTCATCAATGTGACCATCGCTTGGTATCTGGTGTACAAGGTAAATACAGGAATTGGTTGTCTTCAGCTTTCCCCATCAACTGATAAATATTTATTCCTTGTAAAAGCATTGTACGTCAGATTTGTTTTCTGAAATTTCATTTTTAATCCCATTTCTTTACCCTTCTGAGCAAGTTCCTGGATTATACTCTGCAGCTCTGAAGTATTGTTTCAAAGACCACTGAAGGGTTCTTTGAAATATTTTTTCTTTTCAAAAATAAAACGGAAATAAACCCGGGTCGAAATCGGATCAGGAACAGCTTGACCAGACCCGTTTGAAATTGTCGACCCGATGACCCATAACCCGTTTCCATCTTTGGTCAGGACGTCCGGAGACCACCAACACTGACACTCTTGTCGAAGCTTTGACAACGAATCCCGGTTCCAGTACACAATAATTGGCAACATAGCTAAGATCTTTCCAATCCTCCATCATGCCTGCACCAGCTTGACTTCTCCACCTGGCGGCATAAAATGATTCCCCATAAATTGACATCCCAGCAGGTGGGACGCTCTCTGTCGCTGATTTCTGTCATATCCGTAGGACGATAAGTTTGAGCGTTGTTTCGTCACTAGTGAATAAAAGGGGATGTTATCCTACCTCTGGGAACCAGTGAGTGAGGGTGCTCAAGAAAGCACAACCAATGGTACAAAGAAGGTGGTTCGAGAGGAAAGTCATGCTGTGGATTGAGTCGGATTGTGAGGATGCAAAAAATAAATCTCTACCTGCTTCTGCTTTTCGAATATACATATACGCATATTGTAGGTGTTTAATTGCCTATAGATGCAGATCTCTCTACTGAGAATTTATTGCCAGTTTGTTTACTCTATAAAGAATAAATAATTTTCAGCAATAAGATTGCGGTACTGAGATGCTTAAAGTTTACTGTTCACCATGTAACATCTCTTCAAATAATTTGAAAATCACACCTTCCTGAAGCGGAAATCGAAACCGAATCCCCTTTTTCAGTACGTTTTCAGTAATCTGATTGCTGAAAATTATTTATTTGCGAATTTACCATGCATGTGTAAATAATAATTCTTTCTTAATTTCCGCGACCCAAAAGAATATTTAAAATGAAATGCGATGCGTGCTTAGCAGTATTTCATACAAGCATTTTGTGTGTCGCATTAATTTTTATATCACAAAAATTCATGTATTTCAATTAACGTTCTTGGGAGTCAGGAACCCATTTTTCTCATCTCTGGATCCATGTGTTTTGCTCACTCTGTTCTAATATGTTTCACTAGTGGGCTCCAAACGAATCATTCCCTCAGAAGCAGGTTTCTTATCGTAATCCCTTCCACAGATGAATGCACAATTTTTTAGATGTTCCGCTGTCGCCCTTCAAACTCTACTTTTTATTTTACTGCTGAGTTTTATTTTCGAACGCTTCAGCCAATGTCATACTTTTTCAAGCTGCTGAGTAAGCATAGCTTGAGGGTCTAAGAATCAACCTTTATTTGGCAACTGCGATACTTCCCGCCTTCACCCCTCATCAAATACAAGGAACAATTTTATTACTGTCGTTATCCAAAGTTCAGAAGAAAAAAACCGGCAGAGATCGGGATCTTTTATCGCTACAAGCACGTAGCATCTCAGTTTGGCTGGAAGGGAACCTATCTTGTGAGTCAAAAAATAAAAGTAAAGAACACTGAATCTCACAAACAAGCATTTCTGCAATTCCTCTAGTACGTCACCTCTCAGCTTCAGGCGAGGATTGTCGGTGCTGTAGATAATGAACACCTCGGTCCTTTTGACTGCATTGCCTACTGGTTTTCCAAAGGCAAAGAATGGCATCTCTTTGAAAATAAATGTAACGTGTCCTAACACATAAAATTCTATTCCCTCTTTCACTTTTTAAATGAATTCCACTGAAAACATTTTTTTCTTTTAATCATTGTTTTATGCCCATCCGTACAATTTCTTTTTAGTCTGTTGTCAGTTGGTGCGACAATCGTACGTCAGAGATGTTCTTGTCATCATGAAAAAGAAATAAGAGAAAAGAAATGAACTAAAAAATGACTTAAAATATGTTTCTTACTTCAGTTTGATAAACAAAAGTAATAGGTTTAAGCCGCAGTAATCATAACGAAAGTAATCGAAGTCGAAACAAAGCTTTTCCACAAACCGTACGGAATATTTGTGAGCAGCATTATCTTGTCCAAAACTCAATAAGATTAATTTTGTCTTGCCTCAGTATCACTACAAATAACTCCTCAACAGAGAAAAAAAAATTAACAAAAGCTGAAATTTTCACTTATATGTGACAAGGGCCACTAAAAAAACAGAGTTATGTGGCTAAAAGAGATTGTCTTCTTTTTAAATTTAAGAAACTGGATGAAAGACAGAAAGAAAGAGATCATTAAAGTCTATAAGAAACTACCTGCCCCTACTTTGAGGCCACAGATCCCGTATAGGAGGCGGCATCCAAATGTCACATGGGGCTCGGACTTCCATTGAGTGGTTGTCCAGATTAATGTTTCTCTGATCACTCTGTCACCAGCACGTCCTATGCAAGGATATCATATCAGTAAAGTATGACATCAGATCAGATCATATGTAGAGGATTTTAGGAAGGGAGTGTCTGACCCCAGGTCTTAAACAACCCTTAGAAATAGGAATCTAGGAGATTTGGGCTAGAATGCCCGACCGGAAATTCACACGGAAGCGAGGTAGAAAGGGGAGGAAGACGCCCTTATTTATAGCTGGGCGGCCATTACCCGGGGTCCGACGGCTTAACGTGCCCATCTGACTCACATTTAGTGGATCGAGCGTTCGTACCTGCCTGGGATCGAACCTGAGATCTCTCTGTGTCAGTCACAAACGTTGACCACTAGGCCATCCGCGGACCAAATTTATTTTCGAAAGCTTCAGCCAATGTTGATAAATATCCCGAACAAAATTCGAAGGCCTAAAAATCGAGGTTACCACCTTTATGTTTTTATTTTATCAAAGATATTTAAACCTAATATACCTTCTCTGTAAATGAATAAATACTTATAAACTTTCTCTGTAAATGCTTTTAGTCTCTGAAGATTTTCAGAGGATTGTTCTGCTCACATACATACAGTACTTCTCGACATAGAAAATTCCCCACCGTGAAGGAAAGCACAAAAACAGACGAAACTTACCACAGATGTATGCAAATAGGTAAGAAAGAAGTGATTTAACTTCTGAAGGATTAGATGAATTCGATGGGTGAGGTCAGTTTCTCGTATGAACTTCATGTTGTGCTATACATTCGGCAACAGGGGATTGCATCAAGTGGAAAAGTTCCTGGATGGTGTCGTGAGCTATCACTAATTATACGTAATTGTTCTGCGACCCCCAATTCAACGCTAAGGCTACGGAGTTGTACAAAGGCGTTAAGTCGTTCACGAATGAAGTCCCACTCTTTCTGTATTCGGGGAAGTCTGGGAATCGCGCTGGCCAGGGCAGAACTTATTAATCTTCTAGGCACTGCCTACGGATATTTGCAGTGTGGTCGTGGTCGTTATCTTTTAAAACTGTGCATCAGGAATATTACGGAGATACGGCAACAAAGCGAGCTTCAGCACCTTACCGATGTATCGTTTTGCTGTCATTTTACCCACTATGCGTACGAGCGGTGAAAGACTGTTTCAACTGATAGAGCTCCAAGCCCACGAATGGCAGCAAGATCAGTGCGATGACCACGCTGCCTTCAGACTCTCAGTCGGATACGACATGTTTCGGCTCGTCCTGCTACGCATGTCAGGTTCGGCAGCCTTACGCGACGATGTGCTACGGTGAGTGAGAATCGTCGCAATGGCTGCCGAAAGCACAAATCTACCTCAGCCAATCTGCGATTCACAGTCCGTGTTGATACGCAGATGTCCATACCTCCCTGTACACCTCGACGCATGTCGTCCGTTGTGAGTTGTAGGGGTGCTACGAATGCGATGATCGCGTCGTTACGATGTCCTCATACGTACACTAGACCCACTACGGCGACGCACGTTATCTTCATCCAACTACTATCTCCACATTCGGCTGACAGTTGTTGCATCCCGATGCGTTTCCGTCGCGATGCGAAGCAGGGATCAACCAGCCATACGTAGCCCTATGATGAAACCTCTGATAGAGGTGCCTATGTGATAGTAAGATTACCGTTGACGTCTCCCAGGCATTCGCATTCCTTACGCGTGCTTTTACCACTGATATCACTATGATGCAGTGGTCCACACGTCCAGCTCACGCAGACCAAACTTAGCTACATCGATATATTTTATCTTTTTATCTCCTTCTCATACCACTTAATTAGTTTGCAACTGTAACAATTTACATAACCTAATTGTCAGCATATACCCACAAATTTGCATGGCTCTGTGACAAATACTTACTGGTGAGGCATTGTCTATGTCGAGCTGTAAAACTTATCAAATCAAGGTAATGTTTCAGTAAAGGGGTCTCGCGTTGCAGATATGAACACCTTTCGATGACATGATTTGGTTTACAATCTTCATTTCATGTTTTTTTAAGCAGTTGTTTCACAGCGGAAAATGAATCACAAAGTTAAGTACACTGCAATTACATACTAACATACACTACATTGACAAAAATCATCGGACACCCCTTCAAAAGCAAAGGAACGGTTCTGATGCGTTGTTAAGATGCGTGATACAGCTGCAAGCGGTATAAAAACAAGCCTGCAGCTGACCGCAATCATATCGCATTGTAAGGTTGAGTGAAAATGCCGCGGCGGGAGAGAACTGACTTTGAGAAAGGAAAGATTGTTGGGTGTTATATTAGTGGGTTGTCCATAAGAGAGACTGAGAGGCATTTAAACATACCGAAGTCAACTGTTTTGGATGTACTGAATAAGTGGAAGACACTTGGCGTGCCTGAAGCAGGAAACCATTCCGGCAGACCAAAGAAAATCAGTGATAGAAAACGTCGAAGCCTCAGGAGAGTCTTTACAGCTAATCGACGGAGTACTGCACAAGATCTCAGTTTACAGGTGGGTAAAAATGCTGGAACCTCGGTATGTACACGTACCATTCGTAGAGAACTTCATTCATTCTATGGGTTACCGTAGTCGTGCGGCTGCTCATAAGCCTTTCATCTCCTCTCGGAATGCTACTCTTCGTTTAGCATGGTGTAAAGAACATTTATCGTGGACCGTAGATCAATGGAAATGGGTCCATTAGACTGATGAATCCAGATACATGATCCATCAGTCGGATGGCCATGTGTGCGTACGGAGGCAGCCGGGGGAACGCTATTAACAACAGTGTACTGTTCCTACGGCCAAGTTTGGAGCTGGCAGTGTACTCGTTTGGCGATGCTTTTCGTGGTATGATCCCGGCCCATTCGTTATCGTGGACAAACTTGTTAACCAGCACGTCTACCTCGATATTCTGGACAATAACACCCTACCACCTCTGTGGCAATACAATGGAACCGAGCCTTGTTGGTTCCAGCAGGATAATGCACAGAACCATAAAGAAAGGACTGTTACGGCATGGTTTGACGATAATTCCGTATCGTGTGTGGACTGGCCAGCACAGAACCCTACTCTTAGTCCCATAAAGCACCAATGGGATGAATTAGAGCACCGCATAAGAAGTTCTGAACCAAGGCCTACTACTAAGCAACAGTTAGCGGCAGCTTTATGTACTGAATGGAAGCGCATACCTATCGCTGTGTTCCAAAACCTTGTCGAAAACATGTCTTGAAGGGTCAGTGCATGACTTAAGGCCAAATGTGGACCGACACCGTACTAATGTTTGTCAAAAATGCTATGTTGTGTTTCTCGTCTAGGTGTCTGGTGACTTTTGTCAATAGAGTGTATCTCCACATACTTATCAAATTTATTTGGGTAGTTTTCCAAGCATTGTTGACAAGTTCTCCTAATGTTGGTGGTTCCGTGCTGTAATAATAAATACTTCATGATATTCGGAATGTTTTTTATTCCCGTTACACTAGTAAAATAATGCAGTAACTAGAGTTACTGAAATTTCTGATTTGTTGCAATTGTTGTCGTTTAAAGGACGAAACAGTCGTTTAATGTCCCATGTATGACTTCTAGTTTTTAAATCACTTTTTAATGTTTTATGCTCACTAACTTGAAAAACTTAATCCAACTGCTTTTCATTTCCTGAGTTATACAATCACCCATTGTCGTTTTCCCGAAATATAAAATTTGACATCTTTACGAAACGTGTCTTCCCTTATGCCGATGCCACTTTCATTTCTGAACAAAAGCACATATCCATCAATTTTGATGGCACCGTGACCACAATTCGTTTTACAAGAAATGATCGCTCGCATTCATAAATACTAACAAAGCTCGGATTTATTTGGCACAGAAATTTAATCCTTTTTAGAAATCAAACCGAAATATACAATACTCGAAATTTAGCATTTCATAACTTAAGGAACTTTATTTTCATAATTGGTTAACTAGATTCAGTAAGCCCCACTTGAAGGTATTGATCTGCTTTCTGTACATTAAAAAAACTGCAATAGATGTAGAAAGTGTTACTTTGCAGAGCTTACGGTGCACGTCAAGTAATTTTGCTTCCTATACTTCCGATGGACAAACTTTTATACATATTTCCTTCACAATTAGTGTGTTGCCGAAGATGAAAATTTGAACATCGATTAAAATAACTTCATATTATATTGTTTAATATAATTATTGTTATGTTTGAGAAAATATTAAGTATTCCAATTTATGAAATTTAGCTAATTTAATCGAAGTTCAAATTTTTATCTTTGGGAACGCATTAATTGTGAAGACAATGTGTACAAAAGTTTTTCCATTGGAAGTATAGGAAGAAAAATTACTTGACGTCCACCTTAATATACACTGATGGCCACCCAAAATGCAACCCCAAGAAGGAAGCATCCGATTGGCCTGAAATTCGCAGCATGTGTCGCCCGCGAGAGGACATGCAAACGATTAGCATTGCAGGGCATATGCAAATCATGTGCACCCAGCACGCCACCGAGAAACACTATAAGAACGGTACACAGAACGCGGAGTGTAAGTAATGGAAGTGTGTTGTGCTGCCGGACCTGTACGAGGTAAGCTTCCTGATGCCTCGTCACAGAATACGGCAGTCATTCCAGCACGTTTCGGAGTTCGACAGAGGAAGAATAGTGGCTTATCGCGACAGCGGTTTATCGTACCCAGACATCGGCGTCCGTCTGGGACGACATCCAGACACAGTGAGGCGAGTATTAATTCGGTGGGTGCAGGAGAGACGGACGGACAGACGTGAGCGATTGCCGCAGCCGCGGCACACCATCGAACGAGAGGACCGGCATGTTGTGCAGCGGGCATTGGCGGCTTGCACCGCCACATCACGAACGTTAGCGCAGGAATTAGGGTGTGTTGCGCAACAACCGATGTCAGCACGTACCGTTCGACGTCGTCTGCAGGAGCGGGGACTTGTCGCACGGCACCCATTGCTCCGATTACCATCGACGTTACACCACCGGCGAGTGCGGCGCCAGTGGGATGTTGAACGCCGCACCTGGACTATGGAATGGCACGACATTGTCTTCTCCGACGAATCCCGCTTCTGCCTGCAACACCACGATGGTCGGATCCGCGTGTGGCGGCACCGCGGCGAGGGACTGTATGATGCCTGCATTATGCATCGCCATACCGGTTCGTCGCCGGGCATTATGGTTTGGGGCGCAATTGGATATGACACCCACACCCCTCTGGTACGCATCGCCGGTACACTCAACAGCCACCGCTACATCTCCGACGTTTTGGAACCTGTAGTTTTCTCTTACCTGCAGGACCTGCCAGCGGCAACGTTTCAACAGGACAATGCGTGCCCGCACGTTGCACGCATCGTGCAACAATTCTTTACGGCCCACCAGGCATCACTGCTGCCGTGGCCCGCCTGTTCTCCTGATATGTCTCCCATCGAACACGTCTGGTCGCTGATCGGCAACCGAGTGTCTCGGCAAGCACCACCCGAGGCTACGCCTGATGAACTGTGGCAACGTGTGGAAGCAGCCTGGACCGACATACCCCAAGCCCACATCCAAAGCCTCTTTCGTTCGATGCTGTGTCGTGTAGCGGCCGTTATTGCTATCCATGGGGGCCACACGAACTATTGATGTCTGCGTGTTCCGCTAGTCGCACGGGCCTGTAAGGTCAATTGTTTTATCTTTGTATCTGTTATTATGTGTCCAGTAAATCTGGCTTTGCTATCTCGTGTGCTTCTTGGTGTTGCATTTTGGGTGGCCAGCAGTGTACTCAAATATAACATCTAACATCAAATTCAGTTCTTAATGATTTAATATTTTCTGGTTATTTCCTGAAACTAGATGTGACCGGCTCAAATTTATGGATTTGGAAGTTTCAAAATAGACTACGATATGAGAACACCAAATAAATATCAATGTATTTTTAATAAATATATAAGTAATATTTTTTCCTAAATATCGATTATCTAAATAAATTCTTCAGAGAGGTGCAATGAACCCTTGCAGAAAAGCTCCTGAGTCCTCTGAATCATCGTTACCCTTCGGGGACATGTTACGACGCCCTGAACATCTCAGGCTGTGAGGAGTCGCCAGTCACTTATAATTTAAGGACACTGTTGTTTCTAGGGATAGTGTGATGTGTGAGTCAAATGAACAATGAATCGGCGATAACCCTGTCGGTGTAGTTCAATTAGGAGAGCAGCCGCTCCGGAGTAGGAAGGTATTGCTTAGAATCCCTTAATTCTTGATCAAAGTTCTGTAATTTTCAATACAATTTATCGAAACCTAAACTATTCTACAGATCAAGCGTGCATTACAGAGGAGCCTCCGTTATACTTTTTTCTAGGGGATGGCCTTAAAAAGCAAATAACTGTAAAAACATATGAAAGAAATTTCGAAATGTTAAGTAGTATTGTAAAATTTATGCTTTTAAGGAGTACAAGATATTTCTTAATAACGCTTATGACGTAGAAGTCTTGTCTTACTTCTACGTTAATTTAAAACATCAACATACTAAGAAATAGATCCTAAATGAAAGAAACCTTAACTGCCAGACGAAACATGTAAACAACAGAAGTCACACTTACGGAAAAGTTGTTTTATTCAGGATGTGGCAAAACACATCGTAGCATAGCATATTGCACTAAACTCTCCACACACCACACAACTCTTAATACAATGCTCTTTTCAATAATCAGTTTACAACCCAACGCTCGTCATAATCGCTCTCTTACAACGCTCTTTAAGCAACAATTTAGTCGTCCCTTTTATCTCTTGTTCTTATCAATATCAGGCATACCGTGCAGTCAACTTCAATTGTGTTGCCAAACATATTCCTTTGAGAGAAAAGACATTACGTTAAGAGTGAAGAATAACAGAATAAACTCAAGATTTACATAACGAAAGAAACTAAAAAGGAAAGTTAATTTAGAATATACGTCACACGCTTTACTTGAAGTCTAATTGGCGGCGAAAGGAAAAACAATACTACATATTACGAGTATAAAACTTTTATTTTGGACGATATAAATATTAACTTACTTCAAACCACCAGCCAGTCTGCTCTGCTTATTGAAACAGTAAACGCGTCTGGACACAATAACGCTATTTCTGTACCAACTCGTATAACTTCCATCTTACAGACTCTAATTGACCTGTCCAATACTAATGTTGTACTTGAGGCTACTATTTCCTGGGCATTGGAAAATGACTTTAGTGATCACCTACCCATCTTTACAATTCACCCTCTTCAACAACATATAAGTGCGCCTGTTGACCACTACATCTACAGACAAATTAACGAAACGAACTAGGAAAATTTCAAAACACTATTAGCAAACATCAACTGGAGTATTATACTAACTCATGGATCTGCTAATAGGAATTATGAATTGTTCATCACAACCTTAACAAAAATTTATAATCAATCCTTTCCAAAACTCCTAGAACATCATACCCCCCCCCCGAAAAAAAACCTGCGCAAGCCTTAGATTACAAATGCCTTGCTACGTCGAATAAATAAGAACAATATGCCTTTTTCGAAATTTATAAAAACCAAACTACCACATGATTTACAAAATTTCAAAAATTATCGCAATAAGCTCAATAGCGATATTCGACGTTGCAATCGTGACTACTACGTTAGCATATTCTCACAAAACTCTCCCAAATTAACATGGAAACACTTAAATTCACTAATGGGTAAACAAAATCATATTAACAACACCAAAATACCTCATTGCCGCCAACGGCAATAAACTTACAGATATAAACGACATTACAAATGCACTCAACGAACATTTCACCTTATTTCTACTCACACTAAAGAACAACTTGCCTATCCAAAATATTCCGTTTACAGACTACCTAGGAAACTCACATGGATCTAATAATTTTCATCTTACTGAAATTTCTGAAACCGAGATATCTGAGGCTTTTAACCAAATAAATGCCACTTTCGGTCCTGGATATGATGAAATTCAACCATCTGTTTTAAAAATTGTTACAAATCTAATCACGGACTCCTTACTACTTATATTTAATGATATATTCCTAACTGGCGAATTTCCTGACCTCCTTAAAATAACAAAAATTATTCCAAAATTTAAATCCGGATCAAAAAATGAGGCAAACAACTACCATCCGGTAGCAAACTTGTCAGTTTTTGCTAAAATCTTAGAAAGATTAATCTACAATAGACTAATACCTTTTATTCACAATTTTTTTTTTGATTGGAGGTTTAACGACCACCGTGAGCAACCCAATGGGCTATAAGCAGTCGCCCGTCCCTAATTTAGGGTCCCTGGGAAGGTAAAGAGCGAGTGCCGTAAGCCAAACACAACATCCATGCCTCATCGGGATTCGAACCCAGACCCCTTTCGGACGAATGATCAGAGGCCATCGCTTAGACCACTGCGCCACCATGGCGGCATTCACAAATTCAATATTATTCACCCAAATCAAAATGGATTTCAAGCTTGGTAAATCGACAGAATTAGCTCTTATATACCTACAGCAAACAGTTCAAAATAATTTTGAATTAAACCTAAATACTATTGCTCCATCCCTGAATCTATCTAAAGCATTTGATACCCTTAACCAGGGTATACTACTATATAAACTTCATACTATAGGAATTAGGAATAATGCACATTCGTTTCTTAAAAGTTATCTGTCTGGTAGACAGCAATACACACACATTGACCAATGTCAATCCTCTCTTCAGATTACGCCATCCGGTGTACCACAGGTTCCATCCTGGGGGTCCACCACTATTCAACTTATACATTAAAGATATCTTCACTTCAATTACAAACATTGATCTTCTCTTATATGTCGATGATATCACTATTCTTACCTCGTTTAACGCTACTAATAATAACAATATGAACGTCAGTATTCAACTTAATAGCATTTCTAAATGGCTGATCTCCGACGAACTAATAATTAATACTATCAAAACTAGATCCCTCATATTCTCTAAACAAAAGTCTCCTCGACCACTCTCCCTCACGCTACCCATAAACGGTACAACTATAAAAGAGGTTAGCTCCCTATCGTATCTAAGGGGTTACATTGCATAATGACCTCAGATGGAACAAACATATAGATAATCTGTTACTAAAACTCACTATAAACATTGGTGTCATCAGTTCGGTACTCACTAACCTTTCCTTCAAATCACTCATTCAATTATATTATACTATGTTTCAGACACTTGTCAACTACGCAATCCTATCTTGGGGACAAACGACCAAATATAATTTTACTAAACTTCAAATCCTTCAAAACAAATTTATTAGACTAATTGATCTAAACTCCAACTCATATACTCAACTCTCATTATACAATAACGCAAGAGTTTTCCCTAGCAAATTTAACATTCTTACAATTAACCAATTATACTTCTTTAACATTGGAAAAATTATGTTTAGGCGTATTAAAAACAACTTGCATGCTAATATCATACAAATTCTAACAAAGACGCACTCACACGACACACGCACAAAATCGCACATTCGACCAATTCATCCAAAGACGGAAACCATGAAACAAACTCTAAACTACTTTGGCCCTTCTTACTGGAACTCACTGCCGACAGAATTAGCATTATTAAATGATATCAACCTTAAAAAAAACTAAAATACTACATAACATACTTCAGCCATTAGATCAACTATAGTGGAGAGGGACTACTATGTATATACTTCAATACTATTGTAATATTTTGTCATTGATTTACACTGACGGAAAAAAAAATCCCAACACCAAGAAGGGGTTGTGTTAGATAAACGACAGTTGGTAGGCGGTGAGAGTACATCTGTAAGATGACGTCTATGCAAATTTCGCGCTCGGCGCATACGTGTGGCGCTAGTAGTGCCCTCGGAACATGCAAAGCAGGTTTGCTGTAAATACGTGCTGTAACGTTCGTGAGCGTTAGTTATCGTTGAGATTCGACGTAGGGTGTTGATGTTAGTCAAGAATGCCTTTAAGAAGACGAAGCATCGAATCAACAGCTCACGGAGTTTGAACGAGGTCAGCTCACGGAGTTTGAACGAGGTCAGCTCACGGAGTTTGAACGAGGTCAGCTCACGGAGTTTGAACGAGGTCAGCTCACGGAGTTTGAACGAGGTCAGCTCACGGAGTTTGGGCGAGGTCAGCTCACGGAGTTTGAACGAGGTCAGCTCACGGTGTTTGAACGAGGTCAGCTCACAAAGTTTGAACGAGTCAAGAATGCCTTTAAGAAGACGAAGCCATTATCAACAGCTCACGGAGTTTCAACGAGGTCGTGTAATACGTCTACGAGAAGGTGGATTTTCTTTCCGCAATATTGCAGAACGACTTGGCAGGAATGTAGCCACTGTGCATGCTTGTTGGCAGCGGTGGTCAAGGGAAGGTACTGCCTCAAGAAGACCGAGTTCCGGCCGGCCACGTGGCACTACTGAGAGGGAAGACCGCCGTGTACGGCGTATGGCCGTGGCGCATCGTACCGCGTCTGCGGCAGCAACTCGAGCTGCAGTTTCGACCACAGTGACACAACGAACTGTTACAAATCGGTTACTTGAAGGACAGCTCCGAGCCAGACGCCTTGTAGCGTGGATTCCACTTACTCCAAACCACTGCCGTTTGCGACGTCAGTGGTGTCAAGCTAGAGCTCATTGGAGGACGGAGTGGAGATCTGTTGTGTTTTCTGATGAAAGCCGGTTCTGCCTGGGTGCCAGTGATGGCCGTCTGTTGGTTAGAAGAAGGCCAGGTGAGCGCCTGCAACCAACCTGTCTGCGGCCGAGACACACTGGGCCTACGCCTGGAGTTATGGTCTGGGGAGCAATTTCCTATGACAGCAGGAGCACTCTCGTGGTTATCTCACGCACCCTGACGGCACAGTTGTACGTCGGTCTGGTGATTCAACCTGTTGTGCTGCCATTCATGAACAACATTCCAGGGGGTGTTTTACAACAGGATAACGCTCGCCCGCATACCGCTGTTGTAACCCAACATGCTCTACAGAGTGTCGACATGTTGCCGTGGCCTGCTAGATCACCAGATCTTTCACCAATCGAGCACGTATGGGACATCATTGGACGACAACTCCAGCGTCACCCCCAACCAGCATTAACCGTCCCTGTATTGACCGACCAAGTGCAACAGGCATTTAACTCCATCCCACAAACTAACATCCAGCACCTGTACGACACAATGCATGAACGTTTGCGTGCTTGCATTCAACATTCCGGCGGTTTCACCGGTTATTAATGTACCAGCATTTCATATTTAAAACGGCTCTTCTCGCGCTTACAATAAGCTGTGATCTTGAAACCTTAATCGATTAAATATGTTACCTATACAAATGTATTGCCGTCATTTCATTCCTCTACAACTATTTTTTCGTGGTGTTGGGAGTTTTTTTTCCGTCAGTGTATATTGCAATAATGCTTTCTTCTCTCCTGTTTTCCACTGTATTTGGCTATACTTTATCAAGTTTATCAACAATTTTTTTTCAACCACCTTGTAATTCAAGCTCAGGGAACATAGGACTCTGTCAGGCCTTTTTGGCTTTTTTTTTACATTCTCCTTTGTTGTGCTCGTTTCCATTCACTTGTAATACAATCTCTCCTGCACAGCAAAATAAATAAATGAATTGAATTGAATTGAAAAGGAAAAATACTATTACAAATTACGAGTACAATAAATTTATCACATTGCAAAAAACATAACGCCTGTGAAAATCAATTCTCTCTTTCGAGAGCTCTGTATCTATATAAAAATTATGATTCTAGATTAAGTAAAATCTTCGCAACTAAACATTTGATAGCAGTGCTTCAATATCAATATGCAACACATGAATCAACAGCGTTTTCTGCGGATCATGGGTGCATCCATTTGAAACCGAAATGATGAACATTGATGACGCATCTACGATTCTATAATACTACGCCACAAAATGCTGGAGCTACAGAGATTTGTCAATTTTTAGCACGTCTTTTGTAAAAAAAGATCGTGCTTATGTTATCGGTTTGTCCGTCCGTCAGCCCGTCCGTCCGTTTGTACCCACGATATCTCTGCAACTATTAGTCAGATTTGAAAAATTCTTTTTGCATTGGGAAGCTTGAAATGTGCGAATGATGATCCTTCATTTCGGTTTTTTTATGATGTACAATTTTGCCGCTAGAGGGTGTGAATGCAGATGATGTCGAATTCAAAAATACGTTTTATTCCACATATTTCCTTCTAATCATCCGATTGAAAAAATTCTTTTATCTTTCGATTCCATTTATGTCGAAGAGTATTTTAGATATAGTTACTTTTTCAAATTACGCATACATTTTTCGCTAGGGGCCGTAAAAGTAAATTGCATTTTTCCCGATAACTCTTCTTCTAAAACTCCGATTTCAAAAATGTTTTTCTTCAGCGGATACATCTTCTGATGAAAAATCTTTTGCATATAATTCCGAATTTTTGGTAAAGAATACTTTGGCCACTAGGGGGCGTAAGTGTTAATTTTGGCTTCTGATGTATTTGCCATAAAATTTGAGCTTCTAAAATATCGATTGAAAAAATTCTTTCGTGGACTCATGCCACTCACTTCGATAAATCTTTTCGGAATATTTTCTTCCTAAAATATTCCACAGTTTCTCCGCTAGGGGTCGTAGATGTATATCTTATTTTTGTCAATATCTCTACTTCTAGGAGTCATATTTGAAAAATTCCTTCTTTGTTGGATAGTGTTTCCAGTGTGACATGTGTTTCATATAATTTCAAATTTTCAAGTAATTCATAGACTTTCTGCTAGGGGGCGTAAAGGTAAATTGCGTTTCCTCCTATATCTCTGCTTCTAAATAACCGATTTGAAAAATTCTTTCTGCACCGGACTCACATCGATAAATCTTTTCGGAATATTTTCTTCCTAAAATATTCCACAGTTTCTCCGCCAGGGGTCGTAGATGTATATCTTATTTTTGTCAATATCTCTACTTCTAGGAGTCCGATTTAAAAAATTCCTTCTTTGTTGGATAGTGTTTCCAGTGTGACATGTGTTTCATATAATTTCAAATTTTCAAGTAATTCATAGACTTCCCGCCAGGGTCGTAAAGGTAAATTGCGTTTCCTCCTATATCTCTGCTTCTAAATCTCCGATTTGAAAAATTCTTTCTGCACCGGATACAGCTCCTGATGAGAAATTGTTTGCACATAATTTCTAACTTTGGTAAAAAAAATGGTTTGGCCACCAGGCGGTGTAAATCTTAATTTCCGCTTCTGATGTATTTTCAGCAAAATATGAGCTTCTAAATTCTCGATTGAAAAAAACCGTCGTTTGCAGACCGATGCTAATCATGTCGACAAACATTTTAGAAACATTTTTTCTTAAAATAGTGCATTGTTTCTACGCCAGGGGGCGTAAATATATATTTTTCTTCTGTCAATATCTCTACTTCTAGGAGGCCGATTTGAAAAATTCCTTCTTTGTTGGATGGTGTTTCCAGTGTGACATGTTTTGCATATAATTTCAGAATTTTAAAGTAATTCGTAGACTTTCCGCTAAGGGGCGTAAAGGTAAATTGCTTTTCCCCTATATCTCTGCTTCTGAATCTCCGATTTGAAAAATAAATTCTTTCTGTACCGGATACAGCTCCTGATGGGAAATCCTTTGCACACAATTTCTAATTCTTGTTAAAAATGGTTTGGCCACCAGGTGACGTAAGTCTTAATTTCGCTTCTGATGTATTTGCAGCAAAATATGAGCTTCTATAATCTCGATTGAAAAAAGTCGTTTGTTGACCTATACCACTCATGTCGACAAACCTTTTAGGAACATTTTCTTCTTGAAATAATGCATGGTTTCTACGCCAGGGGGCGTAGATGTATATCTTATTTTTGTCAATATCTCTACTTCTAGGAGTTCGATTTGAAAAATTTCTTCTTTGTTGGATAGTGTTTCCAGTGTGACATATTTTTCCTATAAATTCAAAATTTTCAAGTAAATCATAGACTTTTCGCTAGGGGGCACAAAGGTAAATTGCGTTTCCTGCATTAGTTCTGCTCCTAAAACTCCGATTTGAAAATTCCTTCCTGTATCGCATACAAGAAATGGTGGAAAATATTTTTCACATAATTTCAAATGTTTGGTAAAGAATGGTTTGGCCTCCAGGGGTCATAAGTGTTAATTGTTAGTTTCTGCTTCTGATGTATTTGTAGCACAATCTGGGTTCCTGAAAACTCGACTATTTTTTTTCTTGGACCGATACCGCTCATATAGATAAACCTTTTGAGAATACTTTCTTCCTAAAATAATGCATGGTTTTCCCACCAGCGGACGTAAAGTCACATCTTATTTTTGTCGATATCTCTGTTTATAAGAGTTCGTAAGCTCACGATTCCATTTACAGCAATATCTGAGGGATTAAAAACCAGACTGAAAAACTTCTTTCTTCCGTCAGATACTATTGTTTTCCATACCGGTTCCATTGCCTTTGAATAGCTTTGATCAATTTAATTTGCGTCAGAACGGATTCAAAAGACGTGCTTATTACACCCGAAAATTCGGTGTCATCTTTCTTGTTAATAGTACATATGTGTGTGCCGTGAAATGCGAAAACAATTTTTCGTCAAAATCGAAAGTAAACAACGCATGCTTCTATGATGAGATCAAGGTTCAGCTATGGCAGCACCAAGGAAGGACACAAAAATACTGTCCCGATTCTCAGTTCTAACATATCGTGTTACGTATAAAAGAGTCAACGAAATGTGTATTTTTGATAGCCTGAAATTTAAAATTTAAAGTATAATCTCAAAAAGCGTGTGAATTTATTAAATATAACTGAACTGAAAAAGCGATAGAAACTACAGTAAAATATCGGTACTAACGTAGAATTCTGCATAAAAGTAAAGAAAACGTATAACTGCATTACGTATAACCGAGATTCCACTGTATTTTCTTTTTTCATGGGATTTTAAGAATGCAGAGATTACAGCCAAAAGTTTTAAGTGCACTGTTTTAAGTTAGCTTCCAAGAATTTATGTTATGAATGATAAAAACTGGAAAAAAAAAGTGATGAATGACGTTAAAACTGAGTCTCAATTTTCAATGAGAGTGTTATACAAGTATATCTTGTATTTGTATATCAGCATAGTTGTTTCGTCTCTCATAGCAGTTCTGAGAACCAAAATAAGCATTGGTTTCTGATACTGTAGCCGGGTTGTCGTTCAAAGTGAGAACATTGCAGTCCGGTCCTACCGCATTTATTTTACTTCGCTGGAGTAAACTTCACCCTATTTTTTTTTGTCTGATTGTTAAACGAGCATCGTGAGCAACTCGATAGGTTATAAGCAGCCACCCGTCCCACATTTAAAGCCACTGGTTTAAGGGAAGGGAGAGAGCCAATGCCTTAAGACAGACACAACATCCATGCCCCACCGGGAGATTGGAACCCGAACTCATCTCGGGCGAATAGCCAGAAGCTAGGGCTTAGATCATTGCGTCACAGGGGCCGCACACTAGACTTTGCTACACCAGCAAAATATAATGTTTCAATATAGTCGGTGAGAAACCCGAAAAGGCTGGAAGCTAACGAAAATGTTCTCTTTTTTCAAATTTTGAAGAAAGCGTTGACTTGAAATTACGAAAAGCGAAACAGAAGTTTTTGCGAACAATGATTCATGCAAGTAAAATCAGAAAAGATTACAAATAGGAACTGTACACCAATTATACTAAAAAAAAACACCGGGCAAAAGTATTAGTCACCCCTAACAGAAATGACAGTAGGGAGTTACGGCTTGAACATTGGGCGCCGTGATAGCATTGTTGGGAGATAAATAGCACTGATGTGATCTACAGAATCATATCTGTCTAGTACAGTGGTGAATAATAACGTGTGTGTTGAAATTAGTCTGCAATATGGATCGTAAGACAGACGTTACTGAGTGGCAAAAAAGAGACATCGTGTTTGGCCGCGCCCAAAGACACAAAGTGAATGAAGTAGCCCAATTTGTTGGTGCGTCAAAGCGTACTATCCAGCGGGTCTACAAACAGTGGTGTACTTCGTAGTCAACTGAAAATCAGCGACGTAACTGTACCCGCAAAACGAGTCTTACCAAAAAGGACCGCCCCCATGTTTCACTCCTAGTAACTGCAAATCGGTTTCAAACAAGGCAACAATTGCTCCAAACAGTCAATGAAAGTCCACTCCAACCAATTTCTGAAAGGACATTGCGACGATAACTGCGTGCGATGGACATCTGAAGCAGAGTACCACGGAAGAGGCCACTTTGAACAGCACGTCACAAAGTCGCACGTTACCAATGAGCTCTGAGGGACCAAAACTTTACTGTGGAAGATTGGAAACGAGCAATTTGGTCTGATGAGTCTCGTTTCTGTTTGTACTCCAATGATGGGACGCGGGAAGTGCACGCAAGCCCAATGAAGTCTTTAATCCTGATTAAGTCCAAGGTGTTGTTCAAGCTAGAGGGTACTCTGTGATGTTTTCGGGATGTTTTTCGTACCACGAAATGGGCCCTCTCGTTGAAGTGACGATGAATTTGAACCAGCGGGCGTACCTCTGCATTTTGAATGACGAAGTGTTGCTCTTTGCCCTACATCTCCAGGATCAGCATCACATTGACACTCCTGTCTTCCAAGACGACAATTGCCGTGTGCACAGGTCTAAAACTAAGTCTGAGTGGCACGACGAACAATCAGCAACACTGGCTCACCTCGACCGGTCAGCCAAATTCCCATATTTAAATCCTATTGAAAATCTGTGGGATCATTTGGAACAGAAGGCGAAACGCTGAAACAGGCACCGACGTACTCTGTCGGAACATCGGGACCAATTGACGCACGAGTGGCTGCAAATCAATGTTCAATACTGAGAAGTACCTGCCCCGCAGGACGTACATAAGATAAAGGCAGATAGCAGTGAGATCACATGCCAGTGTGGTATAGTGCATAGCACTTGGAGCTCCGGAGCCGAGAGTTGAGGGTTGGAATCCCTTCCCTGGTATCAAATGATAGAGATATTTACTTCGTCATATTGGCGCCCGAACTTCAAGGATGACTTGGCTGATAGGTTTCTCGCAATAGTGTGATGTTCATTAAAAACCGCGAGGTAAGAAAAATGAGAATCCCTTTCTCAGTACTTCGAAAAAATAAATCAGTGTGATGTTACGTTCCACACACCAAATATTTTCTGGGATTTCTCAAATACATGTTCTTAATAGGATGACTCGCTATAGCGATACATTGTCCCAGCTGACCCGTGGGCCATGCCCCCGCCCCCTTTCGGAGGGGGGGAGATGTGACGTGCCTGGCCCACAGGTCGCAGTGAGAGCACATGCCAGTGTAGTATAGTGGGTAGCCCTCGGAGCTCTAGAGCCGCGAGTTGGGGGTTCGAGTCCTTCTCTTGGCATGAAATGATGGAGATATTTTCAAACTCGTGGGGGAGATATTTCAAACTCGTGGGGTCTACCACCCCAAATGCATGCTGTTATGAAGGCAAGAGGCGTCGTTGTTAGGTAAGTTCTGCCAGGGGTTGACTAATTTTTTTATCTGGTGGGCTTAGTATAACTATACTAATTATCCGAATTTCTTGGCGCAGAATAGAAATCAAAGTTTCCAAGCTTTCGCACATCAACCATATGGCTTTTTCAAGGAAGGTAGACAGCAGTGCGAAAGCTTGGAAACTTTGATTTCTATTCTACGCCAAGAAATCCGGATCATTACTTCAGTTGGCAACGTACTCTCTTCGACTGGGGGCATGATGTTATTGCTTGTGAATGTATTTATACTTGGGGCACTTCCATTTCTGCGTACTAGGCCTGACTGTGGATGGAGGTATAGTACCTCCAAAAATCTCGCTACGTTCGTTTTTTTAAATTACGTGTGTGTAGTTTTTAAAATGTAAATAAATATCATCTTTTATCTGGTATCTAGTGAGTTAGCATCGTGCTTAGACAGTAATTTATAGTTTTGAGGTTGACACTTTAGCACGAAAATCATCATTCATTCATCATTAGTATAGTTACACTATTTGGACGTTTGAAATGTTTGCGATTGTCACTTACGGTCTTAATTATTAAACCCGATTGAATTATTGACTAACTTTTCTACACCCTTAAGCCAATTTGCAGTCAAATCGCTGAAAAACGCAGAAAAAAATATTTTAATACTTCAGCGATTATCATAAATAAATGCATTTCATACATATCTCTTGCTTCCATCCCAGGAGCACTATTTAGTGCTTCAGAGAAAATACACCCATTTCTACTCATGTAACTATAATCTTGAGAACACACTGGATTATTTGTACAAGTCCAGAGGCTGAAAATGTATAATTTGCGAAGACCATTGCCGATAACCACTAGGGAGCACTCAAATTGTAGATTGCGACTGACCCCCTATGTTTAATGCATCAAACTAGGGTAAAATCCCCTTCGGGATATTAATAGAATTTTCCGTTCCATTTCCGAGGTGATTTACTGCTGCCGAAACTTGGAAAGAAGACGCGTACGTGGCGAGCGACTATTAACGGTTTAAAAGGGCAGGCTGCTGCTTTAAAACAAAAAGAAAGTTTTATGTTTCTCTTGGGGAAAATAAAGTGTCCTTAATAAAGAAAATTGCCAAAGCAATTCCCAGTTTAACAGCTGAACTCCTTTAAACGTATATCATCCGGGATGTAAAATGTTTGCTCTTATAATATATACGTAATTTTACCCTTCGTCACTGTTAGTTTTCATTATGTTGACGCAGGTACTTCCCTGTTCAACAACAAATAGTCTAAAATTTAGCAATGATCAGTTTGACTCGACATAGAGCTACTATGGGAAATATCACTGTTCCTTATTGTTTGCACTTACCTAAAATAAAGCTGACGGGGCGGCTGGTATTAGGCCATTTTATATTTATAGCTTTTTGCGGAGAATTTAATAACCTGAAGAAATATGACCACGTTTTAAATTAAAATACCACGAGAAGAATACATTTTTCACAGTGGATTTTTACTTACCGTATCTGGAACGGTAAATTTAAACCTGTAAGTTCAACCTTAAAGGCTGAACAGGTATGTTACTGTGATGACTTCGTTTGTGATGTGGGTTTGATGAGGAATATGGTTTGAATTCTGTGACCTCGGATGTCAGTCATATATAAATGAAAGATGCGTGAAAGCTACAAAAAAACTGGTTGATTCAGAATGACTTTCGTTTCCTGATTGGAAACCGGCTCTATAAAAATGTCGAGGAAGATTGGTGCTTAAACGAGTGGGAGTAATATTAATATTGTGACCTACGAATATCAAAGGAGGCAGTAATTTTGACTGGTTTTGTGATATAAAACAATCGGAAATAATGAAGCAAGGTGAAAATCCTCCAAATACGTGGCGTCAGTAAATAAATAAATAGATCGCTCTTTCCCCGTTCCAGAAACACATAGCAACCGAAAAATTGTTTTTCAGCCGCCGCCGTGGAATTGAATCACGGAACTCTCGATATGTAGCCGAGGTTCAATTCCACGGCGGCGGCTGAAAAACAATTTTTTGATTGCTATGTGTTTCTGGAACGTGGAAGGAGCGATGTATTTATTTATGTATTTATTTATAATGAAGAAGTTTTCTATTATTCTTTACAAGCGTTTACATGGGATCAGCGACTTCGTTTGTTACGTCATTTTAGGAAATCTGAACGGAAATGTGATATTCAACTTTATTATTATTATTACTATTATTATAGGCAGTATTATTAAGTCACTGATATTTTTTTGCGTATATTTGCTTGCGACTGAGGAACTCATTATGAAATTTTTGCCTGTTGTGAGAGAAGTTTATCATATTGTTTTACAAAGAAATTCTCACTCGTTTGCTAACACTGCAACATTTTCATTAACGACTCCCTTGAGCATTGAAGGCTGGGAGAAGTCGTTGTTCTCTTATTTAGATTTGCTGGTGTTTTTCTCCGGGTTTTAACGACCACCACAGCTGCTGCTCTTGCTTTTTTAAAGTTTTTGCCTAACCATTCGCCAAATTCAATGTTTTTCGCCAAAGTGTTATTAGGTGTAGAAATAAGTTTTAAAGCGTTTTAAGACAACGCAATATGTAATTTGAGAGAAAACAACAATACCTTTAGAAATCAAATATGCGCCTTCACTATCACCTTCCGCCATCGGTCTGGCAACTGACGGATTCCAGCCATGAAGAATAATACTTTGTCGTGTGACGCGATGAAGTCGTCAACCCATTTTTACACTTCATCACATGTCCGGAAATGTACAGCAGACAAACCATGTTGCATCGATCGGAACAAATGATAGTCTGAAGGGACTATTACATGATTATACGCCGGGTGCTCCAAAACTACCCAGCCAAGCGTCAATAACGTTTCCTTGACCGATTTTGCGACATGCGGCATAGCCTTGTCATGCAGTAATTTCTCGGGGCACAATCCTTTGCCTGTGAATGGACGGTTCCGACAGAATTTCTGGTTCAATCGTAGCAATTATTGCTTGTAGCAATCAGCAGTAACTGTTTGACCCTGTTCCAATAGCTCATAATAGAGCAGACCCTTCATATCTCACCAGATGCACAGCAGAACTTTCTTGGAGTGAATATTGCGTTTCGGTGTCGAAGTCGTTAACCGGGGTCGTCTACCCAGTGTTTTTTGTGCTTGGGATTATCGTACCATATCCAATTTTCATCACTCGTAACGATGTTCCACAGAAAAGAGTTTCTGTGTTGTTTATTCAACAGATTCAAACACTTCATGACACGCTATCCTTGTTCCTCTGGCTCAGGTCATGTGGCACCCATTTTCCTTCCTTCTGAATCTTTCCCTTTGCACGTAAACGATTGGAAATGGTTTGTTGAGTTACCCCCAGTTGTATAGCTAGTTTTGTATGCGTTTGAGACGAATCTTCATCCAATAATGCTTGCAGTTCCTGATGTGCAACCTTCTGCGGGGAGCCGCTACGTTCTCGATCGCTAACATCAAAATCACCTGATTTAAACCGTCTAAACCAAAACTCACACGTGCTTTTCGATACAATATTCTCCTCCAGAACAGAACAGATCGATGCATATGCTTTTGCAGCACTTTTTTAAATGCGGTATCGCTTGCCATCTTTCACCTACCGATGTGCAAGTGCGTTTGACTGTTGGGAAAACTTCTGTGTCACATTTTATACTCTGTACCAGTTACAGTCACATGACAACAAGGCGGAGGAATGTCGGATACGTAAATTAGCGGTATACGTCACACAAAAAACGCTTTAAAATTTATTTGTACACCTAATATAACAGTACAAAAAGGTAATCGCCTATGATTTCGCCAAAACATTTTTTTCATCGCGGAAACGATTTTTTTTTCGAAAATTGCGAAGAATGCGATCGTTAGTGAAACCCATACACTATGAGCAACATGATGTTCTCTTGTGGTTCCCGGGCTCTGATTTGAGCCAGCGCCATCAGGCAGGCGCACGACCCATAACTTCACCCAGGACTCAAGCATGAGGCCATCTCGGACGAATGGTCGGCGTTCAGCGCCTCAGACCACTCGGACACCAGGATGGTTTTAATTTCCTGTCTCCGGGAAACTGGAAGCAAACCCAAAGAACAAGAAACACGTGTATTTCCCCCTCAATACATTTATATAAGTACTGCTTTTATTACGACTTACGCATTTCTTAGGTCTCCTAAGTACACACATATATTATATTTCAGCGAATAAATGAACATACTAATATTTGATATTACCCTGATGATATCTGGTTTTATTTTTCTGTTGCCTCTGTGTTCATTTTTATGAGCTTGATTTAAATTGGAGTATTTGCAACGAATTCTAGGAACAGAGAAAGATAACTGGAAAATATTTATTTGAGCGTAAATAATTTTCTAGATCTTTTAGCAGGCATTTGAGTGTGTGCGTGTATGTTTGTGGGGGGGGGTGCTGTCAGCGCAAATCATCGAAGAAGAAGAAGGATAAAGGACTTTCACGTGAGATAAGTACGGTGAAATTTGCTTCCCACGTTATCTCGGAATGAGTGCTCACAAAAACTCTGTTTGAAGACTCAAACGCGATTTATCTATGAAGAGCACATTCGCCCATTTCTCTTGGGTCCAATCGAGAGGTCGTCCACACCAGTTCAAACGAGCTCTTCTCTGTAAAGACGTCATACGAATTCAGAGAACAGGTTGCCGCGCATCATTGCCTTTCTCCTCGATACAATCTTTCCTGTTAATGCAGAAAACTCTGAAGTAAAGTGATGTGCACTAGAGAATTTATAGCAACGCGCAGTTAAGACTAGATAACAATAATCTTATATTGCCGTACCTTAGGAAGACCTTAGACATGTAATCGAGAAACAAGAGGGGCATTTTGGAATTTCTTCCACTAGGAGGAGAGCAACCTGGGAGTGCAGCGCAGTAGGCCCTCATAGTATTAGGGGTCTATCCAGATGCTAAAAACGATTCATAGTTTATGTATCTTGCATACTAAAAGCTGCGATTGTTTTTCTTATTTAGAAGTACAACACCCGAGACATCTCAAAAGCAGAGGAAAAGAATTGCATGTTTTGTTGTGCTAAAGCATGGGCTAACACCAACAAACATTCTTTTAGCTTTGAAAGCAAGTCATCATTCCCTGAATATAATTAAGCATCCGATGAATATGATTGAAGAATAAAACTTTTAATTCAGTCGATTGAAGAGATTATGATTAAATAAATACTGGAAGTAAGCGGCACGATGATTCAGAAAATATGCGTGATATAGTTCCGGGAGTCCAAGTTAGAACAGTGAAAATAATACCAAATGCTGGACATCCATATTTTGCTACCCATAACTTAAATTTCACTCTTGGTGTTTGTGTTTGAAGTAATTCGCAAATGGGTAGTTTTTTAAAGCTCTAGCAGCATGCACATTTATTAGAAAGCAGTATAAAGTAATGAAATGTATCTGAAAATAATTGTATTCTGTCTCTGGGGGTATCTGGAAAGTACAACTTAAACAGTTATGCCCCACTCTGCGTTTCTTTAGGCACGCCGCACTAGAATCATTAAAAGTTTTGCTATTAAGACATCGCATAAAAAACTTTCAAAAATAATTACTTTAAATGAAAGCATGAAGAATTACTTGCGATATCTAATTTGTTGAACAAATGAGAAAAGTCTGAGTTCCTTTTCTTAGTTCTTCAAATAATGTTACAGTAGAGTCTCGAAAACTCGGCACTCAATAACCCGGCAGTCCGGAAAACTCGGCCAGACCCTGGCAGGGCGACAAAAACCCGCGTGCGTGCAGACCGGCTCAAAGTCATTGCCCGCGTACGTGTGTCCCCCTCTTCCCGCATTCCTTTTTCTCGCCGGCGCGCGCTCAGCGGTTCAGTCTACATGCAGCCTTTGCCAGGGTTAGTCGATTTCTTAATCGCGTTGCGTAACTCGATGTGAGTGAGTGTACTGTATTGTTCAGAGCTGTTTCAAAGTTTGCGCCAGTTATCGTGCAGACAGACAGGCAGACAGACGGACAAAGCTGGAGCATATTCGCTTCTTCAACCTACGGTTGGAAAGCGTAAAAAAAAAATAGGACAATCTTCAAGTAAATGACAAATAGAGCTCGAATTCCAACACAGGTGCTCCAATAAAAGTGTTTTTATGAAATACATTAAACACTTGAAAGACGAAATCCTTCTTGATCACTGTGTTTCTGAGGCTGTTTAGACATTATTTAGCGAAATCTTCACCAAAAATCTTTTTCCTGGCGTGGATCATGAATTGAACGATGGAGCAGCAGCTTTAATTGTTAAATAAAAAAATAAAACCCTACCAAACAATTTCATGTTCAATTGCTACCCTTTCTGAAATTTTGTCGTCAAATTCTGAAAATACCTTAGAGGTTTTAAGTTCTAAACGCTATCTATTCATATGTTAGTATCATGTGCTAAAACTTCTAGGACGGCGTGGGAATCATACTTTTTTACGCTTTCCAATCGTAGGTTGAAGAAGCATATATGCTCCAGCTTTGCCCGCCTGTCCGCACCATAACTCGCGTAAAAATGGTTCAATTTCGATGAAATATTAGTATGTGGTAGGGAACCACCTGAGGACGAACCCTATTGAAAATGGGAAAAAATAGGGTCAAAGGTCAGGACATAGGAGCGGGTCCCATTCCATCGCCCTTATGCGTTATAACTTGCGTAAAATGCTTCGATTGAGACAAAACTTTCATGTTGTTCCGGAAGTATACTTAACCGGTTCTGTTGAATATCATCGAAATGGGGTCAAAGATCAGGGCATAGGAGCTAGATTTATTCCACAGCCATTACCATCATAACTTGAGAAATAACTTGCATAATGATTTCTGGTATGTTGGAAAGCGTATCATAATCAATGCATTGCATAATTTTACTAACTTGTTTTTTTTAACAATTCTAACAGCAGGAAACTCTGAACGATCGGTTAGAAATGCAAGCTGTTAAAAATCTATGAGAAAAAACATAATAGAAGAAAAATTACTGAACTAACATGGTTGAACATGATATTTCAACTATAGCGGCTGAAGTATCACCGAAAAGAAAACGGTAAAGTGGGAGTATAGAAATGATAGCTATGTTAAATACGCATGTATCTGTGTAATGAACTTTTATAAACATAATTTTTTTTTCTTTTTTTTTTGATTGGAAGTTTAACGACCACCGTAAGCAACTCAATGTGGGCTATAAGCAGTCGCCCGTCCCTAATTTAGGGTCACTGATTCCAGGGAAGGGAGAGAGAGCCAGTGCCGTAAGATAAACACAACATCCATGCCTCACGGGATTCGAACCCGGACCCCTTTCGGACAAATGATCAGCGGCTATCGCTTAGTTTCAATATTCGCTTTTATTCACTTAAAAGAATTACAACAGAACATCCGCAACCTCACACGCAGTGTGAGAGAAGGGGAGAAATAAAACAAAATGTAGATATTTACAATGAAATGATAATTATACAAATGAGCAATGACAGGCATTGCATTATTTGCTGTAAACAGCAGTAGCTCTGGGATAATTGTTCATTGAAGTCTTGGAACATCACTGGAGCGAAACAATTTACAGAAAAAATCGCGCCGTTCTAGTGACATGGGAATCACTGGTGGCAGAGAGTCATTGTGAGGATGAAGAGAACTGTGTACAAAAGGTGACATCAGCAGGAAGCAAACACAATCCAGTTCCAGGAGAAAACATGGTGAGGGAACAGTAAAAATTGAGAGTTCCGACGTAGGTTTATTAAAACAGCTGATGAACAGTCTGAGCACTAGAAAACCGAAACCAGGGACGACACGGCGACCATGTTTTGAAGAAGGCAGGTAACCGTGCCGTGTCATTCGCCAAGGAGTAGCCCAGGATGAGTCTGGCTTTAACCCTGTTGCGGTAGTGTGCAACCAAGGAGGAAGAGAATGTGATAGGATCTGGATCTTGTAACTGTAGCAGGTGAGAGAAAATAATATATTTAGCTAGGATAAATAAATACGAACAAACTGGTAAAATAGAAGAGAAACTTGTAGAACTGTGGCCGAGGAAACGATAATCTTCTAGGGTGAGATCACTGGTACAAGATGATCACTGGATGTGCAAGTTGGAACATACTGTGAAATAGTGGGAGCAGCGTCGGACAGTAAACAAACATGTGTAAGACGTCTCCAACGACGTTACAAAAAGGACAGAGATCTGATGATACTATATTTCTCCGGAACAAAGTCGAAGGGACAGGCAGTCGATTGTGCAAAAACCTCCAGTGCACATTAAGTTCTCAGGAGAGGGCCGGTAAATGTTGAGCAGTAGACCAGACCGAGGTTAGTGCAAAAGAAGGAACAGAGGGAACAGGGCAAGGTACCGCAGAAGAAGAACGGAGAAAACGGTACAGGGTGCGGGTGGAAAGACTGTGGAGAGGGAGGAAATAACCGGAAAAGGGAAGGAAGAACGGAAAAGAGAGAGAGGCAGAGGAAACGGAAAGGAGGCCGGAGGAATCGACTAGGGAAGAAAAAAGTGATTGAAGAGCATGTTTAAGTTGGAGTAAGTTATAAGAGAGTTCGGGCGAGGGTGGTAGGGTGGGAAAAATGTCGGAAACGGGTTTCCATGAAAAATCGGGGAGGACCAGTTGGGAAACGGAGACTACACCAGCGTGTAGCCATGCGGGGGAAAAGAAAAAGTTGGCAGTAGGAGGATGGAGGACGGAGGAGAAAAAACAGAGGCTCGGAAAGCAGATCAATAGTGGAAGAGGGGGGTTGACGAATGAGCGGTAAAAAACGAAGGAACTGAACAGCTTCATGGTAGACTAGAGGAAAACGGGGAGGAATGACAGTGTGAATATCCATCTTGAGAAGAAGATGGACGGTGAGGCAGGGATTAAGGGGGAAGTCAGAACATTAAGCAGAAGAATGGAAGCGGAAAACTCTGGTTGAACTGTCAAACGGGGGAAATTGAAAATTCTTACAGCTTTATAACTTATGGTAATCTCTGGCATATTGAGGCCACCACAAGTCAAAGGGAGAGACAATACTGAGGAAGATAACCAATGAGTAGATGACCAAACAATGCTGAGCATTGCTGATGTTGTTGCAGTTTGAACATAGGCTGGTGGCGGTTGTGCAATCCAGGAATGATAAACTAACGAGAGGATGTGGATGCCAGAAAGCCGGGCACGACTGTGGTAGGTCACACAGCACTTGAGCTTGGACCAGTAAGCAGCGGTGTGACGTAGTTTCCTGACGAGGGGTCTCCAGGTGGCAGCCGCTGCTGAGACCCGCCTGCCAATGTGCACCCCAAGTATCTTTTGACTGGTGGAAGTCCAATGAGCGCCCCACGGTGTATCAGGGCGATGTCTCCAGGAGCCACACCACAAGCCTGCACACTTTGAAAGGCTTAACGAAGAGCCGGAAGCAGCAGCATACACTTGATACCATGCAAAAATAATTGTGAATTGCCATTCTTCTCGGATGAGAACTGTGAGATCATCGGCGTAGGCAGTAAGAACGATAGAATGGTGCCTGGTGCTATGCTGAACGGTTGAGTGGGGAGGTTGTAGAAGAGAATGGATAGAGGAAAGAAAAGGCTCAAAGACTACAGAGAAAAGTTGTCCGGAAAGAGGACATCTTTGACGGATGCCCTTACGAAACGGAATGGGGGCTGTAAGGAAGGAGGCCGTCCGGATATGGACAATTGAGTCCTGGTACAGGGCAAGGAGGGCTGTGATGAAAACAGATGGGAAACCGAAGGCAGAGAGCACAGAGGCAAGCCACTGATGACTCACGTTATCAAAGGCCTGCCTCTGACCAAGATTGAGGAAGGCTAAAGTTTCGGAGGAAAGGTGAGCAAGGCAATATGAGTCACGGAAGAGATTAATATTAGTATGAATGCTTCGACCAGGGATGGTGAACGTTTGATCAGGATGTATGACGGTGGGAAGGACAGGGTTCAATGGAAGGGAGAGTATTTTAGTATAAATCTTGTAGTCAACATTAAGGATGGATATAGGACGCCAGTTATCCAACTCCAGCAGACACCCCTTCTTTGGAAAAAGAATGATGTGAGCTAGAGTAAAAGCGGGGGAAGAACAGATAAGGAAAAAGCAGCTGTAAAGCAAGGCAATAGGAGAGGGTGTAAGAAAGAGGAAAATGTACGAACGAAATTAACTGTCAACCCGTCATGACCAGGTGACGAGTGACAGTTAAGTAAGGCAAGTGACTGTACTACTTCTGCTAGAGTGATAGGCATAGAAAGAGATGTAACAAGATGCGATGGAATATGTGGTAAGGCACGAAGAATCGAATCAGCATGCGGAGAACTTGACTGGAACTGAGCAAAACGAGACTGGAAATATGTATTAACACCGGAGCAAATGAGAATGGGGTCATTAGTAACAGTTCCATCGGGTAACTTCAGATTACGGAGGTGATGAGCAGAACGTTTGTGGAATTCCAGTTGTTGAACCTGTTCGCATAGATAGTCATTTGGCTGGAGACAAAGAAGCTTGAGGCGGAGAAGAGCTTGTTGGGAGACAGGAAGTAGCAAGGCACGAAGTTCAGCTTGGTAATGAGGAAACAGCGGAGAATCAAGATCTAAGGTGGAAAAAATCGAGCGTGCAGCAGCAATCTTCATAGAGGCGGTAGTACGTTTTTCGTGGGAATATTGTTTGGTATAAAAAGGAATTTGGGATTTGACATTTAACCAGTGTTGCAAGGGACAAGAAGCAAATGGGAGCGTATATAAGGCTTGTTGGAGCTGCGATTGGATGGAATTTACGTAAGTTGAATCAAGTAAAAGATCATCATCAAGGGTCCAAGTACGGTAGTATTGCCGAGGAGATGGACCGGTGTGAAGACACATTACGACACAGCTGCGGTCGGAAGAAACTGTCGGTGTGTGAGAAAGGGATATAACTGAAGGAAGAAGAATTGAAGAAACATAAAACCGGTCAAGTCGGGCAGTTGTAGGGGAGGAAGTGGAGTAGGAGCGCCAGGTGTACGAACGAAGAAATGAGTGCAGGTGTCGAAAAGAATCTTGGAGTTGTAGCTGGTTGATGGCTGTAGAAAGTGCTCTGGTAAGAAAATACCTGGTATCAGTGAAACTGTCCGGTCTGTCGAGGGATGGGTCAAGGGTGCAGTTAAAATCACCACCTAAGATGACAATATCAGTGGCCGGAAGACCTTGAACACAGGAAACAAAATTCTCAAAAAGACAGTCTGCATACTGTTGATTGCCGGAAACATAGATGTTGAAGGTATGGTATCGGGAGTTGGGAAGTCGGAAGGACAGAAGCTGCAGGAGGTCACGATAAATCGGTTTGATCGTGATATCAGTAATGAAGAATCGAAGACGAAAATGGATGGCCACCGCAAGTCCTGCGTGAAGACTAAGACGATGGACATGGTAGAATTGAAATGGCCAGGTTCGCCACCGGTGGTATGGGGTGTTGAGATGGCAGTTAGTTTCCTGTAGCAATAATATATCCGCATCATGCGGTGTAATGTCTTCAAACACTAACGCATTGGTATGAGGGACGGAGCATCCCTTAAAGTTGAAAGAAAGTAATTTTAACTTGAAAGAGGTTGTAGTGGTTGAGTATTACTATCAGCACTTCTGTGAAGACTGGTTACACGTTTCTTTAAGTTAGATGTCTGTGCATTAATGACTGTGTCAATTTTTGGCAAAAGAGCAAGTAGATTCTGAAGTCGGGTGAAAATAGTAGGAAGCTGAGCATTACGTGATTGAACGCAGTCTAGCTGCTTGAGAGGACGTGACGGTTGATTGAGTATGATGAGAGAAAGATCATACGGCGCCAGCGGCCCGTCTAATGCAGGGAAAGTTTCCAGATATTCTGCGAAAGCTTTTTGATCCAACAATTTTGGAACAGCTGGGGACTTAAGAGATGTAGGAACTGCTGTCTGTGGAGAGAAAGACTGTCTAAGTGGGGAACGGGAACGAGAGCAGCGTGGAGAAAACGTCACCGGCGAGATGGAACTCTGTCTGGTACGTTTCAACGTGGGAACGCCGGGAGAAGCTGGTGGGTGTAGGACAGTTAGATCTGACTGCACATTAGGGGACCCAAGGGAAGAAGATGAAGCAACACGACGGAGGGGTTGCCATTCCTTTTCGGAGATAATACCCTCCGAAGAACGTAGAGGTACCACAGGAGCAAGTGGGTCCAACGATGTAGAGGTGGCCAAAGTTCCTGTAGTAGATATCGAAGACTTGGAGACTGATGATGAATCATCATTTGCTGGGGGAGAAGCCTCTGGAACAACAGTAGAAGGGATCAAGGACGTCTGTGGAACCAAACTTGGTGTGGCCAGAGAAACTGGTGTTGAGGGTATGGTGTTGACTTTGAGCGGTATGGAAATAGGTGGCTTGGCAGATACATGTGGACAACGTGATTGGATGCGGCCATATGCCTTGCATTTAAAACAATGCAAGGCAGTAACGATATCGATCCGGAAAATCTGCTTCCCTACAACCACAGTGAGGTCAGTAGGGCAATCAGCAATGGCATCTTCAGTAGGAAACAGGATCCTTGCTTGGCGACGCAGACCTAAGATGTTCCTGTCATCTGGGTCTGTTGGTGCGGAAGACAGAGTGGAAATGGAACCAACTACTTTTCCACAACGGGAAAGTGCCGCCATTAAGTAATGGTTCTTGATTTCTGGTGGTACGGGGTAGCACGTAACTAGTACGGGGCGCTGCGTGAGCAGGACTCCCAGTAAGGTATGATCCCCAACATGCAGTCCGTCAGATAAGACGCGCTCCACAAACTCTGGCTTCGCAAAATAGATGAGAACAGTCCTAGGCTTCCTTGCCATATGGGTGATCGCTCCCTTAGGGAGGATTGGCGGACGGCTAAGGAGTATTTCTTAAGGCTGGTGTCCGGGAGGGCATCAAAACATATGCCAAGTTTCTGTGTGCGTAAAACCTCTAAAACCTCCTGCCCAGCAGCTGAAGTTTCCGGAATTTCGATGCGTAATTTCTTGTTGTCTCTAGTGACAATCATATCAAGAAGCGTTGTACATGGATTCTTCGCTCTATAGGAAGATGAACTGGTACCCTTCACAACGGAAGCATAAGGTAGAGTTGCCGTAGGAATGGGATGGAGATGGGGAAGGTCGAGACGCAGTGCTCGCAGGAGCAGATGAAGTACCAGAGGCAACGGATACTAAAGAGGTTAATGACGTCACTGTGGTGGAAAATGTCGGAAAATCAACATCCATAAAGTTGGAAGAAGAGGTGATAACATCAGATAACGCGGCTTGGAAACCAGCTGCGTGTGGTAGTGACGATGACCGAACGTGGCCAGGCGGGGGCGGAGCTTTGCTATCAAGCTTCAGACCTGGCCTATCAGATGCGGTCGCCGCCATTTGCAATGGCTGGCTTGCTAAACCCGACCCTGGGCAAAGCCAGGACGGAAAAAGAGTTAGTACAAGTAAAGTTCTACTTACAGGACGTCAAGGTCGGACTCAATCGACACAGGAGACGTTTACAACACAGGAGATACACAAAATGACGGCACAAACCCAAAAGAACGCCAATAAATGCAGGTCAAACACGGTGCACAGGTCAACACAACCTTTAAAAAACCACGCATAGCGCTGAGAATTGTTGGCGCCGTAGCGTAAATTTGAACGCACTCGACTAGTTATCGAGAGTTCTGGGGTTCAGTGCCGGAATACTATTTTTCAATCGCTATGCGTTGTTTAAAAAATAACGTGGAAAGACCGATGACATCGTCCATTTACATTATCTCCACGTATTTGATATGTATTAACCTTTACAAAGCCTTCGCTTAGACCACTGCGCCACCGGGGCGACATAAACATGAATGTTAAATTACATTATTAGCACAGTTTTCCCTGGATGTAACGGCATTGTTTATAACGCTGATTCGGATATACTGCGGCTGTTTCCTGTTCCCTGTGCCTGACGTTATGCTAATTTAGCCGTCCGTTATAATGCAGTTGTCTTATATTGCGGGTCGGATTCCTGCCCCGCAAACCCGCCATATAAATCGGGAGCAGTGTACGTCACGATAATAAATTTTTAGCGTATAATTTTGACTGAGGAGATTATTTTGCATCAGGGCTCATGATGCCATAATCCGTGTGACGTATACCTTTAATTTAACCTTTCTTTTGAGTTTATGTGTTATTATATAAATTTTGTTTCTCCTTGTTAAAGATTTTCTGACTTAACGCCACAAAGTTCCTCCCCACGAGCTTGAAAAAGGTGGCAACCTGTCAGGCGATCAAATGGCAATTAACGTCGATAGAGTGTTCTGACATAAGAGATTAGTGTGCAGTGCAATGTCGATACTAGCAAATAGCGATCGATTCTTGTAAAAACAGGTTGTATTGAGAGAAAATTGTTATTCGAAGAAATATTTCTCAACGTTTGTTGTGAGGCATCTTTGATTGAATTCTATTAATAAAGTTGAAGTTGCTGTGTCTTATCTTAAGCGCAAACCAATTCAACAAACCATATGATAGCTTTTATTTTACATCTTTTTAACACATTTGGCGAAAAAGTCACCTCATCCGGATTTGTGATAGTTTCAGTCTACTTGCTGTGTTATTTCCAACTCAATAATTATTTGTAACAGTTCGTAATTGACACTTTTGTGCTATCTGTAATCATTTCGGAGTTCGGGCCGCTATAATATCCTGGATTCGCAGGCAAAGGCGATGATGCAGAGGAAACAGGATTTTTCCACTTCCACTTTTATCTATTCCATAAGTTTTTTTTTATTGGAAGTTTAGCCACCACCGTGAGCAACTCAGTGGGCTATAAGCAGTCGCCCGTTTCTAATTTAGAGCCACTGGTTCCAGGGAAGGGAGAGAGCCTGGGCCATAAGACAAACACAACATCCATGCCCCACCGGATTCGAACCCCGCCCCATCTCGGACGAATGATCAGAAACCATCGCTTAGACCGGTGCGGCTTCCATAGGTTCCACACACTTTTAGAGGCCTTCGTTCGCCTGTGCGGGGTTGTTGCCCAACTTTACTGTTCACCCTGTGTATATATGTACACTATTACATCAAAGTGCATGATACACTTTGTGAATGAAAAAAATGTGTGTGAAACAACAAATTATGTATTTGTGTCGGGCGGTAAAGGAAGCAATGCGTTATTCTAAAGTCAACTAGGCAGTCCCGATGGCCAAGTGGTCAGAGGCGCTGGTTTCTGACCATTCGTCAGAGATGGACCCCGAGTTTGAATCTCGGATGACGAATGGGTGGTGATTGTTTCTCATGGCGCTGGCTCTGTTTCTTCCCAGGAACGACTTAATCCTCAATGAAGGACGAACGACCTCTTATAGCCTTTGCAGTTGCTTATTGTGGCCGTTAAACTCACGTTACCTTGTTGAAACTGGGAATCAGGAATACCACTGAGATATGCTGACAAAACGGGATGCAGCATCTCATCGACGTATCCATGTGCTGTCAATAAACACAGTATGCGTAGGAGACCTAGGTGAACTACTATTGAAACTGATAGCACCCCGAAACACCACACCGGACTGAGGAGCCGTATGACGCTCAATGTTGGCAACAAGATCAGTCGAGTGATAACGGCGTCTCCAGACTCTCAATCGGCGATCGTAAGCGCAGAGACAGGCGCTGAAAATAACGTGGTTGAATTGGCGCTGAATACGCCGACATCGTTGACTTGGTGCTGAATGCGACCTGGTTTGATTCGTCCCACCACGCATATCGGATATGACACCACTGCAACCTTGCGCGACCATGTTCTGCGGTGAATGGAAGTTGTCGAAATGGCTGGCAAAATTGCGAACATGCCGCAGCTAATCTGCGAATCACAGTCCATATCAATTCTGGGATTCCCCTAAGCTCACTGAACATGCCGTCTAATGTAGTCGGCTGTGGATTGTAGGGATATTATCGCTTGCAGATGAATGCTGCGATCGAGGCTTCATAATGGCCGCCTACGGGCACTAGTTCTGCTACGGCGGTGTACGTTACCTTCCTCTAACTACTGTAGCCACATTCTGCAGATAATTGTTGCATCCCGATGCTACACGTGGACCAACCAGCCGTGCGTAGTCCTGTGATGATACCTATGCTAAAAGTGTTCGTGTGATGGCAGGATTCCCTATGACGTCGCCAAGGCATTATCATTCCTTACACGTGCTTTTGGCACCGAGATCACTCCGAAGCAGTGGTCTATACGCCCAGATTAGGTCGACCAAATTCAGCCACGCCAAACCGTTTTACCCTGTTATCTGCCTAACGTATCATCTGATTAGTTTGCAATCATTTGCATAACAGAACTGTCGCCACATACTCATCAATTTGAATGGTGCTCCGACTAATACTTCCTGGAGTGGCATTTTCTTTGCTAAGTAGTATACACCTTTAGTATTGCTGCATCTCATATCTCAGCAATTTCAAAATGTTTAATATTATTACATGAAGATTCAAACGCGGCCGAGATAACTTTTAGCACAACTTTTGAAAAAACAAATACGTGCTTACAGTGTCAGTTCGTCTGATTGTTTGCAGATAAATATCTTCGCAAATATAAGTACGATGTGAAAAATTCCTTTCGTAGCCGACAGCGTATGTCACGAGGATGATGAATCATGCACTTTCGAATTCGTGCGAAGCAAAGGTTTCCCGCTAAGTGGCAAAACATATATTTCTGTGAGGTGACTTAAATGTGTAAATGTCTTTTGCACCTTTCCTTTTCATCAAAAATTCTAACTTTGAAATTATTGTTTTCCTATCCGATCTGTTGGTATTATGGAAAATTTTGTTTCACTCATTTTCACCAATTTCTAATGAAAACTGTTTCCCACATGTGATGCAGATTTATATTTCTAGTTCAATAATATCTTCGTTTCTAATTATCTAAAAATGCTTACATGTTTGCTATGTATTTCGGTGGTCAATGTGATCTACATAGTCGAGTCTTATTATTGTACCCACCTCCTACTTTTGACGTCAACAGCACGTGCCCAATAAAAGAAGGCACGTGTCGTGAGCTAGCTTGAAGAGTATACACTGAGTGGCCACTTTATTATGACCACCCCCTCAGTACTTCGCTGGGCCACCTTTTGCCTTTAATACTGCGTCGCTTATTCGTGGCATGGACTCCACGAGATGTTGATAGGTGGTTATTAAATAGCACTTTCCAGAAGTGTGAGATTGCCGGGATATGAATCCAGCTGTCTAATGGCTCGTTTAACTTCATCCCACAAATTGTCATTGGGGTTGAGATCTGGAGATTGTGGGGGCCACCTAAGCAAAGTAAACTCACAGGCATGTTCCTGAAACCTATCCTGTACAATACGAGCATGGCAGGACGCATTATCTTGTTGAAAGTAGCCATCGCCATCGGCATGGTGCAACTGAAAACATGATTCATCGGACCACATAATTTGTTTCCAATTATCGACTGTCCAATCCTTGTGCTCCTGTGCGAACTGGAGACGTTTTCTCTTGTTAACTGCAGACAGCAAAGGTGTTCGAACAGGACTTCGGCTGCCGTACCCCATCCGATGCAGTGTACGGTGAACAGTGCGTGCAGAGATCATTTGAGGGGAACCTTGATTAAGATGGTCTGTAATTTGCTGCACTGTTGCCCTTTTGTTGTCTGTTACCAGTCTGCACACTCTCCGTTCCGCCCGAGCAGTCACTAGTCGAGGACGACTACACGTTGCACGTAGAGACCCAGTTTTTTGGCTGACAGTCCAGTCCTTAAACACTTTAACAGCAGCTGCTCTGGAACATTTCACGAATGCGGCGGTTTCGGTGATACTTGCTCCACGGCTGCGAGCTCCTACAATCATCCAACGTTGAAAGTCCGTCAAATCGCATTTTTCACCCATCTCGTCACCCAAATATCACTTCTACCACTGTCGCAAGCACTAAGCTTTCCCTTTTTATACTAGTCACGCCCTTTGCAGGAAACCGCGTGCAGCCATAGCTCATTTGCTTAAAACTATCAGGTGGTCATGATAAAGTGGCCACTCAGTGTATGAGGTGTGCTGTAGGCATTCTGAAAACATATCTCTTGTTGCTGTCATGGAAAACAGGAGCGATTTATGAGATTTGCAAAAAGGGATGAATATATGCTTTCGGGCCAAGGGTGGCAGTATTTCTGAAACAGCGCAGTTTGTGAACTGTTCGCGTGCTGCTGTGGTTAAAGTGTATCGCGATTGGAGAAATAGCATCGTTACGAATAAGCGACGTTAAAACTGCGGGGCACCTCGCGCCGTTGATGTGAGACGTGAACGTCGGCTTCGAAGGTACGTGAGGGCCGATCAACACGCTACAGTGGAGCAACTCTCTGGCCGAGTGAACCAGTGGTCTACTGGAGGTATGTCTAAAACGACAGTTCAGCGAACCCTGCTACATATCGGGCTCTGATGCAGACGGATGGTCACTGCACTGCACCTATGCTAACGAAGGCGCATCGGCAGAAAAGCCTTACATTTGGACAGCACTATCGGAATTGGAGCTTCGCTGATTGGCAAAGGATTGCCTTCTCCGATGAGTCACGTTTTCTGCTTCATCGAACGGATGGACGTTAACGTATAAGTCGAGAAACATCGGAGAACAAGCACTCTTCAACCATTGCTGGAAGAACGCAAGCTGGTGGGGGCAACGTTATGGTCTGGGGAATGTTTTCGTGGCATTCCCTGGGTTCACTCATACCAGTGGAAGGCACTATGTACCGAATTGGTTATGAATCCATCTTTGCAGACCATGTACACCCATACATGATGAGTGATTTTCCTGGGGCGGATGGGATCTTCCAGCATGACAATGCGACGTGTAACACAGCTAGAAATGTCCGAGAGTGGTTGGAAGAGCACGATGAAGACTTCAAAGTACTTCCCTGGCCCCCTAATTCCCCACACTTAAACCCAATTGAGCATCTGTGGGACCACCCCGATCGTGTTGTTCGCTCTATGGATCCTCCACCACGCACCCTCCTGCAGCTGTCTGATGCACTGCAGTCATCATGGCTCCACATATCTGTGAACACCTTCCACCACCTTATTGAGTCCCTCCCAGCCCGTCTAGCTGCTATCCACGCTTCACACGGCGGTTACTTTGGATATTTGTCAGAATAATGTGACTCGACCGTGTACATATAATCCGATTCTGATGCTCTAATCCTTTCCTTCAGGAGAAGTCACGGTAATTTTTCATTTTGACTGCTTAATTATTTTCGGGTACGATTTGCACAATTCTCTTTACGCCAGATTGCTGTAGCAATTACCAGTTTTTCATATCATGATGATCAGATGATGATAATGCAAGCTTATAGGTAAAGTGCATGTGCATCATCTTTTGCCGTCCTGGAGTTCTCTCTTTATCGTAGTCTCTGAAATCGTGGAAAATGTTCAAAAACAAATGACAAGTAAAGAACCCCAAGAAGCCAAGAGGAGGAAGATCTTGAGGCGAGCGTATGATTAGAGTGGATGGAGATTTTACATCAACCTGTTCCAACCTGGAGAGCTTCATCGTAGTCGCTGAAACCGTCAAAGAAGGAGTTCCAGGAACCAGCAGAGGAAGACGTGATGAAGATTAGGCGATCGTGTGGCTAGAATAGGCAAAGGTTGTGAGACATCGAAAACTCTTTCTTCGTCGCAGTCTGTGAAAGCGCTGAACAAGTTTAGGGAAAAGACAATGTAGTAAGAGCTGCAATACGCCACAAAGCAAGTGTGGTTTGCAGAATATGATAAAGACTTATTACGAACAACTATCGTCGGCTCGCCGTATGCATACGCAATGGACTCGCATAACATGTTCCTGGTCCTCGTAAAATATCAAAATGCAGAAGACATTAAATAAAACAAGAGCGTATGCGTTCAATGTATGCGCTCTTATTTTATAGAGTGAAAAATATCCCCTTTCCTATGAGACGAAAGGGAAAATTTCTTTTGCGTCTGACTCAGGAGATGTTTCACTTTTCATGACTTCCAATATTTTCTTATATTTTTCAGCTATTTTGTGGGGAAGATGTTTCACCAGATGACGTAAATGTGTGTGCTCTTTCTGCATTGTTAATAGTGATCAGAAAAAACCTTCGGAATGCGGTACTTGAAAATTATTTAACTGTTTTTAGGACGGACATTTCCAAATAGCATTTAGTACAGCTGAAACGTTGTGTGTTCGTGCATGTGGTATTTTCGCCGCCATGGTTTCTCGTGATTACGTAATGTGGTAGAATATTCTGTTTTTTTTTTATTCAAAAGACGTAGACATTATATCTGAGTATTAGATGATTCCTTTTTATTCATCTCATCAGTATTGTTTGTTAGTGATAACCATACGTGCCACCTAATGCCGCACTTCAGAAAAGTAGGGTAGGGTTGACAGGTGCTAGAAGAATACCCTTATTTTTCCTTCTCGCAGGTGTTAGTTGGATTTTCTTTCTGATTTAATGACTATCCGTGGTGCTTGGCGAGCTGTTTGGAAAACTGAGTCCCTTTTTCGCAACTATACTGCCATAATTTATAACATTATTCTTAACTGATCAGTAAACCTCCGTGCGGAAAATGAAAGGATAAGTGTACGACACTCATTTCGTACCAAGGATTCAAGCTCAAACCTTAGGTGCAGAAGTTAGACTTTGTAATTACTTGGCCATTGGGCAGGTATGTCCGACCAATGCCAACGAATATAACGTATGAGCATAGAAAAAAGTGAACGAACGTAAAGAAATGGATTTTTGTCGTGCTAGTGAAAATCGCTGAATTCAGGGGCTAAGGAAAATCGAACTCTATCACAATTTCTCATATTAGACACACTACACAGCTGTAATCAACCATAACCAGGTGAGGTTTCAAAATTTTCTGTTTATCAGTTGCGCATTTGCATTGATGAACCATTAGGTTTCTTTTCAAGGTTAGTGCCACTATTTCGGCTTAGGCACACTTTTCTATATATACAATACAACAATCTTAAGATTAGGCTAAACAGATTTTTGTTTTTTAACATAGCTGTACTCTACTGTGCATCAACAAACTTAAAAAAGGAAAACTAAAAATCACTATTAACTAAAATTTGGAATTGTCATAACTTTCAATAAAAAACCTTTTGACTTCTTCGGAATTGAGGATATGTATAAATATTCACGCATAACAGCCTACAAAAATCCTGCCTAATAGCATTACTTCGTGAAACTGTTCTTTGTTCCGAACTTATTAACCTTCTCGTCGTATAACTTAATAAAGAGAACTTAAGTGTCTCTACCTATACGGTGCGTTAAAACTCTAAGCCTGAGTTAAAACTGACAGCTAAGCAACTTCCAATTACATCCTTCCTACCTGGAAGTAATAAAAAGCAAGATACTGAGAGTTAAAAGCTTTTATGGCTCAAGGTGCTGAGTTGATACGCTTTTAAATTTAATTTTTGTCTCCCCATTCCACGCTTACGGTTTAATACTTAACTCAATTTATTCCTTGTGTGAAGGTGTAAGTGGAGCAGAGAAGGCTGATTTGTAATTCTTAAATTCGAGTAGATCACGGTAATGAAAGGCTTTTAGTTCAATTTTAAAAGAATAAAGCATCACTAAATTCGAGCTTCTCTTCTTGATATTCCAATGCATGGAAGTGAGCATTCTCTGAGAAAACTGTACAAGTCAATTTATAACAAGCGGATGATGCTCGTCCATCTCGAGAACAATTTGCTTCGTTCGACACCAGAAGCCAGAGATGCAGACTGTAAATAATATCTTCATGCGTGCTCCTGATGCACTTACGCATTGTACAGGGTTGATGAGAGATGCGCATAGCCGCAAGAAATTTGCCTTTGAGGATTGACATTTTAGGATTTCGAGCGAGCGCTGATCACATTACTAACTGTCTGTCCAATGTTGAGGGAAGCATCATCGAAACCTCTTTAGAAGATAAAATTTTCTTTTAAAACCGAAATGTCATGAGCATTACATTGGTTATACTTGAGCCTTTTTGGTGACTGCATTTAAAATTAATTCTTTATAGAGAATTCAAATTGATTCTAAAGATTAATATTAATTCTTCAATGATCATTTCAAGGTGCAGTAATGCTCCTTATTTTCGTATAAGGTCAAAAACATTCTTATTGGTACAATTTCGGACAGATCATTCTAAACTAAGAGTGGGTCCTTGAAATCTTATTTTCCCATCGCAAGATTCATATTAACAGAAAGTGCATGTTATCTACATTCATAGTATTACAGTTAACCATCACTATCAACAGCTTACAGATATTGGTATGATAAATAGCACGCATTACTAAACCTGAGAAATGCTACCTTTGTCGTACTATCTAATGAATAGTATAAAATATCATCCAAAGGAACTAGAACAGGCAAACAGAAATCTATTGCAGAGAAAATATCTTGACTATGACGAACACGGATAGGAAGCGCTATCCAAGTGCTTCACTTTAAAACTTTTCCTCGTCGTGTATGTCAGCGTGTTTATCTGCAGCGACACGGAGACCTTTCCAGCAGCGTAAATAGTTTCAACATTATTTTACCTTCATAATTTGTAAATTAGTTCACGGACAATATGTGCAAAATTTATATATTTTTTCATGAAATTGCATAATGATTAGCGGAGGTTGAGTAGAAGTTCTATCCAATATACTTTTTATCCCAGGTGTTTTACTTTTTTCCCCTTTTTCTCCAGCGATAGAATGATAAAGTCTCTCTCCCAGCACATGTTTTAAACACTATGAGTTTTGTGTGAGATGGCTTTGATTCCTTCCTTGGAAACAGTAACCCTAATCAGGCATAGGCCTGAACATGCTGTGACTCCTCCATAAAAATGTAACAAACGTTCATCATCAACTGATTCAAAGTTCTGTCATTATTTCTTCGCGTTGTACTTCAAATTGCTTTTTTTGTCTGAAGCAGATGCCTATATGTTTGGAGATCTGAATGCAGTTTAAAAACGTGCGTGGAGTTTTACATACGACAATGAGGAATGCAGAGTTGTTTCATATGTAGCGCTCTAGATTATTTATATTTTTATATTGATATGGCAGTTTGAAACTCTACTGTTCGGAAATTTATCCACACCATTCCTTTGTAAGGTAGTTTTCATGTGTTCGACGAAAGGTAAAAACTGGCATGTTTTAGCCAAGAAACAATCTTTCCCCTTAGAGAACTTGGTTGTATACAAATTGCTCTTCCAGATGGTGGATGAAACCTGAATTTTCACTTTCGTTTATCCGCCTCCCCTCCGTCAAACATATTTCACTTGGAAGCTACGTGAGGAGAAAAATTCTGCTCTGCAGGCTCTTTATCTCATACCTCTTGCGGCTATCACAACAAAAATCAAGAAATGCGTCATATTTCGCTTTCTCCCCTTTCCTTGTGTTCGTTTCGGTTTCTTAAGTTCAGCGTGGCCATTCCAAACATCTGCCACGTCTTGTTCAACTTTAGGAAAAACAAGAGTTATCATCAGGGGAATTTCAGGTGAAAAAAGCGATCACCTTTAAGAGACTGCATACAGTTCAGGTAAGCACTTTCTTTTCCTCCACCATCTTTCCTTTATGCATGGTAAAGAAAAAATGGTTAAAAATAATCACCCGCCTGAAGTGCATTCCAAGGGTATCCATGTCGTAATGGATGAGCAATTTATGCCTCTTATTAGGCTGATGTGAACTTAAATTACCTTTCCAATTTTTGTGACTCAGATAATGATAAAATTAATTCTGAATAAAAATGTCAAAGAACTGCTGTAAATTATTGATAAAACATTTGACAGGTGTGCAATAAATGAAGAGGCAAACCTGAAATAAAACATCTAGGAATCTTATGACGATTTACGTTAAATATTCAAGTTAAAAAATGAGTTATTTCCAAAAATTACAGGTGGTTGTGCTCTGTAATGATATTACTATTCTACAATGAAAACTAACCGCACGATGGTTTATATCCCTTTTTCCCGATCTTCTGTGATTTTATGAAATTACAGCAAATCAGAAAAGAACGAAATGAGAAATTTGTATTGAAAGCTGAAACGATTTCTAATCTCAAATATCGTTCGTTCTACTGACTTTAATTTTTTAGTTAAGTTTGCATACTTGATAGATATCATCAGACTGCAAAATGATTATACCATGAGCTGAAAAAATAACATGGGTGAATTCCAGGCTGATGACAAACTGCAAGCGATGATGAAGAAATTTGGGACCCAGGGTAGTTGAGTGGTCAGAGGTCCGAGCTGGGCGGAACGCCTAACCCTCAGCATCCCATCCGCTTTCCCCCGAAAACAGCATCCGCAAATCAGTGCCAGAAGACCGCCTATATTGCTTAGAGCTGCCCATGGTAGCCGCTAAACGCCGAATAAAAAAAAGAAATTAGGTCTGACGACTTCATTGGAAAAAATACGATTATTTTCAATATCTTTTAGAGTTTTTTGTCAAAATCAAAACTCAATTCCTTGTAAAAAACGTTAGAAGACACGTGAAAGTGCTGCTTCTCTATCACTTTCTTGTTCCGTAATTCAAGAAGCACTGTAATGGAAGTCTTATGCTGAGCTTTAATGATGGTGTTCTCACTGAACTTACATCGAAAGTATAAGATTCCTAAACACGGAAATCATGTAATAACTTTCCAAATGCGGTTTCTCACCATTAAATAAATAAAATAAAAGGAAATAAAAAGAAAGAAAGATACTATTTTCTAGTTTCTCGTTTGGTTTGATTCTTCCTGAGCTTTCTAACGGGACTGCCCATTCTTTTCTTATATTACATTTTCGTGAGAGTGAATTTTGAGCACTTGCCGGTTCCAAATTGAAGTACCATTGTAAAAGTGTCTGTGAAACTATATTCAAGTTAAATGCTCATCTCCAAAACATGACTTAAGGACCCTTATAGCAGCGAAAAGTATCAGCTTCATTATTAGTTAACTTTTTCAATAAATAAATGTCTTCGTTGTTGTAATATATTTCTGTTTTCTGGAAACGGAAATTTTCTAGCAATAATGTTTTCTTACATCCATACAGCAAAATGTTTTACTGAATGAATATGATACCTTCCAGAAATTATTTAGTTTATTTTTTTAAATACGTAAAGAAAGATATAATTTATTAATTGCGCGAGGGGACCAGCTAAATATTTTTTTACTATCAAGGGCTTTCCGCCCTGAGAAGTTTGGAACTCTTGGAATCACGATTCGTATAAAGTCGAATGTAAAAAGCATTTCGGTAGCAGTAAAAAATTGGCATAAATTTAGGTCAAGAAAATCATAACAAGCAAGACAAATCAAGAGAAAAAATTATTCACTTACACACTCTGAAAAAATATTCTCCAAGAGCATCGAACTTATCTATTAGAAAAAATAAAAGTGTAGAAAAACCACATTGATAACATTGTTATCAGTTTCCATGCTACTCCTATTTATCAGAGCGTGGACTTCTGGCAGTTTAATCTTTTTTCGGTTTTGCTTTTGCTTTCTTTTAATGATATCCCTAGATTTCTTTTTTTTTCCTGAATTACATTTTAGTCTGTTGTAAACTTTGTCTGAAGTTAATTACTGTAAATATGTGAATGTATTCGTTACAAATGCGCTTTAGCATTTGTTCTGCATTAACATGAGAAAATGTTATGCTTTCAAGGCCACAAATTTTAATTTTTCAATTAGAGAAACAATTGAGTAACATTTCACTTTCCTTTAACATGAGAGAAATTTTAAGGAAAAGCATCTGGAGTCTTCAAAAATATTTTTCTTGTTGTTATTTTAGTTTTGAAAAAATCTAGCTTTGAAAACTAAAA